>CM061264.1:2682500-5595000 GCA_030848825.1 Tadarida brasiliensis | reverse complement strand
AGGGCCACAGTAATATTGTTTATTTGCTTAGTAAAACAAGCAGTTGCACAAATAAATGTAAAACAGGAAAATAGTTTGAAACATTATCCAGGAATTTTTAAAAATTGAATTTATTGTGGTGACACTGGTTAACAAAAATTATACAGGTTTCAGGTGCACAATTCTACACAGCATCTGTACACCCTAAGTCAAGTCTCCGTCCATCACCATTTATCTCCCCTATATTTCAAGTACCGACCTAGAACCATACATTGTTTCTACATTGTTATTGACTATATTCCCTATACTGTACTTTACATCCCTGTGACTACCAGTTTGTACTTCTTAATCCCTTCATCTTTTTCACCCAGGCCCCTAATCCTCCTTTCCCTCTGGCAGCTATCAGTTTGTTCTCTGTATCTGAGTCGGTTTCAGTTTTATTTGTCCATTTATGACATATCTTTATTCTGTTCTCACATTTGATTGTAGGCGAACTTACCATGTTTCATTTATCTCTCTAAGATTACTATCTTTAATTTTTAAGATTATTGTTATCTGCTTCCTGGATGGTTTTTGTTTTATCTAAGGTGAGTGTTTTTTTGTTTTTGTTTTTTTACCTTCTTTCATGTTAGAGGAGTTCCTAAAATGTGTGGTAATTCTGGACTGTCATTTCATACTTAAGAATGAGGTTCTATAAAGCTGATTAGCAGCTCTGTTCAGTGGACTTCATTATAGTTTGGTAGCCAGTTGGCTCTTTTGTTTGGGATTCTCCAAAAGTCAGTAACTGTAGTTCTTTTCTTTGGGACTTTCCCAAAAATTTCTACAGAGGACACATCCTTTAGTCTCTTTTGGAAAGCTGTAAGTCTGCCTAGTAATATTCTGGTATTTGTGGTAGGTTGATGCTGAGTCTCCCAGTTCAGCAACTAGACTTCTACTCAGTCTCTCTGTTTTCAGTCCCTAGTGGCTCTGGAGCCTCTCTGACTTAATTTCTGCAGAGAACCTCACTTGCCATGCTGAGGTGCGAGAAGTGCGCTAGCCTGATTTGTTAGAAGAGGGGAGAAGATTTAGGGGTCTAAGTATTCGTTATGTAGATTTTGAACCAAATTTTTGTTTGTAACTCCACCTTTACTATAGTATTCAATATTGCCTTCAGTTTCTGAGAATTTCTGAGGTTGCTTCTTATTGGTATCTCTTTCAGCAGTTAATTAGTTTTTTTATTATTTTATTTATTTATCTTTATTGTTGCAAGTATTACAGATGTCCCCCCTTTCCCCCCTCCTCCCTGCTCCCACTCCGCTCCTGCTTTTCCCAAACTATTGTCTGTGTCCATTGGTTATGCATTTATGCATATAAGTTCTTTGGTTTATCTCTTCCCAACCGCTCCACTCCCCCTTCCCTCTGAGATTTGTCAGTCTGTTCCCTACTTCCATGTCTCTGGATCTATTTTGATTGTCAGCTTATTTTGTTCATGATATTCCATTAATAAGTGAGATCACGTGGTACTTGTCTTTCTCTGACTGGCTTATTTTACCCAGCATAATACTCTCTAGGTCCCTCCATGTTGCCCTAAAGGGTAAGAGATCGTTCTTTCTTACAGCTACATAGTATTCCATTGTGTAAATGTACCACAGCTTTTTAAAATTTTATTTGATTTTTAGAGAGAGAGAGAGAGGAAGGGAAAGGGAGAGAGAAATAGAAACATTGATGAGAGAGAACATCAATTGTCCGCCTCCTGTATGCCCCCCACTGGGGATTTGGCCTACAATCTAGGCATGTGCCCTGACTGGGAATCGAACCAGCGACCTCTTGGTGCATGGGTTGTTGTTCAACCACTGAGCCACACTGGCCGGACTACCACAGCTTTTTTATCTATTCATCTACTGATGGACACTTGGGTTGTTTCCAGATCTTAGCTATTGTAAATAGCATTGCTGTGAACATAGGGGTGTATATATTCTTTATGACTGGTGTTTCAGGCTTCTTAGGATATATTCCTAGAAATGGAATCACTCGGTCAAATGGAAGTTCCATTTTTATTTTTTTGAGGAACACCATATTGTTTTCCATAGTGGCTGCACCAGTCTGCATTCCCACCAGCTGTGTATTAGAGTCCCCTTTTCTCTACATCACCAGCACTTATTTGAAGATTTGTTGATGGCAGCCATTCTGGCAGGTGTGAGGTGATATCTCATAGTTGTTTTAATTTGCCTCTCTCTGATAATTAGTGACACTGAGCATTTTTTCATATGTCTCTTGGCCATTTCTATGTCCTGTTTGGAGAAGTCTCTATTCAGGTCCTCTGCCCATTTTTTAATTGGATTGTTTGTCTTCCTTTTGTTGAGTTGTATGAGTACTCTATATTTTGGATATTAACCCCTTATCCAGTGTATCACTAGCAAATATGTTCTCCCAGAGAGTGGGTTCCTTTTTTGTTTTGATGCTGATTTCTTTTGCTGTGCAGAAGCTGTTTAGTGTGATGTAGTCCCATTTATTAAATTTTTCCTTTGTTTCTTTTGCCCTAAGCGGTGTATTAGTGAGAATTCTGCTGCGTGTGATGCCTGATATTTTGCTGCCTACATTTTTTTCCAGGATTTTTATGGTTTCGTGACTTACATTTAAGTCTTTTATCCATTTTGAGTTTATTTTTGTGTATGGTGTAAGTTGGTGGTCCAGTTTCATTTTTTGCATGTAACTGTTAAATTTTTTCAGCATTATTTATGGAAGAGACTGTCTTTTCTCCATTTTATGCACTTGTCTCCTTTGTAGAATATTAATTGTGCCTAATGTCTTGCGTTGATTTCTGGGTTTTCTGTTCTATTCCATTGATCTATATATATGCCTGTTCTTGTGCCAGTACTAGGCTGTTTTGATTATGATGGCTTTGTAGTATAACTTGATATCCAGTGTCATGATCCCTCCAACTTTGTTCTTCTTTTTCTTTTTTATCTTCACCCGAGGACATTTTTTGCATTTATCTTTAGATAGAGCGGGAGGGAGAGAAGGGGGAACAGAGAGAGAGAAACATGGAAGTGAGAGAGACACACCAACTGGTTGCCACCCACATGACCCCAACTGGGGCGGGGACAAACTGCAACCAAGGTACGTGCCCTTAGCAGGAACCGAACCCGGGACTCTCTGGTCCGCAGGCCATGGCTCTAACTGCTGAGCCAAACCAGCCAGAGCTGTTCTTCTTTTTCAAGATTGCTATGGCAATTTGGGGTCTTTTTTGGTTCCATATAAACTTTTGGAGTATTTGTTCTAGATCTGTGGAATATGCCGTTGGTACTTTAATAGGGATTGCATTGAATCTATTGATTGCTTTGGATAGTATGGACATTTTAATGATGTTGATTCTTCCAATCCATGAACATGGTAAATGCTTCCATGTTCTTTTATATCTCTATTTCTTTTTTCAATGTCCTATAGTTTTCTGAAAACAGGCCTTTTACCTCCTTGGTTAAGTTTATTCCTAGGTATCTTATTTTTGTTGTTGTTGCAATGATAAATGGGATTGCTTTTTTAGTTTCCCTTTCTGAGTGTTCATTATTGGTATATAAGAATGCCATCGATTTCTGGATGTTAATTTTATATCCTGCTATTTTGCCAAATTCATTTATTAAATCTAATAGATATCTAGGATTTTTAAATATGCGAGGAGGTGCTAAGAAAGGCATGCACATTTATCTAGATTGAATCTTTTGAACAATTATTTTCTTCTTTTGGTTTTAAGTATTTAGGTATTGTGTGTGGATATTTTAATAATTAGGAAAGTTATGCAGAAGAGTTTTTACCTATGTTTATATTCTTTGACACCTAGGCAATCTCTTCTTTCATAGGCTGTGTGCCCTTTCCACAGAGCATAATTCTCACATTGAATAGGTAAGGGGGACTATTCAGTAATGGAATGTTTACTTTAAAAAAAATTTTTTTTTTCCATTGATTTTTATTTTTGTTTTTTAGAATGGAAGGGAGGGAGGTAGAGAGAGAGAAACATCAATGTTGAAAGCGATACATCAATTGGTTGCCTCCCACACAGCCCTGGTCTGGGCTGGGGAAATCTCCTATCCAGGCATGTGCCCTTGACCTGAATCTAACCCATGACCCTTCGGTCTGTGGGCCAATGCTCTAACCTCTGAGCCAAACCTTCCAGGGCTTTTTTGTTTGTTTATTTTGTTTTGTTTTTAAAGATGTTAGTTATTCATGGAAGGAAGTGTAGCAGTTAGTATTTACTCTTAAGTGTGCTGGGGTAGGAGTATTTTGGGTTTTGATCTTTGGAAAGTAAGAAAAGAGCTGAAAAAATTTAATGATTAGGTCAATCTGGCTTTTTTTGTGGGAAGTTTTCTTCAGTTTTGCCAACAGGTTTAAGTTGATTGCATAAACAATTATTATTGTGTAAGTAATATTTTATTGTACGTGATAAATTAAGACATTAAAAAATTTAAATCACTAATAAATTAATAAAGCTAATAGACTTGCTTCTTTTTTTTTTTAATCCTCACCCGAGGACATTTTTGCATTTATCTTCTGATAGAGTAGGAGAGAGAGAGGCAGGAAGAGAGAGAGATAGCGAAACATTGATGTGAGAGAGACACACCGACTGGTTGCCACCCACACAACCCCAACCGGGGCTGGGAACAAACTGCAACCGAGGTAGGTGCCCTTAGCGGAAACCGAACCCGAGCCTCTCGGGTCTGCGGGCCGATGCTCTCACCGCTGAACCAAACCGGCCAGGGCTAGACTTGATTCTTTAGAGTAGTTTTAGTTTTATAGAAAATTGAGTGGAAAGTACAGAGTTCCTATATGCCCCCTCCCGCTCAGTTTCCTTGTTATTAACATCTTGTATTAGTGTGGTTACATTGTTACAGTTGATGAACCTTCTTATTAACTAAAGTCTGTAGTGTACATTAGGGTTCAGTCTTTGTGTTGTATATTCTGTGGGTTTTGACAAATGTTAATAACATGTTATCTACCATTATAGTAACACAAACAATATTTTCACTGCTCTAAATATACCCTGGCTCCACCTATTTATCCCCACCCTCTAACCACTGATCTTATTACTGCCTTCGTAATTTTACCTTTTCCAGATGTCACATAGTTGGAATCACAGAGTATGTAGCCTTTTCAGACTGACTTCTTTCACTTAGTAATATAAATTTAAGGATCCCCCATGTCACTTTGTGGCATGATAACTTACTTCGTTTTATCACTGATAACACTCTATTGTTTGGATGTCCTAGAGTTTATTTATCCATTCACCTGTTGAAGTACATCCTTGTTCTTCCAAGTTTTGGCAGTTACAAATAAAACCACTATAAACATTTGTGTGCAGGTTTTGTGTGGAGATACCTTTTCAACTCATTTGGATAAATACCATTTCTGATCATACAGTAAAAATATGGTTAGTTTTGTAAGAAACTGGCATACTGTCTTCCAGAGTTTCTGTATGATTTTGCATTCCCAGTTTCAATGAATGAGAGTTCCCCTTTGGTCTACATCCTTGCTAGTATTTGGTGTTGTCATTATTTTGGATTTTAACCCTTTTTATTTATTAAAAATTTAAATTACTTATTTTGATGTCAGCTATGTTGCAGTTTTGAATTTGTCTACTATTTTGCTATAGAGAAGAAGAAATGAGGACCATAAATATTGTATATATGTGTCTCATTTTCCATCCTGTAGGCAAAAAGTCATAAAGATATAAATCTAGGAATAATATAATCTGATTATACTTAAAAAAAAACTGGGCATAATTCTGCTATAATGATTTTAGGTTATGACTCATGTAAAATGTAGTAGTATTAATTTTTTTTAGTGCTTCCATGTAAATGTTATTTCCCTTCAGTTACCCAGTGTTTCTCATTTTGCAATAGAGTTCATTTTATAAAGGGAAAGAAATGCTTTGAATGTTTTGAAATAAACTCATTCTGTCAAAGGTCTTTATTTGCTAGATATTTATATATGTATATAAAAATTTGTATTACTGAATGGTCAAGGCACTCAGATATGGGGAAGATTTGATCCTGTCCTTGGAGGTTATAATGTACCTAATAATAATTACAGCAGCAAATATTCAAGGGCTTACTGTAGGGTAGATATTGTACACTTCTAAGATGAGTTGCTTCCAGCTAAGCTTACTTAGAGCTTTTTTGACTTTGCATTTATACAATTAATGGAATTTGCCATCTACCCAACTGTGCTCTATACCTACCCAAAGCTGTGGTTGTGAAGATGATTTGGATAGGCTGTCCTGGTAGTTATGCAGTTCATTAAATCCCCTGTCAGGGGCTTTTCACTTGATTTTTATCAGGGACTCCATCAAGTATTGGTACAAGTTATGGTTTCCCCCCCGGAACAATTAGTGACCATTTGGTTACATTTCACAGTATATACAATTGCAGATACTTATGGAACTCCTTGAGGCCTATCCATGGACCTCTCATTAAGAACTCCTGTTCTAGTGAATCCTAAATATCTGTTGAAATTACTAGGACACCTTAGCATTTCTTATATTTTGGCAGATTTGCTGTACTTGCATAGTGTGGTGTGAGGCCACTGACTTGCATGGAGCCTTGTGAAGCTTGCCATCTGTGTCCTGAATGGTTTATCCCGGGTTCCCCAGGCTGCTGTTTGCCATGGCAGATTGTCTTTATGAGGAGAAACTATTCTTAGCTCTTTGTACCAGAAAGAACTGACCTCCTGAGTATGCGGGGTTTTTTTAACTTGAGTGTTTAGAATCCTGTGGCTGATTAAGTTTTCTTTGAGCTATTTGCTTATAAAATTTTGACCACATCTTAAAAAAGGTATAAAATGAACCTGAATATTTCCTTCATGGTTTCATCTTTTCAATCTCCTCTCTTCCTCTGCAACTTTCCTTTGTCCCAGCAGAAAGAGAAGCAATATAGTATAGAGTAGAGGCTCTGGCCTGTATGAACTGTGAGACTTGCCTTATGACCTGAGGAAACCTGTTTCACCTTATGTGCTCAAGGTCTTCCTCTATAAATCATTCCTACTTTGCGTGGTTACCGTGAGGATAAAATGGAAAACTCATAGAGCAGTACCTGTACATGTAAATGCTGAACAAATCTCATCTATTGTTCTCATCCCAGTTCCCTCATTTATTTTGAATTTTATTTCATATTATATGAATCTCAGTAAGCTGCCTTAAGTAAACCCTTTTAAAAGTAAGTCATGCTTCCAGAAAGGAGTGGCGAGAGATACTCAAGGTGATGTAAAGCAACCACCTACAACCAAGATTACTCTATCCTGCAAAGCTATCATTTAGAAACGATGGACATATCAAGAGTTTCCCAGACAAGAAAAAACTAAAGGAGTTCATCACCACCAAACCAGTATTATATGAAATGTTGAAGGGTCTTCCTGAAGGAGAAGAAGAAGAACAAAAATATGAACAATAAAATGGCAATTAATACATATCTATCAACAATTGAATGTACAAACAAAATGAGCAAGCAGAACAGAAACAGACTCATAGATACAGAGAACTTTTTGTTGCTTGCCAGATGGGTGGGGGCTGGGAGGATGGGTGAAAAAGATGAAGGAATTAAGTACAAATTGGTTGTTAGACTGATGAATCTCAAAGGGAAGAGAGGAAGGGAGGGTGGGATGAGATAAACCAAAGAACTATGCATATATGCATAACCAATGGACACTGACACTAGTGTGGGGAAGGCAGGAGAGGGGGCAGGATTGGGGAGGAGGGGGTCAATGGGGAAAAAAGGGGGGGGGGAACATCTGTAATACATTTAACAATAAAGATGAGTTAAAAAGAAATGCCAGTCGTCTGGAAAAAAAAAAAAAAAAAAAAAAGCCATGCTTTAAATCTTCCCCACCCTGTTTATTTTTTTATACAAAGGTTTAATTTTTGCCTGAAGACAGTCATTAAAGAAATTATGTAGGCTAGTGTTATGGACTGAACTGTGTCCCCTAGAGTTCTTTATGTTGAAACACTAACCCCCAACGTTTTGGTATTTGGAGGTGAGGCCTTTGAAGGTAAGTAGGTTTAGATGAGGTCATGAGGGTGGTGGGGGGGGGGTGGGGGGGGTGGGGGTGGGTGGGGTGGTGGGGGGGGCATGATGACAATAGTGTCATTATAAGAAGAGAGAGACCAGAGTGCTCTCTCTCTCTCTTTGCCATTCGAGGACACAGTGAGAAGGCAGAGAGCTGAATTGGCTGGGGCTTGGATTTTGGACTCGCCAGCTCCCAGAACCATGGGAAATAAATTTTTCCTTTTTAAGCCACTCATTCTATGGTATTCTGTTATAGCAGCCTAATACAGAGAGTAAATTTCATAAATGCACAGTAGAAGGTGATCAATAGCTTATCATAGAGACTGAGCTTTTTGAGAGTGAAATGGGAATTATGCTTCTGTTTGCAGAAGGTCTTACATCTACTGAACAGCCTTCCCTGACCTCTGGTTTGGTCCTCACAGCTACCCTGTGAAAGGAGGCAGAGCAGATGCTGGCTTCTCAGGTTACAAAATGAGAGAGCCAAGCCTAGAGAAGTTAATTGAGTTGCCTGCATTCACAGTTTCCATTTTGGAAGTGGCTAAGCCTTTTAGTAGCTGTGTTCTGTCTTCTAATCTGGTGTTCCTTCCATAAACGCCTTAATATTGTCAGTTCAGTGTTCTAATCCTTTTGAACATAACCTTCATTTTTAGTCTTTGTAGGGATATTATTCTCAAAGTGGAGAAATCTCCTACTTTTTACATTTTGACATGGGAGCTGAAATATCAGTAGTGAAATTATTGAATTTATCTTTCTTTTCTCAGGAAGGAAAATAGAATTTAGGAATTATTTGGCCTGCTGGTAAAATTTGAAGTATAAAATTTCTGTGAAGTATCTTAATTCTAAGAAATGTGATATTTGAATTAGTACTTATAACATTTTATCTTTTTTTTCTTTCTTTATTGATTTTAGAGAGAGAGGAAGGGAGGGGGAGAGAGAGATAGAAACATAGATGAGAGAGAACATCGATTGACCGCTTCCTGCATGCCCCCCACTGGGGATCGTCCCACAACCTGGGCATGTGCCCTGACTGGGAATTGAACCAGTGACCTCTTGGTGCATGGGTCGATGCTCAACCACTGAGCCACACTGGCCAGGCACGTTTTATCTTTTTATTTTGGTTCATGTATTGGTTTGTCATTCAGTCTTGCTGATGAGTGTCCAGAATGTGGTAGTTATTAGGAGCTATGTATAGTCAAAAGATTACCATTCATTTTAGTTAAGATGATTTGAGTATGTCTTGATCAAGGGGATGAAGCAGGAGTGTTAGAAACTACAAACTTTAAAGGAAAAAAAAATTAACCCAAACCCTAACCCAAACTCTGCCCTTCATTCTGAAAAATTCTGAATTTCTACAAAGTTAGTATTTATGAGCCGTCAGAACATGCTGTATTTGCTCCATTTCCCATTTTATTGTTAATCCTCACCCGAGGATATTTTTCCCATTGCTTTTAGAGAGAGTGGGAGGGAGGGAGGGAGGGAGGGAGGGAGAGAGAGACAGAGAGAGAGAAAATCATCGATGTGAGAGAGATATATCGATTGGTTGCCTCCCACATGTGCCCCTGGCTGGGGCCAGGGATCAAACCTGCAACCCAGGTATGTGCCCTTGACTGGGAATCGAACCCTTGACCCTTTGGTCTGTGGGCCAGTGCTCTAACCATTGAGCAACACCAGTTAGGGCCATTTCCCATTATATTTTAACAAAGAAACGAAAAAAAAAATCAAATTTTTACTTACTGGTTGATAAAAATGATTTATTTGAGATAAAAAATTTAGATTAAAAAAACTTTATTTAGATAGAATTCTCATGACAGACATTTCACCCATTATAAAAGTGTACAAATCAATGGTTTTTAGTATATTCAAAGAGTTGTACAAACCATCACCATAATATCATTAGGAATAAATTTTTATATGACTGTTTCTAGTGAGTGATTGAGTGCTCCTAGATAATCTTTATGTGTAAATTTGTACTTCTGTGATTAACTGTATGCTTTACCATTACAATATATATAATTGGCGTAAGGCATTCAAACCCAGCTTTTGTTTATGGTGGTCTGATACAAGGGAATTAACTTCAGCTCAAGGTTAGATGACTCCCTTTAAGGGATAAGGCAGTTATGAATATGATGTGAAATGGCATGTCTTTCAGCATATTATCTGGAGAAATTACAACTTTCCCAGAGCATTGTTTTTATATTTGCTGTACTCAAAATGTGTTAGACATTTGCCATTTTCAGCAGTTTGTGATAAATAATTTTTCATTTGTTAGTAAAAGGGCAGCCAGTCGTTATGTCTCAGATTAGAGGAATTTTCTTATTGTTGATTCCTTCCCATGGTTCATAAAATTCAAGTAGGCCATTAAGGCTGTGGAATAATCATACTCAGTTTTCTTCCTCCATTCACTTGCCCAGTTTCCTAGATGACTGTTTCATACTTTCTCCTTTTACACTTCCTCCCTGTCTTCTTGCTGGGCTTCCTGCTTCAGTGAGAAAAATCAAAGCAGCCAGAAGAGAAGTTCCATAGACTCCCACCACCTTGACCTACCTTACAGCATAGGCTCTGCCTTCCTGGCTATGTAGATGTAGTGCCATTCTCACGCCCTCCAAGGCCAGCCCAGCCTAGCCGGTCCCTCTACTCCCACTCTTGCCCTCTCAGATAGTAATTTTCTGTCTTGTCTCTCATGTTATTAATGTTTCAGACTCTACTGGATCATTCTCAACAGTATACAAATGTACTGCTTTTCTCCCATCGTAAAACAAATACAAAAACAAAACCCCCCCTTTTGACTCGACTCTCCTTGTTGGCTATTGCTCATTTCTCTGCTCCTCTTCCCAGCATAGCATTTCTTCTGCTTGAAATACATTTCCCCAGATATTTGTGTGGCCTCACTTTCGAGATTCAGTGAGGCCTACCTTGACCCTTGGTGTCTGCTTCTGATTTCCCTTACCCTGCCCAGTTTTTCCCTAGAATATTGTCTTTTCACATGCTATATATGTATTTATTTTTATTGTTTATTGTCTTGTTCCTCCCACTAGAATGTAAAGTCCTGAAGGGCAGGGATTTTTAACTGTGTAGTTCACTGATGTATCCCCAGCAGGTGGTGGAACAGTAACTGGCACTTAGGTCTCTGATAAATATTTGTCGAATCTCTACACTGTGCCTGGAACTCATGGCTTTAAAAATTATCTAAGTGAATATAACTAACAATTGTATCTCTAGTCCTGACCCACTCAGCTACTTTCTTCACATCTAAAATGTAACATGCCCAAATGGGACTTTCAGTATTTTCTGCTATACCACACATAATTGTGGGGTTTCTGTTTTTTAAACTCTCAGCTAGTAGGATTTTACTTGTCAGCTCTTTTCTTTGGTGTATAAATTGTATCATTCAGAATGTAAGAGGTAGACTGCAACAATCTTGTTCTTTAGTTTTATCTGGCACCTTTATAGCAGTTAACATTTTTTTTGAATATTGAAAAAAAAATTCTAAACTGTACTGTACCAATGAAAATAAATCAATGTCCATTATTTAATTCACTTTAACAACTTTTTTATTGTGCATTTTGTAGAACCATTAGTTAGTATTTTGTTGTTTGATACTTGGAAACACGGTCTTAGCTTTTATTCTTCTTCTTATTTATTTTTAATATGTTTTTATTGATTTTTTTTTTTTTTTTTTTAGAGAGAGAGTGGAAGGGAGAGAGAGATAGAAACATCAATGTGAGAGAGAAACATCGATCGGCTGCCTCCTGCACACCCCCCACCAAGGATCAAGCCTGCAACCCAGGCATGTGCCCTGACTGGGAATGGAACCAAGACCCCTCAGTCCATGAGACGATGCTCAATCCACTGAGCCACACTGGCTGGGCTGGTCTTAGCTTTTAAAGTAAGGAACTAAGAATATTTGTTATTGAAACTTTGATTTAAAAATATTTTAATTGCCAAGTACTTAGAAAATATAAAATACTCTTTAGGAAACTGTGAGAGTTCTTCTCTAGGAGGATCAAATCATCCCTCTTAAAATCCAAACTTAAAATGTAGGGTTTTATTGAGACATGGAGTTAATGGCATCTCCTTTGTAAATGCTGGTCAGGTCACACAGCATCATGAATATTGATTGAGGTAGCTTTCTTCAAATCGGATTGAAGTTGGCAATTGCATTTACCATCTATCAAGTTGTTAGAATTATTTTCCCCTCATGAAACTCTTTTAGGGAATCTTATCTTGGTAGATTAATGTATGTTGATAATTTACAGGACATTGTCTGGACATAGGTGGACTTGTTAGGTGGAAAAATTACTAGTGATTTGTTATATATATTTATTTTAGATAAACATATAAATAAATACACACATATTTAATTTAGTGTTGCATTCCCCTAGATGATAGAGATCAAAGGAACTTACAATAATGGTCTCTCTTTTTTGGAACCAGCAAACCAGCAGAACAGTCCTGTTTAGTCTAATTTAGTGCAGTGTTGTAAGGCAATCAGATTGTATTCAGAACATGTCAAGACAACCCAGTTGGTCAGTGAAAAAGTTGGTTGGCATTTGGTAGATGGGGAAAAGAGGAATTTGCCTGAAGATTTTGTTTAACTAAATTGTGTTTCCTTTATGCATCCAGTACATTAATGTAGGGTCTGTTTTTAATAGTTATTTACAAAAAGTTTAGTATGTGGTAGATCTGTGATTAGCTATAAGGATAGGGATGCAGCCATTGGTTTATAAGTCTGATATTATCTTTGCACAACACGAAAAAGTATTTAAACTTAATCCTTAGTGTAATGTCTTGAGGTAAGACCGTAATTCCTATTTAACAGAGGAGAAAATAGCTGAGAGATCAAGTTGCCTTGCTGCCCCTTAATATCTAGTTTGAGTTCCATGTCTGATGCAGTCTCCACTTCATCACAGCCTTCATATTTGTTGAAAGAGTTGAGAAAGACAGCACAAGTGGACCACTGGGAGGGAGATTTCTGTAGACCAAATGTAATTGAATGTGTAGAGGTAGAGAAGGGAGGGAGAGGAAGCTTATGCTTTGTTCTTTTTTTAACTCACCTGAGGATATTTTTCTATTTATCTTCAGATAGAGTGAGAGGGAGGGAGCGAGAGAGAAACATCAATGTGAGAGAGACACATTGACTGGTTGCCTCCCGCACAACACCAACCAGGGCCGGGGATGAACTGAAACCAAGATACGTGCCCTTGACCGGAATGGAACCTGCAACTCTTTGGTCCTCGGGCTGATGCTCTAACCACTGAGCCAAACCGGCCAGGGCTATACTTTGAATATGGTTGATTTGGGTAGATGACTTGACCTTAGAGAGAATCCTTAGAAGGTTGGTTTTGGTCATATCTAAACATATCTACTACTTTGTATAGGGAGGTATATTAGATAATTGTTTTGGGAGGCAAGATAATTTTATTGGACTTTTCCCAATAATATATCTTTAAAATGAAAACATTTAACCTGATTTCAGTTTTTTTAGTTTCTCAGGAGCTATCCTCAATTTGGTTCTGTTAGGGGTTGAATTTTAAAATAAAGAGACTAGGGCCCTGGCCGGTTTGGCTCAGCGGTTAGAGCGTCGGCCTGCGGACCGGAGAGTCCCGGGTTTGGTTCTCGCTAGGGGCATGTGCCTCGGTTGCGGTTTGTCCTGGCCCCGGCTGGGGTCGTGTGGGTGGCAACTACTCGATGTGTCTCTCTCACGTTGATTCTCTCTCTCTCTTCCTCCCTTCCTCCCTCCCGCTCTATCTGATTTAAAAAAATAAAAAATTAAATTAAAAAAATATAAAAAAATAAAGAGACTAGGGAGAGTGTTTATGTTCAGTATCTGCTTTTAAAAAAATCAATTTCAGCATTTAATAATAAAACATAAGGAAGCAGAAGCTTGGTTGAGTGACAGTGCTGTAGGACTAATTTGACTTGTTGAAATTAATGTTCCCTTGATAAATAAACCATTTCCAGGTTCTTGGTGGATGAATTTAACTAAGAACAGATTACAGATTATTACATTAATTCATATGAATTGTGCCAAATCTGAAAACAGAGAAAAATAAACTAAACAACTTTTTTTACTGTTGGTAGATCACATAGGATTTTCCCCCTTTCATCTTTAATACTTTTTCTTCTAAGATTAAAATAAAATCTTACATATTAAGGTATAGTATTCAGGTACTCTTATAATTAATTAACTTCAATTTCCTTTAACTTCTGTAACACTCACTTGAAAAAAAATTGATGGGAAAATTTTCTTGGTTTCAGAGCAGTAAAAACTCAGAAGCTAGTAAACTACATTTGTAGTTCTTTGATGTATCACTTGGGATCTGATGAGGATTAGTTAAGAAAAGGACTTTAATTGAAAACTGATTGCTTAAATTGAACGCATCTGTGAATTATGTATTGGCATTCAGGAGGTTAGCTCTAAAGATCTGGACTAGTAAAGGGGTTTCTAATTCAATTTTGCTGTTTTGCTTCTGAAGGTGACCAACTTGTCTTCCGTGTTCACTGTCACTGTAGGAGGCAAGATGGTGGTGATGTATGGATTATGTCATAATGGGGAGAGATGGGACTGGAGGGCATGTGATTGTGCTTGATCTTGATTGTCTTCTGTAGGAGCCACAATAATTATTTAAACAAATACTTTTTTGAACTTGATTATTGCTTAATTCATCATTTTTGTGTGTGTTTTTTTGTACGTGCCCCTAGCGGTAACCAAACCCGAGACTCTCTGGTCTGCAGGCTGATGCTCCAACCACTGAGCCAGATTGGCCAGGGCCATTCTTGTTTTTTTTTTAATCCCTACTTGAAATACATGTTTTTTTTTTTTTTTAAGTCCGACCTTAGCACTAATATAACAATTTGACAAATGATTTAATAAGCCTATGAATTGCAGCATTAATTCTGTCACGTGAAAGGAAGGAATGGCTTTATTTGTTTATGCCCAAGACATTTTTAAAAAATAAGGAATGATTTCTTGTTTAATGACACTAGCTTGATAATACTTGCTTTTCTAGCAAACTGTCTGTAATGAAAGAGGATGAAGTTTTAATATGCCTAATGTATTATTTGGTAGATTGAGTCATTGAAAACGTATTTGGTCACTGATGTATGCTTTAAAATGAAGGCTTTTGGCACTCGTTGAACCATGAAAAGTTTAAGTCATCAGTTAGTATGACTATAAATGGAAATTTTATTTAGTATCTGTCTTTTATTACTTAGATCCTCTAAGATCAACTGAAAAAAGAACTTAGCATTTAGAACTGTTCGTATTGTTAGCCTAGCTTTGAAAGAGGGCCTATGAAGTAAACTTGAGTTTGTTTTTTTAAAAATTAAGTTTAGGTTTAATAGTCCCATGGAGTTGTAGTTGTTATTTTATTTTAAAACAAAGTCAGATAGTAGGTAGATATATTTTATATTTATTTTCTGCCATAAAAGAATATTTTCTCCAATGGAACCTCAGTTCTCAAACTTACTTCATTCTAGAAGGCTGTTTGAAAAACCAAATCATTTTTTCCCATTAGAAATGTAAATTGAATTAATCCATTCCAGACTCCCAAATGATTCCCTGATTTAACCTTTCTTATATATACAATACATGTCTAATGTACTGTTTATAAACATTATAAATACTTTAAAAACAGGAAAGTCATGAAATGTAAATGAAAATTTAACAAAAAGGCAATGAAATGTACAGTTAAAAATGAAAATTTAATAATAAGCAGCAACAAAAGCAAAAAATCACGAAAACATCCACAGCAGTTTCCAGAGATGTTAACAACGTGGGGTGTAGCAGTAAACTAACTCATACTCATGCATTCTCTCCTTTGTCATTCGAGAGACGAGTGATTGATCATATAGGCATAAGCATAAAAAAGTTGTTGGGTTGAGTGGTGAATTGTTCACGATGGGAGACATTTAAGAACCGAGGTTTGACTGTACTTTTTATTTATTTATTTTTTAAATCCTCACCTGGGGATATTTTTTTCATTGATTTTTAAAGGAGGAGGGGAGAAGGAGAAACATTGATGTAGAGAGACACATCGATTGGTTGCCTCCTGCATGCTCCCCAACCAGGGCCGGGGATTGAACCTGCACAGGAATTGAACATGAGACCCTTTGGTCTGTGTCCTGATGCTCTAACCACTGAGCCACACTGGCCGGGGCTTGACCATACTTTTATTGGTATTCTCTCTAAAGCAGCACCAGTAACTAACTCTGGGAGATGGTTTTTCCAAGGAAATCTACAGCACAGCTTGTAGAGTTTCTGTGTGTTACTGAAGAGGTTTGTGGAAAGGTGTTGCCCCCCTTTTTTTCTCTCTAGCACGGTTTAGTAATTTAATTTCTCTAGTTTTTTAATAGAATCATTAGATCTAAATAGTGCCCTTTGGTGCTGCTCTCAAACAGAGAATTTGGGGAGAAGTGAGAGCAAGCCTGGAAGGAGGAATGGGATAAAAAGGAAAAACAGGGACAATAGTACATATGTGTGGTATTGAGTTGTAGAATGCTGGAACAGGAAATGGCTGTCTGTGGTAGACCCATGCCACTTGGCTTCAGTGGCCATGCCCCATTGCCTCCTGCTAGAATATTCAGGCTTTAGTGTTCTTAATCATACAAGTATTTGGCACCTAAAATATTGGTAATTCATAACATTTGTTAAGTTTGGTTTACAAAGTTATTCAATTGAATTTTGGTGAATCATACTAATAGAATTTTAGAATCCTGTTTTTCATTTTAAGGTAAAGAAAGTGAGGCATAGAGTTGATAAACAGTACAGCCTAATTTCTGATTGGCTTCTTTGGGCTTCACCAGTGCTCATTCTACCAGAGCATTGAGTAGTTTTATTTCCCACTTTTGAATCTGTTATCTTCCTGAGCCTGGGATTCTCAGTTGCTCTTTGGATTGAATTAAAGCATATGAAAGAATCACTTGTCATTTCTAATAAAGGCTTGGTTAAAAAAACCTGATTGAGGCTGGTGTACCTGTGAAATATGTGTCATTACTTGACTCTGCTTTTTATTGTAGGCTGTATTACTAGAGCCAGCATTTTTCTTTTTCTTTTTTTTTTTTATCCTCACTCGACGACATTTTTGCATTTATCTTAAGACAGAATGGGAGCAGGGGGCGGGGGGGGGTGTGAAACATTGATGTGAGAGAGACACACCGAGTGGCTGCCACCCACATGACCCCAACCAGGGCCGGGGACAAACTGCAACCGAGGTACGTGCCCTTAGCGGGAACCGAACCTGGGACTCTCTGGTCCGCAGGCCGACGCTCTAACCGCTGAGCAAAACTGGCCAGGGCAAGCCAGCATTTTTCTTAAATAATCATTACATCCTTCACATTCCTGGATATAGAGACATTTGTGAGTTAGTATACTGTATTTTTGTTTTGTAGGTGACATTAATTTTCATCATCTGTACATAGGAAGGTTCATTGTCAATGTGTAGCGTACATTTTGACCTCAAAGAAACCAGGAAATATAGTCATAAAACAAGACATGATCACAATCATTTTGTGAAAGTTCATGAGATGTCATACTCAGTTGGATAGATTATTAAAGTCAGTACAACAGCAAAATGCACATAGGAAAGCTTGGCTTAAATAAAACAAAAAACCCTAAGAAACCACATAGAATTTTCGGTGCCCCAGAACAGAAACTAGTTGTGTGGTTTAAGTTCAAAGGCTGTGCTTTTGATAGCAAGATTATGTTGAAATGTGAAGAATTTATCCTATCATATTCCTAAACTGTTATAAAGGAAGTGAGATGTAATTTACTTGCAATTATTAGTCATGAAATTATGAAGAATATAGAGCCTGACTTTGTTATAGCTAGCCTGTAGTATAAGGAAAGGAACAAGTCACCATTTCACATGTGAATGAACAGACTTAATCTCCTGGTATGACAGCTACAATACAAGGGACAGCCTGGGGGAGAGGAAGGAAGAAATCTTTGTCCCTTAGCCAAAATAGGCTAGGACTCAGAGTAAATGAGACTTGTGATCAAAATAAACCCCAAGTCTCATTAGGACTTTGCATGATTATAGTAAAATTAGAGTAAGAGTATACCAAAAAAACTAACAAGTGTGTGTGTGTGTGTGTGTGTGTGTGTGTATTTTTTTAATCCTCACCTGAGGACATTTTTTCATTTATCTTCAGATAGAGTGGGAGGGAGGGACAGAGAGGGAGAGAGAAAGAGCGAGAAACAACAACGTGAGAGGGACACATCCACTGGTTGCCTCCTGCACAACCCTGACCAGGGCTGGGGACAAACCGCAACCAAAGTGCATGCCCTGGAATCGAACCTGCAACTCATTGGTCCGTGGGCTGATGCTCCAGCCTCTAAGCCAAACCAGCCAGGGCTACAAAAAAAAATATATATATATATTTAAATAATTTTTCTTTATTTATTTTAGAGAGAAAAGAAGGGAGAGGGAGAGAGAAACATCTGTGAGCGAGAACATCGATTGGCCACCTCCAGCATGCCCCCCATTGGGCAGTGGGCCCACAACCTGGGCATGTGCCCTGACCGGGAATTGAACCAGTGACCTCTTGGTGCATGGGTCGACGCTGAACCACTGAGCCACACTGGCCGGGCTACAAAAGTATTTTTAATGTGGAGTTTATTATACTTAAGTGCCTACTTCAAATCTAGAACCAAGTTGAGTTACTGTATTTGCCCAGATCTCTCAATATGAATATTAGGATATAAAATAATCAGTCCCTCCCGGCCCCCATTCCTGTCCTACTTTCTTAATACTACCCTGAAAATTTCAACTACAGACTGCAATTTATTTTTACTGGGATCTGTGAATAATCTGTGATATTTATTTGAATATTTATTTAAGGTAATTTCTGTCTGTGCTGGTCTATGCTATAGATAGATTACCTGTTATTTTCTTGACTTAATAGAAGGCCTGTGATACAGAACTTAAAGTGTTACCGAATTTCAAATTCTGTTTAATAGCACTTTTTAATCTGTGGCCAAATTTAGGCATTAATGATTTTAAGGTTTCATCTCATATTTCATATTTATAGGGGAAGGTAGAATAATATATAGAGAATGATTAAGCTAAGCAAATATTTGCACTTTGCCACAGTGTTAGATGTTCTAAAGTCAAATAATTGCTATAGAAATTAAAGCTTAGCTCAGCTAAAGAACCAGCTGTCTTTTTAAAATGGGTAAGATGTGGCTTCTGAAACCTCATTTTCAAAGCACCTGACAAAAATACTAAAAAGACTCCCAGGTTACTGTAAATAAATTATTTAGTATATGAACAGTGATCTGTGAGATCCTTATAATTTATTCCTTTTATATAAAATTTATATCTGGTTTGATTTGGAAATGCTTGCATCATTGTAAAAGCTATTTGATAGGAGTGTATCTTTTGCTGCTCCCCCCCCTTCCCCCTTTTATTTTTCTTTCCGGTTGGTTTCTCTTAGCTTTTTTGTAGGAAGAGACTAGTGGTTTAAAAAGCCTAGTAAATTTGTTTGTAGGGACCTCCCCTCTCCTTTTATAGCATTTCTGTCTCTTGGTGCTTAAAATTGTATTATGATGAGTTTTTGAATTTCCATTTTCTCTTTTGTTTTACATGCTATCCTACTGCTTTTTCTCTGGCCCTCCACTCAAGTGGTTGAGCTATTGGAAATTTTGACCTGTATTTATCATTTGTAGAAGACACATGGTAATGTTTTCTTGATGCATGTTCCTGCAAATTTCACCAATATTAGTGGGGAGCAGTTTTTTTCTCTCTCTCTCTCCCTTTTTTTTTTGTTGTTAATCCTTACCTGAGGATATTTTTTCCATTGATTTTTAGAGAGACCAGAAGGGAGTGGGGTGTGTGTGTGTGTGTGGGATAGATAAATAGAAAAAAGAAAGAAAGAAAGAAAGAAAGAGAGAGAGAGAGAGAGAGAGAGAGAGAGAGGAAGGAAGGAAGGAAGGAAGGAAGGAAGGAAGGAAGGAAGGAAGGAAGGAAGGAAGGAAGGAAGGAAGGAAATGTGAGAGAGACACTGTCAATTGGTTGCCTCCTGCAGCTGCAACCCAGGTACATACCCTCGACTGGAAATTGAACCTGAGATCCCTGGGTGTGCGGGCTGATGCTCTAATCACTGAGCAATACCGGCCAAGGCTCTCCTATTCTTTATTTGCCTGTGTCCTTTACATAGGTTATAATGTTTGTAATCCCTAATCTGAACTGGATGTGAGCAATGAAAGGGTGTTCTCTCACTTGTAATTTGGTGGGGAACTAAGGTGTAGTGTAAATCTTTCTTTTCCTTTTATCCTAGCTGAGTGCTTTCTGTTGTCTCAAGGACCCACTTAAGCATAGATGTTATATTTCATAGTCTTTCTTTTCTTTTTACCTTGAGGCCTACAATTTTGATTCTCATGCCTCAAGATCTAAGATTTTTTTCAGACTCCTCCATCCTCCTTACTTCCCCTTTTCCCCTTATCCATATGACTATTCCCTCTCTCTTTTGTGTGTGTGTGTCTTTTTAAAAATATTTTTTCTTTATTGATCCAATAGAGAGGGAGAGGGAGAGAGAGACAGAAACATCGATGAGAGAGAACATCAATTGGCCGCCTCCTGCATGACCCCCACTGGGGACTGGCCCCACAACCTGGGCATGTACCCTGACCGAGAATCGAACCAGCAACATCTTGGTGCATGGGTTGACGCTCAACCAGTGAGCTACTGTGTGTGTGCTGGCCGGGCCTGTGTGTGTGTCTTAAATCATTTTATTTTATTTATTTATTTTTTTACTATTTTTAACTTATCTTTATTATTGAATGTATTACAGATGTCCCTCCTTTTTCCCCTATTGACCCCCTCCTCTCACCATTCCCACCCCCTCCTGCCTTTCCCCACACTATTGTCTGTGTTTGTTGGTTATGTATATAAGTTCTTTGGTTTATCTCTTCCTGCTCCTCCTTCCCCCTTCCCTTTGAGGTTTTTCAGTCTAACAACCAATTTGTATTTAATCCCTTCGTCTTCTTCACCCATTCCCTCTATCCCCCTCCCATCTGGCAACCAACAAAATGTTCTCTATATCTATGAGAATGTTTCTGTTCTGCTTGTTCATTTTGTATATTCAATTGTCGATAGATATGTATTTATTGCCATTTTGTTTGTTCATATATATATATTTTTAATTTTTTTCTTTACTGATTTTAGAGAGAGAGGAAGGGAGAGGGAGAGAGAGATAGAAACATCGATGAGAGAGAATATCGATTGGCCGCCTCCTGCATGCCCCCCACTGGGGATTTGGCCCACAACCTGGGCATGTGCCCTGACCGGGAATCAAACCGGCAACCTCTTGGTGCATGGGTCGATGCTCAACCACTGAGCCACACCGGCCTGGCTGTTTGTTCATATTTTTTATCTTTTTCTTCAAGAAGACCCTTCAACATTTCATATAATAATGGTTTGGTGGTGACAAACTCCTTTAGCCTTGTCTTGTCTGGGAAACTCTTGATATGTCCATTGATTCTAAATGATAGCTTTGCAGGATAGAGTAATCTTGGTTGTAGGTTCTTTTCATCACTGTAAATATTTCTTGCCACTCCCTTCTGGCCTGCAAAGTTTCTTTTGAGAAATCAGCTGACAGTCTTATGGGAACTCCCTTGTAGGTAACTAACTGCTTTTCTCTTGCTGCTTTTAAGATTCTCTCTTTGTCTTGAACCTTTTGCATTTTGATGATGATGTGTCTTGGTGTGGGCTTCTTGGGGTTCATCTTGTTTGGGACTCTCGGTGCTTCCTGGACTTGAATGTCTGTTTCCTTCACCAAGTTAGGGAAGTTTTCTGTCATTCTTGTTTCAAATAGGGTTTCAATTTCTTGTTCTCTCTCTTCTCCTTCTGGCACCCCCATGATGCGAATGTTGGTACACTTGAAGTTGTCCCAGAGGTTCCTTACACTAACCTCTTTTTTTGGGATTCTTTTTTCTTTTTGCTGTTCTGATGGGGTGTTTTTTGCTTCCTTATATTCTAAATCAATGGTTTGCTTCTTGGCTTTACCTACTCTACTATTGATTCTCTGTAAATTATTCTTTATTTCAGTTAGTGCTTTCTTCATTTATGACTAGTCCTTTTTTATGCTTTTGAGGCCCTCACTAAGTTCATTGACCACCTTATAAGCAGTGTTTTGAACTCACATCTGTTAGATTGCTTATCTCCATTTTGTTTAGTTCTTTTCCTGGAGTGTTATTCTGTTTTTCCATTTGGGACATGTTTCTTTGTCTCCTCATTTTGGCTGCCTCCCTATGTTTGTTTCTATGTATTAGGTAGAGTTGCTATGTCTCTTAGGCTTCCTAGGGTGGCCTATTATAGTAAGTGTCCTGTCCTGTAGGGTCCAGTGGCACAGTCTCCCGGATCACTCCAGCTGTGCCCTCGAGGTGCACCCCTTGAGTGGACTGTACACTCATCTGTTGTAATTTAGTCTTGATTGGCATGTCAATGGGACAGATTTACTCAGGCTGATCAGCTTCAAGGACTGGCTGTACCCACTGCCCTCTGACTACCTTGGAGGACCAGCTATGTAGGGGCCCACCACACAGAGCAAAACTTACTTCATCAGGGCTCTGGTACCCACTGAGTCCACTCCTTGAGTGTGTTGCTTGTGCAGGTGGTTGAGTGATGGTGCTTTGCAGTGTTCTGAAACTGTCCACTGGTTGTGCTGGCTCTGGGGCAAGGTCAGCCTCTGCCTGTGTTCTACCTGGGACCACCAGGCATAAGCTACAAAGCAATTTGCAGATGACTGCTTCTTGTGCTGGGTTTGGAGGTGCCCAGGCAAAGCCAAGCTGTGAACCAAGGCTGGCTGCTTCTAGTGCCAGGCCTGGGGCCATTTAGCAAGAGGTATGGAGCTCGCTGAGACCAGATGCTGCTTGTTTGAGAGAATTTAGGAAAATCTGAAACAGGAGCCAAGACAGGCCATTCCTATGGTAAAACCACTGGAAACAGCTTGGGTGGGCCTGAAAGTTGGGTGGGGCAGGGCCTCAGGGAATCACCAGGGTGGCACAAACAGTGTGAGCCAGATTACAGTCATCCCTTACCACTTCACACTTTGACTTTTGCGGCTTCACTCTATCGATGTTTTTTCAAATACCATACTATATTTGAAAAAAACCGTGATATAGTGAAGCCTTGAAAGTTGAAGCGCGAAGTAGCGAGGGACGACGGTATAGACATAAGGAATCCTACTTCGCGGAAATTCATTTATCGCGGTAGAGTCTGGAACTGATTAACTGTGATAAAGGAGGGCTAACTGTACTGGAGTCCCAGATATGGCAGCCATCTGCTGCCCCAGGGAAGGGCTCACCAAAGGAACATAGGCCTCCACCAGCAGGTCTGTCCAGGAGAAAGCTGCCCTACAACTCTCACCCCTATGCCAAACAACTCAGTTCTTCCCGTATGTCTTTGGTGCCTTTCAAACTGCTTCCCCAACACTGGAGCTTGGAGGGAGCAAGGCCCAGTAAGTTTGCTTTTTAAGAGGAACTGCCTGGGGCTCCAGCAGCCTCAGCCTCCCTCAGCCTCAGTTCCCGCTGGTTTTACAGCCAGAAGTTATGGGGACTTCTCTTCCTGGCATTGGAACCCTGAACTGGGCGCCTGGTGTGGGAGGGTTCCCCTAACTCCTCAGGGAGGACCTTCACAGCTGAGGTATCCTCCTGATTTTTATCTGCCACTCATGGGTGTGGGACCAGCCCCTCTGTGCCTCCACCCTTCCTACCAGTCTCGATGTGGCTTCTTTAATTTCCTAGTTGTAGGACTTCCATTCAGCTCCATTTCAGGCAGTTTTGAATGATGGTTGTTCTGTAGTCTAGTTGTAATTTTGATGTGGTTGTGGGAGGAGGTGATATTGCGTTTACCTACACTGTCATCTTGTCCGGAAGTCTCAAATCATTTTAAAATTTCACTCTCTCTTGAATTGCTTCTTCCTATTGTCAGAATTCTACTGGAAACATTTTCTGTTCCCTGGGGAGAATTTGCTTTCTAGATCACCACCCTACTTTAGCTAGCTTTCTCATTAGAAGCTCTATTAATGGAAAGGAATAGTTGCTTACATTTTGGCCTCCTCTCCTGGCAGATAGCTGACTTTTCCTCTCAGAGATCATTGGTACCTGGGACTTGCAGGGTAAAAGGGAGTCCTCCAGAGAAATGCAAGTCATACATACACCTAGGATTGTTTTTCTTCTTTATAATGAAATTGTAGCCAAAAAGCCAGAATGATCATCATTGAACAAGTTTATTTGGCCTTCCCCACTTTCTCCCAAGTCTCCATGAAAAGGGTGTTGATGTCATATATCTGCCATTTTTTCAGCACATTAAATCCCTTGCCACACACCCTTGTTGTGTAACAGCCCCCTCCACCCAATACATCACTCAGAAAACAGGTCTCCCTGATTATTGTTTTAAAGCCAGTACCATGGTATTGCATTCTGGAAAGATTTTTATGGTTTGAATTTTAGAGAGGAAGTTTATTAAAATATTTTGCCCAAAATCATGAGTTCTTCCCTCCCTTTTGCCTCTCTTCGTATAAGCAGCCTGTGATAATCAACACAAGTGGCAGATAACTAGCAGAGTGCTTAGGGAATGCTTTGAGATATTTCAGTCATTACTGAAAAATAAGTGGTTGAAAACAGAACGCTGCCTATGTCATCTTGTGTTATAAATACAGAGGTAACTTAACCATCTTTGCAGAAATTGGAGTTTTATTTTTATTATGAAGAAAAGTGTGCAGCCTCCCACATACTCACACAGCAATTGCATAGGATTAGAAAAATCCTTTGAGAGCAGATAGACTTACAATTTTATCCAGACTGTCATTATATAGAGCCTATCTGCCAGGGACTCTCAGTTCCGTTTTAGAGTGATGGCATAATATGTTGAGTGAGTTGGAGGAGATCAATGTGGAAAGGGGAATTTACAAAGAGGAGTGCTGATGGTGAAAGATAATGGAACATGTGATTCTAAAACTTGGCAGGTGTGACTATGTTGGATAAAAGGTCTAGTGGAGATAAAATGCTTTCTTGCTCTTTTTTCCTCAGATCAAGTTATATAAATTGCTGAAAGAATGGAAGAATAAAGCCTAGATTGTTATGGGACTCTCCAGCTCTAATCTTTCTAAGAGTTGTCATCTATTGTTTTTGTGAGAGTCAAGGATAAAGTCCCTGGGTTCACATTTATGCATATTCTTGTACTTAAAGCTAATAGGGTTGACAAAAAGGGAGTGGATTACTAATGAAATGGGATTCTTAATGTTTTTATTTATATATATATATATATTTAGATCTAGATCAGTACTGTCTAATAGAACTTCCTGTGATGATGAAAATGTTCTTTATCTGTGCTGCCCAATGTAGTAGCCACTAGACTAAGGAAATGAATTTTTATTTTACTTAATCTTAATGAATTTAAATAACCCAGTGGCTACAGTATTGGACAGCACAGCTCTAGATTAAAGCTTATAAGTTATTCACAAGACTATACAAGGGGAATAACATCTCAGGGTATTCTCTCACATACAGACATGTTATAATTTTGTGGACATGTACTTTTATTTATTTTCTTTTAGAAAAAGTTGGAATGAAGGGGTGTAAGGCATTAGTGTGTGAAAAGGGAATTACAATTTAATTTTAAAACAAAAAATCTAAAGGTAGCCTGTTTTAATGTATTTAAGAAAAACATGAATGAGAACCTTATTATTCTGCTTTAAGAATCTGTGCTCTTTGATTATAAGAGGAAAGTAAAAGGTCTGAGCTGGCAGGACATCACATCCACAATGCAAGGCCAGTGTACAGCAAAACAATTTTATTGCATGCGCCTGAGTGCAAGCGGGCTGAGCTGAAAAGGGGTCAGCCTCGAACAGCAGTTGGGGTGGCGTGTAGGTTATATACTCTACTTCTAGCTTCCGGCAGTTCCTACTGACTACTCTGCCTGGCCCATCATGCACTTTTCAATTGGACTGGTCTGGTATCATATCCTGCATCTGCTGGGTGATTGTCTTCTGGATAATCCAATAATCCGTACTCAACAAAAGGCTGAGCAAAGGTCATGCAAGCAACACATTTTTCACAGTTTCCGCCTTTTGCAAACTTTTACCTTTACCCTTTAAAACGTTACTAACCCTTTCACCCGGCTGGTGTGGCTCAGGGGTTGAGTTTCGACCCATGCACCAAGAGGTCGCCGGTTCAATTCCCGGTTACTAACCCTTTCACCCGGCTGGTGTGGCTCAGGGGTTGAGTTTTGACCCATGCACCAAGAGGTCGCCGGTTTGATTCCCGGTCAGGTCACATGCCCAGGTTGTGGGCCCAATCCCCAGTGGGGGGCATGCAGGAGGTAGCCAATAGATGTTCTCTGTCATCGACGTTTCTCTTTCTCCGTCTCCCTTCCTCTCTCTCTAAAAATCAATAAAGGAAAGAAAAATAAAATAAAAAGAAATGTAATTAATAAATGGACTTTGTTCATCAAATATTTGATTGCTTTCAAAGTTAAAGATGACACAATTCCTATTCTCAGGAATCTAAGCAGAAACCAGGTGACCGTGCTTTATACAGCCATAGTGAGGATTGGTGTAGTGAAAACAGGTTCCCTGAGAGCTGTGAGAGCCCTTTAGAGGAGCTTAAGGAGTCAGCAAGATCTTCTGAGAAATGACAACTTTTCCTATTCAGCAGTACAAACTAAAACAGCATTTTAGAACCAGCTAGATGTATTCTAACATAGTCTTCTGCAAAATGTTTATGATGTTCCTCTGTGTTGTGGGAGTCTTAAGTATGTGTAGAATATTATCTGTTATCACCATCGGTGTTAACTGACACATGCTGAACATCTTGTATCTGCTAGGCATTGTGCAGATTAGTACTTTACATGGATTATCTTATTCCTCACAACAAGTCCATGGGGTTGTTATATTGTTGTCTTCATTTTGTAGATGAAGAAATCACAGTGTAGGTCAGAGGAATTGTGTTGCCCACAGTTATAAAGCTAGCAAGGACCAGGATATGTTTCTGAATTTATAGAGAAGGATGAGAGGTTATATATGAAAATTATGTGTTAGTACTAAGGTGTTTTACATCAGTAATATATGTTGAAATGCTAAGCTGTAAAATATAGATTACGATTGCAAAAGGAATTCATTAAAGAGGGCAAAAATTGCATGGTATTGTTTGGAGACTTCAAGGATTACTTCTTAATCAGTGTAGGGCTTGAAGTAGTCTTGAGTGGTACACAGTTATTTGACAAATGTTTATTGAGCTAGCAGTAAAGAAAGTGTGAGCAAAGATGAAAGAGAGTAAGCCCAAGTGTTGGGGATACATATTGGAGGCTGTTATTGGAGAGTTGTGGGTGAACAAGGTTATGGAGAGGCAGTTTTGTGAAGGAGGAAATTGGACTTCATGTAGTCTTTCCTTGAAAGTTCTCTTTTAAAAAAATCTTTAAAAAAAAATTTAGATATTGTTGACACAAAACATAATAGTTTCAAGTATACAACTTAGTGATGTGTTATTTGTATATTTTGCAAGATGGTCACCCACAATAAGTCTAGTTGACATTCATCTCTACACATAGTTACACATTTTATTTCTTGTGATGAGAACTTTTAATATCTACTCTCTTAGCAACTGTCAAATATGCATTACAATATTACTAACTGTAGTCACAATACTATTATGTTATATCCTATGACTTATTTATTTTATAACTGGAAGGGTGTGTCTTTTGACCTACTTCAAGCATTCTCCAAAAGTCTTTTTTTTAATCCTCACCCGAGGACATTTTCCTATTTTTTGTTCAGATAGAGTGAGAGGGAGAAAGAGGGAGGGAGAGAGAGAGAGAGAGAAACATCGACATGAAAGGGACACATCGAGTGGCTGCCCCCTGCAGGACCCAACGAGGGCCGGGGACAAACTGCAACCGAGGTACGTGCCCTTAGCAGGAACCGAACCCGGGTCTCTCTGGACTGCAGGCCGACGCTCTAACTGCTGAGCCAAGCTAGCCAGCAGGGTATTCTCCAAAAGTCTTGACTGAGGGTATTCAAAATTGAGACAAAAGGTAGGTGTTATTTGTGTTTATAGAGAGTAAGAATTGAGGTCCAAGATAATTGAAGGCATTGGGAATGGAGAAAAAGATTGACAACATTTTCCCAAATGTTTTCCTCCAAATTCATGTGGAGGACCAGTAATACCCACTTACTTGCCATTATCTGCGGCCTGTCATGTGGTGCTCATCACTTTGATTTGTTGGTCCTCTCTGGTAACTACAGGGAGGTTCTGCTCCCTTTCCTGGCTTGGAGCTTGGTTGTGGCTAGAGCGCACTGAGGCCAGAGATACTCCCACTGCCTTGGTTACCCTAAGGTGGTTTTAGGCTTCAAGAGTCTTTTTTGTCTTGAGTTCCTTATTTTAGCTTTCTGTTTGTTAACATTTTAATTGATGTCCCACTTGAGGGAGTCGATTCCTCTTCCTTTTGCTTACAGGTAGATTTTTTTGTCTGTCTCTCTCTCTCCCTCTCCTTCCTGCTCTCCCTCTCTCTTATCTTCTTTCTCCCTCCCTCCCTCCATCGCCTCCTCTCTCCTCTCTCTTATAAAAATATACCTGATTTGCTTTATTTAGTCCTTCAGCTTGCCATCTAAGAATGTTTTTTGAAGTGAATCATTGGATTACTTTTCTAAACTGATCAGTGGTTAAGGCACATGTTGATGTAGCAGGTATTTGGGGAGATTCCCACCAAGAACTCCTAAAATTAGTTAAGTGCAGTTAAGTTGTAGAATTTCTGTTATTCTTGTCCAGGACTCACATATTGTTCTAAGGAAGGATGATAGTTGGCATGGACCATTTATAAGTTTTGCAATGTGGAGATGAATTACACTGGGCAGTATGCTGTGAGTATTTTATTTTATTGATAATAACTTGTTGAACCAATTTTCATTTATTCTTTTTTTGTTTTGTTAATCTCCACCCGAGGATATTTTTCCATTGATTTTTAGATATAGTGAAAGGGAGGGAGGGAGAGAGGGAGAGAGAGAAACATCAGTGTGTGTCACATCAATTGGCTGGGGATCGAACCTGAAACCCAGGTACGTGCCCTTGACTGGGAATCAAACCCACAGCCCCTTGGTTTTTGGGTTGATGCTCTAACTGCTGAGCCAAACTGGCCAGGGTTGAACAGTTTTCTTACTCATAGGCTTATTAGACCCTTTAATATGACAATAGTATAAACTTTAAGAATATTTATAAGCAGTGTGTCCTACACTTACTTTACACGAGGTTTTATTGTTGGTTTTGGGCTGCCTATCATAGGGCCTCCAGTTTTTTGCTTTTTTTTTTAAGGTATATAGCTTTGAAAATGCTTATGGTGTTTACATTTTGCCCTATACTCTTCATCTAATGCTCTTTCCTGGGTCATCTCATGTAGTATCTCCTATACGATGATGACTCCCAAGTCCTTGTTCTTGCCTTGGTCTTTTTCCTGAGTGTCTTGTGTATTTCCAGCTGCCTAGTAGCTATTTGTATAGCTACTTAAAAATCTCTTCTCCATTCAATTACACGTATCCCCTGCCAACCCCCCCCCCCTTTTGTAGAAACTAGGGATAGAAGCCTTCACATCATCTTCAGTTCTGTCTTTGATTCCCATCTGGTTGATTATTAAACCTACAACCTATGGGAAAGGTTAAACAGGATCACCCACAAACATGTACCTTATTGTTTTTGATCTAGGGAGTAGGGTTAGTTGTAGATGTGGTAATGGGGCTCCCAGGATGCTTAAAAATCACTTTATTGTTGGGGACCTCATGGGTTTTTTATGGTGAGATGCCGAGGTCCGGCCTCAGCAGTTCCAGGGTTTCCCTCAGGTGTGGACGGAGTCGGTGAGAGGGGAGGTGTGGTGAGACAGAAGGTGCTTGATCCTTCTGCTGCTTAAGGCTAGCAGAATTTTTATATCTTCAGGCTGTATGATGTTATTCATTTTTTTTTCTTTTGACCTTTAAGCAAGTATGTATAGATATTCTTTTCCGCTTACACAGCTCTTAGGTATTGGTACAGGGTTAATCACTAATTATTTCACTTTTTCATCTAGACATAACAATGACATTGTATCAGCTCTTAACCTTTACAATTACTTTCACCATGTGACTCATTGCTTAGCAACCTTCCTGTTTACATTTTACACAGACATTGTCTCATTTAACTTCTTCCTTCCCCAGACCCTCTATTTCAATTTCTGTTACTTAGTCATAGACCTTGACTTTTCCTCTTATCTAAGATTCTTTTAAGCTTTTACATTCTTATCTTAAATTCTTATTACTTTCTTGCCTTTTCTTTCTGCAGTCTATTCTGACATCTACATTATTAATCATCTACATGTTACTTCTATAATGATTCCTAACAGACAGATAACAGATAGAGAAAGCAAAGATTAGTCTCCTTTAATTGCCATCCTGCATTTTTATTTTCCCATTACTCTATATCTTCAGTCACTGTTCTTCGTGATTCCTGCCACGCAGTGAATCCACTTCTCCAGGGGACTATGTCAAACCATGGAGGCCTTCATAACTCCCGGGACTATGTCAATCCGTGGAGCTCACCCATGACTATGTCAAACCGCGGTGGTTGCTGTTCCAGTGACATTGCTCCCAGCAGTGAGAAGAGCTGCCTTTTACAATTACTGCCTTTTCTACACAATTCTAAAATTCTGTAATATTCTTTTTTTTGGGGGGAGGGATTAATTCCTCACCAGAGGATATTTTTCCTTTTTTTTTAAAGATAGAGGTGGTGGGGGGAGGTGGGGGGGGAGATCAATGTGTCCACATCAATTGGCATCAGTTGGTTGCCTCCTGCATGGCCCTGGGGCCGGGGATCAAATCTGCAACCCAGGTAGGTGCTCTTGACTGGGAATCAAACCCAAGACCCTGGGTCTGCAGGCCGACACTGTAACCTCTGAGCCAAACTGGTTAGGGTGAAAATTCTGTAATATTCTAAAAAACTGCTTCTTACCTGTTCATACCATTTGTTTAAAAATTATCAAAAGTGACAGACCTATAGGGAAGAAGCAACACATCATATCCAGCTGGCTTAAAAAAAAAAAAGACAAAACTGTAAATTATCAGTTGCTGAAAATGGCACAGATGTCTCTAGGTAGTTAGTCATGTTGTTAGTCAATTTGCAAGTTGCAAGATAAAGCAGGAAGGAGAGTAAAGAAAGGAATCTGTGCATTCCCCCAGGTCCCATAGATTGGATCGAATTAACTTTAATCAGAAGTGGCAGTTTTTCCAGGGAAAACATTTGAGAAGAAATTCCTCTGTTTTCTGAAGTGAGAAAGTGGATTTCTTTTGAGAATGCTTTGTACTCCTTTGCTCCATTTACATTTCAGCCTTCCAGGTTGCATTTGTCAGTTGCCTTTGAGATTTATGTTCTCGCAGTTGAATATTGCCTTACTTGCATTTTCCAGGTGTTCTTAAAGGTCAGTAGAGACTAGAGCTCTTTAATATATATTTACATTGGGCAATAAACTGAGCTTCTAATATTTTTGTGGTTGTTTAGTATGGAACGAAAATTTTGCTGGTAGGTTTAATTTTTCCTTGACAATAAAATAGAGAAAATCTGTCAAGGGAACTTGACTTTGAACGTTGGGATAAGACCTTATTTAATCTGGCAATTGCTGTACCATCCTTTTATCTTCCACTATATGAGATGAAAAGAATACCTGTGTGGTATTGATTAAGCCTGCCGACACATGATCAATACAAGTCTTGTTAGCAGATTTACTTGCTTCTGGAAGAAATGCAGTCTCTGCCTCCTTCAATCCTGCTCAGTATTATCACAGTTATTGTTCATAGGTGTGATTCTATTCAGTTGCTTTTATATTTTAAAAAACTTATTTTGGAAAGTTCTGAAGACATAGCGCCCCCCCTTCCCCCCATATTACTTTCCTTCTGATGATGATAATGTTCAGGTCTTTAGATCAAAAGGTTCTCTTTTAGTCTAGTGATATAGGGCTGTATTAATAATTTATAAATGCCAAGATGAGGTTTATAGAAAAAGCTTCAACTTTGCACATATTATTTAATAAAATTTGCATTTTAAACTGTAATGCTATAGATTTCATTTGGGTATATTTTAATGTAAACTATAGCATTAAGCTTTCTCACCCCATTCTTTAAAGAAACATGATATTTAGTTTTTCTTATTTGGGCACATATTTTGAGCCTTTTATTTGTTTAAAAAATTAATGGGTTTTTCAGTAATGATCTTCTTTCCAAGATCTTTACAGATCGTTGCTTTAGAGAGGTGCCATATTTATATTAGAAACCCCTGATGTAGACTTGATGGTTAGTCTCTTTTCATTCCCAGGTGGACCTGGTATAAGAGGTAAATGAGATTTTGATTAGAGAATGTTAAATGCTGAGCAGGATTGGGGTATATTTATCTGTGACATGGGGCCATTATATCATCCTCTAAAGCTTGTTGTTTTTTTTGTTTAGAAATTTTTTTTCTTTATTGATTTTAAAGAGAGCAGAAGAGAGAGGGAGAGAGAGATGGAAACATTGATGAGAATATCTATTGGCCGCCTCCTGCATGCCCCCCCCCCCCACTGGGGATTTGGCCCACAACCTGGGCATGTGCCCTGACCAGGAATTGAAACGGCAACCTCTTGATGCATGGGGTGATGCTCAACCACTGAGCCACACCGGCTAAGCCTCTAAAGCTTGTTGTAATAAACCAAGCAGGCTCCTCTCTAATAATAGGGACTAATTTATTTTTTAATGTATAGCTAGCTGTTTCTCTTATCAAGAGGGTGAAAATTTAAAAAAATTCTGCCCTCCATATGAGTTTATTCTACTTATTGCTGATTATATAAAAGTTTTTTTGTTTGTTTGTTTTTTAGCAGGAGGGAGAGAGGGAGGAAGAGAGAGAGAGAGAAACATCGATGTGAGAGAGACACATCGAGTGGTTGCCACCCGCACGACCCCAATTGGGGCCAGGGACAAACTGCAACTGAGATATGTGCCCTTAGCGGGAACCCAACCTGGGACTCTCTGGTCCACGGGCTGACACTCTAACCGCTGAGCCAAACCGGCCAGGGCTATTTTAAAATTTTTTTTTAGCAGATAGAATTGGTATTTCACATTGAGCAAATGGTATTAAAGATTCTTGTGTAAACATGTGATAGAAGAGTACTGGCATATTCTTAAGAGCTATTTTTACTTTGTGAGAGGACTCTGGAAACTGTGAAGTACAATGGGGTTAACATAGCTGGGGCCAGAAGCTGAATAACCAGAAAAATTAATTCTGACACCCGCAGTGGGAACTTCAGATGAAATTTTGTAGGTCTGTGCTGTCCCATGCTTCCTTTCATAGTTTCTGTCTTTCCACTTGTAATTTCCTCATTTTCAAGTTCCAAAACAGTAAGTGTTCCTTTAGCTTATTAGTGCCTACAGATTTGACTGTTGTGTTTTCAGCTTCTTGCTGTGTCATACGTCACTCAACAGCTCTTGACAGTCTTGGGTGCCATTCCTGGTCATGGAGAGACTTTAGTCTTGAGAAAAAGTTAGTAATGATTCTTTCATTGCTGATGAAGGAGAGTAGCTAGATAATTATATGTAAGAATCTTTATATAGAAGTCCAGACTTTCTTACTGGGTAGTGACCCCTCCCCTCCTTTTATGGCTCTTCCTACTCTGAATGTTAATATAATCAATAATTTGGTGCCAACAAGTACAGGGAATCTAAAACAGTTGACTGTGAAGCATGCAAAGAGTACCTGGAATTCGTGCTTCCTGTCGTTCCACATGTAGGAGATGACATTTATATAGCACACTGGGTACACTGGACATTTTGGAAGTGGTTAAATGGTACTTTGTGAAAATTTTATTACATATTCTCTAATATTTAAGACGAGAAATACAGTGAGGGAAGATAAACGTTGAATTTGCCTAAAATATCTAATATAGTGTCTTCAAACCTTCTAATGGCAAATTTGAGCATGCTTCTGTAAACCAAACGTTTCGTATCAAGTTGTAGGTGTAAAATGACTACATGCAATTTCTGATGAAGACTTTTTGATGAACATATTATCAAATTCTTGAAGATCACCATTAATGGGGAAAATTGTTTATATAAGAGGATGTGGCAAATGATAGAAGAATATTGCATTTTCTCTAGTTGCTTGAAACATCTTTCTTGTCATTAGCCAGAATTTGGTATTTGATCTCTTTAAATTGTATTTCTAGAGTATGATTATTCTTTAAATCTAGCCACTTTCCCCTTTCTTTCATTGACAAATATAATTGTAATTTCTTGATAATGCACATAGATTTTGAATCCATTTAAACCTTTTCATATCAAGGATTTAAAAACAATATGCCCTCCCTCCCCTCTATTTGACTTAATTCTTCTTTAGGATTCAAATCATGACACCAAATAAACATCACTAGAGAGCCTTTAAAATCTCATTTTTCTGGAATTCTCATTTTTGTTTTGAATTCATATACTTAGTTAGGTTTTCTTTCTCTCCTTTTGTGTAAATCTTACAATGTTCAATTTAGGGCCTCAAAAATGGTACTTAGGAAAACAATTTTTAAAATTCAATTCTGTCTTTATTAATTTGCAAGGTAAGAATCTTTCAAATGGTCTTCCCCACCCCCCCTAAGTCTTTATTTGGACAGCTGGTGTATTTCCTTTTGAAACATGGGAGGTTTGGGGTGGGGGGGTGGGTGAGGCGCATGTTCCTATCTTTTGTGTCTTTCTAGATTGGAAACCAGCCAAGACTGTAGAAGCCTGGATTCTATTAAATGAAGCATTTGGTAACATCATTAATATGGAATTTGTCTATCGGAAACTGTTACACATGTGGAGGGCTTCACTGTGACTAAAACAGTGTATCGTTTTCATCCCTGGATTTTCAGGACATAGTTCTGTTACAATCTTTCCACTGCAGCTTCATTGGCAGTTAACCAACTTACTTGGTCTGTCCATAATACCTTATTTGCTCAAAGTATTCTCTTGCCACCTTGAATGTATCATCCCCATTTGTTTCGATACCATCCAGTCTCATGGTTGTTGGTATTGTTTGGTGAGGACACCTAGATTTTTATCTTCTAGCCCAGAGCTGTCTGATCTCTCAACCCGTACATGTGTCTCTGCTTGGATATCTACTAGGCATCTCAAACTTCACATGTTCCAACAGAATTCCCAGTTTTCCTTCTCCCCTCATATCAGTAAATGACAATTCTCTTCCAGTTGCTCAGGCCCATATCTTGTCCTCTTCTTTGACTCGCCTCTTTGTCTCACAGTCCAGCACAACCTGACAACAGATTCTGATGGCTCTGTTTATAGAACTGATCCACGATCTGACCACTTCTTTGCGCTGCATAACCATTACCTTGCTTGAATCGGTAGTTTCTAACCCCACAGCAGCAAGAGGGAGTCTGTCTTAATTCTCATTTCAAACCGCAGCAATGGCTTTTCTCTTATTTTAATAAATGCCCCCATGCTCCCTCCTTATTTCTGACTTTCTTCTTTGCCATCACTGCTTCAGTCTTTTGCTGTTTGGATATGCCAGGCATGCTTATGTGTCAGACTTTTGTACTTGCTTTTCTCTGTCTGGAATGCTTTCCCCCCAAATAACTATACAGCTTGCTCCTTACTTCCTTTAGATTAAATGATCCCTTATCAGTGATTACTTTAAATAAATTAACAACCCCTCCATCACCGTTACCCAGTATAATTTTTCTCCATAGCACTTATCCCCAGCTAATATACTATGTATTTACTTGTTTATTGTCTGCTCCCTCCCCTACTAACCTGTAAGCTCTCTAAAGTTAGAGATTGTGTGTATTCTGGTCATGCGTGTGTCTATAGCTCCTAGGGCAGTGCTCGGCACCTAATAGATGCTCAGTAAATATTTACTGAATTAATGGAGGAATCAACAGGGCCTCTGCTCTGGACATTGATATTTGATGATAAGTGTTACAGCTACAACATTTAAATTCTATGGTCCAGGACCTGGGGATCCTCATGCCGCCAACCCTCCCTGGTCACTCACTAGTTGCTGGCATTTGGAGTTGAGTAGTTCTATTGGTTCTTCTGCTTTTCTCTTCAAATGACATTAAATTTAGCAAAGATGGCAGGGTAATACATTTGGTCACACCCTGTTCAAATAGCTCAAGACATAGAAAATGGCAAATTGAATTTGGCTTAGACTTCTGCTTTTAGTTGTCAGAGCTACTTTTTCTTTTCATCTAAGACTCAGATTCTAAGTGTTTTTAGAAGGATTGCTCGAGTTTTATGATTCTGTTTCCCCCTTGATATAATTTGTACCCATGAAGTAGAAGTGCATTATGAATGCTTTGACTTTTTGTATATGTATGAAGTGTAATTGTCTAAAGTGTAAAAGTCAGTCTGTCATTTCCATTCATCAATCAGAGCTTATGTGCCATGGTTGTAAATTACTTTAATATTCGAGCTCTGCAAACTCAAAGAAACCCTGTCCAGCTCACCTACTTTTTATTATTTCTTATCCTCACCCGAGGACACTTTTCCATTTTTTGTTCAGATAGAGTGGGAGGGAGAGAGAGGAAGAGAGAGAGAGAGAGAGAGAGAGAGAGAAACATCGACGTGAAAGGAACACATCGAGTGGCTGCCACCTGCATGACCCAACCAGTGCCGGGGACAAACTGCAACCGAGGCACGTGCCCTTAGTGGGAACCAAACCCGGGTCTCTCTGGACCGCAGGCCGGCGCTCTAACTGCTGAGCCAAACCAGCCAGGGCCAGCTTACCTACTTTTGAACATGTTGTGCAGAGGTAGTAAACCTGACCGGGTATTCCTGTATATTAAAGATTACTTTGATTCAAAGAAGGTTGAAATAAAACTTTTCTCTGTTTAGTTAACTATACTTTTTACAGCTTTAAGAGGTGGGTTTTCTCAATGGTAGAGGTAGAGCTCATTCTTGTGAATTTTATAGCGAGATGCATTTTTAAAAAAAACTGTAGCAAGCCCGGCTGGTGTGGCTCGCTGGTTGAGCATCGACCCATGCACCAAGAAGTCGCCAGTTTGATTCCCGGTCAGGGCACATGACCAGGTTGTGGGCCCAGTCTGCAATGGGGGGCATGCAGGAGGAGACCAATCGATGTTCTCTCTCATTGATGTTTCTATCTCTCTCTCTTTCTCCCGTCCTCTCTCTCTAAAATCAATAAAGAAAAACAAAAACAAAAAACTGTAGCAAAGCTTGAGCTTTTATTAGTTTGTAGTGTTGCTCTTTGTGTGTGTGTGTGTTTTAACAGCATTATTGAAATGTAATTCACATATCATATAATTTACTCATTTAAAGTGTACAATTTAATGGCTTTTATAATATTCACAGATATGTATAACCAACACCACCATCAATTCTAAATTTTTATCACCACCCAAAGATACCCTATAACCATAGCAGTCACTCCGCAGCCACCTCTCCAACCTCCAGGCAACCACTAATCTGCTTTCTTGTCTTTATGGATTTGCCTTTTCTGGACATTTAATCATATAATGTGTAGTCTTTTGTGACTGACTTTTTTCACACGTTTTATAGTTTCAGCCAGGTTATAAGCATGTATTAGTATTTTCTTTCCTTTTATTGCTGAATAATGTTTTATTGTATGGATATACCATCTTTTATTTATCCATCTGTTTGGTTTTTGTATTTATTTTTTTCTACTCTTTGTTTTCTGTTTATGGCCATGTTTTGGGAAAGTGAGATTAGGACTTCTATCCCCTTTCACATGAAGGATTTGGTTCATAGGCTTTTGGTTTCCCTTGTACTTGGCATTGTAGACACCAGGCTTCCTCTTTAGTTTTGTGATAACAGAAGCATCTACTTGGCCCCCATGATCAGAACAGGTCACCAGTGAGTAATATTACCTTCAGGGCTTGCCAGGAAACATCAAGATTTTCAGGATATTTACATATGTTTTCCAAATTCAGCTTCATACATCTGTGTAATCACTATTTCAGGCAGTGTTTTTGAATTAGTCCAGTTTATTTCAGAGAACAAAGAACATGCTGCATTATTTTTATAATGGTGTTAGCTTTATGGATTCCATATTGGTCAAGCATACTTTTGAATAAACACAGATGCTTAACCCTTTGAAATCTCTGCGATAGACGATTTTGTTTAAAGCACTGGTTTTCAACTGTGTTCAGCTTTGTTTCCCAGAGGAAACAAATATATATATTTATATATATATAACATATATATATTTATATATATATAACATTTATTTATTTATTTATTTATTTATTTATTTATTTATTTATTTATTTATTTATTTATTTATTTATTTATTTCTGCTGTCCTGATGGGAGCAAGTGGGTTGAACTACTAAATTTACATGGGGCGAGAACAAGGATCATGCATAGGACGAGTGCCACCTCCCCCAAATCTGGCTCCACATGTTATTGTGCCATAGTTGAGAAGCCCTGGTTTCCTTTATCCACTGAGTAGAAGAGACACAACTGTGGGCAGTGTGCAAAAGTAAAAAAATCTGTATGTGATTGACAAAAACTGTATATTTAATAGTATGGGAAAACAATTGCTTATATGAATGAGTGTGTGTTCTTTAAAGAAAGGAAAAACTTGTTATTTCTATTTTTTAAAATCTCCTTGGGCACTTCATCTTTGGTAATTCTTTACTCCTACTGCAAATAAAAAGATTATGTATTGTTTGTTATTTAATTTTGAGTTGTTAATTGTAACCTAGAATTTTCCTGTGTTGGGTACTTTCCCCACCTTTTGTAGGTCCTGTGTTTTGTTATTATGGCTTTTGGAAGAAATTAAGATATTTGTCAGAGTTCACCAATTTTAGTTCTCTCAGTTTTTCCCCAAAGCTCAAGGAGTTGAAGAAGTGCTACTTACTCTAAGTATTACACTCCCTTCCAATTAAGGGGCATTCATTCTGTGCTTCTGTTTTGATACCACAAAGGCCACTTTCTGGATTTGACTAGCTCATCCCATCTCGGTTATTTAGGTACTTTCAATAAGACATGTGTTCTGGGAATGAGTATATAAACATAGGGTTGTTTGAATTAAAATATTCCTTAACCCTAAATGTAGAGAATCGTTGGAGGGCACACACAGCCATTTGCTTATGTGGTTGGATTTGGTCAGGTGGAAGAACTTCACAACCCATTTATTTTTACATGGAGGAATGATTCTCAATTCTACAGCAGTTTCAGATAAAACCCAGTCTTCCCTCTGCATGAATTTACAGATCTGCTGGCCTCACATTTCATTGTTACCTTGCATCTTCATCAGTGATTCTCTGGCATATTTTGATATATTCTCTGCAGGAGGTTGCTGTTTATGAGAATGTCTATTTTTTATCCAATGAGTACAAGTGTTAGAGAGACATTTCCCTTTCGAGATCTAAAGTCATTACATTACATGAGGGTATGAAAGGGAATAGGAAACAAAAACTGATTTCCCTGTGAGAGCAGTTGCCCAGCCTCAGCACGACTCTTTCCAAATTTAGCTGCTTCTCCTGGAAGCTGGGCCCAGCAGAGTGGGTAGCTCATTTAGGTCTTCCACACTTGGACCATTTTGTTCCTAAAAGAAAATGCTAAAACATTTATTGAGATACAATAAAAGGCAGAAATTGCAAAGGCAGAAGTTCTTGAAATGCTTTGGTTCCTTCCCAATTTAGGCTTTCAGAGATAGTGGATTTGAAAGCAAGCTTGTTTGGATAGCACTCTAACAGTTCTAGGTGGAAAATATCTCCTGCCAGACAAAATGAATGTTTTCAAAATACTGTTTTCATCTCAAGAGACTACAGTGACAGACACCCTATTTGCTTAGCCTACTTGTATTGGATAACTTGGCTTTTAAGGCCATGTGATTCAAGGCAGTATAGCCTTGTGATTAAGAGTATAAGCTCCTGGAGTCAGCGGCCTTGGTTCATAATCCTAGGTCTAACACATAGATGTGTTATTTTGGTCTACCGAAATACCATGTGATTTTGGTGTACTTGCTCAGCCTCTCTGTGCTTACTTTTACATTGGGAAAATGTACGTAATGATAGTACCTACTGAATAGAGATATAGTTAGGATGATCATATGACCTGGTTTACATGTTTTTTCCTGAATAATTATTAATCTTTTTAGCTTTCAGATGTGTCTCAGTTTGGACAATAAATTATTTTGTCACTCTTATTATAGTGATTATTAAATGAATTAACACATGTAAAATGTGTTTAGCACATATTTAGTGCTTAGTGAGTGTTAGCTGCTTTATTATTTTATGGGTTACCCCTTTTTGCTTAAGCTTATTTCCTACTGGTTTTTCCCTATAGCTGCCATCAAGGACAGCAATTTAATTGAACACTCTCTTTTTTTTTTTTAACTGAATTTCCATGCACCTGGAATGTTTTCTTCTTTTTGCTCCTCTTTATCCTGTTCCTGGTTTATGAGCCAGCTCCAGCATCACCTCAGTTATTTACTCATGAAATATTTTCTTGCCCAAATAAAAGTCTCCTCATAATACTCTCGTGATTGATCTAGCTTATATGTGAGAGGGGAGGCAAGAAAAAATAATTCATTACTCATGTTCATGTGCCAGGCAGTGAGCTGAGATCTGAGAATATAAGAGAAGGCAGAAAGAGTGAAGGGTCAACCCTTCATGGAGCTTCTAGCTTGGAGTTAGAGACTGATGTTAATCAAATCACACAAATAAATGTGAAATTACAGTTGTGGAAAGTCTGCAAAGATCTATCTCCCAAAAGTGGTTGTTAACATTTTTTATTTTCCTGAATGCCTAAGGAAAATAAAAAAATGAATTTGAAGTGCTAAGGGGACTTTTTTTCTGCTATCAGGTTTGACTTCTGAGCTCTGGGAAAAGTATATGATAATTTTTATGGTTTTGGCATGACCAATGAGAATTTCCTCTGATTCTGAGGCATATAATTGCAAACTGATTTGTTTGTTGTCAAAGTAAAGAGGACCAGTCTTTTGTTTGTTTCATATGTTTTTTATCTGGCCCTAGTAACATGAGAAACAGATGGTTCTCATATTGATCAGTTGTTCCCCCTCCCCCTTTTTTCATTAGAGCATTGAGGGCAAGGACCCTGAATTTTTCCCTCATTGTATGTTTAGTTCCTAACACCTGGCACATTGACAGTATTTGGTACAGATTGTTGAACACATTAGATGAGATATTGAAGAAGAGGATAAAAGATTGCAAGTTACTGGTTATTATGTCTGTTCCAAAACTGACTTTTAAATGAAACAGGTTTTTTTCCCGCCTATGAAATTTTTATTAGAATTGTGTTGGGTTAAAGTTTGGTATTCACTCTTCTCATTTTAAACCCTTAACTTCACACTTTCCTTGTTGGGTTTAGTTCTAGGGAGGAGTTTATTACAGAAGCTATTAATAGTGGAAATGTGGAAGAATGTAGTAACCACCTAATATTCCCTAAAGATAGAAGGTTATTTTTGGAAGCTATTATGTTTGGTTAAGGCAGAGATAATATATCTTTAGAGGGATCATTTTTCTTGGAAAATAACTAGAATTAGTAGACTTAGAGGATGTGAACAATTGTAATAGAAGGCCAGAGAATCTTGCTTTGGAGTTGTCATTTTATTTGAGTCAACTCTTATGTTTATTGTTGGGAGGAGTTCTGGAAATGTGGGAAAGTGGCTAGAAAGAGACTTCAGAAGATTCTAACACTGTGAGACATCCTGAGACATTTCCCAAGGTTATCCAAGTCCCAGGTCCCCCCCTCCTCCTCCAGGTAGAAATATTTTTTACTATAGGTTTTTTCCTTTTAAAAATAATTTTAGGCTGTGAAGTGCCTTTTGTATAACTTTACCCTATAATTATATGTTGTCTACTAGGGTACACTTTTTCCTTAAAAAGGAGAAAACAGTTGGTGTACAAAAGTATAGTTCATCTTATGCATTCAGACATTTTTTCATTATTGCTGTTATAGAAAATCCCGAACATGGTAGCTGAGGCCAAAGCTGTACATAATTATTCTTATTTTTATCACTTGTATTTTTTTTTTCTATGGATTGTGAGAAGTTTTTAGGTCCAAAGCATGAGTAAGATATTTATTTAACTAGATGTTATTTTAGGAAAAAAATATAAGAAAATGATAAAGTAAAATCAATTTTTCTCTTTTTTTCTCCCAGCATTTTTGAAACGTTGGGGTTGTTGGAGTGGTTGGATTTTCCCTGGAATTGAGTGAGAAATTCAGAAGACTGAAGCCCAGGCTTACTGTCTACCTTTCACGGAGGCCTAGCCGTGAGAGGACAGAAGAAGGCACGTGGCGAATCATGACAGCTGACAAAGACAAAGATAAAGACAAAGAGAAGGACCGGGACCGAGATCGGGACCGAGAGAGAGATAAAAGAGACAAAGTAAGAGAGAGTGAGAATTCAAGGCCACGCAGGAGCTGTACCTTGGAAGGAGGAGCCAAAAATTATGCTGAGAGTGATCACAGTGAAGATGAGGACAATGACAACAATAGTGCCACCACAGAGGAGTCCACGAAGAAGAACAAAAAGAAGCCACCGAAAAAAAAATCTCGCTACGAAAGAACAGACACTGGAGAGATAACCTCCTACATCACTGAGGATGATGTCGTCTACAGACCAGGAGGTGAGGTGCATGACATTTGGGTCTTTACAGTGTTTGTGGAGGGGAAACAACAGCAGCATTCAGGTGCGTTTTCACCTGTTAAGGCAGGCTTGGAGCTCAGAGGGGTCGATGGTAGTTTGGGTAGACAAGCTCAAGGCAGTAAGCACGCTGGCCTATATTTGGCCAGTTGGATGTCCTTGCTTCTTGCTTGTGTCTGCCTCAGCACGGACCCCTCTCCTGGTGTGTGCACTTGTCAGTCCTCTCTTGTTTTCTCATGCTGCTGCTTCTCTTCCTTCACCTCTTTTGACTTCTTCACACAAATTAGGACCTAGTGACTCTGGTGGGACGAGTAAACCTTAAGATTCTTGGAAACAGGAAATTTTACATTGGCTACAGGAGTGACTGGAAGCTAGAGAGGTATTTTTTTAACTTTCATTTTTCTTATTCTTTGTTTTTTTTTTAAATATGTTTTTATTGATTTTTTGGAGAGAGAGATAGAAACACCCACGAGAGAGACATATACATCAGTCTGCTACCTCCTGCACACCCCCTACTGGGGATTGAGCCTGCAACCCTGGCATGTGCCCTGACTGAGAATCGAACTGGGACCTCTCAGTCCATGGGATGACACTCAATCCACTGAGCCACACTGGACAGGCAAGAGAGGTATTTTTAATGGTCTTCAGACCAAGGTTTATTTCTCCTGATAACCTTCTTTTCTGAAAAACGGACCTTCAGGTTCTCTAATCAATGATAATAGATGAAGCCAAGTAACCTGCTTTGTTTTTCAGAAAATATGCTATGTTCATTAAGTGTACTGAGGTTTATAGCATTGTTTAGAGAAGAGACAGATCTAGGTTTCAGATAAGATGCAGGGCAACAAGTGATTCAGAACCTGTTGGGCAGCAGCAAAACTTTCCTTTTTCATTTGATATATTGTGTGTATTAAAATACTTTTCTTACAGAAACCAGTAAAACTAGCTAAAAATCATTTCATTTGAATTACTTATAGTGCTGAGGAATGACATGAATTTCATATGAGCTGTAATGAACAGATTAAAAGCCTCCCAGTTTGATGGTTTTCCAGGAAAGGGAGATTATAAGGAGGTTGTTGTGTCATTACTGAAGTGTACTGTAACTGTTTGAACTTCACATAAAGTACCAGATCCCCTTCTATAGGAATTAGTTTTGAATAGCAAAAGAATCAATATTTATTTATTTATTTATTTATTTATTTATTTATTTATTTATTTTATTTTTTCTTTATTGATTTTAGAGAGAGAGGAAGGGAGAGGGAGAAAGAGAGAAACATCGATGAGAGAGAACATCGATTGGCCGCCTCCTGCATACTCCCACTGGGGATCGGGCCCACAACCTGGGCATGTGCCCTGACCGGGAATCAAACCAGCAACCTCTTGGTGCATGGGTCGATGCTCAACCACTGAGCCACACCGGCCGGGCTCAATATTAGGACTTACATAGATAAACTTGTATTCACAACTACAATTTCTTGATTGATGATTAATTTAGAAGGTGTTTATGTAATATAAAACTACCAAAGTTCAGGTTGTAGAGAGATTAGAGTTCTGGTGTGGAGATTTAATAATGTGTAGGTTCCGTACTGTCAGTGTCTTTGATACAGACTTACATATTGGACAGTAAGAATTTCTTAGCCACCAAAGACTGTCTTGTTACAGAGTTACCACAAAATGCTTGCTATGCACCTATTTAGTTCTAGATCATGAGAAAGAACAGAATGTGTTAACTCCTTTAGATACAGATTATAGCATAATAACTTAAAGTAAGATCTTATTTGTTATCCTTTTCTCTTGATACATAATAATTCAATGTGGTAATGTGATTATTTGGATCACTGTCAGAAGGCCAGACTTTCTCAGTGGAACATTACTCCTGTGTCAATGGACATACTTCCCCCAAATGTTTATACATGTGTGGGAAATGCTGCAGACAGTGCCCCTCTCATGAGAGAGTGTCATAATTCCTGCAGTTAAGGAAACCTCTTTAACAGTCAAAACAAAACCACCCTGCCTTTTTCTACGTTTATGGGACTATGGCACCCTGTTTCTTCTGAATATCTCCATAAGAAAAACCAGTTTTGAGAAAACTAGTTTGAGAACTCTTTGCACATTCATATTGCACCTTCTACAGGATGATAGTAAGTCTTTCCTGCTTGATGTTTAGAAGAGTATGTAGAGGGCGGTTGCTAAGAACTTATTTACAAAGTGTTTTGGGAAGAGCTGAGGACCGCTGTGAAATGTGGAAAAGTTAGCTCTCTTTGGACGCTAAATATGTTGTTATATAGGATCTATAGAAACCAAAAATGGTTTGAAAGTTTTCTAGGGCATTCAGAGCCTGACCACTTTGTGCTGGGGGCTCCTTGTGCTTGGTGGCTGATGTTGCTGTGGCCTGGGGTCTACACCCTGCCCCATCCAGTGGATTTTGTCTGTTTGGTAAGGAGGCTGTCTTTGACCTCCTCAGTGGTTTCTTTTCTTTTTGAGGGGACACCTTTGATGCTAAATGACTTGGTTGCCTTCTTGAAAAAGCATCTTTCTAAATGGAGGGTTGTTAAGTATTGCTTGTTCTTTAGGATTACCTAAACTGAAGAATCAGAAGTAGGGTATGTGATTAGATTCCCAGATGGGACTGGATTTTTTTCTTTCTTTTGTCTTCTTTTCTGATCTTTTTCTTTCTTGGTGCAGAGTACTACAATAACACCTTTTGTTAGTGATGAAAAATCATTATGCTCACCCAGTGGCAGAGATTTAGTATGCTTAGTTGTATCTTAATGTTGAGGTGGGAACGCTATGGGACATCATAAGGGATTTCTTCAGTATATTATTAGTTGTTGAATGGTAGATCTTTTATGCTCATTTGTTTCTTTAGGGTGTAAAGCACAGATTTTTCTTTTCCTTTGTACTCTTCTGAATTGGTTTTACTACTCAGATTAAGTGTAAATTATAGGTACCTCTCAAAATGTCATTAAGAATGAGCCCAGTAGTGAGTGATACCGTGAGGATAAAAATAGACTATTATATAACTGTACTTCTTTTCCTAGGGGAACAGGTCTGTAATCACATTATGTGGTCTGAGAAGAATGGGATTTTATTGGCAAATTGGGTATTATTTAGAATTTATCACTAGCTAACGTTTAACCTCATGCGTGTCACAACCAACTTCTTTTTGCCCCAGCTCCTTATCTCTGGAATTATCTTTATTTTGTTCATAGGAGCTCAGCATAATGGACATTTAGTTACACTGCCATGTTACTTTTTGCCTTAGGGCCTTTGTACTTGCTGTTGCAGCAGGCTGCCGAGCATCTCCTCACCCCCCCCCCCCCCACACACACACACACACACACACTTACTTAATCCTTACCCTTTTTTCAGCTCTTCCATTCCAGGGTCATTACCTTTCCTCTCCCAGGTTACCTAGATTTCATTCATAGGTACTGTCGTGGCATTATATGTATTATTTTCTTCTAGCACTAAGCATTTTCTACATTTTTCTGTTATTGTTTTAAGATTAATACCTCCTCCATAAAAGCAGCAGCTCTGTTTTTGCTTCTCATTGTATTCCTGGCATTTGTGACAATAGTATACACATAGTGTACATTCCATAGTATTTGTTGAATATATAAATTTCTGAAAACCTTTCAAAAATCTATTGACTGATTAATGATGTCAAAATTAGAATAATGCTTCTGGACATCTGTTTTGAATCATTTATTTCCCAATGAGTGATTTAACAGACTTGTTCTAAAAAAAGCCCCCAAAACAGAACCTTTGTGGTGCTCTATTATATATTGCCCCTGTGTCTAATCTAACTTCTTTGTTGTCTGTCAGCCGTTAGTCTACTTTTGAGATGACTGTCACAGTAACAAATTGATTTATTACACAGCTGTGTGCAGTCAGATTTCCCTTTTGGGCTGCTTTAGCATAACATACTGATTTCTAAAATTTGCTGTGGGTAGCATATTAATTTCTTTCCACTGTCTCCTCCCCAGCTTTACTGAGATATAATTGACATGTAGTATTAAGGTGTACAACGTAGTGATTTTATATATGTATGTATTGTAAAATGATTACCACAAGCATCCATAAGCTCACAGTTATAATTTGTTTTGTGGTAAGAACTTTTAAAATCTACTCTCATAACGTTCAGAATCTACAATATACAATGCTGTATGGTTAATTATAGTCACCATGCTGTACATTATGTCTTCAGAATTTATTCGTCTTATAAATAGAAGTTTGTACCCTTTGGCCACCTTCACCAACCTCCCAGCCCTCCATCACTAATCTGTGCTTTGGTTTTTTTAGATTCCACGTATAAGTGAGATCATGCAATCAGTGTTTGTCTTTCCTTGTCTGACTTTTCACTTAGCAAAATGCCTTCATGGTTCATCCATGTTGTTGCAAATGGCAGGATTTTCTTTTCTTTCTTTCTTTTTTAAAATTTTTTTATGGCTGAATATATTCCACTGTATATATATCACATTTTCTTTATTCATTCTTCCCTATTTTCTTTTATCTCATTTAAAAAAATAAGTTTTAATGATTTTTAGAGGGAGAGAAAGAAGAGAGAGAAACATAGATGAGAGAGAAACATTGATCAGTTGCCTCCTGCACACCTACTACTAGGGATTAAAGCCCACAACCCGAACATGTGCCCTGACTGGGAATTGAACCTCAACCTCTTGGTTCTTGGATCGACGCTCAACCACGAGTCACACCAGCAAAGCAGTATCTATTTTCAGTTAGATACTGTGGTTCCTTTATTCCTGACCAGGTAAACAGTAAAACAATTCAAGTTATTGGGAGGTATTTTTTCATTTTGGCATATCAGTTTTGTTTGCTCTTTTGATAAAGAAATGTCCTTTGAAAAGTGTTTATTAAGCTGGTTCTCCATTTCTTGTATTTTGTCATACCAGTTGATGATTTTGTTTGACTGTGAAGTATTTACCCTAGATATGATTCCTAGAATAACAGAAATCTCCATCACATACGAGAGGTGGACAAATCAAGATTCAGGATTTTCAAGTTTGATATATCTGTGTTCCTTCTACTTTTTGAACAAAGTATGAACTTTTACATGAAGATACATTTTATATATAAAAGACAAAGAACTTTTAAGTTTTTAGCTTATGAAATCTTAGGTGAAATAAACATTTCTCCTTTTTATTTCCAAATTTTTCTCATTATTGTTAGAAATTGGGAACTTAAACTGAAAAAGGCCTTAGAACCTAGAATTGATTATACATTGAACATTGAGGTGTTCATTTCTTTGGATGCAAATGGAATTTAAGCTGGAAAAAAATCCAAAGCAAACAAAATGAAACCTGGGTATCTTATTTGTACCAAAATTGAAGTTAAAAGTAGACTAGTTAATCAAGCATAATGTTGAGTGGACACAAAAGAGTGTAATACTGTATGATTCCTTTTCTATAAAGTTTAAAAACAGGCAAAACTAGTCTTTAGTATTTTGAAGTCAGGATAGTAGTTACACTCAGGCGCTGGTATCTAGAAGAGGAGCATAAAGGGGACCCTCAGGTGTCTGGTCCTGTTCTGTTTGAAGATGACAGTGCTGGTTACATGGGTTTGATTACTTTGTGAGAATTTATCATGCTTTGTACTTTTTTGAATGTGTGCTATTATACTTCAATGAAAGTTTTACCAAAAAAAGTAAAAACATAAAACTGTTTTCTTAATGGATAATTTTCTTTTGATTCAAGTTCCTGTTTAAAGAGGGAAGGGAGGTACTAACGTGTTAAAATGGTGTGTCTCACATTTAGCTACTGATTTTTTACTGAGGGGTGGGTGTCTGACTTCTAAAGAGGCCGGATTGTTTCAAAGTCTTGATTCTCTGAATAATTGAAAGCTTATCTGTGGCAGTTATTTAGACATACATTTCCTCTGACATTTGGTGTTATAGGTCATAAATTTTGGGAGAAATAAAAGCTCATTTATCTGTAACTTTTTATTATCCATGTCTGTTTTATTTAGAAGAATTTTAGTTGGATATGACATGCAAATGCAGGTGTCTTCTTAAGGCATTCTTTTTCTGGGGTGGGGTGCAACTTTTTCTGATGATTGCAAGACTATTTTTTGTGTAACAAGAAACATGAATTCTGTCATAAAGGAACCTTTAGACCCTACTTGAATGAAAGTGGTTTGGCATATCTTACAAGTTTATTTGAATTTAACAAAACTAATGCTAATCTGCTTAAAGCCTTTCAGTGGCTGCCTGTTACCAGTAGGATGAAGTCCAAAATTTTCACCTGGCACACCACCTTTAGACCTTACTTACATATCTGCACAATCATCTTTAGACGTTACTTTTATTTGGTCACAATGAGGAGTCACAATGAGGCATTGTAGTTTGCTGGGGCTGACATAACAAAGTACCACAGACTGAGTGGCTAACAACAGAAATATTATTGTTTCAGTACTGTAAGCTAGAAGTTCCAGTTCAAGGTGTGGGCAGGCCCATGCTCCCCCTGAGCTGCTAGGAAGGGATCTGCCTGTTCCAAGCCTCTTCTAGCTTCTGGTGATTACTTGATTTGTGCTAGCATAACTGCAGTCTTCACATGGCATTCTTTTTTATGTGTCTATCTCTGTGTCCAAATTTCTCCTTTTTATAAGGACATCAATCATACTAGATTATAGCCCATTTCATTGTAACTAATCATATCTGCAATGACCCCTTTCCCAAGTAAGGTCACATTCTGAGGTACTAGGGGTTAGCACTTCAACATACTATTTTTGGGGGGTGGTGGTGGAATTTAACCTTTATCATGTGGGAAGAGCTTTGTTGCTAGGTGGACTCGCGTTTAAGTGACCCGAGTTTTAGTGACTGCTTCAACTCTCTTATTTGTGTGTCCTTGGAACAGTTGTGAACATGTATTTCTTATATTTTAGCATATTATAGCATACTTTCAGTTGTGGATTACATTAATTTTTATTTTTTCTGTTTCTGTTGAAATTTTGTTTGCTCTTTTTCTGAGCCCCAAGAAATAATTGCCTTTTAGTTTATATTCTGAAGTTATTCAAGTTATGCATGGGTAAAAGAAACATTTTAGCACATAAAAAGTTATTACTTTATCTCTATGAGGGTAGAAGAAATAAGAGAAACTGCTGTCCTAATATTCTAACCAAAAGACGAGAGAAAGTGATGGAAATTTGACTAATTAACCATATCTTTCTCGATTTCATCAGGAAAGGGTCATTAGTGTAGTGAAACAGGTAAGTAGATATGCACTTGCTGCTCCAGGTGTTGGCCACAGACTGGCATCCTTTGAGAGTTGGTTACAAATGCACAATCTGACTTCCACTCCAGATCTACTGAATCCAATTTTTTTTTTTTAAAAAAACTACACCCGAGGACACTTTTTTCCATTTATCCTCAGATAGAGTGGGGTGGTGGTGGTGGGGGGGCAGAGAAACATCAATGTGAGAGACAAACGCCGACTAGCCGCCTCCCACATGACCCCAGCCAGGGCTGGGGACCAAACCGCACCCGAGGTACATGCCCTTGACTGGAATCGAATCCACAACTCTTTGGTCTGAGGGCCGACGCTCTAACTGCTGAGCCATACCGGCTAGGGCCAAATTTTTGTTTTGATAAGATTCCTATTTAAAGAGGGAAGGGAGTATATAAAATTTCTCACATTAAAATTTGAGAACCACTGATCTAGACCAGTGCTTTCCAGTCTTTTTCAAGTTAATACACAAATAGAAAATTCATGCATTGCCTTGAGGGCTGAGAGGATCAGCATCCCAGCACACCTGTCACTTATTTATGGCAGACTGGAATTTAGGCAGATTCAAAAAGAAAGAGGAAAAGGAAGATATGCTTTTAAAGGGAAAAGTAAGCTAGACTTTACATGGCTTGAAATTTTGATGTGAAATACAGCACACATGGTTCAAGAGGAGCAGAGGCAGCTGTAGAATTAAATTTTGACCACTCACTTGGGAAGAATTTGGATCTTCTAAAGTGCCTGCTTATACAGGGAACTGTGAACTTGGGTGCAAATAGACAGACATGAGGGAGTGAGGGAGCTGTGCCCATGGAAGATAACTAATCACTGTTTCTAAAGCACCTGCTTTTATCCTGTGTTGGGCTTGCTTTACACGTGTTGTTTCTAGTCCTTAAAAATTTCCCTATATAACCTAGGTATTGTTTGCCTGTTGCACAGATGAGGAAATGAAGGCTTAGAGGCCAAGGTCATACAGCTAGTTTGTAAGATGGCACTGGCCTATGAGAATTGGTGAAAGCCAAGAATGGATGGATATTTGCATAAAATACTGAGATAATACAAAAACAAACACATCTATGTTGAAAGAAAAAGAAGGGGTAGGCCTATTTCTTAGAACATGCAAATAATGTAATTACCATTTACCCTGGAACAACCTGCTGGTTAGGGATACTGATCCCTACCCCCCAACAGTAAAAAAATCTGCATGTAAATTGACTCTCTAAAAACTTAAATACTAATAGCTTACTGTTGAGCAGTAAACCTTACCAGTAACATCAACAGTCAATGAACACGTATTTCATATGTTATGTGTATTATATACTGCATTCTAACAATAAAGTAAGCTAGAGAAAATAAAATGTTATTTAAAAAATAAGGAAGAGAAAATACTTTTACTGTATTTATTGAAAAAATATGCATATAAGTGGAGCTATGTATTTCAAACCCATGTTGTTCAAAGGTCAACTGTATTTGGCTCTTTTTCTTTTTTCCTACTCCTAAAATTAGTTACATCTTGTCTGTTTTCAAAAATTGTTTATCTCTCACTTGCTAAATATACTAAATACATCGAGTAATTGTTCAAAAGGTAAATGCATAGCAGTTATGGAAAGTTAGCTTAATGGGGAGAGGTAAATTTTTTCAGAATATGTAGGCTAATGCCAATTACTGGATTTGAACCCTTAACTCAGCAACTGAAAGGGAGAATACATAGTTTTTGTGATCTAATAAAAGTGAGCATATCGTATTTGTTAAAGTTTTTTTTTTAATGCAAGCTGGAGAACATTGGCTACATCATACAAAAACTAATTTGTTAGTAGGGTAACTCGCAGAATGGGTGGAAACCTGACTAGGATCGAGGGCAGTGCTGATTTTTGGCCAGTGGGAACTACTGGCCATTCCATCTGGGTGCTACCACTGAAATGGGTGCAATTTAGCATTTTCTTGTTCTTGCTGTCACTTAGCTCGAGTCACAGTCCCAGAAGAGTAAACTCGGTTGGCCAGGCTTGAATTGTGTGCCTGTGTTTTGGATAAAAAGGACAGAAACCTTCCTTGATTTATTGCTCTCCCTAACACTGCACATGGTGGGGCTAAGATAATTCCCCACGATGAAATGAGGGAGCTGTTCAGTAGAGGAAATAGATGCGAGAAGGCCAGAAAAACAACACATGTTCACTATTTACCACTTCATCAGGAGACTTACACCATGGTACTAGATTCAGTGAGAACTTATAAGGACATATGGATATTTATAAATAGTTTGTTTTGCTATGTATGTGGTAGGTAAATAGAGGAATGACGTGAGTGTGCTGTACACTTTATGCTGGTTTACATACAACTTTTCCTAAGAAGAGGACTACAAATAGAGAGGAACTTATAATGTATAATTTACATGGTATAACGTAGGATTGATTATATTTTAGCAGAACAGGAAAAAGTAGGTGAGAACTTAAGCCTTTAATTTGGTTGTTGCACTTGCAAGAGCCCTTTCATCTCTATTTAAAATGAAATGAAAAATGAGCACCTGCACCCTGGGGTTCCCTCCCCAGAGAGGTGCACCCCAGTGCACTCTCTGACTCTACTCTGGCAGGCTGCCTTGCCTGCTGTGCTCACCTTCACAGAAGCCCCATGTTAATCTGCATTGTTTTGGTGCCTTCAAGCTAGCATCTGTTGTTTTTATGTATTTTAAATACTTGGTAAAACAGTCTTCAGTCACTCTGAGGTGCCTGCTTGTGCTATCTTATTTCTTAAGGTTATAATTATTGATTATTTAAAAAATTGTAATCTGATTTAGCGTTGCATAGGTTTTCAGTTATTTGTCCCTTACCCTGTATTTTATATGTCCTCTTATTTTTATTTTTTATTTTTTATTTTTTTTAATTTTTTTTTTTATCCTCACCTGAGGACATTTTTTCATTCTTTGTCCAGATAGAGTGGGAGGGAGAGAGAGGAAGAGAGAGAGAGAGAGAAACATCGACGCGAAAGGGACACATCGAGCGGCTGCCACCCGCACAACCAACCAGGGCCTGGGACAAACTGCAACCGAAGTGCATGCCCCTAGCGGGAACCGAACCTGGGTCTCTCTGGACCGCAGGCCGACGCTCCAACCGCTGAGCCAAACCGGCCAGGGCAGTCCTCTTATTTTTAGTGAACAGTTTTTGCTCAACATGAGATTTCCCCAGCAACATATATATTGTGTTACAGCAGAAATGTCTACATAAGAAACAGTGAGCCACATTATTGCAAAACTGTGTGTTCCAAAAGAGACTGGAATGTTTATATATGGCCGTTTAGAAATCACCCTTGATAATGGCAAGAATATGTTAAATGGTAATTCTTTTAAGGTATTTTTATGAGCAATTAATCATGAAATTCAGGAATGTAGCTTTCTGGAAATCTGCTCATCTTAGTTTTCTGTCATCCACTCTTCCACCTCTTAGCCATGCAGTCCCCAACTCCAGAAATCCTTTGACTCCACTAGGACCTCCAGTCCATGGGCCTCACCACCTTTTTCCAGTCTCTTACTCCCTGTTGTTTCACACCTGGTTTAAATACCTCCATTCCCATTTCTCTGGTGTCTTTTCCATGCTGGTCTGCATCAGGAGGGCAGGGATCTTTTTCCTTTTAGCTCATTGATGTACCCCAGGTGCCTAGAAAAGTGTCTAGGCACTTCATTTGTTCCCAAATATTTATTAGCATAGGCAGGGATAATGACTACAGACTGAATGTTTACCCTGTGTTTATTGGTTGTCCTATCTTGAATAGCATTATTTCCACTGTGCTTCCTTTAGGAGTTGGATAGTAATACATGTTAACAGAGAGGTTGATGTAAGGGCTTTCTTGAGAAGGGTCCTCAGGGTTGGTATTTATATGTAGAAAAGACTATATACAAAGTTCAAATCCAAAGCTCACTTTGGTTTAAAAAGTTGGTATCTAGTTTGTTCAAGTTATAAATTTAAATACACTGCTCGATTTAAAAAATCATCTTATAAATCTTATCCCTTTTATAAATTAAACAAATTTTGACAATCACTTTTAAGGGATTTTTAAATTATGATCGGTCTTGTTTATAAAGTAGTTTTTCAACATTTAGGCTTGCTTATTAGATAAAATAATTTTGTATTTGATTTTTGTTGTTAAGGGATTTATTAATACAAACCTTCCCAAGTACTTCTATTATAAGTGAAATTAATTTTACCCGTGAATGAAATAAACCTAAAAAGATACCTTAGATATTCCAATGATGTGCATAAACTCACTTAGGTTTCAGTATTGACTGTACACCTTAATTCAGTTTTCACATAGAGAGACAATATATCACAATCCAGTCACTTCCACTACTGCGGATGGAGATTGGGGGATGGCAAGGGACAACCTCTGTGCCTTGTTTCTTCATCAGTAAAATAGGGATCACAGTACCCACCACAAGGGCTGTAATGTATTAAATGAGTATACACACAGATAACATATGGATATGTTTGGGGCTTCTTTAGAAAGGACCAGGCATAATAAAGTCCCAGGTAAGTTTTTTTTAAAATTGGAATTACAGCCCTGGCTGGTTTGGCTCAGCAGTAGAGCATCGGCCCGCAGACCAATGAGTTACGGTTCGATTCTGGTCAAGGGCACGTACCTCAGTTGCTGTTTGTCCCTGGCCCTGGTCGGGGTCATGTGGGAGGCAACCAGTTGATGTGTCCCTTTCATGTCGATTTTTCTCTCTCTCTCCCTTTTTCTCCCCCTCTCTTACTCCCACTCTATCTGAAGATAAATGGAAAAATATCCTCAGGTGAGGATTTAAAAAAAAAAAAAATTGGAATTACAGTGCTGTGTTCTAAGCCAAATTTTTTAAACCATAAAAAGAACAAAAAATATCAGCTGTATCCTAATTTTTTAAATTGGCCCCCAAAATGTTCATGTACTTTTGACTCTTGAATCTGTTTTAACTGAATTCTAAATCTTCACAGAAACAAAGGTGCATATCAATTTAAGGAGACAAACACCACTCCAGTTAATTGAGGTTACTTAAGTTATAATCCTCCTAGGTTGAAAAGATAATTATAGTCACTAAGTTTCCATCTTTAAAACTCCTAAAGGAGAAGGCATCTGACCTCACATTATTTAATTTTTTTTCTGTTCACAAGAGTCTGCAATCATGGTTGGTTGCCTGCCTTTTTTTGGTAAAAAAATTATTTCAAGTTTGGCTTTACAGATTGTTGAACATAATGGGATCTCAAGATAATGTGTACTTCTCTAAAGATGAAGGTCTTTGACCCTTTGGGGATCTTATGTTCTTTCATTTTCTTAGGACTCTGTAATCCTTATGGATATTTAAAATGTTCAGTGGAATGCTTGCTTACCTATGGTGACAGTTCATGAAACTATTCTGTGACACAGGAGTAGGCTTAGGCAAAACTTTTAGGAGGTTGTTTTGCCTATGCAAATGCTCAAAAAAGTAAAAGCTCAATATAGTGTGGAAAACCCATGGAATTCCTAGCTAAGGTTATGTTGAGAGCAGACATTGCTCTGCCATTAACGTTGCTCCTGTTGAATATTAGGTTCTGGCTGTTGAGGACTACATGCTGCTGGGTCACTTGTGACACATTCCCAGTTATGTACATGTATGTGTCTGAATCTGAATTGGGCTTACCTCTTGCTATGATTTCAGTTTGCCATTGTTGATAGAGCTTTTTTTTTTTTTTTTTTTTGGTTGTATTGGTTACCAAGTTTAGTCATTGCTCCTTGAGACCCTTTCTGGAATGTCATGGAAAATATAGCCCTTTTGGGTGGGTGGGTTGGTGGGTGTGGTGATCACAGTGGAGCCTGCATCCATCTAGTTCATTTAAAGCATTATATGAAGTTTAAATGAGAAGGCAGGATGCAGGGTTAATCAAGAGCCCCTTCATACTCAATACAGGGTGGGGCAAAAGTAGGTTTACAGTTGTTTGTATGGCAAATAATGCAATAGTTAATAAATAATAATACAAGAATAAACTCTCTGTGTTGTGTACTCACAACTGTAACCTACTTTTGTCCCGCTCTGTAGTTTGATAAAAAAGACTTAGAAGCCCAGTTTGTTTTTTAAATTGTATCTTGGCCTGTTAATGCCCTGTTCACAGATAACAGAGAGCAAGCATACCTGTTTTACTTTCATGTTATGTTTGTCCTCTCAAGTTCCAAACGTGATTTTTATACAAGAAAAGGGACAGGAACTATGATAAAAGAACAATAAGTGGTAAAGAAGTCCAAACTAGATGAGACAAGTAGAGGAAGCCATCTAGATTAGGTAGGTGGCAGATGGGTTTCGTTTCCTGTTCCAGGTGAGCCAGTGGTCTGATCATTGACAGTGGTTTTCTTGAGCACAGGTTTGGGAATATGTACCATCCTGATCTAGATTCGCAAAAAATAGGCTAAATTTTCAGCTCCAGTAAAATATGTGGCAAGGAACTTGGAGATGTGACTTTAGAGGTACTCTGTTATTTCGTGAAGGCATTGGCTAACATTTATTTTGTATGCTTTGGGCCTGAATGTTGATAATAACCTCTAGAACAATTTTTGAGCATTTTATAAACAGAAAGTTTCTGAGCAAATGTGTCATTATCAAATAAAAGCCTGCCCTGGCCGGTTTGGCTCAGCGGTTAGAGCGTTGGACTGCGGTCCAGAGAGACCTGGCTTCGGTTCCCGCTAAGGGCATGTACCTCGGTTGCAGTTTGTCCCCGGCCCTGGTTGGTCGTGCAGGTGGCAGCCACTCGATGTGTCCCTTTCACATCGATGTTTCTCTCTCTCTCTCTTCCCCTCTCTCCCTCCCACTCTATCTGAACAAAAAATGAAAAAATGTCCTCGAGTGAGGATTAAAAACAAACAAACAAACAAATAAAAGCCCATTTACATTGTAGCCTTTTATGGTGTAAAATTTACATTATCAGTTGAGCTGCTTTACTTATTTAGTGAGCATTTCTAGAGCAGTGGCCAGTAAACTTTTTCTATGAAGGGGCAGAGAGTAAACATTTTCAACATTGTTGTAGGCTGTAGGTCTCTGTTGCAATTACTCAACTCTGCCCTTTTCATGAAAGCAGCAATAGACAAGATACAGACGAATGGGCATGGCTGTTTACCAATAAAACTTTATCTATGGACACTGAAATTTGAATTTAATATAATTTGTGGATGTCAAGAAATATTATTTTTCCATTCCCCCCAACCATTAAAAAACGTAAAAACCAGTTTTTGCTTGTGGGCCTTACAAAGACAGCGGGTCAGACCTCACCTGTAGGCCATAGTGCTCTGCCACTTCTCTGTGGAGTTCCTTCCTCAGCCTCTGGTTCTGCCTGTTCTTAAAATCCTTAAAATTCTTGCATCATCTAGTATTTCATGTTACACTTTAAAATTTAACTTGCTTCAATTTGTTTAGTTAAATTAAAAAATAATTTTTACTTGTTTGTATTGTTGAAACCATAAATTGTAACTTTTTCTGCTTCCTAGCAAACTATGAGGCATGGAATGCCGTCTCCCCACCCCCATTAATTCTGTATGTATTCTTCTCCAGAAGCTTGCCAGTGAAGACATCCCTGTACAGTAGTTGCCACCTCAAATGATGCCACTTTGAAACACTATGCATTTACCTCTGTTTTCTTTTTGAAAGAGTGTTTGTACATATCTTCTACATAGAATCTGAATAAATACTGAAGAAAGTGACTTAATTAAGATGTCACCATTATGAACTGGCACACATTCTGAATATCTTGAGACACGTTTGTTATTACCTCACGATTGTGTGATACATTTTGGGAATCTTGTTGGTTTGTTGGTTGTAAAAGCAAGCTAACTGGAGACCTCCTCCTGTTCAGCACAGAACCTAGAGGAACTGGATTAACAACACAGCGCCAAGCACTGGGAGCTACAGTGGGATGGGGGTAGGAGTGCTGTTCTTTTGTTTCAATCTCCAAGCTGGATACTAAAATCAGCCTGGTGGACTGTGACGAATAGAGGCCCAATCACAGTGGAATAAGATTTATATTTACCTAGAGTCTAATTGGACTGAGATTTCCTGCAGTTATGTTAAAATCCTCTGCCCTTTTGCTTAGTGAGCAAGCGTTTGAACTCCTAAACTCTGGAGGTTTAGCTTTTGCTGGCTCAATTAATTGTTAAATGTTCCTTTTATTATAATTATACATTGATGCCTTGCTTTGTAGTAGCTGAGGAAATTGCTGAAAGAGTTGTTTAATCTGTTATACTCTATCAGTTTTGTAAAAAGCTCTTTTTAAAAGGAAACAATTTTTATTTGAAGTGGCATGGTGGTATTTGAGTTGGATAACATCATTTAAATTGAAATGCAGGAATTTGGCTCTGCTTTTGACAGCGATGGGCTTTTATTTGACATTGACCCATGTGTTTGTTAGCTTTTCAGATATTGCATTCTATTTATTCTGACAGTTTCACCAGCTGAGAAAACCAGACTTACCAAAACTAAAAATATTTTGTCTGTGAATTTAAAGATGGAGCAGTGTATTATGTTTGTTGATTACTTTAAAATGTATGTGCACAAGAGTGATTTCTTTTCCTTTTGCAAAACATTTAAACACTCCAGAATAGATTTTTATGTGCATGATTTTTGCTTTGGAGATATCTGAATACCCTAAATACTTAAAAAAGTAAAAATACATGATTTTCTTTTCTACTCCTTTATATGTTTGTATTAGTATAAATTTTGTAATGAATTTTAAATAGGGGAAGATAAGTTACCCGGTTCTTTTAAGTTACTGCTTAAAATGCTTGGAAATTGAGAAATTTCTAAAGTTACTTTACCAAGTCTATTAAAATCATATATAATGACTCTTTGTCATCATCTATGTATTAAATATCTAGTCCTTTAAGTTTTTTTTTCATTACTTCACCATTAAATATGTGCTTAAAGTAATTAGGCAGCATACTATGTGCTACATATGAAAGATACTCCATATTTGTTCACTCATTTAACCCCTAAACACATTTTCTCACATCTCTAAATTTATTCAATTGCCTTTGCAGGGACTACCTTTTAATGATGTAAAATGTGGTAGTCTAGTGTGTAAAAAGAATTGTAAAAGGCAAAGGGAACGTTTTTACATTCCCTTCGAAGGCTGTAGGCGTTGCTCTAGCTTTCTTTGCATACTGGGCAGATGCTACTGCTTGACAGATGGTGTGTTAGTGTCTTACTTTAGATTAATCAATAGAGATTGATATAGTAAAAAAAATGGGGGAGCATTTTGATTATGGTTGTAAGTTTCTTTTAAAAAGGAAAAATAGGGAGTTTATAATATATCTTTTAAATAGAAAAATAGAGAGTTTATAATATATATTTTAAATATTATTTTAGTATGTTTGTTTTTCATTCTTAATTTTTACATTAACATTTTAATTTGTGCTCCATAATAAATCTATATATAAGTGTTGGCTCTAAGGCAAGCTATTATTGTTTATTAGGTGGTATTTAATTTTCAGACTTTACTTGTCCTTAATATCCTATTGTGCTGGTATTATAAAACATAGGTAATGCACAATTACCAGATTGAGTGAATGTTAATAATGCTTTGTATAATTATAATTTTTTTCTCTTTAGTAGTAGGGAGAGAAATACCACAAGAAGGCCTGGTATGTTGTGTTTTTATATTGCCAGAACAATTTAACTGAAAAGTAGTGTTTGCGTGGAATTTAAGAATGAACTCTAGCAGCACGCAGACTTGGGGAGATTCTGCTTCTTCCTTACAAGGGATTTTGTACCTCAAGTTGCAAGCTAGACAGTGGAGACTTGATTTCCATTTTGCTCTCTGACCTGGCTAGAAGATATTTTGAGGGAGAAAAACCCTGGATTATCTTTCTGACAAACTAGAATGCTTTGAAGCCTGCAACAACTGTCCAAAAAATAGATCTTTGGCATCATGGAGTGCAGTCTTTTTAAGAATTGCATTTGGCATTCAGACTGTGATTGGTAGAGGCTGGTTGTTTATAGAGACCATCAGTTTTGTCATAATGTTTTACTTGTGCTATTTCTCAGCTGCTGGGATGCTCAGTGTTATGGCATCTGCTACACTGATGTATGGATTTCCAACTCTGTATTCAATGTTGTTTCTATAACCCAACTTCTGCAATGTTTCTATAACCTATTTTTTGTGTTTTTCCCTAAATTCACCTGCTGCTTTTTGCCTTTGCCCTATGAGTGCATTTATAATATTTGGCTATGGGCCTTTATTTCCCCCCCATATTTTCCCTCCTGCATTTATTCTTTTGATGAACAAATGATATTGAAGCGTTCATATAAGCAACATTTAAACATTAAAACCACTAAACTGCTGTTAATATTTTCTTGTATGGTCACTTTTTTTAGTAAACATGTATGGGGTTATGCTACTCACTGTTCGGTAATAATGAGTGGGTTTTTTTTTGTTTTTTGTTTTGTAACAACATTTCTGACCCGAATTTATTACCATGGCAGTAATTATAAATATGAATCATTATTGCTGCTTAGTATTCCATTAATACTGGATTTCTCTTTTTTCTTTAATTTTTTTTTTTTATTCCTCGCCTGAGGATACTTTTCTATTTATCATTAGATAGCGTGGGAGGTAGGGAGAGAGAGAGAGACAAAGAGAAACATTGATGTGATAGAGCCACATTGACTGGTTGCCTCCCTCATGACCTGACTAGGGCCGGGGACACCACAACCGAGGTAGGTGCCCTTGGCCGGAATTGAACTCGAGACTCATTGGTCTGCGTGCTGACTCTCTAACTGCTGAGCCAAACTGGCCAGGGCAATACTAGATTTCTTAACCTGGGGTCCATACACAACCCAGTGGACTCTGAATAGAATTCCTGACTGTGAACTTGTGTGGGTAAAAATTACATCTTTATTTTCACTAATTCATTGCATTTCAAATGACATTTAGCATTTACTTCAACTATGAAGGTAGGTAATATGCCATAGTAATATTGGCAGTACCTGTGACACTAATATAAATAATAAATATTCTCATAATTACTTCATGTAGAGAAAAACATCTCAAAATAAAAAAAATGTTTATCACGACTTTGAAATTATGGAGGCTATTACGGGAATAACCTCTAGTAAATCTTATTATTTAATGACTCAATAAAGAAGTACATATGTTATAGCACATTTTTTTGGTCATATTGTGGTAAGTATTCAATACATGTTTTTGTAAATGCAAAACCTACATTTATTTATTTATTTATTTATTTATTATTTACTTATTTACAGAATGGGTGTATAGATTGCTGAAGGCATCCATGGCACAAAAAAACATTAGGCATGCTCACATTAATGGGTAGATACCATAATGTATCTAGTTACAGATTTTAGGTTCTTTTCAGATAGTCTCCATTATAAGCAACAGTGGTAAACATTTATTCATTTCTGCTAGCTTTCTTTAGTAGTGGAATTTCTGAATTAAAGGGTATGTCTGGAGTTCTAAAGTATTTCAATGTATTGTCATTACAATTTGTTCTAAGTAGCCCTGGTGTATCATAGGATTTTGGCCTCTACAAATAGCTAATTTGTGGCTTTGAAGTTGGAGAAGTGTTTTCTAGGTAGAACAAGAGACTTTACTTATCTTTGGATAGTAAATCTTCACCTCAGAGAATGGATGGGACACATTTGTGTGCTCTGTTTTTTATCCACAGTTAATGGTGTGGAAAGGAAGAGATAAAGCTGTGACATTAGAGAGAATATCTTCTTTCTAGTATGAAGTAAAATTTGGAGTATATTCTGAGAACTTAGTATAGTACGAATTCTGGTCAGCTTTGACCTTTGTAAATGATATAATGTTTCAGAAAATTTGATTATTTGTGGTCCCTGTATTTTTGTTGTAGGAGCTGCCACATACTCTCCCTGAAGTCTTGAAATCAAACCCATATAGAAATAGAAAAGAGAGGAGAGCCTGAATGATGCACTAGACACCACCAACCTGTCCTCCACACAAAATGCCAGTCATTGTGCAGGAGAAGTTACCATCTTTTCTTCCAACTTGTAAAACCTTGGGGTAGAGTCATACTAGGAACTTGACTTAGCTGTGAAGTTTCTTCAGGGAGACAGTTGGTGGACTTTGTTCTGCCTTATTTCATCTGGCTGTAGGGGTTGATTCGTTATTCCCATTGGAAGGTAATAGTTTATGCTATTTAATCAAGGTATTTTAGTTATTCTAAATCAAGAACTCTATGTCTTATGTTTTTATACTTTTGCTAAGGTCATCTGTTCATTCCTAGCTTTCCCTATTAAAAAAATTAGAATATTTTCTTGAAATCATTGTTTTGGGTGTCACCCTGTTCATGAATGTAGTCTAACTGTTTTACCCTATTTTAAAATAATTTAAAGATATTTGTGTACAATGGCCAGACATACTGAATGGTGAGTCAATAAATTCTTGGTCTGGTTCTTTAGCAACAGTCAAAGGTTTTGTTATTCCATTGTGTGTGGCCTCCATTCCCAGCATCACCTAGTGATCCATCTCATGCTCTGCCTCCAGCCAATACATTTGCCTTCAGGCTAACATGAAGGATAAAGAAGAGCAAGGCCTTCTCTTTTCTGGTTTCAGTTTCCAGAAGTTGAAATACTGTGTCTGCTCATATCCCATGTCCAGAATTAGTCACGTGACCAAGCCAGCTGTAAGGAAGGCTGGAAACTGTGGTCTTTCGTCAGAGGGCATCGTGTTCTATTATTAAAGAATGCTCAGCTAGCAGTGTCTGTTACAGAGACTAAGAAAACAAGTACAATTAAAAGTATTGAAGGCATACAGTTACTTATTTGTTTCCATACCTAGCTCTAATATTATTAGATTGAACTTGTCAAGGGAAGGGCAATATTATTTATTTATTTATTGTTAATACTTACCTGAGGATATATTTTTAATTGATTTTAGAGAGAGGGAGGAAGGAAGGTAGTGAGAGAGAGAGAGGGAGAGAGAGAGAAACATGTATCTGTTGCCTCCCGGTACGTGAGTACATGTCCCAACTGGGTATTTAACCCACAACTTTTTGGTGCACAGTACGACACTGCAACTGAGCCACCCGGCCAGGGCAGGGAGGGATGATATTTTTATATTCAGTATCTCTAGCACTTAGCTGGCACATTGGTGGTACCTATAAGTCTGTGTTTGAATTTGTTATGAGTTTATGATTCTGTTCCTTGTAGAATATATTTATCTTCATTTTTAGCTTTAATGTAATCTTGACAAGATTTGCCTGTTATCATTTCACTTAAAATGGAGGTTTTAATCGCCCCCCTTCCATTCTGATTCATTTTGTCTCAGCAGATGTTCAAAACATGATTTTTCCAAGGTACGAATTACAAAAAACAAAACTCTCATTAAGTGTTATATTGGTCTAGAACAGCTGCACTCATTTGTTGAAGTGTGTTGAGTATAGTTTTGTATAGAAAGCATCCAGAGCTTCTTATGGCCCAAACGATAAATCTCAGATCTCATTTTAGAAATCAAGAGGCATTTAGATACTTTAAATACTGCTACCTTGCTCAGATCTTTGGTAATTTTGATTATAAAAGTGACAGGTGGATGGTAGATTACCAGACCAGATCCCATTCCCCCACCCAAATACTTTTTAGCCTGAGAATGATGTATATGTTATAAAGCAAAATTACTACATGTAGAATCCTAAGGAGATAGATAATTGGAAATCGTTGTGTAGGTGGAATTATTTTTTTTCCAAATACCTGTGAATACTTATAAAATGACATTTATAATTCATAGTTGGCTGAATATCTTTAATGAAAATCTGAGGTCTCAGTATTTATTCAGTCATGTGAAAGTGACTAGATATTTTTTATTCTTAAACTATCTTTAGTATTTGATTTTAAAAATCTAATTTAAAAAGAAATACCTGACAAAACAAGTTACTACAATAACAAAAACTCAAATGAAGACAATTATGATTTAAGGAGGGTTAGAAGGAAGAGGTATGGGTAGAATAAGAGTCAGGGAACAGGTTTCATTTGCCCTTAGAAGTTTCTATAAATTAAAGCAAATGATTAAATTTGAAGCCCACTGAAACCTAATAGACTTTGAATAAGCTAGTACAATTTAATGAGGTATGTTAGAGGCCAACTATAGTATTATTAGCGTTTTATCATAAAAGCACAATCTTCTTTGTGTATAACTTTGTGCAAGGTGTTTAATGGAGGTGAGGTAGGGCAAGGTACAAAAATAGGATTCTAGTTCTTGATTCTTCATTTTACAGGGAGAAAGTACACTCATTCAAATAATGTTCTGTGTTAGTAATAGGCAGTGAGTGGGCAAATACCAACCGCACAGGACAGATGACATTGAGAAAGACATGAGGACCATAGAAACCTTGATTGTGTCTTGTAAGTTGGACAGAATTGCAGTAGGACCAAATAGAAGAAGAGCATCTCTAACAGAGGCAACATCGTGAGGCAGTTCGTGGACGGGGGCATGATTGGAGTGTGCTTATAGGAGAATGAAAAACCTGCTGAGCAGATATAGAATATCAAGCTGATAAAAGGAAGGGAAAGGCTAGCTTGTGGTTTTCCTTTACTTTCTTATTTTTGTGTGAACTGCAATCTGTCAGTCTATGACTTTGGTGGTTATAGAGCAAATTCTGGATGTTTTTCTTATTATATGGGTTTTGATTTGATAAATTTCTCTTAAGGTGCTTTTTTTTTTGCATGCTCTTTTCGCTTTTAAACATCTGTTTCACAGCTGTGTGGATACTTAGGTGAAAGACAAATCTAATCACTCAAGAAGGAAAATCACTCATGGGATTGTTGTACTGTCTGGTAAATAAAACTCGAGTAAATTTCTGTTAAACAGAATATCAAGCTCAAGTTATTCAGTACAGTATTTAGTAATTTATGCTGTGTGCCTTAATTGTTGTTTAAATCCATATGAGTAAATTTAGCCTACTTTTAATAAATTTCACTTAATGTTTGCATTGTGACTGATTTGAAATACATAAGGAAATCATCTAATAATAAGTTAAAAAAATATATATGGCAGAAAGTTTTAATCTTTAGTTTCACTAGCTGAAAAACCATAATAATTGAGCATCTCTCTGTTCAGACTGACAATTAACTTTTATTTCCCCTGCTTTTAGTTATAATTTAAGTCCTAACTCTTTCTGGAAAGTTGGCAGTAAATATTTGAATGGGAAGAAATAGTAAATGAATATATACATTAGTTTTACAAGGAAGGCTTACAAAATGTGAATGCTTATAAAGTACAAAAAAAGTAATTGGTGTGGAAATTTTGTAGCTTGATGCTTGAACTGTGAAACAGTTGCTTTTACAAAATTGAGAACTGCAGACTAAAATTAACTGTCATTAATTTCATTGAATAGAAATATGTTCCATTTACTGTACAATCTGGAGCCAGGCTTGAATGAGTTTAAATAGATGAAACCTAAATTATACTGACAGTCCATTAAACAGTAGCCGAAAACCCGTAAAGAAAATGGATTCACTATGATACCAGTTTATAATAAAATCATTTGCCAAATAAGAATTATAGCCAGGCATTGTGAATTCTCCTGTGTATTTCCAGTGAGCACTGCAAATTGGTTGAACCATTTATTTTGAAGCCCAGGCTCTCAGCGCGTGTTTTCTGAAAAGGAGTAAGCAGTGTTGCTGGAAATCCGCTCTGCAGGATGTGACACCAGAAGATCAGACCAGCAGTTTGTTTTTTGTCAGCCATATGGGGAGAGAAGAATCTGCAGCCTACCTTCCCCTGGTAGTTTTTTTCTATGAATACTGGGCATAGTGTTCCTAGAAGTGTTTGAGTTTTCTCCTTATTGGTTTCCTAAACGTACATATTTCAGTCATGTTCAGTTGTAATATTTGTGTTAAGGGTCTTTCCGCATTTCCATTTAATCATCCTCTACCTAATTGGGAATTTATAGCAGAATTTATTTTTTTTTTATAGGGCTCACTGAATTGAGGGTAGGGTTGTTACCCGCCTTCTCAAGCATTAGAAGGGTAGGTACAATAGGGTAGCAAGTGGAAGAGTGGTCACAAATTCCCTTCCCTCGTATCTCTAATGCCCTAAGACACTTTGCTTCATGGAGCAGATGGCCATTACTGAATTTTAAAATAGATTTTCCCGCCCTTCTATTCCCTCTGTTTTCTTATGGCACATGAGCTCTATACAAGCACAGTAGTTAGAATATAAGCGAGATCCACATCACTTAATGGAGTTTGGATGTTAAGCTGGTTAGAATCCTTTTTCATAATAGGGATTCAATATAGGTTACAGGGAGAGCTTTTAAAGGAACATTTTCAGAATAAAATGTGGTGATGAGAGTGTAATGCAAATGTCAAACCATGGCTGACATTTAGCATATCAGCATAACTAATAAGATTTCTGCTGCTGGAAGGATGATCTTGCTTTTTCATGTTTTACAGAGTTTTCAAGTCCATGTAGAATATGATTGATTTAAGAAGGGGGGTCTTGCTGCACCATTTTGTCCAAAAATGTCCGCATCACTTCTTAAAGTTAGAAAGATAGTCTTGGATCATTCTTTAAGCTTTTGACTCAGTGGAATATTTTCTAACTCCTAGAGGAGAAAAGAAAAATTTGGGAAATTTAAACAAAAATCCCTTTGTTTTTATGACCTGTTCTCCCCTCCCCCACCGCACACATTTGATTTTTCTCATAATTTAATTCCCTGTTAGCATAATAATTCCCTGTTAGCAGTAAGGATAAGGACAGATCAGTGTTAGCTAGAAGTATATAGTGTTCTGTTTTTATACAATAGCTGTTGTGAGCTTTGTAGTATTAGTAGGGAATCTATAGATATTTGAATACATGGAATTGAATTTTCATGAAGTTTTCATTTTTATTTATTTATTTATTTTTAATCCTCACCCAAGGATATTTTTCTATTTATCTTCAGATAGAATGGGCGGTGGGGGGTGGGGGGAGAGAAGCATTGACGTGAGAGGGACACATTGACTGGTTGCCTCCCACATGACCCTGACCAGGGCCAGGGATGAACTGCAACTAAGGTACGTGCCCCTGACCAGAATTGAACCCGAGAGTCATTGGTCTGCGGGCTCACACTCTAACCACTGAGCCAAACTGGCCAGGGCTCATGAAGTTTTAAAAGGAAGGAACCAAGGATATATGTTTCCTGAGATCTCTTTTCCACTGAGTTTAGAATCTTAAGAACATGTCACCAGCCAATTTTGGTGACAGTTTTCAGGGTCAAAAAACAGAATATGGGTAAGGACAGAAGGTTTTACTTACTGAATTGCTGTTTTCCCAATTTTTGTTTCCTTTTCCCTTTTACATCCTCTATTATTCCCAGACATTATGAGTATCCTTCCCCACAAAAGAATCTAGCAGAAAACTAAAAGTGGGCCGTCGTGCAATTGAGTTATTTCTTAACTATTTATTAGAAAACAGCATTCTCTATTTTTATATTGATAGAGCACAGCAACTTTCTTGCTAGGATCTTGTATAACTTCTTTCTGATTTTACATTTTGGTTCAATTCATTTGTTCCTCATACAGTTTTTGAGTGGTTACCATGTAGAATGTAGCATATTGTTTTCTGAGGGGAACAGTGGTGATAGGTTTGACTGTTATGCAGATGGGGAAACGAGATGGGAACTCTGCTAGAGGCATGCAGCATGTGTGGATTGGAATTTGGGTATCAGAATTCAGTGTTTCTAAATAATAAAAAAGAAAAAAAAGAATTCAGTGTTTCTAGCATGTGCACATACAGGCATATACTCCTTTTTTGTATGTTGGAAATTTGGAAACATACTAGTTTAACTACTGAGATACCTGTGCAGTTTCTATTCTGTAATATTAGACCAACCTGCTGTTACCTCATTGAATGGTTCGGTGTCCAGGGTGGAGGTGTCCTTGTAAGAGAAATGGAAAGCAGAAGAGTAGAGCAGGCCTGGGGTCAACCTCCATGTCCCCCATTTTGCCACCCAGCTAGCTCTCTGTGAAATTTGTGAGAAAGTCTTTGTTCATGTGTGCTCTTTACAAGTAGTGGAGGTTTTCTATGGGAAATTATATTAGAGTGGCACTGCCTTGCTTTGCAAAGGATAAGAAGGTATTTCAAAAGTGAACAGGCAGATAGGCATTAATTGGGGAGGGAATTCTATAAGAGACAGCACTGTGGCTGAACATTGCCTGACCACGGCTTTAATGCTGGTTCATAGCGTGGCTTTGCTCAATTAGTGGGTGAAGTAAGTGTCCACTGTGCTCTGTGAGGAGGCTGTCAGGAAAGATGCTGACAGGTTCTTTGTGTTTCAGGATGACAAACTGCCTGATGCTCCAGGCTGTGGTTTTTACCCTTGAGAGGACTGTGCTCTTGCTCTATTTCAACATTTTTCTTTTCTATTATTATTTTTCAATTTTTATTTTTTATTGATTTTATTGGGGTGACATTGGTTAATAAAATAGGTTTCAGGTTTCAGGGATACAATTCTATAATACATCACCTGTGTATTGTATTGCATGTTTACAACCCCAAGTCAAATCTCCTTCCATAATCTTTATCCCCCTTTTACTCTCTCCTACCTTTCCCCACCCTATTTCAGTGATTTTCAACCTTTTGCATCTCATGGCACACAAACTAATTACTAAAATTCTGCGGCACACCAGAAAGTGTATTTGCCGATCTGACAAAAAAATTAGGTATAATTTTGATTCATTTACATCAGATGGCTGTTGTTGTGTTGGCTGTTGTCATTTTTTTATTTGACAGTCTAAGGCAGTGGTTCTGAACCTTCCTAATGCCGTGATCCTTTAATACAGTTCCTTATGTTCTGGTGACCCCCAACCATAAAATTATTTTTGTTGCTACTTCATAACTGTAATTTTGCTAGTGTTATGAATCGCCATCGGAAATATGTGTTTTCCGATGGTCTTAGGCGACCCCTGTGAAAGGGTCATTTGACCCCCAAATGGGTCGTGACTCACAGGTTGAGAACCGCTGATCTAAGGGGAAAGAGGTCAGTGCCCCTGACTAAATAGTCAGGTGTTGCATGTTTTAAAAATTCTTGCGGCACACGGGTTGAAAATTGCTGCTCTATTTGTGCTGATTTGCTGAGCGTTGAAAAAGCAGAGAGGGATTTCTTTGCCTTGAGAATCTGCCTTCACGTTTTGGCTGACTTCCTTCCCCAGCTTAGCACATGCTCTGTTGTTTGCAGATGGCACAATAGATTCTTGGACACAAAGCTGTTTTGAGGTTGTGAGAAACAGTCAGAAACACCCCTATTCAGTATCATTGCCCAAATCATGGATACAGGATTTGAGGTCACTTAATTGTGGGATCATTCCTAGGCAGAGGCTAGATGTTAGAGAATAAATAAATCTTAACCTAGACCCGTGGTTTCATTTCCAGACACCCCTATAAAGAAAAAATTAGTTATCATGTGTTGTTTGGCATAATTGATATTGATGGTAATAGCCTCTCTTATTTTTCTAGCCCATTTCAGGCTTGCTGATTTTTAGATTAAAATATATATATATATATATATATATATATATATATATATATATATATATATATATTTTTTTTTTTTTTTTTTTTGCCCTGCAGCAGCCGTATGCTCAGTCTGGTAAATATGCATTTTCATATGGGTAATTTTGAAATTGTGCATTATGCATTTAATAGATTGCATCAGCTTTGCTCAGTTCTTGCAGAAATGCTAGCTTTCTGATTAAAAAGAAAAGAAGAAGCTCTTAAAAAAAAGGTGTCTGCGGTGCTTGTGTTAGTTTTGGGAGATTTTCAGGTTGAGGATCATTGAGCCAGCTAACTGAAACCAGCTTCAGACAATCCATGCACTCATAAATTGCATGAAAATTCTTGGAAAATTATTTTGACTTTAAGAGATTACTGGGCATATATTCCAACTGAGATTTTAATATTGCTCTTGATTTAGGCTTTCATCTTTCCCTTTCCAAATAAACGATTTTGAGGCTAACTGTAGGCATCTATATAAAGCTGTTTTCTTAAAAACCTGCTTAATTAATGAGATAAGGGGAATACTTCTTATGAGTATTTGGTCTTATTTAACCTTGTTTTGAAAATCATTAAGAGGAATAAATAGATTATTTTTGTGTGTGAGACTTAAATTCCAAATTGTTTCTTAGAATATTTTCTCTTTTAGTTGGATCACCCTAATTTTATGGATTACAAAGGAAAGTTTGACTCTACAATAATTTTTCATGCTTTTATTTTTAAAATGAATTATAGGAGTCAGATCAAAACAATGTATTTCCCCCATTTCTATGGCAAGTTTGACATGTGAAAATTTTCAGTTTATACTACCCTTGATCTTAGCCATTCTGTGTTTTACTACTTACTTATGCAAAACAAACTCTGAGTTTTGTCACTTAATTTTGAAGTGAGCTCACTCACTTTTCATGTATAAGTTTCAAAATACTGATAGAGATCACTTGACATAGTAACCTGTTTTACAGATTACTAACCCTGGGCATTGGAATCTCTGTGAATTTATGCTTTGGATCAATTTGGGTTACCATGGTAACTCTTTAAACAGAAAGAGGTGACTATTTATCTACTAATAAGGCATTAGTAAGTAAATATGTTAATTCCATATGTCAAATTTGAGAATCTGCTCTCTCAGTCTGCCTTATCTCCTCATGGCTGTGTTTCTCAAGTCAAGAGTGCGAGGCAGCTTCCAATAAGACCGCAAAGAAGTGTTTAGGCAAAGAGATGTCAGTAGTCAACCTTGACATACCAGCAAATTCCTTGCTTCCCTTCTCCGACAGAGTTACATCTGGGTGTATTTACAGATAATCATTTTCCTGAATGTAACTTTGCAGTGAGAAATGAGAGAATGTAGATTATTTTTTTCCTGGAAAACATTTTCATATACTACAAGTTAATAGCTACTTTATGTCTCAGAGTAAGAGGGTTTATAGTAATAATGATTCTATTGATTATGAAAAGTATATATAGAACTTTTCTTTATGTAAAAAGACCAAAGTTGCACATAGTTTTCACTATGCATCTGTCATTTACTTTTATTTTGTCTGGTTTTACCAACATGATGCCAGATACCAGTTCTTGGTGATTGCAGAGAATACTGAAGTAGGTTTCTCTGCGCTCAAATGCTCAAAAATGGTAATGTCGATAGTGCAGACCATCTGACTGCCAAATAACTGAACAAACAGGGAATATAAATTGTTAATTTTATGTCAAAGAAAAGAGATGCTGCCATTTCTTTACAGAGGATCCATGAACATTTACTGCTGCTGGAGGTAACTCATTATAAGGTTGCAGGTGCTGGTAGAATGAAGGAGTAAAGAGGATTTGGCATGGATGGAGGTAGGCGTGTTGCTGTTTCTTTTGGAGAATGCAGCCTAGGGGAGGATGAGATGTGGTGTGGGCTAGACCATTGACTATGGAAAATTTTTTGTCACATGGGCTTTAAGAATGTGTAAGTCATTAGTTAAGAAAGTGACCTATTAATTTTGAAGCCAGTGAATAGTAGCTAGGTATGACAGTGTGTAATGTATGAGACAGGAAGAAGAGTGCATATAGACTGTCATTTGTGTTCACCTTGAGTGGGATAAGTAAACAATTGATATGTAGAGATTTGAAATACTGGTAGTTTAGTACAATAGGGATTAGAGCACAGAAATTTAGACCCTTGGGTGTCCCAAAATTGTGCAAATTGGAGCTATAGATTTTACTTAGGAATTGATTTCTTCTGTTTTAACTTGTACACCAAATTAGGGCTAGGAAGAGAGGTATGTACCATACTAGGAAAAGTGCTCTTGTTTGTTTCTTAAGATGATTAGCATGTTAAATGGATGTTACCTGAATTTTGAACAGAGTTATTTAGCATCCTGAATTCTGGAATAAGATAGAAAGCTTAGTCAACAGTTCACATGTTTACAGGGATTAAATCTCTGTTGTTGAGTCTACATCTGAGTAGAGGAATCAGTTGGGAAATTCCGGATGCCTACATGATTTTTTATCTTTCTGGAATGACTTTGGGCTACAAAAATCCTGATGTCTTTCAGAAAGATTTTTGAAAGAAAGTGTCCTTTTAGTGAGGACTTTCTTCATGATCTACCTCCTAGTGGGTCTGCTAGCACTTGTGGTGGGACTGCACTATCCACTGGTTGAGTGGCTCCAAATCTTTGCTCCTTTGCTATTTCTTGGCTCTTAACATGCATGAAATGAGGCAGTAGTGGAATCTGCCTGAGTTCTCAAGCATCTGAGTTATTCTAAGACATATTCATTATGAAGGGTCATGAGATAAAACAAAGGGCATTTTTTTTTTTTTCCCTTTATTGATTTTAGAGAGAGAGGAAGGGAGAGGGAGAGAGAGATAGAAACATCGATGAGAGATAACATTGATTGGCCGCCTCCTGCATGTCCCCCACTGGAGATTGGGCCCACAACCTGGGCATGTACCCTGACCGGGAATCGAACTGGCAGCGACCTCTTGGTGCTTGGGTCGATGCTCAACCACAGAGCCACACCGGCTGGGCTTTTTCTTTAAAAAAAAAAAAAGTTTTTATTGATATTTTAGAGAGCGAGAGAGATAGAAACATTGATGTAAGAGAGAAACACCAATCAGCTGCCTCCTGCATGCTCCCCATGAGGGATCGAGCCTGCAACCTGGGCATGTGCCCTGGCTGGGAATCGAACCAGGACCTCTCAGTCCATGGGCAGACGCTCAATCTACTGAGCCACACTGGCTGGGCAAAACAAAGGACATTTTAAATGTAGGCATTACAATGGTCACTCTCCAGAAAATTTGATTGACTACCGATGCCTTTATTTTTCAGTAAATAATACATGACTTTCTTGTCCTAAACTTTATAATGATCTTGGATTGTAATGTGGAGAGTTTATTTATTTATTTATTTATTGTTAATCCTCAACTGAGGATATTTTTTGCATTGGATTTTTGAGAGAGCAAAAGGGAGGGAGGGAAAGAGAGAGAGATAGAGAGAGAAGAGAGATAGAGAGAGAGAGAGAGAGAGAGAGAGAGAGAGATAGAGAGAGAGAGAGGTGAGAGAGACACATTGATTGGTTGCCTGTCACATGTGCCCTGACCTGGGCCAGGGATGGAACCTGCAATCCAGGTAAGTGCCCTTGACTGGGAATCAAACCTGAGACCCTTTGGTGTGTGGGCCAATGGTCTAACCACTGGGCACACCAGACAGAGTTGTGGAGGGTTTTTATATTTCTTTATAAGCATTTCTTCCCTTAAAATCATTGCTTTTTAAAAAAACCGTATCTTACCCTACTATTTTAAAAAGCAACCTTTAGACTTTAGCAGTTGAGAGCATCAAACATAATTAATCAACCCCTGCCATGTCAAATGTAATTTAAGAAAGTGCTCTTCTTCCTAGAGGAAAATGTAATTTGGTTTACTTCATTCCATCTCTGATTGGCTGCCTTGTTTTTCTTTACAATTAGAAAATAAAATACGTTTAGGTTAAAATTTTTAGTAAATTACCCACAAAAGATTAATTTCTCTTTCTCAGTTTAGGTGAAAAGATCATTGTAATGGCATGTTCAAGCTAGTCTTCATTATATTTCACTTCTTTCCTCACAAAATAGTATGTAATGGAAAATAAAGTAGTACTTGGCCAAACCATTTCTCCTTGTGAAGACATGGGAGCATCTGTTTGATTAAGATTCAGGATTTTGTCTTGATGCATAACTTTGAGCAAGTACCTTCACCTGAATATGGATAATCCCATGGGATTTCCTCCTCCCCCTTCTTCAGAGACCCTGAAAACAATAATTGAGGCTTTATCAAGTTCTTTAAATTAACAGAGAAATGGTCAAAAAGAACCCAAGGGCTGTTTCCCTTTAGCTTAATATTACTTGTAATTTGATATTACCTTTGAGAAAAAATTTTCTCTGAATTGTGTGTGCTTTGTCATTTATTTATTTATGCAGTGGCTTTATGGGCCCTGTCTTTGTTCCCTTAAAGGTAAATGCCATTGTTTTAAAATTTCTTTTTCTTTTAAAGACTGTGTGTATATCGAGAGTCGGAGGCCAAACACACCGTATTTCATCTGTAGCATTCAAGACTTCAAACTGGTAAGCATTTTTTTAATGTGCTCTTGATTCTACTCTGGACCTTCTCTTTTTCCAGTTCCATTGGCTGTCTCTTGGTTGCTTGTCCCTCGTATTGACTTGATAATCAGTTTACCTTCTGAGTGCTAACTCTGCCTGGTGGCTGGAGCACCCACATAAGGCAGTCACCAGTTTTATCTTTTCAATTTTGTAACACTTAGAGTTGTAAACCTCATACTGTAAATAATGTGTGTGGAGTTTTCTTCCTTTCCTAGCTGTTTTGACAACAATTTCAGAGATTCCCTTGAGTTTCTGAAATTGTTTGTTCTCAGCCATGTGAAGACCTGAAGAAAAGTAAATTTGATTGGGGGGGAAGGGGATGTAAATGGGCCAGAAACTAGTTTTTGTGGTGACTATAATTAATTTACTTAGATATTTTAGTGAGTATGGAGTTATCTTGAACCTTTTTTTGGGGTCTTCCAGTAGTAGAGGTTGGAGGAAGGAAGTCTGATTCAGGGATGGTACTTTCTCATTAAAAACTTTTCCCAAGTTCATAAGTATTGATGTTGCCCGCTATGATCTCTTGGTTTCAGACCAGTGGTCCCCACACTATGGGTTTTGGATCCCTGGATATCTGCAGAGATTTTGCAAAGGTCTGCAAGTAAACATTCTCAGTCTTAAATAAATAAATGTACCTCACATGTCTGTACAGCTGCTTTTAAAATGTATTAGTATGCTACTGTGATTTTAAAAATTTACTTATTTAATGATAATATGTAGTTAGGAATCACGGTTTATTAGTTATTTTCCTCAAACAATTGATAAGTGAAATACTATTGAAGTACTGTTATTTGGATATCTTTTGAAACATTTAGTTCTTAAAAAGGGATCCTTGTACTTGAAGGTTGTTAACCATTGTCTGGTCTTAGGTGCAGAGAAATCCTAATCCTAATTTGTAGAGATATTTATTAGTGTCTGTGACTGCCCTTATTTCCAAACCCCTTTGAAAGTTTTGACAATATTTGTGTTCTGACATGCATTGTATGTGATATTTCAGTCTAAGGAAAAGTAATGTAGTGGTCTGAAGAGATCTTTAACTCTGCATCTTCTTTGTTTATAATGACTCCAAATATCCAAATAGTATATTCCGATCTAGTTAATTAAAAAATTGCGTGCCATTTATTTTTCTTTCTTAAAAAATTATTGCATAAGTAATATATGCCTACTGTTTTAAAAGAGAGTCATATGTGCCCTTTACTTCCAAGGTTTATTCTTGGTAAGCTGCTTTTAACTTCCCTGCTTGTTTTGCAGGGTGGCCTGGCAGTTTAATATTGTAAACTCAAATGATTTGTATTCAGATTTTATGTCAACATAAAGTTTTATTATTTTTAGAGGTCTTTGCTATTTATTATACGTTTTCTTCCAAAGATTTTTTTACAGAAGCTACATTGACATCTGAAAATCTGGGCAGTGGCCTTGTTTCCTGAAGCGTTGTTTCTGTTTTTTGTTTTTTTTTTTTGCTAGTGGCTGCTGCTACTTCTCTTTTCCTGGTCAGTGTCTTTGTGTGCGATTTTTACCAAATGTAATACCAAGGCACCATGGAAAAGATATAGCTATGAAATAAAATTGCAAAGATTTTTCTTTTACCTATTAGAATCTGAGCCCCTTTTGTACAATTTTTGCACATTAGCTGGTGCCTTCATGTTTGAACAGCGTTGCTTATGAAATGCTGATTACAGTGTGATAGTTCGGGGCAGAGGTTCCTGCTGTGTTACAGTAATTGCTCAGGGTATTAACAGCAGTAAAAGCTGAAGCTTCTGTTGTCAGTATTTGTCTAGTACAACACATTAAAGCTGTCTGGAAAAACAATGTGGGAAGTAGGGTAGGGTACAGTATGTTTAGGTACCTTTTTCTAAATCACACACTGCTATGTTTTATGTTTTTGTTTGAGTTCTTTATTCAGCATATACCATAGTTGTGTAAAAATAAGTGACATTGAAATATTTACTACTGGAAGGGAATGTAGTTATTGTCTGGATATCTGCTTTCTTTTTTCCTTGGTTCTCAATACTATTTACAAAAAGTTAATCTAATAGAGGAGAATAATCATAGGTTGTTTTTTTTTTCCTTCAGCTTACCAAGCTATAAGGGGAAAAGATGAACAGAAGGAAATATGCTTTTTTTTTTCTTCCTCTGCAAGATTTTAGAAAGAAGAAATTGGAGTTGGTTTTGCCCACAGGAAATACCATGTATGGCAAGTGGAGCAATGGAAAACAAAAACCCAATAGCTTTGAAATGTTGTTGGTTAATTATGATTTTATCTTTTTAGCTTTATTTGCTTTGGGGTTGTAACTGAGAGATGTATTTCTTTGTTTGCACCACTGATTAGGATTAATCCTTTCCTCATGGTGAGTTTGTGAGTATAGGAATATTTTGGGACTGTAAAAAAGAACTGGGTGAATGCCCTTTATGGTACATGTTAGCTAATAAAACAGTATTAAACACATCAGAGGCTCAAGAATTGAGAAGTAGACATAAGGAGACAACTACTACTAGTCACTAGCACAGTGCCAGTATATTGAATTGAGGATCCTGAGTAATAGTTTATGAACTAGTTTAGTGTGAGATAAGAACGGTCTTTGAATTTTACACAGGGATCTGGTTGTCTTCTGGTAGCATCTGAGTCCATAATGTGAAACATAGCTGCTTCTATTGACCAGGTTATATCTGTTGTCCTGGTAAACTATTGAACAGTTTTCCTTTTCACTCTCAAAGTTGTCCCTATTTGGGTGATAGGTTATATTGGGGATGGGATCCATGGCTTCCATTTTGTTAACATTTGACTATCAAAACACATAAGGCCTCTCCATCCTACATTGGTAGATATATTTATAGCCTGTACTTTCATAGGAGTAGGGGAGAGCTACAATGGTGCGAAAAAAAAAATTGAGTTCTTAACAGAACCAAGGTTTTGGAAACAGCATTTTCAAGGGAAGCAAATTATGTGTTTTATTAGGCAGTTTTCATTCTCTTAGGAAGTGTTCATTATATGGGCTTATTTACAAACTGCGAGACCTTGGTTTGACTACAATGACAAAGGTATCTATGGAACATGTCAAATGTGAGGGCTAGAGAGCAGGAGAGGTAAGATTGAATTATGGATAGTGTATGCTTAAAAGCATGAAGAGAGAGAGATCATCAATTAAATAAGGCAGCTTTATACCTTAGGCTTCAGAAGTAAATATTAAAGCAGTTGGCAAAATCTTTAGCTCTTTGAAAGAACAGTAATGTAGAAAGGCAATCTGTGATCTTTGTGGCCTGGCTTGGAAAGATGAACTGAGGGACTTAGTAGCTAGCAGGGAGGGCAAAGCTGATGGGATGAATGAAGAATTGGCCTAGTGCAGAGAGGGTTGGGGCAGGCATAAACAGGTCGTAGGCAAGCTAATGTGATCAGGCGGGATGCCAGGGAAAGCAGAGGATTGGAACAACTTTGGAGCCAAAGGGAGAGAGCATGTCCACCTCCTTGAGCTCTCCGGATACTGCTTCCTGTTGGATCTTAAGAGTGTCCGTGTTGTTTCCTCTCAGTGAAGGCCTCTTCCTGGCCGGTTTGTGCTGATCTCCAGTAATCGTAACTACAAGAGCCTAGCATAACACCTTCAACCCTTTCTTCTGCCGCACTCCCATAGCTTTTCTGGGTCACTGTGTGACTCAGTTTCTTTGAGAATTTTGTTCCTGAATGAGTCAGTATCACCACAGAGCATTTCGTCCCAGAGTGCAATTAAGAATGTTTTGGGTTGTAATCAGAGCCTTTGACAGTCATTTATTGAAAACTTACTTTGTGTTTTCTGTTGAGTGCAGCACTATAATCGGGACTGAAGGGTGTGAGATATAGTTCCTTCCCTCAGTGATTGTAGATTCTAGACAGACAACTGTGGCATTTTTGGACATCAGTCCTCTTTGGAGAACATTAAGTAGGATTGATGTGGAGGAAGTTATTCAGTTTTTGTCCCCAAAGAAAGATTTCTTTCTTGCTTTTACTAAAAATCAACAAAATTCAATTTTTATAGAAATCCAGGCCTTAGCATAATAGAGTTAATTTCCTATCTAGAAGTAGTAATCATAGATTCTGAGAATGTTCAACAAAGAAGATAATTGAGATTAGTAATTTCCATTCAGTATAATACCAAGGAGTTCCTGGTCTGGGTCTAGCTGTAGTAGTTAATACCTAGTTCTTCATTCATAGGTAAGTAATTGAAGTTATTCCTTTAATATTTTACATGGGAATTCTGTGTGGATTCTTAATGAATTTCTGTCATTCATACAATAGAAAAAGTATGATTTTGATTTCTTAGAGTTACATAAAATTATCTATTCAGTTATATGAAATGTGTTTTCAGGTGGGATGTGTAATTATTACACATTATTTTGAGCAAATAACATTGATTCATTTTGGCTCTTATTTGATTAATTAAAACTGGGAAAGTTATTATTAAAATTATACCTGATCTAGACATTCCTCAGAGTTGGGAATATGTCATCAAGGATATTATGATTATTTCCAGTTGAGTATCTAGGACTCAGTGTGTTATTATGGCTCTGCATGGATGAGTGTGCTATTGTATCATTTATGTCCCTAACAGCATGCGTCCTAAGTACTGATTGTGAGTGCAGAATAGCTAAATCCTTAGTTTGCCACTAGTTATCTTGCGGAAGGTACATCTCCATTACTGCTGTGAATGTGGGGGCCAAATTATTCAAGATTCAATACTGTATCCCTTGTTGTTTCATTGCCAAATGTGAGCAGCCGGCGGAGGAGAATTTGGAATTTCTTTCTGATTCCTGGTTTGATAGGGTTATACCCAAGAGCTGATCACAACAAAGAGGACCTGCAGGAAAATTAGCTTCAGCTTAGGTTCCATTTACTATTGACTTGCCCTCTTTATACCAAGTTGAGTTTCTCAGAAGTGGATTAAAAGTAAGAAGCTGCTGCTATTCCTTCTTTAAAATGAAAATTCATTGAGGATAAGTAATTATATCTTCTCATTTTTTGTTAGAGAATTTTACATAGATAATGCTGGGAGGTGTGAGAGATTCATTTACATGCACTATTTGTGCACACATAACGTGTACACACAATGAGTTAATTATCATTTATGCATTATATGCCATTTTAATATTAGGTAAATCGTATTAAAACTGTTCTGGGGGTGGGGCAGGAAGTCCACTTTAATTTGAACATGGCTAATTCAGAATTTGAGATGCTTTTTTGGGACTGAGATGAGGGATGGTGAGTGCATGGATTGACCAGCTTGACATCAGTTTGTTTCATCAGTTGCTCTCTTTCATGACCTTGGGCAAGACACTTAACCTTCCTAACCTTGCTTTAATTTACCTGTGAAGTTGGGCTGTAATGCATGTACTTTCCAGGTAGATTGTTTTTAGATTAAAAGATAAGTCTACAAAGTGGGCAGTGCAGTGCTTGTCGTGGAATGACAGTGATCATGATATTGATGTGTACTTGGTGCTTTAGGGTTAAGCAGACACCACACCAGTTTTATTCATTGATGTACACTGAGCATTTAGGACATTGCCTGGCCCACATCAGATCCACAATAAGTATTTATTGAATATTGAATAAAGTAACATTTCAGTGGAAGGAATTCACTGGGTCAAGTTTTCTAAAAACTGTAGTAATAGTTTGATACAATGCTTGCATTAGCTAGAGATGAACCTTCTGTTTATTAAACAAGCCAGAGAGATCTGCTTCTTTACCTTTTTTTAAGCTTGCAGTGTGTATTATTTTATATATTTAAATAATAAAACTCTATTCTTAAGATACTTTAAAACTTAGTTTCTTAATTATTCTTAAAATACTTTAAAACTCAGTTTCTTATTTTCTTTAGGAAATTTACATGAGTGCAGCCAAAATCATAACATTTTTTAGGCATTATTATAATGTTTTGAGTTTTCTATAATACTTTTAGCAAAGATAAATGAGGGCTCTCAGTATATATGTGAACATCCCAGAGAAGGCCAGCTGATATGAAAAATGTCTTACAGTATGATGATTCGTTTCTGTGCGAAGCACGGTTGTCTGTCTCCTTTTGTTTTTCATAGTCCCTCAAGTTAGACCTGCAGAATTAGTATTTCTTTATATAGTTCCTTTCTTCTCTCTACCTTCTTGATTCGTTCCCTACAAAAAGGTCAGTACCACTCAGTTAATAGCTTTGTTACTTGAGTGTTGCTTTGGATAAGAAAGTGAAAACTGTGAAGTTTGTTATCAAGTGCTTTCAGTTTATAGAGTGAGGAATTATGTGTTACTTAAAGAGCTGATGGGATGGCCCTGGCTGGTTTGGCTCAGCGGTTAGAGTGTCGGCCTATGGACTAGAGTCCTGGGTTCAGTTCCTGCTAAGGGCATGTACCTCGGTTGTAGTTTGTCTCCGGCCCCGGTTGGGGTCATGTGGGTGGCAACCACTCGATGTGTCTTTCTCACGTCGATGTCCCCCCCCCCCCTTCCCGCTCTATCTGAAGATAAATGCAAAAATGTCCTCTGGTGAGGATAAAAAAAAAAAAGGCAGCAAAGCCTGTTTAAAAAAAAGAGAGAGAGAGATAATGGGATGTAGAGCTGAGACAATTCTTTAAAAGGAGTTGTTCCTTTCTGTTAGTTTAGTTGTTCTCACCTGTCAGGAGTGAGTGCATCAGTGAGGCAGTACTCTTCTACAGTGGTTTCTCAGTTACGAAATGGTGTGCATTACTGACTTGGTGCTAGAGAATTTTCCTGTTGGACCACAACTTTTTTTTCTCCTTTGTTTAAAGTAAAAGCCATGGTTGCTTAATTGTTATCCATAAGTATTGTAATACACTACAATGGGGTGTTGGGCTTACTTGATGGTATGTTTGGAGTAAGCCACCAATAATAAATACAGTAAGTCCACACTTAACATTGTTGATAGGCTCTGTGAATTTAAGGGAAATGATGTATAACAAAACCAGTTTTACCACAGGCTGATATAAACAAGAGTTAGTTTCCTGAGGCATCTCATCAAGATAATGAACAAAATGATGGTATTTGAGGACCTGCTGTATATGGTCAAGTACCAAGTGTCCTTTTCACATGTAAATTTGAAGTTATTTACATTTAATCCTGTAAGAAGCAAGAGTAGAATGAAATCTCTTAGCCCTGAGTTTGATGGACATAGTCAGATGAGGTGATGTTGGATATCCGCTGCAAACCCTTTCCCCCCAATTCTGGAGCAGTCATGTTGAAAGTTATTTTTAATCACAACCATTTTGCATGATATAAATGTCAACTTATAAATGAAGGGGGTGGTATTCATGAAAGTGAAAATCAAAATGAGGCTTTGGGAATAAATAATCTCAGAGCATCCTTATTAGCTCCATTTAGTCACCTTCTCAGTGGTCTGTTTTCACTCATGACTGAAAGTAATTATAGACCACATGGGATTTAAAGTTTTAATGGTTCATGGTTACCGTGAAGGTAATTCATTGTGTCCAGTTTATTTGGATTTTAGGACTCTTAAGAAATCACTGAAAGAGTTTTACTTAATTATATTATTTTCTTAAAATATTTTTCTAAAATGTTATTTACTAAACCTGTTCTCTATATGTGAAATTTTTTCAAGTAGAAAACTCTAGATATCCTAATTTTTTTAAAAGGAGCTTAAGAAATTTTGAGATAATTTGATATTTGCAGAGAGCTACTGTGTAAGCATATTTGTAAAGTCTTGTTATTCAAACTCAGTTCCTTACAGCTAGAAATTTGTAATTTGTATGTGGATGTGGATGTTTGTGTTACGAACCAGCTCAAAATAGTCTAAGAAAGTTCATTAGAAGAACTGAAATAAAACTAGGGAAACTGAGATACTGTGTCAGTGTTTTCTGATTCATAAATAAGAACAATGATATGCTTTGAAATGATGCCTTTTTTAATGCTTAAAATGTTTTAATAATTACCTGAATATTTGCATACTTACAATAATGCCAGAGTGCTTAGAAATGCTTTACTAGGTATCTTTGTTTAAAACCCTTGATTTGAATATATAAGGATTTGAGTGGTCTGATTAATTAAATTCCTAGTGCAAGAGATTAACCAGAAATTCTATTCTATTTGATGATTATGGTAAAAAAATATTGAGTATATTGTACGTTCTTGTGCACAATTGAATCTTTGATTTGGAATTTGCAGTGTTGGTATGGGGAGGTGGGAGGTGTGTGGTGGAGAAGATTATGGCTACTAACACTTGATTTTATCACGTATTGTAACTGAGGCAGTGGGAGCCAGAGACTGACCACACAGAAATCGTGGAGCCCAGGTTGTGCTGTAGAGGGTGATCTGTAGAGAAAGAAAAGAAAACCACCATGATAAAGACATTCTCAATATTAGTTTATTTTCTTGGGGTTTGTCTTTTTTGTTTGTTTTAAAAGAAACAGCATATTAAATGAATTACAGGAAGTTGTTAGAGAGTGATTCTTTCCTTCTCTAAAGGAGTTATGTGACAAGACTCCCTAAAAATGATTTAATATTAAAAAACTTGCTTATCTGTAATTTTTAATCAACTTTAAGAACAGAAATCTTATATAAACATTAAAATTTTATGGGATTTTTATTAGTTCATTTAAAACCTCATGTAATTGAATTGGTTAAGTTTTTTTTGGAAATGTTATGTGCTCTCTAGAATGTTTGAAAGGGATCATATTCAAACTGTTATCTGAGGTATCTTTTTTGATACTTAAAACTGTGCTGGCTTATAGAAGTTGCTCTCTAATCTTTTGATGGTATTCCATTTTTTCAAAGTTTCTTTTTCTTTTTTTTAAAAAAGTGATACATACTAAACTGGTTCTGCTCCTAAAAGAAATAATGTCTTTCTTGAACTTTATGCTCTGTGTGCCTTTTCATTATACTTACCTTTTGGACATTGGAGAAAATTAAAACTCATTTGAATGGTATCTTTTTTCCCCTCTGGTTTTAAGCCTTTGTCCTTTACCTCGCCTTTAGCTTTACAAAATTAAACTAGGACTTTGAGAAAATGGTAGGATCTTTCTTTGACACCCCTAATGATTTGAATATTTCCTTATTAAGTACATGTCTTAGGACTCTAGCCTCTCTTATTAGAAATGCTTCTGAAAGCTCACTTTGTCCACTTTTGGTTCATTTTACGGTTGTGTTTATCTGACACCACTGAAAATTTAATTTTATTGTAAGCAAAGCATGCCACAGTCACTGTGCCTTTGGCACTGTGTCATCTTAACTTGGTTATTTTGAGGGGCACACACCATACTGCTTTGTGACAGGATCCAGGTTTAAGTGTAAAGCTGGAAGGGTCATATGTTTGTTCACGCTGAGCTAAGGAAACGGTTTTGATCATGCAGAAAGGTTAACTTCAGTGGTAGAACAAATTCTCTGAGATTTCAGAGGCCATCTGCTAAAGGATTTGTGCAGATACTTGCTTGTGTGCTGAGTGCCCCTAGTAACCAGGGTATGAGGGGACATTGGGCATGTTAACTTAAAACTTTTTTCTTTTTTAGGTCCACAACTCTCAGGCCTGTTGCAGATCTCCAACTCCTGCTTTGTGTGACCCCCCAGCATGCTCTCTGCCGGTGGCGTCACAGCCACCACAGCATCTTTCTGAAGCCGGGAGAGGGCCTGTAGGGGTAAGGAGAATCCCGTTTTTAAAAGCTGTCAATATTTTATATCCCATAGGGTATAAAATAGGAATATTACCTCCCTCCCCAGAGCCCCATTAAAAATGTGCTGTATTGTATGTGTTTTTAAAGGAGTAACAAGTACATGCACAGAGGAAGCAAAATACGGGACTTGCCTTACCCCTCTAGGACAGTTCCAGAAGTTAGTGGGGTTTGGTGGTGTAGGGTATTTTGGCACCAGCAGAGAGCATGCTGGGCTGCTGCAAGGAGCAGGAGCTGGCAATCAGCAGCGAGTATGGATGTTGGCAACTGAAATGGGGGAAAAGGGGGTAAGTTTGAGACCAAGTGTGGAATGTGCATTTCCCCAGGACCATTGGGACTTGTGGCCCATGAATCTAAACTATTTTGGGTGCTGTCCTCTCAGGTTACCTTTTGCAGAATATTGCTCAGAAATAGTTAATCTTTTCTACAATGGCAATTATAGAATAAAACACTTTGAAAGGTGTGGGTTGGGGTGAAGATATAGTACTCTGAGCTGTACTCTGGTAATTCCTCTGTTACCTGGCAGTGATGTGGGATGTGTGTGAGATGTAGCAGGATGAAATGTTCCTAGTTAGTTATCCCTTAGAACACAAGACCTGGTGGTTGTGATCCAGGAGGGCTATTTTTGTCTTATATCTTACCTGTGTACACACCTGTCTTTTCCTTCCTTTGTGAGAATTTAATGGTAAAGTTTTCTGAAAGACAGGTGTTATTGTTCTGATCAACTGCTGTTAATCACTAAAGAAATTTAAGACCTGTCTTTCTCTTGCATATAATCTGACTGTGGCACTCAAACTCATACTCGCTTAGAAAATAACACAAGAAAACAGCCATCACAGAAGCACACGTGAAATATAAGTTACTGGCAATATGTAATGAATTGTTCAGTTGCAGTGCTGAACGTTCACATCTTGAGACTAAGAAAAGAGTGTGCTCCAAATGGGCGATAGTACTGGGAAAGTTTTGTGGCACTCAGTAGGTTTTGAGGAGCTGGGTATGTTTTTGATACATCAGTAACTCATGGCCAGGCAGAGTGGAGGAGCCTTCCAGGTGTACATGTCAGCCTGTCCCTATAAGCGACACAGGCAGTGAGCCTGATGAAGCTGGGAGTTGTGAGAAGAAGACCACAGGACGTCAATGAAGAGCACAGGTTAGTGGGTCTTGGGAGGCAGAGGTGGGGATATAAAATGGGGCCAGATCACAGGGGATCTTAAAGGTTAGAAAAGATAAGGTTTTATGTGATAGGCAGAAGAGAGCCTTTGCAGCCTTTTTTATTCCCTGCAAGCCAATTTGCAAATCACTGCTTAAGAAGATTCATTGGGAAGCAGAATGCAGTGTGGATGAGGAAAGACTGAAAGTTCCAATTAGGTGGCTAGGGCTGTCATCCATGCATAAAATGAAGAGGACCAAGACAATAGAGATGAGATATTAATAATTATAACAAAATCAGGAATAATTGCCACAGCAACTATTTCATGTTTAGGTAGTTGCTAGTGTAATTTATCAAGAATTAAACAAGAAAAAAGGTTCACATTATGGAAGCCTTGGATTCTTGATATAGCAATTCACAATGTAAGATAAAACCCAATGTAGTGGATAAAAGTCTAATTTTAATCTCTAAAGAGAGATATTGACATTTTAAGAGATAAATTAACAGAGTCCGGATTTGACTATACCTACTTCAAAAGCTTCAGCCTTTACCTGTTACCATCTGTTTCCATATGTATCTAAGAAATGGTTATCTTTCAGGCTGATTGTTTCTTCATTCTCTCATCAGTGTGGATGTCATTGTTAAGACTTTCATTTACCACAATACTCACTAACCAGGATTTGCTTAATAGATTGAGAAATTTTCCCATAACAGTAAACTTTTCTGTTAGCATTAGTGATGACCAGTATTTAATTTTTTAGCAGTAAAAGTATTGTGTTCACTGAGGATTTAAATACGTTTATGAGCCCGGCTCAGTGGTTGAGCATCGACTCATGCACCAAGAGGTCGTCGCTGGTTCAATTCCCGGTCAGGGCACATTCCCAGGTTGTAGGCCCAATCCCCAGTGGGGGACATGCAGGAGGCGGCCAATCGATGTTCTCTCTCATTGATATTTCTATCTCTCTCTCCCTCTCCCTTCCTCTCTCTCTAAAATCAATAAAGAAAAAAAAACACACACATTTATGATTGGTGGTGCACTCAGATACTATCATATGTAGATTTGAGAAGATTCTGTAATAAATTGATAAATCTTCCAGTCAAGATGATGCTGCATACAGCTAACTGTATTGATTGTTCTTTAACAATGCTTCATGCTGCCAAAGTCATTTGAGCTGGATCTGAATCGGATCCAGTTGGCAAAGCTTCCTCCCACCCCATGTGTGGAACTGTCATAAATTCTGCAGGCACACAGATCTAATACAGTGTAATGAGAGAGCTGCTGGGGAAAAAAATTGATTACAGGGTTGCAGACAATATCATTAACGTTTCTTGCCATGATACACCAGATGTCTCCCCTAATAGACTATTTTTGTTAATTTAGTTTTTATAGGATGGCATTGATTACATCATAATTTAACTTTCTTTGCATATTCAGGTATATGTGATCTGTGTTTCTACACTAATGAGTGCATCAACTCATACGATTGAATTTTATAAATTTCTAATTTATTGTTTATTTTTAAAGTATTTGTGCTGAGAAGGCAACATTTTTACTTGTTATTGAGAATCTGTTAGGTTGGATGTTTTCTAGCAAACACCACTGTGTTTATTGGTAGTTCTGGGATAGTGAGGGATGTGAGATGGCAAAGAAAAACATTGCCCAGATCCTCAGTATATCCCAGTGTAAGGTGGTGTAAATGGCACAACAAGCTCTCCAAAGCAGAAGTGGTGCAGCCATTTAAAAGGGATGTACTTTCATTTGTGCTGTCACAAATCAGGACTCTGCTAGCTGAGTTCTACTGGCTGCACCTGTCTTCTTCCTCACAGGGAGATCAAAGGCTAGTTAGGGGATTTAGTTATTGAGCTTTTTTACTTTTTAGACATATGTTTTTGTGTGTTTAAGTCTCTGTTGAGTGCCTAAAACATATATAAATAAGATAATGGGTCGAGCTATTTCAGTCATTTTTTATTTTTTAGCTACTGATATTTGGTGCACTTTTAGAGAACATATTATTATTATTATTATTATTATCTTTATTGTTGAAAGTATTACAGATGTCCCTCCTTTTCCCCACGTTGACACCCCCCCTTACCCCCACCACCACCTTCACCACACTATTGTGTGTGACCATTGGTTATGCATATATGCATGTAAGTTCTTTGGTTTGTGTCTTCCTGCCTCTCCCCACCCCCCTTCCCTCTGAGGTTAGTCTGAGAACATTCTTTTTTCTCTTGATGTGTTCTTGTGTAATATAGGACATGTTAATTAACCTTTCTAACCCTCAGTTTTCTCACTTAGAAAATGCGTATACCATTACTAGCTACCTCAAAGAGTTGTTGCAAAGACTAATGAAATAGTTCATTAAATAGCATATAATAAGCATTCATTAAGCATTATCTGTTATCACATATACTTTTATTATACAGATTCAGGCTTTAAATAATTTATTAGTTTTCTAGACATTCTTAATCTAGACGTAGGCCCCTAGGTGGTTTCTTTGAGTTTAAGAGGGTTTCTGAAATTACTTGAAAATCTTATATGTATGTGCAATTTTATGGAGAGAGTATACTTTTCAACTATAGATGTAATCAGTAGATTCCTAAAATGTTGAAAAAATTTAAAGATTAAGAACTGGTGGGTCATTTGAAACCTCAGATCACTTTGCTGTTTCTTAAGGAAGTAAACTAACATTGAGCATTTACTTTATGCCCAGGCACTGCTACTCTTTTGACCTGTTTAATCTCTACAACAATCTGTGATATTTATTTAATTTTGCAGATGAGAAAACTTGAGGTTTGCATCTGTATAAAATCTTGCCCTGAATGAGTGGTAGGACTCATGAACTCACCTTGGCCTTATGTAATCTTCACTGGCCTCATGGCACCTTTTGTTTTTTAAAAAAAAATTTTTCTTTTTCTTTATTGATTTCAGAGAGAGAGGAAGGGAGAGGGAGAGAGAGAGATAGAAACATTGATGAGAGAGAACATCAATTGGCTGCTTCCTGCATGCCTCCCACTGGGGATCGGGCCCACAACCTGGGCATGTGCCCTGACCAGGAATCGAACTGGCAACCTCTTGGTGCATGGGTCGATGCTCAACCAGTGAGCCACACCAGCCGGACCTCATGGCACCTTTTGTACCTCCTGGTGACCCTGCAGTGATGCCTACCTTTGCCTCCACTTTATTAGAGAGTTCCTGGGCTCACATGTGTTCAATCACTTGGTAGAGTAGAAGGGTTCTGCCACTGAGTTTTACAGGCTGATCCTTACCTTGAACAAATAGACAGTGGTGCTAACAGTGTGGTGTGAGAACCCTTTTTAGTATCAGTAAATTTTGTTTTCCTGTTGGCACTTGTGGTCATATCTTTAGTGTCCTTTTTTTAAAAAATTCATGACCAGCCCTGGGCAGTGTGGCTCAGTTGGTTGGGCATCATCCCATGCACCAAAAGGTTGCCACGATTCCCAGTCAGGGCACATGCCCAGGTTGTGGGCTCTATCCCCAGTAGGGGACGTGCAGGAGGCAGCCGATTGATGTTTCTCTCTTTCCCTCTCCCTTCCTCTCTCTCTAAATTAATTTTAAAAAATGGATGAACAACAGCTACTATGAGTTCCCTTTTCATTTAGCTTAACAGTTTCTACAGTTGACCCTTGAGCAACGTAGTGATCGCTCCCCCCCTCCGCCCCGCAGCACATAGTCAAAAATTCGTGTATAACTTTGACTCCCTTAAAACTTAAGTTGTCCCTTGGTATCTGCAGAGGATTGGTTCCAGGATCCCTGCTATAACAAAATCTAAGGATGCCCAAGTCCCCTATATAAAATGGCACAGATCAGTGTATATAGTCGGCCCTCTACATCTGCTGACTCCCCACTGCAGATAGAAACAGTACAGTATTTATTGAAAAAAATCCAAGTTTAAGTGGACTCATGCAGTTCAAACCCATATTCTTCAAGCGTTAACTGTATATACACATTTGAAATATAATTTCTGTAGTCTGTTTTGTTTGTCAGTCTGTATGTGCTTGTTTTAGGAAAAATTCGGTTCATATAAGAAATTGGGCTTTTCATTTCCTTTGGAATAAATCCGTTTCCCCATCTAGATAAAACCTGCCCATTAACATAGAGCTGGAAGGTAGGGCCTGATAGTTTCCCTGAAGCCTCCTGGTTCATGAGGGGCTTCTTAGGACAGAAGTCAGGTCTCCTGGGTCTCTGTTTAGTGCTCTTTCCACTTCTCCTAGTGACTTTCCACCACTCGTAAGGGATGTGCTTCAAGTTGGCCCATGCAGTATGCCATTTACTTTTTTTGTTGTTTTTGTTACAGATATTTCTCCTTTTTCCCCACAGACACCCTCCTCCCTATGCCATTTACTTCTTTAAAAGCTAAGAATCCTTTGCTTCATGTCTAGTTTTAACTTCTGTGACTATATCTCAAACCACTGTTAAAACAATATTATTTTTTGCTTATGTAAGACATTATTTTTAAGTATTGGTTCTAACACTAGTACTTCTCATACTTGGGACTTCAGTACTATTTAATAATTAAAAGTGAACATTTATTATAAAATGCTATTTTAAAAGTAAAGTGGTTATATTTCTACCTATTTGCTGCCTATACAGAACTAGGATCTGGTTGCTTGTTTAGTTATGCAGGAGTATGATATCCTGCTTTTTCATTGTTTACAGTTGATATCAAGTATGTCAAAAATCACTACACCTTTTACTTTTTATTGTAGTTAAAGGTGTTAAAATGACTGAATTTTCAGGAAAAAAATGCCAGTGTAAATGCTGGGATTATTCCAACTACCCTAAATGAAAGATGATTAATAGCTGTTGGATTTTAATGTAGTAAGTTTTAAAAATTCTTAAAACATCCAACCGACCAAAATGTACTCCTGCTTTCTGATTAATTCCTTTCACTTGGAACAGTTGTTTTCATACTCTACTCTCCCAATAAAAGCTAAATGTTAGCTAGTTTGTTCTTAAGGCTGTCTTTCGATCATATTCATCTGCTCTTTTTTTTACAAAAAGGGCATCAAGCCACATTTTCAGAACATAGATTTGAATAACCTTATGGTTTTATAAAACTGCTTACTATTTAAGCAGTCTTTTTGTAATCACAGGCCTATGTGAGACTCAATGAGTGCTCAGTTTTGTTGAGCCTCCTTTTCCTTCAGGCATAGTGCATCACCCTTTATTACATACAGGCACTGTTGGGCCTTTCAACCTTGGCCTTTTTTGGGCTGTTTCATACTGTTCAAAAAATATCTAAGCAAAAATGTGGAGTTCCCAGGCTTTTACAAGTTCTCCAGAGTTAACTTTACTAATTTCATGGCATTCCATTCCATGGAAGTTGAGCTTGCAGTTTTGTTTTTAGTGTTACCCCTCATTTTAGGGTATCATAACACTTTCTTCTGGTTGCAATACCTTTTATGAATATCAAGGCTGTCAGTGGAGTACCAGATTTTTTCTTAGGGACTGGTGTGAAATCTACATAATACACCTAAGGCTAATCAATCCTTTTCAGAGTCTATAGAAATTATTATGTCTCATGCCTAGAAGTGGGTATTTTCTGTTTTCTTCTTTGGTCTCATGTTTTACAGTTAGATTGAATGTCAGGTACTTGTTATTTAAAAAAAAAAATTTTTTTTTAAATAGCCCTTGCCAATTTGGCTCAGCGGTTAGAGTGTTGGCCTGCAGACTGAAGGGTCACGGGTTCGATTCCTGGTCAAGGGCACATACCTGGGTTGCAGGTTTGATCCCTGGCCCTGGTAGGGGACTGTGCGGGAGGCAACCAGTTGATGTGTCTCTCTCACATCAATATTTCTTTTGCTCTCTTCCTCCCTCCCTTCCATGCTATCTGGAAGATCAATGGAAAAATATCCTTGGGTGAGGATTAACAGGAAAAAAATTTTTTTTTTTCAATAGACTTTAGTTTTTAGAGCAATTTTAGGTTCACAGCAAAATTGAATGGAAGGTACAGAGATTTCCCACAAACCTCCTTACCCTACACGAATAGCCTCCCTCATTATCAACATCCCCCACCAGAGTGGTACATATGTAATAATTGAATCTACATTGATACATCATTATGATCCAAAGTGAACATTAGGGATCACTCTTTGTGTTGTACATTCTGTGGGTTTGGACAAGTTTCTAAAGCCATGAATCTACTATTATAGTTTCATAAAGAGTAGTTTCACTGCCCTAAAACCCTCTGTACTCTGCCTATTCATCCCTCCCTTCTCTTTAAGCTCTGGAAACCAATGATTGTTTTTGCTGTTTCCTAGTTTTGCCTTTTCCAGAATGTCATATACTTGGAATCACACAGGATGTAGCCTTTTCAGATAGGCTTCTTTAATTTAGTAATATATCTTTTCCTGGCTTAATAGCTTATTTCTTTTTCAAGCTGAATAATATTCCATTGTTTAGATGTACCACAGTTTATTCATTAACCTACTGAAAGGCATCTTCCAAGTTCTTCAGTTATGAATAAAGCTGCTGTAACATTTGTGTATCGGTTTTTGGGTGGATGTACGTTTTCAACTCCTTTGGGTAAGTACCATGAAGTGTGATTGCTGGATTATATGGTAAGAATATGTTTAGTTTTCTAAGAAACAACCAAACTGTTTCCAAAGTAGCTGTACTAGTTTGCATCCTCACCAGCAATGAAGGAAGAATTTCTGTTGTTCCTCATTCTTGCCAACATTTGGTGTCAGTGTTCTGGATTTTGTTCATTCTAATAGGTGTATAGTGGTATCTCACTGTTGTTTTAATTTGCATTTCCCTAGTGACATATGATGTGGAGTATCTTTTCATATGTTTATTTGCCACTTGTATATCTTCTTTGGTGAGATGTCTGTTAAGGACTGTGGTTTATTTTTTAATTGAGTTGCTTCTTTTCTTATTGTTGAGTGTTAAGAGTTCACGTATATTTTGGATGGCAATCTTTTATCACATGTGTCCTTTGCAAATATTTTTTCCCAGTGTATGACTTATTCTTTTCTTGACAGTGTCTTTTACAGAGCAGACATTTTTCATTTAATGAAGTCCAGCTTACCAGTCTTTCTTTCATGGATCGTGCGTGCTTTTGGTATTAAATCTAAAAAGATATCACCAGCCCTGGCCGGTTTGGTTCAGCGGTTAGAGTGTCGGCCCGCAGACCAGAGAGTCCTGGGTTCGGTTCTCGCTAAGGGCACTTACCTTGGTTGCAGTTCGTCCCCGGCCCCTGTTGGGATCGTGTGGGTGGCAACCAGTCGATGGTCGATGTGCCTCTCTCACATGGATGTTTCTCTCTCTTCTTCCTTCTCTCCCTCCCTCCCTCTCTATCTGAAGATAAATGCAAAAAATGTCCTCAGGTGATGATTAAAAACATAAAAAGATATCACCATACCCACGGTCATCTAGGTTTCCTCCTATGTTATCTTCTAGGAATTTAATAGTTTTGTGTTTTACTTTTACGTCTATGATCCATTTTGAGTTAATTTTGGTGATGGGCATAAAGTCTAGGTTCTTTTTTCTTCTTCTTCTTCATGTTAATGTCTCATTGTCTAGCATCATTTGTTGAGAAACTCTCCTTTCTCCATTGTGTTGCCTTTGCTCCAGTGTCAGAGATCATTTGACTCTATTTATGTGGGTCTGTTTTTGAGCTCTATATTCCGTTGTTCTGAATTGAGAGTAGTATGCAGATAGACATCTTGACTCTTTACTCCCTAAAGACTTAAGTGTATTTTTCATAGAACAAGGGCATTCATTTAGATAGCCACCGTATAGTTATCAAAACCAGGAAATTTTACAGTGATACAATGCTAAAATTTATGAACACATTTTATCATTTGTTCCAACAATTGCCTTCTATAGATAGCAGTTTGTTTTTCTTGCCTAGTATCCAGTGCAACATAACACTTAACATTAGTTACCATGTCTCTTTAATCTCCTTTAATCTGAAACAGTTCCTCTCCTTTCTTTGTCTTTCATGACATTGGCATATTTTTAAAGAGTACATTCCAGATTTCTGTAGTTCGCTGTTTCCTAGTTATTAGACTTAGGTTATGCATTTTAGGCAGGACTATTATAGTAGTGGTATTGTGTCCTAAGTGCCTTACATTAGAGGACACATGAGATCAGTTTGTCATATTATTGGTGATGTTAACTTTGATCACTTGGATAAGTTACTAACTTTTTCTTTGTAGTTAATATGTAATTTGTAGGGAGAAAGTTTGAGACCATGGTAAATGTCCTGTTTTTCACCAAGTTTTCACATACCTATTATCACCTATATTATTTTTTTGCCTAAATCTCTGGGACAGTTACAGAATGTTACCCTTTTTAAAAACTTTAAATTCCTATCTTTGAAAAACTGATTAGCACTCACCTGTCATTAATTCAAATTTGAGAATTTTGAGTAAAGTGAGAGGGAGATGGAGGGAGGGAGGAAGGGAAGAAGAAATGAAGAAGGAAAGAAAGAAGGGAAGAAGAGAAAGAAAGAAAAAGTGAGAGAGATAAGTGGGGGATGGAAGAGAATTTTCGAGCCCTCAGTTTTTTTGTTTGTTTGTTGTAGCAACGCAAGGACTTTATGAATATTCAGACTTTTTTTGTAGAAAGAGGAAAAATTTGTGATGATGTTTTGTTCCATTTTTAGGCTCCAGGGGAGAGAAACACTACTTAAAAGAAATAGATCATGGATGTGGTTTTTTTAAAAAAAAAATACACATTTTTACTGTTAAAATTATGGTATTCGCTTGATTCATGTTGGCAACATTTGCTAATGATCAAATTACTTAATTTCTCTTCACCTCAGTTTCCTCACTTATAAAACCAGAATATTATTTCAGTGGTTCTGGAGGAAGGCCCAGGAATCCATAGTTTTCCCAAAAATTCCCCAAGATTCTGATGGGTAGCCAGCTTTAGCGAATGGAAGTCTGGCTTCCACCCCAACAACTGTTATAAATGAAGATCTGGTCATGTTCTTTGCAGGATCTAGAACTTCTGGTGCAGTTCCAGGACCTCTTTGTTTCTCAAACCATGAGTATCTTATGTACCTTGAAAAAAAAAAAAAAAAAAAGATTTTTGTGGTTCTCCCATATTACTTAATTTCCCACCTTCTCTAGCACACAGATTAGGTATAATCTCCCTGTTTATATCCCTAATGCAGCTTTAAGAGACAATTTATAAATTAATTCAGACCAAACCACAAAAACCAATACAATTTTAACTACCAACATTAATTTAATAGAATGGATGATAATGTTTTGCTGAAATGAAAGAGCCACTTTTGACATAAATTTGTGACTGATTTTTTATCGTCCAGATTATTAGGGACTGGGGGAATTATATATGGCGTGTTAAGACTACTGGGTTCCTTGTGATGATGCACTTTTTCTCTCGCTTTCATTTTTGTTATTATCACTGAGAAATCTATATTAGGTACATTTTGCCACTCTGTGACTCTTGCCCTTACTTGGCACACATGTAGCATATTGCACTTATCTTATTTACTTAATGGTTTGTGATAATTATGGTAGTACTACTTATTATTTGATTGTATGTAAACTTTTTCAGAGTTAAAATCATGTAGCTCTAATCTCTGTTAATGAAATTATAAAATAGATAATCCAGAAGATGAGTATGTTAAAAAATTTAAGATACAAATTGAAATGAAAATAAAAATTAGTCCTCTTCATCTCTCAGCTTCCCTTCTCTCTCCTCTTTGAGAGAGACAACTAGCCAGTGACCCTGACATCATGCGATGGCTACTTTATGTCTGTCCGTAGTCTCCTTTTGGCCAGGTTGAATGAAGGGGCAATGTTTCATCTACCTTTTTTGTTTGTAGCACCTAGAACAGTTCCTGACTCTGAGAAATTTGGAACTGTTTGCTTCAGCACAGCCGGCGTGGCTCAGTGGTTGAGCGTCAACCCACGCACCAAGAGGTCGCCAGTTCGATTCCCAGTCAGGGCATATGCCCAGGTTGTGGGCCCAATCTCCAGTGGGGGACATGCAGGAGGCGGCCAATCGATGTTCTCTCTCATCAATGTTTCTCTCTCCCTCTCCCTTCCTCTCTCTCTAAAATCAATAAAGAAGAAAACATTTTTTAAATAGTTTGCTTCATTTACAAGATAGAAAAAGATTACTTTTCTTTTTTAAATCAGGTAACTAAGGATTTTAAAAAAAGGCATACATTAAATGTAACTGAATGGGACCATCAGCAGAAGGAGTATTGCATTTAATACTATAGTCAAGAGAAACATTGGCCAATACTAGCCAGAAAAACCTAGCATGAATGTTTTTTATTTTTTTTAGATGGAAGTGACTGTTGGGTGTCTTTCTCCTTTTCCTTCTACCTCCCATGAAAAGGAGAGTGATGTAGGGCCAGGAGAGTATTCCTGGCTGCTCTGGTTTTAGCCAGTGAATATCAATATATAACTCAAGTGAAATTTTTTTTCCTAACGTGTTGGAATTCTCATGGGCTTGTGAAACTCATACAGCATACACCTTGTACACATGTGCATATCAGTTTTTCAGCTAACATAGCATGGAGCTATTTTAATATGTGTTTTTGTTTTAATTTATTTGATGTCTGGTCCATAATACTGGGTTTTGGACTTTTGAATCTTTATTAGAACAGAACTTACTGTGCTCTTACAACAGAAAAACAGTGTATCTCCACACAGAGGAATGTGTTGTGAGGCTGCTGCTCATGGTTGCAGCCTCTTGACAAAGATGATTCTCCTTGATGCCTGAATCAATGGAGTGTGCTGCTGCACTGCCCCGGGGCCTTGTAGCAATTGATAGCTTGGATGCAAATGCAGAAGGACTTAAAAAGGTAGCTGTAAAATGCCTGTGGTGTCCAGTAATAAAAGATGTGTGTGGTCACCTTGGACCTGAAACCCTTGGGATTATGGTACCTTGATCCAAAGGATCATGGAGAAATGCTTCAGAATCACATCCAAAGGCTAATTAGCAGCAGAAATGCCTCTCCCCGCCCCTCAATTCCCACTCTGACACACTCAGTGGAAGATAGAGCACATTGTCAACATAATGAAAGCTTAGTGATGTTGATGGAGTATTAGGGTAGAGTAACTTGAGTGTAGAACATTCTCTCAGGGGTGATAGCAATTTGATTTGTACTTGAATCAGAAATCATTGGCTTGTTTTCAGTCTTAAGATTGTTTTGAGTATTTTTCTGGTATACAAAGATGCAGGGATACTCATAAATTAGTATTACTGCTAAATTTAATACTTAGTTCATATTCCCTGAAAGTTTAGGAACTTTCTGACCTTCCATGTTGGGATGGGGAAATAGAGGTTGATACTTGCTGTTTCCCCCTGGTTTTTTCTTTTGTTAGTAGTATCTTCTTGGATGTATTAGAAATGTCCACAGATGTCCATAGATTGGCACACTTACATTATGATCGAATATCAATCTGCTCTTAAGAAATTGAGCAGATTTGTTAACAAACAATATGGGAATGCAGAAAGATATCTGATGCATTGTGAAAATTATTTAAAAGAAAAGCAGCTGGCGAATAATAATTGACAGATAGGTTTAATCTGTAGAACTTGAAATGCTGCTATGGTTACTGTGGGTTAAGTAAGGAAGACTCATCCATGAGACCAGGGGTTTTCTAGAAATGAACTGAGGAATGACAAAAAAACCTAGGTGACAGTTGAAGGATTGCATGAAGACATTGTGATTAAATTCACTGGTGTCACTGAGCTATAAAACTGAAGATAACACTCTTTCCTTATGCTGAAAACAAGAATTAATACACACTCTTTGATGAGCTAAATTATTAAAAAGAGCCATTCTTGCAATGTTTCATTATCTGGGATTTGCCTCAGCCTGTGATTTGTTGGTAGCATAGGGGTGTTTGCGAGGCATTTATATTAAAATTATTAATCGGCGGCCAGTGGAGCTCTTTGGATAATTCCCTTCCATTTTATAATGCTCTTGAATCATTTGTGATTGACTTATCCCTAAGTGGCTTTGTATATTTTGGAGTTATTAAACAGTGTTGGACACATATACATAGTTTTTAAACCTTGATTTTGTTTTGTTTCATTTTCTCTCTTTGGTAGCTGTGGGCTGGTGGTTAACAGATTACTTTAGCGATACTCGTAGCAAACATCAAATGCAGTTGGCATATTATGTCAGCCTGACACATTGACTAATATATGCTGAGTTTTATATTCTTACCATGTGAAGAAAGTGATATAAGAAGTTGACTTCTTTTTTTTGTAGCTTTTAATAGGGGCAAGGGTTTAATCTGTTAGGTGGCTGGTGTGATTTCAATCAACCAATTACAAGAGAAAGCAACCCCATCTTGTGAGCTCCAGTGGTAGAGAAAAGAAACTAGCACTGTGTTGTTTTAATGCTGGTAGTGTAGCTGGTTCCAGTATAATACAAAGGTAGGGGGTGAAGAGAAGGAAGAGTCTTTGTGGATAGTGCTTTGCCATTATCCACCAGGCTGGGAGAAGTTAAGCAGGAGGCATTGTCACGTGGAAGCATAATTGGACTTGTCCATTGGACTGGCACAATTGGAATCTTCTGGGTGAAGTTTTTAAGCCTTCTGTCCTTCTCCAGTCTGAGGGGAGCTAAAACTCACAGTGTTTCAAAATTGGTGGTATGATACATTTATATTCTTTTGGTGGAGACAGTACTGTTGATGAAAGAATTTTTGATTCAGCCTCATTTAAGAGCATGGTCAGCTTAACAAAGCCCTGTTAAGAGATGTTAGTCCCTGTAATGGAACCATGATGTGAGGTCGTATAAAATCACATTTCTACTTTCCTGGGAAACTGATCAGATTTAAAAATTCGTTTATCTAGAGTGGAGAGGAGAGGGTTGAGAAGGAAGGGAGACTAATGAAGAAAGGGTGGAAAGAGAGCAAGGTCTTTGAAAATTATGTGGTTGACTTCAGAGCATTGGAAGGAAGTGGCTCATGTGCATGAGATCCAACTACAGCATATGCACAGCTGCTCTGTAGAGGCTCTGGTGTGGGAGAGCTCACGCGGGAGAAGTGAGCCTCAGGCTGTGTTCTAGTGTGAAAGAATCTCTGGAGAGAGAGATGCTGTTTCTGAATGTTGCAGCCCACCTCACACCCAGCTCCATGATTTTGTGTAAGCTGGGGGGCTGGGAATGCCCTTTGAGTCCCACCTGTCACTAACTGTAGGCAACCTGGTCTTCCTCAGATAGTTCATTGTTTTCTCTGCTGTGCTGTCTTTCTGCCTGTCCTGATCTTTTGTTGTGCTGCTTTTTATGGTGTACTGTGTGTCATTTATTTCCTGTTTCCCTGACCAGATTCATAGCTCCTACTTCCTGTCCTGTTTGTTTTGGTTGAATGAGTAAGTAAAGGGCATGGGCGGTGACTTGTCCAGAAGAGAGAGGTGGCATTACAGCAGGTAGATTCATTGCACACTTTCCAACCCCATAAGGAGATCTTTGGAACACACACTTAAGTTCTATCACAGTCATCTGGAGAGCACAATCTTAAGTTTTCAACTTAATTTTTCTTGTAGATTTTTTTGTTTTAATTTTCAAAAAAAATGTTGCAACAAAATATTCAGGACTACAGAAGAGACTTTTAACCTACATTTAATAAAAAGAATAGTTTTTCTGTTAATTTAATATTTAACAGATAAGTATTGATTTGGGAAATAGTTCAGTGTTTGTTGCTGATGAAATAAAACATTTGATACCCATATAAGCAAAGAAAATTTACCCAAGTTAAAATGAGTCCACAGTCACAGATGAAATGGCTGATCCTAGCAACCAGCTTTTTAATAATACACTTTTGCTCACAAGGCTGTCCTGGGAAGTGAATGGGGATGGCTCTGTGCCAAACTTTTTCACCATTGAAAGAAAGCACAGAACTCATCTGATTGACAGTGGTTCTCAGAAATCTTATTTATATTACAAGACAGTATATTGTTATGATGATGACATTACCCAAATTATTTTTAAGAAATATTACTATTTATTGACAAATTTTATTCATATACAGATAGGATATTAGTGTTTCAAATTTTATTTGAGACTAGGGTTTGAGGGTTTATGTTTGTTATAACTTAAACTAATGTGATTTGTGTTATTTGCTCTTAGTTCAGTTGCTACACAGCTGGCTAAATTATTATACAATTGCCTGTGATTTCTACCCCTCTATCCTCCTTTTCGCAAATACTTTGTCATGACTGTAAAAATGCAGTATATTCTGACTATTGCCATTAAATCTGATTTTATCTTTACTAGTTGACCATAGCATTTTTTGTGGTATCTTTCTACCCAGTGACATACTCACTTTATGTAATGTGTTGTATGTGTACCACTGATCATTTATATTTTATTTTACTTATGATCATGATAAGTAATTGCACTTCACTGAGAGGTAGATTGCTGTCATGGAAAGAGTAGCCAGTTGTCTTCTGTTTTCAGTTCTACCGTCAATGCTTCCTACTTTGGGCAAGCTATTTACTCTTGTAAGACATTAGGTTCCATGTCTGTCAAATTGAGAAGAAGTGCTCTGCTTACTTCACAGAGCTATTCTTATGTGAGAATAAAAAGAGAGGTGATATAGTGCTTTGAAAATTTTATAGTGGTCTACAAATATAGGAGTATCAGTTATTAGGATTGGTTGTATATGATAAAAACCCAAATTCATAGTGGTTAAAAAGTCTGTATTCTCATACAAAACAAGGTGTTTTCCAGGGTGTGCCATTTAGGTTTGGTGAAGTGACCATGATCTTCAGGTAGCTAGTTTCCTACTGTTTGCTCTGTTGTCCTGAGTGCAGGTTCCCATTCTCAGGGTCTCCTCATGGTCACAGATGGCCGTTGCAGCTACACCTCTAGGACAGTTATTTAAGTCACGGCCCATGGACTGAACTGTTTGTTACTAGTCCACCATGAGATAAGTACAGAAATGGAAAGTAATCGTTTAGAAACTTCATTCTTCCATTTTTTGTTCAGATAGAGTGGGAGGGAGAGAGAGGAAGAGAGAGGGAGAGAGAGAGAAACATTGACTTGAAAGAGACACATCGAGTGGCTGCTTCCCGCACGACCAACCAGGGCCGGGGACAAATCGCAACCAAGGTACATGCCCCGAGCGGGAACTGAACCCGGGTCTCTCTGGACCGCAGGCCGATGCTCTAACCGCTGAGCCAAACCGGCCAGGGCAATCGTTTAGAAACTTTTATAGATGTTTGGCATTACCACAGCTTTTTAATTGTGATTTTTAAAAAAGTATTAGTTCTCAGTGGATTGGGGGAAACTATAGCCAGGCAGCTGGAGGAAGGCACACAGGCAAAAGCTAAGGTAGGCCCATTCCAGAGCTTTGCTAGTAGTCCTACCTGACAACATTGGTTTACATAAATCTTCAAGGGAGCTGGAGTTGGTTTTGGCAGTGCTCCAGTAAGGAGAATGGAAGTTGACTTAGGCAACCAGCAATCTCTGCCACAGTTGGACATGTCTGAAACCTAGTCAGCACCATTCAACACAGAATCAGATCCACAAACACAGCCCAGTCCCTGAATGTTACGACCTCAGGGGATGGATTAGGAGAACTACCACGCGTCTCAGATGGAAAAGTATACTAAGAATGCCAAACACAGAGTAAAATGCTATAAGAGGTAATATAGTTGTCATTCATAGAAAAGAGCAATTTCAACAGATTTTAAATTTATTTATATTTTCCTAACTTAGAACTAAATTTGTGAATTTAGTTATAACTATAACTAAAACATCATCTTAAAGCCACATGTATTATCTTTATGCAAATATGATTAAGTTTGATTCTCCTAGGGTAAGATGTGGAAGTAGAGCTTGCAAAGATGACTTTTGAAAGGTACCTTTTTAACTGGTTCAGAAAAGACACAAGCCTCTTTTGTATGTTGTGTACAGGGTGGAAATTGTAGGGAGTGTTTTAAAAGACAAGTTTATAAGAATGAAGTGGCCTGTGATTTAGTTGAATTTTGTGTTTTTAAATCTTATTTTCTTGTCCTGTTTCATTGAGAAAAAGTATGGTAAAATGTCTTCATGATGAATATAATATTTCATGTTGGCATTGCAATATTTTTCCCACTATAAAATCTTTGTCTCCTTCCAGTGTGTTAAACCAATGTGTATTAAACCCTCATATTATGTAGCATTTGGTGCTAGGCACCTTCAGAGGAAAGGATTAAAAAAAGAATGAGAGAGAAAATCTGAATTCTTACCCTCAGCATATGCAAATGTTTGCGGGAGGTACAGGGCATAAGTAGATGTCCTCACAGTAGCTAGAAAGCAGTGTATTTGCCATGATGGTGTGCGGTACAGAGGAGGACAAAATGGTGGCACCTGTCTGTTGGCTAAGGTTGGGGAGGAGGCATCTTAAGGAACCGGCGCATTTGGAGTTGGCTTTTACAGATGTGGCGCAGTGGAAGAGAGAGGGAAGTGGATCCTAGCTGGAGAAACTGTTACCTCTAACTGTTGGTTGTCTTCTGTAGTTCTCAACATAGGGATACTTTTTAGTCATAGTAACTGCATTTGGAATGTGGAAGGATGGTGGGGAGGGTCCATTAATTGGTTTATGTGGACAGTTTTGCATTGAAAATAGATGGTTATGCGTGACTTTTCATTAAATGTAGTAATTGGCATTTTACTTTTCCTGTGTCTTTGTGTGTGTTTTTAAATGTTTTTATTGATTTTAGAGAAAGACGAAGGGAGAGGGAAAGAAACATCAGTGTGAGAGAGAAACATTGATTGGTTGCCTCCACACACACCCTTGACCAGGGACTGAAAATGGAACCTGGGTATATGCCCTTACTGGGAGTTGAACCGGTGGCACGGGACCACGCTCAACCAACTGAGCCACACTGGGCAGGGCTACTTTTCCTTTTAATTAGTGAAGTTAGTGCTGATGGTCCTTTGCCATTCACTGCCAGTAAGAAAACCTCTTGATCACTCATGGTCAGTGGCTGCTGAGATGTCAGGACTTTTCTTGCTTTCACATCATCTTTCTCTTCACCAGTCCGTTTGAAGAATATGTACCTTTTTCTCTTGTTTTATCCCAGAAAAGCCTCTTTGCACCACCAAGTTATTCACAGAGCCTGCCTTATCTGCCAGCACAGGTGGCTTGATCTTTACTTTCTTGCTGCCCTGTGGACGTTGGGACAAGATGTAGTGATCTGATGGCAGTGCCACGGGGATCTCTTGCAGCCCTCTCTGCAGGTCTCAGTTGGAAGAGGTCCACAGGCTTTCTCCATTATAGTGAGCAGACATTTAGGAAGCTTGTGCTCAGTTCTTATCATCTTAACATCTGAAATAGCTGAATAACTTTCCATTGCCCCAGACACCGACAGAACAATGCAGTTGAGTCAAGATAGTTTGGAGGCTAATTGGTTGGCAGCTCTTTCTACTCAGCAGTTCTTCAAGTGTTTCCAGAAAAAGAAACTGCTAGAGGATTCTGGGTAACCCCAGGAATGTGGTCAATTGGAGGGAAGCAGCAACTGTGAGTCAGCACGGCTGAGGAGCTGCAGGAGTGAGAAGTCAAGTAACCTTACTGATGAGTGGAGGAATGCAATTTGAGGACTCGATTTTCCAGATTAGCAAATTAACAGTGTGTTTATCCTGCTGCCTGAAAGCGTTGCCTTCATATTGCCTTTCGAAGGGTGAACTAATTAAGATTAGAAAAATATCAGGTTTCACTTTGGAAAGCTTCAAGGCATGATTTCTGTACTTTCCCCAGCAGTACCAGCATGACTTGGAGGCTGCAAAGCAGTTCACATTTTCCCCTCTGTCCTCCAGGCTTCTCTGCCTTTCTACCTTAATTCTGTATAGTTTCATGTAAATGCATTTTAAACTTCTTGAGGGAACAGACGGTATTTTAAACATTCTTGATATCCTTTATGGTCCCTAGTAGTGTTCAGTGTGGATTGTAGGCTCTGTTTCTTGATTTGATGAATTCGTTCTATATCTCTGAGTGACTGGCTCCTCATCTTTGAGATCTCAACTCAAATGTCTTTGACTCTGGAAGGTTGTTCTGAACACTCTGTCCACGTCCTCATTCCCTTTCCTTCTTTGTTTTCTTAGATATTGCCCAGTTTTAATGACATTGATCATCGTCTGAAACTATCATATTGGTTTATTTGTTTGCTTGTTTTTCTTTCCCCAAGAGAACAAAACTCTGAGAGCAAACACCTCAATTGTCTTATTCTGTGACTATTTAATAAATAGTGGTTGAATGAATGAAAATGTTACTAAGTATTTGTGAGTTAGGGAAACTAATTTTTTGGCTTTCACCTGCGACAGTGGTTTCTTAAGCCACATTCTGCAGTCATGCATTTTGGTGGTCCACATGGAAGACGGTCACAGGGAAGTTACATGAGAAGCTCTGGGCCCCTGTTTACACTTGAGGGATGATTTGGATTTCAGTTTATAAAAATTTTGTTTGGAAAAGATAACTAAAAGGCCTGCCTTTACCTTATAGCATCTGTGTATCTTAGCTCCACTGTAACCGATGTTGCCAAGTTGCCTTTTCAGGTTGCTGAGGGAATTTGGCACAGGTTATCTTTTTATCCTGGACCATATATGTTATTGGTTGCTCAGGAATTGGCTGTCTTTTGGGTCAGGTGATCACACTTCTTATAGTCGGCTTTGGGCCAGAGTTATGTAAAAGAAAGCATGGCCACCCAACGAGACCGGACAGGGCAACTGCTCTTAGAAGGGGGTATGAGAAAATTGGGTCTGGGGACTTCTTTAACCCAGGTACCTTTTAGGGACTTTTGATGAATTTTAAAAGATGCAGACGTATTTCTGAAAAAAAGAAGTATTAGAATATGCCAGATTTGCAGGTTGGGGTTTAAATGAGGGTTTTCAATGACTTATTTTAAATTACCCCAGTGTATTAATTGTTTTTCTTTAATGTTTCTGTACAGTTCAGCCAGTGCTCATTAAATGAATATTGTGTGCATAACACTAAGTCCATTGTGTAGAAGGAAGGAAATATAAATTAATCTCCCCTTCAAGAATGGCCAGCTCCGGGGATGGGGGAGATCTTTGCCTGTTTTGTGTATTGCAGTAGTTCCAGGGCTGTATAGTGCCCTACACATAGTAGGAGCTTAATAAATATTTGTTGAATGTAAAAATATAAATAAAATATGGCCTCTGCATGCAAATGGTTCAAGACAAGTAGGAGAGATGCAACATGCTTGTCAGGGATCACCAAACACTCTGCAGAGAAGGGGTCTTGGAGAAGTGTGAATGCTTTCCAAGGGGGGGGGGGGGGGGACTTGGGCTACGGGGCCCCAAAGTAGCTTTTGAACTAGGGCCTTGAAGGTTTAGAAGAACTGGGGCCTTGAAGGTTTAGAAAAATTTTGACTGGAGAACAGAAAAGCTTTTTAGCAAATGATAGAGGCAGAATATTTTTGTTAAATATTAGAGTCTATCTTGGTTTGGTGAAGGGAATGGTCTGAAAGCCATGTTGAGAAACTGGATTTTATTTGTTAGCCATCGGGGAACCGTGGATGGATTTTTAGTGGATGAGTACATGATCAGATCTATGGTTTTAAAAAATTAAAGATAGCCCTGGCCGGTTTGGCTCAGCGTTAGAGCGTCGGACTGTGGTCCAGAGAGACCTGGGTTCGGTTCCTGCTAAGGGCATGTACCTCGGTTGCAGTCTGTCCCCGGCCCTGGTTGGTCGTGTGGGTGGCGGCCACTCGATGTGTCCCTTTCACGTCGATGTTTCTCTCTCTCTCTTCCTCTCTCTCCCTCCCACTCTATCTGAACAAAAAATGAAAAAATGTCCCCGGGTGAGGATAAAAAAAAAAAAAATTAAAGATAGAGCTCATGAGGGAGCTACTAAAATAGTTCAGATAAACCAGAATGAGGGCCTGATCCAGGATGCTATAGTGAGAGTTGGAGGGAAAGGGAGAAACTTGAAGTTTATCTGCTGAGCACCAAAAACACATGTCCTTGCTGTCAATCAGTCTATATTGTGGGTAGGGAACAGTTAGTGGAATAGTTGGAGGTATGTGTTATATGCACTGAGGACTCCTTGTAGTGTTTCCTTATAAGGGTAGGCAGCAGTGATTCTGATTTTGCAGATTTCAAATGGAGGCTCAGAGGAGTTGAGTAATTTTTCTAATGTTATATGGCACACTGCCAGTCAGATTTTGAACCTAGCCTGTGCTTTTTTTCCTATAAAATGTTCTATAGAGGACAGAGGAGCACGGCACTAGAGGCAGGATGTCCAGGATCCTGATCATGGACTCTATTAGATGTGTGTGAGGAGGAGATGACCCAAAGACTAGGAAGAGGTTTGTTCTATCATCAGAAGCTGTGGCATTTGTTGAGTGTAAGAAAATAATTTAATGCTAGTTCTCTCATAAGTTTTGTTTTACTTGTTTATATTTCAAACTTGTCCTTAAATTTTAGTTTCCTGGCCTATATTCTTACTGCAAGGGTGTCATTCTGATCAGTCCAGACTAGGAGGAGATTGTTTAGTATGTGCTAAGCAGCTGTCCATTCCTTTTGTAGAATCCCATGACAATTCCAGCTGCTTTCTTCTATCTTGTCTCCATTTTCTTACATACATTTTCTAATTTAGTTCTTTTGGTTTCGTTGCTATTTTCTCTTTTAACTAGAAGCCACATAATTCTGAAATGCATAAATATGTGAACATTGGTAAAATACATCTTTTATCTACTGTGTATAGTGCATCTGTGGCATCTGGTTTCCAGCTGAAATCTGTCTGAGGCATGAAGTTCATTTACCTTTACCCCGAGGAGACTTGTCCTTTAGGTAGAACATTCTCCCCTTCTCCTGAGTTTCCTTCTCTGGTTATCAGAGCTGTTGCTGATGCCTGTTCTTCTGTGCAGTGCAGGTAAGGTATTTTGTTAGTGTTTTCTTTCTCTTTCTCTCTTTCCTCCTCCTCCTCCTCCTCCTCCTCCTCCTCCCCCCCTTCTCTTCCCTCTCCTCCTCCTCCTCCTCCCTTTCTCTCTTTCAAATCTCCTTATTGTAAAGCACAAATATAAACAACCACACAAAGCATATGTTGTATAGTTTAATGAATCATTATACTGTGTAATTAACTTCCAGGTCAAGAAGCAGGACTTTGCAGCCATCTCCCAGTTTCTCTATAGTGATAGTCTTCCCCTTTCCTACAAAATAAACTACTGTCTTGACTTTTAAAGTAGTCATTTCTTTACGTTCTTTTCTAGTTTTATCTCCAAGTCACTATCTGGACACTAGTTTAATTTTGCCTGTGATGTGTCTTTTAAGTCAGTTATAATCTATAGATTTTACCCCTTCATCCCTTTATTTTCTAAACACTTTAGCAACTGAAGAGCAGAAGCCATTTGATGTGAAGAGTGTCCTACAGCCTGGGTGTTACTGATTTTGTAGCGCAGTTAAAGATAAACCTCAGTCCTCTGTATTTCCTGCACATTAGTAGCTGGATCCAGAGGTTTAGTCAGACTTGTGTCTGGTCCATTTGGGCAAGGTTACAGATGCTGTAGTATAATTTACCAGGAGGCACATTATGTCTGTTTTCTTTTGTTCTTTTTTTATGTTATTACCTGTATCCATTAATTCCTTAGGAGTTGGAAATGAGATTCCAATTTTATAATTTCACTTTCATTTATTAGCTAGAGTAATTTTTTATGGCAGTGCTTCCTGTCATCTACTATTTTGTTACCTAATTGTACAGTTTATGTAGGAAAGACAAGATAAAGACTTACTTCTTTCTTTTTATTTACTCAATTTTCAAATAATGCAGTGGGGATCCTTCAACATGTTTGATGGGTTGAAATGGTTGCACTTCTTAATCCTGTTGAAGCACAGATGGCTGCACGGGAGCCTCTTCAAGTGGGCTTCTGAGTTGTTTTGATATGACCCTAGTGATCTGATATGTCCTTGTCATCTGTATATCTGGATGCTCCATCCTCATCTTGTACAGCAGACTTGGAACTAGTATTTCTTCTAGAATCCCTGGTTTCTAGGAGGAAATATTTTAAAAGCATATCTGGGCTGTTTGGATCTCATTGCTTCTGGGTTGGTCATTATACCTAGATCTTTTGATTTATATATTAGGTGAAAATTTCTGTAATTTCAGTGGACAGAGCTGGGAAATATGATCTATTTTATACCTTATAAATCAGACTGATATTTCGGATTCACATTCAGGATTATAGAGTTTGTATTTAACTTCATCTATAGTCCACTTGTATCTCCCTTTTTTCTGCACAAGGATGCCTGGCTATCTGGGACACAGGAGTGACAGAACAAGAGTATCTCAGTTATAGCCTTTATCTCACCTACCCCATTCAGTAGTCTCAGATTAACAATACTAATACTGCCACCACCAATTATGATGACTGAAAAGAGTAAGAAAGAAAGTTTTGTTGGCACTCTCCCTCTTCTCCCTCCATGTTTTTAATGATAGTACTATACATTTTCAGATTACACAGCTATCACATACTGTTGTCTCTTCTATTGAACCCTCATTTAGTCTTAGTTCTTCAAGTAACTACAGTAAGTTCTCATTGTCAATAGATTCTGTGACTTTAGTGAAACGTGTAACAAAACCAGTTTTACCATAGGCTAATTCATATAAACAAGAGTTAAATTCCTATGACATCACACCAAAGTTATAGGATGACATTGTTCGAGGACCTGCTGTGTATATTTAATCTTTATCACTAGTCCTTTATATAGACTCTTTAGTCATTTTAGTTGTCTGAAGTTTGTTTTCTAGTAGATTTCTTAGGAAGGGCTCATAGGAACCATATTCCCTGACTTCTTGAATGTTCATGATAGGTTGTTTGTACCCTTATACTTACTTGCAGGTCGGAGTTGCTGACTCATGTTTTCTTTCTTTTCTTTTTTAAAAAAATATAAGTATAATTGACATACAACATTATATTGTTTTGAGGTGTAAAACATAATACTTTGGTATTTGTGTATATTGCTTAATGATCAACCACAATAAGCCTAGTTAACCTTCATCACCATACACACAGTTACAGAATTTTTTTCTTATGAGAAACTTTGATATCTACTCTCTTAGCAACTTTCAAATATGAAATACAGTTAGTATAGTCTCCAAGTCATGTTTTTTGTTCTTGGGTGCTTTAAAAATGCAACTACATTTTCCTCTGGCTTTAGTAAAAAAGTAAAAAATTGCTGTCAGTCTGTTGGTGATCTAATTATCTTTTTCTTATAATTCACATATTATTTTTGCCTACATTACTGAAGAATTCTTTTTCCTTCGAAGTCCAATAATTATAGTAGAATATGTCTTCATGTTGGTCTTCTGGAACAGTATGATTAAGTGTGCAGTGTGCTCTTAAATAATGACATCGCAAATCTTTTTTTATCCTCACCCAAGGACACTTTCTGAATTTATCTTCAGATAGAGTGGGAGGGAAAGAGGGAGGAAGAGAGAGAGAAAAACATCGATGTGAGAGAGACACATCAACTGGTTGCCACCCACAGGACCCCAACCGGGGCCATGGATGAATCGCAGCCGAGGTACGTGCCCTTAGCAGGAACTGAACCCGAGACACTCTGGTCTGTGGGTTGACACTCTCACCCCTGAACCAAACCTGCCAGGGCTCAAATCTTTTTATTTCTGGAAATTTTTCTCAAATTATGGCTTTTACTATTTGTTCTTATGTTTAGATTTGGTTTTCTTTTCCAGGTGCTCTTAGTATCTGTATGTTAGTTGTTTCTTGTCTGTCTTTAGTATTTATCACTTTCTCGTGAATTCTTATGGTTTTTTTTTATTTCTTTTTTTTACTTTTAAAAGTTTTCTTTTCACCTCTTTCTTGTAAGTCTTTTGTTAGCTGTATTTGTTCACTCTTGTGCTCCTTCTTTTTTAGTTTTTATTTCTAAAATTATCTTTGTATGACATTTCTGAGTTTTCCTGTGTCTGATTTATTTTGCTCTCTAATGTCTTGTATCATAATTTAATAATATCTTTTAGCTTGTTTTGAAGCAGTGCACTATAGTTTTGGTTCTGTGCAGACAAATGTTTTTGCTGTGTTTTTATTATCTTTAGGGGTGTTATTCTCCTTTTTTTTTTTTTTTCTCCTATTAGTGATATTGTGTGAGGTTTAACCTTGATACTTTTCTTTTGCTCATTTTTATGTGGAATTAATTTTCATGAACTTTTGGGAGGTGCGGTTTAGAGTAGTTATTTTTAACTTCACAAAGCTCCCTCTTCTGTTGTTATGTAGTGATAAAAAGATGATGGCCTACATTCTGTGACTTCCTGACTCTGTTCCCCTCTGCATTTTCATTTCGATCTTTGTTTTCCTTTTGTCTGTTGTTCCTATTCTGCTCAATTTATGCTCCATTCCCTGCAATTCCTCCATGGTATGGGGCCTTGTCCTGGAACCCAGCTGAGGTGGGCGGGGGTTTTTAGAGTTCACAAGATTACTGCTTAGCCCTATCTGGCCTCTTATACTAGCTTGCATGGACCAAACCCTCGCTGTCTCCAGCCACTGTTATCACATTGGCCCACCTCATTGCTTGTTAACTATTTTGAGATCCTCCTGATCTTTGGTGTGTGAAATACCCCTTTCCTTCTGTTTTTCCCCTATTGATGCTGATAACCATAGGTTTATGGCTGTTGGTGGTTTATGCTCTCCCACCTGCTTGTGAAGCTACCTTGTTTCCTCATTTTGTTGTGTCGTCAGTGGCAGATTTGGTTTGACTCTGGAGTTGATCTGTTTTTATGTGGGGATTTACAAAGATCCATAAACTCTGCTGCCAATGCTGCCATCCTCCCGGAATTTCTACTATGTTAGTTTTTATTTAAATCATTTTCTACTAAGTCCCAGGACCACAAACACATAAATTATTAAATCGGAACCTGCTGTTTGTCACACTCGCCACCATTTCTGTTAAACCCTGTGGGAGGGATATGTACAGACTCTAAGACCAAACAAAGGACCAGTTTATTTTTCTGCCTTTTGTTTCCTAACCTCACCGAGCTTCCCCTACATGTTGGTCCAGCCCATGTCAGAGATGCAGATACTCAGTTTCCTACTAAATTTTTTTCTACGTCAGGTTAAGGCATACAAGGGGCTTTCCTGGTCCTAGTTTCATAAATAGATATTCATATTGGCCTGTGAAATTTCACCTTGATGATGAGAAAATATGCTCTTCTCCTTCTATCTCCAACCCCCCACCCAGATTGTGTATGTTCTAGAGCTTTGATGTATCCCTTACTGGGTAACTTAAAACATGTTAACTTTTCAGGAAAATTTTACTTTGAGCTGAAGGAGGCAACCAGGTTGGGCTTTGAGATTGGAGGAACTGTTTTGTTTTGTATGATTGTTGCTGATATATACATATATCTGATGTAATATATCAGTAAGCAATTATAGCTGAAATTTTATATGTTCTACAAACATAAACATTAGCCATTACAAGTGTCACAACAGTTTAGTGTATATGCATTCATATTAAATAAGTATGTATTTATGAAATGCATTAATAATTGTATAATTCAGATGGAAAAATCTCAAAATGTGTAATCATTGGGTCAATATTACTATTTATTTTATGTAAATATAAAATATGTTAATAAGAGGAAGTGATACTTTTCAATATTGGTGATACCATACAAAGTAAGATTAAAATGCCAGTGATCTCATGGGCTAATATGTTCCTTTTATTTCTTCAGTGCAAATTTAAATGAATTTGCACATATACTATCAAGTTATTTTCAATAGAAAAGGGAAGTCTTTTAAGAAAAATAGGCTGGGCCCTGGCCAGTTTTGCTCAGTGGTTAGAGCGGCCCGCGGTCTAGAGAGACCCGGGTTCGGTTCCTGCTAAGGGCACGTACCTCGGTTGCAGTTTGTCCCCGGCCCTGATTGGGGTCGTGTGGGTGGCAACCACTCGATGTGTTTCTCTCACATCGATGTTTCTTTCTTCCTCTCTCCCTCTCGCTTTACCTGAAGATGAATGCAAAAGTGTCCTCGGGAGAGGATTTAAAAAAAAAGAAGAAAAATAGGCTGGAACAACTGGATAATCCATATGGCAAAAACAAAAGACAAAACACAACCTTACCTCACACCATACATAAGAATTAATTTGAGCCCTGGCTGGTTTGGCTCAGTGGTTAGAGCATTGGCCTGAGGACCAGTGAGTCGCAGCTTCGATTCTGGTCAAGGGCATGTACCTCGATTGCAGTTTATCCCCAGTCCTGGTCCAGTTGCAGGAGGCAACCAGTCGATGTGGCTCTATCACATCAATGTCTCTCTCTCTCTCTCTCTCTCTCTCTCTCTCTCTCTCTCTCTCTCTCTCCCCCCCCTCCCTCTCCCTCTCCCTCCCACTCTATCTGATGATAAATAGAAAAATATCTTCAGGTGAGGAATAAAAAAAAAAATTAATTAATTTGCTGTGGGTCATTGACCTCTAAATAAATATAAGGTATAAATTATAAAGCTTCTGAAAGAAAACAGGAGAGTATCTTTACAACCTTGATGTAGACAAAGATTTTGTAGAGGGAGACAGAGAGTACTTACCCTAAGTGGGGAAAAAAGGAATTTATGCCTTGGCTGGTTTGGCTCAGTGGTTAGAGTGTTGGCCTGCGGACCAGAACGACCTAGGTTTGGTTCCCGCTAAGGGCACATACCTCGGTTGCAGTTTGTCCCCGGTCCTGGTTGGGGTTGTGTGGGTGGCAACCAGTTGATGTGTCTCTCTCACATCATTGTTTCTCTCTCTCTCTTCCTCCTTCTCTCCCTCCCTTTCTCCCTCCGGCTCTATCTGAAGATGAATGCAAAAATGTCCTCGGGTGAGGATATAAAAAAAAGAATTTATCAGTAAATAAGACATTATTAAGACTATTCATAGAGAAGCCTCAGACTGTGAAAATAAATGCTTACATACATGTATTTGAGAAAGGAATTGAATTCAGAATACATTTAAAAACCCAAAGCAGCCCTGGTCAGTTTGGCTCAGCGGTTAGAGCGTTGGTCCATGGACCAAAGAGTCTCAGGTTTGATTCCGGTAAAGGGGCACGTACCTCCGTTGCGGTTCTGTCCCTGGCCTGGGGTCCTGCGGGAGGCAACCAATCGATATATCTCTCTCACATTGATGTTTTTCTGTCTCCCTCTCTCTCTCCCTCCCAGTCTATCTGAACATAAATGGAAAAATGTCCTCGGATGAGGATTAAAAAAAAACCCCAAAGCAAACAAAAAAAACTGCTACAACTCAATAAGACAACTCACTTTTGAAAAATGGACAGACTTGAACAGAGACACTTTACAAAAGAATATACATGAATGGTGTATAAGCCCATGAAAATTGCTGAATTTCATTCGTCAGTAGGAAAGTGCAAATTAAAGCTATAGTAACTGCCACTCCATAGCACTAGAATGGCCAACAGGACCAGACTGCTAACCCTGGTTGTTGTGAGGATGCCACTGGCAAACTCTTCATGCTTTGCTGGTGGGAATGAAAGTGATATCACCACTTGAACAGTTTGGCAGTTTCTTAAAATTTTAAATAGTCTCTATGATAGAAGTCAGAATAGTGGTTCCTTCTACAGGCCGGCTAGAGATTGAGTGTGGAATAGTGCTGGAGGGAACTTTGTGGAATGGTAGAAATGTTGGTATTTGGGTTATAACGGGATGTGTGTATATCTTTATAAACTAATTCAGAGGTATACCTAAACTTTCTGCTTTTTACTGTATATAAATTGTACCTCAATTTAAAAAATCCAATGCATATTAAAAACATATAACTTAGTAAATGTAAATTTAATGCTATTTCATAAAATTTCATCCTTTTTATTTAATCCAAATTTCATTTATATTTGCATTTTAGTTTTTTCATGCAATATATTGGAATAGAACTTAAAGGTTTTACATTTGGTTTTGCTCACTAGTATTTAGCTGGTGTCATTGTAGTGCACGAGATGAGTTACAGAATAAATGGACCATTTATATGGTCAGTATTATTAAAAGCTGGTTGGTTATGCTATGAACTGTTTGAATCACCTCAATTATTCATGATCTTTTTTTGGATGTTTAGGATATCTAATACTACCTTGTGGTAATTTGCCTACCCATTATCCCCCACAAGGGGCTATTTGTCGAGGGCCCTGTGATACAGCATGATAAACTTCAAAGACAAGATCTTACCAAGTTACTTGACATCATCTATAATGTTAATTTTTGAACTGTCCTTCCATTTACTATTTATATTTGGTTAGTTTTTTCGTTTTTGTTTTTTTTTAATACTCACCTGAGGATATTTTTCCATTTATCTTCAGATAGAGTGGGAGAGAGCAAGAGAGAGAGAGAGACACATACACACACACATCGAGACATCAATGTAAGAGAGACACATTGACTGGTTGCCTCCTGTACGACCCCGACCAGGGCCGGGACGAACTGCAACCGAGGTACATGCCCTTGACCGGAATTGAACCCACGACTCTTCGGTCCAAACTGGTTGAGCCAAACCGGCCAGGATAGTTTTTAGCTGCTTTTATCTTGTTTTATTATAGTTAACCTCTAGAAGATGCTAGCTCCTACAAATACAACCTAGTGTGAATTCCTCTATGCCCTGTTTTTCATCTCCTAGCTACTTTGTTGATGGTCTATATAAAAAATTCAATTGTGCATGAAGAGCACTTATTCATAAATTTTTATGTTTATCACACAGTCCACTTTATGAATGTGTCCTCTTTTACAAGAAAGGGGGACATTATACTTAGATAATATGTTTTTCCCAGTGTTAATTGGGAAGACTTTATTTTTATGATGATCTCTGAGCTCATGCTTTATGTAGCATACATTTTTGTTGTGGAAAATCACAGAAGGACTCTCTTAAGAGTTTGTTCAAATGTATTTACAAGAAAACAGCGTGGCATTCTTTATTTTTTGAAGTGCTGTGAGTTAGGAACTGTTCATATCTTGCCTCCCTCGGGAAAAGCGCAATGTAAATGTTGCCAGATTTTTAAAAGACAGTGAATTTCTGCTGTATAAGAAGCTACCATTTTGATGAGATGTGAATATAGCATAATTTTTATGAACTGTCATTAAAAAATGATTCTTGGTACTTTTTTTCTCTAAATAGGTTTCACCATTCTTACCTAATTTTGGCTGTTGCATACTGTGTGATATACAAGTATGACAAGATACAGACTACACATTGGACTGTCATGGCCAGATCAGCTAAAAGTATACTTAGACTCCATTTATAACCCTTTGGGGAAAGAGGACTAAGGAAAGCCATGGTATTTTCTGCTTATCTTGAAAGACAGTAGTTATTTCTTTGCTTCTATTACAGAGGCACAATAATGAATAGTTATACAATAAGTGAATCTGGGTTGTGGTATTGTAGACAGAGATTTACACATAATGCACAAAAATGGAAAACCTAAAATTTAGTACTTTTGTTTAGAAACTGATTTATTTAAGTTGCTGGTTTATTTAAAACTTAACTTTAGTCCAGCTGGTGTGGCTCATTGGTTGAGCATTGACCCATGCACCAATGGGTCGCCGGTTCAATTCCCAGTCAGGACATGTGCCCAGGTTGTGGGCCCGATCCCCAGTGGGGGGCATGCAGGAGGCGGCCAATCGATGTTCTCTCTTGTCAATGTTTCTATCCCTCCCTCTCCCTTCCTCTCTCTCTAAAATCAATAAAGGAAAAAAATTGAAAATAAAACTTTATCGGAGCCAGCATGTTTTTAATGAGCTGCCTAGGGGTAATGTACCCTTAGCATTATTTGCTTAGAGGGTTAGGGCTTCATATTGATAGGATAACGCTACACTGGGTGAGGCACCAGCTTTAATTAATATGTAGGAATATCATACTGTTCACTGAGCTAGGGCCAGGTGAAGGTTTTCAAATTTTGTATTGTAAATTGTCTTTTTAAGAGTCTAGGACAACTCAATGTTTTGTTGCTTGAGGTACTTACGTCATATTTTTGTTTTTTATTACTACTCAGTTTCTTGACTGTCTACTCTGAGCAAGGCATTATTTTTAGCTCCTGGGAATAGCTGGGAACAAAGGTGCTCATATGGCTGCCCTTATGGGTCTTAGGTTCTCTTGGCGTTTGGGTAAGGATATAGACAGTAAGTAAGCAAGTCTTACAGTGTAGTGCTCAGCGGTGGTTTTGAAACTGGGTGCCTCTGAACATTCAAACATTTTATGCAATAGTTTGCATGACTTACAGTTTCTCTTGAGAGAGAAGGTCTTAGCAAAGGTTAAGAACCATTGCTCTAGAGCCTGATTTGAGGTGTAGATTACCAGGTATTGATTCCTATATATATGCAAAGAGGCGATAGCCACTATGAATCCTCTTGGCAGTTGATCCCACTATCTCTTCTTCTGTGTGATCAGATTGTTTTAATTTTAGTCTCAAAATTACTGCCAATTAGAACTCTGAGCCTATCTGACATAATTTTATAGTAACTTTCTCCCTCAAATTATAGAATATGGTAATATTGTTCATAGATAAGTGGTAGCTGTATTGTGTATTAATTGCCAAGAGTCAGCTCTTTTTGACAGTAAAAGCTTTTCTGAATTTGAGGATTGGGAAGTTATCTTGATCCTTGTTTTAAAGATCATCATTGGTGATTGGTGGAGAGCTTGAATCTGTATTTCTACAAATCTGTTGAATTTCGCTGGCATTAATGCTTGGTGACTATATGAATAACAGACAGCAACACAGGGGAACATAGCTTTGTGCTTGGAAGTTGGTTTAGCTTTGGGGCTTCAAGCAAGGACTTCAGGAAAGATTTGTTGTTGTTCTTAAAAACTGGGAAATTAATAGATTTTCTGGCCAGGAGGGCCTCCTAATTTCTGTGGGACACTGGTCAAAAACAAGGACTCCATAGGTATTAATATAACTTGACGTCTTTGTTAGCCTTGACTAAAGCTCTCTTTTTATGTGTATTTATTTTTCATATAAAGGCTCTTTTTTACAATTTTGTATTTTAACAGAAGGGGCAGATGTCTCCAGGTCTGAGCTGGTCTTTGCAACATGTCCTGCCTTTTGAATGTTTCTTTCAACTTGGGTAGCTCTTTGTTAAAAGGCCAAACCCCTTAGTGAGCTGTTCTGGGAAAGAAGACCCCTTGATATTTGAAAGGTGAGAAATCCATTTAAGCCATGTGATGGCTTCCGACAGCCCGCTGCTGGGTTCTGCTTGTTTTAATGTAAGTGTTAGATACTGAGACTGGTTGTGTTCAGTAATTGGATGTGAACTGTGTAGGTGACATTTCATGGCAAATGTGAGGGAACTGTGGATGGCACTCGATTTCAGTGTTGTTGCCTCTAGGTTTGAAGGTAGAAATCATAATGGAATTTAATTATCAGAGATTAGTTCAATGCATTTGTGATACCCTTAGTAGTTAGGTAACTGTTTGGTTATTGTGCATAACACTGGATATGTGATTTATCATGCCAGTGTGTGTGGTGCTGCAGTAGCAATGGTAACAAGGCTGTATGTAAGGACTGCCATCAATACTTGGTCAGCAGCTTGCTGCCAAATAGTCGTCTTGGAAAGACATAATCTGTAATCAAGGAGGAGTTTGTGGAAATAGCAAACATAGACAAAAACTGTTATGATTAAAAAATAGTGCTCATTGCCTTCTTTCAGGAGAGGTTTCAATTACATCTTATTAATGACGTCCTTCCTCCCTTTTTAAGTGTGCACACAGCCGCGATGGTGTATCACAGGATGAGTAGGAGGTGGTAGTGTTCTGTTTTCGTTTCAGGGCAGGTTTTATAAGGCAGCATTGAGTAGAGCACCTTAAATTCAACTAGAGGCTTTAGACTTCATGTTTAAGGGCTCTGTGACTCTTTAAATTCAGCAGCACTGTGAGTGTTTTTGAGGTGAGGGAATCTGTATAAGGGTGCTATGGCACGTATGGGGCAAAGGAGGATGTGACTTCCTTCTACAAGCAGTTGAGAACACACATGACTGCTTTATATTTACTTGCCTTAACGTTCTTAGAAGTCTTAAGTATAAAAGATTGGGTACCTGATTGTTGGCACGGGCAGCGGTAATTAAATAGGCTTGTTCCTGTTCATTTTATTCTCTAACAATCTGGTTGGTGTTTGTGCCAACTCTGTTAGTCAGACACTGTCTATCACCCAGGAAAGGCTAGCAATATGAAAAAGAAACCACAGAAACATGCCAGGGTGAAGAGGGAGGGAGGAAGGGGGAGAGACAGAGAGAGACATTGTTGATGGGTTGCCCCCATACACACCGGGGATTGGACTTACAACCTAGGTATGTGCCCTGTCTGGGTTGACAATTCTCCAACCAACTGAGCCACCTGCCAGAGCATGGCGGTGAGCTCTTAAGTCATAGATTAGGTCTGCCTGCATTTGAAATTTATATATAAAGGGTATTATGCAGTTTGCATTTATCTGTGTCTGGTTTCTTTGGCTCAGCATATTGTTTGTGAGATGCGTCCATGTTTTTGTATGTTGTAGTAATTTATTTTCATTGCTGTGTAATGCATTACATGAACATACTGCAATTAATCCTAAACTATTGATGGACAATAAGAAAGATTTTAACACATCTTCAGTAATTGAGCAAGCAAGTGGATTATAAATCGGTAAGGATATATAGAATATTGAACAATACGATTAAAACATTTGAGCTAATTGTTATATATAGACCACTATCCTCAACAACTGAAGAATACACATTTTTTTTATAGGTGCATATAGAATATTTATCAGAAACTGTGTTAGACCTTAAAGTAAGTCTTAATATGTTTCAGAGGATTGACACCATACAGATGTTTTCTGACCAAATATAATTAAGCTAGGAATTTTGAAAAAAAAGATTACCTGCACAATTCACAAATGTGTGAATAAAGTGATACATTTTTAAATAGTCTGTGGGTCAAATTAGAAATCACAGTGGAAATTAGAAAATATTTTGCAGTGAATTAGTAATGAAATTATGACATATCACAGTTATAGGTTATAGCTAAAGCGATGCTCAGAAGTAGATTTTTAGCCTTAAATATATATAGGAAAATGAAAAAATCTGGGTAAAACCAATAATCTAAATATATATATTAGGAAATTTAAAAAGAAGTTAAAATTAAACCCAAGAAAAGGAAGGGAATAATGAAGATAAGAACTCAAGTTAATGAATTAATAAGGAAATGTACATTAAAGATAATCAACAACATCAAAAGTTGCTTTATGTCTTTTTTCAGATTTTCTCCCTTTGGTTACTTTAATAGTACCACATCTTCACTGCCTCTTTACCTTTTAAACTTCTAGCTTGAGGGAAAATTAAAACAAAAAAGTGGACAGTCTTTCCTTGTGTTTCCTCCACACTTCTGAGACAGGTTTGGCTTTTCAGAAGGAACTTTATTAAGTACTAAGGGAGAAGTAACCAAACAAACAAACAAAAAAAAGTGTTCCTTTGAAATGACTAAAGTTGCTAAGTTCCTATAAATATATGAAAGAAAAGAAGGAAAATGGCATCAAGTTACCAATATGAAAAATAAAATTGGGACAGCACTATAGATCCCACAGGCACTAACACTAACACTGTATCAGAAGGGAAATGACCCAAATGTCTATCAGCAGGAAAATATATGAAGAAATTATATTATATTGTACAGAGAGGTAATATGTATCATTGAAAATGAATGAACTAGGGCATGAATGAATCATGCATGTATAATGCTGAATAAACAAAGCAGAGTACAGAAGAACCCAAAGACTATGATGTCATTTATGTAAAGTGTAAAAACTGCAAAACAAAACCTTATATATCTATACCCAGTGCATAAAGGACTGCCTGGGAATGAGAAACAGTAAATTCAAAGTTACCTCGCGGGGATGGAGTAGAGAGACCTGTCTAGGAGGAGTGTGTACAGGCACCTTCTTCAGGTTTGGTAATGTTTTATTTCTAAAAATACGTTTGGTACATAGTTATATTATTTTTATACCCATCTACATGTGAAATGTTTCATAATTAAGTTTTTAAAAGAAAAATGAGCTGGGCTGGTGTGGCTCAGTGGATTGAACATTGTCCCATGGACTGAGAGGTCCTGGTTCGATTTCTGGTCAGGGCACATGCCCAGGTTGTGGGCTCGATCCCCAGTAGGGGGCGTGCAGGAGGCAGCAGATCGATGTTCTCTCTCACATTGATGTTTCTCTCTCTCTCCCTTCCTCTCTCTAAAAAAATCATCAAAAACATATTTTTTTAAAAAAGAAAAATGATACAGATAAAGAGGGTAGAAGAACCTTCGGGAGTTTTCATGAACCTCTGCCTTAGCTGAGAGACAGAGACATGCACACTTGGGTTTCTGCCTTGTTCCTGTGGATGGAGAAGTTGATGTGTTCAATTACCGAGGCTATTTAGACCTTTCTCTGTCCATATGAAGCAGTCAAGTCACAGTACACGTTTCTCGTTTTCCTGCCATCATCAGGTGCTTTAAAAAAAAAATCCTCACAGGAGGATACTTTTTCCATTGATTTTTTTTTTTTAAGAGGTGGGGTGGTGGGGTGCGGGGGTGGGGGGGGGAGGAGAGAGGAACATTGGTTACCTCCCTCAGGTGTTCTGACTGGGGGCGGGATCAAACTGCAACCCAGGTATGTGCACTTGACTAGGAATTGAACCTGAGACCTTCTGGTGCTCGGGCTGACGGACGGCCTAACTAACTACTGAACCATACCGGTCAGGGCATCCTCAGGTGCTTTTGAGAAGACTGCTAGTTTTAAGGAAAATAGTACCTAAAGAGACTAAATACTGTGTAAAAAAATGTTACATGCTTAGGATTATATGGTTACTGAGGGGCAGATTTTGTTGCTTGTGGCTTTTTTCTCTGTCTCTCTCTTTTTAAAGCACTTAACTATTTCAGTGGTGGAGGAGTTGCAAAGGGTCTTTCCCTCCATTGGAATGTAAGCCCTATCAAGAGTGGGACTTAACTGTTTTTTCCTCTCCTGAATCCCTGGTGTCTGTCTCTAGTGCAACGTGCAATAGCTCATAGACGCTCATTAAATGTTGGTTAGTACATGGTTTGAGGAAAGTATACCATAAAACTAATTTGAAAAAAAAAATTCATTTACTATTATCACTGTAACTGTTGTCTGTATTCTGGGAATTTTAGGAGACCATATAAAGTCTCAGCCCACAAGTTTCATCTAGCATATTCTTTGGTTTTAAAGAGCATGGAGTTGTCTGTAGTCATCTCCAGCAGTGGCGAGGAGAAAAAAGTGTCACAGCTAACCGAGAGCAGTTTTTCCCCACATTCGCTTAGCTCTGTGTGTTAAAATGGAGGAAGGAATTTAGGTTAGAACGTTGTTTTTGTAGCATTCACTGGCACAAAAGCTTTTTCAGCAAAGCAGATTCATCAATTCTAAAAGAAGTTAGTCTTTTTGTGGTAATGGAAATGTCCCCTGTCTTGATTGTGATGGTGGTTACGCAACACATTTGTCAAACTAATTGAAATGGTAAATAGGTATAATTTAACCTCAGTAAAGCTGATTTGGGAGGTGGGGATGGGGAGAATGAACAAAACAATATAACAAAATCCAAAAGTTACAACTCATTTCTGAAAAAGGATAGAGGATGAAGGATTTTAAAGAAAAAGGTTTTCTTTCCAAAGATATTAACATTTATATATGTTATGTTAGTACTTGAACATGATGGGGAATCTTTTTGACAAAAATTAACTTGTTTTAAAATGCATTGTGGCTCTGGTCATATGTTTTTTGATTTTCTTTCTTTTAAACAGCATTTCCCAGCTCAGCTCACACTTGACTGAATACACTGATCGATTATCTGGGGATTAACTAAGCCTTCTCATTTCCTGCTTTCCCTTTCTCCTCCTCTCCAGCAGGCCAGGGGCCTTTGTTGTCTGGCATGTGGACTGAGATAAGCTACCAGGGCATGTTTGTATTAGAAAAATGGCTGTAGATGAAACAGTTATAAATAGACTAACAGGTTTTGAAGGTTACAGTCTTTGTTTTGGTTTAAGTCAAAAGGAGAGAGGAATAAGTAAGATGTTTAAAACAAGATAGACTCATTGACATAGGAATGAAAAAGGAAAACAGATTTTCAGGGCCCACCTCTTTTAATTAAACTGTTTGAATTTATTGGCAAGTTGAAAATGTTTGCTAGTTGTAATTGGATTCCTATTATCATGCAGGCTGACTTTATTTAAATCAATAATAATTTCCAAACCTATATTAGTACTCCTTAAAAGTGCAAATACTTATCCAATTCTAAAAATCTCTGTGCTGCTAAAAGGTATGTTATTTCACTGTGCTTCTAGCCGTACAGTTTTGCAGTTTAATTCAGAAAGCAATGGTACAAAAAGGTTATCACCTAGAAAGAGAGGAATATTTCTGGATTCACATAAAATAGATATGTTCATCTCTATAAAAGGTGATGATTCAATATAGTATTGTTAGCCAAATGTCTTTTTTTCCTTACAAGTTGATGTTGTTTCATGTTGCCAGTTGTTTCAAGTAGGAAGCTATATTGTTGTTTGAAATGGCCACAAAGTTGCCTAGAATTGCAGATTGCTAAAGTTACCCAGGTTACTATTTTCTGCATGCATGCTTTCAGCTCAGTTGGTTCACCATTGTTTTAAAGTGCAACTTTTTTAGTGACCTATTTATATTGTTGTTGGAATCAAGCTTTAAATATTTCTCTATCATGAGCTCAAATTTCAGAAAGAGAAATACCTAAATTGATGAGAGGCTTCTTATCTAGATTTTTCTTCTCAAGAAGAATTTAACTTCCTGCTCACTACTGGAATGTCTGATTGTATAAATAAAAATAAAATTATCCATTTGAAAAATACAATCTCACTTCTGAATGAATGTGTGCTTTAAAATCCCCAGTCATGGTTCTGTTTAGGGAACATGCTCACATTGTTTAAACCATCAGCCTCAGAGAGGGAGGGCATCTGGGACCCTTTGTGCAGTTTGTTTACTCGTCCCACTGAGCAAGCTGTTCTCAAGTATGGTCCATGGGTCTGCACAGTCAGCCTATCTTTATAATTACAGCAGGACATCATTTGCCTTTTTTCACTGTCATTCTCTCACAAGTGTACAGTGGAGCTTTACAAAGGCTAAATGATGTGTGATATATCTCAACAAATTGAATGCAGAATCAGATAGGGGAGAATGTTTTCTTAAGTCAAACATAAAAGAGATTTGTGAAAACATAAATATTACTCATTTCCAAAAATTTCTTTGTTTTAAAAATTATAGTTATCTGTTGTAAGTAGTTATGTTAACATGTTGTGGGGTTATTGTTAAATGAGTTAGTAAAAAATCTTTAAAGTTAAAAAAAATGTTTTTCCAATATAGTAAATATTGACACATCATAGCCCACACAAACAAAAATTCTTTGAATCCCTCAATAATTTTGAAGAGAGTAAGAAATCATGAATCCAGCAAGTTTGTGAACCACTTCTGTAAAGCACATATTGACTCCGTGAAATCATTTCAAGATGTTTCAGCATCAGTTTTTAATAGCAAAATCTGTGTGATGTATCTTTAATCATATGTTAATAATTTTTATTTTTAAAATAGTGTGATAGTTTATGTTTAATTTGTGAAAGTTCTAGAGAATTTTGAAAGCCAACAAATAGCTCAGCCCTCCACCCCCACCCCCTTTTCTTTAACTTCCTTTTTACCACTACAACATCTGACCTCATTATTGATTTGTGTAGAGCTTCCTAACTTTTCTGGCAGTCTCACCTATAACAAGTCATTAACTCCCCCAGAATGAGTAAAATCACTGCTACTATCGCTACTATCACCACCATCACCAAACAACAACCAAAGTATTACAAAGATGTCAAACTTTCTAGAATTTGGCCTTGATTTTTTTTTTTTAAAGAAATAAATTCAGTGGAATGTTAATTTCATTTAGTAGGGAGTAGGGGCGATTTGGCAATTTCTTGTGGTGCTGCCTACAAACAGCTATTTTTCTCTTCCTTTATGGGGGAAATCTTGTGGGCCAAATAGAAAAGTTGTGGTTATGGATTTATCAGATATAACCATAGCTGTGAATACTGGCTTTTAGGCAGGGTTTTATGTTGGTTCTGAGCTGCAGATTTTGGGGACCCAAGTATAAGTCTTAATTTATCTGTGAAATTTCACCTTCCTAATTTGAGCCTTCAACCACACTTTGGGATCTTTTAAATCTTGAATCTGACATTTTGTATTTTTGTCAGGATGGTGGTGTACATCAACAGGATACATATGGGAAATTACAGGAGTGCTCTTTGGGTTGGTATGTCTGTCCCCATCTACTAAGGCCCCCTTTAAGTATAGCTTATCTTTGTGTGTGACATAAATGTTATTCAGCTTAAGAGTACAAGGACAGCAGAGGTTACCTAGTGACTGTTTCCTATCTCATAAGGGAAGCCAAATAGTAGGAGTTTTCCCAAGGCTATACCTGTACTCAGTTTTGATCTGTCCACTGCAAATACAGGAATTAGTTGTCTGAAAATTCTATTATTCATACGCAGTATAATCCTAGGTAGAATATGCCATAGTAAGTTTTGACTACATAGCTGGCAGTTGAGAGATGGTTTCGTTTTCATGAACCTTCTTGGTTCTACCAAAATACTGATTGAATTTTGTCCAGATTAAAATGTAAAGATAATGAACTAAACAGCAAGAATTTGTTTAATAAATAAGACATCGTCAAGAAATGGTGATTTTGAAAATTATTTCTGATCATCAGAGCCTGTGCCTCAGCACATTGTTAGTTGCATCATCTCTCTGGGGATTTGTATGTAACCAGTTATTTGTTCATCTTGGTTGTTAACACTGTAAAAAGTCATCTGCCCTCCCAGAGTTCCACCTTCTTGCTTCACCATTTGATACAAGGTGATATAAATCCTCTTACAGACCCAGATGCTGATGTAATCTCTTGAAAGCAGTCTTTTGGATTGAGTGCTACAGGTTTGGGAAATGAGCTGTAACCTTGATTGTAGTGCCGAAAGGCAGTAAGTGTCTTGGTCAAATGGATATGGCTTATTTCTCTGTTTCTTTCGTCTAGGTATTTATCTTTAAAGAAAGAATTCATTATGCTTGTTCTAAATAGACCCTGTGTACTTCCAGGTTTTATGTCCATTTGCAAATGCCAATAAATGATAAATAGCTACTTGTATTAGTCAGGGTTTTCCAAAGAAACAGACCCAACGGGGGATACATGTATATATACTATAGGAATTGTCTCATGAGGTTGTGGAAAGCCGAGAAATCCCATAATGTGCTGTCTGCAAGCTGGAGAACCAGAACAGCAGGTGGTATAATTCAGTTCAAGTCCAAAGGACTGGAAACTGAGATGCCATGGATATAAGTCCTGGAGTCTGAAGGCCCGAGAAACAGGTGCTCCAATGTCTGATGGCAGGAAAACATGGATGTCCCAGTTCAAGAATAGAGGGAATTTACCTTTTCTTCACCTTTTTGTTCTATTTAGGGCCCCCGACAGGTTGCATGATGTCTGCCCACATCTGAAGGCAGGTCTCCTTACTTAGTCTACTGAACCAAATTCTAATCTCTTCAGAAACACCCCTGTGGGCAGATCCAGAAATCATGTTTTACCAGTTATCTGGGCATCTCTTAGTGCAGTCAAGTTGACACATAAAATTAACCATTACACCACTAAACAGGATGCTGTTAGAAACTCGTGGTGTGGCCCCCAGAAGGGAGAGGTGCTGCAATCATAGTTTTTCACAGGTCAGATAATCACCTTAGGAGATGTATGTAGATGGTAACTCCTACCAGTGGTGTTCTTTCAGGCCCACCTGCACACTTGCCCTTCCCCCAGCATTCTCAGGTTATTTTAGGACAAAACAAAAATGGCTACTTTGTTTACTTAGTGGCAATAAGAAATTTAGTTAAAGGAAAACAAAATGTTTACTTAATGTCTCAGTACATTAGGGAGATCTGTGCATGATAGAGTGTTTATTTAGAGGAGATACTCAAAGTCCTTCACCTCCTTTGAGAAGGAAACTCTGGAGTCAGTGCTTCGGTTTTTCCCTAATCTCCTGGTACCCATGTCAGAGCAGAACTCCGAGATGAATGGACCTGGTGGGCCGGAGCCCTGGTGACAGTTTTCCTGTGACTCTTGCATAGCTTTTTGAGCTGTAATGGCTATAAAGCTATAGATAAAGCTATATTTAGATAAGAAAAATGTTACATTCCTAGTGTCTTATGTGAGGAGAGTAGTGGCTTGCAATATTACAAGAAATTTCCTACCTGATTTCATTTTCATTGATCTCAAGTCAGTTCCAGTGTTTATCCACAAAGCTGAGTAAGGATGATCCTCTGACTGATACAAAAAGCATCTTTTTTATTGGATTCCTGTGTGCATATGCCTGGAGTTATCTTTGGCCTTCGAAGAATAGTAATCTTTGACTCCATTGACTATCCCTACTTCCCTCTCCCAAAGTCAGGAATGATTGAAGCCACTAAGACTTTTCCTAAGGTCTTAGTGAGGCATTGCCTTGTGGGTGGAGGTGGACCCCGAGGGGCTGAAATGCAACTGTAGATCAGCTGTGCAGCAACTGGGAGAGAGGTGGAGATGTCTCTGGTGTACCGTTTCCCCCCTCTGCAGGCTTAGAGTCCTAACTACCAATTCAGAGTTTGTGAGGCAATTCTGAATTTCACAGTAAACCTCTAATGCTCATGTAACTGTCAATCATACGAACATCTTATGGAAAGGCATGAAAAGTTTCTTCAAAAGGTATCTTCTTAAGCCATATAGTATGCAAATGCTAAGCCACTTCCACTTTCCAAATTTCTGGAAAGCTCTTCGGGCTTTATAAAACAAGAAATTTGGTCTGATTTCATTTGAATCTAGATCTTTCATTATTTGAAATGTAAAATTCCAAGAACTAAGCAGTTAAAATTAAATTTGGCTTTGTGAAATTGTTCATTTGATGAATCCATCTTCATATCCTGGTTAGATTGTCTTTGTCCTGATCTCTCTATCATATTTAATAATAGCAGAGGGACTAGAGTGGCCTGTTTGGAGGGCTTTGGCAGCTCTGATGGTATCTGCCAAGACCTGGTTGATGATTTATGGGCCAAAGATGGTCTTTCCTCTAGAGCAGGTGAATTTAAAATGATTTTTGTTCCCATTCTGGGTTGGGTCCTCCTCCATACCGTGGATAGGAATCTCTGCACTTGTCTGATTGATAATTTCTGAACTCCTGTCCTTTCCTTCCTACCCCCACCTCCCTGTGCTTCCTTTATTTTTTTTAATGTGTTAAAACCTTTCCCCAGAGGATGATAATAAGACTGGTCCTAGGAAGGACTCAGATTGGCTATTTAAATCAATATTAATTATTGATTTAGTAATCATGAAAGATCTCTATGAAAGGTCTCAGCCTTGGATCTTGTATTTGTATTTAGAATGGTTATGTTGTATGTTGATAAAAATGAACCAGCCCTGGCCGGTTTGGCTCAGCTGTTAGAGCAGTGGCCTGAGGACCGAAGGGTCTCAGGTTCGATTCCTGGTCATGGTCGTGTACCTGGGTTGCAGGTTCCATCCCCAGCCCCAGCCCTGGTCCAGGTTGTGCAGGAGGCAACCAGTTAATGTGTCTCTTTCACATCGATGTTTCTCTCTGTATGTTTCCCTCCCTCCCTTCGAATCTATCAAAAAATCGATGGAAAAATATCCTCGGGTGATGATTCAACAATCAATCAATAATAAAATTAATAAAAAGAAATGAATTAATATCCCTTCAACAGCAGCCTCCTGTTTGCTTTTCCATTCTCAGTTGCCTTCCTTTCTCTCTAGTTTACCTTTGTACATTATCTCGTTCTGAAAGTTTAATTTCAGTTCAGACTTTAATTCATTAATTTTCAGCCTATTGGCTGACATTCAGAGCTCTAGATATCTTCCTCTGCTCCCAAACATCTACCATGAGGCTAGCTTTTTTCTAAACCCTGGTGGGGATAGGTTTGTCTTCTATTAAACTCTTAATTGCCTTAAATTTAGAAATAATTGCCATAATCCCTTATTTTGAAGAAATCCAGGCCAGAGCTGTGGAAGAATCCATAATTTAATCCAGAATCTACTGCTCCTCCTTTTTTGCACAGAGCCACTCTTGTGAAACTACTGTAAGCAGACTGCAGGCGCTCCTGTTTGGTGGTTTCCAACCACCTGGAATCAGTCAAAATCAATCTCTCTCTTCTCTCTTTAAAGATAAAATGGTGGGAAATTATTTACTTCCCAGTGGGCTCATATCTGTATTCAGAAATATACCCTAGGGTGCCTTTACATAGGAAGCTTCTCACCACATTCTGTTTAAAATGTGTCATTTATAACCACTTTGACCTTTATGCAATTGTACAATTATATCACTAGTCAATAATGAGGCATATTTGTCAGAAATACTTGATATGCTTCTCGAATTGTTGCAAAAGTGGAGATACTTCTGCTTAATTTACTACATGATTTGTTTTTTATTACTGTTACTAGCATTCTTTTGAATTGGAGAAAAGCAGATTTATAAGCCACTTCTTATTATAGCTTGACTCCTCTTTTCATCTGTAAAACAGTGGTAGTAATAGCCAACATTTATTGAGAGCCAATCTACTGTACTTATATTCATTTATTTAATCCTCACAACCTAATGAGCTAGAGACTATTATTTTTTCCTCATTTTACATGAGAAAATTGAGGCTTAGAAAAGTAATTTGCCCAAAGTCACACTGCTTAGTAAGTTGCCACGCCATGATTCAAACCCAGGTGGTTTGAGTTGAGTCAGATGGTCTCTAAGTTCACCTCTGCCTTTTGTTTTCTGTGATTTTGAGAAGAATCTTTGAGTACTGAATAGTGGGAGGAAGAAGATAATTTCTTGTGGTTAACATTTGAGCAGCACCCATGTGTCTGAGGTGGCTTTGGTAGCCTTCATTAGGAGAGAGGGTCTGTTCTCTGCTCTCTTTTGTTGTTCCTCAATGCACAGCTGTTAGCTTCCATGAAAGATGACATTTTAATTTGTAAAACTTTTTTAGGATAGTAATGTTAGCTAATGATGTACAGAAAACACCCCCAGCCCTATTTTATCTACTTGATTTTGTCTGGGGAAGAAATCTAAACATAAGCATGTGAGATGGAATGCAGCCATAGAAATTATCTTGTTCTATCCCTTCACTGGTCACATGGCTTGGTGGTCACCCCCAGCTAAGTAGTGACTGCAGACAGGACTAGTATTCTGGATTACCTGGTTTTAGTTTTGTACCCTCTGAAACAACTTACTGCCTCCCTTTATAGATGTTTAATCTTTAACCAAATTTGTGATCTATTTAGAAAGATTGTATCTATTTTAGCTACTTAAGTTTGTTTAAAACTTTTGTTTACTTTGAATCTAGCTTGGTTATGAATTAAGGGTCTGGAGGCTTTTTTAATGCAATGCTGCCACCCGCTGGTTATTAAGTAGTACTGCATTAGAAAATCCAATAGGCTTTCCACTGCCTTTGTGAAATCTAACATTAGCAGTCATAGTCTAGGTACAAATAAACTAGAGCAGTAATTTTTTTCTGTGTGTAATAATTAATTGTGTTTGGGTCAAAGATAACATAGATGTCAAACCTCAAATGGTCTCCAGAATCACTGGCTTGGTTCTGAAAAATAGACATTTACAATTGCCAGTTATGGTACCTTTAAAATGTTATTTCTGTTGTCCTTCAGGTTTTCAGACATCTTACAGGTGTTCCAGAAATATGTAAAAGTATAGATTTTAGAACATTGTTGCTAGGACTGCTAGTAGATCTGAATTCTTTTCTGCTCTATTAAGTAATTCATTACTGTGAGCATTGAAGTATCCATTATTAGTAACTATCATCTCTTGTGTTTTTTTTTTTAAATCATCACCCGAGGATATTTTTACATTTATCTTCAGACAGAGTCGGGGGTGGGGGAAACATCAATGTGAAAGGCACATCGATTGGTTCCCACCCACACGACCCCAACTAGGGCCGGGAACGAACCGCAACCAAGGTACGTGCCCTTGGCCGAAATCGAACCCGGGACTCTTTGGTCCACAGGCCAACGCTTTAACCACTGAGCCAAACTGGCCAGGGCTATAACTGTCATCTCTTGAAAGAAACCATATTTCGGTGGAGAAATAACTCCTATAATTCTCTTCAAAGTTCTTGAAAATTTTCTGTGAACCACTGGTTACGTTAACTTACTAACAGAGGAAACAGTACTCTTTTGAGTACCTAGTCAGTTCCAGATGCGTTTTCATCTTTTTTAATACTTTCAGTAGTCCTATTAGGTAGGTTTCAGTATTCCCATTTTACAGGAAAGGGTGACTCAAAGAGTCTTAGTAAGGTACCCAGAGTGGTGTAGCTGGGAAATGGTAGAGCTGGAATTTGAATCACAATAGACTTTCCTTATTCTGTTACCTGTGGTCCATGTTCTTCACCCTGTAGTACTTGACCTGGGTTTTATTCTTACCCTTCTAGTTTAGATTTCATTAAAAAGGGAACTGTTAGACCATTGGTTTTCAACTGGGGGTAATTTTGTCCCCAAAGGGGATATTTGGCAATGCTCGCAGACATTTTTGGTTGTCACAGTGAGGGAGGGGTGCCACTGCATTTAAGTGGTTGGGGGCCAGGGTGGTGCTCAACACCGCACAGTGCACAGGACAGGTTTCCACACGAACTTAGCTGGACCAAATGGCAATAGTGCTGAGGATGAGAAACCCTGTATTACTTAAGTATATTTACTTATGTGAGTTTATCCCTGAGTACTGCCAAACAGACTCTGTCCCTTCCCCTGGTTTGTTTCCATGATGAGTGCTCTCATCCTGTTCCTGCTGTTTATTACCTTGCCTAGGAATGAAACTGTGGCCTTCTAGCTGCTCTCCTGTGTTTTGTGCCTAATTGCCTATGGATTTGGTCAGCAGTGGGGCTAGTAGACCCCATTTGTCCCCAGAGAGTTACAAGTCCACTGCAGGCCAAGCTACAGTCAGAATTCAGGTTCTTTTCAGTATCATGCAGAACATTTTCCTATGCTGCACGCAGATAGACCATGTGAATCTGGATAAGTCTTATATTTTCTCTTTTTATCTTTCTTGGGTCTCATCCTTTGCCTAGAAAGGGTCCATCAAAACCTTTCCCATTTTTCCCCAGGTCAGATTTTACCTCTTTCATAATTCTCTGCTGGAAGTAATTGCTTTTGTCTATAAGCTCCTATATGTAACATTTATTCTTGTTATTTAACATACTAATTTGTCCTCATCTTCCCACCTGCAGTGGAAACAATGTGGAATAAAAAGTGCAAAGTGGATAAAAACTAAAGAGTACCCATTATGTAGGCTTGTTCTTTGTATACAGTCTATTTTATTGAAACCAGTAATGCTGCCCTATTTTTATAAGCCTGCCTATTTGGCACAATGAATTGCAAAGGAAGAATCTTGATGTTTATGATATTTACGCAGGAATAGATTTCTTCACATTTGAATTGAGTCAAGGCTTTTGGCAGTTCTTTCTGTTCCTTTAAATGGCTTAAATATTTCAGCAAAGGTTTTTTTGTTTGTTGTTTATTTTTTTTTCCTTCCTGGCCTTTCAGTGAATAATATATATCTCTCATTTAAGCAGAAAGTGTCCTACTTCATTAAAGAAGGCTCTGTTTACATATTTGAGGATTTCGCTATCTCCTTTATAAATATAAGACATTTCTCAGATTTTAGCTCTCACTCATTTCTGACCCACTGACTTGTGATGAGAATAGAAGCTGCTAAGAAGAGTGATATTGCATTCACCTTGGGTAGCTCTTAAGGCCCGCACCTGGGTTGGGAAACTATTTGATGAGGCCATGAGAAGTCTTAGTGTGCTGGCATGTTGTGTGTACCTCATGGTGTAGCCCTCATAGCTTTCAAATGGAAGGACAGTGTTTGATCCTCTGTTCTTTGAATGAACTAGGAACAAAGTTAACTTTTAGGGATAACACAGTTAAGTGTCCCACAAACATTTATGAGACCCTGATCATCATAGAACTCTTCATTATTCACAAATATTTATGTACAAGGTGTTCTATTCTCTGGAAATTCAAAGATAAATAAGTCAGGTCCGTATTCCATGGACTCATGGTACCTTCATCACCACCCACAGCTTGCTGTGTTAGTCTGCCATGTAGCAATAACTGCAAGTAAGTGGCAGTAAAATGGAGGGAGAATGTAACTCAGTCTGGGTGATTGGCAAACCCTGGAGAGATGACTGTGCCAGGCCTTGTTGGGTAAGTTCTTTCTAACTTATTGCCCTAAATGGCTTCACAGTGTTTGTAAATATTTATAAATAACACAGTTGATAGATATTTACCAAAATGATTAAAACTTAAGAGGATGTATTCATGTAGCACTATGTAGTTAATGCCAAATAAAAAAATTTTACATTGAATGAATTAATCAAACTGGGGAGATTTATAGATTCAAGTTTGGTCTCCTTTGTTTCCCCGAAATGAGCAATTTTGAGAGATCAAGTCAGAGGGGTGCTGTGCCTGGGATTTAGAAAAAATAAAATTTGACCTCATAATTGTATTTTTGTGGTCCTGATGGTAACTGTGTGTCTCCCTCTCTGCCTCTCCACCTGTTTCCGGGGACTTTTGTTCATGGGTATGGTATACAGCTGTGGGCACCTGAAATCCTGTTCCTAATGCTGTTAGATTTTTCTTTTCAGAGTAAGAGGGACCACCTACTCATGAACGTCAAATGGTACTACCGTCAGTCTGAAGTTCCAGATTCTGTGTATCAGCATTTGGTTCAGGATCGACATAATGAAAATGGTAAATATGCCCTTCTGGTTTGCTTCTTACACTTTCTTAGCTTTGGGCAAGGTTCTTTCTAAAAACATTCATTAAATGGAGATAACTACTATGAAAACATTTTTCTAAAATAGCTTCTTATAAATAAAGACATTACTAAAATGTTCACTTTTTGCTGAATTATTTCATTATTTTTGCCTTAAAAAAGAAACAACCTGAACATGTGCTAATGGTATCTTCCTCTTAACCTTGGAATAGAGATAGGTCTTTTTTGGAAACGACAGTAATTTCATTATTTATTTGTCTCACCCAGTAATGAACTAATTATACTTAAAACCCTACAAGATTGTATTTTATTTCTTTTCTCTTTTTCAACAGTCTGTATCATTGAGCATCTCTGTATTCAGGGTTTTGAACTTCAGTTTTCAAAGCAAAGCTTTTCTGAATGTTTTGGAATTCGGCTTGCCTCTTGACTTTCAGAATAATAGGAAGGTTGTTCAAAGCATCTTTTAATGTTTTCTTCCTCTGGCATTGTAGTTTCTACCCAATAACTTTATTGACACGTGAGATATGTACATAAAATGCATATTACATTTGTTCAGATGTATAATAACTCCTTTTTATTGATTTTTTGTTTTGTTTTGAGAAGTGCTAGGCCTCATGATAGCTGATTCATGTTTGTTACCCATTAATTATATGTTGCTCCCCACTTCCAGATGAGAAAATTGAGGCTTATCGATGCTGGGAAAGTTACCAAGGCCATATATGGTCTAAGTGATGGCCTCTGTCCCTGTCTGCCCTTCACTCTTCACACTGCTTTTGATGATAGATTTTAACAAATCGTCGTCAAAAATAGTTTTGAAGAATGATATTCTTTTATATCTTACTGATTTTTTTCTCCTTTAAAGTTAAAAAATTTTCTGTTAAAGCAGTTAAAGTATGGTTTGTTATTAAAACTAGTAACCTTGTTATTCTTTTCAGTGGAAACTGATTTCACTCCATCCTCGACTAGTTAGATGGATAGGATGACTATTTAATAGTTTACAAGTTGCTAAAATGTGATAGTTATTTCTTTCCTTAAAATTTTTTTTTTTTTTACTTAATGCATTTCAGCAAACTGTGGGGACTAAAGGGTATAAAACACACCCAGCAGAATATTTGTTCCTGATATTCCTGCTCTACATTATTCCTCTTCTCTGTTTTGCTGACAGGCCTGGTTATTTATTGTGATTTCGTTAGTGGGAGGTGACCCTGAAAGAAAAATTGTGCAAAATTTTCCGAATTATTTTGGGAAACTCAATTTTAATAGCCTCTTAATGAATTATTATTATTATTTTTGACAGACTCTGGAAGAGAACTTGTCATTACAGACCCAGTTATCAAGAACCGAGAGCTCTTCATTTCTGATTATGTAGACACCTACCATGCTGCTGCCCTCAGGTAAGTGCCAGAGGCGTGGTCTTTCCTGTGAAGGAAAAGTCATGCAGCAAAGTCATGCAGCGTGGGAGGCTAAGCTATCCCGATCTCTTTTGGTAATCATGGTATTAATCAGATTACTCCTGTGGTGTTCAGACGCCAACACTCCAGTTTTAACTCTGTGTATTATTGGGTTTTATAGGTTGCTTGTATTTTCACTAATGTGTTGGGAGGGGGGATGTGGGGGGGAATGCCTATTTCTTTCTTTTTTTTCTATTTCATTTTTTATATCCTCTATAGTTTTTTATCTTTATTTCCTTGAAAATTGTTATCCTGGTATTGGTTACTAAATTATTTAGGCTGAAGTGTTGTAATGGTCTGCAGATTTATTCCTAAAGATTCAGTCGCTGCCACTAGAAAGGACAGGTGAAGAAACGGAAGAAACAAATATGACAGCATGTAATTAATTAAGCATGTAGTTATTAATCTAGGCAAAGTTTGTAGGAGTTTCATTGACCTCTTCTTTCAGTTTTCTGTATGAAAAATTTTCTACTAAAAAGCTTGGGGTAGGGAGAACATACTAAAGACTTTATTCTGAGGCAGAATTAAGTAGCAATGCAAGTTGCTCTTAATGCCTTAGGTAATTATGCCAAAAAGTGACCATGAGCCCCTGCTTTGCATCCTCTGCTATTTTCTTTCTTCTGTCCCTTTCAAGAAAAGGATACAAATATATTCTGGTATATTTTGTATATAAGTGGAAAGCTTTGGGTTTCTTAAGTGATAGAAGAAGTAAGGAAACTAATAACTTTCCTCACTGGAAATTACAAAGTGATGGAAGAACTACTTTGTTTGTTAAAGAGTGTTTTTTTCAAAAACGGCTACAGGGATATGCTGGCTTTAAGCTTAATTACAATGAGATACAATAATTTCTCTATTGTGTTGCTCAGATGGTATTCAGGAAAACCATCTGGAATCTCTTGTGCAAAGCTACATAGCTAAAGCCAATTATTTCAAGGCAAATTAGTACAACTTTTAATATAGGGCAGGTTTTGGCAAAATTTTGGGGCAGATAATCTTTCATATGGTCTCTGTTGCAACTACTCAGCTCAGCCATTGTAGCGCAAAAGCCACAGGCAACATGAGTGAGGTGGCCGTGCTCCAAAAAAACCTTATTTATGGACGCTGACATCTGAATTTCATTTATTTTCCACATGTCAGGAGGTATATTCTTCTTCTTTTGATTTCTTTTTTGCCATTTAAAAATGTAAAAGTCATTCATAGTTCTTGGGTTCTACAAAAGCAGGCATTGGGCCAGATTTGGTATGTGGGCCAGAGTTTGCCAAACCCTGCTGTAGCGGAAGAAGTATGCATAGTTAGGACTTCATAGATAAATCTGGTTCTATATTCAATAGATAAGGTGTGTAAGAAAGTCTCTCACAGAATATCTCATACTCAATAGCATGAGTAGTGCTTATGCTCATTTAATCTGAATTAGGTTCTTAAAAGCATAAAAGAAAGAAAAGAAAAAGTGAAATTAAATGTAATTCTGCATTGAGTTATTGAAGTTATAGTTACTCAGCATCCACTTATTTTAGTTTTCTGTGGCTTATTGGATGGATTGATTGGCTACACAGACTACTTCAGGTATGGTGAGAAGAGTTAGCTCAAGGAGCCATCTCTTGGTGCTCCAAGAACGAGCAGATAAACTTTTTCTGAGAATGAACAGATACATTTTATTAAAAGGAAAACAGAATTGTAGCTTGCAGTTTATTTGCGGTGTTACCTTCTTTACCCTAAGGATAATATTTTATTGATGGTCAAAGGATCTAGAGTGATTGCTTTGTGATTGGACTTTGAACTGTGACCTGGGCAATGCTTTCAGGTTTACTGTGCACTTGTAACAGTGAATTCTCCAGTTCTGATGGTGGGGGACAGCATAGGAGAGCATAAATGTCTCATCAGCATGAAGACTCTTTTCCAACTTTCTGATTATCTGCTTCCTACTTCAAGTAATTGTTAGGGAAAAAAATATCCTAAAATAGGTCAGGTTACAGGATGTCATCTTACTAGGAATTGATATTATAGGAGTATGTTTTAGAGTGTATTTTCTGGAAGCCCAGGACCAAGAAATCCTAAACTAGCTGTTTAGGGCTTCTAATCTTCCTTTCATCCCGAATAATTTATCTCCTTACTTTGTTATGGTCAGCCAGGATCATATATATATATATATATATATATATATATATATATATATAGTGATTGGAACAGATTAATTACATCTTTAAATAATTCCTTAGCCATCCCGTAGCATTTACAAAATTCCTTTAGCTCCTGCAAGTTCTTAAGGAGTTTCATGATCCCTCAGAGGTCTTAGTTTTGCAGTTTAAGATTCATTCCCTGGTTTTAATGTACTGTTGTTTTTATATAACCTACAGCATTTTTATTGTTTTGTCTATAGATGCTTAGTATTTCATTAGACACCATAATTTGTCAGTCATTTATTTACTTATTCATTCATCATTTCACACATTTAGCCACCTATGGGGGAAGGATTCTGTGGGTACTGGGGACACCTAACCAATTAACTCTCTCTCTCTGCCCTTGAATACCTCGTGGTCTTTTAAAAATTCTTTTATTTGGAGCTACTTTTAGACACACAGAAAACTTAGTAAGAACTGAGTTTTTATATATCCCTCCTCCAATTTTCCTCAGTGTTAATATCTTACATAATGGTAGTACAGTTATTAGAACCAGGAAATTAACATTAGTACAATACCGTTGACCTAAAGACCCTATTTGAATTTCACTAATGTTTTATTTTGTTCAGGCTGCTATAACAAAATACTGTAGACTGTGTGGCCTACAAACAACAGAAATTTATTTCTCACTGTTCTGGAGGCTGGAGGTCCAAGATCAGGGTGCCAGCATGTTTGAGTTCTGGTGAGGGCCCTCTTCTGGTTTGTACACTGCCAACCTCCTGTATCCTCACGTGGCCGAGAGCAGAGAGGGGAAGGAAGCTTCCAGTCCAACACCACAAGACCCATTTTGTTCTTCCTCTTTCCTTTGTAACTTCTTCCTTCAGCAGTGAAGAACACAGTTCTTGTTTGAAATATATTTATATTTCTTTTTATTTAGTTCTAGATTACACATAACTTAGTTTCAGAATTTGTAATCCATGTCCCTGTGAGAAGCACATTTACTGACTAAATTTTTGTCTTTAGTCTTATAGTATGTAGGCAAGATACTGTTTTCCGAAGTTGCTTATATATGTAAGTTCTGTTCTTATGTACCTTCCTAAGGGTGGTTGTGCTATTCATTTGTGATATAGTTAAGTTCATTTGTTAGACTTTACATTTTGTTTTTGGTCACTCCTGGTTGATTTGGACTGTTTGTTTATTTTTTGGGTATGCAAGGGTATGTGGACTATTGCTGTGGTTCTAAGGGTCAGAGTTATCCAAACATATGGTCTCCAACCCTGCTGTCATGTTCCCAGTCCCCACTTCTTTCTCACCCACCTACTATAGGTAACTGATCCCTTTACTTCTTAGTGTATTCTTCTTGCATTTTATTTTCCTGAATGAACAAATACACATATGTTTTCTTATAACCTCTTCTTTCTTTCTTCTTTTTTGTTTTTAATCCTCACCTGAGGATATTTTTCTATTTATCTTCAGATAGAGTGGGAGGGAGGGAGAGAGGGAGAAAGAGAAAGAAACATCAAGGTGAGAGAGACACATTGACTGTCTGCCTCCCTCACGACCCTGACCAGGGCTGGGGTCGAACTGCAACCGAGGTACGTGCCCTTGACCGGAATCAAACCCATGACTCATTGGTCTGTGGGCCGACGCTCTAACCACTGAGCCGAACCATCCAGGGCTTACCTCTTCTTTGTTATCTGAAGGGTAGCATACTATAAATACTCTTGCACTTTGCTTTATTCACTTAGCGTTATGTTCTGGAAATTGTTCCATATCAGTGCACAGAGAACTTCCTCGTTCTTTTTTACAGCTGCTTAGTACTTCATTGTGTGGATGCACCATCGTTGATTCAACTGGGCTCTTGTGTATGGGCATTTCAGTTGTTTCCAGGATGGGTCAGTCATGAATGGCGCTGCAATGAATATGCTTGTGCACATGTATTTCCTTACTGTTAGATGTGTATCTTCACGGTGAATTGATAAGAGAAGGAATGCTGGGTTGAAAGGTTCAGGTATGTGCAATTTCTCTTCAGAAAACATATACCAGTTTGCATTTCCTCCAACAACATATGAGACTTCCTGTTTTCCCAAAAGACTGTGTCTCATATTTAAAATTTTGCCAATCTGATAGGTGAAATAGTATCTCAGTGTTGTTTTACATTATTTTGCTAACAATAAGTGAGTTTGAGCATTTTCTTTTTTCATATTTATGAAATATAGTTTGTTTTGTGTGTGTGTGTGTGTGAATTATCTGTTTATGTCTTTCTTTGTTTTTCTCTCTCTTGTTTGAAAACTTTTTCATATATCTATTGTATGTTGCAAACATCACTTCTATCACTTTTCTTTTAATTCTGTGTTCTCTTTTTTTTAATTAGCAAAGGTTGTTTTTATCTCGTCAAATAAAAAAATATCAGTCTTTTCTTTTATTCCCTCAGGACTTTGAGTCATAGTTAGGAAGCCTTTCCCTACACCAGATTTAAAGAGGAATTCTACCCAGTTGTCCCAGCACCATTTATTTACAAAGTCTGTCTTTACCTCAGCAGCTTGAGATGCTACCTTGGTCATATATTATTTTCCATAAGTATTTTGAATTTTCCATTTTATTTTCTTCTGTCTGTCTATGTGCCAGCACCACACTCTTTGAATTATAGAGGCTTTAAAGTATGTTTTATTGTTCGATAGGGCTAGTCTCCCCTCTGCCCCCCTCCTTTAAGTTGTTTTTCCATGTGAATCTTAGTATTAACTGTTTCAGTCCATAAAATTGATAATTGGTATTTGTATTAGGATTGCATTGAATATAGAGATCAGGCTGTGGGGAAATGTCATGATGGGTTTTCCAGGCCAAAAGTGGGGGATGTTTTTCCATTTGTTCACATTTACTTTTACATCTTTCAAGAGTGTTTAAAAATTTTCCTCATGCACATTTTCCCATTCTTGTTACATATATTCCTACACATTTAATCTTATCAATATATATTGAACTCTAGACCCTACCAATAGAGAATACACATTCTTCTATGTACCTCGGCATATTCTTAAAAATTGATCATATAATACATCACAAAGAAGCTACCTGATTAAAGTGCAGTACTAATAAATTTTACAAAGAAAAACAAAGAACGGAAAGTCCCTTTCGCCTAGAAATTTAAAATGTCCTATTGAACAACTCCTGGGTATAAGGGGAAACACAAATTTAAAATGACAATAGAAATACTATATATCAAAATCTATGGCAGTGATCAGAGGAAAACAAGTTATACTAAACACATTGATTTAAATGAAAAAAATAAAATTAAATGAATTAAATTCCCAGCTTAAATGATAAAAAGAACAACAAATCAAAAGAACGAACTGGCCCTGGCCGGTTTGGCTCAGCAGTTAGAGTGTTGGCCTTCGGACCGGAGAGTCCTGGGTTCGGTTTCCACTAAGGGCACGCACCTCAGTTGCAGTTTGTCCCCAGCCCCAGTTGGGGTCGTTTGGTTGGCGACCACTTGATGTGTGTCTCTCTCACATCAATGTTTCTCTCTCTTTCTTCCCCCCTCTCTCCCTCCCGCTCTATCTGAAGATAAATGCGAAAATGTCCTCGGGTGAGGATAAAAAGAAAGAACAAAAAAGAATGAACTGATGTGCTAAATGCACGTAGAGGAAATACTTAAGACAGTTATATTTAAAAAATGGGGAAGCTCAGGAATTTAAGTGGAAGCAAGGTTGTATATTGTTATACTTAGAGCAACCACTGAGAAAACTATACAGAGTGGTACACTGAAACACTGTAAATAAATCAAGATGGAATCTTGAAATATGTTCAGGGAACCCATAGGAAGGCAAGAGAAAGAGAAGAACTAGAAACAGAAGAACTTAAAAAACACTATGTCTGTCATTAATCAAATGGCTTACAATAGACAGCATACGGACTCTGTCTCAGAATCTTTTTCCCCCCTTTATTTTCAGGTAAGAGTGAAATACCTATAAACAAACATGCTACTATAAGCATTCTGTCATCTTCACCAGTTTCTCTGAGGTTTGCCTATGCCTGGGGATATACGAAGACTTTCCCGGTTTCGGGTAGTTTTAAGGGAATGAATTTCTGGGCCATGGTTTCCATTTGTATTCTCTCCTTGCATAAGGAGGTTCTTTCCTCTCTCCTTGATACCCTTCAGATGGCCACCTCCCACTAGGCAGAGGACTCTTCAGATGATGCACTGCCCAAGGTGTAGTTGTGGGGCACCACACCTAAGGGCTACCCAAACAAGTCTTTCTCAGGAAGCCCTTGTTACTGATCAGTGAAAGACCTTATGACATGGGTCTTTCCTGTCTTTAGCTATGTTTCTGTTAACAGTGAAGTATCACTTTAGAAACAGGGTTTATAGGACCTTAGGGGGCTCTGAAACCAGTCTTCCTCCTGCATTCCACAAGCACTGTCAGTGATGTACTGCTTTTCATAGAGAGCATGATGTAAAGGGGCTCTGGAAAAACAACATCGAATGCCATCAACAAATCATCAAACAACAAGTGCTGGCAAGGGAGTGGAGAAAAGGGGACTCTAGTACACTGCCAGTGGGAATGCAGACTGGTGCAGCCACTGTGGAAAACAATAGGGAGTTTCCTCAAAAAATTAAAAATTGAACTGCCAGTTGATTCAGTGATCCCACTTCTAGGAATATATCCTAAAAAGCCTGAAACACCAATCAGAAAGACTATACCCCTATGTTCATAGCAGCACTGTTTATAATTGCTAAGATCTGGAAACAGCCCAAGTGTCCATAAATAGATGAGTGGATAAAAAAGCTGTAGTACATATACACAATGGAACACTATGCAGCTGTAAGAAAGAAGGATCTCTTATCATTTGAGATGACATGGAGGAGGAACCCGGAGGTACTATGCTAAGTGAAATAAGCCAATCAGAGAAAGACAAATACCACATGATCTCACTTATTTGTGGAATATAATAAACAAAAAAAGCTGAAAACAAAACAGACCCAGAGACATAGAAAGAAGTATGGTTCAAACTGACAAACCTCAGAGGAGGGGGGCGGGAGGGAAGGGCTGAGATAAACCAAAGAACTTATATGCACGTGTATGTAACCAATGGACATAAACAACAATGCTTGGGGTGGGGGGGGATAGGGAGGAGGGTGTCTGCAGGGGAAAAAGGAGAAACATCTGTAACAAAAATAAATAAATTAATAAAAATAAAATAAAGGATATGATTGTGATATGATCATTTATTTCTAAAGCTCTAGTATATTTAATGGGAACACCTGAGAGACATTTCCACTCGGTTCAGGAACCAGGCAAGGATGCCCACTATTTCCACATTGTATTAGAGGTACAGTGCAATTAGAGGCTTAAGAAAGGGTAAAGAAGAAGTAATACTATGTTTACTTGCAAATAACAGTATATCTGGAAAGTCTCAGAGACTCAACGATTAAACTATATCAAATACTGAAGAATTCAGTCGATTAGCAGGCTGTAAAAATAGCATACAAAAATCAGTGCCCTTCATATAATTAAACGGGAAGCAAATAGAGGACATATAATTAGTGGTGGATAAAATCCCATTTATTATAGCTTCATAGTCATTTATCAGTTGATATCCTTCTACTTCTACTGCTTTTGTCTTTCCCTAAACCAGTTGGGTTGCCCTCCCCAGGGAACATTTGGCAATCTCTTTAGATATTTTTGATTGTCACAGTGATGTCTGTGGTGGTGCTATTGGATAGAAGCCAGGAATGCTGCTAAGTATAAGAGAGTCCCTGGCAACAAAATGTCAACAGTGCTGAGGCTGAGAAACCCTGTCTCAAACATATTTGATTTCTAATGCCTGTGTTTAGAATTGTGGGTGGGTAAGGTTTTTATATTTTTAATTAAGACATTAATTAGTTATTCAAGTTTAAGGGTAAACTTAAATTTGAGAAATAACAAAGAATAATAAAAGAAGAATTACTTTCTTTTAGTAATTCATGGACAATGATGGTGAAAATAACTTGTTTTACATAGCACTGAAGTATACAGAGTTTCATGGACCTTCTCATAGACTTCTTATTTGCTCTTAATACTTTACTGATAGGTACAATAGGTATTTTTGTCCCTATTTATCTGATGAAGAAACTTACTTATTTCTTCTTGGCTTCAGGGATTAAATCACTTCAGATAGATGGGTAGTAAGTTGCAAAGTGAGTGCATTCTTCATATGTAAAAGTGATCTTACTCACTTTTTCTTTTTCTTTCTTTTTTCTTTTATTTTATATTTTTTGGTGCCCTGACCGGAATCTAACCGGTGACCTATCAGTGCACAGGACAGCCAACTGAGCTATTCTGGCTGGGTACCCACTTTGACTTAATTCCAGCTAAATACTGGAGATATAGGTCCTGGGCCTGAGAGTTGATACCTAGTTCATATTTTCTTTTTTTAAATTATTTAAAAAAATTTTTTTCTTTATTGCTTTTAGTGAGAGAGGAAGGGAAAAGGAAAGAGAGATAGAAACATCGATGAGAGAGAACATTGATTGGCCACCTCTTGCATGTCCCCCACTGGGGATTGGGCCCACAACCTGAGCATGTGCCCTGACCGGGAATCGAACCAGTGACCTCTTGGTGCATGGGTCAACGCTCAACCACTGAGCCATACTGGCTGGACCATATTTTCTTTAATTGTATCTTGTTACACCTACACATCAGTGCTTCCAATAGAACTTTCTGCGATGATGGAAATATATAAATCTGTGTTGTTCAGTATGGTTGGCATTAGTCACATGTAGCTATTCAAATATATATTAAGATAAAATAAAATTTAAAACTTATTTCTCTTCTGTTGTACCACCCACATTTCAAGTGCACAATAGCCCTGCATTATCTTCTAATCAGTAGTTCCCAAAGGAACTTTAGTAAATCAATAGAATTTTTATTCAATTTTAGAAATGGAAATTGTTGAGCCCATCTTGGCTTCTGCCCATTACTCAGGCTTTGGTCACAGTTACTTAAGCCCTGTGGGGAAGGAGGACATTGCTTTTTCATTGGTGGGAAGTGAATGAATGGCCATTCCTACACGGATATCCCTCAGCCATTTTCTTTCTTTTTTGTTGTTGTTAATCCTCACCCAAGGATATTTTTCCATTGATCTTTAGACAGAGTGGAAGGGAGGGGGAGAGAGAGAGAGAGAGAGAGAGAGAAAGAGAGAAATAAACATTGATGTGAGAGACACATCGATTGGTTGCCTCCCCCATGACCCCAACCGGGCCAGGGGTTGAACCTGCAACCCAGGTACGTGCCCTTGACTGGAATTGAACCCATGACCCTTTGGTCTGAGGGCTGTTGCTCTAACCGCTGAGCCAAACTGGCACCTCAGCCAGTTTCTTTCACTAACACTTTGGTATGTATGTTTTTAACGTCCAATTTATGGAGTCCCCTGGAAATGGAATGCCTGTTCAAGCAGTGGGTGATCACATCCCTGGAAGCATCCTGGAGCAGTCTTGATGAGCTTTTGGTCCTCCCATTCCATCTACTTTAATCATAGCCTTTAGCTTCCACTTACCTTATGTGACCACTGAGGGAGTTGAAGTTCTTAAAACCACCCTACCTTCTAGCTTCTAGGAAGTTATTTCACGTGTGTGTGTGATTGTGTGTGTGTGTGGTGTGGGAAGTTGGGCCCTACTGTATGGCATAATGTCTCTGACACTCACATTTGGTAACCCAGCTTAAGGACCTCTGCAGTATTGGAGGATTTTCAGCTATATTGTGGTTTAACTTTTGGTGGTAGATGGACCTGGAAGCCTTACTACTCATTGCAGTATTTCCATGGGACAGTGTTTTCCAGCTTACAGTCATTTTATGTTACTTAAAAATTTGGGAAGTTTTTGTTTGTATATTAGAACCCATTTATGTATTTAAAAAGTTAATTAATTGCTATTTCAGTTTTCAGGTCAGTTTATTTCTTGTATGTTAAAAGAGAAAAAATGTATTTAACAGTTATACATTCTGCCTGTGTAAGGTAGCAGGAAGAAGGGGCCCATTTTGCTTTGATGTTGTAGAAGGGCTTTAGAGGGATATTTTCATAATTTAACTGTGGTTTTCATTTCCCCCCATCATTTCTAGCTTAATATCCTTTCATCACAATTCTGCCCTCAATTTATCTTTGTGGTTTAATTTTACTCTATGATGAAAATATTGAAATAAAAGCAATTAAGTTGTAAAGTTGTAGGTTGAAGCAGTCATGAAATAAAAAAATATATATATAATATTGGACATTTTCTTCTTTTGGGAACTCCCAGTTTTCTGAGTGGATAATTACAGAGTTTGTAGCTATATTCTATGTATTCTTAGAGTAATGTGGATTTAGTTATATCTTCCCCCACCCCTACCCCTCCAATAGTATTTTGGTTTGCAAAGCAATTGAGGGTATTGCTAATATATTTTTGTTTGTTTGCTTATTTTCAGAGGGAAGTGTAACATCTCACATTTTTCTGACATATTTGCTGCTAGAGAGTTTAAAGCCCGAGTGGATTCATTTTTCTACATATTAGGCTATAACCCTGAGACAAGGTAAGTGAGTCACTTGGGCCCACTCAGTGAGAACTTTTGCTTTTCTCACGTGTGTGTGTGTGTGTGTAAGTGTGTACACATCTGGGTATATACTAGTAAGATTAAAAAAAAAAGACTCTAAAATCCTATAGCAAACCTCTTTGGAAGGAGTTGTAATTAATGTCTTTGGCACCTTCTTATTAAGAAAAGGGAACGTGAGAAAATTTGGGTTTAGAGAGGGCAAGATAAAGACATGTTTAGTTTGAACTTATTATGAATTGGCAGATTATTACCTTAATGTACTTTCTGTCACACCTTCCATGATACCTTATTGAAAACACTAGGATCTTATGGAAAGTTCTACAAATACAAGGATTTAGAAAGAAATAAAAGATGCTTGGCTCAAGGAAGTTAGTGGAAGAACAACATTAAGTGTAATACCAAGATGGGTAATCGTTTTAGGGAGAACCTTTTCCTAGAGGATGCTGAGAAATTATATGTAACATTTAGAATGTTGCTGTTAAGACAGTCAACCTAGGGTAAATAAAAGGCACCGTATTCTTTGTTATGGGTGTAAGAGACTGCATAAAGCTCTATCGGGGCATATATATCAGTGTCTCTATAGATAAACTAGACAACAGCTATAGTAATAGTGTAATGGTCACCTTTTTTGCTTACCTTTTTTCTTTAGAAAACAGTGAATTTGAGCTTTTATTTTCTTTTTTGAAGTTTACCCTATTCCAATGACAAGCTGACCAATGGTAATATTTCAAAAGCATCTTATATTGTGAAATGTTTATTTTACATATGCATTTATTGACTGCCTGGTCATGTCTTCCTGTTCCTGTGGAACAGTTGAACTTGGATTTCTGTCTAGATACAAAGGAGTCTGTTATTTCAGTGATGCCATGTTTATTTAACTATTTGATAAATAGTTATCACACTGCACAAGCTAGATTGTATCAGTGAATTGACTAAATCACTTTTGTGTTTTATGTTTAGCTCTTAGATTGATCACAACCAACCTAATTATGTTTTACTAGTTTTGGTTTGCATCTGTTTTTGCTGAATGTTTATTAAAAGAGGTATAAAACTTAGCTGTGTAAGCTAGAGACTCATTGTGCATTGCTGGCAGTCATTCAGAGTGATACTTCCCATCTGTTTTAAAATATGGGTTAGGTATGCAACAGGATATTCTTTGTCTCTCACCTGGAAAAGCAACACAAGGCCTATACAATGTACTTATAGGCCCTGATTCCTGAGTCACTTCTGTTAGTGCTTTGACTTCCTAGCCACCATTTGTTCATCTCTGTGCTTGTGTTCTCCATGTCCAGCTTGTGCTTGGTTTATTGTAAGTGCTATAGGGGTGTTGGATGAATTGAAGTGAACAAGTATTTGAATATGGCAGATCTGAAACTTCTCACAAAGTGAGTGTAAAAATTTGCATCTGTGGAGCCAGTGTAACGCACTGCCCTATTTCACCCTGAACCTTTAGACCTCTGAGCTCAGGGTTGGGTGTACAAGTTCCTGCAGCTGCCCAAATGATCAAGAGAGTGTATGTAATTTAATAGACTATAGAAAAACTGTGTTTTCTCCACCTGGTGATGCACGGCCCAATCTTTATAATGCTCAGGGTGTGTATCCTTGCAGAACTTTCCTCTGATACCTCTATTTCTGTGTTTTTTTCAAGTTTGTGAGGAGTGGGGCTGTGTGGTGAGCTGGTTTCATCCCCATTTGAATGATTGGAACTAGCATGTAATCATGGCTGCAGTGGTGCTGTGTGCTGACTTGTAGTGAGTGCCCTGAGTCAGTTGGAGAGGAAATGTCAAACTGTGGTAATAATTTTGGGGGAGGTAGCACATGTATGGGTAAGATCACTGGAAGGTAAAGAGTGGCAATTCTTTGACTGCAAACTTTGACGACTGTTCTCCTCCCCTTAAATAATGCAGGAACTTTGCTCTAAGTAAGCAGTTGAAACTGAATCTTAAGATAGAATTATTATTTCTCAAAGCAGATTTTTTTATAGTAGTTAAAAGTTGATTTGTGTAATTTTCCACACTTATTTAGCACATTAGCCAGTATTGAAAGTTTGGAATATTTTTTTCACATTTATTGCATAGGGTACTCACTACAAGTCAGCACACAGCACCACTGCAGCCACGATTACATGCTAGTTCCACTCATTGCAAACTCCAATGTTTGGCCGCCTTTTTATATTTGCCCCTAACCTGGTTATTATATTTCTGAATGTTGTGTCTTGTCATGGACCTGGTTGTCCAGAACTTTTGGGTTTGATGGTATTAGTTTGTTGAACACATGGTGTAATAGGGGGAAACAGACTTGTCACTGCCTTTAAAATTTGAGAGATGCACAGTCTCTTCTCTTTACTTCTGAAATCTGAACACTGAAAAAATCAAAAGATTTTTATGCTACGTTAGGTGCTGACACTCATTTGATGGTCCCACTTAACTTGAACCTATATGAGGCTATTCTTAATTTTGTTCACTTTGTGTGAGTTTACACAACTTGTGCAGAAAAGTACTAATGTGATAAGAGTAGTGATCATTCCTAGATACTATCGGGGTGTTACATTAACTATAGTACCTTTCTAAATCCAAAAAGTTCTGAATTCTGAAAATCCTCTACCTGAGGATCTTAGCTAAGAGATTGTGACACTGTATTTTTGCTAGCCATGATGTTGAAGGAACAACACTTAATTGGGGGGAAAAAATTGGGGGCAGATGTTTCTAGCTTCAAGTAGGATACAAGCTATAAGGGGCTGACAAATGAGAGGGTTGAATATAATGCTGGCCTAAACTTTGAACCCTTAGGTAATTGGGCTTCACTTTTGGAGTTTGTTTCGACATTTCTGCACTCAGAATGTTCACTTTTGCTATGTGCACAAAATTCATCCCAAATTTACTTATATAGTTAGAATATTCTGACTCAGCCCAGTGAGCTAGGAGGGGAAGTAATGGTGAATGGAGTCCCAGAAAGAAAAACTAGAGTGGCCATTTGAGAGGAGATGCCTTTATCTTTAAATTATGAAGCATGAACTTTCCCAAAGACCAGTCCATTTGTTTCCCTTTGCTAATAAGAGTTCTTTAGGTCCCCAAAGTACATTTAAGGATGGCGAAGGAAACATATAATTTAAAGTGTAGCATTTTATATAATGGTCACTGATATATTGTCTCATTTTCTTCCTTTCTCTCCTCTCCCCCAATACTGTCTTTCTTATAAAAGTGTCAGTGGTTTTGGTCTGTAGCATGAAACATCTGATTATATTCTTGGTTCTTTATTTTTTTCAGCATGAATCTTCTCTCAGTAATCAGGTGGAAAACAAGTTGAGGGTTCAGATGTGATCTTCTGTCTTACCCAGGAGAGAATGTTCTTGATCACCTGCAATTAGCTATACGCTCTCCACTTTTCTTCTTCCAGGGAGGAGCTTCTTCTTTTTCTTTTAAAGCAATAACGAGGCTTAAGGATTATTATCATTGTATTTAGTGGCGATCATAAATTGAGGCATTTGCAAGATCTTACATTTAATCTCTCCTGGACTGACAATGGCAATAATGTTACTGATAATAGCTAGTTAGTGAGCATTATGTGCTTAACACTGACTGTTCTGAGTGTTGTACTTGCATAATTTATTTTATTCCACTTTGTTTTGAAACAGTCTCAATCTTACAGAACAATTGTAAGTATAATAAAAGATCTTTTTTTTTTTTTTTTTAATCCTCACCCCAGGACACTTTTCCATTTATCTCCAGATAGAGTGGGAGGAGGAAGGAGAGAGAGAAAGAGAGAGGAAACATCGACGTGAGAGAGGCACATCACTGGTTGCCTCTCACATGACCCCGACCAGGGCGGGGGACTGAACCGCAACCAGAACCACAACCAAGGTACTTGCCCTTGACCAGAATGGAACCCAAGACCCTTTGGTCCGCGGTCCGACGCTCCAACTGCTGAGTCCAACGCTCCAACCACTGAGCCAAACTGGCCAGGGCGAAGACCTTTTCGTTTTGTTTTGTTTTGTTTGTTCAGATAGAGTGAGAGGGAGAGAGAGGAAGAGAGAGAGAGAAACATCGACGCGAAAGGGACACATTGAGTGGCCGCCTCCCGCATGACCCAACCAGGGCCGGGGACAAACTGCAGCCGAGGTACATGCCCTTAGCGGGAACTGAACCCAGGTCTCTCTGGACCGTAGGCCGATGCTCCAGCCACTGAGCCAAACCGGCCAGGGCGCGAAGACCTTTTTTTTAACTGAAGCATTTGAAAGTATATTGTCACCATGAGGCTATTTTACACTATAATATTTTATGTATTTCCTGTGAACAAGGGCATTTTTTGTTACTGTTAATCCTCACCTGAGGATATTTTTCCATTGATTTTTAGAGAGAGTGGAAGGAAGGGAGGGAGGGGTAGAGAGAGAGAGAGAAAGAAACATCAATGTGAGACACGTCATTTGGTTGCCTCCTGGTTGACCAGGACTGGGGCTGGGGATCGAACCTATAACCCAGGTACGTGCCCTTGATCGGAATCGAACCCGTGACCCTTCGTACCTCAGACCAACTCTAACCACTGAGCAAAAACAGCCAGGGCAAAGGGCCTTTTCTTACATAACCACAATGCAGCCCTCAAAAATCAGGAAATTAAAAGTGAAATATTATTACCATGGATTTTTTCAGACCCCACTCAAATTTTATCACTTTTCCCACTAAAGACCTTTAAAGCAAAAGGGTATATAGTTCAGCTTTACGGATTTAGTTGGGATGTCTGTTTAGTCTCCTTTAATCTTGAACAGTTTTTTAGTCTTTTCAGTTTATTTTTTTGGTACTTTTGAAGATTATAGGCTAATTATTTTGTAGACTGTCCCTCAGTTTGCATCTATGATGTTTCCTTATTATTAGATTTAGATCATCTATCTTTGACAGGGATTGCACAGAAGTTATATGTTCTTTTTTCTGCATCCTATCAGTTACTACACAATTCTAGTTTGTCATATTGCTAGTAATGTTCACATTGATCTGTTGATTAAGGCATTGTCTGCCAACTTTGCAACTGTAAAATTTCTTTTTTTTTTTTTTTTTTTTTATAATTAATGACCATTTTGTGGAAGTTTGCTCTGAGACCATTTAGATATCTTCTTCCTCATCAAACTCTCAACTTATTTATTTATATCAGGATGGATTGATGGGTTTCTGTTTTATTCAGTTGTTTGTAATCTGTTATCATTACTCATTTTGAAGTCAATTTGTCACAGATTTTGGAGAATGATATTTAAAAATCAAGATCTGGTGCTAGGTGTGCTCGTTATTTTGTATCACTACTCTTAGGCCTTTGAATAAACAGAGCTAAGGGTGTGTGTGTGTGTGTGTGTACGTCTGTATTTCTGTATCTTTGTGTATCCATGACTTCATACCAAATTCTCTAATTCTAACCTAATGTCACAGGGTTCCTACTAGTTTTTACCTTTTCTGTTTTGTTTTTTTTAAATTCTCATCTTTAACAGTGAAAAACCTTATTTTATTATCCTTAATATCTTTACTTCCAATTTTCTATCACTGACACGAGCATGGGTTTTGACATCTTGAATTGTATCTTTAGTAGATTTAGCATTCTATATTTCTTTTTTCTTTTGTTTTAATGTATTGATCTTTAGAGAGAAAGGAAGGGAGAGGGCGAGAGAAAGAGAAACATCAATGTGAGAGCAAGATCTCGATCAGCTGCCTCCTGCATATGCCCTTCTGGGGATTGAGCCCATAACCTGGGCATGTGCCCTGACTGGGAATTGAACTGGCAACCTTTTTGTGTATGGTACAATGCCCAACATTCTATATTTCTTAGTGTGACCTCAAGGAATCAAATTTATGATGTCATCTGTTCAAAGGCACCAGATAACGTCTACTGCTACCATATAGAGAATACTTACTCTGTTTTAGATCATTTAATTTAATTCCCATAATAGCTCAGTGAGGTTGGTACTGTATTTTATAAAGGAGGAAATTGATATTATATCAAATAAGGGCCTAAGGCATACAGTCAGTAAATAGGAAAACCCAAGCCTATTTGACTCCAAAGCTTCTGCTCTTAACTTCTATGATTTCATTATAGATTGATTCATGTACAACTTACTTTTCTTCTAAATGTGTTGGAAGATATTTTAGTTTTTCTAATGAAGAAAAAAATGCTCATATTTTTGACAAATACAGAAGTTGAAAAAGCAAACCAAAATAATAACATAATTTTGTAACCCATATTTTTGTTTTTCCTTGAATATACATTTATGTGTGTGTAGATATACGTGAATGTATTAAGATTGCAATTAAAATACTGTTTGTATATGATATACATACAACCATGCATTCCTTTATTAGATACTCTTCTGTATAAACATAGTACTATGTTTTTAAACATTTTACAAAAATATTTGTAATGAACACCTTGTATACCATCATAGGGATATCCCATAATTGATCTGTTCTCATATTTTGAACATCTATGGGTTTTCTAATATTTGAATAGCATTGTGACCATCTATTTTCAGTGTAACTCTTTATACTTCAGCTGAAAAGAGGCAATTAGAGCTCCTTTATTACAATTAATTTGGATTTGAGATATTTTAAGATTGAATTCTATGTTCATGGAGTCACCTTTTTTACTTATCAGAGCTGGAAGAAAGAAGAAATGGGTAAAAAATGTACGCCTCCACCCTTTAAAGATATTCTTCATAACTTGTACAGGATACCTTTTTGTTCTCATTAGACCAAAAACAAAGTTACACTCGTGCTTTACAGGTGCATTCTATCAGTGTTCCAGAGTACAGAGGAAGGTTGTGTAGGTTCCCTGAGTTATTTTATGAGGCTAGTAAACCTTTATACTGAAGCCAGATAAAAAAAGTACAATCCATAGATAAGTCTTACTTATGGACATGTGTCTAAAATGTTTAAATACATTATAAGACAATGGAATCTAGTAATGCATTTAAAAATATACTTGTCTAAGTTGGGCAAGAATGGTTTAATAAAATTTATCTATTAACATATTTTACCACTTTAAAGTATTGAAGAAGAAAAAATATGCAATCATTTTAGTGTAGAAAAAGCACTTGATAAAATTCGACACCTTTTCAATAGTAAGGGGGGTGAGGGTGGGGCGAGGCGGTGCTCTTACAAATGGACCATAGAATGAAACTTCCTTGTTCTGAGGGAATACTTACCAACAAGATACAACAAGCACCACACTTAAGGTAGGGTGTTGGAAGTATTCCATCTAAAGTCAGAGACAATGTGAGGATTCCCATGTCCATGATGATGTGAAAGAGGAATATGTGAGAACTGGGAATGAAGAAATGAACCTTTAAGAATACAGTGTAATAAACTTATCTGAGAAAATGTGAGCACATTATTAAAACTGATAAGATAAACTAGTATGCTTGCTGGATATAAGATCGATATATATAAAACTCAGTTCCATTTTTACACTGGTGACATCAGAAATAAAATGTAAACTGTCTGAAAGCTTCCTTTATTGATGTGAAATTAGTACTAATTAGAAGTCAAATAGAATAACTTTTTTCAAGTGTTTTCCTCTAAAGTTTCCTTAATTTTCATTGCTATTTTTGCTTTATATTTTCTTATTAGTAAATAAAACATTTTAGACACTGTTATAATTCTGATAACTAGAACACTCTTTTTAAAAAATAAGACCTAGGAAACTTCCATGTTACAATTCTGACTTATTTAAAAAAATATTTTTATTGATTTTTTCTTTAAGAGGAGAGCGGGGAGAGAGGAACATTAATCAGCTGCCTCCTGCACATCCCCTACTCAGAATCAAGCCCACAACCCCACAACCAGGGCATGTGCCCTGACCGGGAATTGAACCAGCAACCTTTTGGTGCACGGGACAAGGCTTGGTCATTGGAAACAGAGCCCATTTCTAGAACTGTAATTTATGGTTAAATGTGGCACATTGCCTTACTTAAATGCCAAACCACTATGTTTCAGGGCTCCTTGATTTTCCCTGACAAAGAGGAGGACTGAACCCATATTCTGAAGTTGAACTGAACTTGGAGCTAGCTGGATGTTAAAGTGGATTCAGTTTGGGGATTAGAGCTCTATGGAAGCAGGTAGCCAGGCAGGTCAGGTCACTCATTGCCACTAGTGTGTCACCCCTTCACACTCCGTAAGAACTGATAGTTGAAGATGAGTGCAAGTAGTTTTTGTTTTTTGACATATTTTTAAATTTTCAGTTTGGAATTTTATGTACATAAAGAAGAGTTCATGAGTTTAGTACACAGAACTCCCATATAGCATTTTCACCAATTGTTAATATTTTGTAATATTTGCTATTTTATTTTTATTGATTTTGTTATTTATCTTTTTAACTTTATTACAGATTTGCTTTATTATCTCTGTTTTTGCCATATTATTTTTCATATTTGCCATCTTTGCTTCATTACTATCTCTCTAGTATTTTCTTTTCCTGAAATATCTGGAAATGAGTATCAAACACCAAGCTTCTCTTCCCCCTAAATATTGCAATGCATATTTTCTTTTTAAAACAATTTTTTAAAAATATGATTTTATTGAATTTTTAGAGAGAGGAAAGGAGGGAGAGATAGAAACATCGATGTGAGAGATACACCAATTGTCTGCCTCCTGCACACCCCCTACTGGGAATCCAGCCCACAACCCAGGCATGTGCCCTGACCAGGAATTGAACTGGGACCTCTCAGTCCATGGGATGATGCTCAATCCACTGAGCCACACCAGCTGGGCTGCAATGTATATTTTCCAAGACCAAGAACATTCTCTTATACAACCATTGTATGGTTATCAAAATCAGGAAAGGTTACATTGATATAATACTGTATAGTCTAATATAGTCCATATTGAAATTTTGCCAGTTTTTCAAATATTGACCTTCATAAAAACTTCCCCCTATGGTCACACATTGGCAGTTAGTTGTTGTGTCTCTTTATATCCTTGGCCTTTCTTTGTTTTCATAATGTGTTTCTTAGGCTTTTTGGTTTTTATGGCATTGACTTTGTGGAAGACTAGAAACCAGTTTTGTTGAATATTATTCAATTTGGGTTTGTTCCCTGTTTCCTTGTGATTGGATTTAGATTACGTAATTTTTGCCTGGAAATACTGTATAAGTGATATTGTGCCCTGAGTGCATCAGATGAAGTATTATTTGTCTGTTTTGTTTTTTTTTGGTTAATCCTCACCTGAGGCTATTTTTCCATGGATTTTTAGAGTGGAAGGGGGGAGGGGAAAGAGAGAGAGAGAAACATTGATGTAAGAGAGGCACATCCATTGGCTGCCTCTTGCATGACCCCGACTGGGCTGGGAATCAAACCTGCAACCCTTTGGTCCTCGGGCTGACGCTCTAACCACTGAGCCAAACAGAGCAGAGCAGATGAAGTTTTTGAGGTACAAAATATGAGAGTTGAGTGGTTACAATTAAGATGATTTTGATATGTTTCTTGCCCCCAAAGAGCTTAAAACTTGTTAAGAGAGGAGAGTTACCCCAGAAGAAGCTGTGATGAGTTAAGGTACAGCAAGACAGGAACAAAATTCTCCCACATTTCCAAGCCAGTCCTGTAAGGAAGTATCTCCAGAGAGGGGCCAGTTGGAATTGTGGTCAAATGGGTAGATTCTCCTCATGAAGGGTTGTGAAAGAGAAGGGAGTTGAGCCCTGGAGTATGCTGCCACTGAAGGGTAACAGGGGAAGGGGGTTTGTCTAATTGGTGTGAAGGACAGTTGTGAGGTGACAGTGTCAGGAAAGACAATGAAGAGGACATTGAAATAGTCTGGGGTCACTACTGAGATCCAGTGTTGCAAAAGAAAGGCCAGCCCTGGCTGATTTGGCTCAGCAGTTAGAGTGTTGGCCTGTGGACCAATGAGTCGTGGGTTCGATTCCGGTCAAGGGCACATACCTCGGTTGCAGTTTGTCCCCGGCCCTGGTCGCGTCGTGCGGAAGGCAACCAGTCGATGTGGCTCTATCACATCGATGTTTCTCTCTCTCTCTCTCTCTCCCTCCCTCCCACTCTATCTGATAATAAGTAGAAAAATATTCTCAGGTGAGGAATAAAACAAAACAAAACAAAACAAAACAAAACAAAACAAAACAAAACAAAACAAAACAAAACAAAACAAAAAGGCCGTAGGATGTTGGTAACTTGCCCTTAATGTTACTCAGGGCCTTTGTGGGACCAAAACTATAGTCCATATTTCTTGACTTGCTATTATAGTGAGGGTGTTGTGCTGTGTTCCATGGTTTTTTCAGAGTAATGATGACTTTATTATTATCTTCTGTTGCTTTCCCCAAGGAAGCATTTTCCATGTGAAGGGGTATGGTGGTTTTGGTTGGTTTGTTTGTTTGTTTAAGTACACATTTGAAGGAAATACTTTGGTGGTCATATTTATACTATTTGGCTGCTAGGTTCTAATTTAATTGCTCTTGTTTTTAGAAGTCTTTTTCTCTAGATTATTTCTAGTTACTTCTGAGGCCTGTTATATACCAATAGGGAAAATGGTCTTCCAACCTGTAGATGCTTGCTTCATGTGCTGGGTCAAAAGCAAAACTTATTTCAGTGTACCTGACATTTCTTGTGTTGTATAGATTACATTTTCAGCATGATGAGAGTTTTTATTTCATCACAGTGTCAGAACTTAGTTGATTTGGTAGCACAGACATGAGCACTAGGAAGTGCAGTGGGTTCTGCCTTGACTTCAGGAATCTCGAGGACACAGAGTACTCTGTTAAGCAGTTTTTTAATTTCTTCACACTCCATTACATTTGGAGGAAACAGAATTGGCACTGCTGTTTCCTACTCTGTCTTGTCTTTTATACATTTTAAGGAGTTTCATGGTCTTTCTTTTCTTTCTTAAAATTATAGCTAAGTCATAATATAAAGAATTATCTCTTAGTTTGCAAAAACTCAGCCTACATACACATCCACAACTAGGGTTCTTATATGGCTGACAGCCCAGTTTGCCTTATTTTGGAAGAGGAGGTTGGGGGAGAGGGCATGAATGTGTTTTTAAGGATTTTAACAAAAAATGCCTTGACTGGTACTGTGGGCAATATGAATACTTCATAGTGCTCAGTACAACTAGGATGGTGTGGCCTTGCTTACATGGCTTTAGCAATCTTTTCTGATTAACTTTAAATGAATTCAGCTTTATGGGCTGTGTTCTAAAGAACTGCCTCGAGCCTGGCCGGTGTGGCCCAGTGGTTGAGTGTCGACCCATGCACCAAGAGTCACCATTTCGATTCCTGGTCAGGACACATGCCCAGGTTGTGGGCCCGATCCCCAGTGGGGGGCATGCAGGAGGCGCCGATCAATGTTCTCTCTCATCGATGTTTCTATCTCTCTCTCCCTCTCCTTTCCTTTCTCTCTAAAACCAAGAAAGAAAGAAAAAAGAAAAGAAAAAAAAAAGAACTGCCTTGAGTTCTGAGTCAGACCTCCACATCTTTAGATGTCTGGTGTTGGTGGCAGGTGTTCTTTGATGTCTTGATTTGGACCCTTCCTGTCCCTCTTATGTTAGAAGTACATTCTTTAAGTTAGACATACCTGATTGGGTTAGTATCACTTTAGGAAATGTTTTTATTTATTATTTGGGGAGATTTTAGAACTTCTTATCTAAAGGAGATGAAGGTTTTTGCAGAGAAGAAATGTTGTTTAGAGACTCTGTTTGCTATACCATTTACCCATCTGCACTGCGTTTGTAGCTGTGACAGTACCCAGCACTCCATAGCTTTGCCGGGATTGTTCCTATGCCCTTTTCCTAAATGTTTGAAGTTTTCAGAAAGAAATTTGTGGGGTTGAGCCCCTTAAGTAGCTACTGCCATGTTTTTAAATATATTGTAGTGTTTTCTATTAATTAATCTTATGTATAATTATTCACACCTGTGTCTTTTGATTCTATTTCTCTTGAAGATCTTGCTATTTAAAACTACAATTTATTATTATGTTTTTTAAAGACAAAACTTGCTGTTGTCTTGACAGAACAAGGCATTTATCTGAAGCCTCTCAATGGCTCTGCTCATTGAGTTCCTGGGTGTTGGCTGTCTCAGATCCCCTTTCTAAGGCCCCACTTCCCTGCACACTAGCTTGGTATGCGGGGAGAAGCTGCAGAGTCTGTTGGCTGGGCTTTATTTACGGAAACAGCAGGGTTGAGATTGATTGCGTTGAGAGACAGTGTATGGATGAGGGAGGGTCACAGCACATGCTCAGTCCTGTCAGTGTGAGGGGGAAGTTTCTGCGTTCTGCGTGAAGGCTTAGGTCATAGCACACGCTCAGTGAAAGCTCTATGAGGTCTCTCAGACTGCATGTGCCTCCATTTTGAGTTGTTAGAGTAGAAAAGGGCAGAGTTTTAGCAGTAAGTAGAGGTTCAGGGAGGCAGCTAGACTCACCAGAGCCTCTGTTAGTCATGGATGATCCTTTCAGCCCCTGCAGGTAGGCTAATCTTCCTCTGGCCTCACCGAGACAGTGATGGTTTTTGCTGCTCTTTCTCACTTCTGAAGATGTTTATGAATCATTTCATCATTCATAGTGCATGTTCCTGAGAGCCTTTAATTCAGCCCCGGCTGGCCATGTATGTAGGTGGTGTTGCGAGGCGTGAAATCAGAGCTAAGGATGGGTTCTACCCGGAGATGCATTAAAGCAAGTGGGGAACATTGTGGGTCCCTCTGTCCCTGTCCTCTTCCCCTTTCTCTCATCTCTTCCTCTCTCGGTGTAGTTTTAACTTGCTGGGTGCTCTGTGCCGAGCTTGTTTGCCTTCAAGCACCTGCAGAGCAAACCTGCAGGCTGCTGGGTTAGGGAATGCTTGGGCCCCAGAGCAGTCTGTTTGGATATTTTAGGAAGGGTGGTAGGTGGGCAGCTATTGGTTGCTTTGAAGGTGGGTGGAACCTGTTTTGATTGAGAGCCTGTTTGCCAGAGCAAATTATAATTCTTGTAATCTTTTTGTGAAGTCTGAAAATGAAATAGTGCACACGTTTTGACATATACAGGGGACAGTTGTGGATTATGGTTGCAACAATATCACCTTAAAATGGATTTTTTAAAAATGAAAGATATGTCACACCACTTTTTACTGTCCAGTGCTTTAAAAGGAAGCAATCCTTTCTTCCTTTTGGAGCTTATGGAAATTTTTTTGGCAATTAAAAAAATTATGTGCAGTGACATGTGTGTTAGAAGTTGAAGTTCCAGGTATTTTGTTTATTTATTTTGTATTAGCAGAGGATGGCACATGTGTATGTGTATTTTGTTGTGTGACTTGTGAATTCTGGAGGAGAGAAGTAAAAGAGAAGTCGATGCCTATTGAGGTGGAGGCATTGACCAGGCCAGGCTTTGTGCCCACTGCTTGATGGAGCTGGACATTAGTCTTTTCTGGGAGCAGAAGTTCCACTTTTATGTGTCCTGTTTGCAGATGATGCTCAGAAAGATGGCTGTCACCATGGTCAACTTAGGGGAGCCAATCTAAGTTGAAGTCTTACCCCAGTAAAATATTAAGTGAAGTGTTTAAATTGTATCAGTTATTCCTCTTTCTTTCGTCCCTTCTTTCTTTTGATGAAGATTGAAAAAAATTTTGAAGTGACACTTAAGCTTTGTGCATTTGCGAGGATGAAGGGGAACTGAGTATGGGCGAATGTGCAACTGAAAAACTCATAGGTTGACACAGGGAGAAATTCTTCATGTAGTGAAACAATGACAAGAGGAGGCCCCTAATTTTGATGGAAAGGTTTTGGAAAGCTAATAGTGCATTCTAGACACTGAAAATATTGCTGAAGTGTAATCTGGCTCCTAGCAGGTTCAGTTTTGGGATTATGATTAAGGACATGAATTATACAGGGGTAATTTAGGATTAGTGCATTTATTACTGGTTTTTAATCTCTTCTTCCATTCATGTGAGAGGTGCCTTCCCATTATGATTGTATTTATTTGAATATTGCATTTGGGAGTTTGGGACAGATACCCACTTTCCCCCAAACCGTGTAGTAGTGCTTCTGGAATGTGTCTTATTTCCCTCTATTTAGTAGCATATTTATTTTTCTAAGTATAAAATTGTCCTTTCTTTAGAGAAACTGGGTATTGTAGCACTTGCTGATCATTCACATGTGGGATCCTTGCAGGACTAAAGGTTCAGATATATTTTAGAAAACCCATTACTCGAATTAGGAGAATACTTGTTAGGGAAACAGTTGTGGAGCTGCCTTTCTGTTCTAGGGTCTTTAATTCTTCTTAAACTTGTTTTCTCTTTCTTACATTTAGCAAATAAAATGTGAACAGGAAGTTGTATTTGTAGCTCAGTCAACTCTGGTCAGGTTCCTCCCCCTTGTGTATTTGTGGAGCTTGCATGCAGCTACCTGTTTAGACCATGAGGGCTTGTAGTTACTATGGCGATCTATGGGAACCCTTTGTTGTTAAGAGTTGAATGTCTGTGCTTCAAATCCAGTAAAGTAAGTCACTGGAGCTATATCTTGGGTGGTTTGCATTTGTTCTATATGTTCCTGTTTTGGAAAAATAATTTGGGAATATTATTTGCTGGCAAGCCATCTCCTGGCTTAGGGCTTCTATGTTTGTCTGGTGGTGGTAGAGGTGAAGAACAGCACATGGGAAGTTACTCTCTTGGTTAGTGAAGTTGTCTAGGGTCTGTGTTGCTTGGACATTGAAAACATGCTAGTTAGTTTCATTTTAGCTAATTGCTCCCCTCCTGTTATACTTCAGAGTATCAGGATGTGTTGATGAATATAGATAGTGTGTTTCCAAAGGAACATGAAAGTAAGAGTTTACCAAAATATTGTCCTGATTTTAGCTCCTTATCATTACATTAGAATCTTGAATCAGAATCTGAGGTTGAGTCACATTTAAAGTGTTCCTCTGTCAGCATAAATTTTGCAGAGCCTATGAATCTGCTCATAACATAGGTCTGTTTTCTACCACTTCCTAGACTTTTGTCTGGTGCGTTAGCTTATGTATCAGAAGACTCTGATACGCCCTAAGACTGATGTGCACCGTGTCTGTGATTTTACAGTTGTTCATTGTTCCTCATTCTTTTTCCTTTTAAATTCTGTTTTACTTTTTGGATGTTACTAAAATGCATTTTCTTTCCACCAGAGAGGCATTCATTCTAAATCTATAAAAAAGATCAGTAAATGGTGGTTAAACATATTGGTCACTAATTTAATTTAGTGAAGTTTAGGATCTGTGTTGCCTGGACATTGAAAACATGCTAGTTTCATTTTAGCTAATTGCTCCCCTCCTGTTGTACTTCAGAGTATCAGGAGAGACAGAAAATAGAAAATATGGGCTAAAGAGAGGTTTGAAATTGTGTGTGTGGTCACAAATCTCCTCTCAAACGGGTAATTATCTGTATTGAGCATTTTCTGATAGAGCGGGATACAGGTTCTTGAATGTATCTTCAAAGCAAATTTGAAAGAAAGCTAATCTAGTCTCATGATGTATACTCTGATACTTTGGGTCTAAGCTAAAATAGTTTATTCTAATTCAGTTGGGATTACTAGACATTATTTCTATAGTTCAGAATTATTTGAACTATACATTTATTTGTGACTATATGATTGATTGTCTTCCCTATTAGATTCTAAGCTTCTGGGGCATGGACCATGTCTGTTCTTTAGCCTCAGTTCCCAGTACAGTGCCTGGCAAATGGACCTCCAGCCTAAATATGTTGCATAAATCAGTGGCATCTATGGTAAGAGAAAAGACTAGATTTGGAGTTAGAGGTATGGTTCACCTTCCACCTACTAAGTGACATTAAATAAATTCCTTCTCTCTGAACTTCAGTTTTCTCTTGGGTCATATGGAGATAATAGTTCTCACAGTTATTAAGATTGGATGAAACAGTGTGAAAGTAGCATATAGTTGCTCAGTATATTATTGTTATTAATTCAAAGGCCAACTCTACAGTTTCTTTTAGGTATGTTTCTCTCAACAACATCTGTATTTTTTGGTCAACCTGTTTAATGAAAACAATGTTAAGAATTATGTTAGGAATTCTGGTAAGTTAAGTTAGTGACCAATATGTTTAACCATTATTTACTGATCTCTTTTTTTCTTATGCTCTTTGCGTGCTTATAGTTTTACTTACACTTCTTGAATAGTTTTTTTAGAGAAGCTTTACTTCCATAATGGTTAACATTTGGTATGTTCAGCATTTAGTGTTGCTCTTTTCTTACCACTTTCTCTAACTGTGTGTGTGTGTGTGTGTGTGTGTGTTAATGTTTGTGTTGCCACCAGAGGTGCTGCTGGATCTCTCCCTTCCCCAATATTCTCACCACTACAGTGAAGAGGAATAAGGTGATGGTCATATTTTTTGTAGCATTAAAATTTTTTAAAATATGTTTTTATTGATTTTTTTAGAGAGAGAGAGAGATAGAAACATCAATGTGAGCAAGAAACATTGGTCAGCCGCCTCCTACATGCCCCCTACTGAGGATTGAGCCCAAAACCCAGGCATGTGCCCTGACAGGGAATTGAACCGGGACCTCTCAGTCTGTGGGACGATGCTCAATCCACTGAGCCATAGTGCTGGGCTTTATAGCATTTTTCAGACTTCCCACTCAGAACAAAATGACATTTAGATGTGCATTGTAGACCTACTTATTTGTGCCAAAGTCCCTCTTTTCCTGAGGACACTCTATTTCTGTTTATTATAAAGTTTGATTTCAGTCCAGCCGGTGTAGCTCAGTGGTTGAGTGTCGACTCATGCACCAAGAGGTCGCCAGTTCAATTCCTGGTCAGGACACATGTCTAGGTTGTGGACCCAATCCCCAGTGGGGGGCATGCAGGAGGCAGCCAACTGGTGTTCTCTCTTCATCAATGTTTCTATCTCTCTCTCCCTCTCACTTCCTCTCTCTCTGAAAATCAATAAAGGAAAAAAAAAAGTTTGATTTCAGTGTGCAACAATCCAGCAACAGTTCTGGTCAGGAGATTGGCTTAATCTTCAAATACTGCTGCTTTATAAATTATTTCAATCACAGTGGGATTTTAAAAATACACTTGTCCCTCGTTTATCACGGTTACTCCGTTCCAGACTCTAACGGTTGCACCTGGCATTGAAGGATTCCTGGGGTGTTCAAATACATAGGCCTACAGTCCATATGTACAGTAATTTTCATTTTAATTGTAATACAGGGGTGTATAATTGACTCAGACAAGAGAGCGCACTGTATCATTTTCACTGTCTCAATCAACTTTTTAATGAATATATTTGAAAAAAACCACGATAGAGTGAGGCCGCAAAAGTCGAAGCGAGAAGTGGCGAGGGATGACTGTAAATTTGTTTTCTAAGGCATCAGGTGTGTGTGTGTATGTGCGTGCGTGTGCGCGCGCCCGAGCAGCTTTGTGTCAGACTGTGGTCCTTACAGCTATTTCCTTGTTTGCAGCCAGTGATGACAGTAAAACCCAGGAGGAGCCTGAGGTGGGATGCAGTCATATGCCATGGGCAGATACACTGAATGTTATTATGTAACGGGCGAGGCCAGACAAGACATATAGACAGTGGAGTAAAGTCACTGTAGTGCTTTGAAACCAGATTCTTTCTTATATGTTGTTTAAAAATTTTTAAACCATTTTTTCTGATATTAAATATTGTTGTGTAGAGGCCATGTTTACTGCCCCTTATTGTCAGCATGGAAATTCTCCCTAATCCTCAACCAATGCCTAAATTCTTAGCCTGGATTCTGAATTATATGTAGGAGACCCTGTGGAGGAAGCTGCTCTGTGGCCTGGAGTCCTCTGTAATTAACTGAGCTGTGACCCTTAGAAAGAGCACCTTTATCCCCTCAATCCTTGGTTTCCTCTGGTGAACTGGAAGATTGGATTAGATGGGACTTCCATCAGAGAGTGTTTAGAATATTGTGATTCTCGATTTTGGAGGAGTTCCTGTCTTGACCTTTGCATTTGTGTATGAATTTGGAACATTAACTCTTTCAGCTGTTGACTGATTCTCTTTTTCTTTTTCTTTTCTTTCTTGTTTTTAATGAACACTGAATTTTGTTCCTGCTGAGCACTTTATCAAACTTGTATCAGATTAATTTTGCTTGGAGGGCTAGTAGTCTGTTACAAGTAACTTGACTGAATTCTGTAACAAAATGCTTAGTTGCTATCTATGGCTAACTAATAATTGAGTTAAAATATTGGAGTCATTTGTTCATTTAAGATATATTTAGTGAGTGCCAGTGGGCTCTGACATGTAATGGGGAGCTAAAAACAGACTTGGTTCCTGCCCACATGGTGCTTTTGGTCTAACAGGCAAGGCATCCTTTGAAATAAATAATTATACAAAATAAATATAAAATCATGACTGTGATAAGGGCTGAAGAAGAGATAGATAGGTGTTGCTTTGGGAACTCAGAGGAATTAGCTTCTGTTCTCACTTACTGCCAGTACTTAGAGCTAATAATATGACTACTATGCAACAGGAGCTGTGCCTACTTCTTTCCAGAGAACAGTTTTTATTTTTACAGCAACTTTGTAAACTAGTCTTTAAGAACTTCATTTCATAGATGAGGAAACTGGGGCTCAGAGAGATTGAGTTATGTCTTCAAGGTCATGCTTAGAGCTAGCAAAACCTTGGTAGTAACATTTCAATCCATGTTCATTAGACTCTGAAATCTGAGCTCTTCCCCTGCTCCTGAGCATCTAGACACAGGTGTGTCTAATAGCTCCTCCCCCCTAGTAGTTGGGTGCCAAAGTCGTGGGGCATCCTGGTAGGATGTACAAAAAACAACAACATGGTGATTCTTTCAGATTTAGGGACAATATTTTCTATCTTAAAATGAATGAGAATATGTTCTAGAATAGAATACAAAATTTACATGAATTTTTAAGATACGATGTTAGACTTTAAAGAAATCACAGACTTGTTAAAAACTCCTTTAGAATATGTATTCATGTTGGACAAATCTGAGAAACCCTGTACACTGTTCCAGTCTTCCTCCTCATCAGCCTAATTTTCATGCCTGCCCACCCTTCTAAAAGGAAGTGATTCTGATAAATTGCCTTTCTGTTTTCCTAAAATTTGGTGTATTGTTTCCTGACCTACAGTCCATTTCTGTGGTCATTTTCTGAATGAGGTAATAGAATTTCTGGTCTTCTTTTTGTTGATTTCATGTCAGTCTTCCTGCTTAATTCAACACACTGTAGAAAAGATAAGAATGATCTCTCTGAGCCTTGCCATCTGAAGGACAGGTAAAAGAAGATTGCACAGTGATTCATTCACACATGACACCAGCCACAGAGCAGGGCTCTGACTTGAGAGTTATCAGGCCCAGCCTTTTGGGAATGGGCCAAAGGCCACACTGCTGTTACATTCTGTGTTTGGGGTGGGGACCAGGTCTGGGTTATGATGGGAAGTCATGCCAGCTCCTCCAAAAGGCCTCTGTTCTACCATCTCATGTCATTTCCCCTGGACCCCGTGTTCTTGACCCTCTTCTTCCCCTATTAACCCAAGTCCTTGTCTCAAGCAGTTACCATGCTCATGTAGAGATATTTGGGTGCCTTGAGCAAATGTTCACAGACCCTTGTCTCCCTCACTCCATCCCCTCTCATTAGGATGAAGAAGCGAATCTGTCTGGGCAGGCTCCTTTTTCCAGCTAACACGCTCTTCTCAAGGAGCCCTCTCTGTGTCTAGCCAGCCAGCCTTCTCATCTCCTTTGCATAGATGTGTCTCCCTTTTTGATATTCAGTTGCAGGCTTCCTGCTCCTTTCTGTCCATTCCCTGTTTACTTCTTAGACTAAAATGTTTCCATGGTAACAGGTTACTTTTCAAAGGGAACATCTTGTCATTTTATTTAATCCACTGCAGCTGAAGAGGCCTGAAATATTAAGTTGTAGTTGCCATGGATACTGCTTTGTTACATTGGTTTCTTTTGTATCAGATTGCATATACAATGAATTTCTTCTATTTTTTTTTTTAATACTCAAGGAATAAACACAATGACTTACCATTATTCTTGTAATTTGGCTTCTGGGACTATTTTTTCATATTCCAAAGCAAAGATTTGTAGAATAATGAGGACTGAGTCTCAGCTGATTTGAAAAACATGTATTATTTACATTAGCCACACAGAGGAATTCCTCTCTGCTGGTGAGGATGGTGACAGTTCTTTTTTTTTTTTTAAATATGATTCACAGTTAAGGATTTCTCAAAAAAGATGACCCATACCAGAGATCCTTCAGTAAACAGAGAAAAAAAGAAATTTGTGACTTGAGTTAATTCCTGAATCTCATTGCTCATTAGCTGTGGCATTCTTTCTTTAGTTAACTTGTTCATCTGTCTACAGTATATTTTGCGGGGAATCTATTTGTCATTTAATCAACTTTTCTCATGTCTGGCTTTCTTTCTTATCCTCAGTTTGTCTGTAATGCTGTACTCAGCTAACCTCTTCTTTTGACTTTTTAAAAACTTTGAATTTTTTAGGTGCACAGGAAGTTGCAAGATGCTACAGAGTGCTGTCCTGCACCCTTCTCTCACTTCCCCCAATAGGTACATTGTATATGATGTAGTGCAATATCAAAACCTAGACATCGGCATCAGTACAGTGTGTGCATAGTCCTGTGCCATTTCATCACAAGTGTAGCTTTGTGTACCCACCACCATAATGTAGATCTGTTTGGTCCATCATCACACAGATTTTCCCACCCTCTCCCCTCTCCTTCACCATTCCTAACACCTTGCCACCACTAATCGTTTCTCCATCTCTATAAATTTGTCATTGTCATAGTGATACATAAATTGCCCTTTAACGTTGATAGCTTTTTTTTTCTAATATGATTTTCAAGCTTTAAAAAACTCTCTTTTTGATTATTTTGTCTTGCTTTAGTGCTTGAAATGAACATAGAACTGAATTAGAGAAAAGGATATGGCTTCTCATACTGGTTCTATTTGTTTGTAAGTAGTTGTACAATTCTGGTTCCGTAACTTAATCACTCTGCCATATGGGACTCTGATTGGGAGTTCTGACTTTGGAGTTAACTAAACTTGAGTTTGAATCCTGATTTTTCCACATGTTAACTCTGTAATCTTTGTCAATTTCTTAACCTCTCTTAGGTTCAGTTTCCTTATCTGGCCACGTAACAGCAGCACCTACTTTATAGTTATGCTTAAGATTAAATAAGAAAATATATTGAATTTGCTTGGCTTGAAATGCCTGGCACATAGCAGATGTTCAGTGTATATGTTAAATTCTTTATTGATATTATAGTTAGTACTGCTATTTTCTATAAAGTGAAGATACTGCTTCATAAGGAATAATGAAATAATGTATGCCTGGCATAGTAAGCACTATTCATTTGCTTCTGTTTATCATACAACTATGAGATATCTGAATTTAAGATACTGTAGGTGAAAACCCTGAGGCAAGGATAAAGGTATACACAGATGTGTCCTGCATTATCCCGGGGTGTGACTTCCATCTCTGGTCTCTTATTTCATATGTAGTATCCCTTATCTGGCCTTCTTGGGATTTACACTGTCCTTGGTCTGGATTTTTGTTCCTTAATTGATGGCCACTTTCGCTTTGCCCATAGCCACTCTATTAATTAAACAATGGTGTATATCAAGCAGAAACCTTTTTGTAGCTGTGTTGTTTAAACACAAGATAGAATGAGATCTGGATTTCTGTGAATGTCACTACTAATACTTCAATTAATTTCAAGATATGAATTAAATGAATTAATATGTAAAAGGAGATAATACTGTATAGTCCCTAGAACAGATGTAAAGTACTCAATTGTTAGCTATTGTGCTACTAATCGATGGGTAACCCTGGAATCTTCTGGATTAGGGGCTTTTTGAATTTTAGCCTCCAATATTTTTTAAAGTTCAGAATGCTTCCTAAGTAGCACTTCTCAAAATGTGGTTTGTGGACCCCATTATAAATTTTATCAAACCCCAACCCTTGAGGTCTATCTTTGTGATGTTTTTTGTGAAGAAATGGGAAGTGACATGAAAGACTTCTGTTGCATACCCAAGGACATGGACTGGTTGTTTAGAAGCTTACCTAGCCACTTTTCCCATGCACACCATTTTTATTTGAGAGAATAATTGACAAACTGGTTGTTCACACTGGGGTAACTGGCAGACACTTTATTGAAAGTGGAGGAAGTAAGCCTGCCATTTCAAGAAAAACAACTGATCATATTTGGTAATGCTAAGATTTAAGCTTCAGAGTAAAAATTAGGATTTTGAAAAACTGGACCCACCGCTTTGAGTTTGACAGCTTCTTTGCACCCATAGGCTTTTCTTATGAGACAGGTGGTGATATTAATGAATGTGATTTTTTTAAGTGTGTAATGTGCCCTGGCCAGTTTGGCTCAGTGGTTAGAGCGTCAGCCCGTAGACCAAAGGGTCGTGGGTACGATTCCTGGGTTGAGGGTTTGATCCCCACCCCTGGTTGGGGTCAAGCAGGAAGTAACCAGTTGATGTGTCTCTCTCACATCGATGCCCTCCCCCCCAAAAAAATCAATTTAAAAAGATCCTTGGGTGAGAATTAACAACAACAAAAAGTGTGTAATGAATTGTATTGATATTTAGAAGATCTGGAAAACTTAGTGAACTAATATTTTCCATCTAACCAATGTATGACATTATAAAATCATGTCTTGGTAGAAGATCTATCCATAGACCAAGACAGACTAATGGATTTTAATGTAAAAGAGTCCAAAAGGTCATTAATAAAGTTTTAGATTCACATTGTGTAAAATCCTTTAAGAAACAATCACTTGTTGAGTTTTTGGTGTAGTATCAAAAAGAATATCCATAATTACCAAAAAGGTATTAAAATATTCTTTGCTTTTCCAGTTACACATCTGTATGAGGCAGGATTTTCCTCATATACTTTACTTGAACCAAAACAACATGTTGCAACATGTTGAATGTAGAAGCAGATATGAGAATCCAGCTATCTTCCATTAAAGAGATTTGCAAACATGTAAAACAGTGCCTTTATTTTCACTGTTTTTCTGTGTAAGTACAGTCATGTCATGTTTGATAAAAATTTTATGCATGTTAATATGCATAAATAATGAGCTTATTGTTATAAATAAATAAATAACTATTTTGAAATTTCTCACAAGCACAACTTAGTTGGGATGCTCAGTAATTTGAAGAATATAAAAGGGCTTTTTACAAAGATATCACTGAAAGTTAAGAAGGGAGCCCCTACCCCTTTCAAAGCCAAAGTCAAGACTTTGAAGACAAAGGAAGCAATGCCACACAAAAAATGCAGATCCGCACACCACCCACCTTCTGACAGCCATAGACAGCCTAAATGTCCTCGGAAGAGCTCCCCCTGGAGAAACAAGCTTGACTACTATGCCATCGTCAGATTCCCTCAGACTACTGAGTCAACCATGAAGAGGATAGAAGACAACAATACATTGTGTTCACTGTGGATGTCAAGGCCAACAAGCACCAGATCAAACAGGCTGTGAAAAAGCTCTATGACATTGACATGGCCAAGGTCAACACCCTGATCAGGCCTGATGGAGAGAAGAAGGTGTATGTTTCACTTACTCCTGACTATGATGCTTTGGATATTGCCAACAAAATTAGGATCATCTATACTGAGTTCAGCTAGCTAATTCTAAATATAAAATTTTTACACTGTAAATAAATGTGAAGGGGTCTGAGACCAAAAAGTTTGAGAATTGTTTACCTAAGAGGAAAAATGTAGTAGTCAGCATATGATTATCGAGTGTTTTCTACAAGCTGTTGATATTACATTTAAATAATAATTCCTGGTGATTTTTGTCAAGTTTCCTTCAAGTTAGAAGGAAAATTGGTAACGCTAACTGCTTATTTTTCTTAAAGCGGTACTGGTGATCTTAGTAGTCCAAGGAACTTTTAATTTGTCCTGAATGCATAATAATGCCAGGCAGGGACTATATTAGACTCTGGGGGTATACAAAAATGAATTAAATCTCAATTCTTGTATTTTAAAAGCTGATAGTCCCAGAGTGGTGGAGGTAGGAAATGCCCACATAGCAGACTTATCCTCTACAGTGTGGTATGAGCCACAAGAGGAGCGTTCAGGAAGACGGGAGCAGAGAGGCAGCAGGGGAGGAATGTTTGATTTAACAGAGTTTGGATGCTGTCAGAAGAGGGGAGGGTGGTGGTAGTTCTGTGGATTTTAGGTACAGCTGGATACTGGCAGTTTCCCATGAAGCCTACTTCTTGTCTTTCATCTTTAGTTCATATTTTGACAGTTTTTCTGTCGGATGCAGCCATTTCTCACTAATGGGTTCTGTTACTATCTATCTCTTTTTATCTTGGACCTAAAAAGTATTTCTGCCATATATTCTGTATTTGGGAGTTCCTGGACATGGCAGCTAATGCCAGTGTCTGCTTCCCTAAGATCCTGACCCTGCTCAAAAATAACTGTTGTGTCTCTTAGTGTGAAATCCTAATATTTGAAAGTTGCATATGATTCAGAAATGCTTTTGTTGTAAAAATTGATTTTTAAATATGTTTTTTAAAAGGTTCTTTGTTTTACCTTTATTTTGTACTTTTTACTTACCTTATAGTAGCCTTCATGAATGTAAACATAAATGAGAGAAAACATTTCCAATTTAGGCTCTTAAGATTCCCCAACACATTTTCCCCCCTCATTTGGATCATTATTAGCAGTATTAATAATTATTAGCCTCCATTTTTACACAAATAAGTAAGGTCTAAGTAGTTCTATTCAATCAGATATTTGGGGGTTTGTTTTTATTATTGTGGTACATTTCTTGTTGAGATTTTTAAAAAAATTTTCTTTATTAATTTTTAGAGAGAGAGGAAGGGAGAAGGAGAGAGAGATAGAAACACCGATGAGAGAGAACGTCGATTGGTCGCCTCCTGCGTGCCCCCCACTAGGGATTGGGCCCACAACCTGAGCATGTGCCCTGACCGGGAATCGAACTGGTGACCTCTTGGTACATGGGTCGACACTCAACCACTGTGCCACACTGGCCGAGCAATTGTGGTACATTTTAAAGCTAATATCACATTGGCTTATTAAAATATTAAAAGAAAATAAAAACAAAAAAACATAAAAGAGAAAAAGTATTAAAATGAAATGAACCAGGAATGTTTGTCTTGGAATTATGAAGGACTTAGCAGTGTCTGTAGCAGTGATGGGAAATGCTTTCATAACCAAACACTTGAGAATCTTGGCATAACATAGACCTTCTAGAACAACCTGAGAGAGGAGCTGTGGGTACAAATTACTGGATGGGCTGTGGCTGCAGCTTTCTGAGTTGATAACGTTTTGGCTGGACTTAGTGTAGGCAAGCAAACATTTGGAAAGTATTTAGAAATAAAGGAGAGAGCTTTTGGCAGCTAGTTTTATTCATAGCTAGTTATGAAACAAAGGGACAAGTTAGAAGGAAAATTGGTAACGCTAACTGCTTATTTTTCTTAAAGCGGTACTGGTGATTGATAGAGTCTCTTGGTCCAGTGGTTCTTCTGCATACCTCCCTAAACAGCTTCTTATGATTCTTACAGAAACCTGCTAGAACAGTCTGTCTTCTAGCTTCTGTTTTTCAACATGTCGTTCACCTACTGAAGACACGAAAATGGCTTACATTTTAAGTCTGCACTTCATCCAAGCTTTTCCCCACCATGTCCCTCTCTCTCCCTCTCAACCTGCTGTCTCTGCAGGGCTTTCCTTCCACTTGGGAAGCCAGCCCTTTGTAGTGCTTGTCTTCTCCTTCAGAGGTCTCTTTGGAACTTAACCCTTTCATGGACTGTCTGCTCCTGAAGCCTGCCTAATTTTGGCCACTCCCCTGATCAGTTTTGTATTCTGTTTCTCCTGAAATGTTTTGTGCTCATGAACATAGTGATTGAAATTGTTCTGGTGTTTTGGGGATGGATGCTACCTCCCCTGGTAGGTGGGGTGTAAGCTCAAAAGTACTGGGCCACACGTTTTTCTTTTTGTTACTCGTCTCTCCTTTGTCATATCTACTGGCCACCTTTGCCCAGATGAGACTCTTCATGAGTAAAATTGTTGGATTAAAAATGAAGGCAGTACTGGACCCAAGGCCTCTGAAGGAAATAATAGTTTTTTAAATTTACTTTAACAACTTCAGACATAATGGTGGGCATATCAGATCCACAGGAGAGAAACAAGAGACTGCTTCCTCTCTGGTGCTTTGCTGTTTTATAGTGCTCTTCAGCTCAATGCAAGGTGACACATACTCACTGAGCAGCTCTTCCTGTGTAAAAGTCTTCTCCTGGGCACTAGTGACAGTTCAGTGGTGACTGTAAACCCAACAGATACTGGTCACTGGACACAGAAAAGGTTTTCCTAATGTTACAGGTAGCTGGGAACTGTGAGCTCTGGGAGGGCAGGGACTATATTTCTTTGTTCTCCATTGTACACTCAGTAAGTGCCCTATGCAAGGCCTGGGGCAAAAAGATATTCAATGAATATTTCATAGAGTGAAAAGAGGAAGACTCCCTACACTTTTCTGGGTGTGTGGAGTGAAATGGGGAGGGCATCAAGAAAGACTTCTTGAAAATAGTAGCTTTTAAAAGGAACTTGGATGGTTAGGATTTGGAGCAAGGGAGGGTAGGCCTTGCAAGTGCAGTAAGAATGGCATAGACCTGCTGTCTCGGAGTTGTGACCTAGGTTTCTGTGACATGGCTAAACACACCAGGAAGGTCCAAATCGTTGGTAAATGTGGGACCTGTTATGGTGCCTCCTTCAGGAAAATGGTGAAGAAAATTGAAATTAACTAGTATGCCAAGTACACGTGCTCCTTCTTTGGTGAAACCAAGATGAAGAGATGAGCTGTGGGATCTGGCACTGTGGTTCCTGCATGAAGACAGTCACTGGTGCTGCCTGGACCCACAACACCACTCTGTCCTTGCAGTCACATCTGCTATTAGAAGACAAGGAATTGAAAGACCAGTAGAAGCTTCACAAATTGAAACACTGCTATCCTATAGTAAATGAGTTAATTTGTGTTACAAAAAAATAAAAAATAAAAAAGAATGGCATAGATTGAAATGAGACGAGCCCTTTCACCTCCAAGACCTGCTGGGCTCATTCCCTTTCATCTCTTTCGTCTCTGCTCAAGTTTCACTTTATTAATAAGACCTTTCGTGACTATCCTGTATAAAGAGCTGTAAAAATATTTCATCATTTACCATCTACTCAATTCCTTGGCCTTTATCATCATCTGACCTATTATTTGTTTCTTTGTTTCTAACCTGAATTAGAATATAAGTTCCAAGAAGGCAAGGACATTGTTCTGTTCATTGCTTTATCCTCAACACCTAAGACAATTCCTGACTTATAGTTGGTGCTTAATAAATATTTGTTGAATGAATTAATGAGTGAATGACAGTGTGTGTGCTAGGAACCATAAATTATCTTGTTTATATTTTAATAAGGTTTATTGTAGGGCACCCTGAAATGTTTGAAAAGAATAAGCGTCTATTGGGATTATACTGTCGGCATGCGCCTCTTTCTGAGGCATGGAAGCAATGATGGTAAAGGTTCTTCAACGGGAAGCTGCAGTAGTGGGGTTTTTAGGAGAAAAAAGTTGAGAGGTGTGAGGTGGGGGAGTGTACATGTACAGGGCATGTACACATGGATTCTTCCTGAATTATACCTCATTTATTTGAAGTGAATTACTTTCCTTAAAAAATATGTGAACGTTTATGTCAAAACTACATTTGCTAACCAAATCTACTGTTTTCCTGACAGGAGGCTGAACAGTACCCAGGGGGAAATTCGTGTCGGTCCTAGCCATCAGGTAAAGTGCATTTCAGTAGCTTCCTTAATAGGTTTTTATTTCTTCTTAGTCTGCTGCCCTTTTATTTTGTTGAGGAGCAACTTAGAACTCTTGTTATCTCTACAGGCATTTTTATATAAATGTACAGTTTTTTTTTCCAGATTACCTCATACTTTTATTTTTTAATTATGGTAAAATATGCATAATGTAAAAATTATCATTTTAACCATTTTTAAGTATATAATTAAGTGGCATTAAATACATTCATAGTGTGTAGTCATCACCACCATTGACTTCCAGAACTTTTTCATCTTCCCAAACTGAAACTGTCACCACTAAACACTAACTCCCCATTCTTTTGCCCTCAGCCCCTGGCACCCACAAGTCTACTCTCTGTCTGTATAAATTTTCCTAATCTACATACCTCAGGTCAGTGGAACCACACAGTATCTGTCCTCTGTGTCTGGCTTATTGTACTTAGCACGATGTCTTCATGGTGCACACAGGTTGTAGCATATGTCGGGATTCAGTTCCTTTCTAAGGCTGAATAGTCAGTCCATCGTACGTATACATCAACTTTTGTTTATCCATTCACCCATCCATGAACATTTGGTTACCACATACATTGATTATAACTTTTTAAAAGCTCTCTTTCCTTCAGAAGAGTCAGGATGGTTAGGATACTTGTCAGTTGGAAGCTTGTTGTATTGTGACCTGTGCCCTCTCATGCTTTATTTGGTTTACTGAGACTCTGGTGTCATGTTTGTCATCTCTTCCTTTGATCTCTCTGTCAGTTAGGATGCTTTGATGGGCAGGAGCAGAAAACTCTGGCTGAACTTGGCTGAACCCACAAATCATCACACCCTGGTCAGGCAGGACCAGGCTCTGTGGCTGTCCTGGTGCTTGGCTGTCTCTGTGAGCTGGCTTCCTCCTGAAGCCGTTAGCTGAATTCACTGATCCTAAGATGCTCTTCTTTCCTTCACATCTTATTGTCTCTGACGGACTTCATTGTACATTCTGTGGTATGATTATAATGTAATGGGCAGCATTTCTCCTTACTAAATGCACATAAACTAATAGTGGATCTTACAGTGAATGAAATACAGCAAATGTTGAGGGGATCATTCTTCTCTTCCCTTTAGAAGCAAGGAACATTCTCCCAGAAGGTCTCCCTTAGTCCTCATCTCATTGGCATAGATTGGGTCATGTGTCCACTTCTAAACCATGAGGAAAATGGGTTTAGCATTATTGTCATTGGAGTTGGAATGGATGTTGGGGGAGTCAGCCACTGTCAGCCAGCACATACTAGAGACACGAGATACAGGCAACTCCTTATAAGGTATAGAGATTTTAGTGGTCTATCTAGTTAGTCATTTTTCTATCTGATTTTGAGTATTTCTTGTATGTCATTCATATTTTTAAAAACTTATTTTAACTCTGTAATGAGAAAGAAATTAAGAAGTAAAGGAGTATTAAAACCAAAACACAGAAACCATCAGGGACATCTAATTACTAGAAGATACTTCTCATCCCAGAACTGGGGTTATAACAGACAGACAGAAAGAAGCTGCAAGAGGACACTCCCCTTAATGTCTGCCTTGTTCAGGTATAAAAAGTCCTCACTTAACATTGTTGATAGGTTCTGTGACTAAGTGAAACGACGTATAATGAAACCAATTTTACCATAGGCTGATTAGTACAAACAAGAGTAAACTGAAGTTCCTATGGCATATCCTCAGCGTTAAAATGAAATGACAGTGAACAAAAGGACCTACTGTATACCCTTTTCTTGGTGTGACCTATTCAGTAGGGCTGACTACCATCTCTCCACTGTATTTTCTATGCCTTCAGGCCTGGGACTTATATTTTAACCAGGGGATCCAGTACCAGCCTGGTACCACTTGATTACATCGCCTTCTCTCTGCTCTCTCTTCCTACTCTATTTTCACACCTATTTTTTTTTCTTCCTCTGTGTGTTTCCAGTGTCTCGAGATCATCGTAGTAGAGTTTTATTTTACAGATTTTTTCTCCTTAGCATAACAGAAAAAGTGGTTTTTAAGTAAAAGATGCTTAAGTTCTTGAAAATGAACAGATTTACTATGTTTGGATTTTTGTATACTTTCATTTTAAATCAGATATTTATTTTATGTCACATTTTAAATATATTCCATAAGCTTTATCTTCAAAAAGAAATGTTTTGGAGCACCAAATATAACAGGACCTTTTTATGAATTGGCAACATTTACCTTCTTAAAATTTTTAACTTTGTTATTAGGTAAAATGTTAACATATGCAAAATAGGGAATGGTAAGTACAGTAAACCTACTTAATCCTTATTACTCAGCTTTCATACATATTATAGTAAAACTTGTTTAATTTATTCTTTCTCACATCTCTCCATTATTTTGAAATGAATCAGAACTATATCATTCACTTGTAAATATCCCAAAGATAAGAGCCCTTTCAAGAAACAGTCACAATATATCACACCTAATAAAAATGAGCAGTTTCTTTCTTTTTTTTTTTTTTTTTAATCCTCACCTGAGGATATTTTTCCATTTATCTCAGATAGAATGGGAGGGAGGGAGAGAGAGGCAGAGAGAAACATTGACGCAAAAGAGACATATCAACTGGCTGCCTCCTGCACGACTCCGACCAGGGCTGTGGACGAACCGCAACTGAGGTACGTGCCCCTGACAGGAATTGAACTCACGACTCATTGGTCCGTGGGCTGACGAAAATGAGCAATTTCGTAATATTCATATGCCCACCATGTCCACATTTCCCTGATTACCTCTCTCACTTTCTCTCTCTCTCTCCTTTTTTTTTTGGATTACAGTTCAAGTTGGAATCTAAATAAGAGTTGTGCTTTGCAGCTGGTTGTATATCTCATAAATCTCTTTTAATTCATGTTTCTCATATTCCTCTCTCCCCTCTCAATGTATGTGTTGAAGAAGCGAAGTGTTTTGTCCAATAGGGTGTCCCACAGTCTGGATTTGGATGACTGAATCTTTGTGTGTCATTAAACTTGTTCCCTTGTCCTGGGCATATCTTGAAAATTAGTAGTTAAGTCTAGGGATTTAATCACACTCTAGTTTGGTACCCTTTCCTGGCAGGAATAGTTGAGGGTGGTGCTCTGTGCGTCTACCAGGAGGTACTTGTGTCTTTTAATGATGATTTGCAGCCTTTGCTTGTTACTTACACCCACTATTTAATTAGGGATCTCAAAATGGTGATATTCTCATCCTGCCATTCCTTGATTTATTAGCTGACTACATGAAGCTTCCCCCTTAACTATTTGATTCCCTGGATCATAGGAAAGGAAAGATTAATGCTTGACTCTCCCCTCAGTGTATAGTTTTCAAAATACAGAGTTGGTTCCCCAACATCTTTCAGCAGTGACCAGTGGGTTTAAGATTGTTTATTATATGCTAACCAGTTGCAGTTATTCTAATTGATGATTAAATGATCTCTTTTGGGGATAGATAAGAGCCTCTTCCTGCTGTCTTCTGTGTCCTTTTGACTCGACCCCAGTGGACTTTGGTAGGTTCCTTTTATCTGGTATGACATGGTTGTAATGTCTCATCTTATTACATTCTCTACCCTAGATCTGGAATTAAACTTTTCTCATAAGAGCCCTCATTATTTCAGTGGAAAGTGACGTATTTTTTTTCCTGGCTGCTAGGGAGTTCATTGTTATTAAGTTGGCTGCTGTTTCCAGGCCTTTTTAGGGAATGGATTAGGAAATATGCTTTTGCTTTCATTTTCTTCTTTTTTTTAAAGATAAAATATATCATGGCTTCTTATAATTCAAATCCAAATTTTTATGTAGATCTTATATTAATTTTATTTTTCTTTCATCCAAATCTGTATCTTTTTCTTACGTCTCAAATTCCCTTTTTAAATGACACCAGCATAAGTATTTGCTTTAATCCCATAATACATTTAAACAGCTCAGAATAACAGTACTCACACTGATACAAATAATGTGATTATTCAAAACAGTTTACTATTAATTTTTTTTTTTTTTGGCTTCACAGTATGTCCCACTAGGGTTGTAAAGGCAAAACAAGACGTTTTAAAGTTATTTAAGATAGTTCCTGAAGAGGAAGTAACTCAATGCATATTTAGGTGCTTTGTTTCATTTTGCTTCAGAGTTTTTAAGGGATTATTGTTTTCTAAACTTAATTTTGTTTTTATAATTATGTAAAATATTTACACAGCTCCAAAGTTAAACATATAAACAAAGTATGTCCAAAAGTCTACCTTCTATCCCTGTCTCCTCCCCTTGTTCCCTCTCTTCCTAACAGATAATTGTTGTTGTTGTTTTTATATGTTTTTGTTTAATCCTCACCCGAGGACATTTTTGCATTTATCTTCAGATAGAGCAGGAGGGAGAGAGGGGGGAAGAGAGAGAGAAACATTGATGTGAGAGAGGCACATCGAGTGGTTGCCACCCACACGACCCCAGCCAGGGCCCACGACAAACTGCAGTCGAGGTACATGTCCCTAGCGGGACCCAAACCTGGACTCTCTGGTCTGCAGGCCGACACTCTAACCGCTGAGCCAAATGGCCAGGGCTTAAATATGTTTTCATTGGTTTTTTAGAGAGAGAGGAAGGGAGAGAGAGATGGAAACATCAATGTGAGAAAGAAAGATGAATTGGCTGCCTCCTGCACAGCCCCTACAGGGGATCGAGCTGCAACTCGGGCATGTGCCCTGACAGGGAATGGAACTGGGACCTCTCAGTCCATGGGACGATGCTCAATCCTCTGAGCCACACCAGCCGGGCTAGTAGTTGTTTTTTAATTTAAGGTTATGATTTCTTCTTATTTATATTCCCCCACCTTCTGTTTCTAGATCAATAGTAGCATAATATACACATCTATACCCCCTTTCTTTATCTTCTAACAATACAGCAGCACAGAGTCCCCTCGTTTCCTTTCCCACTTCATGGAACTCCACTGAGTGCGTGTAACAGTTCATTCTCCAATCCCTATTGATGGGTATTTGGGTTGCTTCCGGTCATTTGCTGTTACAAGTGATGCTGCAATAAATAACCTGTACGTATAGATTTGTACATTTTTGCCAACGTATCTGTGGGATATATCCCTAGAAGGGGGCTGGGTGGCTTAGAGGGCCAAGTGCACATGTAATTCTTAGGATATTACAAAATTTCCCCCCATAGAGATTGTACCATTTTGCATTCATATTAGCAGTGTAGACTTGTATATTGTCACACTTAAGAGATTTATGTTAACCTGGTGGATGGGGAAATGGCATCTCACTGTCATTAATTAATAGTTCTCTTCTCAGCAAGGTAGAGTATCTTTTCCTACCATTAAAAGCCATATGCATTTCCTTTTCTGTAAACTAACTAGTTATATTTCCAGCCCATTTTTCTCTAGGGGAGTTGGTCCTCCCTCACAACAATAGTACTTTTTAATTAATTTAACAACCATTGGAGAGCTACTCCACTAGGTTCTGTGCCTGGTACTGGGGAAGCAGAGCTCAGTACAAATGTTAAAAGATCTTTTGATGTGAATATCTATTGTGTTTTAATTTTATTTCAATACATTCACTGTATATTAAGCAGAACTAACTGTGGCACCCAATTAAATGTGATAAAAGTCAGTACTAAATTAAAGAAGAGCATCTTTGTTTGGAGAAAGTCAGTGCTTTCTCCAATGCCTGAGAGCCACATAGCCTACTGATTTGTTTTGGCAGACAATTGTTTTAAAAACTTGAATGACCAGCATTGAAACCATGAGCTTTCTCATAATCAAGATTTTTGGACTTTGGAAAAAATTGGACAATGCACAAATGCTTATTCTTATTCCTGAGTGGCAGCATTCCCAGGATGGGGCACCACTCTCCATTTCACCCTGGTTCCCTTCATTCTTTAGGACCTAATACCTGCATTTCCAGTCGGGAGCCACTGCCACAGGTGCCTTTGAATGCTTGGAATGTACCTAGTCCAAACTGGGGTGTGTGTTTTATTTAATGTAGATGCTAGAATATTTGAACAGAATTATGTGGCTCTCATTTTATTTTTATTGGACAGTGCTGCCTTATACTAAGCCTGTTTAATTCATTTCAGATTTTTTTGCCTGGGTTCTGTGGACACTGGAGCTTTTAAACTGCAGCTCTTAGTTTAAAATATTAGACTAACATGTCCATGTTCAAATTTTAAGAAAATAAGAACATGTATGTCTTGCAGATAGTTGGCTTTTTATAGATCTCTTATAGGTATGGTAGTACCTGCTTGTTTTGCCCCAGCAGAGTGACGATGAGAAAAGGTTTTCAAATCTCTAAATTACAGCTGATTTAGAATCTTGGTTGTTGAGCACTCATATTCAAATATTTTTTAAATGTGTTATTGTACTGCATATAGTGAACTGTTCATATTTTAATGTATTCTGTTCAGTCTGCTGTGACAGTTCATATCAAGACCCAGAACATTTCTGTCGTCTCAGAAAGTTCCTTCCTGCTCCTTCATAAGCAGTCCTCTCCTGAAGCCACTGCTCATCTAATTTCTACCACCTTCATTTCGTTCCACTCTGCTTTTAATGTTAACCCCGATTCTATGTCTTTTTTTGATGTTTACCATGACTCACATGGACTCTCTTGAGAAGAGCATTCATTTAATAGGATAGTTCATTTAATTTTTAAACAAATATCCTTAGGTGAGATTTCATTATTTGCAGATGTCTCTTTATAAACCTGTTATATTGGAAATGTGTGTGTTTTTTCTTTCTTTATCAGGGTGCTGTAATCTCCTGAAACATTTTTTGTTTTATTTTTTTTATTCATACATGTCCATTTCTGTTTCACTCTGGATCTTTCTGGCCCTGGTTTAACTTTGACACTGTTTGCTGGTCTGTAAGTAGAGATTAAGCAGTCCATTGTGAAATCTGTGTTGAAATGATCCTGAAATGTGCTGCAGGCGGGTTTCAGTGACTCAGGGTTTTGCTGTTATTTCAGTGCTGCCTAGAGATCTAGCGAGCTGTTGCACCTGTTCCCAGGGCCTGCCTGAGGCAGCTCTTTAAAAAGCCATGATTATGACTTCTTTATCCCTGTCTTCCAGGCCAAACTTCCCGATTTGCAACCATTCCCTTCTCCAGATGGTGACACTGTGACCCAACATGAGGAGCTGGTCTGGATGCCTGGAGTTAATGACTGTGACCTCCTTATGTACTTGCGGGCAGCAAGGTAATAGGAATACATCACATCTTGCTTTCTGGATTAGGCCATCTGAATTGATTAGTAGGCAATAAACTTTCTCCTGTCCCCTGAAATTTTATTTATATATTGGGCATTCTCTGGCATCAGTTTTGTTATACCCTCTGTAATCAGAGCCCTGATCCTTCTTAGCAGAGAAAAATAATTTTACCATGATAAAGTCACTTTTTTCTTCTTGTGTTTGTCTCACATCAGATTTGGGAATTCTTCAGAAGGAAAACCTCTAAAGCCATACAAGCGATTGTCAACACTCCTCAGTACATTGAGTGATTTGGTCATTTAGTCCATCTTTAAATCCCATTACAAATTTCTCCACTTTATGGCTGTTCATTGGTGCTAGGCCTCAACGTGACGTTTTTGTGGCTTACCTGTATGAGAACTTGCTAACCTACATATGCTTAAACTACAAAAAAGAAGTTTAAATCTGTCCCTGACGCTTGTAGTGCAGGCAGAGAGCCTTCCTTTGTCTGAAGTGATTTATTGGACTCACTGCAGCATCAGCTGTGTGCAACAAAAATGCTAAAATAAGGCCAGGCGACTGAATTTCAGCTCTGGCTGCTCTGTGGTCAGTGGTGCTATGCATAGAGGCCTACAGTAGCAATGAGGATGCTGTAGCAGAGGGAATGACTACTAAGACTTTTTTTTTCTTTTAATTTACCTACAGGTACTTGATGTATAACATGGAAGAAATTAAGTAAAGTTTCAAAGGATTTAATTTTGTGTGTTTTGTGGAGACTTTTCTTTCAAAAGATTGTAATCTAGCAAATTGTTGTGGCAAATAGTTTTAGATTGTACATGCCCTGAAAATTAAAATCTGGGTACTGAAAAAGCATGGTAAGAATAAGAGACAGGAACATTTTTCTGTCTGTGTGAGTGAAGGGTAAATTATACAGGACTGAGAACTCTGGTTTACCATGCATGTATTAATGGAATTTGGTCTGGGCTGCAAATGTACTCTGATAATTGAGGCTTAACATTTCTGTACTGATGTTTTCCCTTTCTGTCTTCCAAGGAGCATGGCGGCGTTTGCAGGCATGTGTGATGGAGGCTCCACAGAGGATGGCTGTGTTGCAGCTTCTCGGGATGACACCACTCTCAATGCACTAAACACAGTGAGTCTTTTGAAGTCACCCTGGGTGGGAAGAACATTCTTTTTCCCTTGTGCTGACTGTAGGGAATGTGTGATGAGCATGGAACATGGAGGACCCTGGGATCTTAGGAGTGAGTACTGTGGTGTGGTGCTGGGATTCAAAGATGAGCTGTATTCTTAGTCATCGGACTCCATTAACCTCAGGCCAGTGATGGGGCGTCTCCAGGTTCACCTCCTAACCTGCACCTGAACTCCAGGACTGTGGTGAGCTCAAAGGAGAGCCTAGGGCTAGTGGTCAATCTTTACTGAGATCTCACAAAGCTGAATACTGTGCATAGGTGATCTTATTTAATCCTCACAACACCCCCTTTGAAATGTTGTTATTACCACTGTAGACACAGGGAAACAGTTTAGAGCCATTAAGCCATGATCCAAGGTCATACACTCAAGATTTGAATCCTGGGCCCATGCTGTTTTATGGTCAGCAATGCTGTCTCTGTGTCCGAGACCCTGTATTCAAAATGCATGGAAGGACTGGAGAAGCTAGACTACTTTCACCACATTTGTTTTTTATAGATTTGACTTTGGAATCATGTAAATATTTCACATGATTATAAAACAAAATTAAGTTTTAAAAATAACAGTCCGTAAAAAAACCTAAAGTAAAATGTAGCAAGTGAGCCTAAAGGTACTGAGGTGGTTGTAAGACATCTCACTGTGATTACTCATGTGATTAACCTCGTTACAACGTGACTATACAGACCATTTACTGTTATGGATATTTATTTTGGACTTTAGATTATATCCTATAGGGCTGTTTAAGACACTTAATGTATTTTAAAGTTTCTTGAAGTAATTCTTTTCTATGTGGTTACTACTGTGAAATAATTAAATCTGAAGGAAGTAGTAATAAGTTTTATGGATTTTTGATATACTAAAACAGAGTTTAGGTGGTTATGTATATATTTACATAAGACATTGAGCACGAGGCTGAGCAACTCTTCTTGATTATTAACTAAATGGTAAGCACCCTTTTTGTTTTTCTTGAGAAGTTACTATAGTTGGCAGGGACTTAGGAGATCATCTGTTTCGATTTCTAAATAGCTCAAAACCCAAGGTTCAGAAAGGCCAGATGACTTGTTGTGAACCCAAAAGGTTCATAATGGAGGGTAAAAAATAACCCGGTTTCCCAATTTAGAGATTTGTCTAATATACAGCTTGCTTTTAAGGAAACATGCAGGTATCTGAATGTGTGATATGTGATGTTTGATTTTTATTCCTGGTCTAATTGTGTTTCTGGGATATTACATAACATTATGGTAGTTTCTTGTACGTTGGAGGTTGAATGGTCCTGCTGGGGATATGCCATGTTCTAAATAACTGAATGATTTTTTACATTCCCAAGTATATATTTGTTTACTTTCTCACCTATTTGATACTTAGAGGTTTTGTTTTTATAAGCAATCGTTTTCTGAACATACACTGATAGAGCCAAAAGGGCCTTTGAGATTATTCTACAAATGAGGAGACTGAGACTCAGAGATCGGTGGTACTGCAAACAGTGGCTATGGTAGATATAGGTATGAATGTCCCTGAACTCAAAATACCCTAAAATTGTATGTTTGTTCAAAGGATCTCTTGGTTATGAGCTTGTTTTCTGTTGAGTTTTTTTGTATAAAAGCTCTATGAAAAAATTCTCCTTTCATGATTACAGTGATCAGTTGAATTCTGAATAATGAAGATGTTACCATTTTTAATTAAATGTATTTTTGGCACTTTCATTAATTTATCAGATATATTCCCTTTCTACTCCAAACCCTCTGCGGTTTCTGCAAGAACATTCTTCTACAAAGAAATAATTTGAGCTATTTTTGCCCCTGGTCCTTTGTATCAAGTTTCTTCTGAAGTTTTCTTAAGCATTGCCAGGGGAGTTTTGGTTTTATAAGTTTTTATTTCTATGAAGCTGCCTTCCCATCTTTTGAAATTCTTCTTGTCAAGAAAAGCCCTGGTGGATGGCTCAGGTGTCTTGGGTTATGCAATACAAGTCCATTCAGTCACCAAAGGACAGAGTTTTGTGCTCATTTTGTGATGAATAGAAAATTTAGTGGCTTGTACTTCATTGTTGTAGTAGCTCACAGAGAGTTTTAGTTGTAGGTACTTTCTTTAATGAAAAGTGAAATGAATGGAAAAATCTTGTGAGCAGTTAATATTTATTTGACTTCCTTGGAGTAACAGAAGTTTTGAACTGTGTTAAGTAATAAATTAAAAAGATAAATACATTGTCATTGCGAGAAGTATTTATTGTTTTCTCAGAGTATAGCATAGAGTCAAAACAGGGTTAAGCATTTATCAATTTAGAATAAACCTGTGTCTATTTCCTATTCCCCCAGACAATATAGAAATTTAAAATACATAGAAACTGCAGTATGGCCACATTGGAGTGTATGTAACACCCATTAGGACTATTTAAATACAAATGCATTTAAATAGTTTATTTTTTAAACTGCAGTCACTAATTGAAAATTTTTGAACTGTCAGTTCTTTATGACAAATACAATTACATGGACCTATTTTTAAAAATATGATTTTATTGATTTGAGAAAGAGGAAGGGAGAGGGAGAGAGAGAGAGAAACATCAATGAGAGAGAAACACCAGTTGGCTGCCTCCTGCATGCCTCCTACTGGGAATTGAGCCTGCAACCCAGGCATGTGCCCTAACCGGGAATTGAACCGGTGACCTCCTGGTTCATGGGAAGACATTCAACCAACTGAGCCACACCAGCTGGACAGGACCTGTTTTTAAATATATGCTCTTCTGGATTATTTCTTTTGACTCCCAGTTTTTGTTTGTTTGTTTGTTTTTTATTCACAAAGTAGATTTTTAGTGTGTAATTTTTTTTTTTTACTTTTTTAATCCTCACCTGAGGACATTTTTGCATTCATCTTCAGGTAGAGCGTGAGAGAGAGAGGGAGGAAGAGAGAGAGAAACATCGACGTGAGAGAGACACATCAAGTGGCTGCCACCCACACAACCCCAACCGGGGCCAGGGACAAACTGCAACCGAGGTACGTGCCCTTAGTGGGAACCGAACCTGGGACTCTCTGGTCCGCAGGCCGACGCTCTAACCATGAGCCAAACCGGCCAGGGCTTTAGTGTGTAATTTTTAAAACAACTTACTGAGTATAATTTATGTATAACAAACTGCTCTGTAAAGTATACCATTTGATGAGTTTTTTCAGAGGTATATACAGAAGAAACCACTATAGTGATCAAGATACAAAACATTTCCAACACCCCTAAAAGTTGCCTCATGCCCTTTTATAATCCTTTGCTACTTCCAGCCTCAGATGACCACTGTTTTCTCTCATTTTAGTTTGTATTTTCTAGAATGTTGTATGTTGTCTTCTTGATCTGACTTCTTTCAGCATACTAACTTTGAGGTTCAGTTATGGTGTTTGCAGTATCAGTTGTTCATTTTTTATTTCTGAGCAGTATTCCACTGTATGGATATTGGCAATATTTTATCCATTCACATTTGGGCTGTTTCTAAGCTTTTGGCCAGTAGGAATGAAGGTGTTAAGAACATCGTTACAGCAGTCTTTGTGTAGATTTGTATTTTCATTTCTCTTGTGAATACTAGGAGTACAGTGTATGTGTGCAGGTAGCTTCCTAAAAAACTGTCAGATAGGTTTCCTGGTTGTACCATTTTGTATTTCCATCAGTAGTGTGTTAGGATTTCAGTTCATCACCATCCTCAAGAAGCTTGATGTTATCATTCTTTTCTAATGGATTTATAGTGGTATCTCATTAAAGGTTTTAATTTGAGTTTTCTGATCGTGATTTTGAGCATCTTTTCATGTTTTGTTGCCCATTTGTATATCTTCATTTGTGAAGTATCTTTGCCCAATCAAATCATTTGCCTAATTTAAAAAATTTAGTTATTTGTATTTAGTATAATTTCGTTGTAGGAGTTTTTTAAAATATTGATACAAGTCCTTTGATATATGTATTGTGAATATGTTCTCCCATACTATGACTTTTTTTTGTAACGGTGTCTTTCAAAGAGTAAAATATTTAATTTTGCTTAAGTCCAATGTATTTCTTTTCTATTATGAAAGTATCTTTGATCACCTCATGATTACAAAGATTATTTCTGTGTTTTGTGAAGTTTTAGTTCTTATATTTAAGTCTGTGATTTATTTAGAATTAATTTTGTATGTGATGGGAGGTAGGGGGTGAAAGTTCATTCTTTTCCACACAGATGTCAATTATTAGAGCAACATTTGTTGAAAACAGATTTTTCTCATTTAATTATCTTGATAACTTTATTAAATATCAATTGCTTGTAAATTTTTGGTCTTTTTCTGGATTCTATTCTGTTTCACTGATTTAATATCTATCTTTTTATCAGTACCTCAGTATATTGAATATGTGGCTTTATATTCAACTCAGGTAGTGTAAGTCTTCCTACTTTTGTCCTTGTTTCTTAAGATTTCTTTGACTGTTTTAGGTCATTTGCATTTCCATATAAATTTTAGAATTAGCTTACCAGTTTCTATTTTTAAAAAGGATTGATGGAATTTTGATTGGGATTGCATTCAATCAATAGATCAGTTTAGGAAGAATTGACATCTTAACAATATTGAATCTTCCAGTCCGTGAATATAACATATCTCTTCATTTTTAAAAAAGCGTTCTTTAATTTTTTTAGTAAGATTTTGTAGTTTTCCATATACAGACTTACACATGCTTGGTTACATTTATACTAAGTAATTACACTTTGAAGATTCTATTATTAATAAAATTTTCTTTATTAAATTTCAATTTCTAAGTGTTTATTGATAGCATAGAAATATAATCAGTTTTTATGTGTTGACTTTGTATTCTTGGGTCCTGCTAAAGTCTAGTAGCTTTCTAGTTGGTTCCTTAGAATTTTCTGTGTACACAATTATGTTATCTGCAAATAAAGCAGTTTTACCTCTTTCTTTTTTGGCTTTATTGTACTTACTTGGACTTCCAGTACAATGCTGAACAGAAATGATGAGACTGACCATCTTTGACTTCTTTCACATCTTAGGGAGAGAACATTGTCATTCACTGTTAAGTACAGTGTAGGGTTTTTTCTTTTTCTGTTTTTTAATCAAGTTGAGAATGTTCCCTTTCATATCTATGTTTATTGAGGTTTTTATCATGAATGGGTGTTGAATTTTGGCAGGTACTATTTTTTTTTGTTATACATTATTTTGTTAATTTGGTGAATTACATTGATTGATTTCAAATGTTAAACTAACTATACATTCCTAGGATAAATCCTGCTTGGTTATTATGTACTATTGGATTCAATTTGTTAATATTTTGTTAAAAACTTACATTTCTGTTTAGGATGGATATTGAGCTATAATCTTTCTTTGTAGTATCTTTGTCTGGTTTTGATACCAGAGTAATTAACTTCAAAAAATTAGTTGGGAAGTATTTCCTCCTGTCTTTTCTTACAGAGTTTGTAAAGGATTGATATTTTTCATAGTGAAGCCATCTGGGAATGTTTTTTTATGGAGAGTTTAGAATTATAAATAGACATAGGCCTTTCAGATTGTACATTTCTTCATGTGCCAGTTTGGTAATCTGTTGATCTGTGCCTTTTAAATGTTTTGTCCATTTTATCAAATTTATTGGTAAAAATTTCAAATTATTCCTATATTATCTTTTTAATGTCTATAGGATCTATAATTTTGACCTTCTTTTATTCCTGATATTGTTAATTTGCTTCCTCTTAATCTAAATAGAGGTTTATCAACATTATTGATCTTTTCAGATAGCTAGCATTTGGTTTCATTGATTTTTCTCTATTTGTCTGTTTTCTGTTCCATTGATCTCCAATCTTATTATTATTTCTTTTCTATTTTGGGGGGTTAATTTGATCAGTTTCCCCCTAGCTTTCTAAAATGGGATCTTAGATAACTGATTTTATCACAAATTTTGATTTGTTGTTCTTTCATTATCATTTTGTTAAAATGTGAAAAATTTTTATGTGTGTTATTTCTTCTTTTACCTGTGGATTGTAGATTTAAATTGCTTAATTATCAGAGACTAGAGGTTCCTCTCCCATTCTTCTTCCCCCTCCCTTCTCACTTTTCTCTCTCTCTCTCTTTCTCTCAATGTTATTGATTTCTAATTTATTTCTGTTGTGGTCAGAAAGTACCCAGTAAGATTTCAGTCTTTTGAAATCTATTGATGTGTGTTTCTTGGCTCGGCATGTGATTTATCTCGGTGAATGTTCCATGTGTACTAGTAATGAATTTATATTCTGCAATTATTAGGTGTACTGTTCTATAATTGTGTTTGTTTAAAATGGTTGATGTTATTATTTAGCTCTTTTATGCCCTACTAATTCTTTTATCTGGTTTTATTATCAGTTACTGAGAGAGATGCATTCAAGTCTTCAACTACCATTGTGGATTTGGTTAATTCTCCTTTTTGGTTCTGTTAATTTTTGTTCCATATATTGAAATGTATCATTAGGCACATGAACATTTATCTTTCTCCATGTATTGGCCCTTTTCCCTTTTTAGTGTGATCCTCTCTGTGTCTAGTAATACCCTCTGTCTTGAATCCAGTTTTGTGTGACATTAATAAAACTGCTATAGCTTCCTCATGCTTGTTTGCATGGTATATCTTCTTTCAGGTTCTTATTATGCATGTTGCTTTTTCTTTTTATTTAAAGTACATCTCTTGTGTACTTTAGTTCTTGCTTTTTGTGTGTGTCCAGCCTGGCAAGCTCTATCTTTTGTTTGGAGTGTTTAGTACATTTTAATTTAATGCAGATGATTCTCAGGTTGTGTAAAACTTGAGCCACATGTATACATTCTTAATAGCAGAGCCCTCATTGGAGAACACAGGAGTAGTTGATATATAAATATCTTATTTTTACCTTTGGTCTAATGGTGAGCTTACGCAATAGTTAGATGCACAGTTTTGTTTGCTCATTCATGTTAAAATGTATTTCTTTTTACTTACATAAACAGTTTTGACATTTGTAGAGGAGGAAGATGTAATAAATGTGTTGGCCTGTCTTACTAAAGAGGAGGGGATTCTTAGTTACAATTAGCATACTTCTTAATGTATGTCTGCAAAGATAAGTTTTATTATATTTTACTATTTTAAATTGTGAACACCTATAAATGCAAAATTGTTTTATTTATAATTTTATGTTAAGTAATGTTATGTTAAAATATCACAAAGCAGTGGTGCTTCCTCTGGAAGATCTTAGCTAAGAAATGTTTGTGTATACTGTTCCAGGTTCGTATTTCTTATACATGGTATTATTGGGCCGCTCTGCACACTTTTAGCATACATACACTTTGTAAACATAATGCTATATAACATATAGATGGCCTATATCATTCTAATGGGATTAATTCAGCCATCTTTAAGTACTTGCATTTATTGGGCCTTTTACAAAATAGACCTTTATATTTATGTGTAGAAACTAGAGCAGAGTCCTGTAGTTTCAGACTAAAGTTTTCTAGAAAATACCATGCTGACTTATTTTTACTAAATTGATACTGGATTTCATTCTTTGTGCTCAGGTATCATTCTCATTTCCTAATACAATGACTTCTCTTTTTCAGAAACTTATTTGCATTTTTATGTTTACCTTCTCTCACTAACACTGAATACACACACACACACACACACACACACACACACTCATGTATAAGTAAAATTTATAATCATGCAGCAAAGATTTCACCTCTTTCTGGACAATTTTATTCCCTGAAATATGGATTGCTATTAGACATTTGGATTAAGCTTTTTACATATTCAAGAGAGTATATATTTGTTTGCTTATTTATTTATGCATATCCACATCTTGAACAAAGGATTCAAGGCTTCCAATAGCTTAATAGTTAGTTTTTTTTATTTCTAATTTGTAAATATCACTATTTGTTAACCATTGAATATTAATCATCTTTGTTTTCTGAGCCATAGCTCTATGCTTGGTATATGGTAGAGAGGCACTAAATAATTGAATGAATGAATGAATGAATGAATGAGTGAATGAATGAATGAATGAATCAGGTTCAAGTCCAAATCACATTTGATCACCCAGAACTTGGTGGTGTAAAGTTGCCATAGCAGAGTATGCAGACAAGCCTATTCAAAGGATCATTTTTCATCTTTCTCTCCTTTATTCTAAAATATTAAGTCTATAGAATTTCTTTTGGAGAGTTTCTGTTTATTCATCATAAATGGACTTCACTAAAGCATCTGGCCCTCGATCAACTTTGCAGTGCTTAGGACTTTAATGAATGTCAAGTATTTTCCAGCTCCCATTAAGGCATTGCCAGGAGGCCTTTTTATTACAGTTTGTCTAAAAATATGATCAGGAGTCTTTTTGACATTCTTTCCACACCACACCCTTTACTTACATTCTTCTCTTTTTACTATTTTTCCATTCAGATCAGTCATGATTAAATGGTTATAGGATGGTGGTTTTTCTCTCAGGGTTTTGATTTGTTGATTAAATGGTTATAGGTTGGTGGGTTTTTTTCTCTCAGGGTTTTGATGTTGAAAACAGTAATGGGAAAAGTCGATATACTATATGATTTTTTTAATGGAAATTCAGTACATTTTAGAACAGTACCTTATATAAATCAATCTTGACAAACACCTTGTTTTATTTCTTATAGCAGGATATTGGAGTCTACTGTGTGTTATATGTTAATTATAGCATAAGTGAAGATGAAGGAAGAGGCCATTCAGTTGAGGTTTCCTGAGATATAGTCAACACCTTTTCAACTGACTATCAGGATAATATATAAATTTGGGTTTTTATTTATTGTACTTGGACCAATCAGAAACATTTTAAACTTTTGTTTTGAAAAGTGTTTGTTTAGAAATTTACCAATGTGGCTCTTTTTGGGCTGAGAACTTCATAAATTCACTCTGTTCAAAAGTTCTAGGCAACAACACTTTTAACATAAAATACATGATTTAACCTTTTTGTTTCATTTGAATGAAGATGACTTTTTAAACATAATACTTCAATGTTTTGTTTCTTTGTAGATAATCTGTAGCTTGACTTAAAGTTGAACTTTATGCCCCACTTTGCTCTTTCTTCCAAACATGACAGTTTCTCAGGAGTAGATAGGAGATAGAGGCCGCTTATAGTGACAGCCTCTGGTGATAGCACCGTCATTACTTAAAGTGGCAGTGACTTCACTTGTGATAATTTTAACAGAAGTATCTTTGCTCCCAAGGCAGCTCTTCCCAATTGTGGCCTGCATTTTGCTTTTCCATGTGAACCACTCTCAAGTTTCTTTAGCCATTTCGTTTACCTCGTTTTTGTATAATAGCTTTATTGATATATAATTCACATACTATATATTTCAATATGTATAAATTAATAGCTTTTGGTATGTTCACAGGTATAAACACCACTACAATCAATGTTAGACCATTTTCATCACCCCAAAAAGAAATCTGTACTCATTAGTCATTCCCCACTGTCCCACTCTCCCAGGCAGCCACTATTCCACCTTCCATCTCTGTGGATTTGCCTCTTCTGAACATTTCATATTAATGGAATTGTACAATATGTGGTCTTTTGTGACTGGCTTCTTTAACTGAGGGTAATGTTTTTGAGTTTCATCCATGATATAGTATTAGCCATTTTATACATAACCATTTTATTTCTCCTCTGGTAAGCTTTGTCTGTATGTCTGTTAAAATGTGGCATCTCGCCCTGGCCGGTTTGGCTCAGTGGTTGGAGCGTCGGCCTGTGGACCAAAGGGTTGTGGGTTCGATTCTGATCAAGGGCATGTACCTGGGTTGCAGTTTCGATCCCTGGCCCCGATTGGGGTTGTGAAGGAGGCAACCATGCAGTGTGTCTCTCTCATTGATGTCTCTGTCTCTCTCCCTCGCTCGCCCCCCCTTTCATCCACTCTCTAAAAATCAATGGAAAAATATCTTCTGATGAGGATTGACACACACTCAAAAGTAACACTCCCCAGATCTGATCAGCATAAGGTGGCAAGCTTTAATTCTCCTACAAGCTCATCATTTTAATATAGTCTAAGCTTTCATGAAATGCAATACATTCTTTTTTTTTTCTTGTGTTTTTGCCTTGTTTTGTTTATTTTTCTTTTTATATTTGCCTTTGCTAAGCCATTTTTCTCTCACCCTCAGCTTTTTTACTGAAGTTTGAACTAGGCACAAGACCTTAAGTTTATCACTGTTATTTCCATTTTATTAGATATCAACTATTGGTCCCTTGACTGATGTCATTAATAACAAAATTAATAGCAGTAATACAATTAAAATTTACTTGTTGATCTAGTGCTTATATGTTAGGCAAAAGTTTAAGTGCTTTCTATTAACGAATTCATGTAATCTTCATAACAATTTTATGAGTAAATAAGGTTATCACCTACAGGTTAGTAACCATGCCCAGTCATACATTTATATACATACTAATTTAAACTTGAGGACAGGATAATCCTATAGTTACTGCACTTCTTGGCATCTCCTTTCTTGAACATTGGGATGTATTTTGAATGTTTCTAGTCTGTAAGCCATTTCTTTGTTTTCTATCTTTGTTGACATATTGTTAGGATTTTGACAGATTCAGTCTCTGTGGCTTGAAATAAATCTGTCGATATCCCATCTACCCTGGTGATTTATTTCTTCCCAATACTTTCAGGACAGCTTTCACTTCACTTTCTAGAATTACAGGTTCTTCTGCATAGGAATCTTCTTTAAAGGTGTCTGTCATCCTTTTGTCTCTTCTACATAGATTTTCAGTCTCCTGTTTTCACCTTCCCTTTATTTTTACCTGGCCAGATTATGTGCTTCCTTGTTTGGCGGTCAGCTTTTCTAGTTTAGGTTGACTTTTCCTTTTATTTCTTGTTTTTGCTTTTTTGTTGCTCTCTTCTCTCTCTTCACATTGACTGTTGTAATAGTTCTCTTTATCTCTATGTGATAAGTCCTTGAAAAACTTTGTTCAGGATTCTAACCCTGTTTTTGTTCCCTTTAACTCTAGCCTCTTGCTTGTCTTTAACAACTTTTGGTGTTTCTTCTGTTCTCCATCTTGATTTTTCTTTCCTTTTTGCTTTTATGAGTATAGCCAAGGTTAGTCATATTATACTGATTGCTGATTTTCAAAACCTGCTTTGTGAAGTCATCTCGGTTTTTCAAGACAGAGAAAATGTCACCCCAGTCAACATTCATTGGCACTCTGTATTTTTATGATAGCATTAATTTTGTTATTTTATGTGTGTATGTTTCCTCTGCTCTGAGCTATTGGTTCCCTCCTCCTGCCGACACACTTTTATTCCCGAATGAGGAAATGACAGTGTGCTTGTGGTGTCACTGCAGCTGGAGAAGTCCCTGAGTCCCTTTTGGCCACCAGGTTGCCAGTCCTATGCTGTTCCAGGACTGAGTCTCGGTTTCTTCCTAGAACATGGATTTATGTGAGAATCCTCTCTGCTGCTTACTTAGGAACGGGATCTTGAGCTAGATACTAAACCTTTCAGTTTTGTTTCCTGCTTTTTAGTACTCTTGACACAATAGAGTGATGTGAGGAATGATGAAATCACACAAAGACCTAATACAGTTCCTAGCACATCTGATGTTCAGCAAACTTTGGTCCCCCTTCCTATCTCCTTTGTGACTCAGGCAGGGGCTGGCATACTTCCTGAACACTGTAGTTACTCAGCGTTGGAGGGAGGGTTGGCTCAGCAACTTGTACTTCCTTCTGAAAATTACTGGATCTTTCCCTCAACCCTTACTCTCAGCAGTTAAATTTCTTGTCTTTGCCATTATCTCTAAAACGTGCTCCCATAAGAATATTTAGCCAAATTTAGCCTCTCTAGTGCTTATAGCATTATTTGGGGTGACAGTGGCCAAACAAAAATAAATATTGTGCTCTTAGTTTCAGTTATAGTTTCTTAATTTAGATTTGTATCATTTTTTGAGCTTTGTACTAGGTCATTGATGATGGTGGTATGAATGAAAATACCATATTAACATCTGTGAATCATGCGTTATGAGAAAAAATTTTTAAAGTTTTGTCTCAGATTTTGGCAAGATCTTTCTCAATTAGTGTTAATGGTTGAAATAATTAAAACTGCACAGAGAATTTCAAAATCTCTTCTAAATCTCACATTTTTTTCTTTCTGAGTTATTTTGGCAGTTTCTTGCAAATAAGCAGCATAATTTGCAGAATAAAATACTTGAAATCTAATGTTATTCTAAATGGACTGCAATTATTTAATATTTAGTGTGAATGCAGTCTAACTCAGATAGGCTTTTTCTGCAGTTATTGTAATGGCAATACTTGTAAAAGGTTGCTTGGTGTAGTGGGAACTGCCAGATGCAATGCTGTTTGATCTAAAAAGGTCACAGTGAAAGAGACATTTAAATTAAGTTATAAATTACAATTGAAGAACAATATTTTGATGTGTGAGACCAGAGATGTCAGAGCAGGGAGATGTAATTCATGGGTTCATTATAGAACAGAGGTGCCTGACAGCTGAGCCATGCCAAAAGGAAAATTTATTTGCAACATCACACAGACAGAAAATGGCAGCTAAGATGAGAAGTCAGAGTGGAAACTTGAAACCTTGTGGTAATACGCAGTTTATGCTAATAAGACTGCCCGAGATCCAGGGATGTTTAATGATTGCCATAATATAAATGAGGTGTTGGGGCATGTGCACATTTTCAATCTTATTTAAATTAAGACTTCGTCCTTGCTCTATAAAATAACACACTTTATAACCAGGCATTAAGGTTGATTCTCTCACCTCTCTGTCCAATATACAGATTTGCTGAAATTTCAGAATTGTTTAGGCAGGAGAGTTAAGGCTTGAAACAAGATTTCCATCATGGTAGCTTTGAGGAAGGATATAATTTAATGTTTATAGCAATCCATGAGAAGTTCAATCATGAGTTAATTAAACTGTAGGCAGTCATTAAGTATTATTTATTCTTTCGAGAAGCTTGCCAGTAAAGCACTTATATATATTAAATTATAGAAAGTAATAAGCAGGGAATGATTTGTCAGGCAGAGTGAGAGGAGCAGATTTAACTTGGGCAATTATGCAGGAGTGTGTTTTTCTTCTGGTGGCATGATTCTTTCTTCCTGCTGATCACAGCAAGGTCAGAGGCTATACGGAGACAATTGAGGATGTGTAGTCACCAGCAGTGTTGGCTCGATTGAACCACTGGCTGTTTAAATAATCTTAGGTAAAGGCCATATACCTAAAATATTACTACCCACGGTGATACCACTGTACAGTTTATAGCCCTCTCATATTTCAGAGTTTCTTATCACATTGTGTCTCATTTAATGCTTTCCATACTCCTTTGACACAGCTGAGGGATGGTAGTGTTAGGCCCATTCAGCAGATGGAAACCTCAGCTCAGGTGGTTTGTGACAAAGCAGCTAACAAGAATCTGTCTCCTGCCTCAGAGCCTGCACTGTGTTCACTAGACTACAGAAGGCATTGACTGTAGGGCAGTCCACCTAGAACCCTTGAGAGCTTTTTATATAACTGGCTAAATGGATTCATTGCATATGACTGAGTCTGTCGCTGTCTGTGACTCAGTGTAGCAGTTGCATTTGTTACAGTGGAACCAAACCAGGAGGTTCTTACTCAGAAGCTGCTCTTGTTTTAGCACCAAAATTCCCTAGTGAGTCTGCTCTGCAAGTTCATTCCTGCCCTCTGCTGGCATAGTATCTGGCAGAAAGAGGTACTCAGTAACTCTTCATTAAATGAATGGAAGGCAAAGAGAATGTGAGCGCCCGCCTCTGAGGCTGACACATCCCACTGGATCGCGTGGGCGTGGCAGGGCAGGGCTGGATCCCTGACGGGGAAGAGTTCCTGTTAGCTCTTTCGAAGTGAATGAAAGAATACCACCTGAAAATTCTGTGGGGCAGGCCCAGAGGACCAGCTGAACCCATGCTGGAGATAGCAGAACAAGGACAGTGCCACAAAAGAGTGACTTGAACGGCTCATGGGTTGGTGAAGCATTTCCATGTTGTATCAGATTCTCCAGATCTCGACCTGTGCTTTAGGGGAAGATGGAGTTGACATGTGTGGAAGAGCAGCCCTGTAGTTCAGTAATGTAGAAGCAGATTGACAAGTCCCTGTGCTTCCCTGATCGTTGGATTAGACACACGCACATGCTCCTGTGCTGATGAATTTGAAAGCGGTGGTTTCTGCTTAATGACATCCTGTTTTAGTGACCAACAAGGTGGTAGTAAGCTAAATGCTTCTCTCCCCAGTAGCTTGCGAAGATTGGAAGCTGATTGAGTAAAGATGCTATGTTTTTGGTCCCTGCTTTTTGCAGTGATCTTTCCCCAGTGGCTCCAGAATGGTACAGATCTCTATCCTCCACATTAAAACTGCATTTATTCCCAGATTTTACCAGCCTGGCTCGGCTGCACAATGGACAGACAGGTTTATTTATCTTGCTTTAATTGCTTTTCCAAGGCTACAAAGTGAAGCTGTAAGGCATTTGAGGGTTCGTCCTCCCACCCCCACCCCATCTTCATTGCAATTTCTTTGAAGCAATTTCTCTTGGGAAATGGTAGAAAATCTTATCCGTATTAAAGGACCTTTTAGCTTAGCAGTGTTGGGAAGCCTGAACTGAATTTCCTGACTATATAGATGTGTGTGTGGTCATGATCAGTTGTTCAACATTTGAAACCCACATAATGTTTTTCAGGACATGAAATTATTCTAATTCTTCAGAGCTAGATGCTGTGTTAGAGGGGAAGGTTTTAATGACAATTTTTACAGATTTAAGATAGCCGGTATTTAGGTAAACTTAGTAACTCTAATTTACATGAGTAATACAGTTGAAATATCCACTTAGCTCTTCCTTAAACATTATTTTGGCCCCAGTCTGAAGAAACAAAATCTTCATAATCATCTAGAAAACAAACCCCTTTCAAGAAGGGCTTACTTGTGTGTGATGCATCCAGCAAAGACAGTAGGTAGAACCCAGCCTTTTAGGATCCTAGAGTTTGAATGTGACATTTAGTTAGATGTCATATGAGACCAGTACTTTAAACTGCTTCTCACAGGTTGCCCCGTTCTCAGCCGTGCATTTCCAGTGTTCATTACCAGTGTTATTCACAGCTCTGTCTATCCCTAGGCCCTAGAATAGTATCTGGCACAGTTTAACACTCAATAAATATTTGTGGAAGGAATGAAGGATATCCCAAACTCCAATAATTTCCCAAAGTGCTCAACAGATAATCTTCATTTTTGTGAAGCTATGTGGATCAGAACACTTTTAGTATGTTCAAAGTATATCTTTAATTAAGTATAATTAAAATATTTCTTTAAAGATATAAAGCTCTCAGAATTTTCTCAGACAAGATCCCTGGAAAGTGGAAATAAATGTTTTTAACATTAAGAAGAAGGTGACTGCCCCGTCCAGGTGGCTCAGTTGGTTGGATTCCAGGTCAGGGCACATACCTAGGTTGCAAGTTCGATCTTTGGTTGGGGTGCTAATGGGAGGCAACCAATTGCTGTTTCTCCCCTCCCCCTCTTCCCCCCCTGCTTCCCTCCTTCCCTCTCTCTAAAATCAATAAACATATCCTCCGGTGAAGATTTTATATATATAATTTAAAGAAGAGGGTGACTATTTAGAAAGATTCCTTTTGGTTCCCTAGGAAGAGAATATGCTGGAACAGCCTCTTGACCAAGCTTTTGTGCTGGCCTATCTACATGATTGCTGACAGGAATGTACGACCTTTGTTTGTTTCATAAAGATTTCATTACTGTTGGTAAATAATCTTTATACTTTTCAAATGTGTGTTAGTATAGAGGTGGGAGAGATAGACACTCTACATATTTATTGGGTTTATTCTATGGAATATAATATTTTCAGGAATCGAAATATTTTATTTTATTTTTTAATTATGACTATGTTTGAATATGCTTCACTTGTTTTGAAAACTTAAAAAATGTGTGATACAGCCATTTAAATATTTCTTAAATTCACTTTTACTTATTTATTTTTTTAATTAATTTATTTTTGTTACAGATGTTTCTCCTTTTTTTCCCCATTGACATCTTCCTCCCAATCCCACCCTTCCCCCCTCACAGCATTGTTGTCTGTGCCTTTGGTTATGCATATAAGTTCTTTGGTTTATCTCTTCCCTTCCCCCGCCCCCGTCATCTGAGGTTTGTCAATCTGTTCCCTACTTCTATGTCTCTGCGTCTATTTTGTTCATCAGCTTATTTTGTTTGTTATATTCCACAAGTAAGTGAGATCATATGATATTTGTCTTTCTCTGATTGGCTTATTTCACTTAGCATATTACTCTCCAGGTCCCTCCATGTCATCTCAAAGGAGAAGAGATCTCTCTTTCTTACAGCTGCATAGTATTCCATTGTGTATATGTACCACAGCTTTTTTATCCACTCATCTATTGATGGACACTTGGGCTGTAGGAATTGGAATATTTTAATAGGACAGGCAGACAGTAGAGCAAATGAAAGGGGGAAGTTACCACTATTCGGAGAACAGAGTAGTGGAAGGAAGCTCACGTTACCACAGAAATTGCAGCAGCTTCTTCAAGGGAAAGTGTGATCTCAAATCAAGATTTGTAAATAAAGCGTGAGTGCTAGGCTATGTTTGGGGGGCATGCCTCTTTCTCTAGTAAGCAACTCACTAGAAATTCAACTGAGGGGCATGATGCAAGCAGTGGTCAGCCTCTCTGATAAACTAGACCACACAAACACAAGTTCAGTAAGTTATTTAAAACATCTCTTCCAGCTATCATGTAAGGTTCTTCTTGGTTCACCAAAAGGCTGGAATGTCACAGGAAGTAAGGACATTGGATTTAACTTCAATCACTTGTTCACTTTGGGAATGGCCTTTATGTTCTTATGAGTAATTTCCTGTTAATAGCTGTATAAGATTTAAAAATTTTAAATTTTTTCTCTATACTGAACCAGAGTTTTAATCAAATTTCATAAATTACTAATGTGAGTAATAATGTGAAACGTAAGTGGTTTTTGTTTATAGTTTTTAACAGTTCTTTTTCTGTGTCTGAAAAGGCTACTCTCTAAATCTAGAAAATTGATGAAAATTGATATGAGACTGCTTCCTTTATTTTTTTCTCTTTCCTTTCAAAAATATGTGGCTAACATTCATTTAGCATACTCTGTGCCAGGTACAGTCCCTAAGCAATTTACATGTATTTTCTAATGCTATCCTCACAGTAGCCCTGAGAGCTAGATGTTATTATTATACTCATTTTTAAAGGTGACAAAATTGGGGCCCAAAGAGGATAAGTAACTTGCTGAGGTCACACACCTAGTAAGCAGTAGAGCTAGAATTTTGAGTCCATATTGTGGCTCCAAAGTCCACTGTTTTTCACCTCTCCCTGTAATTAACCCATATACTATAATTACCTGTTGCAAATGTTGTTAGTTTGCCATGAGCTTTTTATTAAGAATTTATAATTTGATCAGCTTGAATTGATTTCAAGTTATTACTAAAATGTGTGCTTTTATTTTATTTTTTTCATATATATATATTTTTAATCCTCACCTGAGGACATTTTTGCATTCATCTTCAGATAGAGCAGGAGGGAGAGAGGGAGGAAGAGAGAGAGAGAAACATCGATGTGAGAGAGACACATCGACTGGCTGCCGCCCACACGACCCCAGCCGGGGCTGGGGACAAACTACAACCGAGGTACGTGCCCTTAGCGGGAACCGAACCCAGGACTCTCTGGTCCGCGGGCCGATGCTCTAACCGCTGAACCAAACCGGCCAGGGCTAAAATGTGTGCTTTTAAAAAAATTAAGTAGGCATGCAATTTTTCCTTTTATTCAGTTCCAATCAAGGTTTATTAGCTCTTATTATGGATCCTCGTTATAGTATAGAATTTTTCAAATACCTGCTTATTCTGGATATTAGGCAACATATGAAAATCTAACTTTATTTTTATACTTCTGAAAGAAGACTAGATAGTAGGTAATTTTCAAGCATTTGCAAAATACAGTATTTTTAGTATTTAGTTTATTTAATATCATATTTATAGTATATTATTTTGTTTTTAAAATAGTCTAATGCTAAATGTCATAAAAATACATAAGATAATATCTAACATTCATATAATTGCACCCCCTCCCCTCCACACTGTATCACCACCGAATCCAGCATTGATCGCTGTTTTGTCTTGGTTTAAGGTAGTTGACTTATTGTTATAATTAACATATAGCCTTGACTTCCTTGGACAATAATATAAATTGGGGTCCTCTAAACTGTGAGAATACTCAGGACATTTTAATTTATAGTACATTCTGTTTGATGAATGAGCAATGAAAGTGGATATTTGTGATATCCCTTCTAATAGCAGTTTAATAGTTAGAAGAGAGATTTGCTGTGTATGTTTCACATATTTTTATTCAACAAACATTTTTATTTTATTCAACAAACATTTGTCACAGGCTTTACGCCCAGCCCTGATGCTGCAGCCGTTGCTAGGAAGGCAGTCTATATGTCCTTCTTATGACTCTTCTACTAAAGAGAAGAAACACAGGGCTGTCTCCTCTTGTGAGCCCGCAGCTCTTTGCCTATACCTTGGTGGTAGTAATTACTACAATCTACTTGATCTTGTCATCTTGTATGTGTTGTATCCTCATAACACAGTCCCACTAGTTTGTGAGTTTTCTAGAAACAAAAACTGTGACCTAATAAGGGTTGTGTCTTATTTGTACTGAGTGTTCAGCAAATACTGGTGACTTGTTCAAATAAGGGGTTGAAGCCCAAGTGAAAAGATCAGAATGTCGCCCGGCCGGTGTGGCTCAGTGTTTGAGTGTCGACCCATGCACTGAGAGGTCCCCGTCCTGGTCAGAGCATTTGCCCAGGTTGTGGGCTCGATCCCCAGTGGGGGGCATGCAGGAGGCGGCCAATCGATGTCCTCTCTTATCAATGTTTCTATCTCTCCCTCTCCTTTCCTCTCTCTCTCTCTTTCTCTGTCTCTGAAATCAATAAAGAAAAAATTTTTTTTAAAACACAAACATCAGAATGTCCACTCCATGAAGGCATGGATGCCTCTGCCTGTTTTGTTCACTGCTGTATCCCCAGGGTCTAGTACAGTGACTAGAATAGCTCTTAGTCAGCATAAGGCTGAATGAATTCAGATAATTGGAGATATAAATTTGGGTTGAGGCTACCTAGGGACCCGAGTCAAAGGCATTTATTAATTAGTTTAACAGGTGTTTCTTTTGTTGGATCACCTTATGCTACAGACCACGTTAGGCACCAGAGGTACAAGTCTTAGCCAAAACAGATTCTTGTATCAGAGAAATAGATCAGTGAGGGAAAGGCATATCACCAGTGAGAATTTTGGAGGGATGGCCGCAGTTTGGAAATGTAGATTGAGCCCCAAGAACCTTTCTGCCTGCTGCTTCTCTCCACTGTCTGCAAGTTGGGACTAGGAGTGGGGGGCTCACAGAAACCAAGCAGGAATGTCTTTGCCAGAGACAGAGGCACTGCTGGGGGTTGAAAAGGATGTAGAGTGAGAAAAGTTCATTAGAATGTGTAGATAAACTAGCATCTTCATTCATATGTACTCAAATGTTAGTATACCATTACAGAATTATTTGTTTCTTTAAAAAGCTCTTCTGTTTTAGGTACTTGAAATTTGTGTGTGTGCGTGTGTGAAATTACTACAGTTGAAAGACTTAAGAAATGTTTATGGGAAAGTGCATAATTTAGTGTGTCATTAGGCTGCTTTGGGGAGAATGGGACAGACTAAGGATCATTGGCTGGGTTTGAGTCTTGGCTCCATTGCCTGTCGGCTTAGTGTGATGAGCACCTTTACTTGACCTTTCTTTGCCTTAGTGTCCTCATCTGTAAAATGGAGTGATAATAGTGCCTACCCCATAAGATTAAATGAAAGAATACCTTCTTTTGTAGGATTAAGAAAAATAATGAGTACATGGAATGTGCTTAACACTATGCCAGGCCAGCTGTTCAGTAAATGTTTGTTATTGTTGTTCTTAATTCTATTCCTGTTATTGCCAGAAAGTTATCTGCCTTAGCTGTCTCCCTCAGAACAACTGGAACTGGGAGGGTGGTTGGATAAGAACAAATTATCATGCTGACTAAAATGATTGTGAGTTTGTGTGACCAGTTAACAATCCTCTGTTAGAGTAAATGCAGGGCTTCCCTTTATTGATTTGCTTCCAGTTACGTTATTTGGTACAGTTAACTAACTAAAATTGTTGTTGTTTTAGCTACATGAAAGCGGTTATGATGCTGGCAAAGCCCTGCAGCGCCTCGTTAAGAAGCCTGTGCCCAAGCTGATTGAAAAGTGCTGGACCGAGGATGAAGTGGTGAGCTTGGGCAGGAGTGTGCCTTGTGGTTGGGTCATTGGGAGTTTGCTTCTCAATGTGTGACCTCCTGCTACTTGGGGGAAAGGGGCTCATTCCAAAGACCCAGTCATGTGTACAGATTGGCCATGGCATCCATCAGGCAAGGGAAAGAGTCTTTAAGCTTAAGGGTTGTACAGCAAAGCTTGATTTTAGGAAGCTTAGGTTCCATATATAATGGTAAAGATTATCTCAGCTTTCATGGAAAGAGAGAAGAAATTGATAGGTACTCTTTTAAAAAGTTCATTTTGATTTGTTGGTTGGTGTTTGGTGCAAGCTAGTGTTTGACACCCCTATTTTCAAACGCAAGCATGTTAAAACCAGTTGATACAAACCTAGAGTAGGACTGGTGACTTTTTTTTATCTTGAGGGCTGACAGGATCTCTAACCTGCTGAAGGACATTAGTCAAAAGCAGAAAGCATAGACTTAATCAAATAAATACATTGGATCTTCCATGGCCCATTAAAGAAGGTAGGGAGATAGAAATGTGCCCACGAATAGAGATTTGCAAACCTACAGATTCCTATCTCGGCAGAGTTCTCATGAAGCCACATCCCCATCTTGTGACTTTTAAAAGGTATTGCTAGGAAAACTTAGAGATTTCTTGTGCTTTTGCAAGTACAAGTGTTACTGCTTGGCATTTGCCGTTTAGGTTGAATGAAATTAAGATGAAGGCTGGCACTGAGACACATACTGATTGTAAGTTCTTTACCTATATTTTAAAATATGCTAAGAAAGAGTGCTTAGAAATTTTATGTGCTTTCCTGCTCCTTCATTTTCTCAGCAATATTTATTGAGTGCTCATAATGTGCCAGGAGCCATATCAAGAAGAACACAAGGTCCCTCCTCACAAGGCTTATGCTTTAAGAGGGACATCACCTGTAAGTCAGTATATGTCAAGTGGTGGCATACATGCTGAGGAGAACAGCGCAGGGTCTGGAGGACAGGGATCAGCTGGAGAGGGGTGCTTGCTGTCTTTTGTAAGGGGCTCAGAAAGGCCTGGGAAGTACCACTTGAGCAGAGACTTTAGTGAAGTAAGGAGTTGAGTCTTTTGGATATCGGGGGGAACAGAATTCTGGGCCCTAATGGGAATGAAAGCATACCTGGCATGTTTGAGAACTAAGTGGGAACACACTGTCAGGAGGGGGTCCTGCTAGGACAGATCAGATGTGGCCAGTGGACCTATGAGCACCACCTTGCTATTTGCTCTGTAGAGTCTGAACAGAGGGGTGGCTCAGTCTGCCAGTGGGTCCACTGTGGAGAGTGGGCTTTGGAGGCTGTGTGGGAGTCCAGGCCCGAGACTGGGAATTGTTAGTGCGGCAGCAGTGGCAGTGAGAAGTGGTGAGATCACGGGTGTATATACTGAAGGGAGAGCATGAGAGTTTGTGTATGGCTGGGGCATGTTGAGAGGAGTGGGAAAATCTAGGGCACAGCAGGGATGGACTGCCATGGCCCTTGAAGGGTAATAGTAGTCCTTTAAGACTCTGAGTTTATCAAGTTTATCAGACTTTACGTGCAGTTGGTGGTGCTGCTTGATGTTAAGACTTTAAAAACCTTACATGATTACAAAGGAGATGGAAACATCTTAAACATCTGTGATTGTTCAGACAGTGACCAAAGTAAAGATGTTAAACTCACCTGTTTTGAAAAGTCATTTGATGTTGTTTTTTTACTGTAGACCTACTTATGTGAGGAGATAAGACATTTGCTTGATAAAAATTTAAAATTCTTCGAGCCTTTGTAGAAGAAAGACATAAGGAGATGAAAAGAATGGAATGAATGTGTAGGATGTGACCCATCTGCACATCCTTGTCGTTACACACGTACCACGATAATGGCTTCTCATTCTTACTCTCCCTCAGTTCTTGAGCTTCTCCCTCCTTCCCTTCCGGTCTCTTCTCTCCTCCGCTTTCCTGTTCCGCCCTGATGGTCCCTCCCTTTTCACTCATGCCTCCCCAGCTCCTCACTAGCCATGACCCTCTCCTCTCTCCTAATTTCTGCCTTGACCTTCATTCCCTTTGGAATTTTAAAATTCCAGCTCAAAAGAAAGCTCTTACTGCTTAAAAGAAAGCTGGCTCCCTTTTTCTACAGCACCTGCTTATGTGGGGCATGATATGGACTGTGTCCCCACCACTGCTGCTTGGGGACTTTGAGCAGAGAGCGGGATGAGAAGGGGAGAGTCTCACACATTGGAAAAAGCCGAGCTTTATTTTGAAAAATGAAACAGGACTCCAGACTGCACATTTCCAAGTACCGGATAATGTTTCCGGGGAAGTTTTGAGGTGTTTTGGTCATTATTCAGCCCTGCAGTGCCTGGGATAGCATAGTGCCCTTATCTATATGAACTTCAGCTTCACTTTCTAAAACTTCAAAAATAAATGAGAAAGAGTGATTAACTATTTGATAGACTGAAGGAAGCTTTTGATGAAAGTATCCAGATCAAATCTTTGAATACTGTCATGTGGCAATAGGCATATGAACTGACAGGACTCTTGACCTTAGCCTGGTTTATACTGTGAGAAAACACCTGCTGTGTGTGTGCGTGTGGCCATCTTCTGTTGAATTTACATTTTCTCATCCAGGAATCACAGGAATAAACAAAACAAATGTGTCCCTACTAAAATAAGTATATGGACATTCCTCACCTTTTTTTTCCCTCTCGGTTTTCTATGTACTTGGACATTCTAGTTATGTTTAAACTTCATTGCCTCCAGTACCTGCGTTTGATCTGACTACAACAACATCAGTGTTTTCCTTGCATTTATCTGAATTGAACACTGTGTGAGAGGGTTGGTAGGATGAGCACCTGATGTGTGAGTCCTCGGCTGGTCCACGAACGGGCATCTCATGTACTTCTGGTTCCTCTGGGCCACTGTTGTGGAACAGGCTGATCTCTCCCTTGCCAGTCCAGGCCCTAACCTTCTCCAAGGCTTAGAACACTTGTCCTTATCCCATGGTGACTGTCCCTCTCTGAACTGCAGCTCTTCTTCGGATCATTTATTGGTATCTATTCATTTGCTCCTCATGCTAGGTTTGTGTCATCGTCACCAGCTCTTGTTCCTCAGCCTTTATTTCTGAGTCGATTGCCCTCCTGGTTTATAAAATTAAGAGGGGAAGTTTATTCATGGTGGGAATCATGTCTGGGAGAGAAGAATGTCTCTGCCTGTGAGAGGCTCAAGGAACATTGATGACTCTTCATTGAAGATTATTGTTTTTAAAGATTGTTCACTGTAATTAAGATTGTCCTCAACCCAGCATTTTAAAACAACTTGTAATAGTTAATAATTATGCATCAACATGAAAGAACAAAACTTTTACTCTCATCCAAAGCTGACCTTAAAAGTTTTACTTTTGGAAGATGTTCCCAAGTTATTGTTACTGATACTATCACTAACCTCTTCTTCTTAGATCTTTCAAATATTTACTAATTTTTGAGATCTTAGGCCTCAAAATTATACAGTGGGAGGCCTTTTGTTTCACACTTTCAGTAATTCCTATGACAGTGTCTGTGTGTATAGATATGATGCTTCCTTTTGAAGTTGCTTGGGGACCTAGATGCTTCAAATCTTGCTCAACTAAGGCAGATTTGTGCCAGTTTCTGTCAAATTCTAGGCCAGATAGTGACACTTGAACTCTGCGTTGGTGGAGTGACTGAGAAACACCATGGTAGCTAGCTCATGGCAGTCCTTCACGCCAAATAAACTGGGTCAGATCAGAGAAGCATTTTTGAAGAAATGCTAGGTCAGTTCATGAAGTTTATTAAATACCATTGGTGTGGGCCAGGATGGAGCCAAAATGAATGCTGGCTGCTGCATTTGAGTCATATTGATGGTTAACCAATTTTCACTTACATTATGCTAAAAATATTGTTCCTCTTCAGGAAGCCATCCAAATCAGTAGAACTTATGAAGAGAAGGACAAAAATGCAGATCAGAACTTTAAAAAAAAACACCTGAAACACGTGATTATTAGGCTTTTAATTAAACATGATGAACACATTTAAATATAACACAAAGGCCCTAGGCTGAACTGCACCTAATCGAAACGGATTAAGTCACCCTTCCATGCTCGGATAGTTATTAATTCTGTTTATTTATGCATGCAAGCTGAAGGTAGCAAATGCTGCTGTTGTCTTGTTGCTTATTGCACTGGGATTCCATTGCTGCTTGGTGCTGTGCTCTTAATTAGCATTCAGCTGGTGATTATGGAAATACTGGGGATGCTAATTGAATTCTTTTTAAAATTCAGGGCCTGCATTTCCCTTGTGGAGCTTGGCCTGGCTTGCAAGGTTCTAAGACTGGGTAGTCCACTGAGCAGTGCATTTCACCCTTTGCTTCCCATCCATTGGGCTGTGTTTGTTTTGGAAATTTTCTTCATGTTGAATTAGCTTTCAGCAAAAGTCCAGTTGTTGCATAAGGAAAAAGTATTGTTGCTTACGATGTTCCTGCAGTGTTTCCATTTCATCTTGGGTCACTGTAACTTTTATTTTGAAATATGCTTGCCTTTAAATATGTTATACCAGTTTTTGATGTAATACATTGAGGTGAACAACATAGATACAAATAACCTCTGAAAATTTTACCCAAAGATAGTTAATCTGTGGTGGCGATAAACCTTAATTGGTCATGTATATGGATTTTCAAACTCATGAATTTTAAAACGTCTGAACCATCCTTCAATTTAAAGCTCAGTTTATCATAAATATAAATGAAAATCCTTCTTTCAGAATTGACATGGCACAGCAAACTAATTTTCTGAATATTTGTAATCCAATGAACCCCGTGTGACTGGTGCAGGAATTACTTACACAGAATACACACAGCTGTTTGCATGGGGTCTTCCTCTAGCAGTGTCTTCAGATGCCTTTGTTGTGCCTCTTTTGGAATGTCTGCTCAAGAAAACGTTGTTTTCGTTGTTCACTCTTTTCAAGCCAGGCATCTGGATGTGCCAGACGACAGAGCTGCTTAGTGGGGCAGAAATACAATGAATTTTATTTACTGTTTGTGTGCAGCTGTAGAAAATGAAATCCACAGCAAAACCAAAGTTAAGGTTCCTTAGCAGCAGGAGGTTATGGAGGTGAGAGCAGGGAGTGGGCTAGTGACAGGGAAAGGGCCTCCCAAGGCCTACCTACAGTGATGTCCATTGTCTTGGTGCTTAGTTTTAAATTTTATTTCTTCGATGTAGGGGATGGCTTTATTGCATGGTATTCATTTTAGGAATGATCAGATTCCCAGAGTTGTTGAGCATTTTGTGCAGTCATTCAGAAAATGTTGATAATAGGAGGATCCAGTAGGTAATCTAATATGAATCCATTTGTTCTTTTGTAAAACTTAATGTCAGTTTTTCTATCGTTAGAACTTCGGTTCTCACAGTTTTCGGGTTTTGTGCTCTCTTTTCATCTGTGTGCATGTACATACATCATTTTATGTAATTGCACATTTATCTAAATTGAATTGTAACATTGATATTCTCACTTTCTAATGAAATCTTAATTTGAAAATATTTACAGTTCACTTGGAACCTGAAATATAGACGTGCCGTATTTAGTGCAACACATAATAGGTACTAGCAATTTTAAATTGACTCAGAGTAGGTTTTTCTCTCTGATTACCCTTCCTCTAATTTCATACTAAATTGGTGCTGTTTCCTAATGCTTAGATATGAGAGTAGAAAAGATAAGAGAAATATAAATGTTGACTTATTACACATAAGTAATACACATATTACTCACTCATACTATGTATTCTTTTTTTTTTTTTTTTTTAATCCTCACCCGAGAACATTTATCTTCAGATAGAGTGGGAGGGAGAGAGGGAGGAAGAGAGAGAGAGAGAAACATTGATGTGAAAGAGACACATCGACTGGTTGCCACCCACATGACCCCAACCGGGGCCAGGGACAAACTGCAACCGAGGTACGTGCCCTTAGCGGGAACCGAATCTGGGTCTCTCTGGTCCACGGGCTGACTCTCTAACCGCTGAACCAAACCGGCCAGGGCATGTTATGTATTCTTATGATGGTCCATGGTAAAAACCAGTCCTTAATATTACAAAAGGGAAATGTACATTCAGGTAAAATTTGCCTCATGCTTCAAGTATTAATGGAATTGAACTGTTTTTCCTATGATTGGCTCCCAGCAGCCTTTGAATCAAACTGTTGTTTAAAGAAGTCAGTAGTGTGATAGAGTTTATTGTCAAGTCCTTTCGGAAACGAGACAGCAAATTAAAAATCAATTATATGTGCAGAAAATTTGGTGTAAGGCAATCAATCAATTTTGTCAGTTTGCAGAAAGATTCTGCTGTGTAACAAGCTGTAAAGAGAAATGTATTTTTAAATCCTTTAGTAAATGAGGTAGGCCAAGCATTAGAAGGGGAGAGATATTTCAAAAGTATATTTCAGTATTTCGTGTCCAAAGAAGTTACCTGTGGGTTAAATCTACAAATTCAGCTGTGATGACCTTGCCTTTCACATACATGGCTTCATTGCTTTCTAAACTTCCTCTTTATACTGTGGTCCAAAAAGTTAGTGTACCTGTTCTTCTCTTTCTTTTTTTTTTTTTAATTCTCACCCGAGGATATTTTTCCATTTATCTTCAGACAGAGTGGGAGGGAGGGAGGGAGGGAGAGAGAGAGAGAGAGAGAGAGAGAGAGAGAGAGAGAGAAACATCGATGTGAGAGGGACACTCCCGCATGACCCCAACCAGGGCCAGGGATGAACTGCAACCGAGGCACATGCCCTTGACCAGAATCAAACCTGTGACTCATTGGTCCAAGGGCCAACACTCTAACCACTGAGCCAAACCAGCCAGGGCTTTCTCTTTCTTTTTAAACAAGGCTATTCTTTTGCTTATTTTCTTTTGCCAATATATTTTTTAAGTTTCTTACCCGCTAGCCCTAATTTTAGGGTTGTTGTTTCTTTAAGCCAACAATAAATTGTGCTGATCTTTGGGGCTGTGTGTGTGTGTGTGCATATGTACGTGTTCAGGCCTTGGGGCAATGCAGAACAGAATAGACACCTGGGAAGTAACCCCACATTGAATACAAGCATTCCTTGTAAATTATTCCTTGCTACTCAGAATAATCTTTTAAAATCAAAGAGTAATTTTTATGGGACATTTTTCATTTTTGCTTGAAGGAGGGAATCCTTGGGGAGAATCTTCAGCTTGAAAGATTAACAAACACTAGAGCAGTGGGTTACTGAAAGCATGTTTTCTATCTTATGTTCAAGGGCGTGTAAAAAAATGGAGCTAGCATACACTTTCAGCCACTCTCAATCATCTTTCTATGTTCCTTTAAAAAATGCGAACAAGACACAAGGGGACTTGAGAGATTGCATTTGTTCTCCCATAGACAAAGTGGTTATTTTATAAATGAAGAGGGTGGAAAACTCTTTCCTTCTGCAGTTCCTTAGCAACAGAACTGGAGTCAGTTTTAATGTGTGTGCATGGAATAGTCCATGTATAATGACATGGGAGCCTTACATTTTCACAGGTGAAGCATTGTATTAGCCTGGTAACTAGAATTCAGGCCTGGGAGAAGGAAACAGGTGGTTTTTAAAAAAAAAAAATAGGAACCCTACAATGAAAGGAAGCAGCTCATTTAAAGCTGTCTCCTCTCGGCTGCTGTACTGAAATCTAAGCTCTCTCTTAGGTAGAAGTAATAACGGCCTTAGTAGTCCCCTAATTGCTACCTTCACTAGAGTGCCAGCCTATTTTATATTTCCTAGCAGTTTTGTTATTCTTCTTCCCCCTGCATGCTAAGTGACACAACTGTTTCAGCACTTGCTTTAAGACATTTTCCCAAAGTACCTTTATATGGGTGAATTTTCCACATATATAAAGCAAAGTACTGAGGTATTAGGAAGCAGAATACATTTGGTGGTCATAGATGAGAATGATAGTCTCGGCAGTTAACCAGTAGCGTTCAGGCCCAGGTCTGTCTTCTCTGGCTCTGTGTTTCCTGTGTTTGGTATTGGGGCTTGGCCGATGGCAAATCTGCCCATTCTCCATTATTGTCCATCCAGTGTGAACATGAAGATAGGATGACCCCTTCTTGTTGTGTACCAGGTAACTTATTCATTTCTGACTTTAGATTACTGGTTGGTGTCCATTTACTCATTCCACAAAAATTTATAGAGCACCAAAACTCTGCCAGGCACCATTTTATGTGCTGGTGACACAACAGTGAACAAAACAGATAGAAATCTCTGTCCTTGTGGAGCTGACATTCTACTGGGGAAGACAGAGGAAAACAAGATCTCTAAGTGGCATACCCAGTATGTTAGCTAAGTGCTAAAGAGTGTGGGGGTGTGCCCTACTGGGTCATGATGGCAGGTTCCTAAGGGTGCTCCCACACTGGACTAAGAGGTCTTGAGGTCAGGGACTGCAGTCTGAGTCTTCTTGTATCCCTAGAAACAGCCCAAGGCCTAGGGCAGGCTTGATCGTCAGAAACTATTTGACCAGTTGAAGAGAAGGGAAAGCTAGTGGAGGCTGTTTTTCTCGGTAGCTTCCCTTGGAACAAGCAACCAATCCCTTCCAGTTGTCTGGTTTTATTTTCTGGACTTAAAAAACAAAAACAAAATGACTCATTCTTTGCCACTATCGTTCAATACTTATTGATATGTGTGATTGAAATTTTTTGCCAAGAGAGTGAATGGTGGAGAGAGAGAGAGAGAAGGCTCAGTAGGTAGCCTGGTGTTAATGTGGCCTCTGATTAACCCACCTTCCCATACAGCCCATCATTCCTTCTGAAGTGGAAAGACCTATTTGCTGATCTTAAGGCTGTCTGGGTGTCTTGGGTGGTCTTTTTTGTGACTGTGATCTGTGAGCAATATACCTTTGCTCTCAAGTTTCCTCCAAGCCTCTAGTGTGCTCCCTCTATTAGGTCACTTTTGGAGTGTTTTCTTCCATTGCAAAGGGCTAGATCCTACGTAGTTAATCCCAGCAATAGGAAACAGAAGAATTATCAAATAAATATGCCAAGGAACAAATAGGGAAGGGGCAAGGAAAGTTGCAAGTAAAAAATGAACCTGAAAATAAGAGAATGGAGTAGAATGAATGACATTGCCCTATATGGCCTGAGGGCTAGAAAGTCTATCATTCCATATTTAATAATTAAAGTATGTGTCTGGAGCCTTTCTAAAAAGTGAGTACACTGTGATTCTGTATCATTTTATTACATGTCCAAGAACATTAGAAAGGTCTCTATCTGAAAGTAGGATGCCCTGGGACTCCCTGCGTCCCTGTAGCTTTATTGCCGTGGCCCAGGATCCTGCATGGCACAGACTCCACTCTTGAAATGCAGGGCAGGAAAGGAGATTAAGTTGTGCAGTCTCCCATCTGAAGGACTCATTGTTGAGGTGAGACAGGGTTAGGGTGGGGGCACAAACAAGAAGAGGCCTGGTGGTTAGTGGAGAGAATGCTGACCTGAGAGCCAGAAGGCCGGCATGATAGTCCTCAGACTGACAGCCACCTTTGGGACCTTAAGACAGTCAGATCCTCCCCTTGGGTCTTAGTTTTCTTGTCTGAGAAATGATAAGAAAGGAGAAGGAAGGGGGAAAGGATGCCCTTTGCAATGGCTGACAGGTAGGAAATCAGGATCTGACAGCAGTCTCGGTCTGTTCCCTTCCCTACCCTTCTACCTCTCAGGCTAAAAACTGAGCAGATGTTTCATCTAAAGCTAATGGAATCATCTCCATTTAAGAAATTTGAAAACATGTACGTACACATACTCATGTGTTCTTTGAGTACTAAGCAGTCTTGGTTTACCCTTGCAGCTGCTTTGTAAGTTTTTATTATAAATTTTGTTTTTCTAATCTTTCCAATCAGCAGTAAAGAAACAAAACCTTTAGACTTCAGAGATGCATATTCTGAGTATTATAAGCCATACCAGAGTGGGAGGCAAGGATGCTCCTTCACCTGTGGCTCTGCTTTATGTTACTTCAGTCCCTTTCCTCCTGACAGCTCTGCGTCTTCTCTGGGCCACCCTTACTGAAGCCCTTGGACATGTCACATTTGCTAATAAGCTGCTTTCCACAAAGGCACGTTCAGTCTAAATTAGTCATTTTCTTTTTCCATCTAGGGCTTCTTATTAATTAGGGTAACAGAGCTAAGTAGGCTTAGTTACTCATTTTTGAAAGGGGAGTTTTAGAAAATGCATTAAGCATAGATTTGGGGAACCAGTTGACTGGGACCCAAAAACCCATAAATCATTAATTTAAAAACAAAATAACTTTGCTTGTAGAAGGCCCTTGGTCTGTGGTTCCCATTTCTGTGTTCCAAGCAGAATACCACTTGGGACTTGATTTCTCAGGCAGAGCCATTCTAGTTCCCTGAGCAGCCAGAGTGGGATGAACAGTGACAATCTGGTGTTCTCCCTTTCAGTCCAGTCCATGGTAACGGAGTTCTCCAGTCTTTTAGCAGTAACAAAAGTTAGAAAAATGTTTTCAGATCATCCTTTGAAACAGCCCAACTTCTGTATCAGCTTCCCAAGTGTTTGACCCCAGGATAGGCTGACCTTGGTAGTTTGTCTCCCTCACTAGAACTCTCTGACTTTATAATCAGCTCACATTTTCCCTCTTCACTGTCCCTTCTCTCCCTCCTTTTCTCCTCCCGTTCCTCCTCCTTTTCCCTCTACCCCTTCCCCTATCATACATTCCAAGGATCCATTTAGATTATCTTGCTTTTAGACAAACTTTCAGATGGATCGTTCTGTTGCTCACACATATTTAGAGAAGTCACTTAGCATTACACCATATTATCCTCCACTGGTTTGAAATAATTTCAGGCACTCGAGAGTCCCATTGTTACAAAGGTATGTGTGTATAGGGGAGACACTGCATTTCAGAGGAATATCTTTACAAAAGGAGTGGTGGATTCTTAATGTGAAAAACCAAACATTGTTTCTGGATAACCTACTTTAGATTTGCCTTTAAAATATTATACAGGGAGAAAGAGAGGAGAAGGACTATTTTTCACCTTATATTGAACTTAATTCCGTTGCACTTCATACCTGCTCTGTGCAAGGCTCTGCTGGGTGCTTGTGCAACCTTTGAACCACTGTCCACTGTCATCCTACTTCCTCTAATTGAATCTTCTGTTTGGTTGTTGTTTGGTCTTCTGTTATTCAAGTGACTAGTTTTTCAGAAACAAGATTTTAAAACGTATTGATTCCCTTATCCAAAAGGAAGGGAATAGATCTCTGACTTCAGGCAAATAAACTGCATTTGTTCTTTAACTGCTAAGATCTCTGCAGGAGTCACCACTAACCTTGATAATTGCCTGGCAGTGTGGCATCTTTGACTGATTTTGGCAGTGGGTGTAAATGAGCACTTGAGTTGGATGTTGTTGCCACTGGCAACCTAGAGAGGAGGTGGCAGCCACACAACTGAAATCTCTCTTTGAGTGCCTCTTCTACTCCTGACAGTGTGTTGGGGGATCACAGGGGATATGGTGGTGAACATACTGCTGCTTTCCCCTTGGACAGGGAGATTAGGAAGTGCTGTGAGGAGGAGGAGGAGGTGTTATTTGAGAGGAAACTTGAAGGAAGGATAGGATTTCACCATGCACAGTTGATAGAGGTTAATGGAAGAACAAGGTGTAAAAGAATGTGGGTGGGTGGTTATAACAAGCTGGTTGCCCAGTTTAAATGAAGCTGTGGATGGAGGAGTGTATAAGATAGCTGATTCAAAGCCACCCACTCTTTATGGGAAGAGAAGTTTATGTTTAATTTAATAGGAAATAAGGAATAAGTACATATTTTTTAATGCAGGGAATGATAGGACTGTCACCATCATTGTGGATTAACCTGGCAGTAACATGGGACAAATTGAAGTGGGTAGAGAAAGGGATCACTGGTTCTGAAGCCTGGCCGCACATTAGAATCACTTGGAGAACTTTCAAATTTCCGGTGCCCAGACTGCACTTCAGACTAGTTAGATCAAAATATCTGCGGTGGGCCCTGGCCAGTTTGGCTCAGCAGTTAGATGTTTTCATGGTGTCCCATCAGTGGATGGCTACTAGTGGATGGCTAGGTTGGAATAAAGGGCACCGAGAATTGTCAGTGCAGAGTATTAGAAGGGCTATGAGCAAGATTTCTCATGTTCCTGGCAGTGCTATCAAAAAATAGGATCTAGCCCTGGCCAGTATGACTCAGTGGTTAGAGCATCGGCCTGCACACCGAAGGGTCATGGGTTCAATTGCAGGTCAAGGGCATGTACCTGGGTTGCAGGTTCGATCCCCAGCTCGGTTGGGGCACGTGCAGGAGGCAACCAATCAATGTCTCTCTCCCACATCAATGTTTTTCCCCCCTCCTTCCACTCTCTCTAAAAATCAATGGAAAAAATATCCTTGGGTGAGGATTCACAACAATAATAAAAAGGATAGAGAAAGGGTCGTTTTGCTAAGTGGAGAATCACTGGGTAAGGGAAGGCTGAATAGGGTAGGTTGCATAGCTGTAGGGCTGCCTTCAGGGTAGCAGCCACTGCTCATTCCATATTTCTGTTCTTCTAAGTAACTCTGGGCAAATGATACCTCTGATAATGCAAGTCAGTTAATCAAGTGTGAGATATGTTTTTCAAATAATTTATATTAACCCCTGTCTGGTGATCTTTGAGGTCATGTCTCAGTTGCCTATAAAAAACTGTTCCTTGTCAGCACCAGATAAATGTCTACAGGACTCAGGAACTTTTGAGAGTTTAGAACTGACTGAATTTGGCTAAAAGGAGAGAGGAGAGCTTTGCTATAGAACAGTGGTTCTCAACCTGTGGGTCGCGACCCCTTTGGGGGTCGAACGACCCTTTCACAGGGGTCACCTAAGACCATCGGAAAACAAAATTACAGTTATGAAGTAGCAGCGAAAATAATTTTATGGTTGGGGGTCACCACAACATGAGGAACTATATTAAAGGGTTGCGGCATTAGGAAGGTTGAGAACCACTGCTATAGAAGTAAAATCATGTGGCTGTCATTGAAGTAAAAGTCAACATATTTGTCATGCATAGACGTGCATTTTCTATTATAGGGGACACAATAACAGAATTAATGCCAAAAAGATTCTCTACAACCTTTGTTGTGACTTTTTGGATTGGTAAAAGATTAGAAGAGAAAGGTTGGTTCTCACTAAAGCCTTTGCTGATAACCTCACGGTAGTTTTGGGTGAATATTCTCTGTGGTCAGTAGAGAGGATGGGGAGAAGTGGCTAAACTCCAAGGGGGCTCTGTTCAGCCTATAGATTTCCCTTTAGATGTTACTGTGGTTTTGTTTTCTTCTATGCTTCCTCAGTGTAATATGTTTTATCACACAGACCTAAGAGCCTAAAGCAAAATAAAAGAAAAGACATGAAGGAGCTTGATGGGTAGATGATTCATTTCCTCATTATAAAGAACACTTCCTTTTCATCCTTTATTAAGCCACAAGAAATATTTTCACTGTTATCTGTCCTAGATCATGTTAAGGTCCCACCAATCCTGCCTGCTGCAGCCTGGATCTTCTGCCAGCCTGGGAGAAGGGTCTGAAGGCTGAGCTCAGGTCTCAGGACTATTCCCAGATTAACCAGGGGGAAGAGCCCCGCTGCTGGTGCGGGCTTTCCTCCGAATGTTTGCTGCCACTGTGTCCGCTTATTTTTAGTTCGTGATATGCTCAAAAACAAGAAACTCCAGCTCCTCCTCCTTTTTCCCTCTACCTTCTCTCGTCACTTCTGCTTTTCTTAGATAACTCCTCATCTGTATGTAGAAAACCACCCACTACTAATGTAATTAAAGTTTGGTGGTAGGAAACAAAAGTGTTGGTAAACCTGTTTCTGGTTGAGTCTGTGCCTTGGAGCAGCTGCTGTACCTTGGGCAAGTTATCGATTCTCTCTCTAAGAAACAAGAGTATTAATTAAATAATTAGACCCTGTCCAGCCCTGAAAAGTTCAGGAACTGATAATAGGATCTGTCATTGAAAAAATATGATTTGTTTGTGGAAAGAACTCTGACAGATGACCCCAGACTGGACCATCCCACCTTGAGGAGAGACATTTTATTTTTTTCTTTATTGAGTTTTAGAGAGAGAGGAAGGGAGAGGGAGAGAGAGATAGAAACATCGATGAGAGAGAACATCTATTGGCCACTTTTTGCATGCCCCCCATGGGGACTGGGCCCACAACCTGGGCATGTGCCCTGACCGGGAATTGAACCAGTGACTCTTGGTGCATGGATCGACGCTCAATCAATGAGCCACACCAGCCGGGCAAAGAGAGACTTTTTTTTTTCTTATTTATTTATTTGTTTTTGTTACAAATGTTTCTCCTTTTTCCCCCACCAACACCCTCCTCCCCATCCCCCCCCCCCGCCCCATCCCCAGCATTGTTGTCCATGTCCATCAGTTATGCGTACATGCATATAAGTTCTGTGGTTTATCTCTTCCCTCCCCCCCACCCCCTCTTCTGAGGGTTGTCAGCCTGTACCCTACATCCACGTCTCTGGGTCTACCCTGTTCCTCAGACTGTTATGTTCATTATATTCCACAAATAAGTGAGATCATGTGATATTTGTCTTTCTCTGCTTGGCTTGTTTCGCTTAGGATAATACTCTCCAGGTCCCTCCATGTCGTCTCAAAGGATAAGAGATCTTTCTTTTTTACAGCTGCATAGTACTCCATTGTGTATATGTACTAGAGCTTTTTTATCCATTCGTCTACTGATGGACGCTTGGGCTGTTTCCAGATCTTAGCTATTGTAAATAGTGCTGCTATGAACATGGGAGTACATGTATTCTTTCTGATTGGTGTTTCAGGTTTCTTAGGGTATATTCCTAGAGGTGGGATCACTGGGTCAAATGGCAGTTCAATTTTTAACTTTTTGAGGTAACACCATAGTGTTTTCCACAGTGGCTGCACCAGTCTGCATTCCCACCAGCAGTGTACTAGAGTCCCCTTTTCTTCACACCCTCACCAACACTTGTTTGATGATTTGTTGATGAAGGAGAGACATTTTAATGGTAGTGGTGGACTCGGGTGCCCAGACCCAGTGCTGGGCCGAATGTGGGAAGTTCCTTGATGGGGTACACAGAAAGATGGAGCCTAGAGGAGGATGACGAAACATAGGCATGAGGTAGTGAGTAAACTTGTTCAGGGTCACTCCAGTGGTAGTGAGGAACAGCTCCATGGACACAGTCAGTGCAGGGGACCGTGTGAGGAGAGACAGAGAGGAGCGTGCTTGCTGTTCAGGGAGCAGCAGGGCCTGGCTTTAGCTGACTCTGGGACAGCAGTGGTAGATATGCCACCCACTTCTTCCTTGCACTCATTGTAGACATTGTTTAACACAGAACAGTCCCCTCGTGAACTGAATCCATTTTAAAACAAGTTCTAATCCAAACACTTGGGTATGGTGGGCTCTGAGGCGGGAGTGATCAGATGGAGGTTGCTGAGCACTTTAATTGGCATACTGAGGAGTTGGAGCTCTCTGCTCTTCTTGAACAGACAAGTGCCGGAACCAGTTTTGAAATTCGTGGAAAGAATGGTTGGTTGAACAATAGTCCCCTTACCCCCAAAATTTAATTTTTCAATTGCAGTGGACACACATTTCAGGTGTACACCCCAGTGATCAGACATTTATATGACCTACGAAGTGATCACCCAATAAACCCAGCTTTTGTGATGCGATGTGTCTTGGTTCTAGAAAGTGTTTTTAGTAACCCTAGTTTGGTTCTGTTAGGTAAAACCAGAGTCTAATTAATCTACCTGAGATGGGGAAGCATGCCTGGTGCTCCCAAGAATTCCTGACTCTTTCTTTTAGATACAAAGTTAAATATTTTTTTTCCCATGAAGCCCCTAAAATAATTTTGCTTAAAAAGCCATATACTGCCCTGGCTGGTTTTGCTCAGTGGTTAGAGCGTTGGCCCGTGGTCCAGAGAGACCCAGGTTCAGTGTCCACTAAGGGCATGTAAGTTGGTTGCAGTTTGTCCCCGGCCCTGCCACTCAATGTGTCCCTTTCACGTCAATGTTTCTCTCTCTCTCTTTCTCTCTCTCTCCCCCCCTCCCTCCCCCCCTCCCTCCCATTCTATCTGAACAAAAATAGAAAAATGTGCTCAGGTGAGGATAAAAAAAAAAAAGCCATATACTCCCTCCCAAGTTTAAATTGGTATCTACTTTTTTCATCACAAGTATGTAATTTCTAACATATTATAAATATTGACATTTGAAAATAAAACTGTCCCATCACTCTTAAAATCTAGTGTATTTTGAATATGATTGTGATTTATACCTATTATTATCTATTTTAAAAATACATGTATGAGCTCATTTTTAGCAGTAAAATTTTACACTTTATCTTCCCCCCCTTTAACTTATGTAACTAGTAACTTTTGAATCTACTACCCCATAGACTTTATTCCTAATTTAAAGCATTTTGTGCTTGAGAGTCTCTATTGTCAGATCAGATCAGCCTTTCATACTCCCTGAGACAAAAAAAAAGTAGGTGTACCAAAATATGTATACCTATTGTGATTTCCTTTGGAAATAAAGCTCTGTGTTAAAAGAAAAATTACCTCCTATAATTATAATATTTTCATAATAATTATTAGTGTACAGTTGAACAAAAGGTATTATAAATGTTGGTAAATTTTTTACTTTTTACTGTTCATTGGAAATAAGATGGATTGAGTTTTTTGAACATTAGTTCTTGGATGAATATTATTTATTGCTGAAATAAGGCCATGTCCTATATCAATTTTATTCTTACTTATTTATTTGTAGATATAAATGCTCAGAAACCTTGTTTACATGAACAAGTAGATGGGAATGATAGTTTTTGTCTTACAGTTACCTGATCATTTAAAAATTTCCATCATAATACCAAAATTGTAATTTATCATCAGACATATTTTCAATAATCTATCAGATGACACCTCCACTAGATCCTCCTTCAATTTTGTTGAAAACAGAGAATTGGAAAGTACCTGAGTTGCTTATGGCTCTTATGGTGAACATAGAGTTAGTCACTGTGCCAACATCCACACCAGTGTTTTGAATTGACCTGTGTTTCTGCCCTGGAATTTCTGCACAGGGCCCAGATGCTTAGTAGCCCTCCAGATGGGAGAGAGGGGTGCCTTTGTGAGGTGAGAGGAGGGCGAATGTGGAAGAAAGGTTGGCCCTTCACCTCCACACAAGAGTTCATCCCCAGGCAGATGAATGTAGAAAAGAAAACATGGAAGTTGAAGGTTTGGAAATGACTATTCCCTTAAAATTATTTCAGTCCACATACCCTTAAGAAAGTCTTTTGTGTCTGTAAACCCTAGTTTGCAGATGATAGACCTACAAATTTTTCTTGCCAGGCCCTCATTTGGGCACTGGGAAAACCAGGGAAAGTCAGGACCTGTTTGATCTGGGCTGGCGGTGTGGAAAGCGGCCAGCCTGGGAGCCTGGCACACATCTTTCATGATTCAGTTCGTCAGCTTTGGGCAGTGAACCAGGCTGTGCATTGCTTTGGTGATATAAGTGATGAATATATTGCTGTTCTTGCCCTCCATGAGTTTATAATCTGAGCTCTTATTATAAAATAAAACTAATCCCACCACCACCACCACCACCAAATAAACCAAAACCCTCTGGGAGATCTTGTTATTTAATGTCAATAAGGTATATACATTTACCTTTTTTAATGTTTTGATAACTGGATTTCAATACAACTGGTTTCCTTTTAATCCATATATTTTATTTTAGGCATTTAAAAACTGTTTTTAGAAGAGGTTAGACTTAACCAGGCTGCCAAAAAGGATCCATGGTACAAGAAAGATGAACTGTTCTTAGGCTTCTTCCAAATAACCAGTTTCCAGAGTCCTAGATGGCAGTGTCAGTGAAGTGGTTTCATGGAAGGATGTTGCACAGAGGTGACGCTCGCCAGGACTGGGGTGCAACGTTACTGGCTTGGAGCAAGCACCATAAGCGTTTCAAATGTTGCAGTAGACTGTCAGACCTCAGACCTGGTATTACCAGGCATTATCTGAAGGATATTAGTGTCTTCTGTAATCCATGTTACTGTCAGGCATTAGGGAATCCCACCCACTCACCCATCCGCCAGGGGGCGTGGTTCCTGAGGGTCCTTGACCTTTAATCCATCCAGAGAGAAAAATCTTTCATTATCTCCAGATTGTTTCACAACAATTGAGAACATTCTTGGTTTTATTATTCAGTAACGGGGACCTGCAGCTTCTTAGTTATTGTTTGGTTTGTTTCTGCAACATTTCAACATTTATTATTTTCTTCCTGGTGCTTTCTTAGGTAGCTGATTTGCTCTACACACCAGGTCCCCTGACTCGAAGCTACAGAGCTGCATTTAGATCAGGTTTCTTGCATGCTGCTGACTTTATCTCATTTACAGTATCACATTTCTGTTGCCATACACTGTGATCTGGGCCTCCCCACAGCTTTTTAACAATTCGTAATTGAGCAGGAAGTGTTTTTATTACAGTGGCCTTTTGATTTTGATTTTACAATCATGTAGTGTTTAGCAGAGAGCAGAGGTGGGGAAGTGGCTCTCTGAAACACATTTTTGACAGAGAGAAGTCTGTTGTTTCAGCCACTTGGCTATCTGTCAGCGGTTCTCAGACTTCCCCCTTGTGTTGGTTGCCTGGCAACCTGGGGCTGGAGCAATCAAACCGTGGCCAGTGCTTTTCCAAGCCCAGATTGGGAGATGATTTATTGGTGGAACTGTAAGCACGGTAAACCCAAGCCTCAGAAATGGACCTTTTCTTTCTTTTTAAACCAGGAGTTTGTACAAACCACATCGAGAAAAAATAAAAGACGAAGAGTATCAGTTGGAGGTTTTTTTGTTTTTTTAACTTTTAAAGAATAAAATTAAGGCCTGTAGTGAGCTTATTATTATGTGTCTATCCACATATGTATAGGTTAACATTAATGCCTAGCTGGATTTTTACTCTTTCTCTTTTATCTTCCTGGAACACTCAACATTTTAAAAGTTAGTGCTTTTATCTGGTAAATTAGGATACTTGGGATGCCATCTTTCCTTGAGAAACTCAGCCCAGGGAATGTTAATGGCTTGCCTGGGGTCATCTGAAGCCTTGATAGAATCAGGCATAGAACCAGAGCCCAGGTTTCCTGGTGCCTGTGTCCATATCTGGATTTAATGCCTTGATCTTAAAATGCTGATTGCTCTTCTCCCTGTTTTTCAAAACTAGCTGAAAAATGCACAGACCCTGCCTTACTCTATGTTGTGTAACAGGTCTTCCTCTTTGTACGGGCATGCATTTGTGTGTAGAGAAGGGAGCACTGTCATTTTAGGACAAGTTAATTCTGAACTTTTCAGGTTCTTTCCACTTTCTGCTTCTGTCTACACTGCCTTTGCTTGGTGGCCCCCCCCGCCCCCATTTATAATTATTACTTTTTAACTGTCAAAATTATCCCATATTGATTTATTTTTACTATAAAAGTGAATTTTAAAGCTCTTTGAGGTTTCTCCTTCATAGAGTTTTCAAATAATTTCTCCTATATTGCAAATGAGGATGAAGAGAAATTTATTTTGGGGGCATTCTGCATGGGAGGAGGGAGCAGAAGAATCTCAGCCTGACTTAAGCAGGTTAAGCATTTCTTAAGCATTTCATTCTGTAAAATTTTAAAAAAATACTTTGGAACTCAAACCACACTGCATGCAGCCCAGTGTCCCCAACTGTGTATGTAAATGTGCTACTAGTATGTTTGTGTTCCTTATAAATATACAGATCTAATCTGTTTGTGTGTCTCATTTACACACAGCTGTGTTCATGCTCCCTTAATACCAATATTTTCAGCAAGAGTGAGGTATCATGGGAACGCTATTGTTCCAAACAAAAGCCAGCAGAGCAGCCTCATGGTGGGGCCATTCCCAGCCCCCAATGTGGGGACTCTCCCTTGAGACACTCTTGTGGTAGTTGTCCAGCATGGGGACAGCAGGAGGCCAAACAGTAATAAAAAGGAAAACAATGACCACCGGTTAGACAGGGATCTGCCTTAGGACTGAGGTTTGCCTTCTATAATTGAAAAACACTCCCTTCCCCCTATGTTTCCTAAAGGAATAATTGATTTTTATTCTCTATTTGGAGATCCTTTAATGTGAACAAAGTTAAATGAGGAGCCCTGGCCCTTGTTAGGTTGTGGTGAAGGAGAAACAAAGTCCAGGAGCCCCCCATGGCAGGAGCTGAAGCAAGCCCCTGGTTGCTAGTCAGCGCCTCAGTTTCCCCTTTTTGTGGGTAGATCATAACTCTGGATTTGGCTGAGTTCTTCTGGTGAGCAGGTTTCATTTAATTTAAAATAACAGGCCTTTATGATTTTATTTCATTTGGAACTGTGTGATATCATTGTCCATAATTCTAACAGTGTATTTATTTTACCTCCCTAATAGAAAACTTTTAGTGCTTTGGGTGTTTTAATGTTTTACAAAAAAGAAGTAAAGATCATTCTAAACCTGTGCTGTCTGATTTGGAACGACCAGCCACATGTGGCTGTTGAGCAGTGAAGTATGCTGTCCAAGTTGAGATGCGCTGCAAGTGTGAAATGCACCCTGAATTTCAGACCCAGTAGGAAAAAATAATGTAAATGATTTCTTTAAAATTTTTATATTGATTATATATTGAACTTAAAATAGTTTAGATATATCAGGTTAAAATGGACATTAGAAACTCCTCTAATATTAAAATTAATTTTATTTTAAAAAGTATGGCTACTAGTAAATTAAAGTTACATGTTTGGCTCACATTCAATTTCTATTGGGCAGCCACTAATTTAGACTCTTTTATTTTTTTATTTTTATTATTTTTTTCTTTAACTTATCTTTATTGTTGAATGTATTACAGATGTTCCTCATTTTTCCATTGACCCCCTCCTCCCCATTCCCGCCCTCCTCCTGTCTTTCCCCACACTGTTGTCTGTGTCCATTGGTTATGTATATATACATATAAGTTCTTTGGTTTATTTCTTCCCACTCCCCAATCCCCCTTCCCTTTGAGGTTTGTCAGTCTAACAACCAATTTGTACTTTTTTTTTTTTTTTAATCCTCACCCGAGGACATTTTTCCATTTTTTGTTCAGATAGAGTGGGAGGGAGAGAGAGGAAGAGAGAGAGAGAGAAACATCAACGTGAAAGGGACACATCGAGTGGCTGCCTCCCGCACAACCAACCAGGGCCGGGGACAAACTGCAACCGAGATACATGCCCTTAGCGGGAACCGAACCCGGGTCTCTCTGGACCGCAGGCTGACGCTCTAACCACTGAGCCAAACCGGCCAGGGCCAATTTGTACTTCTTAATCCCTTCAGCTTTTTCACCCATTCTCCCAACCCCCCTCTCATCTGGCAACCAACAAAATTTCTCTGTATCTATGAGAATGTTTCTGTTCTGCTTGTTCATTTTGTTTGTAGATTCAATTGTCGATAGATATGTATTCATTGCCATTTTGTTTGTTCATATTTTTTATCTTTTTCTTCAAGAAGACCCTTCAACATTTCATACGATAATGGTTTAGTGGTGATGAACTCCTTTAGCTTTTCCTTGTCTGGGAAACTCTTTATATGGCCATTGATTCTAAATGACAGCTTTGCAGGATAGAGTAATCTTGGTTGTAGGTTCTTGCTTTTCATCACTCTGAATATTTCTTGCCACTCCTTTCTGGCTTGCAAAGTTTCTTTTGAGAAATCAGCTGACAGTCTTATGGGAAGTCCCTTGTAGGTAACTAACTGCTTTTCTCTTGCTGCTTTTAAGATTCTCTCTTTGTCTTGAACCTTTTGCATTTTGATGATGATGTGTCTTGGTGTGGGCCTCTTGGGGTTCATCTTGTTTGGCACTCTCTGTGCTTCCTGGACTTGTATGTCTGTTTCCTTCACCAGGTTAGGAAAGTTTTCTGCCATTATTGTTTCAAATAGATTTTCAATTTCTTGTTCTCTCTCTTCTCCTTCTGGCACCCCCAAGATGCGAATGTTGTCACGCTTGAAGTTGTCCCAGAGGCTCCTTACACTATCCTCATTTTTTTGGATTCTTTTTTCTTTTTGCTGTTCTGATTGGGTGTTTTTGCTTCCTTATATTCCAAATCGATGGTTTGCTTCTTGGCTTTACCTATTCTACTATTGAATCTGTGTAAACTATTCTTTATTTCAGTTAGTGCCTCCTTCATTTCTGACTGTGCATCCTTCATTTCTGACTGGTCCTTTTTTATGCTCTTGAGGCCCTCACTAAGTTCACTGAGGTTCTCACTAAGTCCATTGAGCATCCTTATAAGCAGTGTTTTGAACTCAGCATCTGTTAGGTTGCTTATCTCTATTTCGCTTAGTTCTTTTCCTGGAGTTTTGTTCTGTTCTTTCATTTGGGACCTGTTTCTTTGTCTCCTCATTTTGGCTGCCTCTCTGTATTTGTTTCTATGTATTGCTTAGCGAGAGGTACGGGACTAGCTGAGACCAGATGCTGCTTGTTTGAACGAATTTAGGAAAAGCTGAAGCAGGATCCAAGACAAGCCAATACTATGGTCAAGCAACTGGCAACAGCTTGGGTGGGCCTGGAAGTTGGGTGGGGCGGGGCCTCAGGGAATCACCAGGGCGGGGCACACAGTGTGAGCCAGGTTGCTGGAGTCCCAGATATGGCAGCGTCTGCCAGCCCAGGGAATGGCTCACCAGAGGAACAAAGGCCTCTGATAGCACGTCTGTCCAGGAGAAAGCTGCCTCTCCAGCCCTCGCTCCAATGCCAAACAGCTCAGTTCTTCCCATATGACTCTGGTGCCTTTCAGGCTCCTTCCCGCAAGCTGGAGCCTGGAGGGTGGGAGTCTGAGTAAGTCCGTGCGCGGGCCCTTTAAGAGGAGCTGCCTGGGGCTCCCCCAGCCTCAGCCTCCCTCAGCCTCAGTTCCCGCTGGTTTTACAGCCAAAAGTTATGGGGACTTCTCTTCCTGGCACTGGAACCCTGAGCTGGGCACCTGGTGTGGGACAGGGACCCTTCAGTCCTCAGGGAGAACCTTCCCAGCCGAGGTGTCCTCCTGATTTTTATCCGCCACACGTGGGTGTGGGACCAGCCCGTCGCGCCTCCGCCCCTCCTACCAGTCTCAGTGCGGCTGCTGCTTTAATTTCGTAGTTGTAGGACTTCCATTCAGCTTGATTTCAGGCGGTTTTGAATGATGGTTGTGCTGTAGTTTAGTTGTAACTTTGATGTGGTTGTGGGAGGACGCGATGCCGCGTTTACCTACACCGCCGTCTTGACCGGAAGTCTAATTTAGACTCTTTTAATTATAATTTTTGTAAGGCTTCTTCACTAAAGAGTTCTGTTATTTTGTTCCCTTGTAACTTATAGACAAGCCACATTTCTTTTTTTCAGTTTATTATTCTTTCCTTTTGTGCTGAGATCTACTTTGTTAAAGAAAGTGAACTTTTTAATGACTTGTTTATGAGCCACTTTATGGGGACATTTACTGGAGACTTCACAGTCATTTCTTGGCAACAAAATCTTGAAGAGACAAGGCAAAATAATCATGGGGGAAAGTGCTAGCCATCTCAGAGTGCACAAAAGCCATAAAGGACAGACAACAAATTGAATGACTTACAGAATTTTGGGGCCAGGCAAGGATTTAAAATAAGTTATAATAGCCCTGGCCAGTTTGTCTCAGCGGTTAGAGCATCAGCCTGTGGACCAGAGAGTCTCGGGTTCGGTCCCGGTCAAGGGCACGTACCTCGGTTGCATTTGTCCCCGGCCCTGGTCGGGTCGTGCAGGAGGCAACCAGTCGATGTGGCTCTATCATATCAATATTTTTCTTTGTCTCTCTCCCTCCCTCCCATTCTATCTGATAAAAAGAAAATACAATAAAATAAGTTATAATAAACGTGAGAGAGAGAGAGAGGTGATATTGCAGGGAGAGGAGGAATCTCTAATGCCCGTTTGGGTTCTGTTGTTAGTGTTGGGTTATTTTTAATTTGGGTGTAGCTGGCAGCCATAATTGGCCAGAGATATTTTGCTGGTGGTATTTCTACATCTGTTAATGCTGCTACTTAACTAGCCAGTTCTCATTTGACTTGAAATGCACTGAAGCGTGCTCTGATACTCACCCAGTGGACAATGCTTTGTTAAGTCTGCCATAGTGAAAGTACTTAGTGGACTCACGTAATCATCATATAGATAGAGATATATAGGATGGCTCAGTGGCCTTTGCTGGTGGGCTCAGTTGCTGTGTAAACATCCAACATGAGGTCATTTTCCTGTGGAGCATGTGGTCTTTGAATGAAAAATAGAGTAATTTTATTTGACATTTGAGACCACCTGGGAAGGGTTTAATACACAGGTGTGTTGAAAAAATTATCGGCTTCACTCTGGGTACTGAGCTGGTGGCATCATGGAGTGGGATGGCGTGGTTTCTCTAGTGGGATTTGTATGTCCAAATGGTTGGGAAAGTTGGTTTAAACAGTTTTGTAAGTAGGAATTAGAGAGTCAGAAACTTAACAGTGAACACGTGTCAGGAGGTACTGAGTCAAGATGGAGGGCAAATGGCTGGGAAATCAAATAGTGTTTTGGGAAGATCAAGCTAGCTCACCTCCAGATACATTCATTTATTCACTCAACCAATCATTGTTTGTTGATTACCTGCTATACCTATCAAGTGCTGTTTTGGGTGCTGGGATACAGAAGTGAACAAACTTCCTGATGTATTTAGTATCATGTAACATGTCATGTCATGTGGTAATGAGAGCTATGTGTTAAAGCAGAGTCAGGTTATAGAGAGTGATAGGGCATGCAGATTGAGGAAGTCTAATCGGAAGGTTGTGTACTGGTTCGTTTAATTAATTAGTAGTTGACTAACATTGTAGTCACAGTTTTTAGTGGTTTTTGTAATGAATTTCATATTGGTTTCCTCTTGCTGCATAACAAATTACTCCCAACACTAAAAATGACCTTGCCCTGGCCAGTTTGGCTCAGCGATTAGAGCGTTGGCCCGCAGTACAGAGAGACCCGGGTTCGGTTCCCGCTGAGGGCACGTGCCTCGGTTGCAGTTTGTTCCCAGCCCTGGTTGGGGTTGTGTGGGTGGCGACCACTCGATATGTCTCTCTCACGTTGATGTTTCTTTCTCTCTCTCCCTCCAGCTCTATCTGAAGATGAATGCAAAAATGTCCTCAGTTGAGGGTTAAAAAAAAAAAATTAAAAAAAATAAAATAAAAATGACCTCAACTGCCCTGGCCAGTGTGGCTCAGTTGGTTGGAGCATCATCCCGTACACCAAGGGGTGGCAGATACGATTCTTGGTCAGGGCACATACCCAGGTTGCGGGTTGGATTCCCGGTTCAGGGGAGAGGCAGCCAATCAATGTTTCTCTCTCACATCAGTGTTTCTCTCTATCCCTTCCTTTCTCTTTCTCTCTCAAAACAATAATAATAATAATAATAATAATAATAACAACAACAACAATAATAAAAAGTTACCTCAACTTAAAACAACAATGATCATTTATTATCTCTCAGTGCCTGATAAGAATTTAGTGGTGGCTCAGCTGTGCGGTTCTGACTGAGGGCAGGGATTCGTGAGGCTGCAGTCAGGTGGTAGATGGGGTTGGAGCCATCTTGAAAGCTCCTTCACTCATGAGTCCGGGCCAGAAAGCCTCAAAAAGCTGGGGGCTGGAACAGTGGGAGCTTCTGAGGAGGCTCTCTCTACTCTTATGTGGTAGCTTCAGGAAAGCCAGACTTCTTTTTATGGTGGCTCAGGTCTCTGGGTCTGCAGAGGGAGAGCCATGCAAAAGCTGTATTGCTTTTACCCCAGACTCAGCAGTCCACCAGTGTCACTTCTGTCCTACTGGTCAAAACAATTACGGAGACCCACCTCTCAGTGGAGAAGTGTCTTCATCACACTGGAATCGCAGCATGTGAGATGAGAGGGAAATATAGTCTGTCACAAATGTAAAGCTTTTGTGGGTATGTGTGTTTTGTTTAAATAATGTATGACCCTTGCCTGTAAAGTAAGAGTTCATCATCTAAGATGCTCTAAAGCTTCCTTCCAACTGTAACATTCTGATTCTGCTATTACAGATGTGGCAGGGAGTGTGTGTTGACAGTTGCCTGGCTTTTGTAGACATTTCTGGGGCACATAGCAGAGGAGTCAGCTGGGATAGGAGGACCACTGGACTCTTCTCTCTGGCCTCAAACTAAAACACCTTAGGACCTAGCACTTCAGTTACGCTATGTGTTATAGCTAATCGTATGGGGGCTTAACACCCTTTGTGGATCTAGAACTAATCTTACGGGGGCAGAGGGTGGATAAAGTGATGATTAAGACCAGGAGCTGTCCATTATCACGATACTTGCCAACTAAGGAAGGTCGAAGAATCAGGGCAGGATCATATTAGACCTGCCTTCCTTAGTTCTCATTCTCATATATTTTGGCCTTTGGAAGATTAGAAAGGAAGGAAACCAGGATAGAGAACACTTTGGTATTACTCCTCCATGACAGCTAAACAACTACGGTATTTGACCCTACAGAGGACTTGTTTTAGAAATGGACAGACCTGGATTTGGGCTTCTGTTGTAAGTACCATTGAATCTTTAGGGATGAGGTGGGGAACAAGTATTTTCTGTTAAAAGTAGGATTTATTTAATGTTAAAGGTATCTTTGACTAGTCTTCTGAATTTCCAGATAAGACAGTTGACCAAGCATATCATGCCTTAGTAAGGTTATTTATTTATTTATTTATTTATTTATTTATTTTTATCCTCACCCGAGGACACTTTTCCACTTTTGTTCAGATAGAATGGGAGAGACAGGAAGAGAGAGAGAGAGAGAGAGAGAGAGAGAGAGAGAGAGAGAGAGAGAGAGAGAGAGAGAGAAACATAGACATGAAAGGGACACATCAAGTGGCTGCCTCCCACATGACCCAAACCAGGGCCGAAGACGAATCGCAACTGAGGTACATGCCCTTGACTGGAATCAAATCCGCAACTCATTAGTCTGCAGGCCAACGCTCCAGCCGCTGAGCCAAACCGGCCAGGGCTATTTTATTTTTAATCCTCACCCGAGGATATTTTTCTGTTTATCTTCAGATAGAGTGGGAGGGAGGGAGAGAGAGAAACATCGACATGAGAGGGACACATTGAGTGGCTGCCTCCCGCACGACCCCGACCAGGGCAGGGGACAAACTGCAACTGAGGTACGTGCCCTTGACCAGAATCAAACCCGAGACTCTTCGGTCCGTGGGCCAGTGCTCTTACCGCTGAGCCAAACCGGCCAGGGCAGTAAGGTCTCTTTTTAGAAAGGAGCTTAGCCATCCTTTTGTCTCTGTGCAGGAAAGAGGCTCCCTCCCCCCCTGCAGCTCCTAGTGGTCAGCACTAGAGACATCAACTATTTGTTGAGGCCTTGTAGCCGCTGGCAGGCCCACATGCCCATCTTACACATTGGCACGCAGAAGCCCCTGAGAGAGGCTAGTGACCTAGACCAGGGATGTGTAGGTATTTAGTGGCAGAGCCATGTACTTTAATCCAAGTTGTTTTGTGGGAAAAATTGTAACAGGATATAATCTCTGACACATGCTTTTGCTTCAAAGAACAAGTATGTATATATGTATATGTAAAATTTCCTTTCGAGGTTTTTTTCCTCTAATATGAGTAGATACAAAGAATATTTTCTGTAGCTAGATTTCAGGTAATTAATCCTATTTTGAAATCTCATTTATTCTCCACCCTTTCTGATTAGCTATGGATTGGGGTAGGGTATTTAATTTACCTAAACTGCACTTCTTTTTCCATCTGTAGAATGGGTCCAGTGACGCCTATCTTGGAGAGTATATTGAAGAGCCTTGAGGACTTGGTCTAGGACCCATCACTGTCCGTGTTGAGATTGTGATGTTGTGAGACTATGGAAGATGATACTCTGACTAGAAAGTATAGGTGCAAGTCTGAGCTAGATAAAAAATGTCAGATCTAGAAGAGAGGAGAATCATAATAAAAATGTGGTTATTATTTTAAATAGTTTTCCTGTTTGCTCTTTTAAAACTATAACTAGTTTAATGAAACTCTTGGCTACAGTTGGCCCTTGAACAAACTCAAGGGTTAGGGGCACCAACCTCCTACCCAGTTGAAAATCCAAGTGTAACTACTGTAGTTATCCTGGAAGAATACTAGTAAGTTCAAAGTGTACTTACAAAGTAGAGTCAGAAATGAGGAGCAACATTCTAGAACTCTTGGAAATGCCCACCATGATTGCTGGCATGTCTCCTCCCAGACAAATTGGTTCTGGGTGCTATTTATTTAAAAAGTAGTACTTTACTCAGTCACCCTTTCATTAATATGTTAAATATTTAAAACCAAAACCCAAATGATACTTTTCAAAGCAGCATCAATAGTATACCTCCAGCAGGAAATATATTTTAGGTATGGGGTGCTGCGAATCTATAACAAACAGGGTTATATGGATGAAACGCACTAGGTTCTCATCTAGTGGTTGGTCAGTAAGAGCCATGACGAACAGGTAGGCATTGTGTAATACAGGTGTATGGAAGGGCTTTTGTTTCTTCTGCTTGGCATCAGTATTCTCTTTTTTCACCTTACTCCCTCATTAATATAGGCCCACAGTTAGGACACATCTCTTCGATATGATTCTGTTGCTGTAGAGTCTAGAGTGTAGACCTTCAGAAAAGCAGTGGGCACACTCCTTTTACTCCTTGCCTGGCTTATGGGCTTACTTACATTTTTATATCTCTAGCCGGGAGCGAGGGGGCACTGTGGATTGCCGACTTGCAAATATGCCTGCTCTTCAGTCCCCTGAGAAACCAGTAAGTTATTAACATAAAATTTTGTGCAGAAAACAGGGTAGAGCAGAAGGAGCCATTTTCACAGTGGGGATCATTTTAATACCAACAGTGTTTTCCAAACAGTTATGTAAGAGGATTGAGTAGAAGTCGCTTTTCAGAAGTCCTGGTGAGTTTCTGACTGTGGTGCACTAGTTAAAATTCACCAGAGGGAGTTAATTTTGAAAGCTCTCAGCCAGGGGTTAATGCAGAGCTATTTTTTAGCCGTTTCTGAGGCATAGTCCCCTCATCCTGCCTCTCTTCTCTGCTGCAGACACAGGTCAGATCCAGCACTTGAGATGAACCATGTTGGGAGTTTCATGTGCAGACAAGGGAGATAAGTACACCTTATTCTTTGAAGGACTTAACTCCCAGCCTTTTCTTCTGTTTGCTATCTAGTTTGATGTTCAGAATAATTTTTTCGAAATGGATAGGGCAGGTATTTTTTTTTGTCAATTTAAAAGGTGAACAAATGGAAGCAAGAATAAATTAAGTTACAAGACTATAATCTTTACTTGATTCTTTATTGATTTTTGGGAACACTTAAAGTCTTGAAATGCAAACAAAGGCAACAGATGCCCTTTGCGCCCGTGTTCCACACCCTGTCCTTACTCCATTCTTAGGCCTCACCCCATCCCCAAGGCTCCCAGTTGTTTACATTTGTCACCCTTGACTCTGTTACCCTGGTCCAAGGATTTGGTGGCATGGTTTTTCCATCTGTAAAATGGAGATCGTAGTAGTACCTGCCCCTTAAGGTTGCTGAGATGCTTCAGTGAGTCAGTACATGTAGCCCTTAAGACATGCCCTAGCACTACTCAGTGTTAGCTGCTTTTATTGTTGTATAGGGTGGTGTTTCCTTTCCTGTTTCATATCATGACACATAACAGTGAAGCTGCTTGCCCTAGGCCCACCCTGCTACTCCAAGGGTGGAGAGGGTCAGCATCTGGGTAGGCCAGGGGCACAAGACTCAGGAGGCTTTGACACGGGGCAGGCTCAGAAATAGCACCAGGAACTTTTGAATGTATTACTTGATCATAAGAGAAGATGTTACTGCATTTTGACCCAATTATGTTTATTCCTATTAAGTATCTCCCATTTCAAAACTGGCTGTCTATAAACAGTCATGTCAAAATTTCCTTTATGGAACAGAGGAGCAGACTAGATCCCAGGACTTCTGAGTTTGAATCTCATATTCTTTCCATTTTACCAAAAATAAGAAATAGAGCTTTTAAAGCCAGGAGTTAAATATTCTCTATTAGCAACTTACAGGTAGGTAACTAACTCATGATGATGATATAAAGTTTTAGCTCAATAATGGAAAACTATAGCAATTTGTCTGAAAACCAGAGCATAATTATGTAACATGACTGAGGTTCTAATTATCACTACAATGGCAATCATATTACATTATATGTGTATTGAATTAACATATTGTACACCTTAAATTTATACAATGTTGTATGTCAAAATATATTTCAGTAAATAAATAAAAACTGGAGCACAACCACACACTAAATTTGTAAAATAAAGCAAAAAATAATCTCCTTGCCATAAATAAATTTATATTTACATTCGGATCTCATCTGGCTATGGGGATTTAGAAATAGAAAAGGACTTGTTTTGTGCTCCCAAGGAACACACTCAGGTTAACTGGAAACAAACACCCACAAGCCCTTCAGCTCCTGCTTCTGAGAGTGGCCGACCGCAAGTCTGTGCAGCTGAAAAGCAGGGCTGCTGAGAACTCGGAGCAGTGACCCAGTCCATGTTACCGCCTTTTAAGTGAGCGCAGTCTTCTTTCTCCTTCACCCTTGGCATCCTAGCATTCTAATATTGATACACCGTCAGGAACAGAAAAGCTAAGGGACATAGAAATAATTCACGAGGCCTGGAGTTTCAGCACTGGAAATGCTGAATTTCAGTTCAACTACTGAGAAACAGACCGTGTCTTGTGAGCTGTCATTCAGAAGCTTAGAGTACAGGCGGACCTCATTTTATTGTGACTCACAGATGTTGCGCCTGTGGTTTGTTTTTTACAAATTGAGGCAAGACCCTCCACCAGCAAAAAGATTATGACTTGCTTATTGTAATACTTGTTTTATTGCGGTGACCTGAAACCAAACCCCCAGTATCTCCAAGGTATGCCTATACCTGTCTGTTTTTAAGTTGACATTGTTATTAAATTAGTCTTAAAAACTTCAAGGTCTTCATTTGAAGAGATGAATTAATAGAGAGAAGGAGACTACAGCCTCAGAAGCCTGTTCAACATATTGACCTGTTCTAATCATTGACTGCTCTGAGTGGGTTGGCTTTGTTTCGATTTTAAAGGCTACTCTACGTTTCTGGTAAACCACAAGGTAAAGGCTGGTCTCTGAGAAGCAGATGTTTTACCCGTTTTGAGGCCTTGTGGCTTTCCATAGAGAAGTAACAGTGCAGGCCACATGAAGCTTTTACTTCCTTTTTTTTTTTTTTTTTTTTTTTTTTTAAGTGGAGCCTATGGTGCTCTGCACTTAATAGCATAGTCATTGAAATACACTGACAGAGTGTTCTGTGTTCACCACCAGATGTCAAATTCATATTTCCAGAAGCAGTTAGTTTGAAATGTCTGAGACATTCAAGCAAGTGTTCCTAATGGGCTTGGACCATAGGTTTAGCCTTAGAAATAGTCATGAGAATCTTGGATGATATTTAGAGCCAAGGGTGCAATGGGAGATGTATTGGGAGGGAGTTTGGAGAGCAGGAAGCCTTGAACAAAGCCATGGGGAAACTCCAACATTTAGAGATTGAATAGAGAATTAAGCCAGGTGATATGGGGAAAATCAGGAGAGTTTCATGTCATGGAGCCAAGAAAGTCAACTCAGTTATCACAGTTCAAAATGAACCCTTTGACTTTTAACAGTCTTATTTCCACTGTGAGCACCCTAGCCCAGGCTCTTGTCATCTCATGGTTTGTTTCCCTTATATATCAAAAACATGGGAGCTCCACCTGCCTAATGCCATAGGGAAGCAAAGTGGTGTAAGATACAGTACCTATCTTTTCAGTACATGAGACCTTATATACATAAATAAATGCCAAATGAATGGGAAGGAATGGTCAGGGAAATTTCATTTTGGAATGGGAGGGGTTTGAACTTGGGTTTGAAGTAAACTGGAGGTATCTTGGGTAGGCTGTAGAGAGTAGTAGAAAAGGTAGCCCAGAGTCTGGAGTTCAGACAGTTGCATCGTGGGCCAATTGGTGTTACTGGATGTCTGGTTAGAAAGGTAGACAGGGACAGGATCCTGGAGGGCACTGAATTCAAGGCTAAAGGGTATAAACACTACTCTGAGTAGGTTAAAGAGCTACTTAGGGAGGATCTAGGAACAGGATGGTATGGGACTCATGACTAGCACTGGAATAGGCAAGAAAGGAGGGCATTGAAAGACCTGTCTCAGGAAGAACACTGAGGACTTGGTGATTTGATGTTGGGGCCAACAGGAAAGGGCAGAGTCACAGATAATGGTACCATGACTGAAAATGGTTAAGTCTATAGACTCTTAACTCCCATTTTACAGAGAGTATGGCAGTGAAGGGCATGGGTTTTGGAGCCTGGGTTTGAATTCTGTCTTTTCCTCTGAGTGGTTGGGTGACCTTGGTCTAGTTACTTAACCATCTGTGCCTCAGCTTCCTTGTCTGTAAAATGGAGATAATAATAGTGCTTCCTTGTAGATTGTGAGGATTTTATATTAATATATGTGAAGTCCTGGCATATGGTAGGCACTTAATAATTATTAGTTGAATGGATGATATTCAGAATCTGAACTGAAGTTTGCTCAGCTCTACCACATCAGACTGAAGTTCAAGAGTCAGCCTTCCTCAGATGCCGCCTCCATTGTGCCGGCCTCTCCTAGTGAATGAACCTGCTGTGTGTCCTCTGGCGCATGGTCCTGGCATTCCACCATCTGACTGACACCGGATCACCCACCTCAACTTTGTGTAGATGCGACTCTCCTATAACCACTTCCCATCTTCCTCCTCTGTCTTTCATTGAGGGCCTTCCAAACCCCCTCCAACTCTGCAAATGCTCTTTGTTCTTCCTGATCTGGCCATGCCTCACTGTCTTGGGGAAGGTGTTCTGGACTACACAGTCCGTCCCTTTGGTCTCCCTTGTTGCTCTGAGGAGCTGCACTTCACTGCTTTATGCTTGACCGATTTAAGTCTCAGACATTTCTGTAATGACTCCACACACATTTATCTTACCTGCTAAAAATGAATGTTTTAATAAAGGTCCATGGCTACTTTTAAATTCCTCCCAGTGCTAGGTGCTCAGTAAATACTCAAAGAATGGATGAAGAAGCATTAATTCTGATGGCTGAGGTTAAGTTCAGGACTTCCTCATCTCACACCTGGGTTATCTCACCAGCCTCTTTAACTGGCCTCTCTATTGCAGCCAGGCTGTCCCTAGGCCACAGCCACACTGCCACTAGAGCAGTCCTTATCCAGTCTTTTCATGGACCACTCATGCTTAAACTTCTGTGCTGGTCTACAATTAGGACCATAAGTCTTCAGCCTGGTCTAAAAGGCTCTCTGCAACTGAACCTCTCCTGCCACTCCAGTCTTACCTGCTGGCACTCCTTTTTGCACACCCTGTCCTCCTTGCAGTTCCCAGAATGTTCTCTGTGCCCTTCCTGCCTGACTCCTCTGCTTGAAGCCCTGCTGAGCACACCTGGCAGGCTCATGCTTTTCCTTGTCACTTCCTCTAAGACACCAGCAGTGTAAATTGCTTCCTCCTCCTCGCCCCACCCACAGCCCTTTGTTCCTCTGATGCTTTTCTTTGGGCCCAGAGATTGATCTGTTTACCTGTTTGCCACGGAGCTCCTTGAGGGCAGGGCAGCCTCATTCCTCTCCATATCCCCCATGGAGATGCTTTGCACTAGTCCAGGATGCATGTTGATCATAAGAATGATACTTTAGTCAAGTAACCCAGGTCACTCTTTTCCAGACTAGAGGAGGGCTTCTTTTTTGTGCCTTGACAGACTTTTCCTTTGAACTGTAAGAATTATTGAAAACTGACAATGATGAGTCATATCTTAGAAAGGTATGAAATCTGAAAATGCAGAGCCTCTAGGAATGGAGTAGGAGGTTCAGATCGGTCTTGCAGGCCAAGTCTGGCTCCTCACTGAAATTGCCCGGCTGGTCTCAAACACGGGGAGTGGGAGGGACTCTTCTCCCGGTGGGCAGGTGATTTATTGGCTGGGAAGCTTCCGCGGTGATTTAGTTGTGAAACGGCGCCTTGCGAGGTGCAGGCTAATGCCTGGGCCGCGCGGGAGCGGCCGCCCACAATCCCAGGCCGGAAGGGACCGCGGGGGTCGTTGGGGCCAGCCTCCCATTTCGGAGCCCAAGGATGGTGGACGTGCGGCGGTAGCGCTGCTGACTCTTGCCTGCCAGGAGGGAGGACTAGAAACGGAGCGGCCTGGGAAGGGCCCCGAGTGCCGGCGCGGCCCCAGCACCGTGGGCGCCCTCTGCTCACTCTCGCTGCGGTAGGGAGGAAGTTTCTGTGCTTCACTGCCGGGATTTACTCCTGCGGTTCCGAAGGAAGGAACCGAGATACCAGCGCCCGGGTCCCGGGAGGCTCTGTCGCAGAGTCCCGGGGTGGGGGCCGGAGTGCGGGGCCGGCGGGCAGCGCGGCAATCCAGGCCGCCTTTTGCAGCCGCCCGCGGCCGGGCTCTGCGCGCTGTGCTCCAGCCTCCTCCCCTGGTGGCAGCGGTGGCCCTGCTCTGCGGGCCGTACACCGAGCCACCCCGGCTGCCTCCTCCCTGCGCTTTGTGGAGCCAGAGCCGAGTGACAGGCGCGGCCTCTTCGCTGCCCCAGACCCTGAGTGCGCTAGGCGCCGGGCCCGCGTACCTGTGGCTGCCCGGCCACCGGCGCCCACTGGGCCTGGACTTGCTGTGGAGGGGGTCCGCGCGGCCCCCGCCCCAAGGTGGGGGCTGGAGGAGCCAGGAGCAGCCGGAGCTGCCCCAACTAGGGCGGGGAGGGGCTGCCCGGGAGGAATGGGACGAAGTGAAAGTCTCCAGACTGCTAAGGAAATGGCCCGGTGGGGAGGGGGGGAGTGCACTGAGGGGCTTCGGGAAGAAGGAAGGGGTGCTGATGGTTCTTTATTTGGTGCCCTGGAGTGGCTTTTAGTGAAGGAGATGGCGGGGCAGGCCAGCTGATATTCAGACCCCCAGTGGGCTTCTGATATCCTTGCCTTCCTAGTGAATTCCTCGGATTAACGAAAGGGCCTTTTAACCCTCTAGGGTGCCCTTCGGGGGAAAATTCACCAGGTTTGGTTCTGTTTCCTTCCTTCTGCTCCACACTCTGGGAAACCTCGTTCTCAGGTGGAAAGCATTGTGGTGTTTTATTGAAACAGAGCATATTTGTTGTTTATACCTTCGTGGACCAGTGCGCAGAGGACACAGATTGCTTCTGAGCCACAGACACGGGATGTTCTTTCCCTAAACCTGTGTGGGATGTGGGCTTGGGGTTCTGATGAAGTCTGTGAGAGGCCTGTCCTGGTGGTGGGTCCCAGGTCTGCTGCTGAAATACACCCCCAGCCTAGTCAATATTCCCTGGCTAAGACTTTTTTGTAGTTGTTATTCTGCTGATTGCAGATATCTTTCTTTGCTTTGCTGACATCCTGTTTTGTTTTCGGTTTTTACATCCCATTTGTTTCTTTTTATCACAGAAACGCTTCGTTAAGGGGCTCAGGCAGTACGGCAAGAACTTCTTCAGAATTAGAAAGGAGCTGCTTCCCAATAAGGAAACAGTGAGTACAACTGGACTTTATGTAACTTGATTTTTTCCTCTTTGCTCCTGCTGCTTCTCCACACTTGATCTTATGAAATGGTTTCCTTTAACCCTGTGCTGTTCTCAGACTCAGGCTGGCCTCTAGCATCCTATTCTTTTTACTTCCTTCACTTTTAGTTTTAGATAATGATTCTAGATAGTAAAGTGACAGATTTTGCCTATCTCCCTGAAGGAAGTGGACTTCGGTTGTAAGAACAAAAAGGTCTTTGGCAGCGGAGGGTTAAGTTGGGGGTGGGGGTGGGGGGTGTTGGAGAGTTAACATCTAATTTTAAATACAGTGGCTGAAATAGGAAATGTCATTTATCACTAGTTTGGATTTGGCTGATGTGGCTTGTAGCTCATATACTTTGAATTGTATTGGGACTTTTTCTGTATTTAATGTTGCTATGTTTTGAAGAGTAGTTTTAACTCTAATTTTCCAGCCCTAAAAGATTGCACTTTTCATTTGATAGATGCACAAGACCTGTTAAAATTGCTAAATGGGGCTTTTAAAAATTCCTATGATATTTCACCAAGCTGAGAGTCCGATCTGGTGAGCACATTTACTAAACTTGGGGTAGGAGGGTTTTGCTGAGGAAACTTCAGAGTGAAGTTATATGAAGAAAATATTAGCATGGGGTTCTGTCTCATTTATCTGTAATTTCCTACAGGTGCTATTGGAGGTGGGAAGGGGGGAGTGTCCTCTGGCTAGGCCCCAAGGAATCGGGGAGACCGGACATTGAGTAGGACCAGCCACTCCCAGTGTCTGTGGCTGAAGCAGAATCCAGTAACCAGAAGTGCTCTTCAGGACTTGGGAATGGGATAATATTTAGACATTTTCTCCAGGAGTGGAAGGGGCAGTAGATGAAGAATATTCATTGTAAAAGTAGGTAGGTGGTTTTGTTTTGTTTGTTTTTTTGGTTTTCTAATTAGGTGGTGTTTATTTATTTCTACTTCTTCAATTTGGATTCTTTTACTTTTGTTTGTTTGTTTTAATGAACTGTTTCTGGATACTTTCTTTACAGTACTTTAAGAATGCCAATAATGTCATAGGGAAGACGGGTTCCAAGATCTCAAGTATAGCCTCCTATAAATCAGTGGTTCCTATCATCAGTCATAACTAGATTAAATTTTTAATATTTAGTATGCATCTGAATATGCTGAGAGATGGTCATTTTGAGAATGGTTAAAAGAGAGAAAACTGTTCACAGACATTAAAATAAAACATATAATCAGTCTATAAAACCAAATTAATGTTTTGCTCTTTCCAGAACAAACTGGAAAGAGGTATTTAATGTAGGACAGTGGAAGAAAGTTTTCTGAGGATTTCAGTTATTTGAAGTTTGATACATACTTTTTTTTTTTTATCCTCACCCGAGGACATTTTTGCATTTATCTTCAGATAGAGCGGAAGAGAGAGAGGGAGTAAGAGAGAGAGAGAAACATCGATGTGAGAGAGACACATCGACTGGTTGCCACCCACACAACCCCAACCAGGACAAACTGCAACCGAGGTACGTGCTCTTAGCGGGAACCGAACCCAGGACTCTCTGGTCCGCCAGCTGATGCTCTCACTGCTGAGCCAAACTGGCCAGGGCTGATACATACTTTTAAAAATAAAATGCCTTTACCCGAGTGTAGGAATTTTGGTGTGGCCAAATTGGGGTGAAATTGAGAAAGATCAGTTTGTAGCTTTGACTTGATGAGATGGACTATATCATAACCTCTCGACTAAAGGTTTATCTGTCCCTGTGCACGACTAAAACTTGCAAACCATGAAGAATTTGATAAAAGATGTGGCTTGACAATTACTTTATCATTCTGTTTTAGAAAATAAATTTATAATAACAAGATTAAGCATTAAATCTAAAATCTGTCTAGCATTTGGAAATACCAATTTTATCTAGTTTTAACTCCCAAGTGAAAACCTCAGTAAGCTAGGTAAAAGTCTTTGACTGTTTTTCTTCTTGCTCTTTGTTGTTCCTTATTCTTCTTGATGATGTCAAACTCAATTAGTAGCCTTTTCTCTCCCACAGAGAAATTGTCAATATACCAACTCTTCAAGCTGGTTCCCTGGTCTTTCCTGGTGTCTCTTTCCTGAGACCCTTCCCCATCACTTCTCTGCTATTTCGGTTTCCTGGTCACGTGGCTCTTCTCTTTACTTCTCCTCTGGCACCCAGCAGTCTTCCTGTTGCAACCTCTTCAGGGCATGGCCATCGGAGCTGATGGGAGAGAGGTTTGCTTCACCAGAAGATTTATTATGGCTGACATTGGCTAGCTGTTCCTCGTGTCCGGCTCTTTTGCTTAGAATTGGAGGAGTTTGGTAGTAGGGTAAATCTGTAAGTATTCTAATCAGCTGGGAGAGGCACTCATATTTTCCTTAGTTATCAACATAGGCAAGCTAATCATTCACAACTCAGTAGGGAGGGGAGGGCAAAGGTTCTTTTTCATTTTTGCTGTGGAAGATGAGGAAATATGCAGGCACCAATGTTCTTGGTTGAAAACTTCCTTGGTAGAAATCTTCATATGGTCATGCCTCTTTTTATAGCAAATCCTTAGATGCTTTCCACATTCTCTTGTATTTACCAGAATTATTAACTCATTTCTTTGCTATTCTCAACTGACTTGAAACTTCAGAAGGGTGTCAGCATCCAAAGAACACGCCTGATTGGGCCTGGACGCGGGTCAGCAGACCTGTGCTCTATTCTTGGTTTCACCAGTAACTGTAGTACGTGATGATCTCTTTTGACTGTGCAATCTGCTTTGAGCTGTTACTGGGAAGTTCAGGGCAGACCCTGACAAGGACTGGGAAGTTATTTTCTCTAAAATGGTATTTCTTTGCATGAGAATTTTATAGGTACTACATACAATCTTTATAAAATGTTCTCACACTTTGGGTTATAGCTGTGCCTAGAGCAAAATGACGGCACTTGCCTCCTTTGCCACTTACCTGCTCTGGGGCCTTGCACAGCTTACTCCATCTCTCTGTTCCTTTAATGTCTGTGTCTGTAAAATGGGCTGATCCTTCTACTCCTGAGAATAGTTTTGAGAATTTAAATGAGATACTGTTTATAAAGAGTGCCTAAAAACACTTGAAAATGATTGTTCTTTCCATTTACCCCCAGTACTACACAGAGTAGCTAAATACTATGAAAGTACAGAATAATTTTCTGCCTGTAAATAAATTGAATCTGTATAAAAAGAAATTACCTGTTTTTCATTAATGTCGCTTGCCAAAAATCCTTTCAGTTGAAAAACTGGGAAGAGGTGGAGGGCAGTGCTGAGTTTAAGGGATATGTTTTGTCTTGAAGCTTTGTTGAGGAGACTTCCATTCTCACCAGTTCCTTCAAGTGAGTTGTGCAGACAAAGGTTCCTGGTGGGCATGGACATAAACAGCTTTCCTAACTCTTTTGGTCTGGTGTTTATTACACAGGCACTAAATCTGGCTTTTCTCTGAACACTGCTGTCCATTGAAGTGGGAATAGTGGTTGTGATTGTGGAAAACCAACTGTTTATAGAGGTTTAGTTGAGTGGGTATTACATGTTAACCTCATGGTACCCCAGAGAGTAACCGCAAGTCGAATATTTTAGTGTCATGGTTGTACAGATATCCTGAAGTTTATTATCCTTCTCTGTAACCATTTGCCTCCCTCAATATGCTTATAAGATGTATAATTAGTAGTACAATATAGTAAAGAATCTTTGCTGAGCATATCAGAGTCCTCTTGGACCTAAACCACATCAGTCTTGGGTGTGAGTCCATTTGTGTAAATTACAGTGAGTGTCCTCTAGCTGAGGTTCTGAGAGGATGATCAGAACCAGGCCCCTTGGGTTCTGCTTTAAGAACTTCCAGGTGCTCTTTGGATTGATGAGTTACATGACCTTTGATACTAAGGTAATAACCTGAAAAAAGAAGAGACCAGGGAGAGTCGAATCTTAATTACCAGGAGAGGAACCCATGTTGTGAATAATACAAAATCTTGGGTGTTCCAAAATAGTTTTTTGTTTGATTTTTATATAGACATTGCAGTTTTCTTCAAAATCATGAGATGATTACTCAGGTGACAGTGACATTTATCTTCTTTCATGCTGAAAACATGTTCATGTTGTGTGAACCAATGACTTTCTGTGTCTGACACCTGAATGATTACCCCTTGAATATTGGCTGGCCTTTGTGTGTGGCTCTCTCTATCTGCTGTTGCTCAGACAAATTTAGCCAGCATTGGATCATAGACAGGGAGTACTTCCTCAGTGACCTGTCTCAGATACAACTAACATTTGATCTCTTCCAACTTATTAAAGAGAAGAGGTGCCCCCAAAGTTAAAATTAGCCTGTGGAGGGAGAAGGTGAAGAGGCATACATCCTTAACTACCTTTCTCATCTTGATAGTTTTATTTGTGAGCACCTAGTCCAGTAGAAATTAAGCTCATGTTATTTGTAAACCCAGTTGCTGGTACACTTATATTTACTGTACTACAAATTCATTTTCCCCCACTTCCCATTTTCAGAACTAAACATTCCATATAATTTAATTTTTAGAAATTTTGTATATGGACTGAGAACAGTAATGAGTAGGGTGTCTATAAAGAGAAGCAAGGTGCCATCTGTGCCCTGCAGGGAGCCGGCATTACAGCAGGGACAATGAACCACTTGCATGTGCTCAGGGCCCTCCTTGGTAGAAGTTCAGGCCCCTCAGTGAGCACAGAGGCTGAGGGCTTCTGGAAGGCTCTTTGGAGAGTGTGTTGTTTGAACTGAACTTTGGAGGAAGGATACATTTTTTGACAGGCCATGGTTGAGAAGGTGGAGGGAAAGTGACTTTCCAGCTGTAGGAAATATCATGAGCAAAGGCTTGGAGACAGGAAATTGCAAAACATGAGCAGCGAGTACATTAGTGTGGCCAGAGAGGAGGTTGCACGAGGCGATGCAGTGGGACTTAGGCCAGAATTCTGGCTTGCAGGTTGACTTTGGGGGACCTTTCACTCTCTCCAAGGAGTGCCTTTGGGGACCCCCTGAAGGCTTTTATTTATTTATTTTATTTTTTTATTTTTTTATCCTCACCCGAAGACATTTTTCCACTTTTTGTTCAGACAGAGTGGGAGGGAGAGAGAGGAAGAGAGAGAGAGAAACATCGATGTGAAAGGGACACATCGAGTGGCTGCCTCCCGCACGACCCTACCAGGGCTGGGGACAAACTGCAACCGAAGTACACGCCCTTAGCGGGAACCGAACCCAGGTCTCTCTGGACCACAGGCCGACGCTCCAACCGCTGAGCCAAACTGGCCAGGGCCCCCTGAAGGCTTTTAAAGAGAAGTAAGAGCATACAAGCTGAGGTCCTGAATGTTGTTCTTATAATAATTCAGTCTTGTAGTAAGACCAGAAACGGGGAGTTGAAAGTGACTTATAAAAATGGAAATCTGTCTTTTATCTTGATTTTCTCTATTGAAAATGTGTCCCTTTTTTTTAATGGAACCAAGACCCCAGCAAAGGGGTAAATGGTTTTGATGTTTAGGATTTTTTTTTTTTAACTTTGGATAATAGGATGAAAAGTATTATAGATTTAAAATTTTAATTTGAGAATAACATGAAAATCAACCACCTTTCTCAGCCACATTTCTGGGAAGGAGTTCTATTAAATATGTACATAACTACTGAATATTAATTGTTCATTTCTTCAGGCAAAATATCTTTTGCATAGGGCATACAGTATTCCCCCAGCAAAGAATAACTCCTATTAAGAAAAAGCTTTAGGACTGAGTAATCAAGATTCTGTTAATATTAAGAGGTTAAAAATGACTCAAGCATTCAATTTGAACGTTCAGCATGAAGTTTTATTTAACTTCAGATTACAACCTGAGATAAACAATTTTCTAGTCTCATTAATGCTTAATCTAATGTTACATAACAAAGTATGGACTTCCTGAATAGGTTGATACCATTGAGGACAAATGTGTTATAGCCACATGACGATACTTTAGAAAGTCTCTGGTTTCAACCCAGAGACCTCTACTGTAAATGCTGGGTGTCCTCACTGTTCATGGTGTGGTGGTCCTCAGACCAGTATCATCACATCACCTGGAGCTTGTGAAAACCACCGACTCCCAGGCCCTGGTCTATTCCTATTGAACCAGAATCTGCATTTTAATAAGCTCCTAGGTGATTCGAATGCACAGTACAGTTAGGAAGCACTGCTGTGTAGAATAATTAGGATTTGATTTTGTTTTTTGAATTATCACAAAATTTTTCAAACATAGAAAAGTATCTGGGCTTATTTTCACTATCAATAATAGAATGTCTTAATATAGCTTCCCTCTTCCCATTTCCCAGTTTTCCCTAGAAACTCAATTGTAACTCCTGTCATATTTTATATCGAAACCGTTGTCCTCCTCTTTACCTTATGACATACAGTCATTGTTTGTGAGTCAGGCTAGGCTAGACCCTGTTTGTTTCTAATAGAAACCTTTTTATTTGAAAGGATGACTTCTTATTAATATGAAGTTTACATATTTAATACTATAGTGTTTTCAGGCATTACATTCTTTCACTGACACACTTATATATGAATAAGAAATATAAGTACTTTGAGGTTGGCAAGATTGAGTAAAAGGATAGACATTTAAGTGCCATACCTTTTCTTTTAATAACTTGTCCTCAAGTAGATAGAGATAAGAGTTGGAATTTTCCATGCAAGGCGGAAGTGATCACTGCTACAAACAGGCATTGCGTTTTGGCGGCAAATACTGTGTGTGATCATATAGTTATTCCCATGCAGGGGGTTGTTCCTATTAAAATGAAGCAGAGGCTTGAATCTCTTCATTCTGATAGTCTAAACTTTATGGATATTTGACTGGGCAGTTGTCTAGTTTTGACTGGGCTAATCTAAGAGAGATTGGCTGATTCCTTGTGTAAGTGAAGCAGTTAAGAAATTTTCATGTAAGAAACTTGGTGCTGATGTTGGAGGGGGAAGGAGGTCTTAAAAAAATTAGGTGACTTTTTAAGCCAAGGGCCTGCTGTCAGTGTTAACATCTTAGGCCTGTCTTTAGCCTTACCTGCGTATTAGAACTGGTGGGGATGGCATGAGAGTGCTTCGATGCACACAATGTAGTACTTGTAGAAACTGCACTCAGAAAACTGCCTTGGACTTTTAAAGTATTATTGAACACAATGCTGCTCCTAAGGGTCAGTTTTATTTGTTTACTGTTGGTATTTGCTAACCCATATTTGTTATGATCCGGCTGGACCTTGGTTACCTGGTGACTTTTAGACAGAGACATTTATGACTTTTAAGCCAAAATAGACTCGCCCATTTTATTAGCTAGTAAAACAAATGAATGGTTTGACTTTGTCATTATACACCCTGGCCGGTTTGGCTCAGCGGTTAGAGTGTCAGCTCTCGGACCAAAGAGTCTTGGTTTTGATTCCGGGTCAAGGGCACCTCGGTTGCAGGTTCAGTCTCTGGCCCTGGTTGGGGTCAAGCAAGAAGCAACCAATCAATGTGTCTCTCTCACATTGATGTTTCTCTCCCTCCCCCCCCCCCCTTCTCCTTCCCACTCTATCTAAAGATCAATGGTAAAATATCTCAGGTGAGGATTAAAAAAAAAGAAATAAATTTTAATTACTGTGGTTATAGTCAATGAATTTATTATTTGGAGCTCATATTTTATATCACTAATAGATTTTTTTAAACATTACTATAGATCTGTGAACCCATCCTAACTTTGAAAATCTAGTCTGCTAATGTTTTAAAATATATATCTAGTCTGTTAAAAGCTGACATTGAAAATAAGTTTCAAAATGTATCTGAAATCATAATCCTTGTATAATTGGCTCATTTTGATTTTGTTACGCCCTTGAGTAACACTTAGAAAATAGAGTAAAAATTAATTGTATTGTTTTAAGGAAAACATTTCATCTCAGTCTTATTCACAGCTTACCAGTGGTGGAAAACACCACCCCACACATGTGCATAAAAAAGTTTTTATTCTTGTATGTAATTTGAAAACCATTACTTGTATTATGAAAATAGGAAAAGCAAGCAGGAGAGACCTGGCTTAGGACACCAGAATTCCATTAAGCTAAGTTTTCTTTTTGAAATGTTGAATTTTGAAATTGTTCCATATTAATGGCCTTTGTTCCTTTTTTTTTGCTTTGGAAACATGGTTCTTTGTTGTGTTCAAGTGTCTTAAATCCTTCTGAATCCTCTAAATCGTGGCATCATTAATCCCAGGATTTGGCCTTTGAGGCATCTGAACTATCATCATAGTTGGCAAAATTGGAGTGTTTTGAGAACTGTTTGGGGGAACCTTTGGTACCAAAGGCGCACTCTGTGGGGTGTTGGAGGTGCTTGAGAGGTGCTAACCCTCATGGAGCTCACAGTCTAGTGAAGAGGCCAGCGGGGCTTGTGTTCTTCTCCAGAAGATGCCTGAGTCCCAGTCACTGACACTGCAGCCTCAGTCACAGAGGTCCTCTGAGCTGTACACCTGTGAAAGCCACCCGAGTCCTTTCAGGTGGACTGAGCTGCTACGCTAAGAGCCCAACTCCTCTTTCAGCAGAACTGTATTTTCTGCCTTTTAAACATTAATATTTCTTTTATTTTAGTCTTGGACTTTAGACTCTGCTCCCCTTCCCCCCATGCATTTTATTCCTTACACCTGCTTGCATGTATGTTAGATACAATATAAGGCCTTCTGGGCAGGAACCACATGTTAATACTTCTTTAAGTATTAACACCTTCAGTGCCCTATAACAGGCCCTTACTTAATATTTGTTAAAAATGAAATTGTGTGTGTATGTATTCACACATGTGTGAATCAGGGATAAAAATACATAGTGGCCATAGATACATATGATCCTAAAGGATTAAAACTTCTCTATGTTTTTAAGGAAAAGTTTTCCTCTTCTTTTGCTGTTTGTGTTGGTTTTCAAGATCTGCTTTGGTGCTGTTTTAAAGACCAGTTGAAACCTGGACATCCCAGGCCTTAGACTGTTTAGTGGACAGAAAATCCTTGTTAACTGTAGTGTCCCAAGATAGTGAGACTAGGACTCGGGGTTCACTGTGCCACATTGGACTTTCCTGTTCTGTTGACCACGGGCAGTAAGTCACCTCTACTTACTGTTTGCACAGCAATTCTGTTTTCCAGATTATTTATAAGATTGAAGCCCATTGTTTATTTTCCTCAGCAGGTTTATTGAGCAAGTCAAGAATAAAATATTGTCTTAAGCAGTGGAGTAAGCCATTAGCCAATTGCAGCTTGGCTTCAAACCAGTCACGAGAGAGAGAGAGAGAGAGAGAGAGAGAGAGAGAGAACGAACTGGAGGTGAGAGCCAAGTGAGGTGGAGGAGGTTCAGTGTTGCCAGATTCTGCAGCTTTGCAAGGTTCCTGTGACTGTTTATGGATTTTTTTCCCTTTTAGTCAGTTAGTGAGTCACCATCATATGCCATTTTATTATCTTGAAAACAGTCTGGAATTTTTATCCTGTGTCTTTTGCTTATGAGTGAAACACCACTGAGGATGTTCTGAACAATATTAAGTTGAAATTTTTTCCCTACGATGATGCTTTGGTTTTATATTTTTAGCTGCAGCCATTATCTCTTTGTTCCCATGTGCAAAGGTTGGATTTTTCTTGAGTTTGGCAACAAATGGTGACTTTTGTGTGTTTTATTATTGTAGAGGGCTGGAACAGCATAAGTCCAACACCTTTGAGATTTGGTGATTATTGATTCAGGCACATGTCTCCTAAGATCAGAACTTGGTTCGCCTTCCCTCAAATGCTCCATTTTGGAATCAGGTTAGAGGTTTGTGGCCTTAAGTTGTCAAGGCAGGTGTTTAAGTTTTGGAGGAAGAATTTGGAATTTGTGGAACAATTAAATTCTAAAGGAAACAGGTCTAGTGAATCTGTATACTTGGCCAACTTCAGCCGAGTTAAGCGGCAGCCAGTGAACTGGGCAAACACTAGAGCAGCGGTTCTCAACCTGTGGGTCACGACCCCTTTGGGGGTCGCACGACCCTTTCACAGGGGTCGCCTAAGACATAACAGTAGCAAAATTACAGTTATGAAGTAGCAACAAAAATAATTTTATGGTTGGGGGTCACCTCACCACAACATGAGGAACTGTATTAAAGGGTTGCAGCATTAGGAAGGTTGAGAACCACTACTCTAGACATTATGGGAGATGTGGGATTTAAAAAAATAAAGGGGGGGGCAAAACAAAACTTTTTTTTTTTTTAATTCTCACACAAGGATATGTTTTTATTTTATTTTTTTATTATTATTTTAAATCCTCACCCAAGGATATTTTTCCATAGATTTTCAGATAGGGTGAGAGAAAGGGAGAGAGAGAGAGATAGAAACATCTATGTGAGAGAGACACATTCATTGGTTGCCTCCTGCACGACCCTGACCAGGGCCAAGGATGGAACCGCAACCGAGATACGTGCCCTTGACTGGAATTGAACCCTCGACTCTTTGGTCTGCAGGCCGATGCTCTCACCGCTGAGCCAAACCAGCCAGGGCAAGGGTATGTTTTTAGAGGAGAGAGGAAGGGTGGGGGAAACATTGATGTGAGAGAGAAACATCGATCAGTTGCCTGAGTATGTGCCCTCATCGGGAATCGAACCTGAAACTCTTTGGTGTACAGGATGATGCTCCAACCTGCTAAGCCACTTGACTACGGTGCAAAACAAAACTTTTAAAATAAATTTCAAAATTTACTCTGTCCTATGGACTGAATTTACTCACCAAAACTTGAAGCCCTGCCCTGGCTGGGTGGCTCTGTCAGTTGGAGTGTTGCCCTGTACACCAAAAGGTTGTGGGTTCAATTACCAATTCAGGGCACATGCCCAGGTTGCAGGTTTGATCCCCAGTCGGGGCGTGTACAGGAGGCAACCAATCAATATTTCTCTCTTACATTGATATTTCTCTCTCTCTCTGCCTTTCTCTCTCTCTAAAATCAATAAAAACATATTCTTGGGTGAAGATTTTAAAAAATAAACTTCAAGTCTTTATTTATTTTTTAAATATTTTTTATTGATTTTTAGAGAGAGAAAGGAAGGGAGAAGGAAAGAGAAGGAGAGAGAGAAACATTGATCAGTTGCCTCCTGCACGCCCCCCTACCAGGGATTGAGCCCACACTCCAGGCATGTGCTCTGACCTGGAATCTAACCAGCAACCTTTCAGTGCATGGGATGACGCCCGACCAAGTGAGCCACATCAGCCAGGGCAGAAGCCCTTATTTCTTTTGGCCATGTAAGGCTATCAGGCTACTCAGGAGAAAAGTCCATGTGCTTCTCTGTACCATATTGTGTCTACCAGATGATTAGGCAGGATAATACAGTTAAAGGATAGAGTATTTCTTATGTAGTCATTTCATATGTAAATTAAAATGTGCAAATTTATAAATTAGGTACATGTGCCCATTTTCCAGTATATTTATCTTAGACTCATACTAACATACTCTTTTGTACTATTTTCTATGCTAATTACTAATTTCCCAAATGTTAAGTGCCTTACCAGGTATGTCTAAAGATACTTATATGTGTCATAAAATTTTTCTAGAAATAAGTGACTTAGAGGGTTTAGCTAGTATAAATGTAAAAACTTTACACTTTGTTCCTAATAGTCACTCAGCAAGCACTTACAGAGTTCATTGAGTCTGATGAGAAGATTAGAGATGTGGTCTTGCTCTCTGGGGACCTCTGACTAGTTACCACAGTGTGAGCTGGCATGAACCCAAGTGCTGAACTGTGTGATGTGGACATTAAGTGGTAATGGGAGTTGGAGGTGCTGAAGATGAGGGCTGAGGGAATCGTGGGCATCCTGGAAGTGATGCAGTTAGGGCTGGAAGCTATCTGAAGGATAGGTGTTTGAAACTTGCTTGAAATACCTTGCCAAAGAAAGTCCTTGAAGTATCCTTGTTGTCTATTGAGGAAATTCCCAGTACTTGAATCCCTCTGTAGCGTTCCTGCCGACTGGCTGCCCTGCTGCTCCTGAGAACCTAGTGACACTGAACTCATATATGTATGACCATGGTGGTTTTGGACAGTTCCATTGTATGAATTGTCCTCTTTTTATTAAGCTGGAATCAGAATCATTTCACCTCCCATACATTGTTCTGGTCATGTCCGTTGATGGCATAGAAAATTATTGCCATGACTCTCCTTCATGGAGGCCCTTAAGATGGGGCAGGGTAGTTGGCACATCCTGGCCCCAGGCTCCTGGCTCCAGGCTGTCCGAGCATGCTTCTGCATCCGATACCATGCAGCCAGGGTAGCTCCTGTTCCTGTCCCCGCCCTCTCCTTCACCCAGCAGGCAGGCACACTTCCTAGTGGAACAGAAAGTTGCATTATAGGTTTTGTTTATTCTGTTGAGTTTAACCTGTCTTAAAGTTAGCATTTTTAACCTACCTGTCATTACCTACAATGAAAAAATTGTTAATATTAGGATCTAGTAAAAGACAATACCTAATATAGCAGTGCATACTCAGACTAACCATCAATTAGGCCATTTTAACACCTGGAGTGGACCTGAGCAAAGATGGTTTCCAGTGACAAAGCGCAGCACGATCATGCCTGAAACAGTAGGCTCTTTATTGTGGGCTAGATCGTTGGCCATAGCCATTATCCCAGGCCCCAGAACCTGATAATCTTGGCGCTGAGTCAGATCCCTGTATTTGATAAACTATAAGATGGCAGTCATTTAGCAGACATATGCCTCCATCTGTTTTGTTGCTTTTGTTTCAACCACCTCCTCCCCACCCCTCAGAAATAAAAAGTCTTGAACTGTGCTGTTCATGAACTGAATTGGGATCCCTGGATTTTAAGGTAAAGTCATTGCTCTGGTGCTTGCTGTCAGTTTTCCAGATGGATTTTTTTTGCCTTTCATGTGGCTTTTTTCCTCCTTAGATCCCTCCCTCTTCTTTCCAGATTGGTGGGGAGAGCCCCCAACACTGTGCTTCAGAGTAATTGTGTCCTGACCCAAGTGTGGTAGGTCCACTTTCCTCCCTACACTCACCTGAGTGTTTTAACAAACAAATCTCGACTAGGTAGGTAGTCTAGCATTTCATTCTGGATATTGCCACTTACATTGGATGTTTACCGTTGCTGGATAACATACAGGGAAGATCAGAAGGTCTGTGACTCCGCTTCTGGACCATTGCCTTGGATGAACACAAATCCTTAACTATCCAGCCGACCATTTCCTGTTCTCAGATGCTGTGCTCCCTCTGCTGGTTTTGAGACATCTGATGCTTCCTAGCTTTTAAGATGACAAGACCTATTTCCCCAGGTCTTCAACTGTGTATGTTACATGGACAAACAGAACTCTTTTTCTGGCTCTGGGAGAATTATTTCAGTTCTTAGGCAAGGATGACAAGGAGTAAATGTAATAGAAATTTCTGTCTAGTAATACCATGCCCCTCCCTAACATTCTACCCCTAATATATGACAAGACATTTTAACTTTTTTAGGGTGCCCCAGAGCATTTCTGTTTGACTTTTTGTTCACTTACAACTGTTTTCTTTCACCACCACCCCTGCCCCAGCCTAGCCTCCACCTCCCCCCAGCGCTCACCACAGGAGTCATTTTTTATGGCACACATAACCTTTAAACCAAAAAGAAAGTGCATTGCTTGTAACAAAATGAATCTCTTTTCCGCTTTTATTTTGAAAAGTCCTCCCTGTTGTTTAATGTGGAGGATATTCGGCTGAAAGCCTGTTCCAAGTAGGCATTTGTGCATCCCAGAGGAACTTTTGATTTATTTCCTTAACTCTGCCCTCCTTACTCTGTGGTTCCGAAACCTTTAATGATCTATGAAGCTCTGAGACCTCAGTGCAAAACAGTAGTCGTTTTATGAACCCCTCCTACTGTATAAAAGACCTGCCCGTTTCCACATGCTGGGTTTTTGACTCCCTGAAAGGCTGACCTCTCACAAATTTTGGTTGTGCAGTAGGGCATCCCGGGTTGAGGCCTTGATAATGCTTTTGTGAAATATTTTTTCTCCTTCTCTCTCTCTCTTTGAAAAGTTGTAATGAAAATTCCGGGCTCTTGGCCAGCCTGTGGGATGTGATACAGTAGAAATGTTTCTGGTGCCCTTTGTTACTGTTCAGCTTTGATTAGCTTTATTTCCCGTAAGCTTAATTTTGCACACACACACACCCCTTTCCCTTTCTTTATGGCAAAGGAGGTTAACTTAGCCAAGGTTAAGCATTTCATTATGCAAGCTACTGCAGCCTTAGTAGAGTCACTATGCCAAGCTTTTGTGGCAGAAGAGACAAGGCAAAACAACTTTTTCCCTGCATATTTGCATTTCTCCCTCCCAAGGCCGCCTTCTAATGCCTGCTTTCATAGAAGAATGTAACAAGCTATGCAAGCTATGTTGGTTTCCCCCATTTCTTCTACTCACGGTGTTCCAGGAAACCATTGTACGACTTGTCTTGAGATCTGGTTAAGTTAACAATCATGGTAGACCTCACTCTTCAGGGTTTCTGCCCAGGTGGAGGGAGGAGGCCTGCAGAGCAGCAGTCAACACACAGTGACACTTCTTTGATCCTCCTTGTGGTTCTCCAGTTCAAAAGACAGAAGTGGTTGCAGCCTAGAAGCGTTCTTTAAGACCGCTTTGACTTTGTAGTAATAGCCCTTTTCATCATCGCAAGTGAGAACACTACAGACATTATTTCTTCAGTTCTCCCGATAAACCTGTGGGGGTGCTGGTGTCACTGCATAAGCACAGGGAAGGAAACTGAGGCACAGTGACACAAAAGGGGCCCTCAGAGACACTGTCCAGGTCAGGAATGGGGATGAGCTAAGAACAGAGCCTCTGTGATATGAGAGCTTAGGTTTGGGGCTATGTTTGCTTTTCATAAGTGGAAAGGGAGGTTTTATTATCATAGAAATTCTTTGTTCACGGTAGGATTCCTTGGCCAGTTTACGGTAATGAAGTGTAAGTACAGGTAATCTCTCTGTCTCCCAGAGTGGGCTCTCTGATAAGCTAGCAAAGGGCCCTGTGACTGAAACTTTTGCTTTATCAGTATCCCAGAATCTGCTCAGTCTTTTTCTCTTGGGAAAAATGTGGGCCTGCTTCCCTCTGGGTTAGATCCTGGGAGCCTGTCACAGTTCTGTCACACAAGAAAATGGAATTCTGTAATGGCCAGCACAGCTCCCTCTTTTCCAGGTTCTGTGCTGAAAATGTGCAGTTACAGTTACCAGGCAGACTCTGGCTGGTAAGAGCCTGTGCTGAGCAGGGTTTCCTAGTACTGACTCTGCTCCACCATGAAACTGCAGACAGCACCTTCTGGGCTTCTACCCTCAGTATTCATGAACTTTCCATGGATTTAACAATTCTAAGCAGTGTTGCTCTCGCCCTGTTTTGATGAAGTTGATTTTTGAGGCTTAGGTTTTTGTTTTAGCTTTAATGCGGGAATAATGGAAAGCTCTCTAGAACATTGTGTCACGGTTCTTTTCCTTCCTTCTGCCACAAACTCATGTGAACTCTGATTTTTGCCCAAGATGAAAATTTGCTTGAAAATTATACATGTAAGCAATATCTCTTAGATTTTTAAAGAATCTACTTGGACTAGATGGAATAAGAATCTCAAACTTATAATTATTCCCAACTATTCTCTCTCATACAAACAGGTAGACCCAAAGAAACATTTACCTACGTAATACTGTAAGTTTTTAAAGTTTGGGCTATTCTATGCACAGTTACCTTTTTTAAAAAAAATTGATTTGTTTAGCAAGAGAGGAAGGGAGAGAGAGATAGAAACATTGATGTGAGAGAGAAAGCATTTATCAGCTGCCTTCTGCAAGGCCCCCTGCTGGAGATTAAGCCCACAACCTGGGCATGTGCCCTGACCGCGAATCGAACTGGAACCTCTCAGTCCATGGGACGACCTGAGCCTCACTGGCTGGATACAGTTACCTTTTAAAATCCTTTAGTTTGAATTTCAAACTTAAAAGAAAAGTTGCAAGAATAATACAAAGAATTCCCATATAGCCTTTACCTAAATCCCTAAATATTATCATTTTATCACATTACTTCTAACTCTCCTTTTTTAATTCTCCCTTTCAAAACCATGTGTGTGGTGTTTTTCCTCTGAGGGTAAGTTGCAGACCTGTTGTCCCTTTATACCTGAATATACTTTAGCGTGCACAGATTTTTTGTTGTTGTTGAAAGCTGTATTATTGCCGACTTCTGTTTAAAAAATACTTACCTGGATGGCTCACCTTGAGTCCTACTACTTCAGTTAAAATCTTAGTGCACCTAAGTTTAGGCTTTGTAGATGTGTTTTTATTAATTTTTCCCTGGAAAATATACAGGAGAAAATTAAAATCACCAGATAATTTCATCACCCAGAGATAAGTCCCATTTAACATTTGATCTCTATTCTTCAAACTGTTTTGTTAACTGTGATCTTTTACATTAGACATGTATGTATATATGTCATCATGTTGGGTGGCTGTATTTAAAAAGATACCAACTTCCGATTTTGAGCATTTACATTATTTCTAGTTTCCAGGTTTTGGACTCTTTTTCACTGTTAACATTTTTTCCCTTAATGAACAGCTTTGTCTTATTTTAGGGTCATGTCCATTTACTTAAAATACATTGAGTTTTTTACTTTTTTACTTTCACATGTGATTTTGCTTAGTTTGGTAAATGTAACAAGGAAGTTTTTGTTCTGTGGTAGAATACCATAGTTGATAAGCAGACAGTTGAGTTCAAAGCCCAGCTCTGCCACTCATTCCCTGAGGGCTTTTGATAAGTCTCTCAGATACTGGGGAATTTAGGTTACTCACTAGTAAAATGGGGGCACAATTAGAACCTTAAAGGAGTTGTAAATTAATTCTTTCATAGCGAAAATTAAATAAAGCGGCAGTGATTACAGGTAACGTAAGTTGAGCTCTATGGGTGCTATTTTTACATTTAAATTGTTTAATCTGCATAACAACTGCATGAGGTGTAAGTACTGTTGAAGTCAGTACTCTCTTCCTATTACTTGTGAGGAAACGGAGGCGGAAAGGTTACATTAGCTTGTCCAGAAGTACTCACAGTTCACACTGAAGCAGAACTTGAACTTGGACAGTGTGGCTGCAGAAAGTCAGTCTTGGCCACTGTGTTATGCAGTATCTGTCACGTGGTAAATAGCCATTTAGTGTTGACTGCTGTTATTTCCTCCCAGGGAAGACACACACTTTGCTCACCATAGCTGTCCTACCAGATGGATAGAAAATCACACAACAGATTGGAAAACATATTGCTGGGTATTAGTCCCCACTAATCTTTGAATTTCCCTTATCTTTAAAATAAAATATGCTATTGAAAAGGAATAACCGGATACTTTGTGGAGAAAACAATGCTATAATCACAATGAATGCCATTAGTTTTTTCCTTTGAGGGTGATGAGCGTGTTTTGAAGCTAGATGGAGGTGATGGCTGCACCCGTTGTGAATGTCTTAAATACTTCTGAATTGTATACTTTAAAGTGGTTTGTTCTGAGTTTGATTTTACCTTTGGAAGTATACTTACAAAGAGGAATAGTGGGTGATCCTTAATACTATTAGGATTAAACCAAATTTATTAGACTGCTAACTGCTTTCGTTGTTATCCACAGCTGAAGAGGATGTGAAAATCCTGCTTGTAGCTGAGCAGTCCTTAGAATTCAGTTGCCAGATTCCTCCCAAATTCCATCACTCTAGTCAAGAGTAAGAAGATTTGATTATAGGGGACTGATCCCAAGAGGACAGGCACTTTTTATGTGACTTTTCATATACCTCAAGTCATGTTCATGTACAACTTTATCATCTTTTGAATTTGGGCATGGACAACAAACCTCACATTGAACTCAGATCTAGAAGCTGTGGTTCAAGTTTGTGCCACACAGAAACAGTGTCATCACAGAATAGACCCCAAGTGATCCCACAGCAGCCCTGCCCCGTGGGCCTCCCCACAGACACCGTGATGGGCGTTGGTGTGTCCCTGAGGACAGCAATTATCATGTCACCCAGAGATCTATATGCCTGGTTGATTTTTGTGCGTTTTTAAAAAATCCTCACGAGAATGTTTTTTTATCGATTTTAGAGAGAGGAAGGGAGAGAGAAAGAGAGGGACACATCAGTGTGAAAGAGAAACATAGATCGGCCACCTCCTGTACGTGCCTCAGCCAGGGATCAAACCCGCTACCTATTATGTGCCCTGACCTGGAATCAAATCCTGACCTGGATGGCTCACCTCGAATCCTACTGCTTCAGTTAAAATCTTAGTGTACCTAAGTTTAGGCTTTGTAGGTGTGTTTTGTATTACCTTTTGGTATACAGAACGACACTCCAACCAGCTGAGCCACCCGGCCAGGGCTGTATGCCCAGTTGTTTTGTGCCTTCTAGCGAATCATTAAGGCTCTTAGCACTGGCTTGAAGACTTCTAAGTGAGGAGTTAATGGAATGGCCATCCTTTAAGCATAGAGGGGTAGTTGACCCCGGTGCCTTGTTGGAGCAGAATAATAAATACTAAAATGATACTTTGAGCATTCCTTCTCTAATTTGTATCCCCATTTTCTTTGGGCTCTCATTGTCTAATGCTACACAAATATCTCATCAGCTAAACCAGGTGTGTAGGGCCCTGCTCTTCCCTGCTGTCTTCTCATTGCAAGCATTCATTTGAAGGTTTGGAGTTTTTTCTCCCCCTGTTTAGAAATATAGATGTCTTACATTGCCACAGAAGAATTTTGAAAATTAACCTATTTACAAAAATATCCTGACAAGTTTGATATTGTTTCCTCAAAGCACCTAGTTCAAAGTCCTGAGCAGAGAGGCTGCTCTTCTAAATCAAGCACCCCTCCACCTTGTTTCGTCCTCTGGCCTCAAGTGTCCTCAGATGCCTGCACAGCTGAGCAGGAAATAAGGTTCCTTTTTTCCCTAAACTAGCAATGCAAACAAGTCAAAGAGGAAATTGCTCATTCTTTGGTATTATTAAGTTTATTTTTAGTTTCTTAGTACTTGATTTATTTTGGAGGGAGGGGAGGAGTAAGATGCAATATCTTATTAAGAGAAATAGTGATACCTTATATGATGGTTTATTACTAAGTTAACAAACTTCCTGCATCAAAATACTTTTTTAATGTCCCCTAAAATGTATTTTCTTTTTTCTTTTATTTACATTTGTTTATTCAGCCAGGCCAGTCACTCAATAGATATTTGACTGTCTGTGTGGGAGACTTTTTAGGTAGCTGCTGAAAATACAAAAATGAACAGGATATTTTCTTCTACCGTTAAAATGTTCATAGTCTACTAAGAAAAACAAGTATGAATCTGTGTGATCACTGGACATGGAGATATAATACAGACACGTAGAATGGGTTCTGTGGATGACAGAGCAGTTTCACATATGTTATCTCACTTCATCTTTATGACAGGCTTCTGAAGCAGTTAGGCAATACAGCTAGGACTTGGGGACGGAGATCTGTGATGCGTCATCACTTTTTACTTGCTTGTTCCACCTCGAGGCACTGAGTGGTGGTAAACATTTCTCTTCCTGGGGTGAGATTCTATGACTGATGAGTTTGTTATCTCCGCAGTGACCTTCTTTCAATCTCTCTGTCCTTGGACAAGTTACTTTTGATTGTTCTTCATTTTAGTTTTTCTCATCTATAAAATGGATATAGTATGACCTACATCCTAGGGCAGTTATGAGGATTAATTGAGTACTGCTCGATGGTCAAAATGATCTTACCTTTATGGAGTTGTCAAATCTAAAATATTTAGAGGATCTGAAAAGCAAAAAATGTTACTCAAAATTGTACATTTTGGAATTGTGTACGGTGTGTTTGACTCACTTTTTTTTTACTTACTTTTAATCATAATTTCTATTACACGCCTCAAGTAACAACGCGGAGAGCTCTGTGTAATAGTGTTGTGTGCCCAAGATGAATTGTGTGAATTTATGTTGGATTTTGGCTCTGTCGTGCCTGTATAGTTAGAGTACTTGAATTAGAAATTGAAATTTAGAAGTTAGAATGTTAAGAAATGCAGTTGATTTGGTCTCCCCAAAGTATCAGTCACCATCCCTCCATCTGGCTGTCTTCAGGCTCTCAGGGGCCCTTGCTAGAGAAGCCAAGGGTTCCCCTTGGACAGTGCTGGAGAGGATTGCTGCTGTGTAAGTTACCAGGTGGGATCGCTAGTGGTCAGTCTTCATGGTGAAGACTGGGCCTTGAGCTACTGTTAGCTGAAGTTTCTAATAGCTCTCCAAATTATAAACAGAGAGATTCTTACATTTTAATATCTTTTCTTGAGATAATTTAAACTCCAGTTTATATAATTTTCATTTTTTCCAGGATACTAGTAAATTCATAATTAATTTGATGCCATTAAACTTTCACTGATTAAATTGTCTCTGGTTTATTTAGTTGCCAGTTCTGGATGTATCAGATTATTGTTTTATCTTGCCTCTGTTGGGAGGGCCCAGTATGCCAGTAACACAGAATGTTCTGTGTTATAACTAAAGCATCCTGACCCGTGGAGCCAGAAATCAGCCCCACTTTATAAGTAGAGTAAAATTGAGGCATGAAGGGGTGGGGAGTGTTGATGCAGAGCAATTTAGCAGGTCTCTAGACTGCGTCAGGAGAAAGGAGGTCCAGGCCAGTGCTTGCTGTCCTGCTGTGGCCCCAGTTGGAAGAGCCCAGAAGATGCAGATGCCATGGCTCAGGCCTCATCAAACGGGACACTGCTGCTTCTTTTACATGTATTTCCCATAATGGGGATGGAGAGAAGACCTATTACATTTGAATCCTTCCAGAACAATGAGAGAACTTAAGGAAAAGGCTTCAAACTAAAAAAATTCACAGAAATCCCTGAAAAGTTAAAATAAAGTAATGCAAAGTGTTGGACAATATCTGGCAAAGAAATACCCTGTTGGGTAGGTCAAGTGTCTGGTCACTTAGGGACTAATTCTGTAGAAGTGCTGTCTGAGCGTCTCCCTATTCCTTCTTATGAGGAAGCCCACCATGCAGTCCTCATACTTCACGATAAACTTCACTACCTTTTCAGCGCACATCTTCGCTGGGTAGTGTCCAACTATATTTCTGGCCATGCTCTGCATAGTTTAGAATTCCTACATTGTTTTCTATAAAATAGAGACCCTTGAAAATGATCATGGAGATGGCACATCCTGTTCTCTGTGGCCCTGTCCTTCAGTGCATGTCACTTGCATTGGTCAGAGTGTCACCTCACAAATGACTGAAACTTTGATCACAAACATCCCAGACAAGATGGGCCCAATTGATAGAAGTGTTTTCCCACAGCCTTGCAGCAGAGGTTTCCTCCGGGCGTCCTAACACCTTGGGCTCTCCACAGCCCTTGTGCATGGACCCCCATCACTATTGTGAATCCTGAAAGCTTTGGAACCAGAAGTAAAGCTACTAAAGGGAAGGATTGAGGTGTTGAATGAGACCCAGAGGAGAGGAAACAGGTTCCTTCCTAAGCGTGTTACATACATTCAGTGTCCAGGTTAGGTACAAATATCAGACTAAAAAGATCAAGGAAGGATTTGGTTAGATTGGACTTTTTTTTTCAACTGTATGATATTTTGTCGATTTCTGTTTCTTACAGTGACTTCTGTGAGAATTCTTACCTGAAAAGAATGAGGTGTTATGCTGAACTTGTAATCTCTTGAGGATGTAAATGATTTTTTAGGTTCTTTCTTTCTTTCTTTTAAAAATTTATCTTTATTGTTGAAAGTATTACAGATGTTCCTCCTCTCCACCCCCATTGACACCCTCCTCCCCACCTTCCCTGCAGTGTTGTCTCTGTCCATTGGTTATGCATATATGCATGTAGTTCTTTGGTTTATCTCTTACCATCTAGGTTAGTTCTTAAAAGAGAAATTAAGTTGGTATTAAATGCTCTTGTACTCATTCATTTTGTAAATATTTATTGATGATCTACAGAATGCTGGACATTGTATTAGGTGCTAGAAGCATAGCACTCAACTAAAGGTACGTTCCCTGGTTCATGGAATTTTAAATCTGTGAAGATGACAGATTAAGTGAATAATCCCTTAAGTACATTCAGTAAGTCCTCACAGATGGATTCTTGGAAACTGTGACTTTAAGAGAAAGGGTATATAATGAAACCAATTTTACTATAGGTTAATTGATATTAAATAAGAGTTAAGTTCCTAGGGCATACTTCTGGTGACAAAAACATCACTAAACTTCAGACCCAAAACACTTCTGATATTAAACATTTATTTTAAATGTGAGCTATACATACATTTAAGAAATATTAATATAGCCCTAGCCGGTTTGCATCAATGGTTAGAGCATTGGCCTGTGGACCAGAGAGACCTGGGTTCGGTTTCTGCTATGGGCACGTACCTCAATTGCGGTTTGTCCCCAGCCCCGGTTGGGGTCGTGTGGGTGACAGCCAGTGGATATGTCTCTCTCACATCAATGTTTCTCTCTCTCTCTTCCTCCCTCTCTCCCTCCGGCTCTATCTGAAGATGGATGCAAAAATGTCTTCGGGCGAGGATTAAAAAAAAAAAGAAATATTAATATAAACAAGTAAGATCATTCTTTTGAGCCCGCTAATTCCAGTTTAGGGTCAAGGGTTGCTGGAGCCTATCCTGGCAGCCCAGGGCGCAAGATGGGAACCAACCCTGGACAGGATGCCCTTCCATCCCAGGGCCACTCACACTTGCGCCTACATTCACTCAAACTGGGACACAGTGTAGACACACCAGTTTACCTAATGTGCACATATTTTAGATGTGGGAGGAAATGGAGTACCTGGAGAAAACCCACCCAGCCATGGGGAAAACGTGCCAATTCCACAGACAGTGGTCCCAGCCGGGAATCGCTTTTCTCTCTCTCTCATCAACATTATATCAATGTTGAACAAAATGACATTATTCAAGGATCCACCGTAATGTTATGTATATAACACCCACACGACCCCAACCGGGGCCGGGGACAAACCGCAATCGAGGTACGTGCCCTTAGCGGAAACCGAACCCGAGTCTCTCTTATCCGCGGGCCAATGCTCTAACCACTGAGTCAAACCAGCCAGGGCTATATATGAATACACACACACACACACACACACACACACACACTACTGGATATACTATAGCAGAGTGACCTAACTTCAATAAAGATAGGCTTGAAGATGTTTTATTTACATTAAGGCCCCAGGGGGAACGGAGAAGGGTGGAATCAGAAGAGCCTCCAGGGCAACACCAGCCTGTACAGAGCCCCTGGAATAGGATGAGTTTAGATCTCAGGCGAAACTAAAAGAAAGTAAGTGTAGCAGTAAGGTATTGAGCAAAAAGGAGAATGGGGAGGGACAAGGCAGAAGTGCTGGGAAGAGGTCAGACTGGGATGCCCTTGCAGGCTCCAGCTGTACTCATAGTGTGTCCTGAGGGCCCCTGATGTGTCAGGCACTGTTCTAGGTGCTTTATATGCATTGATTTGTTGACCTCATAGACTCCGGGCTATGTAACTTGCCCAAGTTTCTAAAGTAACAGAGCTGAGATTTGATCTCGGGGTAGCCTGGCTTCAGAATCCATGCTCCTGAACACCTCATTATGTTTGTATGCTAAGTAACATGATAAGCTATTAAAGAATTTCAAACAAGGAAGTAATAGCAGAGCAGTTTTTTTCTTTTTGTTATTTATTTTTTAAGATGCAGTATGGACATTGGTTATGCAGTATGGACATTGGTTGTAGCACAACAGGAGTGGGTATTGAGAAACCGGGCAGCCATGGTGCCGGTGTGCTTGTCTGCCCCTGCTGGGCCAGACAGCAAAATAATCTTTAAATAAACCAATGGGATGGCAGGGAGGGCTCCGAAATGGCTATGACTAAAGAGCAGGACAGTGAGTGACAGGGCACACCCAGCAGGTGTTGGGAATGAGAACTTCATGTTTTGTCTCTCCAGATATGTGTTTAGTTTTCCAGGTTTTGCACAGAGTGGGTTTAAAGAGTGTCATTAAGATATTACAACACTCAGGAAGACAGTGATTCTAACACTGGGGCCAGTAAGGGAAGGAAAGGTCAGACCTGAGGCCCAACTTTTGGATTTGAAGAGCTCAAACGCAGGGAGATGCAGGAAAGCAGTGTCAGCGGCCCTGCAGTGAATATGCCCTTTAGTGGGTATGCACCATTGAAATGGGCCAGCAGTGGGGGTGGGGAAGAGGGAGAGCAGGTAGAAGAGACTGTTAGCAGTACAGAAACCGCTGAGCAGGGGCAGAATAAGTCCCTTGCCCTGCTGGCGAATGACCGGGAAGTACTTGCATATAACTTCCAAATGCTCTGTAGAGATGAGAAGAAGGCTTTTCAAATGGCAGAATTGGAACGTATGACAATCTTCTGGGTTTTGGATTTTTTTCCATTGTTTTAGTAAATATTGTGGAATTGCAGAAGAACCTTTATAAAATACGTGTTTGGTATAAAAATAAGAACACAACAAATTCCCATATGCTATCACGAAGTTTAAGATTGCATGGAGTATTCCTTCCCAGTCCAACTCCCTGTCTTCTCCACTTGGAGATAATCACTATCTTGAATATTCTGTTATAACCCCTTTCCTTTATGGTTTTGCCTCAGACATTTGTATCCTGACACAATATGTTGTTTAGTTTTGCATATTTTTTAACTTTATGTAAATGGAATCACAGAGGAAGAATATACTTCTGTGTCTTGCTTTTTTCATTCACTTTCATCCTGAGATTCAGCTATATCATGTGTAGTTCTACAGTATTTCATAGCATTGTATGAATATAGCTTATTTTTACTTTTCTTTTCTGCTGTTGATGGACATTTCAGTTCATTCCAGTTTTTTGCTATTGCAAACAGTTCTGTGAATGTTCTTGTACATGTCTCCTGGTGTGTGTGCAAAAGGAATTCTTTAGGGTATAACTAGGGACACAATTTCTGGGGTATGTATAGCTTCTATTTTACTAAATAAAGCCAGTGTTGTTGTTTTTTTTCCAGTTGTATATAAGAGTTACAGTACTCTCACATCCTGGCCATCAGTTGATAAGCATTAAAATGTTTGCCAATATTTTGAGTTTAAAATATCTCAGTTTTAGTTTGTATTTCCCTGATTACTACTGGTATTGGGCATCTTGTAATGCGTTAATTGACCATTTGTTTCTGCTTCCATAAAAGGACATGGAATTGAATTGTTGTGTGTTTTTTGTTTGTTTGTTTTTGTTTTGCTAAGTTGTGGATAACTCTTTATTTTAAATAATGTATGTTGCAAATATCTCCTTCCAGTTTGTGGCTTATCTTCATGTTCTTTATGATAGAACTCGTATGTTCTTAATTTTAATGTAGTTAAATTTATCAATCTTTATGGTGTGAGTGTATTGTTAAAGAAATTTTTCTTTATGGTTGTAATAGCAGGCTCCTATATTTGTTGTCTTTCCAAAATTTTATAATTTTGTTTTTCATATTAAAGATTTTAATTTCCTGGAGTTGGCTAATGTGTGTGGTGTGAGGTAGGGGAATAGTTTGTTTTTGTTTTTTAATGGGTACAACCAGGTATCCTGGTACCATCTTTTAAGAAGACCAGCCTTTCCTCCACTTATTTGTATTGCCATTATGTCAAAAATGAAATTTCCAGAAATGTGTAGCCTGTTTCTGGGTTCTGTTTTGTTCCATTGATCTATTTATCTACCTCTGTACCAGTACCTTACTGTCTAGCTTTAGAATTAATTGTTGATATTTGGTGTGGCAAGTCCCCTACCTTGTTTTTCTTTTTCAATAATATCTTTGTTATTGGCCCTTTGCTCATCTTAAAGTTTTTAGAAACAGCTTGTTTTGCTCCACAAAAGTACCAGTTGGGATTTTGAATGGAATTGCATTGAACTGCATCTCTAGATCAATTTGAGTTTTGGGCTTTCCTTATTCTTCCCTTTCCTACTTGGACAGTCCCTCCAAGTCACATTTGAAAATGTTTCTCCACGCTATTCCAGATTCCCAAGTTGCAGCCTTCCCTTGAGAGAATATGGAATAGATTTCAAAATCTTTGACTCCTATGTTATGTCTTTGAGGTGTTCTTTGCTTGAAAATCCAGCCCTAAGAATTTGGGGCCACTGCTCAATTTGCTGCATCCCGAAGGAAAACGCTGGCTCTTTGTGATTCTGCTTTGGCTGTGTTTCAGAGCCAGTCCTGTGGAATGGTGAGCCTTGCTGGTGTGGCTTTAATGTCTGTGGGACAGTGCTGCAGGAGCTGATAGGACCTCGTGAATGCTCTCACTGCTAACTGCCAAATGTGGGAAGTATATCTTGGCTTAGAATGAGAGAGGTTCCTGGGAAGTTTTCTTGGATCTCTTTTCTCCTTAGAATTTTACAGGACACAACAGTAATATATTTATTTATTTGTGTTTGTCTTTCTGACTCTAAAGAATAATTTTAAGGAGAGGTTAACCAAAGTATCATAAATGCTGATATTTTGACCAATTGGGACAAGAGTGCACATTAAATTCATATAAATTCCTTTCCTTACCTGCTTGGAAACTGCTGCTACTTACTTTGCATTTCTTTTGACTCTGAGCCAGGATTTTTTTGGGTAGAAGTTCACCCAGATAGGCCTCTTCAGGCACTGAGTTTGTTTTGTTTTGCCACCAGGAGCTAGAAGGTACAGCATTATCTGATATTCTTAAGGGTTCTTTTTGGCACCCATGGATTTCCTTTGTGAAGTAACATAAAGCAGAATTTAAAATTCCATGGTAGCCTGCCACCCTACCACTCAGCATTCATGAATTAAACCAGATCTGCCTTGGATCGTTTGTGATTTATATGTGCTTTCCCGAAGGCTTCAGGAGGAAACCTGACCCTTGATCTGGGCAAAGGGCAAGCAGACCCTTAGACATTAATAGTCAGCTCAGCATTATACTATGGCAGGTATTGGTATTATTCATTCAACTATTTATTTATGTGTGTAATCCATTTTTAGACAATGAACATGTTAAATTCAAAAATATAGTTGGAACAATTTGGGAGCTACATTTCCCCCTGTGCTTTCTCTAAAGAGCAGCATGCGCCCAAGGCCACACTTGACCTAGTCTTGCTAGGAATTCCGGGAATGGAAGATAGGGGCCCTAAGATTTGATGGCTGGTGGAAAGTCTTGCAGAACTGCTGTTGGGCAGGCAGGCCCTGGAGGAGACTATGTGGCAAGCGGGACTCGTTGGAGACTGCTCTGGGTTCATTTTCAGACTGTTAGTGAAGTGATAGTGGTCATATTTCATCAGTTGAGAAATATGCCCTGATGGGCATATCGATGGCAGTTGTTAACCTCTGTTACCCAACACGAAGCACATTCCATCCTCACTCCTCCCCACAGGGTGAGACGTAAAGTTTAGTTGGGTCTTCTTAGAATTTAAGTCATTGAACTAAAAAACATGTAGCCTTTCTTTATTAATAGCCTTCCAGGAACAACTGAGTAAAGGGTGTACAGAATCGTGGTGTTTCCTATAACTAGAGAGACCAAAGAAAATGTCTTCCAAGCATCTGGTTGTGGCATCAGAGTCTTTGTGATCCAGGTCACGTGTGACGAGAATTTTTAAGTGATACTCCTCAGGCCAGTTTTCCTCTTATCTGGGTTAGTTTACACCCTCCTGTCTCTGCTGTCTCCTTAGCAGCGAGCCTCTTTATTTGCTGCCACGTGTGAGTCACTGTTGAAGTGATTGCTTTGGTTCCCAGGGGAGGATCCCTACTCTTCTTATTAGTGCTGTATTCGGATGTAGGTGCCTTAGTACTCACTCCCTCCAGAGCAGCACATTAATTTTCTGGACACATCAGCACAACCTCTGTAGTAGGAAAGCATTCAGGAGCTGACATTGTGTCCTGGGAGGAAAAAGTGGGACAGTGGAAGAGGATATGTGTAACTCAGGGATAGACTGAACTTCGCAAATGTCCCAGCTCACACATTCCCAGACAACACACAGCACAGAGCAGCAGAGGGACAGCCACGATGTGGAACAGATTGTAGAGCCCGGATCCCCTGAGTCATTGGGCTCAAGGATGCTTTGAGGACGATACAGTGAGTTGTACAATACTTGTTTAGTTCCCAGGAGAACGAAACTTGTTTCCATCCTCAGCTCATCTTTTTAACGTAAACTTCTGGAGAGTCTTTTAGACTTTCTTTGTGCTTAAAGAGTTTGTGATCCACGCCAGCAATTTTTAGCCTGAGGTGTGTGACACTCTAGTGTGTTCCATACTACTACAAGAGAATTTTTTTTTTTTTTTATCCTCACCCGAGGACATTTTTCCATTTTTGTTCAGATAGAGTGGGAGGGAGAGAGAGTAAGAGACAGAGAGAGAGAAACATCGACGTGAAAGGGACACATCGAGTGGCTGCCTCCTGCATGACCCCAACCAGGGCCGGGGACAACCGCAACAGAGGTACGTGCCCTTGACCAGAATCGAACCTGCGACTCATTGGTCCACAGTCCGACGCTCCAACCGCTGAGCCAAACCGGCCAGGGCAAGAGAATATTTTTAAAGTTCAGTAATAGAGTTCATTATAGTTAGGCATAATATTTAACCTAAGTACATGTTCATTGACACTTTTAAGAGTAGAGTTTTGGTGTCATGAAATAAATAATGGGATGTTGCAAGTCCCCCCAAGCTGGACCCTTTTAATCTATCCGTCAAAGCTAATTCAGCGTTGCAGTATAGGCACAGTTGATAAACCCCAGAGTAGCCTGCTACAGATTAGCAGGACATTCTCTTGGATTTTGTTCTCATTCCTCCTGAAATGTTTAATGATACCATGTGTTCTCATTATCTTGCTGATTATCTGAGGACAAGCCTGGGCTGGGGAAAGGCAAAGACCTTTTACGTTGTCTCAGTGAGGCTATTAGGTAGGTATGTGTTGTTCTGATGGCTCCATTTAAGATCCTCAGGAAGAATGCTGATCTCTTTGACCTGAGCTATCTTTCATACTGTGAACTTGTCCAAAACTGCATTGTCATTCACTGTCCCTAATATGCCCTGGTTCTTTGACTATATGAAGTACCTGTAGTTTTGGGGAGGAGACATGTGAGAGGAAGAAAGTCATTTAAGAGACCCTTCTATTAAACTAGTACTTTTTCCAAATGGAAACAGAATAAAAATAATAGCTCTCGTTTATTGAGCATATGTGCCAGGCCTCTGTTGAGCACTTTAATCCTACCCACCACCATGTAAAGGAGTGAGCTACTGTTGAACCATCCCGTGGAAAATGGAGTCTCCAAGAGGTTATTTAGCCTTGCCATGAACACATTGCTAGTAGTAGAGGACTGGAAAGGACTCGGTGCAGGAATAGGGCTACAGGCAGATAAAGCCTGTGTGTTACTGGATTCCAGAGGCACATTCTGGCTCATGAGTGTTTTGGTTTGTGCTGAATATAGGTTAATGGGTACTGATGAGAGGTGGTCATCTGAAGGACGGTGCTGACCTGGGTGTGTGGGTCTTGTTTGGACACACTGGTGAGGTTTCTGGCCTTACCCAGAGCCAGACTGTGCCTGTGACTCCAGGGACGGGTGTAGCCAGCCTGGAAATCCAGCCAGTTCATCTCTTAGGCCAGTGTAAGCATTTGAACTGTTCAGATCCTTGTTTCTTCTTAAATATAATTATATTAGTTTCACCCAGTTCAGCTCAGTTCTGCTTTTTTCCGTCAGATTTTTAAAATATTTAATGCTTTTGCTGTTTCTAGAAATACTGAGTCTGTTTGCTTTCTCTTACTTAGGACTTAGTGTTTTATCTGTGACAGTGGTACAGTTATTTTCCAGTCAAGCAAGAAAGTAAGCATTGCTGCCAGTCATCACCACTGATCTTTCGTTTGTCCCAGTGTTGCACATCAAATAATACTAATGCCAACTTTCACATATCTTTTCAGATAGATAAGCACCATACCAAGTATTGTGTGTGCATCAGCTCTTAATATCACAGTGCAATGAGTGGGGTGTTATTATTTTTCTTCCTTTTAAAAATAAAGAAACAGAGGCCCAGAGGGGTTAGGTAACCAGTCTAAGGTTGAACAGCCACTGGCTGCCTTTCTCATTCTGAGTTCTGAGAGAGAATTAAGCCTAGTATGCTAAGCATCCGTTGCATGTAATGTATTAACATATTTCTTGTTCATCTGGAATGGTACCCGTTATGTTCCATTCTTAAAAAAAAACTGAGAAAATAGTCACTTCATTTTCTAAGTTCTGTGGTTCACATGAGAAACTCCACTTGAGAAAGGCCATGAGTTCACTGTTTTCCTCCTTAGGAACATACCCATCCCACCCACACACACACATTGACCATTTGACCAAGATTACCAAACCATAACCTAAACTGGGAAGTGCATTTTTTCATCTATGAGGAGGGAGCTTTGAATGCCACCCAGTTCTGCTGACATTGGGATACTTGTGGGCACAGAGGTGAGCCTGAGATCACTGCAGCCAGGCTAGTGGGCAGCATGGATACTGCCCTGGGCAGTGATTTGTTACCATTGGTGCACCAGGCCACAGCCCAGCTGTCTGTCCTTTTTTTTGGTTCGGATTTGTGTCCTTAAGAGTCTAGCAGAACAGCTAGCGTGAAAACATAATCCCAGAGCCTCCTGGATCTGTCGGCAGAAAGCCTGTGTGCGCTCTGGCACCCTAAAGGAGGGTGTGCTCCCTTTCTCCTGGCTTTGAGCTTCGGGCCTCACTAACCCTTTCAGGTTCTCACTGACCTTTAGAGGAAGGTTCATCTGTAGCCATATATAACTTACTGTTGGCCCACAACTAAGCAAGAGAGTTGGTGTTCATGGAAAGAGTCTCATGAGAACCTTACTCTCTGTGAGTCAGGAAAGATAGGATGTGTGAGGTGGCATGTATGATGAGATGCCCTAAAAGATGGCTAGGATTTCCACAGATGGTTGGAGCCAGGGAGTGGGCTGACAGCAGCCAGGAACCTGCACTGAGGTCCTGGGCCATCAGGCAGGACACATGGGAAAGCCACCAGTCCCCTTTGTCTGAGGGTGAATGTAGTAGAAAGTGGAGGCTGCAGAGGTCCTGGCAGGTGTCAGAGCAGCTTTTCAGGACCAGGGTCCTGAGGAATGTGTCTGAAAAGCTGGTCTCTGCCCTGACTTCTGCTCCTCTGTCAGCACAGTAGGGCTTCTTGACCAAGAGCTCATATCTGAAGTCACTGCGCAGAGAAGTTTCTCCTTCATTGCAATGAGCTTTGACTTCTTTTGGGAAGTGAAGGAGAACTGGATAAAGGCCAATTTCTGAGGCTTTCTGCAAGTGGAAACTATTAAGCTTTTAGAGCTCTTAAATTAATGAGAAGTTTGTTGACTTTCTGAAGTTGTTTCTGAGATCTCGGATTTGAATAATAAGAATGCAGAGCTCATCCCTTTGTGGACTTTTTTTGTTAGAGATGGTTAATGCCCAAGAGTAACCATTCAACAATACATGGGGCATGGAGGGAAAATTACTTCTCAAGAGCAGACCAAGAACATCTTCATGTCTTAAATAAATCTCAACATAAAATTGAGGGGTGGTTAAGGTATACCCAGGAGCACTTTGCCATACCTCTTCCTGCTACACCCCACATCAATCAGTCCAGGGGAGGGGGGTAGTTAAAAGTCGAGTGACTGAGGTCACCTGTGATGATAACATTGGTGGTTTGGCTCCAGAACAAGAGTTGCAAGAATTTTGATGCAAATATAAGGCATGTTAATTATAAGTTTGTGCCATACTGCACCGGATGGAAGAGATCCCAATCAGCCCTAGAGTCTTCCCTACCACATAGTTTGTTCCAGAGATCTGGAGCCATCTATCTTTTTCAAGATGTGTATCACATGGCCAAGGAAGCCCCAGCTCTCCTCTGGGTAATCAGTCTCATTGTGCCCTACAGGCTCCACACTCATTCAAGTACACATGGATGGGCTAGGAGTGCCAACCATGCACTGCTGGACCTCCTGGGGGGAGCCAGACAACCTTTGACAAGAACCCTTGGGGAGACCTAGATAGGAACCAGGAGCAGTGAGCCTTCCAGTCCTGCATCACAAGCTGATTAGGGGACACGCACGTTATTTTCATAAGCTATGTCCCAGATCCCCTGTGGTATGCATGTTGGTGTGAGTAACCTGGAACAGTGTCTTGGAGACCCTAGGACCACCAAGCTGCTGCATTCAGAGTGCCTTGCATGTTAAATCCAGAATTCAGGTGAAACAGATGACATCTTTCATGTTTAAGAAGGAGGGTGTGGTATTGTCATTGTGTTTTTGTTCTTTGAAGAATAACATTTGCTTCTGTTTCTTTTATTAAACAAATGTGATGAAATGGCAGAATTAAATACCCTTTTCCCTCCTTTCTTTGTAGTGAGGGAGTCTGTTCTTTATTTTAAAATTCAACTTGCAGAATGGATTGTACTTGATAATTTGCTGTGTGTCCATAAAAACTGTAAAATATAAGAAGCAGTGTTGCTAGAGTAGCTGTTCTCATTTCCTGGCCGTCATTACATGCTTCCAATACAAACACATTTTTCTCCTAACTGTCCTTTCTGAGCTCAGAAATGGATTTCCCTCCAGCCCCTGTCATTCAATTATCACCTCAGGAAATGCACAGATATAAGTGATGATCCCTTTAAAACATCTTGCAGCATGCCACCCGCTCCCATCCTTCATCTTCTGTCCCGTTCCCGTCATTAAATGTTACAGTGCCAATGTATATTTTATAGGGTGACCCTGACGGATGTCACTTTGATACTGTGCAGGGATAATAAGATTGCACATATAATGAAAGGCCGATAAATATAAAAATGTTTACGAGATGGAGAATGGCGGTTTTAACAGTTTTATGGCTTTTTTCCCTCTTCCTCGCTCTCTCTTCCGAACCTTTGCTGGTAGAACCGTGGTTTTGTTACAGGAACTAGAAAATATTAAGAGGGGTGACATGGCGATAGAACTAGCAGCAGTGAAATCCCACTTGCCCCATTGCTGAACTCCAATAAAATGAATTCAGGAAATAATGAAGTATTCAGCTTGTGGGAAAGAAAACTGATTTCAGTGAATGAATTCTTGGGGTTTGGGAGGCTCTACAGAGAAAACTAGATTCCTGGTGTTGGCATTATTATACTTAAAATGTTAACAGTCTTCATTTAAACAAACAGCTCAGTAAAACCAAAAATAAAGGCCCCTGAGTGGTGCTGTGTGGGTTTTGTGTTCAGTGAAGGCCAGTCTTGTCACTGTGTCAGGACTGCCCAGGCTTCTGTGGGCCCCACACGTGGCTGGGAGCCCCTCCTTCAGGCTGGGCTTTAGACCAGTTTGTGATGGCTTTGATCTCTGTTTTCAAACGAGTCATTTCCATATCTGTCATTTATTTTTTATTGTTATTTTTAGTGAGGTAGACAATCCTTCCCTGTTGCTTGAGTGATAGGTAGGTTTTTCATGGAGCTGCTTGGACAGGTAGCAACAAGTGTGTAGACTGGAGGGTCAGGATAGCCACCCCAGCAGCCCTTAGGTCACTTCTTTGGTCTTGAGCACAATTCGAAGCCACTGCTTTAGATGCTTCTAGCTGAAGGTAGTCTGGAAAGATGCATTGTAGCATGTGTAGGAGTTTTTTCTTGAGGAACTCCATTTGACCTAGACTCTCAGCTTTCCTCAGGAGAGGACGACGCACTGCTTTGGGGTCCAGAGGCCTGTGAAGGCCCCTTGCTTGGTGCATCTCTGAGACATATGAAGCCTAGAGACAAAAGTAGGTCAGAGGGCTTCCTCCCCTAGCCTAGGTGCCCAATAGCTTGAGGTCTAGTAAGCAGGTCGCCGTTCATGATGGGCTTCCAGGGTCTTTTTCACAGTCTATGGAGTTTGTTGTTGGTGTGGGAAGTGGAAACTATTTCTCTAGATTTGTTTATAATGCTAGTTTTGCACTTGTGCCTACCAAATGTGTTTCTGATGTTGGTTTCCTGTCATCTCTTACACCTGAATTCTGAATTCTGGGTGCTGAGGGTAGTTCCACCCTGCCGTGGATCAGGAATGCACTGTGCTGTTTTGTGCTCTTTAGCCACAGCTATTTAGGGGCCAGGTAAGAGGTTTAAGATGCTGAATTCCATAGATAAAAGATAACCCAAATTTGAGCCTCTGGCTTAGAAAAACATATTTCCCATAGTTCATAGTAGAGTGGTTAAGATCAGACCCCAAGGGCAGTACCGTGAAGCTATGTGAGCTTGACCACATGACTTGTCACCCTGTGCCTCGGTTTTTGTCCTTTGTAAAGCAGGGATAATGAAAATATTTATTTAGGTACCTATGAAGATTAAATATATTAAGGTATGGAAAGTGCGTAGTTATAGTGCTTAGCTATCATCACAGTAGATTTTGTAGCCCAGTAAAATGTGGTTTACTGGTTTGTAAATAAAGCCGCGAGTGAGGAAGTGGTGGCATGGTGTTCCAAAGCCCACCCTCCTGCCAGCCCAAGGCGGCCATCTTTAGAGCAGCTGCTTCCAGACTCCAGTGCGGGCACATAGATTACGTTTTTACTGGCCCATGGGAGTTGAAAAATAACAATGTAGTCATTTTTCATAACACTAAATAACCAAACTAAGGAACTCTTCTTATTTGGAGATGGTCTATGTTTTCTTTTTTTTTTTTTAGAAATAAAATGTCATTTATTTTATGAAATAATGGTGAGATCAGGAGGCATTATTTTTAATGACTTTACTTGTCAAAATATAAAGTTGGTAATCTTGTAACTATTTCTCAAAAGTTTTATCCTTTAGAGTTAATTTCAGGTGATTTTTATTCTCACGAAATACTCATTTTGTCAAAAGTTTAGTGAATAATGCCCTGGCCAGTTTGGCTCAGAGGTTGAAGCATCGGCCCTCAGACCAAAAAGTCTCGGGTTCGATTCCAGTCAAGGGCACATACCTCGGTTGTGGTTCGGTCCCTGGCCCTGGTCAGGGTCATTCAGGAGGCAGCCAGTTGATGTGTCTCTCACATTGCTGTTTCTTTCGCTCTCCCCCCTCCCCCCACCACCATTCTATCTGAAGATAAATGGAGAAATATCCTCAGATGAGGATAAAATAAAATAAAAGTTGAGTGAATACTCATTTTATTCAAGATGCTGTCCTAGACCTCTGTGGTACTCACAGATGAAGTGGTCACTGATATGGGGAATCCGACTGGGTCATTCATGACAGCAGTCCAAGGCAGGGCCTGTATATACAGGAGAGAGGCAGCAATGGAGAGGTAGTGAAAGCGACCTCAGGATGACCTTCAGTGGTTGGGGAAAGGGGTAAAGGAAGGCTTCAAGGGGATGATGACATCCATGATAGCCTGAGTGGTCAGGAGGACCTAGACTCAGACCCTGAGAAGATGGAGTGGTGAGGGGTTCATAGGACTGCATCCCACCGGCGGAAGAAAAGCACTGAGGAACAGCAGGCTGGCTGTCTTGTTTGGCATAAGTCAAAGGCCATGAGGGGTGGAGAATGCAAAGAAAGGTCTGCAGGGACAGAGAGAAATGGCTGGAAGAAGTTACGAGGCAGCTGGGCCTTGAGAAGCGTTTGATACTTTGGAGAGGCTGGTGACAAGGTCAGAGCTGGGCTTTGGGAAGACTGACCTAGTGTCTATGAGGGAGGGGACCTCAATTCTGGACATCCAAGTGGAGGTGGGGGACCAAAGGTGGGTTCTGCAGGTGGCTGAGGTCAGCTACTAAAGCAACATAGAGCTTAGGAAATCTTATTACAACTTTGGTTGAAAAAAACAACACACACTAAGTCTGTTCCAGTTCCTTCACAGTGTACAAATGTAGTGGTAATAATTGTAAAAAAAAATATTTAATTTGTTAACTTGCCTAACTGGGATTTTTTTAATGGAGTGGGGAAGTTTCTGGTTCAGGAGCACCTCCATGAACGTCTTCATGTGGCCTCATCATCACAAGTGAAACCCAGGAGACTTTCACATACTTCCAGTTTTCCCTTCCCTTCCTTCCCTTTGCCTTTCCCCAGGAGTGGAACTGGAGGTGGATAGGAGGGATTGTCCTCCCCAGAAGCAGCTGTCCCCTCATTGGGCTTCCTCTTGTGCTACATGTTAGGTCAGGTGCCTTTCCAGCTTTGTGTATATAGGAGGCTGTGTTTCTGCTGTGCGACTTCCAGCAGATCATCATTCTACCAAATGCTCTCTGAGACCACAGTGGTGGTATTAAACCATCAGCAGCAGGGCTGCTGACAGTATCGGGCTCCTTTAGGGATTAGGGGATTCGGTTGGTTAACAAAAGAAGGAGCCCAGGAGAGCACCGCTTTAATTACCATAGTCTTCCCTGGAAGACTACCAGTTGCCTGTTGGAAAAAGCTGTGTCAATGTGGCTGCTCCTAAACATAGCTGATGGTTCTACCCAGTGCCCGGCTTCTCACCTCACATGTTCTGAACAGTTGTCAGATCCAACTCTCGACTCCTCAGGGAGTGAAAGGAAAGAATGACTTGCGTAGGAGTCTGTGCCAGGAAATTTTACTGACTTGCTTCACTACCCTTGAATTAATAGTTTTTGCCAAGAAACAGTGCGGCTGTAATTCCCAGGCAGGGTGGTCGTGGAAATCAGACGGCCGAGCTCCGCTGCAGGGTCACAGCACCGCAGTTAGAGTAGCTTTCCCCAGGGGACACATCTCATGCAGGCTTCCCGGGACCAGCTCCCATAGCAGAGTCTCATTTCTCAGGGCCCTGGGTTGGGGAATGAAGTCTGAGAAGCAGCTCTGCCATGATTCCTTCTCCCTCCTGCCCTTACTGGGTTTGGGCCTTGTTTCATTGCTTCCTGGAACTTCTCCTGGGAAACAAACACCTTAAAAAATTTTTTTTTTAGATCTTTCCATTCCATCCAGAAAGTAAGAGGTGGATTCCTTTACCCTTTTTATCTGGACCACCAAGAAGGAGTCAGATGGTAACTGAAGGACATTCTTCAAAACAAAAGTTTTAGCAAAACACTTTGATTCTAACTAATTCTACATTAGCAGGTAGACTTAAGGCATTGTATAGTAGAGATTATTTAGCTGTGCTTTCTCTACATATTAATATGAAAATATTTATTTGGCATTGGAACAGTTAATATATCTCTTAAAGAATTAAGAGAATGTCGTCTTAATGCTCACTTTCTCACACTGCAGTGGGATTGTCAGGTGCACGCAGAGGTGTATGTACCAGCCCTGCCACATAGGGGTCCTGTTGCATAATTGCAGTCCACTCAGCTGACAGTGGTAGGTGGGCCTGAATAGGGCCTGTACAATAGCTTAAGCAAGATGTGTAGGTGTTTATAATGCCATTATCCATGAGCTGCTTCCACGCCTGCCTCCCCATCTCCCATCTCTGCTGGCCTCTCTTTTTAGTAGGTGGTGCTTGGCCCTCAGAGGATGCCTTTTGAAACTTTGGTGACAAAGAAGAAATTTGCTGAGGCTTTCCTTCGCCAGCAGTGGGCAGCCTCTATTGGGTACCTTCTGAGGCTGGCACCTGTAACTCCCTACATGCAGGGACCTGGATTAGATTACTTCCTGCATCACCATTCTTATTTGTGTAAGGAGGGGGAACTGGTTTTCCAGGGCCTTCTTTAGCATAACTGTAACACCAGTGGTCATTTTTTTCTGCTGGTCACAGAACCATGTTGTGAGAATGGAAGGTAAAGGAATACAGTATCTGTACACTGACTTGCAAGGGGTGTGTGTGTACAGGGTTATTTCTAAAAGACAGGCCCTTCCTTGGCTTGTAAGAGAAAACGTGATAGTAGGCACCCTGGACTTTATATGCTAGAGCCTCTAGACCTCATCTAGCAGGCACCATCCCCCTCCCTCAGGTGTCCAGATTTCTTTGGATGGTTGTGGTAATAATATGTTATAATCACAAACATTTGGACTCAGTCTTGGGTGTGTGCCCTTATGCTTCTAATATGGAACCATAATAACTGGCTCCCTTTTCTTGCCTCCACATCAGCCCCCAGAGAGCACATGTCTGAGCATTTGGTGCTGGACTAGGGCATAAGAGAAGTTGGGGTGTGGGGAGCCTGCTACTGTGTTCAGTACTGCTGACAGATAAGCTTGCTGAGAATGAGCCTCTGATACTTGAAATGCTTACAGCGTCTTACGTTTTCAACACTTTGTTCTCTGCTTTCATTTCCCCAAGATCCCTGAGAGAGAAGACAAGTAGTGTATCTCAACTTTAAAAAAGAAATTAACTGGGCAGCACAGGTCACAGGTTCCCCTTAGCATTGCAGTGCCCGAGGGATATTAAAGAGCAGTTGTTTGTGCCTACCTCATGCCTGCAGGTAAATGGACCTGCTTGTAGGCTGGAAGGAGGCCCGGTCAGGTTGTCTCCTGAGCAGGGCTGGCAACTCCCACCTCCAGTGCCCCACCTCCCCCACGTCTGCTTGTGCCCACGTGTCTCCAGTCTGTTGTTTACCTCAGCTAAAGCAGAACTGGGCCCAGGCCATACCAGCAGCTCTTGCCTGAAATGCCTTTATGCCTGAAAAGCCACCTGCAAGAACTGAGTACCCCCAGCCCCTGTTGCTTCAGTTCTACGTTGAGTGAATTTGATGGACTCACAGGCTAACATGGGGAGGCACAGAAGGAAAATGGTGGCTGAGGAGGAGGAACCATTCCTCCTAATGATTCCAGGAGTGGCCTGTGATTGAGCTATCCACTGCTGCCGGGGCCTTTGTCAACCCAGCTCTTCTCTGGGTCTCATTTTTTTCTCTCCTCCTGGCCCCCACCCCATGCAGATAGAGTACTGAGCTGAGCAACTTACGTCTTCTCTTCTCATTCTTCTCTGCACTTACCCCATTTTTATTTTGATGGGAAAATCTGAGAAACCTAGTGGTGCCTAGTTCTCCAGCCCTGGCTGAGAGGGTTGCCTGGGGACTCCGTAAAGAACCTGTAGTAGGGAGGGGGCATGCTACCTAAACCCAGAGCCAGTCTTTGATTGCCAGTGGCTTTGTGCATAGGACTCAGTGAAATCCAAAGGACCCGCACCACCACCAAAGAGAAAAGGCAAAGGAGTTGGGGATAGCAATGTGGGGAGAAGAAAGAGAGAGAGAGGGAATCTCTATTAAATGGATTTGAGCACGTCTCTTGGCAAGAGCTGCAGCCCATGGTGTTGGCAATTGGGCCTGACTTCACCCCTTTGCTTTTTCTTTTTGCCCAGGCACTAAAGCAGTTTAGTTCCTCGTGCCGTGTGCAATTATAGGTCTGAGATGTGAGGTGTGTTGACTGTGAGGCCTTGTTGTGAGATGAGGTGAGAGCGCCAGGAACAAAATGGTCATTATAGGCCATTCATGTTGACAACATTTATACCTCTGTGTTTGCTTGCAAGCAAAAGCAGGAGCTAATTTGCAAGGCTGCCTTTGTGGAGCTGCCTTTGATCAATGGTTGCCTGTGTTAATGTTTCAGTAAGCTATTGATTTCTGCAGCAGCTTTTGTTCCCTGAATTTATGTGCCCCAGGTCTCTGCAGAACACACTATGCATGTTTGATTAAAGTTCAATTGACTTCACTCCTGGTGAGGCTTGTGCTGCTTCGCTCCCTGTTTGTAGAACCACAGCTTCCCTGATGCTTTCTTTTGTTTGTGCTCAAGACCTAGCCACCCATGCAGTCACCAGTATGCTGTTTCTAATCCTCCTGGATTTGCTCCATTCCAGTGTTTAATCCCCTCGCAGACAGAACAGTGGTTGAGAGGCAGCTCATAAAACCTGGTCTGGACTTTTATTTATTTATTTATTTATTTATTTATTTATTTATTTATTTATTTATCAGCTTTTTTATATACCATAAGAATGTACTCACTTTAAGTACACAGTTCAGTGAGTCTTGACAACTGTATAAATCCATGTAAATAACACAATTGCTTTATAGAATATTCCCATCACCCCAAAAGGTTTCCTGGTGTCCTTTTATAAGCAGTTTTCCTACTCTCCAGACTCCAGGCAACCACTAACTTCCTTTTGTGATGACAGGTTTGCCTTTTTTAGAATGGAATCACACAGCATATGCCCTTTTGTGTCTGGCCGCTCTCATTCAACATGATGCTTTTCAGATTCATCTATGTTATGTATCAGGGGCTTGTTGCTTTTCACTGCCAAGTGGTATTCCAGTGGATGGGTGTGCGCAGTGTTTATCCTTCTCCTGTTTGACGATGTCTGGGTTGTTTTATGAACTTTTGTGTAAAAGTCCTTGTGTGAGCACATGTTTTTAGTTCTTTTGGGTAAATACCCAGGAGTGGAATTATTGCTGGGTCATATGGTAAATGTTTGTTTAGCTTTCTAAGAATTGCCAAACAGCTTTACAAAGTGGTCTGACTTTTATATTTCTAGGATATGACTTTCCCCATCTTTCCTGAACTTTGAAATTTATATTCTTTAATTTTCTCATCAACTAATTTTAGACTTACAGAGGAGGGAAGGTCCTTCTGTCTTGGTCATTTTGATCCTTGGCACTCTGATGATGGAATCTCTTCTGATCCCATTTTTTTTTTTTTTTTTTTTATTTAGTTAGTCAGTCCTTACCCAAGGATATTTTCTGTTGATTTTTAGATAGAGTGGAAGGGAGCGAGGGAGAAAGAGAGAGAGAGAGAAACATTGATGTGAGAGAGACACATCAATTGGTGCCTCCCGCACAACCCCGGCTGGGGCTAGGGATCGAACCTGTAACCCAGGTACGTGCCCCTGACCAGGAATCAAACCCAAGACCCTTTGGTCCACAGGCCAATGCTCTAACGCTGAGCCAAACCAGCCAGAGCTGGTCCCATTCTTTTTTAAAAGCTGTTACTTAAATGGTGACAAAAAGTTGATCTTTATTTCAACATTAGGTTTCTTTTCCATGTCCTGAGTTTTCTCACATGCTAGAGGAGGACACGGTGCAGCACTAAAGGTTTAGAGTTGTGAACCTGGGCTTTTCCTGAGCCTTTTTTTCTGTCTGGTGTCCAGCATTGGGCCAGTCTCAGCCTTGCTAAACTCTGGCTTCCCTATTTTAATCTGCAAGTTATGCCATCTTTTAAAACCATTTTAATTTTTTCAAAACATTTATATTTGAGAAATAGAAATAATCCCTGGTAACCATGTGAGGCAGTGTTGCTTTACAGACCACTGCTATGTAGAAATGTCAGGGTGGCTGCTTTTTAACAGCCTTGAAATAAGACTGATGTTTGACAGAGACCCTGGTGGCACCCCTCCACCAGATTTTCTCTTCCATTTTTATTTCCTTCCATCTCCTATAGTTTCACACTTTATCTTAGATTCCAGGCCTCTATCATCTGCTGGCCCTGAACTTCCACTGAAGGAGGAGGTGGGAGGAACCACGCTGGGTCTTCTCATTCTTCCTTCCACCTTCAGGATTGGGCTCTGATTTACTTCATCAGTTTCCCTTTGAACTGATGAGCACGCCACTCTGACAAAGTATTTGAGGGGTGACAGTGACCTGCCTCGGCTTCTTTCTGTATTTTTTCATAGGAAAACCAGAGCCAGATCAGTTTCGCGTTAGCACATGTCTCTTAATCTCCTAGTGGATTTATGAGTTTGTTCCCTCCAGCCAGCCTACAACAAAAGATCAGTATAGATAAATGACATTCCAGGTCAGGAAGGTAGGAAGTAAAGAGGCTGGAGCCAGGAGGTTCTGGTATCATGGCCTTAGGGACTCAGGATGCTCCAGTCACCACAGGGACAATTAGCCTGCATTTGTAGAATAGCAACATAGACAAACAAGTCATAAATTCAAGGGCAGTTTCTACATTTTCCCTATTGTTCAGTTACCTTCTCATGGAACCCAAAAGGGGTTGGGGTAGTGGCTGGCTCCTGGTCTCCTTGGCCTTGGGTCAGGCTTCGTTTGTTAAATATTGGCAGTCACTAGCGTTTTAAGTGGTGTTTGGAAAGAAACACATCTACAACCCCAAGAGATAACACACTGTATGCTTTATACTGACCCTTTAAGGCTCTGATGACAACTATAGTCCTCCTTAGAAAATGCACAGACAGAATCCAACTGTTGAGTAGTTAGTACTCAGCACACACACATTACCTGCTTTGCAGAAGCCATTTTCCCACCAAAAAAACCTGCCCACTTCTCTCCCAACTTACTGTCATTGTGTTTCAAGTTTTATGGAGTGTTTTTAACGAAACCTCATCTGATTGGGCACTCTATCAGTCACTAGAGTTTGTTACATGGTATCTGCACTTCTTTGTCTATTTCAGTCCTTCCAATACTAGTATTTCCAGCTAGATCTCAGGTCACTGGAGAGTAGAATCCTTTCTTCTCTTTCTTGGCTCCTCCATTCACAAGGCAGTAAGCCTTTCCTGGGTCACAGTGGTGTTCTGGCCAAGTGCCTCCCACCACCCTGGAATTCAGGTTCCCCCAGGGTAACTTCCCAGGATACCGTCACCTGCCAAGTTAATGGACTTTCCACAATATTTATTTAATTAGACAAGATCAATGTGATCTCAGCTCTCTTGCTGCTTTAAGTGGTTTTTTAAAAGTTAAAGATATTTTATTTGGGGTTATTTTTAAGAAATCGGTCTTTTGTCAGCCAGGGTTAGCTGAACGTCATTCACCCATTTGTGTGTATGGTGTGCTTACTGTCCCTGGAGATGGGGTGCCAAAAGTGCTATATATTTTTTTTTAAGTTGCCTTGGCTCTCTTTCTGCTGGACCATGAAAAGAGTAGCACCTTTTGCCTTGAAGACTGACCTTGTGACATGTGGCAGTTCATCTGCATATCAGCACTACTGTGTCTGTCCTCTCTTAGTCTTTCTTTGTCCAGCCCAGTCATTGCTTTCGGACTTTGTGCCAGCTTGTCCCAGTGTGGGCGCTCAGATTGGAGGGGAGGCTGTAGAGCAGCTTCCTGGGTTGGTTTGGGATTCTGTTCTTCCTGACCTCCCGCCCGGTGCTCGTTCCCCACCATCTCAGTTGTATCCTTGCTTGTTTCTGGAATCATCTGTCTGGCAGGCATTTCCTTATCACATCCATGAAATTTCACTGGCAGACTGTGAAGAACACATCCTTTGTGCATGTGTGCCTATGTATACACACACACAGAAGACAAGATTATTGATGACTTCCAGTGCTTAGAACAGTGGGGCATCTGGCATTTCGTAGGCACCCACAAGTACTTGTTGAATGAATGGATGTTCTTGATGTCTAGAAGTTGTGCTCTTCTCGACTGAGGTGACAGGCCCTATTCGCTCAGCTTTCGGGCAGCTCAGCCGGAGTGTCTTGAGTAAGCTTCTCAAAACTCCAGGAGCAAACTATTCTTTGTCCTGGTCTCCGGTATAGCTGTTACAAACCCAGCTTCTGCTTCCGACGGAGGGGGACAGGGAAAAGCCAAATCCCTCTGGACACTTCCCTCACAGCCAGACTTTCTTCCTTGCAGGGGGAACTGATCACCTTCTATTACTACTGGAAGAAAACCCCAGAGGCAGCCAGCTCCCGGGCCCATCGAAGGCACCGCAGGCAGGCCGTGTTCAGGAGGATTAAGACCCGCACTGCTTCCACACCCGTCAACACACCTTCCAGACCCCCCTCCAGTGAATTCTGTAAGTGGGAGACTTGTCACACACACCACACGTTATGTCCCATTTCTGGGCCTGCACTCACAGGCGTCCTTGTCACAGTGTGGGCCGGACCTGATGACCCAGGGAGCCGTGTGCACACCTGTGTGTGTGTGCTTGTGCGCAATCCGGCCTGAGTGTCGCACTGACTTGGGATGTGGTAGGACAGTTTTACAACTTATTCGTTCATTTAAATTTTTCTAGTAAACGCAACATCGTTTTAATTTTTTATAAAAATGTAAGTATTGTCCTTGGCCTGAAGTGTTTTGATAACTTCAGAGGAGATTTTCCACTTAATGGACAGTGTACTGTTTGAGTTTTCATTGCACTTGTATTGTGGTAGCAATAAGATCAGATTAACATTTTTTTCTTTTTCCTCCTGCTATACCAAGCTCCTCCTCTTGCTCCCAGTGTGACGTGCTATATGACAATGAAGCCCACACCTATTAACCCTTAAAAACTAGGATGCAGCAGTAGAATCCAGGGCATGAACCTCCAAGGGTTGCTTAAGTTGCACATGCAAACAAGAAGCCACCAGGTCATCTAGAGCTGGCGGGGTGGCACTTGCAGAGGCAGGTCCTAAGGACACCGGCATGTGTCAGGAAGGCGCCATGGATGCTCTTCACCCTGTTCAAATTCACACCAGTTGTGGGTATCATTGCCTGCCACCCAGCCCCCAACAATCTAGCAGGGCAGGCCCTTGGGTACCCCCTACCTCTCACACACAAATTCTTTGTTCTGATGATTGGTCCTGAGAAATTCAGAGTGTCCCACCTCAGCCTACTGGGCCACTCTGACGGGTGGCTCAGAGCCTGGGGCAGGCCAAATGTGACGGTTCCCCCTATTGTGTGCCTGCCATGCCTAGTGGACCTGAGCTCGGCCAGCGAGGACGACTTTGACAGTGAGGACAGCGAGCAGGAGCTGAAGGGGTACGCCTGCCGCCACTGCTTCAGCACCAGTGAGTGGGGCTTTGACATTGGCTCGTGCTTCAGGTCACTGAGAAAGGTGGAAGTGTTACTTTACTTCACGCCCCTATTGAGCAGTCAGCACCGAGTGCTGATCAGTGGGTAGGACAGACTTGCTCAAGGTTGGGGCTGGGTCGCATGCTGTCAGCTCCTCCTGGGTACCCTGACATAAGGTGGGGAAGGTAAACATTCCTGAAATCCTCTCTTGTCCTGGGAGAGAGCAGGGCAGCACCAGCGCCTGAGCTGTGTGTCAGGTATCTGTCCGAGCCCAGTGCTGCGTGATTCTCATAGCACCAGGGTTGGTTGAACACCCCCTGCTCAGATGTCCCAAGGACATTGGTTTTGAGGCTCTGCCCCCTCCTCCTCTTCCTTCATGCAGCCTCCAAAGACTGGCACCACGGGGGCCGGGAGAACCTCCTGCTCTGCACAGACTGCCGCATTCACTTCAAGAAGTACGGCGAGCTCCCGCCCATCGAGAAGCCCGTGGACCCCCCCCCATTTATGTTCAAACCTGTCAAAGAGGAAGATGATGGGCTCAGCGGGAAACATAGCATGAGGACGCGGAGGAGTAGAGGCTCGGTGAGTCCCCCATGGCCATGCGACCCAGGCCTCCTGACCACACCTCCAAGTTGCTAGGATGCCGGGGGCTGTGTCACCAGGAGGACAGGAAGTGCTTTACTTTAGGTAGTGAAACAGACCCCCTGAAGTTGGAATGGTTTGCCCAGAGGCATTGGCTTTGCCTGGGGGGCTGGGAAAAGCCCCCTGTCCTCTCCTTCTTCCTTGGGGAGTCAGTAGGGGCAGTGGTCTCAGTTTCTGCCTCAGTGCAGGCTCTCGAACTGCCTCAGACCTTCCTCTGGCCCACAGGCCAGTCACCTTTAGTGTGGCATATCTCTGTCATTTGAAACTTGCTGGCTTTTTAAAAAAATGATCCAGTTTTGGAAACTTTCAGGTACATTTTTTTTACTCACTGCATAGCTTCTTCCTTCCACAAAGAGACTGTTTTCCAGGTTGGAAATGTGGCAGAGACCTTTGGGAGCAAGAGTTTTCCCAGGTCAGAGACTAAGGATACCACCAGGGTCTTTCCCTGGAGCATTGGCCTTCCCTAGTGGCCCTTTTAGGCAGGTGGGTGGCACCATCCACCTTCCTCTGACACTAGCATCCTGCCCACCCAACTGCTGCTTGCTCAGAGGAGCAGATGGACCAGCGTGAATCATTGTGCCCCGTCTTTTCGGAGCCCCCATGACTTTGCAGAAACATTCTGAAGCGCTGGTTTAGGAGCTGAGCTGCGTTATTTGACAGCTCATGTCTTTGGGTCACTCCCCCGCCTGGCAGATGGAGTCAGCAGGTGTTTGTTGTTTTGGTTGGGCAGTTACATGGAATAAACAGAAAGGTGAGGTGACTTAAAGCTAACTGTGTGTAATTGTCATTCTGAAGAATGTTGCAGAGTGGACTGTCCTCACTGACTTGGCCCCTCGGAAATACTTGCTCATTTGCAGCGCATGTCATTTAGGATAGTTCTGGAGATGAATGCTTTGAGTTTAAGCTGAGAATTGCTCTTTTCCACGTGAACCCACCCACTCATCCCTCCTCCCTTCACTCCATATTGACCCTGTGCAGCAAGGGACAGATTTGCCATTAGGTCAACAATAGGGGCTGCTTTTGATGCTTCTGCGTGTGTGCTGGGCTCAGGTGGCCCATGTCGGGACTGGGGGCCAGTTTCACCAGCCTCGGGTTTGGGTGGGCAGATGTCTACACTGCGCAGTGGTCGGAAGAAGCAGCCAGCCAGCCCTGATGGTCGCGCCTCGCCCATCAATGAAGACATCCGCTCCAGTGGCCGGAACTCCCCCAGCGCTGCCAGCACCTCCAGCAATGATAGTAAAGCGGAGACTGTGAAGAAGCTGGCCAAGGTGAGGTGCTGGGGGTGAGGGGTGGGGGCTGTTCGGCCCCACCCTCCCAAGGAAACAGGATTGCTGGTGTTGGTGTCTAGCTCCCTCACACATGGGGTCACATGTCACCCTTGGAGCCTCCCAGGGCACCAACATTGCCCTGGCCTGGGTCTGCAGCCTAGGGCCTGGAGAAAGGGGCTCCAGCTCAGCTCCCAGCACTGACTTTTGGGGGCTCCCAAGGTCTCAAAGGCAGAGGATGTGGGAGGTGATTGGAGAGGCTCTCTCCTCCCAAAGCCGAGTTATTCCCATCCCCAGATACTTGTTCCTTCCTAGCTCTGGCTCTCCCCTTCCAGAGCTGTCTTGCTTTTGGAACTAGAGCTCAGAATGTGGGAGCAAGGCGTCATCATGCTCCCCGAGGCTGATGGGACATGCTCTCTTGGCCTATCCTCCTCGTGCACTTTCCCACTGCAGAAGGTGAAGGAGGAAGCCTCATCCCCTCTGAAGAGCACCAAACGCCAGCGGGAGAAGGTAGCCTCAGACACAGAGGAGGCAGACAGGATCAGCTCCAAGAAGACAAAAACCCAGGTGAAGTTTACAGCTGGCTGCTAAAGCCCCTTGAGAGACTCCCAGCCGATCCGCCCTGGGGGGTAGCAGTGCTCTTTCTCCCCCAGGGAGGGTCCGGGTCAGGGCAGGACCACTGGTCGTTGAGGCCAAGCTTGCTGCCTGCTGTGCATAGGCCAGGTTCTGGCCACGCAGGGCGGACTAGAGCTTCCCTCCTCCCCTCTCCGGCCTCAGGAGATCAGCCGGCCCAACTCCCCGTCGGAAGGTGAGGGAGAGAGTTCTGACAGCCGCAGTGTCAACGATGAGGGCAGCAGTGACCCCAAAGACATCGACCAGGACAATCGCAGCACGTCCCCCAGCATCCCCAGCCCCCAGGACAATGAGAGTGACTCGGACTCCTCTGCCCAGCAGCAGACCCTGCAGGCCCAGCCTCCAGCCTTGCAGGCTCCCAGTGGGGCTGCTCCAGCTCCTTCCATGGCCCCACCAGGAACCCCCCAGCTTCCCACACCAGGGCCCACGCCCTCTGCAATTCCTCCCCAGGGCTCCCCCTCAGCCTCCCAGCCCTCCAGCCAGGCTCCACCAGGTTCTGCTTCCCATGCCCATATCCAGCAGGCACCGGCTCTGCACCCTCAGCGGCTACCCTCCCCGCATCCCCCGCTGCAGCCTCTGACTGGGCCAGCTGGCCAGACCTCTGCCCCACCTCATACCCAGCCCCCCCTGCATAGTCAGGGCCCACCGGGCCCTCATAGCCTGCAGGCTGGGCCCCTGCTGCAGCACCCAGGCCCCCCTCAGCCCTTTGGCCTCCCTCCCCAGGCCTCCCAGGCAGCAGCTCACCCTCACACCTCCCTGCAGCCCCCAGCCTCTCAGTCAGCCTTGCAGCCCCAGCAGCCCCCACGGGAGCAGCCCCTGCCGCCGGCACCCTTGGCCATGCCGCACATTAAGCCACCACCCACTACACCCATACCCCAGCTTCCGGCACCACAGGCCCACAAGCACCCACCTCACCTCTCAGGGCCCTCACCCTTCTCCATGAATGCCAACCTCCCGCCCCCTCCAGCACTGAAGCCCCTGAGTTCCCTGTCTACACACCACCCCCCTTCAGCACACCCCCCACCGCTACAGCTCATGCCTCAGAGCCAGCCATTGCCCTCCTCCCCTGCCCAGCCTCCTGTGCTGACCCAGAGCCAGAGCCTCCCCCCTGCTGCTGCCTCCCACCCCCCTGCAGGCCTCCATCAGGTGCCCCCTCAGCCCTCATTCTCTCAGCACCCCTTTGTCCCTGGAGGCCCTCCTCCCATCACCCCTCCGTCCTGCCCCTCTACCTCCACTCCACTCGCGGGCCCTGGCCCATCGACCCAGCCACCCTGCTCTGCTGCCGTTTCTTCGGGAGGCAGCGCACCTGGAGGGGCAGCCTGCCCGCTGCCCACTGTCCAGATCAAGGAAGAGGCTCTGGACGATGCAGAGGAGCCTGAGAGCCCTCCTCCACCACCAAGGAGCCCGTCCCCTGAGCCCACTGTGGTGGACACCCCCAGCCATGCCAGCCAGTCAGCCAGGTATTGTTGCAGGAATCTGGGCAGCTCAGGGCAGGCCTCTGCCTCGGCAGGGCCCCCACGACAGATGTGGCCTTTCTTAGGTTCTACAAACACCTGGACCGGGGTTACAACTCATGTGCACGGACAGACCTATATTTCATGCCTCTGGCGGGATCCAAACTGGCCAAGAAGAGGGAGGAGGCCATTGAGAAGGCGAAACGGGAGGCTGAGCAGAAAGCTCGAGAGGAACGGGAGCGGGAGAAGGAAAAGGAGAAGGAACGCGAACGGGAGCGGGAGCGTGAGCGGGAGGCTGAGCGAGCAGCCGTGAGTGCTCAGCCCTGGGCAGGCGGGCAGCCTGTGTGTGTAGTGAGGGGCACTGGCCATGCCAGGCTGGGGGACACTGGGACCACCCTACTCTGTGAGGCTGTCTGGTTCACTGTCATGGCACCTGGAGGATCAGATGCTATTTGAGCCCTGTCCTAGGCTTTTCTGAGATTGCTGCTCATCCGAGCCAGCACTGGACCCCCTTCTCCAGAAGCTCTCTGCACCCCCACTCTTTGCCCTGGACCTCCCCTTCCCCAGAGGATCACCATGCACCCCCTCCTTGGCCCTGGCAAGTTCACACTGATTAACAGCAGTGACATGGTGGGCAGGCCTATAGACTTGCGTGTCCTGTGTAAATGGAGGGAACTGAAGAGAAACTAAGAAGGAGAGCCAGGCTCTGGGGGCATGAACCTGCCTCATCGCTCCCTCTGGCAGCCCTGCCCTACTCTTGTAGGGTGGGCCACCCAGCGCCTGCCTTTGTGGTGGGGGACCCTCCTCCCATGCAGTACCTTGTCTCACAGGTACATGAACCCATCTAGGATACAAGGGAAACCATAGGCACAGAGGAGACTGTCACAGTGGGGTCTGGACCATGTCCTTGTTGCAGGCTGTGGTTGAGGCCGCTCAGTGTTGGGGTAGAGGGCCCAAATTGGCTGATCAGTGCAGGATGGCCGCAGAGCAGAGCTCCCCTCTGTAAGGAACACTAGGCAGCTGGCATCTACCCCTCACACCCTCCTTTTCTTCAGCAGAAGGCGTCCAGCTCAGCGCATGAAGGCCGCCTCAGCGACCCCCAGCTCGGTGGTCCTGGCCACATGCGGCCATCCTTTGAGCCACCACCAACCACCATTGCTGCTGTGCCCCCATACATCGGGCCCGACACCCCTGCCCTTCGGACTCTGAGCGAGTACGCTCGGCCCCACGTCATGTCACCCACCAACCGTAACCATCCCTTCTACATGCCCCTCAACCCCACTGACCCACTGCTGGCCTACCACATGCCCGGCCTCTACAATGTTGACCCCACCATCCGAGAGCGGGAACTCCGAGAGCGCGAGATCCGGGAGCGGGAGATCCGGGAGCGAGAGTTACGGGAGAGGATGAAGCCGGGCTTCGAGGTGAAGCCACCCGAGCTGGACCCCCTGCACCCAGCCACCAACCCCATGGAGCACTTCGCCCGGCACAGCGCCCTCACCATCCCCCCCACTGCCGGCCCCCACCCTTTTGCTTCTTTCCACCCGGGCCTGAACCCCTTGGAGAGGGAGAGACTGGCTCTGGCGGGTCCCCAGCTGCGGCCCGAGATGAGCTACCCTGATAGACTGGCGGCCGAGCGGATCCATGCAGAGCGAATGGCGTCACTGACCAGTGATCCTCTGGCCCGACTGCAGATGTTCAATGTGACTCCACACCATCACCAGCACTCACACATCCACTCGCACCTCCACCTCCATCAGCAGGACCCCCTCCACCAAGGTGGGTGCCCAGGCTGAGAGGGCGCTGTGGGTCCAGCTCTGGTGCGGGGGAGGGGTGGACCAGAGATAGAGCCGCTGGCTCAGGGTGGAGACTGTTCTTTTCTAAATGAGTCCTAATTAAAAGCAGATCTTAGAATATTCAGCATGTACCAAGAAATCAGTCACTTTCTTCATGGGCAGCCTTTGTCTCTGTTCAGCCCCCCAGCTCTCCAGAGCTGCAAGTCCCCAGAAAGCTGTATCACCCTGGGACCTTCTGCCTGCTGCCTCCTGGATAAAGCTTAGGTTCTTGGCCCTGTGCCTGGGGTAGGCCAGGGAGAGAGGGAAGCAGCCTGTGCTCACCGGGGCAGGTTTAGGGCAGGAGGCAGGGCCTGAGGAGCAGGGAAGGGCCTTCAGGTTGTCACTGAGCAAGAACTTAAAGCAACAATTTCCCTTCCCTCTTCGGGAGTGAGGCTTAGGCTTCTGGCTCACCTGGCTAGGGCCACCCAGCCCTGCTCACTCTAGGAATGAGCGCCTGCTGACTGGCCAGCTCGGGATGCAGGCTGGTCTGAGGCAGAGTTGGGCACAGCTTGAGCCCTGTGCCCTCCAGAGCTCTGCAGACCATGTAGATGGGATGGAGTAGGGGGCTCTCTGGCCCTGCTCTCGAGTTGGCAGGTGTGCCTGCACCCTGGGACCAGGGCCTGCCATGGCGATCCTGTGGCGCAGTTCATGGGCATAGCTTCCTCGTGGACTGACCTCCATGTTTGGGAGGAGGAGGACAATTGATAAAGCAGGGCCCAGGGGAGGGAGAGCAGCACCTGGCTTCCTTCTCGTGTGCCCAGCCCTGACAGATGGGCCCAGGGAAGCCAAGGAGCTGTCTGTCACCTTTACCCTGTGGCCCTGACACCAGGAAGTGTCATGCTACCCAGTGGGGCCTTCTAAGCTCCAGTGTAACCAGCAGACTGCCTTAGTGCCTTAAAAGGGTAGGCAGTCAGTCATGCATTCATTGGATAAGTGTTTGCTGAGCATTTGCGATGTGCCAGGTGCAGTTGTAGGTGCTGGCAAAGCCCACATGTTTACCGTCCCAGTCTGGGAGGCAGTCAGTGGATGAGTCTGGGACTGTGGGAAACAGTCAGTGTTCTGGAGGAAAGCAAAGCAGGAAGAGGGAACAAGGGAGCTGCCATTATAAAGAGGGCTATGGAAAAGCCTCTCCAAGAGGTGACTTTTGAGTAAAGACTTGAATGGGTGAAAGGGTGAGGCATTGGAAAGAACATCTCTAGGCAGAGGGAGAGCTAGTGCATGGACTCGAGGGAGCCAGCAATGACAAGCAGAAGGGAGTTCCCGGCAGAGCTGAGCCCTGTCCCTGCCCACAGCCATCTGTTGGCCTCCTTTGGGTTCTGTAGGTAAAGAGAACCGGGGTGGGAGGGCAGCCTGGACAGGAAATGCTGGCTGGGGCAGTGCTGGAGCAGCTGTAGGATTCCCGTGGATGTAACAGACAGGTGCAGGGCAGGCTTGGGGCCGTCAGCCCGGTGGGCTCTGCTGATCCAGGGTCCTCAACAGAACAGGTTGGGGGACACTGCCTGTAGGGGGTGCTCAGGGGTGGGAGGAGGAAATAGTCAGCTCTTCACTTCTAATTTACTTTCTGGAGCTCCACTGTGGGAGTGTGGGAAGGGGCTGGAGGGTTGAGGTCATTGGTGGTCCTGGTGACCAGGAGTCAACGTAGTGAGGAGGATGTACCCAGCAGTTCCAACCAGGAAGGGGAAACATCAAGAGAGCCCCAGAGCCCTGCACCAGCTGTATTTGGACTTCTGCCCCCTCTTTCAGGTTCAGCAGGCCCAGTTCACCCGCTGGTGGACCCCCTGACTGCTGGCCCTCACCTGGCTCGATTTCCCTATCCCCCTGGCACTCTCCCCAACCCTCTGCTTGGACAGCCCCCCCATGAGCACGAGATGCTTCGTCACCCAGTTTTTGGTAAGAATGCACCTGGGGAAGGAGGGGGTCCAGTGTGAGAGTTGGGTTAGTGGTCTGGTCTTATGGCCTGTTCATTCATTCATTCATTTAATCATGTATTCAACAAATACCCCTCAGAGCTGGGGGTGGGGGTATAAGTGTGTAACAGGAACCTAGATGAGAACAGTGGGCAATGAAGGAATAACAGACTCTAAATTTAAATTTGAGAGCTTAGGAAGGTAGACCTCTCTGAAGAAGGAACACTAGGCTGAGGCCTGAAGCCTGAGTAGGAGAGAGGCCTCCCCCCCCCCAACTCAGCTGGGGAAGGAGGGGGAGTACTTTGGGTCATCCCCGCCCCTCTGCCCACCAGGGGATCTCCTGACCTCCTTGCAGGCCTTGGCCTTGTTCTGGTCATTCCCTTGGCCTTTCTGTAGAGGAGACTGTTTTGTGTTTGGCAGGTACCCCCTACCCCCGAGACCTGCCTGGGGCCATTCCACCCCCCATGTCAGCTGCCCACCAGCTGCAGGCCATGCATGCCCAGTCGGCTGAGCTACAGAGACTGGCCATGGAGCAGCAGTGGCTGCACGCACACCCCCACATGCATGGCAGCCACCTACCAAGTCAGGAAGATTATTACAGGTGAGGCGGGGAGCGGCCTGGAGGGAGGGACTGGCTGGCTGGCTGAGCTCCCACCTACCCAACCTGTGGGCCACTGACTGACCCAGCCTGATGGCCGCCCCTCCTGGTTGTGCCCATAGCTCCTCCCCCTTGGCCCCATGGGGCCCTGGCCTGTGGCCCTAGAGGAGACCCCCATAGAACCTCTTGGTGGGTGGGAGGGGAGGGGAGGGTCAGCTGCATGGGAGGCAGCTTGGGTCTGCCTGCCCACCCCTAGTGCTGAATCCTCTTTCCTTTATTTTTCTTTTCAGTCGACTGAAGAAAGAAAGTGACAAGCAGTTATAAGTTATTTATTTGTTAACGCTGGCTGTGGAAACCCCAGTTCTTGGGGGGATAAGCAGGACTTTTTACATACAATAGGAGCTGCAAAAGTAAAAAGAATATCTTCTAAAGATTTCTTTATATATTTAAAAACCCCACAACTAAAAATGTATCAGCATAATAGTGTTTGTTTGTAGAGGATTCCTTGAGACTGGTTTGGGTCTCCCTGCATGACAGTCCCCCAGAAACTTAGCGAGTCCTGGACTGGACTGAACATTCAGAAAACTTCCCAGCAATCTTGGGGTTCGGCTTTCGTCTCCTTCCTTTCCTCGACTTCTCAGTAGGTGCTAGAATCCAGTCACACCCTTCACTGTGCGTGCAGACACACTCAGTCACGTGTGTTCCAAACCCCACAAGGTTTGCAGATAGGCGGCATATGAGTTTGGAATCCAAGAGCTATAATTTTTAAAGAATCTTTTATTTTACTACATTGTTGGAAACCTTCATAATTTGAGAAAGTTCTGCAGCACGGCTTTTTACGTGTGTAAATAATTTTAGAGCAGCCTTTTTTTCCTTCCACAAACTGCTGTTCCGATCTATTTTTTCCAGCCATGTCACTAATTGTGAATTCCTATCAGCTATTGACAGAATACAGAGTTGATTTTTTAATAAAAAGTTATATATAATTATCCCTTTAATTAAAGGGAACAGATGGGCGTTACTAATCACAAACGGGCAAGAGCTTGGGAGTAGGTTTGGTCGCAGCAGTGAGCATCCAGGGGTTTGCAGGGACAGTGTTACAAACTGTTTTCGTTTTTGCTGCTTTGGTTTTTCACTTTTGTCTGTCTCTAGCTTGTGCTTCGACAGTGGTGCAGACGTCTGTTAGAGCGAATCTCTCGTCATTTCCCACCGGGAGTGCGGGAGCTAAGTGTCCACCCGTTCTGTCTCTGCCGGGTAGAAAGCACATGGTTCTGTGTGTCTGATTGCAGATTTCCTTACAGGTTTCTATGCACACATATTTGATTGTTCTGGATGAACTGCCTTTCTTAATACTCTGACAGTTGCATAAACATTCTAGAAAATTCAAGAAAATGATTCCCTACCAATAACTCAGCACATATGCTCGCCAAAGGAATCTCTTAGTGACTTGCCCTTTCGTGCATGTCGTCGTGGGTCCTGTCAGTCCCAGCTGTCCTTCCCACAGCCTAAAGTTGCTTTCCTTGGGGGAGACTCCAGTGTTGGCACAGTTGTGGGTGGTGGCCTGTGTGTCTGCCCCAGGAGCATGGTGACCCACATCAGACTGGGAAACCTTTGAGCCCACCCTTCATCCTGAAGTGGGAACAGGAGTGGGAAGGCAGGCTCCCCACCGAGGTACCACCTGGAGGGCTCGGCTGTGCTGCAAGGAGGTCCCCTCGGCTTTCTAAGTTGCTGCAGAGGGGGCGCAGATTCTGGGGCTGTCTGCACCTATTTCTGCCAGGGTGTGACCTTTTCCATTCTCTCAGACTCTTGAGGGCTGTTTCTGCCATTGTATGTGGTGGCCACGTCCAAGAATCGTCAGACGAGATCATTTCTGTGGGTCAGTGGATGTGAAGTGTGTCCAGGACCTGAGCCACATGGGTAGGAAGAGAGGTTGGCACTTTGACCCAGAAACCAGCAGGTGTTAGCTCAGATCCAGGTTCCGGACTCACACGAGCATCAGGGCATTTCCCATCTCTGTTAAACCATGTCTGATTTCAGTTGGGGCAGATAGAGGATTGTTTTGCGTGTTGAAAATGTTTGTAGTTTTCTTTTGTTTTCTTTTCATTCCATTTCTGCCTTAAATTTAGCTCCCTATAGGGGAGACAAGCTCAAATGAACCCTTTGTCATCATACTTGTGGCTGTGGTGGCAGGGGCATTTGTTTCCTCTGGGGGCGGTGACCTGCCATCGGGGCAGGCTGCCTCCTGCGCTCCCGCTGCCCCCTGACTCCTGCACTTGCCCCACCTTCTCCCATCTTTTGTTTTCCTTCTGATAGAACACAATGCCTACCATTCAGTTAGGCCTCTTTGTCTCCTCTCTCCAGTGTCCATTTTTCCAAAGAAGAGAGAGAGTTTAGTACTTTGAAGTCTGTATTGAAAATTGTCTGAAGGCGTTTTCCTGTTAGGTTTTGGTTTTTCCCTCACATCCCAAGGTGAAGCACTGAGATTCTTCCATTTAAAGACCCTCACCTGGTCAGCTACAGTTAGAAAGCCCCAGACCTTCACGGTGTCTCTGAAGCCCGACCCCTTGGTTTCCTTTTGGATTTTCCTTCCTTTTGTTTGAAGTTCGTTTGCTTTTCTGTGTTCTGTATGTATCTTGTTCAATGTTGTCAAGGTTGGTTGAGCGTCACGTTTCACCGCAGCAGCAGCAGAGCAGAATGTACATTCTGATTTGCTACGTTTATATATATCTTGAAGCTAAATGTATATATGAGTAGTTTGCCATGAGATAACACAGTGTAAACAGAGTAGACACCCAGAAATCGTGACTTCTGTGTTCTCTCCATTTGAGTATTTTGTAATTTTTTGGAAATATTTGTGAACATAAATAAAACCAAGCTACACTACAACAGCTGGGTATTGACCAGTGGTGGGCCAGTGGACCGTGTCTCGTTCCTGGGAGTGGGTGGGATGTTGGCTGTTGGCCCTACCTGGGTCCCACAAGGTGAGGAAGGGCAGAGGAATCGTCTGGTGTCCCCTGCTCTTGCCAGCACACTGCTTACCTTTCTGGAAAGATCCACGTCTGCTCCGTCTGGGAGGAAGGTGAGTACACTTGCTTTTGGGCGATGCTCTGACCTGCTGACGTTGCAGTGGGCTCCCCACCCAGCGGAATGGCCCCAGGGAGGCATGGCATTAAGACCAAGAACACCCTCCCTTCCCCCCACATCGTTTTCTCCCCTGCCTCTCACCCCACACCTCTGGTGGACACCCTCCAGGTATCTGGCCATGTAGCTCTTTGTGCTTAGGAGAGTTCTGAGCCACCCACCAGCACAGTGGCCTCCTACTCCTGGCTGTTCCTCCTACCTGCCCCTTCCCTGCCTCCCCCAAGGCCACCCTCAGCCAGAGCTGCCCTGCAGGCTGAGGACGCATCAGCCCTCTGTGCTGTGCCTGCAGCAGGAGTCCTGCTTAGCAGGACAGGGTGGGGGGGCACGTTAAGGAGTGGGGGCCTGCAGCCCAGCTGTGGGGGTACACATGGCTGTCTGGATCCTGGATGAGAAGGTGGGGTGCAGAGGGAACCCAGGTGTCATCTTTGCTGGTCTCTTACAGCAGCATGCTGTTCACAAAACCAGTTTTTAATGGGCATAAATTTATGAAATGCAAATTTCCAGGTTAATAAGACATGTGTGAGTGGATACATGAGTTATGCTGAAGAAAAGGCCCTCATCGGAACTGCACAGGTTTTAATAGTTTCTCAGGTGTGGATGCCTGTGGCCATGGTCACTACCTGCTCTGTACCCACTCTGAGGCAGGGGGCCTTCCCCAGTGGACAGCGGGATTCGTAAAGAGAGAAAGGGTCTACTTACAGCCTAGCAACTGTGCCCCCTGCCAGGCCCTTGCCTCTTGTTCCCCAGATGAACTTGCACCATCGTGCCCCTCCACCCCTTTGTCCCTGTCAGTGCAATGTAGGCTAAGAAAAGGGCACTTCACAGGACTGGTGTAAGGCCTGAAGTCTCCGTGGGACCCATGGCACTGATTTGATAAATGTCCTTGGTAAGCTCAGGTGAATGGGGACAAGGTCACTTACGTGCCGGGTGAGATGCAGAGCAGGGAGATCAGCAGTGACCTCCCACGTAGACATGGAGTTGGAAGACCGTCAAATGCCAGGGCCACAGAGCTGCACAGTCGTGGGTACAAACTGCTGGTGGGTGAAGGTCAGGGTTCCCTCATCCAGCCAGGAGCCCCTCGCTAGTCTCAGGCCTTACAGTAGACCCGCTGACCACACGGTGAAACCCAGGGTGGTGTGTTGGCACCAGCACAGGTTCGGAGCTATGGAATCAGAGTAGGACCCAGACACCTGGGGCCAAGCTAACAGTCTCCTAGACCAGTGAAAGTCTGTCCGCACACGACCCCTGAGCAAGTCTTTCCTGCTGGCCTGTGGAGACACAGGGACAAAAGGAATCAGCCAGACAAGCCAGGCTGCAGGGTAAAGCTAGCCCTCTGGATTCCTGGAGCTCCCATTGGAAGGCAAGTCCTGACAGGAGCTGGGCAACAGGAGCTGCAGTTTCCATCGGGGAGGGACGGCGCAGTTCCTTCGGGGCCAGGAGCAGCCTCCTGGGACTCGACACCCTCGTGAGTTCTCTGTTCTGCGTTTTTGGTCCTTGGAGGTCTCAGGTCTGAGCTGTCCTTTCCCTGGGTCTTTGCTGGGTTCCTACCTGCCCCATGGAGCTCTGGCAGCTCAAGTTCTGGGCCCTGGAAACTGATTTTGCTCCAACCCTAGGTGGCTTCTCTAGTGGCTGTCTGTGCTGTTCCACCAGCAAATGGAGATGGTCGCCGCACGTCTCAGTCCTGCCTCCCCCGACTGGCTGTGCCTGTTCTGGGATCTCAGCCTGGCTCTAGCCCTGTCTACACCATTCTTAGAAGCTTTACAGTCGTGGCCTCTGGTGAACCCCTAGAGTGTGGACATCCAGTGTGGTGAATTCGATTAAAAACAGAATTTTATGGCCCTGGCCGGTTTGGCTCAGCAGTCAGAGCGTTGGCCCGCGGACCAGAGAGGCCCAGGTTCGGTTCCCGCTAGGGGCGCGTACCTCGGTTGCAGTTTGTCCCCGGCCCCGGTTGGGGTCGTGTGGGTGGCAGCCACTCGATGTGTCTCTCTCATGTCGATGTTTCTCTCTCTCTCTCTCTCTCTCTTCCTCCCTATCTCCTCAAGATGAATGCAAGAAGTGTCCTCGGGTGAGGATTAAAAAAAAAAAAAAAAAAAGAATTTTATGGCACTTCTCAGAAGGCCCTTTCAGAGGGCTGTCACTCCCAGATCCTTCCCAGGTCCTGACACACAGCAGATTTGAAACTTGGTCCTCACCACCACTTCCAGTCTTGGCCACCAGGTGGCAGTATCTAAAGTCCAGATACCATCCCTCTGGGGCTGCAAGCCCCTAGCAACAACTGTGGGTTAAGGCCCCCCACCCCCCACTCTCCCCAGATGCTCCCGGGGAGAGGTATGTGGATATGATTAGTGCTTTGTAAAAGAACTGACATTTTCTGGAGGCAGGGAGCCAGACACGTGGGAGCGGGTGTTTTGGGCAGAAGGTCAAAGCAGGGGTGAGAGATGGCAGGGAAGAGGGCCTGGGGGCTGCAGTGGGGTGGTCAGGGCCCAGGCATGGATGTTCTGACCACAGGAAGATCCTTTGTCTTGAGGACACTGGCTTCTCTTTTGTTCTCAGCTGCATTCCCGGCACCTGGCCCACTGCTGGGGCGTACACAGGAGGTGAGGTGCTCAGTAAATGTTCACTGATTGAAAGAGGAACCCCACGTGCACCCTCAGTACCCCTACGTACGAAACCCCCCTGAGCTGCTGCTGCCCTGAGGGCCCTATGTGCCCCAAATGTGCCCCCAACTCAAGACATCTCATCTCCAGTCTTCAGGAGGAGGGTGCTCACAGCCAGGACGAGGCCACAGCATGCACCATGTGGGTCCAGCACTGGTCGGCTCTGGCGTATTCCGGGGCCGCCACCTCCATTTCTCGAAACCTGCCCCAGTCCCTGTATCCCAGACCATGGTCCAGGGTTTGTCCAACAGCCCAGGAAGATGGTGGCTGTGGCTTTGCCATCTTTTCCCTCCACCAACGATGTGCCATCCTAAATGCGACCACCATGGAGACAGAGGTCCCTTATTGCCAAGAGCATCAAGGAACAGGAGCTGATTTTCAAGTTTGCTGAGGGGGAACAGTCAGGAGTGGCTTCAACACGCGTGGCAGTCACAGATTTTTTGTTTTAGTGACTGAGGGGGCGAGTCTCGTCACATGACCACAGAGCAAAGCTTGCTCTCCCTTTCCCCTTTCATCAGAGTGGAACCAGGCTCTCCCTCCGAGCCGAGTCCCTGGGAGCCAGCCCAGAGCAGGGACGCCAGTCAGGCCACGGGAAGGCGCTCAGGAGCCAGACATTGGTGTCAGGTCTGAAGTCAGATTTCCCTGGCACAGGCGTGTGATCTGGGCCCAGGACTTGGTGTGCTTCTCAGGCTGCAGGTCTGCCAAATGGTGGAGTGCCACCACCTTCCTCACCATGGGGAGGTGAAGGGCCGTGTGCAGACAGCGCTTAGCTCACCGCAGGGTGTGTCGAAGGACTTAACAAGCCACCGGCAGCGGTCGCTGTCACCACCATCATCATCACAGCTCGATTTTTAAGTCCAGAGAATGATGCTTTGGGGCGGGAAATCAAGCAGGTGTGGCTCTCAGCAAGTCCTGGGCCTCATGGTGGCTCCCACTGCAATGTGCAGGGAACAGACCTGGGGTCAAGGGCAGCTTTCTGGAGCGGGCCCAAGGGCAGCCTGATGCTGTGCTCAGTCACTGTCCCTGAACAGCGAACCTGGTTCAGAGCAGATCCTCAGGAAGAGAGGCTGCCAACAGCCATTCCCCCTTGGAAAGCGATCTTTGTTTAGGAAGTTCCAGGAAGAGGCCCCAGGGTTTGACAAGCCCAGAGTGGGTAGGGAGCCCCTCGGTCCTCATCTGTCTCAGATTCGATCATTCTGCAGCAAAAACAGCCCAGACCAGTGGACCACCGTTTGACATTTTCTAGAAAAACCTAAAGCTCTTCTAACCAATATGAATTGGGGAGGATGAGTCTGGAGTCCCAGAAAAGCATGGGGCTAACAGGAGGTTCAGAGGAGCTGTGTGACTTTGGAAAGTCACTGAACCTCTCTGTACTTCATCTACACATGGAGCAGGGGTGATGAGACCTGTCTCACTTAATTCATGGTTTATAACCATGAAGGTAAAATGACATGACATGAGGGCGCAGGGAAAAGACTCACTTGTTCCAATCAGGGTGGGCTGCATGGAGGAGGTAGCATTTTAGATCAAAGTGGATGAATCAGAAATTGATGGGCAGGGAGAGGTGGAAAGACCGCCTGTGGGAAGAACATGAGCAGAGGCATGAAGTGTGTCTGCAGCTGGACAGGGTTCTGTGGCTGCAGTACAGGAGGCTGGAGCAGTGCAGAGGGCAGTGGGCTCCGGAAGATGGTCAGGGTCCAGATTGGGCATGAGGACTTCAGAACTGGCTCCTAAGGCACTGGGAGCCATAGAAGGTGTTAAAGGAAAGGGATGAGGTCAGACCTACAGGGTGAAAGATGGGCAGTGCGAGTAGACTGTGGGCAAGGAGACAGGGATCCTGGACCAAGATAGGGGGCACAGAAAAGAAGGGCCTGAACCCTAGGAGCCCCACAGGAGTCACTTCCACTCCAGGAGGCAGCAGGCAATGGCACTGAGGGAGCCCAGGTGGGGAGGCCATGGATGAGGCGAGAGGGCTCTGATCCAGGTGAGTCGTGGTTTTACAACCAAGTGTCCCTAACTGGTCAGGGTTAAGATGACAGCACGTTAGCTATCCATAAACCCCCGAGTCTCCTCAGAGGCTGGGGAGAGCCTACGATCACTGTTGCATTTGGAACTTGTGGTCAGTGAGTCCACTATGTCCCCAAAACATAGGGACAATGCAGTGAGAATGTGGGGGCCAGGCCCAGTTCTAGGGCAGCAGATACCACAGTGACTGGCCATGTCCCTCCCCCCACAATACACAGCAGGTACTCACAGTGCAAGGAGGAGAGCCTGCCAGGTGCACTGGGAGGGGCCTCAGCCCGCTCTGCTATGTGATGACAGAGGGGAGAAGCCAACGTTGAGGGACCTTGACCCTCACATGAAGTCAGAGATTTATCCACGTCCATAAACAGGCACTGGAAGGTGGTGGGTGCAAGTGGGTGGGTCAAGTCAGGGCAGGCCGGCAGCCATCAGGTGGATCTGCTTCACCTTGCAAATCCCGCCTGATGGAGCTTTTTACATTCTGAGCATTTTGGTGCCTGTGATCCCTTGAACATGCCAAGAAAGTTTCCAGCTCAGATCTCGGGTATCATCCTCTCTTCACCAGGGCATTGCTCAAATGGCATCTCACCAGAGAGGCCACCCCATTCTCCCTGGGATAGCCCACTCCCCAACCTCATCACCCTGTCCTCCCCTGCTCAAGTTCCTCACAGCACTTCCTGCCATCTTCAGCACAGACCTCGGTTATACGTCTCCTGTTATGTCTCCTCACATCAGCTCCATGAGGGTGGACACTTGTTGCTCACACCTGGATCTTTGGCACTTACTACTCATTACCTGCCATACCCAGGGCACTTGTGGGTGGATGGGTGGATGGATGGATGGATGGATGGGTGGATGGGTGGATGGATGGATGGATGGATGGATGGATGGATGGATATGTGGATGGATGGATATGTGGATGGATGGATATGTGGATGGAGGAATGGATGGATGGATGGATAGATACGAGAATGAATGCATGAATGTGAGACCTTCTGACCCAAAAGCGTTGTATGCTCTTAAGTATACCCTGGGTTGCAATGTACAATTTGACCCAGCTCTGTCCACCTCAGCACTATTGACATTCAGAGACGGATGTCAACTCTTTGTTGTGGGGAGCTGTGCTGTCCATTGCAGGATGTGTACAGCAACCCTGGACAGTAGCAGCCGCCCAAGTCGTGACAACCCCAAATATCTCCAGATGCTGCCAAATGTCTGCTGAGGTGGGGGTGAAGGGCCAAAATTGCTGCCAGTTGACAACCATTGAGTTAAACCTTTACTTTTACTTTCAATACGTGATTCTTTGTGTAAGAAAATACTATGAACAAACTATATGCCAACAAATTGGACAACCTGAGAGAAATGGACAAATTCCTAGAAACATACAATCTTCCAAAACTCAATCAGGAAGAATCAGAAAACTTGAACAGGCCAATAACAACTAATGAAATTGAAGCAGTAATAATATTTTTAAAACCACAGCAAACAAAAGTCCTGGACTGGATGGCTTCACAGGCAAGTTTTACCAAACATTCAAAGAAAAACTAACACCTATCCTCCTCAAACTATTCCAAAAAATTCAAGAGGAGAGAGGACTTCCAAGCTCTTTTTACAGGACCAGCGTTATCCTAATTCCAAAACCAGATAAAGACATTACAAAGAAAATTACAGGCCAATATCCCTAATGAACATAGATGCTAAAATACTCAACAAAATATTAGCAAGCCAGATCCAGCAATACATTAAAAAGATCATACACCATGATCAAGTGGTATTTATTCCAGGGATGCAAGGCTGGCACAATATTCACAAGTCAATAAACATGATACATCACAAACAAAATGAAGGATAAAAGTCACATGATCATATATCAATAGACACAGAAAAAGCATTAGACAAGATCCAGCACCCAGTTATGGTAAGACTCAGCAAAGTGGGAATAGAGGGATCATACCCCAACATAATAAAGACCACATGACAAACCTACAGCCAACATCAACTCAATGGGCAAAAACTGAAAGTGTTTCCTTTAAGATCAGGAACAAAACAAGGATGTCCGCTTTCACCACTCTTAATTCAACATAATACTGGAAGTCCTAGTCACTGCAATCAGACAAGAAGAAAAAGTAAAAGGCATCCAAATTGGAAAGGAGGAAGTAAAACTCATTATTCATAGATGACATGATATTGTGCATAGAAAACCCTAAGAACTCCTCCCCCAAACTGCTAGATTTAATAAATGAATTCAGCAAAGTAGCAGAATACAAAATTAACATCCAGAAATTGATGGCACTTTTATACACCAATAATGAACTCTCAGAGAAACTAAAAAAAAAACAAAACAAAAAATCCCGTTTACCATTGCAACAACAACAAAAATAAGAAACCTAGGAATAAAAACCAAGGAGGTAAAAGAGCTGTACTCAGAAAACTATAGGACATTGAAAAAAGAAATAGGAAGATACAAACAAGTGGAAGCATATACTGTGTTCATGGATTGGAACAATTGACATCATTAAAATGTCCATACTGCCCGGCTGGTGTGGCTCACTGGTTGAGCGTCGACCCATGCACCAAGAGGTCACGGGTTAGATTCCCGGACAGGCCACATGCCCAGGTTGTGAGCCCAATCCCCAGTGGGGGGCATGCAGGAAGTGGTCAGTTGATTCAGTCGATGTTCTCTCTCATCGATGTTTGTATCTCTCCCTCTCTCTCTCAAATCAATGAAGAAAAAATATTTTTTTAAAAATGTCCAGCCCGGCCGGTGTGGCTCAGTGGTTGAGCATCAACCCATGCACCAAGAGGTCGCTGGTTCGATTCCCAGTCAGGGTAGATGCTCAGGTTGTGGGCCAAATCCCCAGTGGGGGGCATGCAGGAGGCGGCCAGTCGATGTTCTCTCTCATCAATGTTTCTATCTCTATTTCTCCTTCTCCCTTCCTCTCTGTCTAAAATCAATAAAGAAAAAAAAATTTTCTTTAATAAAAGTAAAATTTAAAAATGTCCATACTACTCAAAGCAATCAACAGATTCAACAATCCCTATTAAAGTGCCAATGGCATATTTCACAGATCTCGAACAGATATTCCAAAAATGTATATGGACACCCCCCCCCCCTTAATAGCCTCAGCAATCTTGAGAAAGAAAAACAAAGTTGGAGGGATCACAATACTGGATATCAAACTATACTGCAAAGCCACTGTAATCAAAACAGCCTGGTACTGGCACCAGAACAAGTATATAGAACAGAATAGAGACCTCAGAAATCGACCCACACCTTTATGGTCAAATAATATTTGACAAAGGAGGCAAGAGCCTACAATGGGTAAAGATAGGCTCTTCAATAAATGGTGTTGGAAAAATTGGACAGGTACATGAAAAAAAAGAAACTAGAGCATCAACTTACACCATATACAAGAATAAACTCAAAATGGATAAGACTTAAATGTAAGTTATGAAACCATAAAAATTCTAGAAGAAAACATAGGCAATAAAATCTCAAACATCTCATGTAGCGGTATCTTTGCCAATACATCTAGGGCAGGAGAAACGAAGGAAAAAATAAACAAATGGGACTACATCAAACTAAAAAGCTTCTGCCCAGCTAAAGAAACCATCAACAGCCCTGGCCGGTTTGGCTCAGCAGTTAGAGCGTCGGCCTGCGGTCCAGAGAGACCCGGGTTCGGTTCCCGCTAAGGGCATGTACTTCGGTTGCAGTTTGTCCCCGGCCCTGGTTGGTCGTGCGGGTGGCAGCCACTCGATGTGTCCCTTTCACATCGATGTTTCTCTCTCTCTCTCTCTTCCTCTCTCTCCCTTCCACTCTGTGTGAACAAAAAGTGAAAGAATGTCCTCAGGTGAGGATAAAAAAAAAAAAAAAAAGAAACCATCAACAAAATGAGAAGGGAACCCACTGTATAGGAGAACGTATTCACCGATGATACATCTGATAAGGGGTTAATTTCCAAAATACATAAAGAACTCATATAACTCAACACCAGGAAGACAATCCAATTTAAAAATGGGCAATGGACCTGAATAGAAACTTCTCTAAAGAGGACATACAAATGGCCAATAGACATATGAAAAAAATGCTCAGTGTCACTAATCATTAGAGATACAAATTTAAACTACAATGAAGTCACCTCACACCTGTCAGAATGGCTATCATCAATAAATCAACAAAAAATAAGTGCTGGTGAGGATGTGGAGAAAAGGGAACCCCAGTATTCTGCTGGTGGGAATGCAGACTGGTGCAGCCACTGTGGAAAATAGTATGGAGTTTTCTCAAGAAATTAAAAATGGAACTGCCATTTGACCCAGTGATCCCACTTCTGGGGGATCCTAAGAATCTCGAAACATCAATCAGAAAGAATATATACACCCCTATGTTCATAGCAGCACTATTTACAATAGCTAGGATCTCAAAACAGCGCAAGTGCCCATCAGTAGATAAGTGGATAAAAAAGCTGTGGTACATTTACACAATTAAACACTGTGCATCTGTTAAAAAAAAAAAAAAAAAAAAAAGCTGTTATCCTTTGAGACAGTATGGGTGGACCTGGCAAGTATTATGCTAAGCAAAATAAACCAGTCAGAAAAAGACAAATATCACATGATCTCACTTATATGTGGAACAAAATAAACTGAAGAACAAAATAGGTCCAGAGGCATGGCGGCACGGAACAGACTGACAGAGCTCAGGGGGTGGGGGATGGGAAGAGACTAACCAGAGAACATACATGCATAGCACATGGACACAGACAGTGAGGTGAAGGCCTAGGGTGGGGTGGGGTGGGGGCTGGGTGGAAGAGGACAAAGGGTGGGAAGTCGGGACATCTGTAATACTGTCAACAATTTTTTTTTAAAAAGGGATTCTTAGGCACCCAATCCCCAGGGGAAAGCTCACTCCTCGGGAGAGCCGCAGGAGAAACCACAGGCTTTGCTGCTGCCATTTATTGTTTTAGCACATATTTACAACAAGAGACCCGTCCCGCCACCACCCTGGCCCTTCGGTTTGCACTGGCTGCAGATGCCGGGCACAGGCCGGGCACAGGCTGGGCTCCGAGCGTCAGACGTTCAGCAGGAGGGGCTGGTGCTCCTCGTCGGTGGCATCGCTGGGGATCTCGTAGACGACACACAGGGAGGAGTACAGGCAGCCCAGGAAGGACACCAGGCTGGAGAAGTACATCACCCCGTTGGCGCTGCCCACGGCCGAGGTCAGGGGCCCCAGCACCAGCGCGACCAGGATCTGGGCCAGGAAGTACTGGCAGCTCAGCAGGGAGAGGTCCACACCCATGCCGCGCCGCGTGCCGTGGGCGCCCGAGCCTGCAAACTGACCAGAGGACGCCCGTCAGCGCCGCCCAGGGGACCGGCCGGGGCCCACGCACGGCGGCCTCACATTTTCCAGGGCCGGCGTGCGCAGGGGGCCAGCCAAGACTGGAACAATGTTTGCTCGGAGAGGTGATGGCGATGGGAAGAATCCGTGACTAACCGGGCGGGCGGGCACTTTCTCCGCCGGACACTGGCCTTCCTCCGCCACCTCACCGAAGGACGCCATCGCCCAGCCAGCCGGCGCTCGGGCTCTGGCCCACCCCCTGCCCTAACCCGGCCGCACACGCTGACGTGCCCTTGCCAGCCCACAGCAGCTGGGCCTCCGGCCGGCCACATCGCCGGCCTCCCGCACCCCGCACCCCGCAGGCATGGGTGGCCCGTGTCTTCGGACCCGGCTGCAGGGCTGACGTGGGGGGTGGTGGTGTGGGTCCCCCTACTCTGCTCCCCAGCACAGACCACCCTCACCCAGCGCAGCAGGTTGATGCCACCCTCACACACTGCTGTGCGCGCCACCTGGACGCCAGCACGCCTGGCCCTGCGTCCGCCGGGGGTGGTCACCTCTGGGAGGCTGCCCCACCCCTACCTCGGGAAGCTGTGTTCTCACGGGCGCCTGGGAGCTGCTCGGTGCATGGGCATGTGGCCCAGGGCACTGGGACCCCGTGACTATATATACAGCCTCAGGCCCCGGGGATGCCGGTGTGGCGGAAGGATGCAGGTCAGCCCTGAACACGCAGCCCAGGAAGACCCAGAGGCTGTGTCCAGGAGGCTCTCTGGTCTCCAGCCTGGTGTCAGCTCTGACCAAATGTGGCGAGAGTGCCCCGTGGCCCTGGGTGTCCCCTCCTGTGGGGTAGGGCAGCCCTGCACCAAGAACCAGCACATCCATTTAACCCAGTGGAGGGGTCTTAGGGCTGCAGGGAAATGACGGTGGGGGTGGGGCAGCACCAGCGAGCAGAGACAACACAAGTCTTCCGGTCGCTTGGGTGCTGCTGGCACGGCCGTGGCCGCCCTGGCAGTGCCGGCTGGAGGTGCAGGGTGTGTGCATGGCCCACTCACGCTCACAGCCTCAGCCCTGCGGGGGTAAGTACAGTCCTCGCGGCCATGGCCTGTCTGAGTGGCTGTGTCTGCTGCAGGCAGTGGGAAGGGCCGGGAGGGGGCTGCCCGGCCACCACCCAGTGCCAAGGTCTGGCTCCGGGCTGATCTGACTCTGCACAGAGTCTGTGCTCAGGGCCAGCTCCGCTGAATTCACCGAGACCCCAGGCCCCTTAAAACAAATCAGGTCACCTCTGGAGCTGGGCCTGAGGGAGATGACAGAGTCCCGGAACTAAAGCGGGTGTGAGAAGCTCAGTTCTCAATGTACCGCTTTAAAATCTCAATGTTTCTGCAAAGACCTGTACTGGGAACAGTACTCGGCCATGAGGAGTGAAGCCGCATTCCTGCTACACCTGGACAAACCTGAAAACACACTGAGAGCCAGCACACAGGCCACACTGTGACTCCTCCTACCGCAGATGTCCAGAACAGGCCATCCAGAGGCGGGAAGTGGGCTGGAGGTGGCGGGGGCTGGGGGACCGGATTGGGAACACAAGGTGGGGCAAAAGTAGGTTTACAGTTGTGAGTCCATAGAGTTTATTATGTGAGAAACATAGAGTTTATTCTTGTGTTATTTATTCACTGTTGTGCTATTTTCCATACCAACAACTGTAAACCTGCTTTGGCCCCACCCTGGACCGTGCACTTGCGGTGGGTGTCCTGCACGGTCGCCAGCACGCCTGGCCCTGCTTCCTGCCCTAAGTACTTCTCGGTAAAGCTAGTAAAGGAAACCCATGCTGAGCAAAATACCAGCTTTCCGTAAAGACAGGGTCGTATTCCTGGACTGTCCTTTACCTCGGCCTCCACCAGGGCTTAGCATGGCTGTTATCAGTCCTTCAAGTGTTGCTGTTTTGTTCAGCGTGCATTTGGGGCATTGACTTGTTTTTAGAAATGCTACGTGAACATATCACTGATCTTTTTTTTTTTTTCCTTAATTCTCCCCCGAGGCTATTTTTCTATTTATCTTCAGATAGAATGGAAGGGAGAGTAAAGGAGACTGAGAGAAGCATCTACGTGAGAGAGACACACTGACTGGTTGCCTCCTGCATGACCCCGACCAGGGCCGGGGACAAACCGCAACTGAGGTACGTGCCCTTGACTGGAATCGAACCTGTGACTCATATCACTGATCTTGATGGCTGGGTGTTTTGCACCCAAGGTGAGTGACTCACTCACCTCACCTGAGGCCCTGTGCTCACAGGTGACCCTGAAGCCTGACAGGGGGACACTGGGGTTGGGGCTCCCCTTCCAGCCTCCCACTTCCCGCCTTCCCACACCCCTGCTGTCACCGTCCTGAGGTTTGAAGGGGGCTCTGTACCTCCCCTGTGTACCAGCCCTCACACTGTGTTGGGGGGCCCGGGGCCGTTTTCCAGGTGGAGGTTCTCCCAGACGCTGGGTGGGTGGAGGCGACACAGAGGCCAAAGCCAGAGGCAGGGGACACCTACCTTCTTGCTTTGGTAGTAGTCGCACAGCAGTGAGTAGGGCAGGGTGCACAGCGTGGAAAACAGGATCCCGTAGGTTATGCACAGGGACAGGACCACGTAGAGGTTCCTGGACAGGGTGGCGAGCCCGGTCCCCAGGCCAAAGGCCAGGTAGGCGATGAAGTACAGCGTGCGAATGCTGAGGTATTCCTCCAGCTTCTCCAGGATGGCTGCAGGCCGGACAGGAGGGTGAGACGCAGTGTCCCTGGGCACTACCCCGGCTGACCCTGAGGCTGGCAGGGGTGTGAACGCACGTGGCAGGCAGCTTGTCCTGGACCAGATGACCTGCATGTGGGCCCGGGGGGCCGAGGTACCCTGACAGCTCTGGTGGGGCCGGATGGACGGCAGGACCTAGGGTGGCCTGCTGCAGGTGAAGGGGTCTTTGGATGGAAATCCCAGAGGCCTGAGAATGCGGGGTTTTAAGCTAGAGCCCATGTTCCCGAGCAGATTGCAGCACTCTGTCTCTCTCCTAAATGAGGTCACCATGGCCCATAGCCTGGCCAGCGTCGGGGACCCTGAGAGGGAATGGTACCCCAGCTGTCACGACACTGCTTCTAGGAGTCAGGAACTAGGGGCCACTTCCCCACGTCCCGGTGCCACCGGCTGTGGGGAACCAGACACCCCAGTGCCATCAGGGGCTGGCAAGCAAGAGCTAAGGAGTCTCCTAGCATGGTCTCTTGACCCCACAGAAGTCACATCCTGTCCCTGGGGCTGGAACTCGCTAAGATGGGAGGAGAGAACACAGAACAGGGGTCTTGGACCAGCCCAGCCGGCAGCCTGTTTGTACCCCTGCAGCTAAAAATGGTCTTTCTATTTTTAAATGGTTTTTCGAAATCAAAAGAAGATGAGTATTTTGTGTCACGTGAAAATTGTACAGAATTCAAATTCCCGGGAACATAAATGAAGTGTTACACACACGTTCATTTTCGTCTCTTCTGTGGTGGCTGCTGGAGTCGCCCGGCAGGGACCTGTGGCCCACAAATCCCACAGGGTCGGCTCTCTGCCCTTCTGCAGAAAACGTGGGCGGACCCCAGAGATTTGTGGGTTGCACGCATAAATGCACATGGTTTCTGTGTCCCCTGGGTCACCCAGGCACACACAGCCTTGGGGTCATCTTGGACTCTGGCCTCAGCCCGCCCTCCTGCCCTCACCGGCCCCTCTGCCCTCTGCACTAGCGGCCATGTGAATTGATAGGGGAAGGCCTCGGGGGCTGGAGGACAGCACACCTGCCTGGAGGGTCCCTGGGCCCCCACTTGGCCCGTGATTACGGGCCTGACCCTCTCTGCCCAGCGGCTAACCCGGGTCTGGACATACACCCAGCCCCGACGGGGCAGGGCACCCCGCTGGCCCCTACAGGCTGTTGACCGACTGAGAGCAGACAGCGCTGGGACTGTGTGCTGCAGCCGTGAGGACACCCGCCTTGGAGCCCGCGGTACCTGCGTAGAAGGCGGCGCTGAAGGCGTACACGCACATGCCCCAGCAGCCCATGCTCACGCCGCGGTTGTACTTCCCGTACTCCTCCGACGCGTGCGGGGCTTTGGGGTCGCCCTGGAACACCACCTCGCCCATGAAGTCCGTGTAGAACAGCAGCACCCCCTCGAAAGACAGCCAGCCTGGGAGGGGAAAAGGGCCGTGACCCCGGGGGCACGCCAGGGCCGGGCCCCCTGTGGCCACCGGCCGGTTCTGATGGATTCCCAGGTGGATTGGAAACTGAGAGAAGGAACCAGCTCCAGCCTCACCCTTGAGGTCACCCGACCTCTGGGAGAATGTCAGCGGCTTCCTAGCAGTCTCTTTCTGGAAAGCAAATGCATGTTCGCGTGAACACGGGCTGGGCTGCATGGTTTGTATCCTGCTCTGTCTCGGAACAGTGTAACCAGGAGGAACGGGAAGCTTCAACTCCTAAGAAAATGCTGTGGGGACAGGTGGCACCTAATCGAGAGGATACGTCAGGCTGCACCAGTGTGGCTACAGATCCCCGTGGCTTTATTCCCCATGAAACTGCCGTGCCCCCTCCCTGTGAACTCCCTGTCAATTTCCTCTTGGACGCAGGAAGGGGGCGGTCCCTATGGGCCCTCCCGAACCCCGATAATGGTCATGCATGACATCCTGTGCCATAAATATTCGGAAAGAACCCCATTTCAGTGGCAGGAGACTATTTCACAGTGTGGACGCACATGATGTCTTTAGCCCTTCTCCCGGGCTCGGACATGCATACCTTCCCCCACTCCAGTTTTTGGCTGTGAGGTATCACGCTGTCATAAATACCTTGTCTATATTTTGTTGATAAAATCTCTGAGTCTGTCCTTGCAAAGAACACCAAACAGGATCACTGGTGTAAACGTTATGGACATTTTTAAAATTCTTGCCTGTTAGCAAAATGCCTGCTGGAAAGTCACTCTGATTTATATCCCACGATGTTTGAGAGCCCTGGGCTATCTCAAATTCTGAATCATCCTGATGTCCAATAACCCGACAGCGAAGAGACAGGGAACGGAATGAAATGCAAGTCAGGGCCTTTCCCGGGGACTCGAACGCCATGCCCTGTGAGTTCAAGCCCAGCACTGGACACACGTGGGCATGTGGGTGTCCGTGTGTGTCTGTCCTGGCTCTGCGTGAGGCCCACTAGTCTCGTCTGTCACTCAACTGTGAGTTGTCCGAACAGTCTTTGGTAGTGAGGTTTTGGGCTCTGGAGACCCGGGTGTCTGGCCTCTGGTCTGAACCCTGATTTAATCCAGGGCTGCCGAGAGCAGGCGTCTCCCCGGCCTTCTTGGAGAAGAGCCCTCTGGGCAGCCCCACACCACGTCCTGCCCTTGGTAGAATCTGAGAGCTCAATGAACATGGGGGTGGGCGTCCTGGAAGGCCGAGGGCCATGAGAGCCCTGGGTCAGGCAGCCCTGTGCCCACCAGGCAGCGTGACTCCATCCAGGACAGGACACTGTGGGGGGGGGGTATGCCCAGAGCTCACCCAGGAAGTGGTTGACACTGTGGGGGGGATGCCCAGAGCTCGCCCAGGAAGTGGTTGACACTGGGGGGGGGGGATGCCCAGAGCTCGCCCAGGAAGTGGTTGACACTGTGGGGGGGATGCCCAGAGCTCGCCCAGGAAGTGGTTGACACTGTGGGGGGGATGCCCAGAGCTCGCCCAGGAAGTGGTTGACACTGGGGGGGGGGGCATGCCCAGAGCTCACCCAGGAAGTGGTTGACACTGTGTGGTGGGGGGATGCCCAGAGCTCACCCAGGAAGTGGTTGACACTGGGGGGGGGCACGCTCAGAGCTCACCCAGGAAGTGGTTGACACTGGGGGGGGGGCATGCCCAGAGCTCACCCAGGAAGTGGTTGACACTGGGGGGGGCTACACCCAGAGCTCACCCAGGAAGTGGTTGACACTGGGGGGGGGGGCTACACCCAGAGCTCACCCAGGAAGTGGTTGACACTGGGGGGGGGGGGCTACACCCAGAGCTCACCCAGGAAGTGGTTGACACTGGGGGGGGGGCTACACCCAGAGCTCACCCAGGAAGTGGTTGACACTAGGGGGGGCGCACGCTCAGAGCTCACCCAGGAAGTGGTTGACACTGTGTGTGTGTGTGGGGGGGGGAGCACGCTCAGAGCTCACCAGGAAGTGGTTGACACTGGGGGGGCACGCTCAGAGCTCACCAGGAAGTGGTTGACACTGGGGGCGCACGCTCAGAGCTCACCCAGGAAGTGGTTGACACTGGGGGGGCACGCTCAGAGCTCACCAGGAAGTGGTTGACACTGGGGGGGCACGCTCAGAGCTCACCAGGAAGTGGTTGACACTGGGGGCGCACGCTCAGAGCTCACCAGGAAGTGGTTGACACTGGGGGCGCACGCTCAGAGCTCACCCAGGAAGTGGTTGACACTGGGGGGGCACGCTCAGAGCTCACCAGGAAGTGGTTGACACTGGGGGGGCACGCTCAGAGCTCACCAGGAAGTGGTTGACACTGGGGGCGCACGCTCAGAGCTCACCCAGGAAGTGGTTGACACTGGGGGGGCACGCTCAGAGCTCACCAGGAAGTGGTTGACACTGGGGGGCGCACACTCAGAGCTCACCCAGGAAGTGTTGACACTGGGGGCGCACGCTCAGAGCTCACCCAGGAAGTGGTTGACACTGGGGGGGGGGCATGCCCAGAGCTCACCCAGGAAGTGGTTGACACTGTGTAGGGGGGGGGCACGCTCAGAGCTCACCCAAGAAGTGGTTGACATTGGGGGGGGGCACGCTCAGAGCTCACCCAGGAAGTGGTTGACGCACAGGCTGCGCAGGGCCCTGGGCATGTGGCAGATGGTGGCACAGAGGTGCCTCATGGACAGGGGCGGCCCCGACGGCTCGCTGCAGCCCGACAGCTCACTTTCGTACTTCATGCCGTTCAGTAAGATGTTCGCCACCTGCAGAGGGAGCCCCCAAAAGCCCCTCATCAGAGCCCCGAGCTCCGGCCGACCCGCGGAAGCACGAACACAGACGGGGGCTGTGACGTTTGTCTGCCTGGATGGCGTTAACCGAATGCCACTAGAACAGCGACTCCAGGTCGTCTCTCAGAGACCCAGAGCGGCTGAGAGTGGAGTCGCAGGGCGGGTGTGCCCGCATTTGGGGCCCAGGATGTAGGATCTGTCCTCAGGGAGTATGTGAACCCCTTGCCAAATGTGAAATAAATCCGAAATAAACGAGACACGGGTCAGTTCAAATGCAGCCCGTATGAAGTCCCTTCTCGTCCATGGCGAAGGGTGGGAAAGACCGATTTCCCAGCTCACACCGCCCTGCGGACAGCTGGAACCGCCATCTACACCGAGGTCCAGGCCCCGTGAGCACGTGCAGGGAGCAGACACCCTCGCCTGGGCCCCTGGCCGGGGCTTGTGTGCACCCAGACACCCCACTGTCCGCGGAATGGAGACTGGACCACGGGGGGTGGCCCGGGGGGTGGGGCCGACACCGCCAGGTGAGCTGATCCTGCAGGAAGGCAGGTGTGTCCGGAGCAAAGAGGAGACCGCCTGGCTCCACGTGGGACCTGCTGTGTGGGCACCGGCACTGGGGGTTCCGGGTGGGACAGAAAGAGGAAGGAAACAGCCCAGGTGCCGGTTCAAGGTCGGCCCCTGTCGCAGAGGAAGGCTGGGCACACCTGCGGCCCCACCCGAGCCCGGGGTGTTTACAGTTAGTGCAGGATTTCTGCTTTCCTCAGAGAACTGATTCATAAATCACACCGTGTTGAGAAGGAAAATTTTAAAAAGGATTAAAAGGAGATTGTCGCGTTTAGTTTAGCTGTTCAACGAACGACCTGTATCTAGAAGCCAGCTGGAACTTTTGGGAGCGGGACGGTGACCTAGCGTGGAGCCGAGGCCTGCGTGGCTGCTCCGTGTCGTCGGGGGCGAGGAGAGCGCGCCCTGGCCTGGGCACGTGCGGGAGTCTCTCTGCCGTGACAACGGCGGGACATCCTGACCCTCCTGTGACTTTCGGTTCTTCTGACCCTTTCCCGATCTGAGCCCGTGTGGTGCCCACGGGCAGCCTCAGTACCTCCTGCGAGGAGGCTCGCCACCTGGGGACGTCCTCCCTGGAGATGAGATGGCAGTGACATGTACGACACGCTGAGACCAGCATGAGGAGGACCTGCTGGCCACGGGGCACCAGAGGAAAGCGACCGAGAAACAGTCACACAAAAGAGTTTCACAACAGCCCGGCTGGTGTGGCTCAGTGGTTGAGCGTCGTCCCATGGACTGAGAGGTCCCGGTTCGAGTCCCGGTCAGGGCACGTGCCCGGGTTGTGGGCCCGATCCCCAGTGGGGGGCATGCAGGAGGTGGCCGATGGATGTTCTCTCATCGATGTTTCTCTCTCTCTCTAAAAATCAATACACTATTTAAAAAAGAAAGAATTTCATAACGAAAAGGAAACGAACAGCCACTCAAAGTGTCTCCAGCTAACCTCCCAGGAAATCAGGGGTCTTCCAGGCACCGAGAGGAGACGCCTGACCGAGGACCAGCTGTCCCGGGGCCTGGGTGGCTTTGCATCCCGGGGAGACGCAGCCCAGGCCCGCCGCCCGCCTGGCCCTGAGCCGCCCGCCTGGGCCGGTGCAGCCTGAGCGCGGCCTCAGAGGGTTTCTGCTCCAGAGCTCGTGTTCTCAGTGACGTTCTGTCGCCTGAGGCGGCCCTGGGGACAGGGGCCCGGACCGGTCTGTGGGCGTCCAAGGGGGAACCGCCTGTGTCCTCTACGGCGGCCTCTCCGTGGGCAGCCTGCGACAGCTGCTCACGTCCCGCAGGTCCCTTTGCGGCTTCCAGCCCACCCACGGTGGCCAGAGATGACAGCCTTCCGGAAGGTTCTTTGCCTTCACAGAGTGCCGCTCACTGTCCTGGCGAGTCCAGCTTTGACAGCGAAGCTTAGACACTTGGAACGAGGCGGGACGGGTGACGTCGCCAGTGCCTACCTTCGTCCTGCCTTCCAGCAAGACGTGGGCCCGGGTCCCGCGGCCAGCACGGGCTGTGGCCTTACCGGGAAAATGCCAGAAACGACGGAAACGCACCCCTGGGGGTAACAGGGCCGCCCGGCAAAGGCCACGGCGCTGGAAAGCACCCCCTCCCTCCAGGGCTGCCCGGGCTCCGGGGCCAGGCTCGGCTCCCCACACCCAGGTGAGGACACCGATGTCCCTGAGCTCGTCTGAGTCCAAGAACCTCTGCGACCCCCAGGCCAGCAATCCCTCTTTGTCACCTCACTGACCGGGCCCCCGCGGTGCCCTCTGCCCCCCACCCCACCCCCCGCCTTTACCTGCTGGCTGAAGGTCACATTCCTCCGCTTGCTGGAATCAGGACAACCTCCCCCGGCTGCGTCCGGCAGGGCCAGGGTCTGGGGTCTCTTCAGGATCCCGGTCGATCGCGGCTTGGAGGTGTCCAGGGAGCCCACCCTCAGGACGTCCCCGTCACAGCCGGTCGGCAGGGCCACATCCCGCCTGTCCCCGAGGCCGCAGTCCTGGCGGTAGAAGCCGTCGGGCGCCCGGGGGAAGCTGACGCTGATGGCTGGCCTGGGCACGCTGCCCGGCACGGCCAGGTGGCTGTCGTGGCCGCCCGTGAAGCAGTTGATGAGGACGCTGTCGATGTTGGAAGTGGCAAAGGAGGAGGCGAAGGCGCTGAGCCCCGTCGGGGAGCTGTCCCTGCTGACGAAGCTGCCGTACTTGGGCGTGAGGGGGCTGAGCGGGGAGATGGGGCTGGAGAAGCTGGCGGACAGGCCGCTGTCCGCGTGACCCGGGACGGCGTCCCCAGCACCCTCCTGGCCCAGCACGGGCGGGGAGGGCGGCAGCGGGAGGCTGGGGCTCTTCATGGCCGGCCTCTTCTCGCCCGCGGGCCGCAGGGGCGTCTCGGGGATGCTGAGCAGGGTCAGGAGGGTGGTGGCGCTCAGGACGATGGCGGTGAAGATGTAAATGACCCGCAGCTGCCCGCCCAGGGCTCTCCCGAAGCTGGTGCTGTCCCAGTGGATGCCCCCAACCACGTACCCGAAGCCGCCTCCGAGACCTGGGGAGAGAGGGGCTTGGAAGGGCCGGGAGGGGGAGGGCTGGCTCTCCCCACGGTGCTAAGCCCACTCCCAGGACCTGGGTACTGTCTATCCCAGTGAAACCCCAACAAAAGTGAGAATGAGAATGGGATTCCCAGGGCCCCCCGGGACCCCCCTACCCTGCCCTCCAGGGCCCCTGCCAGGGCCCGGCTCCAGAGCAGGGAACACCTGCCACAGCCTTCTGGGAACACCTGCAGTGTCCGTCCACACCGGTCACACCTCCCCTTCACGTCCTCCCGACCCCCAGCGTCATTGCCATGTAAACACAGGCCATCTCAACACGTGGGCTCACTGGGATTCACGCGGCACCCAGCCCCGCTTGCCTAATGACATTGTCCTTGATGAGACCACCGTTAGGACAGTCAAGGATGGCCCTGCCGGGTGGCCAGCTCTCTGGGTCATGGAACCTTTGTGTGACCACAGCTCTGCAAAGGTCTGCACACTGCCCCAGCCTGCACACCGTCCCTGCGCCCCAGCCTGCACACCGCCCCAGCCTGCACACCGCCCCAGCCTGCACACCGCCCCAGCCTGCACACCGTCCCAGCCTGCACACCATCCCAGCGCCCCAGCCTGCACACCGTCCCAGCCTGTACACCATCCCTGTGTCCCAGCCTGCACATCGTCCCAGCCTGCATACCGTCCCTGCGCTGCTGAGTCCTGGGTGTCCTGTGCTATTTCACTTGCTGGCTATAGGCAACATCTCTTGGTTCACCCTGCGGGGAGGGGAGCCTGCCCCACGCCAGCAAGTGCTTTGTGGCCGCCCTCTGCTTTGGGGAAAGCCAGTCACACTGGGGCTTTGCCCCTTAAACAGTCTCTTCTGTGGAAAAGCCTGGGCTCCAGACACAGTCAGCGTAACCCTCCACATGCCCCTCAGGTGGGACAGGACACTGAATCCGCTTATCTGTCCCAGACTGTCCCTACGGGCCTTATATTTCAGGTCCCCATTTATTCTTTTTAACTTCTCACATTCGTGGTCCCGATTAACTTCTCCTACCCCTTCTGAAGACACAAGGGCCATTTCGGACTCGGAACCAAAGTCAGACCTGAGATAAAGCTTATGAATCAGTGATCGAAGTGATACATTCTCACAGTTAAAAAACCGAACATCATCTCAATAACAAAATAAAACCAATTCAAAAGTGGGCAAAGGGCCCTGGCCGGTGTTGCTCAGCAGTTAGATCATTGGGGTCACGGGTTCGATTCCCAATCATGGGCACGTACCTGGGTTGCGTGTTTGATCCCCAGCCCCAGTCGGGGTCACCTGGGGGGCAACCAATGGATGTGTCTCTGTCACATCAATGTTTTTCCCCACCCCCCACCTCCCTCCCTCCCTCCCTCCCTCCCAGTCTCTCTAAAAAGCAATGGAAAAAATATCCTCATGTAGGGATTAAAAAAAAAAAAAAAAAATGGGCAAAGGACTGAACGGCCATTTCTCCAAAGAGGACATACAGATGACCAAGAAAAAGATGCTCAACGTCACCGATCATCAGGGCAGAGCAAATGGAAGCCACAGTGAGATACCAGCTCACGCCCACGGCTGGCTGCTGTCAGAAACCCACTGGTGTCGAGACGGTGGAGAGGCGGAAGCCTTGTGCTCTGCTGGTGGGAATGTGACACAGTGCAGCCGCTGAGGGAGACCACGGCAGTTCCTCAGAAACTTAGAAACAGAACTGCCGTATGACCCGGAACCCCACTTCTGGGTATATACCCAGAGGGATCGGAAAGGTAGGGTCTCAAAGAGATGTTTACGCGCCGTGCTCCCAGCAGCACTATGTACAGTAGCTACACTGTGGCGGCCCAAGTGTCCACTGACGGATGAATGGATACGCGACACGTGGCCGTTCGTACAACAGAATATCATTCAGCCTTAAAGGGAAGGGATTCTCCCAGGCTACAGTGTGGATGAGCCCTGAGGACATTGTGCTTTGTGAAAGGAGCCAGTCACAAGAGGACAAACACTGTGTGAGTCCACTTTGTCAGGTACTTAAGCAGTCCATTTGTAGAGATAGAAAGTAGATGGTGGGCCCGGCCGGTGTGGCTCCGTGGTTGAGCGTTGACCCATGCACCAAGAGGTCACCAGTTCGATTCCCGGTCAGGGCACGTGCCCAGGTTGTGGGCCCGATCCCCAGTGGGGGGCATGCAGGGGGCGGCCAATTGATGTTTTCTCTCATCGATGTTTCCATCTCTCTCTCCCTCTCCCTTCCTCTGTCTTTCTAATATATCCATAAAGAAAAAAAAAATAAAAAAATAAAAAGTAGATGGTGGGTGTCCAGGACTGGGGGGGGGGCGGGTTATGGGGATGACGGTGGTGATGGCTGAACAACATGTGAACACATTTAATACACTCAACTGTACACTTAAAAATGGTTAAGACGGTAAATTTTCGTTCTATGTATTCTAACACAAAAAAAGTAAAGAAAAATACAGAAGAGTATCCAGTAAAAAACTAAGTCCTGCCTACCCTGCAAACCCCAGCACTGGCCTGGCTGAGAGCCAGGCAGAAGTGCCGTGGGCTCACATCCACACACGTGTGGACACACAGATGGACAGCAGCAGTTTCCAGGAGGAGTGACTGAGGCCTGGAGAGGCCGAGCCCTTCGCCAGTGTCTCACAGCTACCAGGGGGAAAGCCCCACACCCACCCAGGCTTTCAGAGCTCAGAGCCGGTGCCTCTAACCGCTGGGCAACCCGGCCTCTCCGTCCAGGTCCTGCACACGCCTTGTTACGTCTTTCCCTGGATTTTGAGAAATCCCTCCCCTCGGTATTTTACACGGGATTGTTTCCTCCCGTTTTATTTTATAAGAGGTGTTTTGCATAGGAATGCTAGAGGTATTGTTTTTTTATATAACTTACGTCATTTTTATATATGAGGTTTATATCATGCTGAATTCTCTTTGTGTTTTACGGTTAATTCTCTCCAAGCTTCCGTGTACAGTCAGAGGCCTCCAGGGCCGTCCTCACCCTCCGCGCCGTGTTTCCGTCTCGCCGGGGCTCTCCCTGCCTGCTCCTGACTTTCACACGGAAGCTTCCCATGTTCCTCCATTAAGCACATCAAAGGGGTACGTGTGCGTACATAAATGGCCGCGTGGAAATCATGTGTACACACACACAGAGCTGATTCTTATTATTCTCGCATTCCATATTTGTGAATTTACCTACTCACTAAGACTGATTTGTAACCCAGATCGATACACCATTCCCAATACACTCGGTCCCCAGTCATTCGTGGGTGTGTGCAGAGCAGCGGAATTTTGAGTTGCCCAACCCACGTGGTGCCAGAGGTTTGCAGGTGACGGTCTGTGTCTCCGAGCCACCTCTCACACTGAGAATAACCATCCTTCTCAAAGCCTATTTGGGGCCACATTTTTGCATGTTCGTGCTTTTTCTTTGGTGACATCACTGTTTTATTTTATTTAAAAAGTTTTTAAAACTCTTGTCCAAGGATATGTTTATTCATTGTCATTGATGGGTTGCCTCCCACACGTGCCCCAACCAGGGACGGAACCCACCACCTACGTATGTGCCCTGACTGGGAATCGAACCCATGACCTTTTGGTGTATAGAACGCCGCTCCAACCAACTGAGCCACAATGGCCAGGGGGACAGCACTGCTTTAAACAGCCCCCAAGTGTAGCCCCATGTACAGCGTCCGGTCTTCCCAAGTGCGAGACGCGGTGATGAGTCACAGAGAAAATAGTGTTGACAAGCTCCCTCAGGCCTGGGCTGCCTTGCTGCCCGCTGGTGTTCAATGTTCATGAACCCATTGATTTAATGCACATTAAATACGGTGTCTTTAAACAGTAACACACAGAACAAGGTTCTGCAGTGACCGGTTGGTGCAAATGCGGCTGGAGTTAGCTGGAACCTAACCCTGTATTTCTCCCAGGGACCACGATTCAGGATCGGCCAGTTCGGGGGTCACGGCGACTCCACACAACATAACTACAAAAATACAAGAATCAACTGCACCTAACACTATATATCGGTATCAATATGTATCACTGTTAATATCTATTGTTTGAGATATACTGTCAATCACTTCACGGTTCATCCACGTGTCCGGATGGTATCGGCTTCTGTTTTAATCAGGGTGTGAGAGAGGGACCGGCAGGGGGCGCAGGGGCGCAGGGGCGCGCGGGGACACGCGCGGCGCGGGGCGGGGACCTACCCGCCAGGAGCGCGTGGATGTTCAGGCCGCGGTCCTGGTCGGCGGGCCCGCACACGTCCATCATGTAGGCGTGGCTGGGGCTGTCGGCCGAGTCGGCGCTGAAGTCCATGAGCACCACACCGCACACGGTGAGCACGATGCCCCACCGGTGGTCGTCCGCCGAGTCGGCCAGCGCCGCGCCCATGTCCCTGCCGTTGAGCAAGAGCGACAGGCCCAGCAGCGCTCCTGAGCACAGACACACAGTCACCCGCGGGAAATGCGGCCCGGCAGCCCGCCCGCAGGTCTAGAACCTTCAGCGCCCCGAGAATTCCTTTGCAGTCGAATGGCAAGCAGAGCCCCCTGGAAAAGGCACCTGCGGCCTCACCGCCTTGTTTCGCTCGGGCCTCGGGGTTTTTACATGGCCAAGCAGAGCAGGAATGGCATGACCTTAAGGAGCCCATTTAAAAATAAAATAACCAAAGCGACCTATTGTCACAGGTAACTCAGGCCAGGTTAGGGGTGCTCTCTGCACAACGCCAGTGGGATTATCTGGATAATTGCTTTGGTCAACACTCTTAGATTTTCCTACTCGGAAGGGGCGGGGGCCTTTTTTCTTTTTCCATGTTATTTCAATTCCAAGACAACAGACCTATAGCCAGGACAAGAATGAAAGGGCGTCTCCGTCCAAACCTTGAGGTACATCGGTCACTCCAAGCCCCCAAGAGTGGCTGCAGTAGGAATCCTGAAACAGAGCAGAACGGTGGTCATTGCTGGGGTCCCGCGGCACATGGGGACAGACCCTGACACCCCCCCTGCGCATTCCTGAATTAGGGGCACTCACACGTCCCAGTGCATCAGAAATACAAGATGATGAAACTCAGAGTCAGCAGCAAAACCCTAAGCGGGAAAACGGAAGGCAACAGACCCTCGGAATCACTCAGCTGCTCCCTGAGTGTTCTGCTTAGACCCCTGTAAGGCACTCAGCAGCCGTGACCCTGGGAGTCCAAGAAATCCCAGGACCTCCCAGACCCAACCCACGTCAAGCTGTGTGGCCTGGCCCCTCGGCAACAGCTCAGTACAAGACGGTGCCAGTCCTTCGGGGCTGCTCAGTCCTGTTCCCGAAGCAGGTTAGACAAAGTCGGGCCACGCTGTCTCTCACAGCCCCGTACTGATGAGTGCACTCAGCTCCTGCTCCTGCCTTGTCCCCTGGGGACCCATAGGCGGCTTCAGCCGCGGCTGCGGGCGGTCTCTGGAGGCCACCCCCACGGCCGAGCCGGCTCACCGAGGATGGGGCTCACGAACCACACCAGGCTGTAGAGCTGGTCGGGGAGGCCCATCTGCAGGAGCACGGGTGTCACGTAGGCCGTCTCCATGGCGTAGCTGAACTCGATGCCAAAGAGGATGCAGCCGTTGAAGAGCAGCTCCCGGAAGGACCTCTGGGGGTGCAGGTCCCCGAAGTCCACCAGCTCAATTGGACACGGGGTGTTGGGCGGTGGGGGCGGGGAGGGGCGAATGCACTTCCTCCTCCTGGGGTGTCGTTTGAAGTTGTTGGCCCGGTGGCTGATGTGCCGGGTCACAGACCCCGAGTAGCCTGAGATCTGAGACCTCCAGAAGTCCTGAGGACCCACAGTGGGGAAGAGGGCCTCTGCCGGAGGCGGGCTGCTCGCCGGGGGCATCATCGTGGGGGGGCCGGTGGGAGTTCCTGTGGAGAAAGCCCATTCGAGGCCAGGAGTTACGCACCCGGGCCTCCACTCAAGAGTCACCTTTCCCCGGGGCCCCCACTCTGCTCCCCAGACTGGCGCCCACTTGCCCTTTTCATTTGGGAGAAGCTGAGTTCCCACGGGGACCCTGAGAGTCACACTGTGCCCCCAGAGCAGAGCCTACTACTCGTGGACGGTTTGCCGGCCTCGTTCTCCGGGCAGCTCTTCTGTCGCGGAGACCAAGCCGGAGGCTGGCTCCCTGCTCAGAGAGACGACAGCCCTCCTTCAGGTCCCCGCACTCACCCTCACGGGGACTGTCCCCACACAGGCGCCATCAGGGGTCAGGCAAAGACCCCTCCTGAGGAGGGGGAGCAGCTGAGAGCCTTTCGAATGCCACGCTTTTTACAACCTGTGACCCGTTTCCAGAGCTACGGGTGCCCTTCCCTGCAGGTCCCAGGGGAGCAGAGAGGAGGGGAGACAGGCTTGGGACAGGAGCCACCTTGCACGGTTAAGGGACAGCCCTTCCTTCCTGGGATGGTGTCACAGCGACCACCTTTCCTAGAACTTACGTTCACTCTTCCCCACAGGCCAGGGGGTGGAGAGTGGGGAGTTCCTTGCCTAAAAGCAGCTGAATGAGTTGAATTCAGGTTTTTATCTATCAATTGAACAAGTGAATTTCCAGTCAAGTCAGAACCGAGACATTTTTAGTGTCTGAAACTGCTCTTTAAAGAGGGGGTGGGAGGGAGGGAAGAGAAAAACCACAGAACTTATACGCGTGTATGCATAACTGATGGACATGGACAGCAGAGCTGGGGACGGGGTGGGGGATGGGGAGGAGGGTGTCAATGGGGGGAGAAAGGAGAAACATCTGTAACAAAAATAAATTAAAAAAAAAAAAAAAGAAACAAACCAACTCCCTGCCTGGCCGGTGTGGCTCCGTGGTTGAGCGTAGACCCATGTACCAAGAGGTCGCCGGTTCGATTCCCGGTCAGGGCACATGCCCAAGTTGTGGGCCCGATCCCCGGTGGGGGGAATGCAGGAGGCGGCCAATCGATGTCCTCTCTCATCGATGTTTCTATCTCTCTCTCCCTCTCCCTTCCTCTGTCTCTCTAATATATCAATAAAGAAAAAAAATTTAAATAAAGAAACAAACCAACTCTCTGAATCCTGCATGTCAGACAACATACTGAGGGGGGGGGGGTGACAGGTCTGTCCCCGCCCACAGCTTATCTGTTAAGTATGTCACAACGCTATCACCTGTGCGTGGGGAACTTGCAAGCACGCAGGTCTTCCCAAACCCTGTCCACCCTCTGTCCCTGCCCCTGGGTTTGCAGTTGGCACAGAGCCCCTGGCAGCCAGCCGTCTTTCCATTGCTGTGAAATCAGTCTAGACGTCACCACGAAGGAGCGTGTCCCAGGGCATTGACCTGTGTCTTAGCCAATGTCGCGGTTACGAAGCGCAGGGAGAGGAAAGCTACTACGAGGGAGTGAGACAGACGGAAACAACAGGGGGGTGGTCTGCTCACAAAAGCAGCTGCCTGAATGCCTTTGACGGCCTTCCTGAGAAGGAGGCCCCGAACCCAAGGCATCATTTCCTCCACTGACAGTTTCCTGACGAGGACACCGGTTATTTACTAAGACACGTACAGGTTTTCTTTTAAAATTAGTTTTCGGTTTCAGGAATGAGGCCCTTATTTCTGGCATTAACTTGCCATACTAGCTTTCACCACACTACTGATAGGCAATGATTTCCTTCTGAAATGCCTCATCGTTCAGATTTGCCTCCCAGACCGCCCACCACCCTACCAGTCAGGGATGGTCTTCCTTAGCTTCGGATGCCAGCACTGGTGGAAATGATTTGTTGCAGAGATGTCCCGGTGGGGTCCGAAACACTGTTAACCCAACAACCGGTCCACTCATCCATCCACCCATCCTCCCACCCACCTACCCACCCATCCTCTAATCCACCCATCTACCCATCCACCCTTCCAAACAAACATACATACATATAAACATACAATTATCCATTCATTCATCCATCCATCCACTCATCTACCCTTCCAGCCATCCTTTCACCCACATATTTGCCTACCCATCCACTCTTCTAAACATCCATCCATCCATCCATCCATCTGTCTGTCCATCCTTCGATTCATTTATCTGCCCATTCATCCTTCCCCCCATTCTCTCATTCAGTCGAGTACTGAGTCCAAAGACACTGACTTCACAGAGATAAAAGAAAGACACAGTTCTTGCCCTTACATAGATCTCACGAGTGAGGTGTAGGAGTGGAGAAAAGGCATTCTGAACAGCAGGAGCCACCCACGTAGAGAAGATTATGTTTCGCCCTCGCTGGTTTGGCTCAACAGTTAGAGTGTCAGCTCTCAGACCAAAGGGTTTCGGGTCCAATTCCCAGTCAAGGGCACGTAACTGGGTTGCAGGTTCGATCCTTGGCCCCAGTTGGGGTCATGCAGGAGGCAGCCAATTGATGTTTCTCTCTCACATCAATGTCTCTCTCTCTCTCCCCCCCTCCCTCCCTTCCACTCTCTCTAAAAATCAATGGAAAAATTTCCTTGAGTGAGGATTAACAACAACAACAAAAAGATTATGTGCAACATTTGGGCACAATGGTGTCGTGGTGAGAGATGAAGCCATCAGGAAGGGATTAGCTGATCACGAAAGGCCTTGAAGACTTGCTAAGAGACGGGTTTCATACCAAGATGACAGGCACTGACATAGCCAGAGACCCAGTCTGCTCTCACTTCTATAAATGGCTTATCTTGTGACCTTAGAAAAGTCCCATGCTCTTCTCTGAACCAAGGGCAGATGCGACTAAGAACTTGGTGGACAAGCACTACTTCATTAAAATATCATTCACCCATGAAGATGAAATCAGGACTTAAACATTTTAAATCTAAGCTCCTTGTTCACGTTTCCCCGTGCAGCTCAGGCCCTTGTACGTAGTAAAAACTTTGGAAGAATCTCCCCTTCGGCTGGTCTGGCCTTCCAAAGCCCGGGTGCTGGTAGCACCCCTGGGGCCACAGCCAGTGAGATGGCAGACACAGAGCGCCCACTGGGACACCGCACACGTCTTCTGCTCGAAAGTCACGGGAAGACCTTTAGCACAGGTGTGTGGGAGCGCCTGACCGGACTCCAACTGTCTGGTCACTGCCCACATCCGCCCCAGCGGCTAGTTCCCCGCCTGCCTCTCCACCTGCCTCTTTATTTTATTTTTTGTTAATCTTCACCCGAGGACATTTTTCCATTAAGTTTTTAGGTAAGGTGGAAGGGAGGGATGGAGGGAGAGAGAGAGAGAGACATCGACATGAGAGAGACACACCAATTGGTTGCCTCCCGCACGACCCTGACCAGGGCTGGGGACTGAACCTGCAACTGAGGTGCGTGCCCTTGACTGGGAATTGAACCCGAGACCCTTCAGTCCGAGGGCCGACGCTCTGACTGCCGAGCCACACGGGCCAGGGCTCCACCTGCCTCTGGAGGGACACAGCACCTCTCTTTCCCAGCGGTGTGTACCCTCATAAAGTGAACGTAAGTGAAGGCACATTGGAAACGGTCCCTTCCATTGGGGTGAAGAACCCAGGGCCCCCTTGGGAAGAATGCAGTTTCAATAGCACACGATGGAAGCACATTTCTGGAAAGGGGGCCTTTCTGACCTAACTTCTGATGAGCTATGTAGATAGCCCATGTCTGCCCCTCTGTGATGTGACGACTTCATCATCACCCGTGCACACCGGCTTGAAAACACAGCGACAGCCTCTGGACCAGAAACAGTCTTCACCAAGGGCTCCCCTTCCAATGTGGGCTCCGTATAACCATTTTTATTTTAAAAATACATTTTACTAAAAGCTGTCCATGAAAGGTTAGTCTAACAAAAATTAATTTTTGAGCCCTGGCCGGTTTGGCTCAGCAGTTAACGTGTCAGCCCACAGACCGAAGACTCATGGGTTCGATTCCGGTCAAGGGCACGAACCTCGGTTTCGGTTGGGTCCCCAGCCCTGGTCGGGGTCGTGCGGGAGGCAACCAATTGCTGTGTCTCTCTCACATCAATGTTTCTCTCTGTCTCTCTCCTTCCCACTCTGTCTGAAGATAAATGGAAAATATTCTCGGATGAGGATTTTTAAAAGATTAATTTTTGAATGTTATAAAAAAATGAAAGCAAAATTTAAAATAAGGAGATAGAATTTTAATACACGGATACAAATATTCACCAGACTATCGTGCTCACACTCGATGACCATTTATCAAGCCCAAAACGAAAGCACCCACATGCCTGAGTATAGAATATAGAAAGGGTTTCAAGTCACTGCATCATGGGAAGACTCAGTAGCAAACGATTAACACAAATAAACAATGTCCATGTAATCTGAGTGCTTAAAACGACCCCACTCTGAGCCAAGCTCCTGTCCTCGTTTCTTTCTCTCCTAGAGGAAACCAGTCTTCCCACCGGGGGGTCACCCAGGGCCGCGTCCCTTCCCCACCCCGCCTGCTCACAATTCTCCAACTCAACACTTCAAGGAAATGCTCCCGGCCGCAAAGGCTCTGCGGACGTGAGGGCAGGAATGTAACAACCTGGTTGCTGAACTCTGGTCCCTACCTGACAGCCGATGGATCCTGGAGGCCTGGTCAGGCACACTGAAACCTGGGTTCCAGCAGCACCCGACTCCACGTCCCTATAAAGCCGACAGACACACGGTGGCAGCCCAGGGAGAGGCTGAGAAGTTGTTTGGTGTCGAGCACAGAGTGAACTCGTGAACTCGACTGCCATAAGCCTCCTGTTCCAACCTCTGCTTGTTACTCTTGGCAAAAAGGCAGAAAACCCGGGTGCTCGGGAGAAACTTAATCCTGGGATGCTGAAAGAGGTTACACCATGGCCCCTGGTTCAGCCCCAGGCGGGAAGCGAACCGGAAGCTGATGACACCTGCCCAGGTGACTCAGGAACAGGCCTCCGCACCAATAAGCACGAGCCAGGGCAAAGCCAGTGTCTGCGCTCCTCCCCAGCAAGGAAGACATGCATGTCACCGACTACTCCCCTCCTGGGGCCAGACGCGTCCGCGCGGGGTCTCCATTTACAGTTCGATTAATTAGACGTCCAAGAAGAACAAAGGTCTCCGTGCCACCCTCCAGCCCCAATCTTGGCACTCAGATTACCCTGGGGCCTAGGCCGCCTCCCTCCCAGCACAACGCCGGAAGCTGTGCGCGGGCGCGGGAGGAAACGTGGTACCTGTGGTTCGAGCCAGGAGGCATCCCTTCCCGAAGCCGGGCTCCTGCCTGCCCCGTGCGCAGCTCGGTCCCCGCCCGGCAGCCCCTGGCCCGCCGCTGCTGCAGCATCACCCGCGGGGCGGGGCCGTGACGTCACGGCTGCATCCTCGCCGCCCGCGGCCGGTACCCGCAGAGCATCCTTCAAGCAGCACCGCGGCCGGCCGCGCGGAGGCGCTGGACTCCTGCGCTCGCCCCGCGCTCGCCCCGCGCTCGCCCCGCGCTCGCCCCGCGCTCGCCCCGCGCTCGCCCCGCGCTCGCCCCGCGCTCGCCCCGCGCTCGCCCCGCGCTCCCCGCCGCGCGGCCGCCCCGCACCTATGAAGGCCTCGAGATCTGCAGGAAAGCCCCAGAAACAGGCCCGCGATGACTTCCCTGGGCTGCGGGCACTCATCCCATGGCAAGCCCCTTTCCCTCTAAAAAAAATATTAAAAATTTCTTTTTCGACTGTGTTCGTCTGTAGATAACTATATTAATACTGTATGTTAAAACATTTTCCGTGGCCTAAGAGGTCTCATTTCCACCCCTCCTCTGATTTGAAAAGAAACGAGCTCATTTCGTGGATCCCTAAAAGCCCTGTGTGCTCTGGCACTGTGCCCGTGTTCAGGATGGACAGGGTGGCGCTGCCCAGAACTGTTAGACCGCGTTCACTTATTCACTTAGCAGATGTGTCAGGGGCTCCTCTGTGCCAGACACTATTCCAGGGATGTGGCTATGGCAATGAGCAAAACAGACCAAAGTTCCTGCCCCTGTGGCCGACACTCTAGCGAGGAAGGCACGTTCAAAAGGCAAATAGCATAAATAAGTGATATGCCAGAAGACAGTAACCCCCAGAGAGGGAACTCGGGAGCGCGGGGCTGGAGGAGGGGGTGCCCCTACAGTTTTTAAAAATAAGGTTGTTGATAAGTCCTCACCCAGAGGTGACATTTGAAAAAAGACCTAGAGGAGGTAAGGGGGCTCATCATGCTGATATCTGGTGAAGGTCATGCCAGGCAGAGGGATGAGCAAGTGCAAAGGCCCTGGGGTAGCAGTGAGGTGAGCTGAGTATTTCTCAGGGCAAATGATTAGACACCTGCAGTGAAATGACAACCGCAGAAAGTGCTGCTGAGGGGTGGCGTGTGGCTCTATGGAAGGTAATAATAGGGGCACTTGACCTTGTTGGGAGGGCCAGGTGGTCCTTGAGAACAAGTGAGCATTGAGAGGTGCACCAAGGCAGGGCAGCCTGCTCCAGGCAGATGGGTCAGCATGTGCAGAGCTCTGGCAACAGGAGAGGGCCTGGTGGGCACAGAGCTGAAGGAAGCCAGTGCAGCTGGAAGGCAGCGGCCCAGGGTGAGTTGGGGGTAGGCTAGAGAGGTAGATTGGGCCCAGCCTCCAGGCCTCATGAGCCCTGTCATTTTGCGAGAACAAGATGAAACTTAGAAATGGTCTATGCAGGAGAGCAGGTGACACTATACTCATATTTTGCAAAGACCATACCGCAGAGGGTAGAAAATGGATTGGAGGGGCAGGAGGACCAGGAGGGTGCACCAGGTAGGAGCTTGCGGAATGACCCAGGTGAGTAGGATGGGGGTGAGGGTGGAGGGACAGAGGTGGTGAATTGGCTGGGCATTTCAGAGGTAAAACCAACAGGACCTGATGACAGATTGAAGGTGGGGGTGTGGGAAGGAGGGAGGGAGGTGCCAACAAGTATGAGCTTGAGTACCTGGGTGAAGGAAGGTAGACTCGTTGAGAGGAGAGCAGGTTGGCCAGTCGGTGAGCGTCCTAGGTTGGCTTTGGGACAGGACGAGTTTGAAGGGCCTTTGAGGCATCCAAGCCATTAGAGATGCGGGTCTGGAGATCAGAGATGGTCCTTTGCAGATCATCTGCACAGGGGAGCTGACTGAAGCCAAACTGTGGACCACGACATCAACAGGCAGAGGTGTGGTGGAAGGTTCCAGGTGAAGCCTTGAGGATTTCAACAGTTACTGGCCAGAGAACCAGAGAACCGGTTCTATCTTGTTTTTCCTCTAAACAGGAGTAATACACTAGTTTGACAATATGTCGATATGTTTTTCTATTTTGCATTTACACACAAATGCCCTGCTATTTAACTGAGAAACCTCAACATCTAACGTGTTTAATACTATAGATGCTTATTTTTGGCCCAGGTGAAGTCCAAAGGGTGTTCCTGCTGGTGGGGGACCTCCACGAAGTCATTCAGGGACCCAGGCTCCTTCCCACCCGGCTCTGGCCCAGCCAGGCTTGCAAGAGGCCCACATTCCACTCATATGCCATTGTCTAGGACTCAGTGACATGGCCACACCCAGGGAGGAGGAGGAAGTGGGCTCGTCAGCTGACTCTTTAGCTTTTATCTGCTTGGTGTGTGTGTGTGTGTGTGGGGGGCGATTGGGAAAGCTATGAAAACAAAAGTTAATATTCAAAGTAGGATTTTGCAGAAAGAGAGAAGGCTTGCAATTTAGGCATTATTGACAAAGGGCTTTGAAAAGAGTCCTTTGGCATGTTTGAACCTTGCAAGGTGATCAGAACAGGACTAGAACCCTCCATTCCTAACCCTCCAGGGCCAGCCTGAGGGCGCATGTCTGCCCCTGTGTGTCTCTCCGCATGGATGAGTTTTCCCTGTCTTCTCCTCAGGGTTAGAATGGGGGCCAGAGTGGGAGGACCCACAGGGCTGGAGGAAACACAGGCAGGTGTGGGAGGCAGGCGGAGGTGAGGGAGGGCGATGCCCTGCTGAGGGGCTTTGTGTTGGGAGGACCCCTGAGGGCGAAGGCTCGGCCTCCCCCGTCCAGAAAGGAGCTTGTTTTGGGCTGAGCGGCCCAGACCCAACCTAGTGGCCACAGCCTGGCTGGGGAGTGGGGGTGTGGTAGGTCTAGTTGCCTTACTCAAAGCTGAAATGGACAATGGCCCCTTGGGGGGATGGCCCGAGGGAGGCTACCCTTCACGGGGTGTGGAAGGACAGAGCGCCCAGGAGCGGGGTGGAGACTAGCAGAGAGCCCCGGAGGGGCGGAGGGGCCAGGCGGGCCCCAGGGACATCGGGCCCCAGCAGAGCACACGGAGGCCCTGGCCACAATGCCAGGAGGTCCCACGAGCCGCCCATTCCCCCGGCGGCATCCTGGAGAGGATGAGGGGGATGAAGACCCGAAGGTCGTTATTATGTTAAAGAGACCAAGTCAGACCCAAAGCGACTGTTCCAAGGATCTGAGTGAACTCAGTTTTACATCGAGTTTGACAAAGTTGGTGCCTGTCCCCTCCAAGCCCGGTAGGCGGCGGCTGACCGGAAAGCTCAGCCGGGTGCCGTGTGTGAGGCGGTCCCTCCGTGGTCCCACCGCGGTCCCTCCACGGTCCCTCCGCGCCCCCTCCGCGCCCCCGCGCGCGCTGGAGCGGCTGAGCCAACCTGCGGAGAGAGGGCAGCCGGGCGCCGAGTGTGGGCGCCGACCTGCTGCGGGCGAGGGCCGGCGGCTCACCTGCCTTCTCGGGGTGTCCACGAGGTGGTGGAAGAGCCCCACCTTTCCTGGCCTGAGCGCGCGCACGGACTGCCGGCTGCGGGAGCGCCCGCGCACCTCGAGTTTCCCCAGCGGCCAAGGGACACGACCTGGCGAGGATTCCTGCTTCCAAGGAGCAATGTTTCTTTTCACTTTGTGAATGCACTTTTTTATTCCGCAAGTCACACAGCCGCGTGATTGTTTGTGAATAACATTATTTCTAATGTCAGATCTTGGCCCCCCCACTGAGGGCTGGTCAGGGGAGCTGCCTTTGACTCCGGGTTCAGCCGATCTGGGCCGGTACAGAGCCGCAGGTGTGTGCGCGCGCGCGCGCTTACACGGGTGTGGAGAAAGGTGCCTTCTCTTTGTTTGTGTGGACTTAGCGAGTTACTGATGTCCTCTGGTCAACAATGCTTTCCGAGGAAGCCTCTGTGGTCCGATGGGCCCCACACTCACACATGTACGTGCCTACCTGCCTGCACGCACGCAAGGGCGCACTCCCACAGGCTGTGTGCACACGCACATGTACGCACACTAATGCGCACAGACACACGTACATGCACATGCTTGTGCGTGCTCACACACTCCCCTGAACACTGTTGTCAAAGCTCCTCCTGCGGGGGGAGCCCGCCACCCTGAGATTCTGCATTCGCACCCAGAACGTAAGTCTCCATAGGGAGAGAGTCGCAGAATTCCAGTCCTTTCGATAGACTGCATCCCAAATTCCAGGAGGATGGGCCAGCCCAACTCCTCTGGTACCCTCCTGTGGCCCCTGGCACGTGCTACACACATGGCACACAGACACTCAAACATGTTTATTTGACCTTCATACAGTGGGATCAGTTGGTTGAAGGTGTGCTGTTTACCTGTGTCCACACAGGTACATCTTGGGTTAAAACAGATTGTCATGGGCTGGCTGGGGAACTTCACACTATTTCTGCAAGAAAAATGAATTCTGATTTCCAAACACATGCTCTCCTCCTTACAGAGAGCTGTGGAACCACTGCCTGCACTCTGGACCATCCAAATATCTGGGACAAAGAGGCCTGACAACCATGGGGTTGTGGCTGGAGTCTGAGCCGCGCAGGCAAGAACCCAGGGGCTGGATGTCCGGCGGTGCTCGAGCCAGAGCGTGCTGGACTCAGGTTCCAGAACCAAGGCAGCGGCACCCGGAGAGGTTGGCAGCCCGGGGAGCTGTGGACTCCGTGTCCATGGACACACAGTCTCCAGAGAAAAGGCAGGATGCCCAGTTGCACTGGAATTTCAGATAAACAGTGAATAATATCTATGGAGAAGTATGTTCCAGGCAATATTTGGCACCCTGTGTTTCTTGTCTTTTCTTTTCTTTCTTTCTTTTTTTTCAATTAGCAATAATCGTGCCTCGGATAAACCTCATTGGCTACGATACTGCCACCGCGCAAAGCTGGCACCCTGTGTTTCGATGGGCTCCCTCCAGCTACCCTGCTGGGACAGCTCCTGGAACCTAGGAGAAGAAGCCCAAGGCCCTTGTTCATGAAGCTGGGAGCCAGCCTCTCCCAAGCTTAGCTTTGATTTGCTGTCCCCCTAAGAGAATAGTGAGCACCCAACACTCATAGAGAAGTCCCAGCCAGAAACTCCGGGACTCCGCTCGCTGGGGTCTGTAAGGTTCCAGAGGCCTTTGTGGTTCATCTCCTGGTTCAGTTGACTACAGTCCAGAATCCACTCCCCAGCTTTCTAACACTAACCACTGTTCATGCAAGTAACACATTTAGAATAAGTTCCCAAGTGGTTTTACTCTCCTATCTCAACGCTCATGAATTATAAGTGCTTATATTATGAACCATAACGCAGAAACGTGCACAAGAAAGTGAATAGCTCAATGATTTATCGCACACATGTAACCACAGCCTGGTCGATGGAATATTTGCCAGCTCGCTAGAAATCCTCCTCACGCCGTCTTTATCACTACCCCTTTCCTCAACCCCTGCCAAGAGGTAGTCACTATTCTGACTCATGTTCATTGCTTTCTGGCTTAAAAAAAAAAAAAAAAAAAAAATAGCCTGGCCGGTGTGGCTCAGTGGTTGAGCATCAACCCATGCACCAAGAGGTCTCTGGTTTGATTCCTGGTCAGGGCACATGCCCAGGTTGTGGGCCCGATCCCCAGTGGGGGCATGCAGGAGGCGGCCAGTCAGTGTTCTCTCTCATTGATGTTTCTATCTCTCTCCCTCTCCCTTCCTCTCACTCTAAAATCAATAAAGAAAAAAAATAGCTGTAACACATGTGCGCATATCTTTATTTGGGTTTCCCTAAAAGCCTGCAGTTTACTGGGGAGGTGATCCCGGGAAGCAGAACTCAGGCGAGTGAGATGGAGAAAGGAGAAAAGCTAACAACAAATACATGACCGACTGGGTCATCACTGGGGGCATTCAGGGCTCAGTCCTGTTGGGCCACCTGAGAAGCATATGGAACAAGCTTTATCCTTGTGCTTCTGGGGAATGGGAAGCGGGGGTATTTATTTACCAACTTCCTGCCACCTGAGGAATGCCCCTGGGTGCTGGAGCCCTCGGTGAAGCCAGGGGGGCCAGGTCCACAGCGGGCTCCTCCGAGGGCAGTCCTCGGCCACGTGCAAAGCTTGCACCAGGACTCAAGTCAACGCACTGCTGCCTTCACCTGGAAGGTCCGCTCCCCAAAAGCAGGCAAGTGCACTCGGCAGTGTGTTCAGGGACACTCTGGTGCAAGCCCCTTGTTTCCTGGTGGACAGGACAGTGCAGACCGGCAGCCTGGGTTCTGTGCTCCAGCGTGCATGCCTGAACTCGAGGGCTTCGCTGAGCACTTTTTAAACTTTGTGTAAATGCGATCAGAAGTGTTCTCTCCTGTCCAGTTATTTGTGTTGTTGTTCATCATTTTCAGACTCACCATGTGCGTGTGGCTTGTTTTCAGGGCTGGGTCTATGCCGTGATGGTTGTCGATGTCTCCCTGTCCTTCTGTTGGTAGGTCTTCGGGCCATTTCTCCTTCAGGGTCATTATACTAATGCCACTATGGACATTGAAATACATGCTTTTGGTAGGCATATGTAGGCCTTTCTTTCTTTCCTTCTTTCTTTCTTTCTTTCTTTCTTTCTTTCTTTCTTTCTTTCTTTCTTTCTTTCTTTCTTTCCTTCCTTCCTTCCTTCCTTCCTTCCTTCCTTCCTTCCTTCCTTCCTTCCTTCCTTCCTTCTTTCTTTCTCCTTCCTTCCCTCCTTCCTTCCTTCCTTCCTTCCTTCCTTCCTTCCTTCCTTCCTTCCTTCCTTCCTTCCTTCCTTCTTTCTTTCTTTCTTTCTTTCTTTCTTTCTTTCTTTCTTTCTTTCTTTCTTTTTTCTTTAATCTTCACCTGAGGATATTTTTTTCCCATTTATCTTCAGACAGAGTGGGAGGGAGAGAGAGAGAGAGAGAGAGAGAGAGAGAGAGAGAGAGAGACATCGATGTGAGAGAGACACATCAACTGGTTGCCTCCCCCATGACCCCGGGGACAGAACTGCAACCGAGGTACGTGCCCTTGACTGGAATCGAACCCGCAACTCTTTGGTCCGTGGGCCGATGCTCGAACCACTGAGCCAAACCAGCCAGTGCTGTAGGCATTTCTTTTGTGCATACACTCAAAAGTGGCATTTTGGGGTAAATATATGTACATAGCTTTCCATATGAATATTTGCTTGACTAAACACCATTTATTGAAAAGTATGCCCTTTCCTCACTATTTGACAGTGACATCTTTGCCACAAATCCAGCACCTGTATGTGAGGGGTCTGTTTCTGGAATCTGCTCTGTTCCAATGGTCCAATGGCCTACGTGTGCATAGTTTTATAAGCCTATGTCTGGCAGAGTAAGTTCTCTGACTTTGTGCTTAATTTTTCTGACTGTTCTTGGCCCTTTACTGTGCGTGTTTAAGAATCAGTCTTTTAATATCCATAATACACATTTATTTTAAAACTCTGGCGTTTTTAAACTTTGGGATTTTAGTGTGATAATTTGAGCTAGAGAGAATTGAAATTTTTGCAGAATCCAATCAATGAACATTGTGTGTGTGTGTGTGTGTATCTCCATTTATTTAGGTCATTAAAACTTCCAACAATGTTTTATGGTATACAGGACTGATATATCTCTTATTATTCCTAGGTACTTGATTTTTTTTCATGCTATCATAAATCGTATCATTTTTAAAATTTCCATTTTCTGTTTTTTACTAGTATCTATAAATACAGTATTTCTGTATTTCCTTTATATCTAGCAACCTTGCTAAACTCACTTATTAATTGTAATAATTTGTTTAGATCCTTTTAGCTTTTCTGTAAAAATAGACATGCTGTCAGTGAATAAAGACAATTTCTCCGTTACTGTTCCATTTTTATGTCTTCGATCTCCTTTTCTTGCCTCGTTGCATGGTCTAGACCTCCAAAACAACACCGAGTAGAGGTGGACGTAGCAGGCATCCTCATTCCTTCCTAATCTTGGAAGGAAAGCTTCTAACATTTCACCTGAAGCATGATGCATGCTGTAGGGTTTTTTATTTTTTATTATTATTATTATTTTTAATCCTCACTCGAGGACATTTTTGCATTTTCTTCAGATAGAGCGGGAAGGAGAGAGGAGGGAAGAGAGAGAGAGAGAGAGAGAAACATCGATGTGAGAGGGACACATTGAGTGGCTGCCACCCACACGACCCCAACCAGGGCCGGGGACAAACTGCAACCAAGGTACATGCCCCTAGTGGGAACCAAACCCGGGACTCTCTGGTCCACAGGCCGATGCTCTAACCGCTGAGCCAAACAGGCCAGGGCTGTAGGGTTTTTTTGTAGGCATTCCCATCATATTAAGGATGTTCTCTTCTTTATTTAATTAAGAATTTTCCTCAGATATGAGTATTGAATTTAATCAAAGACTTAAAAAATCCATCGATAGGCTCATAATTGTTCTTGTTACTGTTAACATGGTAAAATGTATTGACTAATTATGAAATGGCAAACCAACATTGCTTTCTAGGAAAAAACCACCCAATTTAGCTGTGCTATAGGGTCCTATTTATGCACGGATTGATTTGCCGAGCTAATACTTTGCTTAGGAGAGACTAGCCTGTAAGTTTCCCTTTTCAAAATGTCTTATCAGGTTTTGATTTCAAGATCATTCGGGCTTCTCTTCTCCTCCCTTTTTTTCTATTTCTGGGAAGAATTTGGGTAATATTGGCATTATATTTTTGTTAAATATGTAGAAAAACTCACCAGCTGGGCCTGGAGTTTTCTTTGTGACAAAGTTTAAATTGTGAATTGAATTTCATGGTTATAGGCCATTCAGATTTTTTATTTCTTTTTGTGATCGTTTGGGTTATATGTTTTCCAAGGAAATTCTTTACTTTGTCTTAATTTTAAAATTATTTTTGACACCTCATATTCTCTTAATACTGTTTTGATGTCTATAAGATCTGTAGTAATGTCCCTGTGGTGAGCTGAACTGTATCTCCCCTTCCCTCCTCAAATTCATATGTAACCCCCAATACCTCAGAATATGACTGCATTTGGAGACAGGGCTTTTGAAGAGATGATTAAGGTAAAATGGGGTCATAAGAGTGGGCCCTAACCCAACATGATCAGTGTTCTCTCATAAGCAGAGGTTAGAACACAGACACCCACAGAGGGAAGACCAGGTGGAGACACAGGGAGAAGATGGTCATCTACAAGCCAAGGAGAGAGACCTGAAGCATCTCCTTGTCATAAATCCCTCAGTAAACCAACCCTGCTGACACCTTCATCCTGGACTTCTAGTCTCCATGGCTGAGAAAATAAATTTCTGTGGTTTAGGCCACCAAGTCTGTGGTACTTTGTTATGGCAGCCCCATTCCTGATATTATTTAGATTTTCTTGTTTCTTGGTCAGTCCTGCCAAGGGTTTATCCATTCGTCTCTTCAAAAAGCCAACTGGATTGATCCTCTTCTATTTTATGCTCGCTTTCTAGTTCATTAATTCCTGCTTTCACCTGTATTAGTTCCTCCTTTCAACTTCCTCTGGGTTTAATCTGCTATTGGTTTGCTAACTTCTTGAGCCGAATACTTGGACGGTTGACATTTTGGCCATCCCTCTTTCCTAGTATCAGCATTTGAGGTTACACAGTTCCCTCTAAGCATGACTTGAGATGCATCCCACAAATTCTGACACATTGTATTTTCATTATCATTGAGTTAGACACTCTGGCAAGACGTCCAAGTGAAAAAACATGGCTGAGAGTTAGAGACATGGACCTGGGGCTTGGCCATGTTTCCAGGTTTGGATTTGGGTATTTGGAGATGGATTTTGAATGAGGAAACAGATACACTTTCAGGTTCCAGTGGGGATGGAGCAGGGCAAACTGAGAGGGACCTGGGTGCACTAATCACCTTTAAATACCATCCCTACACCATCTCTTCCTCTGTTGGCCTCTCTCTGTTCTCTGGACTTTATATCCAACTGCCCCGTTGATTTCTCCACTTAGATATCCATATATAACTTAGGCACCTCAAAGTTATCAAGCCCAAAACAGAAACCCTTGGTTTCCTGCCCTAGATCGGCTCCTTGCTTGATTACTCACCAAGGGAAACGGGTGACCATAGGAACCCGTGGAGATTCGGGGTATAAGTACGACTTGCTTCTACAGGACATCCCGAGTCGGCAGGTGATCTGTTCTCTACGCTTCTGAAATATCTGCTTGAGAATATCCCACGGCCACGCCCCACATCATGAGGCCTGCCGTCTGCCTCATTCTCCGGGCCCTCCATCCTCTGCTCCTTCGGTCCACTCAGATCTATTTCTGTCCTTGGCCTGCACCATCCGCTCTCATAACCCCGGACCCACCCTCGTCTGTGAATCCACCCTGCTCGTTCCTGCTTCTGTACGCTTCCTAAGTGATGTCTGCAAATCCTACCAATGCGTGACATCGTGCCTCCTTTTTTTTTTTATCCTCACCCGAGGACATTTTTGTACTTTATCTTGAGATATAGAGTGGAAGGGAGAGAGAGAGAGAGAGAGAGAGAGAAACATTGATGTGAGAGAGACACATCGAGTGGTCGCCACCCACACGACCCCAACCGGGGCCGGGGACAAACTGCAACCGAGGTTCATGCCCTTAGCGGAACCAAACCCGGGCCTCTCTGGTCCGCAGGCCGACGCTCTAACCGCTGAGCCAAACCGGCCAGAGCGACATCTTGCCTTCTCTAAACGCCTCTGTCTCCTCGGAGCTGGCTCGTCCAATTCAGCGCCGAATTGCACAGCGGCTTTCCCTCTCAACAGTGTTCCATCCGTGCCGGTCTTTTTTCCCTGAGCAAGTCTGTCAGCCTCCATGACGCCTAGCACCTTCTCTGTGCCCAGTCAGTACTCCCCACTCGTGACCGGATAGGCACTGATTTGCAACATCAAAAGCTGCTTATTCTGGCTTCAGAAATCCTCATCTCCTGCGTGGGAGGCCTCACCCTGCACACACTTCTGCGTGTACACTGTGGCTGGCCAAGGCTGTGAGACCCCATGGGTCCCCCTTCCCATCTTTTAGCTTAAATGTCTCCTTTGCCACAGGATGGCCTGAAGTCAGCCCCAGGGAACAGAGACAGGGCTCTGCCTTCTATCCTTCTCTTCTCTCGGACAATGGCTCTCGCACTTGGGTGGAACTAAGGTCCAACTGGGGTGCTTTCAGACATGCTTGCCACTATCCCCCCCCCCGAGATTCTGATTATGTTGGGGGTCGCTTCCAGGGGGACGGACCTGTGGGCGCATTTTGAGAAGCCAAGCTCCTGTGAGATGTGGCCGGGTTTAGAAACGGAGCGCTCCGTGGGCCTTACGACTTCCTTTCACACACAGGCCCCTCTGTCTTCCCAGCTTTACATGAAATTGCTGTTCTCTGTTTACTTTCAGGTTTCCGTCAAAAATCATCAAAAGCTTGAACCGGGTTGAGACAATCCCCTTGAGGCTCAGGGCCCCCCTAGGCCCCAGTCTTCCCTTCCAGTGGCCGATGGAGCCAGAAGACCAGGCAGGTGGAGGTCTTGGTCCTTTAACGGCGATGCCTCAACAGCTGGGGGCTGGAGAACGGTTAACACACAGCCCGGCTCCAGCGCTTGGCACGCAGCGCGGTGATTTTCCCCGAGAAAGCGCTCTGGTTTAGATCACGGTTCAAAGTAGCACTTGGTTATGAAATACAGCTCAAGAGAAAGGAATGCTTAAACGTCGGTCTTAATTTTATAATTAGAAGCTCACAGGGAGAAGAGGTACACGTTTCCTAGTTTGTGTTTGCAGAGAAAGAGCTCAGAATGCCACCTCAAGGACCACAGGGTCTCCCCGAGGGCCATGTCAGGTGACACTGACCTTGCACTTCAGGACTCTGAAGGGGGTGGCTGATGTTTTACAGCGATCAGGTGCTACTTTTGTAATAAAAAGGAGTTAGAGAGCAACCACCCCCGCAGTCTTTTAAAATGAAATATTCAACACAAGTACTCAGTGTTCTATGCAGTGAAGTGGTGAAACCCAGCGTCTCTCTCTCTCTCTCTCTCTCTCTCTCTCTCTCTCTCTCTCTCTCTCTCTCATTACTGCTTTCAGGGATTACTGGCATGTTTTAAAACACAGCCACGATTCAGAAACGAGTCCCAAGTCCCCTCATGACTAAAGAAGGATCTTTGAAGTGACTAGGGGCTTGGAAGGACCCTAAGAAATGGTCCCGTCGCCGGGGAGGGACTCCCTCCGCAATTCATAGGGCCAAAGAAGCGAAAGGCTTCCGGTCACTCCGGGCTCTTGTTTGGAGTTTTGCACAATTCAAGGCATTGTTCCCCGACAGCTGATTTCCCAACACCAGTCACTGCCTTCTGAACTCCTCCGAGCGGAAGTTCCAGGTCCCCGGAGTCCCTCACGGTGGCATTGTGTCCACGATCAGACGGACTCGGGATGCAAAGGCCTCTGTGTTCATCTGCGCTGGCCCCAAAGGGGCGTGGGGACCCTCCCACCTCCACAAATCTCCACGCGGCCCTCCCACCGGGACGTCTCCTCTGGCGAGCCGCTGGCTCAGACTAATTCGGGGCTTTGTGCTCCCCTCAATGAGCCGGCCCCTCAGTGCGCTCACCCCCACTTCCAGCCTCCCGGGGACCCAGCTTTCTGGTTGCCAGCAGACAGACACCTCATTATTTCCCGGACTTGAATCGGGACTATTTTTCTGTTTCTTGGAAGCCTCCCTGTAGGGCTCCACAACCCCGTCTCCGAGAAGTGGCTCCTGCCCGGCGGAGCTCCGCCCGTGGCCCGACACAGCCCACGTTGTTCTTCCTTCGCGAGGTTTCCTTTCACTCCCTTTAACTTGTTTCCCAGCGGCTCCGGGGTCGGACTCGCCCGTCCGCAGACACCTGGACGGCAGGCGTGGGATCTCCAAGGGCAGCCATCCCTCCAGCCAGGGCCCGGGCTTTGGGACCCACCCGGGGACCTCGAGGTGGCCCTTGGCCAGCTCCTGGGTGCTGCTGGCCCCTGCCCAGCTCCCGCGCCCTTGCCCAGACGGCTCCTGGGGCTTCCTCTGAGGGGGGCCCTGGAGAAGTTTGCAGGGCAATTTGCTGGCTCCTTCTGAGACCGAGAAAAATTCTGGGGGCTGCTGCGAGGCCTGGGGACGACTGCTCAGCACCCCGAGGCGCGCCCTTGCCCGGGGCAGGAGCGCGGAGAGGAGTCTCTGTTACCGAAGCAACTGGAACTGTCGTCCCCGCGTGGTTCCGGAGGTGCAATTAGTCTTCAGACACTGTCATTTATAAGAATTCTTTCTCTCTTGGACAATGGATAGCATTCAAGGTGTTGGGTGAAAAGCTGGGAAACCACTTCAAGCCCTGAGACAGCGAGAGACCTGCTTTCCGTCCTGGTCAGAGAACTCACTGCTTGGCCTGTGGGCTGTCCTGAGGTCCCCCCCAGAATGCCGGCTGGGGATCCCCTCTGGCAGTCTCAGGACTGCTGGAGAGACCTGAGGTCCCCTCCCGCACCCTTGGCCGCCATGGATCCTTCAGGCTCTCCGTTCAGAAGGCGCATTGTAGACGTTCCTGCCACTTTATAAAGTGCAGGCATTTGAAATGGTGGCACCGCCACGCTCAGCGTGAGGGTCTGCTCACCCCAAGGTCCACAACAGTGTTTCCAGGCCTTTGGGAGCCTTGGCCCCCCTCCAAGGAGTCGGGCATGCTGGAGCCCAGCTCCCAAGTCCAACTGCGCTCCCCCACCTCTGGGCCAGCGACTGAGCCCCGCAGGGCCCTGTCCGTCTCCCTGTCTGTCCTCCTGGGTCACGGTGAGCTCCCTGAACTCAAGGGGTGGGTCTCACACACTCCGTGTCCTGGGACTCAGACTGCGCTCGGCACCTGGTGAGGGAACGAGCTGGCTTTGGACTCAGTGAGCTGCCTTACTTTTCCTTCCAGTGTCCCCGGGAGACCGCTTCCAGGTAAGGAAGGTGTTTCCCTGCGTTCCTCCGCACTCGGCCACCCCCGTGGCGCCTTCTCTCCGTCTCACTGTTGTGTGATCTAGATTCATCAAATCCATCCTACCGGCCCCGTCAGCTCTCTCCACACCTCCTGCAAAGACTGTGACGTTCTAACGTCAGATCTTTCTGGAAGGGGCAATGCCGGGAACATCTGCTTGGGAAGGAGAGTTGGGGGAAGTGAGAACCCTCTGGGATGAGACTGTCAGTCCGGCCTGGATTCCAACGGCCGAGTAAACACGGCCCTGGCTCTGTCGTTTTGCATAAACAAACTTGTAAACGGCCCTCATCCTCAGAGGGTCACGTTGCCAGCCCAGCAGACTTTCCGACTCACGCTGAAGCCACGCCGCCAGTTTTCCAGCATGCAAAGAGAGAGGCATCATAAACGGCTTCCTTTCCATCCGCGCTGTGGAGGTGGAGAGAAGAGAGGGTGAGTCGGAAGCTCTGAACAAACAAGTTTATAAAAATTCCAAAGAAAGCGGCACCTCCGAGGAAATTAGCCAGGCTTGGTGGCCCAGGTGCCAGCCCTGCGTGGGCTGCTGTGACGGAGCCCCACGGGGAAGAGGCTGGGCCGGGGGGCAGTGCAAGCCGGGAACACGTGCTCCCCGGAGAGGACACCCTTCGGGCACCAGCCTCCAGAAAGTGATCACAGCGAGAGAGTGGAAAAACCTCCACACTCCCCTGCCTCCAGGACCTCAGAGCAACGGGGACGTAGATGCAAATAATCATTTCCATTTAGAGTCTGTCCTGTACGATGCTTGTGAAGGGGTTCAGGACCCGCCACCCAAACATGCCGCTTTGACTCTCGTTTTGAGCTGCGGACACCGAACACCAGCCCGTGCAGGAGGGGCTGTCTCTGGAGCCCTCCTCCGCCTCCACAGACCCTCCAGCAGCTTCCTTACCAGGGAAGGTGGGCCTATCCCGGGAGAGGAGGCCAGAGTCACCGCCACACCCAGACTTGTCACAGAGTATCTGTCACACCTCCCGTCTGCTCTGCTAAGGGCCACGCATCCTCCCTAGAACCACTTCCTCTCCCCAGCCCTGTCTCCCGCCCCTTCCCCGCTAAGATGGTCCATAATCTTTCAAACCTAACTCCCTTTTGGGGAATTCACTTTCTTTTCTGTGATGCTCCGTGCACCTGATATTCACAGTTAATAAACGCGTGTACCCTTTCTCCTGCCAATCTTCCTGTCCTCATGTATCTCATAGACCCGGCTATCGAACCCCGGCGGGCAGAGGGGAAGTCTTTCCTCCCCTATGTTAGGCTTGTGGGGTTCTTTTAGCTATTTATTTTTTATTCTATTTTTTGTTTCTTTTTTTAATCCTCACCCGAGGATATTTTTCTATTTATCTTCAGATAGAGTGGGAGGGAGAGAGAGAGAGAGAGAAACATTGATATGAGAAGGACACATCGACTGGTTGCCTCCCGTACGACCTCGACCAGGGCTGGGGACAAACTGAAACCGAGGTCCGTGCCCTTGACTGGAATTGAACCCGTGACTCTTTGGTCCATGGGCGGACGCTCTAACTGCTGAGCCAAACCGGCCAAGGCTTAGCTATTTTTTTTTAAAAACAACAACAAACTTTAAAATTAATCACATATGGCCAGAGAATGTGGTCTGCATTATATCAAATCCGTTTGACTTACTGAGATTCATTACAGCCTATATTTGGTCAACGTTTCAGAAATGTTCTATATGTCCTGGAAAGATGTGGGCTCAGTGGTCAAGGTCCAAACCGCAGCAAAGGCTCGAGTAGAGGGGCCAGAGCGGGGGCAGTGGGGGGACGGCGCTGGCTGAGAGGGCTGCTTCCTCTGGGGGCAGGCGCCGAGGCCCGGAGCAGGCCTGTATAGGTGGCACCTCCCAGCATAAGGTCACTTCCTACTTTTTTTTTTTATATATATTTTTCTTTATTGATTTGAGAGAGAGAGGAAGGGAGAGAGAGATAGAAACATCAATGTGAGAGAGAAACATCCACTGGCTGCCACCTGCTCGCCTCCCACTGGGGATCAAGCCCCCAACCCGGGCACTGTACAAGGAGAAATATAACTAGAAAATATTGAAAATATATATACATATACATATACATATACATATACATATATATATATATATATATATATATATACATATACATATATATATATATATATATTTTTTATCTTCAGCCAAGGACATTTTTGCATTTATCTTCAGACAGAACGGGAGGGAGAGAGGGAGGAAGAGAGAGAGAGAAACATCGATGTGAGAGAGACACATCGACTGGTTGCCACCCACACGACCCCAACAGGGGCTGGAGACGAACTGCAACTGAGGTACCTGCCCTTAGCGGGAACTGAACCTGGGACTCTCTGGTCCGCGGGCTGATGTTCTAACCGCTGAGCCCAACTGGCCAGGGTGAAAATATTAAATATTTAGAACTAGCAATGAAAACACCACATCTCAAAGCTTTTTGCAGTTCAAGGAATACTTACAGGTAAGTTTATTGTCTTAAATGCATGTATTACAAGGAAGGGATGATTGAAAGTCTAATAGAGGAAGACAAGAGAGTTATGAAGAAAAGGAAGAGAAGGCATCAACAACAGCATTAAGAATCAAAAGGCCCGCCCAGCCGGTGTGGCTCAGTGGTTGAGCATCGACCCATGCACCAAGAAGTCGCTGGTTTGATTCCTGGTCAGGACACATGCCCAGATTTTGGGTCCGATCCCCATTGGGTGGCATGCAGGAGGCGGCCAATGGATGTTCTCTCATTGATGTTTCTCTCTCTCTCTCTCTAAAATCAATAAAGAAAAAAATTAAAAGAAAAAAAGAATCAAAAGGCCCATCATTGCATAGAAAATATAGAAACATCAGCTCATGTTACAAATAAGGATATGCCAGAAATTTTTAAAGTTAGATGAACAGGCAATATTTTGGCAGAATATGAATGAATAAAACTCAAGAAGAAATAGAAAATATGACTCCACTCGTAATAATTAAAGAGAGAGAAGTGATCATCAAAGAGGACATGGCCCACCCTCCATCCCCACCAAAGGCGGCAGGCTCAAAGGTCGAGGTTCACCAAGCACTCAAGGGAAAACGACTGTTATTTCATAGAAACGGTTCCAGAGAATAGCAATAGGGGAAACCATCCACCTCATTCTTGTGGTTGAACCTTGAGTATCAATAGAACAAAAACAATATTATACAAGAAAATTATAGATTAGTCTCATGAATGAATGGATTTGCAAAAACTCTAAATAAATAAAGAACTGATATAATGTATTGAAAATATCCAAGAAATGCCAGGATTATTTTTCAAAATTTTCAATTGAGATACAGTTCACATACCATCAGAGTCACTCATTTAAAGTGCACAGTTCAGTGGTTTTAGTATATTCACAAGGTTGTGCGATTATCCCTACTAATTCCAGAACGTTTTCATCACCCCAGAAAGAAACCCCACACTCCCCATTCTTCCTTCCCCTCATCCCCTGGCAGCCACTAATCAGCTCTTTGTCTCCATGGATTTGCCTACTCTGAACGCTTCCTATCAGTGGGATCACACCATTGGCTGCCTTTTGTGACGGGTTTCTTTCACTTAGCACGGTGCTTCCCCAGATCATCCACGTTGTAGCACGTGGCAGGATTCGTTCCTTCTTACAGATGAATAATACTCCATTGATTGGTAGACATATTTTATTTATCCCTCCATCGGTTTATGGACATTTGTTTTCATTCCACATTTGGCTACTATGGAGAATGCTGCTATGAACATTTGTGTACTCGTTTTTGTGGGGACATGTGTTTTTAATTCTCTTGTATACATACCTAAGAGTGAAATTGATGGGCCATATGGTAACTCTATATTTAACTTCTGAGGAACTGCCAGACTCCTTTCCAAAGAGGCTGCACCATTTTACATTCTCACTCACAATGTGTGAGGTTTCCAGTTTCTCTCTGTTCTCATCAATACTTGTTTTCTTTCATTTAACAAATTATAGTCATCCTTAATGATGTGAAGTTAGTGTCACATTGTTTTTCTTTGTATTGATTTGCATTGTCCTAATGACTAGTGACATTGAGCATCTTTTCATGTGCCTATTGGCCATATGCATATCTTCTTTGGAGAAATGTTTGCTCAAGTCCTTTGTCCATTTCTGAATGGAGTCATCTGTCTTTTTATTGTTGAGCTGCACTGTATTTCAGAGCGCAGATCCCTATAAGATACGTGTTTTATACATTTTTCTCCTATTCTGTCAGTTGCCTTTTCACTTTCTTAGTAGAGTCTTTGGATGCACAAAAGTTTTTATTTTTGGTTATGTTTAATTTACCTATTTTTCCTTGGTTGTTTGTGCTTTTGGTGATCTTACCTAAGAAACAGTTGCCTAGCCTAAGGTTGTGGAGATGTACAACTATGTTTCCTTCTAGGAGTTTGACAGTTGTAGTTCTAACAGTTAGGTCTTGATCCCTTTTGAGCTAATATTTTTAGATGGTGTGAGGTGGGGGTCTGAATTCTCTCTCTCTCTTTCTCTCTCTCTTTCTCTCTCTCTGCATGTGGCTGTCCAGGTGTCTCAGCACTCACCATTTGCTGCAGAGACTATTCTTTCCCCATGGAACAGTCTTGGCACCTTGTTGAAAATCAGTTGACCATAGATGTATGTTTTTATATTTGGGGTTTCAATTCTATTCCATTGATCTATAACCTATCCCAGTACCACACTGTTTTGATTACTGCAGCTTTGTAACAAGTTTTGAGATCAAGAGGTATAAGCCCTCTATTTTTGTTCTCCTTTTTCAAGATTGTTTGGGCTGTTCTGGGTCTTCTGAAATTCCATATGAATGTTAGGATATACTTCTCTTTTCAAAAAGGCAGTTAGAATTTCGGAAGGCATTGTATTGAACTTTATTCTATACCCAGAGAAAAATATGCTTCAAACGCCAAGGCAAAATAAAGACATTTAAAGACAAATAAAAGCTGAGATAATTTCACATGAGCAGATTCGTTTTAAGGGAAATACTAGAGAGAATTTTTTAAGCACAGGGAAAATTACTTTAGAGGGAAGCATGGTGATACAGGAAGGATTGGAGAGCAACAGAAGAAGTGAAAAGGTGGGGAAATTGAAATGAATACATCTAAATAAATATTGATTATATAAAGCAAATAATGGTAAGTTATTAGGAGTTAAATATGTAGAAATATATATAGAATGAAAACGTGCCAAGGTGAGAAAAGGGTACATCCAGTTAAAGGGTTGGGAGGTCCTCGCACTGTTAGTGTTTCCTGTTTCAGGCACTGTAGTCAATAGGACAGATAGGAAGACAAGGGGACCCACAAGAGGGACTGGAAGCCATGTTAGTCTCTCATTACCTCTAAGACTCCAATTCCGATGATGGGATGTCCTGCAGAAGAACCTGGAATCCTTGGACATGGAGCTGAAAATGTGCCTGTCCTAGGAGTTGGAGAGACTGAAGGAAGAAATCTGACAGGACCTGGTTGATGCCCACACCTGCAAAGTGAGTCAGCACGTAAATGTCAAGGCGTGTGAGCTGCAACAGCCCCCGTGCCTGGCCAGGACCTTCCGAGTGTAAACGCACTAGGACAGCTAATTTACCTCTGTCGCCAGAACCTGGTCCAAAATGTCTCCTGCAACCCACACTAATCCATGCTGTGCAGGGAAGAAAATTCTAGCAAAAGTAGTTCCAGCTTGGCTATGCTGGCTGACTTGGCAAGGTAGACTTTATGTCAAGAATCATGACAGAAACAGAGAAACATTTCCAATGATAATCTTTAAAAAGGACATTCCATCAGGAAGACACAAAAATGCTAAATTTTAATATAGTTAATACCACGGGGCAAAAATGGACAGAATTACAAGGAGAAATGAACAAATCTGCATTTATAGTATGAGATTTTAACCTCTCTCAAGAACTAATAGAACAAGATGAAACAATCCTTAAGGAAAAAGAAGATCTTACTGACATAATTAACAAATTTGATTTAATTGGTTATAGATTGACAAAAATGTAAAACAAGTCTTAACACATTTCAAAAGATTCAATTGTATACAATATGTTCTCTGAAAATAGTAAAATTAAGGTAGAAACTAATAGAAAAAGATAAATAGAAAATTCCTTCCAAATTTGTCAAGTAAATAATATGCTTCTAATAACTAGAGTCAAAGAAGAAAACCTATTGGAAACTATTTTGATCTAAATGAAATGAATATACCACATGGTAAAACAGATAGGAGGTAGTAACAATGCCAAAGGAGGATTCACAGTCTTCAGAGCACAGTGGGGAAAAAAATCACTCTAAGGCTGAAAATCAATTATCTAAATACTCCACCAACCGGAAAAAGGAGAAACATCTGTAACAAAAATAAATAAATAAAATAAAAGATATTTTAAAATAAAAATAAATAAATAAATATTCCACCAAAAAAAATTAGGGAAAGAATGGAAAATTAAGCCCAAAGAAAGTAAAAGGACAGAAATAATAAATATAAGAGCAAACACTAATGAAGTAGAAAACAAAAGTGAAAAAGAAAGAATCATTAAAGCTCAAACTGGTTCTTTGAAAAGTTATCAAGAAAAAAGAGAGCCTGCCCAAGTAACCAATGCCCGATAGGAAACCGAGGACATCACTACAGTTCCTACAGATGTTAAAGAGACAATAAAATATGTTCAACTCTATGCTAATAAACTTGAAAATTAAGATACAAATTCCTGGAAAAATACAACATACCAAAAATATGTTTAGATCTATGGCTATTCAAGAAATTGGATTCATAATTTTAAATTTTCCCACAAAAAGTTCCAGGGCCAGATGACTTTATCAGTGAATTCTTTTGAATTTGTAGAGAAAAATAAACACCAATAGAAAAAGAAATAACATTTCCCAACTCAGTTTTGTGATTATTTTTTAATAAAATCCCAAACTAAAACTAATTTCAGTAGTTATGATAAAAATTCATGTATCATGACCAAGTTAGATTTATTTCAGGAATTCAGGGTTAGTTTGCTATTCAAATTACTACCTTACCAGAATAAGAAAAATCATATGATCTTCTCAATACATACAGAAAAATCATTTGATAAATTAAAAAAAATTTTATTGAATTTATTGGGGTAACATTGGTTAACAAAATTATGTAGGTTTCAGGGGTACAATTCTATACTATATCATCTCTATATTGTATTGTGTGTTTACCACTCCAATTATTTGATAACATTTAATACTCATTCATGATGAACATTTTCAGCAAATTAGTAACAGGAGGGAACATCCTTAATATTATAAAGGGTATGTACAGAAACCCTATAGCAAAAAACCCGATAGCCAGTTTGGTAAATTAAGGGGAAAAAAAGATACGAAGATTCAAAAGCAGAAAACAGACTGTCATTATTCACAGACTTCATGAATGGTTTGGGAAGAAAAAAAATGTTTAAACATACTGATAAGCTATTAGAATTAATAAGTGAACTTAGCAAGGTTGTTGAATACAAGGTCAATATAAAAAATCATATTTCGATATTGTAGTAACAATTAGAAAATGAAATTTAAAAATAAGATACCATTTATAAGTTTCAAAGAACAGCAAAAACACAGGAATAAAACTAACAAAGATGTCCATATAAAACTATAAAACATTACTGAGATTAACTACTCAATTTTGTAAAGATGTCAGTTCTGCCCAAATGGATCAGCAGATTCAATGTAATCCCTATACAAATCTCAGCAGGAGTGTGTGTGTGTGTGTGTGTGTGTGTGTGTGTGTAAATTCCAAAACAGATTTTTAAATGTACATAAAACTCGAAGAATCTCCAGGATAATCCCCAGGGGACAAGTTGGAGAACCGACTATAGACATCAAGACATCTGTGCTGTGTCCAGGTTCTTGCTGTTGCCCCTGGCACCGAACTGAACCACCTCCGCACGTAGCTTTTGGGCATTTTTGCAGGTATATCTTTGGGGTAGGTTCTTAGGAGATGCTTGAGCATCTTTTCATATGGTTACAAGCCATTTGCTTTTTTATTTTGTAAATTATGTGCTCATATCTCTTGTCCATTCTTCTATGGGGATAGTGCCCATTTTATTTTTAGAAGTTCCTTACATATTAGGTATTAAGTCGAACCATATGAAATGGCTATTTTGTTAGTTCAAACATGGTCAAATACCAGCAATTTCAGATGGCTCGGCCTAATGTATTAATCCCTTTTGTCTGCAATAATAATTGTTAATGTTTCCCCCACTTTGTCATTTGTGTTTTGACTTAGCTTAGGGTGCTTTGGGCCAGTCAAATATTATACTTTTATGTAAACACATTAATCAATCCTTTCCATAATTGCTTCTGGGATTTGAGTCATGTTAGGGCGTTTCTTGGCTGTATAACTCCTATGTTATAGAGGGATTTCCCCACGTTTCCTTCAGTTTACATCAAAATCTATGAACCATTTGGAAGAAATTCTGTTTGGTGTAGGAACGGGCCTTCCGAGTATCTCAATATCACATTAAAATTTTTCCACTGATTTGAGACATCACCTTATTCTATACTAAATGTCTGTATTTTGTTGGGTCTATTTCTGTTTTCTCTTTCTAATTTATCTATCTACATACAGCACAGGCTTTATAACATGCTCACTCTCTGGGTGTGCTAGTCAACCTACCCCCCAACACTGCCCTTCTTTTCTGTAGGTGTGGGGAGGATTTTCCTGGCTATACTTTGCTTGGTCATTCTTCTAAATGACCTCTATAATCAACATGTCCAGTTCTACAAACAAACAAGATACCATTCTCATTGGGGTGGTGCTACAGATTAATTTAGGGGAGATTGGGCTTTCTATTTCTTCTCCGGTCAGTTTTGGCAAGTTATATATTTTTTTAGAAATTTGCCCATTTAATCTCAGTCCTCGTCTTCATTGGCATAAAGTTTTTATAATACTGTCTTACTCTATTTTACGTTTCTGCTGATTTAATAGTTTTGTCTTTTTTTTTAACTCTTGATGTTATTTTTTTCCTTATCTTTTTTTCCCCATGAGCAATCTTTCCAGAAAGTTGTCGATTTTCTTTGAATTTGTAAAGTAAACTTTTGTCCTCTCTTGTATGTTTTTCTTCTATTTTGTGTTGGGTGTTTAACTCATTCATTTTCATCTTTGCTGATAGAGGTATTATATGTTATAATCTTCCTCCACATCTTAGCTCTCCATCACAGACATTTTGATGTGTTTTGTTTTCATCATTGTTATTTCCATTCTGTAATTCCCTTTTATATTTCCTCATTGACTTGAGTTATTAGAAGTTTTAAAATTTCCAGGTAAAAGGTCTTTTCATTTTTTTTATTTGTCATTAATTTCTGGTTTGATTGTGTTAATGGCATTTCATGAATGAGGCTCAGAGAGCTTAAATGACTTGCCCAAGGTCACACATTTGGTAAGAGGTGTGGCTGGACTGGAAACTCAAAGTCCGTTTTCCTTCCACTGCGCTACCCTGCCCCATGGTTCATGGGCGCATACTTGATCTCGTCATTACCAGCACTGGTCCAGCAGGTGTCCTTATGAGACAGTGAAGCTTAATTGATAAAACTGCTCTGGACTATTAAAATTTAATTTCTATGGATAGGAAATGAAAATGTTAGAAGTAATAAAAAAGTGGGGGATTTTTCTTGACATGAACTCAAGTGACTCTTGATTTGGGTTCTCTCAAAAGTAGAGCCTAAGAAAGGCTGTGTGAAGGTAGTTCACTTGGCAGTGTGGACCCAGCAAGCGGAAGGAAGGGTCCGACAGGCAGACCTAGGAGGGAGGTGAGCCAGCTCAAGGATGCATTACTGAGTTGGCCAGGTGGTTCCATTTGGTGGGACCCTCTAAGGAGCCTTATGAGACCAGTCCCAGAATGGTCCTTCTGGGGAAAGATGGGGGAGAATGTATCCGCCAGCTCCTATCCATCACTGGTCAGTGGTAGAACCCGCGCTCTGGCTCCCCACACCTCTGGGTCGGGCAGGAGTCAATGCCGATCGGTTCTCTGTATCACTTGCTACCCGAGACGCCCACATGGGCTTGAGACAGGGAAACCCCACTACACCCAGCAGACAGAATCAATCTTTATTGATTTTAGAGAGAAAGGAAGGGAGAGGGAGAGAGAGATGGAAACATCGATGAGAGAGAACATCGATTGGCCTCCTCCTGCATGCCCCCCACTGGGGATCGGGCCCACAACCTGGGCATGTGCCCTGGCGGGGAATCGAACTGGTGACCTCTTGGTGCATGGGTTGACACTCAACCACTGAGCCCCACCAGTAGGACTAAAATAGAATCTCTGATTCTACAAATTTATCCTAAACCCACGGTTATCCTAACTTTCAACATCTGTACACATCTCTAAGTATTTGTGACTCACTTGCCGGTTGCTGCGGACACCGACACAAGCAACGTCCAGCACGGAGCTTCATCCACACGCCGTCGACACACATTTTCTGTCCTCCACTCAGAGATTCAGAGCATCCGGCCAATTCTCCTCGGCACATGAACAGCTGGGGGTATTTCATCCACCCAAACGGCAAAAGTAATTTTTCCCTTGCACCGGTCTCCTCCGGTGCTGAGCTGGGGTGTTGAGTTCCTCCGTCAGTACATATGAGCAGCTCACGGCCACGGGGAATAAACTGCTGTGTGGGTCCCTTGGGGATGCCCACGTGGGGGTGCCCAGGAGCGTCTGCTGCCCCTGGGTCAAGCAGAGAATCGTTCTTGATTTAAACTTCAACGATTCAGGTTCTACCATGTTGCAGAAGATGACATTTTTTGCTCAGAGCCCTCCAGGGAAAAACTCACATGCTACAAAATACAGGCTGACGTCCATGAACCTCCAGAAAAACTGAAAAGCAGGTGGAAGGTTCCCTTCTCCCTGGTGGTCTCCCTGTGGAAAATGACAGAAGACCTAATGGGGGACATCACTCTGAGGAAAGATGTCACTGTTTTTTTATTGTTATTAATATTATAAGAATCATGGTCAAGAACTTGGTTCTTCATGGAAACCGAATGAGTAGATGAGACAGATGCTCAGAAGAGAAAATGAAAGTCCTTGGCCACACTCGACAGGTAGCCGATGAACTTGGTTAAATCTGGGGGGAGAGAAGTCTACAGTAGAGCCTGCCCACCCCATCCTACCACCAGTCACTCGTTCGCTTCCACCAGAGGTCAAAACCACACAACCAACATCTGAACAGCCCTGGAGGTGACTGTCCTAGAGCTGACAGGGTAGCAGGGCCCCTTTAAGTCTCCGGGTGACACTCACTGACTCATATGTGTCATAGTTCTGATGAATGAGACTTTCCTGGATTAACTCAGATACAGCTAAATTGTCCGGTGAGGAGGAGCAATTTCCATTTACAGAAAACTATTATGGACCATAAAATCCTTCCCTGTGACGCTCACCAATTACCAGCGGTCCAGGGCTGGCGGTCACATCCTTCCTGTGCGGCCCCCACGCCGCGGCAGCCAGCCTGCCCGGACCCCGCGCCAAGCCGGCCTCTCCCCATGGCCTTCTGGGCATAACAAAAAGGATCTCTTTTTGTCACATTAATGAATGATGCCTGTCATTCGGAAAAATGCACACATTCGTACAACAGTTCTAAATAATAAAAAAATAGAAATTTGACTCTATGGACGGACCGATTCTCACCAATATCCTTCCCCAGCCCTCCTATTGCAAAAACAAAGCACTTTTTTTTTTTTCTGTCCTGCGTTCTGGGAGACACATTGAAATGATTATGTGACCATTCCAATAAAAACACCCTCATTTCTTTCCTCACAGGGACTTGGAGAAACCCACTGTCTGCTGTGTCAAACCCTGGACCTGGTTTGCTCTGACCAAAATCTCCCAGCCACCCAGACTAGGGTTTCACCCGTCAACTTCAGCTGCACCCCGGTCCTGCCTTCTCAACAGGATTATTTCTAACTGACCCCCATCTCGCAAACACCACGCTGCCTGCCTCCCTCTGCTCCCAGACCTTCCTCCTTTCCTTCCTCCCACGGGAGGCCAAGTTCTCCCTCATCATCATCTCTTATTCCTGTATCTTCAACATCTGTCGTACAGCCCCTCGGACCAGGGACCCTAGCGCTCCCCCGCTACGGTCCCATCTGTCTCCGTCACCGCCCAGCGGCTGCCCAGTTACCCGGGGTGGTGACTGCTATCGATTCCCTATTGTCCACTCCCCTCCCTTTTTTTCTTTTGGAAATAAAACCCTTTGGGCTTGGCTGGCCACATACTGGTGACTGTGGCGGCCAGCCTCTCTTGCCAGCAGCTGTGGCCATAGCACTGAGTTCCAGCCTGCGGGTCCGAGTGGGGGCGTGGGCAGCTCCCAGGGCGTGTCTCTCCAAGAGGCTGTTGGCCTGGGCTTCCTTTTCCCCTCCTTGAGGACGGGAACGTGGACAGGAGGGCGTGCGCTGGCTTTGACCAGGTGGGCATAGGTAACACTTTGGGGGACAGCAAGGTGTCAAAGGAGCTGACCCTCAGGATGAGCTCAGGGGACAGAGCCACCCACCTAATGCACGCTGGGCTTTGACAGAGAGAAGTCACCCTTCCTCCCGTCTGAGCCCGTTGTCTGTGTGAAAGCGGGCCAGCCTAGATCGATTAAGATATTGTCTACTCACTCTCTCCCCCTCATTTTACTGCAACCAGGCCTTCCCCCCACTAGGCTGAAAAGTGCTCTTATCGAGGCCCACGGTGGAACCCACCGGTAGACCCAAAGGGCACTTAGCATCCCTGGGCCTCCCGCAGGTTCTGACCCTGCCTCCCAGTGTCTCCTGCTGGTTGTCATCTCTGCCCTTGGCTTCCTCCTGCCGTCTCTTCTCTTCTGTCCCTACCACACGCCCTCCGAGGGTGGTTAAATCCAATGCCATCTGTTCAATCCGCAGAGACAATGGCTCTGGCCAATCTAAGCCCAAACGGAACTTCTCGGGAGGGTGTGGAGCAGCTCGAAGGACCAGAGTGAAAGTGAAGACCGGACTTGGAAAGAGCAAGACCAGGGACCTAGGGAACAGAAACAAAGTGACAGTCTCACCAGGCTGTTCCCTCTGGGGATCACCTAACTCCGGCCACTAGAAACCTCGGCATGATTCTGCTCTGGGTTCCGACTTCGGGAGGAACATTGTGACTGGCAGTCTTATCAAGACCTCTACCCAACAGGAGGGGTAGGTTCCCAACCAATATCGGCCTGCCGTATCAGAGCGCCGGAGAGCCACGGCCGGGCAAGCAGAAGCAGCAGGGCGTCATCCCAGTCCACCCCTCGGCCGCCCAACCACAGGTGCTCCGGCTTCAAGTTCAGGATCAGGGGTCCTGTTCTCCCTCTGGGTCCATCACAGTCCCATGTGGATACAATGCAAACCGTGGGTTAAAGGTACACGTAGCCACTACAGACATATGCTGTATGTAACCACGAGATGAAGAGAGAACGAGAGGAGGTACAGTAATTAGAGACCAGCAGGCACACACACATGGAGTTCATGCCTACATCCCTGTGCTTCCCTAGGCCAGCCCCTCTAGCTGGTTCCCCGTTCTTTGTGGGTTGAGGTGACTCAGACCCTCATTTGTGGGAGAGCTGATCTGGGGTACGTCCTCCTCCTACACGGATGGAGCGGCCTCATTCTCTGGGCCCTCCAGACACAATGCTTCGAGCCTACAAGCATCTCAAGGGTCTTTGGACATGACTGAGATCTGAAAGAAATACTGGCTATAGAAAGAGAGAGAGAAGACAGAAAATCAACATTAATAATAATGTCAACAGCAAAACTGTAAAACGCTCTTCAGAGATGTAATAGCAAAAACACGTACTACGGTTGTGGCTGTTTGTTCCGCCCCCCGCCCCCCAAACCATCCGCGAGTCCAGGAGGCACCGAGCTGTGTAACACAGGGTACAAGAGCACACGAAGCACAGCCATCAGCAGAGGAAAACTGGAAATGCATGGCGAGCAAGAGAAAAGTCGGCTTTGTCATTTTGCAGCTCTGAGATACGTATGCCCCCTGTTTACGGGCTTTGGAGAAGGCTTTTGTTCTATCCCACTGGCTGGAGTTAACAGGGTAATGAACTTGGAAACGGAGAAGAATTACTGCCTGGGCAGCTCTTCCATGTCCCCAACTTGCTTTTCATGGGGTCTGTTTCCTGGTGGCAATAACATTTGTCGACTTTGAAAACGAGAGAAGACACTTTCATGGCGGGATGTCGCCATGGCGCCCCGCTCCTCACTGGCGAATCTCTGACACCCCCTTTCTGCCAGGGGCTGGGGAGCGCCGTGACAGCGGCTGAGGCCAACAGAAGCAATATTCACTCAGAGAAAGGGGAAGGGGGCAGATTTATTCCCGTCCCTCTTGTCCTCCCAACGCGCTTTCATCAGAATGCAAAGGGTAGCCGGCCCAGAAGGGAGGTTGCTACCCGCGCTGAATGTTGGGTCTGGGTTTCGAGTTTGGGAACATTAACTTCGATTGTGTGATTCTGGCAGTCAGTACACCTGGGCTGTTTCCATGGCTGAGGCTTAACCTGTGAAGGTCTAGTTCCCCCTTCTTGAAATGATTCAAGTTTTCATGCACGATCCTGTGTGGAACATTTTTTAATTTCCACAGTGAGGCTCTTCATGGCCCGTAAATCAAACAAGAAAGGTTCTCACGAGAGCATAGGGAACAAAATTTCAAATACAGGCTCCAGGTTGAAGTCATCGTCTGAACACCTAGCCCCCCTCAACCCCGCCGCTGCGCCCGCCGCACCCCAGTCCCCCGAGAAAGGGGCATGTCACGTGCCGTAGCCTCAGTCCGCCCGGCTCCAGTGGCCACTGTCTTGTTTGGTTCCTGATTTTACAAAAATTGTCACGGAAGGAATTTTAAGATGTTCATTTTCACGATTTTTAGAGAGTGTAATAAACACCAATAAATCTGTTGAGTTTTTTTTGCTGAAATCTTTTAAAAGGGGCTTTTGCTAGACGGCTCCACCCTCCTTTGAAAGTGCCAAGGACTCTGGTGTCTGAAGTGGTCCAGATCTGAGGCCATCGATAAAACTCCTGGGGAAAACAGCAGAGCGTGGGTATAAATCTCAAGCAGACCCAGCAGCGGATAATATTGCTGAGACGAGAGACACACTGCTCCTCTTTTAGGAAGAAAGCAGAGAATCCCTCCCTTCAGGCGAGAAAAGCCTGCCCGTAGACTGTCCCCACTTTGTGGGGGGACACGCTATAACTCTTCCCACTTTTGGCCTCGTTCTCATGTTGGAAAAGAGTAAAGGGAGGCCAGAAAGAAAAAGCGATGTCTTTTCTCTGATTAGTTGGGGACAATTTGAGAAGAATATTCTCGCTGAAGAACAAAAGCTACTGGCTGGTTAAAGCAGCTGCATGCAAAGGCGCTCATAGCAACGGAGTCCCCAAGCCGCTCTTGGGAGAGCACCGGGCAGAGACGCCTGATCGAGGCTGCGCTCAGGGATGGAAAATTAGGGGTGGACATAGAGGAACCGTTTTACTTTATTATATTATTTTTGTTTCTTTATTGATTTTAGAGAGGAAGGGAGAGGGAGAGAGAAACATCACTGAGAGAGAACATCGATTGGCCGCCTCCTGCATGCCCCCCACTGGGGATCGGGCCCACAACCTGGGCATGTGCCCTGACCAGGAATCGAACCAGCGATCTCTTGGTGCATGGGTCCATGCTCAACCACTGAGCCACACCGCCCAGCAAAGAGGAACCACATTTTAAATTTGTTTTCAAATCTGTTGAAATAGTTACACATTTTTTAATACTTAAAAAGTTACATAACAAAAGGCAACACTTTCTTTAAAAAATGTGTACAAAACACTAATATACAATTTATTTCAGTCCAGCTGGTATGGCTCAGTGGTTGAGCATGGACCCATGCACCAAGAGGTTGCTGGTTCGATTCCCGGTCAGGGCACATGCCCAGGTTGTGGGCCTGATCCCCAGTTGGGGGCATGTAAGAGGCGGCCAATCGATGTTCTCTCCCATCGATGTTTCTATCTCTCTCCCTCTCCCTTCCTCTCTCTAAAATGAATAAAGGGAAAAAAAATTTTTTTTCCCACCTCCCACCATTATGGAGAATCCCAAACAGTACTGCAGTCTGTATCCCTAAGAGATAAAGATTCTCTCTGATGGTCACTCAACAGGTGGCAGAAGACAGGTAAAGTGACGTACTTGGTGGGCATCCTTCATTGTACTGACCCTAATAATTGAAAACATCTGACTGTTAAACAAGAATCTCTTCATGTGTTTTAAAAAATGGATTGTCAATCAAATCAGTATATTAAGATTCCACTGGCTGTATTCTAAAGAGTAACCAAAGAGGTGTGGCTAAAAATGTCTGTATTTATAGTACCCTAGAAATTACCTCTTCAACTTTTAAAATTTAAGATCAAGTATTTTATTTTTTAAAATATGTTTTTATTGATTGTTTTAGAGAGAGAGGAAGGGAGAGGGAGAGAGTGAAATCACCAATCCGCTGCCTCCTGTGCGGAACCGGCCGCACCCGGGCATGTGCCCTGACCTGGACTCGAACCAGCGACCTTTCCGTGCTTGGGATGTCGCTCAACCAACTGAGCCACACGGGCCAGGGCAAGATCACGGGTTTTACATGTCAAGTTTAAAGTGGGAGGGGAACAGTTTTACAAAACCCCGCTAAGGAGCACACGAGCAAACACCTTGGAACCCTCGGCCACCTACTGCTCCACGTAGGACATTTTATGATTTATCTTGTACCTGCCGGTGGGCACTCAGGTTCTCTCCAGTTTTTCATGCTCGCAGACAGTGCTGTCAGGAACACCCGTGGTGTCCACGGGCTCGCGAGCAGGAGTTTCTCTAGAGGAGGAATCGCGGGGTGCCTGGAACGGGGATTTGTAACTTTACTAATGTTTTGACCTGCTCCCCACCTGGTTGCCTGAGCACAGCTCACCGAAGCCTCCCAGGGCTGCCGATTCTCCGCGTCCTCGCGTGCACTGGATTTCTGCACAGCCAGTAGCTCTGGATGGACGTTTGGTGGGTGGCATTTCTCTGGTAACCGGGTACCCTGCAAGGCCCTTGGAGAGGTCCCCGCCCCCTCTCAGAGCCCACTGCTGAGCGCAGGGGCGCCATCCAGGATCCCAGGGCTGCCTGTCTGTGTTGGGTTCACTGCATTCTCCCATCTTCCATCCCAAGAGCCCTTATCCCCAGGGTGGGGTCAAGAATTGTGGAAGCCACCCTCTCCGGAAAAGCCTACGCCCACCGGGGAGATAGAGCTGGCTGTCCCCTGTTGGGCATAGCTGGGGCGGCTTGGGCACCAGGCGCCAGTGTCCAGGAATGGCGAGGAGCAGAGAGGCTGGGTCAAAGGTGTCTTGACCTTCCAGGTGTGGCCCTCAGATGGGAGGGGCTGCCTCCAATGTGTCACTCTGGGTAGGGCTCTGGACTTGGACACGATGAGAGTCAGGAACCCCAAGAATGAAGGTTGCCTGGCAGGACTCAGGCTTGGAGGCAAATCTGATTGAAAAGGAAATGGGGCCCGGCTGGTGTGGCTCAGTGGATGGAGCGTCGTCTCATGGACTGAGAGGTCCCGGTTGGATTCCCCGGTCAGGGCGCACGCCTGGGTTGCAGGCTCGATCCCCAGTAGGGGGCGTGCAGGAGGCAGCTGATGGATATTTCTCTCTCTCATCGATGTTTCTATCTCTCTCCCTTCCTCTCTCTCTAAAAAATCAGTAAAACATAAAAAAGAAAAGAAAAGGAAATGTATGTTTCTATCCCCTCGTGTGTGGGTAAGACTCACATGGCAAGCCAGCAGCCTCAATGCGTTGTCCAATGTGTGCCCTACAAAAGGACAGAACACCCCGGCACCCCAATAACTCCACACAGCCCAAGGTCAGGGGAGGCGGAAGGGGGAGCATTCTCTGCAGGGCAAGGAGGAATTAGACCTGAGTGTCGAGTTAAGGAAATTGGGCTTTACCTGCAAAGTAATAAAGGGGAAGATTTCAAAGGTTATTTTCTTTCTTTTAAGGATCACAACATGCGTGGATTTGCATTCCTGGAAGATCATCCGGGCTGCAGTGTAGACAGTGGATTGGAGGGCAGGAGACTGGAGTGAGCCAAGGAGACTTGGCATTGAAGCAGGTGACAGATGCTGGTGGCCGGGGCAATGGTGATGGCAATGGGGACAGGATGTGTGTGTGAGGATTAGGAACCGAACCCCTGAGCCCGCTGCTGCCCTGGCAGGCGCGGGGAGGGAGGTCAGGCCGCAGGTGGGAAGAGCGCGGGGAAGAGAAGGTGTGGGAGGGGCCAGGCGTTCGTGTGGGAGGGGCCAGGCGTTCGTGTGGGAGGGGCCAGGCGTTCGTTTGCGCATGCTCACTTCCGCAGCCTGAGACTGCAGAGACCCAGCCGGAACCGGGGACCCGTCTGAAGCTGAGGACCAGGACCAGGCATTGAACCGTGCAGCTTCTGGGGTCACCAAGCCATGTGGATAAGAAAGCAAGCCCTGGGGGTGATGGCATTGCCCAGGGAGAGTGAGAAGGAAAGGGGACCTGAGACAGACGTGGTTGTTCATGTGATTTTAAAATATAATTGTTTTGTTTCACCTGGCTGTCTGTACCTCTTTATTGCCATCCCAGACGCTACACTTACAGTCAGCGCCCCCCCCCCCGGCTATATAGAGTATTTCATATGAGAATGGCCACCACATAACCAGACCCTTTCTGGTGTCGTGACATCCCTGCAGGTCTAGAAGGCCGAGCCGCAGCCCAGGCGGCCCCACGCACTGCCCCACGCACCGCCCCACGCACCGCCCAGGAACCCCAGCCCCGCGCCCTTCCAGCAACAGGCTCGCAGCTCCCGGTCGCTTCTGGGGCTCCTAATGAAACGCGAAGGGGAAAATGCATTTGTCACTTATGTATAAGCACACAGCCGGGGACAATGGAGCCAGCCTCGCTCCGGCGTGTGCTGACAGGACCTCTCTCAACCCGGGCTCACGAGGTCCGGCCCGAAAGCAACGGGATCGACTGTGTCCACAGAACTGCCTCTTCAGAGGGTGTTTTCCGCCTCGAAGCGGGAGGCTGAGCCACTGATCGGCCCTCTGGAAGGACATTTTTGACTCTGCTGCTTTGGGGCGAGACGCTCGAATGAGTATCTGCCTCGGGGTTCACGCATCTCCTCCTTCGGGGAGGACGAGGGGCTGGAGCTCCGGAATCAGCCAGGGCGTTTGGAGCCGAGGCTGATGAGTAAGAGGGAAAACTGGGCCAAGTACTGTCAGCCCAGCAAACGTGTCCTGTCGCCACCCCACCCGCACCGCCCCTCCCCACCCCTCCCTCTCGGAAGGGCACCACCATCCAGCAGCCCAGACACTCACTTCATGACCGCGTGTAAACTTCTGTGTTCCCTCTCCTTCTAGTGTACCCACACCTCATCCAGCCCAGACAAGTCGGCCGTGTTCTCCAACATACGCTCCAGGACCTCCCATTGCTCCCTGTCCCGGCTTCATCCTAGTCCCAGGGCCACCACCTCCCGATGAGGTCCCTGGGTCCCTGTGCCCTTCATCCCCTCCATGTCCTGCAGCCCAGCCTTCTTCCCATAAGGCTGTTCTCCTGCTTAGCGCCCCCCACAGTGCCCTGCACCCCACTGACACCCAGACAAGGTCCCCAGGGAAGCCCCACCTGGACCTCATACGCTTCCGTCAGGTCCTTCAACTTGCCCAGTGGTTGCCTGCGCCCTGGAACCCTCTTCGGCCCCTTTCCTTGTGCCTGGTATATGTGTTGGCATTAGTTTCCTACAAATAACAAATTATTGCAAACCGGGTGGCTTCAAACGACAGAAATGTATTCCCTCACAATCCAGGCTGCCAGAAGCCCAAAAGCAAGGTGTTGGCAGGGCCACCTCCCCTCTGAAAACCTGTAGGGGAGGGTCGTTCCTGCCTGTCCCAGCTTCGGGGTTGACAGCATTCCTTGGCTTGTAGCTGCGTCCCTCCGGTCTCTGCCTTCATCTTTACATGACATCCTCCTCTGTGCTGACTCCCTCTTCCTCCAAGGGCACCAATCATGCTGGACTGAGGGCTCACCCAAGTCCACTATGACCTCTTCTTAGCTTACTGCACCTGCAGTGACCTGATTTCCAAATAAGGTCACATTCACAGGTACTGGGGGATAGGACTCCAACGTAACAGCCACCTTTAGCTGTCAGAGTAGACATCCCTTCCTCCAAGGTGACTGAGCGCTCCAGGGTGGGCAGTCAGTCTTCAGCTCTGTCTTTAGCTGGTGTCCTTGACCATTCTTCTCTCATCTCAGATGAGTGTGTGTGCCCAGTGGACGTGCCTGTCTGTGTGTGTCTCTGACTTGAATGTACGCTCCTTGAGCACTGGACTCCGTGCCCACTGATTCTGCAGAGCGTGACAAAGTGCAGCCACAGTGTAGATGTTCAATACGTGTTTATTAATTCAACTTCAAAGTGAGTGGCAGGCTGGGGGAGGCAGCGGCGGCCTGAAGACTGGACGACATAAAGGAATAAGACTGTAACCTACACCCATCTAGTGCTTTATATTTTCAATGTTTCCAAAGCCATTATTTCATGGAATCCGCACAGCAATCCAGCAAGATAGACCAGGCAAGTGTGAGTGTCCCCAGCTTGCAGAGAAGAGCGCAGAAGTGAAGCTCACGGTGGGAGAAAATGCCGTGGCTAAGACAGGACCTCTGGCTGTCGGAGCCGGAGGAGCCCGGTAAGGCTGGGTCTGCTTTCCTCCTCTCAGCCATGAGCCAGCAGGGGCCGAAGCAGTGAAGTGGTTCTCTTACAATACCCTCGCTGCTGACTAACAGAGCTGGAATTGGAGTCTGAGCACTTCAATTTCTAATCAAATTCCAAGCATGCTTGTGCAATGGCAGGGTCATCGCAGCAAGTGTGCGCCCTTGGGAGAGGATGCCACGGCAGGGCAACAGTCATCCGAATACACCTGGATGGCGCCAGACGGCCTGGGTGGGGATGCTGACTCCACCCTCCCGGGCGTGGCGAGCTTCAAGGATACCTTGGTGAGGGACCTTGAGCAATCTGACCTTGAGGGATAATCGATACATTACAAGGGACCTCGTGAACTGATTCACACCAAGGCATCTGTGATTAATGGGATGTTTATCCCAGTTGAACCTATTTTTTAAAAGAGAATGCCTCCGGTGTCACCTGACACGGCACTCAACAAACAGCGGATGACTGAACGCAGGTGGAAGCCAGGCACCGCTGAACTTGAAGGTGGCCAGAGGGACCCTCTCGGAATTCCTCGGTTTATTCCACAGACTCGACACATCACCCGTTCCCATGTGTCCAGGGTTTGCATAGCCCTGAAAACTCTATAGGGGTGAATGAGTACAAATGAATGAATTAGGGGAACTTGACATTGTAATACAAATTATTATAATAGGAGATAGAGTGGACCATTCTAACGAAGACATTGGCTAATAGATTGCTGGGGCCAAAAGCCCGTAAAACACATCAAGAAGGATTTTGAAAGCAAAGCTGGAAATGTGTCCTTACTTTTATATGTGACCTAGAATACCATATGCATTCTTAACTATCATATGTCCAGAACATGTCTTGGGGAAGAACCATTAAAATAATCACAAGAATTAGAAGCTGATGTTGGTGTTAGAATAAAAAGGTTAGGTTTTGTTGTTGTTGTTGTTTTTTAAATTTTTTAGCCTGGAAAGAGGATGGTTCAGGGGCAAACTAGAGAATAATTTCTGCATAGCTTTACTGTCCGTTAGACAATATTTATCACATGCCTGCTTGGTCCAGGCACCTGGAGATGCAGGAATCAAAATGCACAAGACAGATCAAGCCTTGCCCTTGTGGGGTCTTTGGATGTTAATATGAATTTATTTACCAAATTTTGGAAGATTATCTCATGAAGCTTGGAAGGACTACATTTAGAATCAACAGAAAAATCCATGCCAAAAAAAAAAAGAAAAAGAAAAAAAATCCCACGCACAGTGCCCGGGACTAGAGAGGCATCCAATGGATAGTTGGTGACTTTCTGGAACAAAAGAAGTGTTGATATTCTCATTGTGATATTAAAACTCCTATAGAAAAAATAGGCGAAGGACAGCAGGCAATTCAGAAAGGAGAGATACAAATGGGCAAACAAATTACACGCAAATAAAAATATATGCCAAGTTACGTGCAGCTAAAATAGAACAGTGTTCAGTTGCTCCATAGCTGGAAGAGAATAATGACTTGAGACCAAGAAGAGACTGAGAGATTAGAAATAGGTTCTGATAAATCCACACAAGGTACGTAATGAGTGATTAGTGAGAACCTGGATATGGGAGGCTATGAAAAGCAGCACTTGAAAACAGTTCTGAGGTTCCCTGCCTCTCCGCTCGCTGAGTCCAGCCCCAGCTTTCCGTTCAGGTCCGCAGATCCGTTTCTCCGGATCCCCGGGGGAGGCAGAAGAACGCCCAGCTGCATGTCTGACACCCGGCCCGGCTGGGCTTCCTTCTGTGACAGTGGCCCGAGCTCGTTAGAGTAAGAACTTGCGAAATAAAAGCTAAGAGTGGCCGGGTTAAAGCCGACCTGGCCAGTGTCGCTCCAACATGTGCGGTTTATGGACACAGAAAACAGTCATTAAAGAGAGGGCTGTGTGCTTGCCAGCAGTCATGTTTGTGATCATTGTTTGCCCATCGCTCTGTTACATCATCTCCACGATCAAAACCTCGAACATTCCACTAAGTCCCAGAGCGTTCGAACCGGTGCACAGACCGGCGCTGTCAGGGCCACACGCGTGCTCGCCGTTCTCGCCGGGGCTCAGCCCACGCGTCCCTTTCATAACTGTTCTGGGATCTTTCTAGCAAACACCTGGAACTCGCTCCTCTCTGGAACCAGGTACGGTGGACCCGGCGTTGTATTTGCTCAGCACCCGATGTTTTCATTTCCAGGAGAAAGGGACAGAACACTCCGTCAAATAAACAATTGCCCAAAGTCTTGGGCAAGAGAAATTGGGACAGGAAGCAGACAGTGGACTCCTTGCCTCAGGTAAGTGCCTGATAAGGTAAACACGCCGCGTACAATGAGTTCCTGTCCTCCTCTGATAAATATTTATATGCTGAGCCCTGCGTTTAGAGGCACTAAACCATTTCTCAGGCTGAACATTGACCTTTGGATACAAAGCACGGGGCTAATTTCGCAGGTGATGTAATTAATTTTTGCGGCTCGAAGCTGTGCTGGGAACAAGAGAAATTGTTGTTTCTGCGATTGTTGAAGAAGTGATTCAGTGGGTGTGGCCGCTGTCAGGCCCCACTGTCGGCTTACAGTCTGACACTTCTCTCAGTCACACCTGGAATTCGGTCACACCGGCGATTTGAGGAGGATGAGGGCCCAGGAGCTGATCGCAAGCACCCTCGGGGTCCCCGGACACCGGAAGGCGTGACGGACTCTGCGTGGCCTCGCGTGATTTCTCAGAGGACACTGAGGACCTTCGTTTTCGGACACTGGCTTGGCGTGGCCCACAGTCTCTGCGAGCGAGACACGTTGACCTTGAACGTAAATAAAACGTGCAGGCAAACCGTGCTCTTCGGGTGAGCGAGATGAACCCCACCCCAAACCAAAGTGAAAGGCAGTGACAGGCCAGGAAAGACATTTCCCTCAAAACAGCACCACCTCCTTTCTCGGTGGTGACCCAGGTCCATCCTGTCGCATCCGTCTCTCACCCCAATGTTCGGTGTATCCTCCCTTCTTGTTTCACCCCTGAAACGTCTCAGACCCACATCCTGCCCCCACAGCAGTTCTCTGCTTTCTGCCACCTGCTGCCTGCCCAGGCCCGGACGGGGAGACCCAAGGCGTGGTCTTGCCCCACGGGGGGCTTCCAGGTCTGTTTGTCGTTCAGTGGGGCCTCTCCAGGTCCACCTCCAGACCCGCCCTTCACCGTCTTGCAGATTGTCCTTCCAAACACCACGTTCACTGCTGCCGCTGTCCCTCTGAACTGTGCACTTCAGAATGCGTACGATGGTAAACTTTCGATTTTGCCACACAGTAGGTGCTCAATAAATGCATGTTGGATGAATAACCAAAGTATCACAGTGATATCCGAACTGTGAGAGGTCATGGTCTCAAAGGCATCGAGTCATCCATGAACTCTGATGTGTTAACCCCCCAGGGGCCTGAAGCTGATGACCTTGAACAAGTCATTTGACCTTTCTGAGGTTGAGTTTCCTTTTTTAGGAAATAAAGAGCTGAACTGGATGATTCCTGGGGGTGGGGGCATCTTCCTACTTCTAAAATTCCACAACTGTATCAGAATATAACTACTTACTGCCGACTTTCTGTTTCTATTTCCTTCTCTTCCCACTGGGGAAGGACTAAATAAGGATTTTCTCATTTTAAAGTGTTCTGCCTTTCGGCGTGTATGTCTTCATACTATTGCTTTTTAATGGTTTGAACTATATTTTACAGCCTGGACCTGTTCCGAGGTGCCTAACAGAACTTTTCAAAGCGGGGCTGTTTGGATGACAAGAGAATAAAAAAAATAACACAGTAATAGCTTTAGGCTGCTATTAAAATAACTGCAAAATCCTCCCCACGTGGGATTGTAAAGAGTGAACGTACGAAGATTTCTTCCAGTGTTTTCAGTCTAGACTCTTCTGAAATGTCTGAGCGTTTGTGCGTAATCATTAACTTTTATTATGGACATGCTGGGCTTTATTGCAGAAATAATGTAATTACTTGCTAGCTCTTCATCAGCTCGCCAAGGCGGGAGGATGGACGTGGAGCACGCCTGGATGTTGGGTGGATTTTCCTCCGCGCTTCCCAGGGGCCCCCTCGGGAAAGGCCCTGATGTGGACACCTCAGCTGGCTGTGAATCGAGCAAAGCTCCTGTGGTCTCGTGCTCGGACGAGAGGTAAACCACAGAAAGCCTCAGCTTCCCGTTTGCTACCAGTGTTTTCATTTCCTTTCTCTCTCTCTTTTTTAAAAAAATATTTTTTCTTTATTGATTTTAGAGAGAGAGGAAAGGAGAGGGAGAGATAGAAACATCGATGAGAGGGAACATCGATTGGCTGCCTCCTGCATGCCCCCTACTGGGGATCGGGCCCACAACCTGGGCATGTGCCCTGACCAGGAATTGAACCGGTGACCTCCTGGTGCATGGTTGACGCTCAACCACTGAGACACACCGGCCGGGCTTTTCTTTCTCTTTCTTGGTGGCGATGGCAGTCACCAGCTTCAGAATTTTATTTCCCCTCCCCTCTGCTGCCTACGTAGGGCCCTCTGCTTCCTAATTCCCTTCATCAGTGACCCAGGGACCCTGGGGTCCCCTTCTCTCTCCAGCACCGAGTGTGCGCAATGCAAAAGTTGTCTCAGGCGCAGCAGACGTTGAACACCAACAGCCAATGTTACGAACATAAGCTGTCCCTGATTTTTCTAAAAGTGAACTGAGCTTGGAAATCAGTGTTAGTTATGACGTTGGCTAGTGGTTCACAGAGGGAATAGTCACAGGATGGATACAGGGGGGCTGGAAAAATAATTTTTTTTGAAAATGGAACCTTTTTATTTTTAACAGCTTTATTGAGACATAACTCACATACCATAAAGTCCACCCTTTTAAAGTGTACAATTCTATGGCTTTTAGTGTACTCACAGAGGTGTGCAACCAAGACCACGACCAATTTTCATCATCCCAAAGAGACACTCGCCCTCTTGGCCGTCACCCCTGCAGCCCTCCCATTCTCCCCGGTCCCTGGGCAGCCTACCTTCTGTCTCTGTGGATTCCCTCTTCTGAACATTTCATGTAAATGGAATCATACAATACGTGGTCTTTTGTTGTTGTTTTTTTAAATATGTTTTTATTGATTTTTTAGAGAGAGAGGAAGGGAGAGAGAGATAGAAACCTCCATGTGAGAGAGAAACATCGATCGGCTGCCTCCTGCACGCCCCCCACTGGGGATCGAGCCTGCAACCCAGGCGTGTGCCCTGACCGGGAATCGAACCGGGACCTCTCAGTCCATGGGACCATGTGCAATCCACTGACCACACCGGCCGGGCAATATGTGTTCTTTTGTATCTGGCTTCTTTCACTCAGCGTGTTTTCAAGGTTCATGTTGCAACATGTATCAGAACTTCATTCCGTTCCCTGCCAAATAATAACAACCCCTGGGGTGGAGAGCCACGGTCGGCTTATCCACTCACCAGCGACGCGTCATTCAGCGCTGGAGCTGAAAGGGACGTGGCGGACCCTCTAACGCAACCCTCACATTTACAGAGAAAAGAGGTGCAGAGTGGGGAGGTGGCCTGGGCAAGGCGACCCAGCCAGACTGGGAGAAGCTGGCATTAGAGCTTTGATTTCTGTAAATCATGAAGATTTTCCAGCACGCTGAAAAGTATAGAAAAAAAATCTAATGAACATACACGAACCCACCACCCAGCTTTGAAACCTTCTTCTCATCTTTGCCTGTTATATCATTTAAAGAATAAAATAGCCCTGGCTGGTTTGGCTCAGTGGTTAGAGCGTCGGCCTGTGGACTGATGAGTCCCGGGTTCAATTCTGGTCAAGGGCACGTACGTCGGTTGTGATTCGGTCCTGGCCCCGATCAGAGTCATGCAGGAGGCAGCCAGTCAGTGTGTCCCTCTCACATTGATGTTTCTCTCTCTCTGTTTCCCTCTCTCCCACTCTTTCTGAAGATAAATGCAAAAATATCCTCAGGTGAGAATTAAAAAAAAAAAAAGAATAATAATAAAATACTAGAGGTACGTTTGAAGCTATGTACCCTGCTCCCTGGTCCCTGATCCTGGCCCCTCTGTTCCCAGGAAGAACTACTTTTCCGACTTTACTTCCACAGGTTTTAATTCTATCACGACGAACACACATGCATCCTATTTTGTGCACGTATCCAAACTTTATACAAATAGCATCAAACCGTATGTATGCATCCATCTGTAATTTGCTTTTTACCGTGTTCTGTTTTTGAGATTTAGCTGTGTTGACACAGGTAGCTGTGGTCGACTATATTCACTGATATATAGCATCTATTTTTAAACTATGCCAGCATTTATTAATCTCTACACCCCGATAAGTATTTAGATCAAGGGTCAACAGACTGAGAATCAGATTATAACGATTTCAGGCTTTGCAGGTCAAATGTTCTCTGTTGCAACTACTTCACGGTTACGGCAGCTATAAAACAGCCTCGGACAATAGGAAAACAAATGGGCGTGTTCCAATAAAACGTCACTGAAACAGGCCGCAGCCCTGATTGTAACGCTCGTTCACTGCGCATTTGGGTTCCCGCTCTGGGAGCTCCCTGCTCATTGCCTCTCCTCCTTTCTCTTCTGGGGTCTCTTTTACTTAATTCCTTGTAGGAGCCCTTTGTAAATTCTAAATGCTCATCATGGGTTGATTACAAACTGCATTGATCTTCTCCCAGTCCATTGCTTGCATTGCCCTTGTGTTTAGGTGGTTGTTTGACGGACCGGAGTTGCTCATTTTACTCAACTGTCCATCTGTTTCTTTATGGTTTGTACTTCTGAGTCCTATTTAAGAAATCCTTTTAAAATGTCATTGTCTCCTAATTTTCCAAATGTTTCCAATTTTGCTTCTTACATTGAATTCGCCTGGAATTTACTTGTGTGTTTGGTGTGAAGTAAATTCGTTTATTTATTTTTTCTATTTTTTTTTATTTTTTATCCTCGCCTGAGGACATTTTTGCATTATCTTCAGATAGAGCGGGAGGAAGAGAGGGAGAAAGAGAGAGAAACATCGATGTGAGAGAGACACATCGACTGGTTGCCACTCACACAACCCCAACTGGGGCCGGGGACAAACCGCAACCGAGGTACGTGACCTTAGTGGGAACTGAACCCGGGTCTCTCTGGTCTGTGGGCCGACACTCTAACCGCTGAGCCAAACTGGCCAGGACCATTTATTTTTTCTATAAGCACCATCCGCTGCTTAGCTCTAAGTATTGACTAGTCCATCCTTGTATTGCTGACCTACTGCAGGGGAGAAAAAACATTTCCCCTGCAACCCTCTTAGGTTCTCAGCTGGGGCTCTGTAACACAAGATTAACAGACGAAAATGCATAACAAAGGAATATCAGTTTAATGTGACATTGGAGCCTTCCTAAGGAAATGAGGACCCAGAGAGACAGTTACACCTCAGTGTTTTTGTACTAGGTTTGGTGAAGAGTGGAAAGTTGCGGGAAAATATGAAAAGACAAAGGGGTATGAGCTCAGCGTGGTAAAGGAGGCCAAACAGCAAGGCCCGTTCATTCCAATTCCTCTCGGTGCCCCTCTGTCTTTGGAGATAAGGATGCTCCTTTCCCCCAGGTATCGGAAGGCACCTCTCATGACAGTTTTATGATCTGCTTCAGGGGAAGGTCAGAGAATCCTTCCTGCACCTGCCATTTCTCAAATGCAGTTTGAAACATTCAGTTTAAAACATTCACTATGCCAAGGTGCCATATCTTGGGGGGAACACGTCCTGAACCCTGTCACAACAATGCCATCTCTATCACATAAGTAATATCTTATATCTGTGGGTGTATTTTTGGACTCTATTCCTGTAGTCTGTTTGTTTCTGGGCCAATACCAGATGTCCTAATTCCTGTAAGTTTATCATAAATCCTGATATGTAGAAGGGCAACCCCCCACTGCCCCAACTTTCCACCTTGCCTTCTTTCTTCAAAATGGTCTTAGTTTTGGTTGTTTGCTCTTCTGTCTAAACTCCAGGGTAAGCTTGTCAATTCCTCAAAATTCCTTATGGGACTTTTGATTCGTATGACACTGAATTTGTGTATTAATATTGGGGTGTACTAACATCTTTATGAGATACTGACTATATCCATGAACATGGTACATAGCCCTCCTTTTTTTAATGTCTCAATACACACATTTTAAACAATTTTATAAACTGTAATTTATAAATTTTATCCTTATAGTTTTATAATGTTCTTTATAAATGTCTTACACATCTTCTGTTATATTTATTCCTTGGTGATGCAAATTCTCTTGCTCTCGAACATGGTAATTTAAAAATTACAGTGTTGCTGTTATATAGGAATACACTTGAGTTTTATATAGTAACTTGAAATCCAGCAACCGTGTAAACTCTCTTAGTTCCAAAAAGTTTATTAGTTCTAAAATTCAGTTTATTAGAATTTGTTTATTAGACTTTTATGTAGGTGATCATATTATCTGTGATAACTGTCATAACAGTTTTGTTTTTTTCCTTTCCACCTGACATCTTTTACTAATTTTTGTCCATTCTTAATGCAGAGGTTCAGACCTGAATCCACCTGAATGGAAATGGTGACAGTGGGCATTGCTGTCCTCATGCCTGACATTAAAAGAATGTCTTATTTATTTATTTATTTATTTATTTATTTATTTATTTATCCTCACCCGAGGACATTTTTTTGCATTTCAGATAGAGTGGGAGGGAGAAAGGGAGAAAAAGAGAGAGAGACACATCGACTGGTTGCCACCCACACAACCCCAGCCGGGGCAGGGGACAAACTGCAACCGAAGTACGTGCCCTTAGCAGGAACCAAACCCAGGACTCTCTGGTCCTCAGGCTGATGCTCTAACTGCTGAGCCAAACTGGCCAGGGCAAAGGAATGTTTCTCATTTAATTTTTAAGTGTGATATTTACTGTAGGTTTTCAGCAAATGCCTCTGCCCCCCAATTATGGAAGATCCTGCCTGTTTCTAGTGAGTTATGAATCTTTACCCTAGTTTCTAAAATAGTTTTATTAATTAATATTGTATTATGGAAGTAAGATATGCTCAGAGAAACAGCAATCAAATAGATGAAAAGTAAAATGACCTTTTTCAGCCCCGGCCCTTCTCTTCAGACAAAATCACTGGTAACATTTTGTCTTTTCTTCCAAAAATTTTCAATGCATATATAAGCACATATTTATATGCCTCCTTTTTCTCCTACACAAATAGATCACACCGTACATACTGTTCTATAGTTTACTTTTTTTCCAGTGAAATCTCTTGAATGTTATTCAGTATCAGTACACACTGGTCTACTTCATTCTTTTTCATGGCTGCATAGTATTCCACTGTGTGGATGCCCATGATTGGTTTAACCAATTCCCTATTAAGGAACATTCAGGCTGTTTCCCTATTTGTTTATTAGTCTGTTTGTTGGTTGTTACACATAATGCCTCAATGAACGTCCTTGAACATATACCTTTGTACATTTGTGTGGGCGCATCTATAGGATAAATAAGAAAATTCCTAGTTTTAAACTCCATTGTCTAACCCTCATACCCCTTTTCCTGAACACCCCGCTCTTCACTCAGGGAGACTCAGGAAGATTGTACTTGCTTCAGTCCAGATCCTCCAGGGCACACAGGTCTTTGCATCTCCTTCTTTCTGGCAAGAAGACAAACCAGGGCACAGAGAACAGACAGCCTGTCTCTGGCACTTGTCCTGTGGACCCATTGCTTCCTCTCAGCCTGTCTCAGCCTCTGCAGACTTTGGACCTAATTGTGTACCTAGACTCACAGCGTCTCCTGCTCCTTCCTCTCCTGTGGCCTGCCTACTTGGGTGCCTGGTACCTGCAGGCTCCTCCCCACCTTCAAGGACACCCTGGTGTTGGACTTGGCTCTGACATCTGCTTGCTCTTCCTTAGGCCAAAGAACTCAGATTCCCACTTTGTGTCTCCTGCATGTGTGATATTTGTTTGCTTCTTCTTACGCTAACTGACCTCCCCTCCCCCCGAACAGCCTGATCTTGGTCCCATGACTTTGTACGGGATTAGAATATGCCATCCCAAGATATGCCACTTGGCATGAGGATTGTTTTGGGCGGAATGGAATTGAGAAAAAGCGGACACAAGAAGGGCTCTCCGCCCTCCTTTTATCTGCCTAAAAGCAGGGCATAAACTCTCCTATGAAGGTGTATCCCCTCTCCCACACTAGGAGCGCAGCCCTTAGCACCAGAGACGGAGATAGTACCGAGGTGAATCTGCAAACACGCTCTCACCTAACCCCACATAACCCTTCTCCACCATTAGTTCCCCCCATACATTCGACTTCCCACAACTTACTGCCCCTCAACGCCCCTTTCCTTTGTCTCGACATTTTCCCACAATATATTGATTTTTGTTATAATGCTATATAAGTCCCCAATTAAAAAGGGTTTTCACTTGTTTTCTGTGAAGCTCCCATTCACATAAAAATAAGAATAAAATCTCTGTGCCTTTTCTCCTATTACTTTGTCTTTTGTCAATCTAATTTTAATTTGCATGCCCCAGATACAGGGTCTAACAGGGTAGAGGAAAAGTGTTTCCTCCCTACACATTCCAGGCCCCACTCTCAACCACAACCCAGTGCGGACGGGGCACCCACAAAGGGCACTTACACTGTTGATGGCACACTCCGATAATTCTGTACCCCGCCCCCAACCAGGGCAGTCTTTTAAAATGAAAATCAGATCATGTCGCTTCCTTTTGTAACCTTCTATGGATTCTCAACACAGTTAGAAAAAAACCCAAACACCACACAGTGTCCTGCCTCTCACTCCCGTCTTCCAACCCCCTCCAACCATGGGGGCCTTCCAGTTCCTTCTCGGCTCCTGCTCTTTGTCACTTGAAGGCTTTGACTTTGCAAGGCTCAGCGTCATCCCCAACGCCTCACCACCCCACTAAAAAGTATTCTTCTGGATCACCGCACCTCCTTCTCTTCTTTTATCAGGAATTGATCATGGCTCTCCCACAAGAATGTAACTGACTCTCCTCGGAGGAATTACCTGTCTCCTTAATGGGGTGGCAGCCATATGCCCCACCTTCCCGGAGGGTGTGGCAAAAGCTTGGCCAATCAAACTCCCTGCTCTGGAATTTGACCCTTGACCCTTGTGGCATTAGAATCTATAACAACAAAACAATGGAGCAGATTTATTTCAAAGGTGGTGCCCTGGAGAGTAGGCTGTTCTTTTCACAGCCTGTCCTCGCCTGCCCACCCACCCTTCTCCCCACACTCCTGCCCCTCCTCCTCCTTCTTTACCCTGCCCTGTGTGTTCAGCTTTAACGTCTATGTGCTTTCCAGGTCCTTCCTCCAACCTTCCTTTCTCATCAGTTTAGCTGGCTCGAGTTCTATTTGCATTCACAGAGCCCTGCCTGGCTCTCTCCACCCTCCATGCCACCTCTAGCCACCTCCACCCCATTCACGGTGCCCAGTTCCATGTCGGCAGACAGAAGCCCCCGTAGGTACTTGACGAAGGAATAACAAAGGCACTCTCAGGGGAAAGGGCATGCGGAAAGGAATAGGAGTGAGGTGCTGGGAGAAGGGAGCAAACAAGAACTAGTCATTGCATCCCATGCCTTTGTTTTGTTTCTGCTGTTTCCTTTGGCATGGACACGTGGCTTCCAGGAGGCGTCTGGAAGCCACGAGTGAAGCCTCTGTCCCGTAAATGACTCAGCACTGAACTATCCGACCACCTCTACCATTGTGGGTTAGACAGCAGTGACCGTGTGGAATGTTCCTCTCTCTTCGTGAAAGGGGAAGTTGTACCTGATGAGGGCGTGGGCCAGCTGGCGTCTCCTCACCTTTCAGATCATCTCAGTGCTGGGATCACCCCCTTGACTACACCTCTTGACTGCATGTGCTGTGAGCCTGAGTCTTCCTCTTGGGAAACTGATACTTCGCCTCACTTCGGTGAGAAGGTGGGAATGGGCCCCGATTTGCACTTTCCGGGTAGGAAATACACGCACATGGCCCGGCCGGTGTGGCTCAGTGGTTGAGCGTCGACCCGTGCACCAAAAGGTCGCTGGTTCAATTCCTGGTCAGGGCACATGCCCAGGTTGTGGGCCCGATCCCCAGTGGGGGGCATGCAGGAGGCGGCCGATCGATGTCCTCTCTCATCCTTGTTTCTCTCTCCCTCTCCCTCTCAAATCAATAAAGAAAAAAGAGTTTTTTTAAATAAAGAAGAAAGAAAATACACGCACAGGAACGGGGCACTGAATGCTTCGTGAGGGCTGCGGTCTGCCCGGGCACTCACCGTCCCTGTGCCCAGCTCTGCAGGAGCTCCAATGACTGCATTTCATTACCTGCACCCACTGTGTCCCCTCCCCCTTGCTGGCTTCCTCTCTCCCTCATCTCAGGGTGAATTCCACACCCTCCGGGAGGCGTCCTCTGACCTCCCCTCCCTGGGCAGGTCCCTCTGTTTCCAGCTTAGCCCCTCGTTTCTTCGAGGTCAGCGTGCAATGATTGTATTTATCAGTCTGTTTGCTTGTTTTGGTGTTGGTTTTGCTTGCTTCCTGCCATTGGAGGGTCAGACCCAGGAGGGCAGGGACTGTGACTGTCTCGGTCACCACGTGTGAACAGTACCTACCCCAGGCTGGGCCCTGGCTGATGTCCAGCAGCTTCGGTGGGTGCAGGGAGCTGACTCGGGGAAGAGGCCTTGGCAGACGTCACTCAGGGATGGAGTTTCTCCTGGGTCCCGGGAGCCTGTGGAACGCTAGGACACAGCTAACTGTCCTTCCTTCTCTTACCTGCGCCTTACGTCCCTCTTCTGCCCGCATCCCCCACACCTGCGGCCAGGTCTCTCTTTGGATGGGGCACACCCTTGCATGGTCTGCTTCGTTCTCTGAGATCCTGCTTCCAGCCACAGGGGTTATTTCCGCCTGTCCTAACTGTCGCTGGGGGAGTCACCGGGCACTTGCCCCACTCGGGTTCTTCCTATGTCACACCGAGTCCTCCAGGCAACCCAAACCTCTGTGCCTGGGCGCTGCTCTCCCTCCACCGAGAAGCTCCGAGCTGGCTCGTGCGCCACCAGGTCCTGGGCAAACACATTCTTGACCCTGGCCCAAGGCTCACGTCCAGCCAAGAGCCTCTGCATTCCAGAACCTTCAGATGTGCAAGGTCCGTGAAGGAGACACACAAACAGCCAACCATTCTTCTCCCTCAGCTTCTCTTTCAACTGTTCCATGGCCGCAGGAAGCTGGGGCGAGCCCCCCTCCTCTGCAGTGTTGGGCCCAGGACCCCTCAGTCTCCTGATGGTGCTCCGCGGGCCGGAGGCCGCTGGGTGAAAGGTGCAGCAGGTGACGGGCAGGTGGCCGTGCCAGGTAACACTCTGGGGAGAGAGCACCTCTCCCACGGCCACGTCAGGTCCACTCAGCTGGCTGCTCCCCTTGACGGGGAGCACCCCACCTTGGTGACTCACCTGTCTCCCGGAGCGCTTCGTTGGCCCTGCTTCTCTGAAAGATGCGGTTTCTCCCTGGGCCTCCAGTTCTCCTGCCCGATGGGGTCTGCTGCCCCCCACTTCTGGCTGATCTGGGTTTTGACGCCTCGAACCTTCTGTGTTCTGCGAGCATGCGTGCCCCGGGGCTGTTCTCAGGAAGGCCCAGGTTCTCCATACCTGGGAGTCTCGGGGAACAGCTGGGCTTTCTGCTCTCTTCCCCGTCTCATTCCTCTGCTTTCTTTCACCTTGTCCTGGGTTTGGGAATAAGACTCTTGTCCCTGCTGCATTGCAGGACTGGTTCCATTTAGAGAGGTCCGTGAGGTCAGGCTCGTCTCTGCCCGGCTCATCCCCACGTCCCAGCACCTAGCGTGGTCCCTGCACAGCACAGGTGCTCCGCACCTTTGCTAAGTGAGCGGATGAATTTCTGGGAACTCGTCATCCTCTTTGAGAGCCAGCACCGGTCCTGAGCCGCCTGTCTTCTCTTGGACCCAGCGACCAGCTTGCACTCGCTGCCCATCCCTGGGGCTGTCGTCCTGTGTCCTGGATGGGACTGGACCCAAGACGGATTCTGACCCTCCGTGGCTGTGAGATGGTGAAGCCCCTGCTCCGGGGCTGGGCATGGTGCATACAGGCAGGCACAATGATCACACCGCCAGGATGACCACGAGGAGGAGGAGGAGCGTGATGACAGAGGCGAGGGTGGTGACGTAGGCCAGGAGGAGGACTCTCTGGCTAATAAAGACTTGGCTCCATCAGCAAGTGACGATCAATTGGCACCACCATGGAGAGCAGCCGGGCAGGGCCTCACCGGGCAGATGGGAAGAAAACCCTCCGAGGAAGAAAAGCAACCACATTGGTTTTGTTTTCAACTCGTACATCTCTGGAGTCAGCATCTCTCATCTGTCTGTCTCCAGACTCAAGAAATGGATACTCGTGGTGGTGCTGGGGAGGATACAAATAGATTCCATGATATGGGGAGAAATTAAATATTTCTCCCCCAAATTATTTATCATACAGTAAAATCTTATAGATCAGATTAAATTATAAGACCACCCATCTTAAGTAATCTAATTAGATAATACCGTAGAGAGAAAACAAACTTTCCTCATTCCTCTTAGGTTCTGTGCCTGGGGCCTGCGAACTAGACTGACAAAAACCAGATTACCAGGAGAAAAGGCATATACATTTTATTTGATGTTAATATATATTAATTAAATCTTCACCCGAGGATATTTTTCCATCTATCCTCAGACAGAGTGGGAGGGAGAGACGGGGGGGAGGGGGGGAGAGAGAGAGAGAAACATCAATGTGAGAGAGACACATCGACTGGCTGCCTCCTGCATGACCCGAACCATGAGGCCAGGGACTGAACTGAAACCGAGGTACGTGCCCTTGACTGGAATCAAACCCACACCTTTTTGGTCCTCAGGCCAAGGCTCCAACCGCTGAGCCAAAATGGCCAGGGCTGATGTCACTATTTTAATTTTAACATGCATAGAAGGCGTCATAGAAAAGAAAGATCCAAAGAAACAGTTAAACTCGGTGGGGAGGGGCTTATACACCATTTTAACAAAGAGCCATAGGTTTTGAGAAGTGACGAGACCGAGGAAGAGAGGTTGGGCTTCTAGAGGTAGCAAGCTGTGAGAAGGTAGAGATGTTGGAGAAACCAGCGGACGATGGAGTTGTTCAGAAAGGTTTGCTGTGCGGACTCATCTTGGTGACATCTCTGTCGCTGGTGATGAAGGCTGTTCTCTTCCTGCATGAGAGGGGGACATCTTCCCACGGGAAATGTACGCCCCACATTTCGGCAGAGAGCTGGAGGGTGCTTGTCACGTGTCTGCTTTCTCTCAGTTGCCTTCAGACCAAAGTAATCCTTACGCCAAAGTGGCATGTTTTGATCCCCGTCAACATTTTAAAAGAAATTTGGTTACAGTACCCTCAAAACCGTATAGAAACCCACAGTAGAGGAGAATAGAATCTTGCCCTCTGGAGACATTGGCCGATTTCTTTAGGGAACGGAGAAGAATCATGTCAATCAACACGGAATTACTAATATACATGGGGGCTTCTAACATCACGACAGACATGCTTTCCTTTCGTGTAAATGAAATGTTTTCCCTTTGATCTTTCTTGTTCAGCAAAACTCCTTCTACATTGTGTGTAAACTGCCTACTTCAAACTAGTGACGTTGAAATAAATGATTTAGAAGAGAGTAAATCATTTCAGAGGACAAATACCTTATTTCTAGGTTTCCTAAAAGGCACAGTTTTAGGACACCCACGAATGGAGGGGACAGAGGTCGCTGACCTTCCAGATGCTTTTTCCCCGTCTCCCCTCTGCTCTGCCAGAGCTTGGCCAGCTGTCTCAGGTGCCTGGGCTCTTGCCAGCTCACGTTAGCACCGGAGGGCAGGCCAGCCTTCCTCTCGAGCTGTGCATAGCACGGAAGATAACAGAGAGCAGTTTCGGGCAGAAAGCATTAACTCCAGGTACAGCTACCTTCTGCGTGGATCACAGGGAAGGCTCAGACTGGCGCTCCTTCACATCTAGGAACACAATGAGTGATGCCTACTTAGAGCGTTTCCTTCAGAAACCCCAATGTTTCTGCAAAAGTACATTTTAAACACACTCTTTCCATGCCCGGCCGGTGTGGCTCAGTGGTTGATCATCGGCCCATGCACCAAGAGGTTGCCGGCTTGATTCCCGGTCAGGGCACGTGCCCAGGTGGTGGGCCCGATCCCCAGTGGGAGGCATGCAGGAGGCGGACAGTCGATGTTCTCTCTCATCGATGTTTCTATCTCTCTCTCCCTCTCCCTTCCTCTCTCTCTAAAATCAATAAAGAAAAAAAATTTAAACATACTCTTCCCACCTCCTGAAATATAAAGGTAAGAAGAAGGAATTAATTAGGCCCAAATGACAGGAGACCAGATTAATTGGAGAGTTACACTCACTGGAACGTTAGAAGTAGTTTTTGCCCTTTGCTCCTAGGAGTGCTATAATTTTCATAACTGTTCTATAAATAACTTTTTTCCTTTATTGATTTTAGAGAGAGAGGAAGTGAGAGGGAGAGGGAGATAGAAACATCACTGAGAGAGAACATCGATTGGCCGCCTCCTGCATGCCCCCCACTGGGGATCGGGCCCACAACCTGGGCATGTGCCCTGACAGGGAATCGAACTGGTGACTTCTTGGTGCATGGGTCGATGCTCAACCACTGAACCACACCGGCCGGATTATAAATAACTCTTTAATGAAGCACTGAGGACTGAAATCAAGAGGAGAAGGCACTGTTTTAAATAGCCCACGGTTCAAGTCAGACTTGAGAATGGGTGTTTGCCTACTCTCTTTAGAATGGGTTAGATCTTAGCTCATGACCACCTACGCTCACAGAGGGGATTTCAGTAAGCACCCAGGTGGAGAGTAAGGAGAGCAGATTAAACACCCGAAGCCATCGTCTGCCAGCCCGGAATGGTCTCCATGCAGAGGCAGCCGTGAGAACATTCGAGGCGGCCAGGATGAGGGTGGTCTCAGCCCGAGCTCTTTGGGGCCCCACAAGAGACCAATTTCAGCAGTAAGCCTTTTCTGCCTCAACTTCCCCTTTAAATGGTGCCCGTCCATCAGGGAGGGCCCCCTCCCCCGCTGCTCCTTGGGCAGCAGGGCCCCTGCCAGCCACCAGGAGCTGCGGAATCTCTGCCTCCACTGGGGGTCTGCAACCCCTCCGCTCCCGCCCACAGACCCTTTGCTGGAAAGAGTAAAAGCAACACTGAGCAAAAGAGCATTACACCCCGATCCTTTTTCTTTTCAACACAACTGCTGGGCGAATGGGGTTCCAGTCTAGAGCTGAATGGGGTGGCTTTAGCCAAATCCAGGCTGTTTCAGAATAAACGTAGAATAAATTCTAAAGGCCCTGGCTCCTGAGAGGTAATGGAGCATCCATCTGCTCCAGGCAAAAGCAAAGGCCCAGGATGGAGTCTGTTCGGTGCTGAGCTGAGCCTGGCGGCCAAGCGCTGGAAGGTTACCCCGACCGGCTCCGCCAGCCCCAACAAGCCGGTCACCCGGGGAAGGCAGCAAACAATCCACGGGCAGTTGTTGCCAGAAGTGACTTCCAGGACTAGAAGTCCACGCCCTCCCTGGGCAACCCCTGGGAAATTTCTGTAAGTCCCGGTGATGAATGCACCGAGGGGGCAGCATACGGCCGCTGTGAAACTGTGGGTTCCTCACCCCTTGTCTTTCTCACATTTCCCAAGTGGCTCCTTGCTCTGCAGAGGGCACAGGCCGTCATCCCAGGCCAGGGCGCAAGAGAGGGAGCATCTCCTGGGGACCCGCCACCTTACCTGGGGACCCGCCCACCTTACCTAGGGACCCGCCCACCTTACCTGGCCAAACTCTACTGTCTGGGAACTGGGGCTCCAGGTCACCGCAGTGAGCCCGAAAGAGAGGACACAAGTGTCAGAGGATGTGTGTGTGTGAATCAAAAGCTAAATCCCTTTCCTCAAAAGTGTGATATCCGGGTGACCTCACAGGGGAACCCCCTAAGGGTGGGAGGATGGCCTGATTTTGGCCTGGAGAGGGGACGGGAGAGGGCTTGCGGAGTGAGTGGAGTGGGCGGCCTGGCGGGAGGATGTGGCCCACGTGGCTGTTGGCCGCGCGGGGAGGCTGTCTGACTGCCGCAGCCCAGCCTTGAACTTGGTCGGTCCGGTCCGTCTTCTGGGCCCCAGAGAAAACCCATGTGTGACGGGACCTGGGGCAGGAGGCCAGCCCTGTCCGCTCAGACAGCCCTTAGCGAAGCTCAGGTCTGGGGGCGCAGGAAAGCAAACGCGGGCGACAAGGCACTGGTCAGCCTCTTCAAGGCACGAGCACGAGTGGAGAAGGTGCCACCGCGCAAAGGGCTCTGGACGAATCCTAAATGCTTAAAAATCTCTTCAATCTCTGTGCGCCCCCCCCTTCCCTGGGGGCTCCGGGGAGAGGCAGCGGGCCCCCAGCTGCACCGCACCAAGCTGGGCTCACCGCCTGCCTTAAAGGGGGGCACAGCTTCTGGCCACCCGTGGGCAGGGGAGCACCTTGTCACCGGCACGGCCCCAAACCCCAGTCCGCTTCGAGGCTGACCTCTGGGCTTGGTCCTACATTTTCAACCCGGTTGGGCCCAACCCCTTTCCCCCTCCCCCTTCCCTGCTCCTCGCCCCCCTCTCTGGGACTGTTTCAGCCCAAATATGCTCCAGCACCCACTCTTCCCCACGTTGAGGAAATCTCACCCCTCCATGCCCGGCGCTCTCCCTTCCCTTCCCCGCGGACCTCTCCCAGCTCAGTCTACGGGGCTGACCCACCGCTGTCTGCGCTCCCCTCAAATACCCTCTTCAAACAAGGGGATTTCTGTGTTTGTCCTTTCAAACTTAAAGAAGGTGCGACAATATGCCGGGGACTCCCCGAACCCTTCACCCAGAGTCCCCAGCTGTGAACATGTGCCACACTGGCTTTAGCATTCTGCTGAAATATATGTATTTGTGTATCTATGTGTACATTTGTATTCACATGTGTTATGTGTGTGTGTATACATAACACACATGTATGTATTTGCAAGTAAATTGCAGACCTCACGTTTCTTTATCTCTAAGTGCTTGGCTAAGGACATTCCTGGCACAGTTAGCACACACACACACAAAGACTCTCTTAAGGACGTCCAGGGACCTCTGAGCTGCCCGGTGCAGTGGCCTCGCAGGGCTCATTGGCTTGACCTTTCCGCCCCCTGACTTCTGTCTCCCTGTCTCTCTCCTCCGATTCTCCCCTTTCTCGGACTCCTCTCCTGTCTCCCCTCAGAGGTGAGTCTCTCCAGGGCCTTGCCTTCTGTCTCATTTTCCAGCCTCTCCATGGAGGCGGCCGTGGGCTCCACTGGGTCGGCTGTCGCCATACTCACCCAGCACGGCCTCCCCATCCTGGGCCTTCTCCACTCCTACCCGAACACCCACGGTCTCCTAGGAACCACTGCCTGCATCCCTTGCCACGCTTCCACTCACTACTGTCAACTGGTCGCATCAAACACTGCAGTCCCTGTCCCTGCACTCTCACCTTTGAACTCTGCCCATGCAGACCCTTGCCCTGTCATTGGTCACACGCCCTGGCTTCCTGCATTCTGACTCATCTACTCCATCCCTGTGACGTCCACCTGGCCCAGATCCCCATTCTCCCTTGCCTGTTAGCTGGGCCTCCCACCTGGAGCCCTTTGCCCGTGTGGGGGTTCAGAACAGGCCTCCCCAAGATGCGCCACATTGGCACGTGAATTATTTTGGGCTGAAGGCGGTTGAGACCCTGGGGGCTCATGAGAAACTTTTACCTCTCCCTTAAAGAATTTCAGTTAGGAGCCTTGCCTATAAAATAAGAGTTAACACCACGAATAACTTTTTTTGACCTATCTGTATGGCGGGGCAAACTTCTAATTACTGACCATCTGCTCTTCTCGTCCTTTCTCTCCTCTGACGCCCCAGTGTGACTCTCAGCTCCGAATGTCACCTATACCTCTTTTCCCTTTCTGCCTCCCGTAGTGGGGGGTCTCTGACTCTCTCATGTAAGTGGGGTTCCCGTGTGTGTGCATGGAACTGAATTTGGTTATTTTCTCGTTACTCTGGCTCAGATTTAATTATGAGATGGTCTGTCTCCACACAGCTATGAGAGCTATCTTTGATGCGATCAGGTCCCTGTCTTGACTGAAATCACTGTGTCCCCAAAGTCCTTCCACTGGACTCAAAGAGCAGATTCTTGGGTGCTTGAAAAAAAAAATTTCTTTTTTCTTAATCCTCATCCGAGGATATTTTTCCATTTATCTTCAGATAAAGTGGGAGGGAGGGAGGGAGAGAGAGAGAGAGAAACATCGACGTGAGAGGGATACATCGACTGGTTGCCTCCCGCACGACCCCGACCGGGGCCAGGGACCGAACCACAACCGAGGTACGTGCCCTTGACCGGAATCGAACCCACAACTCTTTGGTCCATGGGCCGATGCTCTAACCCTTGAGCCAAACCAGCCAGGGCTGCCTGAAAAAAATTTTAATGTCAGGGGAGGAGGGAGCATTTTCTGAGAAAAGGGTTATACTTTTCATCAGATTTCTAAAATAATTCGTGACCTCTCTCCCAAAAGAGAAGAAGCAAGTGGCCTGTGTGTGAAAGTTCAAGTTCATTACGGGATCTAAGACCATTGACTTTGACTCAGCCCAGCTTTCCCAGCTCAGTTCCCTGAAGCCTACGTGCCCAGCTCAGCGATTCTCGGACTTGCTGGTCACAAGACTGACCTGAGGCCCTGGGTAAAAAGTCAGATTCCTTGGCCCAGCCCTGTGGACTCTGATTCAGAAGATCTGAGTGGTGGGCGTGCAGGAGCCCCAGACTCAGTATTCAAAAAGCAGGGGGTTCTAGCCCTGGCCAGTGTGGCTCAGCGGTTACAATGTTGGCCCGTGGACCAAGGAGTTGCGGGTTCGATTCCAGTCAAGGGCACGTACCTTGGTTGCAGTTCGTCCCCGGCCCTGGTCGGGGTCGTGCGAGAGGCAGACAGTCGATGTGTCTCTCTCACATCGATGTTTCTCTCTCTCCCTTTCTCTCTCTCGCTCCCTCCCACTCTATCTGAAGATAAATAGAAAAATATCCTTTGGTGAGGATTAAAAAAAAAAAAAAGCAAGAGGTTCTAATGCAGAAGCAGCAGGCTAGGATCAGCCAAGGCTTTCCTGCCTCCAGACTTTTGCACACCATGTGGTCCCCTCTTTCTGGAATTTGCACCCACCCCACCATCCACGAATTCCTATTTCCCCGTCAATGTCCAGTTCCAACCTCAGCACCTTGGGCCAAGTCCTCCCTGGTCCTGTGCTAGGGAGGTAAGGTGATGTTGCCGTCACAAAGAGCCTGGAAAACAATAGCTCCCTGACAGTGACATTTCTCTCCCCCTTCCCACAACAGCCAGGTGAGTGGGCTGGCAACCTTTCTTGTTTCTGTCGTGTTCGAGGGCGCTGTCCCTCACTGTGGTTGAAACTAGGTCCCTGCCCAGCCTGACAGTCGGGGAACGGGAGAGAGAGGGCTCATGCCCAGAGCCTTTGAGCCCTACCAGAAAGGTGCACACCTCACTGGAGCCAGGACTTGGTCACACAGCCCCACCAGCTGCAAGGGAAAAGTCTCTAGCAGGGTGGTCCCAGGCCCACGACCCACAGTCACCTGCCCCGGGAGAAATACTTGCTGTCTGCTCTGCGAGAAAACTGAAGCAAAGATTTACTGAGTACTTACTATGTACTAGGCATTATGATGGCCATTTCCTGACATCATCCTTTTAATCTGTGCTCTATGTGCCACTGAGACAGCTGGGACCGGGCTCTGCACCAGCTGTGTCCCCAAGGCAGGTAAGGTCCTCTCTCCTTGGGTGCCGACTTCACTTGGTTTTTGCTTGTCTGCCTTCTCCACAGAGTATGTGCTTAATAAATGTTACGCCAGGCAGTGAACAGAGTGGGATTATTATATTTGGCTCGGGAAAATTAGGTAACATCACCTCATTGGCTACTTTTGTCTGTGCCCCTTCCTCCCTTGAGTAATAACGAGCTCTGGGTAACTGCAAGAGGTCGGCAGAGTCAGGATTCTCCGCCACCCCCTCCCCGCCCCTTCCCCAGGGACACTCTACTGGATAAGATGAATCCCAGGACCCCTGCCATCCGAACATGCTGTGTTTCTTCTCCACCTCAGGTCACAGTGATGGGCCCTGGAGATAATTCAGAGTGTGCTCCTCCTTCCAGCACGTCTGCGCTCCGTCCCAGGTCCCCTCCGGCCTGAACACCAGGTCACAGCTCCGGGGGCCCCTGCTCTCAGGCGTGAGCATCCTGGGAGGAAGATACTGGCAAACCCATCAGCAAGAAAATAAACAACAGCTCAGACAGAGATAAGCAGCAGGAAGGCGCTGAAACAGGCCCCGATGGGGGCACAGCCGCAGCACGTAGACCGGAGTGGAGCGACACAGAGATCAGCGCGGCCCTTGCGCAAGGGCGACGCGCAAACGCGTGAAACGTTCCGTATTTAAAAAATAAAACAGGCCCCGATGAGAACGGTGTGCCTGAGGACCAGGGACGGTCTCTCCGAGGAGTGACAATTAAATGGAGGCCTGAATGAGAGAAGGGAGAGAAGAAGCTTCTGAGGTTCCCCAAAGCAGCCAGGGCGCCGGAGCGCGTGGGCGAGGAGGGAGATGAGAACCAGGACAGGGCCAGCTGGCACAGGGGTGCGCAGGCCAGGGGTGGGACCTGCGTGATGGGACGATAGTCACGCCAGCTGCGTGCAGAGCAGGGATGCAGCTCCCTTTGGAGGTCAGACAGTTATCCCAGCTGCTGTTGAAGGTGGGCTTTGTGGGGCCGGGTCCAAGCAGGGCACGCAATGAGAAGATTTTTGAATGGTCCACTGATGGTCTTCCATTCTGATGGAGGCTTTGACCAGGGTGACGGGAAGTGGCCCACCTGCGTATCTTAGGGTGAAAATGCTTCTCCCCGATAGCCGCCATCTCCTCATCTCCTGAGGTATTAATACGCATTCATACGCCCAGGAATAAAGGAATCGCACCCCAGGACCTCCCTGGTGTCAGTGTGATCGCCCACCTCGGGGGCTCTAAGGCTCAGCTCACGTTGAACTTCGCAGAAGGTACTCATGGTGGGGCTCCTCCTGTCGTCCTTAATCACTTTTGGATAGTAAGTATCCCCGGAGGTGATCATAGACATTGGCCCTGCCTTCCTCAGGTGCAGTCCCACTGGAAAGACAGACCATGAACAAATAAGACACCAATACATCTGAGATGATACCTGTGAGGAGAGGTACACAATGCCCAGGGGACACAGAAGAGGGGCTTTCCCCCGCCAAGAGCAGTCCGAGCAGGCTTTGAGGAGCTGACATGGAAGGAAGGGGAGGGGCAGGGCAGAGAGCATGAGGGATGAATCAATCGCATGTGCAAAGGCTCTGGGGCAGGAAGGTCAGGTTTCCTTCCAGGAATTTTTATGGAGCAGATAGGGAAGGCAGGGTGGGGACAAATGTGGGTGCGTTTGTTTGTTTGTAGCGGAAGCTGGGAGGCATTCCACAATGATCTCTGGGTCATCTGCGGGGATGAGAAAGCAGGTCAGAGGCTTGGAGAGCCAAGAGGGTTTGATACGGGCATTTAAAAAAAAACAACACACAGCATTTCCCAGACTATCTCTGGTTTGAGGAAAAGATATGTCACTGAAAATGCATATTTGATCCAACGATGGTCAGGTTTTTTTTTTTTTTTGCTTGTTTAAAATTGATTTCAGACAGAGAAAAGGAGAAAGAGAGAGATTGATGTGAGAGAGAAGCATTGATCAATTGCCTGCTGCATGTGTACGCACCCCAACCAGGGATCGAACACACAACCTGGGTATGTGCCCTGACTGGGAATTGAACCCACGACCTTTTGGTGTGCAGGATAATGCTCCAGCCAACTGAGCCACAGCGGCCCGGGCAGCACATTTTATTCGAAGCCGATAGTTTATACTTTTGATCCAAGTTCTTCTGAAATGTCTCCACTAGTCCAGAAGAGCAAATAAAATCAGTCCAGCCTTTGCAAGATATTCTCAGATAGGATTCTTGAATCCCACAGGAGAGCAAGAACATCCCAGTCACCAATTTAGTTATCGTTTTATCCTAGTGAAAATCCCAGGGCAGTCCGAAGTCAGCCCAGACGGCCCCGATTCAAGGGCCTTGCCCACTAAATTGTTCTTGATTTAAAAAAGAAAATGGCTCATTAGGCTAGTGAGAAAGAATTATCCTCTAGAATACAGATGTCACCCTCCCTAGATTTTATTTTATTTTATTTTTTTTACTGTTAGCTTGGAGAAAGTAAGCCCATCCTCCCACTCACTCCTGCCCAGCTCTCTAAGAGTTCTCTGGGGACCCCTGGCCGGTTTGGCTCAGCGGTTAAAGCGTGAGCCCACGAACCAAAGAGTCTCCGGTTTGATTCCAGTCAAGGGCACGTACCTCAGTTGCTTTTCGGTCCCTGGCCCTGGTCAGGGTTGTGCCGGAGGCAGCCAGTGGATGTGTCTCTCTCACTTCTATGTTTCTCCCTCTCTCTCCCTCCCACTCTATCTGAAGATAAATGCAAAAATATCCTTGGGTGAGGATTAAAAAATAATAATAATAAATAAATAAAGAGTTCTCTGGGGAGAAATTGATATATTGCGAAACGTGCAAAATGCCTGCAGTCTACAGAAAAAGGTTTCTCTAACCCAAGCAAACCCCACACAAAAGCGAAATCCCAAAACAAACAGAACACTGGGGGGGGGGGAGGGGTGCTTAAGGACAATGCTTCCAAATTAAAATATTTTTTCTCAGTAAAACAATAACTTGGACCTGGTTTAAAAGAGAGAAAAAAAAAATCGAGGCAGAGTCAGGGCATGAAAATTAAGATTTTTTCCCCCTCTGCAAACCCTAAAAACATTCATGTTGGGGTGAACGTAGGGGTGGGGTACATTAGTGTTCGTTTCGGAAGTGGGGACGTGTGGGTACGTCAGGATATCCCAAATCCTTAAGTCCTTGGGAATCTATCCAAGGAAATAATTTGAGTGAAAAAAAATAAGTTGCATGAACACAATGCTTATTGCTTCATTATTTGCAATATTTTCAAGAAGGTAGACTTTATTCTGGAGAGAGTGAGAGTAGGGTGTTATGTGTGAGTCAAATGGTCTAATACAGCAGTTTTCAACCTTTTTCATTTCCTGGCACATAAACGAATTCCTAAAATTCTGCAGCACACCAAAAAATAGATTTTTTGCTGATCTGATAAAAAATAATAGGTATAATTTTGATTCATTCACACCAGATGGATATTGTTGTGTTGGCTGTTGTCATTTTTTTTTTTTTTTTTAATCCTCACCCGAGGCTGTTTTTCCATTTATTTTCAGATAGAGTGGGAGGGAGGGAGGGAGGGAGGGAGAAAGAGAGAAACATCGATGTGAGAGAGACTCATCGACCAGTTGCCTCCTGCACGACCCCGACCAGGGCCTGGGATGAACTGCAACCGAGGTCCGCGGGCCGACACTCTAACCGCTAAGCCAAACTGGCCAGGCCGATGACATGTTTTTATTTGACAATCTAAGGGAAAAGAGGTCAGTGCCTCTGAGTAACTAGTCAGGTATCTCGTGTTTTAAAGATTCTTGCCGCGCACTGGTTGAAGATCGCTGGTCTAATAACCTAAGGGCTGAGGTGGAGGTGAGCTGGTCCAGCTAAGAGATGAGGAGGCCTGGCAAGGTCATAGCCTCGAGGTTAGAGAGGAGAGCTTAGTCACTGGGATGGCTAAAGGACCGTTTAAATGTGCACAGGGAGCCCTGGCCGGTTTGGCTCAGTTAGAGCGTCGGCCTGCGGTCCAGAGAGACCCGGGTTCGGTTCCCGCTAAGGGCACGTGCCTCGGTTGCAGTTTGTCCCCGGCCCTGGTTGGGTCGTGTGGGAGGCAGCCACTCGATGTGTCCCTTTCACGTTGATGTTTCTCTCTCTCTCTCTCTTCCTCTCTCTCCCTCCCACTCTATCGGAATGAAAAATGGAAAAATGTCCTCGGGTGAGGATTAAAAACAAAATTTTAAAAATAATAAATGTGCACAGGGAGAGGTAGGAAGGAATCTAGAACGACAGTGAGTTTGGCTGTTTAGTGATGCAAAGGAGAGTCCGGGGTGAGTCTGGCGTCTGCCTGTCGGATTGGGGAGGGTGGGGAGCAGGCAGGTCTGATGCTAAGTGTGCTGCCCACACAAAGCCAGGCCGTGGGCCTAGGAGGAGGTGATGATGGAAATCGTGGGTCGTGGCGGAGAGAGGAGGCGGCTGGAGAGACATCACAATAAATAAACCTTTCTGCCGAGAAACGGAAGGTCATCAGCGGCTCCCTCCTCTCCTCACTCTGGTTTTTCAAAGGCAGTTTCTGGAGGCCCTCTCCTCCACGATTCTTGAGCTCACCCCTTCTTCACCTCTTCTTCCTGTTTTAAAAAGGATTTAAAAGTCAATCTTTCTGCCCGGCCAGTGTGGCTCAGTGATTGAGCATCGACCCATGCATCAAGAGGTCACTGGTTCGATTCCCGGTCAGGGCACATGCCCAGGTTGTGGGCCCGATCCCCAGTGGGGGGCATGCAGGAGGCGGCCAATCGATGTTCTCTCTCATTGATGTTTCTCTCTCTCTCTCTCCCTCTCCCTTCCTCTCTCTCTGAAATCAATAAAGAAAAAATATTTTACAAACATTAAAAAAAAAAAAAGAACCATACAGATTGACCTGGGTACATAAAGATTGTTCACGACGTATCGCTACGCAAGGAAAATACACTATAAAACATTATCTACCAATTGGTCTCATTTTGGTAAAAAAAAAAAAAAATACATTGATATAAATGCATTCATTTAGCAATTCATCTTTTTAGAGAAGTAAAAGTGCAAATAATTATTTAATTTTAATTGTGATAAATGGTGGTAGGAAGAGGCCACGTGGAGTGTGATGGGGAGGAAACCCGGCCAGGTTGACAGGTGGCACCTGGAGGGTAGCATTGGACAGATCTACACCACAACGCTTTGTGACTTCAACTTTCTCCTAATTATCTGCTTTTCTAGGGTTATTTATTTATTTATTTATTGTTTGTTTGTTTTTTAATCCTCACCCGAGGATATTTTTCTATTTATCTTCAGATAGAGTGGGAGAGAGGGAGAGAGAGAGAAACATCGACGTGAGAGAGACACACCAACTGATTGCCTCCTGCACGACCCTGACCAGGGCTGGGGACGAACCACAACCGAGGTACGTGCCCTTGACCGGAATTGAACCCACAACTCATTGGTCCGCAGGTTGACGCTCCAACCGCTGAGCCAAACCGGCCAGGTACATATATATTTATTATTTATTGTACAGTAAAAATGGACTGCTTGGGAAGAAAGATTGACTTAAAAAAATTTTTTTTTTCAAAGAGAGAGGAAGGGAGAAGGAGAGAAGGATAGAAACATCGATGAGAGAGAACATCAATTGGCCGCCTCCTGCATGCCCCCCACTGGGGATCGGGCCCACAACCTGGGCATGTGCCCTGACTGGGAATTGAACTGGCGACCTCTTGGTACATGGGTCGATGCTCAACCACTGAGCCACACTGGCCGGGCTCCTTTTTTTTGTTTTTAATCCTCACCGGAGGACATGCTAAGAGAGGGAGAGAGAACATTGATGTGAGAGAGAAACATCAACTAGGAATCGAACTAGCAACCTTTCGGTACGTGGGACGACGCTCAACCAAGGGAACCACTCTGGCTGGGCTGTATGAGCCCTTTTGATGCTACCTCGAACTGAATTCAACTACATTTCTGAGTTAAAATGTACCTCAATCTTTAATTATTGGACATTTGAGGGGTTTCTAGAGTCCGCCTTAGCTATCTTCACACATAGGTCTCTGCGTGCTTGTTTGTATTCTAAAATGGAAATTGCTGGGTTGAAGAATATGCCAGATTTTCAACTTTTTTTTTTAACCCTCACTTGAGGATATGTTTTATTGATTTTAGAGAGAGAGGAAGGTAGAGAGAAAAACACATCGATGTGAGAGAGAAACATTGATCGGTTGCCTCCTGTATACATCCCAACTGGGGATCGAACTCAAAACCTAGGTCTGTGCCCTGCCCGGGAATCAAACTCGCAATCTTTTGGTGCATGGGATGATGCTCCAACTAACTGCTCACCCGGCCAGGGCCAGATTTTCAGCTTAAAAAAAAATATATATGTTTCTATTGATATTTTAGATCAAAAGGGAGAGAGAGATAGAAACATGGATGTGAGAGAGAAACATTGATCAGCTGCCTCCTGCACACCCCCCAAGGGGGATTGAGCCCAAAACCCGGGCACGTGCCCTGACCTGGAATTGAACCGGGACTTCTCAGTCCATGGGACGACACTCAATCCACTGAGCCACACCAGCCGGGCCAGAATTTCAGCTTTTGATGGAGGTGAGCAAATTGTCTTCCAGAAGTCTACCAATTTACACTTCCATTCCTTTGCTTTATTAAAACATTTTCGGCCCTGGCCGGCTTGACTCAGCGGTTAAAGTGTCAGCCCGCAGACTGGAGAGACCCGGGTTCGGTTCCCGCTAAGGGCACCTCGGTTGCAGTTTGTCCCCGGGCCCGGTTGGGGTCGTGTGGGTGGCGACCACTCGATGTGTCTCTCTCACATCGATGTTTCTCTCTCTCTCTTCCCCCCCTCTCCCTCCCACTCTATCTGAAGATAAATGCAAAAGTGTCCTCGGGTGAGGATTTAAAAACACACAAAACATTTTGTCCTGTTACAGAAATAGTGCGTATGAACTACCGACAGAACGCAGATCAGCAGGTGAGTCAAGGGAGCGGGCGGGGCGCACAGGCCCGCTGGCCGCTTCGTGCCGCCTCCCGGGTGGACTCTGGGTCCCCTGCGCCGGGGCCTCTCCAGTCGGACTTCAGCAGGACTCCCACGAGCGGTGCGGCTCTAGGCGAGTCCCTTCATGTCTCCAGGCCTCCGTTTTCTCTTATAAACTCACGATGGCAATAGCAGCGTGTCACAGGCTGTCATCCTGTCCTGAGAACGCACGACAAGCATTTGGCCCCGTGCCCGGCCGTGCTCCTGCAGTCCTGTTTGCCCCTGACTCCGAGCCCGGGGATCCACCCCGGCATCTTCCCTGCGAACCTCGGGCCTGTCACGCCGCCCACGGCACTTTGCTGGTATCAGTTTCCCTTGGTCCCAAGCAACCTAGTGACCAGCTCCTGCTGCCCACCTGCCTGTCCCCCCCTTGTCATGGTCACCCGGGGCAGCCACCAGAACGCCCCTCCCCTTCCCACCGCTAGCTGGGTTTCGGGTAGCTGTGTTTCCCACCACACAGAGAGGTTAAATCCGGCCTGCTGCCTACACCCTGGTGACCGCAAGTTTCTTCATCTGTCAGATGGGCTGATAGCAGACCTACCACTTAGTCTCTGGCTCTCACATGCAGTGAGATCGCTCACGTAGGTGCTCGCGTCCCACGTCACAAGGTCGGTGCTCGCAGGGAAGCTGTCATCAGCACGATGACCACTGCCTCTCACGCCCTCCGGCCTGGCTGTGGCACCAGCCCGGCTCCAGCCCCGCCCAGCCCTGACATGGCCTCCTAACTGGTCCCCTGACTGGTCCCCACGTCAGCCTCTCCCAGGCCGAATCTCGGCATGCCGCCACGCCACGTCCGGAGCTTGTCACTCTGCTCGACTCCCAATCTCAACCACCTACGAACTACAGCCTGAACTGTCCTGGCCCGTTTCCGGCCGGTCACTCCTCCGGCCTGGTCATTCCTTCCTCCTCTCCCGGACTGTGCAACCTCCTGTCTCTCTCTCCTGCGTTCTTTCCCCCCCTCTCTGTGACAGTCCCACCACCCGATGGACACCTTTCCCCAGCATCCCAGCAGCCTCCCAGCCCAGCTCAGTCATCCTTGCGGGAGCTGGTCTTCCCGAACCCTCAAGTCCTCACCAGGTGGCATTTAGTCCCCCTCTCCCCCCTGTGAGCCCACACACGGTGCACCCTGCCCTGTGGGATGTGGAGAGTCCACCCCCCACTATGACATTGTGCCCTCTGCACCCACCGCCCCAGCTCCCCTCTGCAAACCCTCAGTGTTTGTTTGTTGACTGCACTGGTAATAAATAACATTCTTCTGGGATGTGGATGTGCAAAAGCCTACCCACAGGCCAAGGGTTTTCCAGAGACCGTTCCCCCTTCCCGTGGCAGATTCTGAGCTGATGAGGACAAACACTGTCCGTGCCCTTTCCCAGGTGGGTGCACCCACAGACACCTGTGACATGCATGTGTCATGACTGTCATGTCCGTTTTTCTGTGAAGAGGAGAGGAGCAGAGAAGGTACATAATGTCTGTCTTTCTTGTCCCCGGAAAGGCAAGAGGGCAGCTGCCGGTGGCCCACCCACAAGCCCCCTGGGCGGGGTACGCGGGTGTCCCGCACAGAGAGGGTGGGGCCCAGGCGCCTTCTGGCCTTTCTCTCTTAAAGGCATGTAAGTTTCAAATAAATCTGTTTCATCCTGTCCTGTTCAGAAAGATGATGCAACGTGACTAGAAAGGAAGTGGGAGTTGCCTTCCGACTACAAGCTAAGGAATGTCGTCGCTGGAGTGTTCTTCACATTCCCAGAAACGCGTCTCGGCTGACAAGGAGGCGGGTGACTCAGTGCAGAGCCATCGCGGAGCCCGAGCGGGGCGAGGAGGACAGGCGGGCGGCAAGCGTGCCCCCCACGCCTGGGGGCTGCCGGGCGCTGGGTGTGGACACAGGCTAAGCAAACACACGGTTCTCCCAACGCTGGAAGCGGGGCCCGAGGTCCACGTGCCTGCACGGGAACCTCAGCTGTCCAGATGTGCGCGCCCAGCCCTTGGCTGCGGCTGTGGTTCTGAATGTTCACTTTGCAGAATCTGGGGCTGAGGGGGCTCTGCCCTTAGCATAGGCCCCCGGAATAAAGCCCTCTTCTCTTCAGACTCCCCGAGGCCTTGTTCTCATTCGGCTCTTCCTTCCTGGTCTTCATACGTCCTCCCTCCCTCATCCTCCAAATTCAGCCTTTTTCTTGTAGGGAGACCTGGAGAGTTATCTCAAGGGCAAGAATTTGGCAGCTGTCTCTGAACACGAGGCGTGTGGTTGCAGGTGTGTGATGTTCCAGAGGGCAGCCAGGGTCCCTCCCCACCCATCTCTGGGCGCCCAGCCACCAGGCTAACGAGCCCAGAGACAGAGCCTGTCACCAGCCTGCACCGCAGAGGCCCCGGGTGTCAGAGACCTCCTCTGACCCACAGCCCCGAGCACCCCCTAGCAGAGGGGCCCCTCCTGCCAGCCTGCCCGTGGTCACTGTCCCAAGGCCACTTGGTAGAGAGAAAACTCAGATTTCCCAGGGCTGCTGATAAGACTCACATTCACCAAGGGCGAGGGATGCCGCAGCAGCGAAGGGGAACCCCCGAGTTTCTCCGCGAACAGCTGGTGATGAACCCCCTGACGCGGGCAGGGGGCGCCGGGGCGCTGCCCGCCCTGCAGACTGTATCTCAGCATCTCCTGAGCTTGGTATCGTTGTCTCTGCTCCGTGACTCAATGCCTTCGGCAAACTGGTAAAGAGGCGGCTGTCCCTGCACCCCGCCTCGGACGCGAACAGGACAGCGGAGTGGAGACCGGGGCTGGGGGTCTGGACAGACGGGGCTGGGTCCCGCTCCCCTTCCCTGGCTGGTTCACCTCCGGCTTCACTGCGCAGCTGAGGACAGGAGGGACGGCAGCGCTGTCTCACGGGGTTGTGATTGGGACGAAGTAAGTCCCTGTCTGTGTCAAGCACCTGGGACTGCCTCCCCGGGAGCCGGCACTGTGCGGGGGGTGGTTAGGGTTAGGGGGTGCTCACCATCGGAGGGCTTCACGGGGTCTCTGTGGGTTACATCCCGAGCTCCACCAGGACTGAGTGTTAAATGCCAACAGAGCCCAGCAGAGAGCAGGGACCCGCGTCCAGGTGAGACGCAGAAGCCTTGGAAGGAAGGCCGGAGGATGTCGCCGTAAATGTTTCCCAGACGAAAGATCCGGGTGCACGGGGGAGGGCTGTCTTCAGCCCCTTTTCACACCTCTCAGAAGGGCGCTCCTTTTGGGCGTGATCTCAGCTTCCAGAAACGGCAGGACTCCCCTGGGAACCTGAGAGCTCCTTCAGACGCCAGGGGAGACAGGGCCACCCCAAAGCTCCCCTCCTTCGGGTCAGGGCGGTCAGGACCGGAGGCTGCAGGGGAGCAGGGCTGACACTCCAGCGTGCATGCCCGCCTGGCCTGAGCCTGTGCCACCCCGGGCCCTCCGCAGAGGTCCCCACCAGATGCTACCTCCTGCCAGGCCCCGATCTCTGGGCGTGTGGCAGTGCAGACACACAGGACCCTCGCGGCCCTCGGTGTGTGGCGGAGAGAAGCTAGCCGGGCGGATGCGTTCAGCTTCCTGTATTTTAGAGTTTTGTGTGTTTCAAAGCCGGACAAGAGGCCCCTGTCATCCAGGCCCACGTGGAGTGGTGGAGGGGGCCCACTTGTGGGGCCCCACAGTCCTGTGGGCTTGGCCACGGTCGCCCAACATCATCCCTCCAAGCCTGACTCCCTCACTGTGAAGAGAGATTTGGCAACAGGATTTTCAAGATCTTTCTCTCTCGGAAAAGATCTTAGGATTCTGAGGACGTGGGAGGGAAGGCCCTTCCCTGCTCCTGGAAGCTCAGTGCCGTAGACAGCACAGGAACCTCCGGCGTCCTGGCGAGAAAACCATCTTATCACTCTTGGTGGTGGGACAGTGGGCAGGCATCTGTGTGGGAAGCACCCGCCCTTCCGTGATGCGGGCTGGTCGGCCGAGAGGTTCACAGCACCTCAGACCCTGGGTGGTGAAGGGAGAGGTCGCTGAACAGTCCTGCTGCTGGTCAGGACGGAACAGGGGAGACCGTGAATAAACCAGTAGCATAGAAAGTCACCGACACCCTCTCCATGACAACGCGCCCTACTCTCTGCACGCTTTTAACATTTGAAGTATTGGGAAATAGATGGAAAACACGAGGCTTAATCTAGCATCAGACCCTAAAGGCGCTGACGTGGTGTTGACCCACAGGGCCCGTCGCGGGCTGCATGACGTTGTGTCACTGGCGCCTACCCTGATATTATTCTCCAAAACCACAGAAATGTGTTCAGAAGAGGTGGAAGAGAGTTCCAGGTGGGTAGCTGAAGTCTTCCCTTCCGGATCGTGATGTAAGCCCAAAGTCACCCAGAAATGGAGACACCGCCCTGCTTCACGCCTTGCGTGTTGTAGAACCCCAGCAAGGGACCCCCAGAACACTGCAGCCCCCCTGCAGCCGGCACATCCTTTCCTGGGCTGGCCACGAGCCCCTCGGCCCGTCCAAACCCACGTGGGAAATGTGACGCTGTCGAACGTCTGAGACCTTGCCCTCGACCCAGATCTGTGACAGACAATTTTCCACCCACAGGGAGAAGAGTCATATTCAAAAGTCCCTAAAATTGCTTTTAGTTTCCTCTAAAGTGGAACACAGCATCTAAGCGGCAGTATTTCCACCTTATGAAATATAACACTACGTTTTGAAATTTAGGCTAGGAAGTGGGTAGACCCGTGGGGACCTGCAATTCTTGCTTGTGAGATTGCCACACGAAGAGTGTTTTTATTTGTATATTTGGAAAGGGCTTTGCTTTTTGTGTTTTTTTTTTTTACTATTATTATTTTCTTTATTGATTTTAGAGAGAGGAAGGGAGAGGGAGAGAGAGATAGAAACATCGACGAGAGAGAACATCGACTGGCCTCCTCCTGCATGCCCCCCACTGGAGATCTGGCCCACAACCCGGGCATGTGCCCTGACCAGGAATCGAACCGGCAACCTCTTGGTGCAGGGTCGACGCTCAAACACTGAGCCACACCGGCTGGAAAGGGCTTTGATGAAAGAGCTCTCGTGTTGCCATCTGAAGTCCTTCTGATTTGATGACTTACCGCATCTTATAAAAGTGTCCCAGTTTTTTATTTTGTTACTTGCCAGAGCCCAATACTCTAAAACAACTCACCGGGCACTGGGGAGCAAAGTCATTCTTCGGGGTAGAGAGTAGCTGGGATTGCAGAAACCCCTGTATTTTGGATTGTCAGGCCGGCGCAGGAGAAGGGCCGACCGGCCTGGGGGAAGTGCGTGGGGGCAGATAAGCATCAGGGAAATTAACAAAAGGCTTGTAAAGGTGGTGTCATCACGGCAGACGCTTAAATGGTTAAAAGCACACATACTGTTATAACGTCTGGTCCGAATGATTGCCCAAGACAGTGACATTAGCCGTGAAAGTATTTCCTCCTTCACTCCAAGCGAAGGTTTGGCTGCAGGTCCCAGGTGACTTGGAAGGAAGAGAAAAGACAGAACCCTCCCTTGCGACCCTGAGAAAGCTCTCATTTCCCAGCAGGTGCAGCAATTTGAGACCAAAAAAATAAATAAAATAAAATAAATGCCAGGACGGAAACTCCTACGTCTTTTGAGACGTTCTGACAAAATGACTGACCTGTCCCAGGACATCAGTTTTCCCCAGTGCCAAGTCAGAAGAATTGTTGTTACCCTTGCTGTAGAAATATTCTGCAACCTCGCTCGGTAATGCTCGAGAGGGACTTGGCTTGTAGCTAACTGTCACCCCAATGCTTACGATGGCCAGGCCCCAGGAAGCCTGCACGGTGACATGTCGCAGCCTCCGCTGTCCAGCAGTTGTCAATGTCCCCTCTGGGGCCTCCATGAAGTAAGAGCCCCGGGAAACCAGGACACACCCCACACAGGAGCTGGGACTTGAAATCAAGTGGGGCTGCGTCGGGAGGACAGGCACCGTGTTCTCCCTCTCGGCCCGCTGCAGAAAGTATTTCTGTTTTACTCCACACACACTTTCCTCCTTCCTGTGGTCGTAAATCAGAACACTTTGTAGCTAGAAGGAGTTTTAGGGATATGCTGGTCGTTTCTTTTTACAAACAGTGGGTCCTGGTACCACGTTTTCTGACTCAGAGCGTCGTTCAAAGGAGTCCCTTGGTACGGCCTGCCCACGGCCCACTCACTGTTTCCACCGCGGGTGGCCTCACACGGGGGAGCATCCTTCCTTGGACTGTGTGGACACGTGTCCTCCGTGCAAGGCTCAGGACGGGCCCTCGGTCCGTGGAGGGAGGGGTGGGGGGCCAGCCATGCTGTGGGTGATTTCCCGAGTGGCACACGGTGACCCACACCGCGTTTTCTGAACGAGGCATCTCCTTCCGCCCACGGCCACGGGAATCTAGGATTAGAAGTGTCAGCAGCTTCTCCTGGGGGTGGGAGATCCAGGCTCCCAGCTTGGACTCTGAGGCTCAGGTTCTTGTCACTGACCCCTGGGCCACACTCAGAGAAACTGTGTCCTGGGCAGATGACCAAGGACTCGGCCTCCGGGAAGGTCCGGGGTGGATTCCCGAAACCGGAGGGTAAGCCTGAAGGAACAAGGCCTGAAGCTGGTTCACAGACCCGGGGCGCCCGGTGGGCACAGCTAACTGGATGCCAACGCTGGGAGCCGCGGGCCCTGGCGTGCCACCTTTCACTTGCCCGCTGTCCTGAGCAAACCCAGCCCCGGCGACAGGTTGACTGCTGGTGACTGACTCTGGTAACTAGCAGCCTCCTGACTTCTAAATTTTTTTTCCTTTATTGATTTTTAGAGAGAGAGGAAGTGGGAGGGAGAGAGAGAGAAAAACATCGACGAGAGAGAACATGGATTGGCCGCCTCCTGCACGCCCCCCACTGGGGATCGGGCCCACAACCTGGGCATGTGCCCTGACCGGGAATCGATCTGGCGACCTCTTGGTGCATGGGTCGATGCTCAACCACCGAGCCACACCGGCCGGGCTCCTGACTTCTAATAGAGCACTTATGTTGGTTGCCACCAAAGCTCCCTTATGACATGACAGCCGCCACCGAGCGGGCACGTGACCCCTGGACCCCTGGTGATGGCATCCACGTCCCCAGACACAGAGGTTACAGCAGGGCAGCCACTCTGCCTGCCTCCCTCACTTAGCAGCCCCGTCAGCTCGGACAGTCCACGAAGCCTCCGAGTGCCTCAGTTTCCTCTGCTGTGAAATGAAGGGAATAGTGGGCCATCCCCATCCCCTCAGAGGGCTGTGTGCAGACGAAATGAGTCAGTGCCCACACCAGTGCCCGGAACAGTGCCCACACCAGTGCCCGGAGTGGTGCCCGTACGCAGCGGGCACTCCAGGGCGGGCGGCTGTCACGGATCCCTGCACACATGTCCCAGCACCAGGACCTCGTCGGGCTGGGGACACACTGCGTTCTGAGTCAGACTGTTCCATTTTTGGACTGCTCTGACTAAGAAAATTCCTCCCTTGTGTTCAGCCAAACCCACCTCCCTGGAACTCCTACTCACTGGCCCAGCTCTGCCAGGAGGCAAATGTCAGAAAAATAGTCTTGAAAGAGAAGGCACAGAATGTAAATAAGAATGATAGAATCGGGTTGAGGAGTTACAGCAGCCCGTCCACGGCCCTCGCCCACAGCTCCGCACAGACTGGGCTCCATCCGAGGCCTTGGGGTTGAACGTGAAAACCAGCCCAAGTCCTGAGCCCCTCTCTGCGCCCTTGGGAAAGGCCGCCAGCTCCCTTCTCCACTCTGTCCAGACCGCAGCGAGCTGCCTGGCCATCGTGGGACCGAGGCAAAAGTCACTCGGTGCAAAGGAGCAGGTCACAGAGCTGCAGAGCCAGGACCTGGCCTCACTGATTATGTGCCCCCACCCTGTAATCACTGTGCCCGCAGGGAGGGTGCCCAGGAGGCCACAGCAACGGGACCTTCTGTCTGCAGAGTCTTTCTGGTGTCAGGTATATAGAGTCATGGCCCACGGTCCCTTTCCTGCCTTCCGTGGATGCACGGTGACAGAAGACCAATGCACCCGTCTCGCTTTGGACAGATGTGACGGCTTAGTTCTCTGACGATTCTTGTTGAAAATGATTGGTGACAGTTTTCCTGTTGCAAGACGAGAAAGTCCTGGCGTCTGCGATACAACAACCTGAGCGTACCTGACACTCCTGGACTGCACACCTTTTTTTTCCTTTTCTATTCTTCTAGTCTTTTATTACTTTCTCCCCAGGCAGACCATGGGACCTGGATGCTACATGATAGCAGGACCTTGAATTTAGACTCTCTCATTATCACCAAGTGAAAATATGGATACAAAGATACTCCAACAAGATTGACTATTTGACATGGACCAAATTTCAGCAACCCCGGTTTTGTACACTTAATATATATACATACCAAGGCCCTAAGAAATGGACTGGGCTTGGATTACTTGTGACCTCTGAGGGCTCCTGTTAACTGTTTGGTGGCTGTTTTTTGTGCTGTGTATACGCATGCAGTTAGCCTAGGGTCTTGTGGCTGGATGTCCCCAGCCTTCGTGGAAGCAGATTACAGTCTCACTCCAGAGGGCCCCCCCCCCCCGGTAAATTCTTGGACCCTCCAAAGGGTGCCTGGAAACCTCCGTTGGGCGGCGATCTGTTTCTGGGCTGCCTCTGACTCTCCCCCGCCCTTCCCCTCCCGTTCTGGTTCATCTCCATTGTCTGCACTGCACACTTAGACATGACGAGGAGGGCAAACCGATGTCAGGCACAGCTGGCCACAGTCAAAACACACACGAGGGCAAAACGTACAGATGACATCAGGGACAAGGTCGCTTCTGAATGATTCCAGAGGATGCAGAAGTTCACCGAGCTGACTTATGGTCCTGTTTAAATAATATCAGCCTTCACTGAAAAGTTACATGCAAAGTAGTAACAGAGGAAGCAAAGGTAGCTAGCGTGGAACAGGGTTACGTGTGAGCCGGCAACTGTCTATTTCTGTGTGTTAGCAATTTTTCATAATGTAGACTAGAAATGTACACGCAACGCATTTGAAATGTAAGAAAGGAGAATTTGACCATGTGGGTATACATCCATTAAAACCCAGGTTCCTCTAGCTGCGGGCGGGGCAGGATGGGGCGGGGCGGGGCGGGGCGGGCAGGGATGAGTGCCCCACAGCACTGGGTGCTTTGAACGCCTGCAGTGCCAGGCGGGCCAGCATCGGCCACATCAGGCCACTGTTGTTCCTGGCCCAGAATCCCCAGTGAAGGGCAGGGGCCCATCTTTGTCTGAGGCAGTGGGGCGTCCCCCTCCCAGTCTTCTCAGGCTGACCATCACCCTGCGGATGCCAGCTCTCACAAGCTCTCCAGGGACTTGACTCCAGAGACCCTCACTCCCCTCTCTTGGCCAAGAGCAACCCTATCCTTCCCAACAAAGGGCCCTCTCTGCTCTGCTGGTCACTCCCCAGAGCCCTGCACTTCCCGGGCACACAGAAGCTTTCTGCCAAATTGTCCTCTGTCCCCTTGGGCTGTCCTGCATACTCCCCAAAGGGACAATCCGATTAATCTCCCTCCACAGGCCTCAAATAAAAAAGCTTTTACCTCCCTTCCTCCTGTAGGAAGCTCACACCTTTTCAAGTCTCCAAGAGGTTTGGAATGAAATGATCGCACTTCACTGAGCCTCCACCAGGGCGGAGCCAAAACAAACACACACCCAGGACTTGACACTGGCTTTTCCTTAACCCTCCCCGAGGCACAGGAGCTGACACTGTCACTGCTCAGAAGTCCACGTGGTCATTCCATCTCAGTCATCAGGTGAGAGGGTAGGGCTGGGGCGGCAGACTGGCGGGGGCAGGTCGCCTGGGTTCTTCACAGCCCAGAGGAAAAGTGTGAGACACAGTTGGTGCTTCTTGTGTTTTAAATGTTAACTACAGCCGACACCCACTCCTCTCCAGGTCAGTCCTCCATCCCTCCTCCTGGCCAGGGTGGCCTTGTCTCCCAACCCCCACTGTGTGACTCCAGGATGCCTGGGCTGACCTCCCTCCCCTGCAAGTCCAGCACCTCTGGTTCACCTGCTGCCTCTCACACACTCCCTCCTCCCTCCTCCCTCCTCCTTCCTCCCTCCTCCCTGCATGGGGGCCTGTCCAAAGGTTCTGGCCTTGGCCCTCCCTCGGACCTCCTCCCTGGTCCACCCCTAGTTTACCCAGGGCACGAACTCCCCCTGAATCAACAGGGGCACTGACTCAGCATGTGGGAGGCCATCCTGGGCACCCAGACCCTCCGCCCTGGGCCCTGGCTCCACCACCTTGCTGCCCGCCCCAGGACCTGGACCCCTGCTCTTCACCTGTCCCCTCCCTGGGCCCCGCCCCAGCTCCCAGACCACAGAGCGTTCCTGGAAGACGCAGGCCTGGCCATCCCACCGTTCAAGCCTTATTTTCACCTTTCATTTCCTCTGCAGCAACAGCCTCCCAGCTCCCACCATAGGGGCCTTTTATTTGGTCCCCGACACCCCTCCGTCCTCTCAGAACACCCTGAAAGGACAGGGAACTGGCCCTAGAGCGGACGCCCCGAGTGCCCTCCAGTACTTGGTGGGTTACTCTTCTCTGTGCCGCTTCTTCCTTCCGGCCTCAGGGGAAGGTGCTTCCACTCCTGCTCCCTGCGGACTCCATCCTCCCGTCCCAGACCCTTTGCTGAATCTCAGCTCCCACCTCCTACCTGTGTGGCCTTGGTCTCTCCGAGAAAGGAGGGAAGGAGGGAAGGAGGGAAGGAGGGAAGGAGGGAAGGAGGGAAGGAGGGAAGGAGGGAAGGAGGGAAGGAGGGAAGGAGGGAAGGAGGGAAGGAGGGAAGAGAGGAAGGAGGGAAGGAGGGAAGGAGGGAAGGAGGGAAGGAGGGAAGCCTGGTTCCTTCTCACTCTCATACTCTCGAGCACACTCATCCATTCTCCCGACTTCAAGGTTCCATTTCCAGGACAATGACTTTGAACGCTTCTCTCCAGTGTGGTCAGGCATGCCGATCCTGTCTTGGAATTCTTGGCACAGGACACCTCTTGGGTGCCCCACCGTGAAATGCAATTCCCAACCCAAATTTCCTTTTTTTTTTATTTAATTTTTTTTCTTTATTAATTTTAGAGACAAAGGAAGGGAGAGGGAGAGAGAAATAGAAACATCAATGAGAGAGAACATCGATGGGCCGCCTCCTGCATGCCCCCCACTGGGGATCGGGCCCACAACCTGGGCATGTGCCCTGACTGGGAATCAAACCGGCGACCTCTTGGTGCATGGGTCAATGCTCAACCACTGAGCCACCCGGGCAAATTCCCCTTCCCTCTCCAGCCCCCTGCCTTGCCCAGGGCTCCCTCTCCTTCCCTGAGTTGTGGCTGTCTTGTTCATTCTTCCTTCCACCTGTTCCTCTGCCTCTCCTTTCCGGGTCCGAGCTCTCCTAACCTCGCCCTGAGACCAGTGCAGTGTCCTCCTGCCTGGGCTCACGGTCCCCCATCTGTGCACCTCCAATTCTGCCGCATTTGTGGCCCTTTCCCTGTGACAGACACTCCCAACCAATTCACTGCGTCCTTGTCTCTGTTTTTCCCCAGGTATCTGATTCAGCTGCAGCTGTATCCGGGTCTTCGGGGCCCGGACCGGAGGGGCCTCGGTGGCCTCGGTGGCCCCTCCCCCGCACATGGCCAGGTGCACGGCCCTGGGTGTAACAGACTCCACACTGGTTCGCTGCGTTTTCCTGATTCCTGAGTAATTCGGTTCTAACAAAAGAAATTCTCATGCTCACCTCAGCTACGTGGGGGGACAGTCCACGAGACTGAAAGGACGAGAGCGGGAGCCTGGGCGGTTCGGGCCCCTCCTCGGCTGTGCCCAGGGTCAGAGGCCGTAGTCCTGTGACCCCCACACGGCTCTGCTGGGACCTGCTCCACAGGGGTGGCTTTGCATGTCCCATTTCTCAGAAAGGGGACTTAAACCTTGGCATCGCTTTCAGAATATACATTATGTCTGTAAATGTTCCGGAGCGTAACCCAGATGAGAACATCTCTCTAATCGTTCGCCGCCTCTCTGTTTTCTCTTCCCCAGCCCAGGACATGTGTTCCTGATATCACGGCAAACGGCAACTGATTCTATTTCGAGTCGCTTCAAAAACAGCTAATGGCCCAGTCACTGTCCAAACAAGGGAAGGGCCGGGTGAGTCAGCCTCCTGATGTCACCACCTTACGTGAGGTCATCGCAGCTCAACGTCTCCCAACCCCCAGGCCCCCAAATTTAATTCCTTCTTTCTTGATATTTCATAAGGATTTAAAGTCCTAGGAGAGGATGAGGTAATGCCCGGTGAATGCCAAAGTAGCCTTTTCGCGGGGCAGCAGCGAACATGGGCAGGGCGCCTCGGCCGGTCTGCCCAGGCCGACGCTCAAACGCCTGTCGTCCTCGGTGTGCACCCGCGGGGCCGGCTCCCAAACAGGGGCCGTGAGGCTCTGATGCACCTGAACGTCAAAGCGCCGTGCCTGGAACCCACGCGAGGGGGATGTGCTAGGGACTCTATCGCCCGGGAGGCAGGGACCCAAACACACACCTCCTCCCAGAACCACAATAATGTTATCAAGGACAACTTACTGTGGGTGGATTTTTTTTTTTTTTTTTACTATCATGTAAACTTCCTGTTGCAATTTTTAACCAATTCCCTCTCTCCGGTTCTCCGGGGAGATGGTCAACAGTGCATCGTGGTTCCCTGAATGATGTTTGAGCCCTTCCGTGGCTGATCTCTGTCCTGCGGCCCATTTTGCCTTGTTTGGACAGGTGCGATGCATTTTTCTCGTCAATTCCCGAGTTCTCCGTTCCATTTTGAGATGAGGACATATACCGCTGGCCATGCACGGGCCCAGAGGAAGGACAAGTGTCTTGGCCGTGGAGAGTGTTGCCATTGTGATTTAGGCTCATCGGACACCGGACTCGACGCAACTGGCTTAGTGAGCCGGGCTCACCTCGCTTCACAGACTCGGCCGTCACAGAGGAGGAAGCCTGAGTGTCCCCGGTCCGGGCTGCTTCTGCTGGGCGCCATGGAAGCCAAGGTCATCCACAGTCATGGTCTTCGAGGACACAGGTGCGAGAGGAACATCCACTTTACCCACACATTTGACCCTCCTCCTCCCGATTTCCTGGTCTTCCTCCTCCTTCTTGAAAACAGACTTAGGTACCACTTGTCACCCACTAGGTGGCTGTAACCAAGAGTAACAAGTGCCGGTGAGGATGCGAAGAGGCTGAAACCCTCATGCCCTGCTGGCGGGGAGGTAAAGAGGTGCAGCTACTTTGGAAAACAGTCTGGCCATTCCTCAGAAGATTAAACACTGAGTCACCATGTGACCCGGCGATCCCATTTCCAGGTAAATGCCCAGGAGAAACGAAAATGTATTTCCACACAAAAATCCATTCACGGATTCCGTAGAAGTATTACCCATAACACCCAAAAAGGGAAAACAACACGTGTCGGTCAGCTGATGCGTGGACAGGTAAAATGTGGTCTATCCGCACAGTGGGACATTACTCACCGTGAAAACGAATGAAGTTCTGCTACAGCGTGGATGCGTTTGGGCAGCGTTATGCTTAGTGAAAGAAGCAAAAAATACAAAAAGATACAAAAGACCCCATGTCTATTTATATGAAATGTCCAGAACAGGCAAATCCAGAGAAACAGAAAGTAGATTAGTGGTTGCCCAGGGCTGGGAGAGGAGAGGTTTGGGGGGCGATATGGGATGACAGCTAATGGGTACTTTGGTTTATTTGGGGAATGACAAAATGTTCTAAAATTGATTGTGATGATGGTTGCATAACTCTACGAATATACTAAAGACCAAGCACTTATATGCATATATGCATAACCAATGGACACAGATAACAGTGCGGGGGGTGGGGGGGGGCGGATCCAAGAGGAGGATGTCATTGGGGGGAAAAGAAGGGATATCTGTAATACTTTCAACAATAAAAATAAATTTAAAACAAAATATATCTGGAATGTGAGGGGAAATCTATTTATGTGTATTGAGGCATAGGAAACTTTGGAAAGTATTTCTAATCAAAATGTTAATAGTGGTTGTCTCTAAGTGTGGGATGATCTTCACTTGTATACCCCTCTCCGTTTGTATACCCCTTCTAGTATCCTTGGAAGTGTGCAAAGACTGTGCGTTTGTATATTAGGGAAACAGGACACATCTCTTCTGTGCTTCAAGACTGTTTTGAAAAGCCTTAGGTCTAGCCCAGCTGGTGTGGCTCAGTGGGTTGAGCATCGTCCCACGCACTGAGAGGTCCTGGTTCAATTCCCGGTCTGGGCACATGCCTGGGTTGTGGTTTGATCCCCAGTAGGGGGTGTGCAGGAAGTAGCCGATCAATGTTTCTCACATTGATGTTTCTATCTCTTTTTCTAAAAAAAAATAATAATAATAATAAAAAAACAAAAGCATTAGGTCTATGGACTCTTACAGGTGGGGCCCCATCCCACAGCATGTCAGACAGATCCCCGAGTTCACCTCTTTCCGTGAAAATATTTGCAACAACTTTTATAATTTTGCCTTTGAGATTATTAGTCTACAAATAATGAACTTATGATGGCCTATGACTTTCTCAGCAGTCATCCTGCATACTTGGAAATGTGTGCGATAAGATGTTTATAAATTCTAAGCTAGCAATGTTGATATAATTTCATAGATTTTTTTTTTTTATCCTCACCCGAGGACTTTTTTTTTTTTGCATTTATCTTCAGATAGAGTGGGAGAAAGGGAGGAACAGAGAGAGAGAAACATCAATGTGAGAAAGATACATCGAGTGGTTGCCACCCTCACGACCCCAACTGGGGCCGGGGACAAGCTGCAACCGAGGTACGTGCCCTTAGTAGGAACCGAACCTGGGACTCTCTGGTCTGCAGGCCGACACTCTAACCACTGAGCCAAACTGGCCAGGGCGATTTCATAGATTTTTAAATATTAATTTTTTTTCAGGTTTTTTTCCTGTAGTTAGCAGCCAGTACAAGTTTTCAGGTCCTCCATATTTTGGTATGCCTGAGACTAGCTCCGAGGCCCTGAGCCCAAGGCCTGTGGGGTGTCAGCCTCTGGGGCAGGAGTCCTCTCCACCTCTCATCAGGGGTTATGTCCACTTGCCTGTTTGGCCCTGGTGCCTACCACAGCGTCTGGCAAATAATCTGAAGTTTTCTTGTATATCATGGAGTTTCTTCATAACGTCAGTATTCTTGGCAGATGTTTCCTTTCTTTCAATAATTTGAATATTTCCTTCTACTCTTTCCTGTCCTGTGTTTCTACTGAGAAATCTGATAATAACCTAGTGGCATTTCCTTTGTAGTTATAGTCTTCTTTCCCCCTGGCTGCCTTGAGCATTTTTTCTTTGCCATTAATTTTGACAGTTTTAATAAAATATGCCTTGGAGAAGGTCTTTTTGCACTGATATAATTAGGTGTTCTATTAGCTTCATCTTTTCCAATTCTTCCCATAGGTTTTGGAAGTTCTCATTAATTATTTCTTCCAGCAGGCCCTCCATCCCTTTCTCCTTTCTTTGCCTTCTAGTATACCTGTTATCCTTAGGTTGTTCTTTCTAGTGTTGTCAGGGAGTTCTTTCATTTTTTTAACTCTTAGTTTGCTCCCTTCTTCCCCCTGAGTCATTTCTAGGTGTCTATCTAGAGTGTGTTAATTCTCTCTCCTGTCTGGACCGCTCTGTCTCCAATGCTCTCTAATACATTTCTCATTTCATTTTTGAGTTCTTCGGCTCCAGAGTTTCTGTTTCGTACTTTTTTCCTTCTTCTTTTCATATAGTTTCAATCTCTATCATAAAGTACTCTTGTTATTCATTGATTTTATTCCTGAGCTCATTGATATACAAGAAAACTCAGAAAGGCCCTGGCCGGTTTGGCTCAGCGGTTAGAGTGTCAGCCTGCGGTCCAGAGAGACCTGGGTTCGGTTCCCGCTAAGGGCATGTACCTCGGTTGCAGTTCGTCCTGGCCCCGGTTGGGGTCGTGTGGGTGGCAACCAGTCGATGTGTCTCTCTCACATCGATGTTTCTCTCTCTCTCTCTCTCTCTCTCTCTCTCTCTCTCTCTCTCTCTCTTCCTCCCACTCTATCTGAACAAAAAATGGAAAAATGTCCTCGGGTAAGGATAAAAAAAAAAAAAGAAAGAAAACTCAGAAAGGCAGATCACTGAGTTTCTTCATAACTGCAGTCTTGAATTCTCTGTAATTTATACTACAGTCTTCCATGACTGTGAATGTGGTTTCTGGAAATTTTTCATTTTCTTCCTGTGCTCCCAAGTTACTGGTTGTTCATGGTATTTGATGGATTGTTTCTCTGTGCATTTCAGGTGTGTTCATGTGCTGAGCAGGGGTCCTTTGTTGAATTATAGTTGTCCAACTTGTAAATTTAAGGGGAGGAACAACGGAGTCTCCTCACTCCGCATGATGCTGGCATCACCCTCCTCGATTATTCTTAAACACACATGGAGCAGTTACAAAAATTGATCAGATATTGGGTCATAAAATGCATCTCAACAAATTTCAAAAAATAACCACCACATTGTTTGAACACAATGTAATTCATTGAAAGTCAATGACAAAAAGATAAGTTTTTATATATTGGAATTTTTAAAAATGGAATTCTAAATTATTCATGGCTCAAAAGATAAATCATAATGAAAATTTAGAAATATTTGGAACAATCATTTTTTAAAAATAACACATAGAACTTGTGCATTATAGTGAAAACTGTACTCAGAGGAAAATGAATAGTCTTAAATACTTATATTTGCAAAGAACAAAGGTGGAAAATGAATGAGCTAAGTCCAACTAAAAAAGTTAGGGGGCAAAAACCCAAAATAAATCCAAAGAAAGAAAAGGGAGAAGATAATAAAGAAATGAGTAGGCATCAGTGAATGAGGGGAGCAGAATACCATATAGTAGAATCAACAAAGACAAACACTGGTCCTTTGAAAAGACTAATAAAATATTAAAATCTCAGGTAATATTGATCAAGAAAAAGCACAAATATTTAACCATAAACTTAACAGAAGGTATTTAACTGCAAATACAGCAGAGTAAATTTTTTTTAAAAAGATGAGAGGATAAACAGTTTTATGTTGATATATTTGATAATTATCTGAAACAGACAAATGTCTAGAAAAATATAATTTATCAATGCTGACTCAAGAAGAAATAGAAAACTTGAATAGTCCTACTATTACTAAAGAAGCTGCAACAATATTAGAAGTCCTATCACAGCAAAAACAAACAAAAAAACAACAACAATAAAAAATAGGTTTAGATAGTTTTACAGTTGGGTTCCTCAAAATTTTTACAGAGACAATCATTCCAATCTAACAAAAATTCTTCCAGTACACAGAGAGAAAAAAGAGAGAGCGAGAGAACATTCTCCAACTCATTCTATCAACTCAGTCTAATCTAAATTTAAAAAATTGAGCAAGGTCAGTAAGAGAAAAGAAAAATAAAAGTCAATCTTAGTCATAAACATAGGTGCAAAATTCTTTTTAAAATTAGCTCAATGAATCCAGCAATGTTTTCAAAAGACAATGTTATATTGTTCCAGGAGTACACGGTTGGATTGAATTCAGAAAACCTATGATTGTTATTGTGCAGTGAAAAATTAACTTTACCCAAAGAGAGATCTGGCCTTTGTCCCAGCTCCAGGGAGGTATCCTCTAAACTACTGAAATGTCCTGAGTAACAGGAGTGTCTTTGTTATTCACGGCAGGTCCCCTGGGCCACACTGAAAGTTTATGATACTAAAATGACTCAGAGCGGGCTGGATATGCCCTAAAGACCCGCTATGTGATTAGGGAGTTGGGGCATTGGGCCACTTGAAATCTGTCCAACCGGGGTAGACAGGAAGAGGGGGCGGAGTGGTGAGTTGCAGGCTATTGCTGGAAATGGAAGTCAACCACACGAGCAATAGTCATGCCTATTTAATGGGGCCTTGATCAAAATTCTGGACACTGAAGCTTATGTGAGCTTTCTGGGTGAGCTACACCCTGCGTATTGCCACACATGGTTGCTGGGAGGGCAGCGCATCCCCGAGCTCCTGGAGGCTTTGTGTCTGAAACTCTCTCCATTCCAGATTCTGCTCTATGTATCTCTTCCCTTGGCTGCTTTGGTTTTGTCATCTTTCGCTCTAATTAAACAATAATAGTAAAGCTTCTGGTTTCCTGAGTCGTTCTAGTGAAACTGAAGGAGTCCAGACCCCCAGATTTGTAGCCAGCTGCTCTGAGGGAGGGTGGCGCTGGGAGCCCCTGAATTTCAGCTGGTGTCAGAAGCGTGGGGCGGCCTTGGTGGTCTGGAGGACTGTGCCCTTCGCTTGGGTTTGGCCAACTTTGGGCAGTCATTCAACCTAATAACAGGTCGAATGAGAAAGCCATTTGGCAATCTCAATGGACGCACACAAAGTGTTGATAAAATTTTCTCCTCATTTTCATTTAAAAATATTTCAGTAAACTAGTCATAGATAAGACTCCCTCGATCTGGTAGAGAATATAAACAAATAAATAGTATAAATATATAAATGTTCCAGGTATTCCCTTTAAGACCTGGCATAAGATAAACATGCCGGGATCACAGATTCCCCCCAAGTTTACTGGCCTTCTAGAGAATGGATTAACAAGAAAAAGAAGTCCCAGTCACAAGGATTAGAAAGAAAGAAGCAGACAGTCACTATGTGCAGATAATTTTCTATGTATAAACCCCAAAAGAATAGACAGAAATTTTTTTTTAACCTTCACCCAAGGATATTTTTCCATTTATTTTCAGAGTGGGAGGGAGGAGAGAGAGAGAGGGAGAGAGAGAAACATCGATGTGAGAGAGACATATCGATTGGTTGCCTCCTGCATCACCCCGCAACCGAGGTACGTGCACTTGACCAGAATCGAACCCGTGACTCTTTGGTCTACAGGCCGACGCTCTAACCGCTGAGCCAAAGTGGCCAGGGTGACAGAAGTTTTTTTTTTTAAAGATAGTACGATAGTTTAGCAAGATGGCTGCCTATCAGAGCTACATTTTAAAAAATCAGTTGCATGTTATAACATAGATTAGCCCCAGAGACACACTGCTAAATGGAGGAAAAAGTTCCGGAAGGTGCTGTACAACATGACGCCGTCAGCACAGAGCTCCAAATCCTGGCAAAACTAAATAATGAGCGTCTGGTGATGTCGGGCCAACCCCAGCTGTCCTTTGCACCTGGCCCTGCTGATTGGCGTGAAGTGGGTTTAGCTTAGGCCCCTAACACTGCATTGGGGACCCACTGTGGCCAGGCAGCTCAGTGGGCCCTCAGCAGGCCTGGGAACTCCCCTCAGCCCTCCAGCCTCTCCCAGTGGGAGCCCGGCAGCGGCTTCAGCACCTCCAGGGAATGTGCTGAAAACACAAAGCCTCGGGCCCACCCAGACCTGCTGAGTCAGGGACTCTGGGGTTAGGGCCCAGCTACGAATTTTAATCGCCTCGTGATTCTGACACGCCCTGACCTCTGAGAACCACTGTTCTCTTCCCGGCTCTCCCTCCTTCAGACTCCACTCCTCCATAGAGTCCTGTCAGTCCACAGTGTGTCCCGAGTCACCCACTTCAGGCCGTCTCCGTGACCACACCCGGGTCGGAACCACCATGTGTCACTGTGATTCTGAATAACCCCCTCCCTGGGCTGGCGGCTTCCACACCAACACCCAGTCTCCGTTCTCCACAAGCATCCTGGATGCTCTCCTAAGTGAGCATCGGATTCCCACCGCTCATGGCCGGCCGGGGCACCTGGAGCAGAAGTCAGACCCTTTATCCGGGTTTGAAAACCCTCTAGGCCATGGCTCCTGCCAACCTCCCCAAGCCCCGTCTTCTGCTCCACCCGCACTCTTGCTCCCGGAACTGCAGCGACATGGACCTGCTTTCCTGAAACATGCCAGGCTCGTTCCCACCCCAGGGCCTTTGCACAAGCTGTTGCCTTGGCCTGGAAGGCTCTTCCTCAACTCCTCGTGCTGCTGGATTCTCCTTGTCATTCAGATCACAGTCTAACAGCAGAGATCTTCCCGGCTGCCCCATCTACAGTAATTACCCCCGACACGATGTCGTCGTTATTTGTTTTTCTGTCTGCCTTCCCCCTCTGGAGCCTCACCGGGCCAGACCGTCAGGGTCCTTGTTCACCGCCCCGGCGTCGGGCCCAGAGCACGTGATGGGCGCTCAGTTACTATGAGTAAAGGTGAGTGAATGTTGAGAGGACAGGGAGGGTGAAGGATGCTTCATCGTGGGTCGGGCTCTGATTCTCTCTGCCAGCTGGTCAAAAAGCAGCCTTCCGCGGAGCAGAGGCACAGCTCTCTCGAAAGCCTTCGGAGTCAGGTCTGAGCTTCTCTTTGGCACATGACAGTGCCCAAATCGTGTTTTCCCCGAGTGGCATTCTATTTAGACCCTGTAAACTAGAAAGCTGCTGCTCCCCACAGATGCTGATGTAAACACGAGTCCTTCAGACTCTTGTGATCCGTGTTGAGGATTAATTTGGATGATTTCATTTACATGCTCAAGAAACCCGTGGTTATATAAGTTCCCCAAACCCTCCATCTTTCTCACAGATTTCTGCGCTGTTCTCAGCTCTCCAGGTCTCTGCAAACCCTCAGCCCACTGCACCCGCAGGGCCAGCCGCCCGCGCTCCTTCCACACGAGCCCGGGGAGCCTTTGAAAAGGGCTCGTCACACCAACCCTGTGCTCGGGAACTCCAGCGACATCTCTGCCTGGAGACCAAGGCCCCATGTCACACAGTCTTGGCAAGCTGGTGTCTTTGCAAGTGAGCTGTGATTTCTCCACCGTGCCACCCCCTTCCACTCCAGGGAGCTTCTCTCTGCCCCCATCACACTGGGCTCTGTCCTCCCTCCCCACTCCTGCCGGTCCCTTTCTTTCCTGATGCAACCTGCAGCCCAGAGTCCTCGCTGCCCGCGCTGTGAAGCTGGCATACCCTGGCTCGGCTCAGCTCAGCCCTGGTGGTGAAGGCAGTGCCCCGGGGAAGGAGCCTGGCTCAGGCAGGAACCGCATTCACCTGCACGGTGCTTGGAGTACGTCGGGTGTGGGATGCCGTCCTGGGACCCTTACCTGCTTTCCCCACTGACTCTCCCAAAGGGAAAACGCTGTCATGGTTCTACGGGTGAGAACAGGGACACCACCTTCCGTAAGGTGCCCCCTGCCTCCCCTGGTGGTGGTGTAGGGATTTGGACAGAAGGCTTTGTAGCCCCAACCACGCACCCTGACCATCGCCTTGTGCTGCCAACAGCAGAGTAGGGCATCGGGTGACAGCTGTGCTGAGCACCTGCATGGGCTCCCCCACAGTCTGGGCTCCTGGGCCCCCTGGAGTCAGCTTCTTAGGTCCAAGGTGACACCAGACACTGCTTGTGTGTGCGTGCGTGTGTGTGTGTGTGTGTGCGCGTGTGTGTGTGCGTGTGTATGTGCGTGTGTGTGCGTGTGTGTGCGTGTGTGTGCGCTCAGAATGCACCCTGAGCATGGCTGGTCCTCACGGCCCCTGAACTCCCTGCAGCTGGCACTCCTTCCCCTGAGGAACAGGGAGGATGGCCGGTGTGCCCGGGCTGCCGCCCACTGAGCTGCAGAAGCCGAGATCGGTTTACGGGCACAGACCCTGCACACCGGTCACGCCTCACCGCCGGGCAGACATGAGGACGTGCACCGCAGGGCAGCGCCTCCGCTCGGGGGGCGAGGTTGAGTTCGAACAAGATGAAACTTTGGCCTTTGTCGCTTTTTACGTTTTTAATTAAATTGCCTGGGTCACCGACACCCCGCAGAGACGACGCAAGGCAGCCTTGCGTCTCGTTAATGATACACCGTGTGTTTATTCACACCGTGGTCACGTGATCTTTGCAGGACATCCTGTCTCACTGGCCCGAACCAGTTTGTGGGTGAACGGCTTGGCATGGTGCCAGGAAGTAGGCTTGCTTTCTTTCTCTCCTTCTCTCTCTCCTTCCTTCCTACCTTCCTCCACCATTCCTCCCTCCCTCCCGCCTTCTCTCCCTCCCTCCTAGTCTCTCACTGTCTTTCTTCCTCTTACTCATGCTAGGATTGGCTATGGACCCCAAAGTTGCTGGCAGAATTTGTTACTGCTGACGGTGCCTCATCACCCCATTTCCATTGTGGTACTTCAGTCCGACTTCTGAGAGCGCAGACCAGACAAGGAGGAAGAGCCACCGGAGGTATCTGAGGGCAGCCCCCCGCCAGCTCAGAGCCCCCGGGGAGAAGAGGCTGGGGCCAGAGACCCTCTGACCGCTCTGGCTGCTGCCGACTGTCATCTTACCCGTAGCTTCGCGGTGATGGACTCAAATCACGGGACAACTGGGTTCAATCCCTGAAAAGGGTTGCAATCTGGGTATTTTTAAGAGCTTTAAATTTTATTCATTTCGATGAAGATTCAGCCCCCAAAAGAAAAGGTATTAGAGGGTTAGATTCTGGTGGACAATCCCACCGCTCCCTGAACTCCCCTCTCCCGAGAGGCTGCCCTACGTGTACCTTCCTCGCGCAGGTGCGGTGGGGACCCCATCGTGACTCCGATGCTGACCTCGAGGAACTTGGTGCGGGTGACGGAGGACTGTCTCTAAGACAGTCAGATGTTTGACAGCTCCGGAGTGCTGAGATGCCCGCCCTCACCCATGCACCTGTGTAGCCCAACTCTGAGAAGCCGTGCCTCAGTCACTGTGACCGTGTGACAAGGTGAGAAGCCACCGCAGTGAGTTTGTCCTGGGCGTGCCCTTCTGAAGGGACCAGGTGACAGAGCCCCGAGGAGGCTGTGGGTGGGGTACAAGGAGACAGCCCACTGGGATGCTCACGCCCGAGAATCTCAGCAATGCTCTGTCTGCAACGACCTGGTCTGTACACAGCCCTCCGCCTCCTGGTTTCCTCCTTCACCTCCTCTTCTATCAGATTTCACTTTCTGGTTGCAATTTGGGAGGAAGGGAGGGGTCCGCACATTATCTGTCTGATTTCACCACTTCTGCGGAAGCCCTGATTACAAAGTTTAAGGTGTGCGTGTCTGTCTTGGGGGGAGGGATGTGTGTGTGTGTGTGTGGTGTGTGTGTGTTTATGCCAATAGATAGAGCTGCCTGTGTGCATGACTCAGCCTTAGGTGTTTCACACTGAAGGCTTATGAAACACTTCTCCAATCAGCGGAGGACCAATGGCCTGGAACCGCTCTTATCAAGGTCGATAGGAGTGTGCACCCATAAACCCAGCTCGCACTCCCTGCGAGGAAGCCCAGTGCACCTGGCCTTCTTGGCCCAGAGGCTGGTATTAAGTCACTGCCCTGAAGTGCGGCCATTGTTCCTCCTCCCTCTTTGTCACTGAAGAGAATCAGCCCTACTCCCCAGGTGGCCAGCCTGCAGGGGACCCTTGCGGGGACATTAGGTCTCTGATGGTTTTCCTGGACAAGCCACGAGCGAGGCGCATCACAGTGTTTTGTTTTTTCATTTATTTTTTTGTTGAGAGTATTATAGATGTCCCCCATTTTCCCCAATTTGCCCCCCTCCACCCATCTCCCACCCCACCCCAGGCCTTCGTCTGTCTGTTGTCTGAGTCCACGGGCTATGCGGGTATGCATGGAAGTCTTTGCTTACTCTCTCCCAGCCCTCCTTCCCACCTTCCCTCTGAGGTCCGTCGGTTTGTTCTCTCTTCCATGCCTGTGGATCTATTTTGTTCGTCAGTTTATTTTGTTCCTTAGATCATGTGAGACTTGTCTTTCTCTGACTGGTTTATTTCACTCAGCATAATACTCTCTAGGTCCATACAGCTGCATAGTGCTCCACTGTGTAAATGTACCACAGCTTTTTTATCCACTCGTCTACTGATGGACACTTGGGCTGTTTCCAGATCTTAGCTATTGTAAATAGCGCCGCTATGAACATAGGGGTGCATATATTCTTTCTGATTGGTCCATCCTCAAAATGCAAAGGGTACCCATGGTATATCTGATAAGGGGTTAATTTCCAAAATATGCAAAGAAATACAGCTCAACAAAAGGAAGACAGATAATCCCATTAAAAAGTGGGCAGAGGACCTGAATAGACACTTCTCCAAACAGGACATACAAATGGCCAAGGGACATATGAAAAAATGCTCAACGTCACTAATCATCAGAGAGATGCAAATTAAAACCACAATGAGGTATCACCTCACACCTGTCAGAATGGCCGCCATCAACAAAATAACAAACAACAAGTGCTGGCGAGGGTGTGGAGAAAAGGGGACTCTAGTACACTGCTGGTGGGAATGCAGACAGGTGCAGCCACTGTGGAAGGCAATACGGTGTTTCCTCAAAAAATTAAAAATGGAACTGCCATTTGACCCAGTGATCCCACCTCTAGGAATACATCCTAAGAATCCCGAATCACAGTGCTTTCGTGGTTGAAATCCAGTCAACACCTGAGTGCGGACACGGTTTTGGTAAATTAAGTCATACTGGTACTGAAAGAATTCATGTCATTTCCCCCTGAATACCAGGGCTCGTGAAAGTGACAGACAACAGTCATGTGTGGCTGCAGCCAGAAAGGGACCCAGAGCACTTTTCAAACGCCACTTAAGAATTCCAGTGTGACGTCCACTGTCATTTAAAAATAAAAGATACAAAGAAGACTATGATTATGGTCACAGCTATCATGGAGAACATACAAACGAGAGTGGAAAGGACAAGAATCCCCCCGAGCTTCATCAGGAGCACGCGGTCTGAGGCGTACGCACGCCGGCTCCGGTCTGGGCGTCTCTGGACCAGCGCGTCACGCGTTACACCGGAGTTGTGCCGCTGGAACCCCCGCCTGGGTGACTGACTACAGAAACTTCCGGACCACACAGGACATGTCATGTAGGATTTGGAGGTTGTAGGGGACTGTGGCCTGACCTAGCCCATCCTAACCTTTTTCTTTACCAAAAACCCTTCCCCCCAAAAGCATGCCAAGGGCCATCGTTTGCCAAGCCCCGGTCCGTGGAGGACAGCAGCAGCGGGAGAAATGTGCAGGGATCGCCAGACTTGGAGGTCCCACTGAGGGACCATTTGTCCTCCGGGCAATGGGAGGGGCCATCAAGGCCTCAGCATGGGTGAAACCTGAGATGCTTAGGAAAGAGGGAGGCAGGAAGACCACCCAGGTGGTAGGAAGACCACCCAGGTGGCTGTCCTATGGTGAGAGGGAGGATGAGTGCCTGGACTTGGGCACCAGCGGAGGGAGGTTCAGGGAAGGTCCCACAGGGGTTTAGGTGGAAGACTTGGAGACTGGCTGGCCGCAGTGTCAGGGAAAGAGAGAAGGCAACGGTGTCTGGTTTCTAGATTGGGGACCGGCGCACACTGATGCGGGAATCCCGGGACCCAGGAGGAGCGTCCTGCGAGCACATCTCATCGCAGAATGAGTCTCCGTGTGGGTTTTTTCTCACACCAACACAACCAGGTGTGCAAGAATTCGGCTTGGTTCTGACACCTCACGGACTATCGCCTCAGACCCCACGGATTAAGGGCTCAGCCCCACGACTGTCCTCACTCCAAAGGCCTCTTGTAATTCCAACTGCTGGTTCTAAGTCAGTGAACGCCTCAACTTCGATAATTTGCTGGAATAGCCCACAGAACCATTGCCGGTCTATCACAGAGCATACAACTCAGGGGCAGCCAGATGGAAGAGAGCACAGGGAAATGTTTGTGGGAAGGGGTTCGAGGCTCCGCGCCCTCTCTGGGCCTAGCACCGTCCCAGCACCTTGGTGTGTTCAACCAGGATGAGCTCTGAGCCCCTTAGTGTAGGGTTTTTATGGAGGTTTCATTACGTAGGCCTGATGGATTAAATCTTTGGTCATTGGTTAGTAACTCGATCTCCAGCCCCTCTTCCCTCTTTGGAGGTTGGATGAAGGTGTGGTGGTGGTGGTGAGGGGGTGCTGAAAGTTCCAACTGTGCCCGGGTCTTTCTGGCGACCAGCCCCGTGCTGAAGCTGTCCAGGGGCCCCCAGCCACCAGCACCTCATTGGCATACAAAAGACAATCTTATCACTCCGGAGATTCCAAGGGATTTAGGGGCTGTGTGCCAGGAACCTGGGACAAAGAGCAGGTATCGACTGCCCACTGCACCACACCAAGCACCTGAATGTTTGCATCAGCCCGTCAGCACCTCCCTTACCCACAGCGAACCCTAACCCAGCCATCCAGCAGGATGTCGCTTGGTTAATCTGAGAAAAGTATAGGATCATAAAATAGCCTCATCGAGCCGGAACAGAAGGAGCTCCCCTTTGTGAGAGAGAAACGTCACCTCCAGGTAAGATTCCTCCATCGCGAACCCCCAGAGATTCTTTACAATACAGTGGATTATGTTTAAGACACAATAATTCTACGTGGATGGCGCCTCCCTCCCCTCCTGCAAACCAGCTCTCAGAGAGGCGGAACGGAGACCAGCCGGTCCTGGGGGGCAGCCAGGCCTCTGCCTCAGCTCCCCCGTGTCTTCGGCCTGGCTGGGAACAGAGCGGTGCGGAGAGAACACACAGCAGCGTGTAAATCTCACTGCGAAGCCCACATTGCCTGAAACGAATTTAAACCACCTGAACATCGTCCGCTCCACTGGGGAGTGCCGGGTGGGCTCTTTGAAAAGAAGGAAGTGGACCCTCGATCCTTGTCAGTGTCTAGGATGTACATTTCCCTAAACCTTGTCTTCCGGGAGTCAGCAGGCGGACAATGCCGTTTTACTGCTTTTCCCTTTTTATTGTTTTCCCTCTGTAACTTACTGTTATTTCAAAAATATTTCCATTTTCCAATAAATATGTAATTTAAAAAATGTCTGACTATATATATATATATATATATATATATATATACACACATCATCTCTTCTCCTTGAAAAACATATCATTTTCCAAGATGTAGCACACACAAATGAGTCTTCCTTCTTCCATTAAAGAAACAAGAGATTTCGGGGAGCAAAACTGCAATCACATCCGTCTTTCTTATTTTTTTAAAGATAAAAATGCAATTTAGATTTTTCACTTCTGACAATGGGATTATTGCATATGTAGCGTGGGTCTTGTTGTCACAAGATGATATTTGCATGTATGGGAGGTGTGCTTTTCCCTGGGCTGTTGGTCCTAAGAGCCAGCGCCCCAACTGGGAGTGGCCACCCATCCATCCCTTCTGAAAGCTCCGCCCACTGGGGCCTGGGCATGCTCATGAACAAGTCCTGTGTCCTGGGGGATGGAGAAAACCCAGGCATTCACTTCCCCTGGAGCTCCCGTCAGACAGGGTCCCGGCGTCAGAGTCGGCGGTCTCCGGATAACGGGGAAAGTCACTGACGCGGAATCAACGCGGTAAGGCCGTTGCCTGGGCCGTAAGATTCGCCTTCACCACCCACCCCTTAGTTACAAAAAATGTTTTCAACCAACATTGAACCAGAAGTACCGCCAAGTGGGGGCTGTGCTCAACCGGGCAAAATAAACACCCACTAGGAATGTCAGCTCAGCCACAGAGTGCAGAGACCCAAGTCACAGCCGTGGGAGCCCTGTGATCACTCCGGTTGTCCCCCGAGGCCCACTCATGGCAGTCGGCGGTCAGGCCAGCAGGAAGTGTGGCAAGACTCTCCTCGGAGGCCGAATTAGACAGCGCTGCTGCTCGGCTGGGGGGAGGAGGGCGTGCACCAGCCCGTCCTGGTCCTTTTCATTAGTGATCTGTACCCGGCACCCATCTCTCCACTCCCAGGTCAGAGGGCGCTGTGTGAAATGGGGCTTTCTACGTGGCCGCTCAGAAACCTGCAGGTCCAAGTAGCACACGTCTCCCTGAGGGCCAGGCGGGCTGCTTCAGTAGGATGGCATGGTCGTGCAGATGGCAACCAGCAGCCTGCTTACATCAGTCACCTGGCCTCCTCCTTCTGGGGACTGTCCCCCACCCAGCATCATCAAGCATGCCCTAGAATTTGGCCTGACTCAGGGCAGTAACTTTATGTTAGCGGAAGGGTCAGGCACATCACTTCACTTGAACCAGCTCTGGTGTTAACCAGCTGTTGACAACAAATCATTTACATGTATCTGGGCCCCTTCACTGGTAAACGAGGGGGACCCCTGCTGTTCAAAGTCCCTTCCATTCTAATATCTATGGCATCGTGATTTCCTTGGCTAACGCAAGGAAAGGAACATGAGGGTTATATACTAAAGCCCTAAATCTATAATAGCAAGATCACTGCTTATGCATTGATTTTCAAAGCAGCCCTTTAAAAAAATTGAGCAGCGCTGGCCGGGTGGCTCGGTTGGTTGAGCGTGTTCCGTGCACCAAAAGGTTGTGGGTTCGATCCCCGGTTGGGGCGCATACAGGAAGCAACTGATCCATGTTTTTCTCTCTCTCCCTTCCTCTCTCTCTAAAGTCAATAAAAACATATCCTCGGGAGAGGATTTAAAAGAAAGATTGCGCAGATAAAGACAGAAGATGTATCCGGCCCAGCCTTGACTCAACTTGGAAGCTAAGGAACAAATCAATATGCATAGAATTTAATAATGATGAGCACTCATCCAGAAGACAGATGTTTCTATCCTCCATGCCACTCACCCCACAGATCTGCCTTTGTTAACCACGATGTAACATAAGGCCCACCCTGAATTTTCAATCCAGGGGGTTGATACAAAATGGTAATGCGTACAACTTCTAGTGAAAACGCAAAGTCATCACCCGTTATGTCCCTCAGGAGTAGAAACTGTGGGATAGGGTCACCTCCAAGTTGTCCTGTGTCTCCAAACCAACTGATCCACGTCCTTTCTGTAGACAAGTCACTATGCGCCACCCATCCTTGGACCTGTCAGGCGGAGAATTCAGAATAAAGGTCTGTGTTCAGCTGAGTACGTTTTCTTAACCTAAGTTCTCCAGTGTAATTGTACCCATCATTTCATTCTCATTTTTATGGTTTGGGGTTTACTGAGATACTGATTCTTTAAACGAATTCATTCATTTGTGTATTCATTCATTTGTGTGAGCAGTTTTCAGTTCATAGAAAAAAAATGGACAGAAAGTACAGAGTTCTCATACACTCCCTCCCCTCCCCATACACAGTTCCCTATTAGTAACATCTTGCATTAGTGTGGCACTTTGTTGCAATTGATGAGCCGGTATTGATACATAACTATTAAGTAAAGTTTATGGTTTACAGTAGGGTTCACTGTGTGTTGCACATTCTGTGGGTTTGGCAAACACACAATGGCATGTCCACATTGCAGGGTCATACTGAATGGTTACATACTAAAAATCCCCTGTACGCCACCTGCTCATCCTGCCCTCCCCTGTAACCCTCGGCACCTCTGATCTCTCTGCCGTCTCCTTAGTTTTGCCTTTTCTAAAATGGCATTTAGTTAAATTATACAGCATACAGCCTTTTCAGACTGGCCTTTCCGCTTAGAAATACGTGGTTGAGGCTCCACCTGTTTTTGTGTCTTGATAGCTCATTTCTTTTCATCACTGAAGAAACTCCCGCTGTCCTCGATCCCCGGTTGGGGCGCATACAGGAGGCAACTGACACACGGGCCACGGTTTGTTCATTCACCTACCAAAGGGCATCTTGAGTGCTTGTCATTTTTGGCAACTATGAATAAAGCTACGATTTCTACTGATTTCCACTACTACTATTTTACTGTAAGCTAGTTCTCAACCCTTTTGGAAGTAGATGGAAGTACGATTAGTAATGAAATAAGCTTAAAAGCTAGTTCACACCATAGAATATCAGGTTTTAAAACCATGCCAATTAGAACCAAGTTTACCTGGGGTCTGGCGAAGAATATGGACCATGCTCGGCGCATGGGAGTGGGATGTGGACCCAGCATTGCTGCGGGCGGCAAGGAACTCAGCAGGGGTCTACCTCATGCGTATGCCAATGACAAATGCCACAATTCTCTTGCATTCTAAATAGAATCCAACTCAAATTACTGTTTCTCAGAAATAAGCAGACAGAATTGCCTTTCTGCTATTACTGACACGACAGAATTCTTCGTATACAACTAATTGCTTTTATTATCAACGACATGTTCTAATTGTGCACTTAGAGTGTGCCTAGCTTGTTTATAAGCCAGAGATTTAAAGGGGAAGAAATTCTTCACGGGGCATATGTTGGGTTAAGCTTGCCTTTTTCGAGATCTGAACTGACTATAAGCCCAAACTGTTGTTGTTGTTGTTGTTTTATCAGAGTGAAATATGAGTGTCTGGTTCTTTGGGGGGTTTTGTCTGTTTGTTTTGGACAAGCAGTGTTAGAAGGCCTGTTACCAAGCAGAAATGAGTAGAAAGAATTTCATTGGATACTTTGTACCTCTTTGCTGTTTCTTCTGTTAGTGGACTTCCGTATTTTCAGGCACAGTCGTACCCTCGGTCCTGATTAACCCACTTTAGATATCTCCAACTGCCCTCCCGTGCTGGGGAGTGAAGATTTACTGCTTTTGCTCCCTCCTTTGGGTTAGATCAGGATTCAATATCTATACGATGTAAATAGTATAGGGCCATGTAAATAGTATTCACTGCTGAGTCAAGTAATAAACTATGATTCTATTTTCTTTCTTTTACAACTTTCGGTTTGTCCCGAGGTTAATCAGTCGATTAATATATGGACTTCCTTCATTTTATTTGCACCTGTGTGGTCTCCCCGCCCCCCACCATCCTCTCATTCCACATGGCTAACTTCACCTGGTAAGCAGTTGGTTCCATTTTTGTTTCCAAGAGACCCCTTCCTGGGCCCTGGGCTCCCCGATCCCAGCTAAACTCTGTCTCCTTGGCAGGTGCGTAGGTCTGTGCTTGGACTTCCCATCCCTGTCACCCTGGAAGTTCCATGTGCTCCCTGAAGCCCTCCTGTCTGGGATTTCCTGCCTGCCTGGTTCTTGTCTATTCCTGGTTACTCCATCGTCCTGATGGCCCAGCCCTCCCAGGAGCTTCCCGGGGAAGTACGCAGAAAGGGGTGCTGGAGTCAGGGAGATGGGGATCCAAACACTGGCTGTCTCACTGCTGAGGCTGTTCAAGAAGGCGGCTCTTGTCTGCTGGCCAAGGGCACCGTGCCCTAGAATTAAGTGCACCCACTCAGCTGTGCCGGAAAATGGCAGCCTCTCCAGACAGGCGAGACTGACGGGACACCTGCTGTCTGCAGGCTGGCGGAGCCCGAAGAACAGAGGGGGAAGGGCACAGGAGTTCGGCCCAGAGCCTTCTCCTTCATCCCTGGTCACAGAAGGCACAGCCCTGGGGAGGACCCATGGGTGGAGGGGTGTGGGACGGCCTGGACATCCACATCTTTGAGCCCTGCAGGTGACCCGACTCAGCTGGGGCAGGACCCCAGTTTCGTGTGGGACTGAGTTTGGGTTTTATTTTCTTGTTCTTTGTTTTGAGAGGGATTTCTAAGAGTTGATGGAGGGGAAAAAGCAAACTATTGAGCAAAGCCACACTGAATGGCTTCTTTTACCAAGAGTTTTGCTTGAACATTTTAGGAATGACCCAGAGAGATAACAAATGGGTCTAGTTCTATGAAAATATTTGTTGTTTTGAAAAGAAGTTACAGATAAAGGTCAGGAGAATTGGAGCCAAGAGTAGATGGCCTTCAGCCCACATATGATGAATGGGACCCAGACCAGCACGTGCCGGGGCGGGGGGGTGGGGTGTGCACCACCAGACTCTCTCTCCTTTGGCGCTTCTTTAAATTATAGGACATAATTCTGTTTATTATACCAGTTTCCCAAAATATCCCATTTACCCAGAACCTCCCAGCATACCCGTTGTCTTCACCGTGTGAGCAGCAAGTTCTGATTCTGCACTTACCAGCAGCCACTCAACCTTGGCTGACGCGTCCAGCCTCAGTTTTACCATCTCTACAATGGACACACTATCAGCTGTGTTACTCCCCTGAAAGAGTTAATATGAGTCACCAATGCAATCGCATGTGGGTGGTGTTTGTGAACTGGAGAGGGTTAACCCGGGCTGTTACCACCACAATAATCTGCTCCGTTCTTTTTCTTTCGAGCCAAATAGGCAATCTTAACTGCTTGCCAAATAGTAATAGTTTCTGTACTACTTCTGATACAAAGTAAGGAGAGAACAAAGCATAAAGCCAAATATGAACTATCCTACACTTTTTTTTTTTAATCCCCACTCGAGGATATTTCTCCATTTATCTTCAGATATAGTGGGGGGTGGGGAGAGAGAGACATCGATGTGAGAGGGGCACATCGACTGGTTGCCTCCCACACGACCATGACCAGGGCCTGGGACCAAACCCCAACCAAGGTACGTGCCCTTGTCCAAAATCGAACCCACGACTCTCTGGTCCGTGGGCCGACGCTCTAACCACTGAGCTATCTCAGGGAGGAGGGGTGTGGGAAGCCCGCCTAGATGTCACAGAGAAGCGAACTGGGAGCAAACGCCCGGGTAGCAGGCTGCTCGGGCCACCAAACACCAGACACAACGGGCGTTCGATTTCTCACGGTTCTGGAAGCTGACGGTCCAGCATGAGGGGCTCTGGGGAGAGCTCATCCCTGGCTGAGGACCCTGCCTGCTGGCTCTGTGCTCACCTGAGGGGGACTGAGCTCCGGTGTCTCTCTCTCCTCTTACAAGGACACCAAACCCATCGGATTAGGACCCCACCCTTGTGACCTCATTTAACCTTATTACCTCCGAAGGGCCCTTTCTCCAAACCCAGTCACAGTGGGGCTCAGGGCTTCGACCGAGGAACTCTGGGGGGGCACAAGTCCGTCCTCAGTGCGCTCCCTCCTCTACGTGTGGGTTCCGTCTCCCCGAACACCGTGATGGGCGACGTCACCGTCCCACGGCTGTGCCAAGAGCCTAATGTAGACCACGTGTAGAAATGACCTGGAATTCACGGAGGCCATGGAGGGGGCCAGGCTCGGTCGACTCTCTAGACCTGAGATCTCAAGAAGGACTGTCCCCCGAAAGCCCGAGTCCGCTCCCTGCACAAGGACACTCTCGCCTATGGCCCGGACCCTCATGACCCGATTGCGGTGCAGAAGCATTTTCCTCTGACGACTCAGAGCAGAAGGGCTATGGAAACTCGACATTTCGGAGTCTGAAACCACAGGACCATTTCAGCCTCCCCGTGTTGGCGGTGAGGTCAGAGGGTCCGCCGCCACAGAATTCAAAGTTCTTTGTGGTTTCACATAATAGCTGCCTATTAAGTTTGCCTTCCACCTGACCTGCACGACTGCCACTCAGAAAGGGAAAGCCATCGTCCATCACGCAGCCATGCAGAGCTTCTCAAAACCCGTGGAGCCGTTTTCCCGACCACGGGCCGGGCTCGGCTTCCAGGCGGCCGCTCAGGCAAGCAGCCCAGACAGCCATCGCCCAGGATCGGGCCGAAACGCCTTCCACGCGAACAGGAACACACGGCTTTGGCCCTTTTTTCTTACAAAGCACATAAATCATAATGAAATAAGCCTCAATTCAAGATCTATTTAAAAAAAAAAAAAAAAAAGCCAAAAATTCCAAGAGTGTTCTGGGGTTAGTTGGGTTATTCCTGGGCTATGCCTCACCCACGCCCTCGTGTCCAGCCCCCTCCACAGTAACTACTGTTCGACGTGCCGATGTGAAGACACAGTGTAGTCCTGAGTCATAATTCCCGATTAATTTGCACTCGAATACAGAGACGTGTACCAGAACATTATATGACTTTAAGTCACGTGAAAACCGTGGCTTTACATGTTTTGCGGATTTCATCATTATGGCAAGTATTGTCAAGTAGAAGGATAGAATCTGCTTTGTTTACCGTTTACTAGTTTGATTGGTAATGTTTAAAATATAGACCAAGCGTGTGCCCTTGCCCAGGCCCCACGAAGGCTCGGGCAGGCCCCTGCCCGACACCCAGGCCACACTCCTTCATCTTTCTGCTTCCCTGTCCGTAGCCTGTGCTTTTGGCTTCAGGTCTTTGGACCTCGTGGCCTCAAGATGGCTGCTCCAGCTCCAGCCTTACATCTGCATTCCAAGCGGGAAGGTGAGGACAAAGAGGAGGAAGATAAGCTCGTACCACATCACAAAAGCAAAGAACTTCCAGAGATCCCTGGCGGACTTCCCACGCAATGCAGAACCATGTCACCTGGCTACCTCTCGCTGCCAAGGCCTTGGGAAAGGTGGGTATTGTCACCGGACACAATGCCACCCTGAACTGAATTGGGCTTCTGATAATCAGGAGAAAGGGAGAGTACTTATTAAGTAGGCAAATAGCAGTATCTGCCACACACAAGGGCCAAAAGCAGTGACTCTAGGGGCATCTGGTCTCAGGATCGATGGGTCACTAGAGAGGTGGAGATGTGTCCTGGCGATCACGCCTGGCGACCTTGTCCACACTGGGCACCCTGGAAGGTCAGAGTTCTGACGGATCTGAACGTGGAACCTGGGGGAGGGCCGAGACCACCAGGGAGCCCGCCCAGCTGGGAGCAGCTACAGAAGAAAGAGGCAAATGGACCAAGGCACAGGCCCCCACCTCGTTCTAGCAGCCATTTGGCAAGGATATCAAATGCTTTGAGAAAATGGGAACTTCTGCTTCTGAAGAGGCTGCCCACTCCTTCCTGGGGCCCCCGGAGCTGTTCTGAGAGCAGGTGACTCAGGCCTTCCTCCCGTTCCTGAGCCCGGGCACAGCCCCCCCCCATTCTTCTGTGCCTTTGTCAGAGCGGGCCCGGGGCAGCGGTCTGGTAGATGCCAGGCAAAGACCGCTAACCTTGCTGTGTAGGCTTGGCCTAGCAAGATGCTGGCATTTCCAGACGACGGTGTTTTCAGGTTTGGGGGGTGGAGGATGGGAATTCCAGAAGTGGGGGGAGTGCGTGTCAGAAACTAAAGCCCTTCCCCCACACCACCCCTCTCGGTGCCAATCGGTGGGTTTCTACTGCAACCCCAAAACCTCAACTTACCCAAAAACATGATTCCAACCTGATCACCTTTAAGGAGAGACCTACACTACTTCACTTACTTTAAATTAATGACCAGGAAGAGTGTGACTTATCAACACATTAAAGAATTTTTTTTCCCCTTTATTGATTTAAGAGAGAGAGAGGAAGGGAGAGGGAGAGAGAGACAGAAACATCGTTGAGAGAGAACATCGATTGGCCGCCTCCTGCATGCCCCTCACGGGGGATCGGGCCCACAACCTGGGCATGTGCCCTGACCGGGAATCGAACTGGCGAACTCTTGGTGCATGGGTCGACGCTCAACCACTGAGCCACACCGGCCGGGCTATCAACACATTTTAAAGTGATCTGTTTCGTGAGAAATTTAGATCCAAAGTGAAGTGTGCATTAGGGCATCAACATTGGAACTGGTTCGACTGGGAACTGTTTGGAATCTTTGCAGAATTTTATAACTGAGGAGATGATAGATAGATAGATAGATAGATAGATAGATAGATAGATAGATAGATAGATAGATAGATAGATAGATAGATCTCACCTTTTGCTTCTGCATGGCCAATAAAGAGAGACGGTTCCAGACTGTGGATTGCAAGGGCTGCTCATCAAAGACACCTGGGGCCGTGAAGAATCTTTATTCCTAACAAATGACAGCAAAACTGGGCACCACTGTCATTACATTTTTACTATCAAACGAATTTAACTTTGATCCAATGAAAATGACTAAGAAATCTGGGGAAACGCATGTTCCGGCCGATTGGCAGACATTTTGTCATTCTCGTCTCTTTTTTTAGCGTTTATTTTGGTCGTCAGTGTGGAGGGGTTTCCTTGGCTACAAGCGTTCCAGTGGAAATGATTTTGCAACATGTATTAGTGGCCTGAGGGGTCGGCCGGAGGTCCAGGCTGAGGGCTCTGGTGGAACCCCCAGTGACCACCCAAAGGCCATCAAGCCAGTCTACCTGGAAGGATGAAAGAAATTTAATAATTGTTCCACTTAAAAAAAAAAATAATGCAAGCACTTTCCTCCTTTAATGATATGACCCTTTGGTCCACTATGACAAACCTCACTTCCGCCCAGATTCTCTCCTACTAACATGTCAGGTTTCTGGGCTGAGGGACCGTCCTCTCCAGCTGACTGGCTCTCCCTCAGGCTGACCCCCCTCAAATGTCCTGAGCCAGGAAAGCCGGAATTTCTGTGACCAGAGAGGCTCGCTCCACGCTGTCCCTCGGCCAAGCTGGACTGAGCCTGTCATCCCCCGAGAGCTGGTCCGTGGGCAGCTGTGGAAACAGACAGTTCCGTGTTTCCGAATGCACAGGACCACACTGCCCTGACATTTCCCACGTGTCCGAAACATTGCCGACCAGCGACGGCCCTCCCTGCTCTCCGAATGTGGGAAACGGAGAAATCAGACACAGATCTCCCAATCTGGCCTTTCGGGGCCGTGTTCACGGAGCTAGATTTTGGAGAAAGAATTCCTTTACGCTTAGGTTTTCGACTTTTTTTTTTTTTTTTTTTTAAGCATAGAAACTGGCGATGTTCTCACAGTGAGAGGAAGCTGGCTGGGCTTCTCTCCTACACAGCAGGAATGTGACCTGTGTCAGGGTGTCACTGCCGGTGGCCATCCGTTCATCCTGAAGGCACCTGACCTCCTCCCCTTTGGGGCCAACCTGAAGAACCTGAAAATCCTCGCACCGGCCTCCCGGAAACTCGCTATTTCCACGTCCAGAGCCAGGCCCCCACCGCACGCCCATTCTCAGAGTCCCCGCGCCCTTCCCTGCGCCCCTTTGGTCAAACTGGACTGTGATGACCCTCCTGTCTGCCAGAGGAGCTCATGCATCGGCTCTGACCCGGCTCCCTGGGCGGGACGCGTTTCATCTCCAACTCACATGGCTCCGTTCGACGTGGACCAGCTTCCTCAACTGTGTGGAGCCCACAGAGCACAGATGCGTTTTTACAGACCCACGAGTTCTTTACAAACATGTTTTAACTGTTTGCTTTTCCATGAGATCTTCAAAGGACTGACGCAATCATCCCGTGGTGGGATTACGGCCCTTGCACCAAACTCCGCAGCGAACGTTCGTGTCCAGGTGCGTCATCGGGCCAGCCACATTCCAGAACCCCAGGGCTCCGGGGGCAGAGAAGGAGTTCAGGGAACCCCAGGCACAAACTCCGACTTCTCTTCCCGGCGAGACAGTGACCTTGCAGACGCCGAGTGTGGGTCAGGACACCGGGGGGCCCAACGTTGATCAATGTTCTCTTGAACAAAAGCTGCGGATGGCTGGAGCGACTTCTCTTTGGATTGAGTTAGTAAGCCCAGAGGACAGAAGTTCAAGGGCACAGCCAAAACCGTGGGCAGTGTCGACTGGCCCGTGGGGGTCTGCTCTGGTCCCTGGGGAGCTGCACTGAGCTCCGTGGCAGGGGAGGGGACACACCCTGCTTCCTTCGAGCCTCAGCATCCTGGGTTCGATACACGGGGAATTTCATCTAAACTTACGGGGGGGGGGGTGTGGGCTCTTCCTGCTCCGTGTTAATGCAGCTGACAGATGACGGCTGGACAGTAGCGGCACCCCACGCTGACGACCCCCAGCAAGCTGGAAGAAGACACAGCGAAGTCACCATGGCCAAGATGAAGACAGGCCAGCCCACGGCGTGAGGCTGGTGGAAGGAACTACACGAGTGGAAATCAGACAGTTTCCCTCCGTGGACCGGCCACGCTCGGTGGTGAAAGAAAGCTGAGTGGAGGTCAGAGCTGTTCCTGGCAACCCCCAGCCGCATAGCCTGAGATGTGGGGACAGCTCCGGAGCCAGAGGGAGTGGATAGCCAAGGGAGCCGGGTGTTCTTGCCGCAACGCCCCGACCCCCCTGGAGCTCACAACCATTATTCCAGGACAGAGTCAGCCAGAGTCAGACTCTGTGTCTACAGAAATCTCAGTGACCCGGGCTCTTCAACAAATGAGCGTCATGGGGAGAAAGGCAGAAAGGGACTCGTCTGGATCAAAAGAGACATAACCATTAAACAACACGTGGCTTTCATGTGGACCCCAGTTTGAACAAATCGGCTGTAGAAACCATCACTGAGGCATTGGGGGATGGGAGCATGGGCTGGGTACTGGACGGCTCCCAGCAAATCGCTGTCCCGTGGAAGTCCTGGGTCCCCAGTGCTCAAGAGAGCGAGTCTCCTGAGACTTGGAAGGTGGAGTGATGCAGCCGTGACTCTCCCAAGGTTGTTATGACTCGGTGCGGGACAGACAGACACAGAGGGCTCAGTGAATTCCAACCTGTCCCCCATCTCCTCCGTCCCCGCCCATCCCTGCTCCCCAGCCATCAACTCTGCTGAAGGACAGCAGCCCCCAGCCAATCCCACGCGTGGCTGCGGTCCACTCGGACCCAGGCGGTTCTTGCTAAAGGACTTCTGTTCGTTGTGTTAGGTTGATGCTGGCATCGCACCTGGGCTAGGAAAAAGTCCTCGCCTGTTTCAGGTACATACTGAAGTACTCACGGGTGAAATTGTGTCCTAACTAGGATCTGCTTTAAAATAGTTCTTTAAAAAAAAAAAAAAGAGGTAGGTCTGGCCGGTGCGGCTCAGTGGTTGGAGCGTCAGCCCGTGGACCAAGGGGTCAAGGGTTTGATTCCTGGTCAAGGGCCCGTGTCTGGGTTGCAGGTTTGATCCCCGGCCCCGGTAGGGGTGCGTGTGGGAGGCAACTGATCAATGTGTCTCTCTCACATCAATGTTTCTCTCTCTCTCATCAATGTTTCTCTCTCTCTCTCTCCCTCCCTTACACTCTCTCTAAAAATCAATGGGAAAAGTATCCTCGGGTGAGAATTAACAACAAGAACAAGGAAGGTAGTGGTGTGGTGATGACTGTTGCAGCTGGGTGGTGGGCAGAGGGAGGGCCGCGCTCTAGTCGCTCTGTATACCTGTATGTTGGAAAACGCCCGTGATGAGGGGGTGGGTAGAGACACGGAAAAGAGCCTGAAGCCTACCCCCCCCCCAACTAGCACCAGGCAAAGCTGGATAACTGCCAACGTGTAAGATGGGTTGGGGGTGGGGTGGAAAATTCTTCAGTTCTTGAGGATGTGGGTTTAGAAGAGGGTGGAGACATGAAGTGTAGCCAGAGGTTGGTTAACACACACCCAGAAGGAAAAAGAAAACCAATTAAGTCTTACTATCACTGTTAACTGTGAGTAATAGGTTTTAACATGTGTGAGCTGGTCTTGTTCTTACATACCAGGCTAAAAACAGATCTGCGACCTCGGGGTCCTGAGATGCGTGCAAACTTTCGAATGTTTTAAGATGATGTTTGGGGGACAAGGTCTCAGACATAAGTAGGTACTTTTTAAAAAGAACCATCTCAGCTGAACTTTCAAATATGTAATCAAGACATAAAAAACTGTTTTTTAGGAAAATGTAGAAATCCTCTTTATCTCAGGGATTGTTTGGTCAAGAGAGAAGATGATGGTGTGGGACTGGGGCCAACCAAAACAGAAGGTCGGAGGATGGCAAGAGGCCCACAGTTTTGTTCTAGAATGTTCTTCAAGGCTAAACTTCTTGGAAAGGGATTTATTTATTTCACTTTCCCCAAGGACCACTTTTGGGTCATTTTAGGATCTCAGCTGGTGGTCACAGCTTTTGAGGATTTTGAGCCAAAGCCTTTGGTTTAAAAGAGGGGGAGAGAGGTTATTAAAGTTTGTTTTGTTTTATTTTTTTAAGTAAGAGGATGTGATACGGACAACATTCAACAGAAGAAAATATTTTATGTTGGAAAAATAAATTATCAGTGTTGATAAAATGTGCCAAGTCAGTAAATTCAGACAAAAATGTGAACTTGACAGGGAAACAAAGCCATGAGGAAAAATATTGCATAATGTTTTAGAACAGATAAAAAGCTATTTCTAGTGCCCTGTCTTGGGATGAGAGGGAGGGAGGGGGAGGAAGTGGGGAGGTCAGCTCTCGTGAGGGGTCCTCAAGGCAAGAGAGGGAGGAGCTTGCGGACTCGGACATAAAATGAGAGGGTGTCCAAATGCAAAATGCCAGGAAGCCGCTCGGGACTGACAGGAGGCTCCCTCTCCCCTTTGTCCCACAGTGAAATGACAATTGAATGGGTGGGGGACAGGTGGGAAGCAGAGGCAGGTGTGAAGTCTTCTAGAAAGTTCAGTTGTTGGTGATTTTCTCTGTGAAGGGAATCAGGATGCATCCCTCCAAAACAGGCCTCTTGGCCATAGCAATTCTTTGAGTTGAAAGCAACTGAGAATGAACAAATGAAGTGTTCTCTGCCCTCCCTGAACTGCCTAAAAGCAGGGCATCAATTTCCCCTTGTGAAGCTGTCTGCTGCCCCCTGTACCCCAGATCTCCACCCCACCCCGTACAAGGAAGAGGGGAGCGCTCTTATCACTGGAGACAGAGTTTGCAATGAGGCAGGTTTGCACAGACAGACCTTATGAAGATAACCATCATCTTCCATTAGTTCCTACAGAGATTTCCCATTTACTGGCTCTGGAAGCCCAACCCCTTCCCCACTTTTCTTTGTTAAAACAGTATATAAACCCCCTTCTTGGAATTTCACTTTTCGCCTGTGAACCCTGAGTGTGTAAAGGTTAAATACTGTGTGCCTTTTTTCCTGTTAAACTGTCCTTTTTTAGTTTAATTCACAGACCTTCATCACTGAACCTAAGAGGGTAGAGGAAAAGCCTTTCCTCCCCCGCACCTGCGGGCTAATTAATCACACACATAAAACAGAACTCCACGTGAATGACCAGCCCCGGGAACACCATTCAGTCAGGGACGTTAAGATCCTGGAAGCCACCTGTGACCTCCCAACAACAGGTAGAAATAAATGACTGGCCCAGACCCTTCCCGGGTCCAAACAGAAAGCCCAATACCAGTTCCTCAGAGATGCTGACAAACAGGATGGTCCAGAACCTCCTGCTCTGGAGCTGATTCCGGGGTGGCTGAGACCAGGACGGATGGATTGTTGGACAGAGACAGGAAGGTAGAGGCGGCTAAATTGGGGTACCACGCCATGTCAGCATGAGTTCTGAGACGATGGTATGTAACAGGGTGCTTCAAAGGTTCAACCAGGAACACAGAAGCTAAAACATGTAAATGGCCTGTGCTGTCCCGGTTCCCTGCCTCTTCCCCTCGCCTCCTCCCTTTCTCCTTCTCTTCCTGTCCCTTCCTCAAACAGCCAGTCCTAGCCCGGGATGGTAGAGCCAGGTAGGTAGGTGTCTTCAAGGAAGGCAGCCTGGTGTGGGGACGTGGAGCCCAGGTGCATGTGTGGGCCTCGACAGGTGTTGGAGGCAGGCAGGTGAGGAGAGAGTCCCCAGGGACAGGGATTGATGAAATGAGGACACAGACTTAGAATAATGGGAGCTCCCTGTCAGAGCAAGGAGTTACAAGGACGGAAAGGGAGAAAACTAGGATGACCCCTGTGGTGTTGGATTGGAATCGAAAATATTGGTGTGAACTCAAGGATTTCAATAAAAATAGATGCAAAAACAAATGTGTGTGTGTTTACATACTATACACATATATTTCTAGCTCAGTCTACCATGAGGACATTGGAACAGTATTAGCTCAGCAGCCATGAGCACACCCAGTGCCCGGATTCTGGTTTCTAAATACCATTCTCCACAGAAAGCTCCTGGGAGAAGTGGCTGAATCCAGGACTAAGGCAGAGAACATACAAGCTGAACCTAGATCACATATGTGTGTCAGCAAAGTCCAGCTGGTGTGGCTCAGTGGATTAAACATCGTCCCATGCACCAGGAGGTCGCTGGTTCGATTCTGGTCAGGGCACATGCCCAGGTTTGGGCTCGATCCCCGGTAGGGGGCATGCAGGGGGCCACCGATTAATGCTTCTCTGTCATTGATGTTTCCATCTCCCTCTCCCCCTCCCTTCCTCTCTCTCTCTAAAACCAATAAAAACATATTTTAAAGAAAAAAACAACAACCTGGAAATGCTCAAAGGATGATTGGGACATGTCAAAAGGACACAAAAATCACCTTGAAGAGGCAACCAAGTAAAGGACAATTTGAGCATAAAATAAAAATAAAAAATAAAAAAGATTGGACCAGATTATAGCCCGTTGAATAAAACAGAAACTCACGAGTCCACACTGAATTAAGAGTGTGGTGATGGATGTGAGGGCGGTCTGGCTGCGACATCTGTCACCCCGTTGATCGCCAGGGTTGATTCGGCTGATCTGGCTGGCTAGGCAGGTGTCCCCCTCCTCCCTCACCGATCCATGTGCGTCCCTCCCGAGGCTGCGCGCTCGGCCGAAGAGGATGACCTTCCCCCGGAGGAGAGGACCGGCCTTCGGTCGAGGGTATAGGAGCAGCTGTGCTCCCTGCTAGAACCTCCACACAGGCTCCCAAGGTCCATTTGTAGGACAGCGTAGGGGAGTCAAGCTTCCAAGACTCCAGACACATGCAAATGAGGCGTTGCATGTGGCAGTCTGCCTTTCTTTTTTAAAAAAAAAAGAATGTGCTGATGCCCTGGCCAGTTTGGCTCAGCAGTTAGAGTGTCAGCCCACAGACCAGGGAGTCGTGGGTTCGGTTCCGGTCAAGGACATGTACCTCGATTGCGGTTCAGTCCCCGGCCCTGGCTGGGGTTGTGCGGGAGGCAGCCAATCCATGTCCCTCTCTCTCTCCCTCCCACTCCATCTGAAGATAGATGGAAAAGTATCCTCAGCTGAGTATTTAAAAAAGAAAAAATGTGGTGAGGAGTGGGATGTTTTCCTCCCTCCGATGCATATCAGTGACAGCTGGCAGAAGTCACATCACCGGAAGGAAGCCCACAGATGCCGCCCTGGCAAGCGATCGGCAATGGGACAAATCGATGCCACGTGTTGGGAGGCCACGCGAAGCCCACGGCACCTCCCTGGAGATGCGTCTGCTGTCCGGGCACGACCTGAACCTAACCCCAAGGCACCATCAGACAGATGAAAACAGAGAGTCTCCAAAGCCACTGTCCTCTCCCAAAGCGGCAGGGCCATAAAAGGACCAGGAAAGCCTCAGGAAAGGGAGCCAGCCACTCCACGTGTCACCATGACAACCGGCACAACCTGAGTGGCGTCTGAGGGTCAGATGGTGGTCACCAGAGGGTGGTCAGGAGTCACCGCAGATTCCTGGCGCTCACGTAGGCCGGCGCCCTTGTTTGCAGGAAGCACACTGAAGGGTCCGCGTTTCATGAGCCATCCCGATGGCCACGGACCCTTAAATGGCTCCAAGGCCAGATCTCTCTTTGTGTAGGTTTGTGGCTGTTAGTAAAAATATACCACATTAAGTAAATAAGGCATTATATTATTTCCTGAGTATATGCCTTACAGGGTTTGTTCAGCCTCAGAGAAGTCGGTCTAGAAGGAGAGACAGTAAGAGGGAGTCCTCCTCTGGTCGGAGGCACGCGTCCCTCCATTTGCCTTTCCTGACCCGAAGACCAGGTCAGAAGCCATCCTTAGGAGTTTGTGCGTGACCCTTGACCTTGCCCATCCCAGCGTCCATGGGACTGTATTAGTGACCGCCCATTTACTTACAAAGTCTGTGAGCTTAGGGACACTGATTTGTTTACTGCTGCATTCCCAGAGATTGGCACCATTCCAGGTGATGTTGGAGAAACTCACTGTTGTTTTTTTTACTCTCAATACTTCTGACCCCAGATTGGTCCCCCCACCAAACAATCCTCCAGCCCACCGGCTGGGTGTCCTGCGATTGAACCCAATTCTGACTGTCTCCCTGGAGACGCTGTCAGAGCCCACGGGGGAAGCCCCACAGGCTGCCCCCACTCAGGTGCCAATCACACGTCCAGGGGGTCACCTTGCTTCCGACTGACGGCTGGAATGTGGGGTTCCCACGACCCCTTCTCCGGCTCAGTCACATGCTGGAACAGCTCACAAGACTCGGGAGAACACTTACTTAGGTTAACCGGTTTGTTATATAATAAAGGGTCCGGGTGAACAGCCAGGGTGAGGTCCGGAAGGGTCCCCAGCCCAGGAGCGTCTGTCCCTGGGGCGTCGGGGCACATCACCTTCCCAGCGCGCAGACGCCTTCACTGACCCAGAAGCTCTTCAAACCCTGTACTTTGGGATTTTTACGGAGCCTTGATCGTGTGGACCTGATGGACTATTAATCCCTTTCCAGCCTCTCTCCCTTCTCCAGAGAATGGGGGGTGCGGCTGAAAGTTCCAAGCTTCTAATCAGGGCTCGGTCTTTCTGGTGACCAGCCCCCATCCAGGAGCCATCCAGAGGCCACCTCCTTCGAACAGAAGATGCTCCTCTCACCCGGGAAGTCTCAAGGGATTTCGGAGTTCTGTGCTGGGGAGCAGAGTCGAAGACTAAATGTGAGAGCCAGGACGGAGACCCAGGGACACGGTCGTTCCTGAATGAGTGCTGGCTGAATGAATGAAGGAAGAGTTTACACTGACCCCAGAGAGGTCTCTCCCCGTTTGGAGACAGGGGGTGAAGCCCCAGCTGTACAGATGCTCCTGGGTTCTGAGGGCACCTGGCCCTCCCCCAGGACTGCCCTGAGGGTTTGCTAGGGGCGCTTGAGTCGTTGCCAGGAGGCTTGGAGGGCCCTGGCATGAGTCAGCGGCGGACCTGCGGGACCCGTGTTCCCTGGAGAGCTCGCGGAGGGAAAGCCTAAAAAGGAAGAAAAGCGGAGCTGCCCGGGCTCCGAGCACAGCCGAGAGCCACGGCCCACCCCCGAGTCCCAGACTCTCCATAAACAGGGTTATCAAGATCCTGTCCCCTCTCCAGCCGTGGCATGACAGGCCTTCTGAAGCATTCGGGATGGCTTTCTGAAAGTGACTGGATTCTGAGTAATCCGAGGACGGTTCCGCCTACACCTTGCAAGTGTCTGCAAACCGCCCGCCAAGCGGATCTCGCTGGATTCCCACTGCGGAGCTGGGCACCTCGCCGGCCCAGGCCCAGCACAGGCTGGCTTGGCTTCTGGTGGCCTCTCCGCTGCAGAAAGTGCGTGTGACAAGGGAAAGAAGCCAGTCTTCACTCCACAATGGGGGCGATTGTCCTGAGCCGCCACGGCCCGGCTCAGTGTTTACCTTTTATTTCACAATCTCACAGGAAGTGAGGGATCAAGGACTTTCGAGTCCCCTCTTCCCCTCTGTGAAGACTAAAGGAGACCAGTTGTTTGTCTAATTGCTAAAAAAAGGAAGGTAACAGGTAGGAACTTCATCATCCTTAGCTAAGGACTCCGCGGGATCGCAACTTTGGGCTTCCACGAAATTCTCCAGCAATTGCGGGAAGGCTGGCGAGGGGCCTTAGCATGTACGCCGGCTCTCTGCTCCCTCTGTGAGCATCGGCCATGCAGATAGAGCTGGCAAAGGTGGTCCGAGGGCTTCACGATGCTCCCCTCCGCCCTTCCAGGCTCAAGACCAGACCACTACCCAGTTCCTGCTTCTGGAACCCAGTTTGGCTTAGGGACGTATGCACAGGGTGGTCCAGCTGGAATGGAAGTCAGAGATGTGAACTCTAATACCGACGAGCAGAGTGAAACCTCCCCGGCGGCCCTGGCCGGGTGGCTCAGTTGGTTGGAGCGTTGTCCCATACACAGCAAGGTTGTGGGTTCAATTCCCGGTCAGGGCACATACCTAGGTTGCAGGTTTGATACCCTGGTTGGGGTGTGTATGGGAGGCAACCGATCGATGTTGTTTCCCTCTCTCTCCTTTTCCCTCTCTCTAAAAAAATAAAAAATAAAAAATAAATCAATAAACATATCCTCAGGTGAGGATTAAAAAAAACCCAGAAAACCCCATGGGCTAAAGTATTCTAACATGTAAGTTCAGGTCAGAGACTAGAATACTTTTTAGGGCATTTCTCACTTAAAAAAAATTTTTTTTAAATATATTTTTATTGATTTTTTAAATCTTTTTTTTTTTTTTTTATCGTAACCCGAGGATATTTTTTCCTTTTATCTTCAGATAGAGTGGGAGGGGGAGAGAGAGAGAAAGAGAAACATCGACATGAGAGGGACACATCGATTGGTTGCCTCCCGCATGACCCTGACCTGGGCCGGGGACCAAACCACAACCAAGGTACGTGCCCTCGACCAGAATCGACACTACCACTGAGCCAAACCGGCCAGGGCTATTTTCATTGATTTTTTAGGGAGAGGGGAAGGGAGAGAGAGATAGAAACATCGATGTGAGAGAGACACATCGATCGGCCGCCTCCTGCATGCTCCCCATTGGGGATAGAGCCCCAAACCCAGGCATGTGCCCTGATGGGGAGCCGAACCAGTCCATGGGACGACACTCAATCCACTGAGCCACACCAGCCGGGTGCATTTCTCACTTTTTAATTGCCTTGAGAAACAGAAAAATTATTCCCCCCAAATTAAAAATGTATAATTTTGTTTTAAACAGCATTCTCATCACTAAGTAAAATTAATACTTATACAAATTTCTGTACTAAAAGCCCAGGTTCTGAATTTGGAATGCTCGGGTTCAAATCCAGTCTCTGTCACTTACTTGCTATGAACCCCGGGGGGAAATACTTAACCTTTCTGTGCCTCAGTTTCCACATCTGTGAGATGGGGAGATAACAATATGCATTTCGTTGGTTTCTCGAGGATGAAGAGTTAACACAAAGTTGTACCTGGTACATAGTGAGCTCATCATTGTTGTATAGCTACAAGAGTGTAAGAAAGTTTTGCATTTTGAAAAGAACATGAGTATCTCTTTTTTAAAGTAAAATGGACAGATCCGCACACAGACCAAAACGTTGCACTTCCAAATTTCAGATAATTTCTTACGAACATTGACGTTCAACCTGCCTTTTCAGACGACAAAGGGGAGCTCCCGATCGCTTTCCTCATGATGTGGATTGTATTTTTAAGACTCTTTGCATTTTAAATGATGCAGACTGAATCCAAACCAGCTTAGGCAAGAAGGGCTGCGGGCGGGTGCAGGTAACCACGTTGCAGAAAGGCAAGGATGGCATTCGTGTTCGGAGGCAGACGACACCCAGGCCCTCTGCCCCGAACGTCCCCTCGCTCTCGTTTACCGGGGCCACACGCCTGGCATCAGGCTGCCTGGGTCCAGGCTGCTGAACCCTCCCCTCTGCCCACGCCCTGCACGGTGGCGTCCTGCCTGGCCACGGCGTGGTCCCACATCCTGAGAACTTCACAAACCTGGAGAAAGTGCACTTTCTCTCTCTCAGATCCGGCTTGCAAAATCCTGAGGAAGAAGTATGGGTGGTGTCCTTTGGGTCACCTAGGCCCTACACCAGGTCCTAGAACTGGTCCCTGGGGGAAGGGAGGGTGGGCAGAGGAGGGTGGGCAGAATCAGGGCAGAGACGGACACGCAGCCGCGCGTTGGAGCTTCACACGAGGTCCACAGCCCTCGGGGAAGCCCAGCCCAGGTCTTCGCGTGCTTTGGAAGTGCAGCGCCTGTGAATCAAAGGATTTGCAGTGCGGGACCTAGTCACGGTCTCAGCGTGTCTGAGCTGATCCATCCGTTCATCATCCTCCAAGAGTCCATCCGCCCACCAGGCCCCGGGCAGGCGCTGGGCACAAACCCACGGAGTCCCACCCTCCCGGGGGTGACTCTCAAGAGGCAGCCACTAGCCTGACCCCCAGGGACTGACTTCATCACTGAGCCAGGAATTAATGAAAATAAACAAGTGTTTTGGGGCCACTTCAAACCGCTGGATTTCTGTGGACTTTCTGGCTATAAAATTTCCACTATCTAAATCAGTTATAAAGTTGGGCAAAACATTTTTTTTCCTGGTCTCGTTCTTACTCTGACTTCCTCACACTTTTATTGCTGGTCCCTCGGGTTGACTGAAGTTCTAAGAAAGACCTTTTTGATACATTTTGCTCGACGTTGCGCAGGAATGGCTTGGTTCCACTCGTCCCCGCTCCGGGTCTCGGGGGAAGCACCCGAGGCCTTCTCCAGGGTTATTTCCAGAACAAACAGGGCTTGGAAGGCTGGCCTGGCCTGGCCACCGCGCACAGCAGCCCGCCTCTGCTCCGGGCGGGACCCCTCGGCCCTCCTGTAAATATTTCAACACGGCCGTCCTCTAAGGAATTCCAATCTGTCTTTCTTAGTCAGCTCTGAAACAACCACAGGAAAGACGCCGTTTTTATTGCCGTGTGCACTCGAGTGACATTGAGAAGTTTCAACATCCCAGTGTTACGGCTACGAGCAAAAGAATCTCATTCCCCAGCTCGCGGGCAGGACGCACAAGAGCGGGGCTGTGGGGCTGCTTCGGCCCCTGGGAGGAGCTGGGAAGCATTCCACGCGGCTGAGAGAGTTCTGGCCACTGGTGGGACCTGCTACATGGGAAACACCAGACACGCTGAAAATGAAACTTAAGAGGCTGGAAACTCCAGGCTGCTAAGAGCACAGCATGGCACCGATGAGAGATTTAAACTTTGTTCGTCTGGCTGCCTTACCAAGGGGAGGTCATGACCTGAGCTCAGAGGGAGGCCTGGGCCCTGCCCTGGTCCCCTCCGCCCGCCCGCACGCTTGGAGGGAGGCGTCCTTAAACTGACCACCGTGGGAAAGGGGGCCCAGGGGGATCTGAGACCAGCAGCGAGTCCCGTGTGGCAAGAGGTGGGAGCTTGGACGCACCTTGGCCTCGGACGGTTCTGTTAGTGGACACTCAGTGAGCCTTGGGTTACAAAAGCAAAGACCACTGGAAAATGATGTCAGGAAGGCTGTGGGGCGGGGGGACGGTGGTGAGCTGGAGAGGACGTATCTGTCCCCCAAGACAGCCCTGCTCACCTCCAGACCATGGGTGCAATCACCACTATTGCGGTCCCTTCTACGTTTTTAAGAGAAACCAGAAATCTCCAAGTTTTTAATACTGAAAAGTAACGAAAATGTAAACTAATGGAAAAGGCTGTGAGCCAACACCGGAAGAGCACGGAGGAAGCCGACAGAGTTCTGATCTTTCGGTGATGACTTTAAAATTTATTATTATTATTATTGATTTTAGAGAGAGAGAGAGGGAGAGGGGGGAGAGAGAGAGAGAAACAGCGATGAGCAAGAACATCGATTGGCCGCCTCCTGCATGCCCCCCGCTGGGGATCGGGCCCACAACCTGGGCATGTGCCTTGACTGGGAATCAAACCGGCAACCTCTTGGTGCATGGGTCAGCGCTCAGCTACTGAGCTACACTGGCCAGGCGGAGCTATTTTTTTAAAAATATATTTTTATTAATTTTTAGAGAGAGAGGAAGGGAGAAGGAGAAAGAGATAGGAACATCAATGTGAGAGAGAACCATCGATTGGCTGCCTCCTGCACGTCCCCTGCTGGGGATGAAGCCTGAAACCCGGGCATGCGCCCCTGTTGGGAACTGAGCTGGTGATGTCTTGGTGCATGGGTCGATGCTCAACCACTGAGCCACACCGGCCGCAATAGGACCTATTTTGTTATTCATAACGACCCCTTTGAACATGCCTGAGTTTATGCTAATGAGGTGCCTTAGGGTGGAGCCTCTGAAGGAGTGGCTGGTCACCAGGTGACCGCACGATTCAAGTCCTGGACTGGTCCACACGCCCCAACCCCAGGGAAGTGGGGAGCAGAAGACCAAACTCCGTGAAAACTCTTGAACAAGAGTCAATGAGCCTAAGTTGGTGAATTCATGGAGGTGCCGGGAAGGTGGCCCACCCAGAGAGGGATGGGCGATCCACCAGAGCCCGTCCCTCCACGCCCTGCTCTGCGCATCTCCTCCACGGGCCGTCCTGAGTTGCATCCCTTATAATAAACTGGTAAACATAGGAAGGTGCCTCGCTGAGTTCTGTGAGCCGTTCTAGCAGAGGACCGAACCTGAGGAGGCGGTTCTGGGGACCCCTGATGGGTAGCCGATCAGTCGGAAGTGCTGGCGGCCCGCGCCGCGGGACGGTCTTGCAGGACTGAGCTCTTGGTCGGGTCTGTGTGGACTCTGGGCAGATATTATCCAAACTGAGTTGAGTTGCTGGACAGTGGTTGGTGTGGGAGAACCAGAGAATCGGAGGTTGGCGTTGGAACCACGGCAGAACACCCAAATCTCAGGGCCTCAGGGTTTACCAGTCAGTGCCCCTGGCACCCGGTTTTAAGTTCTGTAGATTTGTCCTCTGTGACACTGAAGCTTTCAGCAGAGATTATTGAAAGTAGCAGGCTGGCCTCGGCTAACCCTGAGAGGAACCGAAGGGAGGGTCTGGAAAGTGACAGAGGTCCCTGCAGGGTCCAGCAGGGGAGGTCTGGGGTCACAGCAGGACGGCCACTGGCTCAGGTGGACTTGTAGACGAGTGACTTCAGGTTCAGAGTTTGGTGTCCTGGGATGTCTGTCACACTTTCAAGGCTGGAGTTACAGTCCTACCCGCCTGACTGCAGGGAGGCGCTTGTTACCAGGCTCTTCTCCTCTGGGCCACTTGTACCCCTGACGAAACCCCTGGTGCACACCTGCCTCCTTCCAGGGACTCAGAAGAGGGTTTGCAGAAAGGATTGAGGTACCTTAAAACAGGGGAAATATCCAGGTGAGCCTGACCTTCAAATCATTTGAGTAATCCTATGAGCCCTTTAAGTGCAGAGTTCTCTCTGACGGCCCCAAAAGGATGTCAGAGAGTCCAAGCACGAGGGCGATTCAGGGCATCACGGCTGTGGGCGGATCCCACGTGAGGAACGTGGGAAGCCTCTAGGTGCTGAGAACAGCCCCCAGCTGACACCGAGAGAACGAGGCCTCAGTCCTCCAACCCCTAGCAGCTGGATTTTGTCCACAAGAATGAGCTTAGACGCAGAGTCCTGCCAGCACACAACTCAACCCACTCCACATCTTTTTTTTTTTTTTTTAATCCTCACCCAAGGATATTCTTCCATTGATCTTTTATAGACAGAGTGGAAGGGAGGGAGTGAGGAGAGAGAGAGAGAGAAACATCAATGTGAGAGAGACACATCAACTGGTTGCCTCCTGCTCAACACTTGACCAGGGCTGGGGATCGAACCTGCAACCCAGGCATGTGCCCTTGACTGGGAATCGAACCCGAGACCCTTTGGTCTACAGCCCAACACTCTAACCACTGAGCCAAACCGGCCAGGGCCAGTCCTCATCTTGATTTCAGCCTTGTGATGTCCCGAGCTAGAGCAATAGAAAACAAAGACTCCTTCCTCCTGGACTTTTTTCCAGAGCAGATATGCCTGCAGCGAATGTACATATTTTTCCTTTTATGAAATGAAATCTTATTGTATGTACTACTTTACAACCAGCAAATTAAAGATTCAGTTTGCCAAATTCCAACAAAACAAAGCAGAAACAATTTGTTGGAATTTTCACCGGAGTAACATTAATCTATAGATCGGTTGGTGGAGAATTGATGTGTTTAGGAGGTATAGCAACGAGTCAGAGAGAGACAAATCCTGTATGATATCATTTATATGTAATATCATCATTAAAAACGTATATGTCTTTACTCTCATAAAAACAGAGAGAATGGTGGTTGCCAGGGGTGGGGGTGGGGGAAATGAGGAGATGTTGGTCAAAGGATACAAACTTTCACTTATAATATGAATGTGGTCTTGGCTGGTTTGGCTGTTAGAGTATCAGCCTGCGGACCAGAGTCTCGGGTTCAATTCCTGGTCAGGGGCATGTACCTGGATTGCAGGTTTGATCCCCGGCCCTGGATGGGGTCATGTGGGAGGCAACCAGTCGATGTGTCTCTCTTGCATCGATGTTTCTCTTTCCCTCCCTTCCTCCCATTCTATCTAAAAATCAATGGAAAAATATCCTCAGGTGAGGATTAAAAAAAAAAAAATCATCATCTATATATGTTCTGGGGACCTAACGCACTGAATTATGATGCTACAGAACAATATATACTGTACAGTGCTTGCAAGTTGCTAAGAGAGATCTGACATGTTCTCACCACAGGAAGGAAGTGGGAATTATGTGAGTGATGGGTTGTTAGCTATCACTGTGGAGGTAACCACGTTGCAGTCTATGGGCTGGTATCAGATCAACCTTGTGTGCGCCTTAAAGTGACACAGTGTTTTAGGTGGATTATATCTCATTTTTATTGTGTTTATTCCTGAGTTCTGTTCCAAAATAGTATCATTTTTATTAGCCATTTTCACTTAGTGTTGGTGCAGCAACATTGTACAAATGTCATTGATCTTTGTGCTTTGGTTTTGTAGCAACTTTTCGAAAAACCCTTTGTTCATAGATCTGTATATTTCTTAGGATTTTCTAAGAAGCCTGTTAAATACATTGCTGAACAATTTCAGTTTTCCTTTTTCCTTTCCAGTTCCTTATCTTGTTGGTGACCATCTCCGTCACCATGCGGCTGAGAAACAGTGAATGGATGGCTTTGAGCTGTGCCTAATTTTAAAAGATTTATTGAATTTTTAAAGACAATACTTTTCATGTTTCACCACAAGTTTAACATTTGTTGTGAATTTGTTTGTTTCTTAAATAAACTGTCTTCATATGTTAAGGATCTTCTTCTACCTGCAGTTTAAGATTTTTTTATTATGACTATGGATGAACAAATGTTAAATTTTATCATTTTCTTTTCTGCATTGCCTGAGCCAATGACATCGGTTTTTCTCCTTGAATTGATTGATCTCCCCAGGATAAATATTATCTTTCTTATACATTCCTTGATTCTGTTTGCTGATATTTTGCTTAGGATCTTTACAGCTATATTCAGGAGAGAAATTAGTCAGGAATGTCCTTTCTTAGAGCATTCCTGTCTGGTGTGGGTGTCATGATTATCCAAATTGACTTGGGTCCCAATACATTAGCTAAGGGCTGCTGTCTTCATCTTTCTTGCTTGGATGAGTTTGTGCAATGCAGGAATGATTTCATCCCTGAAGGTTTGAGAAATCTTATCTGCAGAATCATCCGGGCTTAACATTTCCTTGAAGGGGAATTTATCTTGCGTGTCCATTTCTTTAATGAATTTAGCAGCACGCAGGTGTAGTATTTCTTCCTGAGTCACAGTTGATAAGTTCTGTTTTTCCAGGGAGTTATCAATTGGTAGGCTTAAAGATGTATATACTATCCTCTTATCATTGTAAGCTCTGTTCCATGTGCATTTATGTGCCCTGATTCAGTAGTGTTTACCTGTACCGTCTCTTTTCTTGTCTGGATCAAGTTTACCCAGGGTGTTCATTTATCCTTTGGTCTTTTTGCAGAAGTGATTTTTGCCCTTGTTATCTTTCTGCCACTGCTTTGCTTTCTAGTTCATTACTCTGTTCTTATTTTGAGCATTCCCTTGCATTTATTCTGCAGTTCTTAACCGAACCTGTCACCCTAAATACCTGGCTCACAAATTAGCAACACTTCTTTTGCAATGTAAGTATTAAAAACGGAAATGTGCACTCTAATTATTGCTTCAGCAACATCCCTCTAATTCTAATATGTAGTATTTTGATCATTCACTTTCAAGTAATTCTTAATTTCCATTATATTTTATTTTACATTAAATTATTTCGTATTTTTTTAACTTCTCAAAGTACAGGAAATAGATACAATTTTGTTATTGATTAATGACTTAATAATATTGTGATTGGAAAAGTGGGCTGTTAGATTCCAATTTGCTAAGATCTACTGCATGAACCTATATCTTTTTTTTTTTTTTAATCCTCACCCGAGGATATTTTTCTATTTATTTTCAGATAGAGTGGGAGGGAGAGAGAGAGAAACATTGACATGAGAGGGACACATTGACTGGTTGCCTCCCGCACGACCTGACCAGGGCCGGGAACGAACCGCAACCGAGGTACGTGCCCTTGGCTGGAATCGAACCCACGACTCATTGGTCCGTAGGCCAACGCTCTAACCGCTGAGCTAAACCAGCCAGGGCTGCACCTATACTTTTTACACTCACTCTAGAAAGATCGTCTCACTCGGGAGACACAATTCTTTCCCAATAGAGCTAGTTGGGACCAGCCACAGCAAAGCCAAAGGACAGTGAAAAGTGTCGTGTGTGTGTGTGTGTGTGTGAGTGTGAGTGTGAGTGTGTGTAAGAATATGAGATTTTATTTATTTTTATTGTTGAAAGTACTACTGATGTCCCCCCTTTCCCTCCATTGACCCCCTCCTCCCTGCTCCCACCCCTCTCCTGCTTTCCCTAAACTATTATCTGTGTCCATTGGTTGTGCATATATGCATATAAGTTCTTCCGTTTATCTCTTCCCACCCACCCCCAACCCCCATCCCTCTGAGGTTTGTCAGTCTGTTCCCTACTTCCATGTCTCTGGATCTATTTTGATCGACAGCTTATTTTGTTCATGATAAACCATAAAGAAGTGAGATCATGTGATACTTATCTTTCTCTGACTGGCTTAATTTGCTCAGCATAATACTCTCCAGGTCCCTCCATGTCGTCTCAAAAGATAAGAGATCTCTCTTTTTTACAGCTGCATAGTATTCCATTGTGTATATGTACCACAGCTTTTTTAATCCACTCATCTGCTGATGGACACTTGGGCTGTTTCCAGATCTTAGCAATTGTAAATAGTGCTGCTATGAACATGGGGGTACATATATTCTTTCTGATTGGTGTTCAGGCTTCTTAGGGTATATTCCTAGAAGTGGAATCACTGGGTCAAATGGAAATTCCATTTTAAAATTTTTTGAGGAAACACCGTATTGTTTTCCACAGTGGCTGCACCTGTCTGCATTCCCACCAGCAGTGTGCTAGAGTCCCCTTTTCTCCACACCCTCGCCAGCACTTGTTGTTTGAGGATTTGTTGATGGCAGTGAAAGTGTCCTTGGTACATTGAAATGAAATGACTTTATCACTGCCTCCCCAGTGAGACGACCCTTCTGCGCATCAGCGAGGCTCACTTCAAAACCACAACCCCTAAGCCCATCAGATGCGACTGCAGGTCCTTGAGTTCTGTGACTGGTGTTCCCCGGGATGTCTTACACAGAACACAGCTGGTGCTTCAGCCTGTTACCAACCCTCCTGGAACACGGATGTGCCACTTTCTTCCCGCTCCCTTTCCTCCGCCTATACAAAAAGCTTGTGTCCTGCAACCTTACCAAATTCAGTTATACCCAGTACCATTTTCTGTAGATTCCTTAGGATTTCCTATTTACACGATCACGTTGTCCGTGGATAAAAATCGTTTTCACCTTTCCAGGATATAGAATAGTATACCTTGTATTTCTTTTTCTTGCTTTATTGCACAGACCTGGGACTTCCAGTACGATGTTGACTAGGAAAGGTGAGGGTGACATCCTTGTCTTGTCCCCGGGCTCAGGGAGAAGGCGTTCAGTGTCTCACCATCAAGCGTATCATCAGTGTTAGGGTTTTTTGTAGATGTCCTTCATTAGGTTGAGGAAGATCCTTCTATTCCCAGTTTGCCAACAGTTTATGAATGGGTATTAAATTTTGTCCCAAGTTTGGTGTGTTTTTTTTGAGGGGGTGCATCTGTGGAGCTACTGTGTACAAAAGCATGAACGCAGCAGGCCTGAGCACGGTGTCCTTTGTGAGGCTGGCGTTCGGCTGCCGTCTGGGAACTCAGACTTCGAGAGGGTCCCCACCATTTCCAACACCCAGGAGAGGGGCTCTCTGTGCCTAAACCGTTTGTGCAAACAGTGTGGTTTCAGATGAACAGCCGATTCCCTTCCTGGAGTCTGGGATTTGGGAATGTGTCAAGCAGAGGTTGCCTATGTGACCAGCCCCAATAAAAACCCTGGGAAGGGTCTCTAAGGAGCTGCTCTGGTAGGTAGGATTTCACGCCTGTCGTCACAGCCTGTTGCTTGGGAAAGGAAGCACAGGGAGAGGACTTTTGGAAGCTTACACCTGTCTCTTCCAGACTTCGCCAATGCTGATTTGGCCTGAGGGCCTTTCACTGTGACACATCTTAGCCGTGAGTGTGACTATGTGCTGAACCCCGTGAGTCTTAGAGGATTACTGAATCTGGGGGTGGCTTGGGGATTGCCAACAGAGATAATCTGGTTTCTGGTTTTCCTCCTTTAATCTGTGAGTTATAATAATTGATTTTGAAAAGTAAACATCTTGAATCCCTGGAATAAACCTTACTTGGTAGATTACTTCTCTATGTAGTATTCTCTCTATGTATACAAATAAATAGTTATTTATATTATATATAGTTATTATATAAATATGTTATATATGTTGTTATTTATAGACGCTGTTAACATGTTGTTAAGCATTTTGCACCTATATTAATAAGGGAGTTTGATCTATAATTTTCTTTCTTTTTTTATTAATTAATTTATTTTTGTTATAGATGTTTCTCCTTTTTCCCCCCACAGACACCCTCCTCCCTATCTTGCTCCCCAACCCAAGCATTGTTGTCTATATCCATTGGTTACGCATACATGGATATAAGTTCTTTGGTTTATCTCATCCCTCCCCACCCCCCACCCACGCCCCTCTCCTCTGAGGTTTGTCAGTCTGACCCATACTCCTTTCTATGTCTCTGGGTCTGTTTTGTTCATCAGCTTTTTTTGTTCGTTATATTCCACAAATAAGTGAGACCATGTGGTATTTGTCTTTCTCTGATTGGCTTATTTCACTTAGGATAATACTCTCCAGGTCCCTCCATGTCCTCTCAAAGGATACGAGATCTTTCTTTCTTAATTTTCTTTTTTTATAATAATTTTTACAGGTTTAGGTATCAGGGTAATACCTGCTTCAAAAAAGGAGTTTGAAAGTATTATCTCTCCTTCTAGTTTCCAAAATGTTTGCATAGGATGGGTATTATTTCCTTCTTAACTATTTACAGAGTTCTCCAGTGAAGTCATCTGGGCCTGTGACTTCTTTGTCAGAGATAAAATGCAAATTTAATTTCTTTCATAGATATAAGGTTATTAAGACTTTCTGTTTCTTCTTGAGTCAATTTCAGTCATTTGTAACTTTCAAAGAATGTGTCCATTTCATTCATCAGTTGTCAAATTTATTGTATTCATTGTTCAAAATATTCCCTTATAATCTTTTTCGTATTTGTAGGCTTCGTGGTGATGTCCTTCTTTCATTCTTGATACTGGCAATTTGTGCTTTTCCTCTTGTTTTCCTTGATCATTCTGGCTAGAGGTTTATCAATTTTATTAACCTTTTCAAACCAACTATTGGTTCCATTGATCTTTCTCTCTTGTTTTATTATATTCTGTTTTACTAGTTTGCACTCTTAGCTTTATTTGTGCTTACATGTGGTTTAATTTGCTTTTATCCCCTACTCTTTTAAGGTAGAAACTTAGATAATTGATTTTAGACATTTCTTTTTTTTCTAATATATGTATTTAATGCTATTAACTTCCCTCTAAGCACTGCTTTAGCTGCATGTCACAAATCTCGATATATTGTGTTTTCAGTTTCATTCAGTTCAAAATATTTTCTAATTTTCACATGATTTCTTCTTTGACTCATGGGTTATTTAGAAATGTGTTTATATGCCTAACATTTGGAGATTTTTTTTTCCAGAGATTTTTTTGTCCTTTGTTATTGTTAATTTGCTTAATTTGAGCTAACTTCCAGATGGCAAAGGACTGATAATAGTTGGTGCTGTTCTCTTGGCAGGGAGCTTCTCAGACACTTAAACTAATTTACTTAGCCAATAAAATTTTTGTATGTGTCTACTGCAAAGGTAAATTTCAGACACGTGTTCTGAATTAATGAAATCTTAATACTAATGCTCACATTTAATATTGTATACTTTAAGCAAAAATATTAATGATTTCTAACTACCATTGATTTTCAGTTAAACACTTGGGTCTGTGTGTGTTTTTTTTAAACTTTTGGATTTTTAATTCATTTTTAGATCATTTTATTTGAAACTGAAAAGACACAAGATCTCCGAATAGGTGGAACACAGAGTTTTAGGGCCACAGAGATACTCTGCACAATCCATTTGTCAAAACCCATAGAATGCATGAACCCCAAGGTAAACTGTGGACTTTGGGTGATGCAGGTGTGCCAATGCAGGGTCACCAGCTGTAACAAAGGCACCACTCGGGTGTGGGATGTTGACAGTGGGGGAGGCTATGCCTATGTGGGGGCAGGGAGAATAGGGGAACTCTGTACTCTCTGCTCGATTTTGCTGCCAACCTACAACTGCTCTACAATAAAAAATAAAGTCTATTTTTAAAAAGTGATAATAAGACCTCGTGACATTCTGGATGCTGGATTAGTGTTTAATATTTTCACATTTGTTGCTGCTCCTGAATTACTTTAGTTTTTCTAATCCCACATGGTCTCAAGTGTGACTTTTTAACGCCCCCCACCCCAAGCTTTAATAAACTTTGCCAGGTGACAGTATGATCACTAAATAAAGCTTATATCGGTTTAGAAATGAAGCACGGTGAGGTCTCCATCAAGTCCCTGGGATGTGAGTCAGCTCTTAAGTTGATCTGATCTTAAAGAAACAGTAGCCCTTTCCCCGTCAATGGCCACCTCCCCTGCTGAGAGTGAAAGGGTAGCTGCCCGCGTGCCGGACAGCGGCCTCTCCTAGGAGTTCAGCGGCACTGGGTAAATAATATCAGAACTGAGTCATTTATGGTCGAGTGACACAGACTGAAAAATAGATGCCTTTCAGGCAGTTCCTGTTGCCTAATATGGAGCATGAAGTCGACGCTTTAACTAACGTGCCCCACCTGTGACCCAAAGGAGCTTTTCCCTGGAAGGGTGTTGATCCGATTTCCTGATCAGAGAAAGAAGCCAGCAACACGGTAAGTGATCTGTCTGGGCCTGAAGGCAGGCCTCGCGTCTCTCCTCAGAGGCCTGTCGTCAGAAGTCCGCCGGTATTTGGTTGTTTTGTGTTGAAGAATCCCAGCTCGGTCGCCCTGCCATCGGAGCGAGAGGCCCGCCGCCCCCAAGTCCTGCAGGTGGCCGGAGCCGACTGCATTAGGGAGCCGAAACACGGTCGCTGAAAACAGAGGATTCCCATTTAGAACTTGGAAAACAAGGTTCTGTTACTTTTATAGGGCTTTTTCCCACATCACTACCAATTCTGCCATGAGTTATAAACCCAGAATGGTGACGTCCCAAGTAATTGACACCACCAGGTCCCGTAGACTTCTTCTCTGGTCATAAAGGTGACACTGGTTTAGAACCTTCTCTTGATTCAAGAAGTGGAAAAAAAAAAAATGTGGTTGAAAATGACAGCTTTCAGAGACCTGAATTAAACTTTGAAAAAGCCATAAGGAAAGGGAGCCCTTTTCCAAGGACGGGCCAACGGAGTCATAAACTGAATGACTCACACGCGGCTTTCAAATTGCAAAAGTGATTATGAATCACTGAAGAAACCCTTGAAATCTCAGAAAACCTGAGCTGCTCCTCAGAATCAGCACATGTAGCCTCTGCTGTTCATTAGCATCTTCTTATTCACCAGCCTGAAATAACCTTTCGGAGATACTAAGTCAGTCGCTGCTACAACACACTGCGTGGAAATGCCCCTTGAAAACCTGACTCAGCTGCAGGTTTCTCCGGCGTGAATCACGAGTCTGGATGATATAAATAGCTGTGTTTAGGAAAATGTATTGGAAACAGGCATTGGATTAAAAATATAGAAATGCCTTCTGGTAGAAGCCTGTATATCTGAATCCTTCTTTAGAAGGTGGGTCCCTTGGAATAAGGCTGGTTGTTGTCCTGGCCGGTTTGGCTCAGCGGTTAGAGCGTCGGCCTGCGGACTAGCGAGTCCCGGGTTCGGTTCCCGCTAAGGGCACGTACCTCGGCTGCAGTTTGTACCCGGCCCCAGTTGGGGTTGTGTGGGTGGCAACCAGTCGATGTGTCTCTCTCACACTGATTTCTCTCTCTCTTCCCCCCTCTTTCCTTTCCGCTCTATCTGAAGATAAATGCAAAAATGTCATTGGGTGAGGATTTAAAAAAATTAAAATAAAATAAAAAGGAAAGAAAGAAGGCTGGTTGAACACCAGCCTGAGGAAGGCGGAGCGGCCTTGACCACACGTCTGCCGATGAAGGAGAAAATGTTCCAAGTAGAGACCTACCAGGTGGTTCATTGTATAAACCACCATTGACAATAGCCCCAGCCAGGTGGCTCAGTTGGTTGGAGCATCATCCCGTGCACCAAGGGGTTGTGGGTTCGATTCCGGGTCAGGGCACATACCTAGGTTGTGGGTTCAATCCCCAGTTGGGCATGTACGGGAGGCAACCGATCGATGTTTCTCTCTCCCTTGCTCTCTCTCTAAAAATCAGTCAAAACATACCTTTGGGTGAGGATTAAAAAGAAAAATTAACCATAGGTCAAATTCTCTGCAGACTAGGATCTGCTGTTTAAGAACCCACATTCTGCTGTTTCAGAACCAGAAACTAATGGATGACCCAAGAATGTTCCCAGGAAGTGGCGAACAACGTCCACGGCAAGATCTGAATCAACTTCAGAACCAGCTTAGACGTACGTCCGGCTTCATGAACGGGTGAAGCACGGTCGTAGCCGTCGGGAAAGCGCGGGGGTAGTGAAGGTAGACAAAGTCACTTGCGTGTTGGGAGATTTCCCCCCCCACTTTACACCGGGCAGTGTTACTGTCGGTCCTCAGGGAATTGAAATACCAACGAACAATAATAATTTATCTAGACCATGTAAACATGATGGGTTTTACGATTTAGCCTGAAAAATCTAAGGTTTGCTGGCTGGGTTTTCATGGGACAGCCTCGTGGCACATTGAACCCCAAAATGGGGAGGGTGGGAGAGAAGGGATACTGGATCTGGTCGAGGGGATTTCAGATTGCCCTCACTTCAGAGTGGAGGTTGATTTCTTTCCCTGGGCCTAGAGAGGAGTCTGTTTCAGGTCCACGCTCTCGTGCCGCTGCTTTGGTAGAGTAGAAGACAGAGAATTTACGACCTGAAGACTGAGATTTCAAGCCCTACTCTGCCACCTCCTAGTGTGAGGTTGGCGGAGGTATCTAACCTCTGAGCCTCAGTTTCCTCATCCGTAAAATGGGGGCGATCAGACAACCTCGCGAGGCGGTCACCGAGCAAGGTGAGATCTGCAAAAGCATGACAGGGTGCCTCATGGATATTTAGCCAAAGTGAAAATTATAGCTACTGGGTCTCATTCTTCCATTTCATTTTTTTAATCCTCACCTGAGGATATGTTTGTATTGACTTTAGAGAGAGAGGAGGGGGGGAGAGAGAAACATCAGTGGGAGAGAGAAACATGGATCGGTTGCCTCCCATACTTGCCGTATCCAGGGACCGAACCTAGGTATGTGCCCTGACCAGGAATCAAACCCGAAATCTTGTGGTGTATGGGACAACACTCCAACCAACTGAGTCACCGGGCCAGGGTTTGGGACTCATTCTTTTGTGTTTGTGGTAGTTCGTAGTTATTTTAAAATTCACAATGAGTCAGAGAAAAAAAATACTTTCAATGTCATTATCAAGGACACCGGTTGGGAAGAGTATATCTGTGAAGACTGCATTTCACAGCAATAAATGACTCTACATACTCACCTGCAGACCCGTCCAGCTGCCTTAGAAACTAGAATGTGTAAATAAATAAATGTGTTTCGTGTGAAGAGCAGGGACTGTGTCTCCTTTGTCCTGAAAACAATCTTCCAAGTATTGCAAATCCTCAAAAAAATTCTTGTTAAGAGGAGTGTTTACAACAAGGGATTTTAAGGGGCTCTGATGTTTTCCTGCCTTCTTCGCGGCGGCTCCTTCCCCTGTGGAAAGCGCCGCTTGTCCTGACCGCGGGACGAGCCGCAGGCCCCTGTGATTTATGGCCTTTTCCTGTGAGCCGCCTCCTGCTCAAAGCAGGATGTTATGTCCATGTTTGCTTTGCTTCCCCCTCTCGCCGGGCATGTAAGTCCACGGAGATTAAGAGACCAGATCTCCACTGTGCTCTTTGATCTCTGGGTGAAGTTCAGGGTGTCAAAGAGACTCCCTGCTGGTGGACCCTTGGCCCTTCTCACAGCCAGCGATGACGTGGACGTCACCAAGTCTCGCTGTGAAATGGCTCGGGTTTGGGGAGCCCAGGTGTCCCCCTCCGGGTCCTTGGTGGCTTTCATGAGCGTGTGGTATCCAAACTTTTGGAACGCTTTCCAAAAAAAAAAAAAAAAAAAAAGTCATCATTAAATCTCTGCCAAGATTTAAAAAGTGAAGTGGATGGAGTGACTTCATATTTGAATGAAAGAGGCCGTTTCATTGGGTGGAGTTAATGAGGGCAGAGGTGAGTCATGGAGTCCTGAGCTGTGACTATAATTACAGCTCATTTAGAAAGAGGCACGTATGTACATGACCTTTATTCCGCACGGAGCGGCACAGACGTCCGCGTCCACGCGGACACAAATCAGCGCGCGGCAGGGCCCAGACCTGATCGCTGAGCCCAGAGGCGTGCAGCTCAGATTAACCGCCGCTGGAGAGGTCAAGGTACCCGGCGACAGGCCGTCTCCAGGACGCGGTGGCTGTGGGCCATAGTCAGGTGCCAGGTGGAGATCACACCTCTGAACTTCTTTCCCGTGTTGCCATTCGACTGGCTGATCGGACCCTTCAGAGAAATCTTTGCCTCCTCCTCCCTTCAATAATCCCTGATGTGTGGATTGCTGTTCACGGTTCATAGTCCCCGAGGCGGGTTAATTTTTTGCTTTAAAACTCATCCTTGCCTGCGCCGGCCGGTTTGGCTCAGCGGTGAGAGCGTCGGCCCGCGGACCAGAGAGTCTTGGGTTCGATCCCAGTCAAGGGCACGTACCTGGGTTGCAGTTCGGTCCCCAGCCCTGGTCGGGGTCGTGCAGGAGGCAACCAATCGATGTGTCTCTTTCACATCGATGTTTTTTTCTCTCTCTCTCTCTCTCCCTTCCTCCCACTCTATCTGAAGATAAATGGAAAAATATCCTCAGGTGAGGATTAAAAAAAACAAAACAACTCATCCTTGCCTGTCTCCCCTGTTATATTATAGTCCCACGATCCTTCCCCCTTGCCTCTTCATACTATTTCATTTCTCCTTTCCTTCCCCCTTCAGTGTATCCTACATGTCACTGCCAGACCCATGTCCCGAAAATGCCCTTTGCAAATGGCACGGCTCAGCTCAGCAGTCTTTCGACCCCTGCATGGCCTAAGCTCCTCGGCCTGACTGTCAGGCGTCAAGCCTGGCCCCAGCCTGCCTGGCCACGTTTCTCTGCTGGACCTCCCTGCTCCCCTGGAACAGATGCCCACCCTCATAACACACCCGGGGTTGCAGCCCGGCTCCTGGCCCGGGGCGTCCCCCCCGCGTCTCCTCTAGCCCATGAAGGCCCACCTGGCAGGTGTACCCCCTCCGAGAAGCCTCACCCGACCATCGCTTGGTGTTCTTTACCCCCTCGGCTGGAACACGCTGCGGCCCGCTCAGAGGTCAGCGCCTCCAGCCAGGCTCCTGACCCTCCCCAACCCCGCACCTTCCCCGCGGCTCATGACACACACCACATGCTGCCTGGTTCCGGTTATTTCCTGTTGGAGTGTAAGCTCCTTGGCGACAGGAACGGTGCCCACCCAGTGCACTACCAGAAAATGCCTGTTGAATGAACAAACAAAGCCATTAAGGGGCCTATCAGAGCGACAGACACCTTGACCCTGATGGCCTCCCCTTGGTCAACATCACACCGCGCATCCTGTGACTTTAAGTCCACGTGGGTTCACCTCGTCATCCATCAGTTGTGCCAAAGCATGTGGATGTCTCGGTGTCGCTGATACAATAAACTGTAATAGGAAAAACAGACATCGTAGTTCAGCATGCCCACCACGGCCCATGGCATTTGCGTTACAGGGCGACCTCGCCAGCCTTCTGAACATGCTACTCAAAAATGCAAGACATTGCCCTGGCCGGTTTGGCTCAGCGGTTAGAGCGTCAGCCCGCGGAGCAGAGAGTCCCAGGTTCAGTTCCCTCTAGGGGCACGTACCTCGGTTGCAGTTTGTCCCCGGCCCTGGTTGAGGTTGTGTGGGTGGCAACCACTCATTGTGTCTCTCTCACATCAATGTTTCTCTCTCTCTTCCTCCCTCTCTCCCTCCTGCTCTATCTGAAGATAAATGCAAAAATGTCCTCGGGTGAGGATAAAAAAAAAAATGCAAGACATTCGGGTCAGATGGCCCCTGAGTGTGAGTGAGGTGGAAGGGGGACCTGCTCCTGGCCAGCTCCTGGGGCGGGGGCTGATCTGCTTCACGCACCGTCTCTTGCTCCCTCGTCCCTGAACATGTCTGTCCCTTTCCAGGCGGCAGTGCATGATTCCCGCCCGAAAACATCAACATGTCCTGAAAGCAGAGGTCACTCCGCCCGCCACTCATCTCCTTCCAACTCCGCAGTCTCCTCCCGGCCGCCCACGGGTTTTCCTGTCCATGAACCTTTTGGGTGCTAAAGTGCCATGTGTTTCTTGTAAGAGTGACACTAATTGGTCACCCCCACGGTTCTACGTCATGTCTCTTTCAAAGGCACTCAGAACACTTTATGACCATTGGATTATTAGCATGTCATTAATTGACATAATAATTCCATAATGTAATTAACAATTATGCTCTCCACTGAGGAAAGTCAAGCTCAGAAAAATTAAGTCACAAGCCCTAGGATATTACAGGGTCAGAGTCAAGACCGACACGGCAAACGCGGTCTCCTGATTCAGCGCTGTGCAGGAAGGTCACGCTTCCTAGCTTCCCGGGTGCTGTGCTCAGACACGCGGCAAGAACCAGCAGCCGGGCTTTCGGAAGAAAACGCAGTCTTCTCAAAATAACATCCCCCGTGTAGTCCCCAACTGCTCGGTTATCTGGACAGTTGCTGTGCCTCCTTATTTCCCTTTGGGGAGAACTGGCCTGTCTCTAAACACTGAATGGCCTTTCCCTTCCCCGAGAGAACTTCTGTCTGTGCGGCCGTCTCTGCTGCGGGTGCTGAGACACAGTTCAGCTCACGTCACTTCTCAGCTCGAAACCCTCCAGTGGCTTCCCCACCACTCGCAGCAAAGCCAAAGGCCCCACTGTGAGGTCTTTTTTTTTTTAAATCCTCACCGGAGGACATTTTTCTATTTATCTTCAGATAGAGTAGGAGGGAGGGAGAGAGAGAGAGAAACATCGATGTGTGAGAGACACCGACTGGTTGCCTCCCACACAACCCCAGCCAGGGCCAGCGATGAACCGCAACCAAGGTACGTGCCCTTGACTGGAATTGAACCCGAGACTCATTGGTCCACAGGCCGATGCTCTACTGCTGAGCCAAACCGGCCAGGGTGTTCCACTGTGAGTTGTTTTGTGATGTGGTCCCTGTTCCCTCTTTTTTTTTTTTTTAATCCTCACCGGAGGATATTTTTCCATTGATTTTTAGATAGAGTGGAAAGGAGGGAGAGAGAGCGAGAGAGAGAAACATTGATGTGAGAGAGACACATCGATCAGTTGCTTCCTGCACGACCCTGACTGGGGCCAGGGATTGAACCTGCAACCCAGTTATGTGCCCTTGACAGGCAATCGAACCCACAACTGTTCAGTCCGTGGGCCGATGCTCTAACCACTGAGCCAAACTGGCCAGGGCCCCTGTTTCCTCTTTAGCATCACCCCCAACCCTTTTCCCTCATTCACTCCATTCCAGCTCTGCTCTTGTGTTCCTCGGGCACACTCCTGCCTCAGGGCCTTTGCACATGCTCTTCCCTTTGCCTGGAAGGGTCTCTCCCAGATGTCCACATAACTCACATACTGTGGAGGTCTCTATTCAAATGTGACCTCCTCAGTGACCCCCTGTCCTTGCCTAATTATTTACCCTAGCATTTCACCCTCTCCAACATATTTTACTTATTGATCTTGTTTGGGGTCAGCCCCGGGCACAGCAGCCCCGTGAACACAGCGGGAGAGAAACACACATCTTTGTTGAGGGGGTTCTGTGTGAGCTGTGACTAATGCCATGAACTGTGCTCGCCTGCTTCTTATACTACTGCTAAGCACTATTACAAAGCCACGTGTGGTTTGAATTACTTTAAAACTCAGAATACTATTAATTTCCGGTGAGTAATTCCAAGAAACATGGTACTTGGGGAAGAATTAAGATGTTTTTAGAACGGCACAGAGAGCCGCCGGCCGCGGATCTAGGGAGATAGACCAGCCTGCTGAAGTCATTTTCCTGTTTCGCAAACCGCAGCAGACAGTTCAGTGGATATTTTGAGATTTACTGTGCTCTGATTCATTTAAAATGAGATTCCACATGATAATATGTTTCTTTAAAGTGTTTTGGAAGAAAATCATTTCCATTCCAGTTCATATTTTTTATTTTTTAAAAAGCATTCATCATTTCCAAGTTTAGAAGTTACTGTACTATAGCAAAATATTTCTTACAAGTTACTCAAGAAGGTTTTTAAAAGAGCAAGAGAGAGAGTTAGAAATACACACACCTATTCAACTCAGTTCAGCACTGAGGGCCTGCCGTGGTATGACCCTGGGCACATGAATTCACCACGCTTTGCCTTATCTGTGCACGCGTGAGAGGTGGAGGGGCCTGTTTCCTTATTCAGATGCCGAGTGTGTCCCCATGAAGTTGGGGGTGCGGATGGCGGGCAGCACTTCAGGGCAGGGTGGCCGGTTCAGCACCCAACTCTGCCCCCACCTGTATGGCGGCAGCTGCCTCCAGACGTGAGAGTTGGCACCACCCGGACTGGAAACGCCCCTGACCCAGCATCCATCTGGCAGCAAAGCCCGGGCCCAGGTCAGCGTCCATCCTGTGCCCACGTCTTCCCTGCTGACCCCTCCCCCAACCCCGAGCCCACGGACAGCTGCAGAGCCCACGGCGTGGGCTACGCACGGTTTTACCATCAGAAGGACAGGTTTCGGGGGTTGCCGTATTTCTCAGCAGATTTGCAGGAAGCAAAGGAGATGACGATCGAGATGCTCAGAAAATGCTCTGCGGCGGCGTCCTGGGGTATGCCGAGTGCTCTGAAACCTCTCCGACCGACCGGGCCTCTGTCTTCTTCCTGCCTGCATTCCCCAGCGCCCAGCGCAGTAGCCTGCCTGTCATACGTGGTCCAGAAAGAATTACCGAGTGAAGGTTTCTGTGGGGCGGATTGCTCAACATTGAAGATCTTAAAGGACATGCATCTGTCTAGGTGTGTTTTGACACCAAGTGTTTTTGTTTTTTAAATTTTTCTTTATTGATTTTAGAGAGCGAGGAAGGGAAAAGGAGAGAGAGAGAGAAACATGGATGAGAGAGAACATCGATTGGCCGCCTCCTGCACGCCCCCCACTGGGGATCGGGCCCACAACCTGGGCATGTGCCCTGACCAGGAATCAAACCGGCGACCTCTTGGTGCACGGGTGGATGCTCAACCACTGAGCCACACCAGCCTGGCGACACTAAGTTTTTTAAAAGATTTTTTTTTCATTGATATTTAGAGAGAGGAAGAGAGGGGGAGAGAGAGAAACATCGATGTCAGAGCAGAACATCAATCGGCTGCCTTCGAGCCCAAAACCCAGGCCTGTGCCCTGACCGGGAATGGAACCAGCAGCCTTTCAGTGCACAGGACCACCCCAACCCATTGAGCCACACAGACCAGGTCTTGACACTGAGCTTTTTGAAAAAGAGCACTGAGCATAGACACACGGGGCCATGTGTGTAAAGCTGAACTATTTTAAATCATTTCCAATGCACGTCGCATGGCCACTGTAACACCGGAGGCATCACATGGGAAAGTGGCTGACTGTGTGGAAGCCGGAACCGTCCCTTCTCATCCCTGCGTGTCAGGAACGGAGTACGTTCTTCGTACAACAGAATGCTACAGACAACAGAGGGGGTGAATTCCTGATTCGTACCCGGGTGTATTTCAAAGACAATTATGCTGAGTGAAAGGCTTTACACAGAGAACACACGTTGCATGATCCGTGCATAGGAAGTCCTAGAACAGCCCAAACCAGCTGATGCTAGAGAGAAAGCAGCACAGCTTGTCTGGGGGCTGGAGCGGGAAGCAGCTGGCAAGCAGGGTGAGGAACGGTGACGAGGTTGCAGAACGCTCCGCATTGTTAGACGTATACACGTGTGTAGTGCAAACCCCTGTCAGCCCTGACCCCAGGGTGCCATTCATGCATTTTATTGCACGTGAATTTTATCTTGAGAGAAATAAAAAGAAAAAAATGCACAGACATTGAACTCTAGTGAATGACGGGCAGGCTGAAGTGTCCCGGGGCGAATGTCCTCACCGATAGCGGCAACCGACTGTGAAATGCACCAAAAAATAAGGCAGATCCATGTGAGAAAGGGATACGTGGACATGTTCCCAGACCTGCTCATTTGTGTAAAAGAAACAGAGGAAGGACAGACCTGAACCAGTGCACTTGGGGAGTGCACCTGCCGGGAGTCGATGGCAGCACGGTGGAAAGACTGGGCAAGGCAACCTTTCTCAGCAGCTTCACATACTGGCCCCCAATCACCAAAAAAATAAGTAAATATAAATATTTAAAAGCAACCGAGATGTGGAAGAAACCTAAAATAAAACAGAAACGGTAACAGATGAACCCGATCGTATCAGAAACGAGTAACAGAACCACGCTGAAGAGGACGGGGAAGGAAAGAACTAAGCCAAGGAATTTTGGGAAACCGTACATTGGCTATAACTGCAATACTAAAAAAGAAAAAGGAAGAACTTCATACAAATATTGTACTCTAGCCCTGGCCAGTTTGGCTCAGCGGTTAGAGCGGCGGCCCGTGGACCAAAGAGTCTCGGGTTCGACTCCGGTCAAGGGCACATACCTCGGTTGTGGTTCGTCCCCGGCCCTGGTCGGGGTCGTGTGGGAGGCAAAGGGTCGATGTGTTTCTCTCACATCGATGTTTCTCTCTCTCACACTCTGTCTGAAGATAAATGGGAAAATAGCAAGTGAGGATTAAAAGAAACCAAAAATCAAATGCTGCACTCTATTAGCAACTTTGTTCCTCACATAGGTATGGACCAGCAATTCTGGAAGGACAGGGTGCGTGTTCTAGGACTGAACGAGTAAGTGTATTGTGATAACAAGCGCCATGTCTTCCACTGCTGATGACGGGAATGACTAATGACAAAAGGGGGACATCCAGAATGTACCTGTGGTGCTGAACTGGACTCAGAGATACCAGGATGAATGCTGACTTCACATAGATATAAATGCATGCATGCACACATATACTCACACCTGGACAGATAAATACAGAAACACAGATGTATGTGTAGATGTGTCAGGGTGTTAGTAACATGTTCCCCAGCTCCCTCTGTGAAGAGGGCCTGAAGGCAATGACACCCCCATAGCAATAAGCACACTCTGTATCCAGATCTTGGTTTCTAAATACCATTCTCCAAAAAAAACAAAAACAAAAGCAGGGCTCCTTAGAGGACAAAACAGGGAAACTGCAAAATGAGCCCGCACCATCTTGTGGTGCCAGAAACCACGGAAGTGCCCAGCACGATGGGGCATCTCAGAGAACTTGAGCTAACCTGAAGCTTCCAGTGGGCCAGCTGAAACCCCTGGAGCAGCAGCGTGAATCGCCGTAAGACTGGATTGCAACTCAAAGAGTGAAATAAATCCCCCTGACTCCATCCTGATATGAATAAATAACGGAATAAATGAATAAATGGGAAAGCAGGGACACCTCTTCCTTGCACCTGAATTCCAGCTAACCAATGCATGAGAGGGACGGACGCAAGAAGGTGCCCTCAGGGGGTTAGAAATGGTTGCAGGAAAACCTAATGCTAAAGTCAGTAGGTGGAAGTTTAAGGAGAAGCAGGAGTTTTGCATGGTCTCAAAGTATCTACTCCAAAACAAAGCAAAGAATGGAAAACTTACAGTAGGGACACCTGGCCCACAACCCCTTAACCAGTGATAAAAGATCACGTTGTAATAATTACATAGGGTGACATCATCGACCCCCCCATATGATGAACTGAGAACGACATGATCTCACATCTGTGCTTAAAAATGCATAATCTTGCCCGGCTCAGTGGTTGAGCGTTGACCCATGCACCAAGAAGTCACCGGTTTGATTCCTGGTCAGGGCACATGCCTAGGTTGTGGGCCCGACCCCCAGTGGGGGACATGCAGGAGGCAGCCAATCAACGTTCTCTCTCAATGTTTCTCTCTCTCCCTCTCGCTTCCTCTCTCTCTAAAAATCAATAAAAAAATTTTTAAATAAAGTCAATAAAGAAAAAATATTTTTAAAAAAATGCATAATCTCAATCCAATCATGAGAAAACTTCAGACAAGCCCAAATCGAAGGACATTCAACAAAATAAGTGACCAGTACACTTCAAAGGGGTCAAGGGTACAAAAGACACAAGCCGAGAACTGCCCTAGGTTGGGGGAGACCAAGGAGACACAATGACAGACTGCAGGGTGGGACCCTGGCCTGGACCCCTCACAGGAAGAGAACATTAGCGGGTACACTGATGAAATTTAAATACGATCTGTGGCTTCGTTGATAGTGCTGTGGGAAGGTTGATTTTGCTGTGTGATGACGGTTCCGTGAGGTGCGACATGAGGGGAAGCTGGGGGAGGACATTTGGGAATGCTATTAGTTTTGTAACTTTTCTGTCAGTCTAAAGTTATGTCAAGTTTAAAAAAATAAGATGAATGGTTTCGTGATAAACACATTAAAATGCTCATTACAGATCCTAGGTAAAGGGTGTTCACTGCACAGTTCTTTCCACTTTTCTGCATAGTTGAAACTTTTAATTTTTGTTAATCCTTACCGGAAGATATTTTTTTCCATTGATCTTTAGAAAGAGTGGAAGGGAGGGAGGGAGGGGGAGAGAGGGAGACAGGGAGAGAGAAAAACATCGAAGTGAGAGAGACACACCGATTGGTTGCCTCCTACATGATCTCAATAGGGCCCAGAAATCAAACCTGCAACCCAGGTATGTGCCCTTGACCAGGAATCAAACTCACGACCCTTTGGTACGAGGGCCGATGCTCTCACCGCTGAGCCACACCGGCCAGGGCTGTAGTTGAAACTTTTAAAAATAAAACGTTGGAAATATCCAATTGATAAACTCAATGTAACTTTAATTCTGCCAGTAACGTATCTATTCCTAAGGGAACATAAGGAGCTAGTGAGAGCAGCAACTTGACCCAAGCGGAAAGGGGTTAGTTAGGAGGACTAGCTGATCCCGGTGAGTCAGGCGGCAGAACAATCTAATCTACACAACAAAGGATCAAGTAAACAACAGCAAGAGAAGAAGACTCAAAGCCTTAAATGTGAAAATGGAATTGTTAACAAGAGAATTGCCGTTTCCGGGTGCGTGGAGTCCCCGTGGTGCGGAGATGTCTCTTGGTGGAGACCTGGGCCTGGAAGAGGCTTACGCTGTCTCCCACTCAGGGCCTGTCCCCTGGGTGCAGACCGACCTTATCAAGTACTGATTAGATGAGGGAGGAGGCAGAGGAGCCAGCGAAGCCAGGGCTGGTGTAAGTTGGTACAGTTGCCTTAGTTAATATTAGTTAATTGCTAAATAAACTGAGTGAATCAGCCCCACAGTAAAATGATGTAACAAGCAATAAATCTGGACGGGTAACCTTTGGTGCTCTGTATGAATGTACACACTGTAACCCACATATTTATCACTGAACGCGGGAAACGGTGGAGTTGTAATGAAATACACACATGTTCCTTGGAGACTGAGAAGCAGGGGATGGTGAAGGGAAAACATGATCTCCATGCTCTAAAGATTCGCAGATCAGGAAATGTCCTCGGAGATGATTCAGAAAGCTTCTGGTTCCCAGTATGGAACAGGAAACGCCAGAGGTCCGATTCAGCCCTCGGAGGATAGACACGGGGGGGAAATTCCAAAACCTGGTCCTCCCGGGAACTCAGAGGAACCGGACCCAGAAGGGGGAGACTTGGTCGGCTGCTAAACGTATCTGGTTCTACAAGTGCCCTGTGAATGCACGAAAGCCCCGTGGTGCAGAAATCCGTTTCAAAGCTGGAGTGGGACGAAGAGCCGTTTCCCAGGGCCGCCCGGTCTTCTCTGAACGGGCCCTTGTGTAAGACTCAGAGCGCTCAGTCCAGACCTGACAGACCGCGTGCGGAGACGAGGACGTTTGGTCCATAATCATGACCCTTTCGGGGGTAAACTGAGTCCCAGGAAGTTAGTAATTCCAAATAATGATTTCTTAAACCCTCACATGAAGATTTTTTCCATAGACTTTTTTTTTTTTTTTTTTTTTTTTTTTTTTTTTTTTTTAGAGAGAGTGGATGGGAGGGAGGGGGAGAGAGAGAAACATCAATGTGAAAGACACATATCGACTGGCTGCCTTCCGCACGACCTCGACCAGGGCCGGGGATCAAACTGCAACCAAGGTACATGCCCTTGACCAGAATCGAACCCGCGACTCATTGGTCTGCAGGCCGACGCTCTAACCCAGTGGTTCTCAACCTTCCTAATGCTGCAACCCTTTAATACAGTTCCTCATGTTGTGGTGACCCCCAATCATAAAATTATTTTCGTTGCTACTTCTTAACGGTAATTTTGCTACTGTTATGTCTTAGGCGACCCCCAAAGGGGTCGCGACCCACAGGATGAGAACTGCTCAGCGGCTGAGCCAAACTGGCCAGGGCAATGATTTTTCTAAATGTGTTTCTTCTATTTATTGATTTTTTTAGAGAGATAAGAAACATTGATTGTAGGGAGAAACATCGATCGGCTGCTTCCCGCATGCCCCCTACTGGGGATCGAGCCTGCACCCTGGACATGCGCCCTGATCGGGAATGGAACCAGGACCTCTCAGTCCATGGGACGATGCTCAATGCACTGAGCCACACCGGTCGGGCCAATAATGATTTTTTGAAATCCTCACCTGAAGATATGTTTTTATTGATTTTAGAGAGAGAGAGGAAGGGAGAGAGAGAGAGAAAGAAACATCAATGTGAGAAACATCGATTGGTTGCCTCCCATACACCACCAGACCGGGGATCGAATCCGAAACCTGGGTACGGACCCTGATCGGGAATCGAACCCACAACCTTTCAGTGTACAGGATGATACTCCGACCAACTGAGCTACACCGACCAGGGCAATAATGATTTTTCAAAAGCAGGAATAGCTTCTATTCGTTGAACACTTCAGTGCGCCTGGCCTTCCGGCAATCAGATGCAGTCACTCCGTGGTAACAGTGTCTTCCCGGAGTGCTCGCCGAGCTCAGCAGGACCCAGAGCCGACCCGCCTGTTACTGGCAATTCTCAAAGATACAACGATGACTCCCTCGGGCCTCCTCCACAGCTCTTTTTTTCTTTTCTTTCTTTTTTACACACTGAAGGTTTGCCAAGGGGTGAACCGAAAATTATTCCAGCTGCATTTCTTTCAGACTTGCCAAGCGGGGCCAGTCCTCTGGCCAGCCCTGCGCCGTTCATCTCTAATGCAACTGGGCACACGCACGCCCGCTTCGCCTGTCCTCCAATCAGCATCGCACAGAGAACAGGCGTCCGGTGACAACCTGCCTGGGAAAGGAGACGGGTCGCCACAGAGATAAAGTCACTCGGAGCTTCTGCAATCAGGTCTGATGTGTGGGAGAGAGTCCAAGCTTCAGCGCATGCTCCGTCCTAACAGCATTCTGTGACTACATTTTAAAAAGAGGGGGAGAGGAACATTAATCCCTGTAGATAATGTTTTATTTATTTTTATTTTTATTTTTTTAAAGCCTGGCCCATGCTTTTGTTTAATTGGCGGCGGCCTGGGGGGTGGGGGGGGGGAGGGAGTAGCTATTTCCTTTTATTTTTTTATTTTTAATTAATTGATTTTTGTTATAGATGTTTCTCCTTTTCCCCCCCTAGACACCCTCCTCCCGATCCCGCCCCGCACCCAGCATTGTTCATGTCCATTCCTATAGATGATGTTTTAAACGGTCAGTTAACTAGCTTTTCCCTGAAGCAGGACGCTGAATAAACACGTTAGAGTTCCAGCTCTGACACTCCGTTTCTCACGGCACCTCTCGCTCAGGACTGAGTGATTGCACCGGCATTCCTGCGGCTGGACTGAACTGTCAGTGTGAAATGCAAACCGCTGTCTTACTGAACAATGGTCCAGTTCTCCTCCCAGTAAGACAGCAAGTCCCCCGGCGCGTGGACTCCCTTCCTCACGTGGCACAACCACCCAGCCAACCCTGACCCCAGCAGTACAGCAAACCACCCCATGCATCCAAGAAAAAGAAGGTTTCCTAATCGAGCTCCAGACATCTGCTTTGGCCTTTGGACAGTCAAAGCTCCCTGGCTCTGTTTCCAATTATAAAACTGAGATATCGACTTTGCAAAGGACTGCGAGGACCAGGCAATACTGATACATCTACACAAGTGGCCCTGTGCCCCTGCTGTCAGAAACAGCCATCCGTTGCCTCCCACTCATGCCCCGACCAGGCATCGAACCCGCAACCTGAGTATGTGCCCTGACCGGGAATCAAACCCGCCACCCTTTGGGGTACGGGACAACACTAACCAACTGAGCCCCCCGGCCAGGGCACATTCAGCTCTTCTAACAATGCCCTCCTCCAAGTCACCCATGCGCTCCTGACGGTCAATCCACCGGGTCCTGTTAATCCTACCTGACATCAAGGCTGATTTAGCCCCACTGGTCACGCTCCCCATTGCCTTCCTCGCCCCCTGACCTCCGGGATAGACTTCTGTCCTCCTCCTCTCTTCCTCCCCTTTCCATGGCTCCTCTCTGCTTCCTGCTTCCACACCGAGCTCCCCTCAGAGTTCTGACCTTCTTCCTCTCCTCTCCCCAGTCTACCCACTGACTCTTCACCTGTGGGTACCTCTAAGCATCTGACCAAAGTTATGGACACACTCCATCCAGCATGCCACATGGGAACTCAGAAACCACTGCTTGTCATTTCTGGTGGTTTCAGAGCCCTGAACCCCAGCTGTCTCAGTCACTGTGGGTCCAGATGGACAGCCCACCGCCCCTGCTCTCCCTGGGCACCGTCTCCCACTTCGAACCAATCTCTTCCCAGCCCTAACTTCTCTTGAATTCCAGTCCTGACTTCAAACAGCTACTTTCTCTCTTCCTGGATGTCCCAGCAGCACTGTCCCCAAGGACACTCCTTTATTTCCCAGGACCGGCTGCTCGTTCCTGCTCTGTCTCCAGCACGTGCCCCAGCCAAGTAGCTTTCTGATTCTCGAAGATTCCTGTGCTCCGTCCATGGCATCGCTGTGAAGTTATCCGGGTTCCTTCCGAGAGAGAAAAAGAAACTTCAATTTTCCTCAATGCGATTTCAAGTTGTTTTTCTTTGTTTCCCCCTATTTATTTATTTTCCTTTATTGATTTTAGAGAGAGAGGAAGGGAGAGGGAGAGAGAAAAACATCGATGAGAGAGAACATCGATTGGCTGCCTCCTGCATGCCCCCCACTGGGGTTTGGCCACCTGGGCATGTGCCCCGAGCTAGAATTGAACCAGCGACCTCTTGGTGCGTGGGTCGACGCTCAGCCACTGAGCCAGCAGCCAGGCTCAAATTGTTTTTCAAAATACACACAACTGCTTTCCTGAAAACAAACCAATTCCAGGACAAACTGAACTAACTCACAAATAAAATGTAGACACTTCAAAAAGAGGAACAAAGAAGCCCTGGCCAGTTTGGCTCAGCGGTTAGAGCGTCGGCCCGCGGACCAGAGAGACCCGGGTTCAGTTCCTGCTAAGGGCACGTACCTCGGTTGCAGTTTGTCCCCAGCCCCAGTGGGGGTTTTGTGGGTGGCAACCACTCAATGTGTCTCTCTCACATTGATGTTTCTCTCTCTCTCTCTCTCTCTCTCTCTCTCTCTCTCTTCCTCCCTGTCTCCCTCCCATTCTATCTGAAGATAAATGTAAAAATGTCCTCGGGTGAGGATTAAAAAAAAAGAGGAACAAAGAAGTCACATTAGCAGACCCCACCCACCCTCACCACCTCCATGAGTAGAATAAGGGGCTAAGGGACCCCCAGTGAAGAAGACAGTGTCCTCGGCAGGAGAGGAAGAAGAAACTCTTAACCTGGCATCCATGCCAACCACGGCACCTCTGCAAGGCCCTCCAAGGGCACCTGGGCACCCTCATATCCCAATCCTTCTCCAGAAGGACATCTTGGCCTCCTCCTTGACCCCTTGTTTTGTGAGATGAAGGCTCAGCTCTGCTCCAGTCACCCCACCAACCTGGCACACGTCCCCACTCTGTTTTGACTTTTCAAATTCCTCAAGGCCCAGGACAAATGACTCACGTAGGGCTGGCTGTTACGTCTGTCCAAGAGCAGAGCCCAAGCTGCACCTTTCAACACAGCTTCTCCTGTTCAGTTGCATCAGCAAATGCTCCTGGGCACGTGTTGTGTTCGGGTGTGTGCCCTGTGGCAGGAATGTACTAGAACAGAGAGGAGACAGAAAATGAAAATAGCGTGGCCTCTGACTCAACGTGTTTATAGTCTGGTAGAACAGTATTTTTTAAAGATTTTTTTAAATTGATTTTTATTTTTTAGAGAGAGAGAGAGAAATATCAATGTGAGAGAAACATGGATCAGCTGCCTCCTGCACGGCCCCCACTGGAATCGAGCCTGCAACCTGGGCATGTGCCCTGACCGGGACTCGAACCAGCAACCTCTCAGTGCACAGGCCGAGGCCCAGCCAGTGAGCCACACGGCCGGGCTCGAACAATTTTTTTAAAACAATACTAAAACTAAGTAAAATGCTGGGCTGGGAGACACAGGCATTAGGGTACAAGCTGAGGGGAGAATAATGTATTTACTGTCTGCAATGGCTGTCCTATTCCTTCGTGGTTCTAGGGTTGGCACGTGTCAACCCCTACCCACAGCTGGTGCGGAAGCTGTCCCAGGGCAGGCACCGCGCCCCACCTGTCTCTAGTGAAGCCACAAACCGGCCTTCGAGTGGGGAGAGGCTTGCAGAAGAGGCAAGAGGTCCTCCCACTTCAGGAATACGTTCTTATAAAGGTCGCTCAGCCCATCCTTATCACGAAACAGCGCAAATAACCGAGCCTCAAATGGACCCAAACCTCTCTTCTTCGAGGAATTCCTCATTGACGCACCCAAGTAGATGCTGCGGAATTTTCCGATGCATTAGCTTTCTGCCATCCTAAATTTGAAGTAAACGTTACGCATGCCCTCCGAGGCGTGGGGGTGGGGAGCGAGCGCCCCACGTGAGCCACCTGGAGTGTAGATTACGTGAAACTGAAATCCAGCCAAGCCAACACACTCCGTGCAGTTTTTACTCCCCTTTTTCTTAAAGCGGTTCCGACAGAAAGCCTGTTCTTGAGGCCAGCCTTGGTTTCCTCACCTTAAGAGTTTACACCCAGCCTCCGTTAGGACGGCTCCCAGCCGGTTGGTTAGATACCCCGGGTCCCACTGTCTGAGTCACCGAGTCCCCCGGTCCCCCAGCAAGAAATCCCCTCTCCACCAACGCCGCCCCTTCTCACGTCTGAAACCTAACACCCGTCCCCTCCTTTCTCTTCTGTCCAAAATGTCACACATGCCCGCGCTGCCTCGCAGACTCGGGATCCTCGAGCTTCTGTGAGCCCCCCGTGAGCGCGTATGAGAACGTATTTCCTCCTGTTCTGCTCGGGGTGGTTTGAATTATTCAAGCAGCAAGGACTTAAAGGGGTGGGGGGCAGCTTCCCCGGCCCCAACGCAGGTCTTGTCGTCGAAGCGGAGAAATACAGTTTAGGAATCATGAATAGTGGTACCTATGTCTAAGCTGCGCCTGGTGACGACAGGAGGGTGGCGGCCCGGCCAGCAGCAACGCGAAGGGCGCGCGCAGAGGGTGCCGCGCGGGGCCAGCCTGACAGTAGGCGGTGCGCTCCGGCCTGAGTCACCGGCAAGCTGCAGCTCGGGACCCCACTGCCGGCGCTGAGATCCGGTATTTGCTTTTGGATCGTGGGAGCAAAGACTAATAAGGAAAAGACAGCAGAACAGCTGGGAAACCAATTCCCTCCTGACTGCACAGAGGCGCACCGGCCAAGTCCTTTTCCGTCCCGGGCAGGGGAGGTCGGGTGCTTTCTGTCCTTCAAGCTCATTTCTTCCGCCCCACTTATCACTTCACGCCCCCGCCCGAAAGGATGCTGAGCCGAGACTCTGGTAACGCCAAGCACGACAAAAACGTGTCCTTGGACCTGCAGCTCAAAAATTTCATTTCAGCCCCAGCCTGTGTGGCTATTGGGATGTCCTCCGTGCACTGCAGGGTCTCAGGTTCAATCCCCGGTTCAAACATCAACCTATGGATGTTTCTTTCTCACATCCATGTCTCTTTCTTAATAAATCAATAAACCTATCCTCGGGCGAGGATTTTAAAAATGTTTCATTTTAGTGTATTTCTTTTGTCCTTTTGAACACCGCACATTCAGCAATTCTGAGATTCCAAGTAGACAGTGTTGGTGTTCGATAGTGGGGTGGCATCCTTGCACCTTGTCCTAAGACCGTGATGTAACGTCACACGGTCTCGTCACCTGTGCGGCTGAAATGAAACGCAGACCTCAGCGGACGCCACTGGGCGGAGAGAATTCCACGAGGCCTGGAGAACGCAAATTCACACTCACCCCTTTCGTGATTTCGAGAGAGCGTGAACAGCTTCGGCAGGAAACCATCGACTTTCTGGGAAAACCACCTGAATGCCAGCAAAACCCCGAAACCAGCTCTGGGAAGAATGCATGCATTTCAGGACCACGGTTCGTCGTCCGACGCTTAGAATTAAAAGCGATTTTCTGACCAGGCGGTCTGTTCTTTACGTTAGCCGGGTGATGAATCCATTTTTCTGGACCCAGATGTCCAAGCGTTGACGTTGGTGGCGTGCCCAGTGTATGAGCGGATCGCTGCCGCCCAGCAGGCAACGTGGAGTGGGCGCTCCTGTGTCGAGAACGCTATTCTTGTGGAGAGTATAAGCAAAATGTATAATCCAGCTGAAGAAAAGTATACCAACTGGTGTGGGCGCTAAAAAAAAAAAAAAAAAAAATACTTTCCCTCCCACCTCCCAAGTTCTTCTAGCTGAGTTAATAATCAAATTAACAGAGACAGATTCACAGGAGAGAATAACACTTTAATACTTGCGCTGGAGGAATTCTCATAGGCATGAAAATGCCAAACATAGCGAGGCAACACTTCGTGTATGTGACGTTTTGGACAAAGGAGTAAAGGGGGGATGGGGGCTTAGACTTAGGAAGTGAGAGTGGGCGATTTACAGGTAGTTGAAGAGCGAGCACACCTGGCAGGACCCTCCTTGCAAGATCGCTCCGAAACAGCTGGGCGGGGTCTCTGGCTAACAGGCACCTGCCTGGGGCCCTCTGGTTACCACACCTCATTCGAATTAGGTGAACTTCGTAGGATTGCCTTCCTGAAGCAGGTGATTCCCTCTGAATCTCTGGAGCAGGAAAGGGGGGAGGGTCAAAGGTTCTTCCCGAGTCTCGTTTCTTAATGAGCAGCTTAAAGTTAATGTCCCAAAAAGGCAGCTTCAGGCTGGCAAAACTTGGGTCCCTTCACCAGTGCGTAGACATAAGTAATGAAGGTACTGTGCTGATTATTTTTAGCCCGTCAGATTTGATCGACTTGCAGTTTTGCACCCAGCCCTGTGGCTTCTTGGCCTGTGCACATGCTGAAATGAAGACGAGGGAGCCACACAAGGCAGACTAGTTTCAAGTTGCAGAAGGGAAAATGCAAAATTAGGAATATCTCACGTACGCAAGAATCACTTACAGGACAACCTCGGTGAACTGGAACTCTGCTGGGAAGAGGGGAAACCCAAAAGCTATTTAAACAATCAAAATAGAAGTGACCAAGGGAAGGCACTCAATGTCACCTACATGGGGAAGCAGACAAGGAAAATGCGTGTGACTTCCTCCGAGAGGAAGGAAAGCTACGGATGGGCAACCAGCGGTGCCGAGGTGAGAGACCCAGACAGAGAAGCTCCCGGCGCAGCGTCGGCCCGCAGCACCCGTTCCCTGGGGAGTGATGGACAGCTGTCCTACGTGATGACCCCAGACCTCGGCCACTACACTGCATTTCGTGTCCTTTTGCTCAGGTGTCGCAGAAGGCGAGCAGCGCTTTACAATGTTTTTCAAAAAGCTCTCTGAGTTCCTTACACGAGGACGCAAACCTCAGACCTGGACCACAGTGCTGTTGGTCCTGAAACGGAGTTCGGGTCCTCGTCTCCCCTAAGAGATGGAATTCTGTTGTGGTCCGGTGGGAAATGGCCGCTATACACAAGGGCAAGTTTAACAGGCCTTCCTCGGGCGATGTATGGTATTTCCTTACTGCATATACATTAAAGATTGAAAACAGGCTGGATAAGTCATAGTCAGCTCAAGTATGTGGAACTGAGCTCCTCACCTGTCCCCCGACACTTACTCTACCAGCAGCCTGCCCGTTTCCTGACTGGCAAGCCCATCCTCCTGGTCACCCGGGCCAGAGCCCTGGGAATCGTCAATGTCCCTCCCATCCCACCTCCAATCCACAGCAAATCCTCCTGGCTCGTCCTTCAACAGTTCTGGAACCTTCTCAGCACCCTCAGGACTCACACCGAGTCTCCACCAGCTTCTGCCTGGATTATCACAAAGCTTCCCAACCAGCTCCCTCCTCTCTGCCCGCCTCCCTCAAGCCTGTTCTCCACACACGGGTCAGAGGAGCCTTTTTTGTTGTTGTTGTTAATCCTCATCTGAGGATGTTATTTTTTCCACTGATTTTTAGAGAGTGAAAGGGAGAAAGGGAAGGGGAGAGAGAGAGAGAAAACACATCCATGTGAGACACACACACATCAGTTGGTTGCCTTCTGCACCTGCCCCGATAGGGACTAGGGATGGACACTACAACCCAGGTACTGACCAGGAATGGAACCCAAACCCTCTGGTCCGCGGGCCAACGCTCTAGCCGCTGAGCCACACCAGGCAGGGCCAGAGAGACCCTTTGAAAATATAAGATTTGCCACCCTCCCCGGCTCCCTTCCTCCTCTCTCCCCGCTCACTCTGCTCCAGCCTCCTCCCGGGTCCTGCTCAGCACTGCCCAGAATGTCCTTCCCCAAACATCCCGCCAGCGTGCCCCCCAAAGGAGGGCTCTTCCCGATGACCTCTGAAACCCCGCTCCAGCATGAATTCCCACGTTGGATGCACTTTCCTGCCTGTCTCTCAGATTTTCTTTCCAAAAGGATAATTCCACATTACCCTTGGAAAGCGGCTTCAGCTCACAAAGTGGTTTTGCATACACCGTTTCCTCGGATCTCCCAGCCATCCTAGGGAAACAGGCCACACAGGTGCTAGGATTCCCGTGGGACAAGTGGTGAAAACCGGGGCTCAGGGGTTACAGGAAGCGCTGTGATCGAGCACAGCTGAGCAGACAGCTGAGCTTGGACCCCAAGGGTTCAGACTTCTGGTCTGCTGCTCTTCCTGTGACACCTCGAGCTTCTTGTTTGTTTTACACGCCAGGTCTGTCGGCCCACCACTCTTTCTCTTCTTCCCCACCACTTTCTCATCGATTTCCTTCCCTCGGGGCCCTGGGTGTGGACAGGAGGACTCGAGAAGTCCATGCTGCGGAAGCGAACATTTACAGGACGGTACACAAGTGAATGGAAGGTAAGTTAGGGCTGAAGAGGTTCTGCCACCCTAAAGCTGCCTTTTAGGATATGAGTTTTTTCTTTTTTCTTTTCTTTTTTTCTTTTTTTTTTTTATCCTCACCCGAGGACATTTCTTGCATTTATCTTCAGACAGAGAGAGAGGGAGGAAGACAGAGAGAGAAACATCGACGTGAGAGAGACACATCGAGTGGTTGCCAACCACACGACCCCAACCGGGGCCGGGGACAAACCGCAACCGAGGTACGTGCCCTTAGTGGGAACTGAACCTGGGACTCTCTGGTCCACAGGCCAATGCTCTAACTGCTGAGCCAAACCGGCCAGGACAAGATACGCTTTTTTTTAATTGATTTTTTAGAGAGAGAGTTGGGGAGAAGGAGAGAGAGAAACATCGATGTGAGAGAGAAACATCGATTAGCTGCCTCCTGTCTGCAACCCAGGCATGGGTCCTGACTGGGAGTCGAACTGGCAACCTTTCGGTGCCCTGGATGACACCCAGCCCACTGAGCCACACCAGCCAGGGCTGGGATATGATTTTAAGATGGTTATTAAGAAACAAGAGACACAGGAAGAAGCTTTGGCCCTCCCCACTTTGCAGCCCAAGAGATTCAGAGGGAAAGACCGACGCCAGGAAGGAAATCTTGGGATGTTGGCCCTGCGGCCTCGTTTAAATGGAGTCCGGTGGATGGGAGGGGCCGGTGCGCTAGATCACCCCTGTGTCTCATTGTTTCGGAGTTGCCTAGCAAAAGCCTACCTGCCAGGTGTGTTCTGCTTTTCCTCAACTGCCTGCAAATCACCCATTCTCACTTTCAAGATCAAAGATCCCATCCCCCACCCCTTCTCCTTTGTCCAAAATGTCAGCTATATCCAGGGTTGCCTCCCTGTCTTTGCGACGTTCATGCCTATGTGAATTCCCCTCGCACGAGTATTAACATTTTATTTTCTCCTGTCGATCTGTCTCTGTTACACTGATTATTAGCCCAGCGAGGAGAACCTGGAAGGTGGAGGGGGATTGTTTATTCAGCTCTGCGGTGCTTAGTAGGTCAATTCCTAGAGGAACCAATCAGACTCGGAGACACTGGGCTCACTGCAGATCAGTGAAGGACTTTCCAGCATGACTTGGTAACTGAAGGAACGGGAGATAAGGGAGCACTGAAGAATGCCAGGAATGAGCAGGCCTGCCTGCTTTCCCCAGGTCTGGAACAGTGCGTATGTTCTCCTGAGAGCTAGGAGTACACGCTGTTTTATTTAACCAATTAGTCACAGGTTAAATGAAGCAACTAAAACAAAACAAAACAAAAACAACACAAGAAGGGATCCACACACAGATGCTGATCATCAGAGAAATCTAAATAGACGGATCCCCAAATATAAAAGGCAGGAAACTGAAATCACCTGAAAAGTCAAGATGGCAACTTCAAGATGGCTTTTCCCAGAAAAGGTTAACCTCACAAGCCATGTCAAGGAAATAAACGTCTCTGAGTAGGGAAAGACCAGCACTCAAAAATGTGTGAACAGATCACCGTGTTTGCAAATGTATTCCTGGTGTGCGTGGGCGGAGGGCCTGCGTGGGTGCCGGCCTCGCAGCCTCAGTTCTCCTTATCGGGTGTTTATGCGTAACCTTAGGGATTCAGAGCCGCTGTCCTGGGTTCCTGGGGTAAAGTCTGTCCCCTGCACCACACAGCCCCACCTTACTTTCTGATGCTAGAAAGGTCTGGCGTTCATTTCCTACCAGTCACGTCTGAGAGTACAGCAGCAGCTAAAGCACCTTTTCTCTTGAACAAAGGAGCAGCCATTCCCCAAGTCCCGCCTAACCTGAAATACCAGATTTCCTAATGAGAAGCCGCAGAGGCCTGTCCCAGCTCCCTCCCACTCTGTTTAACCCCTTCCTTTCCTCCCCCAGGTCCCCAGAATTCCACCTTCTACCGCCATAAAGTGTATTTGGATTTTTAAAATATATATCTCTGGTGAAAATCCTCGTGTCTGACCACTTTTTAGGTACAAGCATGCATAACATGGCTTTTTACATCCACCGCCATCCCATAGAGTACCCAGCAAGAAAACTGTGGGAGGTAACACACAGTACCAGCCATCTTCCAGAGTTAGGTATGAATCTTCATAATCCATATACATTTTTGGATAAAAGGAAATTAATAATTCTGGTCATTGTTTTCAAACTATATCACCATGAAATTTGGTCCACAAACAATATATATCAAATGTCTCTTCAATGATCAGACATCTCTCTATTCCTAATTAAACTCTACATACTGTCACCGAGTAAATGAAAATATTAAGCTCCAGACTGAGTTTCTCTAATGTCAATTGTTGTCCTTTTTTTTTTTTTCTGTTAATCCTTACCTAAGGATTTTTTTTTTCATTGATTTTTAGAAAGAGTAGGAGGGAGGGAAGGAGGAGTAGAGAGAGAGAGAGAAACACGGATGTGAGAGAGACATTGATTGGTTTCCTCCAATCAATGAGACTGGGGCCGGGATCAAACCTGTGACCCTTCGGTGCTCGGGCCAGTGCTCTAACTACTGAACCACACCGGCCAGGGCAATTGTCCTTTTTAAAAGGCAGGCTTTAGGTTCTTGGGTCTTGGGATTCTTCCTAATCCTACTTAACACACACAGTAGCAATTAACAGGCCTTTTCTCCTTTGTGTTCAAGGTGTGCAGATTAAAAAAAAAAAGTATTAGATATGAAAAGTTTTGGTTATTAAAAATCCTGTGATCAGCCCTGGCCGGTTTGGCTCAGCGGTTGGAGCATCGGCCTGCGGACCAGAGAGTCCCGGGTTCGGTTCCTGCTAGGGGCACGTACCAAAAAAAAAAAAATCCTGTGATCAGAAAAACAGTAAAATCTAAAGCATAAATCTTTTTTTTTTTTAATTAAAAAAAAAAAAAAAAGCAAGCCCTGGCCAGATGCCCCAGTTGGTGTACCAAAGGTGGCAGGTTCGATTCCTGGTCAGGGCGTATGCCAAGGTTGCAGTTTGATCTCAGGTTGGTGCATATATGAGAGGCAAGCAATTGATGTTTCTCACACTGATGTTTCTCTCTCTCTCTCTAAAATCAATAAAAAAATTTTAAAGCATACATCTTTTATTAAAATCAAATAAAGAAAATGTCGATGAGCCCAGCCAGTGTGGCTCAGTGATAGAGCATCGTCCCATGGACTGAGAGGTCCCAGTTCGATTCCCAGTCAGGGCACATGCCCAGGTTTTGGGCTCGATCCCCAGTAGGAGGCGTACAGAAGGCAGCTGATTGATGTTTCTCTCTCACATTGATGTTTCTCTCGCTCCCTTCCTCTCTCTCTAAAAAAATCAATAAAAACATATTTAAAAAAGGAAAATGCCAATGAGAGTGAAGGTTTTCCTCCCCTACCAGAGCAAGATACACTCCTTCATTTCTCCTTCCTCTCCTTTTTTCTGCCTATGAAGTTATGAAAGATTAAACAAAAGAAAAGACAAACACTAATTGATGGCAAATATATGGAAGAGAGACCACTGGTAAACACTGTTGGTGAAGGTGTGAATGCATGCAATTATTTGGAAGATAAAGTAGCAATTAGTATCCAAAGACGTCATCGGTTACTTCCTTGGACCTGGTAATTCTGCTTCGATCAGTAGAGTCTAAGCAAGTCATTAAAGATGCACAGAAGTCTGGGGTGCAGGATGTTCATTTCAGCACCATTTGCCGTGGTGAAAATGGACATCGGCCACGGGAAGACGGAAGAACTGGACTGGGATTCCCTGGTGACTTAGGTCAAGGAACCACGTGGCAGAGTGTCTCTTCCTGGAGCTAGGTCAGCTGTGCACAGTAACATCGCCTCGGGCTCGTCATCTGAGCACTGGATTCTGCAGAAACTGAGGAGATTCGTTCAATAGACTACGGACAATTTACCAATGACTAAAATTTCTAAAACTCAAGAACCGAGTTAAGCTTTCCTGCTCAAGTGTGTAAAATTCCTCTGTTTCTCATTTACCAACACATAATCTGTTACAGTTGACTTTAACACGATCCCATTTAACACGATCCCATTCTTCATCTCACAAATGAACACGGCAACAACAGAAATAGAATATTTTTAAAGAAGTTTCTCAAGTAGAATCAATGGAATTCACAGCTTGGCTTTTTCATGGAGAGGACTCTGCTCAGTGAACCAGCTTGTCATGGCCAGTGTTCCGAGAGCACGACGCTCACCCACGTGGGCACTGTTATGACCCCATAGTATAAACGAGTAAACTGAGGTACGGACTGCTTAAGTGACTTGCTCAGATACCCCAGCTAGGAAATGGCAAAGCCAGAATGAACCCAGGCGGTCAGCATTCAGAGAGCCCCTGGTCTCAACCACGGTGCTCATTGCTATTAAAATACAATGATTAGAGCCCAGCCGGTGTGGCTCGGTGGTTGAGTGTTGACCCATGCGCCAAGAGGTTGCTGGTTTGATTCCCGGTCAGGACACATGCCCAGGTTGTGGGCCCGATCCCCAGTGTGGGGCATGCAGGAGGCGGCCAGTCGATGTTCTCGCTCATCGATGTTTCTATCCCTCTCCCTTCCTCTCTCTCTAAAATCAATAAAGAAAAAAAATTTTTTTAATACAATGATTAGATACAAATGTAATAATGAAAACTTGAGTAACCTAGATTAATACCGAAAATGCATCGGGATTTGGGCTTAGAAGCAGAGCAAGGAGGGAAGACGTATTACGGAGCCTCAGGGAGCAGAGGCAGGCTGGTGAAGAACATGCTAGGCCAAGTGTACGGTGTGATCAGAAGGTCAGACCTGGGAGTAACTGGCTTGTCCCTGAGGCTCAAACCCCAGCGATGATGAGGAAGGGAGGGTAGGCAAGAGTGAAAAGACAAGGGCTCTGTGTTTCACCTCGCCTTGATCCTCACTGTTGTCTACCTTTTATCTTTATTTCCTTCCTCTGAGAAATCAAGATGGAAGGATGCTCAGTGGCAGAATGACGGGACCAGGTCATGTTGTCAAAAACGCCATCCTGGCAGCAGCGTGAGAGGTGGCCTGGAGACTGGAGAGTCCAGGGCTCAAGGAGACCAGGTCAAAGGCAAGAGGCGTGGCCGAGGGGGGTGGGTTGGAGGGGAAGGGACAGAGCTTCACCGAGCAGACAGAACTCAGGCTCTGGTCGCCAGCTGGACGAGGGAGTAATGGAGCGTTGATGTAACGGGCAGTTAACTAAAGCAAAATGGCTTAATTCATATACAAATATGTTAGAGGTACCTCGCTAAGTAAACTACTTCTCAGCAGACCACTTAAAGTCCAAAGAGGGGAACTTACTCTTTTCCTTCCTTCTATTTCCCTTCCTTATGATAACATCCTGAATCGCAATTATCCTGTTTTCTCTTTTAATTACTAGAGCACCACAAGGTAAACAAACTGTGAAAGACAGGGTGAGCTTTTCAACCACTTTTCCACAATCCGATGTCCTTTCAATGTGTTAAGGACGCCGAATACAGACACTCCCTACTAATCTTGTTTTTTAAAACCTAAAAATCACTTTTAAAGGATAGACCCAGTTCTGATTTAGAAATTCAAACACTGTGAAAAATCTTCTTTTACCTCTTTATTCTTGAAGTGGTCATTTTAATTTTTTAAAAATACTTCTAAAGGGGGCAACCTACTTGGGCCCCCTCCCCGCTTCGGGGAGTCTGTCTATCTTTCAGATAAACTTTCTTTCACTTAAAAAGAAAAAATAAAATACATCTAAAAGAATACAATGATAAACGCCTGTTCTGGGGGACAATTCCGTGACCAGGTTGAGTATCTCAGTCGACAGTAAATGAGCCTGTCTTATCTCAACTGCCGTTCAGTTCTAACTCAGGATAGCAAGTTGTCAAAATAATTTTCAAAGACACTATATTATGAACAAATAAATCTAGATTTAAATTAAATAATAAAAGTCTTAGAAACTACTAAAAATGTAAAAAACAACAACAACAACAAAAAAAACACTTATCCCCAAAGGACCAGAAAGCGGCATCTGAAAAGCCCATAGAAACGGTGCGATGACAGACCAGGGAGCCCGTGACCATCTGCTGTTCTCAAAGGCGGGACCTCTGCTAAAGCTGCATGTCCGACCTCCCTGGCGAGGAGGCTGAATTACAGCCTAATTGCACCCAGAGAAGAAGGCTTTGTCTCTTTCCTCTCCCAAGAGATGCCAAGGTAAAGCTGGAATTGTCATTTGCGGAACAGCCTAGACCGAGCACAGCTTTTGCACCCTCCCCTGAAGTAACAGTTAAGTGTGTAAGGGAAAAGCTTTAATGGAAATATAAGACACTGAAGCAATTACAAAGAAAGCCATCTTAGGGGGGAAAAATGACAGAGTACATTTTAAGTATTTTCTATATCCAGTAACACTCCCTTTTAGCAATAAACGCTGCTATGGAGTACTAATGGGAACAAGAAAAGGTATCCAGGCTCCGAAGTCAGACCACCCCACCACCGCTTAGTAGCTGTGTGACCTTGGGCAAGTTGCTCAACCTCTCTGATCCCTCATTGCCTTCATCTGCAAAATGGTGGTAACTGCGCCTACTTTTAAGAGAGGGTACAAAGATGAAATGAAATAACATGTGTAAATGAAGCAGCCAGCACATTTCTGGCATATAATTGGCTCTCACAAACCGTCATTATAATAGTTTGTCTGAAGGTTCTGTACTGACTTTGTATTCTATAAAATGAGTTACCAGAGACTTTTTTTTCCCCCTTTTAGCACTAAGTGAGGCAAAGTAGATGCTTCTCCCTCTGACTGGCCAACCCTACCTCATCTTATCGTTTTTCTCACAGCAGAAACAAACCCCCACAACAAGGTGAGTGCTGTGTGCTCGCAGCCAGGATCATGCCGGGACACAGGAGAAGAGGCCGTCTCTGCCACCCTGGGTCTGCAACGCACGCAAGGAGGTGAGACCACCGGGGACGAGACTACTGAAGCTAAAAACACGTAAGGCCCAGCGTGAGACGACACGACACAGACTGAATGACCGCGCTGAGTCACAGTGGAGAAAGCGGACGTGGGTCAAACAGTGACTCTCACCCCGGCTGTGGTGAAGGACACTTTGCTCTCTTCTCCAGCCCATCAGGAACCAACGTGTGGTCCCGCTGCCCACGACTGTCGCACCAGTGGTCGGCTACACCCTGCCCACAAGACGACCCCGTGGACCCTGCGCTCGGAGGTTGGGGTATCACTAAATTGCCCAAACGCTTCCTCTCAATCCCCACTCATCTCGTCCCAGACATAGCAGACTTGGAAAGAGTGCTGAGCTAGGGATCCGTGGATTACTCTGTCATCCTGAGCGGGACCTAACGGGGAAGACTTGATTGTTAAGGAGCATCCGGAAAGAGCAGTGGGGGGCAGATGGGGCTAAAGGCTGGGGAAGCCCTGCTCAGACTGGCGTCATTATCTGGATCGTAACTGCCACCAGTCAGTGGAACTCGGGGCGGGCTATAGCTGTGCCTATAGGGATAAATACAGACCTATCTACTTTTCCTACTGCGAGGGAGCGTCTTTCAGCGGGGGTCTCGAAGACAATACCAAGGAGAAGATCTCAGCGTTTTCCCAAACCCCCGCCTACTTGGCTTATCAGCGGCCGAGGAACAGAACCCAGAAGTACACTCCTCGTAAGAACAGTCAACATTTTGTGTTTGTGCAAACACCTCAGGAATCCTCTTAGTCATCAAAGGGAAGGAGACAGGAATGAGTTCAAGGTCTGGGTCAAGCTTGGCCAGTTACGGACGAATGAGCTCGGGCTCTCGAGCCACCGGGCCTGGGTTCAAATCCCAGCCCCCCATGGACCAGCTGTGCAGCCCCGGGTCATCGTTGCTCTTTGCCCCAGCTTCCCCCACTGGAGCCTGGGGACAGTGAAACACCCTCCACAGGCTGTCGTGAGGACTGGATCAGTAACACGTGGAGATCTCCGAGAACAGTGCCCGGCACACTGCGCGTGTTAACTATTACTGCTCCTGGGGTTAGACTTTGCTCCTCCAGCTGGGTCATCCCAAGGCCAGCTTCGGAGGCGTGCAGGATCTTAGTCCACGGCTCTCGAACTCGGATGATGAACCGCTGATACTCAGAAGCCCTAGGTCTGAGCACAGCACCTGGGAGGTGCTCCTTCCTGGGCCCCGTTTCCCAGTTGTTGCTACTCGTATCCTTTGGAGCCCAGTCCTCAAGTGAGCTCTAATAGCCAGGAATTGGGCCCGGCCGCTGTGGCTCAGTGGTTGAGCATCAACCCATACACCAAAAGGTCGCCGGTTCGATTCCCGGTCAGGGCACATGCCCAGGTTGTGGGCCCGATCCCCAGTGGGGGGCATGCAGGAGGCGGCCAGTCGATGTTCTCTCTCATCGATGTTTCTGTCTCTCTCTCCTTCTCCCTTCCTCTCTCTCTAAAATCAATAAAGAAAAAAACATTAAAAAAAAAAATCAGGAATTGGTCTCAGTGCCTGTGGTAGAAACCCATGTCCTTTGGCTTAATCAAATAGGGGCTCCCAGTCGCCACCTCACGAGAAGTCAGGGGACAGAGAATCGCGGCCGGTGCAGTCTGTCCTGTGCATCGTCAATGCCCCTCCCGGCACGTGACTTCAATCCTCACGCCACCCCCGGACATCCCCTATGGCAGGAAGCGAAGGAACAGCAGAGGAGGACGAGGTGGTACCTGCGCCCCAAAAGCAACACTCAGCCAGCACCCTGCAGCCCACCTCCAGCCGCTCACTGGCCGTGGCGACATCGTCCCTGGCCATCCCGGCTGCTAGGGAGGGACAAACACGGAGGTTTTAAGCTGGACGCTCCGTTGATCCCAATAAAATCAGGGTTCTGTTTGCAACAAAAAAGGGCAGAATGGGCGCTGGGGAGGCAACTAGCAGAGAAGCTTTCCTCCCCGCCCCAGGACGAGCCCAGGCCCCTCTGGAAGGTGCTTCCCTAGCGCCGCTTCCTCCTCCTCCCTGTGCCTCTGCCATGGCTAATTCAATGACTTTTATCTTGTAAATAATTGGTAATATCTATCACGCAACAGAACACAGACTTTGGGAGGGCAGGAGCCATGTCTCTCCAGCGCGGCTCACCGCAGCACCCCACCTCGCCCGGCGCCTTGTATGCAGTCGGGACACAAGGCATAGATGCAGAATCGGCCAACGCAGCATGGAAGAAAAGCCTATGGACAGACACGCGCTGCAGGCAACTAACGTCCCTTTTTTTCTTATTGAAACTCAGACTAGGAATGTTTATATGCCTTATAAGGTTAATGTTATGAAGAATAAGGGGAAAGAAACACTGGGAAAATATTTTGGGTAAAAACTTGATACATGTGGTAAGAGAAAAACAGAGCCTTAGAATTCATAAGGGATATGCCTTAAGGTCATGGGAATCAAGAAATGTCACATAGGAGAATGCCAGAAATATAACTATATTATTTGTAGTTATATGGGAGGTGGGGACATAGTTAGACGTGGCTGCCTTTTTCTCTTCTCCTCTTCCTCTCCTTCCAGTAAAGGAGAGACAAGTCAGTATAAACTGAATTAAACTACTTAAGGAACTCATTTAAACTACTTCATCTAGGCCCGGCCGGTGTGGCTCAGTGGTTGAGCATCAACCCATGCACCAAGAGGTCGTCGGTTCGATTCCTGGGCAGGGCACATGCCCAGGTTGTGGGCCCGATCCCCAGCGGGGGGCATGCAGGAGGCAGCCAATCCATGTTCTCTCTCATCGATGTCTATCTCTCTCTCTCTCCCTTCCTCTCTCTAAAATCAATAAAGAAAAATATTTTTTTTTTCACCAGAACCAGTAGTAAAAACTAGGAAAATGTGGTAGGCTGACTTTTTATTTAAAAAGTTTTCCAGCAATGAAATATATTACTTTGAGATGCTCAGATAGCAAGTTCTCAGATACAAAAAAAGACTGTGACTTATTATTGATGACTTGGAACATTTAAACACATTCCATTTAAGTATTGCAGAACAAAAGAAAAAAGAAAAAAAATTTTAATAAAAAATAAATAAACTACTTCAGCTACTCAATCAACACTTGTGCAAACAGGCACCAAGTTCGGTCCCAGGAGCACAGTGGTTATCAAACATGGTCCTGGCCCTCCTGGGGTAGTGAGGCAAGACCACAAAGAAATAGACGAGCACCCTGGCCGGGAAGCTCAGCTGACTAGAGTGTCATCCCAGCACATAGAAGTGGCAGGGCATGTACAAGAACCAACCAACGAATGCATAAATAAGTGGAACAACAAATTCTCTCTCTCTCTCTCTCTCTCTCTCTCTCTCTCTCTCTCTCTCTCTCTCTCTCATCAATCAATAGATTTTAAAAAATTGAATTCACTACTGGTGATAAATGCTATGAGGTTCTGTGACACAGAATAATGGGACAAGGTCACATTTACACCACCACCCAGGAGTGAGAAGACAACCATGAGAACAGTCGGTGAAGGAACACCAGGTGGCCAGAACATCGTGGGCAAGGGGAGAGAGTCTTGATATGGTCCGCTTCACTGATTACCTCTGCTATTCGCCTTCACTCACTGGCCAACCCCACTGTCGGATGAACGTGCCAAACACATGCTTACCTCAAGCCCTTTGCGCGTATTATCCTCCCACACTCTACTGAAACGCTCTTCCCCTACGTGTTCTTCTTCCCTCTGACTCAGACCCCTGCTCAGTAAAGCAAGAGGGAAATGGATGAGGCTATAATCACATTCGTTCTTGCATTAATTCAACACATATTTATTGGGTGCCAACTGAATGCCAGGCACCGTTCTAGGCCCTGGGTGAGATATAAGGTGAATTTGCTGCTCTCGTAGGTCCTCCATTCTAGTTGGGGAAACGGACAGAAAACAAACATAAAGTGTCAGATAGTGACGTGTGGACGTGGATGAGAGTTTCTATTTTAGATGAGGTGGTCAGAAGAAGCCTCTTTGAAGAAGTAAGTTTTGAGCAGAGAACTCAATAATCTAAGTAAGCCATGAGAAGATGGAAGGTTGGGGGGATGGGTGGAGGAGATTGAGACAGAGACACAGCAAATACAGGGGTCCTAGGCAAAAACTATCTTTCCAAAAAAACCACCAGAAGATACCTCAACAAAGCTGTTAAAAATTATATGAACATTTTATAAAATTTTATATAAAAATATATTAAAATTTCGCATGCCCCAGAAAGATACACTGAAGTTCCAGCCCCCAGTACCTTAAAATGTGACCTTCTTTGGCAAAGGGCTCTTGCAGATGTGATTACTGAGAATGAGGTCACACTGGAGTAGGGTGGGCCCTTAATCCAAGTTTGAAGATGGAGCAGAGATTGGGGTGATGCAGCTTCAAGTCAGGGGAACAAGGCTTGCCGGCCACCCACGGAAGCCGGAGCCGGTGAGGAAGGAGTCCTCCTGGAGCCTGGGAGCGCCGCCCTGCCGCTGCCTTGATTCTGGACTTCTGGCCTCCACAGCTGTGCGACAATACATTTCTGTTGTTTTAAGACACCCAGTTTGTGCTACATTGTCACGGCAACCCTAGGGAACAAACACAGACGCCTCTTAGACATCCAAGGTCTGGAGTGGGGGTCAGAGTTTAGGGCTAAAGATGTGAATTTGGAGAAAGAACTAGAACACCATCAGCAAACAGACTGAACTTCGCTGTGCAGTAAAATCCAACAACGTGCTGCCCACAGATGTCAACGCTCGGAGTGACGGGGTGGTCTTCGTTCAGCTTTAAGAAGAGCAGAGCAGATCACCATAGTATTGGGTTAATGCCCCAGCATCATAGTATTGGGTTAATGCCCCAGCAAGAAGTGTGAGCAGATAAATCGCCATGGAATGGTAGACCGTGAAACAATAAAAATGTAACACTCAAGTCATGATCCAATTAATATAATAAAAATGTCTTCAATAGAGCAAGTGCAGCAAATAGACATACATAATGGTTACCAGTCACCTCCATAGTTACCAGAGTGATATCATTCAACATCAAAGAATTAGGCAGAGAACGTAGCCCAAGACAATGCATTGAGTGGGATAGAATCAGCAGGTATAAAAGGAGAAAAGTAAAACGTAAAACAAGGAACTTCCTTTTCAGGTACACAGGTCTCTCTAATAAGAAGTTATCAAATTCTAGAACAGAATGAAGTCATATTCTCAGGTACAAACCACAACAAAAACAAAAAAGGAGCCAAAGGAGCAGGTACCTTGAAGTAATTAAAACTTACAAACTATAAAACATCGAAGATGGGATAAAACTCAGAACACGTCAGACCACCATTCCAGTAACAAGGGGAAATGTAAGACCTCAACTTATAAAAGTGTTTTAAATTGAAAATCATGTCTATCCCCAGCTAGTGTGGCTCAGCGGTTGAACATCGACCCATGAACCAAGAAGTCATGAACCAAGAGGTCGCCCGTTCGATTCCCAGTCAGGGCACATGCCCAGGTTGTGGGCCCGATCCCCAGTGTGGGGCATGCAGGAGGCGGCCAATCAATGTTCTCTCTCATCCATGTTTCTATCTCTCTCTCCCTCTCCCTTCTTCTATCTCTCTAATATCAATAAAGAAAGAAAAAAAATTTTTTTAAATCATGTCCATGAGAAACGTCTGCCTGGGAACTGTCATCCCTCCGCCGGCCGTGGTGGGCGTGGCTGTTGGTGAGGCCCCGAGCATCCCTCCCCTGAGCTGAGGCCCATCTGGCAGGAGCAGAGCCCAGCTTTGCGTAAAGAAGCTGCTGCTCCTTTTACAGGAACTTGACTACGTTTTTATTTTTTTCTTCTCTTTTTCTAAAAAGTCTGTTAAGATGCCCGTTTTTAAAGAAATCTCCTTGTAGCTACACTCCAGGTCCAAATTTGTATTCCAGGAGCCTGATAATCAAATTTGAAACTGTGTGGAATCCATTTTTAACAAAGGATGACCCTCAGACTCCAGTGAGTTTTAAGTGGGTGTCTGGTAGCCGCGGGGATTTCCTGCCTCCTCTGTTTGATGAAATCTCTAGTTATGACATTGTTATGTCACCAAGACGCGTAGCTTGCCAAACCTCATCTTAGACATTTATGTGGGTTTTCCCGAATTCCCTTCAGCAACTTAAATCCTGGATGCTCTTGCCAGCTACCAGGGAAATTAAACAGGGAATATTCAGGAAATATAAAGTGACTAACAGTTGCAGAAGGCTTTCTCGTGGCATTCTCCACGGCTGGGAACGAGCTTGAGGGTGCAGTGGAACCAGTAAACAGGTTACAGACATCCTGAGTGTCCGTCTACAGACATATGGAGACATTTCTGCTCTGATTCCTGGAAGGTCTCAGTGTTTTCGTTGGAAACGTCTCTGCCCGGGGCTTGCTCAGTTCTCCCTCAGTCGTCATGATCAAACACCATCCGACCTGTGTGTTAGCAAAGGCCCGCTCTAAAAGTTTTATAGGTTTACAATCACCTTTCTCTGTTAAAAATAATAAACTCAGCCCTGGCCGGTGTGGCTCAGTGGTTAGAGCGTCAGCCCCTGGACCGAAGAGTCTCGGGTTCGATTCCAGTCAAGGGCATGTACCTGGGTTGCAAGTTCGATCCCTGGCCCCGGTCAGGGTTTTTCATCAGGCAACCAATCAATGTCTCTCTGACATCAATGTCTCTCTCTCTCTCTCTCCCTTCCACTCTCTCTAAAAATTAATGGGAAAAAAATATCCTCAGGTGAGGATTAACAAATAATAATAATAATAATAATAATAATAATAATAAACTCATAATCATCTGAAATCAAGAAGAACTGTCGAAAGGAACACAGACTTTTCAAGCTGAGCACGCCACAGTCACCTGAGATTACATTACTGTTCCTTCATAAAAATAGAAAATCTAAATCAGTACTAAGTTATGTCCAAGAGCGGAATGGAGAAGATGTTAAGAGATAACCAAGTATGGAGATGACTGAACAGTCCGAAGAGATTACTGGAGAGGAGGGAGCCCAGGAAGAAAGTGTAATCCCCAGGGAAGTGAGGGACACGGACGGTGCTGGGTCTGAGGTCACACCCACGTGTGTGGGAACAGAACAGCTGGAGACCAGAAAACATGTGGGAGCCTGCCTGAAATGAAAAAGACACCCTTTACAACATGGAAAATAGGATTTTTTGGTCAGGATCCTCTAATTCTGGAATTCCCTCTGTTTTAGGTATAGTTGGAACCAGAATATTCAGTGAAAACATCACTTTTATAATAGGCTTGTTTGTATCTTAGGGGATTCTGTGGTGGTTGAGTTGTTAATTCCAATATTAGTGTGTGAATGTACTCAACATAGCAAAGTTGTAAAAGTTAAATAAGTTCTCTCTCTCTCCTCTCTCTACATAAAACTTTTTAAAAAGCAAACTTGTTATTTCTACAACATGCGCTGACCTAAAGTTAGACGAAGCTTTGTGCCTTATATTCCAGAGCAAGGAAACATCTCCCGGGTATCTTCGATGTCATCTGTAAATTTCCAGTTTCTCTAGAAGACATCTCTCTGCCATCGATTCTGTGAAGTTCTTTCTTACTTCCAGCTATTTACATTAAGGGGTTTAATCACGAAATAAGCAGCATGAGCCTTCTGTCCCCATTCATTCTGTCAGTAACCAAAAGAGGGGGGAAACTTCAGAAGGTATAAAATCCTGCCTGTGTGAAACGTTCCTGATGCCTACTGACCCCGTCTCACAGGCTAATAAACTGTTCAACTCTGTTCTCGTCGAACCCTCCAGAATACACAGTGGAGCCAGATGGAAATTCCACTGACTAAATTAAAACACACTAATTGGGCATCAAATTTCTCCCGAAAAAGGCTCCTTCCCAGCATCACAGATGAGGTATCATGTGGGTGTCGGATGTACGACTAAGAGGAAATTCATTCTTTCTGGACAAATAAATCATTCAGATTCACTTCTCCTAACTCTCTTATTGGCTCCTGGAAGTGATCAAACAGAGGATGTGGGAATTAACTGCTCAAACATTCAAAAGGTTTATTCAGTGGATGGAAACAGTCAAACCCAGTCGGCTGAATCATTTCTAGATAAGATGTGTTCCTTTGCAGCACAACCCTAGAAAACCGAAGGCTGCATGTGGGTCGTGGACATGGACAGACGTTCTCACCTCCACATGTGTGCACATTATTTTTTATTTTTTTTTGCAGTTCACATAATATGCTAGATGTCTTAAAGACCTGACCTTATGGCTTTCTGTTCTAACATTAATCCTAGTTTGTAGCATCACCAATAACACACGGCATGAATCTAGCCTCACAGTTCGGGAATTCCCATCAACGTATCCTTCAGGTCTGTGAATCGCAACGAGTACAGCAGTTTTCTGGCTACTGTACAGTTTTCGGGATCATTGAAGGGTCACTCGAACTTCCAGACTTTGTTCAGAAGAGTGGACCTGACCTGAATGCCGCTGGTGATGTTTGTATAGGCCTTACAGGGCTGTCTTCCTCAGGTCAAGGTCAACTTCGACAGTGGCAGTCGCGTGAACCGCACGCACCCTCCAGGCGCGCTGATGAGGCAGCACCTCGGCTCTGCGCTCTCCCTCCCCGAACCAACCTGACCGGGACTCCTCCAAACATTGATGTGAGAGAGACACATTGATTGGCTGCCTCTCACACAACCCTGACCAGGGCTAGGATGAACCGCAACCAAGGTACATGCCCTTGACCGGAATCGAACCCGCGACTCATTGGTCTGCGGGCTGACACTCTAACCACTGGGCCAAACTGGCTAGGGCATGTACATATAAATACATATATATCAACCTCAGTACCAATAAGAGAAAGGTACATCTTATTAAAACTGCGATCAAATTTTACCTGATGAACTCTCAAAAACAAATAAACAAAGGAAAAAATTGGAATCTAACCCAAATAATCCACAGTTGAGGAGGGATCGTTAACTGGGTACTGTATCGCGGGTGGGCGTTGCAAGCGGTCCATGCGGCGACAGAAGGAGCTTTTAAAGAGGTCCAGTTCCTTTGATTCAGCATTTCCTTCGCTGGACAGAATGAATCCTGAGGAAATAAGCAGGGAAGTGGAAAATTACATGCAAGGCGGTTCATTATAACATCATTTGTAATGCCGCTGTGTTAAAGTCTGACATCAGGACTGGTCAGCTGTGAGTCATGCTGTATCCATCCCTATGATGGATTACTAAGTAGCCATGAGAAAATGAAATCGTGGAAGAGTGTCTATTGACAATGGGAAATGTTAACAATATGTGCACTGTTAACAGCGGTTATCTTTGGGTGGTGTCACTATTTTGCAGGCAGTAACTTCAGACACTATGAAAAGACACTGTACCCAGGTCGAGCGACATAAACGCGGCTGCCGTTCTCTTTCCGAGGGAATGCGATGGCCGTAATGAGTGGCTGAGAAGCCCAAGGAAGAGTAAAGATCCACCCTAGAAAAATGACGGGCTTTACAATATAATTCTGAGTTTTCCCAACTTAAAAAACAACAACAACAATGCTATGTATTCATTCATTTTGCAAATATTTAAGTACCTGCTATTTCCAAAATATCATGCTAGGTGCTCTGTGAAGGCAGGAGAGAAGTCTACAAAGTTGGATAAGGGATGCTCTCTGTCCTCCGTGACTTTACAGGTTAGCAGGGGTGATCCAAACAACTTCACAATCAGAGCACTGAGGAGGGAGAGAGTATACCCAATCAAGATGAAAATGAGAGAGCCCAGGCTGGTGTGGCTCAGGGGGTTGGGCGGTGCCCCATGCACTGAGCGGTCACCAGTTCAGTTCCTAGTCAGGGCACATGCCTGGGTTGTGGGCTTGATCAGTGCAGGAGGCAGCCGATCGATGTTTCTCTCTCTCTGTTCCTCTCTCTCTCTAAAAACGTATTTTTAAAAAGAAAAGAAAGGAGATGGAATCCAACAAGAGATCTGAAGGCAGTCATCTTTTAACTGGCTACTGTTGCCAAGGAAAAGCCGAGGAATAAAACACGTACGGACAATACAGGGACCTGCAAGAAAGTGGGAGAGAGGTGGGGAAACAGAGTGTATTCAAGAAAGTGTGAGTTGCCCAGCCAGTGTGGCTCAGGGAGTTGGGCAGTACCCCATGCACCGAGAGGTCACTGGTTTGATTCCCGGTCAGGACACATGCCCAGGTTGTGGGCCCAATCCCCAGTGTGGGGCATAGAGGAGGCGGCCAATCCATGTTCTCTCTCATCAGTGTTTCTATCTCTCTCTCCCTCTCCCTTCCTCTCTCTCTAAAATCAATAAAGAAAGCGTGAGTAGTCTGACTTGGCTGAAAACATGGTGATTGTAAGGGAGTCGGGGGAGCTAAGAATTGGAAAGATGGGGGGTAAGGACAGAATAAAAAGCTTTGAATGCCCACCTGAGAAGTTTGAACTTAATGTGTTAGGCAAGTGTGGTTATTCAAGGTCTCTGAGCAGCTCGAGAAAATCTGTGCCAATGAGATGAATCTGACTTCCATCGTTGGCAATGAGGTGGACTAGATAGCCAGAGAGACCCACATGGCCCAGAACAACTCGGCTGCATTGAAAACATCTTTATAAATGCCTGACAGGATTGGTAAAATCCTTAGAGACCTGACGTAGGAAGAAAGCATGACTCCAACTAGGTAAGAAAATGATGAAATTAGCATCTGCTCTGAGGGCATTTGCCAATTCCTGATGGCCAAGAGCGGGGGTCAGCAAACGACAGCCCAGGGGCCACATAGAGCTTGCCACCTGTTTCTGTAAGTAAAGTTTTCTTGGAACACGGCCCCACCCATTCATCTGTGTGTTGCCTATGCCTGCTTTCCTGCACCGAGGGCGGAGCTGAGCAGTCGCAACACATCACATGGCCTGCAAAGCCTAAAACATTTACTATCCGGCCCGTCCGAGAAAAGTTGGCTGATTCCTGGCCTTGAGTTTTAGTGGGTTGAGTTTGTGGGATTGGTGAGACAAAGCCAGGTACCTGCAGGGAGTGAGATGCCATAGGAAAGACCGTATAAAGCTGGGGCCCTAGAAGGCAACACCTTCAGTCGATGGATTAGGAAAATGTGCCGAAGAGGGAGATGAAGGGGACACAGCCATGGACCACGAACAATGTTTCCGTCAATGACGGACCACATGTATGACGGTGATCCCGTGAGATCATAACGGAAATGAAAATCCCTGTCGCCTGGTGATGTCGTGGGCACTGTCATGGCATAACGGCGACGCATTCTTCACATGTCTGTGGTGATGCTGGTGTAAGCAAACCCACTGCATTGACTGTCGTGTAAAATTACAGCACATAAGAGTACAGCACATAATACTTGATAATGGTAACAAACAACTGTGTTACTGGTTTATGTATTTAATATGCTATACTTTTTATTGTTACTTATTTTTGGAAAAAACACTTTGCTATAAAACAGTGTGCCCTGTTACATTAGCAGAAGGCTCCTATGCCTCATATTTACTATGTCTCCTGATTGTATCATTGTCTCTTGTGCTTGATTTAATCTCCTGTTGTTTTGTGCAGTAACATGCTGTACAGGCATGTAGCCTAGGAGCACGAGTAGCCTCGGTGTGCAGTGGGCTGTACCATCTTTTTTTGTGTAGGTGGACTCTGATGTTCGCACACAGCATAATCACCTAACGACGCATTTCTCAGAATGTATCCCCGTCGTTAAGTGGTGCATGACTGTACTTGCTTGTTTATACCTTGGCTGTGGTGGAAAGGAAAAAAATTTCCCCTGAGAATTCACAAGTTCACCCTCACACAGGTCAGAACCCACATTATCTGTGCGGTGGCCCAAACACTCTTAGCCAAAAATTTATTCAAGTGATCCTGGCTCAGTAGTGCTTCTAAGGTGTCTAGCATAAACAAACACCAGTGTTTAGATTCCCACAGATAAAGTTCCAAAGAATATAAGCTTTGACTCAGAAAGCATAAAATGCATGAGGAAACCACTTATCAAAAGTAAGACTAAGTGGAAAAAAGCTAACAGCAGTAGAACCACAAAGACTGCAGATATTGAAATTATTAGATACCAAATATAAAATATTATGTTTACTATAATTAAGGAAATAAAGGAAAACTTTAGAGAAGAAAAAAGAGGTTATCCAAAATAAGGAAAAGGAGATTATCAAACATGACCAAGCATATTTGAAATAAGATCAAATGCAATATCTAAATATGACAAATATAATCATCGATATTATAAAGTCAATTAATGTTAAGTAGCAGATATAGTTAGAGAGAGTAATAACAAATTGGAAGGTAGATTTGAAGAAATCACACATAATCCAGCATAGAGACAGAAACAGAAACTACAAGAGAGGCCCAGCCAGTGTGGCTCAGTGGATTGAGTGCTGTCCCATGGACTGAGAGGTCTCTGTTCAATTCCCAATCAGGGCACATGCCCAGGTTGCAGGCTCGATCTGCAGTAGGGGACATGCAGGAGGCAATCGATCGATGTTTCTCTCTCTCTCTTCCTCCCTCTCTCCCTCTCACTCTATCTCAGGATAAATGCAAAAATGTCCTCAGGTGAGGATTTAAAAAAAATCAATTAAAAAAAAAGAAAAGAAAATACAAGAGTTAAGAGACACAAAGGACAGAGTAAGAAGGTCTGTTACTCATCTAATCAAAGTTATAGAGGGGATGGAAATAATGCCTAACAACTTTCTAGAACTGATGAAACACAATAATCCTCAGATATAAATGAAAGAACTTCCATAGACCAATTGTAAATAGACTGCAACGCACCAACAAAGAGAAAGTCTTGAAAGACGGCGAGAAAAGCCAATAACTGTATGAAAGGACCATTAGACTGCAAGCTAATTTTTCATTCAGTTGTGACAATATTAGCAGACAGTGGAATAATACTTTCAAAATTCTAAGGAAAAATTTGTCAACTTGGAGTTATATATACATGAAGTTATCTTTCAAGAAGGAGGGTGAAAAAGAAGACATTTTCAAGCAAACAAAAACTGACAGTTTCCAACCAACAAATCATCCCTAAATGAACTTTTGAAAGACAAACACTGTAGAAAGAAAACAAACCCTAAAATAATATCTGAAGGATAAGAAGGAATGAACAAAAAAGATAGGTGGCTAAATCTGAATAAACGTTGATTGTCGCCTAGCCGGTATAGCTCAGTGGTTGAGCATCGACCCATGCACCAGAAGGTCACCAGTTTGATTCCCGGTCAGGGCACATGCCCTGGTTGTGGGCCAAATCCCCAATGGGAGGCATGCAGGAGGCAGCCAATCGATGTTCTCTCTCATCCATGTTTCTATCTCTGTCTCCCTCTCCCTTCCTCTCTCTCTAAAAAAAATCAATAAAGAAAAAAAAATTAGGAGGTAGAATCTATAGCCTTGATCCAAATACTCTTTTGTGTTTTTTATTTAACTTTTATTTATTTTTTTTCTTTATTGATTTTAGAGAGAGGGGAAGGAAGAGGGAGAGAGAGATAGAAACACGGATGAGCGAGAACATCGATTGGCCGCCTCCTGCATGCCCCCCACTGGGGATCGGGCCCACAACCTGGGCATGTGCCCTGACCGGGAATCGAACTGGCGACCTCTTGGTGCACGGGTCGATGCTCAACCACTGAGCCACACCAGATGGGCCTCTTTTGCGTTTTTATATCCATTGGGCTGTTTGCCCTTACCTGTTTTCCTTCCTATAATTTCAGCTCATGCCTGACCGAGGGAGTCAACAATGTACACTGGAGAAATAAAATAAAGAACAGTCTTCGCTAGGATCATCTACTCTAATTAATGAGATGGAACAAATGATAAAGTGGCCAAGAAAATTTAACAGAGAAGCAACCAGAAAGCTCAAACAAGTGGAAATTTTTCTGAATTTTACTCTGAATAAGTAGAAACCATCAGAAGTATGTATGGTAGATACTCGGTAACGATGTGTTGAATGACTATAACGTTTGCCCTGGGTGTCCTGATGCCCTGTGATGCATCCTGATAGTAGACATTAATAGGGAGTAGATTTTATTATATTTCTTAAATCAGTGAAAACAGCTTTCATTAATCACTACACCCTGAGGTTAATGACATAATCACACGTGTTTTACAACAAAAGCACAGGCATGATCGCCTGTCTTCCATACACAGTCAAATATGCCTTTTTATAGGGAACGGGAAAAAAAAGCTGCCACCGCCCGGCTGGTGTGGCTCAGGGGTTGAGCGTCGACCCATGCACCAAGAGGTCGCCGGTTCCATTCCTGGTCAGGGCACACGCCCAGGTTGTGGGCCCGATCCCCAGTGGGGGCATGCAGGAGGCGGCCAATCGATGTTCTCTCATCGATGTTTCTATCTCTCCCTCTCCCTTTCTCTCTCTCTCTAAAATCAATAAAGAAAAATAAATTAGAAAAAAACATTTAAATTAAAAAAGCTGCCACCTTTAAAATATCAATCATTCACAATCATTATTTTAGGAACAGTGTAATCAGGAACTTGAATTCCATAGTCTTAGATTGACTACGGGAGAGGTCAGAAACAACTCAAAAGAAATAATGTTGGCAAATGTACCGGCAAAGTTGAACTGAAGTATTAACCCACATCCATCTAACTTTTAGAACAGATTTACGATCTGCCCTTATAAAAGGAATATTGAGCCTAAAGCCCCGAGTTCCAGTGGTGCCTCCACTGGGTATCTGTAACTTTGCAATGTTGTAGACACCAAAGGGTTTATTGCAGAAGTCCATGAACATCAACCTGTATTTCCACAAACAAGCCACAGACACCATTCCTGTGACCCTAAGTGGGTAAGGACCAAGGGGCTGACCAAACACCTGTGTTTGTTTCTCTCTCTCCTGCTCCCCATCTAATTCACAATCACTGACAAAGACTGTGCAAGGCTTGTGTCCCAGAGTTAGAACTGATGCCCTAGCCAGAAATGGTAGGTCAGAACTAAGATAACTTAGCACCCCCAGCCAAAAACTGTAACTCTTTTGGTCACACAGTGTCTGACAGCAACCAGAGTGACCTCTCTCTAACACAGCAAGTGAGCATGTCTCTGTCCACCTCAAACATTTCAGTGGTTCCCCTAGTTTTAGCACAATCTGATCTTAACTCGGCTGATACAGTCAAGTAAAACCTGGCCTCTGTTTAACCTCTCCAGCCTCATCTCTTCCCTCCTTGTCAATGATAGTGAACTTGACCTCGTCTTCCCCCCTCATCTTCCCACTGCGGAAGCATCCTTCTGTTCTCAGTATAGACCTCACTTGGTCTGCAAAGGCTCTCCTGACTCCCCCAGTCTGGGTGGGTGCCTCTCCTAATATTCCCATAGCATGTCCCTGGCCCGTGAAACTTCCTGTGGGTTTGTCTACAACCCCCACAATGGAAAGCTCTCTGAAAAGCGTGATGATGTTTCTCTGGCTCACTGATGGGTGCCTAGCGTAGATTGACACATAGTGGGAGTTCAATAAATATGTACTGATGGACGAATGAATGAATGTATAAATGAATGAAGTTAGAAATACCAAGAAGTGTTGGCATTCATTCAGTTCTTTTCAATGCTACTGTATCCAGTCACTGGGTAGATCTCATTGTCTTTGCATTCCAGAGAAAATGGTAAAGCTGTTCATATTTAAAGTCTGCAGGGACTTTAAGTTTATGCACAAGTTTATTCTTTTTTTTTTTTTAAGGACACATGCCTATGGATGTTGATGAGGATGGGCTCACAAGAAGTAAATGCTCATGGACACACAGTCACATGCTCGCTTCCCTTCTGAGACGCTGGCCGAGTCACCCCGCCGGGAGTCTATCTCCCAGGAACTGCTGGCATCTAAAGTTTCACTCTGACAGGTCCGTTTCTTTGGCTGAAGATTTTATAGCCTCTTAAGTGGAAATACTGCAGATAAAGTTAAGACATTTTATCTTATAAATCATTTATGCTCCTGGAATTTAATGAAGCAACCTCCTTGACCAATTAAATCATATACACCAATAAGCAACAGAGAATTTTGGAATCTTGCCATGAAAGGTGTTCAAATCTCTCTCAAAGACTATATGACAACCATAACAATGGGAATAACAATATTGATAAAAACAGCTAACACTTATTGAACCCGGATGGGAGTCAGGTCTTGTTCTAAACACTTTTTCATGTATAATCTCATTAGTCTGCCCAGTAGTCCTCTTGAGTGAGAACCCTGGTACCCCATCTTACAAGAGGTTAAGTCATTTGCCTGAGTCATACAGGTGGTGACTTGGGATTCACACCCAAACCCTCTAATTCCAGAGCTCGGGCTCTTCATCACTACACCATTTTTCTTATTCTTCTTTTACCCAGAATGAAAGAAAATACGTTGCCAAGGGACTGATTTGGTAAAATAATACCAAATTATTTTAGAACTAATTTCAAAGAAGTAAACATCTCAAGGCTTCCTTTTTTTTTTTTTTTTTTTTTTTTTAATAGAACGATTTTACTTTCCACACCTGTTGGATACACTGAGCTACCTGCTCGTGTCTATATAAACATCTGTGTCGGTGACTATGAAGGAGCGAAATGTATTTCTGAAGTCTCTTAATGAAGAGTTTCCGTGAATATTATTTATTTAATTATCTGGCAAGGGACTAGAGCACACCCTACTGGCCAGCTAATAGGAAATACAGCATTTACTTGGGAGAAAATGTCATGCTAACATTTGAAGGTAAAATCCAACGAAGAAATTTGAAAAAAAAAAGGTCTTGTGAATATGCACATATTAAATGACTGTATCTATAGAACACTAAAAAAATTCTAATGGTTATAAGTTCTAGAAACAAGACAGAACTAGAAATACAATAACCACCAATAGTATCAAACGTGCATTAAAGGGAACATGAGGTCAGTGAAAAGTGGCTCAATTAAAAACAAACAACTATACAAACAGCCTCTTACAACTCAAACTAAGAAAAAGCAGTTGAAAAAAGCACTTAAGCGAACACCTAAAACAACAGATTGATAAATTAAAACCAGCCTGCTCAGTCATCTCGTAGGCTGAGTATACTGTGTATACCCCCCCCCCTTTCAGGGGAAAGGCTAGGAAGGGAGAGCGGTATCCCTAAATACGTAAGGGGAAAATGGAAATTGTAAAGAAATCTTTTTCTGTGCAACTTTTCAAATGGCTGCTCAAGTTGAAAGCACACCTCATGGGTGAATCTCAGCTCTTATTAGCATGTATGTGCTAAAGCAATCCACAAAGTGTATTGTGTACATAAATACATGTATCTGTGCCAGATGTATCCAAAACTTAAAAACAAGCTGACCTATAAGAAATACAATTCTTCCTTCCACTGTCAAGTATTTTTTTTATTGCACACTTATCTATACATTAGTAAAAAAAAAAAAAAAAGTGCACAGTTATATTTAAATCATGCATGGGCAAAAGTAAAGTCTCTAGGACTAAGAGTAATATGTAGATAGCGTCTCGATTAAAAATATATCTTTGTTGAAAAGGAGGAACGCAAAAACATTTATAATTGGGAAGAATAAACACCAAAATGTGTATTCTCCTGTGGGATTCGAAGACCATCAGAAGGGTGGAAAGGCCCTGGCCAGCATATTTACGCCTATGCATGACTTGCGGGATTACTGGGAGAGGACAGAAAGGAGCCCTGTCCTTAGGAAAGCAGAGTCTGTGATTCTAAGGTTTCTGAGCCAGAACCTCCCCTTGTTCTCACTCCAAGGACAGCTTCTTCTTACGCTGAAAGAAGGGCAAGTGCAAAGTGACAATTTGGGTCAATGTGATTAAGTCTAACATTTTAGATGTTATGTTTAGGGTTGTTTTTGTTTTTTTTAATATTAAAAAACAATCAGCTAATATAAATTCCTTGAGAAGTGACCTCAAAGTTAAATGGCCTATGAGAAATATAAAAAAGAAAACAAAACGCTGTCTGACTTTAAATTTCTTTCTTACTGCAGTCAATTTAAAACAAGTCAGGTTCAGTACAAAGACAGTATTTTTTCCCTAAACCTCTAGACTAGTGTTCTAATCTGTTAAAAGTTAGTGTGAATGATCATTTGATAAGTGCAATATGCTAATGTTATTTCAAGTTGCTTAGCATTTTCCTTTTAAACCCTTCCCAAAATACTCTATCATTGACATGTCAACGGTATAACAAAATATCCTTAGTATACTATTAGATCAAAGATTTGTGGGATGTCTTATGTAATCCACCCACAGCTGAGAGAGCTGTAATATATGAATATAATTGTAAGCAAAATTCAGTAAGCTATTAGCTATAACTGGCTTTCCCCCAAAATAAATAAATCAGTTTATTTTGCAAGTTTAAAAGAGAGCAGAAGAAAACAAAATCAGATTAATCATGTATCACCCATATGATTTTATGATTCTTTTATAATTTACCAAAACATTAGCACATTCTACAGCTCACAACCATATAGTGAGTATCCTGTTGATCTTCTTTCTCAAAAGAAGGGGTGTGTTTGATGGTTGCTCTGGTGACTATCACTGTTTTATGAATAGGGGAATGTAAAAGTATGCCAATCAGGCCAGCACAAATTACAACTGTATTGTAGCAACTTGAAATAGCGTAAGCAGGGTTCCTTTCAGATGGAACTGGAGCTCATTGAGGTCCCCATTCAGTAAATGCTACACTGTGAGCTCTGAAAAGATGTTCTCTGGCAAGTTTTCTGGCTGGTCCTTTTTTTACACTGATAACAGCATATGGGTAAACCATAAACATAGATGAAACCAAAATGGGGGCAGGGGGCTGCATTTTCTGTGAATCAAAAAACCTAATTTGGTAAAGAAAACCAGCCATTAGTTATGACTAATTTCCATCCTCTTAAAATAATACTAAACAATAAATGGCAATAAGAAGTTAACAAAAAAAAAAAAAATGGAATTATCGGAATTGTGGATAAATAGCATAGATATGAAAATAGCCCGCAGCCCCAGTAATCCAGAAGGAGCCGGTCAAGGAGGATAGAGGTCTTTCTGGTAAACATTCATTTATCTTGCAACTGAAAAAGGGCAAAGAGATACTTCAGATTGTGTGTGTGTGTGTGTGTGTGTGTGTGTGTGTGTGAGCGCGAGCGCGCGTTTTTGCGCTATTGCTTAAGGGCTGGCGTTAGAAATTAAGCCTTTGAATTAAATTTAAAAGAATGTAAGTAAATAATAGGGGAGAAAGGCAAATCATTTCATAGAGTGCAAAGTTAATAGTTAACCTGATAATGAGGTTGGAATCTCTCATTCCATATGTTAAGCCATCCCAATTAGGCAATGTTAAACGTACAGCTATCGGGCATTATTGCTGAAATGCAAGCAGGGCCTCCAGGGAGACTTAAGAGGTCAGCAGGAGGTCTCTGACCTCTACTCAATAGAGAGTACCATTCCGGGGATTTGTTCTAGTTAAAACTGGAGGGTTTCTGTCTTGTTTGCTTTTTTTCTCACTTTAGTTACTCTTGGTTTGTTATCATTTGTATTATTTATTTTACGGTTAAACTATAAGCCTAAGTTGCATCACCGGCGCCCCAAGAAACCTCCTCCTGCAGGCTCGCTGGTGTTTCGTCCTCGGGCATCGGTGGCTGCCAGCCAGGCCGAGAGATGTCGAGGTCGGCGTGGGTCTGATAAGTAAACTCAACGTTGGGAACTCAAGAGGATGCCAGGTTGGGGGTGGAGGTGCTCCTTCTGGAAGCCCGTGCGTGGCCCTGGCCGGGTCAACTGCCACCAGGTCCTGGCCTCGATTTTCAAACATGTCACAGAGAAGGTGGCTGGGCAGACCCTCTCTCAACCCTCCCACGAGAGGCGTCAGCAGTGTGGCCTCGGTGCCCTTCCCGGTCCCATGCTGCCCCACACTGCCCCTTACTGTCCTGCTCTGTCCCTTGCTGTCCCACAGTTGCTCGTTGTCCCAGGTGTCCCCTGCTGCCCCACGCTGCCCCTCACTGTCCTACTCTGCCCCTCAGTGTCCCTTGCTCTCCCGCACTGCCTCTTGATGTCCCACGCTACCCCACACCGTCCCAGTCGGTCCCTCGTTGGCCCTCGCTGTCCCTCCCACTCTGCGGCCCGTGGGCATCGTGGTGAGCGCGGCGGCGGTCCATGGACTGGAGAAAACCTGCAAAAACGTCCCCGCGGCTGGAAACGACGGGAAACTCCGCGCGAGGCTTGGCGCCCCCTTGGGGTGAGGCAGGAACCGCGGCCAAGGCCGGCTGCCGGCACACTGCTGAGGCCGAGGCAGTGGAAGGCGCTCCCGGCTCGGCACTGGCCGCTCGGTCCGCAGAGCTGGGGAGCGAGGCCCCGGTGGCCCCGAAGCACGTCCTCGGGGAGACAAAGGCAGGCTCCCCGCAGGCCGCGCGACGCCAGTGGACCCCACGCGAGCGCCGCGGCCGCACCGCATCGCTCCTTTAAGCGGCTCGCGGCCGGGATTGGCTGCCCGGGGGCAGGGGCGGGGCCTTGACGTCACGACCCCTGCTCACTAAGCTATAAAGTCAGGCGGCGGCGGCCCGGCGACGGCGGCCGAGTGCGAGCGGGGAACGCGAACCGGGGACGAGCGGCTGCGAGCGGCTGGGCGCCTGCGCGGTGTCCGGGCCCCCGAGCCCGCGGCGCTGAGCCAGCCGGGACGGACATGCGCGGGAGGGCGCCGTGGGGCAGCCGTGGCTCCGCGGGGTAAGGGGCCTGCGGGCCGGGGGTGGGGAGGGCGGCGCCGCGCCCCCGCCGCTCCGGGCTGCGGGCGGCTCCCGACACAGGGCGGGTCCCCGGGCGCGGAGAGGGTCGCCCGACGCGGAGTCTCCCCGGGACGGACGGACGGAGGGAGGGGCCGGCCCGGGCGGCGCGATCGGGCCTGGGGGTGCCCCTCGCCTCGCCGGCCGCGAACCGGGCACCCGGACGCGCCTCGGCCCCGAGACGGCTGCGGAGGGCACGGGGCTTGGGAGCGGCGAGCCGGGGTCCTGCGCCCGCGGGCTGGCGGCGGCCTCGCGCGCTCTCCCTTTCCACAATGGAGCTGCGTCCCCCGGTGCGCACCGGTGCCCATCTCCCCTGTCCTGAACGCCGCGGCGGCCGGCTGCTGGGGTGGGTGGTCGCTGCCCGCGCGCGGTCGCCCCGCGTAGGCTCCGCGACCACGGTCCTCCGCAGCCGGTGTTCTTTAATTCATCCAGTAGTTCTGTGCCCTCTTCCTCTCCTAGGAACGTGACTGTGCTCTGAGCGTCCTAAATACTGCTTCAAAAGGAAAGGAACTGCAGAATTCTCTGTTCAAAACGTGAACGCTCATTGGGTATTTCCCGGTGTACGTGTGTGTATTTATATGTATATCATAGTCTTAGTGCAAATGAGATGACTCCTTAACTATGATTGGTGCTGTATGGGTGCTTGCTAAGTCTTTATTAGGGTTTCGTCATTGCTTGAAAGAAACCAGTCTCTTGCCTGATAAAAAAATATGAATAGATTGTTAGTCATAAACTTAAGTGCAGTCAGAATAGAGGCTGTAGCTTTAAAAGAGATGTGTTGGTGACTTTAGGTACACCTGCAACACAGGTAGGGCAGGACTGGTTTCTAGGCAACTGTCAGGGGTGAAGAAAGGTGAGGTTAAAATGCTTTTTTTCGTCTGGAGAACGAGTGTTCTGCAAAGTTTTAAGCTTTTACAGATCTGTAAGAATGCAATGGGTATGTGTTTGTTGAGGAGACTGAAACATCTAAGTTCACCATACCTAGTCTTGCCTTTTTTTTTTTTTTTACTGCCATTTTTTTTTTTTTTTTTTTTTTTTTTGCATGTCTGTAATTATCCAGTTTTAAGTGAAGTTATATTTAAACAGATCAAAGACCGGCTAGGTACCCATTTCAGGAAATGACCAGATTTGGGTAAGACCAAAATAAAAGTTGGTTTCATGTTAACATGCTGACTCTGATTGTTACCAGTATGTTATAGAACAAGCTCTTTTTTAAAGAGAAATACATACAGGTTTTAGCATGGACTTCAGCACGCTGTCATTCCCCTCCCTCCCACAGGTTTGTTTTCAGCTGTGTTCCAGTGGCTACTCACTACTAGGTGATAGAGGTGTTGAACTAATAATTTATAACCTAACATATGTTAGATTGTAAACTCCTTAAGGACAGGAACTCTGCCTTGTACGTCTTCTATCTTACGCACCCTTGCACATAGTTAATGGTTGATAAATAATTGCACAAAAGCATATTTTACGTTTTAAAGCTCAGCAGGATTGGATCAGTCACTGATAAGGGTGGCAAAGCAAATCTGGTTTTTAATGACTGTTAGGAAATGTCCAAATTATTCATATTTTGATAGTAGGTAAAATTACTGTTTCAGTGAATTGTTTTTCCTACTTGCAGCTCACAAAAGACACTGGTCACTCTTTCTATGAGAGTTAATAATTCTACTGTGGACTGGAGTTTGTTTGTGAAAATAACTCTTCACTGCTGCTTCTCAGAAGCCGAACCAGATAGCACTTCCTTTCTGCTAATACTGATGGCAGCTTTTAAAAGCAAGTTGCTAAATTACAGGTACAATCTAACATGCTTGAAACTGACCTGAATGTCTACATACCATCAGGTTGCTTTAGAAAGGTGAGCAGAGGAGGGAGGAGGTGGTGCCAGGGGTAATTCCAGGAATTTGAATGTCACAGGCTCCCTCTACCAGAGAAACAACTCTGCTCTCAATCTAAATAAATTTGAATGGATCCTTCATCACGAGGACAGGATTCGGCAGCATCATTTGGAGTGGTGTTTGACCATGCTTTATAGAAGCTAATGAATAGCTCACTGGAGAAACAGAATGCATGCCGCATCCCAGCATTGTTTGCACAGTATAAATACATGCTTTGTGAAGGCAGAGAAAAGTGGCAGGTTTCAGAGTTCTGAATGTAAGTTTAATAGTTAGTTTGAAGGTAGGGAAAAGTTAGTGTCGGCCTCACACTTCTGAGAGGAAAGAAAAGATTCTGTGGCCCTGGCCGGTTTGGCTCAGCGGTTAGAGCGTTGGCCCACGGACCAGAGAGACCCGGGGTCCGTTCCCGCTAAGGGCACGTACCTCGGTTGCAGTTCGTCCCCTGCCCGGTTGGGGTCGTGTGGGTGGCAACCAGTCGATGTGTCTCTCTCACATCAATGTTTCTCTCTCTGTCTTCCTCCCTCTCTCCCTCCCGCTCTGTCTGAAGATAAATGCAAAAATGTCCTTGGGTGAGGATAAAAAAATAAAAGAAAAGATTCTGTGAGTCGGAATCACTGTTGATACTTGACTCCAATTCCTCATACCACAGAATCAGACAGTATAACTAAAAGGCCAGTCTTCCAGGCCTCAATGAATACATTTTTAAAATATGGGGTTTTGGCCCTGGCCGGTTTGGCTCAGCAGTAGAGCGTCGGCCCACGGACCAAAGAATCGCGGGTTCGATTCCAGCCAAGGGCACGTACCTCGGTGTCGGTTCGTCCTGGGCCCTGGTCGGGGTCGTGCGGGAGGCAGCTAGTCAACGTGTCCCTCTCACGTCGATGTTCCCCCCCCCACACTCTATCTGAAGATATTTGAGAAAATATCCTCGGGTGAGGATTAAAAAATAATAATAATAAAATATGGGGTTCTGGCTCCATGGATTAGGCCTTTTCGACTCCAAAGAGCCACAGTTCAACAAAACATTACAGTTTAACAGAGGAAACAGTAGGAAGGTAAGAATTGGAAGACAGTGTCCAATAGCTCTTTTTTTTTCTTTACTGATTTTAGAAGGAGAAGGAGAGAAAGATAGAAATATCAATGACAGAGAACATTGATCGGCTGCCTCCTGCATGCCCCCCACTGGGGTTTTTGCCCACAACCTGGCCATGTGCCCTGATCCGGAATCGAACTGACGACCTCTTGGTGCATGGTTGACACTCACCCACTGAGTCACACCGGTGGGGCCCAACAGCTCTTATTAAAGACCTCCAAAATAGGAAACTGGACTAGTGAGATTATTTCAAAAATACTACTCTCTATGCGTGGAATGCTCTTCTAACTCTTCCCATGGCTGCCTGTTTTCCATCCTTCGGGGTTTTTTTTTTTTTTCTTTTTTAAAATCCTCACCCGAGGATATTTTTGCATTTATCTTCAGACAGAGTGGAGAAACAGCGATGTGAGAGACACATCGATTGGTTGCCTCCCGCACGACCCCGACCAGGGCCGGGGACGAACTGCAACCGAAGTATGTGCCCTTGACCGGAATGGAACCCGCAACTCTTTGGTCCGCGGGCTGATGCTGTAACCGCAGAGCCAAACCGGCTGGGGCCATCCTTTGGAGTTTATATAAAAAGTCACCTGAGAGCCCGGCCTGAGTGGCGCAGTTGAACTTCGTCCTGTGCACTGAAAGGTTGCCAGTTGGATTCCCGGTCAGAGCACGTACATACCTGGATGCAGGTTCGATCCCCAGTCCAGGAGCGTACGGAAGGCAACTGATCCATGTCTCTCTCTCTCTCTCTCTCTCTCTCTCTCTCCCCCTCTCCCCCTCCCCCTCCCCCCCCCCCCCCCCAACCTGAACGAGCTGCTTTTACTGTTTCCTCACCAGTTGGGTTCTTCATCGGGCGGCAGCCCATCTCTCACCTAGCATAGTATCTAGTCCAGAATAAGCGTGTGAGAACTATTTGTGAAAGTAATTAATCCTTGCCCTCTAAGGATCTGTGAGCTGAACACTGTGAGTTGAGTTCTTGTTTTTATCTCTGCCATTGACTAACACTTAGGTGTCTGGCATTTCACACAGCCATCCTTTGCACCCATTCCCCCACTTATAAACAGGTTGGGGGAGAATGAGGTGGTCCCCTAAAATGAAGCCGCTATGTAGGGGAAGGAGAGGCAGGGAGAGTGCAGTGGGGAAGTGCTGGGTCCCAGGGCGGAAGCGCTAACAGGAAGGTGTCATTTCCTCATCTGTGAAATGGAGATTATAATCCCTGCCTCTTCTTACAGGGATGTTGTGGGGATCAAGTGAGATAATGTGTTAGAAAGTGCTTTGTGATTGGTCGAGTGCTCTGCAAACACAAGCTATTCCATTATTAAATGCCCACAGCACCCAGTTGCAAGGCCGTCACTGGGGTCCTGCTGTGAGCGTGTGTGAGAGGTGGCCTGCTGGGTGGTCAGACAGACCCGCGCTGTGTCAAAGACGGCGGCGTCATGGATGTGTGATGGTGGGGCCCTGGTGTAGCATTAGAAATTGAGGGCTTCCAAATAATTGTTTGAAGTAGTCATAGAGCCCTGGCCGGTTTGGCTCAGCGGTAGAGCGTCAGCCCGTGGACCAATGAGTCGCGGGTTTGATTCCGGCCAAGGGCACGTACCTCAGTTTCGGTTCGGTTGCGCTTTGTCCCCAGCCCTGGTCATGGTAGGGTCGTGCGGGAGGCAACCAGTCGATGTGTCCCTCTCATGTCGATGTTTCTCTCTCCCTTTCTCTCCCTCCCACTCTCTCTGAAGATAAATAGAAAAATGTCCTCAGGTGAAGATTAAAAAGAAAAAAGAAATAGTCATAGAATATAAAAGTAAAACCTTCACCCACCCTTTTTAGAGGATAAATAGGCAGGAGAATTTGAGGGAGATGAGGTAGAACAGGAACTCTCATAGGCTAAGGGTTACCCAAGAAAATCTGTTACCAAGCTGCAAATCCCCGAAAAGCCTGTCTCGGCCACCCTTGTAGCTTGACCTTTGTGGTAGGTCAGCTGCCCCCCACCCCCGGCTCGGTTGCCCCAGGGGCTTGAAGAGGTGGTGGTGGGGAGAGGCTTCAACACCAGCTCCCTGGGTGAAGTCTTGGCCCCACCACTCGCCAGACCCTCCCCAGACATGACCTTGGCCAAGCAAGTCACTGAACTCTGCCCCCAGCTCCTTATCTGTAATCGAGGGTAGTAACAGTAACCCATCTCCTGGGGTTGTTGAGAGAGTTAAATGAGTTAGTATAGAACAATGCCTGTCAGATAAGTGTCCGGTCTATTAGTTAGTATTCTTCCTGGTGTAATGTTCACTATAACAATCTCGAGTTACCCATAGGGTGACTTAAATGCTCATTAAGTAAACTTGAAGTTTTGAAGATTGCTTCCCATCATTAGACCACTGGCTTGTGGTCATTAAAATTAGAACAGAATTCACGCATCTCTCACAATTAGGAATCTATTCCGTGTGTGTCTAAGAGGAATAATATTTTTCCATCCTCTGTGTGTGTCGCCACTGATCATAGTCTGTAGGAAAAGGACAAAGGACAAAAGAATAGGTCTGGGCTATCGCGCCGAAATTGTGTAGGAGACTGAGCGAATCAAAAGGCTATTGATGACGATGGTAGTTGAACGAATAGGTTTTTTGTTAGCTTGCCATTTCTTAATACTTAGCAAGAAAATATTCCGAATTATTCAAGAAATTATGTCACTTAGCTTTGATTTTGACAGTCTGAAGATAAATTATTTTCCTTGCTGCCTCGGTTTTTACCCTGTACAAATGGGCCATTATGCACCAGGCACGTTGAGGACAGTCCGTCCGCACCGCATCCAACTAGACGTCTGTCTTGACGGAAACCATCAAGTTTAGCGTGAGTTTGTGCAAGAGTGTTTTAATTACATTTTATTGACATAATATAAACTTTTCGTTGTTGTTAATCCTCACCCGAGGTTATTTTTTCCATTGGTTTTTTTTTTTTTTTCCTTTTAATCCTCACCCGAGGATATTTTTCCATTTATCATCAGATAGAGTGGGAGGGAGACAGAGACAGAGAGACAGAGAGAGAGACACATCGACTGGTGCCTCCCACACAACCCGACCAGGGCCGGGGACGAACCACAACCGAGGTACATGGCCTTGACTGGAATTGAACCCGTGACTCATTGGTCTGAGGGCCGACACTCTTCTGCTGAGCCAAACCGGCCAGGCCTCCATTGGTTTTTAGAGAGAGTGGAAGGGAGGGAGAGAGAAATATCAATGTGAGGGAGACAGCATCGGTTGGTTGCCTCCCGCAAGACCCTGACCAGGGCCAGGGATCAAACCAGCAACCCAGGTACGTGCCCTTGACCGGGAACCCACAACCCTTTGGTCTGAGGGCCAACGCTCTAACCACTGAGCCACACCAGCCAGGACTGAAGTCTTGCTTTCAGTAAATAATAAGTGCCATAAACACTGAATATGAAGATGACTATCAATGAGCAAGTTTTCTTATATTAGTAATAAAAATTACGATTCTATAAAGGGGCTCAGCTGAGCGCTCAGTGTGTCAGATGGCTTGGCTAGTGCTTCAGACACAAATCTTTTGTTTTTATTTTAGACATTTTCAAAATGCAGATAAACATTCAGGTGTTGGTTTATTTGGGAAGGATCCAAAATCATGGGATTTGTCACATTCCTGAATCAGTTTCTTTTTACACATTTTGCCTCTAAATATGGTTACCTTATATCTAAGGGGAAGAGTTATGTAGGTAATTGTTAAATGCAGCTGAAAAGACCATTTATCACCCTGAATAAACAGAAATCAGGTTCTAAAACCAGATTGAAAGAAGGAAATTACATCACACTGTTAAATAAGGAAGCACTGGGCAGAACTGGATGAGTCGAGGGACAAAAATGTGCCCCTCCTCTTGTGGGCTGCTCCTGAGATTTATTAATGAGATCTGGTGGCCAGGTAAGCAGATCTAGGTTACTGTCTTAAGGTAGCCTGGTTTTGTAAAACAGTTTCAGAGACACTGTCCTCAAGGGAAAGTTCACCTTAATAAAGAGTGGGCAAGGTGCTTCTTGGCGTAGCTTTTTTGGTTTGGTTTCTTGAACAGCGAAAGCACAGTAGGTGTTCTGGACGCCAGAGGAAATAATGTGTGAGAGAAGGGACAGTCACAGTTGTCAGAAAGCACTCCCCTGATGGCCATAAGTAAACATTCAGTACCAGAACCCGATGTCGCTTGGATTCTTACCCAGCCTGCAGACCGTCCCCTTTGGATTTGGGAGACGAACTTAAGGAAAGTTGCCTGCTGTACCCCGAACGTGTCCCTTACAGCCCTTCGCTTTTTCCCTGAGTCCTTTGCTGATTTACAGTAGGTGTGAATCTTTCACGTAATTACTATTTTTTTTAATGAGATGAATATTTTTTCTATATCCACTTAGTAACTCTCAGAAATGAACAGTGCCAGGATTTCCAGGGAGGAAACAGATCCTGTCCTGGACGATTGGGAGGCTAGAAAGGAAATGGGGCGCAGCACAGAGGAACAGGCCCTGCCCCGCACCCTCGTGGAGGTGGGCTGAGAGCTGGCCCCAGCCCGGCCGGTGTGGCTCAGTGGGTGAGCATCCACCCATGCACCAGGCGGTCGCCAGTTTGATTCCCGGTCAGGGCACATGCCCAGGTTATTGGCCCAGTCCCCAGTGGGGGGCGTACAGGAGGCGGCCAGTCGATGTTCTTTCTCATCGCTGTTTCTATCTCTCCCTCTCCCTTCCTCTCTCTCCAAAATCAATAAAGAAAAAAATATATATATATATTTTATATATATATAAAATATATATATATATCTAAAAAATATATAAATAAAAAATATATATATTTTATATATATATATATATATATTTTTTTTTTTTTTTAAAGCTGAATTCTAACAGATTTGGGGGAAAGAGGAGCAGTCAGTGGACCAAGGCAGAGGGGGCCTCGCTGTGGAGGCCTTCATGCCAGACCGAGGAGTTTTCAGTGGAAGATCTTAATTTGAGCTGTAGTTCAGGAATATTGGTCTGGGCTGATGCGTGGGACGGGTCGGCCATTTCAGACCCCAGGCGGAGAGGTGCCCGTGAGCGAAGGAAGGTGGCTTGAGAAACCACGCAGAGACGGGGACCGTGGAGCTCGGGAACTGAACCATGTCGGCTGCGGCTCAGGTTGGAAACGGTGCCTCTAGGGGCCTGTGATCCTCCTGGCCCGGCGATCTTCCACCTTTTTCATCTCACGGCACACAAACTAATTACTCAAATTCTGCCACACCAAAAAACATGGTGCTTTTTGCTGATCTGACATCATTGATTAGGACAGTGTGATGCATTCACACTGGACGGCTATTGTGCTGGCTGTTATTTCTTTACTTGACAACCTAAGGGACAAGAGGTCCGTGCCCCTGACTAAATAGTCAGGTATTGCACATTTTAAAAATTCTTGTGGTGCACCGGTTGGAAATGGCTGTCCTAGACCCTGAACTGGTTTGAGAACGAGGGCGGGGTGTGAAGTACGGGACAGGAGTTTGGTTTGTAGGGTTGGGTTGCCAGAGGACCACCCAAGTGCAAAGGCAATCACCGGACAATGGGAACTGCTGAGTGGAAGCATGAGCCGGGGCCAGAGTCAAGATTCAGAGCTGTCTGTGCAGGGTTGAAGGGTCAGAACTGGGGGGTGTACGGATCTAAAAGGACTGCCTCAAGAAACATGGTTTCGGGGGGGGGGGTCCCTTGAATCTAAAAAAAAAAAATCAAATGATGTGTGAACGGAGAAAGTGGTCCGCATCTGGCAGTGCTATTTCACTGCATTTTGACACTTCAGTGGCTAAAGACGAGTTCACGGGTTTGAGAAAAGTTGTTCTGCCCAAGGTCACTTAGCTCCTGGTCTGAGCACGCGGCCTGGATTCGCTCAGCACTGGCTCTCACACCTGCATTTCACAACAGCCCCGTCTCGCGCTTACAGGTACCGATGTTCCCACGTGGGGATCCGTCTTGCCCTCGTTGAAGTTGTAAGGGAACAAAAGCTGAAACACTGCAGCATTAAATTGCACTGGGGCAGTGTGTTTTCTCTTTAACTGGAGGTTGACCAAACTGATTGATCCCCACCCCCACCTCCGCGCCAGGAGCGTGTGTATTGAATACTTCGGGTTTGGAGAGTGATGTAAACGCATTCCAGGAGGTTTCGTACCCTCAGTGTGCCATCTGGGGGGCGCATTGAGAAAGGTGTTTCCAAACCTCTGGCAGGTTGCCCTCTCTGGGTCTGCAGTGTAGAGTTATTTTCAGAAGAAGAGAACGTAAAATTGCATCGCCCTGCGTGCTTCTCCCGTGCAAGCAAGTAGGACGTTCCGACAGTTTCATAACGCGGCCCATTCACAATTCCCCATTGAGCTGTGAGCAGGTCACCTCTGTGAATACACAAAGGCACTATTGTGGCCAGAAGTGAGCTGGCTTAGTGAACACAATTCTTTTTAGACTAAAAAAAATTTTTTTCCTAAGAAAGCTAACAAGTAGGTGATGGAAACAATGAATAAAAAAAATAACTTTTTCTAGAACATATAAATAGTTTTAAGGGACCATTGAAATGTAAGATTAGAATTGCCGCGATGTCAGCAGAGGTGACAGCCCCACAGTCGTCCTGTTGGAAGCTCAGAGTTGGCTGTGTTAGGGGCCGGCACGCAGTGATCACTGGTAGTTGCTGGCCTGCAGACAGGTGGGGGTTGGGCTCCAGAATCCCCCAACATGTTCCTGTCATCTGGATGGACAGCCTGCAGGCCACCGAAGGACCATGTTCTTCTCCGGCTGTTCCTTTCCCTTCCCCAGAGGCGAGTTCCCTGCCGTCTTGCCGGTGCTTACAGAGTGCCTGGCAATTTTTTCTAAAAATGGGTTTTTTCATTGTTTTATAGTTTTACATGATTCAGGTAAAGAAAGGAAAAACACATTTGTTTCGTTTCAATGATCTAAAAAACCTACCTTCAAAAACAAAAGACCTCCCCATAACGTAGGTTTAGCAAGCGATGGGATTTTTTTCCCTCTTCTCAATCACATATCTTTGAGAGACGGACTAGCTTCACTATCTGGAATGTTTTAAACCTATTGAATCTCTGCCTAGTGTGTCAAAACAGCTGACTTTGGGGAAGTCAGAAGCCGAGAATCAGTCACCAGGACACTGAAACATCACTACCGCTCCGTTCCTTTTACGTGGAAAAACAAACACTCCTGCAAAGTACTTTTTTATATCTTTAGCTAAAAAAAAGACCGTATTTCTTACACATTATATGCATTTGCCTAATAGCGATGATAATAATAGATAGTATTGGTACAAACATTCATTCCATAAACACTCATTAATCGAGCTCCTGCTGTGTCCAGGCAGCGGTGGTTAATGATTGGAACACACAGCCTCTTACCTGAGTCCACAGTCTAGTAGGAGGTGACAGATTGGTCCTTAAAACAAAAAAATAACCTGCACCTCCCTCCCCCCAGCCCGGTCCTCGGCACACCAGCTCTCAGTGGGTGCACACACGATGGGTGAGAACGTGAAAGTGTTACAGAGTCAGTGTGCACACATCTCCAGAGGGGTCAGTGTTACACCCACAGGGGGCAGACGAGGTCCTAGACAGCAGATTACCTGCAGACAGAGCCCAGAGAGATGCTCATTAACATTAGCATTGACGCTGTAATGAAAAGTAAAATTAAAAAGGCTCTGGGGCCCTGGCCCTTGTGGCTCAGTTGGTGGAGAGTCATCCCGTGCACTGAAAGGTTGCGGGTTCGATTCCCAGTCAGGGCACATGCCCTGGTTGTGGGTTCAGTCCCCAGTCTGAACCCGGAGGCAGCCCATAGGTGTTTCACTCTCTCTCTCCCTCCCTCTCTCTCTAAAATGAATAAAAGCATTTTTAAAAGTACAAGAGGTTCTGCGGACTCCAGACCTGTGACTGCTGGCAAGGGAAGGGGATTCCTAAAAGTTGAGGAACTGGTCGATTAAGGAAATGTGTACTTCCTAGCTCTTCTAATCTGAGCAGCTAGTCTCTGTCTCTCGGAGAAGCAATGTGAAGAATGTACCTTTGCGCCTGTCCCTGAAAGGGAAGCGGAAGCAGTCCCAGGCCGTCCGGAGCCCATTCTCGCAGAACTTGACTTGTACAGGATAGTGGACACTAGTAACTTCATGTATTCCTTTAGTCCTGAGCAAGTAATCACTGGAGAATTTGTCTTTCCGGGCCAACCCTGAAATACAGAATCCAAGTAAACGCCGGGCCGTGGACTAGTGAGGCAGCAGCTATGGAAGCTGTTGTCCGATGGGGGCGTCGGGTTTTCGTGAACATGAGTCCCGTGGGAGGGCCACAGTGGTTTCCGCAGGTCAGAGAGCGCCAGCGGGGGCTTTGTGCGTCCGTGGGTCCCCCCACCAGGAGCTCTGCCCTCCCTGGCCAGGGTTATTTCTCACTTTGCTGAAAATATTGCAAATCTTGAAGTAAGACTTAGGAATAAATGACTTTTAATGTCTACGTGTAAGTACCCTCACAAGAAGCAAGAATGAATGCAAAAATGTCAGAATTAAGTGAAAGCCTGCAACCAGGTTTTCTGTTCGGCATCCCCGGAATTCTGTAGGATTAGCTGTTGATGGGTATTTGCGAATTGTTTCCTGTCCCCACTCATCCCTTCTTTCTCCCTCTAGGTACCAAAAGCTGCTGGATGACTGACAGAGCCCCAGAATCCCAGTGCGAGACACGATGTCAACCGCGGGAGTTGCTGCCCAGGAGATTGGAGTCCCCTTGAAAGCTGGGTTTCTGCGTGATGGACAAGCCATGGGGAACCTGAACACCTGCTGGGGCAGTCGCCGGGAGTTTGAAAAGTAAGTGTGAGCCCTGCGGCCACGGACTCTCGGTGTGAGAATAAGGCGGGCTGGAGAGCGTGGTCCCGCTGGTTTCTGACCAAGATGTCTTTGCTGTATTTCAGTAACTTCTTAAACATTGACCCAATCACCATGGCCTACAGTCTGAAGTCGACCGCTCAGGCGCACCTGACGTCTCTTGGTATGTGTCCTTCAAATCCGGGAAGCTGGCCCGGGGGGGAAGGTGGCGTGGGGTGTCAGCGTGTCCTCCAGCATTACTTTTTAAACGAGGGAACAACTGAACTACCTCTAACAACAGTCTGACCCCTAGTGGCAGTAGGCTCTGGGTAACCTCTTCTCCCCAAACTATTGTCCCTGATCCCCAACTAGATCTATCTGTGGACATTCAAGAATTCGTTCTAATTAATCCCAGCCGTCACACACACTTAGCTTTCACAAACCTTGGACAAGACCTCTCCTCTTTCCTACTAGTGCTAAATGCCTGTTTGAGAGCCATCAAGTAGGATAAATGTTGACAAACACTTAGAAAGGTATGTAACATGCCATGTAGTACTTGCAGTGTGGACATGATGTCCTTGGATATTTGTCAGAGCCACCGATCACATTGCAAGCAAGTCCGCTCACACGCAGTGTTGTGACGGTGCCGGCGGTGAGCGCCTGGTCTGACCTCCTCCATGCCCTGCGCCCGTGTGCGGTCCCAGCGCTCAGACTGGGCTGCTGTAGTGTGGCATTCATGGAAACGATATGCTGTTCCTCTTCTGCGGATTTTGCATGTCACAGAACCTGCCTGAGGTGTGTGGGTGTGTGCCACGCACACGTGCAGGGGAGAGAGGAGATCGTTCGTTCCTTGAACCAGATCGTGCGTTAGCCTTCTCCTGGGCTCTAATCACGCCTGTGGCGTCGCAGGGGCGTTGGCCCCGGGAGGGCAGGCACTGGGGCTGTGCCCACAGCAGGGGGAGCACTGCCGGTCCTCGACTAACCTCCCCGTCCTTTGCAGGGCGCGCCTCGACTTCTGCTCCGACGAATGGCCACCGCTTTGCCGAGCACGGCCCCTCTCAGAAGCCCAGCCTGCCCCCTCTCATTCTTCCCCCAAGTGAAAACTGGGGACCCCACGATGAGGATCAAGTGGTGTGTGGTTTTAAGAAACTCTCGGTAAATGGGGTGTGTGCTCCCACCCCTCCACTCACACCCATGAAGAACGGCCCGTCCCCTGCCCCCTGCACGGCGGGCTCCAGGCCCCTGCCCCCGCTGCCCATCTCAGAGGGCCTCTCTCTGGACGACACGGACTGCGAGGTGCAGTTTTTCACCTGCTCCGACACAGACCTGCTTCTGGGAGACTGCGCACCTTCGGAGTTCAAGTACAGCGTTCCTGGCAGGCGGAGCTTCCGTGGGTGCGGACAGATCAACTACGCCTATTTCGAAACCCCGACTGTTTCTGTGGTGGATCTCAGCCAGGAGCCTGACCGAAACGCGGGTGGGCCGCTCTCAGACCCTCCTCCGTCCCAAAGCCACCGGCGACTAAGAAGGTCTCATTCGGGACCAGCTGGGTCCTTTCACAAGCCAGCCATAAAGATACACAGCTATGTGCACAGAGCTTCTCCCAACTCCGATGAAGACAAGCCTGAGGTCCCCCCCAGGGTCCCCATACCTCCTCGGCCCGTGAAGCCAGATTACAGACGGTGGTCGGCGGAGGTTACTTCCAGCACGTACAGTGATGAAGACAGGCCTCCCAAAGTGCCACCGAGGGAGCCTTTGTCACGGAGTAACTCCCGCACACCGAGTCCCAAAAGCCTTCCGTCTTACCTCAACGGGGTCATGCCCCCCACACAGAGCTTTGCCCCCGACCCCAAGTATGTCAGCAGCAAAGCTCTGCAAAGACAGAACAGCGAAGGGTCTGCCAATAGGGTTCCCTGCATCCTGCCCATTATTGAAAATGGGAAGAAGGTTAGTTCAACACACTATTACCTACTACCTGAGAGACCGCCGTACCTGGACAAATATGAAAAGTTCTTCACGGAAGCAGAAGAAGCCAGCACCCAAATGCCGCCGTTCCCCGCTGACGGCAGTGTCGTCTCAGCCACGGAGAAGCTGGAGCCCAAAACCAGAGTGGATCTGGGTGGCCACGCGAAGCGTAAACACTCGTCCTACGTGGTTTCTCCGTAGGCTCGGGGTCCCGGGTCAGCAAGGTCCCACGGGAGCCAGTGGTTCTTAAGCAGTTTTCCAGTTTGACTGAGGCTCACGGGAAAATGTTTAGGCTGCAGGATAAACTGTTGAACTCTGTAGAGAGAGGTTGAGAGGTGCTGTCATGCTGAGGGTCCCGGGTTTCTTAGCGTTGGAGAAAAGTCTGTCCAAGTCTATAAAAATGTGATGGTGGGGAGGGCAGGACGGGGAACTTTTATATACGCATACGTCATATACCTATATATAAACTCGTGGTATAGCCATAGCAGGTTAACCAGTTAGTTGCTATCTTAGAGTGATATGTATTCAGAATGATAAAAACTCACGCTGGACACTGACTCCTGATAGACTGAAAATTGAGCAAACGGAAGAAAACACAGTATTTAGATCAGAATCACAAAAGAATTATTTTTGCTTCGTAAGTTTGAAGATTTCTGGCTCTTTGGTCTGTTATATTTTGTTTGATTTCTTTTTTGCAGCCTTTTCCATGGGGCGCAGGGTGTGTGTTCTTACTGTGGCTGTCCCTACCTATTTTAAAAGCTGTCCCAAGACCTCAAGACTCCCAGCTTCCACTTCTGTTTCGCCGAGGGCAGGACGAGCAGTTTATTTGGCAACAATATTTCCACCTGTACGTCTCCCTTCTTGAAAAATAAGAAGATAATAGAACATTTTCCTTACAATCCCTGCTTTGTTCCGAAACCCACTGAAACGGCCCACTGTCGCCCACGCCGAACAGGGACAGTGGGACGGACAGTGGGACGCACAGACTCAAAGCCAACCGCTCACCAGTGTTTAGAATGTCACTTTTCAGCAATAATGAAACACTTAGCTATGTGATTGAGAGTTATCGTGTGGGGATGTGTGGTTTTTTGGGGGGGTTTTTTAGACTATTAATAAACAAATACAACACAAGCTGGCCTTGTGTTGCTGGTTCCTACTCAGTATTCCTGGGGATTGTTTGCTTTTTAAGTAAAACACTTCTGACCAAGAGCGCAATATGTCTTAATACCGGAGGTCACATCAGCTTCGTTCTGCTTTTAAATCTCACAGCTGGTTGCTTCGCTGCACCGCCCAGACCGGCCCCCTCGTCCTGATCCGCGCAGGCAGGCCGGAGGGGGTGCGGCGGCCAGGTGTCTTCCGGCCCCCACGTCCTGATCCGCGAGGGCAGGTTGGGGGAGGGGGGTGCCGCGGACAGGTGCGTTCCCGCGCAGTGCTCGCGACAGTCAGGCCGCCAGCCCAGCTCGCTGCTGAAGGGTCATCTGAGCTGTGGAGAGCTTACGTGTTAGTCTGAACTAAATGAAGGGTAAACGTGCTTTAGGAAAATGCACTGATTTCTGCGTTATGTGTACAGTATTGGACAAAGGATTTTATTCATTTTCGTTGCATTATTTTGAATATTGTCTTTTCATTTTAATAAAGTTATAATACTTATTTATGATACTGTTAATAATGTTTCTTGCCTACACTCACACACAATTTTATGTCTCAAGTAATTTGACAACATCACCATCTTTGAGCCCAAGGGAAAAATTCTTTTTTTTTTAATCCTCACCCGAGGACGTTTTTCCATTTATCTTCAGAAGGGGGTGGTGGGGGGAGAGACATCCAGTGAGACAGACACATCAATTGATTGCCTCCCACACGACCCCAACCGAACCGCACCCGAGGTACCTGCACTTAGTTGGAATCCAACCCGCAACTCTGGTCCGCAGGCCAATGCTCTAACCACTGAGCCAAACTGGCCAGGGCGCCAAAGGAAGATTTTTTGCAGTGTAATACACGGTTGAAATTTACTATCCTTCCCGAACGTGACAAACAACCCGAGCGATTTGTATTTAAATATGATACAGATGCACAGTGCAAATGAGCGGTTTGTGTTCACCTTTCATAAGCAAGCGAACTTGAATTGATGCCGGGGTGTTACTATCAAAACAGGTGTCCTCTGGGGAGTGGAAAGTAATAGGAGAAACCAGCTCTAATGGACTTGATGTGACTCATTTTTGAGATTGAGGGCGGCTGGGATGACTCTGCGCCCTTGGGAGGCTCTGCTTGCTGGATGTGAGGCCACCAAGGGCCCCCCCTGCCCGGCCTCACGGAGATGGCGAGTCCACGTGGCAGCTGTGCAGGAGGAAGCTGGAAGTGTCACCTGGTTCTCCGCACTTCCTCTGCCCTCCCTCCTCCTGCTCACAACACTCCCCAGGTTCCTGGGTGATGGCGAGGCTCTTCCGGTCCCTCACTGACCACCTGCAGATGCTGGGTGTCCTCATGTCCAGAGTGAGGACTTGGAGCTTAAAGACCTGGGCTGACAGTCCACGTCCACCTCTTCCTGATAAGTGTTGGGCAGACTCTTAGAAATCTCCGTACCTCCATTTTCTCATTGGTGGAACGGGGCAGGGGCGATCCCTATGAGAGCAGGTCAGTCAGTGACAGCCGCGTAGAAACCACAGTACATAGTGTGTCCAGCACACGCACTATTTTTGTGACCAGCGGTTACTCGCCCTGCACGTTGGGTGTTATTTCTGCACTTTTACAGATGAGGAGATGAGTTGGGGGGGTTGTTCAGCAGACATTTGAATACCAACCCCGTGTTAGACCCGGGGAGAAGAGGCACATCCCTGCCCTTATGGAATTTAAAGCAGTCCGTGAAATGCTGAAAAGGGACGAACGGTGGCAGTGACAGGGACAAAGGGCCCCTAGCTCTCTGAGGTGTAAGACTGGAAGGGTTAGAGTCTGAGATGAAGGCGGGGAGAGAACAGGGAGGAACAGCACAGGAAACGAGTGAGAGACCCCGAGGCAGCCGGGCATTGCTACGGCGGGCACAGGGTGGACCACAGGGAAGGGCAGTGGGCGCTCCTCGGATCCGAGCACGGGGTGACGTGATCTGATTTGATTTAAAAAGATGACAGGGCCCTGGCCGGTGTGGCTCAGCAGTTAGAGCTTCGGCCTGCAGACCAAAGGGTCGTGGGTTCCATTCCCAGTCAAGGGCACGTACCTGGGTTGCAGGTTTGAGGTCGCGCAGGGGTCGTGCAGGAGGCAACTGATCGATGTGTCTCTCTCATATCGATGTTTTTCTCTCTCCCTCCCTGTCTTCCACTCTCTCTTAAAAAAAAAAAACAGTGGGAAAATATCCTCAGGTGAGGATTAAGCAATAAATAAATAAATAAACAAACAAATAAATAAAAGACTGGGGAGAAGCTAAAGGAAAGGAGACTTCAGGACAGGCTGTCCTGACTGAGGTGCGTGTGGGTGGCGGGAATGGAGAAAAACTGGCTTGAAAGACAGGCAGTGGCAGAATCCAGGTTCACGGCCTCAGGTGGGGCAGACCAGAGAGGGCGCTCGTCCCCTGGCCCTCCGGCCGCGCAGACTGTGCTGTGGACATCTGGATGTGCCGTTTCTTCGCTGCTAGGGGCCCTAGTCTGAAAAAGAGCCCCGCAGATTCTTCTAGTGTTTCACAGTTGGAGACAAGAGACTACATCCATCTGTCTACTGGTTCAAGAATCAAAATGTGTATTAAACTATTCTTGTTTTTGTTCTTAATTTCACCACATAATTTATAGTTTCAGGGTATATGGAGCCATTTTCTTTAAGCTCCTAGCATGGCCACTGCATACGCAGGGTTTTTTACTTTTTATTTTGAAATAATTATGGACTCCCAAGAAGTTTCTAAAATAGTATAGAGAGGTCCCATGTACCCATTACCCAGATTCCCCCAGTGATAACATCTTATATAATTACAGTCCATTGTCAGAACCAGGAAATTGACATTGTCACTGTATATATAGAAATAGTTACTATCAAAATGGACTTTGGTCCTACTCTTTAATTTATAAATTAGTATTGGCATTCAGTTAGGCATTTTGTGCTAAGCTAATAAAGCTTTAAAAACACGCTGCCATGTAAACTATACGTTACGGTGATGGGAACTGAGAGGATAGACTGATGTTACTTTGATCTGCCAAGATTTTCTGCAAGATGAATTTGCATTAGCTCTGGTAGAGAGAGTGCCTCAAACCGAGGAGCCAGGAGTGGGGCTCCCTAGGTCCTCGGGTATACACAGCCCTGAGGTTTCACATCCTTGGAGTTGTGTGCACCAATCAGGAGGTGTACTGAATTTCTAAACCAGGACCAGAGCCCGGCTGGTGTGGCTCAGTGGTTGAGCATCGACCCATGCACCAAGAGGTCACCAGTTCAATTCCCGGTCAGGGCCACATGCCCAGGTTGTGGGCCAAATCCCCAGTGGGGGGCATGCAGGAGGCGGCCGATTGATGTTCTCTCTCATCGATGTTTCCATCTCTCTCTCCCTCTCCCTTCCTCTCTCTCTAAAATCAATAAAGGAGGAAAAAATAAAATAAAAATAAACCAGGACCGGAACGTGCAGTATTCTTGTCCTTAGGAAAGTGTGGTTCGAACTGAAATCCGCTCAGAGACGTGTCTTCTTCGTAGACTGGATCACTGGCCAGCGCTCTGGCCCTGTCCTCCCCACATGAGAAGCACAGCTTTGAAGAGAAGTTTTGGGGATTCACTGGGGGAAAGTTGAGAGGAGAGAGCAGGGTAGAAGATTCAAATGTGTCCCAACTTGGCCAGCCTTGCCTTTGCAACTTGTCACTGAGTGAATGAGTGAGGCGTGCCTAATGCAATTGGAGGGTGTGAATTTTCATGCTTTCTTTGCACTTGGAAGTATCGAACTTGAAGATCCTTCTGCCTCAGCCATCAAGAATCACTTACAAAGCGTGTTTAAACAGGCCCAGCTCCGCTGTGTGCTATCAGAACTCCGTGACCAGCATACTGGTGGGGATGTATTTCTGTTCCCGAGGAAGCCCAGCAACCTGCAACGACCCTTGTTCTTCAAGGCCCATGCCACTTGGCAGGGGGGCAGGTGGGGTCTGGGTGGGAGGCAGGCTGGGGATGGCCGGGAAGGACTCTTCCACGGACAAGGGTTGACCTGCCTAGAAAAAGCCGCTCTCCGGCCACTGGGCTGAGGCATGCCTCCGGGTGCCATCATCTCTCAATCTGCGATTCCAGAAAACGGCCAGAAACCTCAAGCAAGTCGGCCTGTAGCAAGTACACTAAGACAGTACCCGTGAGGCCGCGTACATCTGCGGCTTCTCCCCTCCTTAAGTAAAAAGGCCAGGGGGAGGAACCAGTCCTGGGGAGAGTGTGTATCAACCACCTTGGCTCTGTGTCCTTATGGACAAAGGCACCACCTTCATTCCTTGGAAATAACTTGGATCCACGTCAAACATCTTAATCACACGCCTGCTGCGTATTTCACTTTGCAGTGGGCGGGGCCAGCCCGGTGCCTCCCCCGGACGGCACGACCTGTGGACACACCCTTCTTGTGTAAGGCTAATGAGTGTCTTTCTGGCCCGCGCTGCGCCGCCTGGGGCCCAGCACGCAGGAAGCTGCATTTCGTATGTGCCAAGTCCCGGCTGTCCTGGGGTTCTTGCAAAAGCTGGTGTCCTGGTGCATGATTGTTCTCTTGAGTAATCGATGGAGGCTCTTGGCTAAGCAGAAGCTCTGGACAGTGCCCCCGGATCAGCCAGGCGCGGAGCCCAGCTCAGCGGCACTGCGGAGGGAACCTCGCACCCACCGCAGCCCAGACGCGTGATAAGACTTGTCTGCGCATCACCCCGGCCGGGAGCCTCTAATTACATGTCTGGGGCCTGCTGGAGCCCAGGTGGCCAGCTCACATGCTCCAGAACTGTGAAGATAGTTGGGGCCCGGTTCTCACTGCCCGCACGCCCAGTGGGGGAGGCGCCGAGCCCGTGCGTCACGTCCAAATTATAATAACCACATTCCAAAGACAACAAGAGTCCATTTAACCAGGCTGTTCTTTCTTCTCAGAGCATCGCCACAATTTTATCTTCCCATCAACGTTCCAAGCCCTACCTTTTTGGGATTTTTCATCTCCAGTTTCCACCTGCTCCGAGCTTGGTATGGCACCGCGGGGCCGAGTCGGCGTGCGGGAATGCGCAGTGTCGGTTCCCCAAGCCGCTGCGTGTTCTCCTGCACACCCGCACCTCCGGACACCGAGGCGTCCGCTGTGATGGGACTTGGGTGGATTTAACTTGCTCGCAGGTGTCTAATTAACAGCCGTCGGTTTTCAAGAACTTGCCATTTGCCATGGAAAGAAACACTGTTGGGGGATGTCATCAGAATCACCTGAGAACCAAGAGGCCTCATTCAAAGGAAAGGACGCTTGTACAGAGCCCAGGGAGAAAGTCACTGTCGCTGGGACCAAACCCCAGACGGGTCACACCAGCCAGAGGCTCGCGGGGGAGGGATGCATGTGGGAGAGGGTGACACGCAGTGGTTGATCCTGTCGGTAATCAGCTGTGTAGGAGCGTTCTGAGGACGGCAGCCAGAAATCTGTTTTTGTTTTTGTTTTTGAAGCTCCACTTTTTTCTCTCCTCCCGAGCCAAGTGGAGGCTGAATCAGTTCAGTTGTGCCCTTTGCGAGAATCCACGAACTTGAACAGTAATTAGTAGATGGCCACGTGTCCTCTGGTCATTGATAAGGCTCTCATAAAGAAACTGACGTATCACACGGAAATGCTCATTTTAAATGTTCTTCTCTAAACTCTGCAGTGTCAGTCTGTTGACAACCTCTACTCGCGTCATTTTTTTTCTTAAATCGTATTGTTAAGGATTCTATGCAGTCCGTCATCTCAAAAGACAGTTTTCTGGACACGGAGTTGTCTCTGAACAGCTTTATGGGCCGAAAGAGGTGTTGCCATCCACCCGGCATGCATTATAATTCTGTCCTTGCTTCATCCCTACCCAAGTGCCCATTTCTACCTATACAAACTCCTATTATTCTTTCTGAATCATACATGAACGCCACACCCTGAGTTGCACATAAAACTGCCGTGTTATTTACACATCAGTGTCTACGACGGACACACGCCGTGGCTGACTTACACCAAGTCCATTCATATTCTCCTGGAACTGTTTATCCTCTCACTTCTCCATAACTGCTTTTGGGGGGGGAGCTTCACGGAAAGGGCTTTCTGCTAAACGTGCTCATTCTGAAGCTGTCTTCACCTCCTGGTTACCAACCCTGCTGGTGGCAGGTCTTTTCCCTCTGACTCCGAACCTCATCCGGGACAAGCTGCGGCGGTCAGACTGGGGCAGGCCTCCTGCTGTATAGCTCCCAGCCAGCAACGGAACTGGTCCAGGTACGGAGAGTCCACCCATGTGTAGCCTAAAGCACGCGGGCCTCCTGCCGCCCTGAGCATCTCCTGGAATCTCCCGCGATTAAGCCTAGATCTATAAGTAAAGAACAAAAATGCCTATTGGCACATGGGACCATTTCGGGAATTCATGGACGGTGCAGAGCAGACAGGTGTGGCTGATGGAGAAACAGGATCAGAGGGAAAGGCTGAAATATTCCTGGGGACGCCGGCCGTGAATCTGGTCCAGGAGTTCTGAGAAAGCTCTGCATTCAGGGAGACGGAACAGGCCTGAGCCTGGGCGGGAGTCAGGTGACTACCCGGAGAACCGCTTGTGGAGAATCAGCTTCTCCCCCACCGCACCCCCTGCCTGTGCGAAGCTCCATCACTGAGTCTCCACCTACAGGCTAGGGCACTGGTGACAGACACTCAGCAAGGCCCCAGGGGGCAGGACACCTCCGGGGGAGATGGAGAGCCCCTACAGATGGACAGCACCCATCCCGACTGTCCTTCCTCTTCCAGCCTCGTGGGGATTTTGAAACACAGATATGAGCATTCAATTTGAAATCACGAAACATTTGAGGAAAATTAATACCAAGAAAATGACAAAACTCAATAAACAGAGACCAGCAACCATGCAAATATTTCACAAACAGACGCTAATGGAATCCTCAGAACCCTGGCTGGGTGGCTCCGTGGGTGAGAGCGTCATCCCGTACACCAAAAAGTTGCGGGTTCGATCTCCGTGCAGGGTACATACGAGAACCAACCAATGAATGCACAAATAAAACAACAAATCGATCCCTCCCTCTCAAAACCAGTAATAAAAAAAATTAAAGTAATCCTCAGAGATTAGACAGAATATTTCATCCATGAGACAAATACAGGCTATTATGGAAAAAAAAAAAAAGCCAAAGGATAGTAAATGTGAACAAAAGTTAAAAGGCATTTAGAATCAAAGAAATAATTAAAACATGATGGAAGAGCCCGGCTGATGTGGCTCAGTGGTTGAGTGTCGACCCATGCACCAAGAGGTCGCCAGTTCGATTCCCACTCAGGACACATGCCCAGGTTGTGGGCCCGATCCCCAGTGGGGGGCATGCAGGAGGTGGCCAGTCGATGTTCTCTCTCATCGATGTTTCTATCTCTCTCTCCCTTCCTCTCTCTAAAATAAATAAAGAAAAAAAAACATAATAGAAGAATATTTTCCAGATCTGAAGAACAAGTAGATAGGTCTTCGTGTGGAAAGGACCCTCTGATGCCAAATGAGTCACTTGAAAATAAGACAAGCCCAGACACATTTGCCAAAACTTCCGAATACCAAGGATAAACAAAAACGAAAACAAGAAGATTCCAAAGGGAAACACACGCAGAAAGTCACCTTGCAGAGGAGTGAGAAGCACAGGAATCCCACCCACATGGGATATGGAAGAAAACAGCAGTCTCATCGAGGTTCTAAGGAAAAATGAATTTGAACTCAGCCAAATTAGCATTCCAGTGAGAGGTCAGAAAAAACCCTCCGAACGTCTGTCCCGCTCCGACGTGCGCTCTGAGTTTCTCAAGGGTCGCAGCAGAAAGCCAGGATCGGAGGAGGAGGCAGATGTGGTAGCCAACGGCAACGGCGAGCAGAGCAGCCCTGAACAACGCAGAGCGCCGTTCTCACAATGACTCGTGCAAAATCAACAAATTAACAATCATAGAGAACTAAGCCCCCAGACAAATTCCAGGAGGAGAATAAGGAGGGAAGGGGAAGCAGACTCAGGTTTTGGCTTTTTGGAGGAGAGAACTAGGTACTTCTGAATCTTCTTGAACGCTAACAACTGTACATTAAAGATTTAGGGTGAGTTCTCCTTCAAGTGATAGCACAGAGCATGGCTCAGACAGGCCATCCTACCTGCGGTCTTGCTACACCGAGGACAAAGCAGAACTATGTGAAGATCCTGGAGAGAACCTGTGCCCAGCAGAGATGGAAAACAAGCTGGTGGCGATCCAGGTGTGACCAGCTTTCCCTCAAACACCCTCCTCATTCTCCCTGCACACGAGGGACAGAGATGCAGCAGCAAGTGGCAGTGTGACTGGGCTGAGGAGACAGAGCTGTATTTCAGGGCTGCCAGAGGAGCTGGGAAGGAGGGAGGGCAAGCCCTGGAAAGGAGGGGGCCCTAAAGTCTGCAGACAGGTACCCTAAAATCCTTGGCTGGCTCAGCTATGCATGTACCGGCCACACCTCCAAGGGGCTCGGTGGAAAGTGACAACCAGAGGCCAAAACACTGAGCAGAGATTTCAGCAGCTGCCCAGCTGCAGACACAAAGTTTGAATTCAAGTCTAGCCAAGTGAGAGATGCTTGGTGAACCTCTTGGGCTTTTCACTAACACCCCAGAAAGGCTACCTTCTAGAAGTGAGAGCCACACCCCAGACTGAGGGCAAACTGAAATAAACCTGCCCTAGCAAGGCCTGGAACCCAGCCACCCAGGGCCATGGTCTTCTGCCGGGAGCTGAACTGCCTTCTAGAACAAAAGCCATCACTTTTCAGAGGGAGACGACAAGAGCCGGGGTACTACAGCATACCGTCCATAATGTGAAGTATCTGATCAAAATCGATGAGCGGTGTGCCGAGAAGCAGGAGAATGCGCCCAGGATCAGAGGAAAAAGCAGTCAATAGAAAAGCCACAGGTAACTCAGATGCTGGAATTAGTGCACACTCTAAATAAAATTATTATATGTTGCCCTGGCCGGTTTGACTCAGTGGTTAGAGCGTCGGCCTGAGGTCCAGAGAGACCCGGGTTGGGTGCCTGCTGGGGGCACGTACCTCCGTTGCAGTTTGTCCCCGGCCCTGGCTGGTCATGAGGGAGGCAGCCACTCGATGTGTCCCTTTCATGTCGATGTTTCTCTCTCTCTCTCTTCCTCTCTCTCCCTCCTACTCTATCTGAACAAAAAATGGAAAAATGTCCTCGGGTGAGAATAAAAATAAATAAATAAATAAAATAAAATTATTATATGTTAAAAATTTTACAGGCAAAGATGGTTATAATGGATGAAGGTATAGGGAATTTTTAAAAAATGTTTTTATGGACTTTTTAGAGAAAGAGAGGAAGGGAGAGAGAGAGAGAAACATCAATGTGAGAACAGAACATCGATAGGCTGCCTCCTGCACGCCCCCTGCTGGGGATGGAGCCTGCAACCCAGACGGGGACTCGAACCGGCAACCTTTCAGTGCACAGGGTATGCTCAACCAACTGAGAGACAATGGCCCGGGGGAAAGTATAGGGAATTTTTAGGAGTGATACGGAAACTATAAAAAAAACCAACCAAATGAAAATCTTACATCTGAAAAATTCTGTACCTGAAAAAAAATTTGTTTTAGGAAATTGAAAGCAGGCTGGATACAGAAAAAAAAAAAAAGGATTATAACATGAACATAAAGTGACAGATAAGTAGAAAATATTCAAACTACAAACACAAAAAGGAAAAAATCAGAAAATGGTCTCAGTTGGCATAGCAGAAATTAGATATAGAACTTCTAGACCACTTGAAGGAAAAAAAATGAAACTTGAAAAAAATAATCAATCCAACAAATGGTAAGAAAAAAGAAGAAATGTAACATTAAAAAAAAACCCTTAAAGTCTGGAAGTATGTGACTGCTGGTGTAGGCCTGGTATTTCAGTAATTCTCTTGACCTTTTCTTCATGGTCACAGAACGGTTGCCAAGGCTCCAGGTATTGCATCCACATTGAAGGCAGGAAGGGGAAATAAGCAATCCTCATCACATTGCCTTCTTTTTCAGGAAAAACAAAAACCTTCCCAGGGTTCTCAAGATTTCTGCTTGGGGTTCATTAACAAGAACTGTTGTTACCTGGCAAGAGAGGAGGGTCTCCCCAGCCTATACAATAAAAAGTATGCAAGAGAGAAGGGGCTTAGAAATGCGTGTCCAGCAGCCAGTGAATAGTGTCTCCCATGGGTTCAAAAGAAGGAGATGGAAAAATCCACTGGGCAAATGCTGACAAAGGGCTAGCAAGAACCGCATGGTTCAGAACCCACGGGCAGCTGTCCACAGGATCCAGCATGCGTGCCCACGGTCAGGTAAAAGCTTGATCTGTGAGGCTCCTTTGCAGCTAGGTTCTGATGGGAGTTCGGTTCTGCCCATTGCACAGACCGGCATGAGATTTGGTCAGTGGCACTGAGGCGGAGGCTGTCTTTCTGCTGGTGACCAAGGGCACGGAGGTGAGTGGGACAGTGTGGCGGGTCCAGACTCAGCGCTTCAGGGTCAGATCAGCAGCCGTGTGGGTGGATATGGTTGTTACGGTCACAGCTGTGGCAGCAGTGGTGGCCTCCTAATCCTAGCTTCCTGATGCCTGAGTCACATCTGTGGTGACGTGGTCTCCAACACAGCAGTCCAGGGAGGCTTCCTGATGACCCCTCCTCCATCGTTCCAGTGACTTTACAGATACCAGCTCCCTGCTCCAAACCCCTTCTGCTTCAGATACACTGAGGGGGTTCTGTTTCCTGCAGTGAGCTCTGAAACGGATACCAAACACACACACACACACACACACACACACACACACCACACACACACACACACACACACCCCCCACACACACACCCACACACACACACCACACACACACACACACCACACACCACACACACACCACACACACACACACACCACACACACACCACACACACACCACACCCACACACACACCACACACACCACACACACACCACACACACACACCACACACACACACCACACACACACCACACACCACACACCACACACACACACACACCACACACACCACACACACACCACACACACACACCACACACACACACCACACACACACCACACACCACACACCACACACACACACACACCACACACACACACACACCACACACACACACACACCACACACACACACCACACACACACCACACACACCACACATCACACACACCACACACACACACCACACACACACACACCACACACACCACACACCACACACCACACACCACACACACACACACACCACACACACACACACCACACACACCACACACCACACACCACACACCACACACACACACACACCACACACACACACATACCACACACACACACACCACACACACACACACACCACACACACACACCACACACCACACACACACACACACACCACACACACCACACACACCACACACACCCACACACCACACACACACCACACACACACCCACACACACCCACCACACACACACCACACACACACACACCACACACACACCACACACACACACACACACACCACACACACACACACACACACACCACACACCACACACCACACACCACACACCACACACACCACACACACACACACCACACACACATACTATACACACACCACACACACACACACACACACACCACACTACACCCCCCACACACACACACCACACACACACACACGTCTTGGAATGATAGGGCCCATGGGTGACTTTCAGGAGCAAATGCAAACCCTTTCTGGAAGATCCCAACCTCAGTCCAAACCTCAAAGAATTCCTACAGAATAAAAAATAAAAAAGAGGAAAATAAACACATCCCAGCAAAACCCACAGAACCCCACAGGGAAACAAGCACCGTGGGTAAAAGCTGCAGGAACCACGGACACAGGGGCAGAGCTGCCAAGACCTCGGATTTCAGGGTGAAGCCACGTGTCTGGGATGCTTCAGTAAGAAAAATGTGCAGAGAACAAATAGATTTAAAAAGGAATAAAACATTTAAACATAAAATGTATATGTAATAATTAAAATTAACGGTTCATGACCGGCCGGTGTGGCTCAGTGGTTGAGCATCAACCCATGCACCAAGTGGTCGCCAGTTCGATTCTCGGTCAGGGCACATGCCCAGGCTGTGGGCCCGATCCCCAGTGGGGGGCATGCAGGAGGCGGCCAATCAATGTTCTCTCTCATTGATGTTTCTATCTCTCCCTCTCCCTTCCTCTCTCTCTAAAATCAATTTTAAAAAATTAACAGTTCAATGAACATGCCAGCCACCAGACTGGGCACAACTGAAGAATGACCCGACCAGATGACGGATCGGGGGAATCACATGAGTGCAGCACCAAAGACAGAGGATGGAAGGTACGACAGAGGCTTCAAGATGTGAGAGACAGAATGAAGGGGCGTACATTGTATGATCTGGAAGGAGAGACCAGAGGGAATGAGGAAGAAGCAATATTTGAAAAGACAACAGAATGAGAATTTCCCAGAATTGTTGAAATACATCAAGGCTCAAATCAAGAAATCCTAGTAAGTCTCTGCAGATTAAAAGGGAGCAAGCCCTCACCCTGGCCAGTGTGGCTCAGTTGGTTGGAGCATCGATCTATGCACAGAAAGGTCGCTGGTTCTATCCCTGGCCAGAGCACATGCCCAGCTTGCAGGCCTGGTCCCCGGCCGGGGTGTGTGCAAGAGGCAGCCGACCAATGCTTCTCTCTCACATTGATGCTTCTCTCTCTCCCTCTCCCTTTCCTCTGTCTCTAAAAAGAAAAAAAAAATATTACACACTATAAAATAAAAGGAAGCAAACCCTTGATGCAGAAATTACAAAACTTTATTGAAAGACATCAGATAGTAAAGAAATCCTAAATGAATGGAAAGTATACTATGTTCTTGATCAGAAGATTCAATACCAGAAGGATGTCAACTTCCCTCGAACTGCTCTATAAACTAAATGCAACCCCAATAAAAAAGCCAGCAGTACTCTTTGTGAGACTTGCTTAGCTGAGTCCAACATGTATTGGAGGAGCAGAGGTTATGAAGAGCCAAGGGACACCTGAAGGAGTTGGGAGGGTTGCCTCCACCAGGGAAAGAAATCAGGCCGCGGGGAGAGGCCCGCACAGGCCTGCAGACCGATCAAACAGAACAGAGCCCAGAAACAAAGAGAAGCATTTATGGAAACCTGATTTCGGACAGAGCTGGAGTGGCAGACCAGGGGGGGAAAGAAGAACCATCCACTAATTGGTGCTGGAACAACTAATTAACCATAGGTGAAAAAAATGAAATCAGATCCCGCCCTCACTCACACACAAGTGGACTTCTTCACAATCAACATAAACAAGAATGGAGCCAAAACCGTAAACACAAAAACTGATAGATTCCACTACGTAAAAATGAAGAATTTCTGTTTATCCCAGATACCACAGGGTGAAAAGGCAAGCCACAACCCCAAGGGAGATATTTGCCACACGTGTAAATAATCGCGATCATGTCCAGAATATATAAAGAATTCCTACAAATCAAAAAGAAAAAAAAAAGAAAGCCAACAGAAAAATGAGCAAAAGATAGTCATTACACAGGAGAGAAACCGGCTGACAAGCTCCTCGTGAGTAATCAGGAAAATGCAGATGAAAGCCTCGCCCGGCCACGTGGGCAATAATTAAACCCTGGGCAGCAGCTAGCAGCCAGGATGAGGAAGGCAGTCATCTCGTTCCGGCTCCTGGGTCACACACAGCTGTAACTGCTCAGGAACTAGTTTAGCATTTCCTAGTCAGGGCTCCTAATCGGGGGTGCGTGGTAATTATTCAGGGGGTCTGTGAACTGGAATGTAAAACAAACAACAACAACAAAAAACCCATATCTGTATTTTCACGAATCTCCGGTTTCGTTCCTAAGAGGACAAAACCAAGTGTCAGTCACAAAAACAGACACTGTGAGCCCGCTCCTGTAAGGTCCACGTTCAATTGTCACGTACGGAAAGTCAACCCGACTCTGCAAGTCTCTAAGACATAGCAAGATTTTTTTAAACATTCAACGTGCAAAACAATGTACACAGTAGGATCCTACTTAGCTATTTTAAAAATAAAATTTTAGCCCCGCCGGTGTGGCTCAGTGGTTGAGTGCCGGCCCACGCACCAAGGGGTCGCAGGTTCGATTCCCGGTCAGGGCACGTGCCCAGTGGGGAGCACGCAGATGGTGGCCAATCGATGTTCTCTCTCATCGATGTTTCTGTCTCTCTCTCCTCTCCCTTCCTCTCTCTCTAAAATCAATAAAGAAAAAAAAATCTTTTTAATAAAAATTTAAAGTACAAGGTACATATCTATACACGTATGTGCAACACAACAGTGTGTGTGGGTGTGGATGGTCACACGTTTGGAAGTTCATGGAAAACAGACTGGAAGAGAGACCCCAAAGAGGGGATTTGGGGGAAGGGAGGGGTCCGGGGAGAGAGGGCCACCAAAGGGAACTTTCAAGTGTTGCTTTATGTCTTCAGGTGCCACCCGAGTCTCTTCCAATGAGCAGTGTCAATGTATCCATTGTGTAATCAAGTTTTTAAAAGTGTTTTAAGCCCCGGGCGGCGCTGAGCTGGATGCCTGCGGGCTGATGACCCAGTATCACCCACGGCCCGGAGATGGTTCCCGCTGTGGGAAGCCGCCGAGTGGCTGGCACTCTTGGAGTGGGGGTGCAGAAGCATATCCCAGTGTTGGAAACGAGGGTGCTCCCACCCTGCTGGGGAGCTCGCGGGTTATTTCATGGGGCAGCAGGGGGGCCACCGGGCTCTGAGGCGTGACTACGAGTCTCCTGTCACCACCTTTCCCTGTCCCTCACCTGGCAAGTTATCCATGAGCAGACCACCTGCCCAGCCTCCGTGCCCGGGGCTGGTCCCTCAGCGGAGATGGAGAGGATTCTGCTTGTTGTCTGAGACTGACCTCACGCCTCGTGGGGCCTGGAGGCTCAAGGCAGGCAGGGCCAGGCCTCACGGGCGCGGGGCAGGGTGGCTGGAGGGACGGGCATTCGGGACCGATCCTGGCTACCTTCCACTGGGTGTAAAAACAAAGCCCAACTTTCCCTTCGGTAAACTTTGTGGATATCCTTCTCCCTTCGAAAAAAGAAACCCGAGCCAAGCACACTGCAGGGCACGGGCACCGCCGCTTGGCTTTTAGGGACCCGCCCGAGTGCCCTGGCCGTGTGCTCAGCGGTTAGAGCGCCGGCCCGCAGACCAGAGCGTCTCGGGTTTGATTAGGCCAAGGGCACGTACCTCGGTCGCGGCTGGGTCCCTGGCCCTGGTCAGGGTCCTGCGGACCGGCAACCAGTCGATGTGTCTCTCTCACATCGATGTTTCTCTCTCTCTCTCCACTCTATCTGAAGATAAATGGAAAAATATCCTCAGGTGAGGATTAAAAAATAAATTAATGAAAAATAAAAAAATAAAAACCATGCGGGCACGGACCGGACTATATGTGATGCGGCCCAGCGCCCGGACCCTGGCTGCTTTCCTACAGGATAGAGCCTCAGACCGTCGTCCTGCCCAGGTCTGTGTCTGCAGACGGCTCCTCTGTGACCCATGACTCTTTTTCTTTATTTTTGGAGACAATGAACTTTAGAAAGAGTGGGAGGGAAGGAGGATGGGGGATAGAGGTGCGGAGAGAGAGAAGGGAGAGACGGGGAGAGAAAGAGAGAAACATCGATGTGAGAAACATTGATTGCCTCCTGCATGCACCCGGCCGGAGCTGGGGGTGGAACCTGCAACCCAAGTACATGTAATACATGTCCTTGACCGGGAATCGAACTCGCAACCCTTCAGTGGGAGGGCCGGCACTGAACCACCCCGACCAGGGCCATTCTAACGTTATTTTTAAGCCAAGCAAAAATCTCCGAGAGCAGGCTGAATTAAAAAAACGAAATACTTTTCTAAAAGAGAAAACCTGAGGATGTGATTACACGCGGAAATGAAAAAGCAAAATACAGCAGTCGAGTTATGAGGCCCAATGGAGGCCTAGCAGAGGCCCAGCGGAGGCCCAGAGGGGATGCAGCAGAGGCCCAGCGGAGGCCCAGAGGGGACCCAGCGGAGGCCCAGAGGGGACCCAGCGGGGACCCAGCGGAGGCCCAGAGGGGACCCAGCAGAGGCCCAGAGGGGACCCAGCGGAGGCCTAGCAGAGGCCCAGTGGAGGTCCAGAGGGGACCCAGCAGAGGCCCAGAAGGGACCCAGCGGAGACCCAGCGGAGGCCCAGAGGGGACCCAGCGGAGGCCCAGCGGAGGCCCAGTGGGGACCTGGCTGGCCCAGGACTTGTTTGGGAACCTGAAGCAGCCCCGGCAGGCTGCAGGAAATGAGGTGGCGATGACAGCGGGGATCACGGTGACAGTGATGCGGACAGAAAGGGGTTCTATGGAAAGCAGCCTCCCAGGGTGATCTGGTCATGAATTCCTCACTGGGCCCATCATGTGGGTGGTCACAGCCCCAGGCCTGTAACTTTTTAGTAAAAGGCTTATCTTGGCCTAAACCATCTGGGTTAACACCCCTTTGAAATAACCACCTTCAGCGAGCCCTGTAATCCCATCCCCGCCTTGCTTTCTCCCACCTCGTGTAATCTTCCTCAGATCCCTCCTTAAGTCCAGGTGTAGAAAAGAAACTGCGAAGCTGTTATTCTCCGGAGCATTTGAGAGCTTGCTCCCCACGAACAATCTCTACAGGTTTGGACGTCTGCTTACGTGGGTCGTGATCACAGCCACAGCGACGATGACAGCAAACACTTCCTCACTGTGTGGGCCCAGCAGCAGGGGTCTGGGGAGAAGGGCCACTTCCAAAAGGACCCACGAGGAGCAAGCAGCGTGTGTCCCGCCCAGGTGCACCTCACTGTCACCTTCCTGTCACCTCACTGCCTCCGATCCCACGTGTGTGGCTAAAACGAGGCAGGTACGTGAGTGATGACCCACTACTGCTCCTAGGGCAGGTCCCTTACGAAGGGCAAAGGCAGGGACTTTTCTAAAAAAACAAACAAACCCCAAAGCTGTGAGATGATTCTGCAGGAAGATGGAATGTTCTCCTCTCCCTTAGGGAACCAAACACCCTAGATCCGCGATTTTCAACCTTTTCATCACGTGGCACACATAAACTAACTACTAAAATTCTGTGGCACACCAAAAATATATATATATATTTTATCAATCTGACCCAAAAACTACGTATCATTTTGATGTATTCACACTGTACGGCTATTGTTGTGTTGGCGGTTGTCATTTTTTAATTCAACATTCTAAGGGGAAAGGGTGTGTTGCGTGTGTTAAACGTTCTTGCGGCGCACGGGTGACCGTCGCTGTCCTGGAACGCAGAACACATAACCAGACTCCAAGCGGACACAGTCTGCTCCACGGAAATGATACTTTTCCTTGAACGTTTCAGTTTATGGACGGTGCATCCCTCTCCACTGTTGCCTCTGATCCTTGGGGCCACCCTGTGGCACAGACAGACAGGCTCTTGACCACTACAGAGACTACGATTTTCCTCGTTTGTGTGTGGGTTAATCCTCACCCCAGGAGGATATGTTTCCATAGATTTTTCAGGCAGAGTGGAAGGGAGGGAGGTGGAGAGAAGCAGAGAGAGAAACATGGACGCGAGAGACACATCCGTTGGTTGCCTCCCGCGTGACCCCGACTGGGACTGGGGATCGAACCTGCAACCCAGGTACATGCCCTTGACTGGGAATTGAACCTGTGGCCCTACAGTCCTCTGGCCGACGCTCTAACCACTGAGCCAAACCGGCAGGGCTGGGGTTTTCCTTTTCACAGTGGATGCCAGTGGACACTTTGCAAGGTTTTGGGAGGACTGACTCGCATGATGTAGCCAGCGAGTAAATCTCCCTGTGAGCAGAGCAAAGGTTCTCTATGTATCTTGGAGATACAGATCTCACTTGCAGTATCATCAGTGAGAACGCAGGGTCGGGACAGTGGGACCCAGCATCTGATCCCATTCGTGGCTCCCTGTAGAAGGGTCACTTCCCTGGAGCAGCGCTCGGGCCAGGGCCCCGGGATCACGCCCGGCCGCCTTCTGCCTGTGCTGGGAAAGCCCTGGCCGAGAGCTGGTGCCGGGCAAGAGGAATTTCTCCTTCTGGTCAAGGGGCTGAGCACTGGATTTCAGGCTGCTCTCCCTAATTGCAAGTGGCCCTGGGCAAACCCCTGTAGCTCCAGAGCCGAGCCCATTTTCCTTGTTTGCACAAGCCCTCACCCCACCCCACCCCAGCCCCTTACTCCCTAGGAGGAAGGGGGCAGGTGTGTTTAGCCCTGAGAGACAGGCAGATAGGGAGGGAGAGGCTTTTATTTATTTTTTTCTTTATTGATTTTAGACAGAGAGGAAGAGAGCAGGAGAGAGATAGAAACATTGATGAGAGAGAACATCGATTGGCCGCCTCCTGCATGCCCCCACTGGGGATCGGGCCTGCAACCTGGGCGTGTGCCCTGACCAGGAATCGAACCGGCGACCTCTTGGTGCATGGGTCCACGCTCAACCACTGAGCGGGCAGGAGAGAGGCTTTTAAATGTTACTAATATGCCTGAAGCCAGACATCCTTGACCTGGTCAGAAAGGGCCCAGGCGGGTCCTGGAGCCACCCCACACACTGCCAGGGAAAGTCCTCCTGCCACACAGGCTACGGTCTCCCGGAAAGGCTCTTCAATCCTGTCCAACCCTCTCTGCCGGCTGCCCCAGAGGCAGGACAGGTCAGCTCATCTCCACCAGCTCCCCATCCTGTAGATGCCCCTAGTATTGCAGGGAGTCTATTCAGAGGTGGGGGCTACAGGTCAAAACAGCCTGCAACTGGGGAGAGCCTACAAATGCTCGCCGTTAACACACATCTACTTGGAGGTCATTTGTGACGTCACATCAACAGGTCTTGAGTTCTTATTTCTTTATTAAAGGTGTGTTTTATAGGCCTCTCAAATTCATGCCCTGAACTCTCAATCCACCCCTCCCTGTCCCCCACGCAGCTCTGAACACAGAATCTCCATTTGACCTTGTGTTCAAGTGGGCAATGAGGGAATTATCCCTCTCACCCCATGTGGGCCCCCACCACTGCCATCCTCACCTGGCCTGCAGCCCCCCCCCCCCCCCACCCCCGGGGCCTCCTTCTCTAGGAGGGAGCCTTTGACCCAAGTGGGATCAGGGCCCTCCTCCCGTTGTGGTTCCCACCAATCAATCCCAAAGTCTGGGCCGTCCCCCAACCTCACCTCAACCTGGCCCCGGGCTGTTCCTTCACACCCAAACACTCCTGCCTCAGGGCCTTTGCACTTCCTCTTTCTTCTGCCTGGAATGCTCTTAAGCATTCTAGATACTTGCCTCATTCACACGCAAATCTCTTCAGATTTCTCTCTGGTCCCTGTGGCCTTCCCTAACCACCCCGCAGAGAACACCCCGTCACTGCCTCCTCACCCCACTTTTCCTCTCAGCATGTAATAGTCTGAGACTTGTGCTTTCTCTCCCGCCTCCCCAATATAAGCGACGAGGGCCGTGCACAGGGGCGAGGCTTGGTACCGGTGGGCACAGAACAGAGCTGCTGAAGGAACGAAATCAACCCACTCCTGCCTCAAGCCTCAGCTCACACGTGACTCCGCAGGGACCGAGCCTGCATCCACCCACCCGGTGTCCCAGGTCTGCGCACAGTGCTGACCAAAGCAATCACACCATTCTCCCTTAGAGACCACCCTCTGCCTCGCCTCTGGTCCAGGGGTCCAGACTACAGCCCAAGGGCCGCCTGTTCCGTGAAGCTTCGTGGGGACACAGCCAGGCTCATCGCCCACACGTCTGGGCTGCCTTGGGGCTATGAGGAGGGAGGAGCTGTGACCACGCCCTCCTGGCCCACGAGTCTAATGTTTGCACCCTGGCCTTTTCGGAGATGGCCGACACCTGTGCCACCAGAGGAGGGGAGGGAGAGGAGGCAAGGCGGATGTGTCACCAGAGGAGGGGAGGGAGAGGAGGCAAGGCGGACAGCTAGGCTGGTGCACACGCCACTCTGAAAGGGCCGTCGTCTGAGGAGCTCGGCTGGGCCCGGGGCCTGACACGACTTCGCTCCTTTGTCTCTGTTCCGTTACTTTTTAAAAAAATTCTTCTTTATTGATTTTATTTTATTTTTTTTTATCCTCACCTGAGGACACTTTTGCATGTATCTTCAGATAGAGTGGGAGGGAGAGAGGGAGGAAGAGAGAGAGAGAAACATCGGTGTGAGAGGGACACATCGACTGGTTGCCACCCACACGACCCCAACCGGGGCCAGGACGAACCGCAACCGAGGTACGTGCCCTCAGCGGGAACCGAACCTGGGTCTCTTCGGTCCATGGGTCGACACTCCAACCACTGAGCCACACGGGCCGGGCTGTTCCGTCACTTTTAAGTAACAAACAGGAATGCAGGGGGTGTGCTGGCTCCTGTCAGCAAGTCCAGGAGCTGATCTTACCCGGGCACAGCTGGGTCTCGGGTCCAGGAAGGTGTCCGCACTCCATCCCTTGAGTTGGAGTGGTTCTCACGTGACAAGGTGGCTGTCAGAGGCTCCCGTGTTGCTGCCTGTCCCCTCGGCCACGCAGCACAGAGCACACCGGCAGTTAAGACAGAGACCCACAGTTGAGTCTCATCGGCTGACTGGGCTCACCTGGACCACGTGGTCAGGGGTATAGGGCTCTGATTTCTGATTGGCGGGGCATGGGTCACCTGCCCACCTGGTGTGTGTTATATCCACTGCCGTGGGAGCTGGGTGGTTCCCACGGGTGAACAGCTAGGAGTCATCACCTGAGAAAGAAAAGAGGCTACACCAGACTCAAAGCTTTCAACTCCCCGAGGGCTCCTGCGATGGAAAGAGGGGCTGGTTCCCCAAATTCCAACCAAATTGCAGCCAACTCAGTCTTTCTTAACAGCCATTCAAGACGCAGTCAGCACAGGAGAGCAATCCCAGCCTCTTCGATCTGTCTGAGCTTCTGTCCTCGATGTGCAGTGTGGAAGGGGTGTGTGTGTGTGTGTGTGTGTGTGTGTGTGTGTGTGTGTGCGCGCGCGCGTGTCCTCGATGTGCAGTGTGGAAGGGGGGTGTGTGTTGGGGGGGTGGCTTCCCCACACCAAGCAATACTCGGACACCAGCAGGGTGTCTGAGAATTCAGCTCAGTTCCGACACTAGCCGGAGACAGAACCAGATTCCACAGGTGAAGGGCTCAGTCCACAAGATGCCCTCAGCTCCAGGCAGTTGCACCCCTGGGCTGTGGTTACCTGTGCTTGACAGCTGCAGACTGGAGGCTCCAACAGCCCTCCCTGGGATCCTTTCATTTGTGAGAGGGCTCACAGAATTCAAGAAAACCCATTTACTCACGACATCACCGATTTACTACAAAAGATATTAAAGGATAAAAGGCAACAGCTGGACGAAGAGGTACGCAGGGCGAGGCCTCGAGGAAGACGCCTCTGTCCTTGCAGAGCTTGGGCCCAGCATGGTGACCTGGAGGCATTCTGCTGTCCCAACATGGGAGCTCTCCAAAAGGGACCGGAGACCTGTCCTCTCGGGTTTTCGTGGAGGCGTCACTACGGTCGTGGCTGAAGAAGTCACTGTCCTTCCCGCCCCCCTCCTGAGAAGCCAGGGTCTCTGAAAGGTCCAGTCCTCTCCCCAGGACTGGCTCCCCTGACAACCAGCGCCCCCCGCGGGTGGGATCCAAAAGCAACCTCATTAACACGCGACACCACGATGTCTCTCAACACTGGGACATCCGAGGTTGGGAGCTCCGTGCCAGACACAGATGAAGACAAATATATACTTTTCTCTTATTTATTTATTATTTATTTATTTCCTCACCCGAAGATATTTTTCTATCATCAGATAGAGTGAGAGGAAAGGAGGGAGAGGGAGAGAACAGTGTGAGAGAGACACATCGACTGGATGCCTCTTGCACGACCCGACCAGGGCCGGGGACAAACCGCAACCAAGGCACATGCCCTTAGCGGGAACCGAACCCGGGACTCATTGGTCTGCGGGGCGACGCTCTAACTGCTGAGCCAAACCGGCCAGGGCTCTTTTTTCTTTAAATGTGTTTCGTTAATCCTCACCCTAGGACACTTTTTCCATTGATTCTTAGAGAAAGTGGAAAGGAGGGAGGGAGGGGGAGAGACAGAAACATCGACATGAGACACAGTGACTGGTGGCCCGACTCCCCTGCCCATTTGCCTCCCAGCTGGGGCAGGGATGGGACCTGCAACCCAGGGACAGCGTGCCCTTTACGTGCCCAAACCCAAGACCCCTGGGCGTGCCGGCTGATGCTCTAACCACCGGCCAGGGCTGTATGTTCCTCACTAAAAGATCACAGCGTCCCACGTGGCCAGTGTTCTCCCAGCTCAGCAGCCACACCACCAGATCAGAGCTTCACAGGAAACGGATGACGGATTTAGTTGCACAAAAGAAAAGGGAGACAAAAGAAGGAACACTTGGTAGTCTGCTGAGTGTCCTGTTTATTCTGCGATCCAGGTTTGGAAATGTGGGGACACAGCTGTGGGCGGAGGAATCTGGGGGGGACCTTCACAACCACACGCAGGAGGCCGAGCCCGGCTTCTCCGCAGGCGGACGGGCAGGAGGGTGCGGGCGGCCCACGCCTGGCCCACCCTCAGGCGGCCTGCGCCTACTCTCTGAGCACGAGCGGGGCCTTCACCTGCTCGGCCGCCTCCTTGCCGCTCAGCGCCTCGACAATCGCAAGAGCAAACTCGAAGCTGGTCCCCGGGCCCCGGCTCGTGAGGATCAGGCCGTCCTTCTCCACGCGACTCTCTGAGTAGCTGTAATGACCTTGGAGGTAAACAAGACAGGGTTACGTCCTGAGGGGCTACACTGGACGAGTATCAGCAATTCCTTGTCACAACCTGGCGTCTCACGTAAATACACCGAAAAGCACCAAACACCCCAGGCACCCCACACTGCCCAGTCGCAGAGGACAGGAGGCAGCGGCCCAGCAGGGGACACCGCGCTGCTGAACGAGCCCACGGCAGTTACGTTACCTGCGGCGGCACGAGGCCTTCGCCGGTCCAAGAGGACATGCTACTTACGCCATTTCTGTAACCCGAAGGGCAGCAGAACACACCCCCCAAATATGACTGAAGGGGTTCAGGACCCGCCACCCAAACATGCCGCTTTGACTCTCGTTTTGAGCTGCGGACACCGGAACACCAGCCCGTGCAGGAGGGGCCGTCTCTGGAGCCCTCCTCCGCCTCCACAGACCCTCCAGCAGCTTCCTTACCAGGGAAGGTGGGCCTATCCCGGGAGAGGAGGCCAGAGTCCTCGCCACACCCAGACTTGTCACAGAGTACCTGTCACACCGCCCGTCTGCTCTGCTAAGGGCACTCATCCTCCCTAGAACCACTTCCTGTCCCCAGCTGTCTCCCGCCCCTGAGGATGGTGTGTAAGTCGGACTCTAAGCCACACCGGGAAGTAACCCGCTTTCCCCGGGTCTCCCACGTACAGCTGAGGAGACATGTTACTAACTTCTTTTTGTTTTGCTCTTGTTAATGTGTCTTTTATTACGGGCTCTGGGCCAGGAACTCAGAAGGGCCAGGGACAACTGCTTCTCCCGCTCCCCCTGACGCTGGAGGGGAGGGGGCTGAGGGGGAGCAGTAAAGGTACAAACTGCCTGTGACTACCCTGTCTGCTGTCTCAGAAATAAACACTGCAGGGACCACGCTGGGAGCGGGGGAGTGGGGGACAGCACTCGTTCCTCGGGGACCACGTCCCTCCGCATCCCTCCACTGGCAGCGTCTCCGTCTCTGCACACACAGTAACAGGAATGTGCTTCTCCTACATTTGGGCAGGACTCGGACCACAGGGGCAGGATTCCGCCCCACGGACTCCCCAGGGTCCCCCCAGCCCAGTCATCAGACCCCCGCCTGTCCCATCACTCCCCACATGGCACCCCGTGACGGAGCACACCCTGATCTTTCCTGCCCCGAGGAAAGCCGCACTGGCTGCTCCCCTGCCCAGAATGCTCTTCCCACAACTTCCTCCTCCTGCCAGTGTCAACACTCAGAGGTGTCTGTGACCTCCCTCCCTCACTCAGGTCCCGCGGATCACAGCACCCTCCCCGCGCCGACACAGCTGTGAACAATTTGTCAGGTCTCCCTGACTACTGTCCACTCTTTAAAAGGCTGGACCTTCCCTACTGATGGCCCCAAGGAGATGCCCAGTCCCCAGAGAAGGGAGCACGCTCCGTGTCCCCACTGCCTTATCGCAGGCTCTCTGTGCTACGTCCACTCTGGCCCGCCCCACCCCCCCCCCCTTGCTCAGCATGCCATCCAGGTGGGGACGGTCACAATAAAGAGCAAATGAAGATTTGAGATGTAGCTGAGATAAACTGTCCAGCTGACTGTCCCGGCCAACTGGGTGGGTGGCGGTGCCACGCAGTGCAGTGGGACACGAAGGGCAGATTTAGGGGAGGGTCCTGTCACTGCAGCTAGAGCTAGGCCCACGGGCACCCACACTCCTGACCACCTTTCCTCCCCCACCCCCAAAAGCACGCCGCCACTGCCAGTCTCTCCCACCTATCGCAGTAAGCCCGCTCCCGGAGTCTGAGGAGGGCTCGGGAGAAGCCTGTTCAGGGGACACACACAGTTCAGGGGACACACACAGAAGCCCCCTAAGGGTGCCCCTAGAGCAGAGCAGCTACTGTTGTCACGAGGGCTGTGGAAACCCTGCGCCGCTGGTCCTGTCCTTTCCGAGCGGACTAACGCCACCCACGACGACCTGTCCTCCTTTCCTCATTAAACATCAAGTCATCCGGCCCTGGCAGGTGGTCAGCTGGTCGAGCGTTGTCCAGTACACCTAAAGGTTTCGGGTTTGATTCCCGATCAGGGCACATACCAGGTTATGGGTTCGATCCCCAGGCGAGGTGTGTACGGGAGACAACCGATCACTGTTTCTCTCTCACATCGAAGTTCCTCTCTCTCCCTCTCTCTAAAAATCAATGAAAACATAGCCTCAGGTGAGGATTAAAAAAAGGAATCAAGTCACCCATGAAATAACTGAACACACGACATCAAGGTCTCCTAGCTACAATGCTGTAGTTACAGAGGATCCCTGGTTTGAGGGGAAAGGTTTTCACAATCTAACCTCATTTACTGACGGTTAAAGCAGGCCAAGACAATTTCAAATGCTAAACTAGAAAACCGGCTGAGCTGGGTCTTCCAGAGCTGTGGGATGAGCTGCCTGCACAGGGGTAGCGTGAGGCACGATTCTAAATGGTTCTCTTAAGAATCTCTCTGTGGGTAAAACATTACAAACACCGTTTAAACTGCTTAAAGATGTTTAAAGATGTTCCATGATGCTTCTCAAAATTTCAACTAGGAAGAGCCAATGGTCGGCTCTTGCCCACTACTGCCACCTAGTGGCGACAAGGAGGAAAACAGCCCACATCCTCGCTCACCAGCGGGCAATGCCTGCGCAGGGCAGCTGATTCCCACTGGCACTTGGTGAATTCACACCTCATAACCAATCTGGCACAGGGCACTGATTTCCTTTCAATTGAAGCAAACAGCTTAAAGCCAGGAGTCTCTTCAGAGAAAAAGCACTTGCAGAGGCCAGGGGCAAGGGGTCAGGCACTAACACGGCTCCCACCGGCACCCACCCTACGGTTTGGTCTGTGGCTCCCTCAGAGCTGCCTCAGACCTGAAGCCGCTGAAAGCCTGAAACATTTACCATTTGGCCTTCAAGGAAAAATCGCTGGCCCCACGAGCACAGGGGATTTGGGATCGAATCCCAGGTCCACCATTTAGTATCTGTCTGACCTCCCCGAGCCCCACTTTTCTCTTCTGTAAAATGGGGATGATACCACCCTAACAGGACTGTTGTGGGAACCCAATCAAAACAATCACTAGTACAGAGTAGGGGCGGCATCACTGGACAGTGGCCGGGAGGGTGGCCTGGTCACTGCTGTGTCCCAGCTCGCCTCCTACTCAGGCCACACAGTGTTCTAAGCGGGTCAAACACGTTAACTCACGGAACCATCAACAACCCCCCGAGGCAGGCGCTACCACTATCCTCAGACGACAGGGGAGGGAGATGCGACAGAGGTTAAGGAACCTGCCGGGTCGCACAGTGAGTGGTCCCCTGGCTCCAGAGAGCCCGCTCCTCACCGCTGTGCGCAGGCATTCAGACGCTTATTAAAACAACAGACAAGTGAGAACTGAAAAAAATTCAAGTCACAACTCACTTATTTTAAAAAGTCAGAAATGGAAAGGCTTTGCCCCTCGGGTGGGAGTGCTTATTTGAATAAAAAAATCTCGCCCTGGCCAGTTTGGCTCAGCAGTTAGAGTGTCGGCCTGCGGACCAGAGAGTCCCAGGTTCGGTTCCTGCTAAGGGCATGTACCTCGGTTGCAGTTCGTCTCCAGTCCCGGTTGGGGTCGTGTGGGTGGCAACCAGTCAATGTGTCTCTCTCACATCGATGTTTCTCTCTGTCTCTCCCCCCTCTCTCCCTCCCGCTCTATCTGAAGATAAATGTAAAAATGTCCTTGGGTGAGGATAAAAAAATCTCATACTGATATTAAGTTCACGGCCACGACCAGCACAAGGGCCTCCCAGGAAGTCATCACAGCTCCACTTCTCAGAGTGGCCGAAAGGGGCGGGAACTGCAAACACCCTTTTCCTTGCAGTAGGGCTTACGGACCAAATTCAGGGCCTGCCACCTTGGGCTCTGGCCTGACACTGGGCAGGTCACCTGGCCTCTCTGAGCCCATCTCGTCAGTGAAGTGAGATGACAACGCCAGCTGAGGACTGGGGACTGGGAAGCTCCATCAAAATAATACGTGTGATCGCACTTTGTACACGCCTGAGCGTGTGTCATCTCACTTCTGTCTACTCCTACCAACCTCCATGTTCTTGAGGCATTACAAGGAACAGAAATAGGCACACCTCCAGGCCGCAGAGGGATGGGTTCCACTCAAGCCTTCTTTCTACCGTCCTAACTGCTGCAGGAAGCCTGCCTCGCTCTCCCCAGCCCTCAAAACCTCCTCAGTAGCTCACAGTACATGGAATTCCTACATTTAAAAATGCCCAGAGGCAAGAGCCTTTAAAAAAATCAATTTCACACAGACAGTTCTGACAACTTAGTATCCTTCTAGCAACTAAATTAAAATGAGAGGTTTTCAAGAAAACACTGCGTTGGGTTGAATATAAGACCACACAGAACGTCCTGCACCACGAGAGCCCCGGTGTGAACCATGGGCTCTGGGTGAGGTGGCAGTCGCTGTCCTTCATCCACGTGCCAATGTCCCACCTGGCAGGAGGGAAGCTGCCGGTGGGGGAGGCCGTGCAAGTGTGAGGGAGGGGGATACAGAACCTCTACTTTCCGCTGAATTGTGCTGTGGACCTAAAACTGCTCTAAAAAATAAGGTCTATTAATTTAAACAAAACAGCAACCTAGTGAAAACCACATCCGTCCTTTGCTATGGAAAGGTAACAGGAGGTACGTGAGTCGCTGTCCTTTGTGTTCTAGCTCAGGATAAGCCCAGAGCAGGACTGAGCGAGGGGGGAAATGAACCAGCTGCCCAGTCGTCTTCCAATCAGCTTTGATGCTGTGTGGTCTTGTCCCTTCGCTGACTTTGGCTGGCTGGTGCTTTAAACTCAAGTTTCCACACTAGCTGAACGCCAGGAGCACCGCGTTCGGCTTGTCACTGGACATTTCTGGTTCTCTCACAATTATCCACACGGGTGTGGTTTCTCTTTCTCTTTGCAAGCCCCAGGGTCTCTGCCTGTGTTCCATGCACTCGAGGGACAGGTGGCAGAGGAAGACATCACCTGTCTGACAGAAGACATGACCTGGCTGCTGCTCTGAGGGTCTCACTGAGAAGCAGTGGTTGTGACCAAGGAAGCATCGGCTGGTGATGGTGGGACGTCTGGGAGCCTGCTTACATGTTGTTCTGTTAACTACACTCTAGCCTGCATTTCAACATTAGATGTGGATGTCTCTGCGAGCAGTTAACTCCTGGAGGACTGAGACGATGTCATGCTTCTGTTATAGCCTCCAAGTAATAAGCAACACAAGAGAATCAAAGAAATATTTGATTAAAAAAAAAATAAAACACCTAAGACATTGTTAGGTTAAAAAATCAAGCTGCAGAACAATCTACTCAGAAACTCTCATTTGAGTAAAAGATTAAACTACAAAGGGTAATGAGTATGTGCAGAGAACATTCTAGAGCTACACAAGAAACTCTGAGCACAGGGCACCCCGACAAGGAGAAGGGGGGGCAGCTGGAGAGGAACACACATTTACTTCACCCCCTTCTCTCCTGTTTGCATGTCTTACCATGAAAAGAAATCCCTTGATAAACATGAACTCATGGAAGTGACATGTCCAGCTGGTACTTATGAAAGAAGCGCGTGGCCGAAGGAAACGGGCCTACCGCCAGGCATTCCCGACAGGAGAGCAACGTCCATTTCACTTTGGACTATGGGCAAAAGGGCACTTTCTGAAACTGCTGTCGAGGTTTAAAATTTACCCCCAGGCCAGTGGCAAAGTATCTGGTAAAAACACTAGTTGAACTGGCATGTCACCATCGCCTCGACCTGTGACCTTCAGGAACGGCCCCACCGGGGCTCCCGCCCGGCCCTCTGGCCCGCAGTCAGCGCCACCTCCTGGTCAAAACACTTGCAGAGAAAGCGAGGCGCACCCCACCCTGCACCCCACAGAGGACCTCTGCGTCCGGACGACACGGTGGGGGATGGAGCCAGACTGCCGCTTTTTGAGAAGGTCTGTCTGCATGTTACAACAGAAGCACATACTTACTTCCATTCATCATTTTGTCTTTAGCAAGTGGGTGTGTTGTAACTTTGCTTCCAAAACCGATTTCATGAGCCAACAGAGCTGTAGGACCTAAACAGATTAACAGGAAAGATTTCAGTGTAGGCAGAGAAAAACCCATGCTTTAAAAGTTGCAACAGCAGAAGTATTCTTCAAAATCAGGAGGCTCTTGCCTAAATATACTTATGATTCTGAAATTATACACTTCTTAGTATGAGAGTTAGGTAAATGTATAATAAACCATCTACTGAGCACTTCTGGCAAAGTGTACAAATTCAAAATACTTCAAAACCCACTTAATCAAAAAGATTCACCTTGACACCCAAGGAGCACACATATAAACAGACTGTGGCCTGCCTCAAGGACAGGCAAAGGGTGTGTCGGGGGTACAAGAACGGGGAGACCACCAGGGCTAAGCGTCCTGCCTTAACTCTTAGCAAAAGGAAAGTCTAGTTACACATTGAAGGCAACTGGTACTCTCCGAACCTCTGGACTTGATTGCTGTTTTTTTTCACTTGAAAATTAAAAATTAGCACTCATCATCTATCCATCCAAACACACCAGGTGGTAAAATCATTAAAATGAGCAGAGCACTGCCCAGCCCTGAAGGAGACACTGTGAGGTGTCTGAGACATGAAGGCACTAGCGTTTATTAATACTTAAGAGAACCACGAACAAATGTCGGTTTGGGATCCTCTATCCTTCCCTCTTAAAATGAAATTTAAAAACATATGCAGTTGCTAACTGGAGACTTTTATGAAAATGTGTTCACTGAAATGGTCAACTTCACTGACAAACACAAGCCTATTTTGTGTGTAACGGTCCTCAAATAAGGACTAAGACCAAAAAGGTTTTATACCTCTGTTATATTATCTTAAACCTTCTTAAAAAGTAGTTATTCTACCTTTTCCCTCTAAGCCACACACGCAAAAAAAAAAAAAAGTTTCTAAGACCTCAAGTCACACCTAGAAAAACATGCTTTAGGATGCAGTTTGACCTTCCCAATGGTCAGGGCACTGTGGCTGAGACCCTGGGACAGGCCGTGCACTCGAGTTTCAGCAAACCCGAGACGTGCTCTTACTGACCTTTCCTTTTGCAACATGATTCCAAGTAAAAAGCAGTTATATAACAAACCAACAGGTCCTCAGACCACAGCTGCTACAAAGGAGGGTCAAACAAATAATTCGTAATCACATACGTTTCTGCCAACGCCGAGTATCCGTTTCAGACCCAGTCCTGACTTACGCCTCTTCAATCAAAAGCCTCGTATATAGTGGATGTCTCTCTCCACCCTATTTGTATCCTCAATATGAGACAGCTATGTATGGCAGCAAATTTTAAAAGTCTATAAAAATTGCATAATCATCACTCAATTTTTATTTGAGTGAGTTACCCTTTATTATTTTGTAAGGTTTAAGAAATAAGGAATAATTACCTACATTATCTTACATTTTAGAGCAAACCTCAAGAGAAGACTGCAGCGAGGAGAGTGATCATACAGCGACATGGGCATTTCTAGGCTGCTCCTTTCGGGTGACAAATTTGCTGCCTACAGTAATGTGTCAATAAATTTACGTTACAGTTGAATGTAGGAATTTACTAATGCCTTACTCATCGTGGTAAGCTCATAATTACTGCTGTCTGGGGCTTCAAAATCCTATCTGGAAAATGAGAGAAGAGATATTTAACTACTACTATTACTTCAAATTCTGCAGGGACCCAGCTCTGAGCAGGAGGCAGGGGAAACAGTAGACAGAATCCCCTTGGGCAGCCAAGAGGTAGCCATCAGCGCCACCGTGTGGTGATTTACGGAAAGAACACCACGGCCACCCCCAGCCCCTCCAGGGGTCCCCCGAAATTGTATCTAGACTCAGGCATTGACCACTGCTGGGTCCTTCACTTTCAGGCTTCAAGCCTTCCCTTCCCCCACACAGAGTGAATCTCATTTTATTTTCATGCTAGTCTCCCTTCCAATTTGTCTCACTCAGTATTAGGGGCTAAGCTAATTTCTTTCAGTTCAATAAACAGTTCCCAAGTCCTAAATGCAACACTAAGAATCATCTTAATTTTCATCACACTTCCTGTGTTTTGCAGTACCCAGGAGAGCGGAACAGGACACCGAACACAAGCACACGGTGACAGTGCTATAATTTTAATGTCGATCTACATGACTCTAAGGTCTAAGCATTCAAGCCCGCCTGAGCGCCCAACAGTGTGCCAGATGTGGCTGGTAATTCTGCTACCCAGTGACACAGAGGACAAACTGACATGTGGTTTTTACTTTCAGCAGAGTCAGAAGGGAAAAGCCCCAGCCCCAAACCTTCCTTTCTTCCTTTGCTGAGAGTGCCCAAGCATGGGACTGGGGAGGGGCGACTGGACTCATACGCAACTAAGAGGACCTACGACTTCCTCCCCAAAGAGGGCAGCTGCTTGGGCTGCCGTGACTGCCGATCCTTCGGCAGAGAGAAGTCATTGTGCCCAAGGGCAGGTCAAGAAGCTGGTGCTGAGCAGAACCGAGGACAGGGCCTGCAGGGCGGTCCCCCCCACGGCCATTCCGTCTCTAACGCAGCGGTTCTCAAACGTTTAGGTCTTGGGAACCGCTAGCTTTCATGGGGCTGCCATGTTAGAAATTAAACGGGGAAGTCTTTGCAGCACAAGGATCCTCGAGCAGACACACCATGTCCAAATACTGTCATCGACAAACTGCTGTCACTCCTGTGAGAACAAGGACAAAGGCTAATGACATCTTCACAGGACGTGCGCTGACCTCTCAGACCCTCTGAGTGCACGAGGACCGCGGCTCTCACACAGTCCCCAGGAGCCCGCGCCTGCAACTTCTGTAGAAAAGCCTGTACTGAACAACACTTCACTGTGCCACTGACTCCAACCCATGCATTCGTTCTCTAGTTCACTCTTTCACCGAACACTTAATAAAGACCAGCAACAAGCGAGGCACTGGTCGAAACTCCACTACGCAAACAATGCAAGATGGCAGAGTATCACCTGACACTCGAGAAAGAAGGGATTTCAAATGGTATCAGAACTCAAAATATTACTAAGTTTCAAAGATGTGGGACCTCTACAAAGCACCAATGACCTTATTCTCAATGAGATGGCAGCCAGCCTGGACTGAGCCCTCAGCCCTGAGTGATGGGCAGAAAATACCTGCAGCTTCTGAAGCCGCAGGGCAAGCACAGGGCAGAGTCGTTATGATCGTCTGACGCTTCTTGCTGCCGGCGCTGGCAGAACGACTTCCTGGCATTGAGATTTACTGTAACAAGCCGCTTACAGAGTTCCACAGAATGTAGACCAAAGGCACGAAGAGGCAGAAAACAACTGTACTCGTTTCTGAAATGACCCGGACTTCGTGCACCCAAGCTAAGAATGCCCACCCAGGCGCCCTCACACTTGACGAAGGAGAAGCAGCACTCGGGACGGCGTCCTGTAAGTCAAGATCACCCGTCCCGTAGTTGTGGGAGAACGGCGAGAACAGCGCCAGGCTCAGCCCGAGGTCCCGCCGTTACCTGCACAGATGGCGGCGATGAGGCCCTTCTGGCGTTCCTGCTCCTTCAGGATCTCCTTCACAGCAGCGGACTGTTCCAAGAGACCAGAAACACATCACGCTCTCGGGAAGCCACAGCCAGTACCTGGCTGGAAACTTCAGTACAACCTGACTTCAGCTTAAACCACGGGAGAGCTGAAATCTGACTATTTCTCAACAACACTTCTAAATGATTAATATGAAAATGACCAAATTCATAATGTTTCTACATTCCTTCCTAGACCCAATCAAAGCATTTATTATAAGACAAAGGTGTCCTTTTCTGAATGTTGTTTGAAGTTGAGATGAGAAAAGTTGCTTTCCCTGGGACAGTGACTCCCTCCCTTCCCCTCCCTCCAAGGAGAAAGAACCGTGGGAATGTGGTGTTTGGGTGTCTTCCGATGCAGTCAGGACAGTCACACAGCCCAAACGGCTCATTCCACCTGCCTCACAGGCTTGCCTGCCCTCGCTCCCCTCTTCCTGCAGGCTGGCTCGTCCCCTGCGCGGCACAATGAAGCAGTGGCCTCTCCGATGCCATCGCTCCTGAGGCTGGCAGCTCTACCCCGGCAAGCCCCCCTCCCTGATTGCTGAGGAGACAGCTAAGCTCTTGTCCTCCTATGTGCGACCCTGTGTAGAACATACGTTTTCCCTTCGGCTGCTGAGGGGAAAATGAACTCTAACATGTGGACTGTGTTCACCAAAAATGTGTTCATGAACAACTGTCCACCAATGCCGCTGACTTCTACAGCATGTGTCATTAGAAAATTTTTTTTAATTAAGTTAGAATTGTTCATTTCACTTGTTCCTATTTTATTCACAGCCTCCTTCCTGAAATGTTTTAATAATAACAAAAATCAACAGAGCACAAGCAGATGGTGAAATACTTTATACAGTTCTTACCTCAGATAAATTCTGTGCACCCAGATTACCTCCTGGCAATACCACCACATCATAAGGTCCCTGTAACAGTTTAAAAAACAACATTCCATTTGAAATGGGCATTCAAGTTGACAATCAATAACATTTTCATAATTTAAATATGGGTCACAGCAAAAAACGGTCCACCGAAAAGTTAACTAAATTAAGGTGTATCTCTATGGTGAAATGTGGTTGTAACCAGCAAAATACGCAGATGATCTGCATACAGCACTATGAAAGGACGTCCATGTTGCAGAACTGCAGGTGCAGCATGACCTCAGTCTTACATAAAGAAAAAACAATCGCATGTATGTGTCTGCAGATGTGCATGTATACTATACACACACACACCCCCACGTACATGTCTATAGTATACAGATGCTCACAGACAAAGGAGACACCCCACCTGCTAATGGGGAGCAGTGTGGGATGGAGGGGAGGGAGAGAATGAGACATTCAACATTTTGATTTTATGGATATCTATGCTGTATGAGTTATTTTTCAACAAGAATATACATCGTAATGAAATGTAATCAAAAGAAAAATATGTTTTAAGTAAAAGGCAAAGAAAAATATTTTTAACTTTATGAAAAATGAAATGTCAGGGGAGAAATATGATGTAATATTTTAGTATCCCAAACACCAGAAGATCCTAGAAATCTAATGATTTCAAATTTGCTGAAATTACAAAATGGAAATTGGTTTAACAATACTTTCAGATATTTTTTTTAAAGTTTTAAAAATTTAGTCACTGAGCCAATTATAAAATGAAAATTTAGTACATACTCAGAGCAACATCTATTATTTAGACACTAGAAACAACCCACTGTTGTATTAAAACCCGGCAAAACTAAACACTAAAAAGGAAGTATGTGAAGTATAGAATTTCTTTTACTCCTTTTCGATTCTGCACTGACCCACATGTAGGCACAGAACGGCACCACTGTTCTCACAACACGATGAAGAACAGAGAACACACATTCACTTCGACTCGCATTTTTAATATGCTATTTAGAAAGTTTCAATAATTTGTATGTAAATGCCGATATTCTCTACTCTGCAATCTACCACTGAAAGATGTGAACTTACTAGAAAGTAATCAACTTTTTCTATGCATCTGAGGACCACTAAGTATGGGACTGGTCCTCCCAGGTTCCTCAGGGGACACAGATGGCCCTCACGAGCTGGTTCCGCCTCCACGCCTGTCACACTGGCCAGCTGAGCCTGTCCCCATGCAAGGCGCATGTGCAAAAGTGTCTGTGCGTGTGCAGGCAGCACGGTTCTGAGGAAAGAGACCTCAGCTTCTGACAGATTCCCAAAAGCGTTGGTCACCCCCAAGCGTACGAACCACAATTCTAAAGACACTGAAGAGGTGATGCAATTTAAGTGGAACTCCTCCTCTCTTCACCCAACCACTGACAGCTGTGACATGTCCCCACAATGAATCACACGACTACTTCTGCACCACTGCAGAAGGGAAGGTCAACAGTGACTTTCGAATCAGACTCAGAAATGAATGGGAACATGGTAGCTGATTCTCGTGTATCAAGTAACCAAGTTCTAAGAGGAAGCAAGGCTGCCTGTGTAAGCCACAACACTGCTGAAAGTGTCCCATTCAGCCACTGACCCACCCAGCCACTTAGGGAGGACACAGGGGACCGGGGAACTGCCAGGTTCCGAGCCTACATGATGGAGTAAGGCAAAGTCCTCCACTTACAGGGCTTATAGTGGGGAAGATATTCAAGCAAAGTAACTTTCCTAAAGTAAGTCTGTGCTAACAACAGCCTTAGATGGACTCAAAAGACATTTTAAGAAATTGATTAAAAAGCCACAGGGAGGCCCTGGCCGGTTTGGCTCAGCGGTTAGAGCATCGGACTGCGGTCCAGAGAGACCTGGGTTCGGTTCCCGCTAGGGGCGCGTACCTCAGTTGCAGTTTGTCCCCGGCCCTGGTTGGGTCGTGCAGGTGGCAGCCACTCGATGTGTCCCTTTCACATCGATGTTTCTCTCTCTCTCTCTTCCTCTCTCTCCCTCCCACTCTATCTGAACAAAAAATGGGAAAATATCCTCGGGTGAGGATAAAAAAAAAAAAAAAAAAAAAGCCACAGGGAGGAGTGATGTCAGGTATGGAGAACAAACCTCTTTTTTGGCATCTTCCAGACTGGCATCAGGACAAATGACAACATCTCGGCTGCACTGTACAGGGTCTTTTCCAGTCAAACCCGCAATGGTGACCTTAATCTAAAAGAAAGACGTCATCGTGATATTTAAGAACACTGAAAAACAGAGTTACATTTTACAGCTGCTCTGCGTTTTAAAATAACTTGACAGGAAATACGGCAACAAAACCACACTGACTTTAAGCTAATAAACAGGCAGAAAATATTTAATAACTAGGTCTGCCCCGGTTTGCCTGGGACAGTGCTGATGAGGATGCTGCCCCAGCACCCTGTCTGGTTAGTGTCCTTTCTCCCACAGGGTGTTCTGGTTTGGGAGATAAATTCCATGATCATTCTATTAATAATCCACCCCGCAGTTACTGCTGCCATTAAAACAATGAAATGCCACTTTTATCTTGCAAAAATTTACCAAGTTGACAATACCAAGAGCTAGAACCAGGAAAATGGGAATTTTCCTACACTGGGTGCGCCCAACATGTTGGTACTCTGGAGTCATTTAACAAAATCTAGTAACACCAACTAGGGCCTGGTCCTTTGGTCTACCAAGTTCACTCTCAGGCACTGAGCCTGGAAAAACTTCCACACCTTTGTACAAGGAAGCCTGTACAAGACTACTGTAGTGTTGTAATGCGTAAAACAGCGTAACAGAAGAGTGAGTTTAAAAAGACGATTGCAGCATGCTCGTACAGTGGAATACCTAGCAGCAATTTTACATAACAACCTGGGTCCACATGTATCTTCACCCCGAGAGCCAGAGAAAAGGAGGGTGAACAGACTCTGGGACCAGACTGCCAGGGTCTGAGTACTAGTTCTTCTACTTACTAACTCTCCAGTGTGGGCACTTTATTTGGTGTCTCTTGCCTCAGTTTCTTCGACTGTAAAACGAGGATGCCAATAACTCATAGGGTTGTTATAGGATTTAAACAAGTTTCTGAAAGTGCTTAGTGTTTACCATGATTATATACTACATATATAGACACATATATAGCACAGACATGCAAAATGAGAACTACAGCTTAATGCTACTTTATCTCTGGAGTGGGAAGGGGAATAGGATTTGGGAAATCTACAGAATGCTTTGCAATGCTTTCTCTCTTTAAAGCATTTGTTCTTTAACAAATGCTCTGAAGGAAATAGGGCAAAATGTTAACAAGTATTAAATGTAGACAGTGGATAAACAGGTAATTCTTATGCAGTCTCTGTTATGTTTCAAATAGTTCACAAAGTTGAATATTCTCTTATTCAAGATGACTTTTAAAAATCAAACAAGGTTTTTAAAGGGGAGAGGGCTAGAAAACGTTGAGGGACTTACTCCAGCTCGTCTCATGACATCTACAGGGATGACCGTTTCCATCTCCTCTGCTCCTTTAGCCAGGATGACCAGAGCTCTTTTTGAAGCCATTTTATGGTATCTTTTAAAGACTTAATAAAAAAAATAAATAAAAGATTTTCAAAAAACTTTCACTGTGACCCTGGAATAGGAACATTTTTAAAGTTTAGGAACATTTTTAAGCAGAGTAACTATGTGCCTCCCAGGGAAAAAGTTCTGCTAGACAAATACAACTGAATATGAAAAAAAGCACTGTAGGTTAATATCAGTTTACACAGAATTTCAATTGCTGTATTTTTGAGATGAAAACATAGTATGGTTGCTAACCCCTGTATTAATTTCTCTTACCATGTTTTTAAATAAATGCAATTTCTAATTAATATTGCAAATGAAGTTTTCTAAAACACAAGGGCATGGGTCTTGCATTTTACACAATGCAGGGAAACAGAAGGTCTTTTTTGAAGTACCATTTTATAGAAAAACAACTACATAAAATTTCATGGGCAAAAACCTAAGACACAGTCGTTAGCAATCTGCCTGTAAAATTTTTGGAGGGGATTTTTTTTTTTTTTTAAGTTCCAATAACTGTACTAAAAATTCGGAGCAGGGTGGGTGGTGGGTTAACGGTGTTAAATATTGGAACACATGTTTTTTACGATGTCGAAAGATGGAAATCCCCCATCACTAAAGCAACCCGACTAGTGAGCTCTCTTCGTCGTCAACGACAGCTGCTACACCAGGGTCTGAATGGACTGGATGGAGCCATTCTTTTTCTGGAGGGTTTGTTGGCCATGCAAAACAGATTTCAATAAAACGATTTCAACAAACACAGGATTAACTAGTTCCAAACTGGTGGGATGCTGTGCACATAACTCTGGAAGCTTTAGAGCTGCTACCACGCTGGCAGTCGGAAGTCTATCTGCTTATACTAGAAGGCCGCACGGTCCGCAGACGAGGGGGATCGGGGACCCGGCCTAGGGGTGCTTCCTCCCGAGGCCCCGCCCCAGCGGCGCGGGACGGGCCAGCCGGGGGGCCAGGCGCCCACTCGCCACCCGCAGCGTCATGGCCTGCGCACGCGCCGAGCTCCCCAGGCCCCGACCTGAACCTCGCCTCTCCTCCCACAGACGCGGCTCCTCCTCCCGCTCCGCGACACTTCTGCAACCGGGACAACTGAACCACAACCGGACTAAACGGGACGTACGCGAGCGAGCACGCACGCACGCACACCGCCCGATACGGGTCCTCAGCTCCGCACTGCGCAGACGCACGCCCCCTTCCGTGCCTCTCATCTCCCCTCCCTGCGCAGACGCACGCCGCTCGCATCGCGTTACGTCACATCCGGCAGGCTCAACTGACCTCAGAGAGCCGTAGGGAACGGGCTGCCTGCCTGCTTCCCGATTGTGCGCTTAGTGTAGTTCCAGTTGGAACGTCTAGTACCGCGAGAATCCCGGGGACTCGCGCGTGCGCACGAAGCCCCGCCCCCGAATGGCAAGGTCCGATCTATCCACAACACCCGCTAGAATTAACCCGCTTTTTGGCCGCAGCCCGTAGATGCATTTCCCGATTGCAGAGCCTTGGCTTCTTACTTTAAACTTGCATTTTCCTAAAATAGAATTGTTCCTTGTACACAGCAATAGGTCATTGATAAAGCATTAGAAGGCTCATAATGCTTGATGAAAAACAGCAGCCTGTCAGCCCTGCTCTTCAGAGGCAAATATTTTCAACTTTTTAAATGTTTCATCTGATAATTATCTCAGTATTTTTAAACATTACACTAATACTATTACTTCTCATTTATTGGCTTTAGACATATCGACTTCTTGGCAGGCATTAACATAATTTCCATTTCACAGATAGGCTGAGGTCCAGGGGGGTGAAATGACTGTATAAGGTCCTGCCGAGTCTTGGTCAAATTCAGATATTTTGATGCCAAATTTCACACTACCCACAATAGACTATCAATATTACTTAATAAGTCAGCAACACTCATGACACTCTTAACTTTATAGTCACACATTTACAGAACAAAGTAAAAAAATTAAGCCATTTACCAAAAAACATTGCTCTGGAACTGGCAATGAAGGGACTTCCTAGTTTTGTCTCTTATTTCCAGGTAGAACAACCCCATCCCACCCACCACATTTTTTATTCAACAAGTCAACATTTCACACGTGTTTATGCATTGTGGGAAACACAAACTAAAAGACTCTTCAGTTTCTTGCAGCACTTGCCACATTTAATTAAGAAATATTTTTCTGCCCTGTGGAGCTCACAATCCAGAGATGGAGAAATGGATAATGTTAGTGAAGGAGTTTAGGACAAACCACCTCCAAACATGCCACCTTAGCATAGTAATTATTTTGAGTTAAAGACATCTGGAAAACAGCAGATGCCAAAACAGCACTCTGCTTCCCATTTTTTTTCCTTACTGAAAGCAGATGAAACTCTCATGTGAGAATAGCCCTTCCTATGCCAGGAGGAAAGAAACATTTTTACCACCGGAGAGGGAGTTGAGTCTGGCTGAATGTGTACAAACAGACCTTGTTTGTTAAAATAACTTATCTTCCTTTAGTCTCCCCATTTTATTTTACTTTTCCACAATCGTCTCTCTATGTTCAACCCAGTATATAAGCATTTAAGTTTTGCCAATTCTTTGGGTCATTTCCTCATGAAGGCTCCCAGGTCACGGTAAAACTTGTATTAAATAAATGTGTATGCTTCTCCCCTGTTAATCATTTCAGGTAAATTTCTCAGGCCCAGCCAGAGAACCTAAGAAGGTGGAAGTCAAGTTTTCACCTCCCCTTACATTAGCAACAGTCACTCATAGCCTGTCTGATCCTGGTTCCAAAAGCAAATCTCCCTAGAATTAGCCTGATCACAATAGCAAAGAAACTGCTGCCAGGTTATTTATTTATTTTCATTGGTCACTTACACCTTGCATCTCATCTTACTAAATAACACACTTATTTCCCAGGAATGTATCCGTTTATTTCATTGATAGCATGTATCCCGTCATTTTCTTATCTTTTGTTTACTTGTCTGTGTCCCCTTAATCCTGTGAAGTCCATGAAGGGACCTTCCTGTCTTGGTCACTGCTGAATCCCTAGCATCTGTTGCAGACTTTGGCACATACAGGGGCTCAGTACATGTTGCTAAGTATCATTCTAATTTCACCCTACAATATGTTCCTTCCTTTATTTGACTGTGGCTACAGATTAATACTTTACATTTGTAGAACACTGCAGTTTACGATGTGATTTCAACTAATTTCTTATTCCCATTTTCATCTTCCCAGTCAAGTTCCTTTTACCAGACGCTGAATGGGAAGTTTTATGTGCAGCGAGAAGTTAACATTTTCACCTGTTTTCTATTCATTAAAGGGGGCCGGGGTTAAACTGAAGTTATTGGACATAAGGAAGCCATTTGGGCCACTAAATAAACGTATTTTTCAACATCCACTAAAGGCTGGGTTCAGGACTTCTAGAGAGGTCCGGCAAAAACAGCGAATTTCCCCTCCGGAGCCCCCGAAAGGTTAGGTCGTCGAGACTGGAGAAGAGTGGGCGAGCCCTGACATTTGAGGCAGCGCTGGCGCAAGGGGGAAATTCTGACACCGAGGCCTGTGAGGGGCCCGGGGGGCCGCTTCGGCTTTGCTCCCACCTCGTGTGAAATGCCCCCGGAACGTGGGCCACCGAGCACAACTCCCACGGCCAGCCGGGCGCCGGAAGTGGGCGGACCGACCCGCAGTGACGTAGGGTCTATTCCGTCAGCCGGGGCGCGCGGCCCCCGGCGGCGCCCGGGATTGGCCGAGCCGGGCCGCAGTGGGCGGGGCGTGAGGGGGCGGAGCGGGTTGCGTTTCCAGACGCCGAACCGTCGGCGGCTCCGGAGGGCCGCGTTCACCGCCGCGGCGGGCGGCCTGCGCTGCGTTGTGGGCGGTGAGAAGAGTGTGAACGCCCCGGCCAATCGCGCTGGGGTTCCTGCCGGCCTCGCGGCACCCCGGCGGACTGCAGAGGACGGCTGCGGCCTGCGCGTGAGAGGCGGAAATGGACCTTTCCCACCTGCTCCCGCCAGGTGGTTCTGGGATACTGTGGAAGCACGAAGGAGCCGGGACTCCGTACCTGTTCCCGCCCCGGGAGCTTTGGGTGTTTTGAAGAATCTAAATACAGGCTCAGCTGCCTTCAGTGTATTTAAATCACCTCCTTGATGGTTTAGGCACCTTTCGTTTTTTTCTCAGCTCTCGGAAAACACACCCATACCCTGCCGTTACCGGCGTCTTATTTCTGGAAAGAGAGGGAGTGAGATCTGATTAGGGTTTCAATAATGGGTCATCAAAAGCTTTAAAAACAGATTTCTTTTGTAAAATGTGACTAGGAGTGTTTGCCCATAGCTTGGCGAGGACCTAGTGCGATCTTACACAAAACAACAAACCCAAAGGAATTGAAATGTTGAGTCCCTTCTCCCTGTTTCCCATGCCAGTTTTTAACTCTTCTTCTGCTTCGGTGATGTTTGCGGATTCCAGTGATCTCAGAAACACAGTGATCCAGGAGCCACGCCAACGTGTCTCTCTATGGGCAGAGTATTCCTTCCAGCAGGACACATTTGTGTCTGGCTGACGTCCTAACTCCCTGCCCTTGTCCTTTGACTGACTGTGCCTTGTTTCCCTTTTTCTCGAGGCTCACTTACTCTGCAGATGGCTAAGCTGTGCCTGCACCCAAGGCGACAACAAAATATTTTGGCGATTTGTTGCATGTCCGCATGGTTCTGCTGACTTGGGCAGTGCCTCCTGGTAGGAGATTCAGATCAGGGCAGATAGGCTGAGGACATTCAAATCCTTCCACACTGTTCAAACATCTTTTCTTCCTTATCTTTCAGTCTTCCCTCTTCCTCTTTCTCACTCATTTTCTCTATTCCTTGCACACACCCTGGATTTTGCCTCCTTGATAGCAGTTTCCTCGAACTGGAATGCCCTCTGCTTCCATACCAGTTTATCAACTATTATGCCTCTGAAAAGCCCAATTATAGCGCCAGTCCCTCCAGGAGACTTTTTCTATATTCCCACAGTTCTTTGCCCGTTACAGAATCTATAAGGCTGTGTGGCTTCATTCATCTTAGTTATTCGTGTAAACTTTTTCATTCTTCTCTAGGCTGTGAAGGCTGTTGGGATGGTGCCTTGTGTATATTTGCCTCACAAGACAAAAAGCACTCATTTAAAAAGCATGTACTGCATGCCTGTCATATGCCCAGCACTGCTTTGAATGCCAGGGATGCAGCGGGGGTAAAACAATGTCCCCTTTCATGGAGCTTATGTTCAGCGAAAATGGCACCAGGTGTTAGACCGGCGGAGTCAGAACAGACCTTGGTTCAGCAACCTCGGTACTTGAGTTCTGGCTAAGAAAATATTCAGAGCCAAGACTCAAATTATAAGAGAAAGTTTATTTAGAAGGTCACAGAGGTAGAACAAGTGAGCCATAGAAGAAATAGGCTCAGGAAACAAATCATAGGAAAAGAAGGGCCCTGGGAGCTGAGCAGAGAGACTGGAAACCACCCCTGGGGAAGGAGGTGGGGAAGGACCCAGGTGTGCTCCGCAGAGAACAGCCGGGCCCTCTGGCTCGAGGGTATTTATCTGGAGGTCTCGGAGGATCCCAATAGAATATTCATCAGCTTTCCAGGTGTGTCCTTTCAGGGGGTCATTAGTCAATGTAGCTGGTCCTGAGGTCAGCCATGGTGTGGCTTGTCTGGTTTTGCTGCTTTTCTGGGCCTCTTTGTCCTGGGGGCTTAATGCTTGAGGGCTGTTGTTATCCCATCCCTGTGTTCAGTTCCCCTACAAGGGGGTCTACCTGCATGACTAGCAAAATGCCAGGGGAGGAAAGGTCAGGGGAGGGTCTGAACTGTGTGACCCGTGATACGAAAGGTCAAGTGGTCTAAACAGCTTGCCCAACAACGTGCTAGAGGAGGAAAGATCACCTTGGGGCCGAGACCCTTGTTTTCCCAGTTTTGCCCGTTGCTAGGCAGCCGGGACTTTCCACCCCGGTGACCTTCTGTACCTGGCCTGTGGTCCTTGCTCTGCTCATGTCTAATTGCCTACCACAGAACGATAAGCCAACGCACAAAAACCGCTGCGTGCCAAGTGTAACATGTCTGATAAAGGAGGGAAGGGAGATGGAGAAGAACAGGAGGGCTGTTCTTTCATCGGTCAAGGGAGGCTTTTTCCAAGGAGAAAACGAAATCAGATGAGGGAACAAGTCCCGTGAAAGTGGGAGGAAGAGCATTTTATTAATAGATGAGAGCAGCAAAGGAAAGGCCCCAAAGCAGGCGTGCCTTTGGTGCCTGAAGGAACAGCAGGCTGGGGGGTCGGGCTGGAGGGCGGCAGGACGCAGAGAGAAGGAACCCGCGCAGGTCACGGACACACGGCCTTAGACCTTCAGGCAATGCTTGTCGGAGTGAGTTTGTTGACTTGATAAGGGGTAGAGAATAATGATAGTAACAGTGCAACTTGGAAATTACTTGAGTGGGGTAGACTCAGTAGACATTTGTAAAGTATTCACACTTTCACACATGTACATTGGAACTCTTGCTTAGTGTGGCAACATTTCACTAAAATCTTAATGAAAACCAACAGTTTAAGCAGTGATTTTCTTTTTTTTTTTTTATTCTTCACCTGAGGATATTTTTTTCCATTTATCTTCAGATAGAGTGAGAGGGAGGGAGGGAGGGAGAGAGAGAGAGAGAGAGAGAGAGAGAGAGAGAGAGAGAGAGAGAAACATTGACGTGAGAGAGACACATTGATTGGTTGCCTCCCACACGACCCCAACCAGGGCCGGACACCGAACCGCAACCGAGGTGTGTGCCCTTGATCGGAATCAAACCCGCCACTCTTTGGTCCTAGCGCTGATGCTGTAACCACTGAGCCAAACTGGCCAGGGCTATGCAGTGATTTTCCATTGACAAGTAAACCCAGAAGAAGAGGAGGCAGGTTTTGTGGAGGGAGAAATGGATTGACGCATGAGTGGAATTATTTGGTAGATAATACTGATAACTGTTGAAAAGTTCAGAAGGAAACAAAACATCTCCTGATGTTTGCTTTTTTTTTTTTTTTAGTATGTTTTTATTAATTTTTTTTTAGAGAGAGAGCGAAACATCGATGTGAGGAACATCAATTGGCTGCCTCCTGCACGCCCCCTACTGGGGATCAAGCCCGATACCTGGGCATGTGCCCTGACCAGGAATCCAACAGGAATCGAACCGGAATCGAACTGGGACGTCTCAGTCCATGGGACAACGCTCAATCCACTGAGCTGGGCTGATCTTACTTTTTATTTTGGGGAAAAATACTTGAATATTAGTTGACAAAATCTGAGTTTATGAAATAATTGGATAAATTTGTATATTTATAATATTAATAGCACTTTCCGTCCCAAGGGCTAAGGCGAATGCTAGGGATAGAGCCCCAGTACCCGGTAGGCAGAACCTGGCCTTCAGCAGTCATAAGATTCAGGATATCATCGCTTATTAGAGTGATATTGCTTTGATCACAGTTGTCACTTGCAGCCCAAAGAACATTTTTCCCCCTTAGTGGCATGTGGCAACTATCTCTCTCCAACAGAATAAAAAATACAGCCCCGGCTGGTGTGGCTCAGTTGGGAGCGTGGTTGGAGCCTTGTCCCATGCACAAAAAAGGTGGCGTGTTTGATTCCTGGTCATGCCACATACCCAGGTTGTGGTTCAATCTCTGGTCTCAGTACATATGGGAGGCAACTGATCTCTGTATCTTTCTCTCTCCCCCCTCCCCTCCCCCCTCCCTCCCTTTCTCTCTAAAAAAAAAATAATAATAATAATACAGAACACTTGTTTACTTAATAGCTTTTGGTTACATGCTCTTAATTTTTTTGTTTTTTTCAGTTGGTCTGGCTCCCTCCAAAGAGTGGCTACTAGGGGCTATCAGTTCCGCTCCTCATAACGTTTCTCGAAGTTTAAATTAACCGTCAGGTTCTTGGCAATCATTCACGTAGATGAGGTCGAGTGTGGTTTCCAAGTCAGCTCTCAGAACACTGAATTGACAGTGTCGTGCTCGCTGAGTCAACACATCTCTGATTCATTCACAGGATGAGTAGGTGCATCACCAGCAGCTCCTGAGTTAGTCAGAACTCCTGGCCCCAGGTGAAGGCGGCCTTGCATCAGAGCCCTGGGTTCCGTCCTTGCTTTCTTTCTTTCCTTCAAATCAGGAGAGTGTGTGTGTTCGCTCTGAGTCTGGCCCGTTTGGGTTCACGTCTGCCCACGCTGGCTAGGTGATCCTGAACAAAGTACTTATGTTCATACCTCGGGTTCTCTGTCTAGAAAACGGGGGGAGCCCTGGCCGGTTTGGCTCAGCGCTTAGAGCGTCAGCCGGAGGACCAGAGAGGCCCGGTTCCCGCTAAGGGCACGTACCTCGGTTGCAGTTTGTCCCCGGCCCCAGTTGGGGTTGTGTGGGTGGCAGCCACTCAATGTGTCTCTCTCACATCAATGTTTTTCTCTCTCTCTTTCTCCCTCTCTCCCTCCCACTCTATCTGAAGATAAATGCAAAAAAAAAAAAAAATGTCCTCGGGTGAGGATAAAAAAAAAAATAAGAAAACGGTGGTAACTTCAAAGGGTTATCGTGAGGATTAGGGGGGTTACTGGAGGTAAAGCTGGAACGTGGGCCTGTAGGAAACACCTAAATGCTGCCATTGGTACCTGGTTCCTTTATGTGAGCTCTCCCAGCCTGTCTCTTTAACGTTAGTAGAGTAGCAATAGTTCTTAAACGTAGAACTGATGACGCTAAATAAAATATTGCCCGCGCCGAAGGCCATCTGCAATGCAGGCACAGCCCGTACACATTAGCTAGTGTTCGGTGTCAGAGAACATGTATTTATCGGGACTCGCAAGTTATTACATAAATGATACATTTTCAAAAATAAAGTGTATTGTTTTTGCCTTTACTTCATTTGTTATAATGCAGACTTATACATCATTTGTGTTTTGTTCACAGTACTGACCTAAAAGATTAAAAAATAAAATTGTATACTCAAAGTGTACAGAATTTGCCTATAAGTAATGTGAAATGCAAATATAAGAATGTACAGTTTTTAAATTAAAATTATTTTTCATGTTTGTTTTTATTTCTGTTGCCTTAGGTGATGTATCAGTGAAGATTCTGCTGCGTATGATGTCTGAAATTTTGTTGCCTACATTTTCTTCTAGGATTTTTATGGATTCATGAGTCACATTTAAGTCTTTTATCCATTTTGAGTTTATTCTTGTGGATGGTGTAAGTTGGTGGTCTAGTTTCATTTTTTGGCATGTAGCTGTCCAATTTCCCCAACACCATTTATTAAAGAGGCTGTCTTTACTCCATTGTATGCTCTTGCCACCTTTGTCGAATATTAATTGAGCATAATGTCTTGGGTCAATTTCTGGGTTCTCTGTTCTGTTCCACTGGTCTATATGCCTGTTCTTGTGCCAGTACCAGGCTGTTTTGATTACAGTAGCTTTGTAGTATAACCTGATATCCGGTATTGTGATCCCACCTACTTTGTCTTTCTTTTTCAAGATTGCTGTGGCTATTCGGGGTCTTTTTTGGTTCCATGTGAACTTCTGAAGCATTTGTTCTAGTCATGTTTGTTTTTAAAAAGTTATTTTTATTTGAAAAGTTTCAAAATGATCTATTAAAATTAAAAAACTAAAATTGATAAATATCAAATGTCTAAAATTGTTTCAATATATCTGAGACTTTGTATTTTTAGAGATTTAATGAAATTTTGTTAAAAACTGCAATTCTGGCACTGGCCAGTTTGGCTCAGCAGTGAGAGCATCGGCCAGCAGATCGAAGGGTCTCGGGTTTGATTCCGGTCAAGGGCACCTGCTGTGAATTCATTCCATGCTAATTCACAAGGACTTCCAGAACCACAAACAGGGACAGAAAGAGGATCAAGAAAACGGACACCTGGGACTTCTGGGAAACGATGCTCTCCACCTCATGCGAGGATCTAGTGCATCCTAGGTGTCTGAGGGCTGGGCGAGTGCGTGTGCGTTTTCCCGGCCCGGGACTCCTGGGGCTCACTCTCTCCCCACTCTCCGAGGCACGGCTGCTCTGCTTGGCAGGAGCACAGCACGGAGACGCGGTCACCGTGCGTTTCCAAGACAGAACAAGAACTGTAGGGTGTTTCCCTGGGGACTGACAGTACTCTCCCCACGGGTGACGGAGCCCACGGGAGAGCTATGTGTCCTCTGTGCCAGCACCAAGCACCAGGTCCCCAGTCACAGAGGCACCCGTTTGTGTGTGTGTGTGTGTATGTGTGTGTGTGTGTGTGTGTGTGTGTGTGTGTTTGTGTGTGATTTGTGGGGCCCCGCCCTGGAGAGAACATGTTTTCCTTGGCAGTGACCTTAGCTTGACGTGTCACTTCTACATACCTGGACACACGGGATGTGGGCCTCCCCATGCACGTTCGTCCTGGCTGCACAGCGTCGGAGGGGGTCCGAAGTTGTGTCTGTGAGTCATGAACATACACACGGGCAGCACATGGAGCAAGTGCGAACAGGGAGGAAAAGAGAGCTAATTTGATGACTGCTCGCATCTCCCTTGCTCTGCAATGCGTACTTCCTTCTCTCCCCTGCCCCCCATCCTTCCTCCTGCCTCATTTCCCATTCACTTCCTTTTCCCCAATTCTTTCCGAATTTCCCCCTGCCCGTGCCTGCAGTCGGCATCACAGGCATAATATGTCTAACAGTGACTACTGCCTGGACCGAACAGGTGCTTGGGGTCGGGGTGAGGACCCTGAGTCTTGAAAGAATCAATCTTTTGGGAAATAACAAGTATATATATATTTATCCTCACCCGAGGACATTTTTGCATTTATCTTCAGATAGAGCGGGAGGGAGAGAAGGAAGAGAGAGAGAGAGAGAGAGAAACAGCAATGTGAGAGAGACACATCGAGTGGTTGCCACCCACACGACCCCAGTTGGGGCTGGGGACAAACTGCAATCGAGGTACGTGCCTTTAGCGGGAACCGAACCTGGGTCTCTCCGGTCTGCGGGCCAACGCTCTAACCGCTGAGCCAAACCGGCCTGGACTGTGATACAGATTTTAAAGCAAACGAAATGTGTACTAAAAGAGTATACCTTTGACTAGCTCAGAGAGCATGTGTGTCTGCTCAGCTCGAGAATTTGTTAGCTTCCTATGATGATTTCATCGAACAAGAATTCTGTGAACGCCCGAATAAAGCTGTGCATAGCCCTCAGCAGAATGATTCTGAAGTGGGTGATTTTGTTTCACTGCAGGCTGGTAAAACTAATCTGGAGAATCTGTTAGCTCAGTAAACACTTTTATGTCACTGGCTCAGCTTGCAAAAGTGAGCTGATTGCTGTGCTGGGAAACTGCGTACGTCATTTTCAGGAGAGGTAATATCTCTGCCCCAGAATATCCTAAACGTAGATTAGCACGTAGCATTTACTTCAGTGAAGATATAGTCCCGTGAAATGTCATGCTGCAATGTTGAACACAGAGTACCACATGTAATGAGGAGGCCACTTGGTTAGATTGTGACTTTGAAAGTATTTGAAGGTGATCAGCTGTATAATTTTTAGGGCATGCTACAGAATTTGGGAATGCATTCTGTAGATAGCCCATGCATTCCCCCCCTCCCCTCTTTTGCGGCTTGCTCTGTGTTGTTTTACTGACGATCAGTATGGGAGGCTAGGAAAGGAAGATTTCAAACCAATACATCTCAATAATGATTGCTATTTTCTTGAGAACTAGGGGCCAGGCATTGAGCTAAGTACTTCAGGTTCTCCATTTCCTTCATTCCTCACTAAGTGAGAGGAGGTTGTGTTTCTGTATCTGTAAGGTATGGTTGGAAAAATGGAGACTGAAGGAAGTTAAGAAATTTGCCCGTGGTCACATGACCATCAATGGTCATGAGCGTAGATTCCATCCAAGTCAGTCTGACAGCAATGCTTGGGCTCTTGCCCGGCCGGTGTGGCTCAGTGGACTGAGCCTCATCCCACGGACTGAGCGGTCCCGGTTCGATTCCTGGTCAGGGCACATGCCCGGGTTGCAGGCTCGATCCCCCGTAGAGGGCATGCAGGAGGCAGCCGATCGATGTTCTCTCTCACACTGATGTTTCTATCTCTCTCTAAAAAAATCAATAGAACATATTTTAAAAAAACAAAGCTTGGGTTCTTAACCACATCCTATACTCTACTGCCCCCATTACATGGGGAGGGGGTGGTCAAATTGGGGTAAAGGGAGCAAATGAAAACCACAGCGAGATAGCCCTTTACATCTGCTAGGATGGTTATAATATTTTTCCTTAATTAAAAAAAATTACAAGTGGTAGCAAGGATGTGGGGACATCGTAACTTTTATACATTATTGGTAGGAATATAAAATGGTACAGCTACTGTAGGAAGCAATCTGGCAATTTCTCAAAAAAGTGAAACGGAATTACCATGCAATGTAACACGTCCGCTGCTAGATACACACTGGAGACCTGAAAACACGTCCGTACAAGAACCTGTACACAGATGTGCACAGCAGCATTATTAATAGTAGTCAAAAAGTAGAAACAGCCCAGATGCCCGTCAGCTGATGAGTGATAAACAAAATGTGGTGTGTCCATGCAGTGGAGTGCTATTCCGCAGTCCAAAGGAATACCGGCTACAATGTAGATGACCTTCGAAAACGCTATGCTGAGTGAAATAAACCCGATACAATAGACCAAATATTGTATTTACATTCATTTACATGAAATGTCCAGAGTAGGATAATCTATAGAGGCAGAAAGCAGATTAGTGGTTATCAGGGCCTGGGGGCAGGGGCCTGGGAAGTGAGTGTTTCTGGGTATAGGCTTTCTTTCTGGACCGAAGAATACGTTCTGGAATTATGTACTGGGGACGGTTGTCCAGCTTAGTGAATGTAAAATCCATTGAAATGTACACTTTAAAATGGATGCTATGTGAACCAAATCTTAATTTTCCAAAAAGGCAACTCCAGGTCAGATCCAGGAGGTCCTTGAGTGCTGGAGACCACAGGGAGCCCCTGGAAGTGTCCAAGAAGGACGGTGGCACGATGGGAGTCATGGAAACATATCAAGTGCTTAACACGTAGCAAATATTTACAACTATTAGCTCTCTTATCCTCTCCCTTCATCTCCAATTCAAGACCAAGCGTCCATGTCTCCCACGGGGGGAAAAATTGCTGTTTTCTGTTTAGATCCTAACGGAAAACCCGTCTGTTTCAGTCAAAACCACTCTCGCTGTTATTTCTTCTGGTTGTCTTCGTGAGGACACTTGATGCTGGACAGTTCACCTCAGCATCGCTAAAGCAGCACCCCCCTCCTCCCCTCCTCTCCTTCCTTCCTAGATCTCCCTTTGTCCACTAATGGAGCTGGCCATATACATTCCGTGCTCCCCTGTCCCCACTCCCTTGCTTCTCCCTTCTGCCCACCTTACCACACAGCAAGGAGCGCAGTATAAAGGCGAGGTCGTGGGGTTCTCACCCCCGCTCCCCATCCTGCTGAGTATCTGGCTAGAGGCAGAGCCTCGGTGTCCTCACCTGCAGAATGCTGTCCCACTAATAATAACACTCATCCGGACTCCGAGGGTCCTTTAGAGGACAGTATTCACTAACGTGCTTATCGGGTGCCAGGGACGTCAGCTGCCCCCAGGAAACGACAGCTACGGCAGCCAGGCGTGAGCGGCAGCATCCCACGGATCCTCACTCCGAACACGGTTCCCTCCCTCGAATCTCACATATTCCAAGAACTACATAAAGTGACAAACCCCTCTTCCCAAAGCCGCCTTGAGAAATGTCCACATAGTAGAGGCTGCTTCCAAGAAACGCTTGAAATGCCCTCGTTCAGTGGGGCCAAGCGTGTCGGGGTCAGCGAATATCAAATCAGCTACCTCGCAGAGCTGTGGTGGGGATTTCCCACGAGGTCCTGCCCCCGGCTGAGTCACTGCAGGGCTTTGTCTAACCTGCAGGCGAGCCTTCCTCCCCCTGCAGAGCTCACTGCTCCGAAGATCAACGCGGACGGTTCCTCAACAGCCCTGCGAGCTCAGGTTGGTCCATTTGGGGCGGACGGGGGGCTCCAGCCGAGGTGAGGACAGAGGCTTTGTCTTCTTTGGACATTTCTAGACGTTTCTCCCACAGCCCATCAACTAAAGATCAAAGAAAAATCTCTAAAGAGATTTTCTTTTTACTCCTTCGTTTTGTTCTTCTATGAACTTCAAACCTCAAAACAGGCAGATATGTCTGTTAAGAAACTATACAGCGTAGGGGATATATATAGTCAACAATACTATAATAACTAGGTATGGGGCCAGGTACGGGGGGGTCACTTTGTGAGTTATACGAATGTCTAACACTATGTTGTACACTTGAAACTAATATAACATTGAATGTCAACCGTAACTGAAAAAAAATTTTTTTAATGTGATAATGAGTTGAACAGAGAGGTGTTCTGACTTTTTAGCAATTAGTTGTTGACGTTTTCACATGCTGTTCAGGCAAATGGTAATAAGGAGATATCTTCTCCTCGAGCTGAATTGTTACGATGTCCCTGACAGATTCTCTTTTTAAAGACCCGATTGCAAGGGCAGCAGAAATCTGGATGCTAATCTAAGTGTCCATGAAAGTCCCCAAAAGTCCTTGCTGTTGTTATTTCTATATTTTTGGCCAAGTTGCCGGGCGGCGCACTCTCACCCTTTGGCACGCGTGCACACAGCTGCCCTGTCCCACCACGGAAGTCCCTACGAACTTGCTACCTTTGCCCTGCTGCTCGTTCCTGTAAACTCCCGGTCACCGTGCCGGGGAACTGCAGAGCGACGGCCGGGCGTGTACGTCTGAAAGGAGGAAACGCCTCGTTCTTGTACATTTCTGCCCTTTGCAGAGTGGTATTTGTGAACCAGAGACTTGGATCCACATTCTTTCGGAATCGGCTTTGCTAGTATCGTAGTCGTGCCAGGCTGCGTCATGGGAAACGGGTATCACAGCCTCGTGGCCGCCGTGCTGCTGGTCGCCAGCTTTGAGAGGACGGCGACGCAGGAGGAGCCCTGCAGGAGCTGTCCAGCTGGTGAGACCACACTAACACCTGTTCCCTCTGCTCTGCTGAATACGCGGCCCGGTTCGTCGGGTAGTCAGCGCCAGTGAGCTCTGTTTTAGTGACCTTTCAGTCATTCATTTACAAATATTTCTTGGATGTGACGTTTTAGGTGTGTGAACAACGCCACGTCACTTACTTCTTGTGCCCTAGCTTTGTCATCTAGGGGTAACGAGAGAACCTATCTCACAGAGCTGCTGGGAGGGTCCTATGGTGTGCCTGCAATCCTGGCTAGGCCTCAGTACGTGTTAGCTTCGGTGTGAGGACCTGTGTCAAATGGGGGGGCACAGCAGGGTATAAGCAGGAGCAGGGTGGGGTGGGAGGGGGAGCAGAGTGGAGGGGAGGCAGACCCATGTACCAGTAAAGGACACTGATCTCCTCCTGAATCTGTCATATTGATTTCCTGGAGCCATCGAGAGAAACCATTCTGTTTAATCAATAGATGAAGGAGACTGTTTTCTTTCTGTTGACTTTGTCGCAATATCCATACTTTGTTATTCTCGTTTCTGTGATTATGTTGGGAGCAATCTTGCAAATGTATACTTAAAAAAATTTTTTTTAAACCTCACCTGACGATATGTTTTTATTGATTTTTAGAGAGAGAGGAAGTGGGAGAGAGAGAGAAACGTTGATGTGAGAGAGAAACATCAATCAGTTGCCTCCCTTATGCACCCTGACTGGGGATGGAACTGTAACCTAGGTATGTGCCCTGACGGGGAATCGAACCCACAACCTCTTGGTGTACAGGACAACGTTCTAACCAACTGAGCCACCTGGCCAGGTCACAGATGTATACTTTTAAAAAGTCCGTCCACAAACTAAAGTCTACCACTGTGGCACCTAGAAAACGAATCACTGTTTCATGTTCTGGTTTTCTTGCGAACGTCACAGCGCTTCAGGTGACAGTAATCCTTTGTCAAACACGTACCGCTGTCCTCTACCCTTCTTAGGAACTTTCTGTGGGGAAACCAAGAATCCGAGCTGCATTCGCTGTCCTTCAGATAGCTTCTCCAGCGCCAGCGGACAGAAGGCCTGTGACATATGCAGGCGGTGTGAAGGTATGACTCCGAGAGGTCTTCTCCATCCCACACATGCTGGGAAGCCAAGATCTTACTCCCTGGGTTCTGCTCTCTCCAAAGTCAGAGTCAGAGCCCTGATTCCTGTCAACAGGCAGGTCCAGTGAAATAATTTACTGCAACAGCAATTATGTGTGGATTGAGCTTGTATGTATGTGTGTATGTATGTATGTATGTTTGTATGTATTTTTAATCCTCACCCAAGGCTATTTATGTTCAGATAGAGTGGGAGGGAGATAGAGAGAAAGGGAGAGAGCGAGAAACATCGCCGTGAGAGGGACACATCGACTGGTTGCCTCCCGCACGACACGACCAGGGCTGGGGACAAGCTGCAACCGAGGTATGTGCCCTTGATTGGAATCGAACCCGAGACTCATTGGTCCACGGGCCGATGCTTTAACCACTGAGCCAAACCGGCCAGGGCTGGGTTGAGCTTTTAAATGTTAGAGGAAACATTCATTTGACAGGAGAGAACATTTTCATCAGCAAAATGTAAAAATGTCTTCTACTGGGACTCAGACGTAAACTCTGTGCTCTAAGGCCCCTGGGGACCTTTGGAGTGGTGTGCGCATGGTTTTGGTGGCAGAACGTAAATCTCCTTCCCGGACTCGGGGGTCAGGTGTGATGTCACCTTGGGGGCCCTGTAGGTGTTTTCAGGACGAAGAGGGTGTGCACCCCCACCAGCAACGCCGAGTGCGAGTGCATCCCAGGCTTCCACTGCCGCGAGCCCGGCTGTTCCATGTGTGAGCCGGACTGCAAGCAAGGGCAGGGACTCACCCCACACGGTAGGTGTGCCCTTCGTCAACCTACTGCAAGGTCGCTATCTAGACGCATGTCATTAGCTTAGGTCTTGCTCTTTTTGTTTTTTTTGTCTTTTTAAAATTTATTTGGCACAAATTCACTGTGACGAGTTCACAAGCTAGTAGCATACAAGATAATATCGCTCAATAAGGGAGGGGGTAAGAGGGCTGGGTGAAAGGTGAAGGGATTAAGCAAAGCGTAACAAAACCTCATACTCAGACAACAGTATGGTGATGACCAGAGGGAAACGGGGGTGGGGGGGGGAGAGGTAGAAGAGGGTAAAGGGGGATAAATGGTGATGGAAGGAGACTTGACTTGGGGCGGGGAACACGATACAATATGCAAATGATGGATCATAGAAATGTATCCCTGAAACCTGTATCATTTTATTAATCCATGTTACCCCCATACATTTAATAACATTTAAAAAAATCTCTTAATAAGCCAAATAAAGAAATAACATTCCAAATAAAAGGTAGATTAAGCACATTGTTATTCCAGGCAAGGGGAGATGAAGGCACGAAGTCCAAAATTAGTATGAGGTGCGCCTTTTTATGCTTGAAGGCGCTCAGGAGAGAGGGCGACCTACCAAGAGCTGAGTCCCAGTCACCAGTGCAGAAGTTAGGTCTTTGGGATATAAAATAAAGCAGAGATTTGTAGAACCTTAAAGCAGCAAGCAATGGATCAAGTCAAGTAGGTGATATTTACAAATGATTTTCAATCAATGGAGATCAGTTGAAATCACACGTGTTATTCAGCAGGACCGTGCATTTCCATACATTAGTCATCTTAGGGTTTGGTTTCAAGCGTCTGTGTAGATTGAATTAAGTTAACGACTGTATGATGTGATTATGCTCACCACAGGGAAAGTTGTGAAATGACGAATATTCTCCCTTTTTGATCATTGCTTTTTCAAATTTCCATGCCAGGTTGTAGAGACTGTTATGTTGGGACATTTAATGATCAGAAACACGGCACCTGTCGGCCCTGGACAGAGTATGTATAATTTCCTTTTACATATCAAATAAAGAAACTGGGTTAATTTTTCTTAAAGACAAAGAATGCTATCATTGAAGCTTTTTTTTTTTTTTTAATCCTCACCCGAGGACATTTTTGCACTTATCTTCAGATAGACTGGGAGGGTGAGAGGGAGGAAGAGAGAGAGAGAAACATCGATGTGAGAGAGACACAGTGAGTGGTTGCCACCCACACGACCCCAGCTGGGGCCGGGGACAAACTGCAACTGAGGTACGTGCCCTTAGCAGGAACCAAACCCAGGACTCTCCGGTCTGCGGGCCTAACCGGCCAGGGCTCATTGAAGCTTTTTAAAATCTATTGAGTATAGATATAGAAGAACGTCATGCTAGGCAGTGTGGGAACCTTACAGGGTAATAGCGACTTGATATGCAAAGTGGGCATTTTCCCCAGAAATGAGGCCCGAGCATCCAGATCAGAGCTGCCCGTAGGACTTTGCTACTGTCTGCCCAGGTGTTCTTCTGTGTCCTTCCGATCTCTGTGCTGCCTCTTACCTTCCCTGGTTAATCAGCTCACCTTTAAGTGTGCAGTGGCCAGCACTGAGAATGATGGGCAAGTATGCATACTCCCCTCGAAAACAACAGGTGCTTGGGTAAACAAGACCGTCACAGGGAGTGAAGACAGCTAACCGTGTCCACGGGAATATTCCTGGTGGTGTGATCTGGACTGGAACGGCTCCGGGTGTGGTCCGTGGACAGGTGCTCACCCAGTTTGTCGCTTGTCCACAGCAAGAGCACCATGGGTGTTAGGAGTAAGCATCTAGACACTTTGAAGGCAAATGGGCAATCATGTATACGTCAACTCTAACACAAATTTAGGTCTTGCCCTGGCCAGGTGGCTCAGATGGTTGGACCATCTTCCCACACACCAGAAGGTTGGAGGTTCAATTCCTGGTCAGGGCACATACCTAGATTTTGGGTTTTATCCCACGTCAGGGCACGTATGGAAGGCAACCGATCGATGTTTCTCTCTTACATTGATGTTCCTTTCTCACATCGATGTTTCTCTCTCTCGCTCTCTCTGTCTCTCCCTCTCCCCCTTCCTCTCTCTCTACTAAAATTGACAAACATATCCTCAGGTAAAAATTAAAACAAACAAACAGGTCTTGTATTGTAAATGCGTTTGCCCTTTTTTTCATTTGATTTTCTTGCTTAGAAAATCATTTTTAAAAATTATTTGACATTTACATTCTTATTATATTTTATAAAAGTATTGGTTCGAAACAGATCGGCAAGTTTGTGTTTATTTTAAAAAGTTCTTTCAACACAAATCATTCAGAACAGTCAAATGAGTCTGCATGGAAAGTGGGATTGAACTGGGTTTGGAGAAGGGGTGTGTTTGGGTTAGGTAAAGGGGCAAGGGAAAGACGTAAGGACCATGATGATGATGATGGTGGTGATGGTGATGATGATGATGATGGTGATGGTGATGGTGATAATGATGATGGTGATGATGATGATGATGGTGGTGATGGTGATAATGATGATGGTGATGGTGATGATGATGATGATGATGATGGTGATGATGATGATGATGATGGTGATGATGATAATGATGATGGTGATGGTAGTGATGGTGATGATGGTGATGATGGTATAATGATGGTGAAGATGGTGATGATGATGGTGGTAGTAGTGATGATGGTGATGGTGGTGATGGTGGTGATGGTGATAATGATGGTGATGGTGATGGTGATAATGATGATGGTGATGATGATGATGATGATGGTGATGATGATGATGGTGATGGTAGTGATGGTGATGATGGTGATGATGGTATAATGATGGTGAAGATGGTGATGATGATGGTGGTAGTAGTGATGATGGTGATGGTGGTGATGGTGGTGATGGTGATAATGATGGTGATAGCGGTGATGATGGTGATGATGATGGTGGTGATGATGGTGATGATGATGGTGAAGATGGTGATGATGATGGTGGCGATGGTGGAAGTGGTGATGATGATGGTGATGATGATGATGGTGGCTACCATTTATTGGGAGTGAGTCGGACACATGAAAGTGTGTCACTAGGGTCATTTGTTTGCTTTTCAAAACAGTCCTGGGAGCATGTGTATCTTATTTTGCAGATGAGGAAACTGAGATTTCCTAACTTGCCCAAGGCTGTTCTGCAAAGAGCAGACCCAGGGCTCAAATTCTGGTCTGTCTGATGACAACGCATCATAGGGTTAGGAACTCCTAAGCCTTATGCTGGGCGGTCTGTCCTCCGTATGTGCCAGAGGTGGTCAAATATGTTTAAGAAGTTGGGGTGGAGGGTAAGAGACTAACCAGGCCAAACAGAGGTGTCCTGGGACAAGGCACCTCAGCCTCGAAAGGAAGACGAATCCAGCTGGGAGGGTCGAGTGCGGTGCACCATGGAGAACCGTGAACGCTGGGGGAAGCCAGGTGGTCCAGCGCACGTTTGTCGAATATCTTGGTGAACCCACACCCACACATCTCTGTGACTAGGCTGCCTTACTGGTGGAAAATGTCAATGTTTTTCATTAGAATGATCCGTATCTAAATTAATTATTTGAACTCTTTTCATTGGCCTGTCTAAGCTGTTCTTCGGCTGGGAAGACGGTGCTGGTGAACGGGACAAAGGAGAGTGATGTGGTGTGTGGGCCAGCTTCAGCCGACTCCCCTCCAGGCGCACCCTCCACCACCGTGCCCGCCCCTGCGCCAGGGCCAGGTTTGTTTCCATCCTGTCAAGGTGACTGTGCCACGGCTGTCCCCACTGGGCTCGGGCTCGCTCCAACACCGCGAGGCCTTACGCTCTGCCTACAAGCACCTCCAGTCTGCCCTCTCTTCCCTGGCCTCTCGGCACCTGTTTCTAGGTGCTTGCCGTTTAGTCTGAGACACACATGGGGAGGCAGCGCGAGGTGAGACTCTGCTCAAACAGTCCACACCTTTACTGACGCCAAGGACAGCGGAGTATCGAGTCCTGTATTTTCTGTGTGAAATACAGAAAGGCCAAATATAGAAAAGCCAAAGCACTTACTACTTTTTGTGGGCCTCCAGGAAAATTATTAAGGTTTAAAAGTTTTCTTTTAAAAAATTATTATTATTATTATTATTGTTTTTAAATATGTTTTTTTAATGGATTTTTTTAGAGAGAGAGGAAGGGAGAGATAAAAACATCAATCGGCTGCCTCCCGCATGCCCCCACTGGGGACTGAGCCCACAACCCAGGCATGTGCCCTGATTGGGAATCGAACCGGGTCCTCTCAGTCCATGGGATGATGCTCAATCCACTGAGCCACACCAAGAGGTCGCAGGTTCGATTCCCAGTCAGGGCACATGCCTGGGTATAGGGCTTGAGCCCCAGTAGGGGGCGTGCAGGAGGCAGCTAATCGATGTTTCTCTCTCATCGATGTTTCCATCTCTCCTTCTCCCTCCCCTCCTCTCTAAAAGTCAATAAAAACATATTTTAAAAAATAAAATAAAAATTTTCTTAACATGCAGGCAAGTTGACCAAGTTAGCTGGTGGGAGATGCCCAAGGACCCACCCTTCTCCTCCTGCTGAGGGGTTTGCAAACGTCAAGGCCAATGTCAATGTCAAGGTCAAGGTCAATGTCAGTGTAAGAAGTCCACTTGCAGCACGACACGGCTGCATATGCCTCTCCTGTCCCTTTCTTCAAGGTCTCCGCCCCACGATCAGCATCTTCTTCCTCGCACTGGCGACGACCGTGGCCCTGTTCCTGGTGTTCTTCTTCACGATCCGCTTCTCCGCTGCCGCGCGGGGCAGGAAGAAACTGCTGTACATATTCAAACAACGTAAGGCCGCGGACACGTGTCGGACGTGCGCTCCTCCCCGCGAGGCTGCTTCCAGTAGGAAGGAAAAGATGGTGATTCGTTTAAGTTGCGGAGACTAGATTAGCACGGCACTGCGGTTATCCAGCACAGGCGACTTTGCCCCCAGGGGACGTTTGGTGACGTCAGGAGACAGTTTCGGTTGTCACTCCCTGGGGGGCTGGGGGGATGTAGTGGCATCTACTGAGTGGCCGGGGATGCTGCTAAATGCCCCGCAGTGCCCAGGCCGGCCCGCAGCGGTTGTCCGGCCCCAGATGTCAATAGTGCCGAGGCAGAGAGACTGGGTGACAGCAGAACATAATCCAAGGGTTCCAGGAAGATGACAGTGTAAGCATGTGCAGTCTCAGATAACTGTGTAGGCGTGTGCATGTGTGCACGTGTGTGCGGCCAGTCAGCTGTGTACACAAGAATCAGAAAATAAGGTTTGCCCCGTCGGGCCCTGCTCCTCGGGCTGGTAGTGGCCTGACCTGAGGCAGACCGGCCGGGTGAGGGGGCATCGGGCACTCAGAGGGGGTCTGAAGTGGGTTTAACGAAATGGGTTATTATAACACCAATCTGGGTTAAACGAGAAACTGCCTTCACTGGACTAAGATACTTTTTCTGTGTGGAACTTGGCGAGAGTCAGAATTCACTAAATGAAACTTATTTATTCAAAAAAGGTTATAGCCCTGGCCGGTTTGGCTCAGCGGTTAGAGCGTCGGCCCGCGGACCAGGGAGTCCCAGGTTCGGTTCCCCCTAAGGGCACGCACCTCGGTTGCAGTTTGTCCCCGGCCCTGGTTGGGGTCGTGTGGGTGGCAACCAGTCGATGTGTCTCTCTCACATCGATGTTTCTCTCTCTCTTTCTTCCTCCCTCTCTCCCTCCTGCTCTATCTGAAGATAAATGCAAAAATGTCCTCGGGTGAGGATAAAACAAACAAACAAACAAAAAACAAAAAAGGTTATAGATGGGGGCAGCCTGTTTTTCGTCCTCATGGAAGACAGAACCGTAGATATAGGCTAGCCTTGATAGAAGGGATTCGTCCACAGGAGTGCCCTGAGAGCCCTATGCTATAACCAGAAGCGTTAAAAATACATCAGGGACTGCATCAGGGAAGTCTTATCTAAGGAGGCACTACACTAATTTGTATAAAGGTCTTTTGAAAATAACACCAAATCTTTTTACACTGTGCAATATAACATATAGGAATCAATGCATCTTTGTAAAGAAAGTTTAACAAATGGTTGTAAAACAAACACCTGCTTTACCCTACTCGGGTTGAGAAACGAGGTTATCTGCTCCCCGGAAGCCCTGCATGTCCTTCCAGATGAAACCCTCTACGCTCTCACTGAAACCTCTCCTATAAACCTCCCCACCAGTGCTAACCACATCGAGAATTTTCTGGTAGTCACTTCCTTGCTCTTTTCTATGGTTTTACTACCTAACAACACAGTTTAATTAGGCTGCCTGTGAACTTCTTACAAGTGAAATCACATGTATCTATTCCATATTTTCTATATCTATTCCACATCTGCCACCTTTCAGGCAACATTGTATCACTATGATCCATCCATGTGTTGCATTTACCTTGGTTGATTTCCATTGTTGGATATTCTTCTATTGAGTGACTACATCATTGTTTGTTGATCCCTTCCAATATTTATGGACACTTGGGTTATTTCAACTTTGGGGCTATTACAGACAATGATGTTCCAATATTTTTGTCTACTTATCTCAGTACACACAAGCACATGTTTCTTTGTGTTTTTGTTGTTGTCTGTTTGTTTTTTATAACCTAGAAATAACATTGTTGGGTCCTCAGTAGATACACCAAACTGTTTTTCCAGGATTGTAGGATCCCCATTTCCACTTGCCCAGCAGCCTAGGAGAGTTCCTTCTGCTCCAATCCTTGCTAACGCTTGGTGTTGACTTGTATCTATCTGATGGGTGGATAGTCGATCTCATCGTGGTTTGAATTTGCATTTCCCCGATTTCTAGTGAGATGAGACTTTTTTCATGTTATATTAGCCATCTGGATTTCCTCTTCTGCGAGTGCCTGATCAAATCTTCTGAGCATTTTTCTATTGGGTTGCCCGTCCTTTCCTTATTCATGTACAGGGATCCTCAGAGTGCTGTTCAAACACTGCAGACAGTTTTCCACTCTGTGGTTGGCTCGTTGCTCTCCTTTTGAGGTCGACACCTTTGATTTAAACCTCTACGCTCTCACTGAAACCTCTCCTATAAAGAACGAATCTTCCCATCTTCACCCAAATGGCAATAAAGTTCTTCATAAAATGATTTCAGAAGTATTTATGAGTAATTAGTGAGTTGCAGTGGAACTGCATTCCATTTTAAAAAACATTTTTTTAGGGCATTTTAGAAAGTTTCTGTTTTGAGATCATTTTAGATTCACAGGAAGTTGTAAAGACAGTGACATTCACGAGGTTACAGTCTATGTAACTATGGTACACTATCAAAACCGGGCAAGTGACGTTGGCATCGTGTGTGTATACTTGGTTTTTTGTTTGTTTGTTTGTTTTATTTATTTTTTGTTAATCTCCCCTCCTCGAGGATATTTTTCCACTGATTTTTTTAGTGGAAGGGAGTGAGTGAAGAAAGAGAGAAACATCGATGTCAGAGAGACTCATAGATTGGTTGCCTCCGCATGACCCTGACTGGGACCAGAAATCAAACCTGAAACCCAGGTACGTGCCCTTGACTGGGAATTGAACCCGTGACCTTTTGGTCCACAGGCCGACACTCTAACCACTGAGCCAAACTGGCCAGGGCTTGTCTGTTCACCCGAGGATATGTTTTTACTGATTTTTGAGAGAGAAACATCAGTCAGTTGCCTCTGTCCCAGCCCCGACAAGGAATTGAACCCTCAACCTTTTTGGTGTATGGGACGATGCTCCAACCAACCGAGCCACCCAGCCAGGGCTGTGTGTGTGTATACTTGTATGTCATTTTTGTCACCAGAATCAGGTGGCTGTATTTGGGTGGGGGCTGTTTCTGGTTTCTCTCTTCGGTTCCACTGATCTACATGTTTCTTCTTCGGCCAGTGCCACACAGTCTGGATGACTGGAGCTATAAAACATCTTAAAGTTAGGTAGAGGTTAGCCCTGGCCAGTTTGGCTCAGTAGTTAGAGCACTGGCCAGTGGATCAAAGAGTCGAGGGTTCAATTCCAGCCAAGGGCACGTACCTTGGTTGCGGTTCGTCCCCGGCCCTGGTTGGGGTCGTGCGGGAGGCAACCAGTCAATGTGTCTCTCACATCGATGTTTCTCTCTCTCTCCCCCTTCCTCCCTACCTCCCACTCTACCTGAAAATCAATGGAAAAATATCCACGGGTGAGGATTAAAAAAAAAATTGGGTAGAGGTTAGAGTGATTCCTCCCACTTTATTCTTTTTCAAAATCATTGTAGCTATTCTAGTTCCCTTGCATTTCCATATAATGTTCAGATAATCTTGTATGTACCTACAAAGTCAGCTGGGATTCTCACAGCAATTGTGTTAAACCTGTTCATCAGTTTGGGGAGAATCGACGTCTTTACCATGTTAAGTATTCCGATCCGTGTCTCTACATTTATTTCTATTGCCCTTGGTTAATTTCATCATCATCTTGTAGTTTTCAGCATACATGCCCTGCACATGTTTTGTTAAATTTAGGTCTTAGAATTTAAGTTTTTAAACTGTAAATGGTATTTATCCTAAAATTTTATCACCATGTGTTCATCGCTAGTATATAGGAATATAATTGATGTTTGTAGATTGATTTTGTATCCTGTGACTTTTTTCTGAACTCATTTATTAGTTGTAGGAGTATTTTGTAGATTTCTTGAGATGTTATCTGCAAATAAGGAAGTTTTATTTTTTTTTCTCTATCTGTATGCTTTTTCTTTCTTTTTCTTGGTTTATTGTGCTGGCTAGACCTTCCAGCACCACGTTGGATAAGAGTGGTGGGTGCACACCCTCGCATTGCTTCTGATTTTAGGGGGAAAGCATTCAGTTTTCACCAGTAAGTATGATGTGAGCTGTAGACTTTTAGTAGACCTTTCTTTCTTTTTTTTACCCTCACCTGAGGATATGTTTTTATTGATTCTTACAGAGGAAGAGAGAGAGAGAAATAACAACATTGATGTGAAAGAGAAACATCAGTCGGTTGCCTCCTGCACATGTCCTGACTGGGAATCGAACCCACAACCTTTCGGTGCGTGGGACAATGCTCCAACCAGCGGAGCCACCTGGCCAGGGCTGGGGGATGTTCTTGATCGAGTTGAGGAAGTTTCTCCTCTATTTCTAGTTTTCTGAGTGTTTTAAGAATTGTGAATGAGTGTCGAATCACGTTACATGCTTTCTCTGCATCAACTGATACGATCGTGTGATTTTTCTTCTTGATCCTGTTAGGATGATGGGTTCCATACATTCAGCTTTGAATATTGAGCCAGCCTTGCATCCCTGGACTAAACTCTGCTTGCTCATAGTATATAATCCCTTTTCTAAGTTGCAAAATTCTATTTGCTAATATTTTGTTAAGAATTTTGGTAGCTATATTCCTGAGGGGTATTAATGTATATTTTCCTTTCCTTTTCTTTTTTTTTTTAAATACTTTTTCTTTATTGAGTTTAGAGAGAGAGGAAAGGAGAGGGAGAGAAAGAGATAGAAACATCCATGAGAGAGAACATCAATTGGCTGCCTCCTGCATGCCCCCCACTGGGAATTGGGCCTACAACCTGGGCATGTGCCCTGACCGGGAATCGAACCAGGACTTCTTGCTGCATGGGTCGATGCTCAACCACTGAGCCACACCAGCCGGGCTATTTTCCTTTTCTAGTATTGTCTTTGTCTGATTTTGGAATAATACTGGTTTCACAAAATAAGTTGGAACATGACACCCCATTGATATTTCTGAATGTCTTGCGAGTTTTTCATAAATTCTTGGAGACAGTGCAATTGCTGGGTTTTGGTTATTATTATTATTATTTGTAATAATAAGCATGTAAAATTGGGGTAGGGCCTATTGTTTTGTCAGGCTATAAAAATATCTGCTCAGGATTAAAAGTTGCTCAGCAGGGACACAAATACTTCACAGTAACACGTGAAAGAAAACCTGGAAGCTAGTGCATAAATCAGTCCCCACCAACAGAGGGGGCGTATCGCTACATCTAGCATTTCACACAGAAGAACCTGTCTAGTGTGCCTTCCGAGTAACCCTCGTGGAAACTACAGTTCTGATCGGGACGTGACACATTTGGTGCATTAGTGATTCATGCCCAGGAGTATTTTTAGCCATATAAAGATAAAGAATATATTCTTCCAGGACCAATAAAAACATTTGGTCAAAAGAAAAAAAAATCTTTATTTATTTATTTTTAAATATGTTTTTATTGATTATTTTTAGAAAGAGAGGAAGGGAGAGAGAGCTAGAAACATCGATGTGAGAGAGAGACAGTGATCAGCTGCCTCCTGCACGCCCCCTACTGGGGATCAAGCTCATAACCCGGGCATGTGCCCCGACCAGGAATCGAACCGGGACCTCTCAGTCCATGGGATGATGCTCAATCCACTGAGCCACACTGACCGGGCAAAGAAAACGATCTTACATCATTCTGAGAAATGCACCCATGCCATGACCTCTCTTGTGGATAAGTTGGTTAGAATTAAAGTAGAGAATGTTTGCCCAGCCGGTGTGGCGCAGTGGATGGAGCGTCATCCCATGGACTGAGAGGTCCCGGTTTGATTCCCAGTCAGGGCACATGCCCGGGTTGTGGGCTCGATCCCCAGCAGGGGGCGTGCAGGTGGCAGCCCATCGATGTTTCTATCTCTCCCTCCCTTCCTCTCTTTCTAAAATCAATAAAGAAAAATATATTTTAAAAATACTTGTTAAAAAAGTTTTAAAAATAATAGTGAAGTGGAGAACGTTTGCTGCTGAGAGGTGTTGGCTCCAGGACTGTGAGCTCTGGAAAACGAGCATGCCGTGATTCAGACACACAGCCCACGGTGAGTGCCTTGGCGTTACTTTGCAGCATTCGTGAAGGCCGCGCAGACCGCCCAGGAGGAGGACGGCTGCAGCTGCGGGTTTCCCGAGGAGGAGGAGGGCGAGGAGCAGAAGCTGTGAGCGCCGCTGGGGTGCTTCTGAGAAGACCCAAAGGAGAAGTCGGAGTGATCCCACCACCAGATCGTTCTATGCTGAAAATGCCATCCCAGATAACACCCAGATGACCCCCGACGATTCTAAATGCTGACGCGTGTGCCTTGGAAAATGTACCACCTTCGACAGGACAGAGCTGGTGGGAAAGGGGCATTTTCTAGACAGTACTTGACGGGTTTGGGCTTGTTTCTTTCTTTCTTTTTTTTTAATTCAAAGAGAATTCTATTTGACATTGAATCCAGTGTCCCAGCCTGGCCTGGGGCCCCCCGTCCTTGCCTCTGCTGCCTGGGTCCTACCCGCTCCGAGCCGGGGCTTGCATTTCATTTTATTCTTACAAACTTTAAAAACAATATTTTATACACATAAATTAATAAATGAAACACCCAACCAGAGAGCTGGAGCAGGGGTTGCCAGGTGCCCTGGGCCCACTCCGAGACACCCTGACCCACCCTGTACCTTCAGAGGGCTCAGGAGCTAAGAATAGTTTTTATGTGGTTTTTAAAACCAAAGGAAGAATAATGTCTCATGACATGTCGAATGATGGAGTTATGGGAACACAGAGCCGCGCATTGTTCACTTACTGTCCAAGGCAGCCTCGGGGTCGCCGCAGTGGCCGGACACAGCCTAGGACATGTGCTGGCTGACCCCGCAGGGGGCCACCGCCAAGGTTGGAGGGCCCTCTGTGGGCGGCTTCTCTCCCTCATCTTGTCCTACTTCCACCCCACCCCCGGGCAACCTCTCTGAGGAATGTTGGGTCTATTACTTTGTTATAGAATTATACACTCTAAACTGTTCTATTTCGTTTTGTCTGTTTTTGAGGTTTCTGGAAATGGTAGCGCACTGTGGAGACTTGTGACTTGCTTTCGTGACTCAGAATTGTATTTATAAGACTCTTCCACGCGGTGGTGTGTAGCTGGAAGGCATTCGTTTTGATGGCTGTGTAATTCTGCGAATAAACTATAATTTATCAATCCATTTTCTCCCAAAGGATATGTGCGTTGTTTCCAGGTTTTGGCAGTTTTGAATAACATTGCTAGGGATGTTCTTTTATGTTTCCTTTATGCGAAATTTCTGGCTCTTAGGGCCTACGAACGTTCAACTTTACGGACTAGTACCCACATCAGCAGGGCTGTGCTAACTTATGCAGAAATAACAAAGACCCCCAAACCTCACGGATCACATAACACAACACAGGTGCTTTTCTTGCTGTCCTTCCGTGCCCACCGCAGGCTGGCCGCGGCTCTCCCTGGGACTCGGCGGAGGGAGCATTCTCTGCTGGGGACGTCGGCGCTCTCCTGGCACGGGGACAGACTTGGCCCACATGCAGTTGGTTAGATTCTAGCCTTTAGAGAAAGTCACCCAGCCCAGCTGGGCATCAATAGGGCAGAAAGTATCACCGTCACAGAGGGAGGCAGAAAGTATTTCTGCACGACGGAAAGGCCACTGTGGTGACAGATTGCTTCCCAGAGGAGCTGTTCTCACTGTGCTCTTGTCAGCAGCACATACGTCCATGGATCCCCCCCCTGGTACCATCAGACTCAATATTGCCAGTCCTGGTGGGTGTAAGAAGGCATCTCGCTGTGGTCTGATTTTGCATTTCTTTGATTACTAACAAGCATCTTGTCATTTCAGGTCCTTTTCGACCCTTTGTGCTTCTTTTTTGTGAAATGCTTGCTTATGCTTTTTGCTCATTTTAAAAACACACTTGTTTGTCTCTTTCTTATTGATGCCTAGAAATTCTTCATATAGTCTAGGTAATAACCACTGGTCACATATATGTGTTATCAACATCTGCTTTGTTTTTTTCTCTTTTTCTTTTCTTTTTCTTTTTTTTTTTTGTATGTGCCCCTAGCGGGAACCGAACCCGGGACTCTCTGGTCCGCAGGCCGATGCTCCAACCACTGAGCCAAACCGACCAGGGCAGTTTTTTTCTCTTTTTCAATTGTATCATTCTGGTAATAAGAGGGAAAGTTCTTTGCCCGGCCGGTGTTGCTCAATGGTTTGAGCATCGTCCCATGGACTGAGAGGTCCCGGTTCGATTCCCGGTCAGGGCACATGCCCGGGTTGCAGGCTTAATTCCTCCAATCCCCGTTAGGGGGCGTGCAGGAGGCAGCCAATTGATGTTTCTCACATCGATGTTTCTCTCTCTCTCTCCCTTCCCCTCTCTCTAAAAAATCAATCAATAAAAACATATTTTAAATATATGTATTTTTAAAAAAAGAGGGAAAGTTCTTTATTTAATTTGGTTAAATTCACAACTCATTTCTTATTTGGTTACAGCTCTTTGTTTCCTGTTCATAGAAGCCCTTCCCTGCCCCAATATCTTAAAGATAATTCTTCCCATTTGATTCTAGAAGTGTTTTGTCTTTTGTATGTAAGTCTGACCTATCAGGAATGAGTTTTGTGTAAGCTGTGAGCTAATGACTCGGTTTTGAGTCTGGCACATGGATTGCCACAGTCCAGTCCCATCTATTCGTTTATCCAGTGGTCCACCTCTTTCCCAAGGATCCGCCTCTCCGCCCGTCACTCAGCCAGTTTCCACAGACCCAAGGGCTGGTTTCTGTTCCATTGGTCCCTTTGCACTGTCTTTGTTCTGGTAGCTTTAGAATAGCTCTTGATATCTGACAGGACAGGTCTTTAATCCCCCCCCCCTTTTATTGAATTTATTGGGGTGACACAGGTTAAGAAAATGATGCAAGTTTCAGGTGCACAGTTCAACACACCTCATCTGTACACTGTATGGGGTTCACCAGCCTGCCTCCTTCCATCACCCCTCATCTCCCCGTACCTGCTGTCATCTTTGATCTGGACTTCAACTTCAGCAACATTCCAAGAAAATCACTACCTGAAAAAGTCAGTGAAATCATGGGTATTCCTCCCCCTTCTTTAAAGAATATATTTTCTTATGCTTTGGCGTGTGATCTAATTATATGTGCTCAGAAAATATTTGTTGTTTTAATCGAAATAAAGTACATTCACTTCTATTTCAATCTTGCACAAGAATACCGTCATTGGTGGTACAATCCTTTCAAAATAGGAGGCAGCCCCGGCCGGTGTGCTCGGTGGTTAGAGCGTCGGTCCGCACAGTGAAGGGTCTTGGGTTGGATTCCTGGCCAAGGGCACATACCTGGGTTGGAGCACATGCAGGAGGCACCCAGTGAGTCTCTCTCTCTCTCTCTCTCTCTCTCTCTCTCTCTCTCTCTCTCCCCTTTCCTCCTTCCCTTCCACTCTCTGTAAAAATCAATGGAAAAATATCCTCAGGTGAGGATTAACCAAAAAAAAAAAAAAAAGAAAAGAAAATAGGAGGCAGAGCAGAGCTTAGGGAGTTTGCAGAGTCCTTTTCAGAAACAGGGCTAAGTGATACCTGGTATTTTTCTCCCCCATCCAAATCACAATGCTACAGATTCTAATGTGGCTTCCCCTTCTGGCTTGGGACACCTGGCACTTAATCCTGTTGTCTTTTATCCACACACACAAAAGGTAACTCACCTTGACTCATAAACACAGAAAATCCAGTTTATCCTGCTTCTCTGGCAGAGGCTTTTTTTTTTTAAATCACACACTGACTGTGTGATGGTTTTATCACAGATTTTGCTATAACGTGTAAAAGTCCTCAGTGAAAAACACAGGCCTTTGGAATTTGAGTCATTTCCCCCCTAAAGGACAGTTAACGAAGAAAGAAAAGCAAGACAGAATGAAATGATCCTCTTTGGGGGTTCAAGGAGGAAATCCAATCGTGAAGCTTCATAGAAACGTACATTCATTTCTGTGATCAAAAGGAACGGCCACACTGAGGGCGACACACGTTGGAAACGGTTTTCTCAGCGTGTAAAAACAAGCTTAGGTTATTTCTGAAGCAAATTTTTATTTTCTTCTGGGGTGGAAGATTTCACTCTGATGGAAACTTTTGATCGGAGGGGCGTCTGGCTACCGCAGTGGGTGTCTTCCTCCTCTGCGGGCAGGTCTTTCCACTGGTGGGTGGGATGGGCCCATGGACCACAGCTCGCTGAGCGATGTGTGGTCTGTGGTGGCACCAGGAGTGCGATCGTTATCTCTGTTTCTAAAAAGGACGCTGTAATAACACACGAAGCTTAACGTCTTCCAACACAAATCTAAGAAAAATAAAACTTATTTGGAAAACAACTCTACAACACGCTGGCGGCGTGACGTCGCGAAGGCCGCCGCTGAGATAAGGTGCCGTCTGGGTGAGCCCCGGCGCAGACTTCAGTGCCGGGCGTGTGCTCCGAGTCGGGCCGGGATCCTTCTGCTCCCATCAACTGACTTAGGAGTCACATCCAAACGAATCCTGTTTTGATATCAATATTGATTCCAATAGCTGTTTTGCAAATTGATTGCCACGGAAGCCCTTCGAACCTGCCTGTTAGGAATTCATTGAAGAGGCTGATTGTGACAAACCCGTGGAAGGGGCTGGCTCTGAGATACCAGGGACCCTTCACTGAGCTGGGCGCTCAGCACGGGACACCAGGCAGGGGCCCAGAGACCAAGGGCCCACCTGCCACAGAGGGCTCCGAGTCCAGGGGGCTGACGAGCACCACCTGATAAGAGACACGGAGGCCGCAGGACTTACTGTGTGCCGGGATGGGCCCTGCTGGCCTCCAGGAGCTCAGGCCGGTGCGGAGAGCCCGCCGGAGCCTGCGCTGGGCAGGGACCGCTTGGGAGGGGTGGCGTCCTGGGGATGACAGGAGAGACATCAGCCTCTGTGTTTCCCAGAAGGAGCAAGGGGCCAGGGCAAGGGGCGAGGGTTGGGGCTGGGATGGAGGGCAGATGAAGGACACTGCGGGGTCCGCAGGCACCAGATCTTATAAGCTGCTAAGAGGCTCGGATTTTAAACGATGGACGGGGGAGCCAGGGAAGGGATTTGACTGGATTTGAGTATCAGGAAAATCTCCCCGACTGCGTGAGGAAAGCGGATTGGAGTCTGGGGCTCCCCCAGGTGAGGGACGGATCTGGGGTGGGCCTGTGGCAGACAGACAGACATGAGCAGAGGAAGGACGATGGGCCAGGAACGGAAGGCCACCAGGGTGGAAAGTCCCAGGTGAAAACGAGGACCGCGCCTCCAGGGTGACCCCCGCCCCCCCCCCACATGTTGCTGCTGGTGCAGTTCAGACCCTGACTTTCACATCCTGGTGGTCATGCTGTGTGGCCCCTCCCCTGACCTGTCCTCCCCTGGCGTTTTGCTAGTCATGCGGATAGACCCCCTTAGAGGGGACCGAACACGCAGGACAATAGCCCTTGAGCATTAAGCCCCCAGGACACTGTGGGTCTGACCTGCATCACATACGTCTAGGCCTCAGTGTGTTTCGGCTCCAGGCCCAGGAAAGCAGCAACACCAGACGCCATGGCTGCCTCAGGCCCAGCTGCACCGACTGACCCCTGCCCTGGTGCTGACCAATCAGCGGAGACCACGACCCTGAAAGGACACACCTGGAGCCGATGCCTAGTCTACTGGGATCCTCCAGGGAAACACCTTGGGCCAGAGGGCCGGTTCTCCGCAGCACACCTGGGCCTTTCCCCACCTCCTTCCCCAGGGCCCAGGGCCCTTCTTCTCCTCTGTAACGTTTCCTGGGCCCATTTCTTCCACAGCTCACTTCTACCTCTGTGACCTTCTATTTTTATTTTAAAATATGTTTTTATTGATTTTTTTAGAGAGAGAGGAAGGCAGAGAGAGATAGAAACATCCATGTGAGAGAGACACATGGATCGGCTGCCTCCCGCACGCCCCCTACTGGGGATGGAGCCCGGAACCCGGGCACGTGCCCTGACCGGGAATGGAACCGGGACCTCTCAGTCCGTGGGACGACACTCAATCCACTGAGCCACACCGGCTGGGCACACCTCTGTGACCTTCTAAATAAACTTTCTTAGAGTTGAGTCTTGGCTCTGAATATTTTCTTAGCCAGCACTCAAACACCAAGGTCTGGTCTGACCCCATGGGTCTGACACCTGGTGCCGCTTTGCCGTCGACAGATCCTGGCTTGGGCCTCTGGGGGGCAGGGTACCATCTGCAGAACCAAGACCCGGTGGAGGAAGGAGTCCACCGATGTTCCATGGGGACAGCTTCCGTTCTGCAAGATGAAGAGACGTACGGGTGGACGGGGTGATGGCTGCAGGACAGGGTGACTGTGTTTCGTGCCCCTGGGCTGCGCACCTACAAACCGTGAAGATGTCCGGCCAGCGTGGCTCAGTGGTTGAGCGTTGACCCATGCACCAAGAGGTTGCTGGTTCAATTCCCGGTCAGGGCACATGCCCAGGTTGTGGGCCTGATCCCCAGTGGGGGGCATGCAGGAGGCGGCCAGTCGATGTTCTCTCTCATTGATGTTTCTGTCTCTCTCTCCCTCTCATTTCCTCTCTCTGTAAAATCAATAAAGGGAAAAAAATTTAAAAACAAAAACAAAACAACTGTGAAGATGACACATTGACGGTCATGTATAATTCACCACGATGTTGAAAAATAGTGTTTTTTCAATGTTAAGGGCAGAGACTGAGGCCGTTCTGTTCCCTGCTGTCTCCCCAGCACCCAGCACAGTGCCCAGCACATAGCAGTTGCTCAATAAAGGCACAATGAATGGTTTCACTCCTGGGCGGCCAGGGAGCACATCCCACAAGCTGGCCGCGTAGGCATTCGCGTCTGTTCTCCATTTCCTTCTCGCCTAATGAAGTGCTCAGGAGAGATTTCTAAGAAGTATCCCACGAGACAGAATACACTTTCCCCCCAAACTGTTACATAGAAGTAAAAACTCAAGAAAAACCAGACCGGCTAAGAACAGGTCTGCTCTCATGCAGGGAGCCCCCCCCAGCCACCAGCCATTTCCCTTCTTTCTGCAGCTGCAGCCAGCCCCCCAGCTCCAGCTCGGCCCTCTGTCCCGCCAGGTGGGCTCAGGGCCACATTTCCAGGGATTTTCACCCAAACAATCCCCAGAATCACACGTGGCATGTAATTATGCTTAGATACACCTCATTTGAAGGCCCTAGCTTTATTTTTATAACTTTAATGTTTTATTAGACAAATCGTTTTGAAGACAATTAGGAAATACTTATACATTTAAAACATAGTAACCCCAGCATGTGCCCGCGGCCTTCGCAGCAGAGGACGGGGCTGTCGGCGGCCTGCAGGATGCTCGTGGGATCGGCAGCCCCGGTCAGAGCTCATGACAGCAGGGAAAGGATCGTTCACATTTTCTTTCTTTTTTTTAAATCCTCACCCGAGGATATTTTTCCATTTACTTTCAGATAGAGCGGGAGGAAGGGAGGGAGAGAGAGAGAGAAACATCGATGGGAGAGAGACACATCGAGTGGCTGCCTCCCACATGACCCCAACCAGGGCCGGGGACAAACCGCAGCCGAGGTACGTGCCCTTGACCGGAATCGAACCTTCAACTCTTGGGTCCGCGGGCCGTCGCTCTAACCGCTGAGCCAAACCGGCCAGGGCGATCTTCCATATTCTCTCATTTCTTCTAGGACAATCCATCTAACTATTGAACCACAACTTTCCAATCCCTATCCAAGGGAGGAAATTCAACATTTCCTCTGCCCGTCCCAGGCATATCCTATTTCAGAGCGACCTCCTTGCCCTCACCTCCCTCCCTCTCCCTTCCTGTCTTTCTCTTGCCATCACTCCGTGTGACCGTCAGCTCTCTGCGTGCTGGCGTTGACTCTTGTAACCCTCGACCTTTCAGGTTTCACGAGGAGCTCCGAAGCAGACGGAACCTGGAAAGAATAGACACCCTGCACCACAAGAGGGCAGCAGATAGCCCCGGTCCAGATGTCTGGCTTGGCACCCAGGGGAAAGCGCTGGGCGGGACAGGAACCGGTCCGAGCCCCTGCCTCTCGGGCGGAGGAGGGAGCCGTCCGCGACCATGGAGCTAGCCGCCCGGGTCTGCTCTCCCCAACGTGAACCTGTCCCCAAATAAAGGAGGATGAAATCGGAGGCACCGTATTAGGGACACCCTTCCCCAGTGATTTAGGAGTCTAACGATTACGTAGAAATCACCAGAAGAAAGACAACACGTGTCACGGACAGGAAATGAGAGCAGGGCAAAAGCCACACTGACAACCAAGAGCCCTACGGTCAGGACGGACGCTGCGTTCCCCTCGCCCCAGACAACGATCCCTTCCCTGTCCCTCCCAGCTCGCTGGCGCCTCAGTGACTCCTCAGGCCAAGACACTGCTTCCAGACACAGCCATCGTCGGCGTCAAGAACGACGCCCGAGTCGCACCCTCCACCCGTGGTTCGAAGAGGCAGGAGACCAGCGTGTTCACCTCCTTTGTCCTAGACGTCGTGTCTTGGATGAGATGGCCAGAGGATGGCCAGCAGCCAGACCCCTGCGTTGGCTCCTGCAGATACGGGGCCGTGGAGCAGAGGCGGCACTGAACAGGGAGAGGGAGCGACAGACAGGAGGGCTTTTCGGGAAATGCAGCTCCGACCTTGTTACTGAATGAACCCTGGCTGAAAAGGAGAACAGTGACTCACTGATGACAAATGTCAGGTGGAGGCTGGTGCCGATGGGGCGGGGTGGGGTCAGGAGCACGGGGGCCCAGCCAGCTCCAGGGGCTGGACGAGGAAGCCGGAGCGGCTAAGGGCTTCGTTGGAGCTGTCGCATTCCAGGGGGACGTGCCGTCCACGTGACAGTGAGCCCCATCACTGGAGACAGGTGAGGGAAGAGGACGAGGGAGACAGGCGAGGACCATACACACGAGACGTAAAAGCTCAGTGCAGCCTCACACGTGCCCCACCGAAGGAAGGAAGAGGTCAGGTTCGGGGGTTATTTTTATCTCTCCGATGGAGAGAAGTGCTTAACATTTTCATTTCGTTAATGGGCCTCTTCTTCATGTGATACTGTGATTTATAATGAGGAATATAAATATTGGTCTCTGTCTCCCATTCCTGACACAGAACTCCGGAAGCCCTGGCAGTTGCCTGGTGACAGGGGCGTCTCTTGTTCCGACGAGGTGACTCTGGGTGGCTCCTCCACGGAGCTGGTCACTGAGGCCAAGCCCTGATCAGAACGTGGACATTTTCAGCCCCGCCTCCCATTGCCGTGAGAAGGGAGAGGGGCTGAAAATGGGTTAATGATTGGCCCTGCCTGTGAGGAAGCCTCCTCAAATCTCAACAGTACAGGGTTCGGAGAGCTTCCAGGTCGGTGAACACGTCCACACGGGAAGGTGATGCAGCCCAGCTCCAGGGACAGAAGTCCCTGCTGGGAGCCCCCCAGACCTCACCTGTGTACCTTCATCTGGCTGCTCATCTGTGTCCTTTATCACATCCCCCTTTTTTTTTAATCCTCACCAGAGGATATTTTTCCATTTATCTTCAGACAGAGTGGGAGGGAGGTGGAGGAGAGAGAAACATTGACGTGAGAGAGACACATTGACTGGTCACCTCCCACATGACCCCGACCCTGGGACAAACTGCAACACAGGTATGTGCTCTTGACCGGAACCGAACCCGCGACCCCTTGGTCCCCGGGCCAACACTCCAACCTTTGAGCCAAACCAGCCAGGGCTATCATATCCTTTAATAAACTGTAAAGTAAGTCAGTTCTTCCTTGAGTTCTAGCAAATCGATCGAACCCAAGGAGGGGGTCGTGGGAACCTCAGATTGATAGCCAATCGGTCAGAAGCACAGGTGACAACCTGGACTTCCGATGGGCCTCTAAAGTGGGGTGGGGGCCAGATGCGGCCTTGTGGGACTGAGCCCTGTGGGATCTGACGCCCCGTCCAGGTAGATAGAGTTAAGCGGTAGGACACCCAGCTGGTGTCGCGGAGAACTCCTTGGTGGGGGAAGAAGCCACACGTCTGGTGTCAGAAGTGTGAGCGTCGCGACAGTGTGAGAGGAAAGGGAACACACAGGAAGGAAAGACACATCAGGAAAGAAGTGAGCTCTCTGACATAGCCCTACGAGCTCCTAAAATCTCAGCCCACGCAGGCCGGAGCTAGGGCAGGGACTCTCAGCCTTTCCCACGCAGGCACCTCAGGCGCTGGGCAGTGCGGCCGCGGCTCCTGTGCCAGACCGTCTCTGGCCCTTGAGCCTCAGTGAAAGTCAGTTCTATAAAATATCCTTCTGAGTGACTGTCTTTTTTTTAAATCGTTAGTAGTGAGTATCCCAAGTTCACTGTTCTCAATCCCAGGTATTTAAAAAATTATGCATTTATTGCTGCAGATGAAGGTTGGAACTTTTAAAAAATGCTTTCATTGATTTTTTTAGAGAGAGGAAGGGAGAGGGAGAGAGAGATAGAAACATTGATGAGAAACATCGATCAGCTGCCTCCTGCACGCCCCCCCCCGCCCCCCGTCTGGGGATTGAGCCCGAAACCCGGGCATGTGCCCCGACTGGGAATCGAGCCGGTGGCCTCTTGGTGCATTGTTTACGCCGGCTAGGCTAAAGATGGAAACTTGATGCAGTGTGTCATCACATTCATTATTAGGAAGAAGAATCCCATCCTTCTGCCTCCTTAATCTCTGCGTGAGCCTCCCGGCGGTAAGTACGTGCCCAAGTCCAGCTGTGGCGCAGGGGATCCCCCGGATGCGAGCACCCTCCACGTGACACCCTGTGCCGTGGAGAGAGAGACGATGGGGTGTGGCCTGCTGCAGGGCCACCACGGGGTACCCCAAGGGAAAAGGCCACTCCAGCAGCTTAGTTCCACAGTGGACCTCTGAAGTACGAGACAAAATCAGTGTGACGGTTTCTGTGATGCTGCCCTGGTCACGCTGACAGAGTCCCACCACGTCCACTTGGCGGTAAGGAATGGGGGCGACCGAGAGAGAAGGAAACAGGCTGACCACGTACAGGAATGGCCGACTTTGAACTGGCTGTTGCCATTTTCTCTGACAACCCCTCACCAAGGAAAAACAAAACCAGCCATCACGCCCTGCCCGGGTAGCTCAGCTGGTTGGAGCTTTCTCCTGATGCACCAAGGCTGCGGGTTTGATGCCCCATCGGGATGCATGTGAGTGTGTGTCAAGCCATGAATGCATGGGTGAGTAGAACACATCGCTCTCTCTCTCTCCCCCCCCCTTCCTCTCTCTTGCAAATCAATAAAAAACATATCCTTGGGGGAGGATTAAAAAAAATCAACCAATGCCCTGGCCAGTTTGGCTCAGTGGTTAGAGCGTCGACCCTCGGACCAATGAGTCTCGGGTTCGATTCCGGTCAAGGGCACAGACCTCGGTTGCGTTCATCCCTGGCCCTGGTGGGGTCGTGAGGGAGGCAGCCAGTCGATGTGGCTCTATCACATCGATGTTTCTCTCTCTCTCTCTCTCCCTCCTTCCCTCCCTCCCACTCTAATGATAAATGGAAAAATATCCTCGGATGAGGAATAAGAAAGAAAGAAAGAAAGAAAGAAAGAAAGAAAGAAAGAAAGAAAGAAAGACGACCAATGAATACATAAATAAGTGGAACGACACATCGATGTTTCTCTCTTTCTCTCTGAAATCAATACATAAAAATTAAAAAAAAAAAAAGAGCTCAGAGTCTGTGGGCAAAGCTTCCCCCGGGCTCGCGTCGGAGCTGCGGCGGTGTGAACTGGGAGCTGATCCCCGCCTGGTCACCATCACTTGCCTCGTGCTCGGTGCGCGTGTCTGTCTTCCACAGCACACGCTGTGGGGACGGAGTGACGCGGGCGCTGTGCCCGCACCCAGCACCCAGCACACCGAGAGCACGGCTGTCCCTGGGCAGGGATGGCAGCGAGGACGTCACACCCGGAAGACCACACGCTGCCGCTGCCTGGTGCCCACTCCACGGCGTGCCCAGCACTTTCTCACACCATCTCGTGTGCCCCTCAGGATGGCGGGAACGAAAGCAGCTCCCTTTTACAGGTGAGGAAACAGTGGCACTGAGGGACTCAGAAATGTCCGTGTCGCCCAGTCGCAGGTCATCAGACCTCAGAGCCCAAGCTCCCCCCACGAGTCCACGTCGAGTTCTGTATCCGCGATCTGACCTAGTTCCATCAGCCACGATTCTTAGACAGAAACGATGCTGAAAGAAATAGAGCCTCGCCCTGGCCAGTGTCGCTCAGCGGTAGAGCCCTCGGCTGGCGGACCAATGAGTCGCGGGTTCGATTCCGGTCAAGGGCACATACCTCGGTTGTGGTTCGTCCCCGGCCCTGGTCAGGTTGTGTGGGAGGCAACCAATCGATGTGTCTCTCTCACATCGATGTCTCTCTCTCTCCCTCCCTCCCACTCTATCTGAAGATAAATGGAAAAATATCCTTGGGTGAGCATTAAAAATAAACAAGAAATAGTGCCTCTCAGATGATAAATTGCATTTATGAATGTGTGCCACACCAGGAGTGGTAAGGAAGAAAGGAAGGAAGGAAGGAAGGAAGGAAGGAAGGAAGGAAGGAAGGAAGGAAGAGAGTAAGGGGCAATCGAGCCCTTTTCCATTACAGGTTTGGCTTATCCTAGGTCAGATGTTCGCATGAAAATCCAGACACGGGTCAGCTGGGGGACAGTCTGATTGCACTGTGGGTCCTGCTTCCGCTTAGACACTCACAGGCTCAAGGAACCCATCACGGTCCTCAGCCGCGCCTGACGCTGCTCATTTCGAACCAATGTCTCTCTTTTTCTCTCTGAAAACTTTGGGCTTCCCAAATAATGAACACAGCTGGCCCGCGTACAGGGAGAACCCCAACCTTAGCACTTGCATACAGACCTCAGGTAAGATCAGGATTTAGGTTTAAAGGTGGGATCTCCTGTTGTGATGTAATTATACACTGATGAAGGCAAACCGCTATTCACCCAAATGCAATGCCATCCCCACTGATGACGTTATACTGCCACATATATTTAGGCCAATGAAATGAGGAGGTATAGGGTGCAGAATAAACATGAGGTTGACCTTGCAAAGGTCAACGGACACACCGTCCAGGCTTAACTGAAGCGTTCATGCAAGGAAAGTGTTATCGTGAGCATCCCTGCCCAGGGATCCCGTCCGCAAATGGGCAAAGGAGGGGGTGAGCGTGCGGTCTGTCCGTCTGTGCTCTGGATGCAGTTGTGACTGTTTGAAGATGTGCACCAAATGCAACCTCGAGACACCCGTGAAGAACAAGGGAGGGGAAGATCGATTTCCATCCCAACAGGATTATTGTTCGGGGAGAGTCTCAACTCCAGAGAGTGTGAAGGCCGCTTAACGTCTTTAAGGGCAGAAATCAAAGTACAAAGAGCAACAGTCTGAGGGCCCCTGAGAGCAAAGCACAGGAGGGGACTGGTGGGGAAGCAAACGTGAAGAGGCATGTGTGTGTGTGTGGGGGGGGGGTAGGGGGGGTTCTGGATGTTTTTTCTCTTCTCTCTGCTTGCTTTGACCTGAGGGCAGCCCCAGTCACAGAATTGTGTGGCTCTGTGGTTTGGGCCATAGAACCAAGAAAAGGGGCGTTCACAAACCCGAGCATATGAGAGAATCCCCGCCTCCCCCCGCTCCCCCATTCTCTCTCTCTTTTTTCTCTCCAGGCCCTGCCCTGAGAGCAAAGATCTACACAGTGGCAGGAAGGGCAGCTATAACTCGGAGAGAGAGTCTGGATTTCTGGCCATAGGTCCGAGGAAGGGCACCCTGGAGCCAGGGAGTGTTCAGGGGGTCACGGAGAGGAGAGCGCTGGAAAAGGGGGGTCTCCTAATTCTGTGTATGAATGGGCACAGTCCTCAGCTCGCCCTTGAACTATGTACGGGCAGGGCAGACCCAGAGCAACCCAGCAAGGCTTTGCGACCGAACTGCTCATGCAAACAGCTGCCCGCACCCGGCTGAGCCCGGACTGGCCGTGCTCAACGCAGACACATGGGAGCACAGCAAAGATTTTAAACATGTAAGTGACATTGGAACCACCACTCACAAAAGGCAACACAGAACTCGGGGTAGGAACCCAACCAGGTGATTGTCTCCTAAACAACAACAATAAATCAACATCCTCCAGAGGGTTTTATCAGGACACGGAGTCTCACAACAAAATCATCAAAATGTCAAAAGTTGTTCAACATACCAAGAACTAGGAAAAGGTGATCAATTCTCAAGGGAAGTGAAAATCAATAGCTACCAACCCCGAGTCGACCCAGATGTTGGGATGAAAGGTTTTACTGTGGCTGTTATAACTGTGTTCCATAGGGAAAAGGTGAATACACTCCAAATAGATGGAAAGACACCTTCTCAGCAGAAAATGGAAACTATAAAAAAGAGGAGGAACGTTCAGAACTGAAAAATACGACGTCTGAAACAAACGGGTAGGATGGAGTTGACAGAGGGAAGAGTCAGAGAGTGTGAAGATAAATCAGAGAGAAAGATGATTATTAACAGCAACTGAACAGAGCTTTGGGGACCTCAGGAACAACAGCCAAATGTCAACTATGTCTTTAAAAAAATTTTTTTTTCTGTATTGATTTTAGAGAGAGAGGACGGGAGAGGGAGAGAGAGAGATAGAAACATCGATGAGAGAGAACATCAATTGGCCGCCTCCTGCATGCCCCCCACTGGGGATCAGGCCCACAACCTGGGCATGTGCCCTGACCGGGAATCGAACCGGCGACCTCTTGGTGCATGGGTCGACGCTCAACCACTGAGCCACACCGGCCGGGCTGTTGACTGTTTCTGCCATTGGAGTCCCAGAAAGAGGAGAGAAGAGATTAGTGTGGAAAATTATTAGAAGAAATAATGATCAAAATTTCTCAAATTTGGTGAAAGATACAAATCCACAGATCCAAGGAACTGAATAAAGCATCAAACCGGAGAACGTGAAAGACAGACTCAGATTCATTGTAATAAGCTGGTGAAAACCAAAGATGAAGGAAAGATTTTGAAAGCAGCCGGATAAGTGACACCTTGCATATGGGGCAATGACTGAAAGGGCCATGGAGTTCTCATCAGAAACTGTAGGGGACAAAAGACCATAACACGACATTCTATATTCAATGAAAATATTCTTTGAGAATGAACTAGGAACTCTGGCCCAGTCTCCACCAGGGGCCGCCTAACTCCGCCTCCACACCCCAGGTCCCCAAGGCCACGCCCCTCACTCGTCCCATCTACCTCCCAGCCTTGGCCCCGCCCTTTCCCACCTGTGCAACCAGCCTACACCTTGCCCAACCCGTCCAGCCTTGGCCCTCAAGATCCTGATCGCCCCGCCCCACCTCTCTGGACACAGCCTAGACTTGGCCCTGCTATCAGGCTCCGCCACGCCCACCGACCTTACCACGCCCCTTGCCACGCCCACCAGGCCCCACCCACACCCTAGCCTAGGAGCTAGTGGGCAGGACGCCTGGAGGGAGGTAGTGAGAAGGTGGCGCCCTTGTGTGGATCCCAAGTCTCCCTGCCCAGGCAGTCTGCTGCGCTTCAAGGACGACAGGACCTCATCCCAGTGAAGCCCACCGGCCCAGCCCAGGTGTTAGTTAACGAAACACCTGACAAAGGGCGCTATGGATGCACAGTGACTGCCGAGGGGTGGGCACACGGACGAGGAAGAAACAAGAAAGAAGAACCTACCTCAAGGAAACTTTCCAAAGATGTTCACTTTCTGAATGAGACTTACATACACACCAATACGAGGTGTAGGTAGGTGGATGGATGGATGGTGGATGGATGGTGGGTAGATGGGAGGTTGGATGGATGGATGGGTGAGTGGATAGATGGGTGGTTGGCGGGTAAATGGATGGATGATGAATGGATGGAAGATGAATGGATGGATGGATGGGTGGGTGGATGGGTGGATAAATGGATGGATGGATGGATGGGTGGGTGGATGGGTGGATAAATGGATGGATGGATGGATGGATGGATGGATGGATGGATGGATGGATGGGTGGATGGGTGGATAAATGGATGGATGGATGGATGGATGGATGGGTGGATGGATGGATGGATGGATGGATGGATGGATGGATAAATGGATGGATGGATGGGTGGGTAGATGGAGCTACTCTTAGAAGAGCAGCCCTGGGAATCAGGGCTTTGGAACATTCTACTAGAAAAAAACCCACATGTGATCTGGCCAGGCATGTATGTATCATACAGATAAGTTCTTTAATTAATGATCAGCATTGTCAACAGTTATTAATTGAGCACCAGCTGTGTTCCAGGCAATCAGGCTACCACAGTGAGCAAACCAGACCGCCCTGCCCTTATGGAGCTTAGACGTCAGACAAACCACCAGCGAAGAAGCCGGGACATGTCAGAGGGCTGAGGGGCAGGCAAGGTGAGGCGGGGCCTAAGTCTGCATGGATGAAATGAGTTCCTGCTTGTGAATCATCAGTGTCTGACAAAGAGAAAGCACGCGGATGAAGGGAAGGAGGACAGAGCCCTGACTCGGGGCTGGCCTGGCCTGGCCCTCACAGCTGGGACTGCGTTCTCCTGGGGGACACTGATGATTTCACCGACCACCATCGTGTGCATGCCGGACCCACAGGAACAAGAGCGCTCTGTAATCAGATCTGCTCAGACAACAAGAACACTGTTCCAACAACCCCGTCCCCAGCACGGGGCGAGCCTCACGTGTCCTTCCTGTCTTCCGGACAAGAATGAGTGGGCCAGCCAAGCATCAATCACCTGCCTCCAGTCCAGAGCAAAGCCTTGCTTCCTCAGACCCACCCCACCCCTCGGCACCCGATCAAAGCCTTTGTCTTCCCAGCCCCTCCTTCCGGACACCTCGCAGATCCCACGCGTGTGGGTTCACCGCAGCAGTGAGCACCCACGATGCCTGGCTGCAGGTGTGTTCTTGGTGGCATTTGGTCCGGGGACATTGACCACAAGAGGGTGCCACGAATGAAATGATTTGAACAGAAACTGGAGTTCAATATTCTGTATTTTTCTAAACTTGAGGAGAGGTTTTCTCCCCCATCCTTACACCGGAGGACTTGGGTCAACCAGATTGTGATCTTAGAAAAGGCTCACGGGAAACAAAGTGAGAACTCTGGAAATCAAAGCTTAATTACCGCTCAGGGGCAGGTGCGTCTTCTCACCTGGACACCCAGAACACCTGTGAATCCAGGGCCCTGAAGCATGTATTTGTTCTCAGTGAAGGACGGAGCCTGACCTCCCGTGACGTGACTGACGGGTGGGACACGGGGGAAACAGCCACCCAGTCGAGCACCCCGCTGGCTCAGCTCAGCACCGGCTCTCGGACCCGACGCCCGGGCAGACGTATTGCAACTTTTCACTTCGTTCAACTTCACGCCCAGCTCCCAGTCACAATTACTATTCCTTGCAAGTCTCCTCTAATATCAGAAAGATGACCAAAATGCTGGCCAAAGCCCCGCGGGCCGCATTCAGGGGACATTTGAGTCATTCCGACCCTCTCCTAAGCCAGGCTCCTGTGTAATTGGATGAATCAAATCAATGAGTCGGGCATTTCTCCATCCCCCCTCCTCCTCCTCCGTCACTCGTGGGGCCTGACGCATCTCCTGCTGGATGACATCAGACCCGAGTGTCACTGCTTTGGCAGCTCGCCCTTCGTGGTGAAGTGGCCTTCCAAGTCACAGGGACGGAGATGGATGTCTCCGCCAGAAAAGCGATGCCTGAGAGAAACAGCAGCCCGTGGACACACTAGTCCCGCAGAAATGAGTCCTTGCTTTCCAAAGTCCTTTAGAAGCATCTAGGCCCACTGGACATGACTCCAGGAATCGGCCATCGTCTCGTGGGGTCACCGGTTTCAGGGAGGGGTGGCCGAGCGCACTGGTCCAATTCCACAGAGTCCATCTTCTCGGGCACCCCTGCAGTGCAGGGACCCCTGAGCCCCCAGGGCTACCCTTGAAAGGGACCAGTCACCCCTCCCCACCTTCCAACAATGCCAGGGTCATCGCGGCATGTCAGCGCAGAGAGACAAACAGCCCGCACACCTGGGTCCCCACGTGGGCCCGGCGCTGACCGCCGTGGGGACCTGGCAGGCTCCCTGAACTCACGCAGCCTCACTTCCGTCATCTGAAGAGCAGGGATGTCACCGCATGTTCGTCCCTCCCCCCTGGAGAATGGGCGCGTCCCGCCCACAAGGCACAGAGCCTGGGGCACCTTCCTGAGTGCTGATGGCTACTATTCCACGCACGGAGACCACCCTGGGGCTTACGGCTCTCACGGGGGGACAGGCCTGTGGCCCACGGTGGGTCATGTCTGTTGGGCTGGCAGGGCCCTCGCTGCCTCCAGTGATGTCCGAACGCCCCCCGACTCACGCTGCCTCGGCAGATGCTGGTGGGAGGACCCCCACTGCCTCCTGAGTCCGAAGGAGGATGAGAACCCCAAGTCCAGGGTCGTCCTCCGACCAGCCCAGGTCTGGCTTCCTGTCACTCTGGGCTGTGAAGAGGCCGGAGAAGCGGATGTCTGGGCAAGGGGCCGAGGGCCAGTTTGGTAAGGAATGGACACAGTTCCTCCATTGAACACAGCACCCAGGGCAACGAGACTCCGCTGCTGTTCCCACCACCTGTGAGGGCTGAACTGCGTCCCCACTGTGCACATGCGGAGGTCCTAACCCTGGTGCCTCCGAAAGTGACTGTGTTTGGAGATAAGGCCTTTAAGGAGGCGACCGAGGGAAGACGCGTGCCCTTGCAAGAGGAGAGGCACAGGGCTGCATGCGCAGAGGGGAGGACGGCCACGTACGAGCCGAGGGGAGAGGCCTCAGGCGGAACCACCCTGGCCGACTCTTGATCTCGGACTTGCAGCCTCCAGACCGAGATGAGATTTCTGTTGGGTCAGCACTCACCACGGCACTTTGTGACGGCCACCCCGCAGACTCGTCCACGGCGACTGTAGGCTGCTGTGGGGACTGCCTCCGACCAGGGGACGCAGCGAAGGGACCCTGAGGGACTTCAGGGCCTGGGCCTGTCCCCAGAGACCCTGCAGCTTCTGCTCTCGCCTACAGCTGCCCTGAGGTGCCACTGGAAGGCTCTGGGGCCAGCCTCCGGGGGATGAGAGAGCAGGGGCAGAGGGCGACCCCTGCCAGCCGGCACCAGATTCCAGACAGGTGAGCGAGCCCTCTTCTACCGCCAGGGCCACGTCAGTGACCCGGACAGCAGCAGCAGGCTCTGCACCGCGACCCCTGCCCAGATGGCTGACCCCAGAGTCTTGGCCAACAAAATGGGTGCTGTCTTAAGCCACTACGCTTCGGGGTGTTTTCTCACCCAGCAATAGATGACGGCGGTAATAAGCGTTAGCTGGAAAAGACGAGTAGAGAACCCACGCACCAGGCTAAAAGGATGTCCAGAAATGCATGCCTTCAGCAGATGGTGCCAAGTGCCAGGCACTGTCCCAGGCACTGTCCCAGGCGCTCAGGACACCAGTGAGCAAAATGGACAGAGAGGCCTCCCGCCTTCGTAGTAACCCCAACATACATAATCAGCAAATAACATGTGACAAGGGATACTGGGAAAACATTTAAAATAGACTGGGTAAGCGGGTGGGAAATACACAGGGAGGAGAGGCCAGGTGTGGTTTTAATTTTTTCTTTATTGATTTTAGAGAGAGAGGAAGGGAGAGGGAGAGAGAGACAGAAACATCGATGAGAGAGAACATCAACTGGCCGCCTCCTGAATGCCCCCCACTGGGGATCGGGACCACAACCTGGGCATGTGCCCTGACCGGGAATTGAACCAGCGACCTCTTGGTGCATGGGTCAATGCTCAACCACTGAGCCAACACCAGGTTGTAGTTTTATATAAAGGTTGTCAGGGGAGGCCCCATGAGCAGAGACTAAAAGGAAGTGAATGAGTTAGCCATGTAGCTGTCTGGGGCACCGCATTCCAGGCTGCAGGCACAGCCAGTGCAAAGGCCCTGGGGTAGAAGCATGCGTGGAGGGGAGTGGTCAGGGTGGAGAACCGTGGGGGTGACGTAGGCCCTGGCAGGCCATTGTAAGGACTTTTCCCAGAATAAGGAGATCTCTTACTATAAACCAGTCGCCTGACAGGAGGCACCCAGGGGGATCTTGAAGTCCAAAACCTGGTTACCACCACCAAGAAGAAATGTGAGACCTGGCCTGCGTGGCTCAGTGGTTAGAGCATCGGCCTGTGCACCAAAAGGTCACGGGTTCGATTCCCAGTCAAGGGCACGTGCCTGGGTTGCGGTTTGGTCCCTGGCCTGGGTTGGGATTGTGCAGGAGGTAACCAATCAATGTGTTTCTCTGTCATCTCTCTCTCTCTCTCTCTCTCTCTTCCCCTCCCTCCCTTCCACTCTCTTGATGGAAAAAATGTCCCCGGTGAGGATGAACTACACCAACAAGAAGAAGGAGGAGGAATGTGGGGACAGGCTGGGTGCAGCACTCGGAAACCCGCCAGGAGCCGTCCCCGCCGTCCCCGCTGTCCCGGGGCCTGCTTGCTCCTGCCTTCGGGCTGGGGAACGGGCCTCCCTGCAGCCAGCCGAGGCGGGACAGGCAGGGGTCAGGCCCCGCACCTGGCGCTGCGGCACAGGTCACAGAGGGGGTGCGCCACCACCAAAGCCCCGTGACACTGCCCTTCTTTACCTCCTCTCCCGGGTCCTCACCAGATGCTGCCCTGCCCCCGCGCCCTCTCAGCGGGGCTCCTCCACGCGCTGTTTGATCCTGGCCTCCACGTCCTCCTTTCCCTTCTTCCTGAACCCAGTCAGCCTCCCCACCCTCTCGATGCCACCCAAACCGCCCTCGCCAAGGCTGCGAGGGTCTGACGTCGCGAGCCGGAGCCCACCGCCATGCGCACCTGCCGCCCTCATCACCGTGGGGTGGTCCCTCCTCCCAGAAACACTGCCTTCACCTGCCTCTCCTTGGGTTTCCTCTCCTCCTCATCAACCGAGTGAGAACTGTGTTGGTTTCCGAAATTCTGAATTTCCGCGGACTCGGGTCTGCCTTTGAAACAAGACAAAACGGTGTAAGCGTTGCAGCAGGGGAAGGGGACGGGTGCATTCCTGACAGCTCGTCCCAAGTCTGAGCATCCAGCCCCGGGAGAGGTCTGCACAGGCGCGGGGCGCTCGGCAAGGCCACTCCCGCCAGTGCTCCTCTCGGACCTCGGCGGAGGACGGTCCCTAGAAACAGCTAGTCAAGAGGGTGAGATGGCCGTAGAGATCACTTTCCAAACAAGACCAAGGAGACCTTCACACTTACCCAGTGGACACTGGGGCATCGTGGGCACAGTCACCCAAAATACATTCTATTAGTTCTTTGCTGCTTTTTTCTTTTTAAAAATCCTCACCCGAGGATATGTTTTTATTGACGTGAGAGAGAGAAACACGGATGTGCGAGAGAAACAGCGATCGGTTGCTTTCCGTATGTGCCCTGACCAGGGATCAAACCCACAACCTTCTGGTTTACAGGACGATGCTCCAGCCAGCTGAGACACCCCGGCCAGGGCGCTCTGTTCCTTCGTGACAGAAAATACCTCTCCTGCTTAAAAAGGCAATCTGCAACTAATTGAAGGGATCCCACCTCTTGTGGAAGGTGGTCAGTGTTCACACGTGTTGTGGCATGTTCTCATGTGTTCTGACATAAACAGGGTGCCGTGTTGTTTAACACAGGGGCCGTCAGGGTGGAACGATGCCCTCAGTGCATTTCTGGGACAAGGTGACATTGTCATTGATGGTCCGTTGAAGGGAAGAAGCTAATTTTCTTTGAAGCTTAAGCCTTTAGTAGTAACTTAATTAGGCCAGGCCGTCAAGTCATCGCTAAGAACTGTCAGAGCAACCCTGAGTCACCAGGGATGACAAAGCTTGGCAGACAGCCTCTTCCACAGGAGAATCCGATGTCCCCTGCCTCTCTCTGAACTGTCCTCAGGGGCACCCACAGTACCCGCATCTCAGCTGCCTGGTTCCTCACCTGCGGCCCACTGTCCTTCATGAGTGCTTCAAACACACGCACGCACACACACAAACACATGCGCACACAGACAAACACATGCACACACACACACAAATACGTGCACACACACATGCACACACAGACACACAAACACATGTGCACACAGACATACACAAACACATGTGCACACAGACACACACAAACACATGCGCGCACACACACAAATACGTGCACACACATGCACACACACACAAACATATGTGCACAGATCCACACAAATGTGCACACACAGATACACACAGACACACATAGAGGCACAAACATATACACAGACACATACAAACACACACAGACACACATATGCACACAGACACAAACACATACACAGACACAAACATACACACAAACACACACACATATGCACACAACATGTATACAGCCATACACACACACACACACACACACACAAACATAAACATCCACACACACATCCACACACACACATATATACACAACACACACATGCACAGACACATGCACACAGACACATGTGTGCACATGTAATATATGTAAATAGCATTTTAAGAAAAAAATTCCTTTACCTTAACACAACTATTTTGAATTTGTAATATCACATACTAGTTCTTGTCCAAATAGTCACCTTTTTTGTACATAGTGTCAATTACCTTATATTCCAATTCTTTTTTTTTTTTTTTTTTTATCCTCACCTGAGGACATTCTTTCATTTTTTGTTCAGATAGAATGGGAGGGAGAGAGAGGAAGAGAGAGAGAGAGAGAAACATCGACGTGAAAGGGACACATCGAGTGGCCGCCACCCGCATGACCAACCAGGGCCGGGGACAAACCGCAACCAAGGTACATGCCCTCAGCGGGAACTGAACCCGGGACTCTCTGGACCGCAGGCCGACGCTCTAACCGCTGAGCCAAACCGGCCAGGGCTGTATTCCAATTCTTTAAAGTTATTCTATTTCCAAGTTTTCTATAAGCTTTAGTTACCATTTTCATGATTACCAAAATTACATAGGCTCCATAATCAACACAGTTATACACTGATTTGGGGTATTTAGGCCCAAATTGGTGTCAGGAGGTTAAATCCTGGCTTGTGGATGTGTCTTGCTTGAAATACACAGTACTTTGTTGTAGCTGTTGTTTTTTACTTTGGATTTGCATGACCCTTAACATCCAGATTTCTAACGTTCCAGCTGGGTAACGCGTCGTGGTCGCCTACCTGTAGAGGGAGCCTATGCTCCCCACTTAGCCACAGTCTCCACCACTCCCTGGTGCCTTCTCCCAGCCGGCCTCCTCATTCACGTCACCTCGATTCCTACACGCGCTTGCCTTCGCAGCCTGTCCTGCCGCTAAAGAAAAGGCTGCAGGTGACGCCTTCAGGTGATCCTTCGCTTCTGCTGGGTCATTTCCTTAGGGGCCATTCTGAAAGCAGGCTTACAGGGTAATAAGTGTATTTTGGCTCTTGCTGTGTTACACCCCACTGGGGTGTCTGCTGGGGCCACCGCCCTCTCTTTCGCAAAGAGCTGCCCGTTTGCAGGGGAGTTCAGCAAAAGCCTAGTTGAGCTGGGTCACTGAGACCCTCTCTCCTAAGAGTTTGCAAATTGGATTTATCAGTACTCTTTTTTTTTTTTTTAAATACATTTTTGCATTTATCTTCAGATAGAGCGGGAGGGAGAGAGGGAGGAAGAGAGAGAGAGAAACATCGATGTGAGAGAGACATATCGACTGGTCGCCACCCACACGACCCCAACCGGGGCCGGGGACAAACTGCAACCGAGGTACGTGCCCTTAGCAGGAACCGAACCTGGGACTCTCCAGTCTGCGGCCGACGCTCTACCCGCTGAGCCAAGCCGGCCAGGGCCGCAGATTGGATTTAAAGCTGAAGCGACGTGTCTGGGCTGCTCGTTTAAATGGAACAAAGGTACATTTGGGCAGTGGGGCATGTTTGGCCCAGTAGATGTGGAAAAGAAAACTAGTTCTTGCCAAGAGAAAAAAGAATAAGATATACATGGACAGAGAGGTGGCAAGGCGTGAAACCATGGAAAGAGAGAGAGGGAGGGGGAGAGAGAGACAGAGAAACAGAGAGAGACAGAGAGACAGACAGAGACTAAGCGGGGAGTCAAGCCACATAAAAGTGGAGGTCTGCACAGTTCCTCGGATTCTAGAAGCTATCTGTGTCTTTCCAATACACTTTATTTTTTAACCGGATCGGAGTGGTTTCTGTTAGCCCCATCCGGCCGCCAGGCTCCTCAGGGCCACCTTCTGTCCTCTTGGTCCGGTGGGTCCCCCACCTGGCTGCTGGCACACTGCAGGTGCTGATGGCTGCTGAGCGAGTGGGGGAGCCCGGAGACGACGCCCTTCCATCCCAGCAGACACGTGCGTGTGTGAAACTGCCCACGTGGGCCGTCGAGGCCACCACTCCGCGCGCCACGCCAGCTCCGTGTGGACGGTTCCCAGCCTGCCAGCCCCGGGGTGTCCGGCACGGCACGTTCACACTCCTCTTCGAGCTGCTCCAGCTTCCCTGGCCACTCCACCCCGATTTCCTCTACAGGATCCTCCAGACGTATGCTCCCCACTTCAGGTGGGTCTGTGCTCAAAGGCCCCCATTCCAGAGACCTCCGATTGTCCCTTCCTGATCAGCTGTCGCACCTTCTCCAGAAAGACGTTCAGACTGGCCGGGGCTGGGGGCGAGTCGTCCTGGAAGAAGTAAAGGAAGAAATCAGTTGTCGATGAGATTACCTACAATAAAACGCATCCTTTCCAGTGTACAGCTTGATGAGTTTCGGTTAACGTATATCTCTCCACGTTACCATTGCCTTGATCAAAGCAGAGGACATTGCCCCAGAAAGTCCCCTTGTCTCCCCACAGTCAACCCTGCATGTCCCGCTGACCTGCTCCCTGACACTGCGTGCGTCCTGCCTGTTCTAGGATTTCACTGAAACGGAATCATGCAATACATCCTCTCCTGGGTCTGGCTTGTTTCACTCAGCAGGTGGTAAAAGTTCGGGCGGCATCCCGTGGAACGGCGGAGCGCAGGCGATCCATTCACCTGTGGATGGGTGTTGGGGTCGCTCCAAGATCTTCACTATTATGGGCAAGGCTGTGCAGACACCTGTGCACCAGTGTGTCGGACGCATGTTTGCATCTCACCTGGGGGCGCACCTGAGGGGGTTTTCTGGGCTGCACAGGTGTGTGTGTTGACATTTAAAGAAAGTGCCCAACCGTCTTCCAGAGCAGCTGTGCTGTGGGACGTCCCGCCCCTGCTCTGCAGCCGGGCGGTGGGCGCAGCAGCGCCTCACTGTGGTCTTCACTTGCATTTCTTCCACCAAGTGATGTTGCGGCTTTTCTCATGTCCTCGTTAGCTACTTGTACACCTCCTCTTGGGAAGCCTCTCTGCAAACCTTTGCTCATTCTCTTAAGTGGGTTGCTGGCTTATTGAGTTGTGGGTTGCTTTTTAACTTCCCGGAGACGTCTTTTTGTCAGGCACGTGTTTTATGACTATTTCTCACAGGAGTGGCTGGTCTTTTCATTTTCTTAACAGCATCTTTCAAAGAACAGATGTTTCTAATTTTGATGAAGTCCAACATATCTGGTTTGTTTTTTGTGTGTTTTTTTTTTTTTACTTGGTTGGTGTCCTAAGAAATATTTGCCTAGCTGAAGGTTGTGTGTTTGTGTTTTTTCCTGGTAATTATGTTCAGGTCACCACAGGGTTTCGAGCAAAGAGCGGAGCTGAGCTGAGTAGAAGCATGTGAGTGCTGTGTGGAGTCGAGGCTGGCGGGCAGAGGCAGCCTGGAGGACATCCGGGGAGGCTGCGGCCCCAGTCTGGGTTTGCACCAGGCTGGGCGGTGTGCACGACAGGGAAATTCCCGAATACTGACCGGCAAGGTTCTCGGGCTTGTTCTTCACTCCTCCTGGGTGAATAATATCCAACTTGAAGGAATCGTCGCCTTCTCTGAAGACCCGCGTACCTGTGGTTTTACCTGAGGCCACATGTATGTACAAAACCTGTCTGAGCCTAAATGTTTGCTCTGCATTGTGATGGATCTTCCCCCTTTTAAGTAACTGGTCTCTTGCCCGGCTGGTGTGGCTCAGTGGTTGAGCATCGACCCATGCACCAAGAGGTCGCCGGTTCAATTCCCGGTCAGGGCACATGCCCAGGTTGTGGGCCCGATCCCCAGTGGGGGGCATGCAGGAGGCGGCCAATCGATGTTCTCTCTCATCGATGTTTCTATCTCTCTCTCCCTCTCCCTTCCTCTCTAAAAATCAATAAAGAAAAAAAAAAAAACTAGTCTCAAGTTCTAACCCACACATTGTCATTCTGCAGGCATAGCAGCCCCAAACACAGCACGCCAGTTCATCTATCCGCTCGTGAGAGATTAAAAAAGAAAGCCCCACACTTTGTGACACTCTGTGTCCCTTGTGCTGGGACTCATCAATCCACGTCTCGGCCTTGGCGCTCAGCTCTGCCTGACCCTTTCTTTTAACTCATGATTTATTGCTCTAGGTCACTGCTTCTGCCAGATTTATAAACTTAACTGTCCTTTCTTTATATAATATCTACTCTACACCAGGCAACAAGACAGCAAGTCGATTGTCTATGCGTTGCTACCTTGAAAAATTACATCAATGCAAAGTGATTGCCTTTGAGCCTCCGCAGCCAATAAATTGATTTGATTTTTTTGGGGGGAGGGGACGGTATGAGGTCATAGGATAATATATATAGTCGCCGATCACAGAATGAGAAGGAGCAAGTTGGAAGTTCTGGGCAACGGAAGCCAAGGAGGCAGAGTCCTGTCGCCCGTCATGTGTAAGCTGGCCTGCTGCTGTTTGCTGCTCGTCGGATGCCTGAACCCTCTCTTCTCTCTGCCCGTCCCCAACTCCAGGGAAGCGCCCCTGCGCCTCTCAGGTGAGGTGAATTTTCTTCCCTTCCTTGAGTCCTGAAAGAGCCTTAGAGCCGGGGTCTAAAATGCAATGTTAGAGATGAAACGGGATTTCTTGCTTAAAGGGAGTCTTGTAAATGAACAGTCCCAGCCATGGAAGGACACTCGGGGATCCTCACAGCACATTTCAGGTTCAGTGATGGAGAGTCCTTTTCTTTCCAGGTAAGAGTAGAAAGAAGGGTAGTTGGATTGCTTATTTCACGTCACTGCTACGAGCCAAGCTTTTGATTACGGTCAGTTCTTCCATTTTAAAAATTGTACTACATTTAAGTCATTATTTCTGTTTTTATTTTAAGTGAACTGGTCGAATGTAGAACCTGGCTGTTCCAGTCGCAGATTTAAAACATTTTAGTTTTATCCTCTATGATTTTAACTTCAAAAAGGAATCACCTGACATGTTATACGGAACGAAAGTGTATGTTAAGCATTTAAAAGGTGACCGGCTGGAGCAGGGCTGGGGAGGTTTCCAGGAACATTTCTCTCTCCCTTTACGGTGTATTTGCAGTCAGTTCAAGTCCAGGTTGAACTTGTTTTAAATGCATCAGTCAAGCAGGTTCATGTTTTGCTCTTCCCTCTTAATTTAGTTTAAGAAATGAAAAAGTTGACTGATGCTTAGGTAGTAGGTTCCACAAACATTTTAACTGGATTTTGTCCTGACTTTAATTTGGGTTTTTTTTTTAGACATTTTTCTTTCTATAAAGGAAAAACAAAAGCTCTTCTAAGCCACTGATCTGATCCTTTCTAGCCTCTTAGTTTCTCCCAAGCAGTTTTCTGATCATGGTCAAGCACTGGTCACCCACGCACTGTCCATCAGCTCCTAGAGTCACTGAGCTCGGGCATGGCAGCCACCCGAGTCCCCACACAAGCATGAACTTGACTGAATCTCTGCTGTTTAAAACAGACCCGTGAAAACACAAGATGAAATCAAGTAAAAATATTCAGATATTATTGTCATCTTCAAAAATGTGCATGTTATTATTATGATTTTTAAAGAACACTTAGATGAGCCCTGGCCGGTGTGGCTCAGTGATTGGAGCATCGGCCCGTGCACCAAAGGGTCGTGGGTTCGATTCCCAGTCAAGGGCATGCACCTCGGTTTGATCCTTGGCCCCCGTCTGGATTGTTCCAGAGGCAACCAATCGATGTGTCTCTCTCACATCCATATTTCTCTCTCTCCCCCCTCCTTCCCACTCTCTGTAAAATGCAATGGAAAAAACATCCTCAAGTCAGGATTAACAAAAACTTAGATGAAATAAAAAATTACTAAAAAAAATAAATAACTTAGATGAAAGGAATCTAGTATCTCACTCAAATTCCCAACAGGTGGCATCTTACCTTGGAGCTTTTGCTTGAATTTCTCTCATTTGTTTGTTTCTCCATAAATGATCCTTCAGGACATAAACACTTGTAGGGGGCCAGATTTCATAGATTTTCATTAGCATGTTTCAGTAATCGTGTGAACGTGCTCGGATGCCTTCACGATGGTTTACTGTCATGCGACGAGGGCTGCAGCCGAGTCTCAGCATGCAGGTGTTCCAGGACCCCTGCAGCCTCGGCTCTCAGAGTAGCACCTGGTACCCTGGGGCCACGTCTCCACGGCCACGTCTCCACGGCCACGCGGCCCTCCCACATGCCTTCCCTGTACCTTCCTGCATTTCCCATACGCATCTCATGTTCCATACACCTCATATGCCTTAAGTTGACCACGTTTCACATTGGAAATGTCACTATCAAGTTATTTGACGAGTCCTTTAAAGCTGATTCTTGTCTGATAGCAATTGGATCTGACTCTCGAAGGCCCGAAAGGTGAGTCGATGACATCTTATCTGCTTAATGGGAAGAACATAACGTTGTCTTTGAGAAAACCTGACTTTCCTCTCCCGTTTCGCCGGGGGCTACAAAAGCCAGAGGCAGCGGGAGATGGACAGAAACGAGGAAGCACTTCCTAGTGGAGCCGTCTTTAACTGGTCCCGTGGCTCAGCTCCACCCTCTGGTTCGAGGCGGCTGGGGTGGCAGGTCACACAGGTGGCCGAGTGGCACTGAGACCCGTTCCTCTGGGTCTGCTGTCCCGCTGGCTTGCAGACCGGACTGGGGCCCTTCTGCTTCCGTTCACATACCACCGAGGACTGACCACCCACTTAGCCCTGGAAGTTTCTCTAGTCGGACCTCGCTGTCCTCGGTGACAACAGGGGACAGGGGGTGACTGCAGAAGGGACTGTGTCACTAACACCCATCATTACTCTGCGCAGCTGATGGAGGCAGAAGGTCAGCTCGGGGCGAACTGGACAGAGCGACCCTTCCGCGCGGGCTGCCGTGGATGTCAGGGCCGGGGACGGCTGGTGGCCTCAGGAAAGCAGGTGAGAGCCTTCCGGCGGTTACGCTTGTCTGATTTTACAGCTACTGAATTTCCTCTCTCCTCGCATCCCTTACCTGAGGTGCAGCCCTATTCTGGAACACGAAGATGAGCTACACAAACGAAGTAGTTAATTACCCGACACTGTCCCTTCCTGGCATGAAGTCTCCCTCTGCGATCTTTCCTCCGCAACTCCTTGCAGGCGTGCTGCTTGCTCTCCTTGGCGCTCGGGGTGTTCTTCTGTACAGACTTTTATTTGGGGGGGGGGGAATGCGGGTATTATACCAGTCTCTAATAAGTGCAGCTTTAAATGCTGGTTTCCCATTCACTCCAATCTTAAACAAATAACCGGTCTGTATCTCAGTTTCTTTTTTTTTATCCTCACCTGAGGACATTTTTGCATTTATCTTCAGATAGAGAGGGAGGGAGAGAGGGAGGAAGAGAGAGAGAGAAACATCAATATGAGAGACACACATCGAGTGGCTGCCACCCACACGACCCCAACCGGGGTCGGGGGCAAACTGAAACTGAGATACGTGCCCTTAGCGGGAACTGAACCTGGGACTCTCTGGTCCGCGGGCCGATGCTCTAACCGCTGAGCCAAACCGGCCAGGGCTGTACCCCAGTTTCTTAATTAGTAAACAGGAATGATAAAAATACCTACCTCACAGGGTTGTGGGGAAGAGTCAACGAGAAAGTGCAAGTGAATGTTCAGCACTGCACACACAAAGCAATCACTCGTGTTAGCTTTTACTGCCCACGGCCTCTGAGATGTCGCGGGTTCGGTTCCAGGCCACCACGATGAAGCAAATATCGCAATACAATGAACTTTTTTGTTCCCAGTGCATGTAGAAGTTATGTTTACACAAAATGTATTCTATTAAGTGTGCAAGAGCATTATGTAAAAATAAAACCCACCCAAAGTACATGCCTTAACTAAAAATGCCAACCATCATCTGAGCCTCCAGTGAGCGGACATCATTTTGCTGGTCAGGAGTCTCGCCTGGAAGTCGATGGCTGCTGACTGATCGGGGTGGTGGCTGCTGAAGGTGGGGGTGGCTGTGGCCATTTCTTAAAACAAGACAATGCAGCTTGCTACATCGACCGAGGTTTGCTCGTCCTTCCACGAACTAAGTTTCTCTGCAGCGTGTGATGCTGTTTGACAGCATTTCATCCACAGGAGGACTTCTCTGCAGAGTGAAGTCAGTCCTCTCAAACCCTGCCGGCTGCTTTATCAACTCAGTTTATGTAATATTCCAAGTCCTTTGTTGTCATTTCAACAATTCACAGCATCTGCACCAGGAACAGAGTCCATCTCAAGAAACTGCTTTCTTTGCTCGTCCATAAGCAACTTCTCATCTGTTAAAGTTTTACCTAAGATTGCAGCAATTCAGTCCCATCTTCCAACTCCAGCTCTAATTCGGGTTCTCTTGCTCTTTCCACTGTATCTGCAGTTACTTCCTACATTGGAGTCTTAAACCCCTCAAAGTTATCCATGAGGGTTGGGATCAACTTCTTTCAAACTCCTGGTAATGTTGATATTTTGACCTCTTCCCATGAATCATCTAGAATGGAGAAGCTTTCCCGAAGGTTTTCAATTGACTTTGCCCAGATCCATCAGAGAAAGCACAGTCTATGGCAGCTATAACCTTACAAAATGTATGTCTTTCTTTTTTTAATCCTCACCCGAGGATATTTTTCCACTTATTTTCAGATAGCGTGGGAGGGAGGGAGAGAGAAACATCGATGTGAGAGGGACACATCGACTGGTTGCCTCCTACATGACCCTGACCAGGGCCGGGGACAAACTACAACCAAGGTACATGTCCTTGACCAGAACTGAACCCACAATTCATTGGTCCACGGGCTGACGCTCTAACCACTGAGAAAAACTGGCCAGGGCTAAAATGTATTTCTTAATGAGACTTGAAAGTCGAAATGACTCCTTGATCCATGGGCTGAAGAATGGATGTTGTGTTAGCAGGCATGAAAACAACATAAATCTCATGGGTGAATAGGTGCACTGCCAACCAGCAGTAATATTTTGAAAAGAATCTTTTTTTTTTTTTCTTTCTGAGCCGTAAGTCTCCACAGTAGGCTTAAACTATTCAGTAAACCGTGCTGTAAACAGATGTGTTGTCATCCAGGCTTTGTTGTCCATGTATAGAGCACAGGCAAAGGAGACTGAGCACATTCTTAAGGGCCGTAGTATTTTCCCACAGTAAGTGAGCATTGGCTTCAACGTAAAGTCACAGCTGCATTAGTCCCTAATAAGAGAGTCAGCCTGTCCTCTGAAGCCTTGAAGCCAGGTGCTGACTTCTCCTCCTTTGAGCTTTCTATGAAAATCCTAGATGGTGTCTTCTTTCAATACAAGACTGTTTCGTCTGCACTGAAAGCCTGTTGTTTAGTGGAGCCACTTTCATGAATCATCTTAGCTAGATTTCTGGATAACTTGTTGCAGCTTCTACATCAGCACTTGCGGCTTCACCTTGCACTTTGATGTTATGGAGAGAGGCTTCTCTCCTCAAACATCACGAACCAACCTCAGCCAGTTTCAAACTTTTCTTCTGCAGCTTCATCACCTCCGATAGCCTTCATAGAACTGAAGAGAGTTAGGAGCTTGCTCTGGATTAGTCTTCGGCTTAAGGGAATGTGTGGCTGGTGTGATCTTCTATCCAGACCATTAAAAGTTTCTCCAAGTCAGTAATAAGGCTGTTCTAATTTCTTATCATTCATGTGTTCACTGGAGTAGCACTTTTATTTATTTTTTATCATTATTGTTGAAAGTATTACAGATGTTCCCCCTGAGAAGCACTTCTAAGTTCCTTCAAGAACATTCCCTTTGCGTTCACAACCTGGCTAAGTGGCTCAAGAGGCCTAGTTTTTGGCCAATCTCAGCTTTCAACATCCCTTCCTCCCTAAGCTTAATCATTGCAAGCTTTTGGTTTAAAGATAGAGATACATTACTCTTCCTTTCACTTGAATACTTAGAGGCCATTGTAGGGATATTAATTCGCCTAATTTCAATATTGTTGTGTGTCAAGGAACAGGTAGGTCTGAGGAGCAGTCATAACACACGATATTTAAGTCACCATCTTATATGCATGTGTTCTGTGGCACCCAAAACAATGACAATAGTGACACCAGAGATCGCTGATCACAGAGCACCATAACAAATATAACAGTAACGAAAACCTTTGAAATATTGGGAGAATGACCTAAATGTGACCTGGAGACATGAAGTGAGCACATGCTGCGGGAAAAATAATGCCGATTGACAGACTCGCTCAGCGCAGCAGAGCAAGGTGTGCCTGTGTCTCCCCCACGACTGGGTTTCTCCGAGCATTGCCACGAGTGCCGGGGATGCTCTGTGAGAAAATGGAGACCGTTACTAGACACTGTTTGATAGGAAGGAGTTGGTTACAGAGGATTTTTCGCCGATCTGCTGGACTGCTAGGCTGTGGAGGAAATGCAGTGCCCCTTGTGAGGTCTGTCGGTGCGAGAACACAGGTGCCTACCTGCCTTCAGGTGAGTATCGCTGCAGTGCGAGAACAGGGAGACCGGAAACTAGCCATGATGGAGTAATATTCGATTTTGTGTGTTTTAAATAAAACAAGCATGGAATAGAAACAATAGATCTGATGATGAATGGGTTCAAAATGCTGTTTTCCAGATCCCGGCACCAATGTTTTCAGCCCAAGGGGAGCTACGGGAAAGGTGAGTGGTTTAAACCGAGTTAGGTAAACAGGTGAACGTTCTACACCTGATTAGGGGGTCCTGAACTCATGGACTAGACAAGCGTTCCTGGTAGAAATCACACCTTAAAGTAGCTGTCTTGTCGCTATTATTTCAAAGCATTCATTTCCCCGCATTTTGATTCATATAAATGTGAAGACAGGAACCCCTTATCCGGAGCCTGTTGGATAAATGATAAAAGACAGGTAAGGTCTCTGCCCTCGAGTCTGTCACCCACTGGTGCCTCATTTAGCAGCTCCACGCGGGGCCCGTGGACCAGCGGCTCTGGTGAGAAATGCTGATTCCCAGATCCCACCCCCAGCACCCAAGGAATCCAAATCTGCAGCTTCCCAGGGTGCCGGTGATGCTGTTTCAAGCTGAGGTTTGAAAAGCACCGACTGCAGTGTAACCTCGAAGGGGAAGAACATGCTCGGGACGTTGGGGGGGGATGCGCAGCAGCGAGCAGGCTAGGAAGGTATTTGGGTGCAGCAGGAACTGTGACAGGAATGGTGGACAATATCGAACGGTCAGACATGAGGACCTTGAATGCTAACGGAAAATTCTTTCTCTGATCGTGACCCCCACCCCCAAACGCTTAACTAGTGTCTCCTGGGCACGGTTCCAGCCCCTCGTGTCCCGCAGGTTCTCTGTGCACATTAGTACATCGAAGGCCCAGGAAATCACGACATAATAAGCTTATTTCACTTTAACCAAGCACTTCCCAACATTTTGACCAGAAACGCCTTTTTTTCTGGTGCGGTACCCATTCATACTCTTGTGGAAACATATTCTGGAAACACTCAGTCCTGGAGATGGCATACACCACTGAGGGCCCACAGGGGGTAACCACCCAGAAGGGCATGAGGGTGTGGCTTCTACGTGTAACTAGTTAGAAGTCATCATTCAGATGTTTACATTCTTCTCAAGAGAAGGATTATGGGTAAAGACTCTAAAATCACACGGGTGATTACTAAGATTTGCACATGAAATTTTAGAATAAAATATCCTCCAAAACCAAGGGTCCAGGAAGTTAATTTCAAGACAAGTAAAAGATCTGTTTCACACGGAGGATAACGAAGGTCAGAACTTGTGACTGACAGATTAAAGAGAAATAGGTTGATGAGGGTGGAGGGAGATTCGCGGCAATCACAGGGTAAGCAGACAGGAGGACCCGGTTGGCACAGGCGCCCTTTGAGCCCGCATGCTGGGCTCCTGCTGCCACGACATCCCAGAGAGCCAGAGGAAGGGCTGCCATCTGCACGTGGGTTCCTCTTCCGTGTAGGACTCTTATCTCATCGATGATCCAGCTGTTTGTCTGGTTTTAGTTTCCAGCTTTCTCTGGAGAAGATCCCAACATTTTACTGAGTCGTCTTTTGGCCAGAATCAGGAAAGAGTATGAGAAACGCGGGCACCCCTCGGAATGCTTCTGGAAATACTGCGTCTGAAGTGAGACGAACACCTGCTAGTCAACTAGACACAAACCCGAAAATGCTCGATTTGAAAACAGTACAGAAGGAACGCTAGGCAAACGACACCCTGTTCATTATTATTCAAACAATAAAACCTGTATGTTTTGCAAATATCATCTGTGGTTATTTTACTTAAAAACATGTTCTAAAATCTATAGTTCTTCTTTCCATCGAATTATTTTTTTTTAAATATTTTTTCTTTATTGATTTTAGAGAGAGAGGAAGGGAGAGAGAGCAAGAGAGAGAGAGAGAGAAACATCGATGAGAGAGAACATTGATTGCTGCCTCCTGCATGTCTCCTACTGGGGATCAGGCCCACAACCTGGGCATGTGTCCTGACCAGGAATCGAACTGGTGACCTCTTGGTGCATGGGTCGATGCTCAACCACTGAGCCACACCGGTCAGATTCCATCCAATTACTTTCTAAAAGATTCTCTGGAAATTTAAAAGTAAAGCTAATAAATGAACAGAAACAAATGCTAAGAAAAAGTCATAAAAGTAAAATTTAGTTAAAATAGTTAAACTGGCCCAGCTGGTGTGGCTTAGTGGTTGAGCGTCGACCCATACACCAAGAGGTCGCCAGTTCGATTCCCGGTCAGGGCACATGCCCAGGTTGTGGGCCTGATCCCCAGTGGGGGGCATGCAGGAGGCGGCCAATCGATGTTCTCCCTCATCCATGTTTCTATCTCTCTCTCCCTCTCCTTTCCTCTCTCTCTAAAAATCAATACAGAAAAAAAATTAAAAAAAAAAGTTAAACTGAACATCATTTAAACAAACTATATCATCTCAGCTACATCGTCCTCTCAGACCTTGAAAATGACAACATAAGTTATTACTTAAAAACAATCAGTATCTTCACTTGGAAAAACCTCTGAAGGGAAGGGTACCTGAAGGGCTGGGGACAGTCTGAACTCTTCTTAGTGTCTGATGGGGGAGGTCTCTTAGCTGAAACACGTATAGAACATGTGAAAACTTGCCCTGGCCGGGTTGGTTCAGCAGTTAGAGCGTCGACCTGTGGACCAAAGGGTTGAGGGTTCGATTACCGGTCAAGAGCACATACTGAGCTCGGGCTGTGTCTCCCTCACATCAATGTTTCTCCCTCCCTCCCCCCCTCCCTCCTTACCACTCAATCTAAAAAAAGAAAAATCAATGGAAAAATATCCTCAGTTGAGGATTAACATACAAACAAAAAAAGGAACATGTGAAAATTTGAATCTCTTGGCACTGACCCTTGTTTGATCAGTTCCTGTGAGCTCAGAAAAGTCCCTCATAATCTGTTTCTTACACGCCACCTTACACTCTATGGCTGCATCGATATCCTTGCAGCCTGTGTAGTGAACGGTGGAGCCCCGAGGGCTGTGTTGCTTCCAGCACAGTGAATGAACCCTCAGCGTCCCTGGGGCTCTGTCGTTCACTACACCTCCACCTGGGAGGAATCGAGTCAGACCCACACCAAACTGCCCCATGTAACTGACATTGAAATTCTCAACAAACATAAAAAAAAAAAAAAAAAAAAAAAAAAAATCTCTTACAGAGCACAGGTGTGGTCCATCTTCGCTGTCTTTATTGGTCATCAGGAGCCACCTGCAGGAAACGCTGCCGGCTGGGTGGCCTCGGGGACGTGCTCCGGTCCATATGTCTGCGGGAACATGGGCCGCTCGCTGGTGAAACTGGACCAGCACCAACTCACTAAACAGAACTTTCGAGCCACGAAACGGTCCCAGATCTGTGATACTGGAGAGCTGAAGGTGGAGTCCCAGGCACAGCTCTCAGCCCCTCCCTTGCTTCAGTGACACCAGGCTGCTACTCCTACAGACAGACGGGCTCTGGAGTCAGATCACCGGGTTAGACCCTGTCCCACGCTCGGCTGGGAGTCCTTGCCCAGGTCCCGGCTCCGCCCACCTCAGTGTCCTCTGAGGAATGGGGACTGAGCACTAATGGGACCATTATCAGGAGCACCTGGAACGAGTCCTGCTGGAGTAGCCCACACTCACAAACAGCTGGCTACTTTCTCTCCTTGGTGTTGCTGGCGTTGTTACAGAAAGGTGCAGATGATTTGCGTACTGTTTAAAAAGTCCTGTTGCCCTGGCTGGGTGGCTCAGTTGGTGGGAGTGTCATCCCGTGCACCAAAAGGCTGCAGGTTCGATCCTGGTCAGGGCACATGCCTAGGTTGTGGGTTCGATCCCCAGTCAGGGTGCGTACGGGAGGCAACGATCGATCGTTTCTCTCTCACATTAATGCTTCTCTCCCCGTTCCTCTCTCTTTCAAATCAATAAACATATCCTCGGGTGAGGATTAAATAAAGAAAAATATGTATCTAAAAAAAAAAACAACAAAAAAACTGTTCTGTTGGTTTCAGGCTCTTGTTTTCTATTTATTTATTTATTTTTAAAATTTTTTTCTTTAATGATTTTTAGAGAGAGAAGAAGGGAGAGGGAGAGAGAGATAGAAACATCAATGAGAGAGAACATCGACTGGCCGCCTCCTGCATGCCCCCCACTGGGGATCAGGCCCACAACCTGGGCATGTGTCCTGACCGGGAGTCGAACCGGCGACCTCTTGGTGCATGGGTCGATGCTCAACCACTGAGCCACACCGGCCAGGCTTGTTTTCTATTCAAACTTTGAGATTTTGCTGCTACCAGTGACACAGACCCGGTGAAATACAGGGTCACTAGAGAATCCTGAAGAATAGTTTTGATCATTGATTTTTATAAACTTGGCAATATCAGTATGGACAATATGCACATATACTCAGGACCCACCAAGTCCTTCAGTGTTGAGGTGAGGACTCGGTGCAAACAGCTGGGAAACCCGCGTCGTCCACGTGCTCGGACGGCCGGGTAACACCCGCCTAGCGCCACCCTGTGGCCCGTCACGCAGCCAGCGCCCCCAGCTGACACGAGGTGCAGACTTGAGGCGAAGGCTGGTCGACACAGCGCAAGACAACGCCCCAGTTTTGCATGTACACAGTTTATTTATAGTTTTTACTTAAAAAAGATACCCAATTAAAATATTAACAACTATTACAAACAAGAGAATTCACACAGCTAATTATAAATTCAGTTGAAACAAAATTTCATTTGGATTAGGTTTACCTTGTGAATCACAATGAAATTTCACTTTTTCATGAAGCCTGACCTCTTACCCAAGAAAATACAGCCTTTTAGGCAACATTTATGTAAAAATTGAAGCCTATAATATACATTTTTTTATGACCAATTTCTATAGTCATCAGTACAAAAAGCGAATAAACTTGAATGACAAAGTGTACAGCTCGGTGGGCCCCCGTGGGGGGCGGCAGCTGTCACCGCTGAGCCCCCCCGACTCGGCAGCATCGAAGTCCAGCCTCACACCAAGGAACCGACGGTCACAATCGAGAATCAGAAATGCTTGGAGGGTCTGCCTACAACGAGCACCAGTTCAAATCAAGCCTCGTGCAGTGTACACGCCGTAAAATGTGTACTAAGGCAAAGAAGTAAGCACATTTAGATGCGACAGACATCCAGACAGCGTGAAAGAAGGGCGCGTGGTATTTGAGAACACACGGTTTAAAACACGCACACGCAAATGCAGAGTGGTCCTCTGACAGCTACATGTCATTTTTGATTTACGAAAATTAAACTTTTTATCATGACAGAGGTCACAATGATTCTACTGATGGACAATATCCAGGATAATTAATTTAAAAAAATTTGATATTTTTCACCAAGGACACAAATAAAAAAATACCATACAACTCGACCAATGCCACAAGGGCTTCAGAAGCCGTCGCAGTCACGATGGAGGAGAGTGTGAGAGCTCTCTATTCATAACACAGGAATATCTGCATGGAACTGCTTAACATTAAAATTCCAAGAAACGTCATGGGTTCCAACACTGTAAAACAGAATGACCTTCTGGAAACCCCTGCTTCTGAAAGAAAATCTAAGCTATGGGGACTGAGAATCAGGCCCTACAGTCATCGTGGACAAAAAGGTCGATTCTTCTCAGTTCTCAGGATGCATTTTATAAAAAGCTATAAAACTCATAAGGAGGAAGAAATATTTTCCTAAAACAAGATAAACACACACACACACACACAAAACACAAAAACAAAAAAGAAAAATAAGTTAGTTTGTGAAAATGAAAGGTTTCTGTGCCTCTGTGTCCCTTTTCCGATCTGCTGGGGATGAACTGCACGTCGTCCCAAGTCCCCCAGCTTCTCAAGAACAGGAGCTAAGATCGAGGGAACAACAGTCACTTCTCAGCAGACCCTGCGCAGCCTGGAGGGCGGGGCTTCCGGCAGACGCTGCGGGGCGGGGGGGCCTGGCTCCCGGGACACCCTTGGTCAGGTGCGTCCCTGCCGGGCACTTCCCCCTGTTTAAGGGGAAACGAAGGGCAGTGCCCATCAGACCTCTGGCAGGGGTGGAGACCTTTTTGGTGTAAATTAGTTGGAAAGAATGACTTCACTGTTAGTTTTGGCTGAAACACATTTAAACACAGACACACACAAAAACCAGTATTAATTTTTACAAAACTGTTTACAAACACCATTAAAATAACTGACATTAAAAAGGAGATCCCACTGGTTGAGCTAGAAGCTCTTTTGTTTGAAAACGGCACAGGCAAAGGCTACCTTCGACTCCCAGGGAGGAGCTCTGTAAGCAGAGGGTTCTGAAGAGGACACGCAGCGCGTGGGAGGTGGAGACCGGGAGGAAAGGCTCCCTGAGTGAAGGCCGAGATGCCGAGCACTGGGCCCCGGGCGCCCGCGGGCGGCACGTGCTCCTGTCGCACACACCGAATGGCCTGTGCTGTGAGCACACTCGGGCGTCTGGCGCTGACTGCGGGGTAAGCATCACCCGCGCGGACTGGACAGTTCATGGAAACCATCCCCGGACGGGAATGATCTGTGTAACGGCACAGGAGCAGCGAGGCTGCGGCCTGGCTGGGCTCTTCCCCCTGTACATGTAATACCGTTGATGTGGCTGCACACACACCCTCTCCGGCCACGCAGTCTGCCCAGACCGCTGAGCTAGGAACGAGCCGACCGACAGCCGCACTGCGTCAGGAGCACGTGGGAAAGGAGTACACAGTCCGCTTCAGAAAAACGGGGGCTACGAAAAAGCCAAGGGAAACCTCAGCATTCCTCGATACCTTCGCGGTCCTTCCACAGTCAGGGGCTCAGAGGTGCACGGAGAGCCCCGCGGCCCAGCAGGTCCGGGGAGGGTGTGCAGGGGCCTCCCCATCACGCAACTCAACCGCTCTCTTCCGCGGGGTCCTGACCGCAGGCTCCCACCGCACCACCAACCGGATCTTTGTTTTCGCAAGTGGCACAGCCCTCCAAGAAAGAACCAGAGCAGGCAGGTTATTTGATGCAATGTCATCTGAAAAGTTTTAAAATCAGTAAAATGCTGGCCAAGCCATCAGTGTCCAGTTCTCCCCATTCATGTCTAAGAAGAGCCATTATGGCCCATTACGTTGTACTCGAAGGTAAATGATAGCAACTTTTTAAAAGCTTTTGTTTAAATTGTTTTGGGCTCATTCACATACCCTTCTACGCAAAAACCAGAAGAGCAGTATTTAAAAAACAAAGACACTTATAGTGACCAGCTCAGCTCCTGCCTTTTGGTGAGACCATATCTAGCCATCATTTTTTTTTCTTTTTCTTTATTGATTTTAGAGAGAGAGGAAGGGAGAGGAAGAGAGAGATAGAAACATTGATGAGAGAGCACATTGATTGGCCACCTCCTGCATGCCCCCACTGGGGATTTGGCCCACAACCTGGGCATGTGCCCTGACCGGGAATCAAACCTGCAACCTCTTGGTGCAGGGGTCGATGCTCAACCACTGTGCCACACGGGCCGGGCCATACCTAGCCATCCTTAAGTGACAGGCTCGCATTCCTTTCTTTAGCAATGGGGGTGGGAAGGATGTCAACGGCTTGTTTGATCCATACGTCTTGCACAGTTTTCTGCACACCTACCCTTACTCTTGTTAAAAGTTATGACTTCACACCACCTCCCACAACTGTCACAACCATCACTACAGAACCAGCCCCCGGGCCCACCGTAAATGAGGGCTTCCCTGTTCAGGATGCTCACGTTTGATCTCACTGTGAAGACCCCATCAGAGCAAAGAGACCACCGGGGGCCCATGGAAACTCCTGCTAGGTATGACTTCTCCCTCTGGTGTGAATCGTATGTCCTGAGTGTGACTCTCTTGAAACATGCACGCACACTTGAAATGCAAATCCCTCACACCTCCCTGCCCAGTCAGCCACACATCAGAGCAGGTGGTTGCCTCAACTGTCCCCTAACATTCCAACTGGTGGACGGAGAACACGCTTGCAGCTGAAAAGACCTGTATTCAACATCTGATGAACTGTGCACCCTTGTACACATTGTTTTCACATCTGTGTGCCCCACTTTGTCGTTGATGGCTACAGCAGGGATGATGACACTGCCACAGAAGTCACTGTGAGGGTGGAAAGTTTCAGTGGGCTCGTGCAATGCAGGTCAAGTGCCGTGAACACGACCTGGCCCAAGAAACATGGCTCCGTGACAGCCGTGACCACAGCGCTTACCTGGACATCTATTTCTTGAGGGAGGGTCTGGCTCTCAATCCAAGAATGCACCTTGGCCAGCTCCTCCCTCTGTCCCGGAGAAAACTGTGGCTGCTGCCGCCGCATGCTCTCCAGCTTTTCTAGGTCTTCTTTCAGCACAATTTCTTTAACCCTGAACACAAACCACAAACAAAACCTTAACAGTCCTGCACAAGGCCCAGAGTTCTTATCACGTCACCTAAGAACAGCAAGTCTTCCTGTTTTGTAACAGACTTTCTATCTCTTGTTGCTACACGGTGCCCACATTAAACACCATCGAGTCCTTTCTTTGCCCAGCTGGGAAGCCAGACCTCTTCTTGGTGGAAAACATCTGTATCGTGTTCCAATGAGGCACATACAGGAAACCCATTTCCCTAGTTCTCCTCTCGGAAAGGAAAACAATCCGGGTCCAAACAGAAAGTCCCTCTGCGCGTGTGCCATCTCGGGAAGCACCGCCTCTCTGCCCTCCTGTCTCGTGATGGTGACACGTGTTTCGTCTGGATCCGCACACGTGTGGCACTACCACTGTGACCATGGTTTCAAGAAATCCTTCGTCATTTGACTTCAAAGGAGTGAATTTCAAATACATTTCCCTAAGGGTATTATAAAACATTCAGAAATCACTGTGCAGTGAAAACACACTGAAGAAACCGCCAGGAGCGCGTATAAAAGTGGCCTCGGAGGCGCCTTCTTACCTCTCCGGGACCTGGTAGGTCATGAGAACGCACTCCGGGGTCCGTTTTATCATTCTCCAGATGGACTCTTCAGCCAAATTGGGAAATGCTGCTTTTTTCTCTACATCCTGAGACTGCTGCCCATTTTGGGTGATTTCAGAAGAATAATCACTACTACCGAAATACATGCTGCTGTCACTGCTTCCTGTCAAGAAGCAACGCGATAACAAATGAGAAAACCCTGCCAGGGACTTCCGGTCAAGATGGCGGGTAGGTAACCGCGGTCTCGCCTCCTCCCACAACCACATCAAAGTTACAACTAAACTACAGAACAACCATCATTCAGAGCCGCCTGACATCGAGCTGAATGGAAGTCCTACAACTACGAAATTAAAGAAGAGGCCACATCGAGACTGGTAGGAGGGCGGAGGCGCAACGGGCTGGTCCCACACCCACGTGTGGCGGATAAAAATCAGGAGGACACCTCGGCTGGGAAGGTCCTCCCTGAGAAGTGAGAGGTCCCCGTCCCACACCAGGCGCCCAGCTCAGGGTTCCAGTGCCAGGAAGAGAAGTCCCCATCATTCTGGCTGGAAAACCAGCAGGAACCGAAACTGAGGGAGGCTGAGGTTGGGGGAGCCCCAGGCAGCTCCTCTTAAAGGGCCTGCACATGGACTTGCTCCCTCTAAGCTCGGAAGGGAGGCAGCTTGAAAGGCACCAGAGACATACAGGGAAGGTCTGGGCTGTTTGGCCTCGGGGCGAGGGCTGGAGGGGCAGCTTTCTCTCAGACAGAGGTGCTGGTGGAGGCCTTTGTTCCTTTGGTGAGCCCTTCCCTGGGGCGGCAGATGGCTGCCATATCTGGACTCCAGCAACCTGGCTCACACTGTTTGCCCCGCCCCAGTGATTCCCTGAGGCCCTGCCCCACCCAACTTTCAGGACCACCCAAGCTATTTCCAAAGGCTTTACCATAGGATTAGCCTGTCTTAGATCCTGCTTCAGAGTTTCCTAAAATCTCTCAAACAAGCAGCATCTGGTCTCATCGAGCCCCATACCTCTTGTTAAGTGGCCCCAGGCCTGGCACTACAAGCAATCAGCCTTGGTTCACAACTTGGCTTTTCCTGGGCACCTCCAGCCCAGCACAAGCAGCAGCCATCTGCAGATCACTTTGTAGCTTATGCCTGGTGGCTCCGGGTAGAACACAGGCAGAGGCTGACCTTGCCCCAGAGCCAGCACACCCAGTGGACAGCTTCAGACCACAGCAAAGCACCACCACCCAACCACCTCCACAAGTGACACTCAATGAGTGGACTCAGTGGGTACCAGAGCCCTGCTGAAGTAAGTCTTGCTCTGCGTGGTGGGCCCCTACACAGCTGATCCTCCAAGGTAGTCAGAGGCCAGTGGTCAGTGGGCACAGCCAGTCCTTGCAGCTGATCAGCCTGAGTAAATCCCTCCCATTGATGTGCCAACAGCAATCAAGACTCAATTACAACAGAAGGGTATACAGTCCACACTAGGGGTGCACCTTGAGGGCCCAGCTGCGGTGATCAGGGAGGCTGTGCCACTGGACCCTATAGGATACCTACAACAATAGGGCACCCTACGAAGCCTAGGAGACATAGCAACTCTACCTAACACACAGAAACAAACACAGGGAGGCAGCCAAAATGAGGAGACAAAGAAACATGTCCCAAATGAAAGAGAAGAACAAAACTCCTGACAAGAACTAAACAAAATGGAGATAAGCAATCAATCAGATGCAGAGTTCAAAACACTGGTTATAAGGATGCTCAAGGAACTTAGTGAGACCTTCAAGGAACTTAGTGAGACCCTCAAGGAATTTAAGGAGACCTCCAAGGAACTTAGTGAGAACATAAAGAACATCAAAAAGGATCAGTCAGAAATGAAGGATGCACTAACTGAAATAAAGAATAATTTACAAGGAATCAATAGTAGAGTAGGTAAAGCCAAGAAGCAAACCATCAATTTGAAAATAAGGAAGCAAAAACCACCCAATCAGAACAGCAAAAAGAAAAAAGAATCCAAAAAAAAAGAGGGTAGTGTAAGGAGCCCCCAGGACAACTTCAAGTGTGCCAACATTTGCATCATAGGGGTGTCAGAAGGAGAAGAGAGAGAGCAAGAAATTGAAAACCTATTTGAAATAATAATGACAGAAAACTTCCCTAACTTGGTGAAGGAAACAGATATACAAGTCCAGGAAGCACAGAGAGTCCCAAACAAGATGAACCCAAAGAGGTCCACACCAAGACATATCATCATCAAAATGCCAAAGATTAAATACAAAGAGAGAATCTTTTTTTTTTTTTTTTTATCCTCACCTGAGGACATTTTTTCATTTTTTGTTCAGATAGAGTGGGAGGGAGAGAGAGAGAGAGAAACATCGACGTGAAAGGGACACATAGAGTGGCTGCCACCCGCACGACCAACCAGGGCCGGGGACAAACTGCAACCGAGGTATGTGCCCCTAACGGGAACTGAACCCGGGTCTCTCTGGACCGCAGGCTGACGCTCTAACCGCTGAGCCAAACCGGCCAGGGCCAAAGAGAGAATCTTAAAAGCAGCAAGAGAAAAGCAGTTAGTTACCTACAAAGGAGCTCCCATAAGATTGTCAGCTGATTTCTAAGAAGAAACTTTGCAGACCAAAAAGGAGAGGCAAGAGATATTCAAGGTGATGAAGAGCAATGACCTACAACCAAGATTACTCTATCCTGCAAAGCTATCATTTAGAATCGATGGACATATCAAGAGTTTCCCAGACAAGAAAAAGCTAAAGGAGTTCACCACCACCAAACCAGTATTATATGAAACGTTGAAGGGTCTTCTTGAAGGAAAAGAAGAACAAAAATATGAATAATAAAATGGCAATTAATACATATCTATCAATAATCGAATCTACAAACAAAATGAGCAAGCAGAACAGAAACAGACTCATAGATACAGAGAACTTTTTGTTTCTTGCCAGTTGGGCAGGGGCTGGAGAGATGGGTGAAAAAGATGAAGGAATTAAGAAGTACAAATTTGCTGTTAGGCTGATGAACCTCAAAGGGAAGGGGGGAGGGAGGGCGGGATGAGATAAACCAAAGAACTTTTATGCATATATGCATAACCAATGGACACAGACAATAGGGTGGGGAAGGCAGGAGTGGGGCCGGATTGGGGAGGAGTAGGGGAGTCAATGGGGGAAAAAAAGGGGGGGGACATCTGTAATACATTCAATAATAAAGATGAGTTAAAAAAAAAAAAGAAGAAAATCCCTGTCAGGGACTGGCTTGCTGAATTGGCTCTAGTTCACAGACTTCCGCAGCTACCTGACCCTCTTCACCAGCCAGCCCAGCCACCATCCAGGTAACCTCTGCCTGTGCTTCCTCGATCTTCCCCAGACCCCCTTCTCACCCCCGAAGCTGCGCACTCACGGCTGCCACCCAGAACGGCTTCATCTCCTAAATCTCCATCTCAGCTTCACTTTCCTGCTGCCTATTCATTTGTTCAACTGCAAATCTGGAGCAATGCTTTTGCCATTCAGCCTGGAGCCCAAAGTCCATCATTCGATAACACTCTTTGCAATACCTTAGACTTCTTTTCCCTCTGACTTTTCCTAACTATCAAAATGTCCACTCTGAGAAAGCCAACGATCAGTATGTTCTTATCACACCCACGAAGCCACAGACGTGGGGGAAGGTATGTGCGACAGGGCGCACTGGTTCTACAGTGAATTCTTCATCCCAAAGGTTCAGCAGTGAGCCTGGCCATCCTGCTGCAGTGCTCTGGTCAGCCACTGCTCTATCCCCTGCCACGACTGTTCCCCATGTCTCTGCTTACTCCCTCACTTTCACCTATTTCATAAGGGAAGAGGGGAAGCCACTAGAAAAGAAAATCTTATCCTGATATCAAACATGCACTTTGTCATATTTGCACTCCCTCCTCACCTCTTTCTGTTACACAGAGAATCCATTCCGCCATCCCAGGCCCATCCCTTTATGGCTGCTCTGGAGCCTTCTGGTCATTCCTCTCCATCTTGCATCTGACCCTTCTAGATTTTTCCCATTGACTTTGGAACAACAAGAAAGAAAACCCCAAAACAAACAAAAATACCTTTCTTATTTTTAAATAAATTATATGGGTAACTATAAAAGACATTTTTCATCATTAAAAAATTCCATTAAAGGGTCATGGACTATTTAAAGTAAAAACAATAACAATTTTATTGTGGGTTTAAAATACAAGTAGAAGTAAAACGTATAATAAAACATAGCATAAAGACAAGAGGGGGAAATGGAAGCACTATTTTAAAGTTCTTAGACATAAAATGATATAATAGGTAGAATATTGGAAGATAAACTGTGCTAAGTAAAAAGATGCACTTGCAAATCCTGAAGCAATGACTTGGAAAAAAAAGGTATAGCCCTGGCCGGTTTGGCTCAGCGGTTAGAGCATCGGCCTGCAGTCCAGAGACCCAGGTTCGGTTCCCGCTAGGGGCATGTACCTCGGTTGCAATTTGTCCCCGGCCCTGGTTGGTAGTGCGGGAGGCAGCCGCTCGATGTGTCCCTTTCACGTCGATGTTTCTCTCTCTCTCTCTCTCTCTTCCTCTCTCTACCTCCCACTCTATCTGAACAAAAAATGGAAAAATGTCCTCAGGTGAGGATAAAAAAAAAAAGGTATAGCTGAGAAGTCAATAATGGAGAGAAAACAGAATCATTACACGTACAAAATTAACCCAAAAGGAAGAGAGGAGGAAGCAAAAAAGGAAGAACAGACGAGACATGAAACAAGTTAGCAAGATGAAGAGTTAATTTAACCCTGACCATATCAACAATTACATTAAATGTAAATGGTCTAAATACTGCAATTAAAAGGCAAAGATTGTAATATGGATAAAAAAGCAATACCCAGCCCTGGCCGGTTTGGCTCAGCAGTTAGAATGTCGGCCTGTGGACCAGAGAGTCCTGGGTTTGGTTCCTGCTAAGGGCACATGCCTCAGTTGCGGTTTGTCCCCGGCCCTGGTTGGGGTTGCGTGGGTGGCAGCCACTCGATATGTTTCTCTCACGTCCATGTTTCTCTCTCTCTCTTCCCCCCTCTCTCCCTCCCACTCTATCTGAAGATAAGTGCAGGAATGTCCTTGGGTGAGGATAAAAAAAAAAAGAAAAGCAATACCCAACTACATTGTGGGTAACGAAAGTCAACTTTAAATATAAAGACACATACAAGTCAAAAGTAAAAAAAAAAAAAAAAAATGCCATGTAAACACCAATCAAAATAAAGCTGGAGTGGATACACCGGTACCAGATGAAGGAGACTTCAAAGCAAGGTACGTATCATATTAAAGGGATCAATTCATCAAACAGACATAATCTTAAACGTGTATGCACCTAATAAAAGAGCTTCAAAATACATGAAACAAACACTGATTGGGCTGCAAGAAAAAAGAGACACATTTACATTTATAGTTGGACATTTTAAGAGCCCCATCTTAAGAACTAAACCAAGTAGACAGAAAATCAGGATGTAGGAGTCTGGACCAACACTACTGGCCAACTTGATCTAGTTTACATTTACAGAAGACACTACTAGTGACTGCTTAACACGTTCCTTTCAAGCGCACCTGAAACATTGATCAAGACAGACCAAATTCTAGACCATTAAACAAGTCTCAGTAAATTAAAAAAAAAATACAAAGAATGTGCTCTGAGTGCAATTAAGTTAGAAACCAATGAAGTATCTGGAAAAACCCCAATATTAGGACATTAAATACATTTCTAATAACCTATGGTCAAAGAAGAAAGCACAAAGAAAATTAGAAAATACTTCAGACAGAATGAAAATTTTAAAAAGACATCAAAATTTGAAGGATGCAGGTAAAGCACTGCTTAGAGGGAAGTGGAAAGCATGAAATGTTTATGTTAGCAGGAAAAAAAAGGTATCTAGTGAATGGTCTAAGCTTCCACCTTAAGAATTTAGAAAAAGAGCAAATAAAATCCAAAGTAAACAGAAGAAAGGGAATAATAAAGTACAAAACCAAAAACCAACAGGGAAAAAATAGAAATCTCTTCTTTGAAATGTTAATACATTTGATCAACAGAGTCAGAACAAGCAGAAAAAAATTGTTAATACCAGTAATAAGAGTACAATGGATTCTACCAACATTAAAAGAATAAGAGAATATTTTAAACAACTTTATGACAATAAATTTGGCAACTTAGATGAAATGGACAAAATCCTTGAAAAACACAAATTACCGAAGATCACTCAATAAGAAACAGATAACCTGAATGGATCCCAATCTATTTTTTTTTTTTAAATATTATATCTTGTTTCATGTTTACATGTTTTATTTATTTTATTTTTTTCCCCTTTATTGACTTTAGAGAGAGGAATGGAGAGGGAGAGAGAGACAGAAACATCGATGAGAGAGAACATTGACTGGCCGCCTCCTGCATGCCCCCCACTGGGGATCAGGCCCACAACCTGGGCATGTGCCCTGACCAGGAATCGAACCTGCGACCTCTTGGTGCATGGGTCGATGCTCAACCACTGAACCACACCGGCAGGACCCAATCTATTAAATAAATTAAATGTTCTGGTAAAAACCTCAGGAAGACAACTTCAGGCCAAGATAGCTTCACTGATGAAATTCTACCAAACATATAAGGATGACAGAGTATCAATTCAAAACAAACTCTTCGAGAAAACAGAAGAGGAGGGAACGAGTCCCAACTCACTCTTTAAATCAGGCCAGCATTACTGATACCGAAACCAGGCAAAGACATTACAAGAAAAGAAAATGATATTTCTCATAATAGGTGCAATAATCCTTAACAAACTATTAGGATACAGAATCCAGCAATATATTAAAAGGATAAAACAGCATGATCAAGTACAAGGTTAATTTAATGTTTGAAAATTAATTAATGTAATTCACCATATTAATGAAATAAGAGGAAAAAAAACATATAATTGTCTTGATAGGTACAGAAAAAACACCTCATCAGCCCTGGCTGGTTTGGCTCAGTGGTTAGAGTGTCAGCCCGAAGACTGAAGGGTCAAGGGTTCGATTCCCAGTCAAGGGCACGTACCTGGGTTGCAGGTTTGATTCCCAGCCCTGGTAGGTGTCGTGGGAGAAGCAACCAATCGATGTGTCTCTTTCACATTGATGTTTCTCTCTCCCCCCCCCACCCCCCACCCCCCCCTTCCTTCCCTTCCACTCTATTTAAAAAATTAATGGAAAAATATCCTCAGGTGAGGATTAACAAAACAACAACAACAACAAAACATCAGTAGAAAGGAACTTCCTCAATCTTACTGAAAAAGAACAATTTAAGAAAAACCACATTTAACATCATACTTAATGGTGCAACTACAAGGCAGTAATGTGTCTCACTATTTCTGCTCAACACTAGCTAGTCCAATAAGACAAGACAAGTAGCCCTGGCCGGCTTGGCTCAGCGGTTAGAATGTCTGCTTGTGGACCAGAGAGTCCCGGGTTCGGTGTCCGCTAAGGGCACATACCTTGGTGGCAGTTTGGCCCTGGCCCCGGTTGGGGTCATGTGAGTGGCAACCAGTCGATGTGTCTCTCTCACATCGATGTTTCTCTCTCTCTCTTCCCCCCTCTCTCTCCCTCCCGCTCTATCTGAAGATAAATGCAAAAATGTCCTCGGGTGAGGATTAAAAAAAAAAAAAAAGACAAGTAAATAAAGGCATACAGATCAGAAAGGAAAAAGTGAAACTGTATTTGCAGACAACAAGACTGCCTATGTAGGAAAGTCCTACAGGAGCTACAAAAGAGCTACAAAAACTAATAAATGAGTTTAGCAAGAACACAGAATATAAAGTTCAGAATACAAAATTTGATTGAATTTTTATATGCTAACAACAAACAATTAAAAGTTGGAATTTTAAAATGTAACTATAGCATCAAATATATGAAATCCTTATGGATAATTTTAGCAAAATATGTATGTATAAGATCTGTGCCCAGAAAACTACAAAACACTGCTGGGAAAAATTAAAGACCTACATAAAAAAGACACATATGCTCATGGATCAGGAGACTCAATGCCGTTAGGGTGACAGTTCTTCCGAAACTGGCCTATAGATTCAACACAGCGTTAATAAAAATCCAGCAGGTTTTTTTTTTTGGTAGAAGCAAAGAACCTGATTCTATAATTTATGTGGACAAATGACCTATAATATCCAGAATTATTTTGAAAAGAAGAATCAAGTTGGAGGACTTAACCCACCAGAGTTGAAGACTCACTTGAAAGGTACATGACCGTAAGGTGGGATTACCCTAAAGCTGGCTGTGAAGGTAAACAGGACAGACTCCAGAAACAGACCCAAACAAACACGACCAGTTTATTTTCAACAAAGGTGCCACGGCAGTTCATTGGGGGAAGATGAATCTTTTCAACAAATGGGCAGGAACAATGGGATATCCATACGCAAGAAAAATAATCAGCCCTTGCCTCACACCATATAGACAAGCGTACTGAACGTGGATCACAGACCTAACTGTAAAAGCGAAACCTACAAAACTTCCAAGACAGAGACTGCCTCAGTGACTGCTGGTTAGGTGAAGTATTTCTTACAGAGGACATACAACCTATAAAAGAAAAAAACTGACCACTTGAACTTCCTTAAAATTAAAAAAATATTTTGCTCCTCAAAATAAAGCTAAAAATAAAAGATAACAAAATGAAAAGGCAAGCCACACGCAGGGAGGAAATTTTTGCAAAACAAATATTTGAGACAGGAATTGCATCCAGAATATATACAGAACTCTTACTACTCAACAGGAAACTAACACCTCCCCTCCCCCAAATGGGCAAGAGACTTGAACACATATGAAGGCAAAAGTACAGTAAAAGACACTCAACACCATTAACCAAAAGGCAAACGCAAATTAAAACCATGATGAGGTGCCACTACACACCCACTGGAATGGCTAGAACGTAGATGGACAGTGCCCAGTGCGGGCGGGATGGGCTGGGAAGTGAGCTCTCTCATGTTGCTGACAGGCACACAAAATGGCACAGACACTGTGGAAAACTGTTTGGCAGTTTCTTATAAAGTTAACCGTATGCATGACTAGCTGGCAGTTTCCTTCCTAGGTATCTACCCAAGAGAAAAGAAACCACGTCCACAAAAAGACTCAGACTAGAATCGCAGCATTAACAGTCCCAACTGGAAACCCAGCAACCACCACGGGCTGAACGGCTATCCACACACTGTGACTCTGCTCGGCAACCAAGAGGCACGAACTGCTGACGGGCGTCAGGACGCACCGCGGGCACCGTGCTCACTGAAAGAACCCCGACTGTGCTGGGTGATTCGGGTCACGGCTCTGTGGAAAGAACACCACTCAAGTGGCACGGAGCACATGTGATCTGGGCGGGGCTGACTGCGGGCTCACAGGAGAACCATCCCGGGGAGGGAGACGTTCCCACGGTGACTGGGGTGGTGGGTGCCCTAATGCATACGCTTCTCGGAATTCGTGTTTTGTACACCTAAACTTGGTGTATTTTGTTGTATGTAAATAAATACACCCCAATAAAGCTTACAAAAAGGAAAAACACTTCCACACCAGTGTGGGAACCACACAGCCCATCTTCCCACAGGGGCCTCCTGGCGGCAGAGCCTGAGGACGGTGTCATTGGGACCGGCTACCTGATGCCGCAGAGCCAGGTCCCGATGGAGACTCCTTGGGGAGGGGCACCGTGGACAGGGCACCGGCAGCAAAATGGTTGTTCTGCCCGCTGTGGCCTGTAACACACTGCTAGAAAGGAAGGACACAGGAAACATGTTAACATCTGAAGCATCATATTACAAAATCTCTGGGAGATCTTCAACTTCACACATTAAACAGAATAAAACGCCAGGTAAAACTGAGAAGCTAAACATTTCGGCCTGTCCCCAAGAATGTGGTCCAAGTCCTTTTGTATATAATTTTCAAGATACTATTGTTTTTGTTATTCTTTAAAAAATTTTTTTTTCTTTATTGATTTTGAGAGAGAGAGGAAGGGAGAGGGAGAGAGAGATAGAAACATCGATGAGACAGAACATCGATTGGCCGCCTCCTGCATGCACCCACTGGGGATTGGGCCCACAACCTGAGCATGTGCCCTGACCGGGAATGGAACCGATGACCTCTTGGTGCATGGGTTGATGCTCAACCACTGAGCCACACCGGCCAGGCTTGATACTGTTTTTATGAGCACCTACTACATGCCACAGACCACACAAGGGTGTGCTTTCACTTTTTTTGTCATTCAGAAAAGACGTATTGAACATTTTGTCTGTTCTAAGCAGTGTCCCAAATACTAGGACTACCACAGAGAACAAAACAAAGGTGCAGCTAGCCTGGAACTCACAATGCATGGGGGTGGGGGGCTTACAACTTCATATTACTTCATATGATCCTCAGAATAAGCTATGAAGTATTAATCTTTCCGTTTTTCAAATAAGGAAACAAGGGCAAAGATAGGTTCAATGACCTGCCTGAGCTAGCTCAGCCGACAGGTGACAGGGCCGGGGTCTGAGCCCATCTGTCCCATAGCCCAGGCCTCGCTCACGGGGCGCACTGCCTGGCCTAGGCTCTCTAGCTAGTGCAAACTGGGCACGTGCTCTTGATCTGGACCAGACTTTCTGGGTCTGCATGTGTTAAGAAGGGTGTTGTGCCTTGCAGGCAAGAGCAAGTAAAACTGTGTAAACTCACACTCATCTTGGACCCTGTCCCCCAGTTTAAGCTGCTCATCTGAGAATGCCTTTTAGGTAACAGAATGAAAAGTTAAAGGAAACTGACCTAAAAGGTCTTCATTTTTGGAAATGACATGTGTACATGTGAAACTATAAACTGCCTAGTAGACTGACGAGTACGGATGATCTCCTCCCCTCCACACACAGCTGCTGTCCCACACCTGTGCCCCCAAGTGTGAAAGCGCTCAAAGTCATGCCCGGTGGGTGTGGCCTATTCCTGTCTCACCAGGCCATAACCTCAGCTGTAGGTAAGAAAACACATTTCAGCCCTGGCTGGTTGGGCTCAGCGGTTAGGGCATCGGCCCATGGACCAATGAGTCGCAGGTGCAATTCTGGTCAAGGGCATGTGCCTTGGTTGCAGTTAGTCTCCTGCCCTGGTCGGGTCGTGTGGGAGGCAGCCACTTGATGTGTCTCTCTCATGTCGATGTTTCTCTCTCTTCCCCTCCCTCCCGCTCTATCTGAAGATAAATGGAAAAGTATCCTCGGGTGAGGATTAAAAAAAGGCCCTGGCCAGTTTGGCACAGTGGTTAGAGCATTGGCCCGCAGACCAGAGAGTCCTGGGTTCGGTTCCTGCTAAGGGCATGTACCTCGGTTGCAGTTCGTCCCCGGCCTAGTTGGGGTCATGTGGGTGGCAACCAGTTGATGTGTCTCTCTCACAACGATGTTTCTCTCTCTCTCTCTCTCTCTCTCTCCCTCCCGCTCTATCTGAAGATAAATGCAAAAATGTCCTCGGGTGAGGATAAAAAAAAAAAAATACATTTTATAGGCAATAAACATGTTGAGTGTAACGCTTGGATATCAAACTTAAAAGGGGAAAAGAACTTAATTCCTATAGAAAACGTGAAAGCACATTGGGAAAACCACACAAAGCAGCTAAGAAACCAGGACACACAGATTCTCATTCCTACTTGTAAATTAAAGTGCGTTTCCCGAGACCGGCGCCCACAGCCTGCGCCGCAGCGGTAAGCGACACCCGCACGGGCCCTCTGCACTGAGCCAGTGTAAGAACCTCAGTTCCCACCACGTCCTCAGTCATGTGTCGAACGCTGGTATCACTTACACACTCAGCTCGTGGGCCGAAGCTCCTGGCCTGCTCTGCAGGCTCGTGGGGCTGGGGCACGTCTTCCTGGAGCAGGTCCAGCTGTAGCGGCGAGCTGCTCCTGGAGCTGGGGCCTGCGCGCTCTTCGCTCTGGGTCTCCCAGTTCTCCCCAGCTCTCCTCTGGTCCACGGCTGGAGACAGTGGTTCCACGTTTGGAGCCACGGCTGATACCAAGGGTGGCATTTCAGAAGGGCCTGTTGCTCCCCAAAGCAGATATGGAGAGAATGATGGTACCAACAGAGGACAGACAGAGGGGTCAGGCAGGAAAAGGGACAGAAAAGTATCCACGTAAGGCGAAGGCACAGCTGGGAGAGGCAGCGTGGGCACACAGTCCGGCATCGTCACTGGGGCCACGTGCTCTCTCCCCGGTGAGGTCACGGTTGGCAGGGGACATGCTGGCACGAAGTAAGGGGCCTGGCTGGGAGCCAGCAGTGCCACCGGGAATGACAGGCTGGGGGTGTAGAGAGGGGAGGCAGGGGACGGGCACCAGGGCTGCATGTCCCGAATGTCTGCTCTGAAGTGGGGACAGAAGGCGTCCTTAGTGCACTGGCTGTCAGGGGGCTCGGGCAGCTTCTTCCGCTTGTGCTTCCCCTTCTTGCTACCCGCCAATCTGGTCCGTCTGCAAGCCAGCTCCCCTGGGGACAGAGAGGGAGGCGCAGTAAGATCACTAGCCCCGAGGGCAGAGAAGGCTGCCGTGTGCAGGCAAGTAAGGCAGGGCACAGTACTAACCAGTCTACCAGGTCAGCGTTGTCACTACAAAATAAACTCTATTCAGCATCCGTTAGTCAGTTTCCTGCAAAAGCAGCTTCTCAGATCTACAACGATCCCTGATAACAAAGTGCCGACAGAGACTGACTTCAGCACCTCTCAGTCGGTTCCTTCCAGGGTTCATCGCTCCCCATCTCCAGTACTGACAGATGACTTATACAACTGACAGCCAGGTAGGTAAATGGAATCTATATTTTATTATTTATTTATTTATTTTTAATCCTCACTGGAGGGCATTTTTGCATTTATCTTCAGATAGAGTGGGAGGGAGGGAAAGAAAGGGAGAGAAACATCGATGTGAGAGAGACACATCGATGTGAGAGAGACACATTGACAAGCTGCCTCCCGCACGACCTGACTAGGGCTGGGGACGAATCAGAAGCCAGTCACGTGCCCTTGACCGGAATTGAACCCACAGCTCACTGGTCCACGGGCCGACGCTCTAACTGCTGAGCCAAACCGACCAGGGCTGGAATATATTTTAAAAATGTAACTACCTTCATGCACCAAGAGGTCGCCGGTTCGATTCCCCGTCAGGACACATGCCCAGGTTGTAGGCCTGATCCCCAGTGGGGGGCATGCAGGAGGCAGCCAGTCAATGTTCTCTCTCAACGATGTTTCTATCTCTCTCTCCCTCTCCCTTCCTCTCTCTCTAAAAATCAATAAAGGGGAAAAAAAAATTAAAATGTAACTACCTTGCCCTGGCTGGTGTTGCTCAGTAGTTAGAGCGTCGGCCCGAATTTCAGAGGGTTTCGAGTTCAATTCTAGGTCAGGGGAAAATACCTGGGTTGCAGGTTCGATCAGGGCACGTATGGGAGGCAACCAATCGATTTGTCTATCACATCGATGTTTCTCTCTCTCCCATCCTCCCTCTCTAAAAAACAATAAGAAAAAAAATATCCTCTGGTGAGGATTAACAAGCAAACAAACAAAAAGAACTTAACTACCTTGGACGTGTAAATGTTGAACTTTGCTTCTGCTTTCGTGCTGAAGGTAGGAGCTGTAGGGTGACGACAGCATCTTCTCCCGGAACCTGTGGACATAGTTCTGTTCCTCCTTCTGGGTGTGTGCTGACAGGACAGCCTTTGTGAGCCCCACGTGTCTAAACTCTTCTGCGGTCAGCAGGGCCGGCTGTGTGCTGGGCGTCCAGGGTTCACAGGCTGGGGGCACTTCCTCGGCGGGAGTCACTTCTGCAGAGTGGAAGAAGAAAGATTTAATTTTACTTGCTACCAACTATTTGCATTTATTTATTTTCACCAATTTAGTGACCTTTCAATAAGGTTTACAAACATTATTACAACAGCTGGGATATAAAAAAACGTCATCAACCTAACACATATGTTCTTTCTGTTTTTCTCCCTGTCTTTAACCTCTCTCTACACCTGTACATAAGTTTTATAGTGTTGTAATACTCAATGTGTACACTTATGTATTTATTTAAATCTTGCTTTTATTGTAAATATTTTTCTATCTCCCTGAACTCTTTAAAATGTTTTTTTTTCATCTTTGAATTTATTTATTTATTTATTGTTGATCCTCACCCAAGGATATTTTTCCATTGAATTTTAGAGAGAGTGGGAGGGAGGGAGAGAGAAAGAGAAACATCGATGTGAGAGAGACACATAGATTGGTTGTCTCCTGCACGACCCCAATGGGGGCTGGGGATTGAACCTGCAACCCAGGTACATGCCCTTGACCGGGAATCGAACACTTGACCCTTCAGTCCTCGGGCTGATGCTCTAACCGCTGAGCCAAAGTGCCAGGGCTGAATTTATTTTTAAATCTGTCATGTATTCAAAAATCAACAGGCTATCTTTGGCTCATTAGCAACATAATCTCATCTCACAACAGTTTTGTCTCTGGTCTTTCCCTACCAATCTACAAACCACCTGTCAGTACTCCACTCTCCACCTCTAAGGGTGGTCATGAGGCTCAAAAGAGTTCAATTTCTGTGAAGGACTAAGAATGGTTCAGCCCGTGTTAACTGACATACCACAGAACACTAGCACAGATCAATTAGAGCTAACCCAAACACCTGATCTAACACATCTGTCACGATTTCTTCATCCACCAAATTGTTATGAGCAACGAAAAAGTCAAAAGAATAGGAGGCAGTAAAAAGGAAGAAAAAGAAGACATCAGAGGAATTAAGAGGGATCAGACCAACGCAGAAATGTCTACACACGCATGTGACCACTCCAGGCACAAATACGGCCGCAGCTGGGAACCTTCCAAGGTCAGCAGTAAGTGGCCGAGCTGCACTGATAACAGCTCATTCGAGCTGAGGGCTCACACCTGTCAGCTGATTTGATCGACAAATGACTAAAAAAAATAACTAAGAAATATAGGCCAAAATATATGTACGTATGTAACCAACAGAAACAGGACACTTCCAAAAACCGCGAAGTTGTGACTCAGGTAGACGGTGTGAGTGACTGTTTCTCACAGCAGGTCTGGTGCTGAGTGTGGAGTGGGAGGGGACGTGGTACCTGGCTCTGGGGCCGGGACGTGGACCATGGTGCTGCTGTAACTGCACTGGCTGATGCCGGAGCCCAGGCTCAGGGCTGCCGTGGACAGGGTCCGTGCAACTCCTCCTGCGGCCTCCGTGCGCGGTCCGTGGGCGGGCACTTCTGACGTAGGTATGGCTGGGATCTGAGAAACAGCTGGGGACACAAGCGAGGTTGCCAGTGAAAAGAAAAATTCCCGGCAGGAAATTTAGGTTAAAGACCAAGCAGTTTATAGACATTTATAACAGACAAATAACAACCTACGGGCCGTCAAGAGGACTAGGAAACAAGGATCACTTGTGATCACGAGGTAACAATTCAAGTTGAGAAATGAAAGAGAAGCAGAGAGAAAGGGGTGGCTTCATAATAACTCTTCTTTCTGACCACGAAGGGCACTCCTGTTACCTTGCAAGGTGTGGACATCATCGGCCTTGTGGTTCTGCCGGTCTTCCTCTGAGGACGAGGTTGTGTTTGTGCAGGAGACACACTTTCTTTTCAAGGCTGGGATGTTGTAGCTCTTCAGATATCTGCAACAACAGCATGAGGTCACTATTCTTACCTGACCCCTACCTATAACATCTCTCCTTTGTTCACGCTTCTATTTGGGATACACTGTATCCTTTTATTGATGATTGAGTACATCTGACATGCAACATTGTGTAAGTTTCAGGTGTCCAGCGTGTTACTTTGATATACTTACATGATGTCACATGACTGCCGATGTAGAGCTAGTTATCACCTTACACAATACAGGGCAATGTTACTGTGTATGTTCACTATACTGTGCATCATGTCTCTATGGCTTATTTACCACTCATTGCAGGTCTGTACCCTTAAACACCACCACACTTATCCCCCACCCCATCTCCTGGTAACCCTCATTTTACTGTTCTTTACAGGTTTAAAGTTTTCAGGTTCCACATATAAGTGCCATCATGCAGCACTAGACTTTCTCTTTGGCTTATCTCATTTAGCACACTGTGCTGAAGGTTCATCTGTATTGTTGCAGGTGGGAGGATATCTTCCTTTTTCATGACTGAATAATATTCCACGGTGTATGTACCACATTTGTTTTAATTCATCTGTTGATGGGCATTTGGGTTGTTTCCATATCCTGGCTATCATGAATAATGCTGCAATAAACATGGGAGTGCATATATGTGGTCAAAACCATTTTCATTTCCTTTGGGTATATACCCAGGAGTTGAATTGTTGAATTTCATGGTAGATTTATTTTTAATTTTTCATGAGCTTCCATATTGTTTTCCATAGTGGGTGCACCAATTTACATTTCCACCAATTATGCATAAGGATTCCCTTTCCACATCCTCACCAGCACCTACTGTCTTGTCTTCTTGATGATATCCACTCTAACAGGTGTGAGGTAATATCTCATTATTGTGGTTTTGATTTGCATTTCCATGATGATTAGTGATGTTGAGCATCACTTCATGTGTCTATTGGCCATTTTGATGTCATCTTTAAAAAATGTCTATTTAGTTTTGCTGCACATTTTAAAATCAGATTGTTGTGTTGTTGTTGTTGATGGATGTCTTTATTGTTTTTTAATATTAACCCCTTGTCTGATAATAGGGTTTACAAAATTTTCTCCCATTCTGTAGGTTGTCTTTTAATTTTGTTGTTTCTTTTGCTGTGCAGAAGCTTTAAATTGGATGTAGTTCCACTTGTTTATATTTGCTGTTTATGCTTTTGGCATCATATTAAAAAAAATCACTACCAAGAACAGTATCAGCGAGCTTCTTCCTCATGTTTTCTCCCAGGAGTTTTATGTTATCAGGTCTTATGTTTAAGTTTTTGATCCATTCTGAGTTAATTTTTCTTAGTGTTGGACAGGGGTCCAATTTCATTATTCTGCATGTGTTTCTCCAGTTTTCCCAGCACCGCTTGTTAAAGAAACTACCCTTTTCCTATTGGGTCTTCCTGGCCTCCTTGACAAATATTAGTCAAATGCACATGCTGGGATTTAATTCTAGGCTCTCCATTCTGTTCCAATGGTCGATGTGTCTATTTGTGTGCCTGTATCACACTACTTTTTATTACTGTAACTTTGTAGTCTAATTTGAAACCCGGCAGTGTTATACCTCTTGATTTGTCCTTTTTCCTCAAAATTGCTTTGGCTAGTCAGGGTGTTATGATTCCACACAAATTTTAGGATTGTTTCTTCTAATTTTGGAAAGAACGCCTTTGGTGTTTTTACTATTAATCCTCACCAGAGGATATTTTTCTACTGACTTTTTAGAGAGAGCGGAAGGGAGGGAGGGAGAGATAAAAGACGGATGTGAGAGAGACATATCAACTGGTTGCCTCCTGCATGACCCCTGCACAAACCTGGTCAGGGTCAGTGATTGAACCTGCAACTGAGGTATGTGCCCTTGACCAGAATTTAACACGAGACCCCTTCAGTGCAAGGGCTGATGCTCTAACTGCTGAGCCAAACTGGCCAGGGCACCTCTGGTGTTTTGATGGGGATTGAACTGAATCTGTAAATGGCTTTGGGTAGTATGGCAGTTTAAACAATATTCATTTCCATGAACATGGGATGTCTTTCCATTTGCTTGTGTCTTCAACTTCTTTCAGCAAAGTCTTGTAGTTCTCATTGTACAGATCTTGCACTTCCTTGGTTAAATTTATTCCTGAGTATTTTATTGTTTTGATGCTATTGTGAATGGGATGATTTTATTTCTTTTTCAGACACTCCATCATTAGTGTGAAGGAATACCATTGATGTCCATATGTTGATTTTGTATCCTGCCACTTTATTGAAACCATTGATTAATTCCAACAGTTTTTTGACTGACTTTGGGGTTTCCTATACATAAGATCATATCATAGCAAATAGCAACAATTTGGCTCCTTCCTTTTCAATTTGGATGCTTTCTATTTCTTCGTCTTGCCTAACTGCTCTAGCTAGGACTTCCAGTATTATACTAAAAAGGAGTGGTGAGAGTGGGCATCCTTGTTACTCAGCTTAGAGAAAACACTTCCAATTTTTCTCCACTGGGTATGTTAGCTGTGGGTTTGTTGTATATGGTCTTTACTGTTAAGATATGTTCCTTCTATACCCAATCTGTCAAGGGTCTTTATCATAAAAGGATGTTGTATTTTTTTCAAATACTTTTTCTACATTCTAGGGATAAATTCCACTTGGTTATGGGGTTTAATCCTTTAAATGTATTGTTTAATTTGCTAATATTTTGTTGAGAACTTTTGCACCTATATTCATTAGGGATATCGCTCTACAGTTTTATTTTCCTGTGGTACCCTTATCTGGTTTTGGTATCAATGTAATGCTGAATGCTTTTCTTCCCTGGAGTACCTTTTATTCTTATGTTGGCTTTCCAAAGGGTACCTGAGAACTCTCATAGGGTTTATGCACTTTTTAAAGATCTTAGTTCTGTCTTCTTCAACCTTAATCATTTCTAGATTCCTGCCTCCCACCTCATTAAGTCCCATCTGACCTGTTGTATTTCCAATGCATGCTTTATCTCATTTATTATAATTCTTCAGCTCCAGAATTTGTTTGGTTCTTTTTCAGAATTTCAGTCTCTTGGGTAAAGTGTTCCTCCTATTTGTTAATTTCATTTCTGAGATTATTACACTGCCTTTCTGAATTTTCTTGTTGCTTGTTGAATTTCCTCATAACAGCTATGTTGAACTGTTTCTCAACTAGATGCCTTTGGATTTGGTTGCTGGAAAATTGCTATCTCCTTTCTGTGATACTACATCACCAACCATGGTGTTTGGTGAAAAGTGTCTCTGCCCCTGCATCTGAAGTCGCAAATGCTCTTCTTACTTAGACAAGGACTGGCTTGACTCCAACAGTTCAACAGGTTGGTAACTAGGAGCCTTCCTTTGGTTTTCCAGAAGGAGGTGCTATGGTAACACGTTTTTGGTTTGTCTTACCAGAGATAATGTTGGGAGCACATACGTTTTTAAAAAAAAGCTGCCAAAAGAAAAAAACAAGGGTGGTAGTAGAGCGGGGAGAATTGTGTACTTAGCACTTGGGGCTTTAGGTGTGCCCATGGCCCGACTGAGGGATCCTCAAGTTGGATGGGGGGTCCCCAGAGGTTCGTGGGCAGTCCTCTTGCCAGAATCCCAGGCAGACACTTTCCTTCAGTTCTCTCTGCCTGCCTCCTCCCCTTTCCTTTCCCTGCCCGTCACTGTGGTCTCTCCTCAGAGAGAGCAATGAATCCCTTCAACTGCAGAACCCGTGGCTGGGCCGACCCCGACTCCCACCTTTACCCTCCATCTCCTCTGCCAAGAAGGTCATGCTGGCCCACTGCGAGACCTGCTGCTGGCCTCTGCTGCCGTGCCTGCGGTCCAGGCCACCCGCTCAGGTGCACAGGTGGGTGGAGCTCTCCGTGTCCTGGGATGCCGTGCAGAGGCACTTTTTATGGTTATGGATGTCCAATTGGTTGGAAATTGAAGGAGAGAGAAAATAAACAACTCACGCTGCCATGATGCTGAATTTGTACTTTCTTCTTTGCTGGCTTCCTCCCTGGCCACCCCAGCCTGAATCACTAGATGGTTACCTCTTTTACCAGGGTCTTGAACTGATCTTCAAATCTTGCATCATTTAAATTTGACAAGCGCAGGCTTTGTCTTCTCAAACATTCCTTCAAAAAAAGGAATGCATCTTCTAACTTTTTGCATCCCCTGAAATGTTGAGTATATTATGAACTGTATGCAGTAGGCAGTCCATAAATATCTATTGATTTACAGTGAAAAGTCAAGACAACAACTAATAAAAATTATATAAAGGCTCCACAGTGACAATATATGCTTTTGGAAAAACGAACATGTTATCAAAATGCATATTTCATACCTGATAACACTATCAATGCAGTTTATTTGCTGATAGGATGGGTTATGCTGATCTTTTCTCAAATCCTCACATGACTCAGTGTACACACTATTATTTTTCAATGTCTGTAAGGCAGAAATAGCCTTCTGATCACCTAAAAGAGAATAAAAGTATGCACAATTAAAAATACATTATTCTTGCCCAGCCAGTGTGGCTCAGTGGATTCAGCATCATCCCATGGACTAAGAGGTCTCGGTTCAATTTCCATTCAGGGCACGTGCTGGGGTTGTGGGCTCGAGCCCCAATCGGGGGCGTGTAGGAGGCAGCTGATCAGTGTTTTTGACATCGATGTTTCTGTCTCTCTCTCTAAAAAATCAATAAAAACTGTCTGGCCAGTGTGGCTCAGTGGTTGAGCGTCAACCCATGCACCAAGGGGGTTCAATTCCCGGTCAGGACACATGCCCAGGTTGTGGGCCCGATTCCCAGTGGGGGACATGCAGGAGGCGGCCAGTCGATGTTCTCTCTCATCGATGTTTCTATCTCTCTCTCCCTCTCCCTTCCTCTCTCTCTAAAATTAATAAAGGAAAAAAAATCAACAAAAACATATTTATTTTAAAAATACATTATTCTTAAGAACATGTACTTATTCAGCAAAGTTAAGTCATGGTACCTTAGAATAAATACATTCAATGGAATATTACACAGCTATGAAAAAATGAGCTCAGATCTAAATGCACTGATACAGAAAGCTATCAAAATGGAATGGCTCCATGAATGATCACATTTGTGTGTGTGTTTTTTTAAAGGAGTGAAACAACCGAGGCAAAGATTATCAAGGACTAAAACTAGTGCTGACGGGGACTTTCCAGCGTCAATCTGATGCTCTCTGTTCATCATGGCATCACTGAGAGTGGGCACCAGGCACTGTGCGCGTCTTACGTGTCACAATGGAAAGTGCACAGTGTCACCTGTTGACCTCATGTCCACAGAACTTTCCACGATGACAGGCTTGTTCTTTGTTCGTGCGGTCCATTGTGGAGGCTACTAACACCACATACAGTGAGTCGGCACTTGAAATGTGGCTGGAGTAACTGAGGAACGAAACTTTCCATTTTATTTCTTTGTAATTAATTTAAGTCGCCAAGTGTGGCTAGTGGCTCCCATATCAGAGAGCAGAGGCAGAGAGAAGAGAAATGCCCCAGGCTGGAGCTCTGAAGGACTTAAACCTTTTGTGGTGGAGACTGAAAAAGAGCATCTAGAAAGATAAGAGATCGTGTCAAGAATGGTGTCTGGGAAGCCAAGAGTGGAAATCGTTGCAAGGCAGGAATAACTAATTATGTCAAATACTCTTGACAGGTTGAGGAGACACACTAGCTACTGTTGTCATTATTAATAAAGGCCATTTTAGCTGCTTGCAAGAGGCTTCTTCATTTTCAGAGGAAAATATGTTAACTCATTAACTTCTTTAGTTTTGAATTTCAAATACTTTTAGACTTAAGGGATCACAAGCAGTCGAATTCCCATATACCCTTCACCCAGCTTCACTAATGTAGGATCTTCTACACCAAAGTAAAATGCACAGAGCTGAGAAAGGACCAGGGGTACACTAAGTGAACAACGGACTCCCCGGACTCCCCCCGTTCTCCACTAAATGTCCTTTCTCTGTCCCAGGACCCAGCCCAGGATCTCACACTCAATTCAGCTGTCAATGTCTCCTCAGCCTTTCCTTGTCTTTCACGATCTCAACACTTTTGAAGAGTATGAGGCAGGAATTCCGTAGAAATGCCCTTCAAGTCGAGTTTCTCTGATATTTTCTCCCGATCAGATGGGGAAGGTCAGCACATCACACCAGGGGGCACAAGATGTCAACATGTTCCATTACTGGTGTGTGCACCCTGACCACTGGTTAAGGGGGTGTCCACCAGGTTGCTCCTATGTCGTTACTATTTCACAATATAACACACACTGTAAGCAACATGTTTTAGAGAAATACGTGGAGACCATGCAAATATCCTTTTTGTCTTGTTCACCTACTGGTTGCCCAAGTGTCAAGGTACTTAATGCCACCAACTCTACACTTAAAAATAGCGAACCTGATACATATGAAACTACAATTAATAAAAACACTTCCAACTAATTCTAGCATTCACTGGAGGATATTCCCTGCAGCAATTATTACTGTGGACTTTTTTTCTCATCAGCTTACTGAGATAGAATTGACATACAGCAGCGTTCAAGGTGTGCACATAACGACCATGTGGGATCCTAACAGCCATTTCTATTTTTTATTTATTTATTTTATTTTTTTTTAGAGGACATTTTTTTCAGTTTTTGTTCAGACGGAGTGGGAAGGAGAGAGGGGAAGAGAGAGAGAGAGAAACATCGATGTGAAAGGGACACATCGAGTGCTACCAGCCATTTCTATATTCCCCATTCCTTCGACATTTATGAATCAACATGTTTCTGTTAGGCAGTTTTCCTTTCCCCTTGCTTTTTTACTCATCCAATCATTTGTTTTTCAGGGTAGGCTCCTGGATATTTATTTGTTGGGTTAGTAATATAATCCCAGACTATCACTATTTTTGTTGCTCAAACTGTCCCAGTTTGGCCACTGGGTGCTCTTTCAAGTTGTCTCCTGGGTGGTTTTGACATGTGTGCTGCCCCCCCCCCCCGCCCCCGCACTTCCTTACGACCTGGCTCTGGTTTCTTTTATCGGAAAAACATTCAGAAACCAAGACCTGGGTGCCAGGTGTGCCCACTGCTAACTGTGTGCCTCCGTGGAGATCCTCTCAATGGACAAGCTAGTAAACATATGTATATATCTAAACCTCATCCCTGCAACTGTCTGTCCATCCAACAAAAAGGCATGTGTTCACGCCGATACCTTCCACTCCAATCCAGCACCACCCAGTTCATTCTAGCATTCCTTCTTCGCTTATCTGTAGCCTCTTTTTCTGACAGTGAGGAATCTGGTCATTGATGCGATAATGTATACACCTCTTTGCTCAACCCTGGTATACATACAAAGTAGCTTCAGAACTGCCAACCCACCCTCTGGAGAGAAACAAGTCCACCAACTGGTACAGCGTGGGTAACATTTACATTTTGCATTTAGTCCTAGGGCATCCAGTTAAAACCCTAATTTCCCAAGCTACTTAGCTCCTCCACCCCTTCGGTATGTTCATGCCATTCGTTAGATTCATCTGTCGCATAGCATCTAGCGTCCCCTCTAAGTTCTGGGGTGGGAGGAGGTGTGTGCTGTGTGTCCGCCACCAGAGTAACAGACAGAACATTTCCATCACTCGGACATTTCCCTCCAGCTGCCCTTCTGTAGTCAGCTCCTTCGCCAACCTTAGCAAATACTGGTGTTTTCCAGAAGGAATCATACCCTATGTCCTCTTTTGGTTCCGGCTTCCTTCACTTAGCTAAATGCACTGAAGATCCTGCATGTGTGACCAAGTCCACCCCTGAGTTGGGAGTCGTCGTCCACTGTGTGGTGGCCACAGGTTACCCATGCACCTGTGAAATGACACCTACGTTCTTTCCTATTTCTGGCAAGTGGGGATAAGTGTAATAAACATCCACACACAGGTTTCTGTATGAAGGTGAGTTTTTATTTCACTTGTGTAAGTGATTAAGAAGGAACTGCTGAGAGATATGGTACGAACATGTTTAACTTTATAAGAAACAGCCCAATTTCCCCAAAGTGGCAGTACAATTGTTGCACTACCTTCAGAAATATGTGAGTTCCAGTTACTGTGAAATCTTGCCAGAACTCGATTTTGTCAGTTTTGTTCTTCTAACTGTAGCCATTCCAATAGGTGTGTGACGGTATTTCATGCAGTTTTAACTTCCTAATGACTAATGAGATTGAGTGGTTTTTTAAATATATTATTTGCCGTCTGTATAACATCTGGAAAACTGTTCAGCTCTCTTGACCATCTTTAAATTGGGTTATCTTCTTATTGTTGAATTTTGAGAGTTCTTTATGTATTCTGAATAATAATTCTTTATTTGATTTTTCAACTATTTTTTAAAATATGTTTTTTACTGATTTTTAGAGAGAGAGGAAGGGAAGAGATAGAAACATCGATGACAGAGAGTCATCAACATCGATCAGCTGCCTCCTGCATGCCCCAGCAGCAGCCCGCAACCTGGGCATGTGCCCCGATCAGGATCAAACTGGGAACCGCTTGGTGCATGGGTCAATGCTTAAGCACCGAGCCACACTGGCCGGGCAAAAATTCTTTATTTTATATAATTTGCAAATATTTTCTCTCTTCATTATCTTACTGATGGCTTATCAAAGTCTTTCAAAGAGAAGTTTAAAAATTCTGATAAAGTCCAATTTATCTTGATAAATGTTCCATGTGCCCTTGGGAAAAATATGTACTATGTTGTTGTTGATGAGAGTGTCCATAGATGCAATAAGGCCAATCCGGCTGACAGTTGCTCAGGTGTTGTGAATCTTTACAAATTTTCTGTCTACTTGTTTCAGGTTCCAACTTTCACTGTGGATTTATTTCTTCTTGAAGTTTCTATCAGTTTTTGCTTCATGTATTTTGAAGCTCTGAAGTCAGGTGCATAAGTATTTAGATTGTTACATCATCTTAGAGAACCCACACTCTGGTCATGCAACATACCTCTGAAACCCTGCTAATGCTCCTTATTCTAAAGTCTATTCTGTCTAACCTTAATATAGCTTTCCCGCTTCCTCCTGATTCTTGTTAGAACAGTAGATCTTTTTTAACCTTTTGCTTTTAAAGTATGTTTTTATTTTCAAAATGGGTTCTTTTAGATAATACACATCCGCATCTTTTTTTTTTTCCCATCCACTTTGATCATTCCTGCCTTTTAACTGGTATACTGAGATTACCCACAGTTAGGGTGAAGATTGATATAGCACAATTAACACAAACCACCTTGCCAGCTGTTGTCTAATTGTTCCACCTGGGTTTGCTGTTTCTTTTTTCCTACTTTTCTGCCTCATTTTGGGTGAAGTGTTTTAAAATTCTACTTTATCTCCTCTACTGACATTATTTGTACTTTTTAGAAATTTTTTTGTAGTAATTGCCCTAAAGCCTACAATATATATCATAAAGGATTTAGTTTCTACCTCCAAATGATATACTGCTTTGAGTGCAGTTTGAGGACTTGACAATGGTATATTCCCAATGCCTATAGTACTTTTACATGTGCCATAAACGCAGAACACCGTTTTTGTTTCAGCCAGTTACCTTTCAGAGCAATTAAAAATAAGCAAAAAGTATTCCATTTACAGTGCTTTCCATTACTTTGTGAAGATCTGAATCTTGTCTGTATCATTTCTTTAGCATTCCTTAGAGTAAATCTGCTGGCAATACATTCCCAGTTTTTATTGGAGAAAATCTTTACATCTTCCTCATTTCTGAAAGACAGTCTCCAGCAGGTGTAGAATTCTACATTGACAGTTTTTTTGTCTTGAAGACTTTACCCTGTTGTCTTCTGTGGTGCATGGTTTCTGAAGAAGTGTCTGCTGTAATTCTGATCTTTGCTTCTCTGTATGCAATCTCTTTTCCTCTGGCTGCCTTCTGGACAGTCTCTTTTATTTTCAGCAGGTTGACTGATATGCTCAAGTGAGTGGTGTTTTTATTTTGTGGTGGGTGTTTTTTTTCTCCTCCTTTTTTTTGTATTTCCATTACTTAATGCTCTTTGGATCTGTGGAAAATCTTGGCCATTATTTCTTAAGAATTTCTTCTGGAATTCTAATTACTCATCTGATAGAACATTTGATATTGTTCCAAAATTCTCAAGATGCTCTATTCTGTATGTTTCTTTCTCTTTGTGTTGTCATTTGCATAGTTTCTATTTATCTACCTTTAGGTTTACAGATTCTTTTCTCAGCTGAGTGCCCGGTGAAGGCATATATTCATCTCTGCCTAGCACTTCTAACACTTCCATTTGACCTGTTATGTCCCACCTCTATGCTGTGACTACCTATGGGGTCTTGCGTATTGCCTACTTTGTCCATCAGAGCTTTTGATGAGTTTCTCACAGTTACTTCAAATTCTTGGCCAGACAGTCCCAACATCTGTGTCACACCTGACTCTCGCTCTGATGACTGCTTTGTCTCTGGGGAGTTTTTCTTGCTTTTCCATGTGCTTCATTTGTTGAAAGCTATACATCTTGTGTAGGACAGTAGAGCCTGGGCATGCCTTCCTCTGGTAGGCCTGTGTTTGCATTAATCTTGTTAAGTGTTAGGTCAGGGCTGAGGTGCGTTGTTCTCACGGTTTTGCTCAATGTACTCCAGTTTTCAAATTCCTCTGAAGATACACTGCGCCTCAGGTGGTGGCTAGATTGTTGACAGTTTTTTTTGGTTTTTTTTTCAGGGTTTGCTCCACTGTCAGCTTTCGATCTTCCCTTTGCACCGTGCATCAGAGAACGTCTGTCTCTTGCCAGTTACCGGTCCAGCTACCCGATGCCCCGCCTCCAGTGCCCGCAGCTCACTCCCCCCTGCAGGCGTGGGTCTCCCCCTAGGTTTAGGCCTGTTGGCTGTCCTGTCACCTCAGCACTCTGATGGGTTCAAGAAAGACCATGAGCTTGCTGTCCGTCTCGCTTTCTTCCTTGTGCGTTTGGAAAGATGCTCATTCCAGCTCTCCCTGAGCAGGAACCCAGCACTCTCCCTCTGCACTGCTTCCGTTCATGGATCATCTGTTTTTACTCAGGCAATGCATCCTCCCAGAAGAGGGACATCCAATTTTCCCTAATTTCCCCAATTACTTCTCTGGCAGCTGTTCAGTCTCTGTAGCTGATGAAGGGGCTTTATAGCTCTCTGTTGCTCCATGCCCTTCTATATTAAGTTCTAATATTTCCCTTCTTACTCTACCTTCAAGTATAGCCTGCCCTTGTTCTTGTTGGTTCTAGCACCCTGTACAGAAAGCACGTATACGATAATCATTTCGTATTTTCCTTTTCATTGGTGTACAGCTCCACTCAATTTCTAACATTTCAATTATAACATGATTCTTAAGTTGCACACTTGTTTCTTGAGTAAAGAGTACTAGATTTTTTCACTAGTTCTTTAAACTTGCAGGTCTTAAAATGTTAATAAAATCAAGATGCCCAAGTAACATGAGTTCTCCAAAGTCATACCAAATGGCAACAGATTTTTCCTTCCCCCCAAATCATATCCTATGTGTGTCAGAGTCAAATATAGCACAAATACAAGGAGTAGGAAAATTTCACCTTCTAAAATAGCAGCATAAGCACACACAGTTAGCTGCAACTTAAAATTTATGAAATGCTAAGTGACGGAATACCAATGTCTGCTTAAACATACGGCCTCTGAAACCACAGCGCGGATGGTACGGCCAGACCAGCGGTAGATGACAGGGAACGGAACAAAGCAGGAGGGGAGAAAGGATTTCTCCTCTGAGACGAAACACAGAGGTCAGGACACGAAGCTGTGGCACTAACGCGAGGCCCCAGGCCAAGGCAGACCCAGTGGCACTGACTGGACCAGACAACAAAGAAAACATTTAGAAAATTCAGATTTAAAATAGACCCAAAGAATTTTTTCTGCCAAGACATGGGATAATGATACACAGCAAGAAAGGCATTTAAGATGAATTCTCTTGGAGAGAGGGAATCTGACAGTTCAGGGACAGAGAAAGTTGTTACTTCCATCTCGTGCCCTCACCGCTACAGAAGAAACACGGCCGCTAAGCCTCCTACCCAGGTGAAAAGAGAACACGGAGGTATGGGACTTGCTAGATCCGGACGGCATCCTACGGCTCCAGTGCTACCACCGCCGGGAGCAGGAATGGGAGGTTTTGTTGTGTGAATCATGTCAAGTCTGAAACATAGAACTATTACTATCATTGACCTTAGAGAAAAATTCCACTTCTACGGCGTAAAATCTGACAAGGACAGAGACCATTCGTCACATTTAGCCCAAAATCTGTAACGACTCCCCAAATCATATTAATATTCAGGGAGAAAAATGAAGGGAAAGTTAGCTAAATGAGCAGTTAATGAAATGTGATTCCACATTATCGAACTGTCCTCGGCCATAGAATGCAGGTAGGTTCAATTTTCAAAAGGAAGCAATGATCACGACCAGCCCAAATGGTGTGGCGTGCTGCTTACCTCCTGAGAAAAGCACCCACGTGGTCAGGAAAAATGCCAAGTTTTTCATTCATCTTAGGTCATAAGTATTCTCTATTTGTTTGCAATGACAGGAAGGAATTAGTATTCTAATACACTTCATTGTCTGGAATGTATTCTAAAACAGACTCCTGGTTTCTAGATGGCTCCTCCGGGGGAGTCTATGACTGTGCTGGTAATACCAGAAACGTCAGTTATTTAGTAGAAGCACACTTTCCCTGCGTGCTGATGCCATCCAGCGTGCAGAACGGTATTTGCTGCCGCCATTATCACCATTCCTATTATGACTGGACAGGTAACTATCAAAAGCTGCAGCGCAGCTGCATGGCTTTGTGCTCACACACTCCACGTCTGCGCGGGAGAGGACAGACGTGGGAGGCGGTCCAGGGGCCCTGCGGACTCACCACCAGGCCGTCCTGCGCGCGTCCCCACCGCTCGCTTGTTGGGCAACTTGGTCATTGACTCGATGTACAGCTGCTGGCCCAGAGTTTTAATTTTGTTTACACTGGCATAGACCTGCTGCAAAGTCAACTAGGGAAAAGAACAAATAGGTTTCAACTATTATAAAATGAACATTAAAAGGTACACAAACACAATACATTAAACTTCTGGTTCTCGGAACTCATAATGACGAAAAGCATAGTAATGGCCTTAATTCGGTTTCCCCTGGGTCAGCAGCACAAGCAAAGCTTTGAGTAAACTCTGTTTACAACATGCTAATTTTCAGAAAGCACACTAGGAACCCAACTATCGCTTTCTAACGACGATGCTTTCTTTCTCCCGACAGTTTCCCACACCACCATGGATGAGAATGTCCGCTAGCAGGCAGGTCCTCAGGTCGAGAGCACAGCGCACGCGCCCACTCACCGGCTCCTTCCGGGCGTCCTCCACGTAGGGCCCGCTGGACTCGCTGGAGGAGGCCGCGCTGGCCTGCTGCTCCTGGGACCCACTGCTGCCCAGGCTGCCGTAGCCGCTGGAGCCGCTCGCGTGCACCGGCTGCGAGGACAAAGGCCCCGTGTGGGGGTTACTGGCTCTCTGGCGGTTAGAGGGGAGTACAGCATGATCTGCTCAGAGCGTATCGAAAACCATCAGAAAATGAAGATTAACATTTCTGAAATCCTACATCAGGTGTGCGGGATGATGCTTTTAACCCTGATGCTGACGGGAAAGACATCCCCCCCTCATTTCGGTAATCTTCAAGGGCAAAGTCTAGTTTTCTAGTCTAAGTGGGGATATTTGGAACAAAACAAATTTTTTTAAGCCCTAGTACGATTCACCAAAATATGAAAATAACTTGTTCTTTATGCCAAGTTTAGACTAGACAGAACAAATTAAATACACATCACAGTTTTTCCCACAAACTCTACGAACCCTAGAGATTTTTTTTTTTGTTAATCCTCACCTGAGGATATTTTTTCCATTGATTTTTTTAAAGAGAGTGGAAGGGAGGGAGGGAGGAAGAGGTGGCAGGGAGGGAAGGAGAGAGAAAGAGAGAAATGTCTAAGTGAGAGAGACACATCGAATGGCTGCCTACCACACACGCCCCTCCCGGGGCTGGGAATCAAAGCTGAAACCCAAGTATGTGCCCTTGACTAGGAATTGAACCTGAGCCCATTTGGTGCTCAGGCTGATGCTCTAACCACTGAGCCACTCCAGCCGGGCAAACCCTACAGACTTTATGAAAGACCCCACCCCACCATCAGTACATACTGTACAAGCTTACTGACGGACTCTCCAATAGCAATCATTTGGGTACTTGTTTTCAACAAGCAGTTGAAACTTTCAACAAAAGTTTCCTACGATTGCCTTATAATAACCAGATACTGAGACTGGCTAGCCCTCTCCCTGACCTTGAAAATTGGAATTATTCTAAAAAACTCCAAAACCCAGGGGGCTGCACACACTGGTAGAGGCTGGAACATGAGAATTCTCTTGTTCAGAAATAACTTCTCTGTCTTACTGCTTACTGTGACTCTGTTGTCTTAAAACGAGTTTTGTCTTACAAAATGTTCTGTGTATTTAACACAGAAAAAGGAAAAAAAATCAGTAAAATTTAATTTAAAAACAAACAAAAAAAGGAAGACAGATATTGTTGGAACGCAGAGAGTAAGGATCTCTCTCTCTGCAGTTTATTTTTGTGACGTGACTTCACTAAGACAGAATATTAAAATAAAATGGGATGGTGGGTATTTTGTGTGTGTTTTTTAAAATCTCTCATTTTACCTGTAACAGAAGTTTGTGAATTTGTTCTTGTAATTCTGTTATGTCTTTGTCATTACTGCTCGTCTTTTCTATTCTGGTAGCAAAAACGTCCTCGTTCAGTGGGCTCCTACAAAATACCACGCGGAAGACTGAGCCAAGCAGTTTAAAATTCATTTACAGCCAAGTCCAAAGTGATTTTTCATATTCAAACAGTAAAGCTACGCTTTTACAGAGCAACTCTTTGACTCCCAAGAGAGACAACAGGAAGCTGAAATTCTGTTTATGGAGCAGAGAGAACACGAATAACAAGGGGACAGTGACAGGCCTCCCGAGTCCCTGCAGTCGTCTTTCTGCAATCGGTTCAGAACTGTTTGCATACATCTTCAACCAGCACACGCAACCTCCTCGGCTACTGGAATGTCCTCAAGAGCGGATTTCAAAATGGAAGTAACCTACTGTAGGAATTGTAAGCCCTAAGTTTGCCAAAAGTGTGATGTTTAAAGCACCTAATCACTTGAGCTCGGTGATCACGATGATCTGCGACACACCTAGTGGTGAAAGTGTGGCCGTCACAACCCCTTCAAGTCCCATCTCTGCTCCTCTTGCGAGCACTTGCCATCTGCTACCTGAACACGGCGAGGGGCAGACCAGCCCACAGGAGGAGGAGGAGGAGGAGGAGGGCTGTCTGGTCTCTAGGGCCTTCCGAGTGACAAGACTCTACTAGCCTTACCACACAGTAAGAACAGGCCTCTTCTCAAGCCCGTGCTGTGCCAGGCACCGTGCCAAGTGCTCCACCAGGCCGACCGCCTTGACCCGAGGTGAACACTGGTTCCAAGTCCCCCAGCTGGTGAGGGCTGAGCAGGGAGTCCGGAAGGGACCAGGGCCTGCCCACACGGGACTGCTCTCAGTATCTCAGTAAGGCAAGCATATTAACGAGGTACCGAGTTAGACCCGTCGCCCCCCGGCCTCAAAGCCCACGGAGCGGGAATCACCTGCCGGCAGAGTGCACAGCTACGCAGAGCAGTCAGTCTGAATCTGCACAGCCGGCCCGAAAGCCGTGCTGTGCTTTCCCATCCTGCGGCCCAGCGGGCCCGTGACTTACACACACGGCCCGATTCCCTGCCAACTGAAACACTTCCCAAAGACAGAAAGCATCACACACCACCACGGTGTTAGCTGTGTCACAATAGCCAGGGAGGGCTCCGCCTTCGGAGAGCATGTCCCTTGTCACTCAGATCCCTCAGCTCCGAGCCCGTGCAAGGTGACAATATCTACCGGCTCGGCATGGTGCACATTGTACCTAAGTGACAAATGGCACCTGAATGCACAGCTGGAACCACAGCTTTTACTTAATCGTCTGCTCTGCCACCTGCCCTCTCTTGGGGTCCGGCTGTCTCGTCTGTCGTGTTCACCCCTGCGGCACCTACAACAGTGCCCGGCACAGAACGGAATGAGCGTCGATGGAAGTCAGTCTGGGGACTAAGCACATGGGATCTGTGAGCTACACACATCACACTGAGAGTCTGAACGTCTTCCCGAGGCGCCTGGGCTTTAATTTCCAAGTGAAATTCTAAAATGGAAACAGAACAGACTGTGTCGTGGTCTGAGACTTAGATATTCCTACTTGTGAAACTTTCTACAAAGCTAAGTTGTCTCTTTAATCAGTACTGATCTAAGTCAAAGTGCCTACCGTTAGGTGACAGACACAGCCCTCACTGACAAGTGGCCCAGCAGCCGCTGCACAGGACAGGAACCTGCAGTGGGAGTGAGGAGGCCCTGCACCCAGCCCCCCTCTACAACTTGCCCACACGTGACCCTGGGAAAGTTCCTCTATTTCACCGACTATGGATTTTCCTGTGAAATGAGTGCTAACGCCACCACCTGACCTGCCTGCCCACAGAGCTGCGGGAGGGACCCAGAGAGAGGGGGAGGGGCCCTGCTGAGCCCTCACAGCCCCTCCCAGGCCAACTGTCACGCCGCCTGAACCTGCTGACCCTCTCCACTGACTGCTCCCCGGCACTGGGTGTCAGGACGGCAACGAGAGCGCCTGTCTGTCCTCCGTTCCCAGGGCCTGGCACAGTGCCTGGCACAGCAGGTGGTCCGTGAATACTTATTTAAAGAACTGCATTAATATAATGGTATAAATAAAGGGTAACTATTTTACAGGACAGATCAATACTTACTCGACTCAATTCTTTCCCTCCCATAACCCTGGGTCTTGAGATGTAAATTCTGATGCAACTCTTTAAACCAGTGAAAGCACTGTGGGTCCTTATACGTCAGGTAATTGCACACGTATCCAATCAAAGAACTGAAAGGACAACTTGGGGACCCAGGACATGTCTCCAGCACTGACTGGAGAGGGTACACAGACCAACCGACGGACACCCAGACTGACGTCTCATATTCATTAGTCCAAATTCAAACTCAGCAAGCATCTGATTGTGTTTTCATTTCCCGATCGGTTTCTCGACCGAGAAAAAAGCCCTTTCTGACCAACACGACGGCACTTACTCAGCAGCCCTAGTTCTTATCCGAATGACGAGATCAGTTTCGAGCCACGTCAGTCTCAGGAGTCAGGGCGGCAAGGAGCCCATTTCTCCCATCAAGGGTGCAGACCTGCTCTGCCGAGGCCACAGCCCGGGGCGCAGGGAGGCGAGAGCAACTTGAAGCCCTGCCCTGGCCACGCTGCGCACTCTCCCCCAGTCCAAGACGTGATTCTCCCTGGTAGACTGACTGCTCTGCTTTATGCTTATGTGCACAGCTGTATAGCAAAATGAGAAAGACATCTCAATCTTAGCACGATAACGGGGAGTTACGTTTAATTTCCGTGCCTAAAAATAGACATCAAAGGGAAACCTATGGCTCAGTCGAGGAACCTACAGGTCAATTTTAAATGGACCAAAAAGTCAAGGGACTGGGAACATTTCAGGCTACAAGAGTGGGCCGGGTCGTTCTAGGTCTATTTCAGAGGTTCTGTTAAATGAATAGGTAACAGCAATCAGGCAGGAGTCAGCCCTACTGGCAGGAAAATAAATATGAAAGAATCTAATTAAAAAAAATAGACACAAATAAGTCGCATTTGACAGCAGAAGGCTGAAAGAAAAAGTTTTATATGCTCACTAAAGAGAACTTTAAAATTCAAAAAAGGCAAAAAAAAAATCTTACTCATAATCACAACCAAAACATATTCCCTTCCAACCTTCTTTTTCACATCTCATAGTGTTTGTTTCAGGTGTAACTGTAATCATCTGGTATAAATAACCTTTCATGCTGCTTTTTACATCTAACAGCAATTTCCCATATATTATCTCTGTGAAAATTTTTATTGACCAATATAACAATATGTCAAGCAAATATTCCAATTTAGTTAACGATGGACAGTTAAGCTACTGTCAGTCTACCATTACGATGAAATCACGTTGCAAGCTCTGTCTTTTCTTTCTATAGCTGCTCTGGGTCCAGCCACACTTCTTTAGAACATTCCCAGAAGGGACCCCTCAGATCAAGGAGAGAAATCTTTCAAGGCCTGTGACACACACTGTCAAGTGTCTTCCAAATGCACCGTAAAAAACCTGCTTTGTTTAGTTCACGTGTTGGTTAGTGGACGGAGGAATGCTCTTTTGGAGAAAAGGACGTTTTAGAAAACGTGCAAACCAAAGGACTTACGTGCGAACTTTGTGCCGCCCCATGATGAACGAGACCTTCCGGCTCCAGGGGTTCACGAAGCCGGACCAGCTGGAATCCAGGACGACGTAGTCGCCGTTCTGCGTGCAGAACCGCATGGGTGAGTGTTCGAAGGGAGGGTGGCCCGCGTACTTCAACACTGCAAAACAGTACGACGAAACAAGGATTCCACACAAACATCACAGATGTCATTTTTAGGCATTTGTTTATAAATGTTTTAGAATGTCAAAGTAGGAAAAAAGTTGTTTTAGCAGTTTCAATACATTACTTGCCTGGTGAAAGGTTAAGCTCTAATAAGAAATGAAAAGTTAGATCGATGATTAAGAAAATAATTTCCTCCCATAAAGCAGTAGGTCCTCACCTTTTTGGTGTATGGCAACCATCAGAGAACGGTCTTCTGGGTGCAAATATGTTAGGATGGACATTCCAATCAGATCCTGAGGTAGGTATCCCAGCAAAGGCACGGCTCTGGACAAAGACCCAGCACACGCAACAGGTAAGTATTTTTCATACTCAACATACTTATTTATTTATATTTTTTCTTTATTGATTTTAGAGAGAGAGGAAGTAGAGACAGAAACATCGGTGAGAGAGAACATCAACTGGCCGCCTCCCGCATGCCCCCCACTGGGGATCAGGCCCACAACCTGGGCATGTGCCCTGACCGGGAATCGAACCAGCGACCTCTTGGTGCATGGGTTGATGCTCAACCAGTGAGCCATACCGGCGTGGCACATACTTTAAAAAATACTTCTTTACTTAATTTTAAATACGAAAAAAAAAGTACACAAACACTGTGGGTAAATAGTCATGTAATCTAAGAAATTTTGGTCATCTGACTCGTTGTATCAAAACCATGCAGGGAACAGGCTGAAACACAGACTCCCGGGCTCACCACAGGCTAATAGGTCAGAATTTCTGGGGTGAGACCAGAAATCTGTATTTTTAACAAGTTTCTCAGAGGCCCCCCGATGTCCTCCATTTGCTGCCATTTAAAAAGTATACAAAGATCACATCATAACATAGAAAAATGCTTATGATGTTAAATGAATAAAGCATGCTACAGATTTGCACAGTATGATGAGGATTATAAACAATGTCCTGCAAAAGGTCACACCAAATGGACAAGCAGTGCACAAGACGCATGCTGGCTGAAGTCCACTGGAACCCGTCGGGACCAGACACTCAGGACGACTTGGAAAGAACTGACCGTAAACATTTTCTATGTGCACAGATATTGTCTAATGTAATAAAATTTAAGCTATTTTTAGAATATCATTGGTTAAATTATCTTACTTTCTACAGATTATAGTATACAAAGGATCTCATCAATTACTATTTATTTCAAGGTAACGATTATGAAATAAACCCATTTTCAGATGTTAAGATATTTTTGTTGCTGTTGTTAATCCTCCCTGAAGGATATTTTTCCTTTTTTTTTAGATAGAGTGGAAAGAAGGGAGGGGGAGAGAGAGACATTGATGTGAGGAGAGACACTGATGTGAGGAGAGACACATCGACTGGTTTTGGGGATTGAACCTGCAACTCAGGTACATGCCCTTGACCACGAATCAAACCCAAGACCCTTCAGTCCTTGGACTGACACTCTAACCACTGAGACAAACTTGCCAGGGCCAGATGTTAAATTTTTAAAAATCAAAATTAACATATCCTAACTGAGCCGTTTTTGACACTAATTTAAAAAAAACTTTTTAAAAATTGATTTCTAGAGAGAGAGGAAGGCGAGAAACATCGATGTGAGAGTGAAACACCGATCGGATGCCTCCTGCATGCGCCCAACCGGAAATCGAGCCTGCAACCTGGGCACGTGAGCTGATGAATGGAACCGGTGCCCGGCACAATGCCCAACCGACCGAGCCACACCTGCCAGGGCAAGTTTCTGAAATTTTTGCTTCACGCTTATGTGTGATACGGTGTTTGTTGTCCAGATTTTGAGATTTCATGAATAAGAAAAATTTTAAAGTAAACTTGAGGAAAATGGAAGGTACCGATCAGGGGATAACAATGTTTTATTTTTCCAAATGAAGAGATGAAAAAAACAACAATAAGCAGCTACTATTCATCATCACTATTTAAATAAAAAGAACTATTTTAACACCTAAAAGAGTAGGCAGGACATATAGGTTCAAAATACGTAACAATTCTTTAAATTAAATAAATTCTGTTTCATACATACAAAAAGATCTGTCCTTTTTCTTTTTCTGCCCCCTCCCTTCAAACTCAAAACAAAGTCCTCAACTGGTGTTGGAAGCACCTGTCCAGTGGAAATAACCCTGGAATAGGTGCAGGGGGCCGGAGTCTTGGCGTCACCTTGACTGGGATGACACCACACCTGTTCTTGGCAAACTGGCCCCAGGCTCACTGTCCTCCAGTGTAACAATAACTGACTCACCTAACGCAGACTGCTGTGACGGCAAATACAACTCGCAGATCTTAGACATGTCACAGGCAAGAAATTTACATTAGAAATTTAGACAACACAATTTCAAACTAACAAAAATCAAACGAATAACGGATATCAGATACGTAATGGAGAAGTATGTGAGCATATGTAAACCTTTTCAAATTTGTATTTATTTTCAGAAACAAATTTCTTTTAGGCTTAAAGGAGTACTCACCGTTCATCTATTTCAAGAAAGACACACCCTGGAGTGTGTGTTGTGGTAAAAATTCTTTTATCCACTGGGATTCGAGGAGCTACCAAAAAAGAGAGATTCATTTAAAGGCAAATATCTAATTAATCATCCACTTAACTAACCACTTAACAAAATTTCTTTATGAAATGGTGACATCTGCCCTGGCTAGTATGGCTCAGTGGTTAGAGCACTGCCCCGCAGACTGAAGGGTTGCAGGTTTGATTCCCAGTCAAGGGCATATACCTGGTTTGCAGGTCTGATCCCGGGCCCTGGTTGGGGTCCTGTGGAAGGCAACCAATCGATGTGTCTCTCTCACATTGATGTTTCTCTTTCTCTCCCTTCCACTCTATCAGAAAATCAATGGAAAAATATCCTTGGGTGAGGATTAACAAGAACAACAAAAAAAGAAATGGCGACATCTTACTTAGGGGCCTGGCCTTTGAGCAGCCAAAGCAACAGTTAGGTGATAATTTTCATTATTACCAACATTTTAATTAGGTCAAAATGTCATGCTACTAAATTTTTTTTTTTTTTATCCTCACCCGAGGACATTTTTCCATTTTTTATTCAGATAGAGTGGGAGGGAGAGAGAGGAAGAGAGAGAGAGAGAAAGGGGGAGAGAGAGAGAGAAAGGGGGAGAGAGAGAGAGAGAGAGAGAGAAACAGAGAAACATCGATGTGAAAGGGACACATCAAGTGGCTGCCTCCCGCACGACCCAGCCGGGGCCGGGGACAAACCGCAACCGAGGTACGTGCCCTTAGCGGGAACTGAACCCGGGTCTCTCTGGACCGCAGGCCGACGCTCTAACCGCTGAGCCAAACCGGCCAGGGCTACAGCTAATTTTTAACAGAGAGTCTGTGCACACTGACTAGCTTGCACATCACAAGTAGTCAAGCTGGAGCACCTTCAAGTTCAGGAGCCAACAGTTCAGTCATACTTAGAGGCTGTATATAACTAAGCATACAGGTCTTGAAATGTCAGTACGATCTGAACATTTGTCATTTGTGCAATAAAATTGGTGTGGTCAGTTCGGCCATGGCTTGCTTTGAAAACGTAGTGATTAATACAGTAGGGAACCATTTGAGCATAATGCTGATTCTGCATTTGCTTAGGCACAATTTCATTTGCAGGAAACATGAGGTGAGTGCAGAAAACATCGAACTGAATGGAGTCACTCAGGAATACACAGGAACACGCCACTTCCGTGTGCTATCACACTTATCAGAACTTCCGGTCTTAGCCTCCCTTCCTCCCACCCTTCAAAATCATTCTGACAGCCACACCCCCAAGTAAACTGGGGCTTTTCCACAGCGAGGAACCCCATTACTGTGTGTATTGTTCGGGTACTTCTCTTTTCTTCACGTTTTTAAAAATTCTACTTTCCAATTACAGTCGACATTTCATATTATTTTATATTAGTTTCCGGTGTAAAGCATAGTGGTTAGACGATTACATAATTTACAAAGCGATTCACCCTGATAATTCTAGTACCCATCTGACACCGTACATAGTTATTATATATTATTGGCTATATTTCCTATGCTGTACTTTACATCCCTGTGGCTATTTTGTAACTACCAATTTCTACTTCTTAATCCCTTCACCTTTCTCATCCATCCCCCCCAACTCCCCTCCCATCTGGTAAACCCTCTGTGTGTTCTGTATCTATGAGTCTGTTCCTGTTTTGTTCATTTATATTATCCTTGAGATTCCACATATAGTGAAATCATGTGACATTTGTCTTTCTCTGACTTATTTTACTTAGCATAACACCCTCTAGGTCCATCCATGTTGTTGGAAATGGTAACATTTTATTCTTTTTTATGGCCAAGTAATATTCCATTGTGTATACATGTGCCACATCTCCTTTATCCAATCATCTGTTCATGGGCACTTAGGCTGCTTCCATAGCTTGGCTATTGTAAACAATGCTACAATGAACATAGAGGTGTATATATTAATATCTTTTTGGATGAATGTTTCGGATTTCTTCAGATATATACTCAGAAGTGGAGTTGCTGGATCATACAGTAGTTCTATTTTTAATTTTTTGAGGAACCTCCATACTGTTTTCCATAGTGGCTGCATTAATTTCATTTCTTAATCACTTAATGTTTAAAACTGTTATCGTTTTTAACAGATTTGTCTTATATTTAATGTGTGGTTAGATTTTCGAGCACTGTGTCCACCCCTAACTTCATTTTTCCCATAAGCTCTGTGGTTTTCATTTTGTGTGGGGTTTTTTTTGCCTAGGACGGTCATTTTTAGAAAAGCATATGCCACGTTACAGCAGAACTGACTAATGTGAATTTTAAAATGTAGTTCTGCCATCGGAACATTTAAACCATACTAAAAAGTTTATATTTACACACGACAAAAACCAAGGGGTTTTAAAACACTTTTAAAAACAGAAATCCATTCTGGTGACCTCGCAGTGCAACAATGTCAATGCTCCTATTTCACACAAGACAGAAGCAAAAGGCCACCGGACTGTCTCCAGCAGAGAAAGGATCAGAGGACCGAGTATCTGTGGCAAGTCCCTGCTTAGACCCTCGGGCCGTGCTGCCCAGGAAGGAGAGGTCTGCACAAGGCGTCAAGGTCAGGAAACAGACACCAGGAAGCCGGCTGCAAGTGCCCAGAGTCCCGGGCCGAGCAGAAGGCCTGCATGCTGTCCTGTGTCACGGCCACAGTGAACAGGCTTCCACGGGCTCTGACCGGACGTCCCACAGCAGACGCTGCTGACTTACCTTCATACCCAGAGTGAATCTTCTCAGCCAGCGTGAGACAGCAGGGCTCGGATTCCGGCCAGGCGGAGCCACGCACGTGAATCAAATAGGGGATCACCCGGAAGGGGTAGTAATGCTTCTCATGCTCTCCGTCTTCACCTCCGCTGCAAAGAACAGACATGGTTCTGGGCTGTCCTGACACATTCAAGTAGCCTGATGTGAAACATGGCTAGGCAAACGTTTTATTGGTAATTTCTAAGAGAGACATAGCCCGATCTAAAACATTTAAACATATTTATCTTTAAAAGAAGGGAACTGTTAGTTTGAATGTTGAAGACCCAAGGGTGATTCTAGTACTCGTTATGCAATGAACAGGAGGTTCATGGAGAACTGGCTTGGATCCCCGGGAGCGTGAAGTGGAACCAGGCACGCCACGCCTTTCCTCCTGGCCTCTGCCCCTGAATTCCCGGCCTGACTTTTCTGCCTCTGCTGTGAAGTCCTAGGGCTCCCGACACCATCCATGTGCTGACGACCTGATGGCTGTTTGCAGCCTGGATTTCTCCCCTGAACTCCAGCCAGATTCAGGTTCCAATGCCTAACTGCTATCACAAACGTTTGATTGTGAAAGTAACATTAACATATCAGTAAACTTAGGAAAAAATCACTAATAACTCCTACGAGAAATCTACTACTATTACAATTTTCCTCTATTTACCTCTAGCTTAGTATTTCTGGACCTTGGAAATCCTTGTCATAGGTATACCTACCTTGCTTTCTTTCAAGTTATCCAAAATTTCAAAAATTAATTTTAAATGTGACTAAACAACTAAAAGCAAACAAAACCAAAAGAGCCCAAACATTGGTCATCTGAAGGTGTGCTGAACAACCAGGGGTTCTTATCCCCCCAGGTTAAGCATAATCTTTCTTGCCCTGGCCAGTTTGGCTCAGCTGTTAGAGTGTCAGCCCACAGACCGAAGGGTCGTGGATTCGATTCCTGGTCAAGGGCATGTACCAGGATTGCAGGTTTGATCTCTGGCCCCAGAAGGCAACCATTTGGTGTGTCTCTCTCACACTGATGTTTATCTCTCTCCCCCCCACTTCCATTCTATCTAAAAATCAATGGAAAAAATATCCTCAGGTGAGGATTAACAACAACAAAAAAAGATCTTTCTCATGTTTTTTCCTATTGCATTATTATTTCCTTTTCTCATGAGGTTATGTTCCTTCCCCTGAAGCAAAATACAAACTTCTTGTGGCAAGAACCAAGCCTTGTCTTTTGTATCCACAATAGGCCCGGCGAGAACAAAAGGATCAAAGTAAGTGCTAAGTAAAATCAGAGCACAGCCCATGGTGCCTCCCCAGCCCCTACACTTACCGGATCCTGCAGAAAAAGGACTTCACGGGAGCAAATTCATATCGCGACGCTTCTGGAGACAAAGACAGACTGTCACTCACACCCACAGAGAAACTGCAGAGCATCTCGTCCTCACTGTCACCGCACAAGCAAGAAACTACTTTTAAGAGGGGGATACTCTGATTAAAATAGGACTTTGCCCCATCACCTCGAGGTCCAGACACATCCAGGGTGTTCCAAGGGCTTTCCCATTCTAACGGGGACCCCAGGGAAGGCAGTGAGAGTGTCCCATTGAGTCTCTCCCTTACTACCTCCTGTGGTCCCTTCTGTATTCCTGTAACTGCCCGAACCCATTACTTCCAATGTCAATGTAATAACCCTTTGACACAATTATTTTCGTGGTAGCATTGTATTCCACTGCAATAGTCGGGACATGTCTCAAAAATGCAGAATTAGACTACTTATGGTTTTTAGGTATGTAAAATACAAATCTCTTTCACTTTTCTTTCCTTGGATACATCCCCCAAAGTTGTGTTCCTCGGTTAAAAGACACGATCATTTCACGACTCATCGTGTGTTGGTAAACTAACACCCACCGACAGTGTCATTAATCACATTTCTCATAACCCTCACGCCAATGGCTTGCGTTAACTGTATTGATTTTTGCATTAATTTTATTGATTTGTGACGTGGTAACTCAGAAATGTTTAAACGTGCCTACCTTAGGGCAGATCAGGGGCTGAACCTTTTCCCAAGTGTTTGCTGACTGTATTTCCTCTGGTTAGAGCTCTCTGAATATATCTTTTGGACATTTGTTCACTGGACCAAAAAGTCCTCAGTTCTAGGAACCAAGGAAATATTTAAAACCAAGGAGATGTTTAAAAAACATACGCTGAATGCCCGGCTGGTGTGGCTCAGTGGACTGAGTGTCATCCTACAGACTGAGAGGTCCTGGTTTGATTCCCGGTCAGGGCACATGCCCGGGTTGTGGGCTCGATCCCTAAGGGGTGTGCAGGAGGCAGCCGATCAATGTTTCTCTCTCACATCGACATTTCTCTCTTTCTCCCTTCCTTGCTCTCTAAAATATCAATAAAAACGTTAAAAAATATATACATTGAGGGAGAATAAACAACGGAAATTCTAAAGAACCAACATACTGATATGGTCCAAGTCTTTGCATTTCTAAGGAAAAGATCACAGGAAGAATCAGAAAATGGGATTTTGAATGACCAAGGACAATATACATGAGTAAAAGGACACTCAGGTTAAAAGTCAAGGGACCAATGATCAAACCATCAGAACACGTGGAAGTATGGAAATCAGAGTCCCAGGATCCCGAAGGCAGAAGACAGTGTTTACAGGGTGTCTATGGGGAACCAGTGAACGAACAACTTGACCACGAAGCTGAAGGAATTCATGACGCAAAGATACGCTATGGCCTTAACACAGAAACTGCCAAGCTTTAGATACGCTCATAGAGGAATTAAGGCGGGATAAGGATGTTTCAAAATACCCTTCAACCTTTGAGATGATTTTTACCGACAGGAACCCATCTTGGTGCCGCTTTCAAACGCAGGCCTTTGTTTAGTTCCAGCTCTCCTGTTAGAAAGTCACAGTCCCGAGCGGTCGTGAAGTCAGGGGCAGTGGTTAAGAGCAGGGGTCCGGGCTCACCGGCCAAGGTGAAATTGGCAGTGTGACTTTGGGTGAGGCCCTTGGCTCTATGCCTTAGTGACTGTGGTGGCTGAGAAAGGACCCAGATCCTGGCTTCAGGGGACATCACTTCCTGCAGGCTGCTCAGCTACTGCCTGTGCACAGAGGGGATACTGAGGCAGGCTATTCCACGGAGACGCAGGGCTCCTCCAACGCGTGGCTGTGGAGCCACGCTGTTCTCTGAGCTGTGCTGCAGGCCAAGACTGCTCCTCCCAGCCTCCTTCCTTCTCGCTCCTTCCACAGGTGTCAGCCTTGCACTGGGGCTGGGGGGCTCCTCTCCCATAAGCCTCCTGCACAGCTAATCCCATCTTGACATTTGCATCTCAGCTCACCCCAACTAACAGTTACCTCATCTGTCAACTGGAGATGATGGAATAAGTAAATGTTTAGGTTTCAAACACAACAATTAAGGCTATATGATGCTTTCACACAGAGGAGAAATACATAGCAATAAGCGATTAGCAAAGATAACAAGGTGGGAAAGAAGAGAGACTCTAAGGTGAAGCAGAGGGGACACGCTGGGGAACCGTGAGCGAGGCGGCAGACACCATCACGTCTGCTTGCTCCCACCTGCATCTCAGCATCTAGAACAGTTCCTGGCCCATAGCAACTGTTGGATAAATGTTCAGGGAACAAATAGGGACAATGAAAGAACATACGAGCTTAGGAAAGAGGAAGAGGGACGAAATCGATGTTTTTTTGGTTTTGTTTTTTTAAATCTTCACTTGAGGATATTTTTCTATTCATCCTCAGATAGAATGGGAGAGAGAGAGAAACACTGATGTGAGAGAGACACATCAACCGGTTACCTCCCACATGACCCTGACCAGGGCTGGGGACCAAACCGCAACCGAGATACGTGCCCTTGACTGGAATCAAAACCTTGACTTTCTGGTCCGAAGGCTGACGCTCTAACCACTGAGCCAAACAGGTCAGGGTGAAATCGACATTTTTGAGTGATGGCAACAGGAGAGAGGGAGGCAGGAGAAAGCAAAAGCTCATATAAAATGTGCAAAAAGATGGGGCTAAGGTCTATAAAGGACAGAGAAGCAGGCAAGACTCCTTCACTGGACCAAGCACTGGGTTAAAAATCAGAAGGGACACAGGGCTTTAGATTCGCGAGAGGAGAGCGCTCTGGAGATGGTCCGTGGCAGCGTGATGAACACCACTGAGCTACGCACTCAGAACGGCTCATATGGTCAACTTTGTTAATGGGTTTTTCAAAAAAACAATAAAAAAATAAATATTTTATTAAAATTAGAGGAAAAGACTTAGAATCAAACAGAAGGATGATCTATACTAAGCTCTTTAAGAGAAAGTTCACAAAGAACGTGCAGTAAGTAATAAAGCGTGACGTAAACCAGAAATAATGGGTTCCTTCAAGATCACACAGGACTGAAGGTCACAAAGAAAACTCAGCAAGCAACCCCAGGTCAGAAAAAATAAGCATTTCAGATGAAAAAGTAATGAGATTCATGAACTTTTAGGGACAAGAAAGACTGGAAAAGAAAGCTGACCATTAGAAGTTTATCTCCAAAGCAAAGCTAAGACGTAACGAAGTCAATGTAAGAGGAAAACATTTCATTTTATTAACTTAAAGGAAACAGAGCCTTTATAGCAATGAACCTGCTATGCAGTGTGCCGGCGGCCAAACCGTATTTATGATATATAATCTGGGAAATCAACTTGACTACGTGAAAGCAAACTTACTGAATCTTTGTTTTTAGAAGCATTTAAAATGTTATTTGCACCACATTCTACTTTTAAAAATAAAGAAATAAGGAAAACCATACAGTTTGCCTGTTCTGAAAAATGCATTGGTCTCTGTGCTATTTGTGGAAGCAGGGAACTGCTGTGGGGAGGCGAGGCAGAGTCTGAATGCTGGCCCCTTACCTCGCGGGGTCCAGGCGTCCCAGAAGGGCAGCCGAGAGTGGGCAGTGTGTGTGTAGAACATCCTCACATCTTGAGGGGCAAGCAGTTCGACAAAATGCGAGGACTCCAGGAAGTCTTTCTTACAATTCAGGATCGAAGTAGCCTGCTCAGAAATGTGCACTAACCTTCCAGACACAAATGAAAAAACCGCCACAAAGGTATCCTAGGAAAAACATTTAAAATAAATGCAAATATTGAGATGCTTATTAGCAATACCCCCCAAAGGCAAATTTCTCCTAGATTTCTACCGTGATCAGTAGCTTAGACCACACACACATCCTGCAAAGACAGCAGAGCTCTCAACACACTTCTTAACTGTCACAGTGAAGCCTGCATGGTACCTTCTGGAGGTGGGGTTTCTAGGCCAAAAACCAGAGCCGCCCACTCTGACTGAGCGCACAACAGCGCATGCACACAGCCCTCGGACCCCTCTCCCTCCACACACTGTGCTTTACGCCGCAGGGACTGGCTTCTCTTCGCCAAAGCATATTCTAGGCTTCAAGACCAAGCCTAAGAATCACCACCAGGATGTTGTCTTTAACCAGCCTCATTATGTAAGAGCTGTTTCAATGGACATGAATAGAACTTAGTTATAACCAACCACTGTTGCTATCTGCTACCAATGGCCTATGTTTTCCTCTCTGGCTTTATTTTGAAGACCTTCAAGGGGAAATGTTTTCTTACACTTTTATTTTCTTAAATCTCAACAGCACCAACAACAGTACTATGAACACAGCAGTAAATTATATAAGCACTACTGTAAGAGGGGGATAGCTCGTGTTCCAATATTATCCAGTCTCTAAGTTACAATTACGTAAACATACAGTTATCTCCATCATATCAACAAAACATGAGGTGGAATTATTCTGTCGACGCGAAGAGATTCAAAGAAGATACACTATATGCCTCTTCCGAAATTGTGTAAAAAATGACAGCATCTCAACTCACCTGTTCTATAAAATCCAGCTGTTACAACTTGAAGTAGTAGGTATGGGAACTAAGAATGATATAAATAGAAATGAACAATTCGGAGATTAGAACAAGATGCAGGAGATTACTCTGCAGCGTCATCTTTGTCGGAGTTGGAGAGAACTTGGGGATGCTAAGGAGACGGAGGCACCCCAGGACGGAAGCAAAGCAGCTGCCTGCTTTCAGACCTGCTCCCTGGCGAGGGCAGGAGAAACTACACCGGGCCTCCTGAGCAGTTTTCTCCTACTGTTCACCTCTCACTGTGGTTACTGAAACTCTCGGTTCTTGTTTTAAAAAATCTGCATCGAGATAAGGTTGCTAGGAAAAATCACCCGGGTTGAGATGGCAAAATTGGTGAATTCTTACTGTGTTTTTGGAAGTGTGTTCTGAAGCAATAGTGGCCAGCTCCTCAAGACTGTACATGGTCACATCTGCTTGAGGTGCTCCGTTTTGACTGAGAATCTGGAAAAACTCACTGTTTGCTAAGAAACACAGGAAAATAAATAGGTAGTCCAGTGAAAACAGTATCTCTAGGAAATTGTTTTTACGATTATTAAAGCTGGCTCGTTTTTCAGATGAGGACACCGCAGTGTTTTCCTCGAAACCAGACCACTTTCTTCTTTCATCTGAAATACTGATTGTTGTGCAAACTTAAGATTTTGAATTTTATGAATCCTGCATGTTTTAGATCACAGGAAACAGAACATTCAAGGTACTAAAGAGGGGACTGAAACCAAAATTCCAAATGCACACACAGGGCACTGCAGTGACAGAAACATTACTCCGGCACTCGGGAACCACGTGTCACGCAGGAAGCCGGAGGTCTGGCTACAGATCATGTACTTTATGAAATCCCTTGAGAAGAAAAGTCAGAGATAAAAAGGAAAACATGTTCACAACTGCTCGTTTTCCATTTGGTAAATTCCTGATAGATCAGGAGTGCATTTTAGAAGTATGTGTATGGCAGGGAAAGATAAACTGAATTTAGTCAAACGCATTTTTCCCCAATATCCACAGAAGACAATGCTCCTTTAAAAAGCGAGTCTTCAACATGTGCTTATGCTAAACTCTGTGCTCCTGCAACAGATCAGCAGATACTGCAGTTACTAAACTATTGCACACATCAGGTTCTCCTAGGGCTCCCTGCTTGAAAAATGAAGACCCTAATGGAATCAGTTACAGAGATTTGCTCAGCTTACATAAAACACCATAAAAATCTCAAAAACTTTCTGTGATGACAACCACACTGAGCGATGGAGTCCCTGCACAACAGTATTTTCTCTGTGGCTCATTTACCTTGCACACTGTGCACACAGCGAAGGGCATAGTTGAGGGCATCTAGAGTGCTTGGCTTATTGTGTCTCTCATATGGGAAATATTTTTTCATCTCTTGGACAACCATCATCAGCTCTTCAGAAACTCTGTTTCGGTCTTGCTGTTCACTGTAACATAAAAGTAAATTCACACTTTCAATGACAATAACAGCCAACTTTTATTTAACAGTGTACTATGTGCCGTGCAACTTTTAAAAAACACACGTTTTTATTGTTTTTTAGAGAGAGGAAAGGAGAGATAGAAACATTAATGTGATGAGAGAAACACTGATCAGCTGCCTCCTGCACGCCCCCTACTGGAGATGGAGCCTGCAACCAGGGCATGTGCCCTGACGGGAATGAACCTGGACCTCTCAGTCCATGGGATGACGCTCCATCCACTGAACCACACCGGCTGGGCATGCCAAGCAACTTTCTAAGTGCTTAACATGGATCAACTCTTTCAGTTCACAGGTTTATCTCTTTTTTAAAGGTGAGGGAATCGCAGCCAAAGAAACTGGTAATTGTCAAACTTATTTTCCACTCTCATTCCCACTTCAGCCTCCACTCAGCTAACTTCCTTAACCACTTTTTACCTACTTCTGGTACTCTTTGGTAACTATTTCCAGTTTCCCAGAGCATTTCATTTGAAGTTCCCCGAGCTTCCCCCTGAACGTTCTCCTAGGCTTACTTACAAACAAAAGAAGAATACTTAAACCCTCCTTTCCCTTTCACTACTCAGGCGAAGCACGCACAAACCAGGCTGCAGGTATCACCTGTGGCTGCTCTCCAGGTATTTGCTCTGAGGTTGGTATTTCTGGCTCCACATCTCATCCGATTCCTTCCCCAGGGCCTCGGGGCCGCTGGCCGGTGGTCCCTCACTAGGTTCAGTCCCCCCGGAGTCAGGTGATCTGCCGCTGGACATTTTGAGATCTGCACAAGGGTCCACCTTTCGCGTGGCAGTCTCAATCTGTTGCCTGTTTCTTTCTTACTTTGCAACCAGCGACAGAAATCTGCTTCTCAATTTGGTCCATGCCACTGCATTAGCGAAAACGATCAGTCACCACAAACCGGCAGTTACGGATCTCTGGTCATCTGGAGGCACTTTTCTCTCCAGTGTCTTCACACACTCTTGGATGTCTCCACTCAAGAGAGGTCCAGCCTGGAGGAATGGGGGGAGACAAAGGTGACAAATGTCAAGTGAAACGGACAATCCGATGCCGCAGACCGGGCTGTGGCTCGCCCGCTGGGCAGCCCTGGAGAGACAGGACCCTCAGCCCTGGCGGTCGCAAAGCCTGACTCGGGGTCACCAATTTGCCCACCCACAGCTCTGCAAAGTCGGCGTGCACCCAGAAACGGGACCCGGCGAAGGGGGCAACTTTAAGTACAAAGTTCCGGGGACCCCAGGTTCCCGGCCGGCGCCGCCCGATCGCGGTCCCAGAGCGGAGGTCAGGCTCGGGACAACTGGCGGCCCGCGAGCTCGGAGGCCTCCCCGCCGGACCCCAGCACTCACCCGCCGCCGCCTCCACCGCCGCCCGCGGGCCCCTAGCACTGCCGCTGGTCCAGCCCCGCGGGGCCACGGGGTCCCGAGGCCCGCCGCGTGCGGGACGGCTGCGGGCGCCGCGCCCCCCGCCTGCCACGTGACGAGGCTCCGCCCCTGGCCGCACGATTGGCCGCCGCCGGCGGCTCTGCGGGCTCCCATTGGTCAGGGTGCGGGGCCCGGACTGGGGCGCCCGGGTTACATAACCAGAGGCGAGTGGGCGGGGGCGAAGGTCCCAGAGCGCGTTACATAACGCGTAGAGGGCGGAAGGCTGGCCAATCCGGGCAGACTGGCGTGTGAGCAAGAGCGGAGGGGCCCCAGAGGAGGTTCGAGCCCCGGCCGCGCGAGTGGAGGGCACGGCCCCTCCACAGCGCCGGGGGATGGGCCGCGGGGCGGGGCGGGGGGGGGGGGCGCTGGAACCAGCGCGGCAGTGATAGGGCGCTCCCGCGGTCAGTCATGGGGAGGGCGGGACCCTGGCGGCGAAGGTGGGCGGGGCCGGCGGGGCGGGGAGCGAGGCACTGGTGGCCTCGGAGTTGGGGAGAACCGTGCCGGGGAGCCGGGGGCTGGTGGGTTGGGGTTCCCCTGCCGCAGCTGGAGGAAGGAGCTGGACTTTGGAGCGCGTTCCCTGCGTCTTCTCGGGTTCTCATCTTTCTTACACCTTCTCTGCCCGCCAGAGCTCTTGGCGGCCGAGGCTGCGAAGCCCGGGTCAAGTCAAACCCTGTCTTTAGAAACGGCGTTTTGACCGTGCAACTTAAATATTTCGCTGGTCTTCCTAAAGCTACAGGCTCGCTCGGCCACTGGAGGAAGACGAGCGTGTGTAAGAGGCTCTCTGTTCCGGAAAAGGAAGGTGTTGAGAAGCCCTTTTTAAGTACCAGTCTGGAGGCTCTTCGCAGGTTGTGAACCGACTCATCCGAGAGGGAAGGCATCGTGCCGAGCTCGCCCCTGTCCAGTCCCTGCTCGGCAAAGTCTTAAGCATTGGTTGGGTGAATGGAAGGAATTGCATAGGAAGTGAAGCGTGCCCGTTGTTCGTACCATGTGTGAGATAAACTGCCCCATTTTCCCAAATGGTGGCAGATCTCCCTCTCCTCTGAAGCTCTTTTGTCAAACTACATTCATTCAACAAGTATTTATTGAATGTATATCTGGGTAGGGATGATTGTGGTCCGTGGGGATATAGAGTGGTGGCGGAAGTTCCTGCCACTCAGGGAGCCTACATTTCATTGATATAAATCATATGAACAATTCCATAAATTAAGTTCAGGAGGTGGCAAGTGCTGTGCAGAACAAGAAACAAGCTGATGGGACGAAGTGTAACTGGGACAGGCCTGGGGGTGAAGGAGGCAAGAGGCCCGGACGCCAGGCGCTCAGGGGAGGCCTGAGACGCTGAAATTGAAACCTGCCTGTGAGAAGGGGGTGGGGAAGGCCCTGAAGCGGAGCAGGTTGTTGAGAAACAGAAAGGCAGTGTACTTTGCCTGGAGAATAGAGAAGGCTAGGGAGGAGGAAGGTAGGGAGGACCAGATCATAGTGGGCCTTATAATTAGGGAAACTTGGATTTTTTTTCCGTGGGAGTGGGAAGGGGAGAGTTTTAAGCAAGACAGTGATCTGTATCAGTCAGACAGCTGCACAGGAAAACAGAAGTTAGGAGGCTGTTGATCACAATAAGAGACATTTGGGGGCCCAGAGGCTTGCCAATGGAATACAGTTTGCTGTGAGAAGAGACCAATCCGGGTGACTCATGGGTGTGGTTTAGGCAGAGCTGCAGAGGATGAGACAGACTTAGATGGGCAAGTCTGGGGATGGTCCGTTTTGATGGAGGATCAGGAGTTATGTTTGAGATGTGTATCATACTTCCAAGCAGAGTTGTCAGGTGGGACACTGCATTTCCCTGCCATGCTCCAGGGTAGACGTCATCAGTGGTAGGACGAGGAGCATGAGGCAGGGATGCTTAATTCTGTCTGGTGCATGGTGAGTCTGAGAGGCCTCTGTCTAACAGGCCAGGAGTCATCAGTAGATTAGTGGATAGAGACATGGGAATAGGTAAGACAGGAGAATAAGTAGACTGGAAAGACAAGTTGGCTGAGGACCCAGCCCCGAGGAACCCTGACATTTAAGGGAGGGGCAGAGAAAGGGGAGTCTATACATGGTAGATTTTCCTTCAGAACCTTGAAAATGGCACCAAAAATTCATACAGATTTCATTATAGAAAGGACCCGAAGAAAAGCACAATTCTATTCTTTTTCCAGGATACAGTCTGTCCAAGGCAATGGAATAAAGTCAACCTCTTCTCTCCCAAGAAGATTTTGTAGAAAACTGACATTTTCTTATAAACGTAAGCAGAAGTCTACTTCCACCCATATGATATTGTTCCATAGGGGTTGCAGAATAAGAGGGGGAAGATACGCGGAATCAAAACAAGAGCCATGTATTTGGAGACGTCCCTCACCCACCAAATTAGACTCCCCATGTCCCATGTAGGCAGCTCTCTATTGTACCACATGCAAGGCCAGCTCTGCACATCACTTTTGAAAGGCCATATATTTAAGAAATTCAAAAGCCAAATGCCGAAGAATTCAGTATCCATGAGAAAACCCGATCCCCATTTGCCTGCTATACTGAAAAGCACTTTACAAGGGGGCCAGTTTGCTCCTGTTGACCAGTGTATGGGGACATGCTGGGGAACTCAGGGAGGGGGCTGGTGAGAGAGGCTGGGAGTGGAGTTTAGGGGTTATAGGGAGAGCTGGGGAACAAGGAATGCCAGTTTTAGGACTTGGATGAGGCGCAGCTAACCCTCCATAAGCAGCACAGGCACCACGATGTTTAGAAACACTTTATTCAGTTCATTACGGTGGGCAAGCTCCCCGCTAAATGCACAGATACAAGCGAGGTATTCCTGGGTTAATGCAGGAGCTGCTGGGTTACATGGGATTGAGCATAAGGCCAAGAAGAGAGCACCAAAGTTTCAGCATCAGACCCGGCCAGAGACCCTGAGCCGAGGGGGCTAAGGTCCCTACACTGACTGCTTTCTTCTCACAGCTGGGCATGTTCTCAACATTACATCATTTCAGTGCTGTCAGGGGGACAGACACCAGAGAAATGGAACCCGTGTCCTGGTGTACCTCAACTACTGTTGCTTTGTAAGTCACACACCAGGATGTGAAAAGAATCTAGAATACCCCAGTGCAGCGGGCCAGAGTGGGAACCTCTGCGCTTCTCCCTCGGTGCCTCCTCACCTGTCTTCATTCATACCTGAATCCCCGTCCTAGAGCCACACGCCTCTGTTGAGAGTCTCAACAAAAGTCTCTCGGGTGACAACAGCTATTTCTAAAGCAGCATCTTGCACAGTCAATGACATCGAAGAAAGAAAGTGTCTTGGGTTAGCTGTCCTCTGAAAAGTCAGCCACCCCTGACCAATGTTACTTGAAAGCATAATTTAGAGGACAGATTTAGGAAGTAGAATATGAATAAAAATAGAAACAAGCTCCAAAAACCTATAGTCTGTGAGGACTGGGCCAAATAATGACCAGTTCACAGATGGTCTTGCTTGAAGGCTACAAAACTGTTGCTCACACAATTCTCAGCATACTGGAGTCCACAGCTGTTATTCTGCAATCTGTCTCTAGGTATGAGATGGTCAGGGTCTACCTGGAATGTTCTCTAACCCCAGGATAAAGGCTGAATAGGAAGGGGAGTTGTACCACCTACAATATTTCAAAGGCAAGAAAGGCCTGTCAGGATGTAGAAACTTCATAAACAATATTACAACTTTAATTCTGAAGGGCCCCTTGAGTTCCATTTGTCACTTTTCGGAATTTATCTGTCAGGAACAGATTTAAGGGCACTTTACTGGGATTTAACTATTTGGCAAAATAGAAACTTTGGTCATAGCCATAGTTCTATAAAACTGTTTTAAAGAGGTTATTTCTGATTAAAATATTTTTAGCAAATGATACAAAACCGTAATAACAAGAAAGTAAACATCTTCGTATCTAATGTAAGAACAAAAATTCTTTACCAGTAAAAATTCTCTTACTTTAAATACAGAGAAAGTCAGTAGTGCTTATAAACAGTAGAGGGTTCTCTTATAGGGAATCAGAAAGGTAGCAAAATAAGGCACAGCCTGTCACTGTCGCAGATTTGAATTAGACAGTAGTGTTCTCTCTGGAAGGCATAAACTGGAAATCTGATTACCTGAAGGTTTAAAATGTGGTTCCAAAGATAAGTTCATGTGACAAGGATAGCTAACTTGGAAAAAACTCAAAAAATTAATAGCGAGTAATGAGACCATGTCACTTCCAGGTGTAGCAGTCTGGAACAGAAGAAGCCCTCTGCACCAGCCCGTGTGTAAATGTGTAAGGCGCTGTGCAAACTGGGCTGGGCAGACTCCGCTTCCAGTGTTGAGTGTATGTTAAAAAACAGGCACGTTTCCTAAAAATCAAACTTTCCATTAACTAGCAGAAAATAATCATTTTAGATATTACAGAACATAAGCTTGATACTATAGCAGATTCTAAGTCAAAGTCTTGAAGAGGTTTCTGGAACACAGGCTGGCGGTCCAGTGGCTCTTCATGAAGACACGCTCCACACTGAGAAGCAAGGAGACAGAGAAAAGCGAGGAAGACGGCAGTTTAGTCTCAGTGCAAATCCAGAATTAACACCAAACGCTAGCCTACGTGTCCACAGAAAGGCGACGGGATGTCGGGAGCGAGGGCTGAAGATGTTTGTGCTGGGTTAAAATGGCAATGGGCTGCTCCAGTACTGGACAGTCTCATTAGCAGTAACAGTAGTAATAGGGGTGTATTTATTTATATAACTATTATCATCACCATACACCATGCGGCATCCTAAGCACTTTTTATATATTTACCAGTTTTGTCCTCATAACAAACATATGAGGTAGGTACTCGTATTATCCCCATTTTACACATGAGGAAACTCAAGTTCAGAGATATTAAAATCCTAGCCAAAGCCGCACAGTTGGATGGTGGTGGAGCCAGGGTAGATCATAGGTAGTCCGTGCTTGAATCACTAGACTAGACTGTTTCTCACAAAAGGAAATATATTCAGAGAGAAAACTGATAGGTCAGTAGAAATGAATAAATTTTCTCAAATTTCAAAGCATTAATGTTTACATAAAAAATCTCTGACTTTCATCATACAACCCTCAAGTATTTAAAACATTTACTAAAGAACATGAACATCTTTGGAGTAAACTAACATTTCTGAGGCTCTTCTGAGTTCCTGTACATGAAATCCCCTGTGAACACACAAGCATCACTGAGAACAGGACTCACCGATGATGATGATGATGACGATGACCACAACGCTAATCCCTATGGCCCACATCTGTAACGAAACGTGTCCACGTCACATTTCAGAGAGAGACTGACGTGCTGACTGCAGAGCATCGTGTCATGTCTAGTCACTGAGGGGGAAGGCAGGTGCACTACAATCTGACCATCATTTTCAAAGCCTAAATGTAATGCTCTCAATTAGGGCCTGAAGGTTACTTGTCTGCTTTTCATAAGCTGTTCAAATGATCTGTGGTCCCTAAGTAGGCACTTGTTTGTGTACACAAGTGCTCCACATCCACGTATTGAAAAGTGTCACTTCTAAGCCAGGAAGGGGCAGGACACGTGTGGGATCTGGTGGCAGCACGCATCTTTGGTAGTTGTACAAAATCTACTCTGGTCCCGCTCCTCGTGTGGCTGCTTTCCGCTGTCTGTGGAGACCCTGGTTTCTGAGCAGCTTTTCCCTTTGGCACCGGGGCCAGTCACAGAACCACACACACTGATCATGAGCCAGCCCCCTCCTGTCAGTCTGTGTTCAGGGCACCACTGGGGTGGAGGGTTGGTAGGGGTATGTCTGTGACTGATTTTGGACACTCCTACATGCTTCTCTCTCATTTTTTTTAAACTTTATTTTCACTGCTTCTTAAAGTCAGCCACAGCCCTGGCCGGTTTTGCTCAGCGGTTAGAGCGTCAGCCTGCAGTCCAGAGAGTCCCGGGTTCGGTTCCCGCTAAGGGCATGTACCTCGGTTGCAGTTTGTCCCCGGCCCCTGGTTGGGTCATGAGGGAGGCAGCCACTCGATGTGTCCCTTTCACATCGATGTTTCTCCCTCTCTTTCTCTCCCTCTCTCTCCCTCCCATTCTATCTGAACAAAAAATGGAAAAATGTCCTCCGGTGAGGATAAAAAAAAATAAATAAAGTCAGCCACAGAACGTGGCGATTTTCTAGTTGTAGGGATAGAAAAGGGCATGAGTCCATGTTCTAGATCCAGAGTCAACCCAAATTCAACTCACCTCCACGATGTATGCAAGTCCAGTATTTGTGGGTTTTGTTAACCCCGAGAATGCAGAAGGTGCCTTACTGTAAAGACGAATCGAAGAGAATTACCTTGCAGTTCTTCCACCAATATTTTCTCTTCAACTTGGCAGCACTCGTTTCGAACTGGGAAGCTCCTGCCTGGAGTGCGTCTGCACGGTCATCCAACTCCGAGAGCTTCTGATCCCTTTCCAGCACCTTGTCCACGTTGACTCTCATGATGTCCACCACCTGAATGAACATGATCCCGTCAAGTCACACATAAAGAAATGGAAGAACAAAAGGCCAGCACTTTATTATTTTGAGCCAAACTTTCATTAAAAAGGGGGCTGGACCTTACCATTTCATGAAATAAACACTTAGTAAACTAGACTAGAGGGAACTTCCTCAACGTGTTAAAGGGTATTTATGGAAAACCTCCACAACTACCATCTCTGCACAATGGTCAAAAACAGAAAGCTGCCCTGCGGGTCCACTCCCTGGTCAGGGCGTGTACAGGAGACAACTGATTGGTTTCTCCCTCACATCAATGTTTCTCTCTCTTTCTCTCTCTCTTCCTCTCTCTCTAAAATCAATAAACATATCCTCGGGTGAGGATAAAACAGACAAAAAACAGAAAGCTTTATGCCCTGGCTGGTTTGGATCAGCGGTTAGAAGGTTGGCCTGTGGACCAAAGAGTCACTTCTAGAATAAAATGGGAAGAATTATCTTTATGATATTGGGGCAGGGAAGGGTTTCTATAAACAGGAAACAAAAAGCTGTAACCAAATAAGAAATGAGTTGTAGCCTGGCTGGTGTGGCTCAGCGGTTGAGCATCGACCCATGCACCAAGAGATCGCCAGTCTGATTCCTGGTCAGGGCACATGCCCAGGTTGTGGGCTCGATCCCCAGTGGGGAGCATGCAGGAGGCAGCCAATCGGTGTTCTCTCTCATAGATGTTTCCATCTCTCTCTCTCCCTCTCCCTTCCTCTCTCTCTAAAATCAATTTAAAAAATCTTTAAAAAAAAAAGTTGTAAATTTAACCAAATTAAATGAAGAATTTTCCCTCTTTTTCAAAATATATATATTTTAAAATTTTTTTTTCTTTATTGATTTTAAAGAGGAAGGGAGAGGGAGAGATAGAAACATCCATGAGAGAGAACATCGATTGGCCGCCTCCTGCATGCCCCCCACTGGGGATCGATCCCACAACCTGGGCATGTGTCCTGACAGGGAATCGAAATGGCAACCTCCTGGTGCATGGGTCGACACTCAACCACTGACCCACACTGGCCGGGCTTAAATATATTTTTATTGATTGATTTTTTAGAGAGAGGAAGGGAGAGAGAGACATCAATGTGAGAGGGAAACATTGATCGGCTGCCTCCTGCACGCTCCCTACCGGGGATTGAGCCTGAAACCTGGGCACGTGCCCTGATCGGGAATGGAACCGGGACCTCTCAGTCCATGGGATGATGTTCTATCCACTGAGCCACAGCGGCCGGGAGAAGAACTTTCCCTCTTATTACCAGAAAGATACAAATGAAAAAGAGAAAAAAACAAAGCAGATATTGATAACACAAATATGTGACCAGTGGTTATTACCTAGGCTACATAAAGAATTTCTATCCCTGGCCAGTTTGGCTCAGGAGTTAGAACCACGGCCCATGGACCAAAGAGTTGTGGGTTCGATTCTGGTCAAGGGCACGTACCTCGATTGCAATTTGATCCCAGGCCTTGGGTGGGGTTGTGCGGGAGGCAGCCAATCGATGTGTCTCTCTCGCACTGATGTTTCTTTCTCTCTCTCTGTCTCTCTCCCTCCCTCCCACTCTATCTGAAAATCAATGAAAAAATATCCTCGAGTGAGGATTTAAAAAGAGAGAGAGAGAGAAAGCTTTCCTCCTAAGATCAGGGAACAGGACAAAGATGCCTACTTTCACTACTGCTGTTCAACACTGTACTGGAGATTCTGGCCACAGCAATTGGGCAAGAAAAAGAAACAGAAGGCATCCAAATTAGAAAAGAAGAAGTAAAATGACCCATATTTGCAGATGATTCAATATGTAGAAAATCCCAAAGAATCCACAGTAGGGTTAATAGACAAATTCAGTAAAGTGTCAGGGTACAATATCACAATCCACAAATCAGTTGTTTCTACATACAAACAATCAAAAGGAAATTAATTAAACAATTCCGTATGCAATAGCATCCAAAAGAATAAAATACCTAGGGATAAAATGAACCAAGGAGGCAAAAACTTGGACACTGAAAACTACAAAACTGCTGAAAACAAATTAAAGACCTAATTGTGGGGAGACATCCCATGTTCACAGACTGGAAGACTTAATATTGTTTTTGTTTTTATCCTCACTTGAGGACATTTTTGCATTTATCTTCAGATAGAGCGGCTCGGGGGGAGACAGAGGGAAACATCAGTGTGAGAGAGACACATCGACTAGTTGTCACCCACACAACCCCAACCGGGGCCAGGGACAAACTGCAAATGAGGTACGTGCCCTTAGCGAGAACCAAACCCGGTCCTCTCTGGTCTGCAGACCGATGCTCTAACCGCTGAGCCAAACTGGCCAGGGCTTAATATTGTGAAGATGTCAGTTCTCGCCAAAATGATGTACTTTTGTACAGATTCAACACAATCCCTATCAAAATTCAAATGGTCTTGGCTCTGGCTGGGTAGCTAAGTTGGTTAGAGTGTGATCCAGATATGCCAAGGTTGTGGGTTCAATCCCCGGTCAAGGCACATACAGGAAACAACCAATGAATACATGGATAAATGGAATGACAAGTTGATGTTTCTCTCTCTTTCTCTCTTTCTTTCTCTGTATCTCTCTCTCACCCCCCCCACTCTAAAATCAATAAATTTAAAAAAAAGGGCAATGGACTGGAATAGACATTTCTACAAAGAATATATACAAATGGCCAATAAGCACATGAAAAGATGTTTAACATCATTGGTCATTAAGGAAATTCAAATCAAAACCACAATGAGACACTATTTATATTCACAGGATGGCTATAACGAAAGAAAGAAAGAGAGAAAGAAAGAAAGAAAATAACGAGTGTTGGTGAGGATGTGGAGAAATAGAACCCTTGGTCATTGCTAGTGTGAATGTAAAATGGTGCAGCCACTGTGGAAAAGTTTGGTGGTTCCTCAAAAAGTTAACATAGAATTACCATATGATCCAGCAATTCTACTCCTAGATACATACCCAAGAGGAATGAAAACATACGTACACACAGAAACTTGTATGCAAATGTTTATAGCAGCATTATTGGTAAAGCCAAAAGGTGAAAACAACAGAAAAATCCATCAACTGATGAATGGATTAACCAGGTATACACATGCAATGGAATATTACTTAGACATAAAAAGGAATGAGGTACTGATATTTGTTACAATTTGAACATTGAAAATATTATTCTAAGTGAAAGAAGCCGGACACAAAAGGCCTCACGGTGTATATGGTTACTTTTATATGATATATCTAGAATAAGAAAATTCATAAAAACAGAAAGCCAATTAGAATGGGAGAAAACCAGGGGATAGAACAAAGGGAACGGGAGTAATTACTAAATGCCTACAAGGTGTTCTGTGGTGAAAATTGTGTAACCAGACAGAAGTAATGGTTGCACAATATTGTGAATACACCAAATAACCACTGAACTGTACGCTTTCAAATGGTTATGTTATATGAATTTCACTTGAATTAAAAAAATAACAACTCTCCTTAAAATTCCTTTGGTTAAGAAAAAAAGACCCAATATGATTTTGTTAACAAAAGTTTCATGCAGGATGGAATTAGAATGGGTTTCTTAGCATGAAAATATAAAATTTTCAGACGTTCATAAAACAAAGCCATCATATCACAATATTACCATATGCATTAACAATCCACTGTTAAACATAGTTTAACATAAGTTTTATTTTTATTTTTGTATTAAATTTATTGGGGTGACATTGGTTAATAAAGTCATATAGGTTTCAAGTGTACATTTCTACAATACATGATCTGTATATATTACATTGTGTGCCCACCATCCAAAGTCAAATCATCTTCCATCACCATATTATTTGGTCCCCAGTTTGACATAAGTTTAATGCTGCTTTTTAAGGCCGCTAAATGCAGAAAGCAAGATGTCCTGATGGACAGTGATGGCTTTTAGGAACATGGAAATACTAGTTTTTTAATTTCTCAATTTTCTGTTGTGAGTCTGCATATATAGGGCAGAACAAAGATGCTGTGAGCATCCTCTAACTCAAGAATCCCACAAATATAGATTTGTTGGGCTAGAGCAATTTGCCAGCATCTGCCTTCTGTATGTCAATGGGCAACAATCGGAGTTGAATTCCACAGAGGTCTCCTCAGGCTGGGTTACTAGAATGTCAGGTTCCTGGAACAGCATTCTGATGAAAAATCTGGTCAGAAGGATTGGTCTTGGCTGGAACAACCTATAGACCTAATTCTGAACACTCTATTACCCTATTTTATAAAGTGGTTCTCTTTTTTCCAAAATTTTTTTTTATTGTGGCAAAATATACATTATAAAGTAGTTCTTGGAAGAATGTCCTCAGGGAGGGGTATTTGTGTCTTAGGTATGTGATTTGGTCATTAAAAAAACAAGCATGAAAGTAGGAGAATCTGACTTCTGCTTAGATCAGGGCTTCCAGAATAGTAGGGGAAAAAATTCTGTCACTTTTATGATACAGTCAAAATTTACTATACAGTCACACTTTTATGATACTTTTTCTAAACAATTATATCCAGAGCATTCCCCTGTGGAATTAAAATTCATCTTTTCAACATTTCAGAGCAATACCTCATCCACTTGATTCTGTGTCTGCTGAAGTCTCCGATTACTGCCAGAGGCAGCGCTGGGCCCTGCAGGCGCACCTGTAGACCTGAAACATGGAAAGGCCCGAGCTTCAGTAAATGAGCATTCCGAATACACTGTAAGTATGAAGTTATTCCAGGACCCTCAGTGTTAGGGATTTCAGAACTAAAGCAGAAAAAGAAACCCTTCCTGCAGCAATGACCAATGGTTCTAATGACATTTCTTCTAATTCCTCTGTAATGTCCAAGATTATACCCACATGTTAAAAGTGACCAGTGTCTAAAGTAAAAGTTTAATAGAATCTACTGAAGTACCTGATCCTAAGATAGATAAACTCTACTTCGCAATTTTTTTAATTACTTTTTTAAAGCCACACATTTACTTAAATGCACTCAGTAGTCTTCTGATCTTTTCATTGTGGCAAGAACTGTTTTCATGGTTATGACAGTTCTAGACTGCCCTTTTTCCAGTATGGGAAATACAGTCATTTACAGAAACGAGAAGCAATGCTCCCTCTCGTAAAAGGTTACTCATTGTTTAAAATCCTCCTCAAATGCTTTACTTCTCCCCAGGCAGATCTTCCTTGACCACTCTGGGTTTGAAGTCCTTACTGTTTCCACTACTTGTTGGCAACGCTTTGATTTGATTTTTTCATTATATATATATATAGTCTTGCCTTTCCTAACAGATCACAGGCTCCTGTGTCTTAGAGGTCTTCCCCATCCAAGTCAGCACCTAGCATGTGTCCTGCATACAACAGCCCCTGATTCATTGATTCAACAAGCAGCATCCCACCATGTGTCAATGACCAGGGATGCAGGTCTCATCTCTGCCCTCAGAGGTTAGTGTCTGATAAGACATTCGTGGAGGACCATGTACTGGTGCATTTTCTCACTCTTTCAGGGGAATACTACAGTGACCCCCATTTTACAGATGAGTCAAGTGAGGTTTAGGAAGTCAACACAGCTGGCTGTCGTGTTCAGACCAGCTGCTGTGTAGTTCCACGGATCCAGATCTTAACCACTGTGATCCTACTGGCACAGTAGTAAGAGTCCAGGGTGGTGTCCCTAGTTCCTGGAAGAAACCTGGGGAAAGAACGCATCCCCCTCTCCTCTGCAGGTGAGCGACGAGCAGGCCGGAGCGGGAGCAGAGGGTTCTTGTGCTTCTCAACAGCGCTCTCTCAGTGTCACCACGGGGAAAGTCCGTTTGCGAGGGAGAAGTCCCACAGCCATCCTCCCCAGTCCACTCTGACCGAGGGCGCCCGGAGACTGGGCCTAGATCCTGTCCCCGGCCACTTCCGGAGCCCAGCCCAGCACCAGACCCAGAGCCCCTGGACCACCGCCCGTCTCGGGGACCCTAGGGGGCGGGGCGGGGCGCTCCTTGCCCGGAAAGCCCCCGGCCCTGCCCTGGCCCCTTCCGGCTCTGCCCCTCGGCCGCGGGGCCCTCCGGGACGGGTCGGCGGTCGCCCCGCCCGTCCGCAGCCGGCACTCCCGGGGCCTCCGCCCACCCCCAGGCCTCGGGAGCCCAGCGCAGGCTCGCACGGCCTCGGCCCGCGTCTGAGGGCGGCCGGCGGGAACCGGGCGGGCAGGGCGCCCAGTCGCGGGCCGCCGTCCCCGGGGGGCCCGAGGCCGCCCAGCTTCACACGGCGTCACTCACATTTTGGCGGCGGCGGCGGCGAGCGAGTGTCGACGGAGCGGCGGAGTGGGACCGGAGGCCAGGGACTTGGGCGGGGCGGCGGCTCGGGGCCGAGGACGTCACGGGGCGGGGCGCGGAAGGGCGTGTCGGGTGGGCGGGGCGCCGCGGGGGCGGGGCTACCCGAGTGCGGTGGGCGGGGCGGGGCTCGTGGGGACTGCGGCTGCGCTGTGGGCTTGATCCCGCAACGCTGGTTGCGGGTCAGTGAGCGTCCGCTCGGTCTCCCCGCCGCCCCCCCGTGTTGACGCTGGGGACGTGGTGCATTACGCGCTGCAAAGGGACTGTGCAGATAAACGAGGGTGGGCCGTTCCTCAGGGGGTGACAATATTGGAGACAGCCTGTGTGTGTTCCTGCTCAACTCCCCACGTTAACCTAGTGGGCCCGTAGGCCCCGCGTTTTTCCAAACCTGTTAAATGAGATATGCAGTCCATTTGGGGTATTTATCACAGACATTGATTGGTTTGGGTTCGCTCTTCGTATTCGTCATTGCATAGATCAGAGACTGAGTGTCTACACTTGGGTGCCCCGGGGCCACTAGCACAGAGGAGGTCCTCAGCTTTTCATCTTATGGAGGCGGAGGCACTTATCTGAATGCAGAGGCTTGCTTTTCAATGTCTTCAAGCTGTAACGAAGTGTTCCTACCAACAGACAACTCCTACGTTAAAAAACAATAAACACTACCAAACACTAATAGGTCTATTGGCTTAGATTAGATGAGAAACCAAAAATAAACACTAACCTGTCTTTTCCAACTGTAAATGGAGTAATTTTAAAAAGTGAAATGTTAGTGCATAGTAGAATAAACAAGAGAGTGTCACAGAGGAGGTGGGATTTGAGTGGTAAGTAACCAAAAGGAGAACTTTCCAGGCAAGGGATGAACAAACATCATAAACAAAGACAACAGTGAAAATGGACATGGTTGGCACAAACCGAGCAGAAGGTGCAGGTTGGGGCGCAGGTGAAAATAAGATGGAATACAGAGTGTGGACAAAGGAAAATGTAATTTAAATGCAGTGGTCTGTAGAAACCATTGAGGCCCCAAGGAGGTGGGAGATCATGCAGAATGTCCCACAGTGGCACTGAGTCAGATTAGATGAAGAGGGACCACCAGGGACATGAGGCTTTGCAGTAAAGGGACTGAAACTGACAGCTACTCAGGTAGGAAGACTGACAGTAGTCAGCTGGAAAGTACCTTTCAACAAATGAGGAACTGAAAAGCTGAATTTAGACTGGTGTCCTTATTATTCAAATAACAGCACTAAGACAGATGATACGCTGAGAGGTGCCCGAGAAGATAGTTCCAAAGCAAGTGTTCTAGGTACCATGAAGACATTCTTTCCTTCGTGGACATATCCTAAACCATGTAACATTCAATGTCAAAACATTATCTCTGGATCTAAGGAGATATTTGAAATTATTTCTTATGGTTTGAAACATGCCAATCACTTTGGATTGTAGTTATCAGGTAAAGTTAAAGCAAAACACACACATAATATGGGGAAATTTTCTTCATTTTTAATTTACAGCAGAAAGAATATAAAGCATTCAGAAAACATTTTCCATATTTTAAGGGCAATTCAAAACATTTTGCATGGTTTCCAGCAGCTGAGTTCTTCAACAGATCCATTGATTCAATGATGCTTTACATGCACAATTACAAAAATAAAACTTACAAAAAAGAAGACATCTAGACTAGTTTTACATGCAAGTCTCGGGACCCCCCATTGGGCGCCAACTACTGTGTGGAACTGCCATAAGCGACCGTGCAGCCGGAAAGGGGTTCGAGTTAGTGTCTTTATTTCGTTCACACAGTACAGCTGATTTCAAATGGGTAACAAGAATAGCAATTAAATCTTCAGGAGACAGAATAAGGTTAGCTATTAATTTTATAATGAAATCCTACTCCTGGCACTTGGGAATTCAGATTATCCAAGAAAGCTGCACTTATCTATCATCTTATATTTAAAATTAAGATTCATAACCAAGAAAAAGCGGTCAGAAATGCTTCGTATCAGTGGAAGTGTATTTGTACCTCACCTAGGATTCACAGTTGTACCGCTACTTCCTATTCCTTCCATGAGAACCCTCCTAATTCTATGCAAGTCTTTATCTTCTGGAATTTTCTAACTTACTCAGCTAATAATGTAGCATGGGAAACATTTTAAAAAAATAAATAAATAAATGTGAGGGTTAAAGCAAATCCACTGAGGTCATTACTCTTGTCAAAAGATCAGTTATTTGTACCATAATAAATGGAATAAACGTACCTAAATTCAGCATTGATGTAGGATATTCTGAAAGAGCTGGCTTCTTCCCACTTAGGAATGCGGTTGTGTGTTTGTAAATTACTCAGTGTCCTCCTATAGGTCAAATTGTGGAAAATGATAGGTATCTGGGGGACTGCAACAGCTGTAACATAACCCACACATTTAAAATAACAAAATTGAGTCAGCTCAGTTTACAAATGTACAGATGGCTACTAGCTGTGGGGCTGTCACTGTTGTCCAAGCTGATCACAAGCAGTAAGACATATACTGTACAGTAATTTGAGGTTGGCAGTGAAAGGAAGTAATTAAGAAACAAGTACAATTATAGAAAAGGCACCAAGAGCTCTGACCCCAGTTTTTACCACGATCTTTTTGTATCTACCTTCCTTCGAAAGACACCAGTTTAAAAGCTGATTTGTGAATATTTTTAGGCTTCACAACAAGCCTGGAGTTTTAACTTACAGTTGGCAGACAGAACCAAGAAGAAGCTATGATTTCAGCTTTTACACCAACTGGTCCTGAAACGTAACCTGGGGATTTTAAACTGGCATCAGCAAATGCGAACTTGATTCTCCTCAATTTAACAGTAGTAGTTTAATTTTTAAAAGCATCAGATTTCTTTGGCTCCTCATTATGTGAAAATAGTAATATACCATGACATCCCTACAAGACCAGTTTGCATCTTTTAAATTTTTAGTGATTTTTGTGCAATTTTTATTACATTTTCTGATTTCCAGCAGGAGATATGAAAACGTGAGACATTTTTCTACCTTTCATTCGACTTGTCAGGTTTTGGTCGTTCTAAGTATTCTCTGTTGGAGCGAGTGGATGGTGTTAAGCTGTTTACTGATTCATCTTATGATTATCTGTTTAGCAAAAGTAACTTAATTTTCTTAAGCAATATTAGCATTCACATTACTTGGCACCATTGGCAAAAAAATTTTAAATAAAATAAAATAAACTCCCGGTAGCCAAAATTAAATGTAAACATATCCTTTTTTTTTTTTTTTTAAGTAATGTTACTCTGCCTTTTTTCCTAAGTCTAAATACAGTAGCTCTTTTTTTAAAATTTTTTGCAGTTTAGTCATGCTTTAGCAAAATGTTCTTCTAAAGAACATTTAAAATAAAGTACTCTTATAGTGAAATAAAGTTTTTTTTTGTTTCATTTTACAGACCATAGCCACTAATGCTTTGCTTTTGTTCATTTCTTTTTTCTTGATTTCATGCACATATCTCTTTGTTTTAATATATACAATATATACAAACAATACATCCACATTTTTCTTGCTCATTCAGACAAAACTATACAAATAATTTTATCTTGCCATGTTATTGACCTTTGTGAATAAAATATTTAGCAATTAATATAATCCCTTTCAAGTATTTCTCACTTTCCATTTCTACCTTCTATATATACACAGAAACTGCTCCGTTTGGATGAAATATAGCCAAAAATATGGAATTTACTGGCCAGAACGCAGCACCACACTGATCTTTTAGGTGGCAGATGTCCAGGCAAGGTTTATGATTCCTTAGAATGACTACACTTTCCAAGGTTACTAGAAAAAGCTACATGCTTTACCAATTCTCTAAGAAATTCTCATTGCACATGAAAGTAAGGCAAAAAAATTAAAGTGCTGAACATGAGAAAAGGGACACGATGATTACTCGCAGGTTCTTGGGAGGTGGTGGGGACAAGGAAATAAATGTTAACTCTGGAAGCGGTTTCTTGTTATTTCCCATGCATTACCCGTTTGCCACACACCCGCCCCTCTGCAAAATTTCCACAAGACATTAAAAACCTGCAGATTTTAAAAGTTGCATTAAGTGTGCTGTAGAGATTAAAACGAAAACAAAATAAAACAGTGAAGGAAATGAGAACACACGGACCCAATAAAGATTTGTATGATCTAAGCCCTCCACTGACAATGAATCCCAAAGATTCAGCTTCCTGGAAGTAATTGACAGGTGCAGGAACAGCATTCTCTTGTTGCTAGTGCATCCCCACCTTTTCTTATCTATATTTTTGGTATAAATATTTGTACAGTTCCACACGATGTTTGAATACAGCCCTATGTGAGAAGGAAAACGGCTTCTTCCCCAGAGGAGGAAGCCTCTTTCGATTCTTCGCGGTGTCTTGTTTTCCCATGATCCAACAGAAGATTGAGTTCCAAGATGTCTTGCTGATCAAATTAAAAGTTGTCCATGAAAGTGCAAATGCAATGACCAAAACATTCCTGTTAAAATCCTGCAGCTGATCGCCCCAAAACTGCAGAGGGATTGTGTGTGTGTGTGTGTGTGTGTGTGTGTGTGTGTGTGTATGCGTGCGCGCGCGCATGTGTGTTGTTGCGTGTCTCTGCTAAAAACAGAAATGAAAACAGTCTGAAAAGCAATGTCACATTGCTAAGGGATGCTGCTGTATGTCTTCAAGTTCCTTGGCCTTTTTCAATTCTTTCACTCTGGAAAAGAAACAAAACAAAATACCAGGTGATAACTATATAGTGAAACTGACCAAATCCAGGAAAGGACATTATCATTCCCTTTGAAGTAAAAAAAAAAAAAAAGGAAATAAAAAGACAAAGCCCATTGAGGATCGATGGCAAAAGAAACTCCTGTTTAACTGCCAGGGGGGAAACACTCAAAGGAGAAGACAGGGCCCTTCCTGAGACCTGGCTCTGCCGCCACCGGCTCTGAACACAAAGCAAAACCGAAACCTACTGCATTGTGTCGAGTGTAACAATAACATGCTCCTCTTAGAAAACCGTTAACTGTTTGGGTAACTTTCTTTTCAGCCTGGCGGGTCACCATCAGTGCCCTGTAATTCCATGCGCTGCAAGTGAGGGAAACTGCACACCCATTTACGTAGATCCTGACAGACCTAGGAAATGAACTGCCTTCGCTCACAGCCTCAAGCACGTTAGCTGTCTTGACCCCGCTCCTACACCTGCGCAGCTCTGTGGGTTCACTCACGTGGAGTCTTTTTGGTTTTCAGATTCCTGACTTGCCTCCTATTCCACATTGTGGCTTTAAGAGACGTGCTGGTTACTTCCTCCAGGACTCCCAGGGGTATGGCTCTAGGGTGCAGGGCATATAAAGGTACTTCGTTCTAGTGATCAAACACAGTGTGGTAACCCAGTTTAAATGAAATCGTGATCAAGGCCTGGAAAGTGCATATCTGCAAATGATTTGCTGATGGTCACTTCCAGTCTGTACTTTCTAATATAAAAATTTGCCTTGGTGTCTTACTCTGGCCTCCGGATGCAGAGGGGGCGCCAGGGCAGAGGCTGTGAGCTGTGAGAAGAGTTCTCGTGCCTGACACGTCACCACCCTGCCTCAACGTGGGAATGAGCGCATGCCAGGGTGACAGGGTCTAACTGCTGAGGCGAGCGCACGCCGCGTGTGTCACAGCTCGCAGCACCGCGCGCCCTAGGATATCACGTTTCCCAAACGAGGGTGTGGAGGTGACTGTAACCAAGCAGAAGGGGCAGCTCCTCAGGACACGCTGCTCTCCAACAGCGTGACCGGGAGTCCGGCTTGTTTCTCTAATACGGGCCTGGACAGAGGTCGACAGTTCCCGAATCGTTTCTGGTTCCTAAGAGTAACGTCTTTCCTGTCATCTGCCGTGAGACCGGTCAGTTTAAATTTTATTGTCAAGCAAACGCTAGTTTGCTTCCTTGATAAACTCGAGCGGGAAGAACACAGTTTGAAAGGCCGGCGACGAGTTACTGTGGCACACGGGCTGGGACTCGAGGGGATGGCATTGATGCTGTCACAGCGACTCAAGGAGACGCCTGTCTTCACCCCCTCCGTGCAGAATCCTCTCTCGGTATTCTGCAAAGTTGATACAATCTCTTCAAAGAGAAGATGCTCTCCCTCAGAAAAAAAGCCTTATCGTTCTACCATCATTAATACGAAAAAGACTGACGATGTTTGCAGCCTTGCTTGTCTGTCTGATTTAGTTACTAAATTCAGCAAGCCCAGCTTGATCAAACCGTGTATCTTCAAAAACGGTCAAAGTCCTTCCTTCTTAACAGGTACACTTAGAAACCACCGCTATGTTCATAACTGCATCCAGGTATCATTTGGTTTTAAATTTTATAACTGCATATACCATGGATTATTAAATGTTCAGGTACTTTGGATATTACCGTCCTGAGTTGTGCATTGTTCTAGGTCCCTAATTTTGGACATGCAGACTTGGTAAGTAAATGGCTTTTTAAAAATTGAAACATGCCGTATTCTGTGTTCAATTTTTAAACATGCAATGTCTATACTAGCAGCTCTTCGGCTGGAGAAATGCAAGGCATGCAGTGATCCCACAGGTACGTCCGGGCATGCAGTGTGCCTGCGCCTGTGCAGACCTCTTGCTGAGTTAGGGCGAGCTGTGCATGCTCCAAGTGCTACACTGTATCCCTGCTCTAGTGCAGGACTCCCTCACACATACGCAACAGTGACGCTGTCACGGAGAGCTGTAGAATTTGAAGACTTTTCAACTCAAAATCTGACAGCATAAACACAAAGACAGCCGTTCATGACTTTTCTAGAGTGAAACAGGAAAGCTTTAAAACTGTTAAGTTCATCGCTGAGATGAAATAAAAGGAGAGCGACTTAGAACCAGAAATGTTTTGTACAGTTTCATACCAAAGACTCTGTCGCCAGATAGTCACAGTGGGTATGATTCTAAACGTTTTTCTTTTCGCTAAAATGGTCATGTTGGTTTTTGCAGTTTCTTTCTGAACTAATTAAAAGTCAACTAAGGCCCTGGCCAGTTTGGCTCAGCGGTTAGAGCATCAGCCGGCGGACCAGAGAGACCCGGGTTCGGTTCCCACTAAGGGCACGTACCTTGGTTGCAGTTTGTCCCCGGCCCCGGTTGGGGTCGTGTGGGTGACAACCAGTCGATGTGTCTCTCTCACATCGATGTTTCTCTCTCTCTCTCCCTCTCTCTCTACCTCCTGCTCTATCTGAAGATGAACGCAAAAATGTCCTCAGGTGAGGATAAAAATAAGTAAATAAATAAAATAAAAAGTCAACTAAGTTTTCATCAGGGTTTTAAGTTGCTGTGTAAGTACTTGGCTATAAATCTAGCGACAGCCTCACACACCCTGTTAAGGAGAGAGGCGCGTCCCTGCAGAGAGAGGCCACAGCTGTCTACGCAGGAAAACGAGACACGGAGATTTTCAGAGATAGTTCCAGACACCCTTCACGCCTGAGCTGATGTGGAGAATTCAGTTCTTAGTTTCGTGCTGAGGTGCTCAGTGTACTGGCATCATCAATGACATCGGAATGACTCACGTGGCGTGGGTATTTTTTTAAACAGAAAATCATTAAAGGAGAACCTTAGTCCTCACGACATCACCATTCTCTCCAATTTGTGAACGGAGAACCCGGGATTCACAGGACTGGAACAGCCTGCCCCCAGCGATCTCGTTAACGGATGGCAGTGCAGGGATCTGAGGCCACCCTGCTGCCTCCGGTATCTCAGGATAACAAAATAGTTTTTTTTGAAGTTCTTATTTTATTGTTTTTTCCAAAAGACTTGGTAGAAAACACGCATTTGGAAAATTTCCATGGCCTGAGATAAGTATGTTGTTGAAAACCAATGACAACAATGACATTTTCTCAGTTCTGAGATGTCATCCTTTGTATGACTCTATGTTGATTTCATTAGTGTTTTAAAGGGAAAAAAGTACCTCCCCATAAAAAGTACTTATCATTTTTTTTTTCTGTTTTGTTTTAAATCAAATGTCAGTCCAATAAAATATGTTTGGGTGCTACCTTGCCTCCAAAGAAACAGAAAACGAATTCTATTACTAAAGGGGTTCAGAACAGCATCCAATACTAGACTTTTTGTTAAATTCTGAGATTTTTCAAATCAGAGTGTTTCTGACAGTCGCAGAAATTTGTTGCTGCTTTGTCTTAGTCAAGGCGTGAATGATCACTGTAACGCGTGGGTTAGCTACAACTATATCCACAAGAAGGATCCACGCAGAAGCTCCAGGTACCGTCTGGGCGACTCTGCTTGCTTCTTTGTATTTCCAGAACATGCTGCCATGAGTACGGGCTCCTTTCGTAATAGTAATTATCTGTGCTTGTCATTCTTTGGGGGAAAAAGTTTGTTTTCTATCTACCTGTTAATACTGCTATGTCTTACAAATGTTGTACTGACATGACATTTAAAAAAAAAAATCACTGAAAAAGTCAGTGGAGAGAAAAAATTCAATTTTATAAAATCGAAACCAAAATCAATCGATTGAACTGGTTTCAGTCACATTACCTGCACGGTCAGCCTATCTTTCGGTATGCAGACTTGGTAAATATACACCAGAATTTTTGAAATTGGAACGACACTAGAAAATCCAGTACCTATGGTCACCGTGTCCACAGGACTTAGGCTACAGATGTTCAACACACTTCCGCTGGGCTGGGCCGCACAGGCTCAGCTTAGGGTTACGGAGTTTCGGTTCTCAAGGAATTCTAACACTCATTTGGGGCCAAGAAAGAACTGCGCTTGAGAGTGAGTGTCCAGGTTATCTAAAGACACATCCTATTCTAATTACACTCGCTCCTGAATTTCCTTATGCAGAAGACAGCAAAGCAGGCTTCCTGAGGTTGCAAGGACCGTGCAGAGGATTCCCCGGCTTCCAGAGGCACAAGGCTGGTACTACCAAGGACAGCAGCAAGGACCACACCGCCGAACCGCCCAGCAGTGACTCAGAAAACAGTGCTCACACGAGTGGCTTGGAACTAAGGGAATCCGGACAGCAAGACTTTGACCTGTGACCATTCAACTATTAAAAGGAAAGACAACCCCAGGATTTCCCCCCACGCATTCTAGGCTAAAGATACCCACTTTGGGAGATTGTTGCCGTCTCAACCAAAAAAAAGAAAAAAAGAAAGTTGCATCAGAATGTACTGAAGTGATGTATAAGCAACAGCACTGAAAGCCAGCAAAAGCCCACGGGGTTTATTTCCATCAGACGTCCAATGATAAATTATGGATCAATGAAGTAGGCCTGCTTCGGCAACTGTGGCAAACAATGGCTCATGGGTAAAGCATAGGCAAAGCTGCTCGTTACATCCAGTGGGCATCGCTCAGCCAGAGAAATGTCATGAGTCCGTGGCTCTCAGCAGGTGTTTTCTCGCAATGCTGGACGTCAGATACAGGGCAGCCCGATGCGGCTTTCTGATGCGTTACCTGTTGCTCTGAGAGCTGCAATAGCTTGTGGGGAATTTAGGAAAAGAGAGATCTTGCCATTTTCCAGAAATCTCATTTGGGTCGCAAAACAAAAAAGACAGAGAGGCCCAGTAAGAATGACACAGAGCATGTCGCCTGCAATTTAACACACACCACTGTGTTCCAAAAAGATTCATTCCCTGAAAGAGGCAAGCGAGACAAAATTCAGATTTAAGTTACATCCGTGAGGGCACATCCCACATTCAGTTCCTACTCCTCACTGACCAGAACGGGCCACTCGGGCACTGTACCTCCTGTCACATGTAGCTAAAGATGTGTGATCTCACAACGGCTGGCCTGGAGTGCCGCTTGCTTGTCTCGGTTAAACAGTCTACTTTCGAGGCACTGCTGGAGAGCTGCCCTTGCACAAAGGGTTATGTTACAAAGCAAAAGTCTGAGCAGGGCGTGGTGCTGCCCAATGGAGGCACCCCACAGGGCCACTCTCAGGGCTCAGCGCTGAGATCACCAGTTACCAAGGTAGCGGCAGCATCTGGTCAAGTGTTTGGAAACTCAGTTGTCATAATCAGAGAAAAACGTGGGCCTTAAAAGTGCGTCCCCGAGAAGTATTACCTTTTCTTCCTCCACCTGGGGTTCTTTTATTTCAGTAGGATGGCTTCACCCACCTTTATTGAACGTGGATAAATAACTAAGCCAGCAATTCCCAAGGAAGAGGCTATTTCAGTACCAGGATTCCCACTGTTTGTAATAACACTTGTAGTGACTGGGATAGGTATAAAGCCCTCTCACAGAAATACTCTCTCGCGCAGGGAAAGATGAACTGGTCTATGAACTGCTTTTCAGAGAGTGTCTCCCTGATCTGTGAGAAGAACACTTTCTCATACACACAAAACAAGAACCATTCCAGAGAGTAGTGGGGGACGTTTCTAACTAGAACAGGAACATTGTCTTTTTCGTGCCTGTACCCTGAGGGTAAATGGTCACGTGAGTCCATTATTTACTGTTTCCTTCACCCACGTGGGGCCTGGTTTTCTGCTACAAAAGGGAGGACCCTCCGATTCCACATCTTGACACCCCACTGCAGTACTGCTCTCAGCGGGTGTGCGCGAGAAGTTTCTTCAGCCCCAGCAATCCAATCATTTGCCAAAAGTCGTGTAACGCCTAAGTTAACTAGGAAAGCAATGCAAGCTGTTGATTCAAATCTCTAACAAGTATTCTCTGAAATGGACAGCGATTGGTGTCCAAGACAAAACACGCCCCTAGGGTGGTATCTAGAACCTGAAGACTCCATTTTAAGGTGTTGGGTAAATGAGGGGCTGAGCCTACAGGAAAAAAGCTGGGCTCGCCCCGCTGGGGTGGCTCAGTGGATTAGTGCTGTCCCATGGACTGAGAGGGTGGGGTTCGATTCCCGGTCGGGGCACATGCCCGGGTTGCAGGCTTGACTCCCAGTAGGGGGTGTGCAGGAGGCAGCTGATCAATGTTTCTCTCTCTCTCTTAAAAAAAAAAAAAATCCCTCCCTCCCTCTTAAAAAAAAATCAATAAAAACATGTATTTTTAAAAAGCTGGGCTCAATGAAGAGTGTTCAGTGCTTTCTCTTGGCTTTCCCCAAGTGAAGAAAAGAAAAGGGACATATTTTGACTGCTGTGCTGTTGGAATTGGCCTATTGGTCTTAATCTGAAGCCTGAGTTGGGGTCAAAAAGTATTTTACAATAAAATACAAATAAATACAAAAAGTATTTACAATAAATTTTCACCATAAAATTTAATTAAGTTTTCAAATATTTCTTTTCTTGTGTAAACCTTAAATGTCTTAAACGCTTCATCAATGAATAAAGGAAGTATATTATTTTCTTTGACATAAATTCCAGGGATATGAATTCTCCTCAGAGAATGCTCTGTCCCCAAGAGCAATTTCAACTTGGGGACCACGAGAAGGGGCGCCACTGTGACTTCTCTGGTGGAACAAAGAGGGAGATTGCACAGGTAGTTAGACAAAGCCAAAGGCAAGCTCCTCCTCCATTTACACAGTTAGAGAAATAAGACCGTTCTAGAAGGAACCGCGAAGCTTCTCCACTCCTCTCTCCCGAACTCCCTAGGGGCTCGGGGGCGTAAGGATGCTGTGACATCCCATCTTCCCGAGGAGGACTTTCGGGAGCTCACGAAAGAATGCGTTAGGCACTTAAGAAATTAAGGTGGAGATGCTAGTTGGCATTGAAAAGCACCTTTCGAAAATGAGGTCTTAAGAACGGTCACGAACAAAGCAAGCTAACAAGCTTCGGAAGCGTGTAAGTAACCGCGTGTGCTGAAACCCTGGCCCCCTGCAGCAGGCTGATCGGAACTGACGTCCCTGCGAGAGGGAGCGGCTTCAGTCAAACTGAAGACGAGGGCATGCACCTGCTCTCCTGGAAAAATTTTAAACGGGAATCTTATCTATGTATGCAGAGGGTGACAGGGAACAGAGACAGAGAGAAACGGAGTTCTGTGTCCCCCGTTCCTCCTCTTTCAACCACAGACATCTCCCAGCCAGCTCTACGCGTGGGACCCCAACTATTTCAAGCGCCTGATTCGAAAGAGAACTCGTTAAATTTACAAACGAGTGTAGCTGCTATATTTCTTTTTTCAAACAAATGTCCCCTTCACCGACTATCCATGGTTTTAAATAGGTGAGACTTTAACTCTCTTATAAAAATAAGGTCTTGAATTAGGCAGAACTTGCACACACTCAATTCTCCTATGATCGTGGGTTGGCAAGCTGCGGCCTGTGGCCAAACCCAGCCCAGGCACATCTGTGTAAATGAAGTCTCGTTAAAGGGCCACACCACTTGTTTATGAACCGTCTTCGGCTGCTTTCAGGCTACAATGGCAGAACCGAGTGGTTGCCATAGAAACTGTATGGCCTTTTAAGAAAAAGTTTGTTGACCTTTGGCTTCAAGTATAATGAATGAACATTAGCATTGACGTAAATGTGGTTAGATGGGGAACGGTATCTCCAGAAACAGAAGAAGTTTCAGGTTTTTTGAAGTGTGCGCTTTTCTCAGAAATCTTACAAATAACTACAGAAAGTCTGAGTGTCAGGTGAAGGAGGTGTGGGATGCAGTCGAGGGGACACAGGTAGCTCCCATGTTATATTTTAGGTGCATCTTCTCTTAGGACTACGTGTAAGACAGAAGCTGACAAGTTAATCTACATTCAAGCCTGCACTTGGTGAATTCTATTCCTGGTTTTCAAAGCAGTTTTCTGGCACTAAATCCTTTATTATCACTTAAGATGTATCAAGTCCCATCTGGCTGGGACTCACCCCCGTGCCTACTAACAAACGAGCACCCCCATCTAAAATCTACGGAAACCCAGTCGTTACCATTTCTTTAAAATACAAATGAGTGGCACATCCCCTCGTACCTGCAATGCAGGACGCAGATTTAAACGCTTCACACAGGATCTTCATTTAGCTTTGCCCTCAGACGCTGGAGGTCAGCCCTGCTCACTATTTTACAATGAATGCCCCGGGCTGATTCTGACAAGCTCTGTGTACTGACTTACCTCACAGCACCAGGGAAAAGGAGATTTAGAACATAAAAATCTAGGGACAGGGTAACAGGGAAACAGTCATTCTAAACAAGAAACAGATTAGTTAAAAAATAAAAATAAAAAAGCCAATACCACCGAGGGAGCCCTCTTGCATTAGAAATTTGGACACAGCAGATGAGAAAACTCCGCGTGGCAAATGACCTCAGTCGCCAAGAACCACCTGCTTCGTGTTGTCTCACAGTGCAGCCTTGTTTTGGATTTCAACTTGTACCACCGGTCACGTGTTTCTGCTCCCGCCCGGCTCGCCGCATGCCCTGTGGCGGTCTCCAAGGTCCTCCCTTCCACTACTCATGCATTGGTACGTCTACTGTTCGTGACTGTTTTTGTATCAAGTAGCAGTGTTAGTAATTAGGGTTAGTTTGACTTGTATCTTAAATTTCATTCAATGGATGTGAAACTTACTGGCATACCTAGGCTGCAGCCCCATGCAAGCAAGCAAAAAGCAAAATATTGAAAATGGAAGATAAAGGTAAACTGGCTAGCAGGCAGCTAAACTCACCCTTTTGTACAGCCTATGGTCCACCAGGGGGCTTGGGGCAGTAAAACAATACCAAAGAGCTATTAGCATGTGAGGGTCACAACAGAGATCTTACAAATAGCTTTATTTCAACAGAAAGAGAGTTTAAAAGTGGTTCCTTTTATGGAAGGAAGGGAGAGTGGTGGTCAGGTATGTGAAATGAGCAGGTAGGACATTCACCAATTTCTGTCGGGGTCTGAAAACGCTGGGGTCATGTGGCAGCGAATCCTTACGAGAAGGGACACCTCCTATCAATTCCTGAAGCCACTACCTACCTGCCTTTCTAAGAGGGGTCGTGGGAGGTTTTCTAGTTGAACGCTTCTAGGGGACATGCTACAGGACAGCTCCTCTTAGAATACGAGTCAGGGACCCGGAAAGGAAACGGTTACAGTCATCCGAGGGAGGACCTGAGCTCCAACTCCCCGGAGAGGCTTTCAGGGTCCCTTCAAGTTCTTTCATCGAGCACCCAGGATGGGAGTGAGCACTGACCTTAGACAGTCAGAATACAAAGGTTATTAACATTTGCCTGCAGCCCTAGCCAGTGGCTCAGCGGTTGGAGCATCAGCCTGAGGACCGATGGGTCGTGGGTTTGATTCCCCATCAAGGGCACATATCTAGGTTGCAGGTTCGACACTCGATCCCGGTCGGGGTTGTGCAGGAAGCAACCAATCAGGTGTCTCTCTCTCTCCCTCCCTTCCATTCTATCTAAAACTCCACGGAAAAATATCCTCGGGTGAGGAGTAATAACAACAACAAGAAGTCTGCCTGCTCGTTTTTCTGAATCTGACCTGGAAAGGTACTGACAAAAAGAGCCAACAGGGTCTCCATCCCAACAAAGAGCAGAAATTCAGAGTCCGTAATTTCCCGGTGTCCTCTTCGTAACAGACTTTCTTGTTAGCCTGACCAGGTTATTGCTAGTTAAAATGGGAACCTACGCTAAGTAAAATCTTCGTGAAATCCTTGTCTACCAGGTTATGGAAAGAGGACTCCGAGCACGGAGTGGAAGGATGCCTCTGTCTAGCCCACTTTGGGGGGCAGCCTGTTACAACTCCCCCAGGGAAACGGTGCATGGCTATGGCCAAAGAGAAAAGAAAAGAAAAAGTTCACAGTCTGCCCTGGCCGGTTTGGCTCAGTGGTTAGAGCGTCAGCCTGTGGACCAAAGAGTCGCGGGTTCAATTCCGGTCAAAGGCATGTACTTCGGTTGCGGTTTGGTCCCCAGCCCTGGTCGGGGTCGTGTGGGAGGCAACCAAGTGATGTGTCTCTCTCACATCAATGTTTCTCTCTCTCCCCCCCCACCCCACACACTCTATCAGAAGATAAATGGAAAAATATCCTCAGGTGAGGATTTTTAAAAAAAAGCACATAGTCACCAGGGTTGCATTACCTATCCACATGTTCAAAGCTTAAGGATAAGACTAGAAGAAACAGGAAAATTTAACTTGTGGACATTTCGGTTGGTTTGAAGTGGCCTAAAGAAGAGACACATAAAGGTAATTTTCTTGAAAACAAAATCTGTCGGGAAAGTATGAACCTTGGCCTCCACGGTGCTGGAGGGAATCCCCCTGGGCCTTTCGTTTTGCAGGAAGGAGAGGAAAAGGGAAGGAGGGAGGTGAGCCCATGTGGGAACAGATGGAGAAGGGCCGAGGTAAGTCCTTGAGACCTTCCCGGGAAATGAACTATTTGGATGTAAGTACTCCTGCTAATTTAAAGATACGACTGGGTGATATAGAGACTGGTGTTGCTGAGGCTTGTAGAACTGATTTCATGATGTCAGAGTCACGGCCCACATCTGGACCCGCCTCTCCTAACAGGACTTGCCGTCCCAGGGTGTGGACACGGCATCTCATTGCTCAGCCAGTCACGGCAGAGAACCCAGGCCGAGCCAAGTGTCCCTCAGCTTCTTTTAGAGCATTCCAGCTGCAGGACACCCACTGGACCCTAACGGATGCACTTTTTAAAGTTTTTATGATTGCTAACGTGTGGCTCTGGGCACGGTCTCCTCTACCGTCAGGTCAACGACTTCTTTCATTAATTTAAGGAAAGGGACAGGTAGCCAGGTAGCCCCTATGAAGTCTCAAAGTCCAAATCTTTTCAGAGTTCGCAAGCAGACAGTGCTAGGAGTAAGGAACACGGAAGTAAAATGAGCTCTGAGGACTCAAACTGGATGTGACCCTGGGGCCCTCGGGACACTGAGCAGCACGAGGCCGTGACGTGCGAGAGCGTGCTCTGGAGCTGGGGTCTGTGAACGGCACAGCTCCCGCACAGGCCCGCCAGGACCACGGGGACAGTCGTCTGAACACGGCACCGATGCCACTGTTCAGGCCGGATTGACCTAAATAAGGCAAACTCAACACTACATCAGCCCCCCAAACCTAAGTGAAGAAGCTGGCCTGCCCAAAGACAGCTCCAATCCGAGGAAACACAGAGAAAGCCCTCTGGCTCAGCTCCACGGGAAGGTGCAGTGTCCGTGGAATCCCTTATCTTCTCGTTGAAAATGTGCCTCTAATCTCAGGTGCGTGTCCTTTCCTAGAACTTCTGTCCCTCAACTCAGCCTCGCTTTAACCAGTGATTCCACAGAGCCTGTTAGCTACCACCCATCCAGCAGAGGGCGCCAGCACTTCTAGACATTCTACTACTTTCTTTCCTGTTTGGACACAATAGCACAGTGAGGAGCTAGAGTGAAGAACCTACTGAGATGTGGCACAGAAGCAAGAGGTTCGAGAGAAACCTGGAATTACAAGCTCGTCCAGCTAAGTTGTCCTTCCGCCGGAATGAAAACAGAGAAATGCTGGCATACTCTCCAGTCGGGTACAGCTTCCCAAGTTCCGACGGCAGCAGCTTAGTCCCTAGTTAGCGCTCTCCTGTCCTGCTGTCTTTGGGGAGGTTCACCCTGATCCTTCGCTGGGGGGTGAGCTTTACATGGGAGTTAATGAGTGGCTCAGAAGATTAGGGCTGTTGCATTAGTCGTGATGAGTGAAATGTGTAAGATGAGGATTAGTGGACCTACCTGTGGCGACAGCGTCGTAGAAACCTCATTATTTTCCGAGCAGCTTGATCCTGCTTTTTGGTTAGCAAACTGCTCCTGAAAAGAGCCGGAATACTAATTATTGTCAAAAGAAGGGTGCTGTAAGGCTTCGTATGCAGAACTTGGAAACCCGTGGGCAGGGATGCGAGGCTCTGAATGAGACGGTTTGTGTGGCAAACCCGACAGCGGGAGCAGATCCTGCTTCGGCGGGACCTGGCTGGGCGCCACCCGGGGGGGGGGGTGGGTGTCCTCCACGACTCCAAGATGCTCCATTTGCTGAGACAGCATGTGGGCATCACACGGGCTTTCTTTGTCTAGAAGCTGACCCTCCTGACTTCGACCCTCCCCTCTGGGCTACTGCTTTCTAAACTTCTTTTTTCAACATATCTTACTGCGCTGGACGTTTTTATTACTCTCTCAAGTGGAAGAGCTCCGCTCCCCTCTGCCAGGGCCTGCCGTGAGTAACGCTGGTTAGACTACGGGAACAGCGTGCCACCTTTGCCAGGAGGAACTGGGGTCCTGCCAAATTCTCATACAAGTTGAAACTGGGCAGAGACATCAAAATAACTGGGTGGGAGGTGAAGAGAGAATGAGCTAAATGGACAAAACCGGATGAATGACACAGGCGTAAGCGTACAAAGTCTCGACATCTAGAATGGTCTGGAAAGAAAGTCGCTGCAGAAAGCCTGCGTCCCTGCGCCCCCCAACATGGGCACAGGGCGACTTCTCCCTCAGTCCGGGCTCCTCCCTCCGCGCCCTGCGCGCCCACCTGAGTCTCTGCTGGACGATGACTGCCGTCCGGCGGGCCTGCCGTCTCTTGCCGCACTTCTTGTAGCTCCGGTAATACTTCTGGATGAGCACGGCGGCGCGCCGGCTCTGCTGGAACTTCTTCTGCTCGTAGTAGCTGCGGAATTTGCTCTGGATAAGGATGGCGGCCTGTGTCATCTTTTTGTAAAGTGCATACTGCGGGGAGACAAGAGGAAGCAGAGCAGTAACAACAGGAGCCGCACTGGTGTGCCCTCTGAGCCGCTCGGGGCGGCCGAGGGGAACGACTTCTCCCCCCTCCCTTGCCATGCTCTCGGCTTCGGGTCTGATCACCAGAGAGGCCAACCAGGCATCTCTTCACCTACCTTTCCAAATGCAAAATATTACCTGAAGGGTCACCTTCAGACTATGTATTGCTTTCAATGTGTTTCCCCCCAAAAAACATCAAAACATACTGCCCTTTTTGAAAAAAAAAAGTAATAAAACAATCCACTTAAGACATTTGGGCATCTTAAAAACATATATAGAAAGTAAAAATGTAGCTGTTTAAGCTTAATATTTGCTCTCCAATTTCGAAACCTTTTAAGTGAACCAGTTATGCTGCCTAGTTCCCACCACACACGACGGCCTCCCGTTCCTTGCTCCCAGCCCATCCACCAACTTCTGAGTCACAAGGTCCCAAATACAAGGCTTATCATGAAACGCTGACACCTTTAAGCCATTTTAACCTGCAGAAGATGAACACTCGTAGGACCAACACGAGGGGAAGCCACAAAACCTGGACAGCTGGGGCCAGGACGGCAGCCCTCTGGCCCGCCCGCGGCAGGACCCTCAAAGTGAGGGACGCAGGCCCGGGAGGACCAGCCTCCTCCCTGTCAGTCCCTGGGCACGAGAAACAGAGCTCTCCACAGTTGAAAAATGGTATGCCCAAGTTGCTCACGGAACAGAATACAACTCAGCGGACAAGGAAGCGCTCTGCCTACAAGAGGGCGACTTACCATCGGAGGGCAAAACGTTCTCAGAACGCCCCTGTGCCTAAGTCTGTCTGCACGTATGAGGTGGAATGAGGGAGGAGAGTGACTTCTCAGGACACGGGCAAGAACCCTTCCGTCTCATCTGACCTGCTCTGCATTCTCACTGGTGCAGAAGACGAGGACAGTGGGTCCTACAGGGCCTCTGTGGTCTCCCACAGTGCGCACTCAGGACACGCAGGCCACAGGGAGGCACCCTGGGACAAAGGTCAATGTCCTTAGTGGCTCCCTGGGCTCACGGTGACTGGCTGCACTGGATTCTTTAGACTGACACTGACCAAGAAAGTGTCCCATTGCTGTTACTGAATAAGCTCGTGGTCCCCAGAGGATAGACGCCCTGTGCTCAGGCGGCCTGGCAAGGGGGGCGTGCCTGATTCATGACCCTGCCACCTGAATGGCCCCTTCTTGTAGCTGGTGATGGGTGTGGAGTTTGTGACTCTGGTGGAATGATTTGTGAGAGGACTGGGTGTATCATTACCTTCAAGGCTATCCATGTCAGCTTTGGGGGAGAAACAGAAAATACAAGATTAACGTTAGACCGCTCGATAGAATGAAAAGAAAAAACCAGAACCAATAGAACTCCCACCACCACCACCAACACAAAGGCAAGCTGGCTATAGGAATGCCTTCCGTCTTCCAAAATAGCTGTCTTATGTTGGCCGATACTCCAAAAGAGAATGCCTTCCATCTGACTGCGGTAGACAACACTTCTCTGGGAGGGGACTTCAAAAACGACAACAACAAAAACGAACTCATATTTTGGAATAAAAAACTCTTGTCTTTCAAGTTCGTAACCACAGCCCTGAAACTGTGATTGTGGTGCCGCTGTGCGCACGTGAGGCCGCCCAGCAAAGGGGAGCCGGCACGGTGCGCCCCCTGCCTCAGGCTGCAGGAACTGCGGTGTCAGCGTTTACACAATAAACCTTCGTTTTCTGGGATCGTGAACTCAACCGGCTCTAAGCGGAGGACGCCCCCTCCCCCGCCCCACACCCAGCAGAACTTAATCCCAGAGAAACTCGAGGAAATGACAACTCGTGTCAGAAATCAAAGCCCTGGATCGTAACAAGAGAACATAAGCCCACCTTTCTGCGTGGCTATTACAAATCTTAGCCCTCAGTAGTCCTTAAACAAAGATGTAAAACTTACCTAAAGCACAACCTGATAAAAGGTTCCAGAATGTACTGACAGGACTGAACTTTAGTATATGAACCATTCAAAACTCAATCAAGGCCCTGGCTCATTTGGCTCAGCAGTTAGAGCGTCGGCCCACGGACTGAAGGGTTTCAGGTTCGATTCTCGGTCAAGGGCATGGACCTCAGTTTCGGGTTCGATCCCTGGCCCCGGTCAGGGTTCTATGAGAGGCAATCAATTGATGTATCTCTCTCACATCAATGTTTCTCTCTCTCTTCCTCCCTCCCTTCCGCTCTCTCTAAAAATCAATGGGAAAATATCCTCGGGTGAGGATTAACAAACAAACCAAAAAACCTCAATCAGGAAATGTTTTATGTTTTCTAACCACCGGGATGGTTAGAAAGATCTAATATTTTCTTAATTTCTCCGCGCCTCAGCTTCTTCATTTAGAAAATGGAAACAGAATCGTTCACTCTACATAATGGTAAGGAGCGAACGAGATGATGTGCCCAAGATATCTGGTTCCTACGAGCTCCGTGAGCCAGTCCCGTCCCTCTGGCGGCAGTGGTGACCCTCCAGGCTGTCCTGGAAATGTCCCACGGCATGAAAGAACACCCGGATGTCCCCCATCCCGTAACTGAGCACTGCCAAAGCCCTGCAGGGTTTTCAAAGACTTCTGTGACTCTTCATTATAAAATCGGTAAGAAAAAAGCAAAAAGGAAAATGGCTGAAGGTGACGTCACTCACATAATTCAAGGTCAGAGATAACAGCCAGCATTTACCTGCTCCAATCACATCAACTGCCTAGAGCTCTGTAACCACTACGGAGTTCACAGGTAACATCATGGGAACATGAACAGATCCTCACAGACCAACATCGAAGGCCAAAAATGTGAACAAGGAATTATTGCGTGGCGCAGGTTTAGTTGCAGATGGTTTTTTTCCCCCTCCCATCTGGAACATTTTCCTCTTGTTTTTCATCAAGGCAATTCAAAGGCAGCTTGCGTCCCGGGCCCTGGACCCGCCGCTCTTTGGCTGACCACACACGGCACCCTCGGGGCGCGTTTCCCAGCTGGCCCCGAACGTGGTTTACCTGTTTGTATTTCCTGTAACAACGCTGGATGACGGCGGCGGCCACTTCCTGCTGTTCCCGCAAGGGTCGGCCCTTAGGGTCAAGTCAGGGGGAGAAACAAATAAAAGATGCTTCAGCATGAGAAATGTCAACGTGCCTATGACTTAAAGAGAATCATCCTTCATTGAATTATCCTTCTCAGAACTGAGACCCCCTCCGGTTTAGCAAAATACAGTGATAGTTGTAAGTACAAATTTTAAAAAAAATGAACGTATGGAATAAATCTCCAAATAGTCTCGCTTCTGAATAGAACCATGATGTTTGGATGTTAGGTGATCTGAAGAAAATGTTCATTTTCAAAGGATTTAACCCACGAGGGAAGGTGCTGTTTGTCCAGGACCTGCCGGATCTCCACTGTTTTCTGAGACCCAGGTCCTCCAAGCTTGGGTGCACAAGTAATGACCTTGAACACCATCCGAGGACAGCGAGTCCTTGAGAATCCGTGGGAGCCTATGGACCCTCTCCCACCAAAAACGCACATGTGCAGATGCTTTACCATAGAACGTTAGGAGTCCCTGGGCTGCCCGAGGTCCGTTCCCAGGCCTCCAGTTACAAGTCCCACTTTAGGGCATACACTTTTAGTGGACGAGGCACCAACTTTACGCTGGCTAAACAATAAACGTCCATGTTCATGACCAACGATAAAGTGGGATGGTGACAACCATCATACCACTGGCCAGATTTATTTCAATAACGCTTCTGAAAATGAATAATTTCATGTCACATAAGAAATAATTCAAATGAAAATTCTACAAACTCAGAGGCCAGGAAGAGACGGACGTGTGTTAGCGGGAATGCCTGGGACCGTCCCCCGCCCTCCCGGCCGTGAGAATGTCACATCAGGAGTGGGTCCGCTCTACCTTGTATTTCCGGAAGGCGGTCTGGACGAGCCTTGCCGCTTCGTAGAGCTCCCTCTGCTCGTGGTCGGACAGGGTGAGCTGGGCAAACTCATTCTCCACCTTCTCGCTGGTCGACGCGCTCAGGAATTCCGACCAGTCGGCTGCGGAGGGAAGGCTAGGCTTCTCGAAAGCGATTTCGCTGACTGGAGAGCCTCCAGGGCTCAAGCTGGTATTAGAAGAAGGGGTTAGAGGCTCGTTGTACGCACTCCTGAAACGAGAGGACATGGGGGAGACTGGTGACCGACCTGCACGGCGCATTACACACTGTGTGAGACGAGATGCCGTCCACCAGGAGCCACTGAGGATGGTTAGGAATCGCTTTCCTTCGGTCGCTAAGTACCCCACTTTCCTTCGGTCGTTAGGCACCCCGACTTTAACTGTCCTTCAGTGAGTAAGTTCACACTGACACCTGCTACGAGTTCAGTACTATGCTCAGGGCCAAACCCACTAAGTACCCAGTTCTCCAGCAAGTTGTGCCCCTATGTAATGTTCACTGAATCTGGGAGAAGCATTACGGTACATTATCTCACATGCTCTGAACACGGGGAGAAAAAATCGTGGATGAGGTGAGGACAGGAGCAGGGCTTAGAGGGGTACACATCCTGGTGCTCCCTCCCTTCTCAGTGAGGTCTGACACGACACAGCACCCCTCGGATCCTATTGGTCTCCCAGGCCACAGTTACACCCAGGAATTTTTGTTTTTCTATTGATTTTTTAGAGAGAGTGGAAGGGAGGGAGAGAGAGAGAGAGAAACCGATGAGAGAGAGACACATCGACTGGTTGCCTCCCACATGCACTGAGACCAGGGCCAGGATCAAACCTGCAACCCAGGTACATGCCCTTGACTGGGAATTGAACCCGAGACCCTTGGGCGCGTGGGCCACTGCTCTCACCGCGGAGCCACACTGGCCAGGGCTGGACCCAGGAAGGTACCCTGCACAGCGACGGACCTGATCTGGGCCGCGTTCGGCAGGTGGTCCACATCTGCCAGGTAACTGGCCAGCCAGCTCATCGTACTGCTGATGGTGGCCGTCTCCGTCCTTTCCAACGCTGAGGACTCCATGGGCACAAAATTCTCCTGCTTGATCCGGTCAGGTGTGGCTTCAATGATGTGTTCTGCCAAGGTCATCATGTTCACCTAGAAGCCGGGGTGGGCGGAACACTCAGGTTAGAACGGCACCTGGGGGGCCTGCCACCCGGCCCCCTGCCTGGGAAAGAAAGAACTCAGGTGGTGCTTACGCCTCAACCTAACTCACTGCAACATCACTGTCCGGTTCAGCACTGCTCACCCGAATATGCTGGGACCTGGTTATCTCCAAGGCACATTTTGGCCAAAACCTTTAGTCAAGTCTCGGAGCAGTCGTGCCTACTCTCCCCTCTCAGCTAGGGTCAACACTTAGTGACACTGTGACTGGGCAGTTCTCCAGCAAGTTGTCGGAGGAAAGGGGCGATACCAGGGGTTACCTAGCCAAAGTTCACCTCCACTTTGCCTGGAGAACCCCGGTTCTGTAGAGAGCACCAATGAGTCAAACCCCAGGGGACAGCCCATAAATGATAAGACAGTTATCATAATGCTCCTCAATCCCGCACCTTCCCCTAACCAGAGGGGAGGTCATGCAACTCGTTTCTGGACAGTAAGACTCTATGGAAAAATCAATTATTTTTCAAAGTTAAACCACTGTAGTTAGATGGCTGAACCTTGCACCCAAAATACATTCCCAAAAGATGCGTTAGGAACCCTCCAACCAGTCTGGAGTGGGGTACGTGTTATCAGAACCAGAGAGATGGCCTTGTTTTAAAATTTTCCTTGCACGTCTCTTTTTTTCTTTTTATCCTCACCCGAGGACATTTTTTTTCCCCATTTTTTGTTCAGATAGAGTGGGAGGAAGAGAGAGAGAGAAACATTGACGTGAAAGGGACACATCGAGTGGCTGCCTCCCGCACGACCCAACCAGGGCCGGGGACAAACTGCAACCGAGGTACGTGCCCTTAGCGGGAACCGAACCCGGGTCTCTCTGGACCGCAGGCTGACGCTCTAACTGCTGAGCCAAACCGGCCAGGGCTGCACGTCTCTTGATAACAGAAAATAAAGTACAGCAGTTGAAGTTTTTAAGTGAATTGGAAATGTTCTGAGAGGATCCGTACGAAGGTGACACAATGCTTATCTTACGGCATGAAAGGCCCTCTAAACATTCTGCTAAGTGAACGAAGCCAAACACGGAAGACTACGTATTATAGGATTCTATTTCTATAAAATTTCCAGAAACAGCAAAACCCTGCGGAGAGAAATCAGAGCAGTGGTTGCCTAGGGCTGGGATGGAGCAGAGACAGCTGGCCAACGACGCAGAACTTTTGGGGGTGATGGGATATTCCAAGGGGGACCGTGGTGACGGCTGCACAGCTGTATCCATTCACTGAATTCCATCACAGCCAACACGCCGGAAGGTGAATGTTACGGTACATAACTGAAATCTCAACAAAGCTGCTAAAAACACCTATCTTAAGCAATTTTCTAATATTTCTGTAGCTGGAATAAAAATGAAGACCTTTAGGAAAAAAATATCGCAGCCTTTCTTTGATATTGGCTCTCTTGATTCGTAACTCAAACAGGAGGAAGTAGGTCCTACCCTTTTTTCTTCCCCCCAGGGAAGTATTCAAATATTTTATTAAAAGCAGAGTGGAATTTCTGGAGACTGAAGAACCTGGAGACTGACTCCATAGTCACCCCCAAATCCTCCATTTCACAAATATGTATCAGTGTAAGAACATCCTAACATTACCAGTGCGATAAGCTAAAATACCAAGTAGCTGACTTTACTGTGAGGGCTGCGAAAAGGCAATGACATTTAAATGATATTCTAAGCTGTTGGATAATATTCTAAGCTGTTGGACCTAAAAAAGTCACATCAGCCTGGCCGGCGTGGCTCAGTGGTTGAGCATCAGCCCCTGCACCAAGAGGTCACTGGTTCGATTCCCGGTCAGGGCACATGCCCAGGTTGTGGGCCCGATCCCCAGTGGGGGGCATGCAGGAGGAGGCCAATCGATGTTCTCTCTCATTGATGTTTCTCTCTCTCTCTCCCTCTCCCTTCCTCTCTCTCTAAAATCAATAAAGAAAAAAAAATCCCCTCATTCGTTTCTAAATGTCTCTGAAATGTGGTCAGAGAAGGCAAAAACAGCGTGTGAATGTGCAGCTTCGGGTTTTCATTTCAATTCCCTTTGTGTCCTAGTAAACGGGCAACACTCACAGCTGCGTCTTGAATATCTAAAGAGAACAACTGAGCAGACACCTGCTACATGCATGAATTACATGTAGCTGCATAAATATATACCACCCATTAAATCAGTGGTTCTCAACCTTCCTCATGCCGCGACCCTTTAATACAGTTCCTCATGTTGTGGTGACCGCCAACCATAAAATTATTTTCGATGCTACTTCATGACTGTAATTTTGCTACTGTTATGTCCCTGTGAAAGGACCGTTCGACTCCCCCAAAGGGGTCGCGACCCATAGGTTGAGAAGCGCTGCATTAAATGTATATTAAACATGTATCAGGTCAAGCTTTCCAAACGCGTTGTTCAGTTTTTTCATATCCTTTCCTATCTACTCCAGCTGACGACTTCTGAGCGAGGTGCATTAGTCCTCACACCACGATTATGGTTGTGGTTCAGCGTTTCTTTGGTTTACTAGTTTTTACTTTCATACTTAGAAGCTGTGTTGTTAGGTGCACAACGGTTCATGACTGTCCAACTTCTTGATAAATTATATACGTGTGCGTACACTATTTGCCTTGAATTTTACTTTTTCTTCTTGTACATATTTGTCTGTTGTGTCTTTTCCCATCACTTCCTTTTCTTGTTTCATTTCATTTGGGTTGTGTTTTCTACAGGGGGCACACAGCGTCTTTCGCTTTCTTTTTCACCCCATCTGGGCACCTTTTAAGGGAATCATCAGTCGCCAGAGTGGGGATGAATCATGTTTGAAAATATTCCTACGATATTATGTTTTCCATTTATTATTTCTGGTGTTGCTTTTTCACTTGGTTATCATTCCTGGGTTTCCACAAATGGGGCAGATGTTTTACTCCTTCAGGGGTGCAGAAGTTCTGTAGCCTGTTTCTTCATTGATTTTTTTAGAGAGAGAGAGATAGAAACATTGATGAGAGAGTACATCGACTGGCTGCCTCCTGCATGCCCCCCACTGGGGATTGAGCCCGAAACCCAGATGCGATCCTCCTGGTGCACGGAACGACGCTCAACCAACTGAGCCACACTGACAGGGCTACCGTGTGTCTTAGTGAATGCACTGTGTTCTCTTAATAGCCTAGCCTCAAGTTTACTTCAGCCTATATTCTCTTAACCTAACAACTTTAATGCCCTGAAAGGATCCTGGATTTTCCAGATTTAGTATGAGGTCAGTCAATTACCAGCTTTAGGGACAGTTCAGTGCATGTCCTAAGAGTCTCACGCCAACATGCCCTTTATGGCTGGACGATGGTTGCGTGGATCAAATCACTTAGACCATTCAAAATCTAGCCACAGGTCTCCCGCTCTAGCTGTTACCAGGCCATGACTCTGTTAGAATACACAAAACAGTGGAACCTGTCACCCTGGACCCAAGGAAGAAGGGTCACGGTGAGGGCTGAGGAGCTGGAGCAGAGGGAAGGCTCTGCTGAGACCAGGCAGCTGGTGTTCAGAACCTGTTCACAGTGCTGGTCCACGGAGCGAACCCACAGCCCACGTAAAGAGGAAACGCCAACATCATCATCACGAGGCCAGACTTCTAACCCTTCACTGGCGAGAAAGATCCCGCGGCCTTCGCGAGCCGACAGTGAAGATCAGGGACGCTCTGACCGCGCCCCAGCCTTGCAGGCTTACCTGGCCCGTGCTCACCTGTATGTCATCCATGGGCTGGGAGCAGTCCTCGGCTTCCGCACTATCCCGGTAGGGCCCCATCTCTGCATTCACCACCTCTCTGTTAGCCATCATCAGGACACTCATGGGTTCCCGTGGACGCACCTGTCCAGGTGCTGCCTCCTTTCCTACACTGGTCCCCTTCGGATTTCCAGTCACCTGTACTGTAGACACACCAATGTAAAGATCTTTGGGACTCCACTTTACTACAGGCTGAGATGCAGAGGCCTGGAGTCCTGCAGTCTCTGGAGTGGGAGGGGAGAGGTCCCGGCTGCAGTCCCTCACTCCTTCACTGGGGCTCATTGGCTCGGGGGCGGCCTGCTTAGAACTAGGGCTCTGCTTCCTGATACTGGGCTGCTCCAGGCTCAGTGCAGTGGACAGCAGCTTCTCCTGCCTCGCCTGGAAGTACTCAGGGTTCAATTTATGCTTTTTGGGAGCTGGATAATCTTTGTGGCTCTCACTGCTGTAGTAATTAGAGGGTTCAGACCGAGGTCTTCTCAGCTCTGAAAAGTACAGTAGAAAGGATAGTCAGGACAGGCGATCAAACCAGGAAGCCTAAAGAATTAACACGTTCTCTATGCCTGAGACATCAATTGCAAAGCCGGGCCTCAACACATGTCCCTAACATCTAAATATTCCCCAGAAGCATACAGTGTATTCAGACAATCCTCCTCCATAACCTGTATTTCTTTCTTGCATGGACATAGATTTTTTTTTTTTTTTTGCTACTTTCTGAATTTTGGCGGGTGGGTACCAGGGTAGGACTAGGTATTCTTACAGCTAAAAGGAAAATCAGAAACATAATAAACCCCAAACCCATAAACATATGTGAGCATCCTATGGACCTTCCTGAGGGTAGCTGCGTGAAAGCCAGCGGGGACTCTGCCAAGTCTGAGAGGTAACGAGTCTGAATTTTTACCTGGATTGGTACTTGCAATGACGGTGACTCCTTTGGGTATTTCTGGAGAGGCGATGGCCTCGCTGTGCCACTGGGTCATCCAGCTGTCTGTATTAGGCTCTTCGCTTGGAGGACAGTGGATCCTGGGGTTCTGCCCCAGCTGAGCCTGCTCGTCTCTCTGCAGGTGCTCCAGACACTCTGCTAGTTTCACGTGACCCCGTGACCTGGCAATTCCCAAAGGCAGCCTTCCTAGAGAGTCAGGAATAGAGATGGCCCGGCGGTCCCACTTGTAGAGCACCACAGCGGCCTCCAAGTGCCCGAGGGCACACGCCCACATCTGAAACACAGGAAGACAGAGCAGCTTCCTCAGGACGAGCCTCAGACATCCTCCGCTTTGCCACTGCTGCCAACCGACAGGTCTGCCCTTGCTGGCAACCTCCACGGGGCCACGAACCGTCAGCGTGACCAAGCAGCTCTGATAAACGTCCCACGTCCATGAGGGACGACACAGGGAACCCGGCCTAGGTCCCAAGGCCAGCCTGGAAAAACGGCTCGGGAGTAAATGAACGTCCTCCTTACCAGAGGGGTGCAGGAGAAGTGGTCCACGTTCAAGGGGTCGACCTCCAGCTCCAGGTCAATGCTGTCCGCGTGCTTCGTGCTGTAAGAGATCGCACCGCAATTACCGCCCAGTTACCCCGTGTGAACAGGAAACACCGCTCATGCTCGACACCCCGCCCAGGAGAAACCAAGCTGAGCCTCTGACACCCCCAATGGGAAGAAACAGACTCGGAATTTCACAGGGTGGTTTGGATGCTCCGTTCTGGTAGGTGCCCACAGGAAATCAAAGGGCCAACATTCAGTTATAGCATCTCACTTGGTATTTCCTGGGCATACGCTCACAAAGCTCCCTGGAAACCGTCAGAGAAAGTCCTTTGCTCGCAGGCCAGGACGTTCTCTGAGTGGCCAGACTTCTCTCCATTAGCAAAGTGCTCGAGAGGAAACTGTGTGTGGATGAGTGAGGACGCCCACCCGCCGGGGGCGCCCCAGCCTTACCGCCACTTGATGAGGGTCTGGATCAGGGTGGCGTAACCCTGGGCCGCCGCCAGGTGTAAGAGGGTCATCCCACGGAAGGTCTTTGAATGGATCAAATGCTTGGACTTGGCCCAGCAGGCCCGGCTCATCATCTTCTCACACACAACCACCACTCGGCTCTCAAAGCAGCTCCCCAGCGTCCCGGGGCCCGAAGCACACTATCGGAAAAGCACACGAGAGGGTCAGAGGCCCAACGGCCCTTCGGCAAGTCAGCCTTCCGACGTAGGGAAAAGAAAGCTTTATGATTGGCAGCTCAACACGGGACACCCGAGACTGAAAACGAAGAGACAGCGTGAAATGGAGCCGAAGACGTGCTTAGTTCAGCCGCGTGGCACGAGGCTGCTCCTGGAGGAAGGAAGTTCCCGCAACTCCGAGGACACGCCAGTCTGTCTGTCACCGCGGACATCCTGGTTATGGACGTCACACCGATCCATCTCAGGGCAAGTGGGTACTGCTTAAAAAAAAAAAAAAAAGTGGCCCTGGCCTCCAGCTCAAGTAAACACTGCAGGTGGTAAACCGCAGTGAGAGAGCCAGGCGGTCACTTTCCTAACTGCCCCTCAGACGCCTGGCCTGTGAGGCCCTGCTCCTCCTTTGGGTCACTGACATCACTTAGCTGGAGACTGTTTCCCCTTAAGAAACACTTACAAATATCTGATGATACACTGCGACAACATGGAGCTTGAGGGCATTATGCTAAGTGAAACAAGCAGAGAAAGATACATACTGTATGATCTCACTTGTATGTGGAATCAACAAAACAAAACAAAAAAATCCAAACGGACAGAGACAGAGAAGAGACTGGTGGTTGCCAGAGGTGGGTTTGCAGGGTGAACACAATGGGTGGAGGGGGTCAAAAGGTGCAAACCTTCAGTTACAAAGTAAGTGAGTCCTGGCACGTAATGCACAGCATGGACTCCAGTTACTACCGTATCGCATATTTGCAAGTTGCTAAGAGGAGATCTTAAAAGTTCTCATCAGGAGGAAAAACATTTGTAACTGTGTGTGATGTTGGGTGAATGAGACAGTGTGGTGATCATTTCATGATATATACAAATATTGAATCATTATGTTGTACACCTGAAATGAATATAATGTTGTGTCTATTATATCTAATTAAAAAAATTTTTTAAATCTAATAATAATTCAGCCCTTTATATAAAGTAGAAAGGATACTGGGGAAAGCATTAGGTAAGATCTTAACATTTAAGTGTTTTAATAATAATAGAAGCGCACAGGAAAGACAAACTCACTAATTTTAACCACATGGCTTTCTTCCCTTGATTCAGTTATGAGGGAAGAAAAATAAAATCAAAGTTAGTAACCTCGACGGCTTATCCGAGTCTCCGTAACACCAGTTTTCTGTTTAACTCTCCTCCCAAAGAAATGGCACTTCTAGCCTAATTATTATCGCTGCTATTTTTTTTATAGCATTTTTTTCCAATAATGAACCCATAAAGTTCAAATGCTATAGAATTGCTGTTGCTCCTCATTGCTGTTGTTTTTTTTTAAATCTAGGATTGAAAAATGCCTGCAAAAATGAAACGGCAGGTGATGGCTACAATGTCACCCTCCCTAGAGCTGCGGAGCATCGTGGAAAGCACAGTGGGGTGATCCCAACCCGCAATAGGATGACCTTGACCCAGAGGCCAGGCAGCACCGCTCATACACACCAGGCATGCTCAAAAGCAGGCCGGGTAGTGAACAAAGAGGGAATTTGGTTTTTTTTTCTTTTCTTTTTTTTTTTTTTATCCTCACCCGAGGACATTTTTTCATTTTCTGTTCAGATAGAGTGGGGAGAGAGAGAGAGAAACATCGACGTGAAAGGGACACATCGAGTGGCTGCCACCCGCACGACCCAACCAGGGCCGGGGACAAACTGCAACCGAGGTACATGCCCTTAGCGGGAACCGAACCCGGGTCTCTCTGGACCGCAGGCCGACACTCTAACCACTGAGCCAAACCGGCCAGGGCGGTTTTTTTTTTCCATTCAACAAAAAACAGCCACATCTCTATCATGTCAGGTGGACACAGATATTTCTGAAGCCAACTTAAGCTGATGAATGCATGTTCAACAGCAGCTAATATGGGATCGGGCTATCACAGGTCAATTGCTGAATTGCTGAACTGTAAAATGATATTATATTCCATTCCCTTTATGCAGCCTTTGTTGGTTAAAGGACAATGATTTCGTGGGGATCCCTTATTTTAGCCACGAGATAAATTAAACAAAGGTTATTTCCTTTATAAAACCTAGTAGTATCAGGTGAAAAAGAAGCCTATTTTACCCTTAATATCTTACTGTGTGCCCGGTCTTTCCTGTTCCACTGATTTCTGAAGGCAGGTGAGAAATAAGAAGAAAATTCAAGGAAAAAGGAGGTTAGTTTTTTGGGTGTGGTATACTATGCATCGTTCACATCGATCAGTAAAAATATTACTGCCCTGGCTGTTTTGGCTCAGCAGTTAGAGCATCGGCCCTTGGACCAAAGGGTCTCGGGTTCGATTCTGGTCAACCTGAATTGCAGGTTTGATCCCCGGCCCCGGCTGAAGTCATGCTGGAGGCAACCAATCAATGTGTCTCTCACATCGATGTTTCTCTCTCTCTCCCCTCCCCCACTCTCACTAAAAGATCAATGGAAAAATATCCTCAGGTGAGGATTAACAAAAAACAAAAACAAAGACAAACTTGGTGACGTCCCTGTACTGAGCAGTGTGCTGCGTTCTCCGTGGCACTGGTGAAAGGCATATGTGGAAGCCGACAGAAGGTATAATGCCTCTTTCTCCTGAAGAATTACAGAAACAGTTTCTCTGGGCCCTTTTCCTGCCCACCTTCTTGACTTTATACAAGGCTCACACGACTGAATTCAGTGACGTGTTATACTTACAGCTAAGGCAGAGACAGACTACGAAATACAAAATAGGTTCTAGCCGAAGTCTGCGCCCAGCAGATCTGAGTCACCCTCTGGCCTCGGTTTTCCCAGTGCAGGCCCTCGCCCCCACTGCCAGGTGACAGCCGAGAGTCCGAGACCAGGGAGGGAAGCAGCTGAGAAGCCCACACCACGGCTTCTTCACAGGACACAGATGTTCACCCGTGGAAGCAGAGGTACCGGGAAGCACTCCCTCAGACTTCCGCCTCGTACAGGAACGACCCCAGAGAAGGGGCTGACCGACCGCCTGACCAACAGACAGCTCATTACACACATCCAAAGGTGACCGTCCGCACAGACCGCTACCTGGGCTTGACTTCCTCCGTTCCCGCTGCTGGCACCCCCTCCGCTGCCGCCGCCGCCGCCGCCCTGCTTGTGTTGCTGGGAGCCCGTCATCTCAGCCATCCTCCTCTCCATCTGCTCCAGACGCTCTAGGATGGACATCCTGAACTGGTTGTCTAGGGCGGACAAGGGAGAGCAAGGTTTGTCCCCGAAGCAGAGCAGCTCGCACGTGGCCTGTGCACGCCTGCAGGGCCGCAGCCTGCCGTCGCCTAACCCCACGGCTCGTCCAGGCCGGTTCGTCCAGCCCGAGTCTGTCCAGCGGGGCATCTACCGTGGCCCAAAGTTCTCAGCTACCTGGACCGAAAAATCCCTTTTTGTCAAAGTCCTGCTTTCCGGTTCCCAGCACCCTGTTTCTCTGTCATTCCCCAGGGGCAACGTTAAGGAGGTCGGGTGGAGGGGCCCTGAGAGCAAGCAGATGAAATGGATACAATGTAACTCACATCAGCAGAAGGAAAGCAGTCACTGTGGGAAAGGATTCACAGACACATATTTTTAAGGTAGTATCTGTTTTCCCCAAACGCTGGGGAAAACGATCTTATTTCCTGATCCAGCCTGGAGCTTTTATATCTCAGGAGTTGCAGCATTCAGTGCCTGAGACCCTCACACGTGACTCAGACGCGTCAGAGAGAAACACAACCGGGCGCTGCACCCCGAGGTAAGAGAGTCAGCAGGTCATTATTGTCGGAGCCGGAACTGTAGGAGCCTGTGATTCGGTACCACTACTGGGATTGGAACCTCTCTCCACATCCATGCGTGTGCACACACGCGTGAACACTCACACACACACGTCTATCAGAGTTGGGTTACATAAATATGTAAACAAAAGGAGCGAAGACCGTTACTGAAATCATTAGCAACTACACTCATTCAACAGGTTTTAAATAACGCCGGGCCAGGTATTAAGCAGTGAACCGCACACAGAAGGCACTTCCGGCTCTGGCAGGTGATGCAAGGAGGCTCCTGAGACAAGGAGGTGGTGGGCGGGAGGGAGGTTGGATAAGTCAAGGAGGGTGACACTGAGCTTGACCAGAAGGATGGGACGGAGCCAGGCCTGCCTTGGCTGGGGTGAGGCGACTGCAGATGCCAAGGCCCTGCGGCAGGGCATTCACAGAGCAGGGCCGTGTGGCTGGACCGCAGCGGGGAGGGGACAGGAAAGTGAAGGCGGACAGGTGGGCACCGACCAGGGAGTACACAGGTGAGAACCCTGGCTCTGCCAAGCCATGGCGGCTCCGTTTCCTCGGCTCTTAAACGTGGACAGTAATGTACTTACCTCAGAGGGCATCTGTGAGAATTCAAGGGACTAATGTATGTACGTGCTCAGAACACGGGCAAGTTCTAGAAAAGCGAGCCAGCCACCATCCTCGTCAGATGACTTAAATGTCCTCGGAAACTGACAATGTCTGTGACAATGTATTTCTCCCTCAGATTGCTAATGGCAAAACAATGTTCAAAAGGCAGCCATCTGAATCATGGAAAGGAATAACCCAGAAAAGAAACATTTTATCAGTGTTCCTTGCCATCCTGCAATCCTAACGCAGGTGAGTGAGGCTTATGGATCCTACAGGCGAGAAAACAACGAGCAGATGTAACGCGTACGGAACGCTTCCTACATGCCAGTCACCATTTCAACCGATCTGCAAACGTGAGCTCGTTTCTGCGTCACGACGATCGTGTGAAGTCGGTACCGTTGTTATCCTCACGTTACAGGTGAGGACACCGAGGCTGAGGAGAGAACGAATCCATCTGGCTCGAGGACCCAGAGCGTCACGGCTGTATGGTAACAGCAGGAAGAAAAGCTACGGGAAAGGAACAGGCACAAGACTCGGACAGTCTTAGCCTAGGGAACAGAACATTTTTCTTCTAGTCAAAAGACAGGACAGCCCTGGCCGGTTTGGCTCAGTGCAAGTTGGAGCGTCGGCCTGAGGACCAAAGAGTCTCAGGTTCAATTCCGGTTAAGGGCACGAACCTCGGCTGCGGTTCGATCCCCGGTCCTGGTCAGGGTAGAGCAGGAGGCAACCAATAGATGTCTCTGTTTCTCTCTCTCTCTCTCTCTCCCCTTCCCTATCTGAAGATAAATGGAAAAATATCCTCGTGAGGATTAAAAAAAAAAAAAAAGACAGTATAGACCTGTTACCCAGGAAAATTTTCAATACTGAATGTCCAATGGATTTCACTTTTCTTAACTACAAAAGCAAGAGGAAGACCGCTTTTCTTTTTTCTTTTGTTAATCCTCACCTGAGGATATTTTTTCCATTGATTTTTAGAGAGAATGGAAGAGAGGGAGGGAGAGAGAAACATCAGTGTGAGAGAGACACATTGGTTGCCCACCACACATGCCCCGATGGGGGCTGGGGGGTCGAACTTGCAACCCAGGTACGTGCCCTTGACCGGAATTGAAGCTGAGACCCTTCAGTGCTCGGGCCGACGCTCCAAGCACTGTGCTACACCGGCCAGGGCTGGAAGACTGCTTTGCAAGAATTGTGATAATTTCTAATAAGCTATTTCCGGGAACCACACTAAGAGAAAAGCTCTTCCCCTTTAAAAGTGAATGATAAGGTCTCTTCCAATTTTGCACATGCAGACAGAAAAGAAAGATGCCGAAGACCCTGCTGCCTGGCGTCTCCATGGCTCCGTCACCAGTGGGAAGTAGCCCTGGATGAACATGCTTGGGATGAACATGCACGGATGAACTGTACATGGCCCATGTCACGCTGTGACCACTAGCGGCAAACACGTAATGACTTCAGAGGGGCACTGGAATCCTTCCTCCACGCCCTCTCCACTAGGAAAAGGAAGTTTTGCAGACTCAGGACTCCTACATTTGGAGCTAGCCGAGGACGAAGGATTTTATCTTTCAGTGAGCCTTCGATTCCCAGCAGCATGGCAATTATCCTTTGTGGCACTTTTAGTGACTGTCCCTCGGATTCCTGATCGTGCCGGCCAGGTAGCCATCCCTCTATGAACCTACGCACAGATACTCCCGCGTCCCACTGACATGGGTAAAGCCTGTCACCATCTGACTGTTTCTTCTGCAAGCCCACAGACCCTGCATCTGCTGAACGAGTGTTCAGGACCCGTGTCACTTGGTTCAGGGCACGGTCTGCACTGGTTTGGAGCTGGTGGCCAAGATTAACATTCCATGCCACGCAAAGGGGCAGAAGGGCACAGGGAGGGCTGCCCAGTGGTGACCAGCCCTGTGATCAGCCCTGAGGGAGCACCGCGGGCCTGCTGGCCGGCCACCGCTCCCTGTCCGAGGTGGCTTTGTTCTGGCTGTGCTGCAGTGCGCTGGCATGTCATCCCCACCCATCCCCCTGCCAAGGGTGGACACTGCAGAGACAGACAAACCCTCCCTGACATCATGGAGCCAGGCCCTGCCCACGGCATCGCGCGTCAAAGCACCCCAGCGGTCACTGCGACTCCCTGTCTGCCACAGACGTTGCTGGCTTCCGTTCCCGGGCTTGTGTTCAGCGCCGTTCCCCCGGCGAGCTCTGCAGGGAGCTCTCTGAGGCTATTAAGCTGCTTTGAGAAGCACTTCATGAAGATACTCAAGCAATTATTTGCCTCTTAACAAAATTATATCATGCATTACGGCATCTCTGAGCCTCTCAACGCCCAAGGGGGGAGGGAGTGATAAGTAACATAAGAAACCATCTCAAATGGAAATGAATGAGCTGGCGTCCCCGAGTGCTGGCTGCAGTGCTGAGCTGACAGGAAGCAGAGGCTGTGATCACGCGTCCTCTCCTCGGAGCAGGGCCAGGCACGGCTGCCGTCCCCAAGGCTCACGCACACACACACAGAGATGGTCTCACATCTCCCTTCCCGGCAAGCCAGATGAAGAACTTCATGCTTGTTTTGGTTTGACCGCCTCATTATGACCATTAACACATGACTGTAAAATAACTTGGCAAATTCAGAGCCTTATATACACATATCTCCCACCTTAGCTGTATATACGTGTGTGTGATTACAGGATAAAGGGAATATAATGTCTTAGAAAAAGAAATACTTTTTTCTGATTGCATTAGAGTGAAAAAAGTACATGCAGAGACTCATTTATTCATGCACGGATATTTGTTGAACACCTACTGTGTACCAGGCACGGGAGGGGGTGCCTTGAACATTCGTGAAGATATCCCCGCCCTCATTTGTTGGCCAACAGATAATTTCTGCAGCCTGAATGAGCCTGGAGTCTTAAATTAACATGTTGGGCGGTGGGGAGGGCAGAGACAGAAAACAAATAATAATCTAGGGGGCCGATGAATCTGGCCCACTTCTCACCCATGATGTCTCACACAGGGCCAACGGTGAGTCAGCTTTGAGGGATCCCAAGCTCCACGTCCTCAGGACAGCGAGTGAAGTGCCGAGCCACTGCATCGCGAGAGCAAGGCCACACGGAGAGCGGCCCGAAAGCGCCTTTCCAGGAGCACGTGGGAGCCCGAGGGCCCAGCACACACCCCGGCTCTCCTGGCTCCGGCCCCTGCCTGGCAGAGCCTGGCTTTCAGTTCTTGTCTAGAAGTACTGGCTACATCCGTCTCGCACAGAGAACAAGTCACAAGCTTAGAAAGTTTGGGATTTGCTGCAGTGGAAGTGGAGAATCCCGAGTATCTGGGCACCTGTTGTAGGAAACCGTCTCCATCGAGAACGCAGCCCCCAGCCAGGCTTCCCAGGCTCTCAGCTGCACCTACTGCTTCTCCGGATTACACGCAACCCGCTCGAAATCTTGGAACCTCGTTCCCATGGCTGTATTGAGCAACGCAACACGGCAGTTTCTGATGATCTATCAGATCATCTAGTTTAAGAACACGTAAACCCCTCCCCTTTGACCTACAAAATAAAATTTAAACTGTTTGGTGGAGCGTGGGATGCTCTTCACCAACTATCTCCGGCTTCTTTCTGGGGGGTGTTTCTCATCCCTTGCTGTTCTCCAAATCCACCGGCAATTTTACATACCTCTGGACCTTTGATCATGCTAACCTTTCCCCACGTCCACCTGGAAGATTTCCCACTCTTCAGAGTGTGGCACAAACTCACGTCCGTCTTCTGATTAATAGCTGCTATGAGCATCTACGGCAGGCCAGGTATCCTGCACGCTCTCTTTCTAATCCTCAAAGTAACTCCGAAAGAAAGATTCTCCTCTTCGTTTTGCGGGCGATGCGTTACTTACCCAAGGTCGCCCGGCTGGTTAGTTAGCATCAGGGTGGGGATCTGCACACGGCAGGACTCCGGAGGCATGCTCTCCCCAGTACACCCGGTGCTTCTTGGCAGATGAACGACTCCTTATTTTCCCACATGTGCTAGTTCTATAAAGTGAACTTGCTGAAAGCGGGGACTCTGTCTTGTGTCCCCGCTACAGAGTGGGAGCTCAGTGAATGGAAAGAAATATTACTTGCTAAGTCAAGCTTCTTCTGGAAGCCAATTCGTTGGAGGGAGGGTCATCCCGACTCTGGGAAGCATGGGAGCAGCTCCACGGTTACCTGGCTGGCTGCCACTGCCTTGGGGCTCAGGTAAGGGATTACGTAACCAGCAAGTGTCGGAGCAAGACGGGCTGAAAAGCCCAAGGACACCCGACTTCCTCACAGACGCAACCCGGAACTTCACAGCGGCGTCCCCTTTCCCCGCTGAGCTTTGCACCCCGAATCCGGACCCCTGCCTTTCACAGCCCCCCACGCTTCTCCCTGAAATGAACTATTTGGAACACAAACCCTGGCGGCACACCTCAATGAAGAGCACCTATAATTAGCTACAGAAGCGCTTAACAAGTCAGTCAGGTTGGGCTGTTGCAGAAACACGATGCTTGCGTGGTTTTAGACAAAAGACACGTTTTCTAGAAGTCGCAGAGAGTGTGTGTGGGCTGGAAGGCCCGAAGACGGGCGCGGGGGCAGAATCTGCAAAAGCCAGAAACTTGTTGTGACCGTTGCCTGAGCTGGGCCACCTCGGGCCCAGCTGCCAGAGAAGAAGAGAAAGTTTCTCCTTGGCAGGTAAATGAATGAAGGAGCGATCATCAAATACCATCTGCTATTTTAGAACGCGTTATTTGTGGCTCAAGTGCACATGTGCCCTCCTGTTGCTATTTGGACTGGGAGGGAGAGGCCATCTCTCTTTCCATTTACAGCCCTTGGCCGCGCTGGCAGGAAGGGCTGCTGGGGCCCAAGGAGGAACGGCTTGAACTATTTCTGTAGAGAACTGTAATTGCTGCTTAGGAAGTCTCCTGCATTTTTTAGGAAGCTCGGAAAGACGGGGAAAATGAAGTCACCTAATTCCTTCCCAGAATAAACGGGGCCCCTGGAGTGCATTAGGCCGCTCCTGCCCGGCAAGCCTTTTAGGATGTCCAAGTGCAGGGCGAAGGGTGAGGGCCGGATGGAGATAAGGCACAGGCTGTACCACTCTGGTTTTCCAAAGCAATGGCTAAATTTAGCCTTAGGAAAAATGGCCACAGTCTACTTCTCAAAACCTCCCCAACCCGATGCACCCAAACCCTCGACACGGAAATGAGCCGTTTTCCTTAGACCTGCTTCATCTGCAGTGATTTGGGTTTCGTTTTTCTTCTCCTGGTCTGCGTGGTGCGCCGTTCACAAGGGCAGAGTCTTAGGCGCATCAGGAAAACTCAGGGTGCTGCTCAAGCACCTCACAGTGATCAGGAGACCCCACGTTACAAATCGGCGACTGTGCCTCCTTGGAAATCTTTCGGTACCGGAGCTCGGAGTGTACGAGGGCAAAAACTGCACAGCGATCCTGCAAGGACGCTGACGCTTACTCAAGGGGCTCAGCTGGACCAGAACACGGCACTGAGCACAGACGATCACCCCACACTGTGCAGGAGCCAACGGCGCGGCCAATGAAGCAGCAAACCCTGGGGATAAATGGTGGTAAAATGCAGCCAGTGAGGGTGCAAGCAAGGGACGCTGCGGACCCTGACACCGAGTCCACACCCACCTCCGCACCGTCTACAAAGGAGCAGCACGTTTCCTAAAGCAACCAGCTGGGAGGACGCTGCCTCCACGGCGGCAGCACTCCTGAAAATAAGAGATGTTGTAAGCGGGAACTGAGACATTCTCACGTGGTAGCAGAGCTAGCCAAGGCCTCGGGAAAGCCCATTACCACTAAGACGAATGAGGTCTTGAAAAGTGCCGGAACGAGCCTTGGAGACGAACCACAATCTAACCTGGATGCGAAGATGCGACAGAGGAATGACATTTAAATGCATAAAGAGAAGTGGAAAACAAAAATCCTGACCCTGAAGAACTGAAAGTACAAAATGCACAGGAATCAGCAGGAGGCGGGAAGGCATGGATTAACCACCAGCAGGTTGGTCTGTGGAGCCCAGCTGCGACAGAAACAAAACAAAACCCCACTTAAAATCCCTAGGGAATGCCCGGCTGGAGTGGCTCAGAGGTCACCGGTTCGATCCCTGGTCAGGGCACATGCCCAGTGGGGGGCATGCAGGAGGCAGCCAATCCATGTTCTCTCTCATTGATGTTTCTATCTCTCTCTCCCTCTCTCTCTAAAATCAATAAAGAAAAAAAATAAAATAAACAAAAAAATCCCTGGGAAAGAACCACGGAGAATCGGGGACAGACTGGTTTGCAAAGGTCTACTGGGCACCCACTGCTAGAACACCACTTCTCCTGTGCCACGGCTCTGGGATGTGACAATGACTAAGACAGCTCCAGGTGGAGTACCCACCAAATAAGACACAAGCCTTTATTTCAAGAACCTCAGTCTGACACAAAGGTAAAGGGACACCCCACAGCTCTGAGGCCAGTGACTGTGTTCGTTCTGTTCCTGGCTACATTCCCGAGCCCCAGCAGAATGCCCAGCACACAGTAGGCCCTCCATACGTATGTACTGAATAAGTGATTTAACTGCATCTGTTCCAAGTAGGAAATGGGAATTTCAACAAGGGCAAGGTCAGGGGATGCAGAACAGAATCTTTGCTTCCGGAGTCATTTCTACGATGCGCTTTTCTTAGCCAAGTTATAAAAGCAGACCCCTTTGCTTTGCCACCTCTTACCCAGTCCTAGCAAGTGGACCGGGGACTGCACATCTGAGATCAAACAAAGCGTCTGATTGAGACTGGTATGTAACGCCTTCATTTGGCAGTTTCCACCTTGTGTTCTCTGTCAAGGTTAGGGTGGAGACAATGGGAAAACTCAAGAAAAAAAGAAAACTCTGCTGGTAGGATGTGTTACATGGAACCTGGGGAAAGATGTAAAAAAAATAAAAATAAAAAAGGAAGGGGGGAGAGAAAGAAACACACTGGCCCATTCTAGCTAATTCTAGGTTATTAAATTACAATAAGGTTATTTGCCCTGAGTTCCTGGTGGTTTTCAACATCGAGCTGAAAAACCGAGCGTCCAGGAATCTGGTTGGAAGGGTCCCTCTCTAGCAGTTTCCGACTTGAGCTCTGCACGCTTAGAGGCCTGCGGCCGGCTGTGCTGCGCTCTGAGCTGACTGTGGGGACGTCACCCTCACAGACCTTCCCAACCGTCTTGCAAACTCCTGGGAGAGATCAAGCCCAAGATGTTTAAAAAATATGTCTTTTTTTTTTTAAATAAAAACGCCGGATACGGTCATACCACCCTGAGCGCACCTGATCTCATCAGCTCAGCAGGGTCAGGCCTGGTTAGTACCTGGATGGGAGAACGCCTGGGAATGCTGGGTGCTGCAGGCTTATAACCCATGGACACAGACAACAATATGGTGACAATCAGAGGGAAAGGGGGGGGGCTGGGTGGAGGTGGGGGGGGATGAGGACATCTGTAATAGTGTCAGCAATAAAAATAAATTAATTAATAAATAAAACCACACACACACACACACAAACATAAAAATAAAAATAAAACGCTGGGTTCTACACAGAGAGGCTTCCAGGACTCCAAAGCGTACTCACTACAATAATGCGAGTTCACAATGCTGTAAGATTTTGTAAAACTCTGGAATAAATACAGGTGAAGTCCTTTCCGAACTGATAGGCTGAAATGCAATATTAAAAAAAAAAAATACTAGCCACATTATAAAGTAGGTCTTAATGGAGAAAATGATTTAAGAATACTATTTTACAACGTATTATAGGTCTTTCTGAGAAGTGATAGAGAATAAACTTTTAAAAATTATTTTTATTTATTTTATACCACTTTAAACATTTTGTTCCCTCCAAGGGAACCACCAGAGTTTTAGAAAGTGTTATCCGTCTGGCCCCTTTTTGGTAGTGTCACGATGCCTGTGGGGACCGGAATTTCGTGTCCTGGCCGCACTGCCACCCGAGAGTGCCCCGTGGGCCGCTCCCATGCCTGCACGCTGCCCCCTTCCACCCGCTGAGTCCGGGAGGCAGCCACGGGCATATGGCATCTCCCACCAGCACTGTACCCCTGGACCTCAGCAACCTTCACATTTCTGCAAATTCCAAATCACTGAGGCCTGAGTGGACGCACTATTGAGGCAGGTGTTCAAACACCCCGTGGATTAGGGGCAAAGCTAAAAACCTGCAGTGTTTTTCACGACATGGGGCTGCCACTTGATTCCATACAGTTGTGGGGTTGTCCTGTCTTGCTATCCTCAAGGAAGTCCCCAAATTGGGCTTCTTTAATTATCCCATTCGGAGTGTGGCTGGTCTAAGGGTTCAGGGAGCAGGTGAACAATGGAAAGAAAGATTAATAACCACCTCAAACAGCAGTGGGTGCTAACCCTGGGAGCCATCCATCGCAAATCCCTAACACATCCCACGGACTCCTTTTCTCCTCTCTTCCTCGCCTTTCCTGATTTCCCTTCCCGGCCCCCATTCATTCCCCTTCAACCTGGTTATTTTCCTCCTTCACTTCACTGGTAACAACCCTGGATCCAGGCATGTCTGTTTGAGGTGGCTGATAAAAATACTTATGATGGCCCTGGGTGGTGTTGCTCAGTGGTTAGAGTGTCGGCCCTTGGACAGAAGGGTCACGGGTTCAATTTCTGGTCAAGGGCACGTACCTGGGTTGCAGGTTCAACCCCCAGCCCTGGTTGAGATCGTGTGGGAGGCAACCGACTGATGTCTCTCACATCGATGTTTCTCTCTCACTCTCTCTCCCTCCCTTCCTTTGTCCCTCCGTTTTATACACTTATTTTTGTTCATGTGACATCATTTAATGTGCAAATGAGAAGTTCATTATTTCCTTTGTTGCAACACAGTGTATGGTATATACTTACATATTATGGAGATTACATGTTCTGCACAATGGTTTTGGTATATAGGTGATATGTACATATATACATTACTGTGATGATTTTTCTCCTATAAATACAGAGTATCTGTTAGGGGTTCAGAAAGGCTTTTGTTTTCAGGCTAGCCTGGCATCCTACTTGCCATTTGTCACACTGTTCATCTGGGAGCAACTGACTTAGCAGCTTTTGGAACATCATCAGTTTTAGGCCGGGCACCTCCTACTTTGCACATTAGAGAAAACATTTTTCATGCACACACAAAAATGCCAGGGGCATTGATTCTGGCTCGAGTGGAATGAATGGTTTCTTTGACTAGAAAAGACAAGTGGGTATTTAAATAACTCTGCTGATGAATCCAAACCACAGTGTGTAATATTAAGGACATGAATCATATTTTTTGAAAACGGTCCTAGAACCTGTTCGTCGGCACCCACTGGAAGGGGATGGTTCTGGTGTCTCCTGGTTTAAAGTGGGGCCACAAGGGTAAAATGATGGAGTACCTCTCATTGTGAGCCTCTGTGGTTCTAGAATGAGTGGCGCGTTTTTTTTTTTGTTTGTTTGTTTGTTTGTTTTTTAATCCTTACCCGAGGACATTTTTGCATTTATCTTCAGATAGAGCAGGAGGGAGAGAGGAACGAAGAAAAAGAGAAAGAAACATCGTTGTGAGAGAGACACATCGAGTGGTTGCCACCCACACGACCCCACCAGGGCTGGGGACAAACTGCAACTGAGGTACGTGCCCTTAGCGGGAACCAAACCCGGGACTCTCTGGTCCGCGAGCCGATGCTCTAACCGCTGAGCCAAACCGGCCAGGGCGAATGGTGCTTTCTTTAGGAACAGGACCGTCGGCATGAAGATGAGAAAGTATCGGTTCCTTCACAGGATGCCTGGCTAGCATCCCTTCTCCTCCCCTGGCCACGGTACCTGTTTGTCCTTTGGGAGCTCCTCCCGCCCTGTGCTCTGCTCAGGTGGTGCTGACCTCAAGGCCTGGCTCCGGGCCGGGCCTCGCTAACCAGGGCACTGCCTCCTCTTATTCAAGTGACTGGACGCCGGAGTCAAGCCGGGCTAACCAGAACAGAACAGCTCCTGGAACTACTGGAAAGAAGTGCTGTTTTCCCGGAGATATTTGCTGAAAATGGCAAAATATAGGCCTGGAGATTTGAGTGGGCCATCCTGCTACCACTTCGGGAACCCCCCCCCCCGAGATTAAAATCAACATAGAGGAGAGGAGAGCCATCAGAGGGAATGACAGGCTCCTAATGACAGCCCTTAGCACCTAGAACCAGCAGTACCTGAAGACAGCACCAAAGCTGGACTCCATCAGAGTCAATAAATTCCCTCGTTCACCTAGGTCAGTCTGAGTCTGAGTTCTTTCACAGCTAAAGGAGAGGTCGAAGGTAAACCTACTAACAGAAACGGGGATCATTTTGCTAAATAAATATGGGGAAAGTTCTGCGTCCACTTACAAACGAAAACAGATTCAATAACATCAAGTATACCTTAGTAGTGGTACACAAGTAACATTAGAATTTCTCTATAAAACACGGGATCAATTATGGCGGAAATAAGCGTCATGCTGATCTGAAACATTCTGATTACTCAAAGGAATCAGAAAAACAGGAAAAGGTATACTGAACTCCGGCCTAGCCAGGGACCATGTATTGTTGAATTTTATATGTGTGGAAGTAGCATAGCGCAGTCAGGCCTTAGGTTACTGCCAAATCGACTGTCATAACAACAGACACAGCCCGTGGGAAAGAATCGCCACAGAACACTGAGAATTAAAGAGAGCTTGGGAACTGTCTGGTCTGGGGGCTTTCACCAGTCTTTGACTGTGGCCCACAGAGAAAAACAGAGCCCCGCACACACAGTCATAGACATGCATATTTGAGACAAAAACTTCCCAAATCAACACTTCCCCTTGCTACGTGCAATGCACTTTGATTTTTCTAAACTGCTGATGTTGACAACCAAATGAATTTCCCGAACCACTCCTGATAGGGTTAGAAAACGGGGAAGGGGCTGAGATTCCGAGATGCAAGGCAATTCACCTGAGATTTCTCATTTGGTTAGTGGCAGAGCTGGGACAAAAAAAACAGTGCTCACCCTACTACGTTACATTAAAGCAGACAGCTGTCATTTATACACATTCCCAGACAGCGAGCTGCTGGCCAATCTTAGGATGTCCGGGAAGACGATGTAGGTGTCAGACCTGGCCATCTACCTGACACGGGTACAGGCCAGGACTTCCAGGGGTCACTTCCAGACCACTGAACTGAAAACCCACATCCACCAGGGACCTTGACCTGACCTGAATGGGACAGCTGGTGGAGCCTGTGCCTAAATTACCAACAGACAAGACTGAGCTGAATACACGAAGGAGCCTCCGAGGTGGGTCTGTTTTAGGCTCTGAGGAACTCATTACGTTCTTCTCGCTCCATCCAAGCAGTAACACCACACAGATGATCTTTTTGTCAACTAACAGGACTGACGAAACTCTGCCTCCCAGGTTTCATTATGCTAGGGCAGTCGGGAGGGTACAGTTAAGGAGCCACCCTGCCCCGAAAAGAGCCACAAATCTAATCTGGGGGTGGAAGTGAGGGAGAAGGCTTCATTAATGAGATCAAGGAGGTAAATTCAGAGGGGGGCAGGGCAAACAGACCAGCCAGATGGCAACAGAGGGTTCATGCTGAGCAGTGTTGGGGGTCAGGGGAAGGCTGGCTAAGAGAGTGGGGTCAGATTTGCAGGGTGGTGAAGTCAGGCAGAAGAAGAAAAGTGAAAACAGAGAGATTAACTGATTAATTTGGGTAAGTTGGTAAATGTTCATTTAATATATTTGGAGAAATTTATTTCCATTATTTGCCATCTCTTTCCGCGTTACAAAAATGTTATACAAATTTAGCATCAGCAGCTTAACTCCTATAAAAACTTTCCCTGGTTAAATTCCTTCCATATTTTACCTTCCTTAAATGACTGTTTCATTATTAACTACAATTTGCTTAACAACTGACACATGGTAGGTGCTTAACAGGCGTTGACTAATCTCTCCATACGTCTATGTCTAAAGTTGTGATATACTTTCAATGCTTACAAGACTATATAAAATTAAGCAAAGTATAGGTACCAGGATGTACTTCCAAAACTAAAATTTCATTAGCACATGAGAAGTTTACTAAAATTAAGCATCAAGCAAGATTATATTGGCATTGCCTACCCCCTCCCTCACTTTAAAAACGCCACTTATATTTACAAAGCATTGCCCTGTGGTTGTAATGAGCCATGGTGCTACATTGCTTAGGGGGTGGAGAGCAATTATTTCCTGATGGTAAAGGCATCTCCTTGTCTGCCTGCTGTGTGCGAATCTAAATGTAGGCACACCAGAGAACAGCAAAGAGAACGTGGTCATCGGAATTCAGGGCAATCAGTCCAGGAGGGGATAAGCCCATCACTGGGGATCTTCATGGTCCTGAGCTATGGTATCCTCATGAGGAGGTGATGACACCCGTCTGTGTCACCCCGCAGGCTCCTGAGCACTTCCTAAATGTTCAATGTGACTAATGTTAACATGTAGTCTTTGTTGTTGTTGTCAATCCTCACCCGAGGATATTCTTCCATTAATTTTTAGATGGAGTGGAAGGGAGTGAGGGGAGGGAGTGAAGGCAGGAGTGGGAAGGGGGGGATATCGACGTGAGAGGAGACATCAGGGCAACATGTCATCTTTAATGTGATTCGATGCATCTCACCTAGACGTCTCCCATCATCACTTAAAACTAATTACTGGCAGAGCGTACATGGAAGATAAGAAAATTCACTGTATGTAAGGTGTCACAGAGACAAAATTAACCCTCGGATTGCTGCTTCTACAATCGCAAGAAAGCCTGGAATGCAGCTTATGGCCGGCTGCTGGAGTGTGTGGAAGATTTTGTGGAATGAACCTTGTTTACTAACTTCATTAGCCCCCCCCCCCATTTCACTTTCCTGGGCCCTCACTTTCCTTTTGCCTAGTCCTTCACTTCATCTCTTTTCGTCTTGCCTCATTGTGTAATATGTATCTCTGCAGACTCCCTAAATCACTCTTTGAAAAAAAGTTGAGGTGTACCCGAACCGACTTATATCATGCATGGATGCCTAAGCTTTTTGGCAAAGGAATATATAAATGAACTAAGCTCTGAAACATTGGGCTTATGAACTGTGACGGAGGCCGTGGTCAATGTTTAACAACAAAGACTTGGCACCACTGAGAGTCTCCTTTGGAAAAGATCAATGGAATACAAATATTAAATCACTTCAAGTCCGTTAAATGTAAGAAGACATGGCAGGCATACACTGGACAGCTGGGAAAAGGGGTGGGGGAGTGTACTAAGAAGAATAAAGGACTTCCAGAAACCACTGCACGGGCTCCAGAACTGTGTGTGCCACATTTAACAAAATGGTCTTTTTTGACCTTTCTGGGCCATACCTAAAGTTGTGTCTTAAATAAATGTGTTAACAATTTTTTCCCCTGAAACATTTAAAAAAGGCAGCCTACAGGCACAATTCTGCAACTTCAGAAGTTCAATGATCAAAACGTCAGAAAAATCCTGACCGTTCCCAAAGGAAACTCTACATCCCCCAAATGTCCATTTCCCGTACTGCTGGAAGACAGGGGATCTGTAGCTGAGCGCTTGACTCAGCCATCAGGGAAATCTTCCCATCTTTCCCTCGGGAAACTTTCAATATCAACTAGTTCTTCCTTATCTTTCTCATATAAGTTAAAAAAGTCTCAGTTCCACCTGTTATCTGTATTCTCTAGATCAGTCCAATATGAATGTACTGCAGCAGGGACAGCTGTTGTTATAGACGGAAGGCCCAGCAGAGTCTGGAACAGAGGACTAAAAAAATAATGTGCCTGTGTTCATCACAAAAACAGCGTAATTGATAAAAATCCTTAAATAATATTGTTATTAACTGCAGCACGAAAGACCGTGTTTCCACTTACATTATTTGGAATATAATTAAACAGGATGACCAAATTGAGGTCCCTTAGGAATTCACAGCAGCCCTCTGCTTGTTTTCGTTACTAAGCTAAATTTATTTGAGAAATGCATATCCTGTAAGTAAATGCGATATTCTAGAACAGTAAATAAACATTATTACTCCTTAAATCAAACATAAAAATAAAGAGACACATAAGCTTACTTGCTATCATCTAATTCTGGTCTTAAAATAATAAATATTTGCCTATTAACACACATTGCAAAGTGCTACTGCTTAACGTATTTCTCTTTATCAGGTTCCCAGGCAATAGTTTCTCTATCTGACACACATTCTTTAAGCAGCAAGAGAAAAGGACTCCATTATATACAGACAGACATTTACCACAAATGACAAAGTTTCTCGGGAGCACAAATTTAGTTTCAGGTTTTGGCCTCATTGGTGAAAACAATCTAATGCATTCAACCAACTCCAAGAGGCACTCTAATGATCTGAGAGCCCTCTCATGGTTACTGTATCGGCTTTGCTAATCGGACTTCAGGCCAATAGAAATCATCCAAGCAGAGTGAGCAAAATGTAGAGTTTAAAATCGTCATCATTCCCTGGTGAAGCAATTGCTTAAGAAGATAATTTGCAAGAGTATTATAGTCTCAGAAATTTATTTTGCTGCCTAATTTGTGGAGAAATTTGTTTTGACGCCTGTAGAAGTCCTTAGAGATTGAAAAAGTCGCAAACATTGAACACCAGCAGGGCTGCCTCTAAGACTGTGCAATACCTATGAAATCAAATCACAAGATCCTATAAATGCAAGAAGGCCACACTGAGTTTCCATTCTGGCCCACCTGAGCTGGGGTGGTGGAAACAAGGGTCAGAGCGCCTCTCCTGTCCCAGATCTGTAGGTAAGCAAAGCTCTCAGGAAGTTCTTCCAAACCTCCAGTCTCTGAACTCAACCAACTTTCCCTGCCAAGTTCTACGCACGGATTAATAAAACGTTCATTCACTCCATTGGCCTGCTAGGAAAGGCAGCTTCCAACCGCCTGGTCGTGCAGAGGCGCCCCGGCCGGCCCGCGCGCCTCTCTTCCCGCGGAGGAGGCACCGGTCCCAGCCCCTCTCACCGTGCCCCGCCAGGGGGTCACCTCTCTCGGCCCTTCTTGCCTCTCCTGGCATACACCCCACCAAGAGAGCAACTGTTTCTACCCTTCTCTTAGCGCCCCGCCGAAGGGGCACCTATCCCCACCCGTCTTCCCACGCCCTGCCTACGGGGCACCTGTCCCCGCCCCTCTCCCCGTCCAGGGGGCACCTGTGCGGGTCCCCGCCCCTCTGCCCGCGCCCGCAGCGGGAGGAGCGCTGGATCCGAAAAGCCCGCCGCGCTGCGCCTGGCAGACAAAAACCAGCCGGCGGCCCCACCCCGCACGCGCGCCCGCCACCGTCACTCACCTCCACACTCCCGCTGCCCCGCGCACACACGCGTGTTCTCACACCCACTCCCGCCCTCGTAGAAACACGCGCGCGCGCAGCCTCGCTCCCTAAACCCGTGTGACCTCACACCCACTCCGCGCACTTCTCCCAGACACGCGCGCCCCGTCAAAACACGCCGCCCCCAGGCCCTCCCGCCTCAAATCCCAGTCAGTCCCTCGCTCTCCACCAGTACGCGCGCTCACCCGCTGCTCCACGAACACGCGTGTCCGCACACCCGCTCCTCAAACACACGCGCCATCCGCAGGCGCACCGCATACTCATCCCAATGCCCCTCCCTCACACACGCGGTGTCAACACACGCCGGTCCCCACGCGCACTCAGTCGTCAAAACACTCCTTCCCCGCGTAAACACGAGCGCCCCTCACCTTCCAGACACCCCTCCTCCACACAAGCTCGTGTCCTTGCACCCACTTCCCACACCCGCTTCCCCAGCGTAAACACGCGCGCCCCCACCGCGAGCACGCGTGCTCCCCACGCCCCGGCCGCGGCGCGCGCCCCGGCCCCGCCCCCGCGCGCCCCCGCCGGCCGCCGCCCTCGACCGCACGCGCCCGGCCGACTCTCCCCTCGGCCACACGCACACTCACTCGGACTTGGGGAGCACGGCCGCCGCTCCGTCGCGCTGGCGCCGAGCCGCCTCGGTCTTCCTCCTCCTCCCGCGCGGCCCCGCCCGGCCCGGCCCCAACAACCCAGCCCGGCCCGACCCGCTCAGCTCCACACACCGCAGCTGGAACGACTCGGGCTCCGGGTACCGCTGTCTCCCCGCCACAGCCCGAGTGCGCCGCCCGGGCCAATGGCGGGGCGCGGCGGTGAGCTCACCGGCCTCGGCCCCGCCCGCGGGCCAATCCGAGGGCGCGACGTCACCTGGAGCTGGGCAGAGGCAGGTGTGGGGCGCGGAGCCGCTCGGCGCGGGGACTGCGCCGGAACTGCGCCCGAGCCGCGCGGCGCCGCGCTGGACGGCGGCGGGGCCTGCCCGGAGGGTGCGGGCGGAGCGCGGCCCCGCGGCCCCGGGCGCCTGCAGGCGAGGTCCGGGCGGGCCACGGCCCCCCGCGACGGCGCCGCCTCGATCCCGGCCGAGATTGCGGGAGGCCCGCCAGGGGGGCGACCGCGGTCCGCTCGAGGGCAGGAACGGTCCTGAGCTCGACGGCAGCACCCGGGTCCACGGCCCCAGGAGGCCTTCTCGGGGACCCGCGCCACGCGGCTGGGGCGCACAGGCTGCGTGTTCCCAGTCCGCGGAGCCACCCCGCGCCCGGACCGCAGACTCCTGGCCCCGCGGCGCCGTCGGGTCCGCGTGGGAGACCCGCGCCCCGGGGTCCCCGCGTACCCGGACTCGGGCTCCCGGCGCGGCCCTGGCGCACCCTGCGGCGGCGGCGTCTGCAATGCAGCCGCGGGAGGAGTCGGCACTGCGCTGCGCTGAGCCGCGAGCGGGGGAGCGAGGAAGGCTGGGCGGGAAGGAGGGGCGCAGGGCGCGGCGAGCCGGCCGACGGCGGAGGAGCCAGACAGCGCCCAGGAGGATGCGAGAGCACTGGGCGGGTCCCGGGTCCCGAGTGCTGAGTGCTAAGACCCTGGGCGTCGGACAGGGTGGGGCCAAGGATTTCTGAGTAGTGACAGAGAAGAGCGGCTCCCCTGGGAGTTCAGGAGTGTCCAATGCTCCTGTTCCACAGCTCCTTAGCTGGAGTTCCAGGGCCTCCGTCCCCTCCTCTGGTCTAACCTTGGTGTCCAAAAGTTCTGGCCTCGGCTTTCTCACTTGGATACTTCTGCATAATAGCCATTCGCTTGTTGTCTCCTGCCTCCGGCCTCCCTCCTCAAGCCCAAGTCACTCCTCCCCATTAAGGCTCACCACCTCCCAGCAGCCTTCCCAGGCATCCCAAGCGGACACCAGCACCCCTTCTGTTTTCCAGATAAAACTTGTAGTCCTACCCCGCCGGCCATGCCCACAGAGAGTGCTTGACCCACGCAGAATTGTGACGAGGCCTTTTTTCCTTCATATTGTCAGTTATCTTTAAAATTGATTATGTCTGCCATTTGGGTTAAAAAGAGTCTCAGAAGATGGGGGCAGAGTCTCTCTCTCTCTCTCTCTTTTTTTTTTTTTTTTTTTACCCTACCCAAACACACACGAAAACAACCACGGAATTTTGCACAGCCCTGAAGCTTGTGTAACCAAAAATGAATCTTTAGAGGCCAAGCCAAGGACATGCCAGGGGAGGCCTGGGTCAGTTCCTGCACCATACCTCTGAGCCAGGAAAGCAAGCAGGTTGTGCAAGTTCTCACTTTGGGGGACTGACCACCCATTCTAAACCTCAGGAAGTCCCTCACCAGCTCTGAAGTCAGAACACCCAATAGTGAGGCGTATGCACCCTCTCCCGTCTCTCTGCTGGGCGCACTCCTTTCCATTCATTCAGGCCTGGCTCCAAAGCACTGGGTCCCTCCCCATGGCTTTTCCTGACACTGTCAGAACTGCCCTGGGAGCATTGTTAAAAATGCATTAATATTACAGCACACAGTAAGTAGGTTCTGTCTGTTTCCCAGGCAGCAATGTAAGGGTTGTAGACAATGACGAGGGCTCTGGATACAAGCCACCTAGATTCAAAGTTAGATTCTCCCACTTGCTAGCTGTGCCCTACTCGCTGGGCCTTCACATCTGTGGGGGAGAAGTCACTACGTAGATGCAAGGTGCTGGCATATAAGTACACTCAATACAAGTTAGCTCTTGTTATTAGAAGTCAGGGCATCTTGGGGTGGTGGGTAGTTACTGGAAGGGGGGAGGGACTTCTGGGTTTCTGATCATGTTCTGTGTTTGACCTGGGCACTGGATTTAGTTCGTAAAAAGTCAGTTTAGTTTGTGATCTGAGTTTCATGTACGTGCACTTTTGATACCTGCACTTTTCCATATGTGTATTGTACATATATGTTAATAAAAGGTGTTTTAAAAAGTTAGTTGTTACTAGCTAAAACCGAAACAGGTCTAATCTCCCCGAGAAGAGGAGTGAAGTCTTAACTTATTGGCACCTTGCACAATGCCGGGTACCCTGTAAGTACTCAGCTGATCGTTGTTGAATTACTCTGAATGGGTTGTGAGCAGCAGAGACCAACTGCGGTGGGGGAGGGGGGTGATGAGGGGCCATGCCCGCCTTTATATTCCGCAGCACCAGGAAACTCAGCACCATCTAAAGCGAAGGAGCCACCCTCCCAACTTTTGTATCTTTCAGGTGGGGCGGGTTCTGTTCTTGAGTTTGTTTAAAAAGGCAGGGGTTGCCCGGTGGTTGTGGCTCAGTGGATTGAGTGTCGTCCGGTCCCACGGACTGAGAGGTCCAGGTTAGATTCCCCATCAAGGCACATGCCCAGGTTGCAGGCTCGATCCTCAGTACAGGCATGCAGGAGGCAGCTGATCATAGTTTCTCTCTCACATCGATGTTTCTATCTCTCTCTCCCTTCCTTTCCTTCCTCTCTCTAAAAACATAAATAAATGAAAACATTAAAAAATAAAATAAAATAAAAAGGCAGAGGTTTAGCCCTGGGTTCAGACCTGGGCCTCCTAGCTGCCTGAGAAGGGTCTCGGGGGACCCATGACCCTTCACCTCTCCTCCAGCAGCCCCACGTCCACCTGGCACATGAGAAAGGTGGAGTGGCGGATGCTTCAGCCCACTGGCTGTGCCCTGGTGACAGAGTTGGGCTCAGCAGCCTGGAGGTCTCCTTTCAGGCAGTCCTAGGTGGCGTTTCTGCGGAGGTGAGTCCCCGTACCGTTGCTTGGGTGGGGCCGCCCCTCCTGGAAGATCCAACACTGATTCTCCATTGCGTTTCTGTCTCGGACGGAGGTCACGAGAGCCAGTGCCCTCCTTGGGCCCATGCCTACAAAGTCAGACGGAGCTGGGTGGGGTGAGCTGGATGTTTCCGCAGCTAGCTCAGAGCCCTGACAGCATGCTACAACCACGACCCACAGGTTGCTTTTCCTTGTGGGTATTCACGTTCCTTTTCAGGTTGGGAGATGACAGGGTGGGGCATGCCTGTGCTTCGAGCAAATTATTACTCTGGATTTTATGGGGCTTTGAGTACACCTAGGTCATTCTTAAAAATAGAGAAAACCTTGGCAGCACCTAGACCGAGGGCCAGTTCTGCCGCTTGAAGCAGATACGGCGGGAACTTATGCCAGCCCTAACCTCTGGGAAGGGTCTCGTGGTAAACCCAGGGGGTGGACCCTGTTGCAGGTGAGAGAGAAGGGAGCCACAGTGTCGGATGCCTGTTATCCACCTGCTGTTGCTCCGGGCGCTCACACACTGCTGCTCCTTCTGCAAGCTGGAGATTGTATAGAGGGGGAAATGAAGAATTCAAGAAGGCAGATAACCTGGCCAAAGACACATAGATGGTAAGCACCACATCTGGGTTTCAGGTTCCAGGCTTGTGCCCATTCTGCCCTACTATGATGGTTCTCCAAGTGTCTAAAAACTCTCGGGTCATTTAAGAGAGCAGTCAGGAAATGTCCAAGAACCAGTGACCTGCCCACCACATTCTTCCCCCAGCCCCAGCAACTGTGAAAGCTTGACTAGGTGCAGACGTTGGCTCTACCAGGCCAGGTCCCCGAGTGACTGTGATGAGTAGAGCCCTCCCTACCAGCTGGCGTGGGACTTGTAGCACGAGTGAGAGATAAACCACTGAGATCGGGGTGTGCCATAGCCTTGCCTCTCCTCTCAGAAGTCAAATGTGTTTCTGCATTGTCAACTTCCAATAAAAAATCAAATAGGACTCTTCTCAAGTGAAGTAACAATTTAAAAATAAGTGCAAGATGTATACTCAGAGTATCTTTAAGGCACTTGTGGGTTCAATCCCCACTTGGGGTGAGTATGGGAGGCAACTGACTGACATTTCTCACATCGATGTTTCTCTCTCTCTCTCTCCCTCCCTCCCTCCTTTCCTCTCTCTCTCTAAAATCAATAATAAAAAAAACAAATGTATAAATATAACCAGATCAAAGACATAAATGTAAGAGCCAAAACTAAAAAAAACTCTTAGAAGTAGAGGTAAATCTTCCTATCCTTGGATTTGACAATTGTTCTTAGATATGACATCAAAAGCACAGGCAACCAAGGGAAAAAACAGATACTGTAAATTGGACTTGATCAAAATTTATTATTATTATTATTTTTAATCCTCACCTGAGGATATTTTTCCATTTATCTTCAAATAGAGTGGGAGGGAAGGAGGGAGAGAGAGAGAGAAACATCGATGTGAGACACATTGATTGGTTGCCTCCCACACGACCCCGACCAGGGCCGGGGACCAAACCGCAACCAAGGTATGTGCCCTTGACTGGAAACGAACTGAAACTCTTTGGTCTGCGGGCCGATGCTCTAACCGCTGAGCCAAACTGGCCAGGGCGGAGTTCATCAAAACGTAAAACTTTTGTGCCTCAAAGGATACCCCCAAAAAAGTGAAAAACACAACTCACTGAATGGGAGAACATATCTCCCAAATCATCTGTCTGATAAGGGACTTGTATCCTAGAATATAAAAAGAATTTTTACAGCTTAAAAATAAAAAGGCAAATAACCCAATTAAAAAAATGGACAAAGGATCTGAATAGACATTTCTCCAAGGAAGATACACTAATAGTCCATGAGCACATGAAAACCGAGGCAACATCATTAGTCAGTGGGGAAACGCACGTCGAAACTAACGAGACACCACTCGACACCCATGAGGATGGCTGCAATGAAAAAGACGGAGCATCACAAGTGCTGGTGAGGATGTGGAGAGACCGAAACCCTCACACCCTGCTGCCGGGAATGTAAAAGGGTGCAGCTGCTTTGGACAACCGACTGGCCGTTCCTCAAAATGTTAATCATAGAGTTACCGTAAGACCCACAATTCCACTCCCAGGTATACGCCCGAGAGAAATGAAAACATACGTCCATACGTATGGACGTTTATTTGGCAATAAAATGGAACGAACTGTTAGATGTTACAACACGGATAGACCTTGAAGGCATTATGGTGAGTGGAAGAAGCCAGACACAGAAGAGCACATGCTGTGTGATTCCATGTCTGTGGAATGCCCAGAACAGAGACTGGACGTAGATTGGTACTGGGGTGGGGGAGAGGCCTGGGGGGATGGGGCATGACTGACCATAGGTATAGGGATTATATTTGGGGGGGGGGGTTAAAATGTTCTAAAATTAGATTGTGGCGATGACCGTACACCCTGTGAATATACCAAAAAACTCCGAATTGTACACTTTAAATAGGTGAATTGTATGGTATGTTAATTATATCTCAATATAATTCAATTCAGTATATCTCAACACACACAATAAGAAAAAGAGAAAAAGAATGAAGTATAAAAAAGAATCAGCCCGGCCAGTGTGGCTCACTGGTTGAGCGTCGACCCATGCACCAAGAGGTCGCTGGTTCCATTCCTGGTCAGGGCACCTGCCCAGGTTGTGGGCCCGATCCCCAGTGGGGGGCACGCAGGAGGCGGCCAATTGATGTTCTCTCTCATCGATGTTTCTATCTCTCTCTCCCTCTCCCTTCCTCTCTCTCTACAATCAATGAAGAAGAAAAAAATAGAATCAATGGATTAACTTTAGAAAAGGAGACTGAACAGTAGGAAAGAGGTCAAGGTCAGGGGGAGCCTGGGGACCCTTGTTCACCGAGCCCCTGTGTCTGGTCCTACGTGGGATGCAATGGCAGATGGAGAATCTGGCTAGACAGGCCCCGCTCAGTGAGGAGACGGGATGGACTCGAGGGTGGCACCGAGTCATGTGATGGTGGCCCCCAGGGCAGTCTGAGCTCCACCCACTAACTACCTGTGGCCAGCTCCTTTCCCTTCCTGTGCCTCAGTTTCCTGGAAAATGCAAAGAAGATGGGCGAATGAGGTCTAAGGCTGTGTTGATGTGGTCCTGGGCATGTCCAGCATGACCTGCCACAGCAAGCGCCCCTGTGCTTCAGCTGCAGGGACTCTGGATTTGACATGGCCCGTCCCAGGAATGCGGCTGCCCGCGTGAGCCCAGGCAAAACCAGCCGACGAACAGCCCAGCCAACCCGCAGCCTCGAGACAACTGGCACGTACCTGCCGTTCGGAGCCACTAAGCTCTGGGATGGTTCGTTCTGGAGGGGACGGTGGTGGAGGGGCCCACGGGAAGAGAAGGTGTTTGCTACCAGGGCCAAGCGGGCTACCATGATTGCTATTGCCTAAGAAGGCTGCCAGCTCTAATGTTCAGGGAGGAAGAGATGCATTAACCACCAGCTGAGAACTTGGGGATCTCTCTAGGGGACATAGTGCAGAAGGAGAATGCAAAGAAGTTAGGTGAAAACACCTTCAACTCATTCTCCCTAGTGGCTCACATAGGCTCAGCCACCCCCTCCCTGCCCCCTGTACTGGACACAGGCTAGACGATAAGGCAGGCACATGGAGACACCTCTGCTCTAAGGGGCAGCAGTGTCAGAAGGCGGGTAATCCAAAATACACTCAGGAATTGCTCATGTACGGTGATAACACACCCAATGGGCTTTGGTGTCTGACTGCCCTGAGTTTGAGTCCCCAGCGAGATGACACAGGACAAGTCACCTGACCCTCTGAGACTTAGGTTCCTCATCAGTAAAATGGGGATGGGAACATCCGGGGACACGAGGAGCAGGAAATTGGTGTTTCACTGGCTGCATCACGACTCAGTGAGCTACCTGTGAATCTCATAGCCTGGTGCCCAGAAGGTATTAAGTCCACACCTTGGCCAAGATAGCCAGTAAAACTCCACTGGAAGCCCCCGGTCTGCGTGTCTGAGTCACAGCCCCCCTCCCTCACAAAGTCTCAGAGGGCAGGTCTGGGGCCTTGGGAAAGCCCTCACGACAGTGATGAAATCCCCTCGGCCAGGACTTCTCATTTTGGAGAACAGCTCTGTGATGGGCTGAATCGTGTCTTTCCAAAATCCCTATGCTGAAGCCTGACTCCCAGCACCTCCGGATGTGTTTGGAAACAGGGCTTTCAAAGAGGAGATTCGGTTAATATGAGGCTGGGAGGGTGGATCCGAACCCAATGTGACTGGCGTCCTTGTAAGAGGAAATCTGGACACAGAGACCAGGGCTGTGTGCACACACAGAAAAACCACGTGAGGACACAGTGGGCAGGTGGCCATCTGCAAGCCCAGGAGAGGGCCCTCGGGAGAACCAGACCTGCCGACACCTTGACCTTGAACTTGCAGCCTCCAGAACTGTGAGAAATACATGTCAGTCGTCTAAGCCGCCGCCGTGTGGCATTTTGTGGCGGCTGCCCGAGCTGACTGAGACAAGCACCTTCTTCTAAGCATGGCTCCCCCACCTCCATGCATCTCTGCCTGGCTAGGGGCTCACAGACCCTCCCGTGCAGAACTCATGAGCTTCTACGGCTCTGGTTCAAGGTCAGGCTTGCCAAGTCAGGGCCCACCCTCCTGATCCTTCTAGGGAGGAGCTCAGGAAGCTCAAGAATTCGGGTCTGAGAGAGCATGGGGGTGGGGGGCCCTGGGCTGGTGATAGCCTCGCCAAAAGGCAGGAAAGCCAGCGAGACTTCCGAGAGGCTGCCGTGTGCACTACGGCCCAATGGAGTCACGACTGAGAACGGCGTGTCTGCCCGAGAAGTACGCTCAGAATGCACTTAATGAAACTGCGGCAGCGTGCTTTCCTGTGGAGTCGAACACACGGGGACACGTGAAATTGGTGTTTCACTGGCTGCATCACAACTCGGTGAGCTACGCGTGAATCTCACAGCCTGGTGCCCCAAAGGTGTTAACCTGGGAATCTGATGGAAGGGAAATGAGCGCCTGTATTGTCTTGTAGATGACAACAGGGTCAAACAACCCGGTATTTATGCTGAAAACCGCTTTGAAATCAACGCACTGGCAGCTGCTGCCACCAAAACCTAAAGCTGGTGGTGCACTGGTGATAAGAGCGGAAAAGTGCCCCTTTCAGGGAAGCCACTCGCTAGGACCTGGGAATGATAAGGACTGAGGCCTCGAGGGAGGAGCTGTGGTGTCACATCACAGTCGTGTCACATCACAGTCGCGTTCGGAGCGACTGAAAAGAAAAAAGCAATCACGGGAAGGCCCACTCGGGGTGTGTGCAGGTTAAAGAGCTGATACTGACCTCGCTGGTTCAGGGAGAGGCCCAGACACCTGGGTGCCAAATGCCACTGAGGACAACAGAAAAGTGGCCATGGAAAGCACAGATGGGTTCTGCACACACGTGGACGCCACCCCCAGCTGGTCTCTCTTGGACACCCCGGGGTCACATTCCGTGGTGGCACCTCACGGTACAGCCAGGACCCCACACAGGACGGTTGCTCGCTGGCATTGGGACCAGACCTGAGAAACATGGTCCACGTCCAAGAGAAGTCCCCTGGGACGCTGTCACAAGAGACGCAGCCCTACCCCACGACCCTCCCAGCTTCGACGCACTTGCAAGGACCTTAAAATAATGCCAGGGCTTTTCACCAACTATCAGATGAGCACCCACTCCCTTCCTCTGGGAGATGGAGCCGAGGATGCGGGGGAGGAATGAGGTCTGTGAGTGCAACCGGGGAACCCGCAGGCTCAGACTTCCTGTTGCACGCTGTCTGCTCAGAGCTCCGCTCTCCGGCGGCTTTTCCAGGGACAGGCGGAAGGACTTCTCTTGAGTGCCTCTGCCCTTCCCAGGCTTGAGCCTTGCGGGCTTCGAATGCATCGGCCCCACCTCCTGGGTCACAGGATTTCTGTGCAGGCCCAGCTCCGAGCTGCACGCCAGTGCTCATGTCCCCTGGCTTTAGCAGTTCCCAGGTGGCCCAGGCCAGGCCTTCCCGTGTCACCATAGGCTTCATCAAGCTTACATAATTAGAGCATTGACGCAATTTTCTACGGCCTAGGAATCACACTGAATTGTTGACACCATGGGAGGTGGCCGAATGCTGCACCTACTCTTTGCCTTTCTCTTGAAGGCACATTATTGAGCAGAAATGCTCGTGGCCCAGGTCCCCACCCTGGCTGGTTCTGAGATCCCTGTGTGCACCCCGCCGGTCGCCATGTGGAAGGTCAGCTCCATTCCCATAGGTGTTGGGGGACGGTAGTCGGCACTGTTGGAAGAGGGGGGGCACAGGTTCTGGGGCTTCCTCCAGGCTCCCAGTCCCCGCAGCGGAGAGGGAGGGGGAGGCCAGTGCGTGCCGCGCATAACCCTGCAGCAGCAAATGGAGCCATCCGGAGAACACCTTGGTGCGGCGCAGGTGAGTAACTGCAAGAGGTCGTTGAAATCATGTTAGGGTGCTACTACCCTTAGCCGTCAAGGGCGCCTAGAATTTCTCATCTAATTTCACATTCAGGTGGACTGATCTGTAATCCAGTTAATATCACGTCTCTGGCCAGGAAATCCTGAACTTTGCACAGTATTCTCTGCAGAAGATCAAGTATTCACCCAAACCGTTCTTCATTCTAAAACCTGTTTCCCGGCCTAAAAACGCTGCCGAGGACAACGCAAGATCCGCTCAGGGCAACACCTTGAAAACAACAGCGGCAGCAACAACACACGCCAGACGCTCACCATTTCCTCTCTCAACAAGGACAGCGAAAAACCACAAAAACTGTCCTGCTGGGGTGAGGCGTCGGGGGCAGGTGGGGGCAGGTGGGGGCAGAGGAGGAGGAGGTGCCGTCTGTGCCCTAGAGAATTTAACCTTGCCCGAACAGAGGTTGGCCTTTGTCCTACCTTCTGGGGGTTGATCTCTAAACCCTTGGACTGTCATGCCTGATAGGAGTGACTTTTCCTTTAGCCTGGGGCCCTTGGGTCACTGCATCGTCTAACGATATGATTGAAGGTAGGGGCTGGCTACATGGGATAGCGCTGGCCATGCTAGAAGGACAACAGTATGCCTAGGGGGCCCCTAGAGAGACTCCGGACACAGGCTCGCTGAGCTCCCCTGGTTGGCCAGACTCCCTGCACATCACATTGTCACACACCACTGCGGTGCAGACGCCGCCGCGGGGAGGAGACGGCACGCTTTCTGCGTGTGGAGAGCGCTCCTGTGAACAAACGGTGTGGCTTCCACATGGAACCCGCCCCAGCCAGCGCTTTCTCCCGATGCGGCAGAGAGGGACTCAGCCGTCCCTCTCATGTGCTCCCCTAAGGCTCAGAACCTGTCCCTGGGGAGCGCTCATCGCACCAATTGTATGGTCTGGTTTGCCTGGTGTCCTGGGCCGTGAGCTCCCGGAGGTGGGGACATGCCCAGGTAATCCGTGAAGCCCCAGGCGCAGCGGAGTGACCCTCACGTAGCTGGGCTTAGCAGGGACCAGTGACCAGTGGGCTGGCTGCCTTCTCCCAAGGCTCTTTCTTCCATCATGGTTCCGCCCCTTTGGGGTGAGGTGCCTACCTGAGAAATTCAGCCTGCGGTCACAGTGCCAAAGGAGATGGGCCATTAATGTGAAGCGCCTGGCACGGGGCCTGGCTGGTACGGCTGCCGCGACACCAATGCGTCCTGGTGCAGGGGACTGCGTGGGGATGGGCGTGGGTAGGCAGGTTTCCATGGCCCCCAACTCTGCTACCATTCATTCATTCATTCATTCACTCACCAGGCTAAGGTAAGGCTGGGTCGAATGAAGAGGGAGCCCAGAGGGTCAGATGAGGCCCTTCTCCATGCCCCAGGGCTGTGGCACACCACGAAATGACTTGCCAAGGCCCCGGCTAGGACGTCCCCCTCTTTTCTGAGGCCCGGAGGGTGGATAGGTCTGAGCAGCTCAGGGAAGAGATTTGCTTCTCTCCTTCCTGTTCCAGCTCCAGTGAGCTGAAGGGAGGATTTTCTGTTCTCAGCAGGTGGTCCTTAAAAGCGCTGAAGACAGCCCACCCTGGGCACATTTAATGAAGGATCTTAGGGTCAAGCTTCTACATCCTTGTGTTGGGTCATCTGCCTGAAGTTTGTCCAGTGACATGGAGACCAGAAAGGAGGCGATGGTGCCTGGTCAGCTTCGGACACCCTCCTCAGCCTGGTTCTGACATCAGGGATGCCACAGCCTTTTAAAGCTGAGGTCAAGTAGCAGTGAGGACAATGGTCACAAAGACACCACTGGCTGTCCGTCCGTCCATCCGTCCACCCATCCATCTATCTGTCTATCCCTTGAAGAAACATTTCTTGAGCACCTATTGTGTTCCTGGCCTCTTGGGACACATTGACTATTAAGACTAAAGTCCTTGGCCTCAGGACTCAGCATATTCTCACCTTTGTCAATTTCATCCACACCCTTATTCCAATGCCACCTCCATGCAGACATGTCACAGACTTCTCCCTCCTGCCCATATGCTTCTCCGAGCTCCGGAGCCTACTTTTCACTGGGTGTCCCAAAGGTCCTTCAAACTCCACCCAGCTTGTGACCGGTCCTCTCCAGGATAAATGACCTGGAGCCCCACCCCCTCCCCGTATCTAACCCACCTATAAGCCTCCTGATACCACCTCCTCAAGGTCTCTTGACTGTCCGCTTCTTTCCAGAACCTCCAAGTCCAACGTCATCTCTAGCCTGGAGGATTAACTGGTCAACCTCACCCGCTTTGGCACTCCCTCAATCCATTCTCCACGCAGCAGCCAAGAGCACTTCTTGAAATGCCAACCTGGTTATGCCACCGCCTCTCAGACCCTCAACGCCTTCCCTCTCCTTGGGGATGAAGCCTGGGCCCCCGGCCCTGTTCCTGAGTGCCCCTCCAACCTGTCCGGTCTGATCCTCACCTCCCTCTCCACCTCCCCGGCCTTCCAGTGCTCCCTCCCCCACATTGGTCCAAGCTCCCCAAATGCTTCTTTGTGCGAAGACTTGGTGGCCAGGTGTGGTTTCTCCTCCATGGGATGGTAAGCTGGGTGAACGCAAGAACCTCATCTGTTTTTACTCATTTGTTTTGATTCCAGCAATGAGCCCAGCGCGTGGTACCTGACGGGGACTCCATGAACAGCTGGTGAGCAAACGGTCACAAAGAGAAACTCGCTAACGGAAGCCGAATAAAAAGAAGGCAGCCTGCACATGGGGGAGTGGGATGCGGTGGGAAGTCAGCTTTTACAGCGGAGGGGCCTTAGAGTGGACATGTTCTCGAAACCGATCACAAGGAAAGGACCCAGGGCCAGAGGGAACAGCATGTGCAAAGACTCAGAGGTAATAAACAGCCTGGTATGGTTGGGGAAGATCTGAGTACTTTCGCGGAGTGGCGGGTAGAGCGTGACACAGGGGGCGAGGGAGGGCTGTCGACGCGCTGAGAAAGGCAGGCTGAGGTCAGCTTACGGAGGGCTCGTGTTCCATGCTGGAGACTTCAGAGTTCATCCCGACCTTCCCAAGGAGCAGATGACCGCTCCCCTCCCAACAGCCCTGCGTGTCCCTCTAACAGATCTCGCTGCACCGGCGTCCAGGTGCCGGTGTTCCTGTCTGTCTCCCCCAGGGGACAGCGCCTCGCACACGCGGGGGCCCCGTCAGGCCTTTCTGAACGCATCAGTGATCCACATGGATGGAACGGACAGAACTGGGACGCCCCAGCCCAGGTATAGATGATAAAGGCCCGGGACAGGAAAATGGCAGAGGGACCGGGAGGAGGAAGCCGTGTGGGTTTTGTTGTTGTTAATCCTCACCCGAGGGTATTTTCCCATTGACTTTCAGACAAAGTGGAAGGGGGGGGGGAGAGAGAGAAACATCCATGTGAGAGAGAAACATCAATTGGTTGCCTCCCACCGGGGCCAGGGATCGAGCCCTTGACCGGGAATTGAACCCGAGACCCTTCCGTCCTCAGGCTGACGCTCTAACTGCTGAGCCAAACTGGCCAGGGTGCCCTGTGGATTTTGAAGGTCCGAATGTGCAGACTGGGGAGAGGGCCCTGGGGAAGGGAGAAGCAGGGGCCAGGGGTGCTTCCAGACCTGGAGGCTGGGTCTGACGCAGCACAGCTGTCCCAGGGAGCACAGCTCGGAGGGAGACTCATTACGGGCAGGTCAGGAGCCAGCGGGTCGGACCACCTGGGTCTGCTACTCCGTGTGGCACCTGCTTGCTGTTGTGTTTGAGAGTCGTCTGCAGAATGGGGACCTCGTAGGTCACCGCGTCAACACATGTCAACGCTCTCCCACGTTTCAGGACCCACGGGTGCAGCCTGGTGCCACGGCGGTGATGTCAGGCCTCGCCAGCTCTCCTAAACGTGGGTTCCACTGAGTGGGGTGAGGTCGGGGGCAGGGCTCCCTGTCACATCCCAGACGTCTCCCACTTGGGCAGGAGAAGGGACACTCCCTTCCCCCTCTGCTGATGTCACGACGGACGTGGAGCATAGGGTGGGAGGCAGGTCTGTAGGTGCGAACCGTCATTCAGTCAGGACGGGAACCCCGACCAGCAAAGAAGCCACAATCACCCCATCAGCCAGGGAGTCGGCCGGCTCCTCCCATTTCCTTGTGCCCTGGCTTCCCGGGTGTCAGTGGTGGCTCTGGGCGAGCTGCAGATGGGGAAGGGGACAGAAGGGAGGACAGGCGCTGACCCAGGGGTCAGGCGGGGCTTCTGTCCTGACACGTGAAGGTGTGCGCCAGGCCGCCCTCTTCTCGGGGCGCAGACCCCTTCCAGGAGGACAAGGAGGTCGGACGATGAGACAGGGAGTTTCCTTCAAGTTCCAACTCTCGAAGATCCTAAGTTTGTTTCCAGTGTGTTGACTATTTCCACTCTGCCAGGGACTCTTCACGACGTCTCCCGGTTTTCTTCTTAAATACAGAGCCTGACACCTCCCCGCCTGCCCCTCTTTTCCTCATAGGACTCCGAGTCACAGGTGAAGAGGGTCAGCAGGTGCCTGCAGGGGAGGAAGCCGCTTCAGCCTGTGAGACTCGTTGGAACGTCCTGTTGTCACAGAGGGAGGGGCACAAGGTTGCCAGGCTGCTCGGAAGGGATGAGAAAGGTGTGTACTTTCAGGAGCTTGTACAGGAGAGGCCCTGCTCTTGGCGCCAGCCGGGGCATTCTGCCTTCTCAGTCCTGCGTGGAGCAGGACAGGCAGGGGGTGGTCCCCGCTTCCCCCGGGGGGCTTGCCCCAGCCTCTCCTAGCTGCCGGTTCTCCACATCTCAGACCGCTGCTCCCGCAGCTAGGAAAACAGATCAGCACCTCCACCCTCTTCCGGGGAGGTAGAGTCTGGGAGCCAGATCCTAGGAAAGGGGGAAGCCAGCAGCATCCCCACCGCTGCTGGTCTCTGCAGGGTCTCAGCTTTTCTTGGAGGCTGTTGCCTTCTGGATCGCAGCTGACTGGCGTCCTGATGACGTGGCAGGGTAGTGGCAGTCCGATGTGACTGGCCCGTGCGTGTGTCGCTGCTGCGGGGCGGTCTCCTGGCCTGTCTGCGGGTCTCCTGCGCTCCACAGCACCCAGGCGGAAGGCTGAGAGCCGTCTGCAGGGGCTCTGACGTCCACACACCATCTGGGGTGAGCCAGGGTTTGTTTCTGTGTCAGGGCTCACCTCTGGCCCCTGCGCTCCAATGGAGGACAACGGGAGCGTGTTATCCCTGGCCCTCAGAGCCAGGGTGGGATGTCCCCCCGGGCCTGGGCGCAGGGGAGCTGTCTTCCTGGGGCCCGCAGACCTATCAGAGGGCTCGCTGGGCCAACAGCAGAGGGCAAGGCAGGAAAAGCAGGGCCCAGGTTCGGTCCTCTGCACAAAGAGGGCGGAGATGGAGGAGTCACAGGCTCTCCTGGGCCGGCCGAGTCCGCGAGGCTCCGAGTCCTTCCTGGCGGCCCAGCCGGGGGACGGCTTGGCTCTGAGCTCACACACAGGCTGGGCACCCACCACCTTTCCAAAGTTTTTAGTCTTCAAACGCAGGCGGCTCCCTCTTGCTTTACGGTGTTCCTCCATGCGGTTTCCTTTACCCAGAACATGGGGCCCACCTCTCCTGACATTTTACATGGCTGCCACGTCCTTTTTTCTTAAAAGGCCCTCTTCTCCTAGCCTCGCTGGGACCACTCGCTGGGTCTTCCTCCTGGCTCCTGGCTGCTGCTCCCCAGGCTCCTTGCCAGTCCCCTTTCACTTGGACAGCCAAACACTGGGGAGCCCACGGCCAACCTGCACCCTCCCCGCTTCCTGCCTCTCCCAGGGGTGATCGCGTTTACGCCCACGACATTAAATCCCATCTCTGAGCGGAGGGATCCCAAAAGTTACGTCCATTCTGGACCTCTCCTTTCCGCAGGCGTTCAAACCCAACCGCACACTTGGCGACTCTGATAAGGCTACCTACCGAAACATGACCCAAACCAGACCCCGGAGTCCCCTGTCTCCCAAACTCGCGTCTTAAACCCCGCGGCCTCAGGAGATGGTCCACTGAACCCCCGCTGTGCAAGCCCCGCCTCTAGGCACGGCCCACCCTCCTGTGCTCATCCTCCACGTTCAAGTCACCAGGAGGACCCTCCCTCCCTCCCTCCAAACGTCCCCACTGCCTCGGGACGCTTCACGACCAGCCTCCTTGGAGCTGCCGTCAGCTCTCGCCTGCGCGGATGCAGGAGTGGCCGTGGTCTGCGGCCGCCGCGGGCTTGGAGACATACACCCGAGTATGTCCACTTCACATGCTCAGACCCTGCCGTGGCCCCACGGTCCTCAGGATCGAACCTCAGCTCCACGCCTTGGCGGATGGGGCCCACGGGACCCCTTCTTCGCTGTGCCTTCCCCGACCGTCTCCTCGGCTCCTTCGCACCAGGCTCCTTCCCTCCCCGGGGGCTTTGTTCTCGGTGTGCCCTCTGCCTGGAATGTTCTTCCGTGACCACGAGCTCAGCCTGGCTGGCTCCTTCCTGTCTCATTGTCTTCCCATAGAGGCCTCCTCTGATCCCTCCCCCCCCCCCCGACCTAAGGTAGCCACCCTGGCACCCTCTACCAGGCCACCCACTTGTGGTGCCCTGACGTCTTCCTCTGTGGCCTGTCCCCACGAGAATAAAGGTCCTGGAGCCGAGTGCGGTGCCTGACGAATGGACGACGGAAGAACCAACGTCCGAGGGGAAGGAGACTGCTGAGGGCGTGTGATATGATTTGGGCTGAACGAGGGTGGTGGCAGAGGGGATGGAGAGAAGTGGAGAATTAGGGAGACCAAAGCCCTGGGATGGTGGCAGGAGGCGGGGGAGGGAGCGAGCAGGGGTTTGGGGGATGATGCCGTCTTCCGGGTGGGACTGTGCACTGAGGTGGGGTGTGTGGTAGGAGATGTCGGGTCCTAGGGCCAACAGGAAAGCACGTGTACGTCCCAGCTGGGACACGTGGACTCACCCAAGAGAAATCTGAGCAGAGATGTCCTGGGGCAGTCAGACGGGGGCTCTGGGTTTGAGAAGGTACAGAGGAGGGGACACCAGGCACCTGCACCCCCAACACAAAGGTGGAGAGCCCCGGGCGGTGATGAGTCCTCAGGGAGGGTGGGTGGAGGGAGCAGAGTGGCCCAGGAGAAGCTCCCCATGGCCCGCTTGGCACTCCCTGGACTTGGGGACTGTCAGCACCTCTGACCTGGTTGCGCACCCCCTTCCCCTTGTGAAGCCCTTGGATTCCAGGCTCTGCGACGCCACCCTCTCCTGTGTCCCTCCGACTCCTGGGGCTGCTCCTGCTCAGTCTCCATCACTGCCTCCTCCTTCTGGAATGTTCTGTTCATGTCCATGTAGCCAGCTCTCTCCCGGGCCACTCTTTTCTCCCCCTGCCTCAGGGTGTGACCTTATTTGGAAATGGGGTCTTCGTAATTCATTAGCTACGAGGGTTCGAGCTGGCCTCATCCAGTGACTGGTGGCCTTGTAGAAGAGAACACGGAGACTCAGAGACACAACAGAGGGAGGCAGAGCCTGCAGGCATGTTGCCACCAGCCGAGGAAGGTCAAGGCCTGCCCGTAGCTGCCAGGAGCTGGAAGGGGCCAGAAGGATGCTCCCCTAGAGGCTTCAGAGGAGTGAGGCCCTGCCGACACCTTGATTTTGGACTCCCGCCTCTAGAGATGCGAGAGAACACATTTCTGAACCCTGCAGTGTGTGGTCCTTTGTGGTAGCGGCCCTAGGAAACAGGCGAAGGTCGAGGTCAAGTTGGTGGGTATCGACCACAAGAGGGTCTGAGCCTCCTGCCTACACCTCAAGGGGAGCCACCTGACCCCCAGGCGGCCCAGGAGCCGCCAGCAAGAGCAGCCCCATCTGCCCAGCTGCGGGGCTCCCCTCACGGCGGTCACTCGGCTTCCTGCCTCCACGGCCCCTGCAGACACTGAATCTGGGCCGTGGTGCCACTCCTCTGCAGGGCACCGCTTGTCACTGCTGCCAGGAGGCGGTGAGGCCAGCCCCGAGGTGACCACTCCCTGCCACACAGAGTAGCTCCCAACAGATCCATGTGGCGTGGCCCCAGCTGCACACGGCATGAGATGGCTTCCCAGGGGCCCCTCGGTCCTGGCTAAGGAGGGCTGAGGACGGACGCCACCCCCAGGCTGCAACGTGGCCCCCAGAGCGCAGAGGAGCTGCTCAGCAGGAGGAAGCCTGGGCTGTGGGCACGGCCGGGCTGGGCGGGGCAGCTCAGGGAGGAGGCCCGCCTGCCCTTCCAGTCCCCAGTACAAGCCTGGGTCAGACAGCTGCTTCCCCGGCCGCCTTGCCTCCTAGGTCACCGCTGTGCCAAGCAGCACCCAGAGACCCCCCAGGTACCGGCCTCAGGGTGCCCCAGGCCCAGGGCAGGTGACTGCTGGAAGGCTCTGGGCAGCGCCTCCTTCCTGCTGACAGGGAGGCCCCCCTGTCACTGCTTCTCCCACTTCGCCCCCAAAGTGCTCCCAGAGGCAGAAGAGGGTGGGCCCTCAGCTTGGACTGAGGGTACAATTCCAGGCAGCTCTCCAAAGTCAAGACTATTCAATGATGCTGTGTCTTATCTTAAAAACGCTTGTGAATTTTATATTCTACTCCATAAAACAAAGTGTATTTGTTTTGGTGGAACAGTGACATTTTAAACGACTTACAACCAACTTACTTAACCGTTGTCCTCCCCCCTTCATCCTCTGGTCAAAGGGATGCCCTTGGAATTTGTCCCCGGGTTCTGCCGGGTCTCCCATGTGGACAGCTGACGACTGGAGAGGGTGACTGGGAGGTGGGTGCGCAGGTCTGCAGGAGGGAGGGAGCCAGGAGGAGCCAGCACAGTTACCTCCACAGAACCCCCAGGTGTCACCACGGGAGGGAGAAGGCACCCGGAAGCTTCCCTGGGGCCCGTCTCACAGCTGGAATGTCCTCTCCTGTGTCCTCTCCTCACCAGTGCTCTTGGCTCCTGGTGGGTGGAGGCTGCTATGAGAAAGCAGGCTGCAGGGGTGAGGCCTGCAGGACCAGGTCACATGCCTGCGACAGGCCAGGCGGCTTGGAGCTGGGGGTGGGGGCAGGCAGAGCTCGGAACCACCCCAGCCACACGCCTTTCCTCTGTTAGCACAGAGGGCTGGGTCAGACCAGAAGACCAAGCAGGGAGGCCAAATCTGCTTTTCCTTCTCTTCACCTCCTCAGAGGGGAGTAAGACTCAGTCTTCCAGGACATCTAACCTGGAGCCAGGCTGCCCAGAGGTCAGCCACCGAATCACCTCCTCGGGCCCGGGTGAGCTGGGGGCAGGCACCTGTATGATGAGGTGTGAGCTCCAGGCCCCGTTCTCCCCTCTGCCTGAGCTGATAAGGTCCTTCCCAGACCCCGAGGGTCAGCAGCAGCCCTTGCCCAGGTAGCCCATTGGCTGAAGCCAAGAAAGCTGTATCCACACCTCACTCCAATCCTCTCACCCAGGCAGGAGGCTCAGCTGCCCAAGAAGCAATTGGAAATAGAGTCTAAGGATAAGAGGCTTAGCTGGGTTCTGAGATGGGGACCAGTGGGGTGGGGGCGGGGCTGGGGGACCCTGGCTCCTCTGATCCTGGCCCTGGAGTGAATCAGATGGCTACAAGGGAAAGAAGAGGGTGCACAGAAGTTCCACTCACCTTCTCTTCCAGGGACAGGGGTCAGTGAAAGCTGCCCTCAGCCAGACGTGGGCCTGCCCCACCCCTCAGCTCTAGAGCCTGGGCTCCTAAGCCCAGCGTGGACCGCCTGGGCTTATTCTCTTTGCAAACACTGGCACAGGCAAGGCGGGCAAACACACGTCTTCTCTGCACTCAGCACAGCCCTGGCTCTTTGTATCCACAGGACCCACAGCAGGCAGAAGTGACATTTCCCAGAGTCCCTCCCCACCCCGACTCCAGGGTAAAGTAAACCCTGCTGCCTGTCTGCCTCTGTCCCTAAATGCACCCTGGCCTGCCCCAGACCACCGGGGGTCCTGGTGCAAACGGCCTGGGAAATCTGTTCTGCAGCTGGACCTTTGGGAGAAGAAACGGCGAGGGTGGTAGTCCCCGAGGGCCTGGTGTTGCTGCCCCCTTTCCTCGGTGCTCCTGCCTGGCTGATGCCTGCTCAGGTTTGAGGATCACTTCCTCCTGAAGCCTTCCTGACCACTGGGCTGGATTAAGCTCTTTTCAAGTGTCCCCTGTATGTGTCCATTCATTCACACTGCATTCACCACACAAAAGTACTGGGGTCCGCAACTGCATGCCTGCCTGTGCTGGGCAGTGGGGATTCTTGCAGACGGGGCCGATGTCCCCTAGAGCTCACACTGGGCGTGGGAGAAGGGGGGAGAAGTCCTCTGGGTCTGGGGGAGACACTGTAGCTCCTGGGACCAGGAGGGCTGAGCTACCCAAGGTCGGCCTGGAACCGGGTAGATGGCGGCGGAGCCAGAGCCTCCTCTTCCCTCCATTTCTATGCTCGGTCTCCTCCAGGTTGGCAGCACCCAGCTGAGATTTGGGGGTGTGTGGCATTCCTGCGCTAAGCCTTTCCCCAGGGAGGATCGCCCCCCCACCGGGCTGGCTGCTCAGACAAAGGCTATGCCCAGAGACAAAGGCTGCGCCACGGCTGCTGCGCGCGCGCTAGGATTCTCTGCGCATTGCCCCCCCTCCCACCCCGTCATTACTCTGGCAAACAAAGCCACTTAAAATAAAATCAAATGAAGGCAGAAATTCTCTTCCCACCCCCCCACCCCGCCTCTGGGATGGGAGTGGGGGGCAAAGAGCGCCCCTAGGATTGAGAGCCGGGTTTCTGATAGAGGGACTCAACCGCTGGCAGCCGGGAGGAGCGCGCGCGGCTGTGCACGTCACTGCCTATCCCCAGGGCTGGAAGGCTGGCCGTGCCTCCGCGCGGGCCTTGCCGCAGTCCAGTCCGGGCGGGCGTGGGCGCAGCTGCCAGCCGCTTCGCGAAGGCCCTGCATTGCAGCTGCGCGGGGCGGGTGTGCATGCGTGTGTGTGCGCGTGCGTGTGCATGTGTGTGTGCCTGCGCGCGCGCGTACGCACACTGCCTCCCCGCCGTCGCGTCCCAGTTTGCTCTTTGCTGCAGTCCCTCGCCCCCGCCCCTTCCCACTGCCACTCCCCCTGCTCCCCGGGGCAGCCGCGCGTCTCCACCTCCCAGCGACTTTCCTGGAGAATTTGCTCAGCAACCGTGGGGGCAGGAGGGGCTGAGGAAGGGCGCTGCAGAGACTGGAGAGGAGGGGAGAGGACAGGAGAGGATGGCTTCTGATAGGTTCGATAGGTTCCATAGGTTCCTTGCAGCATCGTCCCTCGTCCCGACGCAAAGTTCACTGCCAGGCCACAGGGTTAGCCAGAAGGCCAGGGACCCCACCCCCCAGGGCTGTCCCAGCTGTCCCCTTTGTCCCTGGCGCTGCGCTGCGGGTCCATTCCATCCCCCACACTGTTATTATTTATCAGGCTGGTGAAAGGCTGGGAAAAGGATCCTTGGGTGGATAAATCACTTGTATTCATTCGTTCAGGGAAAAAAGGAGGAGATTTCATTCCTCTCCCACTGCAGGGCAGGGTCTCCCGGTCCCTCTGCCCTGGCCATCCTTTCCTTCTCATTACTTGAAGGGACACCTGGCCAAGACCAAAGGGCAAGGGAAGCACCCCAATCTGCTCTCTCTCTCCGTGCCACGCCCCCTCCCGAATGACTGCCATCTCTCCTGTGTATTCTGCCAGGGGCTGCGGGATGCTTATTTCCACTGGAGGCCTGCTGGAGGACACAGCTCTGAGTCCCTGGGGAGGGGGTTGCTGGAGAGCAGGTGTCCAGCACGGCAGCAGGCTCATTGCCCAAGGGACCTGGTATGGCTGAGGACTCAGGGCTGTGTCGCCATGAAGCAGTTCAGGTGGCTTCCCTTCCCCATGGCCTCGATCACAGCATCCTCCCCTGCCGGCAGCCTCCTGGTACAGCTTGCTCTCAGCTTCCAGGAGGTCGGCTGATGTTTCCTGTGCTCCAAGGCACTGCCTGGCTAAGATTTGGCTCTCCGAACGGCTCCATCTCCCAGGCAGGTCCTACACTGGTCCCAACATCCTACAGTCCACCCTGGGGAGGTGCCCTGGTCACTCAGGGAGAGCCAGGGCTCTGCAGAGTTCCCTGCTCTGTTTCCCATATGTTCTGCAAAACTGAAATGGGATTTCCTGAACAGGAGCCCCTGGTCACCCTGCCCTTCTCTGTTACATCCTGCTGGTCATCCTCAAAGCTCCGGCTGGCTCCAGCCTTAGCCAGGGTAGCTGCCAAGTCTGGCCTGGTGCTCCCAGGCAGCCACTGCCAGGGTGCTGATGCCTGCTGACCCAAAGCCACCTCTCAGAAGAGCTCAGAAGGCTCAGCGGCCAGGGCAGCTGCCAGGCACCCTGTCATTGCTGGGGCCGGGACTGGGATGAGGCTGAGGGTTGCACGCTGGGTGGTTCAGAAAAGTTGGCCAGGGCGTGTACTCAAGCCCAGAAGTCCTCCAGCAGCCAGCAGTCAGGGGAGTTTGAGGCGAGAAGGCCAAGGGTGCTGTGGACAGGGGAGGGTGCTTCACAACTGACCCCTGCAGAGGGCCCAGGGTCCGCTTAGCCAAGACCCAATGCCTCAAGCTGGAGAGGTCTCCAGCGAGGTACCCCACACCCTGGCACCTCTGTGGGCTTTCCTGATTCTGAGGGCATGTACACCCATCCTTCCCACTCTGTCCCGGTGCAGAGACTATCAGCCCAGCACCCCAGGCCAACCCGGGGCTTCTAGGCATGTCCATGCCCAGAAGGGCAACCTCTGACCTTACTGTCCCCTGCCCATCTTTGGCAACTTTTCTGTGCACAGGCCCTGGTGCTACCAGTCACCAAGCTCATGGACAAGGCCAGCAGCTCTCAGAGCCCTGTCCTTGGCCAGCAGGTCCTGCCTCCTCCCTTGCAGCCTCGTGGGGCTCCCTGGAGCTCCCCCCTCAGCCATGATCATAATCCTTGGCTTACTGGAGATGCTCTCCAGGGCAGGGGCTAATGTCAAACCAGCCTAGAAGCAGGGGCTGACGGGTATTTGAGGGCTTCCATGAGAAGGCTGGCTTGTTATCACTAAGAGACAGAGGCATTTAACACACAGGTTAACACACAACCTTGCAGTCCAGGCCTTGGAACCTGCAGGAAGCCCAGCCTGAGCGCCTCAAGCAGCCTCCCATTTAGTCTGTGAGAGGCTTGGGGTTTGATGATGGCCTCCAGGAGCTTCGAGGACATCCTGGAAACAGCCCTGGGGGCAGCAGGGGTGCTTGGACCCTCCTGCGTGGGGTCTGTCAAGAGAAGGGCCTCTCAGCAATCTGGGGGCTTGTCCGGCCACTCAGATCCCCTGCCTAGAGTGACAGCTGCAGGCCCAAGCTCACTCTGTCCCAGGGAGACACCCAGGTGAGGGCAGAGACCCAGTCGATCCCCCTGGGGTGGAGACTTGCACCGTTCCCACCCGCTCTGATCAGGAACATGGAAACCTGGACACGTCCTCCTGTGTCACCCCTTGTCCTCAAGTGTCCCTCTCCCACAGAGTTTGGCAAGGTGACCCGAGCGCTGCTCTTACCGTCTAGTGACAGCCAGTCATGCTGGGAGGAAGGGAGTGTGGGCAGGGCCCGAGCTTTGTACTCAAACACCACTGAGTTGGAGATGATCTGGTTGTTGAAGGCAACTTGTAGGGTCACGAGACCAGTGTCATGGGCTGAAAGCAAAAGAAAGAGAGGTCAGGATGGGTGGGCACCCTGCAGCCTGGTGGGCCACCAAGGACCTGGAGGGCCCCTCCCTAGGGTAATCCCAGCCGGCGCCTGCTCATCCCTGGAGGCCCCAAGGCCATGCTGCTTCTCCCAGGAACCCTCTCTGGACCCCAGACTCAGCCAGGTACCGGGATCATTCCACACCCCGGATTGTAATGGTCTCTCTGCTCCTCTGCTCCCTGGTGAGTGCAGGGACTGGGAGCTCAGCGCAGACTTGCTGAATGAAAGAATGAATGAGTGAGGGAGTGAATGCCCGCCCCCCCCTCCCCGCCCCTTGGTGGATGACTTCTCCGGTCCCATTCACCCTGCGCAGGGCTCAGACTCCTTTGCGGTTATTTCTGTTTCCCCTTTTCCTATAAGCTTGTCCTGACTCACTGAGCACGGCCTTCTATGTATTTTTAGTTCTGCCTCCCGGGGAGAGCAAGAGCTTCTGGGCCCAGTGGTGCTGAGCCGGGGGTGCTGGCACGATGCTCCCTCCAGCGCCTGGGAAGTAAGCTCGGGGAGGCAGGCCCGTGCGGGTCTCCCGAGCTGCTCTGGCCCCACAGAGGCTCAGTGAGAGAGGCGAGCCGGCCCCGGAGGAGCCCCGCTTCATTCTGGGGTTGAGGCTGCTGCTGCGAGTTCCTGGTGCTACCTTAGGGGCTGTGCCCACCGAGACGGCCTGGAGGCCAGTGGTGGGTGTGCAGGCGGGCTGCCCGGCCCGCCAGGCCCTGTCCCCTGGGAGGCGTCGGGCTCTGTGCTCCTGTCCTGCTTTTCTGGAACGGCGGATGCCAGTGCCCAGGGCCTCCCAGGACAGACTTCCAGGAGGACGCACACGGGGATCGTGTTACTGTTTGCCCTGCTGGGTTTCAGAAGCTCACAGACGGAGGAAGCCGTCCAAGTCAGCTGCTCCCCAGGGCTGAGGAAGGCTCCACTTCCCTCTGAGGCCGGTCCTGGACACCTCACTTCCCGTGGGGACGCCAGCGCACTGACCCATGGCCTCTGTCCATCCCAGGCGGGAGTACTGTGCCATCGTCCCCGGAGCAGGTCTTCAGGATGTCCCTGCCCGAGGATGACCAACTGGCTCCAGGGTGGGTGCGGGTCCCCTAGGGCCTCCCGCGGAGCCTCTCTGGGTAGGGATCTCTGGCCAAGTCCAGAACCTCGGGAGCTCTGACAGCGTCCCCAGGCAGATCTCCAAGCTTGTGGTCCCTGGCCTGCTCTGGAGAGCAGCCTGATTTACCACCAGGAAGGAAGGATGGTCAACATACACCCCGTCTGAGCCTGCCCAGCTCTGTTGCTCGTCGCGAGCCTCCTGTCCAGCCGGCCTCCGGGGAGCTCAAGGCTTCTCTGTACCAGGTGTCCCCGCGGAGGGCACCTCTCGACTGCTGCTCTTCCTCCACTGTCTCCTGGCGTTTGCCCACCCTGTGTGGCGCTGGCATGGTGGCAGTCAATGGCACCCTTCCTTCCCCAGAGAGACGAATGGAGAGGACCCATGGGGACTCCCGGGTCCCAGCCCAGCTGCCGGCTCATGCAGGCCCACCACACAGGATGCTTCCTTGACACGCTCTCCCTCCCCGAGTCAGTCCGCCAGCGAGTCCCAGGTCCATCCACTTCCGTCCATCTCCATGGCCACCACACTGGCCAAGCTGCCATCATTTCTTGCTCAGACTCCAGCATGAGCCTCTGCCGAGGACAACCTCAGCTCACCCGAGACCTGTGCCTGCCGGGATGGTGTCGGGGGCATGTGCATCGCCCGGGGGCCTCCTCCTTCAGCCAGGAGAGGTCACCCGTCGGCAGCCTCCTGTGGTTCCCCTGCTGTCCTCGCTCCCTACGATCCACTCTCCCACATACCCAGAGTCATCTTTAAAATTTTTTTTTTCCTTATCGATTTTAGAAAGAGAGAAAATGAAAGGGAGAGAGAGATCAGAACATCGATGAGGGAGAACATCGACTGGCCGCCTCCTGCACGCCCCCCACTGGGGATCGGGCCCACAACCTGGGCACGTGCCCTGACCGGGAATCGAACCGGCGACCTCTTGGTGCAGGGTCGACGCTCAACCACTGAGCCACACCGGCCAGACCCCAGAGTCATCCTTTAAAGACAGTTTACATCAAGTCTCTCCCCACTTAAAACGAATGGCTTCCCAGTGCGAGTGAAACCGATCCAAACTCCTTCCCGTGACAGGAGGAGGGACACACTTCGGTCCCCGCTGTCTGCTCCAACCTGGCCATGTTCCACTCCCCCCACCTTTATATTTCTCCAACTTGCCAAGCCTCTGCCTGCCTCAGGGCCTTTGCACTTCCTCTGCCCTCTGCCTGGATGCTTTCCCCCACTCTTCCCATCACTCGCTCCACTTCAGCATCCAGGTTCCAGCTTCAAGCCCCAGCTGAGGCCACCCCTCCTCCGTCTCTTCACAGGAACTGCCCTCTGCCCAAGTTCCTTGACCACGGTACCATGTTTTCAGTGTCCTGTGATCTTGGTTCTTTCTTCGTTCCCTCGTTTGTTTCTTTCGTCTCCTGCAGCAGAATGTAAGTTCTGAGAGAGCTGGGACTGGGTCTGTCCTGACCTCCTCCTTGTGCCCAGGGCCAAAGTCAGTGCCAGGCATGTTGTGGCCACTCCATAACTGCGGAAGGAATCGCTCCAGAACACGGTGCTTTCGCTCACGTTTTGAATTTCGTCGTTTGCCTTTTGGTGACTTTCCCGGGGCCCCAAAGCAAAGTCTTCCTGGTGGTGGCTCCTCTCTCTTCTCCTGAGCCTGGCTGCCTCTCCTCAGTCCCAAGTCCTCCGTCACCCTTCACGGGGCCCTGACCTGCCTGTCTCCCTCCCGGCCTTGGAGCTCTGCGGGAACCTGGTCGGAGACAGATCCCTGCCTGTGAGCCCTCTTCGCCTGGCGGCGGCGGTGGGGCGGCTCAGAGGAACCGCGTTCTTGGTCAGGGTTGAATCTCCTCCCCCATTTTGCTTGGGCAGGTGTGCCAGGCTGATGGGTAGCGGTCATTTGTGCTCCCTGTGCCCCTCCCCCACTCACTCCGGTGCCCGTCTTCCCAGGGCAGTCCAGCCCAAAAGGTGGCCGGCCCGTGCTCAGCGGCCTCTGAGCCTTCGTTTCAGTGAGGCTGGTTGGGCTCTGCCGTCAAATGTTCCTCCTTCGAGTTCAGCACTAGCTTCCTCAAGTCCTTCGGGGGCCGAGGGACGACCCCTTCAGCAGCCAGCACCATCCCTCACCGTCAGGGTTGGGGTTAACGCTGGGGTCTGTGCTTTGCTCCGCTCCAGGCACCTACCCAGCCCCTGGCAGACTATTTGATGAATGAATGAATGAGTGGAGTGAATGAAGGAATACATCCAGAGCTGTCTCACAGAGTGGCATGTTTCAAGTCGGGCCCCAAAGCGAGATGTCCCAAGGGGACCCGTTTGTGGGTGGCTGTAAAAGAACAGTGCCCTGGCAGCGGGCGCAGCTCCCGGTCTGCCGTGGAGGCGGTGGCCCTCGTCCCCTGGCATCCACTGGTCCGAGATGCAGTCTGTTAGAAGAGTCTGACTGACGGTGGCCGGGGCAGAGTCTGCCAGCCAGCTCTGGGGCCTGGGACACGCTCTGGGACCAAGAGGATGGCCTGCTGAGACCCGGTGGCCCAGGTGCTGTCTCCCACAGCCCCGCGGGAAGCAGGGGCGAAGGCCTCGCTGGGGGAGCAGCGTGCGGGCCAGGTGCTCCGGGGCCCGTCCCTCACCTTGTACTCTCACCCACCTGGCAGGTTTTTAAAGAGGCCCAGAGACGTCACCACTGAGCCGGTCACACAGACGGTGACGGGCTGAGCCGGGCTGCACTGCAGTGTGACTGACCCAGCCCCCAGGGTTTGCCAGGTCCTGGCCTGGGGCACCATCCAGAGGGCACGCTAAGGCCAGTTTTTTTTTTTTTGCAGGGTCAGATAACTTAGGACAGGCAAGGTCTGGGTTCTTAGCCAGGCAAGAACCAGGTATAGGAAGTGGCGTCTATTTATAGGCCCGGCGAGTCCTGTTCCCGCAGCAGGTGATAAGTGGACAGCTTAATAACAGGCTGCCCTCTCCCCGAACCCCGCGGCAGGGGTGGGGGTGCACTGGCCACACAGCCCCCAGCTGGGACAGGCTGGCCCAGCCCCCGGCATTCGATGGCGGTGATCCAGGGGGCAGGGCTGCCAGGAGCAAGGGGCTGAGTGGGTCCCCCAGAGCAAGCCAGGCAGCCGGTGGGGGCAGGGCCGGCAGGGCCACCAGCCCAAGCTCCCTGGGATGTGTGTGGTGAAGGAGGTGCTGAATCCAGGTGGAGGCTGAGCATGGGAGCCCAGCTCTGGAGCCTTCTGCAAGGAGACGGAGTGAGAGAAGGCAGAACCTTCCCGGTGAGCTCAGGAGCCCAGGCTGGGGGGATGGCGAAGTCTCTGGAGGCAGACAAGGTGCGGGCTGGATCAGCCCACGTGGAAACTGGCACCCGGCACCAGCTAGCTCTGCTGCTGCCCTGGGACCCCACCCCCACTTCTCCCGGTCCACAGCCCTGCGCGGAGAGCGCTCTCTCTCCTTTGTAAGCCCCCGGCTTCAGAGCATATGGGTGGGACCCTCCGCCCTTGCCACCCTACCTCCCTGTCTGTGTCTCTGTTCATTGCCTGGGCAAGCTGGACAGTCATTCCTGGGGCTCCTGGTGGGTGCGAGGGGCCAGCCGAGGGGCGGTCCCAGCACCAGGGGACGGAGAGCACGAGCTCCAGAAGGACTCCAGCACGAACAACGTGCTCCTTGTGCCGTGCCAGGCACTCTGCCAGCCTGGGGAGACTGGGTGACCGAGAAAGATAAACCCTGCCCACACGGAGCTGCCAGGCCACTGGGAGGTCGTCAAGGATGAGTGGTCAGACAGGGCCACCACGCTACGTGACTCCGACGAAGCCCTGAGGGTCAGCACGCGGGGCTCCCGTCCTGAACCCCGAGGCAGATCCCGGGCAGCGCCCTCTCCTGGGCACAGGGTGGGGCTTCGTCAGATCTCCAGGGCTTTGTGTGGGTTGTTCTTAGTTTGATGTTCCCCTCCCCCACCAGGCCTTCTCCATCCCTCTCAGACCTGCTCTGCGCCCCAGGGGGGCTGACCCTGTGGACCCCGAGGCTTGGGCCAGGGGGCACCTGGGCAGGAGAGAGGTCTGCCTTGCTGCGAGGTGGCCTCTGACCCCACGCAGCTGCTGTGGGGCCCTTCCACCCGCCCAGGTCGGGGGAGGTTAGAGCTTCCTGTGGTGGCCGGTCCTGGGTGTACCCGTTCCCCACGAAGCCCCTCATCCCTTGTCATCCCCGCCAGGTGTGCCTGTCCCTGTCCTGTCCATACGGGGTCCGTGAGCCAGAACAGACGATACTGTCATAGCCGATCCTGGACCCGCTTCCTCACGGCGGAGGAGGGTGAGGCGGGAGGATGCCCACCGCTCAGGCCCCCGGGCCCAGGCCGCTCACCTGGGCAGTAGCAGCGCAGCACGCCGGGCTGAATCAGGGACGCAGGCACTGAGATCTGGTCGAACAGGCAGCTGTAGTTATTGCTGGCTTCTTGCCACGGGCCTGTGATGAGAACCTTCACTCCTCCCTGGAGGGGACAGAGGCAGGATGAGGGTCAGACACCGAGGTGGGGTGGGGGGCACGAGGGACGCAGGCCTCTGGGGGGAAGCCCTGGCTTTTGAGAACCACTGTTTCAGGATCACCCTGGTCCTTCGGGGTCCCCAGATGCCTCCCTCAGCTGGCATCCAGCACGGGGGAGGGGGGAAGTTCTGACCTCTGACCCCCTCCTGTGTAATTTTCGGTTCCAGGCAGAAGGAACAGAGTTTTTCAAACCCTTTCAGCCCTGAAGCACCTGAGAACTGGCCAGGCGGGGCCCCTAGAGGGAAGTGGGAGAGGAAGGGGCTTTGTCTGTCATTTGCTTGTGGACGGACGGAGAGGGCCTCAGGTTTGGAAATGAGGCCTGAGCATCTTAGTGTCGCCGCAGAGACTGGACGTCCTGGGGAGGGGGGATGAGAGGAGACCCAGGATCCCCAGGGTGTGTTGGGGATAGCCACGGAGGGGGCAGGGAACGGGGGTGGATGAAGAAGGCAAAGAGAAAGATGGCAGGAACAGAAAACAGGGGTGCCCTGGGCTGGAGAGGGGCTTAGAGCTGGGCTGGGAACAGGGTGGGTCTCAGCAGATGCCTCTGTGCTGAGCCCCCGAGGGCACTTGTTTGGGCTGCCATCCACCCAGCCACGCGGCCCTCACTGCACACAACGGTACAGGCGGGCACTGCCACGCGGGCAGCCTGGCTGGGCTGCAGCTGCTCCCACGGGGTGGGGGTGGGAGCTGGGCTGGGAAAGGGGGGGTGGGGAGAGGGCTTGCACCGTGTCACGTGTGATGTGGGCAATGAATGGCAGGTACTCTATCAGGGCTCCGACTGCCAAGGGGAAGGCCCAGTTAGGGCGTGGGGGCGGCTGTCCCAGGTAGGGGGACAGAGAGCAGGGGTGCTGGCCTCTCTGGCTCTCCTTGGGTGGGCCCACCACCAGGCTCCATTCACCCTTCCCAGCGGGGGACCAAGAGCTGCCCGGGACAGGGTGGAGAGTGCCACCTAGTGCCTGGGCTGGAGAAGGCCCAAAGGCACCCCTACTGGAGTCTGGCGCGGTGGAGGGGGTGAGGAGTGTGGGACCCAGGGCCCTCCTTCCCCCACCTCTTCAGGCCACAGAGGTCAGACCCCAGGTCTCCTGCTGCTGCCCCAGGTCAGCGAGACACTCTCCTCTGCTCAGTCACTCGTTCCCTGGAGGGACGCCCAGACTCAACACGGGGCTTGTTCCTGAGGCTCCCACCATGGTCCTGGGACCCAGACCTGGCCCCCGATGGCTTTGGGCATCAGCAGCAGGAGGGGTGCTTCGAGGGATGAGGTGGAGGGGACTCCCATAGTCTGGCGCAGGACAGAAGGCTCCACTATGGAAGGACTCTCCCAGGCTGGAAGGCACACCTCTGTGCCCTTAGGGGGGGCTCCCTCTGGGCTAGCTTCGGAGAAGTCATTTTATATTAGACAACCAAAGTGTGGAGGGCAGTGGAGAGAGCACAGGACAGGAGCCAAAAGCAGGAGGCCTGCCCCTGTCCCTCAGTGGCTGTGTGTTCTCAGGCAAGTGGCCCAGCCTCTCTGGTGACATCTGATCTCTAGGGGGCCCTCTGGCCTTACATTCCGCTGTTCTGATATGTGGCTCCACAGGGAGATTTGGACTCCGTCGGAGTGGCGGGGCTGGGAGCGGGTGCCAGGCTGGGAAGGCTGCCCCAGACCCAGGCAGAACCTGGGAGAACTCGAGGCCAGCTCAGGGCACCCTCCTCCCTGGCTCCTGGGAAATAGAAGGGCAGCGGCTTGAAAAGGCCACGGACAGTCACCACGTTTAAAAAAAAGGAAAAGAAAAAGAATGCCAATCAATGGCTGCCAGCACGAAGCCAGGGCTGCTGAGAGGAAGAAAGGGCTGCGGAGATGAGTGCACAACAGCGGGACCTTCTCCATGGAAACCGCCGCCGGACGGGCTCAGCATCCATCAGGTTCCATGGCAACGCTCGCCTGGCTGCGGGAACCGATGTGCTGCAGGCACCTGAAGGCTCTAACTGCAGCCTCCCCTGCCTGGTGCCGCAGGAGTGGCAGTGAAAGATGACGCAGAGGGCTTGGGGGAGGGGAGGGAGCGGCAAATGCCATCTGAGGTCGCTGTTTCCTGGGAGTCCTGAGATAAAGGACCCAGCTTTCCGATGCACCTAGGGCAGATCTGGGGGCACAGGGGCACCTCCCGTGTGTGCGTGTGTGTGTGTGTGTGTGTGTGTGTGTGTGTGTCGGTGACCAGCCGCAGCTGGAGGTGAAGAGGTGAACAGAACACAGAAGTGGGAGCTGCCTGGGGGACGGCTGGGGCCTCTGAGCAGAGACAGCAGGATGGCCCCAGCCTCAGCATCCCTGCAAAGTGGGTGCCCGGGCACCACTGAGTTTTAGAGCTGAGGTCAGTGAGCAACTGTTTAGCCTGACCCCGCATTTACAGACAAGGAAGTGTCCCAGGCCTGTGCGATTCACCACAGAGCCCTCCACCAGCTTGGCAGAACTTGGCTAGAACCAGGCTCCCGATGCAAGCAGGCCTCTTGCCCGTGGAGAAGGAGAGGGGCAAGCGTGCCAGCCAGGGGGCTGTGAGGGGAGGGGAGGGTCAGGAGAGGAGGTGCTGTCTCCTGCAGGAGAACCCCGGAGGGGGTGGCCCTGCTGCTGACGGGACAGTGGAGGGGGTGGGGCCCCTGGAGCCTCTGCAGAGGTTCCATTTGGCCACAGGGGCCCCAAAGGGCCCAGCTGGGAGGGTCTGTGCATTTTCCAAATCAGACGGAATCTGAGCTGCCTTTGTTCCCGGGCAGCTGGAATCACCCAGGGCTTCTGGGAAGCCAGGGCTGGATGCTCCCTCTGGAGGCAACCAGACCACCATCCCGTTCCTGTTCCCGTGCCGCCCTCACGTGGCCAGCTGCTGAACTGACTCTCTCCCAGGTACAGCTCAGGGATCTGCCGCAGTAACTCAGGGGCAGAACCCAGGGGGCCAGGCCTGCTAAGGGCCCCCTCCTAAGGCCCGGGGCCCACGGAGGCCTGAGTGCGGGCCTGGACTGGCCGAGGACGGCGCACCCGGGCTGAGGCCCCGCGGAGGCTCTTCCTCCCGTCCTCCAGCATCTGCAGGACTCGGGCTCCAGGGAGCCTCAGTGTCCCAAGGAGCAAACCTCCCAGGTCCTGGGGCTTGGAAGGCCTCGGAGGCTGCCCCTCTCCGCCATTTAGAGATAAGGAAATTGATGCCCAGAGAGCCAGGCCTCTGCAGCAGATCTAAAGACAGCAGACAGCGACCCCGGCTCTGACCTCCCTGCAGCCCAGTCCCCGGTCCCCCCTTCCCTCTGAATTGCTCTCTTAAGCCCCACGGGGTGGGGGGCGGCAGGCTGCTGGGCTGAGCTGACCCTTCACCGTGGGGGAAGGTGGTGGGTGCTAGGAGAGTGCCACTGAGGTCAGGGTCGATCATGGAGTCACCCTGAGCCCCATCAAGGGAAACCGGTAGGAATCTTCTAGAGTCTTGGGGGGCAGTGAGGGAAGCAGATGGAGGTGGACAGAAGAGGCGGGTGCCTCCTGAGCGCTCCACTCAGTCCTCACACTCCGCATCGAGGCAGAGACAGGAAGGGCAGCTCCCTGCCCCAGGTCACCGCTAGCACGCGACCGGCCAGGCATGGAATCCAGACTCCTCCCCATACAGCCTCTGACCCCCGCGGGTTTCTGTGAATGCCCTGTACACACAGCTCCCCGGGCACAAGCCGCTCTGTCTAGACACCTGCTGTACTTCCAGGACGCTCCTGTGCAAAGGCGGGGCCGCCGGCCGGGCTGCTGTGGCGTCTGAGAGCTGGGGGCCCTGGCACACAGCTTTTATCTGAGCTTTTCCATGAGGAAGGAGGCAGAGCAGGTGTGAGCCTCTTGCTCAATACTGTGACACCGAGGCCCACGGTCTAGGGGCCCCCTCCAAGGTTGCACATGGTCAACCAGTGAGTGGCCTCTTTCCACGGCCATGGCAGGAGGACGTGGAAAGGAAGACAGTGGGCCATGAGCCGTGTTGGCCAAGGAATGATGACCAGTATTCACTGATTACGTACTTCGGGCCAAAGACCAGTCCTGCGCAGAACCTGAGACAGGTACTGTCACAACCCACCTCAGAGGCGAGGAGGCGGAATCGCAGAGAGGTGAAGCCCTGGCAGAGCCCCAATTCACACCTAGGAGAGCCCCTGAGACGTGCCCCTGCCCCCTCACCGGAGCCCAGGGGAGACTCTGAAGCAGAGACTGGCTCTGAGAAGCACTTTACCTCTCAGGGCACCCCACTGCCCAGCCCCACATTGGAGCTCATCTCGGGGCTCCCTGCAGCGCCTGGTCTGGAAGGGGCACGGGCTTTGGCCAGAGGGCAGGGTCTGCGTCACTGCCGTAGTTAAGACGGCCCACGAGGTTCAGGGTCTCTCGAGAGCATCCCTCCCTCGCCCGGGGCAGCTGCCCCGCCCTGGCATCTAGGGAACATGGCATGGGCACCACGGGAGCTGTGAGCAGCCACCAACTGGGGAGAAAGGGCCCATCTGGGCCCCAAGCGCCTGGCCGGAGGGCTGGGGAGAGTCGGTGTGCAGCAGAAAAGTTCGGCCACGCTCCCTGTCCTGCGTCATTGTAGTTGGACAAAAAGCAAGATCCCTTAAACACGGTGCCACGGCGGCCCCCTGGGTGTTCCTGCAGTCTGCCTTTGGAGCGGCGCTTCCCAGTGTCATCTGAGACTGGGTGGAGGGAGCCGGCGGGAAGTCCTGGGTCGCAGAACATGCTTTGATTCTGCAGAGGCCAGATTTCACCAAGACAGTCTTACCGATGACCACCCAGAAGCTGTACCCTCTCTCATTTGCTGGAAAGTGGTTTGCTCTCGTTTTGTTTAGTAGAGCAAATCAGAGCAATGGATAGGGCTGATTCTACGGTGGTGACTTTCAAATGGTTTTTTTCCCAGCAGCTCTAGGACCCCCTCTGCTCCCCACAGCAAAGCAAAACATAGGTGACATCTGAACACATGAGCCCGGAGACGGTGGGCTGCTCTGGCTGGAGCAGGAGGGCCACCTGGCCTCCGAGGGGACCCCTGATTTTAAAGCTACTCGCTGTGATGAAGACTGAGCACCGCTGCTGAGACAGGTGGAGGTATTTCAAGTGACCCGGGGACCGAGGGAGGGGACAACTCCGGCTGGAAAGCCACATGCAAATGAGCTCCCCTCAGCGGCAGGCTGGAGGGTGAGCGGGTGAAGCAGGTGGGGTGATGGCGGCCGTCGCTTACCTCCGGGTAAGACCACTCTGGGGAGTAGTCCGTCACCATGAACACCCGTCCGCTCTGCTGCAGCATGCCCAGGGTGCCCTGGGCTGAGGCCGAGACCACCTCGGCGACGTGCATGTAGGCCATCGTGCTGGCCCCGCCCTCCGCACGGCTGAGCTGCAGGCTGCCCTGCTGGGGGCTGCAACAGGGCACGCACATCTCCGCCTGGGCGAAGGGGGCGCGGGCCCCGTCTTCCGGCTGGGAGAGCGCCGCGCCGTCCCCCGACACCAGCTGGTGCCCGTAGATGGTGCCGTTGCCCCCCTCCACGGAGATGAAGTCATTGATCAGGTCGGAGAACTGGTTGCTGAAGGAGATGTCAAAGTGGTCCAGGCTGAGCTCCATGTTGGAGGCGTTGCCGAGGCCGGGCTGGGCCACGGGGTACAGTCCCTGTACCACGTTTCCCGGGAGGATGGGGACGCCGCCCGTGCTGCGGATCACCCCGGGGGTTTCGGGCTGCAGGTAGTGCTCCGAGCTACAGGCCTGCAGCTCCCCGGACTTGATCAGGCCCTCGCCCCCTTCGGCCACCTGCGAGGTCTCCATGGTGACCTCCCCTTCCGCCGCCATGGCCTGGAAGTTGGCCTGGAACTGCATGAGGTGGAGGGAGGAGGTGGACTCTATCCGCGTCTCCACGTGGCCGCTGCAGGAGCTGGTTTGCGACGAGGCCTCCGTTTTCACCGTGGGCATCACGAAGGTGCCCCCGGAGTCACTCAGGCTACTGTGGGCGTTCTGCTCGATGGGGAGGGGCTTGCTGGCGTCCTGCAGGAAGAAGCTCGGGGAAGGGGTCTGGTGGACATGGGGGCTGTGGCCCGTCTGGCTGAAGCTGGACGTGTAGTCCTTGTTGGAGTCGATGGCACTGAAGTCCATCTGCTCCAGGGTGGTGCTGGGGCTCAGGCCGCCGCCCGACGGCAGCAGGCCGGAGCCCGCGGTCAGGGTGAGGGAGCTGGACGCCGCGGCCACCGCGGACGAGGAGTACGCCTCTTTGGCCATCTGCTGCTCGAAGGAGGTGTCCTCGGTCTTGATCTCCTTGGTGAGGACGGTGGTGAAGCTGAAGGCCCTCTCCACCGGTGGCGAGTGCCGGACGTTGGTGCTGACCATCTCGGCCTTCAGGCCTCCGCCCCCGTACGTCTGGCCCTGCTTTGGGTTATTGAGGAAGCAGTCGGGGTCAAAGTTCATGGTGGTTTCTGGAATCTTCCGGCCACCGTCGAGGGTGGTGGAGAGGACCAGCTCTTCGGAGACGTTGGTGGGCAGCATCGACAGGCTCTCCGAGCTGCCTGTGGTGGGGAAGGCGAACTTGTGGCCGTCGGAGCTCATGGCCAGGACGAGGCCCTGAGAGGCATCGGGCGAGAGGAGGTGGTGGTTGGGGCCCGCGGTGGGGGACATGGTGTACACGGCCTCGTTGGTGACCTCGGACATGAACACCGTGGCGCTCTGGGACAGGCTCCCCATCACGGAGGCCACCGCCATGCTGGACACGCCTGTGACCACGGGGCTGTCCACCATGTCGGGGTCGCTGTTGAGCCCGCTGCTGATGGACACGGGGGAGCTCTGGGTGGTGTCGGGCACCTCCACCTGGTTGGTGGAGGAGACCTCGGTGCTGCTCTGGTGCAACAGGGCGGGCTTGGCCACCTTGCCGTTCCTCTTCTCGCGGCCCGAGCCCTTGCCGTGGCTCGGCTCCTGCTTGCCCTCCGACACGTCATTGTGCTGCACCTCCGCGTGGCCCCCGCAGCCCCCCGTCCGCGGCTCCACCTTCGGCGAGATGATGCGGTGTTTGGCACTGTTACACTTGTGGTGCACGCTGCTGCCCGCTCCTGCAGAGATCGGAAGCACAACACGCACACACGCACATGCACACGCACACACATGTGCATACACACGCACACACACACACATCCACACATGTGCATACACATCCACACGCACACACGCACATCCACACATGTGCATACACATCCACACACACACGCACATCCACATATGTGCATCCACATGCACATGCACACACATCCACATGCACACACACACGCACACGCACACATGCACACACACACATCCACACGCGCACACACGCGCACACGCGCGCACGCGTGCACACATCCACATGCACACACACACACGTGCGCACACACGCACACAGGCATGCACGCCCACACGCACACGCACATGCACACACATGCACACGCACATCCACACGCACACACACATCCACAAGCACACACATCCACACGCACACACACATGCACACAGGCATGCACGCCCACATGCGCACACACGCACACACACACAAAGAGAGAGTCAGAGCTGGGGCTGCGGTGGACCCTGTCTCTGAGCGGCTAGGACCTGGCCAAGCCCCACCTGGGAGCCTCGGCAGGCCACTGAGCCCCTGGGGCTGCCCTGTGGCAGTCACTCAGGGTCTGGGGCCCACTGACTCCAGGCCCCGGGGCTGTCATAGGCCTGTGTCAACATCCTCCAGTTCAGGTGCCTTTTTTCTTGACTCACTTTTCAAACAGCGGCAGTAGCGCCCCAGGTCGTGGGAGGTGGGAAATGAGAGGGTGGAGAGAACGCCCTTCTCCAGGGAACCCTTCCACCTTGGAGCAGACTGGGGGAGGGGAGGTTGCTCAGCCCTGGCTGGTGGCCGGGTCCCTCTCTCTGCCCCCTGGGAGTTTCCTTGCCGCTTGCTCAGGCCCTGGGACAGGGAGCCAGAGGTGGAGGGGACCTGCAGGGCAAGGCACTCTCTGGACTAGTCACAGGCCCCAGGACAAAAGGGCAGCCCAGACTCTGCTCCGGAGGCCAAAGGGTATTTGGGGTCACCATCTTCCGTTTAGCTAGCTGGACCTGTCCTCAGCTCTTTGTGGGGACAAGTCTCTCTAAAACACGGCCAGGCCCGCAGCTCAGTGGCAGCGGAGGAAAGCCCCTGGCACGGAGCGTTTCTGGGCTCTAGCCAGTCAGGTCTCATGCCTGCCAGGACGCCAGGCCGGCTTTTCCCTGCCTTCTCTCCCACGCCATCATTATTTTCACCCCATCTGATAAGGGTCACTTTGCTCTTGATAAAAGGGTGAGTTCTCCCCCGATCCCGGTGCGGCCTCGCCATCGAGATTCCTAAATGCACGGAGACTTTGCCGAGAAGTGACGTGACCCTCTATGGAAACACCTAATTACCGTAGCTCGGGGAGCAGAGAGCCACGTTTCAAAGAGCAGATGCCATTATCAGAAAGAGATACGTCAGGGTGGAGAGTGAGGGACACGACGTTCTGGGAGGAGACGGGGTCAAAGACGGAGGTTTGACTGGAGTGGCCCCAGTGACTCAGGTCCCCTCTTCCTGAGGAGCCCTGGCTGGTCCAGTGTGACCCGGGCCTCCTGCTGACGCGGCCCAAGGGCACTGGAGGCCTGGAGGGCACTGTGGTGGGTGGACAGAAGCCTGGAGCCCCACCCCCACGCACCCCCAAACTCCGCTGCCCCCTAGGGGAGCTGCCGCCCTAGAAATTGCTGTCTTCTGCCCAAAGTGGGTGGTCCCGCCAGTGGGAGGGGCAGGACGAGGGTGAGTCTGTCCTGGGCGCTGGGCAGCTGCCTGACTCCGGGCTGACTCCCTCCCCTCACTGGACAGCACAGCGACCCCTGAGGAGGTGAGCTGTGCCCCTGGGCCCGCGGCGCCCGCCCGCCCGCCCGGAGCCCGCGTGCCCGCTCACCCAAGCTGCCCGTGCACAGGCAGTTGTGGGTCCGCGGCTGCGGCTTGGTCTGGTGGCTGTCGAGGATCTGCTGCACCAGCTGCTCCACCGAGAAGCCCGAGCTGCTGTTGCCGTTGCTGCAGGTCCACTTGATGCCGTGGACTGGGGGAGACAGAGGCAGGGTGGTCAGAGGCCGCGGGGTGCGGGGGAGGGTCTGGGAGGGGGGACCTAGGCCTCCCAGAGCTCAGCCCCGACTGCCGGGAGGCTGGCTCTAGGGACACACGAGGGGGCAGAGGGTGCGCCAGGCTGCCCCCCAGACCCCCAGGGCTCCGTGCTCCTCCTCCACCCTCTCTCCCCTGGCATGCAGCCGGGAGTGCATGGACTGCCCAGAGATTTGCTTTGCTTTTCCCAAGGCCAGGTGCACCAGGGTGGCGCTTCGAGGGGTCCTGGAGTGGAAGAGACTGCAGGTCGTGGAGACCCCGAGAGGAGACCAGGTTGGGGTCCCAGCAGTGTGCTGGGGAGGTCGCCACCCAAGAGGAGTGCTTTAGCATCCTGCTCTCACCAGACTTCTCGGCCCCAGGGGGCTGCCCACACAGCCTGGCCAGTGAGTGCCCACTGATGGCTGGCCGCCTCCATGGCTGCCGTGGGCTTTAGGCTCAACCCTCCTTGACCCTGGGCCTCTGCTGCCCTTGGTGTTGGAGAGGGGCCCCGAATGGCCGTGGGCTGTCTTCCCCACCTGCTTGGCAGGATGGGCTGGAACTCTAAAATAAACCGACCCGCCTCGCTGAGTGTGTGGACTGACCGAGTTTCACGCCCGCTCTCTGCACTGTCCTCTCAGCGGGAGCAGACCCGGCCGGGAGGTGGCCGAGCCCAGGCTGGCACGCCAGGCACACGGCATCGCCCAGCTCTCTCTGGTGGCTCTGGCGGGGCCGGGTTCCAGAGGCTGTGAACCCACAGCTCCTGGGCTCCAGAGGGACCCAGGCTGCTGAGAAGGGGGCAGGGGGAGCAGGTGGTCTGGGAGGAGGAGCAGGCTCAGAGTCAGGGCGGGAGAGGCCAGGGGCTTTGTCGATGCGAGAACGATTCCTTTCTCCTTCAGCTGAGCTTGTCTCACAGGGACCCGGGGAGGAGCTGTCACAGCTCAAGTGCCCTGTCCCATCTGGGCGGGGCTCCAGGACACAGACGCACAAGGAGACAGTCTACACAGCGGGTAGGAGCTGGGTCCAGTTCACACCTGGATTTGAGTCCAGAATTTGGTCTTTACTTGCTGTGTAAATTTGAGCACGTTGCAAAACCTCTCTGAGCCTCAGTCTCCTCATCTGTACAATGGGGATATAATGGCATCTGCCTGACATGGTGGCTAGGAGGAAACCTGATCCACCTCCCAGTGTTCTGTGTGTACCCGACGAAGGGCTGCTGCTGTCACCGCCGCTCATGGTGACACTGGCGAAGACGGTGACACGCACACCAGACGCTGGCCTTGCCCTGTGGCTGGCTGAGGCTATGGGAATGCGGATTCCTGCTGTGACGTCCTCAGATGGCTCGGCCTTGGGCGCCGGGGCGAGGGGGGAGCTCCATGGCATCCACCTCATGCCTCTGTCCCTTGTCCGCGCCTTTATGGAGAACTCAGTGGTTTTGCAAAGAAACCCCACGTGTGAGGGCTCTGATCTGCCAGGAATCCCTGGCGGGCACTGCCTTCCTGCCCCGTGCACCTGCCCCAGGTCCTTGCCCTCCGCTCCCTCCTGATGAGGCTCCTGCAGGGGTCCCGGGGCTCTGCCTCCAGCACCTCCATCAGCCCCGGGGCTGTGGTCCTGGTCCCAGCGGGTCTTGGATTCTGGCAGGTCATCAAGGGAATCAGGGTGGAGCCGATGGCTTCTGCCCCCAAGCTGTGAGCTGTCTGGATCCTGGATGTGAAGTCCTGTGCTTGCTCAGAGCGCTAGGGGTGGGCGCACGCAAGGGGTGGTGGTGGGCAGCCCCCCGCTGTGGGATCCCTCGGGGAATTCTCCAGCAGCCCCAGGAGGCCCCTGCTCCTGTGGGCTAGGCCACCTTGTCCCCGGCAGCTCGAGGGACGGGCCAGGCCAAGGCTGTGCAGACCTCATCACAGCTGTGGAGGCTTTTTCTCAAATACACCTTCCCCTGGAACTCCGACATGGCTGAGGCCGGAGGGAGGGTCAGGGTCGCCCGGCCTGTCCCTCTGTCCTGGGGCCCCTTGGCCGAGCACATTTTCCAGGCCCCTCATTCTATAGATGAGAGAAGAGAGACTGGGTGTGGGGACAGAGCACAGGACTCCAGGACACCCTCCCCCCATTACACACGCAGATGGCCTGTCCCAGCGTCCGTCCCTGGCCCCAGCCTGGAGATTCTGACGTCCTGGTCTGGGGCGGTGCCCGGGCCTTTGATAAAAGCTCTCCAGCAGTTCCTCACGTGCAGTCAGGACGGCGCACACAGCTCTGTCCCGAGCCTCAATTCTCCAGGCACTGCAGGTCTGGGGACAGAGGCGCCCTTGGAGCTCATCACCAGGGTGTCTGCCTCTCGGTGACTTTGAGCAGATGCTCATTGCAGAACCAGACCAGGTGTTCTCCGAAACCCCCACTGAGTCCCTGGGGAGCGGAGCCCCACCTCTGGTCTCCAGCCTCACGGCCACACGGCATCCAGAGGTCGTGAGGGTGGGGCGGGCTTGCCGAGCCCCCAGGCACCTCTGGCCTCCCTGACCAGGTCCCCCGGCCTCCCTGACCACAGGGCTCAGTCCAGGCTTCCGCTCTGGCCCCCACAGGGGTGCGGCTACCGCTCTCCCTCTCCTCCTTCTGTCGTGAAGGTTATAAAATGAAAACCCAGTGAAGGGTGACAGATAGCAGGCAGAGAATTTCTGGATGCTTAATGCAAATTACCTACTGTCTCGGAACATCCAATATGCAGATGGCCGCCCCCCCCTCGGGTTGGGGAGAAGCCCCCTCCGCGAGGTGGTGAGTTGTTAGTACTGAATATCAAATACTATCAGGACGGCTTTTAACGTGTCATGCTCTGCTCCCTGCCACGTAATGAATCAGCGGGAAAGGAGATTTCCACAGGGAAAAGCGCTCCGTGAGAGGACGGTTAATAAACACACTCCGCTGTGCCCACCCCTCCCTTCCACCTTCCTCGCATCAGCAGAAGGGTAACCGCATTAAAAGTACACCTGATGAAAGGTAAGGTCCCGACCTGGGGTGGGGCACAGAAGGAATTCCCAGAAAATAGCCTCCTGGTGGCTCTGGGTCGCATGGGTCCCCTCCGCTCACTGCATCTCAGTGGAGGCCACCAGGCTCCTCATTTCCAGGCCACAGTCGGCCACCTCGCCCGGAGGATATCCGGAGCGCTCCAGCCTGGCGGGGTCCCTGGGCTGTCAGGTGGTGGAGGGGGACCTGTTTGCCTAGGAATGCTGGGACCAGGCGTGTGTGGGCCAAGCTGGCTCGTCCATGGGCCTGCACAGGACAGGAGCGGCCACAGCCCCGCTGCTGCTTGGGGACCCACGGACCCGGGGCTGGACGCTGGCTCCGGCTGGCTGTCCGCGGCAGGCCCTGTGTGAGGACCGGTCTGCGGAGATGAGGCGGGTGGCTGTCACGGGAACCCCCGGCCCATGCCCTCACCAACCTGGCCTGTACCCAACACTTACCCTAATTACCACCCATGGCTAGACAGCAGTGCTCCCCCTAATATGAATAATCAAAACGAAATCAATGGCAACAGCATGTGGCCATGCTTTGGAGAGCATCTTCTGATGAACAATTTACCCGAGAGGCGGCCAACCGCTGTGAGAGAGTAATTGAGATCTGGAGGAGGGGGCCCGGCGAAGGTGTGGGGTGACCCCACGTGGGGCTGGCTGGCAGCCGAGGGCCTCTCGGTACGGCTGCTCCGTCCCAGCTTTGGGGGAGAGGTGGGGAGCTGTGGCTAGGCAGATGACGCCCGAGCCCAGGTCACGCTTTGCTGTCATCCCCCCTGCACAGACAGAACTGTGTGCCCACAAAATTCTTAGGTTGAAGCCCTGACCCCAAAGTGACTATTTGGAGACAGGGCCTTTCAGGAGGTTAATGAGGTTAAATGAGGTCAGGAGGGTGGGTCTCTATCCAACAGGACTCATGTCCTCGGAGGAAGAGGAGATCCTGGTTGTGGACACAATGCAAGGCCCTGTGAGGTCACAGCGAGACGGCGAGAGGAAACCGGGGGCCCCGCCGGAGACCGACCCCGCCAACACCTTCAGCTTGGACTTCTCAGCCTCCAGGCAATGACTTTCTCTAAGAAAGTTAATTGGAGCTGCCCAGTCTGTGGACGTCTGACCCCCTGGCACAGAGAGATTACATCTGTAATCTCTCAACAATCCCGAGGAAGGATTATCGTCCCATTTAATTTACGAACCAAGACTCAGAAAGTTATGTGACTCGCCCAAGGTCACACAGCAGAGAAGTGGGGGTGGGGAGGGTTTGCACAGTCAGGTTCTTTCCACCGAACGGCCCACCTCCCAAGGTCTCCCAGCCTGCACCCCCCAGGACCCAGGAACCCCTGGATGGATGACAGGGTGCTGCCCCATCCCGAGGCTGGGAGTCCTTCCACTCAAAGCTAGGCTCACTTCACTTCCTGCGAGGGTGTCCAGTTTACGGGGTGGGGTCCTGGTGCCTGTGCAGGAAACCCAGTGAGCGGGGGTGGGGCCAGGTGCTGTCCCCGCCCACTGCCCACCCTGTGTGTCCTGCCCTCTCTGTCTGTGGAGGGTGCCACTGTCTCAGGAGGGCCCGCCCTCAAGCCCATGGCTCCTCCCTTGTGATCGTCCTCCCTGCGGCCAGGACAGGGGGGCAGCTGGCCGGGCCACCCAGACCAGGGCAGAGGACTGGCCGGGCCCCAGGGAGCAGGGGAGCAGATGGGAGGCGGCAGCTGCAGTGGGCCTGCTCCCGGAGGCATGGAGCCTGCAAGGGAGAGGGAGCGCCGTGCTGGGAGTGGCTGGACCTGGGCCTCTGGGCTCCCGGAGGCTCTGGGGTTCCTGTTGGCTGGCCATGTTCATGGAGGAGACTGGGGGGTGTTTAGGGGAAGTGTCGGTGAAAGACAGTGAACCCAAAGAAAGGCTCCTCCCCGAGGAGGTGGGATCTGCGGGGGCAGCGTTTGGCTTTGAGATGGGGGCTCCTTGCCTGGATTTCTAGTCACTGGGGATGGGGAGGGGACCCACCTAGTCAGAGATGGGGGCCCAGCGGCAGTTTCCTCTTGACTGTCACTCGAAGCTAACAACGACCCTCAGCAGTGGTGACACTTCACTGAAGGGCGAGGCGAACCCCTGAGCTCAGAGTCTGAGCCAGCTGTGCGGGGAGGAGGGGCTGGACTCCAGAAATGTCGCGAGCCTGTGGGGGACAGGCTGACCGGACCGGGCTGGCCCTACGTGTGTCAGATGTAAAAGGCCTTTGATGCCTCTTGGCCTCGGTTTCCTCATCTGCAAAATGGGCACCTCTCTCTGGTTTCCCTGACTACATGTCACTGTTCCCTAAGGGGCTTTAAAGACACACAAGGAAGTGGGCCCCACACCCGGGACTCTGAATCAGGGGCGTCCACAGGAGATGAGGCAGGTCAGGGCCAAGGGCCCCGAGGGGGAGACCCTTCTGCCCGGAAACGCCAAGCCCGCCACACTTGGGGTGGGGGCTTCCCAAGGAGTCAGAAAGGAGAAGTCTGGAAGGCACCCACCCGTGGCGGCCCCAGGCTCTGTGGGGCAGTGACTTCTAGGAGGATGACAGGCACGTCCTCCGGAGCCTGGGTCACTACGGTAACAGCACGGGGGTGCCTGCTGGGACTGGCATTTGGCCTTCTCTGCGTAGGAGGAGGTGTCCTGGTGCTGTGTGAGCCGGTAAAAGGTGGCATGTTGGTGGCAAAGGTAATCCCACCCCACGGGGCCTGTGGGGCGCCCCTTCCCCCTGCCCCCACCGGCCTGGCCCATGCAGCTCTCCTGCACTGTCCTCAGCACTCAGTAAAGACCAGTGACAAGGGTGACCGTCCAACTTGCTGTCCAGACAGGTCACCTTGGAGACAGACGGGTGCTGCGATCATTCGCCTGGACAATGGTGTAAGCTGGGACGCTCCCAGGCAACCCGGGACGTGTGGTCACCCTATTTAGGAACCATGTGACAGAGGCGGGGGGGAGGGGAGGGGGTGCCTGCCACGTGCCTCTCAGTGCATGAATGAGCCCAATTGGATGCCTCTGAGTTGTTGACACTGGAAGGCTGTCTCCATGGCAACAAGGTCAGTGGGAAATGGCAGCGGCGTTGCTTTAATTCTCACTGTATTCTTGTTGACGGGAATCAAGGCCCCGCTTCTGATTTCTCGGTTCAGCTGGATAACATTTTCATTAGATTTAACTTCTGGTGTCCAGACACCCACATACTATTCAATTTCCCCGTCTTCCCTCAACTTGCTTTTCTCCTGCCGGTCCTGAGGACGTGCTCAGAAATCTCGTTTCGAGGGGTTCGGAGGCTCACGGGGGACAGGACGGCCGGTGCGCTGGGGGATGTACGTGCCGTGTCCTGAGTGCGCTTGCTGTCCCTGGCTCTGGGCGTTTGGGGATGTGGGACATCTGTCTCCCACCAGGAGGCACGGCCTGCTTCCTCGGTAACTGTGCCCCGGGAAGGCAGAGGGCCTGAGCACTGAACACAGCCGCTGTCCCCTTCCGGGGGACGGACCTCGGACCCGGGGGAGGTGCAGGGAGAGGGCTTCCCAGCCCGGAGCACCATGCTCTGCGGTCAGGGGGTTCGGGCCACATGGGCAGGTGTCCCTGCACCTCCACCCGGCCGCACAGACCGTCTCCGTGGGGCTCCGGCACATAAAAAGCGGCTGTGGAGGTGTTTTGGCACCGGCCCTGCCCTGACAAGGATGCAGCACCGCGGAGCCATTCCGGGGCACTCAGAACCCCCTTCTGATCTGCGTGTCCTTGTTACTGAGGCCGGGATTCCTCACGCCGTGGTGAGAGCGTGGACACAGAGCTCTCTGACGGTCTAGTGGTATCAGAGGCGCAATCTGGCCATGGGCAGTCACCCCGCATCCAGGAGCCCCGTGGGCCCTGGGACCCTTTTCTCATTGGGCTAACAGCAGACTGTCCTCCCAGGCCCAGGTCAGGGGCAGAGGGCAGGGGTGATCGCCAGCCTGAGCAGCCCCTCCAGGCCCCTGGCAGTGGGGGCAGGGGACCAAGTGGGATTTCCATCTTGCTCCTTGCGAGACCCTGGGCTCAGATGCCTTCTCCATGTGCCCGGAGGTGCCACCAGCAGGGAGGCAGGTGCAGTGAAAGGTGGCTGCCTCTCGGTTCCTAACGATGTGTCCCAGAACCTTCGATTTTCAAAGAGAAGCTGAAAATCTGGAGATTTCAATGTCGGCAACAAATTCTAAGTTTAACAAAACCACCCCTGCATGAGCAGGGCCATGTCAGCTCCCGGTGACCGCCAGGCACGGGACATGGGTGGGGTGCCGCGCCCCCTACGCCAGCACAGAGGCGCACCCCGAGCCCCGGCGAAGCTCACTGCGGGAGTGGATATCAGAGAGGCGCTGGCAGTTCTGAAACCGCGGGGGGTGCGTGGCGCCCAGAGCAGCCCTGAGTGGCAAGTAGCCAGGGAGCCACAGAAATCCAAATCATTTCTCTTTTACTTCTCCTACTTGGGGGCCAATTCCGCTAAATAAAATTTAGCCAGAGGGAGAAAGGCTCATTTGCAAAACAAGCCTGGACCCTCCCAGCACAGCAGGCAAAAGCAGCAAGCCCCAAACTAAGACCAGCCTTGCCTCCAAGGCCCACTGCCTACTCTCCTCCGTGCCAGGCTGCACGGTGCCCAGAAGGCATTCTGGCAGGAGTGGGGGGCTTACGGAGACCCACCCGGCCTGCTCCCTGAGCCAGCAGGGACATCAAACAAGGGCAGGGAAATCCTCTCCAGGCCCCATCCTGTCCTCGCCCCAGCAGGGCTCCACATTCTGCAGACAGGGTGGGGGTGGGCAGGGAACAGAACCTTCCAGGCCTCACAGGCACCATCCACGGTCAGAGCCTCACTCTTAGGACAGAGCTGCTGCCCGGGGCCTGGGCCTGGGGATGCCAGTGTTTCCTATACAGCATTCCAGGGTTTGTTTCTTGTGATGTCAAGTCAATAAGTGTCCGGCAAAATCCCAACACGTGCCCGGCACTAACACCTGACTTTCAACCCAAGGAAAGTTCTCGGGGAGCAGGTGTTATCCCAGAGTCTACAGAAAGCCCTCACAGGGTCCTGGAACACCCAGAAATACACACCCCGTTCTTGGTGCGTGGTTGAGATCAGCACTGCCCCGTGTCTGCGTCCTTCCCACCCGAACTGAGAGCCAGCTGACGCTCGGGAGGCCTGGGGCCCGATCTCCACGATGGGCTCCTCGGTTGGCCTTTCGCTGGCGTCTGCGTTAGGCTAGGATCTCTCGAAAAGCACGAGAGTCTTGTTAAAAATTCAGGTTCCACCCTGGCCAGTTTGGCTCAGCGGTTAGAGCGTCAGCCCGTGGACCAGAGTCCCAGGTTCGGTTCCCGCTAAGGGCACGTGCCTTGGTTGCAGTTTGTCCCCAGCCCGGGTTGGGGTCGTGTGGGTGGCAACCACTCGATGTGTCTCTCTCACATGGATGTTTTTCTCTCTCTCTTCCTCCCACTCTGTCTGAAGATAAATGCAAAAATGTCCTCGGCTGAGGATAAAAAAAAAAATTCAGGTTCCCAGGGCCCACTCAGACCTGTGGAGTCAGAATGTACTGGAGGGCAGGAGCCCGCCTTTTCATCAACCTGCCCAGGTGTCTGTGACATGGACCGCGGCTCCTGGCACTGAGCCACCGTCTCTGCCCAGGTCGTGTGGGCCTGGGAGGACTGGGGGCACCTCGGCCACTCTGGCTGCCCCGAGTTCCGGTGGTGGGCAGCCTGGGCACGCCCCAGCTCATTCCTGACTCCCGGTTCCCCTCTCCTATCTTGAGAGTCTCACTTCAGAGGTGGGCACACTGGAAAATGCATCCAAGCCGGCGGTTTTCAACCTGCGGGTCGCGACCCCTTTGGGGGTCGAACGACCCTTTCACAGGGGTCGCCTAAGACCATCGGAAAACACGTATTTCCGATGGCGATTCATAACAGTAGCAAAATTACAGTTACGAAGTAGCAACGAAAATACTTTTATGGTTGGGGGTCACCACAACAGGAGGAACTGTATTAAAGGGTCGCAGCATTAGGAAGGTGGAGAACCACTGATCCAAGTGAACATTTCTGGCCAGAAAGAAGCCCTCCAACCTTTTCTAACAGCAGCCTCCCTTCCCCAGACTGACCCCCCTCTCACCCCCTATCTCACGTGCCCTGCCTGCACCTCTGTGACTGCTCAGTGTCCCTCCATCACCCACCGACTGGCAGGATGTCCTCCCTGTCAGAGGGGAACGCCAGAGGAAAGGAGGTGTATTCCGGCCCCACCCCAAGCCCACTGCCCCAGAATCTCAGAGCAGGTTCAAGGTGGCTTCCCACCACATCCCAGACACCAGGTCCCCAGGCAGGGGTGGGACAGGGCCCCATGTCCTTCTGCGGGCTCCAGGGCCACAGCCTTCTCATCTCTGAGCCGCTCTGCCGCCACAGGCCACCAGGTGGCGCTCATCGACCAGGAACGGGGTTTGGTGCAGGGTCGGGAAAGGAAAGCCTTTGTTGATTTTACTTCTTGATATTTCTATAATCACCAGGATTACAATCTAAGCAAAAAAGCAAAACAAATAAACACTTCCCCTCTTACTGGATCTTTGGTCTTTGTCTGGAAAATTATGAGAAAACAACAGACGCATTGACTATACAACCCAGGCCAGGGGTGTTGCAGTGAGGGCCTCCCAGACAGGTCGAGGAGGGGGTGGGGGCACTGGAAACAGAGGGTTCTATCGGCTTAACATGCGGGGTGAGGAGCTCCTGAAGGAGGCAGATGCCTACTAATGAGCCTGCTTTCTTCTGGTCTCTGCCACATTGGACACTTCTCAGCAACATGGAGTTCCCTGCCCCCAGCCGCGATGGCCTTGGCTGGGTCCCTGTGGCTTGTGGCACCGGCCTTATAGCTGCACAGAGGCTAGGGATGGGCTCTTCCTGAGAGTACATGGTGAGGGGCTGAGACCCTGGCTCTGACACCAACAGACTGCAGGGGTCCAAGGCCCACAGGTGACTGGGTTAACTGAGGATGGCTGGGAGAAGGACAGTACATTCAATCCCCACATTCAACAAAGCTCCACCCCTTCAACATGACCTCTACACCCCCACACTCAACACGGCCTCCATCCCCTCCACACCCAACACGGCCTCCATCCCCTCCACACTCAACACGGCCTCCATCCCTACACCCAACACGGCCTCCATCCCCTCCACACTCAACACAGCCTCCATCCCCTCCACACTCAACACGGCCTCCATCCCTACACTCAACACGGCTTCCATCCCTACACCCAACACGGCCTCCATCCCCTCCATACTCAACACGGCCTCCATCCCCTCCACACTCAACACGGCCTCCATCCCTACACCCAACACAGCCTCCATCCCTACACTCAACACGGCCTCCATCCCCTCCACACTCAACACGGCCTCCATCCCCTCCACACTCAATACGGCCTCCATCCCTACACCCAACACGGCCTCCATCCCTACACTCAACACGGCCTCCATCCCCTCCACACTCAACACGGCCTCCATCCCCTCCACACTCAACACGGCCTCCATCCCCTCCACACTCAACACGGCCTCCATCCCCTCCACACTCAACACGGCCTCCATCCCTACACCCAACATGGCCTCCATCCCTACACCCAACATGGCCTCCATCCCCTCCACACCCAACACGGCCTCCATCCCCTCCACACTCAACACAGCCTCCATCCCCTCCACATTCAACACGGCCTCCATCCCTACACCCAACACGGCCTCCATCCCTACACCCAACATGGCCTCCATCCCCTCCACACTCAACACGGCCTCCATCCCTACACCCAACACGGCCTCCATCCCCTCCACACTCAACACGGCCTCCATCCCCTCCACACTCAACACGGCCTCCATCCCTACACCCAACACGGCCTCCATCCCTACACTCAACACGGCCTCCATCCCCTCCACACTCAACACGGCCTCCATCCCCTCCACACCCAACACGGCCTCCATCCCCTCCACACTCACACGGCCTCCAACCTCATACCCAACCCGCCTCCCTCCCCTCACTCCGTGTGGCCTCCAATCCTGCTGTCAACAAGGCCTTTGTCATTAATACCTAACATTGCTCCCTCCCTCACACTCAATGTAGCCATTATCACCTCCTTCTCAACATGGTCTTCACCCCCTCAAATTCAACATAACCTCCACCCTTTCACGCTCAGCTTGGCCTCCGCTCCCTCATACTCAACATGACTTCTGCCTCCTCACCGTCAACACGACCTTTACCCTCTCACCCTGTCATGACCTCCATTGCTGCATATCCATCTGCCCTTAAAGCCTCAAAGGTGACACAGTCCATCACCTTAGGGCCACCCCACACGTCTGCTTTCACCCATTTCCTCCTTCACGCTGTCCCACACAAACCTGCGTGGGAGCACCTCTCTGCCTCCTGCCTGTCCCCGAGTCCCAGCCATTCACCAGGGCCCAGGGAAAGTCCTCCTACCAGGAAGCCTTGCGGACTATTCCTGGGCTTGTTTCTCAGGGTTTCTAGGTCCTCGAAGGCAGAACCATCTCCTTGGCCCTCAATGCCATCTGCTCTGGGTCCATGTGCTGGTGCAGCCCCTTTGGTTGTCTTCCTGGGGGCAGGACGTGGCTTTGCTCCCTCCGGGCAGCTTCCCCAGGGCCAGCACAGGGATGAGCTCAGAGAGGTCTCTCTAAAAGCCTGCTCCGGCCCAGTGTTGGGGGTGCAGGAGTCCCTGAAGGACTGTCCGGCTGGCCGGTGAGTGCCCAGCCTTGGCACACAGATGGCACAGCTCAACTTCAAGAAAGAGGGCCGGCTTTCTGGCTCTGGGTGACTTCCCTGACTGCGTGCGGCTGGGCGGCTGCAGCCCCAACACCTGTGTGCTTCGTGTCCATGACGAGTTTGACAGCCACGGCGCCACAGGGCAGGGCTGTGTCCCCCGAGGGAGGATGGTGAGGCTCAGCGAGGTCGGGTGACTTGTGCAGGGCCACCCCCTGCACTTACGTGCCAGCTCCTGGAAGGCCTTCTGCACATCTTACCCTTGTCCTCATGGCCGCTCGAGCCCATTTATCCACTTTCCAGGAGGAGGTGTCCGGCACCTGCCCCTCCAGCCGAGCCCCGCTGGTCTCTGCTCCTGGGTGCGGCGGGGCGGCCATGTGAGCGTGGGTGACGAGGGCGACCTGTGCACGCGTGAGCACAAGCACACATGTGGAAACACGTGTGTGGGTGCCGACCCTGGGGCTATGCAGGCTCCCAGCAAGCCCTCCTGCTTGGCCACTCAGTGCTGCTGAGGACACCGCAGAGGTCTCGGCCCTGGAGCAGCAGCCTCAGTGCCCCGGGGAAGGCTGTCGGAGCACAGCCACGCCCAGAGGTGACCGGTGGGGCTGCCTGCTGATCTCTGGGGCCCTGCTCGGCAGTGCAGGGCCATCTGGCCAGCCTGGGTGGGGACAGCTGGGGCAAGATCACTTCTCGGGGAAGGGCTGTGAATACAGCTTAAAACCCAAGTCCTCACCCCTCACTCTGTGCGGCACAAGCTCACCGACTGCTAGCTGGGAAGTGATGGCATGCCCCTCGCCTCTGGGCTCCCAAGGAGTGGGGCAGGCAGAAAGCCACGGGCACTCAGAGGAACAGGTCCTCTCCCAGGGCACCGGCTCCACCTGGCTCCCTGCCGGCCGAGGGCGAGTTGAGGGCGGCAGGTCTGGGCACAGCGGCTCAGAACCACTGTGGTTCCGGGCAGCCCAGGGTCACGGAGCATGTTTCCCACCAGGCTGGCAGGACACAGGAACAGAGCCTGTCTGGCACTCTGCCCCACGCCAAGTTGACCAGGGAGGAGAGGATCCCACCTGCCCAGCCCTTCTCTCACACTCTGGCAGTTTGCGGGGCCCAAAGCTGGTGCTTGCTCAGAGCAGCTGCGTTGGAACGGGCCCCAGAATTTCCAGGATGAGACACGCTGGGCTTTAGATCACATTCACTTGAGTTCTATAAACGCCAGCCCTCAGACGGGAACCGAGTCTGCCATCCTCAGGCCTGGGGCCGAGACGAGTTCTCAGCTCAGGTTCTACAGGGGCACCCAGCTTGAGCCCAGCTCCACTCAGCCCCGAGTGACTCACACACAGAACCCTACTCGCCAAAGCATGTTAGGATGGTAGTGCTTAGCAAAAGATTATCCTTCCAACCAGGGTTGCCCATTTGACCAAATTCTGGCCAATGACACGTGAACAGAAGCATGTGCCACATCTGGATCCTGTCCCGAAAGGGAAAACAATTGCCCTCCACTTTCTCATCTCTGCTTCCACTGGTTGGAATGCAGTTGTGATGGCAGGCGCTGGAGCAGCCATGTTGGACCATGTAAGAGAGGGCAACACCCTAGGACTGGCAGAGCAACCAGCTGGAAGGAGCCCGGGGGGCTGATCCCTGACACTGGGGCTGCCATGTCGACCTTGGACTGCCCCGTGAAAGAGGAATCACCTCTGTCTTATCTGAGCCACCAGTCCCTTGGTCTCTGTCACAGCAGCAGGACCCACATTCTCACCACCACAGAAGGGATTGCAAAGTCGGGAAAGGAAGCATATGGGGAATTCCTATCAGATATCACATTTTTTCCCGTTTTTAAAAATCTGGCAGAGACATCCCTCACACTGCAGTTGGAGGCAAGTCCCCACGGGACCAAAGGACACCGCTGGGAGAATCAAGGCGGGGTTCCAGCGTCCATCTGGCTTACTCGGCGGCGTTTGTGAGACCCCAAAGCTGAAGACCAACGAGCCCCCGCCCGGCAGCGGGTGACAAAGGCTGCAGATGCAGTGTCTCTTCGCCGCCGAGAAGCCCACGTTTTGATTAAGCCGCTGACAACGCTGCTGTCGGGCAGAGAAGTGGGGAAACGTCAGGAAATCAAACTGTGAAGTCTTTGAAGGAACGTGAGGCATGTGAAAACGCGATGAAGCTAATGTGTTTGGCTCCAGCGCTGGGTGGCACGCCCGATTCTGGAACCACATCTCATGCCTTCTTGGCTCCCGGCACCTCTGCTTCCCCGGAACACGGCAGCCGCGCCCCGCCCCGTGCGTGTTCCCAGCCTGGCCGGCGCCGAGAGCTTTCATCGGAGCCGCGTTTCCCGGGCCGAGTGTCCAGGCCGTGTGTCTGTGACCAGAGCCACGCACACACGTGCCCTCTGCGTGTTCACGCGCCGCTCGGCTCCCGCCCCGCACCCCGGGAGCCCGGGGTTACGAGATGTACGGGGCGTCTGCTGTAATTTTACATAACTGTCTTGATGCGCTGCAGACTTTTGACTAGGCCACGGGGCCCTCCAGGTAAGCGGCAGAGGTCCGGCTTCCACCCCTGGAATTCGTGGAGCTTAATCCCCTCGGCCGTTGGGAGGAGACACAGCCTGAGCCCAGAAGGCCCCTGGGCCACCTGGTTCTATGTTCCTGGCGGTGGCAGCAGCATCAGGGAGAGCTGGCCGGAGCCTCCCGCGGACACTTGGCTCTGGAGGGTGACATGAGAGTGAGTTCCAGCTTGGAGTCCAGCCCCTGGGCCGGCCGGGCTGGCGGCTTCCCTCCCCATACAGACCCCTCTGTCTCTCCTGATCCCCATTCCCAACCTTGGGGCGAGGGGGATCCTCCAATCTGAGCACTGAGGAACTCTCAGGATTGGTGGGTTATTGCAGGTACCACCTGGCTTCGGCTCGGACACTCCCAGAGATGGGACACACTCCTTCCAGGGAAGGACATTTCAGTTGCTCCCAACGGCTTCGTCCCTGCAGCCCCGCTTCCAAGGACTCTGGGGGACCTGCTGACCTGCTCTCTGAAGTCCCATATGATGACAGGTCTTTGTCCTAAGCCCGAGGTCAATGTTCCAGAACCTCTTCTTGGATCCGGCAGACCCCCAGTCTGTTCTTCCTGAGCCCAGATGTCCAGGTGGCAGGAGAGGCCACCAAGAGAACCTTCAGTGGCTGCCAGGAGCCATGACCCATGGAAACGAGGCACCGGCCAAGGCCCAGCTTTCTGGACTCACTTGGAGTTTTGCATTCGGCGATTTGCACCTGACAGATGCTTCAGAAAGCATCACTTTGCTGACAAAATGAAATGCAGCCTGATTACCATCATCCATGTGCCACCCGGTCTGGGCGCCGCGGCGTCCTGTCCAGGAGCAGACGGGCCGAGGGCAGGAGGAGCCAGCTCCGGCCAGCCCCTCTGGCCAGTCCCACAGGCCCTTCCCTCCCCAACACCATGGTCCTCCTGTCCGCCTCCAGGAGACAGCAGTCCCTGCGCTCCTGGCCCTGCTCCTCCCCTGTAATTGTGCCTCTGAACCTCACTCTTCTCACCCGTGATAGGGGCCCGGCATTCTGTGCCCTGCCCGTCGCGGACGGAGCTTGTGAGGATCGTACGAGGGTGGGGTGGGAGTGACCCTCATCAAAGCTAGTTCACTGTGTCACCGCCATCCAAGTGGAAGGGGGCTCCCACACCCGGGTCCCCAAGGCCCCGCCTGGACGACGCTGGCCTGGGTGCCGGGGCAGGACCTCGGGCCAGGCGGCCGAGCCTACTCACACATGGGCTTCAGCTGCCCGATGAGCTCCTCTTTCGTCCATTTCGCCCACTCCTTCTTGTCAGTGTTGATGGAGCAGAGGATGGGGCCGCAGGGCTTGCCGCAGTCCTCAATGGCCGGGACGTTGAGATAGTGCACCAGGACGATGTCGGGGTTCTGGGGGGAGAGCAGAGAGTGGCCGCATGAGGGTGGCACAGAGTCTGACCTGCCCCCTCCCCATCAGGCGCGACAGGCTGCGTGTCCGTACACCGGGCTCGCTCCCCTCGGCCCCGCAGCCACGTGGAGCCAGTCACCACCGCACCCCAGCCCACAGCTGTGGCCAGAAAGCAATCCAGACATGGCCCAATGTCCCCTGGGGGACGAAACGGCCCCGTTGAGAACCACTGCTCTATACATGGTGTAATTCCTGGGTGATGAAGACCACACACGAGGTCAGACACATTCCCCAGCCCCGCCTCCCAGACCTTAGGACAGTGGTTCTCAACCTTCCCAATGCCGCGACCCTTTAATGCAGTTCCTCATGTTGTATGTGGGCGTATCTGCATGTGGGCGGACCCGCCTGGAGACGATAGAGGAGCGGTGTCTCTGTTCCTAAGACCATCGGAAAACACATATTTCCGATGGTCTTCGGTGACCCCTGTGAAAGGGTCGTTTGACCCCCAAAGGGGTCACGACCCACAGGTTGAGCACCGCTGCCTGAGGACCTCATGCCAACAGCTGGCCAGGAGCACTGGGCCTGCCCCGTGCTCGACACCCGTCCTCACCACAGCGCGCCGACGTCCCCGACGCAGGCATCACCGCCCGCTTCTTCCCAAGGGGAGACGGAGTCTCCAGGGTCTAAGGCGTCCCGATTCTAAGGGGGACACTCCTCTGCCCGTGCGAACAGCCCTATCAGCACATTCCTGTCAAGCATCACCCAGGAGGCAGCTGCCACTTACAACCTCTGGGGGCTTGGCCTCGAAAACCCCCCTGGGGCATCAGAATGGAAAGAACTCTTGGCGTGGAGACTTCGAAAGCACCGTTTATCCCCACATGGTTCTACTGAAATGGGTCAGCCTCTTTCCTTTGGACTCAATTCGAAGTGCTCTCGGTCCCCTTCTGCTCACCACCAGCTCTGACAGCAACAGCCAAGGGGCCTCTGCGGAGGGGGCAGCTTCCATGCGAAGAGCTCAGCACCCTCCGGGGCTATTTGTGGTCCCCAAAAAGCAAGGCCGGCATTTGGCCACACCAGGCCTGACACGTTTGTTAGAAAGCAATCAGGTCACTTTATAACGCAGCTGGGGAAAACCCAGGAGACACTTCTACCCCACCAGAAGGCATTTCCTGAACATAAGAAAACTTGTAACAATGTATCAAGATGCTGCTGGGAACTCCAGAAAGAGCCACTTGGAAGGTCCCTTCCTGTGCTCTCTTCCCAGAGCTGTGTCCTCTGCTCTCCCTGCTTGACACCTGACCACGAGCCCCACGTGGGCACGAGGACCCCAGGCCTGGAGGAGGCTGGGTCTGCAGCCACCTCTGAGGATACAGTCAGAACGAGCGTAATAAATGAATATGTGAATCAATCAATGTGTGAATGCACAGACTCACGATGGCACACGACCGGTGCAAGAAAGTCGACTGGTGTCATTTGAAAAGATTTTCAATAAGGGTTGAAACATAGGGTTTTTTTTTTTCTTGCCAACGCTCAGTTAACCAGGAAATTAAATCAACACGACCAGGAGCCTTCGCCTTAATGGCAGCTTTTCTGGATGGCGGTAATCACGCTCCTTAATAACGATGATAATCCCTGACATCGGCAGCACTGGGTTCTTTTCAAAGCACTTTCAGCCATTATCTCATTTGGTGCCCGCACTGGCGGGGTGTGGGGCCGGGCAGGGAGGGCAGGGCGGGCAGGGCGCCCTCTGTCTGCAGCGGAGAGACTCACGGAGAAGCTGGGAGCCCGAAGCTGTGTGTCTGGTGAGGGACAGAGCCTGGGCCGGAAGCCAGGGCCCTGGCTCCAGATTCAGGTCCTGCCAAGACACCTGGTGGCCTCTTCTCACTTGGTCTCAGCTCTTTCCCGCCTCAAATTCACGGCATCCTCTCCTATGCCCAAGAGGGAGGTGGCCCAGGGTCCTGAGGAGGGACACCTGAGTTCTCCTGCGGACCAGCACCCTGTCCCCCCGGGGCTGCGTCTGGGCTGGGGGCTCCTGCTTGAGTCTGAGCCTGGACAGGCAGCAGGAGCAGCGGCTGAGCAGGGATCAAAGAGCCGCAGGGCCAGCAGGCCGCCCGAGGCTTCCTCTGATCGCAGCCCTGGGAGCAGGAGCCGGCCCTGCGGGAGGGCGCTGAGTTATCAGCCACCGGGACATGAAGGACCCGCAGCTTCCTGCCCTACAGCCCCACGGAGCTCCTGGCAGACTGTGGGAGACCAAGGCGGTAGGGTCTTGGGGATCTGAGGACGGCTTCACCCTGCACCGAAACCCCAAACCAGGAATTCCTGCATCGAGCACCCCGAACTCTCCTATTTCGGAATGCTCGGTCCCTTCCTTCAGCACCCAGCTCCTTTTCTGCATAACCAGCTCCAGCTGTTCGTTAAGAACAAGCAGAAGGCTCGCCTCCTCCTCCAGGAAGCATTCCCTGATACCACAGCAGGATGGAGACTGGGTTTGTATCTTTTTTTTTTTTTAAAGAGTACACTTGTTTTTTTGTTTGTTTGTTTGTTTGTTTTTTGTTTGTTTGTTTTTTTTAACCTCACCCGAGGACATTTTTCCAGTTTTTGTTCAGATAGAGTGGGAGGGAGAGAGAGGAAGAGAGAGAGAGAGAGAGAAAAACATCAACGTGAAAGGGACACATCGAGTGGCTGCCTCCCGCACGACCAACCAGGGCCGGGGACAAACTGCAACCGAAGTACGTGCCCTTAGCGGTAACCGAACCCGGGTCTCTCCGGACTGCAGGCCGACGCTCTAACCGCTGAGCCAAACTGGCCAGGGCTGGGTTTGTATCTTAATAGTCTGTGCGCCCCCGTGTCTCTTCAACCACAGGGGCAGTGCCCGGAGCTATCCCGGCGTCCGGCAATGACCACTCTCATTTCATAGTAGCAGGGTTGAATCAGGCTGACTCTGGGCCTCCCGTCCTCACCATTCCCGGACTGGTGTGCCGCTGACATCTGGCCTTGGTTTTCTGGTCTGTGAAGGGCAGGCAGCCTTTCTGAACACGGCATCCTAGGAGGCTAGGAGGCAGGGCTGGTTCTAACCTTTCCCCATCTGCGGCCTCTCCGAGTGGCTGCGGACACTCCTCCCCCAGCCCCGAAAAGTGCCCCAAGGCACAGCAACACCACCTGTCAGGAGTCCACACACCCAATGGTCGGGGCCCCACCTCTAACTACTGATTTGGGGGTTCTAGATCCTCCACGGAACCTTTGAATCAGGGAGCAGGCCCCTCCCGGAGCCCCACTCTGGGCCTTAGGCCTCTCAGCGGCCTGGATACAACTGGGAGGCAGTCCCAGCCCCCCAGGTTCAGGGAGACTGGTTGGGATGCGGAGGCCCCGAAGCAGGCGGCTTCCGGGTTTCTGTCTAACCACACACCCCTTCCCGGGACGGGAGTTCCGCAGATCCAAGTCCCCAGTTGAATTTTAAGTACTGACTTCCTGGCTTGGGGCTGCTTTTAAGACACAGAGGGATCGAGGTATTTTTGGAAATTTGGGGCACACATCACTTCTTGGCAATGTTGTGATCTCATTCATTAGTTGTACATTTTATCGGGTGTTTTTGGCAGGAAAATATATTAGCCATGGAGTCCTAACGCTGTGTCAGTTCCCCGGAGCGCTCACCATGGGGGGGGGGGGAAGGGCAGGCTGCAGGAAGGCTGGGGGAGGGGCGCCCAGCTCGACACTCGGCCAGGACACTGCCCCTGAGCACACCCAGCGGGACTCTGGAGTCTCGATTCTTTCCTCGGCTTCCCTGGGCTGCTCCAAGGCCTCTCTGGGGTTCACCACCCGGGACAGGCCTTGTGGGTGGGGGTCGGACAAGTCTGTCCACCAGCTCCTCCCTGTGCTACGGAATTCCCATGAAGATGTAGAGGTCACCCCACCCCAAGAGAGCATGACCTTTGAGGATGAACCCCCCAAAGTCTGGGAGGCCTCGCCTGGTGTTAAGGCGCGGGGGAGAGAGCCCAGGAGGGTGGTCTGGGGCTGTGGGGGGGAAAGCGGAGGGTAAGTAAAAGTCTCAGAGAAGTTCCAGAACCTTCTGGAAAGAACGATGGGCAAGGAGGTCATCCCTTCCTTCTGCTGCCCCCGCCCGTGGTCTGTGGAGGGAAGAGCGCCCCCGCCTTCCCACGGGCTGCTGTCAGGAGCCACGTGGGGCCTGGAGAGTGCGAAGCCCACGTGACAGACGGAGGTCCTGTCACCAACTGCCATCAAACTCCAACCACACCAAGTGCTGCTTTTCCTGAGAGAATGACCAGAGTTAACCCACTCAGAACGCACACGCTCTCTGTGGCAGCCCCCGTCCTCACCCCTCTTTCTGCAGGTAGGTTCTCCCCCCCCCCCCCGTGAATGAGCCCAGGACTCTCCGGTCCTCGTGGCCAATTCTTCATCCCCTCCTGCGTGGTGCCCTCACACGTGGCCCTCAGCTCACCCTGCTGCGAGGACCCTAGCTTCTCCCTCTTCGTGGTGCTCCAGGCTCGGGGCTCCCCTGAACACCCCGCTTCCCGTGGCCGAGCCAGACGGCCTGTCCCAGGCTCCACCCCATGACAAAGGCACCCGATTTCCCCGAATCACCCAGGTCAAAACCTCTCTTCCTGCTTCTCTCTCCCTCTCCCTCCTGACCTGTCCATCAACCATTTCTGTCAGTTCTCCCTGCTCCACCCTCTCTGCCCCGCCCGAGAACATGGGGTGTGAGCCTGCTGTGTGGACGCTCCGCCTGGGTCTCCCCTCCCTCTCTCCCCTCCCTCCCAGTCCGTTTCCCCAACACCAGCAGGCGCCATCCTGTATTTCCAGCAATGATCAATGAAACCCACACCCCGATATAGTTACAGGGACCCACCGGCAATGACCAATGAAACCCACACCCCGATATGGTTACAGGGACCCACCATCTGCTTTTCTCTCCAGCCACTCACGCTCCCCTAGGCTCCCTGGGCTCCCGCCACCCCCAACCCCCAAATCTGCTGCGTTCTCTGTTCTCTCTGGCTGACGTGCTCCCTGCCACACATCGTCAGTACGAGTCTCAGTGCACCGCCCCACAGACACCTCATTCAGGGATCCCCCAAACACAGCGCCCTTCCCTCCCGCCCCCACGCCCTGCTCTGTGCTGCCCCTCTGCTTCCCCAGCAGGCATCGCCACCTCTCATTTCTGAGCACGGCGGGGTCCCCGAGTCCAGAGCAGGGCTGGCACGAAGCAGGTGCTCGGTCCCACCACCAAACGCGGAGGGTGGGTGACAGCCAGCCGACCCAGGGGGAGGCAGTGTCCCGGCAGCTGTCTCCTCCCTGCTGACTCAGGATCCTCCCCACCTCCCTCCAGGGACTGACAGACTGAAGAGGAGAGAAGGAGAGCCATGTGAGGAGGCGGAGGTGTGCACCCCAGCACCCGAGGGCCCCGGAGCCCCAGCCCCTCACAGACGGCTCAGCTGGTGTCCACCCCAGCACCTGAGGGGCCCAGGAGCCCCAGCCCTCCACGATGGCTCAGCTGGTGTGCACCCCAGCACCCGAGGGCCCCAGGAGCCCCAGCCCTCCACGATGGTTCAGCTGGTGTGCACCCCAGCACCTGAGGGGCCCAGGAACCCCAGCCCTCCACGATGGCTCAGCTGGTGTGCACCCCAGCACCCGAGGGCCCCAGGAGCCCCAGCCCCTCACGGACGGCTCAGCTGGTGTCCACCCCAGCACCCGAGGGGCCCAGGAGCCCCAGCCCCTCACAGACGGCTCAGCGGGTCCCTTAAGCCATCGCCACCTCAGCCTTTTGTCTGGAAATGTGAGCTTCGAATGTGCTGATCAGCCCGGTCCAGGCGGCCAGGACCTTCGGGCAGGGGCCTCATTGGCTGAAGGCGCGGAGAAGGCACTTCCTGGGACCCAACTCACTCACCTCCTAACACAATGTTTCCAGACAGTGCCTGTCACCTGACCCGTGGGGACAAAGGGGAGTAAGGAGGACAAGCTGAGGACTCTTACGTCCAAAGGCACGGGAGAAGTTAAGAATGTTCTGCAGAGCAAAGGCTCAGCCACAGTTAACCGGCTGCCTTCCTGCAGGACTTGTCAGAACCTTGACGGCACCCTGCACAGGAGGATCTCTCTGTGTGAGCAAGAAGGCTTTCTGGGCTTATTTGACCATGAACCTGAGTACCTCTTGGGACCTAGTGTTCTCAGGAACACAGTTTGGGAATTACAGATAGAGTTCAAAGCCCAAAGAAACACCTTTAGCAGTTACTGGAAGACAGGAGCCCTTGCCGGTGCCCCAGAGTTGCCCCTCCCCTGGGCCCCGTCCTGGCCGGGCCAGAGGCTCACCCAGCACTCGGGCTGCTGTCGGGTGACTGCCGAGTTTCGGGGGAAGGCGCTGCCCTGACTGGGTGCACCGTCCGCCCGAAGGCTTCCCCCGCCCCGTGGGGCTGCCTCCGGAAGGACGGGCTGAGGGAGAGCCAGGCTGGGCGATTCTGTCTCCCCTCCAAGTGCAGGCTCGTCCATCCTGACCAGGGTGTCCCTGGTGCCTCCTCTCTCCAGGACTGAGTGTGTGAAGATGGGGGTGGGGGGGGCATGAGCGACTGGCTGGGCGGTGGGGGGCTCAGAGCCACTGCCTGGCCTTCCCTCGTCTCAGTGGCAGGTGGCGGGGACTGGAGGGAGGGTGGCTGCGATGAACAAGGGAGTGTCATGCGCTCCGCTCCTCCGTGAGGGTGGCAGCTACTGTGCGCTGTTCAGTGGCTGGGGTGGGCAGCAGAGGGGGTGTCTGGGGGTGCCAATCATGGCCGAGCGATCTGGAAGAATCCTGCCACAGACACCACAGATTCCAGACCCTCCCGGTCCTGGGCGAGTGGGGCTGGGAAAGCAGTGGGTGGGGCAGGGCTGTGCCCTGTCTCCTGATGGTTCCCACAGGCTTTCCCAGCACGCCCCCCGCCAGGGAGAAGCGGGTTCAGTGCCCAGGGCAGAACCCAGACCTGGAGGCCTGGACCTCAGGCCAGGGCTGGGGCAGGAGGGAGAGGAAGGGAGGAGAAGGAGAGAGAAACAGACAAAGAGGCACAGTGGAGAGATGTGGGAAGCCGGGCTGGTGACAGCGACGGTGAGTGGGTGGGACGGCTCAGAGACGGGGGTGGTGGGCGCCAAGCTTTCCACGGGGAGCTCTGACTTCCAGCCTGGAGGGAGATCCCCCAGCTCCTGTGGCTTCTGGTTTCTGAGAGGGGAAGGGTGGGGTGCAGGGTGGGGTGCAGGGTGGGTGTTCCAGTCTGGCAAGCGCTTGATCTGGTCAAGCCTGAGTGTCTGCTCTCGAGGATGGGGGAGACGGGTGACTGGCCTTGACCTTGTCGGGAGGAAGGTGACAGCGGGGAAGGGGCTCAGGACGGGCCTGACCCACAGCCGGCACCCACATGCCAGGCTACCGACCTTGCCGATTTGAATGGGTGTTCGCTCCCAGTTCAAGGTGGGGGCGGGAGGCATCCCAGTTTTGAGGGGAGGCTGGGCCCTGCGTGTCCACGTGCTGAGCCCACCCCGGGGTTAGTACAACAGGCCCTGGAAGGGGGTGAAGGTGCAGCGGTGTGCTCTTCACTAGAGACCCGCGGTGGGGACCCAAGTCACCCAGAGCAAGAGTCTGGGGGACCTCACGTCCTCCTCTTGGCCACTGCCGGGGGTGGCTCTGGGCATCGGATGTCAGGGTTCCCACAGCCCTGGTCCCCCGCCTGTGCTGGGAAGGACGCGGCCCAGAGGCACCACCCCTTCCTGTGGAATAAGCGGGACAGCCGGGCGCGAAGTGGTTAAACATGCAAAAAGCTGTTGGTTTTGATAAAGAAAAATGCAGCTGCAACATCTGTTTGACTCTTGTTTGCAGCTTCATCAACGCTAAGTGGTCAATAAATCAGAGTGGCATGGTGTTCCGTTTCTTCTGGGGCTCCGTCATTAATCTCATGCCAGTTCTCATGAAAAATGAAGGAGAGAGGCTGTGCGATAGTGAAAATGTATACATTACCCCGAAAGTAAGTCATAATGGCGTGTAATGGTGCCACACACCTCCCCACTCGCCGCCGGGGGCCCGGGGGCGGGAGACACACATCAGCATTGTTCGCGCCACAAGCCGGGTCTGTGAGCGCGTCTGTCCTAACAGCGCGGTTCCTGCAGGTTCCAACAGCCCCCTGTGTGCGAGAGCCCCTCAAACGGGGGAGGCGCCCGTAAAACAGGAGCGCAAGGCTGGCAGAAAGAAGGGCAGGGTGCGTCGGGGAAGGAGTGAGTGCTGGTGCCCGGCTCAGGGCTGTGGGTCACGGCGCCACGGTCACGGAAAAACCCTCTGGCCTGTGCTCCAGCTGCCCTGGGCGGCCTGGCACCTCTCCTCCGCTCTGGGTAAAGTTACAAGGTGGGTCGATGTCTCCACCGGCAGAGGGACCTGTCATGGAGCCCTGACAGGCTCAGCTCTACGCCCTTTGTGTCCTGCTGATGGCTGCCAGCAGGCAGGGGGAGGGTCACACAGACCCAGGGAAATGGAAACCCCCTGCCCCCTACACACACACGCACACGGGCCGGGGTGGGGGCCTGGCTGCTCAGGTCTCCGAGGATCTGCTGGCCCTGCAGACTGCCTCCTCCCTCCTGTTGCCTCTTCCCTGGCCCAGATGGGAAGGGGAGCCTCGGGGGACCCTATGTGTGGATGGCCACATTTCACCGCCATCTCTGGGTGCATGCTGGGTGCTCCTCGGGGAGCAGGACAGTGCCTGTACCCCCAGCATGCACCTCTGGGGGGTGCCTCTATTTGCAAAGATGACTTTCTGAATGTCGGCTGTGTCCAGGTCCCACCTCCGTTTCCCAGTTCAGTCCCTTGCAGACCCGGCGTAAGGTGCTACTGTTAGGTGCTGCGGGGGTGCAGACTCTCACTGCTCAGCCCTGAGCCCCGAGCCTCCTGTCTCCCCAGGAACCCTGGGGCTTTGAGGGAACTCGCTGGGTGGCAGATGGAGGGCCGTGTGCCCAGCCTTGGTGCCCTGGGCAGCTGCAGCCCAGCTGGTGTCTGTGTCGGAGCAAGAACCGGTCCAGGCGCTTGCCAGGTCATGTGGGGTGCGGGGTGCTGGTGGGAGCGGGGATGGGGCTGGAGTCCTGACCTCTGCTGGTCTGTGAGCTCCTCGGTGAGCCAAGACAGCCGAGTCCTGTCTCCACAGCAAGGGACCGCAGGCCACCCTCTCTGGTCAGGCAGGGCGGTGGGGTGGGGTGGATGACACAGCCAGGAGCTGAGCACCGGGCAATGAGGGGGGGGCAAACCCAGGTCCCCAAAGGTGGGGGCAGTTAAAGAAGTGAAAAAGGAGAGAAAGAAAAAAGATTAGAGCCCTGGCCGGTTTGGCTCAGCAGTTAGAGCATTGGCCCGAGGACCAAAGGGTCGCAGGTTTGATTCCTGGTCAAGGACATGTACCTGGGTTGGGGGTTTGATCCCCGGCCCTGGTCGGGGTTGTGCGGGAGGCAACGAATCGATGTGTCCTCTCTCACACCAATGTTTCTCTCTCTCAGTCTTCCTCCTTCCCTTCCACTTTACCTAGAAATCCATGGAAAAAGTGTCCTCGGGTGAGGATTAAAAAAAAAGAAAAAAGAGTAGAAACCAGGAGGGGGCACCTGGTGCCCCAGTAGTAGGCCAAGCCAGCTGACAGCTGTGTGCTCGGGGGAGCCAGGCCCCCATGCACCTGCTGGGCACTGGGGCCCGCTGCTGCAGCCCGGTGTGGCGGGGGCGCAGACAACCTCCCCACTTCCGGGCCATGCTCAGCAGGGCGGGATCGGGGCCCTTGTGTGAGGCACGGACGCTGGAGCAGGGGCAGAGGCCTCCGCCCGGGGATGCCCCACGGCCCCGGCAGCCGGCCGCCCTCATTAAGCCGGGCGCGGAGGGAGTCCGGGCCGCAGCCCTTCCTGCTTTGGAGGGAGGCTGGGAGGCTTAATTAGTTAATGTGGGTAAAGTGGTCTGAAGATGGAAAACCCTGGGTAACTGCCGAGCGTTGCTGCCGCCGCCGCTGCTATTACACAATTACCAGCATTTTCCAGTCGTGGGAATACAGTTAAACAATTCCCACCTGGTGTGGGGATCCTGGAACCACGCCAGCTTTGGGACCGGCCGGCTCCGCCCTCTTCTGCCCACGGGGGACGCACGCACACACTCACTGCGGGAAACCCCGCCTGGCACAGCCCCGGCCACATCCAGGACACGCAGGGGACGCGGATGTGAAGGAGGGTTCACGCCACCCTGGGCAGAGAAAGACGCTTGTACTTAGAGAGGAACCACCCGCCCAGACTTCCGAGAAGCCCCCGAGGAAGTGCTTCCCCAAGGCCCCAGAGGTCCGTCATCTGGGCGCCTGCGGCCAGCCCTGGCTGCCCGCCCGCACCTGCGGGGTGGGGACGTGTGGGCGTGTTTCTGGATGGACGAGCAGCGGCCACGGGACCCAGGCTGCCTTATTTACAACCGTTGTAAGTGATCTGGGGAAGAAATGCCCAATAAAATCTCCATGTTTGCAGATGACACTAAAGTATTTTTTAATCTTCACCCGAGGATATTTTTACATTTATCTTCAGACAGAGTGGGAGGGAAGGAGAGAGAGAGAGAGAAACATCGATGTGAGAGAGACACATTGACTGGTTGCCTCCCGCACGAACCCAATCAGGGCCGGGGACGAACTGCAACCGAGGTACGTGCCCTTGACTGGAATCGAACCCAGGACTCTTTGGTCCGCGGGCCGACTCTCTAACCGCTGAGCCAAACCGGCCAGGGTGATGACACTAAACTTTTATGGGCCATGAAGTGCCAGGTCATCTGTGATCGGTCATGAGAGGGTCTCGTGCGGTCGTGGTGGGGAGGGGCAGAGGGACCCCAGTGTGGGTAGGGTGCAAGGCAGTGTGCTTGGGAGAGCGAAGCAAACTGTCCCGGGGGCTGGTGGGGCCCGAGTGCCAGGCGGCAAGCCCAGGAAGAGCCCCGGGGCTCAGGGAGCCACTGTGCAGAGCCCTTACCGGGGCCAGAAAGGACCCAGCCTGGAGAGCTGGGCACCCGGGAGCTGCAAACCCAGCCTCGGAGGCTCCTCATTACAAACCGCGTCTGGAAAGGGGAACACAGGGCAGGCGGTCGGCGATCCAGGGTGGGGGAGGGGTGGCCACGGGAAAACGGAAATAGAATTTTATTTTTTGTCCAGAAAGACATAGCTGCCCTGGCCAGTCTGGCTCAGTGGTTAGAGCTTCGGCCCGCGGACCAGAGAGTCCCAGGTTCGGTACCCACAAAGGGCATGTACCTCGGTTGCAGTTTGTCCCCGGCCCAGGTTGGGGTCGTGTGAATGGCAACCACTCGATGTGTCTCTCTCACATCGATGTTTCTCTCTCTCTCTTTCTCCCTCTCTCCCTCTCACTCTATCTGAAGATAAATGCAAAAATGTCCTCGGGTGAGGATTAAAAAAAAAGACATAGCCAAGAGGAAATGTGGTTCAGACCTTTCAGGTCAGAAAGGGGAAAAGAAGGTCAACCTGCTCTTTTCTCCGGATCCCCAAATGCTAAGAATAAAGGTCCCCCGTGGAGCTCAGGGAGGTAATTTGAGCACAAACAAACTGCAGAGCGGGGCAGTTAATGGATGAGACTCACTATCCCAAGGGAGACAGGGGCTGAGAAAGAGAAGTAGATTTTAGAAATTGGGTGACACTAGTTCCTGGACGGCTGGCCCCTAAGGAGATGTGGAAGGAAAGCAGGGTGCCAGGGGTCATCTCTCTGGGACCCAGACCCAGGAGGCGCCATGATGCTCGGTGCCCCCACCAGGGTGGGATCCGGGGCTGGGAGAGTCAGCTGGGCGTTCGTGTCTGCCCCTCGTTTCCTGTTTGCCAGGCACTTGCCAGGCACACAGACGGCTGTGCCCTGCAATGGGCGGAGCCTGAGTGTGAATGAGATCGTTGGTTTGTCTCCTGCTCTCACCGTGAACTCATTTTTTCTTTATTAGAAGTCACTGCAAACGTGACTTCAACCAGCCCTGAGATGAGAAGCCTTGGACTTTTCACTGGGACGCAGAACCCCAGGGAAGGAGCCCTGGCCCAGCAGGGGCTGGGGATGTGTGGCCAGGGCCTGGGGCATGGATGCCAGGTGAGCGGGTCTCAGAAGGCGGCAGTCCCCCTCCTCGGCCCTCCTCTCCCCTCCTGGGAGCCAAACCCACACGCCACCCTCAAAGAGGCCCCGCCAGTGGCTCAGACCTGGCCATGTCCTCCCGGAAGACTGGAAGCCGCTCCCCGCTGTCCCCTGCCCTCTCCCAGGACACGAGTCTCAGTCTTCCTCCTGGGGCTGCTGTGCCCTCTCAGAACTATGCCCGATTAGGCAGTGAGTCAACCCCATCAGATGACAACCAGAGTCACCCAGCATCTCCACAGTGACTGATGTGCTCTGGAGCCTTTCCTGTCCATCTGCTCCTCACAGTAGCTCTGGAGGAAGCTGGGCATGTGCCACCGTCCCCATGGGCCACAGGAGTCCCTTCTGACTGAGAGGTGCCACGTTATCTGCTCACGGCCACATGGCTAATGGGAGGCAGAGCTGGACACGATTCTAGTGCATTTGGTGTTTTTGTGATGAGAGTATCCACATGTTCTTTATGGAACAAACCACCTCTCCCCGACTCGGTCCAGGGGTGGAGCCTGTGATGCAGGCTGGCCAATCGGAGCGCTGCGTTCTCTGGGCCATGGTGATTGGCCATGAGTTCCAACTGGAGGCAATCAGAGCGAATCCCGGGACTTGGCTAGAGCCCCGGGGAGGCAGGGGTGACTTTTCCCGCTGGACTTGAACCTGGGGTGATGAAGCCTAGTGCTCCTGGAAGCCGACATGGAAAAGGACCCCGGGAATCAGACACTAAGCCTTTGCTTTTGACTGAGCTCCTGGATCCAGTCCCGCCTGAAGCCAGCCCACCTCGAGACTTTTCGGTTCACTTGAACCACCGGTGTCCTCTTATCCTGAAGTCAGTTCAAGGTGGGTTTTCTGTGGCATCCTCATAAACAGATCATAGGTGCTCCTCCCGCTAAGCCACCATCTCCCCACCCTACGATTCAGGCTGTCTGGTTACCATGACAACCGCAGCCACGCTGACGACTGAGACCTACCATTCATTTAGCACCTGTGCGCTCCAGTGCTGAGTGCTAAGTGCTTCCCAGGACTCAGCTCGCTGACTCCCCACCACACGCGGTCGGGGCGGTCATCTCTACTTTATGCACAGGGACCGTGAAGAGGAAAGAATGCAGCAGCCACCAAAGCCCCGCCTTTGAACCTCGGTCTGCCTGACGCTCAGGGGGACGGGGAGGCAGGGTGGTCGGAGCTGTGCTCTGGGGACCGCAGCCTGGCTCGGAGTCTGGGCCCGCGGTGTCCCAGCTGTGGCCTGGGGGCGGCCCCCCTGCACCTCCGCTTTCTCAGCTGTGACGCGGACAGGGGGTTGTTGTGAAGACGCAGTGAGGCAGGGCATTTGCACGGACACGTACGAGATCTTCCAAACGGCCGTTACCGTCCTGACGGACTCCTCCGACCAAGTTCCCCTGAGATCTTACAGAACCTGTGCGTGGGACAAAACCAAACCGATCCGACGGCGCTCATTGGGAGGTGTGATTCTCTAAGGAGCCCATCTGGGCTTTGCCGACGCCGGGGACATGGCGTTGTCCCCGAAGGGCCCCCGAGCCACGGGAGGGGTGCTGCTGAGCCGAACAGCAGTCATCCTGTCCGCGCGTGGAAACAGGATCTCCGGGACACTCTTAGCCATCTTCCAGGTGCTGGAAGAAAACAAAACTACATTTCTCAAGAAAACATTCTGTAACTCAGGGCATGACTTCACGGAGCTGTCCATCCTACCCTGCCGCAGCGTCTGAATGTGTGGGGTCCTCCTGAGCCACTGGGGTCACTGCCAGTCTTCAGCCAGGTCACACAGACGTCAGACAGGCCACAGGTCCTTGAGGAGCCCAGGGCTCTCAAACCCGTCTCTAATAACCGAGGCTCCCCTCCTCATCTGCGTATTTTATATATTTTCATCTGTGCATGGAAGCTCCTCCAGGACCCCCCCCCATCATGGGCCTCCCTCTGCTTCTGCATTTTCCTCCTGGGACAGAGGCTGAGGGGTAGGAAGAAACGTGGGGGTCATCCAGGCCAAGTTGTCCATCCCTTTACGTTTCCAGTTGGGAAAACTGAGCCAAGAGAGGCTGTGACTTGTCTCGTGTCCCTAGTGGACAAGCAGAGGGTGAGGACAGGGAGCCACCCCCCCACCCCCCCTGCTGGCTGCCGAGCTGCGTCCCCTTCCTGGGGTTCAGAACCACCCTGAAGCAAATGTGCGGACGGGCAGAGCTGGTTGCTGTCCCCCCAACACGGCATCACAATGAGGCTGGCCTCCCGGCCAGTGTCCTCCTTTACACCCTTGACCGTGACTAGGCTGTGAGGTCCTCAGTGGCTGGGACGGACCCCACCTGAGCCCGCAGAGCTCACGATTTCTGTCCACGTCTTCCCGGTGGTGGCAATGGTGGGGGAGGTCCTCTGAGCAGGGAAGTCTGGGAGGCTGGGACCTGGGCCACTTCCCTCTGATCTGCGGGAGCATCTGGGGACCCCTCGGCTAACGCCCGTTGAAGACATAACCCCAAAGCTCTCCCTTGACGGAGGAACAACGGGCCAGCGGAGGAGGCGGCGAGGATGAACCGCCGGCCCATCGGGCAGCTACAGGATTTTTATGCTCTGGCAACTGTGACGGCGAGATCCCGGCAATTGTTTTAGAGGGAATCATGATTAAATTGGGCTGTATGTTTTTTTAATGTGTTCCCCAGTTCCTCTTTAATACCTTGGTAGGACAAGATAAAGTGTAATCACAGAAGTAATTGTGGCACTCAACAGTTTACGTCTTCAAAGAGTGACTGGGGGGTAGCAAAGCCACTGCAGGGCCAGGTTTGGATTAGAAATGACAGTTTTTCTTTTTGTTATTTTCGTTTTAAATCCCTCTTTATCTCCCTCCTTTCTCCAGCGGCTCCTGGAGCTGCTGATAACCTGTGAGCCTCCTCGGTACGCACAGAAACTGCCGCCTAAGGGCACAGCAAATCGGGGGGCCGCCCCTCTGCGGAGCTGCTGCGGGGGCCCCGCCCCTGTCCCGGAGCCTGCGCCTTGCAGGCTGCCCTGAACTGTCCCCCAAACGAGCACTGGCCAGGACCTGATCCCGGCTGCGCATGCTGAGACCACTGGCTGGAGCCCCACGGCCGGGCTGTGGGACGCCGGCCCCTTACCAATGGCGGAGGAGGGCGAGCTCACCAACTCCCACGCCCATGGGGACCCCACCCTCTTCAGATGGTGTGGAGAGCCCTGGGCCTCCTGCAGCTTCCTCTGGGCATCTCTGAACCAGTGGGGGCAGAGCTGAGCCGCAGAGCTGGTGCCAACCACGGTCCCAAGGTGCCCAAGGCCAAGGCCCTGCTGATGCCAGCAGCCAGGACGGAGGGCAGAGACGTACAAAGGGGCAAGGCTGCGCTCTCTGTCCCAAGGCCACTGCCCAGGCTGGTCCTCATCGCCTGACCCATGCAAGCTGGCTCCGGCCGTCTGACTGGTCTTCCTGTCTCGATGCCGGCCCGCCCATCTGACTGACAGCCATTTCCCAAGCCCCAGCTCTGAGGGTGCCGTCCACGGCTAACCGTGCCTGGGCCCTCCTTTCCCGTGCGCGCACCCACTCCTGACACCAAAGGCCTCCACGACGGCCAGATCCACCTTCCGTCTACGCCTCCCACGTTCCCTCCTCGCACCCCTGGCTCAGTCCTCGGACCGCTCAGCTGCTCTGCCCACCCCCTCTGCCCGCGGTGTCCCCAAGGCCGGGGATTCCTGCACTCTCTAAGCGAGTCCCCGTTCTGCCCACTTGTCAAGGCCCAGCTCCCATGCCACGTTGCCCTGAGGCAGCTGCATTCTCCCTGAACTCCCAAAGCAGCCCTCTGCCCCCTCTGCCCCACTGCCCATCAGTTTCTCTTCTCTGATCTCTGGGCTCAGCTCTGCATCCCTCCTCTGGACCCCAGGCTTCCTGAGGACAGAGTCCATGTGAGAAGGGAATTCATTCCCCGGTAGGTGGCCGACAGCCGTGGGGGGGCCATGTCTGCCCTTGGGGCAGTGGTGGGTGGGGCGTGCAGCCCCCACGGCCACAGTGCTCAGGGAGGGCCCCATGCGCGCGGGTGGGGCTGTGCCTTCGAGGAGAGCTCCTCAGCCAGCTGCTGGCCCCTGTACGCACCGTCCGCCCCGCACCCTCCCCTCCGCTCTCCCGCCACTGCTGAGGCAGAGGGCACGAAGCCGCAAGGCCCTTTCTGGGTATTTCTGCACTGAGCTGCCTGGATTCCGCATTTTAACCTGATTTCACCTGTGGGAGTGGGGGCAGACCAGAAAAATTCGCTCTAACCACTCACACAAATCCCACTCTCCATCTTGGCCCTTGGAACTTCACATGAAACCATGGTGGACGGCTCCCTTTCCCTCTGAGCTCAGATGGGGTCCTCAGAATCTCAGGGTTCTGGGTGGCCACTGCCGATCGACGAGACATGGCCCTCGTCCCTGAGTGGTGTGTGTGCCCTCACACACATGCACGCATGCACACATATGCACACGTGTGTACACACATGCACGCACCCACAAGCACACAAGTGCACACACAAGAACACACACGCACGCACACATATGCACACAAGAACACATGCATGCACACATATGCACACACAAGAACACACAAGAATACACATGCACGCACACATATGCACATGTGTGCACACACAAAAAACATGCACACGCACAAAGCACACGAGTGCACGCACATACAAGCACATGAGTGCACGCACACACATGCACACACGCACACATGCACACACAAAGCACATGTGTGCGCGCACACATGCACACACATGCATGCACGCGCATGCCCCTCAGTGGTGAGGCCCACAGTTCTCTCTCCTTGTTTGTTTGTAGGTCGTACCACGGCTGCCACAAAGCTGAGAAGACAGACGCTGGGCCGAGGGCCTTGGCACCAGCCCAGGGTAACTGGGACACCCATGTTTGCAAAGAAAGCATTTGGAAGTGTGAAGAAATCAAAACCGCACCGTTCAAAAACCGTGTTTAAATTTTGCTCAAAATGTTCTACTTTGTGTAAGGGACAGAGTCCCTTTAGAAAAACACTTGCTGGCATTTGCGAACCACTGTTGCTATGGAGCTGTGAAGAGACGTTAGCTACCCAGGCCGGCAATTAATCCTGACGGGCAGGCGCAGGTAAGGAGAAGGCTGGTGGGGAGGGAGGAGCTAAAGGCAAAAGTTGAAAGAGCACCTCTTCTGACTGAGGGTTCAGACTCACAGGAGCGAGGCGCCTTTCTCAGCTGTCTCTTGGCGCCTCCCTCGCTGCCTGGGAGAAAGGATGCCTGTGTGTGGAGCCCAAGCACACAGGCTTTCTAGTCAGTGAACTTGAGAGAAGGGGTCCCAGCTCACCCACTCACCAGCTGGGTGCTCTTGGCAGGATTCTCAGCCTCGAGGGAAGTTTCCTTCTGTACAGAGTGGGGAATGCTGCAGTCCTCACTTCGTAAGGTGCTCACTCACTCACTCACTTATTCGCTCACTCATTCATCCATTCACTCACTCATTCCCTCATTCATTCGTTCACTCACTCATTCGCTCATTCACTCATTCGCTCATTCATTCATCCATTCACTCACTCATTCCCTCATTCTGTTCACTCACTCATTCGTTTGGTCACTCATTCATCCATTCATTCATTCATTCATTCACTCACTCACACAATCATTCACTCATTCATTCAGTCATCCATTCGTTCATCCATTCGTTCACTCATTTGTTCACTCATTCATCCATTCACTCACTCATGCATCCATTGACTCATTCATCCATTAACTCACGCATTTGTTCATGCATTCATTCACTCACTCATTCATTCATCCATTCACTCATGCACTCATTCAGTTGTCTATCCGTTCTCTCATTCATCCTTTCACTCATTCCTTTGTTCATTCATTTACTCATTCATTCATTCATTCATTCATTCATTCATTCATTCATTCATTCAACAGATAACCTATCAAGAGCCATGATTTGCCAGGGGCTGGTCTAGGTTCAGAGTCCACATGTCTTGCTCTCAGACAGCATGGAAAAGACACACTAGAAATACTTGAAGAAAGAAGGCGATTTTAGGTAGTGCCAGGTGCAATGAGCATAGAAAGACTGGGTGCTGGGTGCTGGAGGGTGGGGATGGTGAGGAATTTAGCCAGGGAGCTCAGGGAAGGCCTCGGAGGAGGTGACCTGAACCGAGTCTGAAGTGGTGAGAACCCAGCCGTGGGCAGCTCTGGAGCAGCGGGGGCCTGGGAACAGGGAGGTGTGAAGGGAGAGCTTAGGGCAGCCTCGGGCCACCGGGGAACATTCAGGAGAGAGCATGAAGAGAAGAAAAAGAGGGGCAGCCTGAGCACAGAACATGGTGGCAGCCGAGGGCCACCTCCCACAACGGCCTCTGTGTGCCCCTCTGCTCACCCAGTGTCCAGCCTGGTGCCTGGCCCACAGCTGGCTTGGTACTGAGCACGCAAACCAGTCCAGGGACACATGAAGGTTGACTGAGCCTCCACCTCGAACTTGAGGTTCGCTCTGGCAATGCCAGGACAACCTCCACATTTTGAGATGTCACGGGAAAAGGCTCATCCTGGCCTAGACAGAGCTCGAAGGGAAACAGACACTCTTGCCAGTTAGCGAGGAAGTTACCACAGTTGAACTTGTTTCGATCTGGTTGTGAAAAAAAAAACAAAAAAAAAACCCCACAGTATTTTGTAGGCTATTTGCTGAATGAAGGCATAAAAGACGGGTTATAATGAAGTCAGCTGTCTTCAGTAGCGGGCACTAATTCTGGAATTAAAATAAGATAGGAAAAGCGTACCAACCGGTTCCCTTGCCCGCAGCCAGACTGGAAAGAACGTGGACTCAGACCTTGGCTCGAGCCCCACCGGGGCCACTTTCAACGCTGTGTGATCCCGGGCAAGCTACCTAACCCCTCTCAGCTCGTCCCTCACCGGTAACGTGAGCAGCTGCACGCTTACCCGACTGGGTCACTGTGAGGATCAAGTGAGAAAATGACAGAGGCCCCAACACAGTCCCCAGCAAGCAGCGGCCACTCAGTCACTGAGGAAAGAATTCACAGACCAACCGTCTCGGCCCCTCCACCCCCAAAACTCCAGGGCCGTGAACCCGAACCAGCAAGGTCGGTTCACTGTGACTTTGGAGGAGAGTAACTCCCCACCTGACAGCTGTTTCTGTAAAACCAAAGGTCTGAAGTGACTCCGGTGTCATGTGAAGTCACCCCAGAGAAGACACCTTGCTTTGTCCTTAGCAGGACCTCTCTGGAGGTGCGGGGTGGGGGTGGGGGGCCGAGACGCGGCGGAGCCGAGTTGGTGTCTGAAATGTTGCAACAAACCACAGCCACGTGGAAGTCAGCAGCAAGCAACGGTCCCCGGGCCAGGCTGTGAGGCTGGGCACCCCTGCCCTGCTCCGGACGGCACAGACCTTTCCAACCTTCCTCCAGGAAACTTCCAGAAGGCCAGCACAGCACCTGGCACCCCGCCCCTCCCCCCTCCTGGTGATTTAAATACAGCAGCTGTCACTGCGGGGCGGAGGCACCTCACAGGAAATTAAATTCTTAGTTTCTTATTAACTTTGAGGGGAGTACGGCTATCGAGCAGCGTGCCAGGACAAGGCGGATCGGGGCTCTGGCGACTTTAATATTGGAGATTGGCACCCACGTTCGAGGACTGGCCTCTCCTGTCACCTTCTCAAGCTGGCACCTGGCGTAGCAAACGTCTCCGGAGCAGACGGTGCCTAGCAATGCAGACCGCAGCGGCCGGGGAAAATCCTGCTGACAGGTGACGGTGACAAGACGTCCCGGCTGTGGTCTGTCGCTGTGAAATGGAAGGGCTGGGGCTCCTTGGTGCCTGGCCTGGTGGTCCCCCCAGAGCCCTGGGCTGCTCTCTCCTGGTGGCCGCCCCCCCCCGGCTGCCCCCCTTTTCCCTGGGTCAGCCCTGCCCCTCCATCCTCGAGGCCCCGTCAGGGACCTGCTGCCCCTTGTGAATTTTTGCTTTTCCCCCCTCCTGGCGCTGCTCTTCCCATCAGGAGATGGGACTCTGACAGGTTCCATTTCTGACTCTGACCTTTCCACAACTCTCTCTTCTCTCCTCGCCTCACCTTCTCGGGCCCCATTCATCTTCACCTGTCCTCGGGGCTCCTCCGCTGACCTTCCCACCTTCTCATCTCTCTTCCCAGCTTCTCTTGTCAAGAGAGCCTTTGGCTTGGTCTGAAGGGTCAGGTTCAATTTCTCAAGCGAAACCTCTGAATCTCTCTGACCCGCTCCTGAATTGTCTTTGTTCCCTGGTGAAGACTCGGCCGATCTCAGGCCCAGCCAAGGTCTGCCTCTGGGGCCCGGCCTCTCAATCACCCCTTCTCGGCTCAGCCCTCGCTCCCCACCGCGCTACCCTCCGTTCTCCTCGCTCCTTCCGGTCCCCGTGCACAGAGCGCCCGCTGCGTGGGAGCTGGCGTGGACGTGGGACGGCCGCAGGGCTCTGCTCTCCAAAGGCTACCGTCTCCCAGGGAGATGCTCGTTGGAACAAGGCAGAGTGTATTATTATCATCGTTTTGCCAGAGGTAGAAGAAATTTCTGTGGGAGAGGGGAAGGAGGGGTGATGACCGGTTCTGCGTTCTCCAGCTTCCAGTCACCTGTAGTTGGGAAACTATTCTCCTCTCTCCCCCTCCCCAGAGAGCAGAGCATCATGGGAATATCTTGGATCTAAGTCAGGCTCAAATCCAGTTTCTCATCCTCACAACTGAAGGCATAATTCTTCTTGTTTCTTTTTTTAAAGGAAGACCAATAATTGATCTTTTTATTGTTCTATATCCAAAAAAATCACCCCTTAGCAAATAGTTGAGGAAGACCTAACTTCTCTCAAACGCAGGCAATTATACGAATCATATGTGGGGACTGGGTCTTGGTTCCAAATAGTAACTGTAACACAGCCACCGCTATGACCATTTCTATTCATCATGATGTGTTCCTTGCTGTTGCCTACTGCTGCTGTCTTTGATTACATCACAGCAAAGGCTTGGGAGACTTGTTTTCCCTAAAAATCCCAGAACCCAAGTAAAACTCAGGTTTGACTACTTATCACATGATCTAATAGGTTTAAAAAAATTTTTTTTAATCCTCACCCGCCAGGATATTTTTCCATTTATCTTCAGATAGAGCAGGAGGGAGTGAGGGAGAGAGAGAGAGAGAGAGAGAGAGAGAGAGAGAGAGAGAGAGAGAGAGAGAGAGAAACATCGATGTGAGAGGGGCACATCGATTGGTTGCCACCCAACGACCCCAACCAGGACCGGGATGAACCGCAACTGAGGTACGTGACCTTGGCCGGAATTAAACTTGGGACTCCCTGGTCCACGGGCCTATGCTCTACCGCTGAGCCAAACCGGCCAGGGCTCTAATAGGTTTTTAAACAGAGAGGTACCATCCTGCCCCACAGTGAGGTAGAACTATGAAGCATGCTTTTCCTCATCTCCATTTCGGACGACAGTCTTTCCTGCTCTGGTGACTTCCTGACCGTGGGTCCTTGCTTTTGGTGCAAGTTAAGAAATCCTAGTCAACACGAATGGGTAACTTTTAAGACAAAAACAACAACAACAACAACAAAACTGTGGGTCTTTAAGATCTGGAAACCCAAGTGCCATCAGTAGATGAGTGTAGAGAAAAGCTGTGGTACATCTACACAATGGAATACTATGCAGCTGTAAAAAAGAAAGATCTCTTACCCTTTGAGATGACATGAAGGGACCTGCAGAGTATTATGCTGAGCGAAATAAACGAGTCAGAAAAAGACAAATACCACATGATCTCACTTATTTGTGAAATCTAATGAACAAAATAAGCTGACGAACAAAATAGATCCAGAGACATGGAAGCATGGAACAGACTGACGAATCTCGGGGTGGGGGGTGGGGGAGCGGTGCTGGAAGAGAATAACCAAAGACCTTACGTGCATATACGTATAACCCTCAGACACAGACAACAGTGTGGGGAAGGCCTGGGTAGGGTGGGAGCGGGGTGGAGGGGGTTAGTGGGCGAAAAATGGGGGACATCTGTAATACTTTCAACAATAAAGATAAATTTAAAAGAACACACCATGGTTTAAACAGTTGAGCTATTCTGGCTGAACATTGAGCATTTATTCCAATATACTTGAAAATGCTTTGCGGAGTTTGGGTGTCCTTAACTCTCCGGTAACTGTGCAGAAACCCCATTTTCTTTAATCTGATCCTTTCTCCTTTTTTAAAAAATCCCCTTTGATTCAAACTGGCCTCACCCAGCACCCTGACTCACCCACCTCCCTCTCCCTTGCGTGTCCACGCCCTCAATCATTAAGCCCTCAGGACAGAGTGTTCTTGTCAACATCCACAATCTGAGGAACAGAGGACGACAACATCTGGGCCTCAGTTGTATTTCAGCTCCGGACGCAGGAAAACAGAACATCCCACTGACCAAGTCCTCGTGAAACCAGACAGAACGACGCCACGGCTGACGTCAGGACCAGATGCAATGATCAGCTCCCCTACCCTAGCACAGACCAATCAGTAGAGACCAGCACCCCAACTCCCTCAGTCACCACGATGAATGATTTCCCCTACGTAACCCAACCCCTCAAAGCCAGGGTTTTTAAATTTTTCTTTCTTTATTGATTTTAGAGAGAGAGGAAAGGAGAGGGAGAGAGAGAGAGAAACATCGATGAGAGAGAACATCGATTGGCCGCCTCCTGCATGCCCCCCACTGGGGATTGGGCCCACAACCTGGGCGTGTGCCCTGATCGGGAATCGAACCGGCGACCTCTTGGTGCATGGGTTGACGCTCAGTCACTGAGCCACACTGCTGGGCTCAAAGCCAGGTGTTCAATCACCAGCTTACCTGTGACTGGGCGTGGCACCACTTCCTCAGCTAATAAACCTTTTCTTCACTTCAGCTCCTGCTCACGTCTTATTGGGCTTTGGTGCTCGCAGGCCAATGGAGCCCTTCAGTCTGGTAACATCACCAGTTTGTCAAATGTCCCCTGTCTCGCCCTCCACCCCACACTTTAAGCTTCCCGGGAGAGGAGGCAGGGGGTCTGTGTGTGCAGGCTGGACTCTGGGTCCATCTACCGACCATCGGCCATTGAGAAGCACCATGGCTGGGAGGTGGAGACTGTCACCCTCAAGGTTTGGAGGCAAAAGAGCCCATCTGGACCTGGAGAAAAGCAAACGCTACTAACAGTCTGCAAACCACCTTCTGGGCTCCACAGCCCTGACAAGTTTCCAGTGTCCCACCAGCGTCTCCACCAGGACCGCGCGGCTGCTGATTCTTTGTGCTGGGGGGCTGCCCTGTGCATCGTGGGCTATTCAGAAGCATCCCTGGCCTCGGATACTCAATGCCAGTAGCTTCTCGGAATGGTGACGCCAAAGGTGTCTCCAGACACTGCCAAATGCCCCCTAGGGAGCAAAACAACCCTGGCTGAGCACCCCTGGGCTCCACAATGACCGTGGGTCCCACCGACTCTCTACCACGTTGTTCCACTTTCAAGACTCCAACAGGGATGGGGGAGAGTCAGACAGGCCTTAGAGGAAACTTAAAAGTGCCAGGTCTACTTCTGGTCTACCCTGGGGCTCGCTTTCTTGTCACTTGTGGTTTCTCACACGTACACTTCTTTGTATTCGTCATTTAATAAGAGCGCTTGGTGCTTTATGGTGGATGCCGCTGGGTCACGTACGCAACCTTTCTTCCCCATCCGAAACCACCCTCCCCCACGGAGCCATGAGCCAGGGGAGCTAAGAGCACGCTTGTGTGTGTGTTGTGTGTGTGTGTGTGTGTGTGTGTGTGTTGCGGGGGGATGGGCCCGCCTGGCCAAGTTCTCCCATCGCCCTCAATGGGGACTGCTCAGGATGGGTATACGGCCCAGTTCTGCTGCGGAGGTAGGAGAAGTGTGAGGACTGGGAGGAGAGTGTTCCTCACCGCCAGGAGCTGTGGGACCGCTCATCTCTCCTTCCTCACCACGCTCCCAGCCACCATGACAGACGGCGGAGGGAAGAGCTGGGGAGAACCGGGGTCCCCCTGAGCAGACACCCCGGCCGGCACTCCTCCCTCGGACTCTGCTTGTCCTGACATCGTGGACTCTGTATGCAGCTGCTCCCTGGCCGGCCACTGCCTTCAGCCTGCAGCCGCGACCTGCCTTGGTTTGAGATGCAGATTTCCTAACCGAATGTGAATAAAATCCTGCCGTCTCTCAATGTCCAATCTAGGATCAGGGGAACAGGGAATGAAAAGAACCTTTCTGGGAGAAACGATGAGTAACACGATGGCTTTCGAACGGGCGGCTGCCATCAGGCTGGGCGAGCCCAATGCCATGTCTCAGGAGCAGGGAAGTGTTTCAATGGCCTCATTCTCAGAGTGGGAGAAGACCTGGTGCCGTGGGAGGTGGGCGCCCTAAGCCACGAGGTTTCCCGGTAAGTTACAGCGCTCAGCTGGAGCTGACGAGGAGACAGGACGCCCCTTCCTGTCTGACGGCGTTCCCGACGCGTGGCCTTTCAGTACCGTCATAAAAAGGCAGTGAATTAGGAAGGCGCTGTCAACTATCACTGGACCCAACTGGGATCGCCCACGAGAAGCTCAATTTCCAACCAAAGCCTAGAAAATGAGGGAGACATAAACTGTATATGTCGGTCCTCGGGGCTGGGCCCCTGGCCGGGGAGAAAGCAGGGTGTCACTGCTGAGGGCGCAGAGTCGCAAGTCTCGAGATGCTCACGAAGCAAGATGACAGGGGCCACAGAACTGGGAGAAGGGGGCTGTCCCCTCCTAGAAAACGGTCCTCTCCGGGAGGGATCAGCTCAGGCTGGGTACTACTGGCCGCAGAGCCAACTGGGCTGAGATGCCATCGTTCCATTAGTGACTCATCTGACACGTCCCTGACTTACTGTGTGCCAGGTACTGGAGGTGTGGAGATGGGAGAGTCCCTGTCTGCAGGGTCCAGGGGGCAGACCGATGAGGTGCTAACTACACGGTCTGACGTGATCAAGGTGAGCTGAGCTGGCAATGGGGGACAATAGAGATGACGGCCAGGCTGGAGCAATGTCCAGCTGCCAAGGGAGCCGGCTCAAGTCCACCTGAACAATTCGGGATCACCTACTCTGTGCATGGGGCAGGGCACCGCTGAGTTCTTGCTCGGCCAATGCCAGCAAGAGCTTATCTGTGCCAGGCCCTGGGCTGGAAGTGTCTTTCTGCACCAAACCTTCCTAAGAACCTTATCAGTCGCTATTATTCCAATCAGCCGCACTTGAGAGCAGAGGGAACAGGCGCAGAGCAGCTGAGAGCTGCTTCTGGTCACAGTTTCCGGTAGGAGGGGCTAGCGCTGGAACCCAGGGCAACCTCATTTTATTCTGCTCAGCCTGGCTCCATCGCTGGGCGTAGGAATGGTGAGACTTCTGACTCTGCCTTTGGTAGACTAGGTCAGGATCGAGAGCTTGGACCCGAGAGCAAATGTCTCTGAGGAACCAAGTCCCGGTCCTCTGGAAATAATGCCTTAGACCTCAAGAGTGTGTGTGTGTGTGTGTGTGTGTGTGTGTGTGTGTGTGCCGACCAGTGTCCTCAGGGTGAACCCTACCAGTGGGACATTCACCAACTCTGTGGCCTCTCCTGGATGTCTAAGTGTCTAATAAGCAGGGAAAGGTGTCACTCCAAGATACGAGTACCGGGCAGCCTTGAGGCCTTATTTGCTCTGTTGATATGCTGACCCAAGAATGGGGGAGAGAGGACTCAGGTCTTTCTGGAAATGTCCCCAAGCTCCCGAGGTCTTCCTGCCCTTCCCTGAGCTCCAGGAAGGTTGTCTTGAGCCTCTTCAGGCAAGGGGGTGTCTACACGCTCAGAAGTCTGCAAACAGAAATAATAAGCCCCTGTAGCTTTCTTTCCGCTCACCTGACTCTTTGCACCTGCATGTTTGAGCTCTGTTGCTTCTCCCCTCTTAGAGGTGGGCGGGGCCTGACAAATGCACCCTCCTGAGAGTTAAAGACACACTGAGAGACTCCTCACCCAAGAACAGGCCTTTTGTGACCCATGTATCTCAGTCACCTGGAGTAGAGGTCACTGCACAGCCCTAGCTGCCCCTTGGCTGAAGGCGGAGGTCACGGCCACTACAGCAGCCCATAGCCAAGCCCAAAGGAGGCCTTGGCCTCATGTCTGGCTCCTCCTCTCGGCTCCGGCAGCCACACTCCCCGGGGGAAGGGCTATTTATAAAACAGAAAGAGCACCAGCTGTGGGCTCTCTCCACCCCGAGAGCTCAACCCTCCATGTCTTAGAAGGAAAACCTCACTGCAGGTGACACCTGGGGGCCGGCGAGACTTGTTCGGGAGACAGATTTATAATAAACAGCCTTCTTTTATAGAGCCCCAAATATTTGCACAAAAATGAGCCCTTCGTATAACTCGCTCCATTTATCTCCCCGTTGTCACCGGGTATATCTCTCTATTTTATTACTTTATTTTCTAGTTCCTCCGGCTTCTGCTCTCACCTCCCTCTCCTCATTTCCACTGCAGCTCTCACTCTGGCAGCCCCGTCTCCCCTCCTCTTCATGCTTCTCTGCCCACTAGTGCCCCATCTGCACCAGCTCAGGGCACTTGGCCTCCCCAGGCTGCCCCCCCTTCCTCCAGGATTCCAGGGAGCATCAGGAACGCGTCACGGAGAAGGACCGCTCACCCGAATGCCCTGGGTCACAGCCCCGGACCGGCTGGCCTTTTCAGCACTGCGGACAGAGCCCCCAGCGGCTCTCCTTTTAACAGACTTGGCCTTGGCCTCCCTGCCTCCTCTCTTACCTTTTCTGACATTATAAAGTAAACCCCAAGTGATTTCTAACTTCCTACCACCTCAAGACACAGGCTCAATAACAGAGAAGCGTAGGGAAGAAAAGGAGCGATTTTAATTTCAAAGTTCTGCTCACACTCGAGTGCTCTCGAGGTTTATATAAACAGAACGCCCTGCTGGAAACATCACTTTGAAGTCTGCTTGCAGCCGGCCTCTGACGGGCGGGCGTGTTGGCTCTTCTTGGCAATGGGAGCCTCTGTGTTTTAATATTCAGAGGCACAAAGAAGCGGGGGACACTCTAGCTGGGGATGCCGGGGCTGGGTTCTTCATTATCCAAGTTAAATTTGGCTGAATTGAGGGAAAACATCCTTTTAAAAAGGGTGGTAAGTGGGAATAATAATATCTTACATTCACAAAACACTGGGTGTTTTCAAAGCCCTCTCACACGCCGGATCTCATTAGATTTCTGCAGCAATCTTGTTCCAAACGCCCCGCAGATAGCTGTGGTGGGTGCTGGGTATGGATGGCAAACCTGAGGAGGCCTGCCTGCAGTGGGGAAACCGAGGCTGAGGGCGTGGGGCTGGCTCAAGGTCACGCCGTGGGGGCCAAGGCCGGAAGGTGGGAACGCCATCCCCTCTGAGCAGGCTGCCTCCTCCCCCGTGCCCCCCACCGCTTCGCCCATCAAACACGGGTTCTCCAAACGGAGGTGCCGGGTGAACCCCTCACAGGGACTTCTGCCTTCTTGGGAGAACGAAAGCCCAAAGCAAGGGGGGAAGATCCCTGAGATTGGCAACAGTCCCCATCTAGTCAGCACTCACTTTGTGCCAAGAAGGGTGCTGTACCCCGACACTCATCCCTTCATCCGGTCTTCTTCTTTTTTTTTTTAAATGTTTTTTTCTTTATCCTGAGAATGTTTTAGTCCCATTTTACAGCTGAGAAAGCGGACGCTCGGAAGATTACAGCTGGTCAGTGTCATGGTTACACCCACACTCGGCAGCCGGCTCCAAAGCCCGAGCCCCCATCACCACGCCATCCCTGGTCTCCGAGGACGGTTTTTATCATCAGCCATTGGGAAGCCTGGGGTGGGTAGGAGGCCTGCTTGGCCCTTCCTGTAACCGGCCAGGCTCTTTGCCTCTTGAGGGCTGCCCCGGGCCTGGCATTGCTCACGCCGTCGGATGGGAAGCCACTGGACCACACTCTGTGCACGGCTTGGTCATGCATGCAGCGTTGCCACGGCTTCAGCAGACATGTTGCTGAAGAGATGAATGAATGAGTGAGTGAGTGAATGAGTGAGGAAGAGGGTCTGACTCTGCAGGTGCGCAGAGTGGGGCTACGCAGCAGACACAGCAGCAGTCAGGAAATGTAACACCTGCCCTGGCTCAGAGCCCTGGTCCTACACGGCAGAGGCCCTGCAGCCTCCCCCCGGCGGCTGGTAGCTCCAGCTGGGCCCAGGGCTTCCAGGGTTCAAGGTGAGTGAGCAGCACGTCAGACCTGGGGTGGCACAGCAGCCCATCAGATCATTTTGATGTGATGCTCACGGTCTAGCTGGGGCCGAGCGGGCTGATGGCAGATTGTTCCAGGCTCTGTCTGGGGGTGGCGTCATTTATAGGTTCTTGAAATTTGTTACTGTTGATAACAGTGACGAGCCATAAACATCTCCAAGTGAGGAATGCTAATGACACGGGAGGCATTTTTTAGTGGTGGCTTTGGGGAGCTTTCAGCGCATCGGCGCCGGTGGGGCGGCTCCTGTCGCTGTCATATATCTGGGAAGTTATTCTGGGAAGGTCGCGCAGTGACTCAATTGTCGTTACGTACAAAATATTTCAATTTTCCAGAATAGAGCTGGTTCTGGCGTCAATGAATCTTCATTTTTTTCCTCCTTTTTATGTCTCCCTGTTTGTCTCCGGGGCCTGGTGTGAGCAGGGGAAGATGGGCACAGATAGACGGCGCAGGCGGCCACGGGATGCGCCATGTCAGCTGTGAACGGGGAGGGTGTCAGGGGACGTGGATGAGCCCCCAAAGCCCTCTGGAGGGGCGGGGGGCTGAAAGGAGCCCCTCACACAGCTTCAACCCCCAACTCATCCATTCCAGTCACACTGTTCCTGGACGCAGCCTGGACCGCCTCGGCCTTCTGCACGCAGGGTCATTTCTCCTGCTCAAGCCCCCTCTCTGCCCGCCCACCCCTAAGAGTCCCGCTTGCCCCCTTGCCACCGACGCTCCCCTCTGGCCGGTGGGGGCGATTCATCGGGCCCTTAATCACACACTTTCCGTGTGGAGCTCCCACCCCCTGCTGGGCGATGGGGCTTACATCTTGTTCCATTTAACTTGTCCCCCATTTGTCACCACCTCCTGTGGGCAAAGGACCGTATCACACATGCTTCCGCGGGTCCGGAAGGGAATGGGTGCCGCTCCGGGGCCTCTGTGCGTCCCCTCCCTCACGGCCTGGCCCAACTTCAGCCAGTTCTCCAAACCTCAGCTCTGGCTTTGCTGCCCCCAGGAGTCACCGCTGGCTGGGCTGGGGCCCCTCCTGTGTGCTCTGGGACCAACCTGCACCCACCGCTCAGGACCCCTCCCTCCCCGCCTGTGTAGCCCAGCCCAGCCCCAGGCACACGGTAGGTCCTGGACCCGTGAGCAGGCGACTGGCAGGACTCCAGCAGGGCCTCAGCTAGGACTCTGTGGATTTGCTCGGCATTTTTATTCCAAGGGGAACGGCCCACCGTGTGACAACAGAGTCTCACATTCTCCCTCCCTCTCTCCTGGGCCCACTAATCTGTGGGTCATGAATCTGGTTGGGGACCTGCTGATACCATGGGTGGGGGACGGACGTAAAGTTGTGTAAGATGACTCCCCGTCTTCAGGAAATGCACACGAGCGGGGGATGAGACCGGTGCACGCGGCATGATCAACAACGAACATGGGCCCTCCAGGTGGAGAGGGGCCGCCCCGGGGTGGGGGTTCCCAGTGAGTGGGCACTCCTGGAGGAAGGGGTGCCGGACGGTGGTGCTCTGCTCTCGCAGGCCCCAGAATCACTTCCACTCTGCCGGAACCTCTGGCCTGAGCTGCCTTATTAACCTGCAAAGGGCAGTCATGCCCCCTAGGGCCCCAGCGGGACGGCTCCGGCCCTCCACGTGCTGGCTCTCCTGAGTCTCCCAAAATGTCAGGACGGCTACGCAAGGCAGGCAGCCTTCCGCTTGCCCGCGGTGACCTCGGAGCAGGTGGGCCCAGCACCGGCACAGGCCGGACAGGGCTCGGCAGGGCCCAGAGCGGTGAGGACCTGCAGGGGCCCTGGCGTGGCGGCCACTGGGCAGAGGCGCAGGGAGGGGCAGCGGGAGGCAGGAGCAGCTGTCCCTTAGCTGGGCACACGGGTACGGCGGGGGAGAGGCACCTGACAGGGGAGGCTGGAACGAGCCTTCCGCTACAGGCAGCTTGTCATAGTCTCGTTAGCGAACTGGGCCCAACTGAAGTCGGCTACCCTGGGGCCACCTGTCACGTTCCAGCGTCAGGCACGGCGGCCTCCAGCTCGCACATGCACCTGGTCAGGCTCGGCCCCTGGGCTGGGGGACACCTTCCCCTGCTCCTGGGTACTGGGGCAGCACTGGGACCGGGGTTACACGTGTGGCATCCTGTACGCGGGTCATTTAGGGAGGAAATGAGAACTCTAGGCTTCCCAGCGTGGGGCTGACTCGAGCTCCAGGACAGAGGGCCAGAGGCCAGGCCTGGTCTGCATGGGCCCCGTGGGTCCAGGCACCTCTCCTCCTTGGGGTCAGGGCCATGTCTGAGCCCTGCCCCCTGCCTCCCCACCAGGCTCTCTGGGAGGAGTTGCACCCCATCACTCTGAAGGGCAAAAAGCAGACTGTTGGAGGTGTTGGGGTCTCCCCCCTGGTCTCCTGCCCGATTCCACGGGAGAAATGAAGGCCGGGTGGGAGCCCACGGCGGCTTGTACCAAATCCTCCTTGTTCACTGTTGTGTCCCCAGTCCCAGTACACGCCTGCAAGTTCCTTTCATCTGGGGCGTGCCTGAGGGGTCAAGGAGGGCCCTGCCCTGCCTGGGGGAAGCTGGTGGTGGGACGGGTCAGGGACAGGGACAGGCCAGGGAGGGAGGAGGACCTGGATAAGCCATGTCCTCCCTGGAGCCTGCCTTCAAGGTCTCTGTGCGCTGAACGAGCTCTGTGGGTGTTTGAGAAGTCCCTATGTTTGTCTGTTGCTGCTCTGTGTGTGTGCGTGCATGTGTGCGTGTGTGCACGTGTGTGCATGTGCGTGAGTGTGTACACAAGATCCCTTGCTGGGCTGTGCTTCTGTAAAGAAACGTTCCCAGAACCTGCTCCCCAGGCCAGGCCTCTCTGCTCTGACCCGACTCACTGGCAGGTGGAAGGGGCAGGGAACTGTGCCACTCCGATGAGGAGGCTCGGGGACCACCGGGTGCAACCCTCTTGCTTTACAGGTGGGGACAGAAAGGCTGGGACAGGGAGGTAACAGCTGTGAGCGACGACAGCTCCCGCATTTTGACTGCTCGCACGTGCCAGGAACTGCACCCCTAGGAGCGCCAGCCCCACCTGGCTTCACAGACAGGAAAGGGACGCTCGGGAAAGCCAAGTGACCTGCTCAAGGTCACACAGCCTGGTTGATGGCGGTGATCTTGGGGCTTGAGCTCTGTCCTCAGCAAGGTCACTGGGACCCAGGGCGGCAGTGGCCGGACCCCAGGCCCCGCTCCTAGTACCGGGCTGGGGCTGGGGCTGGGGTTGGGGGAGAGGAGCCCCGAGGGGAACCCGGGCCCTGAGCATTCCTGAGGGGCGGGGAGTCCAGGGCCAGGGCGCTCTTCCTGCCCCCGGACTCCAGCTCCCAGCCGAGGGGCTTTGATTTGCTCTTAACACCCCAAGTTGAGTGGAGCCTCATGAATCATTCATGGAGGTGCTCCGACGAGATCATTATTTTGAGTGTTGAGTGTCAGGGAAACAGCGTCTGACGGGTAAACATGATGTCTGATGACAGAGCAGCCGATGGGGTGACCCGGCAGGGCACCTGCCACGCTGCTGGGAATTTTTAAACATTAAAGAAACATTCAACCCGGGCTCAGGGAAGAGCTGCAGACGCACGACAAACCCTCTTCTGTGGAGTCCAGGCGGGCAGGGCTGGGGGTTGGGGGGGCGCAGATACCCTCTGACGGGGAGACTCGGCCCCGGGGCCCAGGCTGCCCCTTGCGCCTCCTCCACAACCCAAGACGCAGGCTGCTGGGTCAAACGGCTCCTGCTTGTCCCTGCTCTTAGGGTTCCCCGATAGAATGTCCTCTGGCAAAGCCACAGGCGCCTCCAGCTCCGCTCTGTCCACCTTGGAGCAGGCCAAGGGCCTGGCCTCTTCCTGGGGACCTCCCGCTCACCTGGCTGGACCTGTGTGGCTGTGTCAAAGCCACTTTCAAGGAGATGACAGGTCGTCAATAGCCTCACTCTCTGCATTATTTAAGTAGAACAAGGTGAACCTCGGCCGCACCCTTGAGCTCAGATCAAATTGATGAGTAGAGTGGAAAGTACAAGCAATTAGATTTCTCTAAAGAGAAAGAGATGCTGAGGGGATGCTGAGGCCAAAAGTGATCCTGCCGGGACGCCAGGGGGCTCCTTTCCTGCCACCAGCTTCCCCTGGAGCCCCTCCCCGCTGCCTCCTGGGTCAGGCCCTCCTGTCCTCCAGCTGTGAGCCCCAGGCCCTCTCCCAGGCCTTCTCCTGGTCCTTCCGGCCTGGCTCTTACAAGGGGAAGAAGGTGCCAAAGACACGTTCCTGCTCCCAGAAGAGGGCCGGGCCCTGAGAGGCCCCAGCAGCCGGGTCCAGGAGGCTCTGCCTGGCTCTGCTCATCTCACCCCTGCAGGGGCTTTTCCAGCAGTCCCTTCCACCTCCCCTCTGTCCACCCACCCCTCACCTCTGTCAGGGCGGGCCAGCATGCCTGCCTATCACATGCTTTCTGTTCTCTCTGCAGATCACCTTCAACCAGGCATGCAGCGGGTGCAGCATCCGGGGTGCTGCTGGCCTGAGAGCGGAGGGACAGGCGCGCCAGGGCTGCAGCCAGGACTCAGTGCCTCAGCCACAGGCCAGCTGCAGCAGAAGCAGAGAGCATGGGCACCCTGCAGGGGCCAAGGCCTGACCCGGAAAAACCAGCTCCCTGACCCCCTGAGGACAGGGGCTCCAGAGGAATCATGGGGCTGGAAAGGCCCTCTGAGGTCATCCAGTCCCGCCTCCCTCCAGCACAAGGACATCTGGTACTACATGCGACAGGCCCGTTCTTTAACACTTCCAGGGACAGGGGCTTGCTCCCTTCCACATCATCGGTTCCACCAAAAGCAAGTTGAGTCTCTACAAAGTTCTTTTTTAACCTGAGGCCAAATCTACTATCCTAGAGAATGTGCCATGATTTTCTCTTCTGGGTCCACAGAAAATAGGACTCTCCTCTTCAGATGTGTTAGTCCTTTAAATATTGGAAGACAGACTTACGTCATTCCTTCATCCATCCATTGATCCATCCATCCATCCATCCATCCATCCATCCATCCATCCATCCACCCATTCATCCATCCATCCACCCATCCACCCATCCATCCATCCAATCCCATCCATCCACCCATCCACTCATCCATCCATCCAATCCCATCCATCCATCCATCCATCCATCCATCCATCCATCCATCCATCCATCCACTCATCCATCCATCCCATCCCTCCATCCATCCATCCATCCATCCATCCATCCATACATCCATCCATCCATCTATTCACCCACCCATACATCTATCTATCCAATCCCTCCCTCCCTCCCTTCCTCCCTTCCTTGTATTGAGGGAATGCTCAATGCTGATACCACTCTAAGCATTGAAAAACACAGCCTCTGCCTCCAGGAGCTTACTCTCCTGGTGCTGAGGCAGACATGTACCCACAACCTCACTGTTACCCGAGGGCTAGACTAGAGGAATGAAAACCACCTCTGAGGCTTCTGCAGCTCAGCCCTCCCAATTTCTTTCCCCAAGCATCCTGAAAACCACCCTCCCCGTCCTGATCAACCTCCTCTGGATGGCTCCTAGTCCAGACATTGTTCTTTTCAAGCTCAACGCCTGGGATTGCGTTGGGCATTGTCTGGTCTGGACACAGTCCTCTCCCGCCAGCTGTGGCTCTTCAGCTCAGAGTGGCTGGCAGGACAGTCTCTCCCGGGGTTTGAGGCAACTGGTGGGAACCATCTTCCCACATCCCCATCCCCAGGAGAGGAGAGAATGAATATTTGTTCCATTAACATGAAACGCTCTCTTCCCAGCTCCTTCGTAGAGCATGTCTGGCTGTTTTTCGATGCACCAAAGAACATTCAAACGAGTCCCTGGTGGGCTCAGTTGGGAAGTTCTTTTGGCTGCTTAAAATCTCAGCCTCTGAGTGTAAGCATGCTGGCAGTAATTGTTCAAGAAAATCAAATGAAAGCAGATGCAGCAAGTTTCTGGTTATTTATCAGCCACAGACATAGGCCACTTTTCACCATGCTGAGCTACGAGAAAACATAAAAGCAAGAGAATTGATCTGAGTCTCTGCTGTGTGAGTACTGTGCACTGCCGGCGTCTGCGTCCCATCTTAGAGGAACCATTTCCTGGCCCGTGTCACGTCCTGGGCGGCAGCTGCTGGGTCTCAGGCCTTCCCCACCAGTCGTCTGCAGGTGGTGGCCTTTGACCTCTGGCATACCTTTTGCTGTTTCCTGCAAGGGCCCCACAGTGTCCCCTGTCAGCTGAGCCTGGCTGGAGGGGGCTGGACCTGAATGGGATCTTGCTCCAGGACCAGGGCGAGGGGCCTGTCCTATGCTCCACTGACCCCTGGCCATTCTCCTCCCAGACCAGCAGGGGCAACCTCCTTATTTTCTGCTCAGGGCCTTGCCTGGGTCATACAATTCAGAGGGCAGTGGGCTTCTGATGTAGTGTCTACCCTCTGCCAAAGCCCTCCCACAAGCCACCCCAAGGGCAGGAGGTCAGGGGTGGGGGAGAGAAGACCAGGCCTGGGTAGGGCCACATGCCTAAGAGACCACGGCATCGGCAGAGGACGGCCAAGGGCACCGGGCTACTCCTCCCTGTGATGGTTAATTTCCTGTGTCAACTTGACTAAGCCACAGGATCCAGATATTTGGTGAAATGCCAGCCTAGATGTGGCAGTGAAGGTATTTGTTAGAGGAGATTAACAAGTAAATCAGTACTTTGGGTAGGCAGAGTGCCCTCCGTGACGTGGCTGAGCCTCATCCAATCGGTTGGGAGGCCTTAAGAGAGAAAGACTGAAGTGCCCCAGAAAGAATAAAGAGGGTTTCTGGCTCCAGACGGCCTTCAGACTCAGGACTGCGACAATGACCCTTCCCTGCATCTCCAGCCTGCTGGTCTGGGCTGCAGAATGTGGACTTCCTGGTCCCACAGCTGTGTGAGCCAACTCCCTAACTCAACCAATTGACCTCACTCTAGACAGAGACACAGACATAGAGACAGACAGAGACAGAGACAGAGACATAGAGACAGAGATATAGAGACATAGACAGAGACAGAGACATAGAGGCAGAGACATAGAGACATAGACAGACAGAGACATACAGTCATAGAAGGACAGCAACATAGATAGACATAGAAAGAGGCAGAGAAATAGGCAGAGACAGAGACACAGACAGACATAGACGTAGACAGATATAAACATGGATACATACAGACACATACACATCCTCTTGGTTCTAAGTGGGGAACCTTTTCTCTGCCAAGGGCCAGGTGGATATTTATAACATCATTCGCAGGCCATACAAAATTATCAACTTAAAAGTTACCCTGCTCTACTTGGTCAGGCTAATTTGGTGAGACGTGTGATGTGAGCTGGTACTGATTTCATGGGCCTTATAGAGCCCGAGGGCCGGGCGTTGCCCACCCCTGCGAGAGGATCCTGACTAATAGTGTCCCCACCCCGGTAATCCACGCTCTGCCCCACGGACCCCATCACGCCCTCAGAGGCTGCCCAGCGCAGACCAGGCTCTCTCTTCCTCCCTGTGCAGGTCTTGGGCCAGGGTCAGCCATCCACCAACCAGTCACTAAGGAGAGAAAACCACGGCGCCGCCTGCTACCCCCCGAGCACCCATTCTGTGCCGGACTCTGTCACACGCGCCGTCTGGTCCCGCATCCAGCCCCAGGAGGACACGGAGCCCAGAGAGGTCGGCTTCCTGCTCCAGGCCAAGTGCAGCGGGCAGCTGGTGGAGCCAGTGTGAGTCCAGCTTTGCTGGCGGGTCGTGCCCGATGGTGGGTTCTGGTACTGGCAGTGACTGGGAAGCCTGGCGTCGTGGGCAAGCAGGCCAGTATCTCAGGGGCAACGAAGAGGAAGAAGATGTCAGCAAAGATGAACGCCTGGGACACAGGGGAGCTAAGGTGGAGAGGCCCATACCGGGACCGGGCCAGGCCTCCCCATCCTCGGCTCCTGAAGCCACAGGGGTGGGGAGTGCAGCCCGCCCCCAGGGGCGTGAGTTCTGAGTGCTGTCCCTTCCCGACTCTCTCACAGACAGAGACGTGGGTGGGGCAGGCGGGGGGAAATGAAATCTGAAAAGCCGTGAAGGATCTCCTGCAGCCGCGGCCCCTCACCGCTCCAAGAACGGCAATAAAGCTGGGGGAACCTATAAAAGCGAGTGGCGTGGGCTTGACGGATCTGGCTGTCCCCGGCAGCTGACGGCCAACTCAACCACGGAGGAAAATGCAAGTGGGAATCAACCGTTCCAGGGAGGGGGTGACCCTGAGAAACCTGGCCCCTCGGCTCATCCGCGGAGTGGGCGCTCGGCAGCCTGTGTGGACAGGGGAGGGCGGCCACAGCACCGAGCTCTGTGGACGAGAGTCCTGTGGACGGGGAGGTGGGTGCGTGTGGCCAGCACGACGTACGTGGGAATGAGCAGGCACGGGGACCAAGGGGACACTGAGTAAATTCTGGGTCAAGGATCCTAGAGCTCTGACAAGGTTTGTTCCCAGTCGAACTATGTCTCCCAAGAGCTGGTCCCTGGTTTCCAAGATCTGACGTGGACCCACCCTCTCCGAACCTCTGCCAGTAACACCCAGGCTCTGGGCGCACAGCTCGGGGACACAGGGCAGGCCAGCCCCTCCACGCTGCCCCGGGCCCCGTCTCTCACTGTGGTGGGTGGGACAGACAGGCCACCAGCCCCCATGATGCAGTGAGCTCCGCTGCTTCCCTGCCCAGGTGGCTCGGGGTGCTGTCGGCCGCACCTGCACCGACTGCTCGGCTCTGTCCCCTCCAAGCCCATCTGCAGGCCTCTCGTGGACTTGGGCTCATTTCCAAGGATAGAGAAAGGGGAGGGGGCCTAATGGCCTTGCTGCTGCTGGGGTGGGAACCCCCCGAAATGGGGGGAGGTCAGCCCCAAAGCGGCCCAGTTAATACTGACAAGAGACTGAGGTGTCTGGGGTTGGAGAGGACTCACGGAGAGTCCTCATTTTCCAAGGACAAGGCCCAGAGACCCTGGCTGGCCTCAGGGAGGACACTCTGGGCCCCACATAAAAGGCACAGACAAGCACGCTTCTGACCTGCCCCGAGGTCCCCGAAGGCCGCCCGCTGGTGGGCAGCTTGCAGGACAGCCAGGCGCTCCATGGCCTGGTGCCCGAGTCCCTGCCTCGGGCAGCGGGGGGCCCTCCCCCGGGGGTGCTGGCCCGTTTCCACGGGAGACTTTTCTTGCCGTTTGATTTGCCGAAGCCATGAAGAACTGATGGGGAGTTTTCATTGTTTCTGGAAACTTCCAGGCCTCTCAGCAACGCGAAGGGCCCACTTTCATGTTGTACAATAACGGTCTTTTAACAAATTCCAGGCTCCATTTATCCAAGAACTTGTTAAAATCCCCTCTGTGCGGCCGGGGAAGGAATGTGCTTTGGAAGTCGTTTACGGACCGAGCCATTAGCACGGCCTGAAATCATTAGCAGCAAAGTAAACTGTTTTAATTGATCTGAACCTCCTTCCGACCCGGGAGTGAGTCCGTTTCTGCGCAGCTGCCCTTTCCGAGGGTCTGAGAGGACAGACGCGTCTCTGCTGATGCTGTCGCCCTGGAGCGGCCCTTTCTCTCAGGGGCCAGGGAGGTGGGTCACCGGTGAGCGGGCCGCCGCATGGCCTGGAACCATCCAGAAACACTTCCGTTGTGTGTGTGTGTGTGTGTGTGTGTGTGTGTGTGTGTGTGTGGCTCTAGTCCTGGTTACCTTCCATTACGGGGAGAGGCACACCTCAGAGAACCACCTGTGATCGTGTTCATTGCCTTGTCCCGGGTTGTGGTCACGTGCTTTTTAATCATTTATCCAGCTCTTCATTCACAGTTTAATCACTTTTTTTTTTACATCCTCACCCGAGGATATTTTTACATTTATCTTCAGATAGAGTGGGGTGGAGGGGAGAGACATCGACGTGAGAGGGACACATCGACTGGTTGCCTCCTGTACGACCCTGACCAGGGCCGGGGATGAACAGAAACCAAGGTACGTGCCCTTGACCGGAATCAAACCCGCGACTCATTGGTCCGCAGGCTGATGCTCTAACCGCTGAGCCAAATGGACCAGGGCTTTTTTTGTTAAATCCTCACCCGAGGCTATTTTTCCATTTATCTTCAGACAGAGCGGGAGGGAGAGGGAGAGAGAGGGAAACATCACTCATTTTCTGTGCGCACGGTACAGGTGGTAACAACGAGAGCAAATGCAAACGTGGAAACACACGAAAGCTCGGAGTCTGTGTACAGTGACCTTGACTCCCACACTGCCCTTGGGAGGGCCGGGGACGGGGTGGGTGCACCAGTCAGAACTGTGCAAACCCCTTCCGAGAGCCTCACGCCCGGCATCCGGTTGCCCTGGGGCTGTGCAGAGGTGCTGGCCAGCCTGCAAACAGGACTGCAGAGTGACGGGGGCCATGCTTCGGGACTCCTCTGGGTCCTCCCCGAGACTGGCCGACCGGGTTGAAGGGGATGCAGGCGGCTGTGGTCAGCGGAAGGACGCCTGCACTGCACCCTCCTGCGCCATCTCCAGGCTGAGAGTGCCAGGCCAGACTGTCCCAAATCACAGTCCTGCGTGCAGAGGCGCCAGCTCAGGGGGCTGCGGCAGGGTCCCTGGGCTGCCTGGCCCTCAGCTCTCTAAAACCACAGTGGCCTGGTTACACTGGGGGGCGTGGCGGGGGTCCCCGGGTCCATGCAGGCTGCCTCATCCTATGCCCCAGCCCCTGCTCTGTCTCTTTGGAATCTGCGGCTTTTCTGCCTGGAAATTGTCCCTCCTCTTAACCCACTGCTCCCACGGAAGAGGCTGAAGACGGCCTGGCCAGGCACCCACAGGGAGCAGCCGGCTCGATGACCCCCGCTGGGCGCGAATCCTCCCGGGGTGCCGTGGCTGTCAGGCAATGGCTGAGGCTTCTGTTGCAGAGACCCCCCCCCACCTCCAACCCAGGGAGATGGGAGCCCTGGGGCGGTCTGCACAAGCCGATGGGAACCTCCGGGCTCAGGTGGAGACCTCCAGGACAAGGGTCCAAACTCAGCTCCTGTTTGCAGAGCCTGCTCTGTGCCGATCCCGAGCCGGGTGCTCTGAGGGCGCCAGACCCCACCCGCACACAGCCCGGCCATCAAACACCACGGGCCAGGGGGCAGCGGGTGCTGAGACACGGAGGCTGGGGGAGACCTGGGAGCTGGGTGGAGAGACCCATCGCCGGCCAAGAGTCAGGGGCCCGGCCTCAGCACAGACAAAACGCGTCACTGACAGGTCTCCACGGAGAAACCCGCAAGCCTCGGGACTGTGCCTTCTCCACCTCCCCAAGCACCCCCACGTTAACTTCTGTTCCTTAACTGGAAATGACACAGAAGTGTCCTGAGAGACTGGCTTGAGAACAGCTGCCCTTTGAAGCCTGAACACGAGGAGAGGGATGCGGGGAGCCCTGCCCAGTGGGGCTGGGGGTGCAGAGTCCCTATTGGGGCACCTGCTACGCCTGTGGGCAGGGCTGGGTCTCCACCTCCACAGGCACCAGGCAGAAATAAGGCAGGGGACCGCTTTGCCAGGAGCAGGGAGGCGACCCAACCCCCTTGACCCTGTTGGCCCTCACAAGAGAGGCGCCTGGAGGCAGTCTCCTGGGCCCACGGAGGTGGGGGCAAGATGCCCTCACGGCGACACCCCTCCCTCAGCCCAACCCCAGTCTCAGGGAGGAAACAAATGTTAATAGGAAACACTTAAAATAGAAAGGGAGTCTATTTCTCCTTAACTGTCTCTGGCTGCACAAAATTCGGAGGAGCGATTGAAGGTAAATGGCTTGGTTTTCAATTTTAAGCTGCACTTATCCAAGCACGATCTGTCTTCCCCGATGGTGGCAGACAACGATAAGCACCTGTTCGGAGCTGCCGGGTGCCCGACGCACGGTGGCATCACACCCCGCTCCGTCTCGGGAAGACAGAGTGCCTCCGGCGGGTCACCGAGATGATGAATTGCCCCGTCTCTCCCCTTGGGGCGCATCTCCTGCCTGGAGGCTGCTGGCCCCGCTCTGGGGGTGGCGCGCAGTGGCCGGGCTGGGGTGCCAAGGTCATGCAGCAGGGCGGTGGCCCATCTGGCCAAGCCTGCTAGGGCTCCTGGGGTCCCCTTCCGGGGAGTGGGCCTGGGGGTGCTCAGATCTCCCTGGCCATGCTGGGGTCTTTCAGGTCTGGGTTCAAACCCCAGCCCCACCCCTTGCTCCGCATGTGACCTTGAGCATGCCAACCCCGAAATGTCCTCAACTGCACAACACAGGTGGTTCACGGAAGGGCTCGGGTCCCATAAAACAACCGCACAGACCCGCTGGCGCAGCTCAACCCCAGACACTGCGAGAGGCGGGTTCCTTCCGCCCACCTTGGCCCCGGGCCACACCCTGTCCAGCCCTCAGCCCACGCCTCTGTGCAAAGCCCTGCCCCAAACCCAGCAGAGCCTGGATCCCCCAGCTGGACCATGCCAGCTGTGGGTGCTGGAGAACAGCTGGACGGGGTGGGGGGCACCAGGCCAGTCCCTCCCTGCTTGGCCTCCTGACCTTGGGCTGATGTGGGGCTCGTCCCAGGCCTGGGGTTCCTCCTGGCTGACAGGATGGGCTGGCTCAGTGCTGGCCCAGCTCAGCCCAGCTGCCACAAGCACGCAGGAACGAACACCAGAGACAGGCATGAATGGGGACCCAGGGTGTGACCCCAGAAGCTGCAGCTCTGGGTCGAGGAAGGAGCCTTGAGGAGGAGCTGGCACCTTTTACGTTCCCTGGTGGCCCTTTCTTTCCAGGAAAAACCCTTCAGATCTGAACCTGACCTTGCGGCTGTGCTCTCTCTGGGGGCTTCTGTGCCCCCCTTTCCCTGGGGAGGGGTGCCTCCAGGCCGCAGCCAGCCTGGGAGCATGGCCTGCCGGTACAGGTGCGGAGGAGAGGCAGGAGAGGTTCCGCGGAAGCCCAGGCTCGGGAGCCAGGTGTCTGGAGCTGTCTGCCGGTCTCATCTCCAAGCACTTAATGCGCAGACAAATGGATGGAAAAGGAGCGTCTCCCCCTCAACCATGTAAACACGGAGCGGCAGGCGAGTAACATTAGGGCTGACACGGGGAAGCTGGGAGGTATTACTCACCCTGATAAGTTTAATGAATAATTTAGAAACATATCATCAAAATGGGAAAAAAGGGAAGAACCTCTTAAATAACTCTGAAAGATATTCAGCTCTGGAATCCTGGGCGGTTCGAGTTGAGGGTGTGCAGCGAACTCCCGGCAGGCAGAGTGCACCCTGCAGCTGGAATCCTTGCATGTAGACGGATCCTCGGCGGAGTGCTCTTAGGGAGGAGAGATGCACCCTTCCTGGTGAGGGGGCAGGCATCCTCCTGACCAGAGCCTCCCGGCCTCTGCTGGTGCAGGGGGACCCTGCAGGGGTCAGGCGGGTGCACAGGTCAGCCTCGGAACTGCGTGCTCTGAGCGCCTCCCACGCAGGCCTCTGCCCTGCCTCTTCCCTCTCGCCTGGAGCTGGGGGTGGCTGGGGGTGGAGAGGGCGTGCAGACAGACCGAGTGGCCTGGGGACAGGCTAACTCCTGGCACTGATGCCCCTCTTCTCCTGGGAGCTGGGGGTGGGTGTGTGCCGTCTTCAGGGAGCTGGGTGTGTGCAGGTGGTATACAAAGTGGGCCATAATGGGGGGATTTCAGGGACATCGCAGGTCCCAACCCGGAAATATCTGGGCCACCCGGGTCAACAAGCACCTCTTGGGTGACGCATCTCCCTCCCCAACAGCGGGATGGGGGGCCCCACCCAAGTTGCTGCTGTGCTGACCCACTCACCAGGTAGCTGGGCACCAGAGCACTGGATCCTGTCTCAGCCACCTGCCAGCCGCAGCGCTGGGCCCCTCTGGACCACGCTGCCTTCTCCATGTCTCCGCTGGCACAGGGCACCGCCCACACCCCTGCCTGGGGCACTCAGCCTGCAACTGCGGGGCTGACCCTGCCACACCCAGCCTGACCCCTGCAGGCCCCACTCCTGATGCTGTGAGGATCCAATGGGACCCCTCCCCGACAGGTGCAGCCAGGAGGGGCAGCCTTCTCTCCTTTCCAGGTGTTTCTGTCTGGAGCCCAGGGCAGCTGCCGACAAGGGAGGGAGTCATCGGGGCCAACAGGTGGGGGCCAGGTAGGGCTGGGGCTTGGCGCAGGGGTTCAGTGCCTGTGGCTGCCGACCGGCCCGGGGGCTGGGCCTGCTTGGGGACAGGACATGCGCTGGCAGTATCTGAAAGCTCCCAGGTGGTTTTAGCGTGGCCCCGGGTGCAGAACCCCAGCCTGGAGGCTGCGTGGCACCCTGGGGCACGCGAGACAGCGTGGGCTTCATCTCAGGCCCGGGGGGGTGGGGAGGAGGGGGGTGTTAGGTAAAGCTCCTTTTCCAATAAGGGGAGAACTCGGGTCTTTGAACCAAGGGCAGTTCCCTGATTTCCCGAGTCTTATCTTCAGGCACGTCCACAGTCACCATCTGCGCTGGGTTAGCAAACTGCTGACACCGCGGCCTGGCCCCGAGGTGCGGCCACCTCGAGGAGCTGCCCCTGCCGCGGGTGTCACAGGCACGGACACAGAAGAGGGCCCGCTGGAAACCGGGGCTCCTTCCTGAAGCTTCCCTCACTCCGGCAAACTCCTCTGCCCTCCATCCGACTCCTTCTCCCCAGTCCCGCTGCCTCCCCGGGAGGGCCCTGGCCACCCTGCCTTTGCAGCGTCTGAGGACCCCTGGGGTGAACTCCCAGCCAGCCCTTAGGAGGAGCTCTGCCTGGGGTGCGGGACACAGACTGAAGGCCCAGGCCCCCACCAGGCAGCCAGGGCCCAGCTGGGGAGCTAGATCCGGTGACATCGCCAGCCCCTGCACCCCAGAGGAGGTGGAAGGTGGGCTGGGGGTGGGGGTGACTGACTGGAGCGAAGGCCTGGAGGCAGGAAACCTGTAGCATGTCTGACAGCTTGAGTGAGGTTCAGTGTAGGGACCTGCTTCCCTTTACTTCCCAGGGCGAGTCCCACCCCAGGGTGCATGAACTGGGCCCCCGGAGTTCTGGCGGTCCCCGCTTTGGCCCTTGAGGCCATCTGCTCTCACCCTCTTGCAGTCCATTCTCCACCCTGCAGCCAGCATGATCCCACGTTCACACTCTTCCTGGCTTCCCTCCTCATAATCAAACCCCACGTCCTTACAGTGGCTGCAGGCTCGGCCCACCGGCCCCCTGGTCACCTCTGCAGCCTCCTCACCCACTGGAGGAGCCCCGGCCTCTCGGCTGTTCCTCAAACACTCCAAGCTCACTCCCACCCCAGGGCCTTTGCACATGCTCTTCTCTGCTGGGGTTGCTCTCCTCCAGATGTGTCTCAGCCCATGTCCTCCCTTCACTGAGGTCTCTGTCCAAATGTCACCTCCACAGAGGCCCCTTCTCAGCCCCTCTGTCTAAGGCCCTGTGTGACCTCTTCCCTACCTCCGTTGTAATCGCAGCATTGCGGCTATCTGAAATGACAGTGCCGGCCCACAAGCCAATTCTGAAGTCCATAAAGCTCTGCAAACCAAAACCTTGCCCGTAACTCATTTGGTGGCACCACAGGATCCGAGCTGACGTGAGGCTGTTTGGAGCCTCAGTTCATCCTTCTTAGAGTGAACATTCACACACTTGCTGCAGAAATATTAATGTGGTTGATTATGGAGTGTTACTCCACACCCCGCTGGGGACGTTGCATAATATACGGTCTCTGCACCATATCCCGTTTCTAAAATGCAAAGTCTGAACGCCCAAACCAGGCTTCCCAACCTCGGCATTGCTGGCACCGCCGGCGCGATCGTTCTCTGCGGTGGGGACTGTCCTGCGCACTGGGGGATGTGAGCAGCATCCCTGGTCTCTCAGGAGCCAGGAGCTGTCCCGCCAGCTGTGACAACCCAAAATGTCTCTAGACATTGTCAACTCGCCCCGGTTGAGGACCACGGGCTGCAGTACACCTGGCCTAGGGGTTTCACTGGAGGGTTTGCGGGCCTCTTTCTGTTGGTTTGTGTGCGTACGTGCCACGTGAACCCCCTTGGGGTTCTCTCTCATCGATGTTTCTATCTCTCTCTCCCTATCCCTTCCTCTCTCTCTAAAATCAATAAGAAAAAAATGTAAAAGGTGGTTCTGTGCGTCTCTCCTTCCTGGTGGCTGGGATGCAGACGTGATGGCTGGAGTCAGAGAACCCATGCTGGACCAGAAGCTGCCGCAGTGGATGCAGAGCAACAAGACAGAAGGAGCCTGGGTCCCTTGGGAACTGAGAAGCTACCCCACCAGCCCCTTAGAGCCTCCGTTAGTGTGGGTTTCCTGCCACTGGCAGCTGAATCCAACCCAACTCATCCAGAGCCCATGCAGGTCTTTCTGCTGGAGAGAATCACAGAAAGCTCGTTCCTGGCCGCACCCAAGGGTGCAGGGCAGGGGCTGGAGAAGGTCAGGGAGGTGAGGCCCTCAGAAGCTGGGGGTGGGGAGGGGAACTAAGAAATCGAAGGTCGGTTAAAGCGCTGTATTATGGAAGGACAGAAGGCTCCGGGCAAACCGGCAGGAGGCAGCCCCTTTTCCAGCCCTCCTTCTGCTGAGTGGCCCTATGCAGGCTCCCACTTGTGGGGGTTGCCAGTTCCTGGGAAAGGAGGTCTCTGCTTTCCCTGGACACAGGCACGCCAACGTTTGGGGATCAGGGCCAGCTCCTCCCATGGCTGAGAGTTTCAGATGCTACAGATGCCGCCTTCAGTCCTCGGAGAAAAAGACATCCCCAGAAAGCTCACAATAACAGAGCTAATTAAAAAATAATAAAACAGAGCTAATAAAACTGAGTTGAAGCCTGCGTGGACACTCCATGCCTGTCAACCACTGTCACGGGCTGGGCGCTTCACTCAACCTCCAGCATCCCTGGGAGAAACCCAGGGACGCAGCCCTGTCCTCTTGTGACAGATGAGGAAACCGAGGCACAACCTACAGGAGCTGCTCAGAGCCCCCAGGATAGAGTCGGAAACCAGGGCCAAGCTATGTGAGCTCCAGAAACAGTGCTCCTTCCGTTCCAGAAAACTCTCAGAGCCGAGAGGGAGACCGAGGTCCAAGGAGGGCGGGAGATGCTCCCAGGGCGCAGGGTGGTAGAGGCTGGTCCCTAAGTGCCCGTGCTGGGCTCAGCTGTCCTCTCTAGGGGCTGGCCCCTGGCCGGGGCTCCGAGGCACCCGCCTCCCTGGGCCTCGCCTGCTGTTTCCTGGCGCCCGGCCCGCCCATTGTTTCTGTACGTTCTCCAAATTAAAAACCCATTGCTGCCCCTTCCTAGGTAAAAAGAGTTAATTTTCAATTCAAGTGTGTGGGAGGGTGTCCCGGGGGAACAGAGTAATGAAGCCGCTAGCTGCTAGTTGCAAAACAAATAGATAAATCAATGTTTCAATTTTCTCCATGTGAGAGAAAGGCTGCGTTGCTTAGCAATTCAAAGAACATTACTGCGGCTCCGCGAGGCGGCCGTAACGCCGAGGACGCTGCTGGGGTCTGAGCCGACTTAGAACGACACAAACTTACACTCTCAGGGCGCAGCCAGTGGGAGCCAAGGAGGGGGCTGTTTGCAGGAGAACTCCCTCCGAAGCCATCCTCTCCCTCCCAGCGCCCAGCGGGATGGAGGGGCAGCCCCCACCCACCCCCAGCTTGCAGAAAGGGCAGTGCTGAGCCCAGCTGGCACCAACACCCAGGGGAGGGCCCTCTGACTCTCTGAGCTGCCCAGACGCCTCCAGCCTCAGTCCTGCCCCTGGAAACGCCCCGACTGCCTCCCCGAGGCCCCTGGCTTCTGCTCCCACACCTCCCATGGCTCCCAGCACCCTGGGTGTCCTGAGTGGCTGCATTGGCTAGGCACTGCTCAGCATCTTGTTTTCTCAGCAACCTGGGGTAGCTTCTACTATTATTCCCATTTTATAGATGAGAAAGCTGAGGCCCAGCGAGGTTATGTGGCTTTCCCAAGGTCAGACTGTGGCATTCCCCACCGTACAGTCCCTCTATGTATGAGGCCTGCGGTGGGCGCAGGGTCGGGGGATCTTGTTTGGGGCGGGATACCCAGACCCTCCAGAGGCAGAGTCAAATCCTGAATTATCCTGAATTTGCCTCCGACCGGCAGCCTAACCCAGGGAGACAAAGTACACGAGAGGTTTAGCACGAGGCTTAGCACAGGTCAGGCCTCGGGCCCAGGTGCCGGGACCTCTGACCTGTAGGCGTGGCAGCCACTGGCGCTGCCGAGAGCGAGTGGTACGATCCGCCGTCCTAAAGCCCATTGAGCCTGTGCCCTGCCCTGCCGGGCGCCGCGTCAGCACACTCTGTGGATCTCGATCGGGTCCACGGTGACAGATCGAGAGACAAAGCCCAACTCCCTCGGCCTGGCACCCCTCTCCCTATCGCCTCCCTCCCTCCTCCTGCCCTGAACCCCTGCTCTCCTCATTCCCATCTCCAGTCACCCTGTCCCCTGCCCACGTTCTGCCACCCAGGGCCTTCTGAGGGCCAGTGGGAGCCCACACGATTCCTGCAGGCTGGCCGGCCTGGGTCACCAGGGAGGCCGGCGAGTCCACACCTGTTAGCAGCTGCTCCACGTGTGGGTGTTTTGCCTGCCACCCGGCCCACGGGAAAACTGCCACGTGTCTCTGTGGCCCCCATGGTGTCTGCTATGCCAAGTCAGGGCACGCTGCCCATGTGACCCCATCATGACCCCCAAGCCTGGAGCTCAGCCCCCATCCACCCTTACCATCCCATCCTCCCCGGAGTTCCCCATAGCCACAGGGCTCCCTGTCTGGAAGGTCCTCCTCCCTGTGGGAACCCCCAGGCAGCCCCCGGCGGACCATCCCCGTCCAGTCGGGATGGACGGACTGCTGGCGCCTCAGTTCACAGCTCCGTCTCCGCTCTCGGACCACGACCCCTGAGGGCAGGGGCGGAAGCCCCAGCTGCCAGCCTTGGGCCTGGCTCAGAAGTGCCTCTGAGATGCCTGGGCACGGCTGGGATCTACCAAAGTTCATGGTGCTGCGACCTGAGTGCCATGTCCCAGACCCCGAGAACAGCACCAAAGCCGGTGACGGAGGAGAAGGCCATGTTTTCCCAGAGTCCTGTCCAGAAATGTAAGACAATAGACGCTGGAGTAGAAGCGACCGGAACTGAGATTCTGGCTCTGCCGCCTGAGTGCTGAGAGCGTGGGAACTCCCGCGCTCCCTGTGCCCTCACTGTCCTTGTGTACCATGGCGGGGGAAACGGCGCCCCCTGCTGGCCCGTGAGGTGATGTGAGCGCACAGGGTGCTGACCCTCTGGACGCCACCACCCGTGAATGCTGCTCTGTTGGGCTGGCACGGCTCTGCCTTCTTTCTGGAAGGTGCTCTGACTTCCCAAGCCAGGCGAGGGACAGCAACCATGTCCCTGGCTCAGACGCCCTGTCCCCGTCCTAGGGAGTGGGAGGACCGAAGGCCAGCCCGGTGCCCCAGCACACGCCGGGCGTCCCTGGGCAAGTCCCTTCTCAGTTCTCGCCTCAGCCACTGCCACCATCCCCAGGTCCCAAGCTAGCCTCCTGACGGCGGAGGACAGTCCCTTCTCCTGTCTCTCCTTCCACGAACCCGAGCTGTGCTCACTGAAGGGGGACGGTTGGCCCAACCTCTGGCTGCTCCCTGGGGCAGGGGGTGGTGGTGGAGACCCTGGGGATTGTCCGAATACCTTCGCCCCATTTCTATGCGGGTGTGCCCACTGGCTGCTAGGAGGCGGGAACTGGGGTCCACTCGTCTGCGTTCGGGCAGTGGCTGTGGGACCCCAGGTCAAGGGGCAGGAGCCTTCCTGAGACAGGTCACTAAGGAGGACTGGGGGCCTTGTCTTGCTCTTTGTGAAACGAGGAGTCGTGGTTCTGCAGCCGGCCACACCCCCTTTGTCCTACCCTCCAACATTTTATACACGATGTTAACCTATTTCTGGGAACACCTGTGAAACTGGTTTTATCCAGCGCTTCCCAAAGCCACCCGATCATGGAACCCTGTTTTCGTGGAACAGCAAATAACAGTCACCTTGAAACAGTTTGGGGAATGATTCTCTAGGCCAGGGGTTGGCAAACTACCGCCCACAGGCCCAGTCCGGCCCCCACACCTGCTTCTGCAAATCAAGTTTTGCTGGAACACCGTGGCCCGTTCTCGTGTGAACCATTTACGGCGCCTCTCCTGCTGCGACGTGGAGAGAGGGTGCGAGAGAGGGCGGAGCCGAAAACACTATCTGATGCTTTAAGTAAAAGCTGGCTCACCTGTGCTTTAGACCAAGGCCGTATGAGACCATTTTAAACAAATGCAGGCCGCCCAGCCGGTGTGGCTCAGTGGTTGGGCATCGTCCGTGCGCCAAGAGGTCGCCGGTTCGATACCCCGTCAGGGCACATGCCCAGGTTGTGGGCCTGATCCCCAGTGGGGGGCATGCAGGAGGCAGCCAATCGATGTTCTCTCTCATCGATGTTTCCATCTCTCTCTCCCTCTCCCTTCCTTTCTCTAAAATCAATAGAGGAAAGAAAAATTAAACAAAAAGAAATGCAGGCTGGTGTGGGTCAAAGAACCGATGACCCCTCATCCTCCTGCCCCTCCTGCCCCTGCTCTGGTGTGTCTCACAGCCCCTGCCGGACGCCTCTCTGAAACCCGACTTCCGTGGCGCCATGCTCCTTCTCAAGGATTGTTGCTGGCTCCCTCGTGCTGCTCCCCAAAACCGCAGGGCCTGCTCTGCAGTGCTCCCTAATGTGGCCCCCTTCTGCACCCTCAGGTGCTGGGTGTCCCCCTGTCCCCCAAAGCCTCCCTGACGTCAGGCTCATCTCCCTGCTTCATTGCCTGGACCACTCTCTGCTGCCGACCTCCCTGAAGTACCCGCGGGGGCAGGAGCTGGAGAATGGGCATGGCAAGTACGTGACAGGTATGCCCCCTCTTCCCCTGTCGACACCCGTGCCGGACATTGCCAACCGCTCCCAGCACTCTTTCTCTCTGAGCCAGAACTCAGACTCCCCCGGGACACGTGTTATTAAAAGTGACGAACCCTCTCTGTCACCATTTTGCTGGGGTAGAAACTGAGGCCCTGGGAGGGGAGGTGACTGGCCCGAGATCGCACGGCCGCTGGAGGCAGAGCCAGGCTTAGGGCTCTCGTCTCCCCCTGGCCCAGTGCTCCGCCAGCTGGGTCCACACTCTGCAAAGCGGGAGGGACTCAGCCCCGGAAGGAGCCTGTGCTCCCGGGACGAGGCCCGGCCCGCCTCCCTGCTGGTCAGCTTGTGGGGGAGACTGACGCCCTGGAACTAGGCAGGCATCCATCCTGAGGCCGACCCGGCAGCGCAGGGCGGAGGAATTCAGGCCACTGAGGCAGGTGGCCCAGGTCTCCAATCCTGGCTGCCAGGGTCGCGAGGCTCAGCAAAGACCAACCAAAAGATGTCTGTGACATTTACAGAGTGACTGCCATTGGCCAGGGCCAGAGCCAAGCCCTCTACACAAACACATGAGCCCACTTTACAGATGAGGCCACGGGCACAGAGGAGCCGAATCGTGCTGGGACGTGTGGGTGGAGAGGCGTGAAGACAGAGCAACTGCGCTGTGGGGTTATTACCGAGCTGGGTCGACACTGACACCCTTCCCCGGCCCCCAGCACACGCCTGAGTAAGCCCAGTGCTGGTGGGCCTGGGCCTGCGAAACAGCAGCGGCAGCTGGACACCAGGTGGGTTGCAGCGGGGGAGCTGGTCTCATCTCCGCCAACCTGACCCCTAGCCTCTCTCTGCCGACCCCTGAAAGTCCAGCGACCTTCTCCGGGGAGGTGGAGAGGGCCGAGGGTGGGCCGAGCTGCCCGGGGACGCATCGGCGTGGAGAGGGAGCTGAGTAAACAGCCCCCACTCTCGGGAAAATGACCCTGCTGGCCCTGGAGTTAAAAATAGAGGGATATCGATTGGGGCCGTGCCCAGCTCGAGTTATCAGAGTTTCATTGGCAAAATGACTGGCTTGAGTCAGCCCCTTGGGTAATTTATTTTCCCGCTTAGCTGGCCAGGGAATGTCCCCCCCACAACCTGGCTGTGCAAACGAGGCCGGTGTGTCCCCCCAACGCCACTCACCAGGCCCCTGGACGCAGGGAGGAGGGGCTGCCTGTCCTCACCAGTTCCGTTCAGACATTGCACCTGTTCCCCAGTCATTAACATCATCTGGAAACGTCCGCGTGGAAGGCCGACTTCACGCGTTCAGGGACCGGCTCGCAGCCCAGCCCGAGGCTCAGAGCTCAGCACGAGGCAGCGTGTCCTCCACTGTTGTTTCCTGGGTGGGCGTGCTCTGTCTCTCGTGTGGGCACTTGCGTGGGCGCCCCGAGCCCTCTCTGGGCCCTGTCGGGGGGCAGACCTGGCCTCTGGCCTGGGTGGGCTCTCAGGCTTCCTGGAGCGGCCCCCACGAGGCAGGGGTGGGTGTGGAAACCACGGCATGGCTCACCCACTGAAGACACGGAACCGCGCGGCTCCCATCCTGCAGGCGCACCCAGGCCGATTCCCTGGCTTCCCCCTGCCCAGGGCTCTCGCCCACAGGGAAGCAGATGTGGTCTTTAGCTGGTGTACCCGGTTACATACACGGTGTCCCCACAGAAGTCATGTCTACCTGGAGCCTCAGAACATGACGTCACTTGGAAGCAGGGTCTTGGCAGAAGGAACTGGTTAAGGTGAGGTCACACTGGGTTAGGGGAGTCCTAGCTCCAGCGACTGGGGTCCTTATGAGAGCAGGGAGGCTCAGGGGGAGGCTTGGAGAGGATGGACCAGAGGTTAGAGAGACGCAGCTCCAAGCCAGGGAGCCTGAGCTGCCAGGAGCCGCCAGCAGCCCGCCAGGATCCTCGCGGAGCTTCCGGGGAGAGCCGACCCCAGCGACACCTTGATTCCAGACTTCTGGCTTCCTGAACTGAGACGCAATACGTTGCTGCTTTAAGGCGCCCCGTCTGTAGTACTTTGTTAATGCAACTGGGGTCCAAGTCCCCTTCCTGGAGATTCCACAGAGCCCATGTCCAGGTGGCCGGCTGCTGTAGCCCCCACCCCAGCCCCAAGCAAAGGCAGAACCCAGGCTATAGCCGATGAGATGGTGCACTTTCCAAAGCCTCAGTTTCCCTAACTCTGAAATGGGAAAAGAATCACCCTCACGGGAGGACTGTGCTTTGTCAACTCTGCCAACTTGCAGCCCGGGGGCCAGGACGATGGTGATGTGGGAGGGCGGGGCCCTGGCACCCTGCGGGTTAAGTGGGGGCCTTGCAGATGGATCTTTTCTGCAGGGTGCTGACCCTGTTCCTACGAGCCACTCCATTAGGCTAGCCTGCTGCAAGGACTTGAGGCCGGGCCCAGGGAGAGACCCCGCAGAGCTGGGAAATGCACCCAGCTCAGATGAGGACAGTGCTTCCTGGCAGAACAGGGGCAGGAGTGAGCAGGGATGAGCTCAGACACCAGCTGCCTTGTTCTCCAGAAGAGGGAGGGGCGGAGGGCCAAGGTGGGCGGGCATCTGTACCAGCAGCTGGAGCTCAGACTTGGCTTTTCATCAGACAGAGCCTTTGGCCACCTCATGGCCTTTAATGTTTGTCTTTCTTTTCTCTTCTGTCTTTGTCAAACTTCCTTGTCTTTTGAGACGTTGGGCAGGGTGGGGCAGGGAGTGGATTGCTGCTGAGCACTTACAGGCCTGGCTCTGCAAGGGACTCCTTAATTAAAAACCGATATCAGAACTGTTTCCAGGGCCCTTGCTGAGGCCACATGCAGCCAGACTCCCACTCCTGAGGGTGACTGCTGACACCCAGGTTAGACCTCAGCCCATGTGCAGACTGGCAAGAGTCTGCCCCCCCTGCTTTCTCCTCTCTGCAATTCCTCTCCCCACCCTCCTGTCCTCTATCTAAGCACTAAGTTTTTCTAACCCTCTCCCAAAGGGTCCTAATTCACACTACAGTGTAAATGACTAGCTGTGGCCTATGGCAGCCCTGCCAAAGAGGGTTGCATTTTATCAAGGATCAAAAACAGAAGCTGGGAAAAGAAGCTCTCCTGGATGAATTTCAGGATTGGGTCAGAGAAAGGAGGCAGAATGAGGGGTGTCTGGTCCTGCAGGGAGCCTCGGAACCCACACAGTGCCCACCAGGGGAGCCCTGTTCTTCTACCCAATTAAGCAAGGAGGCCCTGGAGCCTATAGGATACCTAATTATCAAAGCAAAAGTCATTTTTAATTGCTATCCTATCTTTTATAACGTAGAGAAATGGATACATGATTTTAGAAACTTTTCCATTAAGAGTTAAAAGGATTAGGCAGGACAGCTTGCTAAGTGGGAGAGCTCACTGTCTGTTTCCTGACTCAGGGGACCTGGTCACGGTGGCTGCAGGGACTGGGATTCAGGGACCATTGTCTGGATGGTGCAATGGCGATGACTGTGGTGGTGATGGTGGTGATGATGATGATGATGGTGGTAGTGATGATGGTGATGATGATGGTGATGATGGTGATGGTGACGATAATGGTGGTGATGATTGTGGTAATGATGGTGATTATGATGGTGGTGATAATGATGGTGATGGTGATGAGGGTAATGATAATGATAAACATTTATTGATTGCCTTATATCTGTCAGGCAATAGTCTAAGAACTTTCCATATAATAACTCACTTAATCCTTGCAACAACCCTGTTAGGTAGATAATAGTATGTTCCCTATTTTACTGATGTGGAAACAGACACTGAGAGGCTACCTGAGGCCACATGGATAAGGGTGGCAGAGCCCCACTGGGACCCCACATGGATAAGGGTGGCGGAGCCCCACTGGGACCCCACACGGATAAGGGTGGCGGAGCCCCACTGGGACCCCACACGGATAAGGGTGGCGGAGCCCCACTGGGACCCCACACGGATAAGGGTGGCGGAGCCCCACTGGGACCCCACACGGATAAGGGTGGCGGAGCCCCACTGGGATCCCAGACAGCTCGTTTGGGACTGGATCTCCTCTCCCCTGTCAAAGGGTGGTGAGCAAGGCCAAGGTGGATGCACAGCACAGCCCATGGGAATCACCCAGCAGCTTGTGAGAACAGACTCCAGGGCCCCGGCCAGTGTCTCTGTGGCTGGGGCCTGGGGATGTGCATTTTCATTAGCTCCCTACGTGCTTCTGATGCAGCCACTCAGGACCCTGGTGGGGAGCCACCAGAGCCAGCAGCCCCCCTTCCCTCTCACCCACTGCCATGTGTGTTGACCACATCACCCTGTCCAACCGCAGCTGCCCTGAGGTCTCCAATCTCGGACCCGCTCCCCGTTACGCTCTGCCTGCCACTTAGCAGCCAGTGGGAGCTTCTGAAACCTCACATCTGCAGATGACCCCTTTGTCTTTTTCTCACTGTCCACAGTCCTGAGGGCTCCCCGTGAGCTGGCCCCGCCCACCCCCGTCCTCATCACAGCCCTGTCCCCTGTGGCTGTGACTGTCCTGCTCCAGAAGGCACGGCCTCCTGACTTCAGAGCCTGGCCTTGGGGGCTTCCAGCATGGTGCCCTCCCCATCAGTGCTGGCTGGCTCCTCCCCACGGGTCACCTGGAACGCCACATCCTCTGAGGGCCTTCTGTGACCACACGACCAGAGTGGGTCCCCACCCCCACTCGTGCTCTGCCCTCACGGTCCCCACACGGTCACCAGGCTGCCCCCAGTTATTCCTCACAGCGTTTGCTCAGGGCCTCCTGCGTCCCACACCTGTCCCAGGCACTGGGACATGCAGGAAACCACTTGGAGTCCTTGTCTTCCTATTTCCAGTCTTTCCACAGGTATGTAAGGTCCTGAAGACGGACATTTTTATACCCACAGTGCCAGCCCCATATGGGCACAGAGGGGCCCTCGGGCAGTCTGTCCTGATGATGCCTGAGCGTGTAAAGTGCTCTCTGTCCCTTGGACCCACCTGGCAGGGACCCCGGTCTCACCTGTCCTCCTCCCCTAAGAACAGAGCCCACTGGAAATGGAGGAACACATCGGGGTGTCTGAGCTGCTCCTCTCATGTAGGTGAGAGGTACAGGGACTTACTAAGTGTGACACAGCCCCTCGGAGGGCTCCGTGGCCTGGCCAGGCCGAGGTCTGGGTGTCACACCCGTTTGACCAGGTGCGCGGAGCTGTGTCTGCTGCGTGTTTCCACGCTGCTCTCCGCCACGGGCGGGGAGGGAGGCAGAGACGCTGGCGGGAGTTTGGTGGGAGCTGGGCTGGGTCGCCGGTAGTCTGTGCGGTGCCTGGGACTCAGTGGGTGCCGACTGCATGTTTACTGCTAATAATAAAACCAGCCTTATTTATACCAGGCCCGTCTCCAAAGACCACTTTATATACGCAGAATAACCTTAATTACTCTCCCAACATTCTCAGAGGCGGGTTGACTCTGAGGTTTATAAGTGGAAGGCAAGGCCCGAGAGGGGCAGGAGTGCCTGCGGTCGGTCACACAGGGCCCCAGAGCTCGTCTCCAGCCTCGAGGGAGGAGCACAGGATATAAGAAAGTTCGATCCTTTTTTAAAAAGGGGTTTCTAGGGCAAAACAGTCAAGGCAAAGAACCCCCCGGAAATACCCAGGATTCCTTACCCGGGAGCTTCGCAGTGTGGCTGAGGCCGCTTGGCCGTGGGCCAGCCCCCCTCTTCCACCCGGGACCGCACCTCCACTGTCTCACAGCCTGTCTCACCCCCTCCACGCCGGTTCGGTGAGGACTGTCAGAGGAGGTCCCGCCTTCTGCCCCCGGGATCTCCCTACGAGAGGGGACGGGGTGGAGGGTCCAGGCAGGGCAGCAGTGCTCAGACACCCACCCCCCGGAGCCCCCGAGCCCGGCTCCTTCCGTCTTTCCTTCTTCTCCCACTCTGTCCACCTGGGTCTTTCTGATCGTCCCTCTCTCTTCATCGTCCCTCTCCATCTTTTTTCTCTTTCTCTTTCTCTCCTTCATTTTCCCCTCTCTCCCGTTCTCCCTCTTGCTGTCTGCTTTTCACATCACTTCCCATTGTCATTCTCCCTCTTACTCCTCAGTCTCCAGGTCCTTCCTTGTCCTCCTCTCCCCCTCCCCCACCCCTTCTTCCTCTGCTCCTGGACCTTCCAAGATTCCCAGACTCTTTTGTCCCGCCCCCTGTCCCTGCGTTCTCGCCACATGAGACATGAAGGGCAGAGGTCTAGAGAGCTTTCTGGAAGGTTACCATGTGTGGAGACCACATTCACATAGGCACACATGCACATACACACGCACAGACAAATGCACACACCCATGCATGCACACACCTATATGCACACATTCACAGGTGCACACGCGCACACACCCATGCACCCATGCATGCACACACACAGATCCACATACCCATGTACGCACACACATATATGCACACCCATACACACACATTCACAAGGTCACAAACACACACATGCATGCATGCACACATGCATACACACGCACACATATGCAGAAACATACAGATGCATGTGCCCACACATGCACACACATGCATGCACAGATACACACATGCACACACAGGCATACACGTGCATATGCACACACACACATATGTACAGATACACACACATACGCACACATGCATACAACCATGACTCATGGTCCATCTCATACTGGTGTGAGGGGCCATCTCAGGAAACAGAAGGAAAGGAGGACGCTTCCCGACAGCAGTGGGGAGCATAAAGAGCTTCTGACTAAAGGAGGTCTCCACCACCCACCGGGAGGCGACATCACCCTCTCTAATTAGTTTCACACAGTTCACTGGAAACCATACCCCGGAAGCCCTAAAACCCATGGCAGCTGCCCTTCCGTGGGCCTCTCGGTGCCCTTACAAAGCCCACCGCGTGCCATCTCCAGGAAGGGGACAATTCGAGCTGAGTTAGAGGCTCCCTCGGAGGAGGGACCCCCCACCCTGGGAGCCGGCCTGGCAGGGCAGTGACCGAGCCGACCCCGTCCTGCAGCCAGGCTGCCCTCTCCTCAGGGGTCTGGGAGGACCAGAGGTGAGGACGGTGCCCAGGGTCAGCCTGAGAAGCCTCTGGCCGGCTGCCCGCACGGCCCATCAGGTACAATGACATTTCTTAGAAGAGGGATTAATTTCTATTTGATGCTCCTCATTTGAATTCTAAAGAGTGAAAACTGAAAGGGACCTTGTGGATCAGTCTCGCCATCCACACCTCCGTCTAAGCCTGCTCGTGCTCACACTGCCCACCCCTCCCTGTGCTCTCTGTGCACAAACCCCACGGACACGACGCGTTCTGCTGGGTTCCCTCCGGTACCGAGTCTCTTTCTCCGTGGCGCGGGGTCTGGGCTGGCTTTGCTCTGTGCCGGTACGTCGTGGGCGCATAGTGTGTGCTGAGTGAATGATCGAGCCCCCGTTTTCACAGCTACCTGGCATTCGGCAGGTCCACGAATCTCTCCAGGCCTCTGTTTCCCTAACGGGCACATGATGGGCAGTGCCAGGATGCTGTGGCCTTTCCACACATCTGAGGGCCTCAGCTGTCCTTAAACTCAGATGACACTTAAACTCAGGGTGGGCAGCTCACTGGACCCCAGGCGACAGGCCGTGGGCAGCACACTATCTGCCGTCCAGTCTCAGGATGGCGGCTGGACCAAACCCAAACCAAGGGCTTCCGCCACCCTGACCCTCTTCGGTGAAGACAAAACTTGCTGTAGCACAGCACTGGGTGCCCCTCACGTGAGGTGGCCGTGGGCCTGGACAGCAGCCTCTGGCCGGGCACAGGGAGGGTCAGGCCCCGCCCAGCCCTGCTGCCCTCCAGCCACTCCCTCCGACCATCACCCAAAACAGGTCTCTGCAGGTGCAGCTCGGCCCTGAGAACCGGCCCCCACCCCTGCGAGAGAGTGGAGCCCTGGGGACAGACCCCTGCGTGGACTCTGTCTCCCACCGCAGCTGGCTGGGCTGAGGGCCGGCTTGGACTCTGGTCATTGGCTCATTCGCCCCCACGTGTGTGGACAGCCCAGGAGGACGGGGGGAGGGGGTGCGGGCTGGACAGATGCTGCCCTGGTGCCTGGGGGCGGCAACTTCCCTGGGGAGGTGACCGGGACACTCTGGCTCTGGGCACGGTCACAGTGGGGTGTATGTGGGGGGCAGGACATATTCAAAGGCCCCAGCAGAAGAGGGTGATGGAGAGCTCTCTCTGGAAGGTGCGGAGGGAGCACCCAGACCAGATGGACCGGAAGCCCCAGACCAAATCAGGATTTGGGGTGCTGCGGGGTGAGTGAACCCTGAGCTCTGGCTGAACACAGACCAGGGAGCCTGGGGAGACTCAGGGCGGCGGATGTTCACAGCCTGCGGGTAAGTGGGCTCGGAATCCGAGGGCCTCGGCCATCCCGGGGATCAGAAAACAAGCAATGTGGTGGTGGTGGGGGGGGCTGGCCTCGAGAGGATTAAATGCAAACACAGACACCCCAGGCTTCCCCACGTGTGAGAGTGACCTCGGTGCCCCCTGGGGCCAGATAAGCCATCTGAGCAACACCGTGTAACATCTCGGGCATCTCTGCAAATGGCAGCTGGTGACACCTCGGAGATAGAGGCAATAACGTGACGGCGGAATGAGGACAGCCTGCCCGGTCTGGGGCGCCGTGAGGGGGGCAGGAAGGGCGCAGAGCGGAGGGTGCAGGCATGGCGACTCGGCCGGCTCGGAGGAAGGCGGAGAGGCGGGCAGAAGTCCCGGCGTTGGTGGCAAACAAAGCTTAAATTACCCAAACTGCCCGGCCTTTCCAGTCTGCTGCGGCAAGCCGCTGGTATCAAACTGAGTTATGCCCTCAACTACGTAGGAAAGTGCTGAATTAAACAGCTTAGTGACTTTACATATTCAAACCGAGGCAAAACACCATAAAATACACTGAGTAAGGGTTATCTAACGCACATCCCTTAAAGTGGTTACAGTAGCAGGTCTGGGAGGGGCTGGAAGCCCCGGGCAAGCGGGCTCAGGACTGGCAGCTGTGACCCGCTCATCTCACAGCCCAGACAGGGAGGCCCGAGCGGTGGTGGGGGGCAGGCGTGGGTGGGCAGGGGGCCCTGGGCACCTTTTCCTGGGGCACAAAGCTTCCTCTGAGCCCCATCTTGAGTCATCTTGGCCACGGCCCTTTGATGGGGGAAATCTAAGTACTGCTTCCAGGATGCTCCTGCCTGAGACTCCGGCTTGCTCTCCCGGGCAGGAGGAGGCCAGAGGGGCGGAGGAGCCCAGGACATGGGGTGTCCGTGACCAGCACTATGGTGTCCTCCTCCAGGCCGGGGTGCAGGCAGGCTTAGGGTTTCTTCTCTGGGATCCACAAGGGGGTTCTGCCTCCGGGAGGGAGCCAGGGGTCATTCCAGGACTGTGGCCTGGGGGCCTTCAAAGGGGGTGGGTGGTCGTCTCCCTGGGCAGTTGTGTCCCAGGGGCTCTGCACCCTGTGCCACTGCCCCGTGGAGCCAACTCTACCTTTGAGCCCTGCTGTGTCCCCTCCTCCCACGAATCTCCCTCTCCCTGGCCTGCTGGAGCCATCAGGGAGGGCTTCGCTCTGCGGGCAGTGTGGGCCCTGCAGGCGGTGTGGGCCCTGTGGGCGGTGTGGGCCCTGCGGGCGGTGTGGGCCCTGCGGGCGGTGTGGGCCCTGTGGGTGGTGTGGGCCCTGTGGGTGGTGTGGGCCCTGCAGGGCTGGGGACCCTGCGGGCGGTGTGGGCCCTGCGGGCGGTGTGGGCCCTGTGGGTGGTGTGGGCCCTGCAGGGCTGGGGACCCTGTGGGTGGTGTGGGCCCTGTGGGTGGTGTGGGCCCTGTGGGTGGTGTGGGCCCTGCAGGACTGGGGACCCTGTGGGTGGTGTGGGCCCTGTGAGCAGTGTGGGCCCTGCAGGGCTGGGGACCCTGCGCCTTCTGGTACCAAGTGACTCAAAGGATCGCCCTGCCCACACCACCTGCTGTCCGCCGGCCTCGCTGCCGTTCCTCTGCCCTCCCTCACCCCAGTGGGCTCTGGAAGCTTCTCTGAGAGTGCCCACCTCAGCCTGGTGGCCGAGCAGATGGCAGAGGGCCCGAGGTGACCAACAGTGGGCTGCTGAGACACCCTTGGCGGGGGCAGCAGGTAGGGGAAAGCCCTGTCCCTCCCATCACGGCGTGGTGGTCCCTGGAGGGTGGAGCAGGAGAGTTACCCTCTGGGGCCAGAGGTCATGCCCCATTCAGATCCACGAGGGAGTGTGCATTTATTTCACAAAGAATTCCCCCGAAAATCACGTTTTCCTATGGAGAGCAGAAAACCGATCTTTCCTCAAGAACCCCAACATGTCCCAAAACTCGCTGGGCATCTGACTTGTGCCTCCTTCGAGAACTTTCTTCCAGCCAGGACCCAAAGCCCCATGAGTGTCTTTACCTCCCAGGGGCTGGAGGTTTAGCTCAGACCCGGGGCGGGGTGTTCAGGCTGCTCCACTGAGGACCCCCAGGGGCTTTGTGCCCCCCTGGTGTCGCAGGCACCTCCAATGCCCCACCACCCCGCACTGGTCCCGGCCTCCCCGAGGGCACAGTCCAGGCTGTGCTCGGTGTGAAAGTGTGGATGCGGGCGCCGGGCTCCCTGCTTCCCTCTGCTCCCTGATCCTTTAATCTGAGACTATTAAAACTTCATTCCACTCCTATCGGCAAACCATCAATCACCGTCACAGAGCAGCCTCTGGCTTCTAGAGCCCAGTGGGGTGCCGGGGGGGGGCAGGGAAGAGGGGGGCCACAGCCTTTGAGGGCAGGAGGCAGGAAGGAGCCCCACCAGCCCCTCCCCTGGGCCGAGCCCCAGGCGTGGGAGAGCTGGAGTGACCTTGAGCAGGGCAGGCAGAAGACCAGTGTCTGCAGGCTGAGACTGCCCTGTGACCCCGCCCATCTGCTCAGGGCCCCTCCCAGCAGGTGGTGGCAGCGCTCTGTCCCTAGGGCGCAGATGGCACCCGCAGCACCCACTGCCGCCCGTTCCTGAGCACAGACATTGGGGGAACCTTGGCCCTTCTCTCCGAGCTTCTTCCTGGCTCAGACCCCAGGCCCCGCTGTCCCTCTTCCCAAAGTGGCCATGGCCTCGGGCAGGAAGGGGGGTTCTGGGGTCCAGCCTCTAAAGAATAACTTACGAACAGGCAGCACCAGGCTGAGCTTGCAGGATTACGGGTCTTTTTCTTAATTAAAAAAATCCAATTAAATTAAGATATCAGAACTAAATAACACTCGAGTCATTAGTGCGACTTTTATCTTAACGACTGCAGCTGCCGAAAGCCTTTCATTCTGATGGCCTTCCTGCCACAGTGCCTGGGACTGGGTTTCCACTGGAGAGCCACTGGGCCTGCAGACACGAGGGCTGGGTGGAGGGGGTGCTGAGTTAACCCGGAGCCCCTCTTCCCCTCTGCGCCTGGCAGAGGGGGTGCAGCCCTGGCAAGCACTGGGGCTGGGGCCTCCCTTCCCACCTCTTTCACCGCTGGGCCTTGAACCCCACATTCCTGCCACGTCCAAAGGGAAATGCTGGCCATTGTGGTGGCGAGTCCAGCCCCGGCCAGAGCAGCAGCAGCAGGCCAGGGAGGGGCGGGGACAGGCACAGCACAGGTGTGGCCCTGGCGGCCCCAGGGGCAGGGCTCTGGAAAGCCGGAGATAAGAAGCTGCTGGAGCCTGTGGGTCAGGCGAGGACTTGAGTCCCAGGAAGGCGGCTGGGGGAGTGAGGGCCAAGCACGGAGGCAGCCTGGTTATCACTGCGCCTCAGGACTTCCAGAAAGAGAGGGAGAGAGGGAGCCCTGAAGGCCCATAGGCTGCCGGCTCCTTCCCCCACCCGCTGCAGCCCCAGATGGTTCCCCCACGGCTCTATTTCCTCCTCCCAGATGCTCACCAACAGCCTTGCTGGCACCCGGACCCTGGAAATGCCTCTTGCTAACTCTTCCCACCATACTGACATCAGGATCTGTGGCCGCGAGCTCCCGAGGGCAGGGACACTGTCCCGCCCGTGTCTAAGCCTGAGTCGGTGCTCAGGAAATGTGTGGCGACTGACGGACAGGGGCCGCGGAGAGCGACGGGTCAAATCACTGCTCAGTCTCCCACTGTCTCTCCACCATCCTAACATGAGTGCGTACGACTCGCCTGTACTTTTTAAAAGCAATGACAATGACACTTTGCATTTGCTTTTCTACTAAAAAAAATAAAGACCTATAAAGAAAGAGGCTATAGAACGTTCTGGATCCTAGCATGTCACCACTGGGTGACAGCTGGGAAAGGCCCATCCTCAGGAGGAAGTGAGGCTCAGAGAGCAGAGGAAGCCTGTCCTGCTGCCCGGCGGGGCTCGGGCTCCTGGTCCAGGCCTTCTCACCGCTAGAACAGTCCCGTGTTTGGACACCGTGGGAGCTGACAGGGCCCACGTCAAGGCCACTATTTTTCCCAGGTCCTGGGACACACCCAGGAGACAGGACAGGAGGAAGAGAAAATCCCCGTGGATTGGCCTGAATTGGGTCCCCCCCAAAATCCATGTGTGCCCAGAACCTCAGAATGTGACCTTATTTGGAAACAGGGTCTTTGCAGGTCCCCGTGTCCCCATAGACTACTGTTTAGCGCCCCGCAGGCCGGAGGCCCTCGCGCCATCTCTGTATTCACTGGGCTGCCACCGCTGGTTCCTCGTCACCTCTGGAGGTCACTCTGGAGCACACAGTTCCGGGGCCATGGCAGGGGACCTCACGACTCTTCCTCCATCACCCCCCTCCCCGCTTTGCTGCTCTGTGTCATCGGGGGCTGATGGGCGTGTCCAGAGCCCAGGGCTTCTGGACGGGAAGCAGAGAGCCAGGCCTCACCTGCTTTCCCTTAAATGACAGAACTGCTGGATGCTCACGGGCAGCAGCCCAGGGTGGACGGGGCTCAGTGTGGCCAGGCAAGGAGGGCATGCGGGCCAGCCCTGGAGCTCCGCGCCTGCCCTCCTCCGGGCCGACGCTTTGCTGCTGCCCCATCGCTGGGTGTCAGGAGCAAACACCACTCCCCCCCAGGTGTGGCCAGGACTGGCCCATCTGCTGTTCCAAGTGAACAAAACTGGAAGATGGGAGGATGGGCAAATGGAGACGCCCTTCACCTGACCCTTTGCCCAGGGCTTTGCAGAAGGCGGAGTGAGGTCAGGAGTCAGGGCTCAGGGGTCACGGGATGCAGGGGCACAAAGGTGGCACCTCACAGAGCAGGAGACACCGTTCTCTTGGCTTCAGAGCTAGGTCAGGGGCCCATGGGGGTGGGGGTGGCTGGGACACCTCGGAAGGCTACTTGCTAGGAGCTGGGCCAACGCTCTGGCCTTCACCGGCTCTGCTGAAGGAGGCTGGCATGCACTGGCAGGCTTGGATCCCAGCTCCACCAGCTCCTGGCTGGGTGGCCTCTGGCAAGTCACAGGACCTCTGAACCTCTCTTTCCTCACAGACAGGAAAGGCTTATACGTGCCAACGTCTAGGGTCTGGTGAGGACGAAACGAGAGAATGCTTTTAACATGCGCAGCCTGGTGCCGGCCTGTCCGCACCGGGCCCCAGGCCCACGCCACTCTCCTTCCTTGGGCTTTCTCTGTGCTCGGCTCTGTGCGAGGTCCTCAGCCAACAGGGGAGCCCGAGATGCGATGCCCACGGGGAAGGGACCAGCCAGCGGCAATCTGAGGTGTGAGAGCCGTTCTGGCAGCTGGGGCCCCAGGGACAGAGCTGAGGCTGAGGGCAGGAGCCATGGGGGGCGGGCAGATCAGTATACTTAAATCCCTCTCTGGAGTGTCAGGGAGCTTCCTGAGCCAGAGTCCTCCAGGTGGGGGAGGGGGCTGCTGGGAGCCGGGGCTGAGGGTCCGACCCAACAGTTACAGGGATGGAACCTTCGCTGGAGCCGGGTGCAGCTCCACACCTGTGCTGTCACAGATGGAGGTGAACAGGGTCTGGGAGCCTGGGAATGAGGTGGGTGCCTCCGTCCCTCCGCCCTGCACTTTCCCTCCCCCACAAACACCCATGCGCGTGTGCACGTGTGCACACACACGTCCTTCAGCCCTGCAGCCTCTGCCCATCTCCCAGAGCCCGGGTTGGCCTCAGAATGTGGGGACCAGGTGGGAGGGACCAGGTGGGAGGGACCAGGTGGGAATGGCCAGGTGGGAGGGACCAGGTGGGAACGGCCAGATGGGAGGGCTCAGGTGGGAGGGCTCAGGTGGGAATGGCCAGATAGGAGGGCTCAGGGGGAGGGACCAGGTGGGAGGGACCAGGTGGGAATGGCCAGATGGGAGGGCTCAGGTGGGAGGGACCAGGTGGGAAGGACCAGGTGGGAGGGACCAGGTGGGAATGGCCAGATGGGAGGCGTCAGGTGGGAGGCACTGAGAATCCCCACTCGTCTCTGGGGCAGGGCTGTACTCTCCTGCTCAATATGGGTGTTCCTATTGATAACCCTAAATCAGAGGTGGTCATGCAGGGCAGGTGGTTCCACACTTCCTGTTCCTCCGCCCACGTAGACAATGCTGACCAATCACAGCACCCTGTCCCCCCCCCCCCCCAGCCTGGGGTCTTTCCAATGGGAGTCAGAATCCTTCTTATCATGGCACTAGGACACACTGACGGGTGAGGAGGGCGGGGCAGAGGAGATGGGGGCAGGGATGTGAGGTGGACAGGGAGACTGGTCGAATGTGTCAGCACGTGTAAGGATCACAGGCAGGTTTCTTAGCACTGGAGGGAACAGTTGCACCTGTGGAAAGGGAGGGAGTGAGAACGGATTCTCTGCTGGTGAACCGGAATTAGCTGTCAGAGTGAACGGTCTTCAACGTACCCACCCCTCTGTCTAGAAAGATGGGTGTAAACGTGTGCACGGATGATGTGTGTTCACGAACACACAGATCCGCACACATGTCCACGTATACACAACGCGTACACTCTGCAGTTCTGTCCACTGAGAAGTCTCGGGAGCAGTGACTCCCTAACACCACTGAGCACGCCCAGGCCCGGCTCCTGGCTTCTAACACCCTCACCTTCCACTAGAAAGAACCAGGCTCCTGTGGACAGGTGGTCGATGCCAGGAACGTCCAACAGGGGCCTGAGCACCTCGCTCAGAAAGCAAGAATGGCGGCCTTACACGAAATGAAACCGGACCAGCTCGGACAGGCACCCACCAACCAAACCCGAGACCGTCAGTGACGGAAGCAGTGGATTATAACCCGCGGAGTAATGAAATGACGGGTTCAGAGCACCATACACAAACAAATGAAAAACTAAACGTTTGAGGGGGAATTGCATATTTCTGCAGTCTTCACATTCCTCCCACAGAAATTCTTATTATCCTTCACAGGGAAGAGATTAACTTTAGAGTGGAGACGTCTTCAGACACCACCCGAGCCAAGGATCCAGGTGCGCGCACGGGCGAGACGGACGGGAACGCTGCTCCACCCGCCACCTCAGCCTTTCAGACCCCTGCCAGAGACACAGTTAGAATCCGACCACAGGGAACCTTCGGACAAACCCAAACGCCGGACATCCTACAGAGTGACTGGGTTCTTCTCCCCAAGGTGGCAAGGTCAGGAACGTCAAGGACACAGGGAAGCACTGCTCCAGGCCGCAGGACGGGCCCACGGAATGACACGTGACGCTGACCTCACTGGGACAGCTGGGGAACCTTACGGGGGATGGGGTGGTGCAGCCTCCTGACCCGAGGGCTCCGCTGTGGTCACGCAGGGGAAGGTTCTCCTTGGTAGGAAACGCACGCAGAGTGTTCTTCTGGGGTGACGGCGCACCCGGTCACAGCTTTCAAACGGTTCGGAAAAGTTTCTTTGGTCTATGCTTCCAATCGTGTAGTTTGTGATTGTCGCAAAAAGAAATAGTTTTTTTTTTTAAAAAAGAAGACAATTGGAAATTCCGAAAAACACAAACGAAATACTGGACAAGCAACTTACGGTTCAACTAACAAGCAAGACATAATGAGACGCAAACAACCCCAGTAACGTCCTGGTCTCTGAAAGGCAGAGCCAGCTCCGGGCGCTCCCTGCGGCGACGCTCACACCCTCGGCAGGCTCACACCCTGGGTAGGCTCACTCCCTGGGCAGGCTTGGGCAGGCTCACACCCCCGGCAGGCTCACGCCCCAGGCAGGCTCACTCCCTGGGCAGGCTCACTCCCTGGGCAGGCTCACACCCTGGGCAGGCTCACTCCCTGGGCAGGCTCACACCCCGGGCAGGCTCACACCCCGGGCAGGCTCACACCCCGGGCAGGCTCACTCCCTGGGCAGGCTCACACCCCGGGCAGGCTCACACCCCGGGCAGGCTCACACCCCCGGCAGGCTCACACCCCCGGCAGGCTCACACCTCCGGCAGGCTCACACCCTGGGCAGGCTCACACCCCCGGCAGGCTCACTCCCTGGGCAGGCTCACTCCCTGGGCAGGCTCACACCCTGGGCAGGCTCACACCCCCGGCAGGCTCACTCCCTGGGCAGGCTCACTCCCTGGGCAGGCTCACACCCTGGGCAGGCTCACACCCCCGGCAGGCGGCCCCGTCACTGCCCCTGCTTCCCATGGGAAGGCCGGCCCCTGCCGGTTCAGCCGGCAGGACTCCACGCAGAGGAGCGCTCCATACCCGGGACCGGCTGCCTGGTCTGTGGGGCCAGCACAACATGAAAACATGGGGTCCCTGGTTAAGAAATAAAGTTTTCTTTTTTAAAATTTACTTATTGATATTTAGAGAGAGAGAGAGAGAGAGAGAGAGAGAGGGAGGGAGGGAGGGAGAGAGAAACATCGATTTGTCGTTCCACTCATTTATGCATTCATTGGTTGATTCCCGTACGTGCCCTGACCAGGGATCGAACCTGCAACCCTGGTGTATTGGGAGGATGCTCCAACCAACTGAGCTACCCAGCCAGGGCAAAAAAAAAAAAAAGGAAGAATTTCAAGGATGGGACGGCAAAGCATGAAACCGAGCGGGGGGCCCTGTGTAACTACAGAGATCACACACCTGAGCCGGCTCTTTCGGGGACATGCGCCCCTGGCGGCTGCTTTGAGAACTGTCGCTGTGTGACACTCAGGGACGAGAAGAAAGGTCCCTGAACAAGGATGGTCATCAGAGTACCATTCATAATGCCGAACACTGGAGGAGTCGCACATGGCCATCGAGAGGGAATGACCAGGTAACTACAGTACACTCAAAAGGTGGACTATGATGCAGCCATTAAAACCACGTCCTGCCCTGGCCGGTGTGGCTGAGTGGCTGAGCACTGTCCTGTGCACCAAGAGGTCACCAGTTCGATTCCTGGTCAGGGCACATACCCAGGTTGCGGATTCGAGCCCAGGCGGGAGGCAACTGATCGCCATTTCTCTCTCTCCCTTCCGCTCTCTCTAAAAAAAAATCATTAAAAAATCTTAAAAAACAACAACAACAAAAAAATGCCTCACGTTTTGAGGAAAACTGAACAAGTGAACATGTTGATATAACGGCAAGTGAAAAATTCCAAAACATTAAACTGCATACGTATCTTATTACCAATTTTGTAAAAAAAAAAAAAAATTCACATACAGGACGGCGGGCACCTACCAGCACGTAAGCCGGAGTTATCTCTGGGTGACGGCATTAGAGGGGAATTTTATTATCTTTTTAATACCTTTCTGCATCTTATAAATGTTCTACTATGAGCATATCTAATTTTTATAATTAGAAAAATGTTTTTAAATATTTAAAAATAATGTATTCATTTGTTATAATGAGCCTGTTTGCTTTTGTAATTAAAAATTTTTAATAAAGATAAAAGTGAAAAAAAAAAAAAGCCATTCATTCCTATTCAACCAAGATTCATGGAGCACGTCCCCTGTCCAGGCCCAGAGTCTGGAGCTGAGGCTGGGGGGCCGTCACATGACGCCGGGGGGAGGGGTGGTGCGCTGTGTGACTCCTGTGTGTTTCAATAGTGCGTACTGGGGGAAGATGCTTCTTAAACGTATCCCCGTTTATAAACTATAACTTGAAAAGCAATGGCCGGCTCTAAGTAATCAATACCACATGGTAATAATTTCAAGCAAACAGAGATTTATATTCCATGCACCTTGGACAGCAATTACTTTATTCTTCTAATATACTTGCGAATGCTGCTTTATTTTCGCTTAAACCAATTTGTTTTATTGACCAAATCAAGTCTGGTGCCCATAATATCAACCTTTCTCCCATCCTCGAACTCAGAGAATCCGATTGACATCAATAATTACGATGAGGGTCCAGGCCCAGGCCGCACCGAGGAAGGAGCTCTGGCTGCGGGGATCCCTTTCCTGGGCCCCCTTCTCCGAGCTGGGGGGAGACGGGAGGGGCTTACCCACGCTGAGGCCACGAGTCTAATGTGCAGACTTGGAAGGAAGGGGAGGGAGAGCGGAGGAAGCTGGGAGCAGGCAGACGAGTGGGGACTCTGGGCCACGTACCGCTGGGGCAGCAGGGAAGGTCACCTTGTCCTGCCCAGCACAGCCTGGGTCCTTTCTTGGTGACAGCCAGTCTGCAGGTCGATGTTCCAGGGCCTTTGGAAGGAACTCACTGGTCATGCAAAGACCAATGACCTACCCCCTCCTTGTGGCGGTCAAGCAACTAATCAACTCATTCATTGAACTTCAGAGAGGTGGGTCGAAGCCTCTATGCCTCCGTCAATGAATCAAGGACCAGAGTTTCACTGGGTGTCTGCATCTTAGCAATGTTTTCCTCACCTCTTTTGGACGATGTAACTACCCCTCAGAAGCCTTTCACTTCCTGCATTTCTCAGCCTCGACTGGTCCCTGGGATCCCTCCCGCAGAGGAGGGCCAGCAGTGAGACCCCTGTGCCCAGGTCGGCGTCCGTGAGACGCGGAGGGAGGGGAGAGGGCCCTGATTCAGACGTCAGGCAGCATTTCCTGCAATCATTCCTAGGCCCTGAGAAGTGGGAACCTTCCCAACTCACAGCGGGGGGAGCAGGGGGCAGAGCACGTGTCCGGGAAGCAGGGCTACTACCCTGCCAGCGGCTGCTCCCCCAGCTGGGGCCAGTTTGGGGTGGTGGGGTGGTGGGGTGGTGGGGTACAAGAAACTCTCAGCCAGGAGCTCAGAGATTGAATGGCGAGACTCAAGGCTCATCCTGCTCTCCTGGTGAAAGGTGGTCCCAGAAATGAACTCACCCCAACTAAGCCCTGCCTATACTTCAGTTCTAATGTTGGAGTTCCTTCCTTCCTTCCTTCCTTCCTCCTTCCCTCCCTCCCTCCCTTCCTTCCTTCCTTCCTTCCCTTCCCCTCCCTCCCTCCCTCCCTCCCTCCCTCCCTCCCTTCCTTCCTTCCTTCCTCCCTCCCTCCCTCCCTCCCTCCCTCCCTTCCTTCCTTCCCTTCCCCTCCCTCCCTCTCTTCCTCCCTCCCTCCTTCCTTCCTTCCCTCCCTCCCTCCCTTCCTTCCTTCCTTCCTCCCTCCCTCCCTCCTTCCTCCCTCCCTCTCTTCCTCCTTCCCTCCCTCCTTCCTTCCTCCCTCCCTCCCTCCCTTCCTTACTTCTTTCCTTCCTTCCTTCTCCTTCCATCCTTCCTTCCTCCCTCCCTCCCTCCCTTCCTTACTTCTTTCCTTCCTTCCTTCTCCTTCCATCCTTCCTTCCTCCCTTCCCCTCCATTCCTTCCTTCCCCTTCCTTCCCTCCCTCCCTCCCTCCCTTCCTCCATCTAATTAACTATTATTCACTGAGCCCCAGCTATGTGTCCGGCACTGTCCTAGGCACCGGGGACACACACGAACCAGGCCCGTGGACAAAGCACTGGGCCAGATCACGTCCACAGAATCACAGCACACAAAGTGGTCTGCACAGTTTGCTGGGTATCTGCAGGGTCAGAGGAATCCAGAGGAGGGCATGACTAACTCCCTGGAAGGTAAGGCTTCCTGGAGGGGGCAGCAGCCCGGCAGGTTCTGTAGGCAGAATAGGAGTTTGCAGGCAGCCCGTGCCATAGTCAGGGCACGCCTAGCAGAGGGGCTGGTTCCCTGCCTGAAATCTGCTTTGAGGCCAACCTTCCACCCAGCCACCCAGCACTCCTGTGACACAGGCCTTGCCTGCCAGGCCCTTCTCATGCCGCCTAGGCGGGGACCCTCCCTCCTGGGCCCTGCCCTCCATGTCTGCCCTTGCCAGGATGTCCACGAGACCCTGCGGGGGCAGCTCCGCCCTGCAGACCCACGAGTAAAGCAGGCCGCGGTCTGCAGAACACGGCATCCTAAGTGGAGTCATTCTGCACTCGAGGCACACAGGGGTCCCAACTCCAGGGGGCGCCATCCCCATAGACCGCACCGCGAGCCTGCGCCCCGAGGGGTGTGGTGCCGCGGCCCGGGAGGAACACTCTTCACTCCCCCCCGGAAGTATGCTGTGCACATTTCTCTTCACTCCCACCCGGGCAGGGGAAATACTTCTCTAGGGAAAAGCACGGAGCAGGGGCCGGGGGAGGGGCCCAGTGTCCCGGCCAGGCCACCGGGAGGAGAGAGGAGGGCTGCGGCGGGCGCTGACGGTCCCCTCACGGGGTGGTGGCCATCCCGCATCTGTGCCAGGGGGGGAGCTGGGCCAATGAGGCCAGGCCCGCGGGTGTTTCAAGAAAAGTCAGACATCCGCTTCTGTGTGACATTCACAGGTTTTTGTACACTGGCTCAAATCTTCACGAGACACCGTGTAAGCCAAACATGCCGGGAGGCCGGAGGGCTCCGTGGGGTGGGCTCTGCGGATCAGGGGGCTGTGATCCCGCGAGGCGCTCTGGGCAATGCGGAGGGTGGCGGGGGCACAAAGCAGGCTGGGACCCAGGACGCAGACGCCTCTATCTGGGACTAGACAGCAATCCAGAGCCTCAGAGCATTTTGGGGAGGTTCAAAAGACTGGGGGCCTGGGAGACCCCATCTTCCCCAAGCGGAGCAGAAAGTGGGGCTCAGCTGCATCACAGCCCATGCTGCCCGGTCTGAGCACAGCCTGGTGAGCGCCGTCGCTGGGGACCGGGGTCTCACACCCGAGCTCTTTGAGAAACCCACCCCTACGTCATCATTAGAGGCAGCCTCGTGTGTTGGGGGCCTGAGGCTTATACAATTCGTTAAGAAAAAGAACACATGGTTTAGAATACAAGTTCAGGTGCTGGGCCCACGTACACGAGGGCCAGTTACACTTATTTCTTCTCAGCTGGGAGCTTGAAACTGGCCGTGGAGTGTTTACACCATGGGAATGGGCAAAAGATACAAGGCAGGTTCCCTTCCCGAGAGCCAAGTGGGAACGTTTCCCAGCACCGGGCCCTGCCGCTCCGTGTACTTCACTGTACACCTGACTCTGATCAAAACTCATGTACCAGGAAGGGTCCTCGGGCAGACGAAGGGGAAAAGCCAGAGCAGCGATACCAAAGGGGGAGGAAGGGGTTTTTTCCTAAAATAGAAGAAAATAGGAAAAGATCTTTCTGAGAGGCAGAGGTTTTTTCCCTTCTCAGTTTGAGCTGAGAGAAAAAGAGTGAGGAAAAAAAAAAGTCTTTCTTCGATTCCCAGAAGGCTTCGCTGAACCTGGATTTCCGCTTTGAAAAGTGCATGGTTTGGGGGCATTTGCTGAATAAAATCATCCCAAATTAAAATCTCATTTCTTTCAAGGGGCTGGAGAATGTGTCTATTTGTCAGGGACTAAAGGATTTAAGACCTTTTTGAGGGAAGCGATTCATCAGCAGGGACGGGCTGGGAAGACTCCTCTCGCCCTGGGGCAGACGGAGGCCCCCCTGGGGAGCGGGGCTGGAGGACGGGCCCAGGCCTGGCTCCTGGGGGAGGCCCTCCCGGGCTGGGCTCTCCATCCCCTGAGGCTTGCCCTGACCCAGTCCAGCTGGTGGAAGCCCAGCGTGGGCAGGAGAGACATCTCAAGGGACAGGCTGTCGGGGTTTCTTCAGCTAGGGCCAGGCTGTGCGCTGCCAGGGAGGGGGCCTCTCTGACCACATCGGGCCCCTCCGAGCCGGAGGGTCCAGTGTCTGCAGGGCACTCTCTGAGGTGGCTGACACTGAAGGAGGGATACGCCAGAGGGGGTGAGGGCTCAAAGCATCCTTCGCTGGGCGCGGTGGGGGCACCTGGCTGGCTGCTGGAGTGGGGGCTCTGCTGGCCTGGGCAAAGGGTCACAGGAAGGGAGGTATCCTCTTCCCAGAAGCCCACTGCCCCCTGCCTGATGATGCTTCCCCCTGTGACTGAGAGGCAGAGTCCCTCCCGGTCAGGCCCCGGCCTCCCACTCCAGAGGCTATGTCTGTCTGCAGGGGAGGAGCACCTGCCCGCCCTGAGCAGCTCAGTGTCACCCTGCCTGTCCCTGCGCTGGGGCCTCCTTCCTCCCCAGGGTGCGGGTGCAGGGAGCGAGGTCAGAACCTGCACCACCTGACCCAACAACCAGACAGAGAGGTGAGCCAGGGGAGCTCCCTGGAGGGGCCGAGTCTGAGACTGACCTGAGGGAGTCAGCGGGCAGAGGAGGGGTGAGGAGAGCCTTGGGCAGCCAGGCCTGGGGTGAAGGAGACCCTGAGGCGTGGGGTCACTAGCTCAGGGACCTTAGGTAATTAGGGTTTCACAGTGCCGGCCTGGGGTGGGGGTTGAAGGCCTGGGGAGGACCTGCTGCTTGGAAAGAGCTTCTGTGATGCTCCGAGTGCGCACCTGGGTGAGCACCTGGCCCGAGATACACCCGCACATCTGCCCTGGTGTCCCACAGAGACGCCCTCACACCTGGGTGGGAGGGACCAGCAGCCCTGCCCTCTGGGAATGCAGCCAGAGCTCCTCTCAAGGCCTGCCCAGCCGGCCGCAGTAAAACCCGACACTGATCCGGGGACCTCCACCTCCTTTCCCAGGACACCTGACAGCACCTGATGGGGTGGGCAGGCCGGAGCAAAGGCCAGGAGCCAGAAGACCCCAGGGAGCGCAGGGCCTTGACTCCCTGTCCTTCGATTTGGCCACGAAGCCCCTCCCCATAGCCCACCCCGAAGTGCTGAGTCAGATGCAGTTACTTCTCAATGAGAACACAGTGCAATTCATTTTGCATGAGACTCTCCCTCCATCTGGCCCCGAGGTGCAGGTCTCCGGTGGGGAGGGGACCATCAGCCCTGTGGCTTCACACAGAGTTCCCGGGAGCTGGAAGCTGCGGGGAGGGCTGCTCAGCCCGTCTCTGCCTGCCTCGGTGGTCCGTTTCAGACCAGGCGGAGGCTGTTACCGGCTGAGTCTGCAAGCAAAGGATTCGCGGTTAAGGTTACGAGCGTCAGGTGAGACCTGCACTTGGTAACCTCGCACCGCGTGGGCAGAAATAACCACGGAGCGTGCTTTCTTGTGTCCCAAGTGTAAGAAGAATGACCAGAGCACATGACAGCGGCGCCCCTGGACCTGGCGTTCCCACACCTCCCAGCAGCGCCCGGGTCCCCATGGGGCTGGCGCGGCTTTGAAGGATGCCCGTGGGTTGCAGAGAACCAGGGGTGGGCTGGGTGTCACTGCTGGGACCCTGAGCGGTGGCTGTGGGTGGCGTGGCACCAGGTGGCCGTCTGTCCATCCTGCACGGTCAGCTCCTCCAGGCACGGTCCTCGCCGAGCCTGCGTGTGTCTGCACCAACAGCAGCCCAAGGACTTCCCCTTGACACCGCTCCGGGCCTGCACCCGAGAAGGAGCTGGGACACAGCCGCGCTGCCCCGTTTCGCAGGTGCCTAGCCATTCCCGGAACCCCCCAGATCCCTGCTTTAGGACAGTCTCAGAGGCCCTGCGCCCGCACACTCGGACGTGAAGAGCAGCCTGCCCTTGGAAACCAGCGAACTTCCCTAAAGAAAAGACTGGGCTGTGAGAACCGGGGGCACTCTCCCTGTCCCTCATCCTTCGAGGGGCTCTCTGCCGGGGTGCCTGCCGGTAGAAGACATGTGCCAGCCAATCAGAGCCCAGTGTCACCCGAGTGAGTCATTAATTAATTAATTAATTCATTCATTGAAATTCACGGAGCTACTCCTTTGGACCCAGCCCTCAGCCCTGGCATGGACTGGCAGCTTTGGTGTCTCAAAGGCCTGAGTGGGGGTCTGGCCTGTGGTCCCAGCCACCTCCCTGACTCCCCCTTCTTGGGTAGAATTTCCTCTCCCCACCGCCCTCTTTCTTTCATTTTCTGTCTCTGTCCCTCTCTTTCTTTCTCCATCTTGTCCCAAACGGGCAGACCCGTCTGTCTCGGGCAAAGGCAGGCCCGCTTCCCGTGTCCTGGAGACAGTCCCAGGGCGAGCCACAACGATGCTTCCCGCCACCCTCTCTCCAAAGCTGAGGACTGTTGGGGTCCCAGATAGGCCCCAGCTCGGCCACTTCAGGGTCTCGGGGAGGAGGGAGGAGGGGGCCCCGCTGGGGACTCAGCGCCTCTCTCTGAGCTCTTGCCCAGAGCTGGCTGCTCCAGAGGGGACGGGCAGAGTGCTGGCGGAGGGCTGCGGGCGTCCTCAGCCAGGTGGGGGTGCAGGGGGGAGGGGAGCAGGCAGCGGCACCCCACAGGGCCAGGCCTCAGGTCGGCTTAGCTGCTTAGGAGGCTGGTGACTGGGACTTGTTTAAGGGGAAATGGATTTTGCCTGAAACGTGACACAAATTTATTTGGACAATTAATACACCATTTTAAGCCGCTTCCCTTCCTTGGCGGCCTCCCCTCCTGGGTCTGGAGCGAGCCGGCTCTCCTGGCGTGGGCAGAGGAGGCCCTGGGGTGTCAGGGAAGATTTAATCCCTCCCTCTTGAAAATGGATGTTTCGAGTGGGATGTTGGTGCGGACTAAAAATAGCCCCGCGGCCCCCAGCCTCGGCCTCCAGCCAGCTGGGGGATCAGGACGGTTCTCACGCAAAGGGAAGGCTAATGGATGTCTTCCTTGAGGCAATTAAAAAGTGATTTGTCACACACCGAGATGCATGGCTTTGCCCTGGCGGATCTGAGGCTGCGGGAGGGGCAGGGCGAGGGGTGACGGAGAGTGGGGAGGGTCCTCGGGCCTCTGGGTGGCTGAGGGGTCCCGGGGCTCTGAGGGGCTCCCCACTACACAATGAGGGGCAGGGGCGGGGCGCACGAGGCTGGAGGTCCAGCTACCTCGGTGTCCCCTTGGCTCAGCCGCGTGTCCGCTGGAAATGTGCCTCCGCGGGCTGCCGGCTGGGTCGCTGTTTCCTGGCTTCAGCTGGAGAAGTCCGGGGTTCCCCACCTGCCCACACCCTCCGGGCTCTGCCACCCAGCAGGGAGAGGGCTGTGCTTAGGCTTCCCGACAACTCCGCCTGCCTTCTGAGGGCCTCACTCCCTGATGCTTGCTTCCTTGGGGATGAGAGTGCGGCTTGGGTCCTGCCAGGCCCCCCCGCTCACGCCCACACAGGTGTTCCCGAGCAGTGGAGGTGCACGCCGCCCCCCACCCGCCTGCAGAGGGCAGCCAGTCTGCTCGCACCCTGCTCGGAGCCCAGCAAAGGGCCGCCCTGGAGGGAGGCTTGGGGCATCCAGGGGCAGGCCAGGGAAGTCCGGCTGATTCTGGGGTCCTGAGTCCAAAGCCTACTGTTGCCCCACACCTGGGCATGTCCCCCTGCCCCACACCTGGGCATGTCCCATGCCTGCCCCACACCTGGCATGTCCCATTCCTGCCCCACACCTGGCATGTCCCATTCCTGCCCCACACCTGGCATGTCCCATTATCACCACACACCTGATATGTCCCATTCCTGCCCCACACCTGGCATGTCCCATTATCACCACACACCTGGCATGTCCCATTATCACCACACACCTGACATGTCCCATTCCTGCCCCACACCTGGGCATGTCCCATTATCACCACACATCTGAGCATGCCCCATTCCTGCCCCACACCTGGCATGTCCCATTATCACCACACACCTGGGCATGTCCCATTATCACCACACATCTGAGCATGCCCCATTCCTGCCCCACACCTGGGCATGTCCCATTTCCTGCCCCACACCTGAGCATATCCCATTATCACCACACACCTGGGCACAAAGGCACTGTCAGGAATAAGCTGGTGTTCACCTCCACCTGCCTTACACTTGTTTCTCTTGACAGGTGCAGAACGCGGTGGGGAGACCAAGGTGCCCATGATCCTCAATGTCCCATCTGAGCCTGCACTCGGGCCAGACACACCCCTCCTTTCCCGAAGATCCGCCCGTCCTGGTCCCGAGGACTTGCGGGTCTCGGGGTCAGCTCCTCCCTGGCACCGTGGGCAGTGCCACCCTGGCAGGACTTCCTCCCCCACGGATGTCTTCCTTCTCCAGCGTGTGCTGGGCATCCAGTCCTTCCTCCTCCGTTCTCTAGTTAGTGATCGGTCCGTGCCGGGCTGGCTGGGAAGAGGGTATGGCCTTCCAGAACCCCCGCGAGAAGGTGGAGGTGCCCAGCCCTGTGCTGTTTGCAGCTGTGGACACCCCACGGGTGAGCCTTGCCGACTGAGCTATGGGTTGGGGACGCCGAGAAGGTGGGCAGCAGTGGGCGTCCTGGTCCGCTTGTTTGGGGGGGCACTAGTGGGCAAGGGGCCCTCCACCGATATTCTGGATTCACATGGGAAGGAGACCCTGGCCTTGCGGCCTCTGCTGGACCCAGAGGGTGGGCTCCCTGTCAGCCGCCCCCCAGCCCCTCGGCGACAGCCCCAAAGCATCGAGTCCGGTGCCACCTGACCCCCTTTCCTCCGCTCCCTTCGCCCCCTCCCGTCGCCTTCACCTCTCTCACGGCGTCAACATCTGAGCCACGAGCATCGTCTGAGCTACAAGCCAGCAGTTTGGGCCATTTTGTCGGCGGATTCAAAAAACAACTTTCGTCCACTCTGAAGCCAACGTCCAGCCCGCAGTGTCCGTGGCTGCTCTAGATGGCCGCTCAGGCGGACCAGGGACCGCCCGTGGGCTCGCAGGGTGACCCACCCCGGCGGGGCCCGAGTCTTCAAGCTCTCCAGGAAGCCCTTGCTCTCAGCCCAGCTTCGGGACTTTCGGGAGCACAGGCAGCAGGAGCCCCGGATCAGAATCAGTGTCCTGGGACCAGGCCTGAGGAGGCCCTGCTCCTCCGAGCCCGCCAGCTCAGGGGACCCGGGCATGCTCCTGATCTGGACCTGGGGACCAAGGGGCCTCCTGCCCGGACCTGGGTCTCTCCCGGGGCCCCTGGCACCGGAGGCTCTATGCAGATTCGCAGCATAACGGCCATGGCCTCGGCCCCGAGATCAGCTGCCCTGGCGGGTACCCGCGACTCAGGCCTTCCAGCCACCTCGTGAGGGAGGTGCAGTGATGACTCACCCCACCCTACAGTGAGGCTGGGAGCACTGGCCAGGCTGAAGAGGGAAGACGGAGGCTTTGGAAGATGTACAGTAGCTAGGTCAAGTTCAAAGGCAGGACTCTCACAACATATCACTGCTGCGTGCTCCAGCCAGGATTTCCATACCTTTCCTGTTCACCCCTCCCTCCCGCCTCGCTCTTCATCCCTCTCTCCCTTCCTTCCCCACCAGCCACCCGCTCATCCAGCCACTTTCCTCCCTCCTTCCTTCCTTCCTTCCTTCCTTCCTTCCTTCCTTCCTTCCTTCCTTCCTTCCTTCCTTTCCTCCCTCCCTCCCTCCCTCCCTCCCTCCCTCCCTCCCTCCCTCCCTCCCTCCCTCCCTCCCTCCTTCCTCCTTCCTTCCTTCCTTCCTTCCTTCCTTCCTTCCTTCCTTCCTTCCTTCCTTCCTTCCTTCCTTCCTTCCTTCTTCCTTCCTTCCTTCTTTCATCATCCATCCTTCTTAACATTTATTGAGCATATTAAGAGTCTGGACTCTGTGCTGGGGATACTTTAGTGGATAAGAAAATGCACACGTTCTGTTCTCGGGAGGAAACAACGCACAGGTGATGCCTGGCCTGGCCTGTGTGCCCGGCCTGGCCTCGCGGTGGCAGAGGCCTGACTCGGGCGGACCTGGGCCGTTTCCCAGCTGTGCGGCCTGGACAACTTCCTGAGCTTCTCGGAGCCCCAGACCCTCGCGAGTACAATGCTACTGGGCGGGCACAGGGCTGATGCTGGACGGTGACACCCGTGAGGCCACAGGGCTCCGCGGGGAGGGCTTGGCTTTCACAAGTCCCGGGGAAAAGTGCACCCGAGCTGCTGGGGACCGGCCCAGGTGCCACCCTCAATCCAGTCAGTAGGCTTAATATTTAATAATAACCCGCTGAAAGGCATGTCGGTTGGCTCAACGCATCAGTGCCACGCTAATGACAAATTACTTCTTCAGTGATTAGCCTCGGAGCCTTTCATGAAGTGCCGGTGCAGGTGGAGATGGAGAGGGAGGGGGCCGAGCGGGGCTGAGGTGGCTGTGACCCGCCGAGCCGTGCCTGCCCGAATCTCTCCGCAGCAGCAGCCACAGGCGGGCAGGGGCTGGGCGGAGCTGCCGAGCCCACCTGGCGCTGGAGAGTCCACCTGTCCGGAGCCCAAAGAGGCCCGATTCAACTCAGAGGGCAGGAGGGCGCACACCGGGAGGGGGGTGCTGGGCAGAGGCCTGGCCCCCTTTTCTAGATGCATTCCCAGCATGGGGCCCCCTAGGACAGCCTCACCCCTGATTCGACCACCCTGTACCCCATCCTTCCCCAGGGCGGTGTCCTGAGTGTGAGCCCTAAGCAGGCCCTGCCGATTCGGGACAGGCTTTGCCGGGACCAGCACCACAGTCTCGGCTGGAACGAGGGGGCTGGGACGGCTCCTTCACGCAGGTTCAGAGTTCAAGAAAGGGGGTGACAGGGAGGAGGGTGGGGTCTAGCTCCCAAGGGCTGCTCCTGGGATGGGAACTCAAGGATGGGCTCTTTCAGGCCATGGGTACTCCCGGGGGACTACCTGCATTTCCCCTCTCATCCCGGGACCTGTGTCCCCCATCCCCGCCAGATCCTCTGCCATCCCCTCCCCTCCTGGCTCTGGTCCCAGTCAACCTGGCTCTCTGTTGTCAGTGAATCCCTACTCCCTTGCCACCTTCCTCACAGAGGCTGATGACACCCCAGTGGGGTCCCCTGCAGCTGTGACAGGAGGGCAGTGTCTGTGCTGTCCTAAGGCAGGTCCCACTGTGACCTGGGCCCTGTCTGTGCACGAGTGCTCTGTCCCACTTTGGTCCCTGACCCTTGGATGTCTGTGCCTGATGCCTCCACTCTCCAGTGGCTCTTGGTGCTTCGTTCTGAACCTCCCGAGACCGAGACCGCCTGGCAGGTGTGATCAGAGCTAGCTTCCAGGGCCTCCGCCTCCTCGCTGCTGGGCCCTCACCAGCCTCCGTCCAGCCTGTCCCTACACCTGAGGCAGCGGGGTGGGGGGTGCAGGGGCTGTGGGCTGAGGCAGGGAGGTGTGGAACACCGCGGTCTGCTGGGGATGCTGCTGCAGGAGGGGCTCGGGCAGACCCGCGGGTCCCGGTGGGTCTCCAGCCTCCACAGGCCCGGAGACCCTGGGACTGGAGTCTGATGGGGCGGGGCGGGGCGGGTTCTCCGCAGGTGCCTGGACCCATCCCCCATCCCCTGCACTTCTTCTGTCCAGCTTGCCTTTCTCCTTTGTAGTCCACACGGCCCTGCTCTGGGAGGCCTTCCTGGCCTTAAAGTTTCGATATTTTGTCCATCACAAATGTTTCTGTATTAATTTTAATTTTTAAAAATATTGCATTAAAATATTAGTGGGCTTCACTACTAAGTTGTTGATGCCCGCTTAAAGTCTGTGCCCTAGGCCAGCGCCTCACTTGTCTCCCCCGAGTCCTGGTCCTGCCGGCCTCCCAAGTCTGGGTGGGCGGCTCCCGCAGGCCCTGGGCTTGCAGGGTCCCAGCACTGGACACATGTCCTGCTTCGTCCTCCCGGCCTCCTGCTGCCTGCGCCCAGCGGTAACCGGCCTGTGGGTAGCGGGTGCTCAGTAAATGCCCAGGGAGGGAGGTGGGGGGGCAGTGCAGGGAGCAGGGAGGGTGGGGCGATTTCTCAGACATTCAAATGAGAACTCAGTAGCTAGGTATCTCTTTTATTATTATTATTATTATTTAATTTTTTCTTCATTGATTTTAGAGAGAGAGGAAGGGAGAGGGAGAGAGAGATAGAGACATCAATGAGAGAGAACACCGATTGGCTGCCTCCTGCAAGCCCCCCCACTAGGGATCGGGCCGACCTGGGCATGTGCCCTGACTGGGAATTGAACTGGTGACCTCTTGGCGCATGGGTCGACGCTCAACCACTGAGCCACGCCGGCCGGTCGCGAGGCATCTCTTCATACCTGCTATCATCTTCCAGGCTGAGCCTCGAGACTGTCCCCGGGGAAGTGAGCCTCCCCGTGACCCCAGGAGCCCGTGTATTGATGCGCAGGGCCGTGATGCTGAGCACCACAAACTCGCTGCTCGCCCGTTCACCCAGACTCTGCCCGAGGCCACACTGATAATAACGTTATTGCTATTGAGGAGATTTGCATATAGAGAAATTGTTCCCTCGATGGGGGGAAAAAGGCGAGAACATCAAGAGACTATCACCCTGTGGCCGTGGGGAGCAAGGCAGCTCGAGGCTGCAGAAGGTTGGGGCGCGTGGGGAGGCCAGAGGCTCTGGTGCAGGAGGGGAGCGGCAGTGGGCGCTGAGGCAGCCGGCTGCTTCCCCGGGCTGCAGGGCGGCCAGGAGAGGGGGCTCTGGAGCTGTCTGGGCTACGGCTCCCTGGAAGGCTCCCTGGAGGAGGAAAATGGGAAAGCTGTCCCGGAGCTGCAGCCCTGGGCAGCCCACGGGGAGGCAGCTGGATCACGGCACCAGGGGAGGGCTGCTGTGGAGGGGCCAGGGGAGCTGTCCGAGGGCACGGCGGGCACCCTCCCTTTCTGTAGACCGGGGCCTCGCGGGCCCGGGGCTGCTGAGTGGCTGAGGAAGCAGACAGCTTATCGGAGCTCCTCTGCCTGACTGTACCGAAGGGGGCCCCGGCGGAGGAGAGCGGAATGGCTGGGGTAGAAGGCAGGACCCGAGTCAGAGACCTGAGCTGAGCCCTGGACCCTGTCCTGCCCCTGCGGCCCCTGCAGCTGGAGCGAGAGCCTGGCCGAGGCAGGCAGCTGTGTGTGGTCGCTGCTGAGTCCCCAAGGTCAGGCGTTACCGATGGCAAAGCCGAACGAATGAGGGACCTCGCGGCAAGTCAGGAACAGAAATGAGCTCAGCTGGATGGAGAGCAGTCACAGAAGCCGACAGCTGACATGTCACAGGGTGGGGCAAAGCGGGTTTCACAGCTGTGAGTGTGAGGAACAGTTTATTACACAAGGATGCAGTAATGCGTCCTGGCCGGGTGCTCGGTGGTTAGAGCGTCACCTTGCGGTCCAGAGAGTCGCGGGTTTGAGTCCAGTCCAGGGCATGTACCTCGGTTGTGGTTTGGTCCCTGGCCCTGGTCAGGATCGTGTGGGAGGCAACCAATCGATGTGTCTCTCTCACATCGATGTTTCTCTCTCTCTCTCTCCCTCCCACTCTGCCTGAAGATACATGGAAAAATATCCTCAGGTGAGGACCAAAAAAAAAAAAAAAGAATACAGTAAACCTACTTTTGCCTCACCCTGTATTTAGTGGGTGGAAGAAATGCTTTCCCAGATCAGCAAAGCTGCTCTCAGCGCTCGTATGCAACGTCGTGTGGAGATGTCTGGCAATACGGCGGGAAAAAGAAATCACAGGCATAGCGATTGGCCAGGAGGAAACAGAACGGTCCCTATTTGCAGATGACATGATTGTCTACGTGGGAAGTCCCAAGGAATCTGCGAAATCTACAAAATAAACCTCCTAGAACAATAAGCCAGTTCATTAACCTCACAGGACATGAGGTCAACACAGAAAGAGCTACCGCCATTCTGTATACTGGTAATAAGCACGTGGAAAATGAAGTTAAAAACACCGGGCCACTTACAATAGCTCCACAGAAGACTAAACCCTTAAGCACGGACTTCACAACACGTGCACACGATCTATCTGCAGAAACTGATGACGTGCTGATCAATGAAATCACAGAAGGGCCGAGAAATGAAGGGCATACCTTGTTCATGGATTGGAGACTCGACATAGTACCAATGCCGCCTGTCTCCAAATTCATCTGCAGGTTTAATGCAATTCCTATCAAAATCACAGCAATATTTTCAATAGTCATAGACAGATGTATTGTATAATACATACGGATAGGCACGGGCCCCAGAATAGCTAAAACAATCTTGACAAAGAAGAATCAAGGAGGAGGAATCCCTCTACCTGATATTGAGGGCTAACGATATATACACATACATATAGAAAATACATAAACAGCCATCAAGATGGTGTAATGCTGAAGGGGAACAGACACGCAGATCGACACAGAACCCAGACACGGCCCCGCACACGTGTGCTCGACTGTTTTTCGACAAAGGTACAAAAGCAGTTAAATGGAAGAAGGATCATCTTTTCCACAAAGGGCCCTGGAGCTATTGGCCATCCACAGGCAAACAGAATAAAATAAATCTCCACCTGAACCACACATCTCACATAAAAGTTAGCCAAGAATGGACACAGATTTAAACTTAAGAAGTAAAACGATACAACTTTTAGAGAAGAAAAATTAGAAAATATTTGGGACTGAGGGCGAGGCAAAGAGTCCTCAGACTGGATGCTAAACGCATGATTCATAAAGGGGGGGAATCAATAAACTGGACCTCATCGACATTCAAATCTTTTATTTTTTAAATTTTTTCCCCTTTATTGATTTTTAGAGAGAGAGGAAGGGAGAGGGAGAGAGAGAGAGAGAAACATCGATGAGAGAGAACATCGACTGGCCGCCTCCTGCATGCCCCCCACTGGGGATCGGGCCCACAACCTGGGCATGTGCCCTGCCCGGGAATCGAACCGGCGACCTCTTAGTGCATGGGTCGACGCTCAACCACTGAGCTACACCAGCCGGGCTCAAATCTTTTATTCTGCGAATGTTTATTTGAAGAGGACAAAAAGGCAAGTTGCAGACTGGGAGAAAATATCTACAAAGCACATATCCAGCCAAAGACTGGCATCGAGAATAAAGAAAGACACTCTCGAAATTCCACAGTAAAAGCCATTAAGCGACGCAATGCGAACACGGGCAGAGACGTGCACAGACGTTTCACCGAGGATGATGTACAGATGGTAAGTAAGAACATAAAAAAGGAAACCGTTCACTGTCATTAGCTTTAAAGAAATGTAAATTAAAACCATAATGAGACATTACTACACACCTATCAGAATGGCTGAAATGAACGACGACGCCAGACTCGGGTGATGAAGTGGGAGACAGGGTCCCTCCTGCCCGCTGGTGGGAATGCAGAGTGGCCCAGGCAGGACAGGCGGGCAGGTCAGCTCCCAGCTCAACATGCAGTGACCACGGGACCCAGCAGCTGCACGCATGGGAACACCCAGATGTCCTTCAGCAGGTGAATGGTTCAAGCACTGGGACCTCCAACCGTAGAGTACTACTCAGCCGCGGAAAGGAGAGAGCTATCGATCCACACCCTGACGTGGGTGAATTTCCAGTCCCTATCTTGGTTGTGGTGGTGGATATATGAAGGTAAAAGGGATGCCCTGGCCGGGTTGGCTCAGCAGTTAGAGCATCGGCCCATGGACCAAAGAGTCGTGGGTTCGATTCCGGCCAAGGGCACGTACCTCGGTTGCAGTTTGTCCCCGGCCCTGGTCGGGGTCGTGCGGGAGGCAACCAGCCCATGTGTCTCTTTCACATCGATGTTTCTCTCTGTCTGTCTCTCTTCCTCCCTCCCTCCCACTCTATCTGAAGATAAATGGAAAAATATCCTCGGGTGAGGATTAAAACAACAACAATAACAGCAAATAAAGGTAAAAGTGAGAGAACCGCAGAACTAAACAGCCACGCAGATAAGAACAAGTGAAAACGGGGAAAGGAGACTGGCGGATGGTATCCATGTCAGGATTCTGGTTGCAATATTGTACCAGCATCTCGCAAAACGTTACCACTGGAGGAAACTGGGTAAAGGGCATAGGGGATCGCTCTGTATTATTTTTTACAACTGTATTATGGGTCTATAATGATCTCAATAAAAATTTTCAATTAAAGATGGGGGATGCTGCCTTTTAATTTTGCCAAATAAGTCATTAAAAAACAATCACCCCAAGGGCGTTAAGCGTGTTAAAAAAAAAAAAAAGGCAGGAAGGTCACACTCTCAGAATAGAAGACGGTCCTTTTGAAATGAATGTTTAGCTTATGGCGAGCTCACCCCATTTTTCGTACGTCTCTCATTTCTCCACGCACTGAGAGGACTTCACCAGGAGCTATAACGGGTTGAAGAAGTGTTTGGGAACCACTGATAATAAGACCTGGCTAGGCAGGTGCTATTATCAGGAGGGTGGTGTGTGCACACACCTGTCCGTCTGGAGGGGATTTTGTGCTCAGGGAAGGCTGGTCTGGATACAGGCCACGATGCTCTCAGGTCCTATGGATACCTGGATAATGAGGGGTGGAGAAGGTGCCAGAACCTTCCTTAGACTGCAGGGATGGACGCCGATGTCCTCCTTCCACGTTCTGCAGCCAGATGCAGGGGGACGTGTGGCGCCCTGGGCCCTAAGCATGGCCGGCTGGGTGGGGTCACCCTCAGCAGCAGGGCACCCTACGTGGAACCCTGGGAGATGCCTGCTGTCCTCTCAGGCAACTGCCCCCACGAGGCCAGTGAGCAGGTTATTGGTCCCCAAGTGCTTCTCTCTCTCGCTGCAGGAGAGCGTCCCTTTCAGCTCAGGGTCATTGGGACCCGAGGTGGGAAGCCCTGCGCACCCCACCTTCCTGCCATGAGGCTCACACTCAGCACTTCTAAGAGGTCCTCCCCTGGGTGCCTGGCCACTATCTGAATAACTCTCAGCTCCAAGGCACTCCATTTGGCCAGGAAGGACATGTCGCCCAGCCAGCGCCAGGCGCTGCGTGAGCAGAACTTCACAGAGGGGAGCTCCCGGAGGCCACTGCCAGCCTGTACCCGCTCCCGGCGTGCGGATGGACACCAGCCCCACACGCTGGCCAGACTCCCTCTGAGCGAGGGGCGTGCCTTTGCCCAGCTGTCCCCGAGTGGGCTGCCGGGTGGCTGAGGGGCAAGGCCAGGTGCTGAGGCAGCTGGAGAAACCCAGCATCTCCCTGTCCTCAGGTGGAGATGGGCAGGGAATGGCGGTGGCGGGGACTGAGGTGTCCTCAGCTGTCAGGGGCTTGCATCCACGTCCCCTGTACAGCAGCCGTCTTGGGGGGAGTGATGATGCTTTGGCCCAGAGCCCCAGGCCCGAAGCTGGAGCTGAGTGTGTTTCCTAAACACAAGTGTGTGTTCCTTCATTCAGGCAAGTGGTCCATCCGTCCGGCCGTCCATCCGTCCGGCCATCCATCCATCATCTGCTACATCTCAGGCACCGGGAAGGAATCTACCAGAAGGGTTAAGAGCTCAGACTGGATCGACTGCCTGGGTTCGAACCCCAGCTCCCCCACCTGCCAGCTGTGAATTCAGGCAAGTCACTCAAGCTCTCAGTACCCCGGCCTCCTCGCCTGTCAGGGTTGTTTTGAAAATGACACGTGACCCACGGGTTTGAACTGCATGGGCCCATTTCTATGTAGACTTTTGTGAATAAATACCGTAAATGTTTTTTCTTTCCCTTATGATAAAAAAAATTTTTTTTTTCTTTATTGATTTTAGAAAGAGAGGAAGGGAGAGAGAGAGAGAAACATCGATGAGAGAGAACATCGAATGGCCGCCTCCTGCATGCCCCCCACTGGGGATTGGGCCCACAACCTGGGCGTGTGCCCTGACCAGGAATCGAACCGGTGACCTCTTGGTGCATGGGTCGACGCTCAACTACTGAGCCATACTGTCTGGGATCCTTATGATTTTCTTAATAACGTTTTCTTTTCTCTAGCTTTCTTTGTTGACATTATATAATATACATATATTGTACATGTAATATTGTAAGTACATGATACGTAAAACATACAAAATATATGTTAATCGACTACTTATGTATCAGTAAGGCTTCCGGTCAACACTGGGCGGTCAGTAGTTAGTTTTGGGAGAGGTAAAAGTTAAACACAGATTTCTGACCACATGGGGTGTCGGTGCCCCTAACCCCACATGGTTCAAGGGTCCACTGTGCATGATTTAATGCGGTGACAGAGTTTAATACAACGTACGCGAGAATAACCCCTCAAAGAAGGTTAAAAACAAGCCCACGCGCGACCTGCGTTACACGCTGAGACCGAGACAAGACGCCCGCGGCCCTAAATGAGCTCACCGCAGCTCACACGCAGCGACAGCCCCGGCAGCACCTCTGAGCTCCACCGCGGGTGGCCTTGCAGGGATGCTTCTGGGCTCCAGCTGCCAGGTTCTGACCCGCACGACTGCCTGGGCCCAGGGCTCTGCACTTTAACGTCTCTCGAGTGCTTCTGACGCGGCGGCCCACTGACCCCTGGGAGCCTGCACGGGCGGCTCTGGTGCCTGCCCAGGGTCGGCTCTCATTGGGTTTTGAGATGTTTCTTGAAAAAGGAGACAGAGGAGGAGGAGGAAGAGGACATGGGTGGTCCAGGTGGAGGCGGGGGGGGGGGGGGGGGGGCTGCAGCCTGAGACACGTCCTGGTGCCGTCAAGGAACCACAGGGTGGGTCTGTGAGCCCGGGGTCCGGTGTCAGGGGGCAGAGCAGGGATGCTGGCGGGTGCAGGGTGAGTCCGCAAAGGGCGGGGGGCTCTGTCCTTTTCTCCTATAGGACAAGGGGCCTTGCTAGACTTCCGTGTGGGGAATGACATGAAGTGACGTATTCTGGACAGATCACCACTGAGGACATTGTGGGCTGTGGAGCAGTGAAGGCTGACTGAGGACGCTGAGAGGGCGGGAGATGAGGGCAACAGCCCAGGGGAGGGGGTGTGGCCGCGTGGAGAGAGGTGGAGACACACCGGGGATGCTTAGGATAGAAGCGGCAGGGTGCGCCGTCCAGAGTGAGGCGGGACTGGAAGGAGGGGGACCAGGTGGGAGGAGGGGGCGGCCGAGGGCGAGCTCAGCATCGCCCTGACAGGTGGAGGGTCTGGGGACCCCCGCGAGGAGTCCAGCAGGTGGCTGCATGTGCAGGTGCGCAGCTCAGGAGTGGCCCAAGGCTGGAGACAGATTTGGGCACAGTGAGGGGGGACAAGGAAGGTCCCTGGATGAGGAGCATTCAGGGGAGGGTCGCAGAACCAGGGAGAAGCCCTGCCTCCAGCTCCAAGGAGCTCCTCCACCGGGCTCCGGGCTGCCCTGCTCACAGGGCTCCAGGTGTGCAACTCCCGTGGACAAGAGGGCCCAGGTCCTCCCCCTCCCCCTCCTCCTCTTCCTTCCCCTCTTCCTCTCCCTTCTCTTCCTCCTCCCCCTCCTCCCCCCCTCCTCCCCCCCCTCCTCTTCCTCCTTTCCCAGCCACCATGGAAGTGCCACGGGCATGAGCTGACCTTGCTGAGGCCTGGCTGAACACCGTGTCCATCCCTCCTGCCTCCCCTAGCCCCTGCCCATCTGCCGAGGCCATGAGGAGACAGGTGAGGGTCCTCCCAAACGCCTCACCAGCACGGAGCTCCACACGGGCACCGGGGCACCTCTGGCATCTCACGCTGCAAATGAGCTTTTGATGATTTGAGAAGACTTCTAATTAGAGCATCTGTTTATGATCACAACTTCCATTGCGTATTAACACTTTTTCCCCCTTCTCCCTCTTCATCTGGAGAAGGCTCTCCGTGTGGCAGGTGGGGAGGGAGGAGGGTCGGAGATTCTCTGAGGGACTGCCTTCCTCTCTCCGGGGGGCTCCGCCGCTGGCACTAGTCCTGGGCCCCGCCCCTGGGCACCTGAGCCCTCCCGCGCACGGCTGGGCATCGCAGGCCGGTTTTCTGGAGCCCCTAACGAGGGTATTGAGGGGCCCGACCTCAGAGAAAGATCAGCATTCGCCGGGCTCCCTCTGCCCACAGGATGTGTGGGTCTCATGAATTTTTGTTATGACATTTGGCTTCCAGACAGATGGCGGCTGTGAGTGATGGGCACTTTCTATTTCAGGAAGAGTCAACTAAGCAAAGCTGTAAGACACGCCGTCTTCACCGAGCAGCGTCAGCCCAGCCCCTTCTCCAGAGCCAGGTCTGGTGGCAAAGGCACCTCCCCGAGGGCAGGGGAGAGGGCCCTGGCTGCCCGCCCACCAGGCGGCACAACCCCACGCTCTGTCCATTCGGCTAATTCCACAGCCTGCGCGTCACCTGCACGGACCCCTCCACCCTCCACCCTCCACCCTCGTACCCGGCACTGGGCTGCCTCTTGGGTACCCGACAAGGATCAGGCCCAGAATGGAGAGGCCCATGGAGAGGAGGGAACGGGGGTGGTCAGCCTCTGGGAGGTCCTGCCACACCTCTGGAGGGGGCTCTGGAGGTCTGGGGTACTGCCAGCTTCATTTTACCATGTCTTTTTTCAAATTCCGTAAGAAAGAGAGTCGACAACCAGCCCTGGGACATGCCGATAGGGCCCCCTGTCCCTGGCATGTTCGTTCTGACTATAACACGATGCCTCGACTTCCCCCCGAGAAGCCGCTCCAGCCCCGGCCCTCTTCTCCACACCACACGCTCCTCGGACCACCCGAGCGTCCTAAGTAAGAGGCTGGACCTCAGACGCAGCTCCTGGGTCAGACCAGAGTCATGGGCGCTCAGGACTGGGAGCTGGAGGGGTGTCCCGCCACCATGGAGGACTGCCACCTCCCACGGCAGGACTTTTTACAGGACCTTGGCTCACACCTCTGCTTGGCCTCCCCGATCCATTTGGGTCTCATCACCAGAAAGTAGGTCCCAGGCTAAATGGACTCCATATTTTTCTCTCTTGATGGGGGATGGAGAAGGGCACGACACAGCGTAGGGGAGCCTGTCGGCTTGTCCTAGGAACCTCTGACCTCGAAGGTTTAAGGACAAACCCCAGATACCATGCCCTCTCCCTAGCAGTTCAGCGGGAGTCACCCACCCAGGAATTCAGCCAAACCCTTCTTAAGCCTGCATATCCTCTGGACTTACTTTCCCGCTGGAACAGTAAGACTGGAAGAAATCACGTCCCTGCAGTGCCCTGGACGCTGAGTGAGCACGGCCAGCCGCGGGAAGGAGCTGTTAGCAACAGCGCCCCCTAGGGCCAGGCGCTGAGCCGGCCGCTGTCCTCACCACTCGGGACAAAGGCTCCAGGGAAATGAAAACACTGGCCGAGTCACGGGGAGACATGTGCTCAGCATTTTGCCTACGACGAAGAAAAGTCCCCCTGTGACCCGACAATCCCATCTCTAGGAACCCGTCGCGAGGGTATGACCAGACCAACACAAAAAGCACCATCAGAGGAGCCCTGGTCATTAACTGTGAAAGATCACAGATGACTGAGTGGCTGACTGCCAGAGACCAGCGAAATACACGATGGTGTGTCTGTCCCACGGAATTCTAACGTGGACACCAAAAGAAGCCACACAGACCTGTGTCCGTGACCCTGAAAAATGCTCAGGAGATGTTCTTGAGCGAGGAAAGGAAGCCGATGACAGGCTAGCACTACACAACACGAGTGTATTTTCACGGAAGTCCACACATAGATAGCTATGTGCCCAAAAACACCTTCAAGTTCATGCACTGAAAACGTGAGGAGTTGTCACACCCGGGCGGTGGGACTTCCCGGATTCCGAACGGCGCGTGCTGTCCCGCGCTGCTGGGTTTCACCGTGGGCACGGATGACGCTCACCATTAGAACCCAATAACCGAGCTGTGTCCCTTTACAAAGAAGAGACCACTGAGGGTCCCACGCAGGACTCCCTTGCCGGAGACAGGGCTTCCTTTCAATTGTCTAAAAACACGCACGATGTCCTTCAGGTGGGCCCTTCCTTTGGACTGTGGGGCGTGGGGAACAGCTGGGTGGTCCTGTGCTGTCCCTTGGGGTCCCTTCTCCTTTCCATATGGGGTACTGAGGACAGTGCCCCGGAGTCCCTCCTGTCTTGGGGCAAGGGAATGAGGAACATGGAATCCTGAGACATCTGGGCAGGAAGGAGCCTCGGGGAGCCATCTGGTCTACCCTGTCCCCCCACTCCAGCAGTGAGTGCCCACCGTCGGCCCAGCCATCTGAAGGGTCCAGCCCTGAAGAGGCTGCGTTACGGCCTGGAGGATACTTCACCCGGGCCAGAGGAGGCCAGTGAGCTCTGGACCCTGGCCAGTGAGGTGGCTGCCCCCGCCCCTACCTCCCCCCAGCCCCAGGGCCACAGCGACTCCCCAGGAGACTCCGGGACAGCAGAAATTCAATTCCTATTACAGTAGAAAAATTAATAACATTAAAGTGTCACGATCATCCCACACTAATTAAGCATCTAATGAATAATTAGCTGTGGACACATCTGACATTTTTGTTCATTAATTTGAGCAAGTGTTTTAAGTTCCAAACAAAACCCCTCTGTGGTGGAGCCTGCAACTCTGATAGCGGCGAAGGCTTACAGAGGCGACACGCACCTCCTCGTCCGCGGGGACGCACAGGGTGGGGCCACGGGAGGACCTGGGGGCCCTCCGCATCCTGGACCCCTGGGTCCGAGCCACCAGGCTCCATAGTCCCTCCACACGGGCTCCTGCTCAGGGCCTGTTAAATCTCAAGGGACAGCAGCCGGGCTCATGTAGCTGACCTTCGGTTGGGGTGAAGGTGAAGTCAGGTCTGTGTGAGGCTCACATGAGGGGCCAGCTGAGCGGGTGGGGTGGGGCAGGGCACCCGGCAGAAGTCCCCCTTGCTAAGGGACAGCCTGACATCCCAGTAAGAGCCATGGGTCCAACCCTAGCTGAGCCCTTGAGAGAGGCGCCAAGCCCCAGTCAGCACTCACACAGGTAACCCCTGGGGGACGCCGGGGCACAGAGAGGTTACGTGAATCATCCAAAGTCACACAGCTAGGGAGCGGCGGCGCCGGGATGAGCATCAGACAGTCTGGCACCACAGCCTGTGTCAGAGCTGCTCCTCGTGGCCTCTTCCTAATGTCCACGGAACCCGCCAAGGTCGCAGGGCAAGGAACTGCAGACAGAGCCAGGGAGACTGCCCACGAGTGGCGCTGACAAGGGGACGTGCTCTCAGGTGGAGGGAGCCTGCAAGGACCTCTGGGCTCTCCAAGCAGAAAACAACAGGCATCCTGAATGCCAGGTGTACATCTCCACGGGCGCCCTGCGGTCCCGCGTGAAACAGCCCGTGACGCCCTAGCACCCACAGCCGTAGGATCTGCGCCTGGGGTGTCCCCACGGAGGATGGCTCCCCTCCTCCCGCTGTCCCGTCTCGTTCTTGGTGACAGCGCTCTTGGGGCTGTGCCCTGCAGCCTGGGCAGGGTCTCTGGCCGCCTGTGCCCCCAAACAGTTGTTTCTAAGCGATGGGTCTGTTCTTTCCACTGAGGACAGGCCTTCCCTGACCTTCACAGTCTTTTCAGGCAGCTGTCCCCCAGCCCTTCCCAGACCCTAGGACTCTCTTGGGTGCTTCCCGGTCTCCAGGGTGTGCTGCACACAGCAGGCGTCAGCGCCGAGTGGGTCGGCGAGCGGCAGCCTTTATCTACCTGCTGTGTCCGGGGGGTGCTCGGCCGAGAGGACACGCCGGCCCAGGTGCCGCCCGGTGTCTCCTTCTGGGGCGCGGAGCTGACCAGGAAAGCTGCCCCCAGTCTTGGCACAGGTCCCAGATGTCCGGGAGTCCCAGTGACAGGAAGGTGCTGGGGAGGGAGAGGGTCCCGGAAACATCCCCAGCCTTTTGGGATCTGACTCCACGGTGGTGCCCTTCCCTGACCCCTGCCTGGGAGGTCACCTGGGGACGGTGGAACAAAATGGCCCAGGCCAACCCAGTCGGCTCCGGTGGGGGTGGGGGGTCCAAGGACGGCTGGCCTTCACTGCTCCACTTCCAGAAACAGGTGACTCGGCAACCAGACGGTCAGTGAAACCGGGGAAGGGCAGTTCAAGTCCGTCCTGCCAGCATGGGGACTCTTCCCAGGCTGACGTCGGTCTGAAAGGCATCTGCCTGGTCCCCCGTCAGTGGGCTTGCCCAAAGGGCACCCACATGACCCGAAGGGGAGGAAGCATGTTTTGGGACAGAATGACTTAAAAATGACAGGCAGAGATTGCGGCCCTGGAGAATCACTGGTGGGCAGGAGAGCTTCCCCCACGGGTAGCCCGCCCGCCAGCCGGCGTCCTGCCTCACTGACCCCCACAATCCGCGTGGGCAGTGCTTGGGGCATGCGGCTGGCTGCAGGGGGGGCCCCGTTTTCACACCCCTCACGCCGAGATGTGCGACCCTCGTACCCCAGCCTGTTCTGTGCCTGATGTCCCCGCCGGAGCCCGGGAAGGGACCCAGGCCGCTGCGCCTGCGCCGTCCAAGCCTCAGGCCTTGGAGCGTGTTTATGACCAAGTTATAAACCTCTGAGAAATGGGGTCTGTAATGGAAACGCTGACACCACCTAAAATATACCAGCACCGCTGGGTGCTCCCAGGATACAGCCCTAATTTATAAACCACTCAGGGATCCTGGGCCATTCTGAAACTTATGGACAATAATCCAGAAATAGAGTAACCAGGAGGGGAAAAATGGGGCCAGTGTCTGCGGACTATTAAGTCTGTGGCGGCCGATGGTCCAGAAATCAACCCGGTGTCACAATGTTTGGTCTCCACCCTGAATCTCTTGGTCTTTCCCCAAGTGACACCGGCCCTGGTGCAGGCGTGTGGCCGTGTCAACTGGCCGAGTACCACTCTGTTCACTGTCCAGCTGTATCTTTTGTTGTTAATCCTCACTTGAGGATATTTTTCCATTCATTTTTAGGTAGAGTGGAGGGGGGAGAGAGGGAGAGAGGGGGACAGAGAGAGAGAGAGAGAGAGAGGGACATCGATGTGAGAGAGACACATCGACTGGTTGCCTGGGGCTGGGGATCGAACCTGCAGCCAGGTACGTGCCCCTGACCGGGAATTGAACCCGAGACCCTTCGGTCTACCGGCCGACGCTCTAACCGCTGAGCCACACCAGCCAGGCCTTCAGCTGCATCTTTCGCGGGAGGACTGGACAGAGTGGGAACAGGGAAAGCACGGCCCCCCGTTTGGTTTGATGGAACAGGTGCCTGTCAAGGTCCCAGTGTGCTGTGATTCAAATGGAAGAAAGGGAAGGAAGCAGGTGTGCCCTCCCCAGAGACACAGGTTGATGACCAGATGGTGGGGGACCGTGCCCGCGGGGCTTAGGGACACTCCTCGCTCGCACGGGGTGCTCTCCTGCCCTCCTGCCTGGGAGGGGCCCGGCCACCCTCACGCAGAGCTGCAGGCCAGGAGGGGAGCCTGCGACAGGCCCGGGACAGAGGGCCGAGCTTGGCCCGCCCACGGCCGTCAGGCCTGGTCTCAGCACTCCGCTGACCCTTTGTGGGGACCTCACTTTCCTACTCTCTGGCTGAGTGTGTCACAGAAATCGGGATGGAGGTGAGGACCCTGGGGGTCACCCGAATGCAGTCCTTTCCTCCTCCTCAAGGGCTAGAGCTGGGTGCCCTTTGACATCCCCACCTGCTCCCTTGTCCTGGGACTCCTTCCACCTCTCCTTCCTCTCCCCTCCCGCCCTTCCTCTCCGTTCATTAATTCCCTTCAAGGAGTATCTGCGGAGCGTTTGCCAGGAGGGGGATACACAGGCGCTCAGGGCCTGTTCGCGGTCGGCTTGTAAAGGAGCAGAGCGCGAAGGCAGCGTCCGCCCACTGCCAGGTCCCTTTGCTTTCTCCTTCCACATGGAATCGCAAACAACCGCAGTGACGACAGTGAACGGAGTCACACATTTTGGGGAGGGGTTTTCCCACCACGGCAGCCCCCACAGCCCAGTTTCCAGAGGATTCTTCAATGCTTCTTCTGATGGAGAAGCGGTGCCCTCTCCACGCCACCCAGGCCAGGCCGGGTCGGCAGAGGGTCTGGGGCAGCGATGGGCCTGGCACAGTGCGGGCTGCACGGAGGGCCCTGCCAGGCCTAAGCCCAGTTACACTTCCTCTCCCACCAGGGCCTTGGCTCCTGGGCACCAGCGGGGGCACTGGCACTAGTCCCCACCCTAGGGTGCTGGGCGACCTCAGAGGTGATAAGTAGAGTGCTTAGTTCCCTGTGTGCAACAGCGAGCGCGCAATAACCTCGCTGTATTGAAACAACGTGCTCAAGGAACAAGGGCGAGGGAACCGGCTGAGCAAAGGCCCTGAGGCACGAACCAGCATTCAGTCAACAAACAGGTATTGGCCGGCTGCCGTGGGCCAGGCAGAGTTGGCCCTGGGTGACCAGCTGGGGAGACAGTAAAGGCCCTTCCTGGGGGAAGCGCGTCAGCAGGTGTGGGGTGCACCTACTCTCGGGGAGCTTGGCAGTCTTTGTGGGTGCACATCCAAGCGCTGCCCTTCTCTGGGTGTGGCAGCCCCAGGGAGAGCTCTGGGGACCACCGTGCCTCTGGCCCAGAGCTTCACGCCTGCTCTGTGGGCACCCGAAGCTCCCTCTCCCCGCCCCCTCCTCCTTCCTCCGCACTCCCACTCAAGGCTCCTAGGAAAATGCAATTTGAGTCGAGCCACTTTCAATTACTGCCACGCGGTGTTCTGAGCCCACGAGGTAATCAAGGGCCTGCTCCCTCCTGGGAATGTTTGGGGTTTTCCAGGCGCCAAAGGAGAGAGAAGGGGAGTGGAGCTAAGTGCTGCCTGGAGGCTGACCGGCTCCTCCAGACCAGGCCGTGCCTGCGCTCCCTCCCCGCTGCAAGCTGGAGACAGCGCTTACCGGGGGGAGGGGGGGGTGCGCGGGAGTGCCAATGCCAGGGTTAGTGTGTGTCAGGGTGAGTGTGTGCCAGGGTGGATGGAAGGCAGTGAGTGTGTGTCGGAGCGTGAGTGTGTAAGTCAGGGTGTGTGCGTGAGAGGGTGGGTGTGCCTGAGTGTGTGCGGGCGTGCACACGTGGAGGGTGAGTGTGTGTGTGTGTGTGTCATAGCATGTGAGTGTGAGCGAGTGGGTGTGCCTGAGTGTGTGAGGGTGTGCACACGTGGAGGGTGAGTGTGTGTGTGTCATAGCGTGTGAGTGTGAGCGGGTGGGTGTGCCTGAGTGTGTGAGGGCATGCACATGTGGAGGGTGTGTGTGTGTCATAGCGTGTGCGTGTGAGTGGGTGGGTGTGCCTGAGTGTGTGAGGGCATGCACACGTGGAGGGTGTGTGTGTGTGTCATAGCGTGTGTGCGTGAGAGGGTGGGTGTGCCTGAGTGTGTGAGGGCATGCACACGTGGAGGGTGTGTGTGTGTGTCATAGCGTGTGTGCGTGAGAGGGTGGGTGTGCCTGAGTGTGTGCGGGCGTGCACACGTGGAGGGTGAGTGTGTGTGTGTGTCATAGCATGTGAGTGTGAGCGAGTGGGTGTGCCTGAGTGTGTGAGGGTGTGCACACGTGGAGGGTGAGTGTGTGTGTGTCATAGCGTGTGAGTGTGAGCGGGTGGGTGTGCCTGAGTGTGTGAGGGCATGCACACGTGGAGGGTGTGTGTGTGTGTCATAGCATGTGAGTGTGAGTGGGTGGGTGTGCCTGAGTGTGTGAGGGTGTGCACACGTGGAGGGTGAGTGTGTGTGTGTCATAACGTGTGCGTGTGAGTGGGTGAGTGTGCCTGAGTGTGTGAGGGCGTGCACATGTGGAGGGTGAGTGTGTGTGTATGTCATAGCGTGTGAGTGTGAGCGGGTGGGTGTGCCTGAGTGTGTGTGGGCGTGCACACGTGGAGGGTGAGTGTGTGTGTGTCATAGCGTGTGAGTGTGTGTGTGTGCTGGGAGGCCCAGACCTTCAAGCGCACCTGGGCCAGCCTGACTGGGCGCTCCCGGGGAGGGGCTGCCCCCGGCCCCCCTCAGGCAGCTGCTCAGGGCCGCATTCACCTGGGACTCGGCCCCAACCCCGTGATCCCGGGGAGCACCTGCAGCACTTCCTCTGGTTCCGGGAACATTCATTCCATTCCTGCTCCGAATCCTGACACTGAAGCCCAGTGGGGCCAGGGAGGCCATGGGGCTCACAGGAGGGCCAGGCCCAGGGAGGGACGTGGGAGACCTGGATGGATCACGCGTGTGGGGAACACGGGTGGAAGGTGTTGCCAGGACGGTCGGGAGTGAGCATCTCATGTGCCCACCCTGTGGGCTAACGAGGGCAATCTGAAATGGGGGGGCTCCCCTACCTTCTGAAGGCTGCAGACCTAAGCGATGGGGAGGCCAGCCGGGCCCTGTTAGAATAGGGAAACCACTACGAGGGAGAAGCTGGGAGGGTTTCTCAGAGCCCTCGGGTTCTGCTCCCCACCCAGCCAGCTCAGAGACCACCCCTGCTCCCCACCCAGCCAGCTCAGAGACCACCCCTGCTCCCCACCCAGCCAGCTCAGAGACCACCCCTGCTCCCCACCCAGCCAGCTCAGAGACCACCCCTGCTCCCCACCCAGCCAGCTCAGAGACCACCCCTGCTCCCCACCCAGCCAGCTCAGAGACCACCCCTGCTCCCCACCCAGCACAGCTCAGAGACCACCCCTGCTCCCCACCCAGCCAGCTCAGAGACCACCCCTGCTCCCCACCCAGCACAGCTCAGAGACCACCCCTGCTCCCCACCCAGCACAGCTCAGAGACCACCCCTGCTCCCCACCCAGCACAGCTCAGAGACCACCCCTGCTCCCCACCCAGCCAGCTCAGAGACCACCCCTGCTCCCCACCCAGCCAGCTCAGAGACCACCCCTGCTCCCCACCCAGCGCAGCTCAGAGACCACCCCTGCTCCCCACCCAGCGCAGCTCAGAGACCACCCCTGCTCCCCACCCAGCCAACTCAGAGACCACCCCCTGCTCCCCACCCAGCACAGCTCAGAGACCACCCCTGCTCCCCACCCAGCGCAGCTCAGAGACCACCCCTGCTCCCCACCCAGCGCAGCTCAGAGACCACCCCTGCTCCCCACCCAGCCAGCTCAGAGACCACCCCTGCTCCCCACCCAGCACAGCTCAGAGACCACCCCTGCTCCCCATCCAGCCAGCTCAGAGACCACCCCTGCTCCCCACCCAGCACAGCTCAGAGACCACCCCTGCTCCCCATCCAGCCAGCTCAGAGACCACCCCCTGCTCCCCACCCGGCCAGCTCAGAGATGACCACCAATAGGAAGGGAGGTTGGAAGGAGCCTGGACTTCCTGCTGGGCCTCCTGCTGGGCTCCCTGCTCCGTGCTTTGCACACTGGGTCCCAGGAATGTTCCCAGACGTGTGAATGGGCCAAGGAAAATCAAGTTCCTCGCTGGGGGCGGCCCAGCAGTCAACGCTGGATCTGCGATCAGAACCCACTTCCGCACCCTCACCACCAGCCGTCCTCAGGCTCTGCCCTCTGGGAGCCAAGGTGAGGAGGCGACCTGCCCTCGCTGCCCTCGCTGCCCTCGCCTGCAGTCTCCACAGGGAGTCCCAAGCCGCGTGTCCCTCCAGGACACAAGCTGGGCGCTGCAAGGAAGCCGCTCAGACGGGGCTGAGAGCCAGGCGGTGAGGACCCCGTGCTCACTCCTCCCCCTTGGCCCTCGAGCTCCGCAGCACAGGCCCGGCCCTGCAGGGCAGTGTCACCAGGACAAGGACCAGGCTACTTGCGCTGCGCCTGGGGTGCCGGGGGCGGCCGGCAGGCTCCCCTTCCCTCCCTCCCTCCTCCACCGGCCACTCACTGGCTCACCCTCGGTGCCAAGGCGGGCTGACCGCCTGGCCCGCAGGAAGCTGAGCTCTTCCGTCCAAGCTCAGCCGTGCCCAGTGCCCCGGGGTCTGAGCAGGGGCCACACACCTCTCTTCGGCCTGGAAGTCTTTTTCTGAGTGTGAGCAACGAGAAATGTCCGAAGATGACAAGTGAAAATGTATTACGCTCCCCCCCGCAAATGCATTTCTGCTCCTGGACCGGCTTCAGATGGTCACGTATCGGCCACCGACTGAACGAGTGTCCAGGGTCCTCATCCTGTTATGATTCCCTGAGCTCCCTCTCTGAGAGGCCCCCGAGCCCCGAACTAGAGAAGCGCACCTGCCCCTCCCCAGGGAGAGGCGCCCCCACCCCCACACCGCCTGCAGCGGGGCTCCTGCCCAGGCCGGGGACCGACCAGCCACTTGGAATTCGCGAGGAGCTTCTGCGGAGCTGCCGGGCCCATCAAATTTTTATTGGATGCATTTCCTCTGGAGAACTTGTGTACTAAATCCTGCCTGGGCTGTATTAGAGGAATAAAAATTCCACGCACAGGCCTGACTGCAAATGTCCTGCCCAGAGCTGGGGCCACTTCCTCAAAGGGCCCTTCTTTGCACAGAGGCCCGGTTTGGACTTGTCCTTGGCCAGGGGCCCAGGGAAGCCGGGAACCTGGGCTCCAGGGGCTGGCTCTTCCCTTCCACCTGATAATGGGGAGTCCCACCGGCCCCCATCCAAGGCTTCTGCTGCTGACCCTGGACCTGTCCTGGAAACCAGCAGCCCCTCACTGGGACACCACGTGCCCTAACCCAGAGCGGAAACCCGCAGGCCACCCTGCCAGCCTTCTCCTCCCCAGGGCCTTGGGGTCACAGCTGGGGTCACCCTCGGCTTGCTCCCAGCCCCCTCTGCAGCCTCCAGACGCACAGGCTTGCTGCAGACACAGGGCCAAACGCCCTCCGCTGGACACGGGGACCCCCAGGGAGCTGCAGGCAGCCGAGGGGTGCGGGTTACCTGTCCTCAGTGCTGAGCTGGGAAAGCAGGGGAGGTGCCCGGAGAAAACCCACAGCGCGGGGCTGCCGGGGAGATTGACCCCCAGTTCCCGCGGGGTTTCAGACAGAGTGAGTACCCTTCCAGTCTAAGCATATCCCGGATACTGTGTGGGGCACCCCTGCGCTAATTAGAAAAAAAAAATTTGTTTATCTGAAATTCAAATGCAATTTCGGGGGGCTAAATCTGGCCTCCCGCACACCAGCCTCCAGGGTTTACTGCACCATCTGTCTCCTTGTCCCCCCAAACCCACACCCCACGGAGCACAGGGCCACAACAGGATGTTTCAGGAGCCCTCTCCCTCGGGTGGGCTCTAGGGGACAAAACCCGGCAATGGCAGAGCCAGAAGGCCGGCAGCTGGGCGGGCACGTGTGCCCGGGGTGAGGGGTTCTCAGGCCTCTCCCTCCGTCCTGTGCACCGGGCCCGCGGCCACACCTGTGACTCATGTCATCAACGCCCCCAGGCCTCGGTCAGTCTCTTCTCAGACGGAGGCCTGTCCTGTCACTGACGGTGAAGGGCGGGTACGAAGCAGCCTCCCAGGGAGTCCTCTCGGGAGGGTCTCGGGAAAACGCTCTAGAACTGGCTTCCTCAGCGGCTTCTCTCTTGGCGAAGGTCCCTGGCTCTCCAGCAGTGGCCCCTAACATGCCGTGTCAATGACAAACAATGGCCCAGCACAGGCCACGAAAGGACAGTGGCCTTGGTGGGCTGGGCTATGTGTCCCCTGGGGGTGGCACCTGGCGCGTCCTCTGTGCCTCTCTCCCCAGCCTTTGCCTGGGAAGGCGGGGGACGGGCTGTCCTGGGGGTCTGTGCAAGGCAGCCGGCCCTGATGCTCCTGCCGGGACCCCCGCTGTGGCTCTGGTCTGGGCCACGGGATCCCAGTCTCCGCCGGGGACCCCTCTTGTCAGCCAGGTCTGGCTAGTTGAGTCTGAAGCCCTGACCCCGACTGGGGTCCACAGAGACCCAGACTCGTGCTTTAAGATGATGCAGTAAACGGGTCGGGGTTCCTCCTCTCTGAAGCCCACCGAGAACCACGGGAGGGAGGGGAACCAGGAGCCTCCATCTGGGAGCCCCGGAATGTGAGGCTGGGCTTCGGGGAGCCTGGAGAGGGCCGAGTGAAGGCCGGCCCTGGACAGGCTGCCGGCCACAGTTGTGTGCGGAGGGCGGAGCCTGGGACGTCCTTGGGGCCAGTGTACCAGGCGGGCCGCTCATCCTTCTGCATCAGGACTGACCCCCTCTGTGGAATGCTCTGGAATGAGCAGGACCCTCCCCCACGTCTTGCTCCCCCCACGAAGGTGCGTTTTTGGCCGTCTCCTGCTTGCTGCCCTCACGGATGAGCTAGCTCTCCGCTCACTTCTGGGCTCTGCCTTTGCGTGGTGTCTCCCCAGACAGCTCAGTCCCTTGAAGGAAGGCGCAGCGGGAAATGAGAGAACGTTCATGAGAGGGTCGGAAGTGCCACCGGAAGGCGGCCTGACGTGGGCCCGATCTGGGTCACACCAAGAACACGCCCGGATAAACCAACCTGGGCGATTTCTGCCGTAGGAAGTGTGACCCATTCTCGAGGTGGGCTGTGAGCGTCCCCGGTTCCCTGGTGAGTGAGGGCGGAGCGGGCGGTTCAGAGGCTCAGGGTGGGACCGGCCGGGGCTCGGGTCCCTGCGTGGGCTGTTGCCATGCGGGGAGGTGCTGGCGTCTAGCTCCTGGCCTCCTCGGGGACAGAGCAGTGCCTGTGACCAGCGTCGAGGCTGATGGGATGGGGAGACAGCGTGGTGGGGGCTCCATCTTTGGGGGCAGCGACCCGAGCCTGGCAAGTCCTTCAGGGGCCTCCGAGAATGGCCGCGGGCGAAGCTGCAGCCACTTGTCTTCCTGTACGTCTTGGGCGATGGATTTAAGCTTCGGTGAAACGAAAGGACTGTGGCCTTGGTGGGCTGGGCTATGTGTCCCCTGGGGGTGGCACCTGGCGTGTCCTCTGTGCCTCTCTCCCCAGCCTTTGCCCGGGAAGGCAGCAGACCCTCAGGAGGGGGGCTCCTGGGCTGCACCAGCCTGACCACGCGATGCACGGCGGTCCTGGGCAGTGGGGCTGGGACGGGACGGGCCTCCTTCCTGGCTGTGCTCGGGGTCAGCACACCCGAGGGAAGGTGGATCGCAGCCTTCTGGGAGGCAGAGGGTGGGCAGCAGGACCTACTAAGCACCTTCCTCTAAAGGGAACAGGACGGAGCAGGGGACACTAGACTCTGCCTTTATTTTTTGGAACGCCCATGTTGTAATTATAGCTAACACCAGGTGCGCACGGCCTCCCTCAGACACCGCAGTCTGTTCCCAGGGACATGGCGAAATGGCTGGGACATTCCAGTGTGGTGGCCATTCCCGGGGCATCGAGCAGGTTCTGCACCGGTGAGCTCACATCTGCCCCGTCTGCCCCACGGGGACACGGACACGCCTGTGCGCACACGTGTACTCAAACACACCAGCCCATGCAGGCTGCGATGGGCTCATGGTCACAGTCGAGGCACACTTTGGGGCTCACCCATCCACACCTACGCGCTTACTCTCTACGTGGAGATCCCGCCTACGGGCCAGGCCACACCCGAGGAGTCCTGCACGCACGGTCCGTCCCGCAGAGAGCCCGAGACTGGCCCACGATACCGCCTTCTCTTCCTCCTGTGCGCCTTCCCACACGTGGGCTGCTTTTCAAGTGCAAAGAGGCCCCAGCCTACTCGGGCAACCTGTCAGAGGTGACCTCAAGCAAAGAGGGGGCGGCCACGCGGCTCTGAGCCGTCCCTCGGGTACAGATGGCCAGTTCTACCCGGCCGCTGCCCGATGGCTCCCGGGGCAGCTCAGAGAGCTGGCCTGGCCCAGGAGAGATGGGGAGGTGCTTCCCCCGTTCTGAGGGGCAGGAAAGGAGCTGTCATCTACCTGAGATTAAATTACAGCCGGGAGGCACTTCTGAACGGGACCAAAATAGATAACTGGAAACATGCAGCCCTGCTATGAATTCCCAGGATCTGCAGCCTTTCCTGGCCTGCTTCATCCTTGAGAAGCTCCAGGAATAATTCTGTCTGAACGAGATCCAGGGGCCCCACATGGAAGGGGCCGGGCCTCTGGTTAACAGAACCCTGGTTAGCAAAGCTCCCTGACACACACGGATGTTCAGGCCACAGCTGGCCAGGGGCCCTGGAGACTCCAGCGTGGAAGGAGCCAAAGCGTGCAGGGCACTGCTCCCTCCCCTGGGATGCCCGGGGCCTCGCCAGCCCTCGGGATGAGAGGCCAGATGTCAAGGGCCGACAGCGTGGAGTGGGGCCCTGCCCGGTTCAAGCAGGGTGGATGCTGGCAGGTGGTCAGTGCAAATCGCTTCTACGAACGGAGAACTGGCTCCCCAAATCTCAGAAGGGGCTCTGAGGTTGCAAGAAATGCATGGCTCCCTCTCCCCACTGCTCCCCACCCTGAACTGGATCCTCCCCCAAAAGAACCCAGATCGCAATTGCAGCAGTCCAACGGACCCTAGAAACAATGGCTGAGGAGTCACAGCGCCCAACGCGAAAGCGTGTAAATCACGGCTTGAAAGCGTGTCTGGTCCTCGCCTCTCACCAGGACAGCGGTTTCCAACCCTGTCCGTCTCCTGGCACACAAACTAATTACTAGAATTCTGCGGCATACCGAAAAGTGGATTTTTGGCCGATCTGACAAAAAAAAAAAAAAAAAAAAAAAAAAAAGGTCTGATTTTGATTCGTTCACACCGATGGCTGTCGTTGGGTTGGCTGTTGCCATGTTTTTATTCGACAATCTAAGGGGAACGAGGCCGGGGCCCCCGACTAAGCGGTCAGGTCCTGCATGTGTTAAACATTTCTGCAGCACACCTCTTGGAAAATCACCCGTCTAGGATGCAGGCCTGCCGTCCGGGTGGGAGCAGTGATTAGATTCTTAATTATTTATGAGCTGGCCTCTCCCACGCGTCTCCAGCAGCTGACGAAGAATCAGGTGAGTTTGAAAGGTTTTAAAAGATGTGGGCTGTCCTTTTCAGGGTGACGGTATGGAGCTTAACAGAAGCTGGGGTTCCTTCTGTCTTGTCAAGAGGCGGGAGTGGAGTTGGCCCGAGTCATCACCGTCCTCAGCCCGGCCCTGCTCCAAGGGCATACAAGCAGGGCAGGGTCCCCGTCCTCCGTCCCAGGACAAAGCAAGCGTTTGGGTTAAGGCCACCAGGCCTGGGGACCCTCACTGTTGTCCTTCTCGCTGGTCCCTTGCTTCCTGTCTGGGACTCAGGCCTCTTGACCCTGGACCTGTACACCCCTCCCACCCAGCAGCCTCTGTCAACTCTTCCCCTACGCCTTCAGCTCCCCAGAAACCGCCCGAGCCCCCCCCAACGTGGGCCATGCCCACAGCTCAGGAGATTGAATTCCTCCCTCGTTCCAGGTGCTATACATTCAGATGAAGTTCTCTGGGTCTCCTGCCCAGAACAGGATAAATATTTCTGATCTACAGCAAATGTGTTTTCCTTTAGCTAACATCTTGGCAGGCAAGTACACTAATCTCCCAGGAAAATCTAGGGCCTGAATAGCAAGCAGATTTTTTTTTTCCCTGAGCAAATAGAAATTGAGTTGCTTTTTTAATGCTGCCTTTTTTTTTTTTTAAAACAGCGGATCTGGAGAAAAATCACAGTCCATTAAATCTGCATCTCTTGAAAGAAAAACCCAGAAGGGCACCTCCCCATCAAAGGGAAAGTGAACGGAGTTTGGAAGTGTGTTTAAAACGCATCCAGGGAGCTGCGGCCATCCTAAATGATCTCATGCGGCCTCGGACGGCGGGGCTTCCAGCAGCCCCTGCGAGACAGGACAGGACAGGAGAGGACAGGACAGGACAGGCCCGCAGTCCTGCAGACAGGACAGGACAGGAGAGGACAGGACAGGACAGGCCCGCAGTCCTGCAGACAGGACAGGACAGGAGAGGACAGGACAGGACAGGCCCGCAGTCCTGCAGACAGGACAGGACAGGAGAGGACAGGACAGGAGAGGCCCGCAGTCCGGCAGACAGGACAGGAGGGACCCGCAGTCCTGCAGACAGGACAGGAGAGGCCCGCAGTCCAGCAGATAGGACAGGAGGGGCCCGCAGTTCTGCAGACAGGACAGGACAGGACAGGAGAGGACAGGACAGGACAGGCCCGCAGTCCTGCAGACAGGACAGGACAGGAGAGGACAGGACAGGACAGGCCCGCAGTCCTGCAGACAGGACAGGACAGGAGAGGACAGGACAGGACAGGCCCGCAGTCCTGCAGACAGGACAGGACAGGAGAGGACAGGACAGGACAGGCCCACAGTCCTGCAGACAGGACAGGACAGGAGAGGACAGGACAGGACAGGCCCGCAGTCCTGCAGACAGGACAGGACAGGAGAGGACAGGACAGGACAGGCCCGCAGTCCTGCAGACAGGACAGGAGGGACCCGCAGTCCTGCAGACAGGACAGGAGGGACCCATAGTCCTGCAGATAGGACAGGAGAGGCCCGCAGTCCTGCAGATAGGACAGGAGAGGCCCGCAGTCCGGCAGACAGGACAGGACGGGCCCGTAGTCCTGTGCAGCCGGGGAAGCAGAGATGGGGAGCAAAGCCACGTGTCCCCCACAGCCCGTCTGTCACTGCCGAGGCCTCAGCTGCCCCCTGCCCCCTCTAGGTGCCATGTGACCCCCAAGCTGAGCCAAGAGCACACTCAGCAAGACCGCAGGCTCCCCCACGCGTTCTGCTTTCAAGTAACAAAGGAAGGGTCACAGAAGGATCTAAACCGTGAGGATTCATGGAAGCGCACCAGGCGCTGCCACACCGAGGACCAGGCGGCGTCATTATGGTACTGCCCGGGGAAGGTCTTCTCAGCCCACTTTGCTGGCCCCGAGCTGCCTGGGTTCTGTGAGCGGCAGGCGGTGGACGGCCCTGCTCACCTCTCCTCTGAGCTGAGGATCTTGCAAAAGGCCGAGCCAGCTCCTCTGCTCTGTGCACATTCCCCACATTAGCCAGCCCAGCCCAGCCCAGGGCAGAACTGGCTGGAGCAGCACCTTCCCTTCACACCCGCTCACTGCGAAGCTGGCTTCTCTGCCTCTTTCACTCTAAAAGGGGAGTCAAGCCTGGCCGGTGTGGCTCCGTGGATGAGCGTCGACGCATCACCAAGAGGTCGCCAGTTCGATTCCCGGTCAGGGCACATGCCCAGGTTGTGGGCCCGATCCCCAGGGGGGGGCATGCAGGAGGCGGCCAGTCGATGTTCTCTCTCATCGATGTTTCCATCTCTCTCTCCCTCTCACTTCCGCTCTCTCTGAAATCAATAAAGAAAAAAATAAATAACAGGGGAGTCGGGTGCTCCAGTTGTGCCGACAGGAAATAGCTCTGCCCTACCAAGAGGTGCTTAGCACCTGTCCACCTGGGCTGACCACCGTGTCCTCTGCGGGGAGGGCGCCCCTCGGCCCCATGGCAGAGCACCCCGCCTACACAGCCCTCCGCTCAGCCCGGGACCAGCGGTGGACAGGAGCCTCCAGTTCAGAGCCTCAGACCCCCCCGGGGGGGGGGGGGTCCGACATTAACAACTTGGACGAAGCCTTCAGCCGAGGACAGGGATCCAACCAGAGCGTCGGCTGCGTTTCGTGGGCCCGGAAGGAGGGAGCCGTCGGTCCCCATTCTGCCTCCCGGAGCCGGTAAACGCACTGAGCTGGCTTCTCGACAGGAAGTGGTATGAGTGACTTCGTTTTTAAACATTATTATCCTCTTGGAAGCAAAAGATAAAGGACGCCTTAGAGCAGCCAAATTGCCTTGGCTCAAAAATCATTCTAAATACCATTTCCTTTAACAAGCCGATTGCCTGGGCAACGGAATAACGCCATTCATTTTAGCCTTAGTCAGGGGGAAAAAAATCACCGAGGTGCTTGTAATTATTCAGCTCTTTCCCTCCCTCCCCACCCAGATGTGTTAACTAATGACCAAAACAATGCACGCCCCAACCCTGTTTTCAACGACGAACATTCAGAGTGCAACTGTTTCCCCGGTGTTGACTGGGAACCCCGCGTGGGGGGTGCGGGGCTGTTTTCGGCTGTTCCCAGAAAGGGCCGCAGCAGCCTTTGGCCTGTGTTCCTGGAAACACCCGGTGAGAGGGGACCTCACCTGGGCCCTGAAGAGGAGCGAGCGCGGGGAGGTCCCACCTCAAGGCATTTGTGAGCAGGGAGGGGGGCAGATGGAGCCAGTCTGCCTGTGCCTAGGGGCCAGGTGTGGAAACGCCCGAGCAAAGGCAGGGGCTGGACAGGTAATCTTGGGGGTGTAAGATGGACGTGCCGAGAAGCCTGGAGGATTTGAGATGTGTAGGGGAAACGTGTGAGACAGTCTCCTTTTTCTTTGGGAAAGAAAGAAGGAGTTTCCGTTAGGTTGTCTGCAAACAAACCAACCCAAACTACCAATGTGTGGAGCAGAGGACACTGGGAGAGGACAGCCTGAGCCGGTGGACGGGGGCTGAGGCGACAGGCCGCCCTCCGTGGGGTCAGACACAGGTGCGGAGAGGTGCTTTGCTGCTAACAGCAGAGGCCTGAACTGCTCTGGGGCCAAATCCTCGGCCCGGGGCTCAAGGTCCCACTTGGGAGAGGGCGCTCCAGCCCAAGGAGGCTGTCTCCATGCCCACGGACCTGGCTTGGGCAGCCGGTCCTTTGTCCACACAACGGGAGGGGACATCCCCTGTGGGCAGCAGCACCTTCCAGCACAGACGCCGACCGGACGGACTCTGGCCCCACCTGCCCCTCGCCAGGCGGTGCCACTGACGCTCTGGCTTCCTTGAGGAGGACCGACACCGGAAAGAGTGGCGGCCCGTCTTTAACTGCGTCTCTTACGGAAACAGGCTCTCAGAACTGCCATGGGGGAAGCTCGGCATCCGGGTTATGGCGGGAACAGACGGCTGCTGGGCCTGGGGAGGAGCCGCCTTCGCCGAGCACACTCTGTGACGTTAACCAGAGCACCCGGTCACTTTTAGAGGAGAAGGCAGCCACCTGGAGGAGGCCTCACCTTCAGATGCATGGCGGGGCGACCGTGAGGCCCAGCATCCAAACATGTGACATCTCCACCGGGACCCAAGTGTCCTCCCGTAACCGCTGAAAGTCACCCATGTGCCGAGCAGGCAGAATCAAGCTGAGGACACTAGTACCTGTCGTCCCTCCCGCTCAGGGGACCGGGCACGGAGAAGTAAACAGGGACATGTCCCCACCTCTTCTGGGTCACGGATGTTGGCTGAGGACCCTCAGCGTGGATGTCACCCTGTCTGGCAGGGACCCCGGCCCTGCGGGGAGTGGAGGACTGGACAGGTGGGGCGGGGGTCGCCCTCTGCCACACCAGCCTCAGGAGGGTGTGTCCCTGTTCCGAGAGCCTTGAGATGTCAGAGGCTACACAGCAGCCCCGAGACATTGCAGGCCCGCAGGAGAGCCTGGCACCACGGACAGCACCGAACCCCACAGCCACATGTTTCCTATACAGACACACCTGTGATGAAGTTTACGGCTTCTCTTGGGCACGTCCGAATCGCCAGCATCACTACTCTCGCGCTTTGGGGCCGTTACCAAGCAAAATCAGGGTGACCTGAGCACAAGCCCTGCGATACCGTGACAGTCGACCTGATAACTGGGAGGCTGCTAGGTGGCTGGCGAGCGGGAGCCTGTCCAGTGTGGAGATGCTGGGCGGCGGGATGGTCCACGTCCCGGGCGGGGCAGAGCCGGACAGCGGACGGTTTCACCATTTATAAATTAGACACAGCAGGAGATGAACAGCGACCAACAATAAAGTGGAATAACCGTCACGGTGTACTGTAATAAAAGTTATGTAAATGGGGTCTCTCACTCTCAGAATACCTGCTCACACTGTCCACACAGCATGGAGACGCTGGACAGAGGGACGACCCACGTTCTCGGTGGGGCAACGCCAGGTGGCACAAGGTTTCATCACGCTACCTAGAACAGTAGGCAATTTAAAACTAATCTGTGGAATTTTCCATTTAATACTTTTGGACTGCAGTAAACCATGGGAAACTGAAACCACAGAGAGCAAAACTGTGGATGGGGGTGGGCGGGCTACTGAGTCTGCAGAGCACGATGGAACCCAGGGCGAGTCTCTGCGTCCCGAAGGCCCCCTACGCCCTGGTGAGCGTGCGTGAGCTGTCTGCCCACCCCCTGGACTGCGAGCTCCGCGGGCAGGGCGGCGTCTGCCTGGCTTACCCGTGTGCCCAGCACCTGGCATGGTGCCACAGTGTGTGATCACATCTCCAGGAACAAACATTCCTGGGGTCCTTCTAGTCACCCAGACACATTCCTTATGGTGCTGCACACACCGTGCTGGGTGAGTTTCAGGAAGGGATAGCGGCGCCATGGGGCCACAGGGGAGCCCCCCCCCAAGGCACCTGGGCCGGAGGGGCCTCTTCTGGACCAGGCCCTCTAGCCCCAAGTTTTCTGGCCTTCATGCTGCCGCTCTCAGCGACCTGGCGACCTGGACACGGTGGCTCCGTTTGTGGTCTACGGAACTCGTGTTCAGTGGGAAACACTTTCTCTTTCTGTAGAGGCCTCGGAGGAGGGGGCTGGGGGGCGGTGGCAGGACAAAGCTGAGGCCATGCAGCCCAATGAAAGCAATCCGGACAGGGCGAGGCCAGGCCCCGCGGGGAGCCCTGCAGCTCTGTTCTTTCCCTCCTTCTCGCGGAGGAGGCGGAGGACGTCCAAGGATCCAAGCGCTAACAGGGCCGGGCAGAGGCAGCCGGTGCCGTGGGGGAGCGCCAGCCGGGAAGCAGGCACTGGGGCCCCAGGCTCTGCCTGGCCGCGGGAGACGCCGTGCGGTGCGGTGCGGTCCAGCCTCCCTGGGCCTCCGTCTCCCTCTCCCAGACGGCATTCCCTGCTCTGAGGGGCAGGAAGGAGAAGGGGGTGTCGCTGCTTCCTCTCAGTCTCCCCTCACCTCTCTGCAAGCTTTGCGACTCTGCTGTGAGCTTTCCACAGACATTCCTGGGGCTCAGGCCCCTCTTGTCCCATTCACCTCGTCCTTCACGCCAGTCCTGAATCACGCTGTCCAGGTGAGGGCGGCCAGAGGACCCTCCTGCAGCTGCGAGGCCTCTTCCTCTCGGGGGGCTGCCAGCCCCAGGCCCCCCGCCTGCTGTCTGCTAGAAACACCCAGACCTCCGGTCTGATTGTGTAGAGACGGGTCGAGCTTTTGACCCTCTAAGCCCTCTGCCGCATGAGGAAGGGCTCTGTCCACTCGCGGTGTGGCGTTTGCCTCCTCTCCGAACCCAGACTGCTGGAGCCCACGGAGCATGCAGCATGCAGTCGGGGCTCGTCTGCATCAACGTCCATCTTCCTCACGGTGCAGGCCGTGGGCTGTCAGTTTGGACAAGGAAGCCAGGGCGTGACGTGGACTCAGCAGAGTGCGGCCAGGTGACGTGCACACTGAGAACGCGCCAGGCTTTCGTGGGAACCGCTTACCCATAATCCCCCTTCAGCACCTGCAGCCCTCCACTTACAGAGCCTTTCGAGCCAGTTTCTGGGAAGAATGTAGCCTAAGTGCTAATGACTGATGTGTACACAGCTCAGAGAAAACCCTGCTCTGGGGACTGGCTCCTGTCTCCGGGGCAGGACTCCCCTGCGCGCCTTCTCCCCCTTCCTTACAGCGGGGCTCCGTGTGCCCTGCCCTGCAGGCTGGGGCTGCCTGTGGGGTGTGAGCTCCCGGGTGCTGGGGTGGCAGGTGTGTGTATCTGTGTGTGTGTGTCTGTACCTGGGTGTGTGTGTGTCTGTCTGTGTCTGTATCTGGGTGTGTGTATCTGTGCGTGTATGTATCTGTGTGTATGTGTGTGAATATGTGTCTGTACCTGTGTGTGTGTGTGTGTGTCTGTACCTGGGTGTGTGTGTGTGTCTGTACCTGGGTGTGTGTGTGTCTGTACCTGTGTGTGTGTCTGTACCTGGGTGTGGGTGTGTCTGTCTGTGTGTGTATCTGTGCGTGTGTGTGTGTATCTGTGCGTGTGTGTGAATGTGTGTCTGTACCTGTGTGTGTGTGTGTACCTGGGTGTGCGTGTGTGTGTACCTGGGTGTGGGTGTGTCTGTACCTGGGTGTGTGTCTGTACCTGGGTGTGGGTGTGTCTGTACCTGGGTGTGTGTGTGTCTGTCTGTGTCTGTATCTGTGTGTGTGTGTGTGTATCTGTGCGTGTGTGTGAATGTGTGTCTGTACCTGTGTGTGTGTGTGTGTCTGTATCTGGCTGTGTGTGTGTCTGTACCTGGGTGTGTGTGTCTGTATCTGGGTGTGTCTGTGTGTATCTGTGTGTGTGTGTGTGTATCTGTGTGTCTGTATCTGTGTGTGTGTGTGTGTATCTCTGTGTGTGTGTCTGTGTATCTGCGTACGCATCTCTGTATCTGTGTGTGTCTGTGTATACATCTCTGTATCTGTGTGTGTCTGTGTATACATCTCTGTATCTGTGTGTCTGTATCTGTGTGTATCTCTGTATCTGTGTGTATGTGTGTCTGTGTGTATCTCTGTATCTGTGTGTATGTGTGTCTGTGTGTATCTCTGTATCTGTGTGTATGTGTGTCTGTGTGTATCTGTGTGTATCTCTGTATCTGTGTATGTGTGTCTGTGTATCTCTCTATCTGTGTGTGTCTGTGTGTATATGTGGATGTGGGCCTTGGCGTCAGTCCACATGTCTGTGCTACGCTGAGACCAGAAAGCACCCGTGTGCTGGAGCCGGCTAGTCCTGGCTTATGAGAGCTGCTAGTTAAGTTTTCAAGAATGTCGCAAGCCAATGGACATCAAATTGGAATCTTGGAATTGGTGGGAGTATTTACACCGTGGGAATTGGCAGGTGCTACTGATCCGGCATTTGTTTTTTGTTTTTCCTGGAGAGCTGGGTGTTAGACATTTACCTGCACCACTGCACGACAGGACATCCTCTGAACACTGGTAAAACCCTGGCCACCTCTCGGCGGCCACACCAGTTCCCGGGGCAGTGGTGTGTCTCTTCCCGAGAGGCGCTCATCATCCCAAGCCGGTTCTATTCCAACATCATTTCTGGAGCTGAAAGCACAATCTGTTTCTGGCAGCAGAATGGTCTTTGATCTAATTAAGGTTGACGTGGCTAATGTTGTGAGCTGGCATTCTCTGATCAGACACCAGCAGCGGGCGGCGGGGCTGTGTGCTGGGGTGGCCTGGGATGCTGGCTTGGAATGTTAAGATGCTGTGCATTGCTCAGAGTCTCCATGGAAAGGGGTGTCCCGGAAAGAGGCCTGGCCGTCAGGAAGCAGGGTTCAAACCCAGTGCTTCCTGTAATTCAGGGCACCCCGAGGTAAGTTGCCCAGCCTCCCTGGGCAACAGCTTTCCCATGCAAACAGGGGGTTGTGCTGGCTGGTTCCTGAGGTCCTTTGGGCTTTGCCTCCAATGGAACTGACACCTCCCAAATCCAGGGGGGCCTGGCCTGGTGGGGGTGCTAAACCTGACTTAGTAGGAGGGGCTCCTCTGGACCCCCTTGCACCAGCCGCCCAGAGCCTCCCAGGACCCTGGCACCCCAGGAGATGCCAGTGATGCTGACCAGGGACGATGGCAGAGCGTGAGTGCTGGGCCCGAATCTCCGGGGGCCGGACGCTCCCTCTGCTGCAGCCGTCTGCCTGGTGCTGCCTGAACTACGTCACTTGTCAGGACCGGGGCTTGGCTGAAGTGGCGCCATGCCATCCCTGGGACTGGCTCAGACGCATCTCCCCGTCCCAGCTGCCACCAAAGGCAGGTGCTCCTGGGAAGCAGAGAGCCGGGTCAGGGCGCATGGCAGCAGCTGTCAGCACGCGATGCCTGTCGGTGGGCAGACCGGGTGTCCTTCCCCCTAGCCCCTGGGGCGGTGGCGCTGACACACTCTGGAGAGAGGGCGTGTGCCGGGGCCTCAGGTGACATGCAGACGGCAGCTGCCTGATGCTTGAACACAGGGGCCGGTGGTTTCAGTCCCAGAGGTCAGGGGGGCAGGGAGGGCAGTGGCCAGGAGAGGCGGCTGAGTTTTAGGGTCAGGCAGGACGAGATCTCAGGGCAGGATTTCTGAATCCTCGCTTCTTGGAGGCAACAAGAGGAGCTGGTGCGGGTCTGGGCAGCTCTGGAGATGTCGCTGGAATGAGCTGGGCCAGGCCCACCCTGCGGGGAGCAGGGACCAGGCTCAGCCCAGCTCTTTGGCCGTGAACCTCGGAAGCAAGGGCTTAGCTGAGGCAGAGGAGCTGGTCAGGGAGGGAGGGGAGGGGAGGAGAGGGGAGGGCCCAGCCCCAGGCTCTGCGGGGCCTGGTTGTGAGTGGGCGGCCCTGTCTGGGTGAGCCCGGGCTTATACCCGTGTGACCGTCGTGGCAACAATCACCACACTTTGCTGAGTGCTTGCCCGTGTCGGACTCGAGCAAAACGCCTTGGAATCCCTGAATCCTTAGGAATCGCACCGTTTCACAGGCGAAGAAACTGAGCCCCAGGTTTTGGGTCCATGAGCCCTAAGGGGCACAGCTCCACGTGGCTACAGCCACGGGATTAGAACCCAGGTCAGCCAAACCCCAGCCTTTATAGCTGTTTCAAAGCCAAGCAACTGGCAGAGAGGCTTCTCCAGGGCTCCCCGTGGCAGAGGCTCGGCCTCCTGGGATGGTGAGCCAGCGTGAGTGAGCCTGGGGACCCCTCCCTGAGGGCAGGGCCTCTCCTGGCTGGTGTGGGGGCTCCCAGTAGCTACTATGGGGTGGCTCCATCCCCTGCCCACTCAGCGGCCAGGTGCGCCCCCCGAAGGCCAGCATGGGCTCGAGACCGTAGTTCCCCCAGGATAACTCTGGGTGGGGCCGGGAGCATTCACTGCAGATCCCCCCACGAGACAGGGGGCGTGGCCCCGCCGCACCTGTGGGCTGCCACCTGCCCTCTGACTTGAACCCGCACCAGGAACCTGAGCTGGGGACTCCCACAGCAGTCTCCCGAGCCCCCTCCTTCCAGCAGCAGAGACACGAAGAGCTCAGAGGGCAGAACGAGCCCCACGGGAGCTCATTTCTGTGGAACTGACGGTATTTTCTGGAGAACCTCGTCTCCAAATGAAGAAATCTTCCAGCAATTCAGGGTCAGCAAAGCTGTCTGCACTAAATTTCCTCTTCAATCTGCTAAGCTAACCTCGCGAAGAAGTCTCGGGCCTCACGTCCCCGGGGCTGCCCTGCTTGGGCACGAGGAGACTTTGGAGCCTTCTCCCCAAACCATGGCCGGTTTCCGCTGCATCTCTGAGGGTGAACCTTCTCCCTCTTCAGGAGGCGGAGGGAGGGGGGACAATGCTTCTGGAAGAGCCTGTCCGTTCTGATGTCTTTACCAAGCTCTGACACTGTGAGCTGCGGGGCGGCTGGGGCCTGCGCGTGGCCGTGGGAGAGTCTGGGAGCAGCACCAGGAAGTGGCCCTGGCCCAGCCCTCAGGAAGCCTGCCTCGTGGATGGGTAAACACCACTCGCGCCCACCCAACACATAGGGACCCACGTGCCACGCGTGGCTCTAGGCATTCGAGATACGGCAGTGAACACAACACGATGTCCCACTCTTGGGGAGCTTCCTTCTGAAGGGTGGGGTGGGGCCAGAGGACAGACAACAACTAAGTAACTGAGGCACTGACGTTGCAACAATGTGAATGAATCGCCAGAGACGCTGCTGAGCGGCTACAGCCTCACCCAGGAGCACATGGGGTCTGCTTCCACTTACACGTTCTGGAAGGAAACACTAACCAGTGGTTCTCAGCCTTCCTAATGCCTTGACCCTTTAATACAGTTCCTCATGTTGTGGTGACCTCCAGCCATAACATTATTTTCGTTGCTACTTCATAACTGTAATTTTGCTACTGTTATGTCTTAGGCGACCCACAGGTTGAGAACCGCTGTGACTAGGCCATGGTGGGAATCACAGCGGTGGGGGCCTCCCGGACATGGAGGTGGGGACTGACCAGGAAGGGACATGAGGAGACTTTCTGGGGTGATGGTGATATTCTAAATCTTGACGTGGGCTGGGGCTCCGCGGGTGTGCTGATTAAAACGCATCACCGAGTACATTAACGTTTGTGCACTCAGTGGTTTTCATTGTGTATAAATTTTACCTCAAAGTGAAAAAAAGGGGGCTGCACGTAAATATTGAACTCCGGTTAAGGATGCAGGGGCTGAAGTACTTGGGCAAGGTGTACTGTTGTCGGAAATGCATGAAAAATAAACACGATGGATTGCTGGATAGACCGACATGTGATAGCACGACAGAGTGAAATGTTAATGGGAGAATCTGGGTGGTAGGTATCAGGGTGTTTGTCCAACTCTCAACTTTTCTGTCCACGTAAACATGTCACACGCAAATGTTGAGGGGGGCACAGTGGTGTGAGGGAGGGAACGTTAGATGGGGTGTCAGGCGGACCTCACTGAGCAGCTGACAGTTGAGCTGAGACCTGGGAGACCCAGGCTGGTCTCCAGGCAGTGGGAAGAGCAGGTGCAAAGGCCCTGAGGCCGGAGAGCTCGGCTCACTGGAGAAGCAGGAATGGCGTGGCTGGAGAGAGCTGAGTAAAGGAGGAGCAAGGTGCCGCCGGCCCTTGGAGGGCCTGGCAAGGGTTTGCTGTTATTCTATGCGTCGGGGAGACGTGTTGAACTGATTGAAAGGGAGTGACGTGTCACAATTTGGGGTCTGAGTGGCCCACTCTGGCTACTGCACGGAGAATGGACCACAGGCAAAGGAGAGATCCTCGCTGGTGCAGGAGAGAGCTACGGTTTCCTGAGAAGAGGAGGCTACATGTTTAGGACATATTTAGGGAGAAGGAGTGTAGTGAGGAAAAGAGAGGGATCAAGAATGGTTGGCTCGAGCCCCTGGGTGGCTGGCAATGTGTTTGCTCCAATGAAGAGGCTGGAGGAGGACGGGCTCGTGGAGGGAACCAAGAGTCCTGCTTTGGCCAAGAGAAGCTGGAGATGCCGATTCAGCATTCAGGAGGGAAACGCTGAGTAGACAGCTGGGTATAAAAGCCTGGCCCTTGGTGGTGAGGGATGGGCACAGATGAAAATGTGGGAATCGTTAGCATAAAATGGACAGAGAAGGCCTAGGACTCCCAAGGTTCTCCAACGTCTAGGGTCTGCAGGGAACAGGCTGTGAGGGAGACGGCCAGGTGTATCACAGAAGCAGGAGAGAACATTCCAGAAGGAGGGAATGGCCCACCTTGGTAAGTGCTGCTGGGAGGTCAGGAAAGATGAGGACCCGAACTTTGGATTTTGCAGTTTCCAAAACTCAAGGCAGCCTCATGGCGGCACGGAGAACAAGGAAAGTCAGAGGGTGCGGGGCAAGGACAGGATGGGACGCGGGCAAGGGGCCACAGACAGACACACATCTGAGGACTTGTCCTGAAGGAGAGTTTCGTTATGTGGGAGTGTGTCCACCAGTGGACAGACAGCGATGGTCAGGTGGGACAGAGAGGGACCAGGGTGAGGAGAGAAGGCAGAGTGGCAGGAAGAGCAAAGAAGGACTCACCCAGGACTGCCGAGGATGGCGTGAGGGCTCCCTGGTTCCAGAGACGTCTGTGAGGGTGCTGTGGGCTGAGGGCTCCCCAGGCTCAGTGCACCTCTCACTGCGGGCCCAACAAGGCCTGCAGGTCAGAGCTGGCTCGCAGTGCCTCCCCCAGGAGCCAGGATCCCTGCTAATGCTGCTGGTCCCCGACGGGGACCTGGGCGTGTTTGGAAAAGGAGAGGGGACAGCCCCCAGGAAGTCCTGTCCATTTTGGACTGGTGGTGGGGATGGGCAAGAAGTCTCCTTGAGGCCTCCCAGAGCCCTTTACTGGGAGGGGAGTAGAACCAGAAGGGGAGGCATGAAGAGCAGTGATGCCTGTGCACACCTGTGCACACCCGTGTTCACCTGTGCTCATCTGTGCACACCTGTGTTCACCTGTGCTCACCTATGCACACCCGTGTTCACCTGTGTTCACCTATGCACACCCGTGCTCACCTGTGCTCACCTATGCACACCCGTGTTCACCCGTGCTCACCTATGCACACCCGTGTTCACCCGTGCACACCTGTGCTCACCGTGTTCACCTGTGCTCACCCGTGTTCACCTGTGCACACCTGTCTAAAATCTTGCCGTGAGTCTGGAGTGCATGGTATATGCCGCCTGGGAATACCTGCAGCCCGAGGGCCACTGAGAAGTTAAGGGTGATAAAAGCAGCCGTGATGCCTTGTCATGGACCCGAGTCTCTAACACGCCTAGGCCCCGTAACTGTCACCTGCCGGATGCCAGGGGCCTGAGCCTGCACCTGGCACCCACACACGCAGCTTCTCACCAAAGGCACAGTTTTCCAACCAACTCTATCACACTGCGTCGGAATTTCGCTCGTGGCCCGTGGAGTTCCTTCAGAGGTAAAGAGAGTGTTTCCCTGAGGCAAACTTTCCCTTGTGCTCCAAAGAGGATCAGGACATGAAGGACAGAATGTCAGCGGAAGGGTACACGCAAAGGATAATTAAACAAAAGCTCCGCGTCACACGCCATCTAGAAGGGAAATTAGGCGCCTTTGCCTTCTGCCCGTCTCTGGAGGACGTTCTGTCGAGGGAACCAGATTGTCTGGCCCGATAAATACAGTCACCAAACTGTATCGCCCATGGTGCTGCCTTCGCATCCAAAGCAATTGCTCAGCCAGGCTGACCACATGCGCCGGGGACGCACAGACCCCTCTGCAGGACTGACAGACTGACAAGTTCGGGGTAATCAGACTAACTGTAATTGCCATCTCTAAGGGGCCGCACGGTGGCAGCTCCATGCCCCCTGCCTGCCAGTCTGGCCTGGGCAGCCCTGTCCTCTAGGCTGAAAGATGGAGGGGTTTGCAGGACAGCTGCACGGGCGGCGGTCAGTCCCAGTGGGTGCCAGGGGGTGACTGGAAGGGGAGGTTCCACGTCACTAACCGCGTGTCAAGTTCCTGCCTGAGACTGCAGAGCAGATGAGCAGCCGGGCTTGTCCTCATGGTCGCTTGGGGCACACCGAGCATCGTGCCATTTGAAAGGTGGTCTGGAGGGACCATCTCGGGGGGCTCCCCCTTCCCAACTATGCCCACCCGGCCAATCCCCCGGAGCAAATGGTGACCACAGGCACCGCTGCCCGAGGGCTTCCGCGTGCCAAGCACGACATTAAGACCGTGGTGGGTTTCTCTCAAGTCATCCTCCCAGGGACCTCAGCAGAGAGGCGGGTAGTTGATGCCTATTTGACAAACAGCTAAGATTCAGACAGGCTGACGCATTTGGCCAGGTACGTGCCCAGGAAAAGGTACAGCTGAACTCGAACCGTGGGCCTGAGAGGACCACAGGTGGTCCCAGCGGGAAGCCGGGGAGCCTTCCGCACTCAGTGCCCACCTCGTCCTCAAGGTGAGGGCCGAGCCCCACCCGCAGCCCAGGGCTCTAGCGGCACAGATGGCTGTGATCCGCTTGGTGACCTGCTCACGGCAGACCCTCTGGGTTGGGGGCCAGCTGAGGAAGCCAATGGCAGCCTCTCCCTGGATGTCCTCCTGTCCCCAGAGGAGGGGATCAGGATGAGGGAACCTTCTGGAAAGTGCCCAGTGCCTTTCCTTAGAGAGAATAACGGCCGTTTGGGGGCACGGCCACGTTTTTCTGGAGGCTTTCGGTGGTCCAGCAGAGGCCTCGGCATCGTAAATTGCAATCAAGCAGAGATGTCTACGAGGGGACGAACAGCGGCTGTGCCACGCAGCCTTGGCGGGGATCCCGAAGTCTTAATGGAATGGAGCAATTTTTTGCACAGCACAGTAAATTCCCAGTGTCCACCCTGTCACATTATTCAAGGCACATTACACGGAGGAAGACATGGAAGCTGCTAGTCAGAATAAAACCGAACGAGAAGGCAGCTCGAGAGCGGTCCGTCTGGTCGCACAGTTCACTCTCCGGCTCTCTGTCCGACGCTCCTGGTTGTCGGTCCCCCCGATGCCAGTCTCCCAGCGCCCATGAGGCCAGTTCTGGCCTCGTTGCCCGGTCCTGCAGCCCTCCTCCAAGTCACCACGTCCTCCCTGCCTGGGGGCCTCCTCCACCTGGAAGGCCACCCTCTCATCCTCCCCACCCCTGCCTCACCTGGCCCTCCACTCCCTTCCTTCAGGGCCGACACCCCGAGTGGCCCCCAGCCCCTCGCCCTTCCTGCCCGACCGTGACCGTCTCCTGTCAGGGCCGTGAGGTCAGAGGTGGTGTCTGCGCAGTCACCCTCCTGCCTGTCCGGCCTGATGACCGGTGAGAGTTAAGAAGAGCTGGCCACAGCCCCCGCGGCACGTGGCTGGTGCTGCCATTCCCGGCAGCAGAAGTGACAACGAAAGGCCTGGGGAGCTTTCACGACAGCACCGAACGGGCAGCCTCTGCCGGTACGACCCCATCTCTCCTGCCTCCTCTCCTGGGCCCAGCAAAGACTGGGGGCATGGGCCTCCCCCTCCCTCCCTCCAAGTCACTTGACTGGCACCAGGGCGCAGGACACCTGTCCTGAGGGCTTCTTCTCCAAAAGCCCTGGTTTGCGGACCTGGAGCCCGTGGGGCTGGGAACCCACCCAGACTAGTTCTGTGCACCTGGCCCGCATCTCCTTCCTGTTTTTCCATCCCTGAGCTCGCCTCCTCCTCCAGGAAGCCTCCTCTGACCACCAGCCTGCACTATGTCCCCTTCTCTGGATTCGTGGCTTCAAGGTACCACCTACTAGGCACGTAAGTTCAGGGTCAGAAATGACTTTGATGCCACAGGGTCCTTCACCTGCCACTCCACACAGGAGTCCTCCCCAAACACTCGGGGCCCAGCCACTCCCTCCCTGTGCTACCTGGGCCTTGGAGACTGCAGGGTGCTCTTGGTCAGCTGGGAGGTGACAGCCCGGGGCAAGGACTAACGAACTAGCATCAGACTGTCGGGAGCGGATCCCTGGGAGGCACACCCGGGTCTGTGAGCTGCTCCCCTTCTCAGCTCTGCTCACTGCCACGCCCGTGTCCCTCACAGCGGCCCTGTGCGGTCCACACTATTCTCCCCATTTTACTGATGTGGAAACTGAGGCTCAGAGTCAGCCAGCTAAGAGGTGCTGGGAGCCGCCAACCCCACTATTTTAAGGGCTTAAAACAAGTACCAGCCCAAACAGAGGGCCAATGGGTGCTCCAGGTGGGTCCCCAAAGGGCAGCCTTCACACAACTCAGGGAGCAGGGATGAGTCCCAGGACCCCGCGGGATGCCTCCACCTGCCCCCGCGACGCCCCACTTTGCTGCTTCAGGGAAGTGAGCTCTGAGGACCCTTCTTGGGGAGCCAGAGGCAGTCGGCCCAGAAAGGGACCATCATGTTCCACAGAGAGGGGGCCTGAGGGGCCTGTTCAGAGGGGGGAGCCCCAGTGGGCAGGGAGGGAGGCCCCTGGAGGAAGGCAGGCTGCTCAGGACACCTGGGGGCGAGGCCGGTATCTGGGGCAGGGGCTGCCGCTGGGCTGTCCCTGTGATGTCCCAGGATGTGAGCGGAGGTGGCTTCTCTGGGGCCCTTCCTGAGCGCTGGGGTCGCCTGGGCAGGCTGCTGGCCCAGGTCTCCTGGCTCGGGAACAGCCTCTGGGCAGCCCCCCACCCCCCGGGCTCCCGGCAGCCATGCTGTTTCTGTCAGGAAGGCCTGATGTCAGGACTCGGTGGGCAGGGCATTGACCAGGCTGGGGGGCCCACAGCCCCACAAAGGGATTTAGGGATTCAGCTCGACCCCAGGCTGGACCCAGCGGGTTCGGGGAAGCAGGGTTCTCGTGGGACCTGAGGGGCCTGGAGCTCTGTCCGAGCAGAATGGGGGTCTCACTCCTTTCCAAGGAGGCAGTGAGTCCCATGGGTGAGGCCTCCCTATGTCTGCAGATGTGTGGGCTCCGTGGGGGCCGCAGGAGCCTGGAATGCAAGCCCCCTGCTAGAGCTGGCACCCCCACTGCCCCGCACCCCTCTGGGCTGCCCCATGCCCCCTGCATGCCCTGGGGCTTGGTGGAGACGGCACCCCAGCACCCACTCCTGCATGAGGCCAAGGCCGGCAGCACCCCTCTCTGGCTGCATGACCTGGGACCAGGTGCTCAAAGCGTGTCTCCAGCCTTTCCCTCTGGGAAGGGGTGACGATGACACCCTGGGGAGACAGAGAGGGCAGCTCCGGGTGCCCCCTGACTGGCTCACTGTGGACCTCCTGGAGCCGGGCCTTCTCCCGGGTGACACAGGCCCAGGTGAGGGTCCAGTGCGCTGCCCAGCCGGGAGCCATGCCCGTGTGGCCAGCTGTGCGGTCACAGCTTCCCATGTTCAGGGTCGTCAGGGCTGGAACCCGACTCCTCATACCCCAGACGTCCTAAAACTCAGACCCCAAACGTGCACTGTCCTCCAGCCATCCGAGAGCCCAGTCCTCGGGCGCCTGGGCGTGCACAGCACTGCTTACGGGCGGAGGCCTCTGTGGGTGCGGCCAGGGTGGGCCCGGAAGGGGCCCCGCGACCTGCACCCCAGAGAGCTGGTCCCGGCCTTCTCACAGCCCGGAACGGCGGTGGCAGACACAGGGACACACCCCCTGCTTCACGGAGCACGGAAAACAGTCATTAAGCATTTTGGAGAACAAGGCAATGAGGAAAACACTCATTAGAAGCAGAAATAGTTTCCAAATGAGCCATCAGAGTCGCTGCGAAGTCTGGCCTGAAGGGGCCCGTCCTCCCTGGGCGCGGGCAGGGGAGACCCACACAAAGGGAAAAGGGGATGCTGAGGACCAGGGAGGCCCTGAGCCAAAGCGCTCAGAACCCCCAACAGGAGAGGCCACAGGGGCAGCGATGGAGGCCCTTGCTGTCTGGCTCAGACTGGGAGCAGCCTAGCCGGTAGGAGGGGGCTGCACCTCCCCCGGCCCCAGCGAAGCTCAGGGACCAAGAGCTGCAGAGATAAGCATGTTCGGGAGGCAGAGTGAGAAGGAGAGGGGCGGCCTGATACCAGCCTGGCCTTGTCCTCTCAGGGTCCCGGGCTGTAGCCAGGCGATGTACTGGCTGGGTCTGACGGAGCCTGGGGCCCTGCCGGCGGTGACCCATGGGGCCCCCAGTGATGCTGACGAGGTGACAAGAGGACGTGTGGGTGCCGGCCCGCGGCGGGGGCTTCTCAAGGTCACAGGCACATCTGCCAAAGGCCCTGCTCCAGCTGGAGAAGTGGTCTGAGCTCAGGTGATTTGGGCTCAGAGTGGCCTGGGGGTCTCCAGATGCCACCCTGGGCAGGTGACCTCATGGGGTGCCCTCCAGTCACAGCAATGACCTTACACACCTAAGGGCTAATAAAGTGGCCTCAGTCCCTTCACTCCAGGGGAGGCCCTGCTCACATCCTAATACAATATTTATTAGCAATGGGGAGAGGGGGACAGAGAGAGAGAGAGAGAGAGAGAGAGAGAGGGCGCTCCCCTGAAAGCCTGGTCACACGGAAGCGCCTGTCCACCTCCCCGAGCCTCGGCTCTGGTGGGCATGGCGACCTCTGTGCCCGGGTCTGACAGGCTCACTCACTCCCTGCCAGGGCTGTCTGCAGCAGGACCACGGCCCTCCCTGTCTGTCTGAGGCTCTGTGCCGGGGGAGAGAGGGCGGCAGGTCCCCCCTCAGCGAGCCCAGTCTGGCTGCAGAGGAAACCGGGCCGGGGCGGGCAGAAGTCCCGGTGCACAATCAGCTAGAGGACCTCAGAGGCAGGGGGGAGCCCCGGGCCTGCGGGTCGCCACAGTCGCCGCTGAGCTGGGACAGCAGCAGGGATGCAGGGGCTGCTCCTTGGAGAAACCCTCCTTTATCCAGAAGCCCACCCTCCCTGCCTCCGGCCTCCTCCAAGCCCCTTTCCTTCCTGGAAGGCTCCCGGGCCCAGCCAGTCGGCTCACCCTGCGTGGGCAGGCCGCTCCTTGCCCCAGCAGCCTGTCCTGTTCGGGCACCGGGCACTGGGCTGGCTTCTCTGGAGCCCGGCTGGCCCTGAGCTGCCTCCTTCCTTGGTTCTCCCACGCCACTGTGCCGACACCTTCGCGCCCACCCCACCTTCCTCTTGGTGACTGGTGTCAGAGCCACACTTGGCCAGCTTCCATCTGGGCCAGTGTCTCATGGCTCCCTTCCTACTTCCTACCAGACACGAAACCTGGCCCTGCCACCATGATCCTGGTGATGTAATTAGCACCGGGACAGACGGCCCTGAGCGGCTGGCTGGCGCGTGGGCCCTTGGCTCTGCGCGGACCTGAGCTACACAAATTGCTTTGGCCTTTGATCCTCGACCTCCTACTGCCCAGACCGACCGGGAGAGGAGCCCCACACCTGTGTGCATTCCCTCCTGTCACCTGCTGCCACAGCCAAGAGCGGCGCTCCGTGCAGTGGAGAGGGGTACGCCGACAGTGCCCCCGGGGGTGGGAGAGAAATTGAAGAGGCCCAGATTAGCCCTGCAAAAACTGGATCTGGGGGTGCTGGCCTCTGCGGGGACGCAGGATGCCCCCCCAGCTGGAAGATGACGAGCCCTGACACGCACAAGTGCCCAGGTATGTCTCCGGCACACAGTGGCCCAGGACTGAAGCGCCAGGGAGTGGGGCTGGGACAGAGGAGCGGAACCCCCCCTGCTCCCCACCTGGCCCCAAAGCAAGGCAGGAACACCCAGATGTAAGAGGAACCGGCTCGAGGCGCCGACTGCGTGGGATCCAGTTTGGGGAGTAAAATGCTCAGACCCCACGGCTGCCCGATGGTGTCGGATTCCAGGAAAGTAAACTTAGTGGAATTAAAAAGCCACAGAGCGTGGCGGAATGAGAGGTGGCAGGTGGAGGCGTGGGTGCGGGAGGGCCGGCCTGGAGGGGGGGGCACCCCGGAGAGCAGACTGCTGGGGCTGCTGGAGAGGCTGGCTGGTGGGAGCCGGCTTCGGGGTGCTGCTCCAACAGGAGGGCACGGGCCAGCAGAGAGGGAGCCTGGGGAAGTGATCTGATGGGACAGGAAAACCGAAAAGGGAAAAAGCCCAAACAGGACCCGTCAGGGGTTGGGAGACCCAGGAAGGAGTGTGCAGGCAGAGGGTGACTCTGGGACACGGGGAGGCTCTCATCCCCCATAGCTGTGCTCTCCCACACTCCACCCCCCCCCCCCCAGCAGGTACACGAGAAAGCCATTCGCTAAATGGCGGAATGCCTTGGGTCCATTCTTATGAACCAGCCCGGGAAATTATCATCCCGTGACCACCTGAAGGTCCCTCTCACAAGGACGCAGGGCCGAGCAATTAGCAAGCCAGGTGCTAGCAGGCCAACCTCCCCGGGAGTCAGACCCTGGGGAACTAACAACAGGCAGGCTGCCGGGAAAGCGGCGTCTCTGCAGATCAGCACATCCTCAGACAGGCTCGGGCGTCATCCGCTAATGAACTCGTCGAACCACAGACAATTATTTCTGGGAACTCAGGGAGAACGGAAAGGGCTTGGAGCCGAGGAAGCCTTGGCGTCCACACCAAGATGGCTCTGGGCCCTGCAGACACCGTCCAAGCCACCAGGGGCCCCCCTGCAGCCCGTGGCACACGTGGCTGTCTTCTCTGGAACACGCGTCACACCCCAAGGGCAGGGAGATCCGCAAAGCGTGGGGGCCTGGGGGCTGGTGCCGTTGAACAACAGTGGATGCAGACAGACCCACAGCGGGAGAGGCTGGAGGCAGCAATAAGAACTTGGGTGACGGTGCCCTGCCCACCAGGATGGGTTCCAAGAGCAGCTGCCAACCAGAGGCCACGCTTTGAGAAAGACCCAGATGCAACCTGACTGGGCGCATCCCCCGGACCTCCCCACTCACACAGCGGCACTTTCTAGCAGGGAAAAGACCAGCAGTGACCACCCATCGGCAAGATGGCCTGCGTGGTGGCCCCGGCCTGACTCAGCCAGGCTGCACCAGAACCACGGACAGCGACCCGGGAGCCGGGGACCCTATTTGGCAATGACACCTGGCAGCTTCTCCACCCGTTTCTCCATCCTGCTACACAGCAGACATCACAAATCCATTACAGAATTCCTTCCCACTGAGCCTGGAGCTCCCCCCACCCCCAACAACCGATCAATCCAGATCCATCCAACCACAACGGGTGTGGCTCCGGGAGCCGACGGTCCACACACGCCAACAGCTAACCCACGGGAGAAAAGGAAGGCACAGCTCTCGGCCGTGGGCACCTCGCAGCCGGGGGCAGGAGGCTCGGCCTGCCTTCTGTCCTCATCCAGAGGAGACCGAGGCACCCGAGAAGTACCTGGTGAGGCTTTATTCCCGTGGGACAGTGAGGACCACCCCCACCCACCAGGTTTCTCCCCTTCCTGGCACCCGACAATGTGCCAGGTCGGCCGAACAGCTGGCCCCCGTGCCACACGCCAACGTCCTTAGGAGAGCTGGCCAGGGCCCGAGCCCCGGGCCTCAGCCGGGGGCCGCACGCGGGACCCCCCCCCCTCGGTCCCTCCGCAGCCCCTTCCCAGCCGGAGACGGAGGAAGAATCGAGCCCCAGCCACCTACCTGAAGGAGCCAGTAGCACCTCCGGTGGAAGGTGGGGATGATGGAGGAATGGACATAGCAGCCGTACAAGCACTAGGGAGAGAGGAGAAACGAGAATTCAGTTGGAAAGAGGGAAGGGAGGCAGGAAGACGGCGCAACAGCAAAGGAGCAAGGAAGGGCGGCAGACACGGCCAGCGCCCGGGGAGACCGAGGGCGGCGCCTCTGCGTCTGGCCCCAGGACCAAGAGCCAGGATGGTGTCTGAGAGGCACAGCTGGGGACGCCAGAGGCACACATGATGGGCAGCTGGGCGCTTTCCCTTTTGGTGGCCATGGAGGCATGTGAGGACCCAGACAAGCCAGGGACAAGGGGGCTGTGCCTATGGACACATTCTTGTCTATACTTTCAGGGGCTTGGAGTTACCCTGAGTTCACTCACAGAGCCTAGGTTAAGGCTCCTTGGTGGGCAGGGAGGGGCGGAAGGTTACAAAACTGATTCAAATACACACACACTCCAGACCTTTCCCAGGCCAAGGAGCGTCACGCCACACAGGGCGGCCCTGGCTGGTAGGAGCCCAAGGCTGGTGGGCCGGGGAGGCAGCACCCCCAGCTCTCACCTCCAGAGCCCCACTTCCTGGTTCTGACTTACAGTTTGTTTATTCACATATTTGTTTGTTCTAAGTATAAACGTGCATCTTTGCCCCGGCTGGTGTGGCTCAGTGGTTGAGCATCGACCCATGTACCAGGAGGTCACCGGTTCGATTCCCAGACAGGACACATGCCCAGGTTGTGGGCCAAATCCCCAGTGGGGGGCAGGCAGGAGGTGGCCAATCGATGTTCTCTCTCATCGATGTTTATATCTCTCTCTCTCCCTCTCCCTTTCCCTCTCTCTAAAAATCAATAAAGAAAAAATTTAAAAAAAAGTTTAAACCTGCATCTGTCTTTGGCAGATGGATCTGGTTTGAGAAAGCAGCCAGAGCCAGGCTGGCTGTAAGGTGGACAGAGCAATCAGGTGGGTGGGAACTCAAGCTCAGGGGCAGCGTGTGGGGTGGACGGGAGGGGGCACACAGACCGGGGAGGAGCTGTGCTTCTGGGGCCGCTGGCTGGCAGAGACGGGAAAGGGTGAGAAGGGCAAGTCACCCGGTGCCCTCTGACCTTCGGACTCTGAGGGTCTGAGTGGGAGGGGGTTTGGCCTTTGCCTTTCAGCCTCCAGGTCCAAACTGGAATGTTCTCCTTCCATCTCCGTGGGGGTTCCCCTGGCTTCCCAAGGCACATGGTCCGGAGGGAGGGGCAGGAAGAGGAGGCAGGGCCAGCAGAGCCTCGGGAAGGATGGCCGAGGTCTGCCCTCCCCCCCCACTGCTCATCTTCCTCTCACTCCCGGCCCCCCACCCCAACACCCACTCTGCAGAGCGTCCCTCAGACCCCTCTACGCCCCCCAAAAACACCAGGTGTGAACGGCTTCGGCTCGGAGCCCGGCCCAGTCCGGCCTGTCTGATTAGCAGAGCTGAAAGAGAAATCATTTTGGGCTGTGGGATTCTGGCTGCGGGAAATCGGATTTCCGATATGTTAGAACTTTCCCACATTGCTGTCAGCTGGGACTTACGCCCTGTACAAACCAAACAAACAAAGCGGAAATTAATTTAAACGATTCCCTTGCAATTCTTGCCCACGGAATGTATTCATTATTAAGAAGGCAATATTCTTCCCTGACTTTTCGGTACGTTTATTTTATTTTTTTCCCCCATTTTCATCTTTCTTTATTTTTGATAACTCATTCCTTTCCGCCCGAGGACACGCACGTTTGGGATTGTTCCCTGAGCGCCTGGCTGCCCGGGCCGCGGCCCAGCCTTCCCTGTGGACTGCGCGTGTTCTCAGGGGCAGCGTCACAGCGTGTCCTCCTGCAGTGAGCCTAATGCAGGGAGACATCAGCTGCTGTGAGAAGTCTCTCCCGTCCCCTGGAAATAAAAGGCTTCCCCAGCGCCGTCCCCTCTTCACCTGTCTCTCTCTTTCCACCGCTGCTCCTTGAACTTGAAAAGAACACGGTTGATCTACGGCACCGTGTCCCCCTCCCCTCGCTCTCTGCCTTCGTCTGGGTTGGGCTGCAGCCCCCTTGAACGGCGCACGAAGGGGTCCTTGAGAATCTGCCAAGCACCTACTGCGTGTCCCTCTGTGCAGGGCACAGAGGAAGCGCCTGCCCCCAGCACCCCCCCGCCCCCTCTCTCTGGCACCCTCCCCTCCCCAGAACCGCCCAGAACCATCCAATAGGTAGAGGAAGCGAGAGAGAGAAATTGCCGTTTCTGCATCAAGGCTCATGCATTTTAATCAGAGGAACCCTCGGGGCCTCGCTCAGAACCCAGCTGCTCTATTTTTAGACATTACTCCAACCACCCTGGGCTCCAGTGTCTCGGGTCTCCACAGACGAGAAGCGCAGTATCAGGGAGGCGGGAGAGGGGAGCTTGGCTGGCAGCGGGCCCCAGCCACGTCACAGGCATCACAGGAGGAACGGAGAGCTCCCTGGAGCCCCAAGGACCAGAGCCGCAGAGGCAGAAGGCACTGGGCCGTCCCTGGTCCCTGGCTCGGCACACCTGCCTGCAGCTGTGTTCCTGGGGCTGGAAGCTCCTGGGGGGAGGGAGCCTGGGACCTTCTGAAGGGAGATGGCCGAGAGCTCTCCCACGGTGGCAGGCCCAGGACACCCGTCTCCACAGTCTGGCACAGGAAAGGCCGTGCAGACAGCTGATGCTTAAGTCTGGCCTGTGGTCCTGTGAGGTCTCACTAGGAAAGCAGCCTGGAAAACGGCCCGGCAGTGAGGGGCCGCGTAGCTGGTACGGTCCTCGTGGGGAGCGCGCCCACGGTGAGCGGCAGTCAGCAAGGACAGGCCCGGAGAGACGGATCCTGCCTGGAGCGGGAGACCTCCCACTCATCAGCTGGGGGTCCTTGTCCTCTGGGCTGTAAAATGGACACCATCCTCCCCCCGTCCCCTGGGTGGCTGTGAGGGTTGAGAGCTGATGCTCGGGATGGGATGCCCAGGACAGCCCCTGAGCAGGTGGGACGGGGTCAGAGGAGGCTGCGGGGCTTTGGGATGAGCAGGGGAGAGCGGCAGGAAGAGCAGGTGGGGGTGGGGGGCGAGACAGCAACCGTGAGGAGCTGGGATGGACCGGAGTGTGAGTGCTGGGGCAGGGTGACTGCCTGGCAGGGGACACAGCCGTCAGATCCCAGAGGACCATGGGAGCCATCACAAGCTGGCCCTCGGGCAGCAGGGACAGAAGAACATCATGATGAGATGGGCGATTTAGAAGCTCCCTGGGGTAGCCGTGTGGCCAGGCAGCAGAGCGAGAGGGAGGCTGGGGCACCGGCCAGTCCTGGGAGTCGGAGGCATGCTGGGGCCTGATGACCAGGGTGCTGGGCAATGGCCACCTGTGCCAGGTGTAAGGGCAACGCCTGGCTTTCTGGCGGGGTGGATGGGTACATGGGGCTTCCTGTCCCTTCCTGCGGGAGCATCAGGCTGGTGGGGAGGGGCTGGCTCCTCGGTGACTTTGAGGAGCTCGTAGGATTCCAAGTGGAGACACACAGAACGCAGTAAGTCACAGGGATCTGGGGCTCAGTCTGGGCCGGGGCGGGGTGTCCACTCCATGCAGAGCCAAGCCTGTCAGGTAGGCAGAGCGGGTGACACGAACTTGCCAAGGCTTGGAGGGCATGGCCGACCGACCTGCCTCACCGGGTGCCCCCACCCCTGGCCCTCTCCCCTTCCATTCACCTCGAAACCCCAAACCACGGCCACGGCCTGCCCAGACCCTAGGCTCCCGCACGAGCTCCCTTGGCCACCACACCACTGTCCTCACTGAGCGGCCTTTCCGCCAGTTTCCAGCCCCTGTGGCGGTGTCATCGCCGAGCCAGCTGGGGATTAACTGCACACTATTTCACAAGGCAGTGTATCAAATCCGTCCCCTCTACCCACTAATCAAAAAAGCAATCCCCTTTGTCTGTAGCAGTCTGTGTTGTACAAACTCCTGGTGTTTTCTGATCAGGCCCCGGGGTCCCCTGGGGCTCCCTGGGTTGAGCTTTTCATCTGGGGGCCATGATATGGTTGGGGGCGAGTCACATCCAGGGGCTGCTGGATATGGCTCTGTGTGTGCGCGTGCACATGTGTGCATGTATGTGCGTGCATGTGTGCGTGCGCGCACGCGTGCACGTGTGTACACACGTGTATGTGAGTGTGCACACGTGTGTGAGTGTGTGCACACGTGTGTGTGTGTGTGTGTGTCTGCACACGTGTGTGGAGGTGGGTTCAGGAAAGCCGTGAGTCCTGCTTGTGTGTGTACACAGATATACAACGGGAAAGCAGCTATTTACAGGAGGACCGGGAGAGCGCCACCCTGCGGACGGACGAAGGCAGAGCTCAAACTCCCTCCATCTGGGGACTGAAGGCCCGCAGCTCCCCTTCCCTTGACGGCCGGCCGAGCAAGGCAGTTCTTAAATGCTCACAATGGCTTTTATGACACCACAGGGCTATTTCTTCTTCTTAAATAAGAGGAAAGATAGAATTACAGGGGAACCAGTAGCCAACATGGGCTCCGTTCAGTTCACAGTCGACACTTCCATAAACACAGGGATGTCTCTGAAGGGGGCACCAGCCACACATCTCCACAAATTTCTCCCCCACAGACTCCACTGCCCAGGAGTCCCCCCTGTGCCAGAGGGTCCGTCAGGGCCCGACAGCCGATGGCCTCAGTGGACCAAAGAAGGGCGCGCCTCAGGATGGCTTTATTGCTGGGATGTGGGGACGGGGCCCTGCTTTCTTCCAGTCTCAATGGCTTCACGTGACGCGGCTGATTCCCCATTCTCCTTCTCTCCATCTCTCTCTCTCCCTCCACCCCCCCTCCTCTTCTATTGCAGGTACAAGCTCAGCCTTCCGTCCCCTCCACGCTGGGCTCTGGCTCCAGGAAACAGCTGACTGGCCGTCCCCAGGCAGACCTGTGCTTCTCACACACGCTGTCCTCGCACGGTCCCACCACCCACGCAGCCCCCCAGCCCAGGGCCACCCCAGGGCCTCCCTCCTGCAGGAAGCCTCTCCCAACCAGCCAGCGGAAGGGGTCCCTCGAAATGACCCATCGGGGTCACGGGCAGCCACGGGGATGTGGGTTCTGTCTCAGGTTCATACAAAGCGTTGGCCCACTTTCCAGAAAGGGCCAGAGAGGAGGGACTTCCATGAGTCACCTGACCTCTGCTGCAACTGCCCGAGTGGGCCTTTGCCGGGCACAGGCAGCCTTAGGGACAGGGCTGAACGGCTTGGCCGTGTCTCAGCAAAACTCCCTTCATGCCCTGGCCTGTCTGGCTCTGCGGTTAGAGCATCGGCCCTCGGACCAAAGAGTCACAGGTTCGATTCCGGTCAAGGGCACGTACCTCGGTTGCGGTTCGGTCCCCAGCCCTGGTTGGGGTTGTGCAGGAGGACCAACTGATGTGCCTCTCTCACATCGATGTTTCTCTCTCTCTCTCCCTCCCTCCCTCCCACTCTATCTGAAGATAAATGGAAGAATATCCTCGGGTGAGGATTTAAAAAAAACACTTCATTCATGGACATTGTAGCGTGAATTTAGCATACTTTTCACTTGTCATGAATATTATTCTTCCTACGACCCCCCCCCCCAACCATTAAAAAGAATATGAAAACCATTCTCGGCTCACAGGCTGCGGAGGGGCAGGCGGGCGCAGCCTGGTCCCTGGACCGTGGTGGCCGACCCCTGACCATCGCCCAGAACAGTGAGAACAGCATGATCCTGTGTGAAAGTCCCTGCGCAATGTCCACGTAGCAGGTGCCCAGTGAGCTCTGCGCGGCTCCCACAGGGTGCGGGTCCCAAAGCAGGAGGAGGAGCAGTGGCAGCCACGCACACGGAGCAGCGACAGCCACGCACACGGAGCATGCCGGGCACGCACACGGAGCAGCGACAGCCACGCACACACAGCGACAGCCACGCACACAGAGCATGCCGGGCACGCACACGGAGCAGCGACAGCCACGCACACGGAGCAGAGACAGCCACGCACACACAGCGACAGCCAAGCACACGGAGCAGAGACAGCCACGCACACGCAGTGACAGCCACGCACACGGAGCATGCCGGCGCACGAGCGCGGTGAGTGTCGAACACGTCCCGTCTCCCCGCGTCTCGTCTCCCCGCGTCCCGTCTCCCCGCGTCCTGTCTCCCTAAGTGCCGAGTGAAGTCAGCCAGCGCTCGGCACGGTGCTCGGACCGGACTTCTGGGCCGGTAACCACCCCAGGGGAGCACGGCTTCGTCTGCCGGACGGGCCACTTTGCTTCACGAGTAAGCAGAACCGGAGCCCGAGGGCCAGGCAGCTGGAAGCAGCAGGGCAGAGCGGGGGGCCTGCAGGTAGCCTGGCCCTGCCCCCTGAGGGGCAGAACCCCCATGGCCTTGACCCTGCGGAGTCTCCCCTGGGACAGCTTTCACTCTGTTGTCTGGGGCCACCTCCCACGGCAGCCGGCAGCCCCCCAAGTCAAGGCTCGCCGTGGACCTCCGCATCTGGCCAAGTGCGAGCCCAGCGTCTTACTCCACGGATTTCCGAGTTCGGGAACGAACGTCCCCAGTATTGCTGGACAGGCCGAGAGGTGACATCCAACATGGAAGCCACGAGCCACGTGTGCTGCTCAAGTGCAGACTCAGTGGCACGAAGTAAAACAGAAACGTTGTCTCCTCGGCCGCACCGGCCCCATTCCAGTGCTCAGTGGCCACAGGTCGTGGCTCCGTGCGGGGTGGCAGGGGACATCCCGTCACCACCGGACATTCTACGACGCGGAGGGGGACAAGAGGGGAGAGGGGGTTCAGTTCAGAGCTGTCTGGCTGAGACCCTGGAAGCCTGAGACCCCAGAGGCTGAGATTTAAGGGAGCCAGAGTTAGGGGGAGACGGCTTGTGGAGGCTGGGTCTTCGGGAGGGCCTGCCCTTTGGGGAGTTGGATGTTCAAAGGTTGGTTTGAATCAGTGAGTGTCCTCCTGGGGCCCCTGTGCCCCGGACTGAAAAGCTCACGCCCCAGCGGCCCCGTCTCCCCAAAGCCTCCTCTAACGCAAGGATGACACTGCTGCGGACTCAGACCAGGGTGTTTACCCCTGATCTCCATCCGTAATCCTCTCTGTGAAGGTGTTACTGCTACCTCCTCCGTGCACAGCCACAGCCGGGGGCTGAGAGCGCACGAGGCTTGCGGGGTGTCCCCCGGCGGCCTGGCCCCCGGCCCTGCACTGCCCTCTCCTCTCCGCCGCCGCGAGGTGACTGTCCGCACAAAGGCAACCGTGTGAACGCAGATTTCCACGTGCCCGGCTTAGCGCGCACACTGAAATCTGATGTGCACAGGACAAAGATGAATAGTTTAAAAGATGTGTTCTGGTAGAAAGGTGACGGAAGAAATCGAGATAACAGAGAGAAAGAACAAAATCCGCCGGGAAAATAGTGGCTCAAGCTGCAAAGTGGTGAAGGGATGGCGGCCATTTATTCAGAACGGTCCAGGCGGGTCAGACGGAGCGATGGCCACGCCCTTCAGCAAGCGGACTTCCCGCAGACAAGCGTGGGCGCAGTCTGCTCTGCGTGGGCCCGAGGGCCTGTCCCCCACGAGCCCCCGGTCTCCCCAGTGGGAGAGAGGTAAGCCAACACGCCAAACAGATCCAAACAGCCCTGATGCTAAGCCCAAGGGGCCCCAGGAGGGATGTGATGGAACCCCCAAAAGGGAAAAGTCCCCCTTTTCATGTTGAAGGTTGGCAGAGTCACCTAAGAGGAAGTGACATCTGATGAGTCCAGAGGGGTGAGGCGTTGGCCAGGTGGAGAGACCAGGCCGGTGGACAAGGGTGTCTCAGGCAGAGGGAACGTCTGCGCGAGGCTGGCAGCCCCTGCCCGGCTTTCCCATCCAAATCCTCCGTGCGGGACAACACGGGGTGGCCGAGTCCGTGAACCCACAGAGGTTCTGCAGGACCTCCCACGGGACCCCGGATGAGCAGCCAGCAGACGGCCGTGCGTTTGAAGCAAAGGCCCTGCGGTTTTCCTGGCTCTGCCCTTCCTCCCTGGTCCAGACTGCACACGGAGGCGGACCCCTGGGAGCAGCGGGGAGCTGGGAGAGTGCCAGCACCAGACCCCGCAGCACCCCTGCCTTCTTCCTGTCATTACTCTGTGTTGCTCCCGCTCCGGCTGGGCCGTCTTTAGGTGTCAGGGAGCGAGAGCCATCATTCCAGCGCAACCCAACACGCGAGCGTCTCTCTGCCAGATCTGAGACAACAGCGCCAGGGTGGGACTCTCGGTGGGGCGGGGAGGGACCTGAGCGGGCAGAGCGGCAGGGCTCCCGGCGGGGGTTCAGCACGGTTCCCTGGATGCCAGTTTTCACATCCTCATGAGAAGCAGGTGCTCTTCAAAGAGCAGGTGGAGGTGAGAACCTTCCACACCCGCAGCTGCTGCTGCACGGGGCAGAAGGAGGTCCAAGCAGCCCCGCCGCTCCCCAGGCACCCAGGAAGCCGTAACAGATCCTGCAAGGTGCTGGGACGATCTCCCGTGAGGACACGGGGGGGATGGCGTGGACTTGTCTCTCACCTCTCGTCTCTACTCTGCCTCCATCCTGCATGGAGGCATCCCCGGGGAAGACCGAGGCGAACAGGCCAGCAGTCTGCCCGGGGTCCATGGCCAGGAAGAGGCAGCGAGGACTCCAAGCCCCCTTGTCTGGCCCAAAGCCCTGGCTCCTTCTTCCCCCGCACGCCCCCTGGCAGCCTCACTCCGGCGTCCACACGGTGGCTGAGGGCTTGTCCTTGTCAAAGACGGGGTGGGGGGGCCTGGGCTGCTCCCGGGACTGTCCTCACTGCAGGGTCTGGTTCACATGACTCTAGGATTAGACCAAACGATTTGATTCACATGCTGTCGGCAAAAGCACTGGCCACAGAACTCGTTAAATAGTGAATCGCTTTAAAATTAGTTTGAGCTAAATGGATTATAGTCTGATCCGGCCTCGGGGGCTGGGTGACAGGGGAGATCTGGAATATTAGATCATCATTGACCGGGTGTCCAGGCCGCCTCTCTCCTAAGACAAACGGAGGGCATCTCCCAGAGCAGCGAGGCCCTGCCACACGGCGGCACCGTAGCCAGACGGTAAGGGAGCCGGCCGGGGCCCCCAACGCCAGGCCTGTGGGCCATGCGGGCAGATGCCAGCCCGGGCCAGGCTCAGGCTGCCCCAGGGGGACCAGACCCTGCCCTGGAAACAGCCCCTGAGCACTGCGTTTTCTAGGGAAACTCCCCCAGGCAGGGGTGGGCAGGCGCCCCAAAGAGTCCTTCTCAGGGCCTCCGGGAGCTCTTCCTCCCTGGGAGACTGGCCACCGCCGGGCCTGACATCCTGGTGGCCTGATCTTCTGTGCCCCCGAATCGGCCTTCTGGCCAAGTAATCGAGTGTCCCCTGTGCTCAGTGCTTTGGTTCCTCTCTACAATCCTGGGAGGGGTCTGAGCCCCTCTCTGCAGATGTGGGAGCTGGGGCTCCCAGGTGTCAAAACCTTGCCCAAGGTCACACTGTGGAGCTGGGGTCCGGATGGAAGGGGTCCCCGGGATCAGGTGCCCGGCGGGCGGCAGAGATGGGGTCCTCAGAGTTGGAGGACTTGAGGGGCAGAGAGAGACCGATGGAGGGCAGCAAACTTCACAAGGTTGGCAACTCTCCACCCCTCTGGGGCAAGCACTGTGCCAGGAGGGCGTCAGGAGACCAGGGCAGCGCCTGGCAGCTCAGGACACGTGTGCACCCTCCCTTCAGCCCTGCCGAAAGGACTGCTGGGCACCCCGCCCTGGGGACAGGGAGCCCTGGGCACTGACATCAGCGGGAGCTCAGAGGAGGGGGCGCCCGGGGTGGGGCAGCTCCTTGGGCAGCAGAGGGGGCCAAGGAGACCGTCCGGGTGGGGGCTGCTGGGCAGGAGGGCAGACGGGCTCTAGCCTGGGGGAAGGAAGGGGAGGAGGAGGCGCCGCCCTCTCCCAAGGCCCCTGGGTCTGGGTGAGGAGAGAGGACCTGGAGAAATGTGGGGGGACCAAGGAGAGAGACTCAGTTCTCACCCTGGGGCTCCCCCCTCTTCACAGCATGGGCTGGAAGGGACCTAGACAGAAACGGTGGTCAGGGGACAGAGGGAGCTCCGAGAGGCCCCTCACGGCCGCCCCTTCCAGGGCCCCCTCACCTGGGCCGCCTTCCCAAGGGAGAGGCCGGCCCGAGAAGCTCGGCGAACAAAGCGGCTGCAGCCTGACCGCGCCGTGAGTGAGGAGGGCCATAAAAATCAAATGAATTTTTAGATAAAAAGGCATAAAAATCATGTTTAAGGATATAAATAAAATCCCTGGAGCTTCGGCTTGATTGTTTTTTGGGGATCCAGGATTAATAAATTAGTGGGCATAAAATGGAATGGAAGCTAAAAATGGATAATAAGGTAAATTTAGATTTAGAGAGGGAGCCGCTCCAAGCGGTGAACCTCCCAGCCCAGAACAGGGGCAGGAGGGAGGGGCCGGGTTCACGCTCACTCCCTGGGCTGTTGCCATAGTGACCAAGGGGTGGAGCTTCGAACTGGGGGTCCAGTCCAGGTGCTTTCCCACCCTTGGGCCCCTCAGCCAGGTCTGCGTGGGCTGCTCCTCCCCTCCCCTCCCCAGGACATGCCAGGCTGCCTTGGGGAACCGGGCCACCTGGGTCACAACCGTGCATCCGAATTCTCTCCTGGCACCTGGTCCCACACAGGCCCTGACCAGGGGTGTGCCAGGCAGCTCAGCACCCCTTCGCCCGCCTTATATGTGTGTACCACCCACCTCAGCTTCTTGCTCCTTCAGCCCAATCTGGGCTTGTGTACATCTCAAAAACTTCCTGAAAGTCCTGGGCATAAATAATAAATAAATACAGTGAAACTGACTTCCTCTCCTCAAAGTGTATTTGCTGAGACCTGTCTCTTGGAGCCTTGCCAAGTGGCTGGAACTGATCTTGAAGCTGTTCATACCTATCAGGGACCCCGCCCCCTCCCTTCTCCTCAGGGCCAGTTCCGAGCCCTCCACAGCCCCCCAGTTCCTGGGGAGGAAGATGCACCCCCACAGTCTCTCTCAGTCTGGCGGCACCTCCGCCCAGGACATCGTAACAGGGCTTTGCACATCTCAGCTGAAGGGTGAATAATGGAGAGACTGGGTCTCTGGGGGGGGGGGGGGAGGGCAAGGGCCATGTCCTTTGGTGCCAGGAGTCTTTGTCCATTCCAGACAGTGGGCCCTTGTCCCTCCTCTGTGCCGGGTCCCCTGTTCCCAGAAGGAGCAGGGCCTGGGGCCGGCTTCCACAGCCCCGAGGCCATTCTGATGGCGTGAGGGCAAGTGCTGCCCAGAGCCAGCCCGCTCTGCTGGGTGCGTGGGGCTGGGAGTGCCGCCTTCCTGGCTGTCGTCACGGGTCCACTCCGGAGCCGGCGGGACCCAGCTCCCAGCACCGCCCCCTGGGACCCGGTGACACCGTCCAGGGACCCAGGGCACTCGTCAACACACAGCTGCGTGCGGCAAGGGAGCCCGGGAAAGGAACTGTTGCTCAGAGCAGGCCATGGGGTTTGTTTATTAAGACGGCGGAGGGAACGCGGGACCGTCTGCGGCTGTGTTAATGCGAAGCTGGGCTCCCTGCCAAGACATTAAGTGGAATCGAATTCCTGAAACCAGCTTTAATCAGCAGATTTTTAAGGTTAGAATTACTCTCTCCTCTCGAAGCCTTGCCAAGGTTAATTCGGGCCCGGGCATGCAGAATTAATGGGCTGGACAGAGGGAGCTGGCCTTTCCCGATTTTTTCCCTTAAGTTCACGAATACATCCCCGCAAGAGACAGGGTGGCAGAGCAGAGCCCGCCTGTGACGGCAGCGTCCTGGTGTCGGGCACCAACCTGGGGCCAGCATCAGGAACACACACACACACGGGATCACGCCCAGGGGCTGGCTCGGGCCCGAGACAGATGCCAGGGTGGGCAGCGAGTCTGGGTGCCTTGGGAGCCTTGGGGACGCACCCAGCAGGGGCTGCTCAGCTCCCCCCCCACCCCAGAAATGAACAAATGGGCTGAGAACAGCTGCAGATGTCCTCTCCTAGCGCCCACGGCCCTGGCGGCACTGAGGAGGGGGACGGACCCCAGCTAAGTCCCTGAGCCTCCCTGAGCCTGAGGTCACTCATCCGCAGAATGGAAAAAGCAGTCATGCTGATGATAATGAGAGCGAGGCGTACACAGGGACTGCTCACAGGGAGGGATCTGTGGTTCAGCAGAAAGATGGGCTGGCAGGCAGAGGGCTGTGCGACCTTGGCCGAGAGGCCTCCCTTCCTTTGCATAAGGGGCTATGAAGAACTAACTCTGGCCCTCATGGGAAGAGCAAGGGGAAAGGACTGTCCCCAAGGAGCCCTGTGCCCTCAGGCCCAGCCTGGGGGAGCGTTCTGCCCAGCACTGCTGACCGGGCCTGGGCACCTCGGGAGGAGAGTCGAGTGGGGTCAGGGGCCCCTTCCCACCTGCTCACCCTGATCTGATCCTTGACCTTCCAGGCCAGACCTGGGTGCGGAACGGGCCTGCACCTCCTCAAGCACGACTGCCTGAGGGGGGACTTGGTCCCCGAGTCTCGGCGCCCCTGTGAGGAGAAGGCAGGTAGGGGTGGCCCCTGTCTTGCAGGTTTGCTGGATTAAATGACAACATGTTTTCAGTGACGGACACGTAGGAGGTCTTCAGTCAACACAGGCTTCCTCGGTTTCCCCAGATACACTGCCCTCCTGGGATCTGAGGCTGATACTCCACTGGGACACGATGTCACCTGCCCCAACCCCGTGAATACAACGCTACCCCTCAACTGCCCCCAGAGAGACAGCTTGGGACAGCTGCCAGGCCCAGACTCCTGCCCAGCTGTGTGTGTATGGGGGGAGGGTTGCAGGGGGTGTCATGCCCCTGTCCTTTCTCTCCAGCTTTCTCAAGCAGCCAGGGCTTCTTTTAAAATCAGCAGCAATGCCGGGGACCTGAGAACTCTGCCGACATGCACACGGAAGGGAAGGAGGAGTCAGAAATCCCTCCGGGGCCACCAGCTACAAGCTCCTCCCCACCAAGAGAGCCAGGGACCCTCCTCTGGGAAAACGAGTCAGACCTCGGCCATTCCAGCTTTCCCAGGACCAACCGGACTGAACCACCCCATCCCAGGGGCCACACTGGACGCCTGTCCTGGCCCTGGCCTGGCTGTGGGGGGCAAGGACCAGGCAGCAGCTCCTAGGGGACAGGGATCCCCCGCCCGCCTCTCTGCCCCCCTCTCTGGAGCGGGGGTCTTCCATCACCACAGCCAACACCCCTCTTCTGCCGGAAAGTCAGAAGACTGCCTTCTACTCCAGAGAGGGGGAGGCCAGCACGACCAGCCTGCTGGGCAGACCGCACCCGGCACGTCTGAGGCCCCCACGTGCCACCTGCCACACACAGGGGGGGTGGGGGGCAGCACAGGGACAGCAGGCCCCCGAGGCACAGCTCTGAAGTGCAGCCCACAGGACCCCCCTCTCACCACCACACCCCAGCGCCTGCAGCTCCCGTCCTGCGTCTCCCTCCACTCCACCCGCGGAGACGCCCGCCCTCTCCACCCTGCCCCCCAGGCCCCCCACTCCTCAGTGAGGACGGCGATTTGAAGGCCAGAATCTGCTCCCACCCCCCACACACTGTCATCCCTGGCCCCGGGATGAAGGGCAACCCCCTACCCCGTGGTCTGGCCCCTCCTCACTCTCTGTTCCCCGACGACACACCCCACTGAGCCACCCACAGGAAGGCTGTTCAACAACCCCTTCTGAACTTGATAGAGAAACTGTAGCCCGTCCTTCAAAAGGTCAGACACAGAATCAACACAGGACACAGCAACTCCCAGAGAGTTAACAGCAGGTGCTCCGACACGCACACGCACACGCACACGCGTGTTCACGGCGGCTTTCGTCAAGGCGGGACAGCCCCGCGGAGGAACACTGTTCCGCCATGGAAAGGAATGGCGTGCTCGCGGACACGGGTGAACCTTGAGAACGTCACGCTCGGTGAGAGAAGCCGGACCCGAAGGTCACAGTGTAGGACTCCTTTCATATAGACGCCCAGAGCGGGCACGTCCGTCGTCACACAGCGGGAGACCAGGCGCTGGAGGAGCACCCGGGGGAGGGACCGCTCGATGGCACAGGGTCCCCTTGGTGGGGTGACATGTTTTGGAACTAGAGGTGACGGCTACACAGCCTTGTGAATGTACTAGGGACCTCTGAATTGTTCTCTTGAAAATGGTTAACTTCATGTTTTATGAACCTCAACTCAACTAAAAAAACTCACAAAACTGTGGCTCAAGAACAGACAAGGGACGGGACCCCCCCGCACCCAGTCCCTGGAGAAGCTGCCTCAGTTCCAGGGACTCGTGGGGACAGCGAGAGACAGGCCGTCTGGCGTCCAGCTGCTGGCTGAGCACCTGTGACTCGCTGAGCCTCGAGGTGCCAGGGCTGGTGGGGAGCAAGGACGCCAACCCTGCCCCCGGGGCTCCTATCTCGGGGACGGGCTGGCCTGTCCTGGCTGGGTTCCCTGCCTAGCAAGCCCACTGCCCAAATCCCAGCCCCGACCGGGAGCGTTCCTACCTCTCAGCATCCGCTTTCTGTTCCGTTTCAAGGGGTCCCTTCTTTTCAGGGAGACCTGTCCGATCCCATGCGCATGGGCCTGACCTTGAACTCCCCTCTGTTGATACCCCTGCCCCCGCGGGGTCTGCACCAGGCCTGGCACAGAGGTCTGCTGCTGGGACCCAGCTGGGAGGGAACCAGGACTGCCCAGGGAAGGGGGCTGATGGGCTGTCTGGGTGGGCTGGCGGGGGCACAGGCTCTGTCCACACTCAACTGTCCACCCCAGGCCGCGCCAGGAGCCTGCGTGGAGGCAGAAGGAAGGAGTGGAGACCTCCCTCGCCACTGCAAAGCTCAAGGGGGTTTGGCTTCATTTTCCTGTATGCCTCCCCAGTCCCGGCACGGAATGTTCTGGAAGAGCTCGCGGGCCAAGGACCAAAGGAGGGACAGTCACCCGGGAGAGTCGGAGCCTGAGCCTCCAGCAGGGACAGCGGATCGGTCTCGGCATCCCGAGGGTCATGGCTCCGAGTCGGGACCCTCCTGGGTCAGTGCCGGTTGGTGAGGGCAGCCAGCTGGTGTCCGTGGGGAAGGAGGTCCCCGGCGGGCACCCACCCAGGCTGCCGCAGCTGCTCAGGACCTGTCGGTTCTGAGAGGTACAATCTGGGTGAGAGCGGAAGGTAAACGACATGGACCTGGAATAGGGGCAGGGAGGGACGACGGGGGCTGGCTGGGTACGCGGCAGGGACAGGCGGCAGGGGCGGGCTCCCTAAACCAGGAGCCCAAGGAGCGTGTGTGTGTGCGTGTGTGTGCATGCGTGCGTGTGTGTGTGCGTGTGTGTGTGTGCGTGTGTGTGTGTGCGTGTGTGTGTGTGTGTGTGTGTGTGTCTTGGGGGTGGGTCTCGGGCTCAGCAGCCTGATCTGAAGTCCAGCAGCCGACCCTAATCCATTAAATCCGGGCCCGCCTGGGCCTCTAATTACGCCTGCTTCTCCCCAGCGAGCACGCGCCTTCACCAGCTTCCCCGGGGAAATGACAGATTGCCCTGCAGCCTCCAGGAGCCGGGCTCCCTGGGGGTGGCGGCGGCGGGCTGCATCCCTAATGGGGAGAGGCAGGCACCCCCACATGGAGCTGCTCTCTCTGGGCCCCAGGAAAGCGGCTCGACTTCCCGGCCCTGCGTTTTCTCCGCCTCGCGACAGACCTGCAGATCCGGGAGCAGAGAAGGCACTATTCTGACGTGTGCAATGACACGCAAGCTGCATGCGGTACAGACCTCCTGGGTGTACACAGCGGGAAAGAAACAGGTTTCCTGTCGCCTGCAACTACGTGGCAGCGTTAAAATATGAGCCGTCGGAATCCAATACGCTGCTAACCTGCGCCAGGCGGAGGGCGGGCAGCCCCGGGCACCTGGGTCATCCAATCCCACCTGTCCAGCTCCGCGTCTGTGCTGCCCACGGCTCTCCCTCCCTCCCCGAGGTGGGCAGAGGCCCGGCCCTGCTTCCCTCCTGCCGCTGGAACCCAAACCTCTGTGCCGCCCACTTGCCAGTTCCGCTCGGCCACCTGGGCCGTGTCCCGAGACACCAGGTTCCGTTCCAGCACGTGGCCCTTCCTCCAGGACACGGAGGCTCAAGAACGTTCCTGGCCCACCGGAGCATCGGATCTCACGCCTTCCTGCCTGTCGGCCCAGAGAGGGGGGCACTTGCAGCAGGAATCACTTACAGAATCCGCACGGGGGAGCCCCCACCCCCACGCCTGCTGCCCGGGAGAGCAGCCTGCCGGTCCTGTGGCCTCCTGCTCACCCCAGAATTTGCCTAGGGGAGGAGAGGGGGCAGTGAAACAGGCCTGGGTGTGGCCCCCAGACCCTGGGCTCTGCGAACACCAGGGCTGGTCCCACAGGTGGGGAGGACAGGTGGGGACTCCGTGACCCGGTGACTGGTGTGACTTCACTGAGGGCTCTGGGCTCAGAGCGGACCGGGAGTGAACCTGGTTCGAGGCACCTTGGCCCTGGGCGAACAGTGTGCCCCTCCGGGCCCAAGCGTCTCCGCTGAGGAAGAGGCGGAAAGATGGCTTCTCCTTCCTGGGCTGTGAGCCCTGGCCTGGGTCAGGGCGCAGTCCCTCAGCCCCAGCACTGGGGGCGGCATCAGCAGGAGCCTGTCCCAGGAGGCGGAGACGAGGGGTCCCCGCACCCCCAGCGCTGCTGCATTCAGGGCGGGGTGCCCTCCCCCATGAGAAGCTGCTCACCAAGGTTTGGCTCCACCACTCAGGAGGGCGGAGAACATGCTCCGAGCTGTGTGACCTGTGCGTCACCTCGTCCCGAGGCACGGCCACCTGGGCCCCTCACCCTGGTCGGCCTCTGCCCTGCCCTCCCAGCCCCTCCCGTGAGCGGGATTCCCCGGGCCCACGGGAACCGAGCCCCAGACAGACTCTCCCCCTCTCTGGGCCTCCGCGTGTAGCCTCTGTGATCAAATATTGCTATATTTACCTAAGGATCTGTGAGGAAGCAATTTCTGAGATGATGAATATTTAATGAAATATTTAAATATTTAATAGGAACTTTTCTCCAACCTGGCTTAATAATCCATGTCATCGGGAGAGGGAAAGGGGGTCGTGTGTTAACATCCTCACTTGCTCTGGTTCTCTCCGTGTCGGCCGGGCCTTTTCTTTTTCATTTTTTTTTCCCGTGGCAGTTTTAATTATACTCAATATTCTGAGAAATTCTTTTCTCATTAAAACTTAACTCTTGCCGACAGCAAGGTGATCAGGGGGGTGGAGGCGCGCGGAGTAGGAAAACGTCTACAGCTAACTGGGACTGCTGTCCACTCACCAGCCCGACTCCACGCCCAGGCGTGGGAAAGCCAGCCCTGAGTGTCCATACCCCACAGAGTCCAGGTCTCTGCACACCCAGCGGCCAGGAGTTCCATCTGTGACTCCGTCTTGACTCCTGAGTGTCTGCTCACACCCAGGCCCAGTCCTCACCCCAGCAGGTGACACCTCCCTGCCGACTATTTGTAGCAGCAGCCAATCGCGATGTCCATCCCTTAGGGGTGACCTTCCTGCAGACCTTCCTGGACGACTTGGAAAATTCAAACCCCGTGCTAGACTCTCCCACGGGGAGGGCAGGGGTGATGGAAGGGGGGACTCCGGCTGAAGGCCAAGTCCTTGCCCTGTCTCGAGTGTCCTGCCTTCTCCTGGCTTCTCTGGCATCAGGCAGCCTTGTGCCTCCCAGTCCAGGGGTCAAATAAATCCTTCCACCCTGGGAGGGGTCTTGGGACAACCCTGCTCACCCCTGGCGGAGCCTCTCCTGGTCCAGGGTTACCTCGGTGCTTTTGCTCTGGCTGGGCAGAGGTTATGCTCCAAAGGTGCCGGGGCAAAGGTTATCCTGGGCGGGCGCCTGCACACAGCCCGGGCCACATGGCAGAGGGAAGGGGTGACAGGTGACGAGCTGACACTGCAGGATGGCGATTCTTACTCAGTTACTCAGCAGAGCACTGGAAGGGACTAGCAGGGGTGACAGCTTTAGTCTCACTGACCACCAGCGGGGTCTTCCGCGTGAGGGACTCGGCTTCTCCCTGCCCACTCCCGCCCCCACAGCGGGAAAGAAACAGGTTTCCTCTCGCCGTGTTTCTCCAGGGGCCCGGCCAGACCGAGGACGATGCTCTGGTCCTTGCACCCAGGCAGGCTGAGGGCGGCAGACGCGGCCTCCTTCTCTGGCCCGTGCAGCCAGGGCCCGTGCAGAGGCTGCCTCGAGACCCCGCGCAGGACGTCAGGTGGTCCAAACGGATGGAAAAGGGCAGAGGCACCTGAGGGGCAGGGGTGGTGTGCGTGTGCCCACTCCTGCCTCGAACCCCCCTTCTCCCTTCTTCCCCAGCGATCACATCTGCAAACCCACATGGGCACGGGCTGTCCAGAAAGCCCCACTGCCGCCCCAGGACTCCGATCCCGACACCAGCCTCGGTGCCCTGCCACGATCTCTGTGCTCGCCCACCCCAGCCATCCCTCCGGCCCCCTCGGTGCGGCTGGAAGGCAGGGCCACCTTCCCAGAGCCTGCGCAGGGCCACAGGCCAAGCAGGAGCTCGATACAGCACGGCACTGAGGGCGTCCAGGTCCTGATGCCCAGCAGACGGGGGCCTGGATGCCCCTGGCTGGGCACTTCTGCTGCCCTCTGGCCCGGCCACCATTGCCAGGATGCTTACAAGGCCACTCTGACTCGGCATCCGAGAATTCAACAGTGTTTGCCAAGGCCTGCCACGTGCCGGGCCCTTTGCTGGGTGTGAGGACGCACGGGGCCCAGAGCAGCCCGGGCGGTCCCTGCCTCCTGAGGCCCACACCCCACAGAGCGGGAGCAGGCGTGAGGCCATCACACACGCCTCTGTGACTGGCTTATGCGAGGCCGCCGTGCTCTGTGGGGCTGTCACTGGGCTTTGACCTGGGCGGGGAAGCAGGACACTTGGGCTGGGGGCTGACGGCCTCTCAGTGCCAAGGAGGCCAGAGTCAGGGAGAGCATCCCCAGGGGGGCGGGGACCACCGGCGGGAAGAGGTGCATGAAGACCAGGGACTGAAAGGACAACGGACACCTGGGGCCAGAAGGTCAACAGAGAACACGGAGCCTGGGAAGGCGGGGGAGGTGGGGGGCCCTCCATGCCTCTGTGAGGAGGCCCTTCTGCTCCGCAAGCCCCCCCCCAGGAATGTGGCTGCTGCCCACCCCCCAGGCCTCTCTGGGGCTGGCATCCCCCTCCCTGCCACTCTGGCCTCCTGACAATGGCTCCCCTCCATGCCCTGCTCCTTCCTGGCTCAGCACCCCCATGCCCTTCTCTCCTTCTGGAACAGGCTCTTGGCCTCCCTGCCCCCTGCTCACAGAGTCGGCCCTGGCCTTCCCCAGAGCTCAGCCCATGTGGTCCTTCCTCAAGAAAGTCTCCTGCTCCCTGAAGAGGCCAGGCTCCCGGCGACCACCCCCTCCCAGGCCTGTGCTCTCCACGCCCTCGCCCCCGCGGGGTGTACAGCACCCTGCCCTCTGCTCTCCACCAGGACACCAGCTACGAGAGGAGCGGGGGCCACGTGCCTCTCCTGCACACCTCCACACACCCGCGCCGTGCAGGTGCACAGCAGCGACTCAGCAAGTACCTGCGGAACGGGTCACAGCCGCCACCTCACCCACTGTGCACGGCCGCCTCTCACCCTCGGGGGTGGAGGCCGGAGAGGCTGAGAACCTCGGTCACGCAGCCTGTGAGTCCTGGAGGCGGGACTGACCCCAGACCTTCCTCTCTCCCGGTGCTCTGCTCCAGGTCCAGTCACTCTGGCGTCTGCTTCCGTCTGGGAGCCCGGCCTCCAAGTCCCGGAGCACAGCCCCCCGCTGGGCCACTGGTACGCACGCCTGCACCCCCTCCCGCTCTGTGGGCTCGTCCGCGCATATCCCTGTATTAAAACGGGGACTGCTTTCCTCTCAGGCCGTCCTGCCTTTGGGGAAGCTGTCCCCAGGCTGCCCCCAGCGACAGCCCTCGGAAGCAGGAGCACACTCCCTGCTTGCAATTCAGGCCGTGACATCGATCTGTCAACACGCTTGCCTCCTGTATCTGCCATCTCTTATTTATAATCCCGCTCAGATTAATGAATGACAGTGGTTCTCATCACAGGAAATCTGATTAATCAATTTAAGTGCTTAATCACCACAGCCTCGTTGAGCGCCGAACATAAGGGATCTCGTCTTGATGTGGATGGATTCCAGAGAGAAATGGAGAAATCAAACCGTCAGCACTTCTCCGTGGAAGCACGCAGGATGGGGCAGCGCCGGGGGAGCCACAGGTGGGGGCCCTGGACAGAGGCCTGCTGGCTGGCACGGGCCCGGGCAGCCCTCTGAAACTTCCAGAGCCCCGTGTGGTCTGGGAGCAGGGAGAGGCAGGCAGGACAGCCGCCATGCTGAGCCACGGGAGCCTGCCACACTGCGGCACCTGGGGGCTCCCCGCCCACCTGAGAGCCAGGCAAGGGCACAGAGCTGCCTTGACCGCTGGCTCTTGGCCAAGCTCGTCCCCTCTCAGGCCTCATTCCAAGGTGCTGGCTCCACCTGCCAAGCCAGGAGCTCAGGACCCCAGCTCCCAGGAGGTGACTCTGATACCATCCTTCCCTTTACCAAGCTCCCAGGGCTCCAGGCCCGCAGCCCGCCCCACGTGCGGGAGTAGCCTGTGCCTCGCCGACCTCCTGGAGACAGGCCTTCCTGGGGCTGCTCACCCTCAGGGCGGCCGGCAGGGGGCAGGGCGCCCAGCTGGCAGTTCCTGCAGCACCGAAGCTTTGCCTCTCTCACACCCACGCGGTGTGGGCGCCCACTGGAGTTTTTCAAGGGGACTCAAGGGCGCATGCCCCTAGGGGAGCAGATCAGGGCGCTGGGCGTGGGGAGCAGTCTGAACAAACACATTCAGTATTACACCGTGTTTCATTTTGGAAATGCAGAAAGAACCTATTGTTCTGAATGACAAACAACAGAAATCAGAAACTCGCTGGTAGAGAAACTGAGGCCGCTCACAGTGGGCTGGGCCCACGGGGGAGGTTCATTATGCTCGAGAGTGAGAAATAAGGATTAAGAACCTTGCATCAACCGGACCAGTGAAAACGGGACGCAGTCAGCTTTCCAGAGCCACCGGGAGGGCGAGGACCGGGGTGAAGCTGCCACACGCTGGACGTTTACTGAGCACCTACTACGTGCTTCATTACATAACCACAGCCAGGCCACGGTACGCTGGAGGAAACGGAGGTGCAGAGAGGTGACGTTACCTGCCCCCAAGCCATGGGAAAGGGGACAAGAGGAGGCCCCAGTTCAGGGGGGCTTGGAGTTCCAAGAGGGTGGGGGCTAGACACTGCGGGCCAGGGTGCTGGGAGCCAGGGACCAGCACCTCCCTCTGCCGCTCTCTTGAGGGAAAACAAACATCTGACAAAGTCAAAGAGTGTGCCTCATGCTGTTTGTGGTCGCTGTTATACAGTGAAAGGCTAATTTTGGAAACAGATTATAAAAAAAAAATGCATGCACTCTGAACGGTGCCATCTATCAGGCACACAAGATGCAGACTCAGAGCCCTCCGGGCCTTCCTGGCAGTGCATGGCTCCTTCCCGGGCAGCCGTCCGGCCCTGGCCAGGCCTCCTTCCTGCTGGGGACGCCACAGCTCTGCCCCAGGGGAGCCTTGGCCACCCGCCTCCCCGGGATGGAGACGAGGAGGCCGGGGCTCCCCGGCCTTGCACTGAAAACCTCTCTCCCCGGGTGGTGGGAGCGGAGGGCCTGAGGGAGGCCCGAAGCCTGTTCTTGCCTGCGCAGTGGGCACAGTGATGGTGCATGGGCCGGGTGTGCTGAGCGCGTGCAGCGGTGTGGGTGCCGTCCGTCTCCGCCGCCGGCTTTCCTGGGCGCTGCCTCCCTCCCTTGCCAGAGACCGGCCTGCAGGGACTCCACAAAGCCTCACGGAATTCTAGAGACGATTCCACAAAAGGGTCTCGGGTTTCCTCATTTCACAAATACGGGAAAGCACGGCCCAAAGGTTAAGCTTCCTGCCCCCGTGCGTCATGCAATGTGTGTGGGTCAGGTCTCTGCACCTGGAACCCCGGGCCCCAGCCTGTGCTCCCCCAAGCCGGACGCTCTGCTCCTTCCCTTCCTCCTCCAGTCTCACCCACACCGAGGACTCAAGGCTCCTGCACCCGGAGGCCTCCCAACTCACGCTCCTGCCCATAAGCACTGCGGGGCAAAGCCGGGCCTGGAGGTGTCCCGTGTGAGGGCCTGGACCCCAGAGCCTGGTCCAGGAGCGGACACCTGAATTCAGGAGGCTCTGTGGGGTGGCCGGCCCTTCTCTGCAAATCCAGGCACCGAGCCTTTCTCACGAGAACCCACAGGCCAACGAGCGGTGGGCGGGGGAGGCGCTGTCTCTGACGCCGGCCACGCGCAGCCCTGAGCCGCGTGCTCCCGTCCTGCAGAGACAGGACAGCTCTGCGTTTCACAGACGGGACGGTGAGGCAGAGAGGGGCCGGCGCGTGCCCTAGCTCCCGATCCTGGTCAGGCTTTCCCGGCCCCAAACTCCACGTTCTCTCTGTTCCCCAGGACCTCTGAGTTAAAAACCTGTCTGGTCAGGGTGGCAGCCACGTGCCAGGCATGAAGCCCACCCTCCCGGCGTCCGCCTGACGCCAGCCCTTGGAGGGACGAACTGGATGGAGGAAGCTGCACCCAGTCACGGCCCTCCACCCAGCCCGCGGCCGGGAGCCTCTCTTCAGCTCCAGGGACGGAGGCCTCCTAGGGGAAGGGTCTGTTTCTTCCCCCGCTATAGGTTGAACTGTATCCGCCCAAACCCTCAAATTCATATGTGGAAATCCCAACCCCCCAATACTTGGAAATAGGGGTTAAGATTATTAGGGTGGGCCCTAATCCAGGGGAAACTCGGACACAGACACGGGAGAACGCCACGTGGACACGGAGCAGGTGTCGGGCTGCCGCTCTACAGGCTGAAGGACCCAAGGATTCCGGCGTCACACCAGAAGCTGGGAGAGGCCTGGGGCAGAGCCTCCCTCACGCCTCAGCGGGAACCAGCCCTGCCCACACCCTGATCCTGGGCTTCCAGCTTCTGAACCGAGACCACGCATGTCTGTCGTCCAAGCTGCTGGGTCTGAGAGGCTGATACACGCCCTTGCGTGAAAGTGCAGGACCCAGAGGCTGTCGGCCGAGGGAGGGGCCAGGCGGCGGGCGGGCTCCAGAGAGTGGCCCCCGACCAGTGGCTGTGAGGACTGGGGTTGGGGGGGCCTCTGCGGGCCCCCTTCTGTCTGGGCAGCTTTCCCTGCCTGCCCACAAACGCCCACTCTCCCCTTCTGCTCTGGGCCCTCTCTGTGCCCCAGATCAGGATCCCGAGACTGGGGATCTGGAGTGACGGGTCTAAGTGAGGCCGTCCTGCCACCTCCCAGCCAGGAGGCAGGCTCCCCACGCGGGTCAGAAGGCACCCACCCCTGTGCCAGCCGTGTGAGGGCTCCAGCCTCGGTGGCCTCTCCATGTGCCCTGCCGGGACAGCAGGGCCCTCAGCTCCTGACACACGTCACAACCCACCTCCCTGTCTGTCCACAGGGACCCCAGCCCCAGTGAATAAGAAACAGCATCAAAACTGGATCAACTGGGGAGGGGGGAGAAATAAACCAAAGAACTGATAAGCACATATGCATAACCAACGGACACAGACAACACTGCAATGAAGGCGGGTGGGGGGGCACAGGGGTGGGGAGGAAGGTGTCCACGGTGGGAGGGCACCTGTAGTAATTTCAACAATAAAGATAAATTAAAAAAATAAACTGGGTCAACTGTCTTGGAGTTAAGTTAACCCTTTATGGTGCCGCAGGCCGATGGACAGAGGGGACAAGTGTCCGGAATCACCCTTCAACTGGCCTGCACCTCAGCTGCCCAAGGGACGCCAGCCTGCCTGCTTGACAGGAAGTGTCTGCAGCCGACCTTCCAGGGCTGTGAGACTGCGTTTCTCAGAGCCGCTGCGGGACTGGGGGGATTCCTCCCGGGGCCCCAGGAGGGGTCCCACACGGCCGCGGTGCTTCTGGACGTCAGGCTTTCAGCCAGCGCTCCATCTGGCCCCGAGGACAGGGCGCCACAGCACCCCGATCCGCCCCAGCTTCTCTTCCTGTGGCATCTTCTCCCCCGCCTGCCCCCTCTCGCCTCCCGGACAGCTTGGAGAGCGCCTGGGCCCGGGCCTGGGGGACGACCAGGGGAGAGCATGTCTCCAATTGGTATTCATACCAGGCTGTGGCCTGAGCTGCCACAAAGCTGAGAATCTACTGGATAAATAATGGGCTAAGAAGCCCAGAGCCTCCCTCTCCTGCCTGCAAATCGGATTAGTCTGCTGTGGGTGCAGGTGGCAGGTGCTTCCCAGCCCCCTCCTCTGCTCCCGCGATGCCAGCACAGCCAGGGGCCCGGGGTGAATGCGGTGAGCTCAGTGCCCTGCAGGGTGCAGGGTGCATCCCTCGAGGGCCGTCAGCGAGGAGGGCCCTCTGCACAGAGTCCCCCCCTGCACACAGGTCAGCCCCAGGTCTGTCTGACGTGCACCCACAGGGCGGGGACTGCGGGCACACTGCAGGGGGCATCCACTGCCGGCTGCCTTCCCCAGGGCCCAGGACTCCACTCAGAAAACCGCAGGCTCTGCTTCACACAGGAGTGGCAGCGGGCAAGGGCCCAGTCAGGAGCCACGGCAGGGCCCACGGGCAGAGGCCTCAGGGCCCCAACGGGACTCCACGCCTTGGATTTCTGGGCTCCCGGCCTGAGCTAGTGCCTGACGGGGAAGGAGTTCCGGGGCCTCTGAGCTTATCAGGGGCAGGCAGGACCATGTCAGATTCATTTCAGAACACCCAGTGCCGAGAGAGGGTCCTGGAACGCAGTGCGGGGCCAGGGGGCATTTCATGAATGAATGAATGAATGAACAAGGGAGTGAATGGTGCATTCCTCCCAGCTGCCCACTGCGAGAGCTGTGCACACACCAGTATCCTGGCCGACGTGGAGAGGCAGGTGTCCCTGCCGCAGTCCTTTGGAAGCGGCAGGTCGTGGCTGCCACCGTGAGCTGATCCCTGGGGAAAGCACGGAACTCTGCAGATGCTCGGAACTGTCGAGGGCGGGCTATTCTTTTCCGAGAGCAAGTTTGGAAAGGAGAGGCAAGCAGGAGAGCCCAGGACAGGAACACTGGAGGAGGGGCTCCCGGGAAGGCAGGGGGCTGAACATGGGAGAGGAGGCCCACGGTGCAGCCCAAGGCTAGCCCACAGATGTCACTCTCCCCCACCTGCCACCAGGGCCGTCCTGCCCTGCCTGAGGAGGGTGGGTCCGAGGGCAGGGCCACCCTCTGTCCTGGGACCCCTGGGCCTCCCTTTCCATCACAACCGCACCTCGGCACTGACGCAGCCCTGACTCAGCACCTTCCCAGCCTTCCAGCCACACCCACTCCCCACCAGGCCCCTTCCTAGCCTGGGCCCCGTTTCTGTAGCTCTGGCCACTGGACAGCGTTCTAGGAACGGCCCGCACAGCACAGCCTTGGGCTGACCGCTTGCCCTCAGCGGTGCTCTGCAGCTGCGTCCAGGTGGCTGTGCAGACCAAGGTCGCTGCTTTCTTGCTTCTGTCAGGGAGCTCCCAGCGGCCTGTCCTTGCCACTGGCTGTGCGGGGACCAGCCCCTCCCTGAGAAGCAGGTAATTGGAGGCACCCTTCTGTAGGAAGCACCTGGGTGGTCCTCAGGGACCTCACAGTTGCAGGGGTGGCCCTGGGCAGGAGTGGACAATCACACAGGCTGATGGCTTCCAGACCCCCCCCCCCCAGCTGCAAAAGTCCCATCTGAAGGGATGCCAAGAAAAGAAAATGAGGTGTCACAGAGCCCCCACCTGCCAGGAGGCAGAGGGTCCAGCTCTGGTTGCCAGGAGGGAGGCAGAAGATGGGGCGAAGGGAGGAGATGGCCCGACAGCTCTTCCCCTGCCCCTCCTCTTCTGCCGCCCACAGTCAGCCTGTCGGGGCAGCTACCAGCCTCAGGCTTGAAAGTTTCTTTCTCAGGAAGCTTGAGGGCAGGAATCAGGCAGCCTGGGGTCTATGGGAGCATGGGGGTAGGGGTACATGGGGCTGGAACCCAGGGAGACTGCTTCCCTCCTCCTGGGGGGCCTGTGGGGTCTGCAGGCCGCTCTGGGGCTGGTCCTGGGGCACGCCCACTGCTACCTGTCTCCCCAGGGGGCTCTGCCTGGGCATCTCTCGCAGAGAGTGAAGCAAATGAAAAAGGATGTCACCAGTTCTCTCCCAGGGAAGCTGAAAGACAGAGGCCCTGGGTAGCGATACCAGGAGATGCGGGGGGGGGGGGGGGGGGTGCAAAATTTTGTTCGAATGCATGGAACTCAGACAACAGAAGTTGCTGCTTCATACAGCAGAGCCAGCTGCCTCTCCCAGGACCGTGCTCAGGGGGGGCTAGCCCGGGGCCAAAAGGCTAGCCCTGCCGTTGAGCTGAGGCCAGGACGGAGGCAGAGCCATGGCCCCAGCCCCCACCCTCTGAAATATCAGTGGGTCCCCCAGGAGGCTCCCTCACCCAGGTGAGCCCTTGTTTATCTTTCTGGGGGGGGATGCCCCATCTCCCCACTGCTCCTGGGACACGCCCCTCCCATCCCTGCTGGTCCATGTATCCTGGCTTCTCCACTTCCCCTGACCTCTGGGAGGTCATTTTCCAGCAACTCTCTGGGGCGCTTTCTCCTCTGTAGAAATGGGCGTGTTGTGCCTGGCTCTCAAGGTTAGGGTTGAACAGGCAAGAGGAGAGGGTCCTGGCACCTGGAACCTGTCTGTCGGCCAGCAGCTGCTCTCACATCCCGTCCTTGCCCCGGGTCCCCTCAGCGCCCCACTGGTGCGCTCAGTAAGGGCCATTCCAGTATCCCCGGTTTAGGTCTTATTCTCCGGAACCGGCTGCAGGCTCCGGGAGGACCAGGGCTGCCTGCGCCCGAGTCAGGGCTCAGGTGTACCCCTGGCACCACCACTGCAAATCGCTTGTGTGCCTACTATGTGCTGGGCACTGTCCACTGCCCCCCCCAAGGGAAGTCGGTGACCAACACACAGTCACTGCCATCTGAGGTCTCAGAGTCGGGGGGCATGAAGAGCCCAGACCACATGTACTAATGTGCTAAGGCCCCGGGCAGAACGCAGAGCTGGGGGATGAGGGGGCTGGTGGGGGTGGAGGAGAGGACGTTTCCAGGGGCTCAGACATCAGGAAAGGCTGGCAGACTTACGTGTCAAAGATCAGGAGGGACCTGGGCAGTCGGAGGTGGGGGGGAGGGCGTTCTAGGCAAGGGGGTACCCTCAGCAAGGGTGCAGGGGCAGACTTCTCCCACAGGGTCCTGATCGGCGGATGGGCTGGGACCAGCTCGAGAGACAGCATGGCGGAGGGCAAGAGGCCCCCAGCAGGCCCAACTGCCCGGTGTCCACCCCAAAGTCGTGCCTGTCCAGGGAGAACAGCTTGATGCCCGTTCCAACACCCATGGGTGGGCTGTCCAGGGCGCTGCTGAGTCCCCTTCAGGGACAGACAGGGAGCATGCCTGCCCTGTGCCCGGGGCTGACGGCACCGAGGGGGCTGCACTCCAGGTGGGAACCAGACACCTGATGCCCAAGTGTCCAGGCCTCTGGGGTAGGCTGTGACTGCCACCTGGAGGCAGCCAGGCTCAGCCAGAGGCCACAGCCGTGGGCTCCCCACTCCCCCTCCAGACCAAGCTCCCACAGCAGGCCCTGGAGTTCTCAGGAAGGGCCCGGGGCGGGGGCGTGCAGATGTCGGCGAGGTTTGCTCTCGCCAGGCTGAGACAGCACCTCTGAGCTGGCAGCACGCCCTCTCCCCGAATCCCCATAAAGTGTCCTGACTTCCACTCACTCATTGATCCACATGTTTCCTCGGGCCCGAAGATTTCTTAACTGTCATCACAAGGTTGGAAGAATTGTGAGTTGGAAAACCATGCAGCATATTAAAGTCAGGCTGAAATATTGCCACAATACAGAGAAATACTTTATATTTATTCTCTTTTAGAAATTGTTATAAAGGGAATATAATGAGAACGCGGCAAACGAGCAGAATATTTTCTTCTAACCTGACAATAAAGATATGTCACGGGGACGCGTGAAACTCTAATAGGAAGCAGCTGATGGGCCCTGGAAGTGCAGGGACTTAGCAAAGATTTCACTTGGTGCCTTCACTGGCCCACAAGGCAGCAACAGAGGCGTCTGGAGCAGCCTTTCCTATGGTAAAGGCACAGAGGACGGGAGGGGGAGGGGCAGGGTGGTCTGTGAGCTTGATCAGAGCCTGGCACTGGTCAGATATCAGAAAGGCTTACAAAGCCCTGAAGGCATGGAGCCTCACTGAGCCTAAAAATGGCAGAAACATCACCACCATCCCCATCATCATTTCCATCATCTCCTCATCCCCATCATCATCTTCATCAGCTTCCCCATCACCATTCCTGTCGCCTCCGTCATTCCCATTATCATCACCACCGTCCTCCTCACCATTACCACCAACCCATCACCACCCCTATCTTCCCTATTACCACCCCTATTATCCCCATCACCATCATCACAATCTCCATCCCTATCCCCTTCATCATTCCCATCGCCATCACCATCCTCCTCCTCCTCATCTCCATCACCACCACCATCCCCATCACCACCAACCTCCTCCTCATCACCACCCTCATCACCACCATCCCCATCACCACCAACCTTCTCATCATCATCTCCATCACCACCACCATCCCCATCATCACCAACCTCCTCCTCATCACCACCCTCACCACCACCATCCCCATCACCACCAACCTCCTCATCATCATCTCCATCACCACCACCATCCCCATCACCACCAACCTCCTTCTCATCACCACCCTCATCACCATCATCATCACCACCACCATCCCCATCACCACCAACTTCCTCCTTATCTCCACCATCACCATCATCATCTCCATCACCACCAACCTCCTCATCTCCACCATCACCACCACCATCCCCATCACCACCAGCCTCCTCCTCATGTCCACCCTCATCACCATCATCACCACCACCATCCCCATCACCACCACCCTCCTCCTTATCTCCACCATCACCACCACCATCCCCATCATCACCAACCTCCTCCTCATCTCCACCCTCATCACCATCATCATCACCACCATCCCCATCACCACCAGCCTCCTCCTCATGTCCACCCTCATCACCATCATCACCACCACCATCCCCATCACCACCACCCTCCTCCTCATCTCCACCCTCATCACCATCATCACCACCACCATCCCCATCACCACCAGCCTCCTCCTCATCTCCACCCTCATCACCATCATCACCACCACCATCCCCATCACCACCAGCCTCCTCCTCATCTCCACCCTCATCACCCTCATCACCACCACCATCCCCATCACCACCAGCCTCCTCCTCATCTCCACCCTCATCACCATCATCACCACCACCATCCCCATCACCACCAACCTCCTCCTCATCTCCACCCTCATCACCCTCATCACCACCACCATCCCCATCACCACCAGCCTCCTCCTCAGCTCCACCATCCCCACCATGCTAATAGTTTCCATTCACTGAACGCTTACAACGTGCTGTACGCTACGCTAAGGACCTTACATACATGATCACATTTCAACCTCACCGTAACCATGTGAACTACTCTTAGCGTTTATTGGACGTGAAAACCAGTGTTCAAATCGGTTTAGAACGTGCTCAAGGACACACCCCTGTGGGAGGTGGGGCTCCAACTGGAACTCGTTCTGGCTCCAAAGTCCTGACAGCACTTGTCTCAAAAGGAAGGAGAGCCTTTCATGGGACCTGAAAGCACTTCTCCGCAGGAAGCCTTTGCGCTCGGTGTACATCAGCCCACGTCTTATGCCAGCCCGGTCAGCAGGCCAGAGGACAGTGCACTGAATAAACACCCGCCCAGGCCCCACAGTGTGCCAGGCACCGCGCTAACTGCGGGAATCAGACACACAGACGCCAGCTCTAATCAAACACACCATGCCACGCGAGCTGTGGGAGGAAGGAATCGCTCTGATTCGGCACAGGGGTGGTGTGGTGGGAGACCCTCATGGCAGAGGAGGCACTGGGCATGGCTTTGAAGGACTAGTTTCAGCAGGCAGGGGGGAGAAGGGGAAGTCACCCAGCGGAGAGGGCACTGCGGGAACGCAGAGGAGGAGCCCTGAGATCTGAGTGACTTCAGAATAGGAGGGTCAGGAGGATGTTGGGGAGACCCTGGTGGGAGCGAGGCTGGGCCTCTGCTGCGGAGGGCCCCTGACCTGTGCTGTATGGGGAGAGGCTTGGACTGGACTCTGTGTGCCTTGGAGAACCACCCGAGGCAACTGAGCGGGGCACACTGTGCTCATTGCACACCTACGCCACGCTGGGCACAGTTCAGTGTGCTGGGTTGGAAGGTGAGGGCCTGTCCTTAGGGGTCCACCTTCCAGTGCACGGAGACGACACTCCAGGCCAGGCCTCCCTGACCTCCTGCCCAGGGTCCTGCTCCAGTCTGTCCTTCCCAGCAGCAGCAATGTCCATACAGCTCCCCGGGGCCTGAGGGGTGCCGATGGCCTCCCTGCCCCCATCCTCCCCTAGACAGCACATCTATGAGCTGGGTAGAACCTTCCAGAGACACAATATTTTCTGCAGACACCCACTCTGATGTCGACTGTTACGGGTCCACAGTGAGTGGAAGGGGACCATGCGTGGGTGAGTGGGGGGGGGGGGCTGCAGCCAGGCCCCCTCGGCTCTGCTTTGGGTCCTTTCTCTGGTTCCTAACCCATCTCCATAATGCCTGAGGAGGGTAGGCCGCAGGGGCCTGGAGAATATTCTGGAACCCTGAGCTAACTGTATTGCCGGGCTGATCCTGGAGAAGGCGCGATGTCTGAGGGGCCGCCCAGCCCGCCGCTGGCTCTCTCCCCGAGGATCTGCCGGGATTAGAACTGTTCTCCGGGCTCAGGGATGTGTGCAGAGGGCAGGAGGGGTCGTCCTGGGGGAAGATGCTCTCAAATTGACATTCAATTTCCCATTGCTAAAAATACATCTGAAGTCAAGCCGCTCGGGATTAGGAAAGAAACTCGAGATTAAACATCAAATACATACGCACTCAATGTCGGGAAGGGCGTGACCTTCAAAACTTCCCTCCGACGAATTCCCAAATAAAACACTATTTATACAGCTTAGAGCAAATGATCGTGTAACCCAGAAGTCCATCTTCACACCCAATTTAGACTCCGCGGCCCCTCGGGGAGCGCGGCTCTGGCCGGCCTGAGAGTGGGCTGCGGGCGGGGGCACGAGGAGGGCTCTCGAACCCGCGCTGCAGAAATGCCTTCACAGTCAACGTCTGAATGCTGCGTCCACGCCCCTTAGCCCAGCAGCTGCGCACTAACCTCTGAAGACCAGCGACTCCGTGTGCGGGACCCACGAGGCACGCACGGGGTCGGAGCTTTCCTGGCATCTGTGGGCCACTCGGGAAGCAGCTGAAAGGGTGCGTCGTCCCAGAAGGCATTTCTCTGCTTATTGTCAGGATTTTAATAAGCAGCCCTTCTTGCCTCGGCTACCCCCCGTCCCTCACCTGCAGGCACCCTGACGTGTCCCCGGGACTGGGGACACCTCCTCAAACCTCCAGATCGCTGCTCTGCTTCTGGAAGATTCTTCTGGGACAGCTTGAGAGGCGAGGACCCCTCAGAATGTCGAGTAAGGAAAGTGGGATTCTAACGCTGCCGCGGAGCAGACAGCCCGTCGTGGAGCCCTGACAAACTTGTAAAGACGCCGGCCAGATGGAAGGGCCAAACTGAATCTTGACCGCCCCCCCCCCCCCAACCCGAGGACAACGGTCGGGTCTTTCTGACCCAGGCTTTGCAATTTCACGACAGGCCTTATTTATAAGTCGCGTGCATGCGAATGCGCAGAATCTAAGCACAGAGATGACCCAGTTCGGAGCCCCCACTTCCCCGAGTCTCAGGTTCCTCCTCCCGCATGGTGAGTGAAGGAGCTGACCCCCCCCGCTCCCTCCCATACGGCCCCCCTGCTTTCCTGCAGAGTCGTCACCAGCCCGGAGTTGCAGAACCTCTGACCAGGCTGATTAATTATGGATTGGCCAAACCTTGAAGCTCTCACTCAAGTTAATCTTTGAAATGATCTCTATGCAGATCAGGCCTTGCTTGGCCGTCCAGGGCCTCGGCTTTATCTAACAACTAGTATCAATCGAATCGATGGCGTTACTTAGCAGATAGTGGGCTGCAAGCTGAACACCCTGGGTCGGCAATGCCTGTGGGTCTATGTCAGCTCCAAGACCTGAGGGCCCCCATGCCCCCAGGCGGGGTACCCAGGGAAACTCAGCGGACAAACGCCTCTGAGGATGTCCCGAGCTTCGGCCTGTGCACCTGTCTCTGGCCCCTGCACTCCGGGCTAGAGCAAGGCCTGCAGGAGGGAGGGACTGTCGCCTTTTTCAACTTCTTTTTTTTTTTTAATCTATTTTTCCATGTATCTTCAGATAGAATGGGAGGGAGGGAGCGAGAAAGAGAGAGAGAGAGAGAGATGTGTGAGAGACACATCGACCGGCTGCCTCCCGCAGGACACCGACCTGGGCCATCAGGGTTGGGGACCGAACTGCAACCAAGGTACGTGCCCTTGACAGGAATCGAACCCATGACTCTTTGGTCCGCAGGCCGATGCTCTAACTGCTGAGCCGAACCGGCCAGGGCGCCTTTTTGAACCTTGAAAGGACAGGCTGGAAAGGTGCTCCACTGTGAGTACTTAAGGAGGACTGGGACTTCGCCTGGTGAATCGCGGTGAAAACATTCGGAGTCCCTTCCCGTCCTCCCCCGTACGCTCTCCCCACACCTGCTCTACATTTCCTTTCAGGGCACCTTCTCCCCCTGACACGTTCCATCACCGATTTGCCCCATGAATAAACAAGCACAAAATCCCGGTAGCCTGCGACACCGGGCTACAGAAAGCCCAACGCCTGCGATCCCAGCGGGCTCAAATAACAGCCTGTGAGCCAGGAAGGCAGCGGCCCGTTGTGCTGATAAAGAAACCGAGGCTGAGGGCTGCGCGAGTCTGACCGCTGTGGGGTTCGGGTTAGGAGATGAAGGCGGGGTATACAATGGAGCGTGCGGTTTCTTCTCACCTGAGAACAACAACAGGGACGGAGTGAGGGAAACGCCCAGATGTGAGTGGCAGGTGAGCGGCAGGAGGGCGAGTGCGCATCGCGTTCATTCTCTGAGCTACACTGGCAGGTGGCTTTCAACAAGGCCCAGGCGGCGCGGGTGGGGGTGGGGGGGGTGGGGGGGGCGGCAGCCCTGTCCTGCACGGGTTCTCAGTCCCCAGGCAGGCTTGGTCCCCACCAGGCCCCACCCCAGGGCTCTCTCTCCCCGAGGCGCTGCCTAATTCCTGCTACGTTTTCATTAGTCTTTGTGGGTGGCAATCGGCTTCCGATCAAGATTAATAGAGAAAATATTTTCCAAACACTTAAACACGCACTTCCATTAATCTATGTTCTGAAAATTAATCTTGGAGGGCAACCTGTGAAAAGTGTTAATTGCCGTCTCGGACACAGATCCATGAAAAGCTTGCAGAGGGCCCCTCGCAGCCGCCGGCCAGCCTCGGAGGGACAGCAGGAGTGTCTGCCCGCAGCCCGGCTCCCGGGACGCAGGGCCCTGGGTCAGTGCGGGGGTGTGGGGGCAGCAGGCACCTGACAGCCTGGCCCCGCTGGGGGGAGCTGCCTGGCCTGGGGCTTTCCCTCTCCGGCCCCACTTCCCTTGCCTGTAAAAGAGGGACAGTAAAGCACTTACTTTTACATTTTTAATATTTTTGAGTCCCTCGTCTAAAAGATGTATCTTCGTCGTGGCACCCTATGCCCTTCAGACTGTGGGCCAGGCAGCAGAGCCCGCGTGTGGAGGGGAGCTGGCAAGCCCCTCTCTGCCCACAGCGCTCCCACAGGCGGGTGTCCTCCCACCTGTCCTTAGAGGCTGTTACGGACTGAACATTGTGTCTCTCCAAAATCCGTATGTTGGAGCCCTGCCCTAAGGTGATGGTCTCAGGAGATGTGGCCTTTGGTAGGTGATTCGGTTTACGTGAGGTCATGAGGATGGGGCCCCGTGGTGGGATTAGTGCCCTTATAAGAAGAGACACCAGGCAGCGCTCTCTCTCTCTCTCTCTCTCTCTGCCACGGGAAGACTGCTGAGAGGCAGCCGCCTGCAAAGCTAGGAAGAGAACTCTCACCGGCCAGCACCCTGAGCTCGGACTCTGGCCTCCAGAGTACGAGAAAACAAACGTCTCTAGTTTAAGCTGCCCTGTCTGTTATGGTGGCCCGAGCTAAGACAGAGGCCCAGACCCGATGTCTCCTCCAGGGCAGCTGTCCTGAACGTCCCCACCTGCCTGTCAAGAGTATGACTGGGCCCTCCTTGGAACCCCGGCCCCCTGGCCCTCTCTCCAGAGACGGTGTGGCTCCCAGTCCCTTGAAGCCCTGCATGAGCACACATGTGTGCAGGCGTCCTGCAGGGCCTGGAACCGAGAGGGACTCCTCCACGCCCAGCTCCCCCTCTGCTACGCTCGCCCCCGTCGGTGCCCGGCTTTCGGCGTGTTTATGCTCTCGGTGTTTCTGTGGCCGTTTCTCCAGGCTGACTGGAAGCACCCCTCGAGGAGGGTACAGGAATGCTCTAGAGAGTCACCGCAAAAGGACAGAGGGCTTCACACACCATGCTCCTGTCTGAACACTGAGGTCGGATGGTAACAAAGTCATGGGAGGCCAGAGCTGCGCCGCGGGGTCCACTGCGCTCCGGGAGGGCGGCCCTCCTGCCTCCACCTCTTACCTTCCCTCCCATCCTCCACCCACATGGTGATAACAAGTGCTGGCACCGAGGGCCCCACCGAGCTCCAGAGACCATTCTGATGGCTTCACATCAAGGAATCGTCACCCCCCCAAGGAGGTGCTGTTAGCATCTCCAGTCACAGGTCGAGAAGCTGAGGCCTGGAGACACCAAGTGACCTGCCCAAGGTGACCCCACTGGCGAGTCACAGAGCTGCAGCTCCGGTCCTCGCTCAGCCACTCTGCTGCAGGCCCTCTGCTTAAAAACACTCAGCCAACACTTCTGGGGCACTTGAGGTCCCAGACACAGCTCTAGGGGCGCCGGGAGACCGTGGACGAAGGCCAGGAGGCGGTCGGAGGACGAGAACAAGCCAGTTTTCTCAGGAGTTGGCAGGAGACAGTTGAGACCCTACCCGCAGGGAGGCACATTGGAACAGGCATCCTGACAGCCTCTGGGAAGTGCTCCCGGGGCCCCCAGCAAACCTGTGGCCCCGGCCAGGGTGACGCTTAGACCCTGGCGGGAAGCGGAGACCCTCCACCTGCCGGGCTGAGCGCCCTCCACGGGGGGCCCTGCTGCACAGCGGATTTGTAACTGAACGGCTGCACCACCAGCTCGGAGGCTCAGAGCACAAGGGGGCGGTCAGGACACTAAGGTTTGAACTGTGAGGCTACATGCCCGGCTTTCCAGGAGCCTGAGCCGGGAGCAGAGGCTTGCGGACAGCGCCAATGCTGCGTCTCAGCTCTGTGGAGAGGCCGGCTGGGCTGAGGGCTCCGGGCACACGCGCGCCAGGGGCCCGTGCAAGGGAAGCCCTCCCGGGCCATGCATTCACGCTTCCGTTCACTAGACACTATTTCCCGAGTGCCAGGCGCTGTGGTGGGCCCTGGGGACAGAGCAGCACACATCGCAGCCCCATGCATTGCTTCAAGTCTTTAATTTAATTCTTTAAAGACCGGTGACTTGCAAAGAGCTGGTGAGCTTCCTCAACGACCAGAGCAGAGACCCAGCTGCCAGGGAACGGAGCTCATGCGAGCCCCCGGATGCAGGGTGTACGGAGTGGGGGCTGGGGAGATCCAGACACATCCTGCACCAATTCTCAGACCCGATGAAGTGACTGTGTCACAGAGGGGACCGGGTTTGTGCGCCAGGCTGAAGAGGACCGGGCCCGACACGGCTCCTTCAGAATGCTGACTGTCACGCAGGCAGTGCGGTGAGGGAAGATTTGTTCCCATCGGCCGTCCCTTCTCTGAGAAACAGGACAAGGTCTCCCTCTGAGAACGCCAGGCTCACTGGTGAGAATGGGATGCGACACAATCTGTTTGCTTCTCCAAAAAGTCAGTGAGACGCACACCTATGCCTGCCCTCCGGGTGCACTGGGGACCCCAAACTCCTGCAGGGCCCTGGAGAGCTCCTTCAAACCACGTGTGTGACACCGGCAAAGGTCTCTCAGCAGAGCTCTGGGTCTGGGCTTACGGGCATCTGCGTTCTGAGGGCAGGACTCTGTATTCTCAGCTGTCACGTGGACAGTGGGGACGTTCCGGGACGGTCACACTCCAGGATGCATAGGTCAGGAGCCTTCAAGCCTAAGGAAGTGCGCTCAGAAGCCCGTGGTCCCTGGTCATGGATATTCGCCCGGGCCTCCTCTTCCTCTGCGGGTGACGTCACTTTTTTTCTTACTTACAGAGTTATCATTTTTACAGGTCTCAAATCTCTAGATGTTGCTGAATCAGGGACTATGGTTCGTCCTGCTCTGACACAAAGCCATCTGACAGTCTCAGTGCCACTGCACCCCACGTGGGCCCGTGGCCACCCGAGGCCTGAGCCAGGGAGCGTGGTGTCCGAGACGCTCATTCAGCAGCTGTCAGAGGCCACAGTCCCCACGGGCCACTTCTGGGGTCTCTGGCTCCTTCCCCATGCTGTCCCTGCGTTTCCCGGGTCCTGGATGTACTGGAGTGAAGAAACCCCTGTCCTGTCCTTGACCAATTATGCCTCACGGAAGGCGTCCACCCACTTCCTGCTCACGTGAAAATCGATATCCTTGCAGGAGGAGAGAGCTGGGAGCGGAAGGACTCACGTGTCGTCCCCTGGCCTTTGCTGAAACACAGAGCCTCTGGTCCCCGCCCCCTTCAAAGCTCCTGTCACAGGGCAGCGTCTGGGCACACAGAGCCACAGGGCAGCGTCTGGGCACCCAGAGTCGCAGGGCAGCGGCTGGGCACACAGAGTCGCAGGGCAGCGTCTGGGCACACACAATCACAGGGCAGCGGCTGGGCACACACAGTCACAGGGCAGCGGCTGGGCACACGCAGTCACAGGGCAGCGGCTGGGCACACGCAGTCACAGGGCAGCGTCTGGGCACACGCAGTCACAGGGCAGCGTCTGGGCACACGCAGTCACAGGGCAGCGTCTGGGCACCCAGAGTCACAGGGCAGCGGCTGGTCACAGAGTCACAGGGCAGCGGCTGGGCACACACAGTCACAGGGCAGCGGCTGGGCACACAGAGTCACAGGGCAGCGTCTGGGCACACACAGTCACAGGGCAGTGGCTGGGCACACAGAGTCACAGGACAGCATCTGGGCACACACAGTCACAGGGCAGTGGCTGGTCACAGAGTCACAGGGCAGCGGCTGGGCACACACAGTCACAGGACAGCGGCTGGGCACACACAGTCGCAGGGCAGCGGCTGGGCACACAGTCACAGGGCAGCGGCTGGGCACACACAGTCACAGGGCAGTGGCTCCCACCCGCTCCGCAATCCCTTGTCCAGTTACTTGTGACCAGGCCTAGGCCTTGGCCCTCAGATTGACAGGAAATGTCCCCTGAGCTCAGATCGCCATTCGATGACTTGGCAGATACAGAAACATTGTGGATGCCACCCCCACCCCAACCCCAAGGCGCTCTGGAGAGAAAGCTGGGCCGGGGAGCTGGGTGTTCTTCCTCTGAGAAGAAAAACAGTTTCCTTTTCATTTGCAAGCCTAGTGAGATGCTCCCGCCTCTTGTCCTGGACAAGCTCTGAACTTCTAACTTCACTGACGAGCACGGCCCCGGGCAGGTGAGTTAGCCTCGCTGAGCCTGCTCGTCCCACGGAGACGGGATGCCGGAGGGGTCAGGGCCGCCACGCAGGAGTGCCGAGCACAGCGCCTGGCCCAGGTGACAATCACGCAGGCGGCCTGGAGCATCGCTGCGGCCTGGGAGGCCCTCGGGCCCTGCAAGGGGAGGACCTCGGCAGGTGAGGTCCTCACGACTGTCCTTTCCCTCCAGGGCAGCCTGGTCGGTTCTCCACCAGCCTGTGGGGCTGAGGGACCCGGGGACCGGAGGCTGCAGGGCCAGGGCTGGAGGCCTTTCCTCGGGAAGCACAAGGGAGGGCCTCCGGCCAGAACCTTTCAGACCACCAGCCAGCTGCCTATCTTTCCCGCCGAGCCTCTCTCGGTCCGTTTCTCTCTCTCTCTTTTTTTAAAGTATATTTTTTATAGAGAGAGAGGAGGGGTGAGAGAAACAATGCAAGAGAGAAACGTCAATTGGTTGCCTCCCACACGCACCCCAGGGATCAAACCCACAACCTGGGCACGTGCCCTAACTGGGAATCGAACCAGCAACCCGTAGGTGCACGGGACGATGCTCAAGCAACCGAGCCGTGCCGGCCAGGGCATCAGTCCCACACCTCCATCGGGGGTGTCCAGCGGATAAAGAGAGCACCCAGCCTGCGGCGGGTCGGGGGCGGGGGGTGGACGGACTCTGTCCCCTCTCTCAGCCGCTCCGACGGCTCCCTGCTGGGAGGGCAGACTCACTGGCTCAGGAGGCGGCTCCTCCAGGGCTCCCATCCCCAGCCACGCCGCGCAGGGAAAGCCTCCGACAGGTGCTGGAAGGAGCTCCCGATTACTGTCTGCTAAGCTGGGGAGACGCACGAGAGGGCTATTCCCAGCCGGCTCCGGCCTTCGCTGTGCCAGCGGGTTAAAGGGGAGCCAGGCGGGAGGAGACAGCTGGACAGCCAGGCAGGGAGCCACGGATCATCGTGTGTGCCCGCGTGAGTGTGTAGCTCCTACACATGCGCACCTACGGTGGAGAATAGGCAAAGCCAAGGGCACTGTGGCCACTCAAGGACATCTTCAAAGCACCCACTTACAGAAGTCTGGTCCTCTTTTGGGGACACCTGACTCCACTGTCTAGTCAGGAGAGGGTGCTCCCTGCTGGGAAGCTTCGGGGGTGGGGGACGCATACGCTGACCTGCAGGAGGCCAGTGAGAAGCAAGGGGGAACCCCTTCACCCCGAGACCAGCCCCCAGCATCAGGTCTCACCTGTCACCTGCGGGGAGTGCCAGGTCCCAAGGGTGGAGACGAAATATCCATCCTCAGGATAGTGTCACCTCGGTGCCAGTGCGAAGCTAACAGATGACTTATCATTATACTGAAAAGACCTTTATTTTCTGCTGATCGTTAACTAGGCAGGCTTCACACTCCGGTTTGCTCGTCGAAAGACCTGAAATTGCTTCTATCAATCGCCTGGTTCTGCAGGGACCCACTTCTTCCAAATGTGCCTGAAACTGTTTTCCAGTCACAGGGAGGGAGCCCTGCTCTTCCCCGTGGGGTGGCCCTGTCTGTCTCAGAGGCTGGAGCCCTCAGCCAGACTCCCGCGAGACCCTGTGGGGAGCCAGGGGAGCCTGCAGCTCACGCTAAACACGGGGTCCTCGGAAATCCTGTGGCAGGTGGTGTCCACCGTCCAGACCACGCGGGGGATGCAGCCTCTCTGACCCAAGGGCTCCCGTTTCCCGTCAGCTCTGTCAGCAGGCTAACTCTGCTGGTGAGCGGCATTGAAGGGCAGTCTCTGCTCAGGGTGCTCTCCGCCTTCTCTGGGGACACCAGAGGGTCGTCAACACCAAGGGACGTCAAAGGCCAGTCTCTAAATACATGCGAAGTTGTTCAAAGGAAGGTGGGGGCACTGCAGGGGGAGTGTGAAGAGGCTCAAGGGCAGGGGTGAGCTCCTCCTAGGAAGAGGGAGTTTCCGGGAGTAGAGAACACCCCTAGGGGGAGCTCAGCCATGGGCCCAGAGTGTGCTCACGGGCCAGTGAGGTCACAGGCTGGAGGAGCGCACAGGGGTTGCTGGGGAGAAGTAAACCTCACACTGAGGTAAAAAGGAAAAATAACGTGACATCAGGAAAGATAGAGTTCAGGTCAACAGGCAAAGAATGAGGTCGAAAGGCACACTGTGATGGTAACAGGTGCAATTCCCAGGAGAGAACAGCTGCCAGGGGCCACAGAACCCACAGCAACCTCCATCAAAGCAGAAATGAAAGAAGAGAAGTGTGTTCATGACAGGAGACTTTAGTTCCCTTTCTCAGTCCAAGATAGACGAAGAAGACAGAAATATATAAGGATAGAGAAGATTCAAACAGGATTAAGTCATAATTACTGCACCGAAAAGTTGCCCTCTGGCGCAGCAAGCCCCTCTCTGGGCTGTATCCTGCAGATATACTCGTACAAGAATAACATCACATGGGCACAGAATTACTTCCCACAATGTGTGTCAGAGCAACATACCAGCAACAACAACAGATTACGGTGCATCCATACTATGGGGTACGATGCGGTATTAGGAAAAAAATAAAGGGGAAAGAAAGAACACGGAAGTCCCCTGCGTGCAACGGAAAACGTTCTCTGGGATGCATTAAGTGACAAAACGAAAGGTCATGACAGTGAATAAATAAATGGGCAGGAAGAGTATCTTACCATTGCTGATGGTAAGGAAGGGGAAGTATGAATATACATGTGCATTTGTACAAAGACACAGCAGAACAATACAAAAGAAATTAGCACAAGCACTCAACATACACCTTTTAAAAATATCACTCTGTTGTTTGAGCCACATGAATACATTAATGTGGGAGAAGAGTGGCCATCCAAAAACGTCCACGTCCTAATCCCTGGAAGCTGGGACTAGGAGACCTTTCCTGGCCAAAGAGACTTTGCAGGTGTAATCAGGTGAAAGACCTTGAAATGGGGAGACTACCTGGGATTATCCAGAGGGCCCCATGTCATCACAGGCATTTTTGAAAGCAGAGACCCTTCCCCTCGCTGCAGTCAGAGGAGGTGGGACTTGGAAGGAAGGTCAGACACTACTGGGGACTTTGCAGATGGAGAAGGAAGTCAGGAGCCAGGAATGTAAGTGGCCTCCGGAAGTGAGAAAAGGCCGGGAAAGGATTCCCCGCTGGAGCCTCCAGAAGGAACCAGCTCTGCCCACATCCTGACCTTAGCCCCGTGAGACCACGTCACCTGTCTGACCCACAGAGCCGAAGATAACAAACGTGTGCTGTTTCAAGCCACTACCCTTTTGGTTATTTGTTACAGTAGCAATAAGAAATGAATACAATTGCTTGCTTTTAAAAAATTACATTGAAAACAACAAGAAGACATTTTTGGGGGCTTGTCCTGCTGGTCAGACTGGGACATTGCTGATGGTAAGAGACCCCTCAGTCAAAGCTGAGTGGGGTGCACCTCACCATCCAGAAAGGACAGCCACAGGCCCACCCCAGGACCTGGGGACAGGTGGTGAGCAAGGGGTCCTCCCTACACACACCTGGAGACATTCTGTCGTTGCACTTCCCCCACATGTGATTTTCATTTTTGTGTCTGCCATGGGCTTCTTGACCATTAACACTGTTTCCTGTTCACCTTAGCACCCCAAACACCTATAGTGCCTGGCACATGGCACTTGGCCATTCATTCATTCATTCACTCATTCATTCATTCACTCATTCACCAATTCATTCATCCACTCATTCATCCATTTGCTCACTCATTCACTCCACTCATTCATTCATTCATCAGATATTCTTTAAGCACTTACTCTGTGCCAGGGATGATTTTGTGAATGAAGGAATAACGAATGGATGCCAGCCTGCCTGCTCCATCCCCACCATGGAGATGCTTGAAGACCATTCCCGACCGACAGGGTGTGGGCAAGGGTGCTGCTGAGTGAGGGGCCCCCAAGGCTGCTGTGACGTATTCTGGACTTGACTTCTCCAGTTTCAACGTAATGTCGAGCGTGGCTCCCCCACCCCTCCCAGCTTTTGCTCCTCCCCCTTCTGGCCAAAGTCCCCGCTAGCTTCTCCCGCTGGTGCTCACGGCCAACCAGAGGCTCCTCCCAAACAGACCGCAACCAGGGGGGGCACACTCAGTACTGCTGCGCCCCCTCCCGGCAACCACAGGCAGGATTTCGAGGGCTCCTGATTCCACAGCCTGGGGGTGGGACCAATACCAACCCCTGTGAGGATGGAGTACCAGTGGTTGCTGCCTTGGGGAGACAGCTGGGTACGCGGCGATGGGGTGGCGCGGAAGGCCAGGAGGGAAGGCTCGCCTGGGTCTCCCAGAGGGGTAGGAATGAAAGGTGAGGGGAGAAGGTGCTCTGGGGTGGGGGTGGGCACCGACAAGGGAAGGCCCCTGGGCTCTGTGAAGCCCCGGGAGACAGTGGTGGGCGGCAGCTGTCTCCCGACTCACCCTCCGACCACCCACATCCACTTTCCCCAAGATGCAGATGACAACATCTGGATTAGAGAAACAATTACACGACTGAGCCTCAGCCATGTCGAACTACTCACAACGGAGCACGGAGGCCCCCACTGCCTGAGTCACTCATCCTTACGTTCCTGGGGGCCGTGGAGAGCAGGTGGCTCGGTCTCCATGGGAGGGGGGCTGGTGACTCAGAGGCAGGGCCCGAGGTGACCCAGGGGCCCAGTTCCTAGCCCCAGCTCCCAGTGCCAAGGAGACAGCCTGGGTGTGTGTGTGTGGGGGGGGGGGCTAGATGTGGACTGAACTCAGCTCAGTATACAAGAACCAGAAATCAATCACATTTCTATAAACAGCAATCCACAATTGGAAATGGAAAAAACAAAACACAGTATCCTTTACGATGGCAACAAATAATACCAAGAAGGAATACATCTAAGGAAGCAGGTGTACAGCCTGTAGGCTGGAAGGTACATAACCCCGGAGGGAGAAGTAAAGAAGACCTGAGAAATGGAGACACAGTCCACGCCGACGGGTTGTGAGACGCAAGAGTGTCCAGATGTTAATTCTCCTCCACCTGACCGACGGATCCAACCCAATTCCCATCCAAATCCCAGCAGCTCTTTTTTTTTTTTTTTGGTCGAAATCAGCCAACGAATTCTAAAATTTACACGGAAAGGCAAGAAAGTAGAATTGCCCAAACAACTCTGAAAGACTCGTGCTGCCTGACTTCCAGTTTTACTCGAAAGCCAGGTCAGCAGGGCAGCGCGGAGCCGGCAGAGGGGCCGAGGTCAATGAAACAGAGTCCAGGAACAGACTACGTTGGCAGTCGGCGAAAGTGCAGCGTGGTTCGATGGGGAAAGGGTAATCACTGCGGTAAGTGGTGCTGGGGAAATTGGATATCCATATGTGAAAAAAAGGAATTTCAATCCATACCTCATCCCATACACAAATATTATTGCAGAACAGATCCCAGACATAAGTGTAAAACCTAAAACTAGAAAAAGCACAGAAAATCTTTGTGACCTTGAGTCAGGCCAAGACGGCCCAAAACCATGATTCATGAGAGAACAAATGTGATAACTCTGACTTCATCAAAAATAAGAACATCTGTTCTTTGAAAGACACTCTTAGGAAAATAAAATGATAAGCCGCAGGCTGGGAGGAAATATTTGCAAATCACAGGTATGATAAAGGACTTGTATCTAGAATATATAAAGAACTCTCAAAATCCAATAGTAAGAAATAACAATACAACAACCCAATGAAAAAGAAGCAATGGAAGTTTGAACAGACGCCCCCCCCAAAACTAGCCATACAGGTGGCACATAAGAACATGAGAAGATGCTCAGTGTCAACAGTCATCAGGGACATGCAGGTTTAAACCGCGATGAAATGCTACCGCACACCTGTTGAACAATGTCAACAAGGACCATACCAAACGCTGGCAAGGATGTGGGGCGACCACGACGCTGACAGCGACAACGGTCCAGTCTCTTTGGAGAACAGTCTGGCCGTGTCTTATATAGTGAGATAAATTGATCACCTGACCCAGCAATTTCATTCCCAGGGATATGCGCAAAGGAAATAAAAGTGTGCGTTTACACAGAAACCTAGATGTGAGTGTCAGCGGTCCCGCACCTGCGCTAGCCCAAGCTGGAAACAGCGTGGCCCCACCATGGGATCGCTCACCCGTACGAGGGCACAGACTGCTGACACACCCGACAGCGTGGATGAACCCAAAGTCGTCCTGCTCGAAAGGCTGCACCCTGTCTGGTTCCATTACCAGGACGTCTTGGAAAAGGCGAAGCCGGAGGGACTGAAACAGACTGAGGAGGCCTGGGGTGGGGGTGGGGAGGGACTGACTGCAAAGGGGGACAGAGAAATTCTTTGGGCTGATGGAAATGTTCCCCATCTTTTTTAAAAGTCCAGTTGACATCCACCACCATACATAGTTACAAAAAGTTATTTTTCTTGGGATGAGGACACTGGAAATCTTAGCAACTTTCAAATATGCCACGCGGCTCCGTCAACTACAGTCACCGTGCCGTACATTACGTCGTCCTAGGGCTTATTTATTTTGTAACTGGGAGTGTGTACCTTTGACTCCCGAAACGTCCTGAATTCTGATGGTGGTGGTGGGTCACATGACTACATGCATTTGCCAGAGTTCTCAGAACGGGACTCAGAAGGAGGTTGGACTTGACTGTGTGTGAGTTGTACCTCGTGAAATGCCCAAGACCGAGCACTTCCTGGCCCTGTGACCAGGGGCAGGTGACCCAAGGCTCTCTGAGCAGCCGTTTTCTGATCTCTGAAAAGGGGATAATAAAAAACGTACAGCTGCAGAGGGTCAGCTGAAGGAGTCCCTGGGCGCTGTGTGTCAAGGGTCATGTGAAACATGAAACACGCAGATGTTGGGACGCCGGAAACTGTCCCCAGAACCAGGGAACCAGCTGGACACGCCACCCAGCCCCCCCGACAGAGGGGAGACCGCCTTTACAAGACAGAGCGCAGAAATGACCATCTTGAGAGAAACGGCCACACCGGCCGGGTACACCGGGCAGTGTCTCGTGGCGGGGGCTCACTCGATCCTGTGGGAACACCTGGAGGAGGGACGGGTTTTCTTTATGGAGCAGGGGACTCCCTGGCACCCCCGGCTCTTGCTTTGGGGCCGAGTGCTCACCACAGCATGGGGGGAACTTGTCACAGATGAGGTCTCCGTGTTAAATGTATTTCTCATTTTCTATATTCTTTTTTTTTCTTTTTAATCCTTACCGAGGATATTTTTCCATTTATCATCTGATAGAGTGGGAGGGAGGGAGAGAGAGAGAAACATCGACGTGAGAGACACATCGACTGGGTGCCTCCCGCACGACCCCAACCAGGGCTGGGGACAAACTGCAACCGAGGCACGTGCCCTTGGCCGGAATTGAACCCGCGACTCTGTGGTCCTCCGGCCGACGCTCTAACCCCTGAGCCAAACTGGCCAGGGTACATTTTCTGTATTCGTGATGCCTCAGGATCCGGGGCCCGCTGATCTGACCTGGGAGGCACTGTCCACTCCCAGAGCTAACTCCTTCTCACAGAGAGCTGACGATCACCCAGGAGCCTGCCTCCGTGCAAGCAGCCCATGCAGAGCCAGAGCTGGCACCAGCCACTCCGTCTGCCGCGAGCCTCCCCCGGCCCTCCTCTCCTGGGGGAGCCCCTGCCCAGCTCTGGGGATGCAGCCACGGAGCACCGTGGGCCCTGCCCTGGCCGCCCTCCTCCAGCAGGGCCACAGCCCTGACAAGGGCGGGCCAGAGCACAGGCCCCTGCTCAGACGGAGGGCAGTGGGTGCAGAGGCCCGGGGCCCTCCCGGCTGGGTTTTGGTGGCCAAGGGACAGGCCTCTCTGGGAAGGACACAGAGGCTGCTAACGAAAGAGCATCCCGAGGATGGAGAAACGGGCTGTTGGCCAAGCCCTCCGCCCCGACTTGGGAGCCAAGGTGAAGACATTTACCAGGGACCCTGGGACACTGCCTCCCACCAGTGCTGGGCTCCAAGGCTGGGCCACCTCCCCTCCCAGGCCATCCCTTCCAGGAGGAGAGGGTATCAGTCCCTTCCCATCAGATTCCATGAACACTGGAAATCCCCGGGGAGCGCGAGTTGGATGTGTGGGTGCCTCTACCCAGCCTGGCCCAGCAAGGGCTCGTGTCAGAGGGCTGCTTGGACAGCCGCTCCCTTTTGCCTGGCTCACCAAGGACGGAGATGTCCTCTGCCTCCCGCCCCTGCAGCTGGGCAGTGATGAGGCCAGCTGAGCACAGGGTGGCGCTGAGGGCAGGACCCTGTGGCGCACATGCCAGGTGACAATGACATGACAGGAACTCAAGGCCGTTTCCCACCTGTCATTCCCCTTAATTCTCACAGCAACCCAAGGACAAAGGGACTCTGTCCCCATTTTCGAGATAGAAAAACGGATCCTTAGGACAGTAACGTGCCCGAGGCTGGAGGCAGGGCTGGGAGTCGAACCTGAGCCCCTCCAAGGTCAGCACGTCCCAGACACAGACAGGGACCCCCCCACCCCCAGCAGGCAGGAGCCCCTGGGAAGAGACCGTGTGCATCCTGAAGGCCTCCGCAGTCTACAGCCCCAACGACAAAAAGGGCTTCGTGTGCGTCACCTGCAAAGAAAGCCAAGTGCGGGGAGGGGAGAAGCAGTAAAAGCGAAGATCGACTGTGTGGAAGCAGATGCGGCAGGAGACAGATCACTCTGGAAATTCCTTCTGACTGGACTCTGCCAGCATCATGTACTTTTCATTCCAAGATCAGGCAAAATTCTCTGCCGTCATAACCTCCTGCCCCTCGTGCCCCGCTCCCGCTCTCATTTGTAAACCGCGCAGACGTTGAGGCCGTTTTGCAGCTCTCTCTGTGCACGCGTGGAAGGGTGCCGCCTGGAGCGTTACGATGAGTGGGGAAGCACAGGAGGCCCCAGGAAGCAGGGGCGTGGGCAGCCCCGGGCTGGAGCCGAGATGTGACCGATGTGCCCGGGAGCTGGTGCCCAGGACAGCAGAGGGGAGAGGGCAATGGAGAGCTTCCGAGAAGGGACGGAACTTGGGACGTGGAGGCCAGGAGAACTGAGGATCGTGAGGTCTCCTGGTTGGGGTAGCTGGACAGTAATGTTGCTGTGACTGGGAGAGAGAGAAGCCAGTTTCATGGCATTGGTGGGGAGCAGGGGCTGGGGGCCGGGAGGTGAGAGGTTCAGGTCTGAGTGTGCTCAGTGAGAGCAGCCACAGCGCACGAGGGACAGGGAGAGGCCAACCCGAGAAAGCCACGTGTGAGCGAGAAAGCGTCTGGGGCGGGCTTGTTCCAGTCATGAGAATGGGTAGGATCTACCCGGAGCGGAACACAGAGATGCTGGGAAGGGAGGCGGCCAAGCCAGGATTCTAGGGGCTCTGACTTTCAGAAGAAGCCAGCAAAGGAGGCTGGGAAACAAAAGATTAGCAAGATAAGTGGGGCCCGCGATGTAGCATCATGGAAACCATGGCAACGAGAGTCTCCAGGCAGGAGTGGGCAGCACCACCAAACACCGGGGGAAGAACATGCCTGGCGAGGGCTGAAAAGCCCTGGACTCGGCAGCTGGGACTACTCAGAGCGGTTTCAGTGGCCTGTGTGGGTGTCGCGGGAAGGAGGGGCCCCGCTGGCGGGCTCAGCTTTTCCACCCGTTGGCTCACGGACTCCTCGAGCAAACAAAGGGAGCACTGCTGCTCTGTCTACGGAGGCCTCGGGGGAGGCCAGGAAAGGGACACGACTGCAGGAGATGAGGAGACTGTCTGCAGCAGAGCTGAGGACCCAGCCACGCTGACCACCAGGCTTTGTGCTGGGGCCCTGGGCAAGGCTGGCAGCGCCACCCTTCCCTTGTCCTCAGGCTGGCTTAGAGGCTGGAGCGCCCCAGGGGGCCGTGCCCGTGGCCTGGTCTTCAGACGCTGTATCCCTCTCTGTGCTGAGCAGCTCAGCCGAGTGGAAGCCAAGGTCATGAGGCCAAGGGCATCAGTGGGACGCTCCCTCAGGACAGTTATCTGAGCTCTGTGCCTTGGGCCTGTGGACTTGACTCATAACCAAGTCCTTGGCACAAATGTGGACAGTTTGGTGCAGACTTGTTCCAGGTGGAAAGACCACTCAAGATGCAGCCCTTCTGACAGCAGATCACCTCCAGGGGCCATGTGCGCCAGCCCACACGGGACAGGCATCAGTGTCTCTGCTCGAGCGTAGTCACTGTGAAACCAGATTTCCCAAGAGGGTCTGCCCCTGACTCCCAGGGGAGTGGAGGAGCAAGTGAGCACAGGCTGCCCAGCTGCCCCGCAGAGTGGACTCCCAGGGAGGCGCAGAGCAGAGCTGGGGAGCCCAGAGGGGTGCGTGTCCCAGACTGGAGCGAGTGAGCCTTGTGCTCGAGGAAGCCGCTCAGAACCACACGGCATGGCGCAGAACCACCAGCTGAGCCCTGGGTTCCGATCCGACAGCCAGAGCACCTGGAGCCAGGAGGGGGGATGTGTATGGGAGTGGCTGGCAGGTGGGGCCGGAACTGAGCTCTGGGGAGAGGTGAGAGGGTGGAGCGGGCACCTAAAGTTGCTTTGGAAGTTGGGGAGTTTCGTGCCCAAAGGAGGGTGACTGTGTTGTCAGCTCAGGGGGTGTCCAGATCACTGCCCAGGCCAAGCACCCTGCGGGACACCTGCGAGAGCCTGGGCTGGCCTGCTGCTTGGTCCTCCTCCTTCGGCAGTGGCTGCTTCCCCAGTGACGCCATCCAAACAGCAAGGCCGAAATAAACACATTCAAATTGAAACGTAAAATGCCTAGAGCAAATGTCTACATAGTGTGATCTGCTCTGGAAATATTGCTTGCCGCTGTCTAGCTAAAATCAAGTGTCCTGTTACAGCAAACAGACAAGAGAGACAGGGGACAGTGAGGGAGGGAGGGCGGGGCTCTACGCTCAGGGAGGCATTCCGCGGACGCTGGGAGGCCTGATGCCCACCAGGTAGAGTACCACCTGCTGCATGCAGAGCTCGTGGCCGGGAGTCTGGGTCCATCCCCACCCAGACCTGGCTGAACCAGCCTGCAGGGACGCTGGCTGTGGGGGAGGCAAAATCCCTTTGTGGCTCGGGCGGCGATCAGATGTGTCCCTGAGTCCTTCCACCCCTTGCCACTCATGTTTTGTCTAAAGGGACTCTAGCCCCACCCTGCTCCGTTCAGCCCCTCTGGATGCACCGTGCAGAGCTAAGTGGGAAGAGTTGGGACTCAGATGAGTGTGCAGGAGGCTGGGCTGGTAGGCCGGCCCTTCCCTGGCTGTAATCCCAGGGCTGCCAGGCTCCCCTCGGGTGCGACCCGCCACTTCTCCTCGGACCAAGCATTCTCCATAAAGGAAGGAGCCAGGCCAATGGATGTCCAAGGGGCCACCCAGTACTGAGTCTACGGAACGGCCCCTGGCCAGCTTGCCTCACACTCAGGGGTGGTTGCGGGTGGGGGTGGGTGTCAGGCCCTGAGCTGAGAATGAAGTCAGCAGCCTCCAAGGGAAGAGACAGGTGGAGGTCCTGGAGAGTGAGACCCCCAATGGGGAGGAAGTCCACCTTCCTTGGCCTCAGATCTGCTTGGCCTCAGATCTCCGTCAGTCATCAGAATGGCTTTGAGGAGGGGCACCCCCACAGGACAGTAGGGGGCGTCAGACCTCTCACAGGCCTGGGCAGGAGAGAAGAAGCTGCTCTAAGGGAAGCTGGGTCTGGGGAGGGAGGCGGGTGTGTGTTGGGGCAGCCGGGAGCTGGAGGACAGGCTCGGGGCCCTGCCAGCAGCTGTCCCGAAGCCACAGCCCTGACCTGCTGGTTAATAAGTGCACCGTAAGGGCCACGCGCTGAAGCGATCTACAGTTTTAGGGTCTGTGATGTGGCACACCTAGACTTGACTATCTCTATCCTACTTACATTAACAAAAAACTAAGAGCGACATAACGGCAAAGATTTACTGATTCATCTAACGTGTGTTCTTGCTGCTTAGATGGGCACAAACTCCTTTGGCCAAAAATCAGCAGTGGGTCCAGAGAAGGCTCTCTGAGGCCCACACATTCACTTGGATGGATCGCTGCACACAGTGCTGGGCCTGCGGGGACCTGCACAGCGGTGCAGAAGAACCGGACCCGGGCACCAGCTTAGACCAGGTGAGGGGTCCAGCCCTAGAGGGCCCTGGCCACTCTCAAAGCTCCATGACAAGCAACGAGCACAAATTGTGATGCAGGTGTGCTAATAGACGGCTGAATGGAGCCACGCCCGCCTTTCATCACCATGACCACCACCATCATCACCACCCTCCTGCTCTTCCTCAATGTCGTCATCCTCCTCCTCCTCACCATCCTCCTCCTCCTCAATGTCGTCATCATATCACCACCACCATCATCACCACCCTCTTCCTCAATGTCATCATCATCATCCTCATCACCACCATCACCACCTTCCTCCTCTTCCTCTATGTCATCATCATCCTCCTCCTCACCATCATCCTTCTCCTCCTCCTCACCATCATCATCACCACCCTCTTCCTCAATGTCATCATCATCATCCTCATCACCACCATCATTACCATCCTCTTCATCATCATCAATGTCACCACCATCCTCCCTCATCACCGCCATCATCACCACCCTCCTTCTCTTCTCGATGTCGTCATCATCCTCCTCCTCACCATCATCCTTCTCCTCCTCCTCAATGTCATTATCATATCACCACCATCATCATCACCACCCTCTTCCTCAATGTTGTCATCATCATCCTCATCACCACCATCATTACCATCCTCTTCATCATCATCATCAATGTCACCACCATCCTCCCTCATCACCACCATCATCACCACCCTCCTTCTCTTCTCAATGTCGTCATCATCATCATCATCCTCACCATCATCCTTCTCCTCCTCCTCAATGTCATTATCATATCACCATCATCATCACCACCCTCTTCCTCAATGTCGTCATCCTCCTCCTCCTCACCATCCTCCTCCTCCTCAATGTCATCATCATATCACCACCATCATCATCACCACCCTCTTCCTCAATGTCATCATCATCATCCTCATCACCACCATCATCATCACCATCCTCTTCATCATCATCATCAATGTCACCACCATCCTCCCTCATCACCGCCATCCTCACCACCCTCCTTCTCTTCTCAATGTCGTCATCATCATCATCCTCCTCCTCACCATCATCCTTCTCCTCCTCCTCAATGTCATCATCATATCACCATCATCATCACCACCCTCCTGCTCTTCCTCAGTGTCATCATCATCATCCTCATCACCACCATCATTACCATCCTCTTCATCATCATCATCAATGTCACCACCATCCTCCCTCATCACCGCCATCATCACCACCCTCCTTCTCTTCTCGATGTCATCATCATCATCATCCTCATCCTTAACATCATCCTCCTACTCCTCCCTCCTCAGTGGCATCATCATATCACCACCACCATCACCATCCTCTTCATCATCATCATCAATGTCATCACCATGAGCACCACTACCACCATCACCACCCTCCTCCTCAATGTCTTTGTCGTCATCGTCATCATCAATATCCTCACCCTCCTGAGCCAGCACTGACATAGGGCTTACCCTGTGCCTTGTGTTGTTTTTCTAAGTACTTTATACATAGTAACTCACTTCTTGGCGACCCTACATGTACTATTATTTTCCCCATTTTACAGATGAGAAGACTGACGCACAAATAACTTAGCCCGACTTGTCCAAGACTAGTTACTGGGCTACTAAGAGACAGAACCAGGATCGTTACGGGTGTGAATGTCTGTCTCCAGAGTCCATGTTCTAGATCACTTTACTACCCTGTGTTGACTATGCGAGAAAGAGCAATGAATAACCATGCACCCAAGCATGTAGACGAATGTTCAATGGTGTCAAGCAGCCTAAGGAGGATTTTCCACTACTTCTATTTGGCAACACTGTCCATCTTGGCCCTCCTTCTTCCTTTCCTGTGGCAAAGGTCACAGCTTGTTGATGATGTGGGTTTGGGACCCACACTCTTGGGGCTTCACGCTGTTTCTGCCCTGCCATGTATAAGCAAGCATGCCCTTGTCTTGTGATGATGTGAAGACCTTGCTTCTTCCATCCACAGAACGCCAAGCTCCTCACAAACGTGGAGATGGTCTGTTTGTTTTTCACTCTATTCCCGGTGCTTAGCACAGTGCCTGGCACACAGGAGGCGCTTAGGAAATACACCCAGATTGTATAAACGAATGAACTAACAGCAGAAAGGAAGGCATTCCCTCAAACTTCCTAGACTCAACCTTTGGAAGCCGTAGAAACATATACATTCTTATGTCCATGTATCCATGTATGTGTGTGTGTTTTAGCAGATACATCAGTGCAACAAAGTGACGTGTGCTTAATGTTTTATGTCCAACGTTTTTCCCTTTTATTCTTCCCGTGTGCAGGAAGGTGCATAAAGGTACAGAGAGATGTCATCAGAGCGGTGGGGCTGAGTTCTCGGGCCAGCCTGTCTACAGGGGGGCAAGAAGACCGGCACGTGGGGTGATCATGGAATTCACACGGGACCAGGGATGTAGACATGTGGAAACTACAAAGTGTAAAATGAATTGCTTGGTTTACCAATTCCCTATCTCTAGTAAAGGAGCTTCGCCTCGGACTGAGGAACGAGGAGTCGTGCCTGTCTTGGGAACTCTGATAACTCTCACCATCTTTCCAGCCCCCATTTACCCCTGGCCCTACACCACACACCGTAGAGCGATGGTCTCATGTATTCCTCACAGCAGCCCCATCAAGCACCAGCATTTACCTGATTTCACGGGTCAAGACGTGCTATTCAGAAGGCAGGTCCTAATCCACCCAAGGCAAACAACTAGCGAGGTCTCTATGGCAGAGATAGCGATCTGCACCCCTCTACCCATTCTCTTCTCCTTCCTCGAGTACTAGAACCCCCAATTTAGCTGGGCATTGGTCATTCAGAAAGAGGATTCCATTACCCAGCCTCTTCTGCAGTTAGATGTGGCTGTAACTGAGTTGTGGCCAACGGGATGGAGGTCCTTTCTCACTGCTGGGATGCAGGCACTATGGCTGGAGCTCAAGCAGCCATCTTGTGCTATGAGGTGGAAGCCACGTATTGAGGATGGTGATGCTGCATTATGGGAAGCTGGGGCTCTCATCAGCCACCAGCTGCCATGAGAAATGAAACTATACTGTTGAAGCCATTGCTGCTTTGGGCTTTTGGTCACTTGTAGCTCCAGAGCACATTTTCTTAACCATTTTCTTTAGAAAACAGCTCATCTTCACCACCCTTCCAAGACCTTAGGGTATTAGGATAAGACCCTTGGTGCAGTATCTGGCCCAGAGTGAATGCTCAAGAAATGCTAACCGGCCGCTCACGGTTCTCCTTGTTCTGTGGCTACTACTGCCGCTCTTTGCAAAGAGTTGCTGCCCTGACCTGACCGGGTGGGCAGGTAAGCCCACCGCGCCTGGCCCTGCCCGGCAGCACAAGGGAAGACTGTTATTTCATCTCTAGAAAGTCTTCACACTATTTGTACCGCTCTGGTATTTATGCCAGTGTCTTATGTAGGCAGGATGGACTCGGGCTACAAAGAGGGAGAATTTTTTAGCTCAGCAGCCCCCATGGAAGGGTGGCCAGGAGTGGTGCCATCAGCTCCAGCTGGGTGACCTTTTCAAGGACGCTCAAGGAGACGGACAGGCCAGCAGATGGACAGTCACCTTCTGAGCCGGCAGGGAAAGGGACCCAGTGGCCTCCCGGGAAATCCTTTCCAAAGAGCCAGATTTGCATATAAATAATAGACATGTCAAAACACAGGATGTCTGGTTCTTGGCATCCGCCCTAAGAGCTGAATGCACAATCTAGTCATCTCCAATTCTGGAGAAGCTCGTGCAGAGTGTCCTCAGCACTGGGCAATTAGTGAAACACCCGTTCTATCTCCCAAAGTGGCGACTGCTGGTGAGGAAGGGCCCTCCCACCCTGCTCCCCCGGGCGGTTTGATCTCAGCCTGGCTGCAGCCTCGTCGGGTTCCTGCTGGAGAACACGGGGCAGACGGAGGCCGAGAGGCTTCTTCCAGCTCCCCGAGGGTGCAAGGTTTGAAAACGAAAAACACAAGGAAACATTTCCTTAGGAGGAGGAGGCAGGAGAGGTGATCAGGGGGATGGAAAGATCAAAGGGAGGTGTCAGAGACCAAGAGTCAAGTCCGAGGCCCTTTCAACCCCGCCTGCTGGCTCAGCCGGCCACCGCCCTCGCCTTCCAGGGAGTTCTGGCTGGGAGGCTGAGACGGGCTCCAGGACGCCCTGACCAGAGCCGACAGGGAGAACATCTGCAGACGCCGAGCGCTCTGTTTTACTGTTTCCCGGGCACCCACACCAGCAGCCTTTCCTGCCACCAGCTTGAAATACGAGGCGCTGGTGTTTGTTCCTGGCTCCCTGGGCTGAAATTACATCACCAGAGAGGAAACTTCCCAAAGGACCCGGATCTGGGCCGATGACAGTCCCTCGCAACGGACCGCAGATCGTAAGAAAAATATAACTTGAGTGTGAAAGGTGAGCTTCCGCGAAGGAGCCCATCACGGATTGCGCTCCAGACCACAATAAAGAGAACCTGGTTTACTGCCGACGGCCAGTCTCCTGTGCCGTCTCTTTGCAAACCAACTATTTTTGAAAGCCAAGGTGGAGAAGCACACGTGCTCTGGGCGATAAAGGAAGCAGCGCGGCGCATAAACTGGAACGCTGAGACGCAGATCTTGGTGTACTGACATTATAAAAACCGGGGAGCAATGGGAAATAATATTTTTACAAAGGCGGCAAACATGAATGCCAAAGCTGCAGGCAAATTTATGGACCCTGCCGGGCACTGCCGCATCTCGCCGCCAGGGTGCTGAAGAGAGCCAGGCCAGTCGCCTGTGGGCCACCGTCAGCTCCTCTGCGGTGGGGACCGGGGCTGCGGCCGCGAGGGGCGCTGGCGGGAGCCCGCGTGTGCCCTGAGCTCAGGAACAGTGGGGATAACGTCCTGCCAGGAAGCCAGGCCCTGGCCTAGGGCTCCTCCTCTGACCCCTACGGAGCCCACGAGCCTTCCCACGCGGTCGAGTGCTGACTCAGGCTCTGATTTTTTATTTTTTTTAATTGAGAGCAAAGCCACGTTGCATACAATTAGCCTTTTTCTAGTGTACAGTTAATTCAGTGGCATCCAGCACACCGGCCGTGTCGTGAAACCATCACCCCAAAAGGAAACCCCGTACCCGTCTATTAAGTGGTTGCTCCCTGTGCCCCTCCTCCAGCCCCTGGCAACCACCTGTCTGTGTGCTGTCTCTGTGGCTCTCCCTATTCCGGATGCTTCATGGACACGGAATCGTGGGCACACGTGACCTTTTGTGTCTGGCCTGGTCCACTCGGCATCCCTGCCGCAGCGGGTGTCGTGACTTCACTCCCTTCGTGACTGAGGAACACCCCACTGTGAGGACGGACATCTGCCTACCCCCTTCCAGTTGAGGGACACTGGGTGGTGCCCACCTTTTGGCTATTCTGATTATTACTGTGGCCGTGTCCTCTCTCCGCCTCGGGCTCGTTCCGCCCGAGTCACCGAGCTTCAGTGGCTGAGTGAACAAAAGAACGAGAGGCGCCGAGGCGGACGCGTTCGTGCGTCCCCTGCCCCTTAGGTCCCTCTCGGACCAGCTGGGGGCTCCCCTCGCTCCGTCCTCCAGAACAGATCCGGGTATGCTTCAGCCAGGGGCTGGCGAACCTTCTGTGGAAGGTCGGACGGCACGTGGTCTGGGCTTGGCAGGCGACACGGTCTGTCTGCCTTCTCAGTCTGCAGCCCCACAGAGGTGGAACCAAACGCGCCGCTGTATCTCCATCCAGCTTTGTGCACGAAAACCAGAGGCTGGCGGGGCCGGGTCCACGGGCCACGGGGCGTCAACCCCGCGTCTAAACGACGCGAACGCGCCCTCCCGGCCACAGCCACCGGCTCCAGGCGGCCGGAGGACCTGCTCAGAGTGAAACCCAGGACTTCTCGTCAGCGGCTGGGAAGAGGGCCTCTCTCTTCTTTTGGACAGTGGAGTGTCAGTGAGGCCTGACACGCCTACAGCCGTTTTACTAACGGGAAAGCCAGCGAGCAGGAGGGAATCCCGAGGAGGAGGGAGGAGGGAGGCACGGAGAGACTCACAGGTCACAGAGCAAGGACCGGCTGTGCCGCAGCCCTGCGTCTGGGCTTCTGCTGCCGAGCACAGGACACGCCGGGATACCTGTGTCACGCGAAGGCCTGGACACCTGTGTCACGCGAAGGCCTGGACACCTGTAACATGCGAAGTGCCTGGACACCTGTGTCACGCGAAGCGCCGGGACACCTGTGTGACTGCTCACTGCTGCATTCCCCATCCTGGCACTTTTAAAGTCCTCAGCAGAAACCTGCTGAGCGAATGAACTCTTGGAGGCTTTCCGATCTCTTCTTAGGTAAGGGGCTGAAAAGGGGGGCGGTGAGTGAGCCACAACAGCTCCTGCCCCGTGAGCCCGGCCGGGCTGGGCTCGCCCCGTGCCGGGATTGAGGAGAGGCCTCTTCAGAATGGACAGACAGGAGGCCCAGCACCTCCAGACGGATCCAAATCTCTGATCCAATCTGTGGTCTCCTCCGGGAGAGCCTTTGGACGTGGACTCAGGACACAGCATCCCCAGGGAGTGGCCCCATCTGAGCGGTGGTTTCGTGCCCGTGGGAGGGGATCGGGGCCAGTCGTCACCAGTGCTGGACAGACGGCACTGGTTCCCATCTCCCGGGCAGAAGCGGCCCCAGCGTGCAGACAGCAGAGGGTGTGTCCAGTCAGGTGGACCTGGGGTCAAATCCTAGTCCAGCGTCCCCAGGCCCATGACCCAGAGCTACGTCTCCTTCTGTAGTCTAAGGGGGTCTCCCCATGCCCACCTCTTAGGGGGGCAGGATTATCAAGGAGGAGGGGCGGAGAAGCGGAGAGCAGCCCCTATTCACCCTCTATTGCCAGGAGCTCACGGGACAGGGGGACCAGGTCACTTGGGCACGCTGTCTGCCTGCCCTTCAGACACCACCTACACCCCGTCTTTGTAGACTGGTTGCAGGGACTGGGCCCGGGTCACCAAGACGCCAGCACACCCGTCCCGCTCCCGTGCGGCAGCCACTCTCCCCTCACCCCCTCCAGGGGTCTTTCTCACAGCTGGGTGAGAATCCGGTGCAGGCTTCCTCGTCGCTGCTCCCCAGCGGGCAGCCGCCGGCCAGAGCATGGCCCCTGGCTGTCCAGTCATGCCCAGACCCCTCTGGGTGGTGGAGGCAGCAGAAATAAATACATGCAGACTCAAACACACAGACACAGAGCTGCGTGCTACTCTTCATACGGCTGCAGTTGGAAGCATCTCTAGGCCGAGGTGGCCAAGATGCTATAAATAAACCGGAGCCAAGGGAGCCCACGGGTGACCCTGAAATACCGGTTTAGCTCCCATTAGCATGTCACAAGCTGAGGACTTGCAGGTTCTTAGTTGCAGCAGGCGGTGGCTGAGGCAGCGGGGAGGCCCCAGGCAGGGCTGCTCCCTGGAGGAGGGGCCCATCCACTCTGTCCTCCCAGGTCCCTCTCCCGGGGACACTCTCCTCTGCTCCACCTCTGCGACAAAGTGTGGCTTGGAGGGAGCTGTCCCCACAACGCTTTCCCATTCGCATTTGTCAAAGGAAAGGCCACCATGGTGGAATGTGACTTTCAGATTCACAACCAGGTCTGAGTCCAGGATTGGGGCCTCCAGCATGGGCTACCGAGGGGACACTGGTCCCCGAAGCCAGGCCTGCGTGGGGGGAAGGCCCGGCACCCGGCTGCTCAGGAAGGGAAGAAGCTGCAGGATGCCCCGGCCGACTCGCCTGCCCCACCGGGCGCTGGTCCTGAGGCTGGCGCCCTTCCTTTATCTCCACGTCTATGTGTTCGCCTCAGGCCCCCAGTGGCAACCAGGGCACCCCTGGGTTGTCATAGCAACAGTTAGTTTGAGACAGGATTGTCTTCCGTCTAGGGTGGTGACCCAAGTGTCCCGTGCGAGTCAGTGGAGTGTGGTCAGTGGCGGGTAGAGGGCAGCAGGGCCAGCCTGGGATGGGACCAGTGACCCTTAGTTGGCGGGCTGGAGCCCGGACAATGGCTCTGCTCGCACTGATGTCCTCTCTGAATGTGCCCCAAACGCCCATTCTCACAGGGGGTCATCTCGGCTCTCTCAGCACCCTCCACGGGAATGACCTCGGCCAAGAGCTCCTTAGCCCACTGCTTCCAGAACCTTCCAGGACCTTCAAGGAGCCGCCTCCCTGAAATCACACTGCCGGAAAGAGAAAGCAGCATCCCATCTCTGGGCTGCATGGCTGAGCTGTGGTGACCTGCCAGGTACGTGAGCGTGAACAGGGGCCTAGTGGCTGGGCCCAGAGACGCCCCCTCCCCTCCCAGAACCCTGAGTCGTCCTGGCACTTAATGAGCACACGCCCAGGGCTCAGGGGCTGCCCACCTCCCTTCCCTGCCACCCAGCGGTGTGTGATGGTCAGCCTCAGAGCCATTCGGCCAGTACGTGCAGCCTCGGGAGGCATCTCTCTGATCCGGGAAATGGCAAAAGACCTCTGCAACTCCTTCCCCTCTGCCAGGAGAGGCCGAGATGCAGCAAACCGCTTCTGTGTTCGCGAGAAGCATCTATTCAGGGTCCTCGGCATTGCCCACGGCCCCTGTCTGCCTCCAGACCCGCAGAGCCTGTTTCCCTGTGCGCCCTGAGACTGCGACAACCCCTTCTGTGTGGCACGTGGCGAGCTCCTCCATCTCCAGTGTGAGGCTATTACTCTGATTTCCCCTCTCTCAGCAGTCTGCGAATTTTCTGATGCGGAGGAAACCACGCGCGGGCACATGCGCAAGCGTTCACGCGTCGCCCCTCCTGAGTGCGGCAGGGAATCAAGGCTCTCCCGGAATCCCATCTCCGAGAAGAGGGAGCGGACAGGACACACGCCTGCTGCCTGTGCTGACATGAGTGATTTTCGATCAGGGCCCTGCTGCCTCCCGGGCAGCTTGTCCGTGACACGTGCTAACTCCGGGCTTCCCCCCGAGGCTGCAGCTGCCCGTGCGCACCAGGGGGCGGGCTCCAGGCCTCTCCTTCGGCAGGGCCCACGGGTCAAGCCCCTTCCCGCTCTACTTGACTTTGCCGAGCTCAGAGCAGCCAGCAGTCCCTGTTCACGCCATCCGTGGGAGCATTCTTTATTACCCAAGGAAATTGAGGATGTCCAATGGTGGGGGAGGAATAAATCATTGTTCTCAGCTAAATGGAGTAGCGCGGATCTGCTGAAAATGCTGCCTTTTATCAACAGTGCAAATAAAGAAGATTCCACGCGCCGAGAACAATGAAATGAGCCGCTGCACTATTGATGGGGTATTTGTGCAACTCTGTGAGCTACGTTTCAAAACCAGGCTCTATTAAAGATGCAGAACCCTTTTCGGAAGCAAAAAGACTAATACTGCTCTCCAAATAATTTATAAGTTTCCCCACAAGGCAGAAAAGCAAAGCTGTCTGAAAGCAGGCGTCGTTGTTGGAGGTTTCCTGCTGCCCCTGGGCCCCTCTGCTTCACTGGGCTCTGATGAGGCTGCCTGGGACCCCCCATCCCCACGGTGCAGGGCAGGGGTGTACCCCAGGGGAGGGCAGTGGCTGGAGGCCAGCCTTCCCCCCTGCCAACCTGTGTGTGGGATCCAGCTCAGGGCTGCAGGGGGGCAGGGGAACTGCAATCCACAGAAAGTCACCCCCGCCCTTGAGCAAATGTCTTCCTTACACACCAAACTATCTTCAACCCCAGGATTCTGCTCCCCGGGGACATTTGGCAAAGTCTGGAAACAGTCTTGGTTGTCACAACTGGGCGGGCTGGGGGCACTGCTGCTGGGTTAGGTGAATCCAGTGGGTAGAGGCCAAGGGTGCCGCTGAATACCCTACAGTGCGTGGGACGCCCCACAGCCAAGAGCGGGTCAGTGCGAACGTCAACCGTGGGGACGGGGAGAGTCCTCGTGTCACTGCCTCCCGCCGGCGGAGTGTGTGGCGCAGGGGGCCAGCAAGGACCGGCAGTGTCCACCTGGGACACTAGGCTGGTTGCCAAGCTCAGGAGCCAGCGGGGGCACCGCAGAAGGACTGCCGCACTCGCCCAGGGCCTTGCTCCGGGGCCCGAGACGCAGGGCTGAGGGAGCAGGCGCTGAAGGCCAGAGGCCGGGCGCTGGGCAGCTGCTCTGGGTCCAGGTCCTGGCCTCCCCGAGCTTCAGTCCCGCAGCGGGGGTCCCAGCACAGGCCTGCCACACAGGGCTGCGTGGGCACGGAGCGTGGCCCCGGCACTGACACACGGGTGGGCCCTCAGGAACCGCAGGCTGCTGGGATCGTGAGCACTGACAAGGTGGAGCTGACTGAGTCACAGGGAAGGGTTCACGTTTGAGGCAAGTGAGGAGACGAGACACCACATCTCAGCACGCCCAGCCCCACAGCGACGCGCCTGCCACAGACCCAGGCCAGGAGGGGGCGCCGTGTTCCTGGGCAGAGGCTGGGATGGGGGCCTCTGGATACCTGTCTTTTGAGAAAGACATTAACACAGGGAAAATAAAATAAAACTCTAAAATACCATGACATGGACAGACAACAGTAGGGGTATTACCAGCGGGAAGGGGGGTGGGGGCAGGTAGGAGAGGCTAAGGGGGGTAAATGGTGATGGATGGAGACTTGACTTGGGGTGGTGAACACACAATACCATATACAGACGATGCATTATAGAGCTGTACACCTGAAACCTGTATAATTTCATTAGCCAATGTCACCCCAATAAATTCAATTGAAAAAAAATAACTATGAACACACCGGCAGGAATCGTCCCAGGAATCAGGAACCTTGCAGTCTTAGCATGAGCTTTGTGTCTTGCCTGGATTTGTGTTTATTGGCATGAAGTGAGTCTATGCTTCCCCCAAGGAGCCTGCAGAGAGGCCGCCCCGATATTGGAGAGCAGCTACCGTGGCGGGGAGAGGCCAGCACAGGGCAGGGACCGGCCCTGGGGTGCGTCAAGAGGCAGGGATGTTGGGAGAGATTTAAGACAGGAGAGTGGCCACCCCCACGGCCTCGGCCTGTGCAGACGTGCCCTTCTCGATGCTGTGGGGCCAAACCGCACCAGCAGCAACAGCAGCACGAACGTCAGGGACTGGCCAGAGCAGGGGCCCCCAACAAAGGAGAGAGAGAGGTTTGCCGTCGGCTCGGGACTTCTCCGGTGGGCAGCTCAGGTCTGGTGGGGGGTGTGGAAACACCTGGGTGACCCCGGGAAGGTCTTGCCCCGTCTCCACCACTGGCACAAATCTTTCCTGGATCTCAAATGCCACCGGATGCCAGGAGCGCCACGTCCATCACAGGTGCGACAACAGAAAATGTCTCTGGCCCGGCCAGCGTGGCTCAGTGGTTGAGCATCGACCCATGCACCAAGAGGTCGCCGGTGTGATTCCCGGTCAGGGCACATGCCCAGGTTGTGGGCCCGATCCCCAGTGGGGGGCATGCAGGAGGCGGCCAATCGATGTTCCCTCTCATCGATGTTTCTATCTCTCTCTCTCTCCCTCTTTCTTCCTCTCTCTCTAAAATCAATAAAAAAAAAAAATTTTTTTTTTAAAAGAAAATGTCTCTGGAGCTGGCCAATGAAACCACCCCTGGGAGACAACTGCGGACCTAAAGGACCTCTGGAATTCCCTCGGCCCTCACGTCCAAGGTCACGGAGAAAGATCCGTGTTTCCCGTGAGCCTGACGGTGTGAGCAGGTCACCGCGTCACCGCACACAGGCAAGGCCTGGTCCTGAGGTTCGGCCACTGTCAGCCACACACGCAGCAGGACAGGTGTGACGAGGACGGCTGAGACAGTCAAGGACAGGGCAGTGGAAACACAGTGTTACCGGGTGCTGGGCCCCAGGGCGCAGGGCGAAGGAAAGCAAGGCGCACGGTGAGGACGGACGCGCGGGTGCCGAGGAGACACGACGGACGGCTGGGACAGATTTCTGATGAGACGTGAGAATAAAATATCGGCATGGTTTTTCAACGGATATACTAATTTATATAGCGTGCGATCTGAAACGCATCTGCGTAAACCATTAATAGATACCAAGAGACCCAACGGCGTGGCGCGTGGACGCCCCTCTCCCCACGCTCTTCCCCACACGTGGCGAGGTGGTAAATCCTCGCGCAAAGACACGTGTCAGTAAATAACGGTCTGCGGGACGTGAGATGCTGAAAGCGTTCCCAGTGGAGTGTGTCTTCCCTCCACTCCGACGGGACCTTAATGGATTATTTCACTCCGTTTCTGGGTGTGCGTGTCTCACGTCTATTTTAAAACCCTCGGGTTCAAACGTACCTTATTACGTTTTAAAGTCTTTGGATTGTGGCAGAAAAATGTTCTGCGCTATAAAACAGAGAGTAGCGCTGAAGTTTGATGGGTTTGCTTCCATTTGCTACCCCACAAAACGCTTTCTAAATGCCATTAAAATTTAGCATACGCCGTAATAACCAGGCTGCACTTGGATCATGCTTAAGTCAATTGGCTTCTGAGTTTTATTTCTTTCGTATACATCACATCAAATACAGTTGTTGCCGGAGCCAGAGGTGAGGAGCACGGTGCCCCCTGTGAGGCTGTGGCCCCCGCGCGGCTGGGTGGGCTCAGAGACACGGTTGCCCGTGGTGGAGGGGAAGGGTGGGGGGTCCTGCTGCCCTGAGCCCCGAAGAGAGAGGGGCTTTGATGTGCAGAAAGGAGACCTTGCAGTTGGTGTCAGAAGTGAGCGTGGTCTGTGGAGGCCCCCCGACTGTCACCCGTGGAAACTGGGGTACGGTGGAAAGCACGCACCTGGAGTCCCCATTCTGAGTCTCAGCTCTGTCCAGCCCTGGTCAGACAGGTCACCTGATGACAGGGCCTGGATCAGCCACGCCGGACGCCATCCTGGCTTCCAACCAAGACCAGCGTGACACATGGGGGTCTCCCCTGGGCTCCTGTCCTCGGTGGAGAGTCCAGTTCAGACACTTCTCGCGAGGACACCACCCTCCTTCCTCCAGGGCCCTGTGTGGGGTGGAGGAGGGGCAGGAAGGAACTCCCCCACCCAGGGCCTGGCCGGGCCCCTTGGGTGCCTGTGCCTCCACACTCTCTCCCCTCCAGCCTTGGGCAGCGTGTCAGCTTTGGATGAACCCCAAAAGCAGGGGCAGAGGGGGAGGAGGCGGAGGTGTGACACGTCAAAGCAGCGTGGCGTGTGCTGCGCTAGGAAGTCAAGAAAACGCAGGGCTTTGAAGGGGGACGGCCTGGTGCCCAAACCCAGGCTCAGGAGGACCAAGGGGCAGCTCTGGGCAGGCCTCATCTCCGTTCACTGTCACCTCTCAGAAGGGTGTGGGCGCCTGCCGTGGGCCAGGTACGGGCTGGGCCCCGAGGCACCCGTGACAAGTGCCACCCCAGGGGCAGATGGCGTGAGGGCACACAGCAGGAGCCCGTGTGGGGGGGGCTGGGGGCTTCGAAGCCTCACTTCGCTGCTCCCTAAAATGGGCAAACAGGACCCAACGAGGCGATGCCCTGGCGTTCAGTGGCCGGGGACCACTGTGATGTTAGCGTCCCAGGCCCCAGGCTCGGTCCCCTCTCCTCCTGCAATGGCCCCGGGGTCGGGAAACAGTGGAGAGTGCAGAGTTTCTGCAAAGGTGCCGCCTCTTGGGGGGCCAGGGGAGCCCGGCCGGCTGCAGGGCCTTCGGCTGGGTCAGGCGGCCCAGCCTCCCCAAGGGGCCGTGCGGCCACCCGACGCCAGGTCGGGAAGGAAGCACAAACAAACACCATAAATCTGGCGGAATGGCCATTCCGATGTGGGTCTGCAGCGGAGCCGGGGACGGGGGCAGCCGGGTCCCCCTTGTGCGAAGCCAGCTTACCGCTAGCTCTTCCGTTTTACCTGGGGCTCTGTTCTTTACAGCAAATTGGACCTTTCGCTCTGAAAGAAATAATTACTCTCCGAGGAGAAGAGGGCTGGCCGCGAATGCTGATGTGACACACAATGTCACCTTGCCAGTCAAAGGAGCTCCAGCTCCTCAGCTTGGGCCCCGTCCAAGTCCCCGCTTCTTTCTCATAATGGAGGTCACCTCTCCATAGAATTTGTTGATGATCTCCAAAATGACAAGTAAGAAAGCTCCTGTCAGCAGGATTTTTTTTTTTTAAAGAGGAAAGAATAGCACAGAGATGAAGGAAGCAGGCGGCGTGGGGTGAGGAGGAGGGAAGGGACCCAGAGACGTGGTCAGAGGTCGGGTTTTGCAGAAGCAGAAGCCAAATGATGGTGAGGTTCCATCCAGAATCAGCTTCTGGAACCAGTGACCCAGACGGGTGGTCTGGATCGGAAACGCCCCTGGTCCTTTCCAGGGAGGGAAGCTCTGGGGAGAGGCAGCCTCCTGTGAACCCGGGTGGCGGGCGCTGTGCCCTGCAGCCTGGGCCGAGCCTGCATGGAAGAGGGTACCTCGGATGCCCACTTGACGGGGAAATGAAAGCATCTGTGTCTGCGCCACCGAGGACACACTGTGGGGAGGGAAGAGCTGAGCGCTGCCGTGAGCTCCGGCAGGAAGAGAGCGCTAGCTTCACCCACCGGGAGTCACCTGCAGAGCAGGGACAGCTTGGCCCTGGTTGTAAATAATCCCATTTGCCCAGGGTCCAGAAAAGAATTCTGGCCATGTGCACGCCCGACCCATGCCTCTGGGGGTGCCCAGAGCTATCTGAGCTTTCTCCAAGGAAAGAGTGACCTCGCCAGGGCAACCCCTGGAGAGGAAGGGGTGGCTTCCCCGCCAGGCAGCTCCGCCCCCACCCCCACAAGCCGACCTGGCCAGGTCTCCACCCGTCCCGCATCGCTGAGCCTTTGCACCCAGCTGGAAGCACACCCGAGGTTTCAGATCAGCGGAGCTAGGCTAGGAAGGGAGGTAGGGTGCTGGATGTGCCCCGAGGGATGTGCCTGGCCTGGGGGACCCACGCGCGGAAAGCCTGAGCTCTGCTTTAAGAAGTCCTCCCAGCACTTTGTGGAGACTTCCCTCCTCGACCCACTCTGCTCTCTGGGTGCTGGTGTGGATTCTGCCACGCCTGCGACCAGTATTTCCTGAGCGCCACCAGCCAGCAGCCGTACCAGGGTTACAGTGGACAGGCAGAGGCTGGAGGAGGAAGGACCAGGGAGGGAAGCGTGTCACGGTGCCAGGGAGCCCTGTGGGGACTCCCCAGCTTGGGAAGTCAGGCCCCGGAAGCCTGATGGCTTTGCTCGCAGTGGGAGCAACCTCTAAGGCGGAGAGACGCTTCCTGGGAGCTGCACTTTCCAGCGCTCCCCCTGCCCCGGGCCTGACCCTCCTGGACGCTGAGCCAGCTCCCCTCAGCTCCATCCATCAGTGGAAAGGCCAAATTCTGGAATATACGGCCAGCTTTCCCAGAACCATCTTACTGGCAACCACCCCACAGCTGGCTCCACCCACAAGGGGGGCGGGGGTTGCCCTTTTGGGCCCAAACCTCAATGAGAATCTGCTGTCTGATCTGAGCATACGACTAGACTCTCAACGAAGCAACCAGGCCAGAGGGAGAGAAGGGGGCCACCCCCACCAAGCAGGGTACAAGGAGGGGCCCCGCAGCCCAGCCCAGCAGGGCTGCCCTTTCTCCCCGCCACACCCAGGCGCCGGGCCGGGGAGACCAGCTGTGAGCACGTTTGGACTTTTAGAAGCATAGAAAAGAGACCTGAAATGCTGTTTTAAGAACATGAAAAGGAGGTTTTCATCAGGAGAGGGGAATTCCTCTCAAGCGAGAGCCTGGTAACAGCGCTTCCTGAAGTCATGAGATTTCAGGACTCTACAGTAAAACGTCATCTGCTCCGGATTCGAGGGCGTAAGACTCCAGGGATCATTTCTGGGGTGATTCTGACATGCTCGAATTGCTGTTACAGGTTCAGGCCACTCAGCCCACCCCGGGGAGGGGGAGGGGGTGGGGTGGGGGTGGGGTGGCCACATGCTTGACGCTGCGAAGGTCTCACAGAGGCTGGAAGGCGAGTCCACCCTGGGCCTCATCCTCGGGGGCCAGGGCCCTCGGCACCCTCCAGGCTTGGACTCCTGGAGACAGTCACCCTCTGGGATGACTCACAACCCAAGGGCATGCCCTGACCTGCCCCACGGGAGATGCGCAGGTTTGACAGGTGCTCATCGCTCATTCGTTCCTTCCACAAATGCGCCCTGACCCTCTGCTCTGTGTCAGGGGCTCTGACAGACACTGGAGGTGCCACCGTGTGCTGCAACACGGGGCTCATCCAGGCGCCGCAGACAGGGACCGCGTCTCTGCAGCCCACGTGCAGGACACCTCGCGGCACCTGCTCCCACGGCCCCAAGAACATCCTCCTGGTCTTCGTGCGTCCCCTGTCCTCCGGAGGGCCTTCCCTCCCCGCTCCCCGACATCTGCTGTGGGAGCGGCCTCCCCACCCCTCAGGGCGCAGGGGAGGCTGAGGATCCCCTCGACTCCTTGGCGGAGCGCGGGGACCCACGCCTGCCCTGCTCTCTGCGGTGTCCCCATGGCACCCAACAGGCATCTGTTTATGAACAGGTGAAGGGACCCTAGAGCAGCAGCGGTTCTCAATCTGTGGGTCGCACGACCCTGTCACAGGGGTCGCCTAAGACATAACAGTAGCAAAATTACAGTTACGAAATAGCAACGAAAATGATTTTATGGTTGGGGGTCACCACAACATGAGGAGCTGTATTAAAGGGGCGCGGCATTGGGAAGGTTGGGAACCACTGTCAGAGCCATCCCATCACGGAGAGCGCCGGGCACGGAGGCCAGGGTTCTGGATTCAGGACCCCGTGTGGCCTGGAGAGCGCCCTGGGCCTCCTCAAACCCAGTCAGTTCCTCTGCAAATCATCAATCCATGGGGCGGGACTAGACAAGCATTTCCGTTTTTTTTTTTCTGGCTTTAGATTTCAGTGACTTCACGGGGCTATGAGTCTCCCCCAGGTGCTGTCCCCAAGCATCCCGGTCGGTCCTTGGGAGGGTCTGGCTTGCTGTGCCTTTGAGGGGGGCTACAAAAGCGCACTTGAGACCCCTCCCCGCTGACTGTGAGGCTGCCACAGTCCACACACAGAGAGCCCACAGCAGAACCCCTCCTTCCCACGCTGCGTGGGCCCTGAACGGACCTGCTACGACAGGGCCCGAGCCCTCCTGTGGGCCCCACCGTCACCCACCCTGTGGACACATCCCTGGCTGGCAGCAGCCAGACCCCTGACCCACCAGCTGCCACGCCCTGAAAGCCAGCGGACTGTGTAGAAGAACGGACAAAGTGAAGAAGGCTGACAGGTGGTGTTCTACAAGAGGTCACCCGCCCAGGTCACCCCTCCATTCATTATTGATTAACAACCTCTGAGACACCAGCGTTCCGCCGATCGTCCGCCGTCGGGAACATGACAAAGTAATCTTTTATAGCTTGGGGGCCTCTTAAAAGGTGTTAACAAAAAGCTTACAAAGTGATTTCAATGTGTTACAAAATAATTTATTAAGAATTCACTGCAGCCGAGCATTAAAAGAGATATTAATCACCAAGTGAAATGGATGTAAGAAAAACAGCCCCGCCCACGTCCGCGAGTAACACAATGAGCGCGCGCCCGTCTGCGCTGATTTAGTGCTCGGGTCAGACAAGGGCGCCGTGTATACTGCCGGCGGCCCACGCACTTCCAGCTTGGCATATGTCTGCATTAAATAATGTCCTCAGAACCCTCCTCCTTCTGGAGAGGGCCTCCCTCAGCGGGTGGGTTGGCAAAAACAGTCAGTCATGTCCTGCTAACTGTCTTTGCCCCAAGGACTCCATGCCCCTCGCTCTACCCACCCCCACCCGCTCTACCCACCCCCACCCGCTCCACCCTCCCCCACCAAGCACAGGACGAAGACGAACAAGACAGAGTAAGTGCAAGTTATATAGTCATGTGACAAGGACGTGAAGTGGGCAGGGGACACGTGTCACCGCCTTATAAGGGCACCTGGTCATCTGGGAACAGGTGCAACGCTTTGCAGATGGGCACACCTGGCCCTGCCCAACTCCAGAAGTTTCCTGGCTGGTTTTCTAAGGCAGATGGCGTCCGTTGTGTGCGTTTCAGGAATATTAAGTTCCTAGGGGTGGATCTCGGGGGCGCTGCCTCCAATAGGAGCCAAGGCAGAGGGCAGCCGCCGGGCACCAGGAAGGCAGAGGTGAGGAAGGGACAGGACCCAGAGATGGTTCACCTGCGTGGACCCGCCCGGAAGAATGAGGGGGACCACTCCCGCCGCAGGGGTTCTCATCCGACTTTCCAGCTGGTAGCAAGCCCTCTCTTGCAGAAGAAATTGATGGTGATGTATAAAAGTTTAATGCACCCCAACCTTCCAGGTTAATATTTATTGCACGAAATTAGATTCACCTTGACTTTTCGAAAAGTCAAGCTGTGGAAACGTCACTAAGGCAACTGGGTACATCCGACCTGCACATTTCGGTTCTTCCTGCGCAGTCAACTGTGAGACTCACGGAAGTCCGTAAAGGAAGAGGACCCAGATGCTCGGGGTTCCAGGCTGTGCTTCTCTCAGCCTCGCCAGCTCCGACTCACCCGCCAGGCTGTTCCTCCCCTGGGGAGGTGACCACCATCCCTTCCTCTGCAGTTTCTCTGCTTGACTCTACGCCCCATGAGGCTGGGGACCAAATCTGTCCTGGCCACCTTTGCATCCCCAGTACTAGTGACGGACCTGGCCTGAGCTAGGAGCTTGGGAGACGTCTGTTAACAAACCAACAAGTGTATGTTCAGAGAGAGCCGTGCGACTCACCCTTTTCGTTCAACCCACGGGTGACAGCCTATTCCGATGAGGGATCCCAGATTCCCAACATGGCATCCCCCCTATTTTCCGTGGAAGGCAGCCGCTTGGCTGGGCTGGCAGGCAGCAGCCCCAGAGCCCACGCCGGCGCCTATTACTGCATTTCCCTGGCGCTGCCTCCCTTCCCGAGGAAGGTCCTCCAGAACGACACTCCAATGCTCACAGCCCTGTTTTCCAGGGGCAAATCCCATCAACAACGGCTGGGCACCGGCCGCCCGGGAGCCTCGGCCGAGCACAGACAAATTTATGTGCTGCAGAAACGACCCTATTAAGCTCAGCAGTAAACTCCCTTCAGCCGAGCCCTGGTGTGCCCTGCCTGCCAAGTGGGCCGCACGCGGGTCGGTGGAAAGGGGGGGCAGGCCCGGCAGGTGGGGCTGGCCTCTGGATTTCACTCCCACGTTCCTCCCTCGCCGTGCACCTGTGTCGGCCAACAGTGACCGACCACGCCCCCAGGCCAGGCGAGCAGGAGGCCGAGGGGCACGGGATGGAAGCAGCCTCGAGGATCCTATGGTCTTGGGGAAATGCACAAAATCTGTGAGCATCTGGTACGCCCCAGCACAGGGTGGGTGCACGGGGGCCTTCTGTCTGTCATCTCCCTGGCCCCCAGCTCAGCTCTCCGACGGGGCTGGTGGTCCTACTCTACAGACAGGAAACTGAGCTGAGGCAGTCACTCGGCGAGGTCCTGCGCTGGTCAGTGGCAGACCTGAGACTGGAACGTGGTCTACGAAGCCCGTCTCCTCAGCAGAGGGATCCTGGTGGACGTGGCCTCAGTGGGGACCACCTCCGGAAACCACCTCTCTGGTACATTCCACTCCCATGTCCACAGGTTTCGTCTCCCCTTCCTAACTGTTAGGAATGGAACTGTGTCCCCCACGCCCCCAAAATGCATATGTTAAACCCCCAGCATTTCAGAATGTGACCTTATTTGGAGATAAGGAGGTAATCAAGGTCAAACGAGGTCATTAGGGTGGCCCTAATCCAACAGGCTGTGGTCCTGATGGAAAGGGGGGATTCGGACACAGACACGCACACAGGGAGAACGCCGGGTGGTGACGTAGCAGAGATGGGGCGATGCTTTGACCAGCCAAGGAACGCCAACGCGCCAGCAAACCACCAGAAGCCAGGAGACGGGCAGGGAGCAGATTCTCCCACGGGACCTCGGAGGAAACCGCGCCTGCCGACACCTGGATCTCGGACCTCCAGCCTCCAGACCTGTGAGCGGGCAAACTCCTGTTGTTCAAGCTGCCAGTCTGCGGGACTTTGCCACAGCGGCCCTCAGACTCATACACCGGCTCCGAAAGCCGCCCCGGGCCCTGGTTCAGAAGACGGCAGGTGTCCCATGTTCCCTGCGTACCACACGGTCCCCTTCGGAGCTCATATTCCAAGAACACAGGGAAGAGCCCCGCCCCGCACCACACACACCCCAGCTCTAAAGAAACCACTGCCTGTGAGCGTGGCCCCCCGGTCCATTTGCAGACCCCCCATCCCTGCAAATGACGACAGTCGGGAATGTTTCTTGCAGATTCCCAGTCAAGGGCACGTACCTGGGTTGCAGGTTTGATTCCCAGCCCCGGTGGGGGTCGTGTAGGAGGCAACCAATTGGTATGTCTCTCTCACATCAATGTTCCTCTGTCTCTCCCTCTCTCCCTTCCACTCTGTCTAGAAAGCAATGGAAAAATATCCTTCGCTGAGGATTTAAAAAAAAAAAAAAAAGGTGAGCGGGGGGTGGGGGTGGGGAGAGGAATTGGAAGCAAAGGATTGGAGGAGGGGCTGCCTGCGTCCCCGCCAGGAGTGCTGAGGGGGCCAACGGAGATGCAGGGCTCCAGCCTCTCCCAGAGCACAACCCAGTGAGGCCAGCAACCGCCGTCCCTGTCCCAGGAGGGCCATGCAGCCGCCCGGATCCTCCCTGAAGCCCGGGCCACGGTGGCCCCTCCTCGGTGCGCCCGTCTTACACCCTCCACGGTCACTGCACACAGACAGGATGAGGACAGGCCGCTGTCTCCCCACCCGCACGTCCCCAGAGTCTCATTGGGAAAGGGTCACTGTTCCCCGCCACTGAGCTCAGGAGAGCAGACGAGCCCTCGGGGAGCAGCCCCGTGCACACAGCTGAGCCTGCTCCTCCCAGGCTCTCTGAGCAGGGCAGGCCTCCCAGGACGTTCTAGAAGGGAGGGCCCCACTTCACGAAGTGCCTCCTGGGCTGCTGGAGGGTGAGGTCCGACGGCCAAAGCTGCCGGGCTGCGGTCTCTCGGACGTGCAGCTTCCCGACTCCTTCCGAACAGTTACAGCCGATCAGAGACGTGCTCTCTCGCCCGGGGCTGAGGACCAGGCCAGGGCCACCTGCCTGTCCGTAAACAATGCTTCGTGGCGGGGAGCCCCGTGAACAAGACCCTGAGGCCTCACTGGGCCTGGAAACAGCAGTACTTTCCCTGACCGTGCGCCCACCGCGCATAGAGGGCCGCTGGCCTGCACGGAGGAGACTGCAATCTGCCTCCCTGAGAGAGGGGGGAGGCGGGAGGGGGAAGGAGGGAGGAGGGAGGGGGGAGGAAGCAGGTGTATTTCTGCACCTGGGTTTATTCTGCACGCTCACAGAGGTGGCCGTGTCCAGACAGGCGAGTGAAGGCGGTGGGGAGGGAGCAGCAGAAGCAGCTGGAGAAGGAAGGAAGGGATGGCCCTGGGTGCGGAGGGGCCGCGGGGCCTCCCGGGGAGAAAATGGAACTGGGCACTGTAGGCAGCCCCTTCCCAGCCTGCCTTACGAGACAGATACCTGGGCGTGACTGCATCACTAAAAATACCAACATTGTGAGAAATCATCAGGCGGAGGTGAGTTTATTACTAATTGGGAGAAGCTTGACGTGCTCTGACTCCTCGTCAAACAAAGGAAGTCCGTTTTTAATATCTGCTTCTGCGACTTCCAGATAATAGGCAGATTCACTTCAAGGTCACGTCTCATTTATCAAGGTTTTCAGCCACAGATTCAGAAGAGCGGCCAGAGACCCACCTCCTCCGCCAGAGAACAAAGCACCCCGACAGGCTGTCCCGGTCCCTGCGACCAGGGGCCGCAGCCTCCTTCCCCATCGCCCCTCTATGGCAAAGACAGGGACTCGGAGGAGCTGGGGAAGGGGGACCTTTCCTGTGTCTATTAGCCTTCCAAATCTCTGGGCTTGGACCTTCATTTGGAAAATGAGCCCATAATCGAGCCCATAATCCCTGTATCGCTCCCACCCCCACCCCCGCCCCAGCACTCAGCCTACGCAGATCGGAAAACACTGGCCCTGTGTGTAGACACCCGAAGAGTCGCCGAGGGTGAGGACGACCGTCTGGGGAAGACAATGGTCTTTCTCCTCATTGTGGGGTGCTGTGGGGGGCCTGGGGGTCAGGGCATGCTGGCACCCTGTGCAGACACTGAATGGAAGCCTACCCAGGCACTCCCCCAATCAAAGGGAGCATGCGGCACAGAAAGGTGCGGAAGCATAACTCACAAAGACCCTAGAGGGCGACACATGAGTTTCCAGTGGGAGTGGCCTTTGAGGGAAGGAGGGCGTCCCGGGCTGGAACAAGGAGGGGCCGCAGCTGGCTCTGCGCTCGATTAGCTGGCAACCACGCCTCTTGGCGGTGGCATCGACCACAGGCCACCGTGGTCCAAAAAGAAGCGTGAGTCTCGGTTTGGCCACCCAGAGCAGCCACAAGTGGAGGCGGTACCAGACCCCGTGACGCCGGGGTGACGGAGCGCTCGCCTGCGCGGCCCTGTGCTGAATGCTGGCACCTCTCACTCAGCCTTTTTCCACCTTGGTCTCCACCTGGGCCGCAGAGTAATCTGTTAAAAGCACAAATTGAGCCCTGGCCAGTTCGGCTCAGCAGTTAGGGTGTCGGCCCTCGGACCAAAGTGTCACAGGTTTGATTCTGGTCAAGGGCACGTACCTTGGCTGTGGTTCCTCCCCGGCCCTGGTCGGGGTCGTGTGGGAGACAACCCAACGATGTCTCTCTCTCACATCGATGTCTCTCTCTTTCCCCCTCCAACTGTCTGAAAGCAAACAAACAAACACTCGCCTGCTTAAAAATAACAAAAACAACCACACAAACTAAAACCCCTTCTTGATTTTGCAGAGCCCTGTGGGAAAGAGATCTCTGGGACACCGAGCACGGCCTGCTTCGCCCCATCCGTCCGAGCCTCACCGCTACTCGCTCATACTGTCAGATGAAAGAACGGCTGGACACCCCTGAGCTGGGAGTGATTACCCCCACTTTGCAAACAAGGAAACTGAGGCCCAGAGAGGTGAAGTGACTCGCCCAAGGTTGCCCAGCTGGGAGAGCAACGTCAGGACATGAGACCTCAGTATCTGGGCAACCTAGTTCCTCTCCCTGGCTGCTCCCCTGACACTGGGTCACTCCCTCCTTTTCCCCGGGAGCCCTGGAGGTCCCCCGGGAACCAAAGGGACAAGGTTTGGGCTCTGGGGAACGGTTTTGCTGCGGGGTCAGGGGGAAGGAGAGGGAGGGTGGAGAATCCACAGACGCACTCTCCGCCCTGGCTGGATAACACGCAGGGCCCTTGGCTTTACCCCAAACCCCCTGTGAGCCAAGAAATCCTCCAGAGCACTAACCGGGTCTGCACACAGCACATCCTTCACCCGACGCCGCCGGATGTCTGGACTCCAGGGAGCCTCTGCCTCCGCGGGGAACTGGCTGAAGGGTGTGCGGGGACACCGAGTGCTGAGGACAGTCACAGAGATGCGATGTGCTGAGTGCGGTGACCACGACAGCAGCTAACATGAACCAGCGGCCTCATAGACGTCACCCCATTGAGTCCTCACCCCGACCCTGGTAGGCGGGCACTGCGCTGGCCCCAGTGCAGAGGACACCCAGGCCCAGAGAGGTTAAGTAACTTGTCCTTGGTCACACAGTCAGTAAGGGGAAGAGGCAGGATTCGAAGCTGGGTTTACATGTGTCCAAAGGCCCGTTCTTAACCAGTGTTCTACAGTTTCCCTCTCAAAGAAGCCCCCAGGAATGGCACAGCCTGGCTACCTCCAGAGCTGAGCCCCGGCACGCTGGAGGGACTCTCGCAGGTGGGCAGACTGCCGGCGGCCCACAAGTTCTGGGAACACTCAAGGTCACCCTGTGTGGCTGAATTCTGACGGAGCCAAACAGCACCAGCAAAAGCCCGGAGAAGTCCACAGAGTGTGCTCAGCTGTGGCCCTGGAAACTGCAAAGATGGTGCACCCCCTGCAAACAGGCACGCCCCTCAGTCATGTAAGGAAATATCCCCAAAGGAGAAGGCTGCTAAGTCAGGCGCACCTCGGACCTCTACAGCTTCCCTCCCAAAGCTGGCCTACCATCCCGCCAACAGCAGCCCTGACATGGAGTCTCCATTATTTCCATGACCCCTGCTTGAGCTCCTCCAGCCTTCTGGATGGTGGGTGAACCTTTCTATCCACTCACAGTGAGGCCACCCCAGATCTTCCTAGGGAGAGGAAGGGACACTGTGCTTAGCTCCGGATGAGTGGAGCAAGCTGTGCAAAATCTGGAGGAAGACTGTTGTAGGCAGAGGGAAGAGCACATGCAAAGGCCCTGGGGTGAGCTCAGGTGTGGCAACCCCGAGCACCAGCAAGACTGGAGCCAAGAGGGCAGGAGAGCCTGGTGTGAGTTGAGGTAGGAGTGCGGGGCTGACCAGGGAGGGGTGAGAGGCTGCAGGGAGGTGTCTGGATTTTATTCTAGCCACAGCGAGCCACTGGAGCATTTGAAGAGGGAAGTACGTGATCTGACCCATGTACTGGCTGCTGGGTAGAGGATGAGTTGCGGGAGACTCAGCAGAGGGCTTCCGCCTTCAAGGTGGAAAGAAGAGGAAAGACTTGAGCTGTATTTGGGGACAGTTGTCAGGGTTGGCTAAATGATGGAATGCAAGAAGCCTCTTTGGTTTTAGACAAAACAGATGGGTTGAGGGATGGTGAAGATTTGGAAGGAATGAGTCTGGTGAACTTTTAGAAAGCATTTCATTCTGCTTGTATTCAGTTTGGGAGACCCATTGGACGCCCGGGAGAAGATGCTGAGTGGGCCCTGGACACAGGAGCGTGGGCTTCAGGAGAGAGGGCAGAGCTGGAGAAATAAACTGGGGGTGGGCATCAGCAGAGAGGTAGCCTTTGGTGCTGACGTGGACCAGGCCCGGTGCGAACAACGGTGAGCAGATGAGGAAACCGGCACTTCGAGAGCTTAGGTCACCTAATTGAGGTCACATCACGATCCAGGCTGGCTGCCCCACTCCCTAACCACCACGTGGTCCAGGGTGGTGGCCCGGGCGCGTCTCACACACTGCCTGGAACCCACAGATGCTCCACAAACATCTGTGGCCATCCGGACCTACGTTGTCAACCCCGAGATGGGGAGGGTCATTCTGGACCTCCCTCTGCCCCTCAGTGAGGCTGCCCCCACTCGGCGTCAGAAAGAATTCTGCACCAGGTTCCTGGGTTTTTCTCAAGATCAGGCCTTGTCAAAGGTCATGAGTCCAGCCAGGGAGCAGGTGTAGCTTCTCAAGGACCCACAGGTGAGACACTCGGAAAGGTGTCCCCAGCCCCATGTGGGCTAGCAGCGCAAGCCCACGGAAACCCCACACCACCTCCTTCTACGCAGAAAGTTCACCACACCCCCAGGGCCTGCCAGCAGGAGCCGGAGTGAGGCCGAGAGGCCAAGGAAACACGTGGCTCACGGTGACTGACTTTAAAAAGGGATGCCCTCTTCCCTGGAAGGAACACGTAAGCCCAGGGGGCCGCGCTGGAGGAAGGTGAATGTGGACCTCAGAGCCGGCCACACCCTTTCTTCTGCTCTCTCCCGGGGCTCCCTCTTCTGCCCTTCTCCACCTTTCTCTACCACTCCCCCTTTCCCTCCTTCCCTGTGCCTTCTCTCCTCCTGTCCACCCTCCTTTCCTGTCCCCAGGAGCCCTGGGAGGGGAGCCAGTCCACTGGCTGCATCTGCACCGGCTGGGCGCCCGGCCCCACGCTCCCGACGCTGTCCACGTCCCGCCCCGCGGCCGTTCCACGCGCGTCTTCAAGCAGGAGCACACCGCCCTGTTCTCTGTGTGAACGCTGCCCCTCGCGGCTGTGTGCTCTCAGCTCGCTGCCTTCCTCTGGGGCGGAGGCTCACGGTCCGCAGTGACGGCGCCGTCTGTAGTCGCCATAAACGCCAAGGGCGAGTAACAAACCGCCGGTGCATCCCTCCGCTGGGGATCCGCACGGCCCGAAGGCCAGGCCTCACTCGGAGGGTTCCCGCTGACGCTCCCTCTGTCCGGCCCACCCTGACTGCACAGGGAAGCAGGGGGGACGGTGCCCTGGACACAAGAGGGAAGTATCCCCCAGTCTCAGTTTCTCAGTTCATCACTCCGATTGGCCGGCCTCCCCCAGAAGCTGGGCCCAGGGCTCAGCCACGAGGCCCAACCATTGACCTGTGGCCAGGCAAGGTCACCGGCGATGTCCCTGCTGAAGGAAGACTGTCCTTGATGGTGGGAATCGCTCCCTCTCTGGTGAGTGACCCCTGAGCTCTGGGGGGGCTACGGCCTTGTGTAACAGAGCCTCGCAACACCCTCTGCATCTCAGCTGGGTCAGAAGCCTGGCGGCCCCTCTGGCCTTCCTTCTGCCAGAAGCTCCTCCCTGCCTGTTTCCAGCTCCCCGAGCGCCTGGTGCTGCACCCACATTAGAAGGCAGGACACATGCCCCAAATGCAAGGGAATTCTTCGGATGTCGGGATGGTGCCTGGGCAAGGCCTCTCCCTGAGAAAATGCTCCCTGTCAAAGTCCTGGAGGTCACGCTGCCCAGCCCCCACAGTGCCTGGGTGTCCTAGCACGGTGAGGTCGGCCACGCAGAAGTGCTCAGAGGGACTGCCGTGTGGCAGCGGGGGCTCCTCTCCATGCCCGGCCTGGGGGACCCTGCAAGCTCATCACCCGAGGAGAAAACACGGCCCTGGCAGAGCACGGCGGGACAGAGACCCGATTCCAAGACTACTCTACCTTGTACACAGTGTGTGTGTGTGTGTGTGTGCGCGCACACGCTTACCCACACGTCCACACACGCTGCCCCACACATTGCTCTTTGTGTGAACCCCGCACCAACAGCTCGAGATGAAGGTAGCAGTCCTGGGAGGTAGATTCTGACTCAGTATAGAGAAAAACCCCGAACATTTCTGGACGTTGGAGCCTCCCAGCTTAGGAGCAAGTTTACGGCGAGGACGCAGGAACATCTCGTCGCAGGTGGTTTTCAAACAAAGGCCAATGGCCGGCTTCTTACTGGCGACGTCACAGAGCCGATCGGACTACGCTTGGCCCACCTCGGACCTCCCCGAACAAAGGGGAACGTGTCAGGTCTCCCCGAAGCCTGCCACGCGAGGCTGCGTTTGCGGGGCCTTGGGAAGCTGGAGGGACTCAGGACCCTGTGAGAGCCGGGAGTTTGGGGGGGAAGCAGCTTCACCAGGAACAGCCTCCCTGGCACTCCCCGGACCCCAGGACGCAGTCAAGCCCGGCACCCAGTTCCTGATGCTGAGTGTGGGGGGCAGGTGGGAGGAGGAAGGTGGGGCTGGGACAGAGGGGCAGCAGGTGCTCCGGGATCCCACGGGGGGCACCCCTCCCGGAGGCTGGACTGAGGCCTCGCCAGGGTCATGGATCCACCCAGGGAGGAGGCGGTGCTTCTGAAAGACCCATGGGCAAGTCATTGGAAAGTGTCCCCTGCCCCTAGCTGGGCCCCAGGGCAAGGCCATGCGGAGAACCCACAGCACTTCCCTCCAACCAGAGTCCACCTGCACTCAAGGGCCGGCCGGGGGCCGGGGAAGCCATGTGCCTCCTAAGGCTGACTTTGAAGATGAGTCTGGCTGCGTCTGGCTGCGGCACCCTTATGGGTTAAACTGTGCTCCTCCCCGAAGATGCTGAAGTCCCAGCCCCAGCACCTATGACCTTATTTGGGAACAGGGTCTTGGCAGATGATCAAGTTAAGAAGAGGTCACTAGGGTGGGCCCTGATCCAGTACGACCGGTATCCTCATAAAATGGGGATCTGGGCACCGAGGAAGACACACCTGGCGAAGAGATGATGTGAAGGCACCAGGGGGACACAGTCCACACGCCAGGAACGTCGAGGCCCCCAGAGGCTGGGAGCCAGGCCCGGAACAGACCTTCCCTCCAGGTCCTCGCCAGGAACCAACCCTGCCCACACCCTGGTGTGAGACTTCTGGCTCCCAAAACAGTGAGACAATGAGCTCCCGTTGTCTATGTCGCCCGCCTGTGGTGCCCTAGGAAACTAAAGCAAGATCCGGCGTCACGGGCACCGGCCTGGTTCTGTCATCTAGGTTGTTTGCAGGAAGGGACACCGAGGTAGCCCCAGACAAGATAAGGGCTTTGTCCCGACGTGCTCGTGAGTCGGTGATGAGCGGCGTGGGCCTTGGAATGGAAAAGACCTTGCTGTGTGACCTTGAGCAAACGAGTGAACTCCTCTGGTTTCAAGGTTCCTCATCCCAAACAATGGGGATGAAAACAGCACGCCCTCCGCAGGACCACTGCACAGGGGATGGAAGAGCGTGGGCGCGAGGATGGAGCGCGGTGCCTGGCACACGACCGCTGGCCAAGTTTTCAGGTTAAAAAGAGATACATCTTTTCTGGGGCCCAGCCAGTGCCCAACATAAAGTGGGGACCCCTGACAACCTCTCAGCCCACAGTGAGTACTGGCCCCTGAGGTTTGGAAAAGTGGCCGAGGGACCCTCTGGGTCTCTCGGAGCAGGAACTCCACCCGAAAGAAGGGAGCGTGCGATGTATTCCACACCAGAGTGCCTTCGAGGCGAACGGGGGCCACCCACAGGCAGGGGGGCCACGGACGCAGCTGGGAGGCCAGGTGTCCGCAGGCCAGGACGGCGCCACGCGCAACCGCACGTGCTCAGAAAAGGTACCTGCGGGACTTAGCTGTGGTCATGGGCTGAACCGAGTCCCCCCAAAACCTGCATGGGGAAGCCCCAACCCCCACACCATACCGTGTGACTGTATTTGGAGACGGTGTTCAGAGAGGTGATTATGGTACAATGAGGTCACTGGGGTGGCCCCAAGCCAATCTGACTGGCATCCTTAGAAGACGAGGAGACAGACACACACCACGAGGGGGCACGGGAAGATGACCGTCTGCAAGCCAAGGAGAGAGGGCTCAGGAGGGACCACCTGCTGACACCAGGGTCTGGGACGTCCAGCCTCCAGCGCTGAGACAGGAAGTTTCTGCCATTCCAGCCGCCCAGCAGGTGGAGATTTGCTTTGGGGGCCCAAGCTGATGCACGCAGACCCTCGGTGGCTACACAGAGGGGGCGCCAACGTCAGAGGCTCCTGGGACACAGAGGGACAGAGAAGACCGGGGTGGGGGGCTGGGTCTCCCTCCCAGGTCCCCAGGAGAGGCTGGGGACAGAGAAGATGGGGGGGCTGGGTCTCCCTTCCAGGTCCCCAGGAGAGGCTGGGGACAGAGAAGACGGGGGTGGGGGGGCTGGGTCTCCCTCCCAGGTCCCCAGGAGAGGCTGGGGACAGAGAAGATGGGGGGGTTTGGGTCTCCCTCCCAGGTCCCCAGGAGAGGCTGGGGACAGAGAAGATGGGGGGGCTGGGTCTCCCTCCCAGGTCCCCAGGAGAGGCTGGGGACAGAGAAGACGGGGTGGGGGGCTGGGTCTCCCTCCCAGGCCCCCAGGAGAGGCTGGCCAATGTGGGAGCGGCAGGATGTTCCTCTCCGCGGATGCCCTAGGAGGTGCGCAGGCCTCCATTTTGCTGACTTCGGGGAAGAGAACGGTGATAAATAAATGTAAAGCACGCTGGTGATGGTGTGAAATGATGCTTCATCTAATTATCACTATTCCGTGGTGTCATTAACGTCTACTGGAGGAGAATGGTAATGACTTTCACGTGTCTGTCTCAGCACGGCCGTGCGGTGCGCCCGCGGCACGGGGATGCGGTGTTCCCTGGGACCGCGTCGCTTACTCGCTTACAGGGGCCGCGGGGATGCCGCAGCCGGGTCTGAGGGAACGGCTCACTGCGGCCACACTGCGAACCAGAGAAGACGCGGCAGGTGGGGCGATGAGGGGCAGGCGACTCGGACACGCCCCGCGGGGGTTGTGGGAAATCTGTCCTCGATGCGGACATCCCTCCTGCCCAGCGAGGGTCATGCCCAGCGAGCGGGCTTCACCGTGCTGCCACGTGTAAAGGGTCAGAGCATCCCCGAAGTCGCCCTTCTGAAGCCCGGGGCTGAGTGAGACTTGGACGGACGCTAGAATGTCCCCTGTGGTGTTTTTTTTTTTTTTTTTCCGGGTCCCTATGATGTAGTTCTTCTCCTCTCAGACTGGAATAAAACTGCAGCTATTCCAGCTCAACAATGTGACAATTCCACTTCGTGGGCTCACGATCCCTCCAAGGCCCCCTGCTCGGGGCACGCGGACACCTGCACCCTTGCAGGCGAGCTAACCTCCGCCACGTGCCTGCCATGCCCCGGCCCAGCACAGGCGGCCACGCTGGGCACCAGAGCCCCATCCTGTTGTCGGACCAACAGTGGACACACAACCCAGAACAGCCAGTCAGCGGGCTGGCCTGGGGTGTGTCACCGCGCCGACGTGAAGAGATGGGCGTCACCCACAGGATACCCTCCCTTAGGAATCGGCCTGGCGACAACACAGAGACGAGGCGATTAGCCCAGGAGCTGGGCAGACGGAGTTGCTTAGATGGAGGCCGGAGAGCGGCAATGGGACCAGGAGGGATCAAGGCCAGGTTCGAGGGAGAAGCAGCAGATGCCGCCGGACAGAGAAAAGAGGGGTATTTGAGAGAAGGAAGAGGCCGCCGGCAGCCCGCCAGGTGGAGGCAGCGACCCTGAGGGACAGCAGCTGCCAGGACACCGGCTGAGTGAGCACAGCTCCCGCCAGCCCCTCCCCGCGCTGCCCCGTCCCACGGCCTGGTCGCAGGGTCTAGTCCGTAGTCCCGGATTATCAAACTGCCCTCCTCTGGGGGTGGTGCCGAGGGCTGAAAAAGATACATCCACACGCTAACCCTGGGCACCTCGGAACTGACCTTATTCGGAGAGAGAGTCTTTGCAAATGTGATAAAGTATCGAGACAACACCGCACTGGATTAGGGTGGCCGCTGAACCCAACGAGTGTCCTTGCGAGGGACAGAAAGGACACCGAGACACGGAGGAGTCCAGTGAAGACGGACGCAGAGACGGGAGGTACATGTCCACAAGCAGAGGGACACCAGCAGCTGGGAGACGGGCGTGGGACAGACTCCCCGCGGGCTCCTGGAAGGAACCAAGCGGTTCACACCCTGACCTCTGGCTTCCGAAGACAGGAAAGCTGTTCTCCGACACCACGGGCGTGTGGCGCTCCGTTACGGAAAGGGATGCCGACAGTGAGCAGGTCTGAGCTCCCTGCAGCCCCATGGAGACCCTTTTTTACAATCACAGCGGAAGGCCATGGCCAGGGGGCGGTATGACAGCACAGGCCGGCGGTGACCGGCTCCCGACCTGCCTGGGCACTGCCCGCTCTGAGACCTGGTGAGTCGGCCCCCAGGAGAGCTCGGCTCCCGTTCCAGAGAACGAGGGGGAGTCTCGAAGCCCCTTCCTGATGGACCGGTCCAGGCCCGGCTGCAGATTTCTGTGGACCAGCCTGAACGAGGGCAGGCCGGTGAGGTAGAGGACAGACCCTGAGCTCGCTCTTAGACCTGTCTGCTGCTCCCCTCTCCGAGGACCGTCACTCGCAGCGCGGGGACGAGGTGGCTGAACGTCTCCTGCCGTGAACAGCGGGCATGTCATCTCTCGCTCAAGAGCTGGAGAGGAGCGTGTGGAGCCGGGAACCCATGACAGCCCAGGGGTAGGGGCCCGGCCTCCTATGACCAGTGGGCCTGGGCACTGCCAGGGGTGACATGCCCCTGAAACACACAAACGACCCCCTTCAGAGGCCAGAGCCGCCTCCGCCAGGCGCCGGGGGCTGGAGCACAAGCCCCCTCCATTTCAGAAGCGAGAGCTGAACTGTCCACGCTCTTCCTCACCAATTCCACTGAGAAAGTATTTCAGGGTGGGAGAGGCGGGAGACGCTGGCCCCGGGTACGAGCGCTGGGTGCTCAGGTGAGCAGTCTGGGACCTGCTGTGGGCGTGCTGACCGCGGTCGAGAGCTCCACGCCGCACTTGGACTCTGCTGAGAGAGGAGTGTTCTCCCCACGAACACGTGGGTGACTGTGAGGTGACGGATGCGTCAGTGGACCTGACTGTGGCGGTCACTCCACAACAGGCACACACATCAAACCATCACGCTGTACACCTGACTGTATACAGTTTTCATCTGCAAATTATACCTCAATAAAGCTGGACAACTGTGAAATAGAAAACAAGACAAAAATGCCCTGGCCGGTTTGGCTCGGTGCTTAGAGCGTCGGCCCGTGGACCAAAGAGTCGCGGGTTCAATTCCTGTCAAGGGCACGTACCTGGGTTGCAGTTTGTCCCTAACCCTGGTCGGGGTCCTGCGGGAGGCAGCCAGTCGATGTGTCCCTCTCACATCGATGTTTCTCTCTCTCTCTCTCCCTCCCTCCCTCCCTCTCCCCCTCCCACTCTATGTGAAGATATGTGAGAAAATATCCTCGGGTGAGGATTTAAAAAGAAAGGAAAACAAGACAAAATACTGCGGGCTTTCAGAACAATACCTGATGACTATTGTGATCCTTAAGGGAGGAGATGGCGCTGGCCAAGCCCCGCTCGCCAACCTTCCCCCTGGCAGCACCCCCAGGCCAGCCTGCTGGTTGGCAACAGGTGGACGAGGCGTGCTGTTATCTGTCAAACTTCGTCTAATCCAGAAGCCAGCTCTCGGCTGCTCACATTTCAAGCTAAATCTCAGGCTCTCCTTGCCCCAGGTCCAGGTCCCCCATGTGGGGCAGGTCGGCATCATCAAATGCCTACCTCCACAGCAGATCCTGAGGCCGCGAGCGAGAGGACGCTGCTGGGAGCCTGGCCGGCCACGGATCGCCCCTTCCCTTCTACAGAGCAGTAACCTGAGGATCAGAGAGGGAGAGTGGCTTGCCCAAGGTCCCACAGCAAGGCAGAGGTGGATCTCCAGGACTTTGGTGCCCTTTTCTCAATTCCCAGCTTCCAGAGAACTAGGTTCTGACCCTTGGAGAAGAGACAGACTTAACTCTCCCCAGGGGCTTTCACAGCCCAGCCCCATGTTACACTGTAGCCAGACCTTCTTCAGCTCACCTCCCACATGCGACCGGCTGAGCTGGTCCTCGGACTCCTCTGGCACTTAGGGATTCACCGTGGCTGAGGCTGAGGTGAGGGGGAGGGGTCCCATTAGAGGGCCTCCTTGCTCACCTGAAATGCCTCTGCAGGACCCAGGAGTCTGGCTCTTCTCACTCTGCCCCGCCCCCATCAGATGCAGTGGGGTTCTTTGCATGTGTTGGGAGCAGAAGGCGGGTGGGTCGGTTACACAGTCAGAGTGACATGGCCAATGCCTCAAGAGTCTGCCTAGAGCCGGCAGCTCCCGGGCATTAGCACTTACCACGTGCTGGGCCCTGGACACCGTGAACCAGACTTGATCTTCACAGTGGTGCAGGGGGAGCAGCAGCTTACACGGCCTGGGGTGGGGGGCTCTTGGTTCACCCTGCCCAACGAGCGAGGGAGATGCCGAAGGTGAGCCATGCCACATGCTTTCAAAGGACTCTCCCTACAGACATGAGCTGGTCTCACCCACATCACTCTCGAAGGCTTCTAAGCACAATGAGACAGCTATCAGGAAGTGCCCGCTATCGTTGATACATCAGAAACTGGCAGATCATGGGAAGGAAGCCAGAGACCCTGGTTATCCCCAAAGGATGCAAAATAAAAACGCAATCAACTCCAGACAGATTCAGAATTCGAAGGTCAACATCAAAACGTCAGGGCAAACTGTGGCGAACAGCCTTCTGACTTTGAGATAGGAGAGGATTTCTTTCTTAAAGACGGTTCAAAGGTGCTAATTGTAAAATAAAATAGTGATTGATACCTTTGCCTACATTGAAAGTAAGAATGTCTGCGCATCAAAAGACACCTTAAAGAAACTGAAGTGCTACAAACTGACAAATAAAAGATGTTTGCAACATATAAAAGGGACAAAGGGGATTAGTAGCAAGGAAATGTAACGAATTCTTAGAGTAAGAGACAGATAATCGAATAAAGAAATGGGCAAAAGACTTGAACAGGAAAGAGGAGAAACACGTGGCTGGTGATCCTAGGAGATGCCCTACCTCATGCGTGATCAGGGACATGCAGGGAAGGCTGGGGCCAGACCCCTTTTATCCCCCCTCCAGTGACCCCAGTGGAGAATCTGGCCCCGTGTGCAGAGGGTGCAGACTTGGGAACCAGCACTATTGGGGGGGTGCTGTCAGGATGCGATCCCTTTGGAGAACAACTGGGGTTACTGTGTGACGATGAATGTTGTCACGTCCATGGGACCCAGCGAAGACAGCAGCTTGTAAGGCTCCTCCGCTGAGAGGAGAAATCCAGGCCCCTGCCCTCGAGTCTGGACTGGTGCTGGTGACTCCCTTCACTAACACAATGTGGTGGGAGTGACGTCAGGAGACGTCAGGGTTGGCCATAAGAAGCCTCTCGTTTCCACTGGGCATCTGGGAAAACTCGATCTGGGAGCCCTGAGCTGCCATGTAAAACTTCTGACGGCCCTGCTGGGAGAGACGAGGTGAAAAGACCTGGAGAAGACCTGGACCCCATGGGGAGACAGGTGCCTGGCCAGCCCCAGTGCTCCGGCCCCAACCACGCAGGCCACTCCTTTGAGTCCCGCGAGCAGCACGCGTCACGTGGAGTGTGAGATGGTTTTGTCACCGCAGTAGACGACCGGGCTCCCAGGAGAAACCCCTAAGTACACCAAGAGACACAGAGACACACACACAGTGACTGGGCAGCCCTGTTCATAACAGAAAAACCCAGAAACAACAAAATGCCACAGCAGGAGAAGCGGTAAGTGAATTGTGGCAGAGACCCACCGTGGAATATTATACAGCCACGAAAATGAACGAACTATCGCTACACACCAACACGAATGGGTCTCAGTGACACAACGTTGAGTGACAAAATCTAATCCCGGAACACCACAGGGAGTGTAAGGCTGTTTTTCATAAAGTTCAAGAACAGGTCAAAGGAAACATGGTATTATTTAGAGAGGCACCTAGAAGCGAGGAGACAGAAACAACAGGTAACTAACTAAGCCCACCCTCAGGAGCGCGGTTGTCTCCAGGAGACAGAAGGTGGGGAGGAAGGGGGCATCCCCAAGGGGCACCCAGGGAGGTACATTAGTTGTAACAATGGTTAAAAAAAAACCCACTGTAAAGTAAACAATGGCAGTGTCACGTACTAAAGGTACAACTAACCCGATTACTCTAATTCCCTCTGTATTTGAAAACCAAAGCCCTCGCTGGACAGACAACCAGTCTGCAGTTCCACTGACCACAGCGGGATGGCCAAGAGGGCCCAGGCAGAAGCCTCCAGCCGGGGTGATGAGCACCCACAGCCCAGGAAGACCGGCACGTGGGAAACTCCCCACGCAGAGGCAGCCTTCCCACGCGCACCCTGCGCTGCTGGGCTCCCCGAGCCCGGCGTTTTATTTCACAATTGTGTGCCTACCACTTAGCGCGGAGAGATGCTACTTATAAAGGACGGCTCCTGAAAGGAAAGTTTGGGGTTTTATTACACCTCTGGGCTAGACTGGGCGATCTTTGAAGAAATAGGGTTGTGCCCTTTTCATTTCCTATCCGCAGGACAACATTTTAGCAGCGCGCGGGGTCAGGGAGAAGGCGCCCGGGGCCGGGCGGCGAGATTCCGGAGGCAGAGGTCACTGGCCTTCGTGAGAGCGAGAAGACCTGCCTCTGATAGATGGGCCCAGGGACCGCGGGAAATGCCTCTCGGAGGGCAGGCGTGGGCTTGTGGAAAAACAGCTGGGAGGCGGACAGTCTGACCACCGGCCAGCCAGGGCTGCGAGCACAGAGTCTGGCCCTGAGCTGCCTCCATCATCAGCCACCTGAGTTTCTAGCTGCCCAGCCCCCTTCCCTTCCTCCTCCCTCATCTCCTCCTATTTCCAACACAGGGGTCCAATTACGCGTTTCCCAAAGCGGCTTCAGCCGTGTGTTTTAGGATCCAAGTGTTGCAGGAGTTTAAGAAATGAGGCACATTCTTCCAGGGTCAGTGTTGACCCCCGGCCATGAGCACGGCCGGCCCGTCATTCCTTCCCCTCCTGACCTCCAAGCCCCACTCTGGGCACAAGCCAAGCATCGTGAGTTCCCTGCAGGTCACAGCTCAGCAGGGAAGGAGCTCAGATTCTGCTGCCCTGTCCCCGGAGTGGCTCAGCAGGGCAGCCCCAGAGGCTGCCGGGGGAAGAGCCGGGGTTCAGGGCTGGGAGGCAGGAGGGGACCTGCCTCCCACCCCAGGGAGCCCAGAGGACCCCCTCGGCTCTGCATCTGGACCGGCCATGGAGGCTGGAGGGCGTTGAAGGTCACCTGGCTGCAGGACCCCCCTCCACTCTAGGCCATCTAGACCTGTGGCCACTACCAGAGATGGCCTCTACATGGCTTCGATGACACCCAGGGGGCCCACTTTCCTGAAGGAACCGCTGCGTGCCTCAGTTTCCTCATTCGTCGAATGGAGTTGATGTAGGTGAGTGTGAGCATGACATGAGGGGTGCATGTGAAACAGCCCCAGGCCAGGGCGAGCAGTGAAGTGCGTCCCAGGAACATCTGGTGTCGCTGCGCAAGTCGCCTGCTCTCTGCACGCTGGCCATCGGTGGCCAGAGGGAGCAAAGACGCTTAGGCTGGCCTGCCCCATCCGCTGGCCCTCACAGCTCCCCGGGAGCCCAGCCTGGAACTCCTTCCAAAAAGGAATTCTGTTCCCGCCCCGGCATGGACGCCGCCTGTCTTTTATGCCGTGGAGACAGCCAGTCAGGACTCGGGGTTCCGTGCAGAGCGCTGGGCCCTGGCCAGCGCCGGCCCAGCCTGTCTGAGATAACGCACGCACAGATGATGTTTACGGCAGAACAATCACGCAGACATTAGGCTGGTGGCAGCCGCGGGAAACCCGGGCTGGCAAACGCCAGCGGGTCTGCTTTCACTGGCATTTGCAGGGAAACCAGCTCCACGCCGGAACAGCTCAATTCAGGGGCAGTGGACTCCCCAACAGGAGCGCTCGGCTGCTCTGCCTTGCCCCAGCGGTCCCAGACAACAAAGAGAAAGGCCACATTTTCATGTCACTGGCAGGATGGCAGCTGCTCCCACCTCCGGTAGGGTGTCCCACTCTGCTCAGCATACTTGGGCCCCGGGTGGGAGGAGAGGTGACTTTCTTTTCTTCCTCACGACCCCCTCCCAACTGCCAGACACTCATCAGCACAGTCCCTGTGTCCTTGGAAACCAGTCTCCCCCACACACACCAAACCACGGGCCTCTGGCAGCCCTATGCAGCTGGAAGGAAGCCCTCTGCACCCAGGACCATGACCCAGAGCTCAGGGTGCAGGCTGGTCCAGAGCCCTCTAGGAAAGGTTCTAGCTCAGAGACCCTTTGAGGTCAAAGAGCTGGTGTTCTGAGAGATGGGCCGCTAACAAGAGAGGGGCTGAGCTGGCCTAGGAAAGAAGGGCTTCCAGGGTGACCAGCACCCTGGCCAACTGCCCAGGCCACTCCCGGACATATCTTTTTCTTGGCATTCACTTCCTTGGTTTATGGACTGTGTGTGCGTGTGTTCATGGCAGGAGCTCCTTGAAAGCAGGAATCCCTGTGGCCTAATTCATGGAGGGTGCAGAGGAGGACCTGAGGACACGTTTTTGAATGAGGCAGTGCACGGATGGATGATGCCTGGAATGTGAATGGATGTGTGAATGCATGTATGTATGTGCGGGTGGGTCAATGGATGGAAGAATGCATGTATATATAGATGGATAGATGGGTGGATGGGTTGATGGACGGATGGATGGATGGAAGGAAGGAAGGAAAAATGGGCAGGTGGGTGGGAGGGTGAGTGTGTGGGTGTGTGGGCGGATGGGTGGGTGGATAGGTGAGTAGGTGGGTGAGTAGGTGGGTGGGTGGGTGGGTGGATGGATGGATGGGTGGATGGATGGGTGAGTAGGTGGATGGGTGGGTGGATGGATGGATAGGTGGATGGGTGGGTGGATGGATGGATAGGTGGATAGGTGGATGGGTGGATGGGTGGATGGGTGGGTGGATGGATGGGTGAGTAGGTGGATGGGTGGGTGGATGGATGGATAGGTGGATGGGTGGATGGATGGATGGGTGGATGGATGGATGGGTGGGTGGATGGGTGGGTGGGAGGGCAGGCAGGTGAATGACGGCTCATTAGCTACCCATGGAAGAAAGCAACCATCCAGAAAGGGCCATTTCCTGAGGCCTCTCTCTCCATGCCTTGGCGTCTCTACAGAGATGTGTGTGTGTGTGTGACCGGCTCCCACGTCCTCTGCTGCTCTGGGGATCCAGCAGGAGGAAGCACTTCCCGTGTCCCCTCTTAGACACAGTTTAAGGGGAAATGGAGAACGTCAAGCCACCCTCCAATCTCATCTCCTTCAGGAAGTCTTTCCAGAGAATCAAAACTAAGGAGCTAAGCAAGTGTTGGCAAACTACAGTCCCGGAGCCCAGCCAGCCTGCTGCCAGCTTTCGTCCCTGGAATCTTGCTGGCACCAGCCCTGCCCACTTGCTTACACATCTGCGGCTGCCTTTTGCCATCACAACAAAGTTGAGGAGCTGCAACAGAGACCACACAGTCTGCAAAGTCCAGAATATTTACTAACTGGCCCTTTACAGGGTAAGACGCTGACTCCCAGGGCAGAGAGCCATCTGGGGCCCTTGCGTGGGCTGTGGGGCCCCAGGTCAGCCCTGAGCATCTGCTTCTCACTGTGTCTGCTGACAAAAGATAGAAAACAAGGACTCCTAGAACAGAGCCGAGCGAGCTGAAGAGAGGAGAGACAAGGCAGAAATCAGGGTGGGTGAAGGTTCACCTCTGGGTCCTGCCGCGTGGGGCAAGTCACTCGACCCCTTTGAGACGCCCCTGACAGCGACGGCGATAATCCCACCAAAGGTCACCTTCTCAGAGAGGCCTCCCCTGACGTCCGGGCCTGAAACAGCCCAGCCTCACCGGGCTCTTGCTTCTCTGAGCAGCAGCTTTATGGAGATACCGTTCACACAGCACTCACCCACTGAAAGCACGCAGTCCAGTGGCTTTCTGTTTATTCGCGTGACACTTGTGCAACCATCAGGACAGTACGTTTTAGAGCATTGTTAACTTATTTTTTACCCCGTGGTAAGAGACACTGAACATAAAATGTACTCTTCCTCATTTTCACGTGTGCGGCTCAGACGGCTGGCACCCTCGCCACCGCGGCTCTGGGTTCTAGTCCTGCCTTCCCTTTCTCTCATGGCACTAACATCTCCCTGGAAGCATGTCCCTGCTTACGTGTGACTGTTTAGCGAATGTCTTTCCTAAGCTCCCAGGGTAGGACGTGGTCTTATCCACGGCTTGTCCCCGACGCTCGGAGGAGCGTGAGGAACATGGCAGGTGCTCACCAGTACGCAGATTAGCGAATGAATGAGTCAGTGTGCCGAGCCCACTACGGCGCCAGGTGCCCTTCGTGTACAGGCTCGGTGAGGTGCCTGGTGCTCAGTCCACACTCACATGAAGGCAGCCGGCTCCAAACCCACCCGGGTGGCATCCCGGGCCCCCCTGAGCAGCCCTCACCCTGAGTCCCTGGCACAAATCTGTAGGTGGTGCTGCCATTTGCATACAGTTATTTCCAAGGGGGCACTCCTGTCCTTGGTCTGAGTTCTCCCTTGTGGGGCCTAACAGAGGGCTGGGGGCTGGGGTGCAGCTAAGCAGGAGGGTGAGTGAGCAGTGTCGAGGGCAGAACCCCGACATTCTGGAGGAGGAGCGGCACCACCACCCCTGTATTCTCCACTCAGCATTCTCCAGAGAAACAGAACCAGGAGGAGGAGGTATATATATAGAGAGAGGTTTCTTTTAAGAAACTGGCTCACACAATTGTGGGGGCGGACAAGTGAGACTGTAGGACGGCTGGGAGGCTGGAAATCGAGGGAAGAGTTCATGTGGGCCTTGGGCTGGCATTCCACGCGGCAGCCGCCCCGGAACGGGCAGGGTATGTGCATCACAGTTCGGAGGTGGCGCTTCTCCTTCGGGGACTCCAGTCTTTGCTCTTAAGGCCTTCACCTGATTGGACGAGGCCCACCCACATTATGGAAGGCGATCTGCTTTGCTCAGAGTCCACTGACCTCAATGTTAATCACATCTACAAAGGACCTGCACGGCAACTGTTGCTCGACCAAAAACTGGGCACCGCGGCCTAGCCAAGCTGTCACGCAAATTAACCGTCACGGTCCCCAAGTGCACACAACCTGGGCTTGCCTTGCAAGTTCCTCCCATGCCCTTGCAGAGGAAGAGGGCAGTGTGGTGGGCTGGGTGGCCCCCGGCAAAGGCTGCAGAGGGGACATGAGCCCTCCATGCCTGTCCCCGTCACAAGGCCAGAGGCTCCTGGAACCGCTGGGCTGTGAGCTCGCCAGCGTGCTCAAGGATCTGTCACAGTCTGCACCAGAGGGGCCATGTCCTCAGGAACCGTATTCAAGCAAGTTATTGGCTGTTGCTTCTGAGGCCTCAGGGACACATGTCAAACCCAAAAAGGGCTCCAGGCCCCGACACAGCCATTGTCTTTCTTCCTGGCTGGGACTGGGAGCCCCTACCCGAAGGAAGATGTAAGAGGAGGCCTCGGGTTCTTGGGGACCCAGGTGGGGATTGAGTGGACAGGACAAGGGAAGGACATGGCTTATCCTACAGCTGGTTCTGGGAGCTTCGTGGACCATGCCCAGCGCCCTGCCTTCCTCGGCCGTGAACATGGAAATGCCCTAAGCCAAAGCCACCACCTGGTGCCCGCCCTGGCCATGTGCAGCTCAGAACTTGTTGGACCTCTCGGCATTCCCGAGTCCTCTATGGAAACCAGCCCTGTGCCCTTCCCTCCTCCCTGCTGAGAACCACCCTGAAAACCACAGACACGACCTTGGGAGGCGAGGATGGGGACGGAAGCCCCGTTCTCACAGGACGGGCACGGAGCACACGCTTCGCCTGGCAGCCGCCTTCACTGTGTTCACAGGGTCGTTCTAACGAGGTGGGCTCTGCCCAGCCGGGCATCCCAGGCAGAGCCCGCTGGGCAGCTGTGGATGGCCCAGGCCCCGGGGCCGGGACAGACACCCAGGGACAGCCCAGGCTGCCAGCCAGCAGAGCTACTCAGCCCAACACGGGCTTCACTGGGCCAGCTGGGCTCACACCCCTCGTTCAGCCAACACCATCCCAAGTGTTCCAGCCCAACGCCCAGTGCAGGGAGGCCGCGGCCAGGCGGATGGAGGGCGTGCACCCCTCCAGACAACCAACCTGGCCCTTGGTTGCTGTGTGTTTCCGGGGGATAATGAGTGGGGAAAAAAAATCACAGGTGCTCACCAAAGGGTTGCTTCTTGGGCAGGAAAGCCTGGATGTCAGAGTCGGTGAGCCAGTGGCTACCTTTTAATTAGTCTGAGGCATAATTGTGCCTTGGAGACACCTGACCTGCCTTTCAGGCGCTCTTCCACACCACCCATAGATGTATCTTATTTAACCACATTTCACTCGCTACACAAACCTGTCCACATCGAAAGCATCAAGGTTGCAGGGGTCTTGTTTTCAACTTCGTTGAGAGATACATCTTCCCCTACCGACTGACAGCACTCCTGCACCGTGAGTCACCTGGCGGGCTCACGGGGAGGACACGCATGTGGCGCCCTCTGCCCGTCCTCTCTGAGCCCAGATCTCGGCCCGGTCGGCCTCCATGTGCAAGCCTGGCCTTGGTTTCCACCCAGAGTGGATGCAGACGACTCTCAGGTGCAGGGTCATGTGTTTATCCAAAGCACCAGGACGCCGTCAGCCGGCTCCAGGGCTCCAGGCTGGGAAGCTGCTGATGGGATGGCAGGGCTGAAAACACACGGCTGTTCAGACAGGCATCGCGGCGACGTCGGAGTCCCGGGGGACGGACGGGTGGCTGCCGGGCAAACCGTACTTTCACCTCCATGTTTACTTGGATAAGGGCACTGACAGGAACACGCTGCACGTCAGCCCCCGGGAAAGGAAAGTCCTCCCGTTCGTCCCCAGCACTGTTGATTCTGGGCACTGCCCTTCTCATCCCTCGGCCTTGCAGGCCACACCGGGACAATCTGAGAGCTGGGATCTCACTCCCTTCGAACGTGATGGAACTTTCACAGAAAAATCAAAACCAAACCGAGCTGCGGAAGGGTGGCCACGGGGTCTGACCTGCCCGGCCCAGGTTCTGCTCTCGGGGTCACGGGTGCGTGACGATCCTTCTACCCCATCATGTTCGGGTCCAGTGGAATCATGGCAGGTGTGTCTCTGAGCCCAGATTCGGCTTAAAAAATGGTTTGTCCTAAAGGGAGCTGTAGGAGCTCCAACACATTCATCCGTCTAAACTGTCTGTGGATGGCAGAGCCGGAGCTCCCCTAAGTCCCGCCGTGACATGTGCTCGTTAGGAGTGAGCTCCCCCGCAGTCCAGATGCCAGGTGATAAGAATTACTGATGCGCTGCTTTGGACGCAGTTGGTTTTATGGCGCGGTGGGGCTGGCGCGGGTTCCGCTGCTGTATTTGCATACGGAACAACCCAGCCGGGAAGGGCCAGGGGGCCGCAGACGCCTTAGCCTCCCCTCTCTGCTGCCAGTTATGGGTCATTTTAAACTAACATCTGGCGGGTGTGCTTTGAAACCACATCTGTAGCGTTAATTAGGGACCTCCCGGGAATGTCAGGGGAGGAAAAAGACAGACGTCCCCAGGGGAAGATGAAAACCCTGGCAGTTCCGCTGATGCAGAGCCCGGGAGCTGCCTCGGCCGATGCAGTTATATGGTATGATCCGCTGTGATAAGGGAACCCTTCGCACAGAACATCTTAATATTAACAACATGCTGGGAGAAGCAGAAATTCTGTTTCCACTCCCCAAAGAACCTACTGCCTCCAGAAAGTAGATTCTGTGCACCAAGAACCAAGTGGCGTCCCCCCTTCTGCAGCCACAGAAGCCAGATCTGTCCCCAAAATGCCCCCAAGGAGTTGAGGTCACCTTAGGACTCTCCTGCCAAGAGCATTTGGGGCAGGGAACCGGTCAACAGGCTCCTCCATCCTTTCAGGAAGGTTGATTCCACCCCTTTCTTTTCCTGAAGGACGATTCTTGAATGGAGCTCCATTCAGCAAAACATTTTACTTTCCACGTATGAGACTGAATATTCTCCGTACACATGTTCATTTCCTTCAGCGACGTGTAAGATCTGAAGTACTGTCTTAACATTCCGAAAATAGAAAGGGCCTTTCCTCTGCTCTCTGCTCGCCTGGCCAAACCACCCCCTGACGCGGAGGGAAGCTGGTGGTCTGGAGAGAGGCAGGCGGCGCGCTCGGCTATTTCCATCCCCACCTCCTCTCCTGATAAATGCAAGTAATAAAAAAAGATCCTCCATTTCGCCGGAATGCCCATTAAAATGTAAACACAGGGAGAGGATTTTGAGTAGGCTACAAAAATGCTTTATTCAAGAGACTGCAAAAGGCACACCGAACCTGAAGTTGATGTTTAAGCCCAGTGCACAGGATGTAAAAAAGCTGGGCTCCCGGCTCCTTCCAGCTACGCGGTGGCGATGCTACTGTTTATTGGGAAATCTGCAACATAGTGTCGGAGGCTGTCAGGAAGCCCTGCAAAGAGACAGGCTCGGCCTTCCCCTTTGCAGCCGCCTGCCCGAGCCAAACAGAGATCCCGCTGGCCCGGCTGCACGCGGCAGGGGCCGCACTTCAGTCCTCACTGACAAACTATGGGGCCTCTTCCCAGAAATCTCCCCATGGAAAGGGGGCTTCAGAGCAGAATGACCCACTCAGGACCCTTTTTCTGCCGTGTGACCTTGGATGGCGGTGCACCTTTGCAGTCGCTGGTCTTTGACAGGAGTCCGGTATGGGATCGGAGGGCTGCCCTGGGGTCTCTTCCTCAATGACAGAAGGACAAGTAAATCCAACTGATGCCAATGTCCAGGGCTCGGTAGTAACGGCCCAGAGCCCAGGCTCCCCACCACCCATAGAGTGGTCTTCAGACACGTTTGCCGCCCTGTCTGAATCTCCAAAGGGTGCCTTCCTCGAGTCCCCCAGCGGTTCAGCTACTGAACGCTAAGTAGCTGTTGGGTTCCCCGCTGCTGGGATTTAGGGGCGCCTGGTTCTAGTGCCATTCCAAATGGGTGCAGGAAGAAGTGGCTGAGAAATGAGAGGGAGTGGGGGAGTCAAGGTCACCGTGCTCGTCCCTCTGTGCGAGTCCTGCTCCCTCCAGCTCTTCCCAAGCCCGCAGCCCTCGAAAGGGCTTCCTAAGCTCTCCCTAAGCCCACAGAGTCCATCGACTTACAAAACAGACCGTCAGCCCTCCCCGTTCACCAGGAGGGGAAGGTCATGTTTTGTGCAACCAAGAGGGCTACCGGCTGACTCACAGGGTTCGTGTGCCTGGGTCTATGGACGCGTGCATATTTATATAATCGGGGATCAGATTCTTTATTTTTACTGCCTGTTCGCGCAGACTGCAGACAGCGCAAAGGCCATCAGCAGCCTCCTAAATTATAGATCGCCTCCCCAAGTACGCCGTGTCACTCATTAGCTGCATCATCTCGCAGCTCCGCACAACAATAAATTAAGCAGCACAATAGCTGCGGGAAAATTAGATGAATAATTCTCACATTAGACTGAAAAGTTTAGGATGCCTCTGGTTTCTTCCGGGCCGCTCCGGAGACGGTTCCGCCGTACCACGGACACGCGACACGCAGGACGCTCGATTCCAAGGGTACAATTCTTCAGAGCGGGTTAGGTGTGGTTTACATTAAAAATAGAACAGGCTCCAGCAAACAGACTTGTATTTATATAGAATGTTGCGACAACTGTCATTTTACATTAGTCAGAGAAATCCCACGGGACCAGTGTAAGTATTAAATGTGGCAATTTTTTTTGTTTACCGACAAAACATAATAAAAAGAACACAGCCTCCTGGATGATTTTTTTTTCCCTCTTTCCCTGAAGTCATTCATAAAATAAACATGTGTTCCCAGCCCTTGCACGACTTCTTTATGAGCGCCTCCAGACAGTGAACTAGGAAGGCCGAGCGGAGGGCCCCGAGGCCCCGAACCGGCAGCTCCCACCCCAGGCCTGCCGTCCTCTTGTCGCACTGCCGTCAGCTGCCCGAGCAGAAAGCACAGAGCCCCATCGCTGAGTCTTTCTTGCACCGTGTAATAAGGGCGGAGTTATGGGATTTGGGCAGGGACATTTACAATGTGGGGACAACCAACCTTTCCGCACAGACGAGCCGGGGAGATGTGTCCACCATGATTCGCAAACAACTTCTTGCAGCCAAGATACGGGGCTCTCCAAAGAACCACCCAGGTGAGAAAAAGGAGGGTTACAGACAGGTCGAGTGCGCCCTTGTGCCGTCCATGCTGGTGGGAAGGCCAAGGAGACAGGAGACCGAGACTGCTGACCGCAGCATGCGGTCTGATCACAGCCCCTCTGGTCAGCCGTCCGGGCTGTGCCCAGCGTAGAGGTTCTCGAAGTGTCTGGGCACCCACACATCCTACAACGACCCTCCGACATGACCGGCCCGGAGTGGGCAGCGGCGTTTTCCAGAGGCTGCGTGACATGATGGCTCGTGGATGCGCGACGCTCGGGTCTTCTTGTGTTTTACAACCTCCTCAGTCTTGACCCAAGCGCAGTGACTGCTGACAGAGTGGGCCCACCCAGTCTCCAGCTCTCTGCGACCCTCGCTGGATGTCCAGAGGGCGAGGGGTCCGGAGGCCTGTTCAGGATGGCGGCGCCCCCAGGGCAGCCGGCTGAGCTGTGGCCCCTTGCTCATGCTCCCCCGAAACTCTGGTGTGGGGACCTCACTACATTTTAACTCTAACGTCATGAGCCACACCGGGGACCAGAGCTCAGCCTGCCCCTGGTGGGTGCCTGTTGTCACGACAGAGACACCGGTCATGCCTGTCCCCCAACACCTGAAGCGATGGCCCCAGCTCTCGCCTGAACGGCCTGGTCTGTACAGTCCTTACGTTAAGGAGAGAGATAAACACAGGGAAGCCTTTGGCCCTTAATACCTTTGTACCTAACAGCCAATTAGCACACATAAGTGTGCCTAAATGTCACCTGTCCTGGGGATGTCTTCACTTAGGATTCAGGTGTGTGAGACCAGAGTCATCTGCATTTACAATGAAAGATCTGAATCAAGGAGGCGAGATGCCCAAACACTGTGGGGGTCGCTCGTGGCTCATGCAGGTACCTCTGGTTTCACCCCTGGTCTCCACTCACGTCTGGGTCGAAAAGGATCCTCGGAGGAAAAGTCACAGTTCATCTCCCGGCCAAAGTGGAGGATGCTGCGGGACTAAGGGGGCGTGGGGTCGGGAAGGGACCTCTCCCCGGCGTCAGCGTGGTCGAGACTCGAGGGCGCTGGGTTTCAGTCCTATCGCCACGGGCCGCGTGGCTGTGGGCTGGTCATGTGGTGTCTTGCGTCTCACAAAGACATACATCTCCTCTGTGAGCCACTCTGAGGAGCAGAAACCCCCTGAGCAAAGCCTGAGCTTTGTGCCGGACAAACCACTGGCCTCAATCCATGCAAGGTCCTCTCCTTCCTTCCTGCCTGTGATGAACCTCATGACCACATGTCTCCGTGGCTCCCGCTGCCTGGAAGCCAGAGAGAAAGCTCAGGGAAGAGGGGGGCGGAGGGCTGGGACACGCCCTCCAGCAGCCTGACCACCTGTGACCACCCTCTGAGCACGGGCCTGGGGGAGGCAGTGGAGAGACACCGCCTCTTGCATATCCTTTAGTACTGGATGTATTTTCACAAGGTATGTGTGTGTTTTCACGATGAAAAAGGAAAAGCTGTTGCTGTATTGGGATTTCATCATTCAATGGGACGTCACTGTCTACTAAAGTGACATCTCTGCAAGCGTTGGCATTACAGAGCCTCAGCAGCAATGAGTTGGGGGTACACACAGAGGAGACGGAGCATCGCTCCTGTAACCAGAGGGACCCTGTCCCCATCCCAGGAGCATCTCACACGCAGGGCGTTTGTTGGAAAACACGTTTCTGCATGTCCGGCTGTCGGCTTTCGGGGCAGGGTGGGCCTCTAAGCCCCTTCCGCTCCCAGGTCTGCAATTCTAGAGGGACTCGCCGAGGGAGAAACACAAAAAGAGCTTCCCTCCTCAGAAGAGTAAACCCTGAGAACAGAACTTTGCTGGTCAAAGATGGAGCATCACCGTGACAACATGAAAAGCAACCCGAGAATCCCCTGGTGCTGAGTTTGGGTTAAAATTTTGGCATCTCCTTTCTCAAATGAAAAAGGTCTTACGTGGAGGGTAAAAAAAGATTAATTATGAATGCAACGGCAACGTCCTAATTATTTAAAAAATATTAAATTTAATTATTTAGAAAACATTTCGCCACAGTGTATATATTTTAAAGCCCCCAACATAATTAGAAATTACATTGTTGTTAATTTAGACTTCAGGATTTCTTTCAAGATGTTACTGTAACTTCTTTGACGTAACACTCCAGCTCCCTGGATTTTAAAGGCACACTCAGGAAGACCCAGGATGCACTGAGTGGAGTTAAGGCTTTTGATTTTATCTCTGGTGCAGCTTTAAGAGCGTGAGATCATAAGGGAAACAATCACCGAGCACAAGAGGAAACATCCTCCATCAGCAAGACCAGCACAAGCAAAAAAGCTAAGAATCTGAACTCAGATATCGGAATGGTCAGAAACACATTATAAAATGAGTTTATTCTGTTTAAGGAAAGAAAAGAGGAGAAATGAAAGTATGATGAGGGAACAAGAGAATCTCAAAAGTGACTAGGCAGATTTGAAAAGTAAAAACAAGACTTCTAGAAACAAAAATACAGGCACATCTACCTCAGATAGTATGGGTTTAATTCCAGACCACAGCAACAAAGCGAGTCACACAAAATTTCTGGTTTCCCAGTGCATATAAAATTACGTTCACACTATACCATAGTGCACAATAACATTATTTCTTAAAAAAAAAAAAAAAAGTATATACCTTAATTTAAAAAATACTTTATTGCTGAAAAATTCAAACCATCACCTGAGCCTTCAGTGAGTCATCGTTTTTTGGCTGGTGGAGGGTCTGGTCTTGAAACACAGTATCTGAGAAGCACGGTAAAGTGAAGTGTGATAAACAAGGTGCACCTGTACAATAATTAGAAATAAAATCTCAGAGTAAAGAAGATATTAGTCAAAATTAGAACTGGTGAACTGATAGATAAATCAAAAGATATTGCTAAGAAGGCTGATACAGAGGCAAATATTGGGAAAGATAACACAGAGGTAAAGATGTGGAGAGCAGAATCCAATATGCCTGGTCTGAGTTCAAGAGGGAGAGAACAAGCCAGCAGCAATAACTGGGTTTGTCTGAAAACTTTTTAGAACTCAAGTCATTCACAGAGTCAAGGAGCCCAGTGAATCCCAATCAGGAAGAGCGAAATCAAACCCTCACCGGGCACGTTGGAGTGAGAACAGTGAACACCAAGATGCCGAGACAATCTCCACAGCAGCCGGAGAAAGAGTAATGACAATGAGACCGACAGCTGATTTCTCAGCTGCAACAATAAGTCCCAGGAGACACTGGACTCATATTTTCAAGTAAGAGAAAATAACTGTCGACCTAAAATTGTATCTCCAGCAGAACAATCTTTCAAGGAGGAGGAGGAGATGAAGATATTTTCAGCAACGAAACAACCTGAGAGTTCACCACCACCAAGACTCCATTAAGAGCGCATCTCCAGGAGACACTTCAGGAACACGGGAAATGATCCCAGAAGGAAGGCCCGAGATAGGAGAAGAAATGAGGAGAAAGGAAGTGGTAAATTGAGAGTGGATATAAGCACTTCTTCTCCTTCTTTCCCAATCTAGGACGTGCCTTTTATCAGCTCTCCCCTTCTGTCTCCTACATTCTCAATATTTCCACCTCTTCCACAGCACTCCCATGTGTATGCAAACAAGCTGTTATGCCTCCCCTCGTTAAAACAACATCTTGTCCCATGTCTCTGACAGCTACCACCTCCTTCCTTTCCCTTCCTTTGCAGTGACTCCTAAAAACAGCCTTCTTTACTTTCTGCTTCCCATGTCTCGCCTCCTAGTCTCTCTGAAATCATCTCCAGACTTTCACCCCCTATGGTGCACCAACGCCGTCTCTGTCAATGACCTCCTCGTATCTGAATCCAGCGGGGGATTCCCAGTCCTCCTGGAACGTGACCTGGAGGTGGCACTTCATCCTTCCTCCCAGATCATCTTTGCTAGGCAGGCAGATGGAATATGCTCTCCTCGGGGTTCCTTCCTACCTCGTGGTCATGCCTCCTCCATCTGCTTTCCTGGATCCTGTCTTTTCCTGATGAGTTTCTCAGGGCTGATCCCGGTGTTCGGAAAGAGAACTTGCCCTCCCTCATTGTAAGACTGTCCTAGGTTTGCCTCAACACGGCAGCACAAGTGTGGCCTGCAATTCAGTAAGGTCTTTGAGGCTCAGCCGTCCGTGTCTACCCATCGAACACACAGGACTCCATGCTGCCTCACCTTCGCCTGGCTTTCTCCACCAGCCCCCGTTCATTCACCCATTCATTCACTCGGCGGCTGTGTTCCGGAACACTACCATGTGCAGCGCTGTGCTGGGACCTAGGTGGCAGCAGGAAGTAACACTGCACCCGAGGGTGGGTTTCACTGGCAATGGGTGGGGCCACCACACCGCAATGAGCAAGATCTTCTTGTCTGGCTGCAGGAAAGAAGAGTTCTCCCCTTTTACGTTTTATATAATCCCCCGAAATAGCTGAGGAAAACATCCCTTTCCTATTTGTCACATCCTATAATCCTCTCCTATGGAATTCCAATTTGGTATTTCTCTCGGCTGAGCAGTCAGCGGAGGAAACCCCATTAATACAGTCAGGGCTCGTACCAGCTGTGATCCATTTAATACCAAAATGGAGGGGGAAAAATCGATGATACTTAGCTCTGGTCACAATACATTTTTCTTTAACCAAGGTAAGTGTCGCTCATAAATATCCCCCCAAACGGGTGTGGAGCTCACCGCCCACTCCTCCCCCAGTGCTGTGTTCCATTCTGGGTACACCCATGACCACCCAGGAGAGGCTCCAGCTGAGCTGTCACTACCAAGTTCACACGCCCCCGTGAAGCCTTTACCGACCCACTCAGTGCCCAGAAGCCAGGACAACTGTGTGTGCCAGTCGGTACGGCACTGTGCTTCCCTGCACCCATGCCGAGTGCAACTCTGCCTCGCTGGGAGGAACACGCCTGTCCCTGGAGCAGCAGCGCACGCAGAGCTGGGGAAGGGGCTCCCTGGCGGAGGCCCTGCATGGAGACTGGGCTCTGACGTCAGCTCTGCGGCAGACCTTGCCTTTTCCTTTCAAGCATGCTGCTCCACACGCCTGCCCATCTCTGGGGCTTCCTCCCACCCCGCGATAGGATGGGTGCCTTAGCCATCAGGGCCTGGTGGTAGGTAGCGCCTCCGTGAGCAAAGCATTTGCCTCTCCCCAGGGCTTTAAAAGGATCTAGAAATGTGCCCAAGGCAGAGGAAAAATCAATAATACTCAGCTCTGCTCACATTCAGTTTTTCTTCAAGCAATGTTGAAGTGTCTCTTGTAAGGATCCCCAAGAAGAGGTGCGAGACTTGCTGCGCGCTGCCTCCCTGTTAGGTTGCCCCATGTTCTGCCCCTTACGGGATATACCAGCCGACCACCCTGGAGAGGCTCCCAGCTGACCAGCTGCTCAGGAGTGTGGGCTCAGGATAACCTCAGATTGATCTGTGCAACCTTGGGGAAGCCACGCAACCTCTCTGAAGCAACCCGTCCTCATTGCAGAGTGGCAATAACGGTGTCCCTGGGAGGTGCAATGAGTGAACACAGGCACAGTACCTACGGCGGTGCCCGGCACGGGAAGCCGGCTTGCTCCTGCTGCCATCTGGTTGACTGTCTAGCCAAAGAGGGGCTACATGAGTGACAATGTCATCTTTCCCACTTTGCAGATGAGGACAGGTTGCTACAGAGAGGTTAAGAACTTCCTCAAGGTCGCACAGGTGGATCTGAGAATAGCCACCCTTTCAACAGCTACAGCTGACAGCTAAGCTAGGTGACTCCAAGGTTCTTGGGCCTGGGCTAAGCGATGGGGAGAGCAGACTGAATGGCTGCTGTGAGGTCAGCTTCCAGGGCCCATCCTCCTCCGTGGGAGCCCGCCGTGGCCCCTTTCTACTCCTGCCCTGTGCCCCAGGCAAAAGAGCTCCCCCCCTTCTCACAGGGGAGGGATGGAGAGGATGGAGAGGGAAGGGCCAGGGTGCTTCGCATGGAGGACCAGTTCAGTTCCAGGAGGAGCGTCCACATCTTGGTCCCTGTTTCTCTCCCACATCTCTTACCCCCAGAGACAGGACAGACACTGCCCCCGCGTCAGCTCTTTCGTCCCTCCAAGCTGACACACACTGCTGCTCCTCAGCTGTCTGGGGGAACCCCTCCTTGGCCTGAGCCTCCTCTCAAAAACCAGCTCCTCTGAGAACTTTCCTGATGTCTCCAGGAGGCCCGAGAGCAGCTCCCTCACCCTGCTCTCCGGAAACACATCCTTCCTCCCTGCAGTCATCCTGGTAGGAGCTGTGCCTGCCTCCTCCCCGACTGTGAGCTCCTCATTTCTGCATCCCCAGCCCAGCAGAATGCCTGGCACAGGCAGGTCTGCAATGAAATGAACGAACAGAATTGCTGTTAATACTAAAAGCCACAGCAATGCCACCTAGCAAGAGCTGTATAAATGGTATATGTAATAACAACATAAGTTACAATAATACACACCACTTACTGAGTACTTTCCGTGTGTCAGACATTACGCTAAACACTTCTCATGTGTTATCTCACGTAACGATTAAAGTGTCTACACTTGGTTGAATAGTGTCTTCCCAAAATTCACTCTCCACCAGGACCTCAAATGTGGCCACATATGAAAAAGATCCTTGCAGATGTAATTAGTCAAGATGAGGTTGTATCAGTTCAGGGTGGGCCTTAAATCCACTGACTGGTGTCATTACAAAAAGGCCGTGTGAAGACTCAGTGGAGAAGACAATATGAAGACGGGAACACATAGGGGAAATGTCACATGGTGACAGAGGCAGAGGCTGGACAATGTGCTTACAAGCCGAAGAACAGCAAGGACTGCGGGCAGCCACCAGGACCTGGAAAAGGCAAGGCAGGACCCTCCCCTAGAGCCTGCTGAACCTTCACTTAGACCTCTGGCCTCCAGAACTGTGACAGAATAAATTCCTGTGGCTCTAAGACCCCCACCCCTTTTGTTCTAATTTGTCACAGTGGCCCCAGCAAATGAACACAGCACCCTGGGAGGCAGAGTGCCCACGTCGTGCAGGCAGGCTTACAGCGTTGTCCTTGTTGACTCAGCTAAGCAATAAACTGAGGTCAAAACCAGGCCTGGCTGCTTCCCAAGCCCTGCTCTGAGCTGCTAAACCAGCCCACACTGGGGGAGAGAAGTGGAGAAGGCAACCACTCTCCTCCCTCATCTCTAGGTCTCAAATCCTTTCCACACACAAAAAAAGAGAGAGAACTGGAACCAAGTTCTGCCTCCTCCCTCTTTGGGCCCAGGCCAAACCCTATGCTTCACACCCAGACAAGTGTCCATAGCTGACAACAGAGAAAATCTGTCTGCGGCTTCAGCCCTGAATGTCCTACTCGTGGGCAACTCAGAGTCCTAAGGTGGGTGAGTAGGTCCAACATAAACCTCTGAAAGTCAACAGCTTCCAATTGCTTCCCAGAAGAAAGAACAATAAAACTGAACCTTCTAGCAATGTTCTCATTCACTCTTCGTACTCGCTGACACCCATCACTGACCCGCAGGTCCCCAAACCCCTTCCACATCCTCACCCCTGGCCTCTCTTTCTTCGAGTCAAACCATTCCTCTTGTGGATGTCTCAGGGTCATGCCTGCCCTTCAGCCAGAGAATCTCAGGATGATTAAAACTTAGGTATTCTTGCTGAGACTTGGAAGAAGGGCTAGGTTCCCTGGGGGTCAGAGGCTGCTGCTATCAAACCTCAAATGTACAGTAAAGTACTTTGGGCCTTCTGGGGGTACACCTGAAGCTCAGCCCCATACATGTAAAATTGAGAGTTATATCCCAGACGGAAAATCTGTAACTGTCGGAAATGTGAAAGATTTGCCAATAGCACATGGAATCAGCTACCCAAATTGTGACACCTAAGTCACGATTTCATTTGTTACATGATTTAAACACAGCCCTCTTTCTTTATCATTGTTACCTTTTTCTCTGCCTTCACAGCCTATTCACTCATTTCGCTGAGAATTATTGGGAGTCAACACTTAAAAGACATTTGGGTTCCATGATTAAAAGAAACAACCATATCATATCTGGAAATTGTGGTTAAGGACCATGGACAGCACACCGAGGCTGTGGTCTAGGGCCATGGACAGCACGCTGAGGCTGTGGTTCAGGACCATGGACAGCACCATGGACGCACACTTCCCCTGTACACAGACCAGTGCCCTGGACCCCTTTCCTGTCTGGCGCTGGGACATGGAGTCTGAGCCACACAAGGTAGTGTCCCTGCAGCACCAGGGGCTGCTGTCCTCTCCAGTGTTGCTGCTGGGTAAGCTTTCTGCCGAAGGGTCTGCCTTCCAGTACCAGAACAGCAGACACATGCATGGAGAGGAACAGATTGGACTGAACGAGCACCAGGGATGCACGTAACTGGAAGGCAGAGTTCAGGTCTGTGTGAGAGCTAGCTGGTCACTGAGCTGTCCAGCCCTGGAATGGATCCCTCCCAAAGGAACAAGGTAATCATCCCTTAGGAATATTGGAGTTGGTTGCCCAGACTGCCCTGAGTGAGAATTCAGATTTCTGACACACAAAAACATGCCTTTGGAACACAGAATCTTTTAAATGGCCGTCTGGTGCCCTGACAACTCGCTCTGTCCTCGAGTGACCCTCTGGCCTGCTTCCTAATTGCCTACCTGAGGAGGAGGATGGATGGCTATAGCTAAGTAGCTCACCTTCCTCCCCATCTTCCTCCTTTCTCACTTCCTGTCTCCACATACTTCTTCCCTAGTACATCAGGTGAAATGTATAAACCAAAAAGGTAAAGGACATCTAAGAATTTTGAGGGCATTTTGATACTTTGCATCAAACTGTTCAATGAGGCTACCCCCAAACTCTGGTTGTCATGTGGTGGAGTGAATACGATGTCAGCCCTTCTCTCTTCTAGGAAATGGCTCCCAAACACGAAGGAGGACAAAAGAGATACAAAGTCTAGACTTGCTACATAGAAAATATCTCTGTTTCATGTAACTGTGAAGAGGGGCTGCCCAGAGCAATAAAGGTCTAACGGGGTTACGGGGCGATGCCCACAGAGGATGTCTTCGACTGCAGACCGGGCAGAGCCCCTGGCCTAGTTCATCACAGGGAGAGCATAGGCCTGGGGCTCACAACCAACATGCCTGCGTTTGAAACAGTGAAACTACACTCACAGGCTGGCAGCAGGGAAGGGCCAGGATTCATAGACTGGTCCAGAGAACTGGATTTGGGAGAAGGTCAGAGAAGAGAGCAGCCACGGGATGGATGATTTCCACTGGCCGAGGAGAAGTAAAGGCTCCTGGACACGGCCACAACTCTGTGGTAAGGGCCTTGCCTGTGGTTCGGTGGGGGGTGGGCTTCTTGCTAGACAGAAGAAACACTGCCCTGGACCCATGGCTTTGGAAAATCCCTTCGACTAACAAATCCAGGGGTCGGGGGAATCCACTTCATTGAAAGACTAAGAATTATAGGAAATAAACCAAAGTCAAATGAGTACAATAACACAGAAAAAAAAATATGGGAACAAAATAGAAATATGTGAATGTAGAACACTTACCAAAAAAAAAAAAAAATGTCACAGAGCTACTAAAAATTGTTGACAAACATTACCATGAGCTCAAAAAATATTTAAAAAACAAAACAAACAAAAAACCTAGCATGCTCTCCCTCCTGGAAGCATGCCTGTGCCTTTCCCTTCGCTCTCCACCCCCCCCCCCAAACCCAGGCATGCATCTCCTAAACTCTAAGGGTCTCCACGAGACTTGCAACCAGGGAGCAATGAGTAGCGGCAGCGCGTCCCGGGCTCACCCCCTGAACCTGTCCCCAAGGCCCCCTTTCTCTGACTTCCCAGTGAGCCAAAGCAGCCCCGCCTTGGCTCACTTCTTTCCTACAGCAGCCCCGCCCAGGCTCTCCTGTTGCTTCTCCTATCCTAGGCCCTTCCTTATTTCGCTGTCCCCAGCTTTAATAAACATACTCTCAAAAAAACTTAAAACAAATGCCTCTTTAAAACAAAACTCAAAGCAGAGATACAAAAGCTCAGGAAAGGGATAGCATGGCATCAATGGGGAATAAAACACAAGCTGGCAGAGCTCGGGAAAGGAGCAGAACAACAAAATAAAGCTGTATTGGAAGCAGCCCAAACAAAGGCAAGTACACTGGCTGGAGAGGCAGTAAGAGTCAGAGCACAGCTTCGGGAAAATGAGCAAAAGTAAGTGGAAATGCGCTCATCCGCCCTCATCCGCAGGGGACACCTTCCAAGACCCCCAGTGGGCGCCTGAAACCACGGACAGTACCAAACCCCACGGACAGATACTATGTTTTCTTTTCCTTATACAAACACACCTATGACAAAGTTTAATTTATAAACTAGGCACAGTAAGAGATTAACAACAATAACTGAGAATAAAATAGAACTGTAACAATACACTGTAACAAAAGTTATATGAATGTGGTCTCTCTCAAAATACCTTATTGTACTGGACTCACGTTTGTGGCTTCTCTTTGGCCCATCCGAACTGCCAGCATCACCATGCTTGTACGTTGGGGCCATTATTAAGTAAGATAAGCGTTAGTTGAGCACACGCACTGTGATACGAAGACAGTCGATCTGATAATCGAGACAGCTGCTGTGTGACTAGCGGGCGGGGAGCGTCTACGGTGTGGAGATGCTGGACAAAGGGACGATGCACGTCCCGGGTGGCACAGAACAGGACATGGGATCTCATCACGCTACGCAGAATGGTACACAACTTAAAACCAAGGGACTGTTTCTTTCCAGAATTTTCTATTTAATCATTCTGGACCACAGTTGACTGCAGGTCACTGAAACCACAGAAAGACAAAAGGACAATGTCTCTTTCATCCGAACCTTGCAACCCCGAGGACCGTGCTCCTTATCAAGGAGGAATGTGCTCTCGCCATGATCTCAGCCACTGGTTTTGGTCATCAGACAGCAAGAAATGAAGTCGTGATAGGGTGGCTCCTCACAGAGAACGTGTTTCATGCTCAGGGTGCACCAGGCACCACCCGAAATCAATGCCTCTGCATGCAGGAACTCACATGATGCCCCCATCGGTGCCAAAAGGGAGGCAGGAGTATGCCCCACTCACAGATGAGGAAACTGAGGTGCAGAGTTTGTTCAAACTCATCCTGGCCTCCCACAGCACCCGGGCACCCTTCGCTCTGGCCCTCATGGCCCCGCACTGTCCTTACTAGGTCACGTGCCCATCTCCCCGAACAGACAGACTATGCACGTTTGCAGAAGAGTTCACGGTGAGGTTGCAGCCTCACGCAGTTCTGAAACATGGCGGTGCCGCTGAATCTGTTTACTGAACCCATACGAACAACAGACAAAGGAAGGGCGCCAGGCAGGGGTGCTCCCTGAAAGGGCTCCCTCCCCTCAAGAGGAAAGACCCCCATGAAAGACTCCCGGGGGGGGGAGCCCAAACAGGCCCTATCTAGGACAGAGACGAAGTCCCCAAGTCCTCCCCGTCATAGCACATGCATGCGGAATCACAAATCTCACCGCTGCAGACATCATAGGTGCAGAGCTCATCACTCTCAGCACTGCGTATTTATAATTTAGCGGCGTGTAAAATTCATAAAGGCACAACTAGTGGTCGGTTAATGACAGTGACAGTGGCAGCCCATATTTAGAGTGTTTTTCATGTCACGGAAATCTGGCCCAGAACAGAACGCCACATGCATAAAACAGGTGATGAAAAGAGGGGAAATGGGCTGGGGGCTTTGTGACGAAACGTTCCCCCCCTCACAGAGCCGTCCGCGGCGGCGTCAGTGAGAGGTGAGGGCAGGTGCGGAGGGGGTCGAGGAGCCTCTCTCCAAGAGTCAGATGCATGCCAGCCAGGCTTCAAAGGGAAAAGCTTTCTGATAGAGAATAATTAAGGCAAGAGATGCCCCCAGAGAAAGCAGTGGAAGCTACTGCTGTATTGACAAATGCTGGATTTTATCTTGGAAAAAAAAAAATCCCCTCCTTTCCAAGGGCGAGTCCTAAGGGAGCTGCCTTTCAGGGACCAGCGTCCTAACAGTTTTCATTCACCCGTGGCTGCGGATGAGCTGGAGCGGGTCCTGGAAGTTTACCCCCAAAGCCACGGATCTGGCCTCACAACTCATCAATTCCATGTGCTGGATGATATGGGGTGATGGGGTGCCCTGGAGGGCCGGGCAAACCCCGGGCCCCTGACGGAACTCAGGACAGCAGGGCTCCAGGTGGGGCTGGGAAGGCAGGAGCCTTCGTGCTGCAGGCAACGAAAGCTGGCTGGACGGCAGTGGTGACCTGCTGCCCTTGAGAAGGAGACAAGAGGGGACGGCGGCTGAGCAGCAGACCTCCCGGGGCACCCCTCCCGTCGTCCCTTATGACCTCTCGTCCGTGCCCCACTCTCCAGAGATGATGAGGGCTCTGACTTTTCCTTTCTTACCCGCACTGGGGAAGAGGTGAGGGGACTTCCGGGCATGAATCATGAAATCTGTCCACTGCCTGGCTCTTCTCAGGTCACTCGAGGTCAGGCAGAGCCCCAAGGGCTGCCCCTGCAAGCTGAGGGGGACTGTCCCTGGGCCCCACCTGGCGAACACCCTACGTTACCAACAAGGCTGAGAACCCAAAGACCCCCTTGTCCTCCCCAGACAGTCGTGAGATGTGACAAACAGAGTCATCTCTTCTCACTTAGTACAACAATTAAAGCAGACCCATATTTTCAAACCGTCACCCGGAACAAGTCAAAAACCGTACCACAAATCAAAAAGGAATAATTAAAACCCACACTTCTCACCATACCACAGAGTAAGGCAATTACGAGGCACTTCTAATGAGCAATTTATGTGATTTAAAAAGTCAGCGCCGTGATATGCAAAGGACACCGCAGTGAGTTACTGCCCGGTGCCTCGCTGCTCTCTGATCCCTGGGCCTGGCCCCTGCCCGCAGTGACTTCCCTGTCACCCTCGGCTAGTATTTCTGAGCTCCTGGATAATAGCCGCGGAAGATTTCCCGCATAAGCTCGGGCTGAGACGCGTATTTAGAAAGCGCATCTAATACAGGCTTGCATAAAGGATGGCGGGTAATTGCTGCTAGCAGCCAATGCGCGCACCGTATCTCATCTATGATATGCAATTTAGAAGCTATATTCTAGTAAGAGAACTTTATGACTCGCTGTCATGATAAATAAAAGTTTATGGCATAATGGAATTAATATTTACTTTGAGTGCAACACAGACTCTTCAAATAAAGTTGCACCGGAATAACTTTAAACCAGGAGAGTTTGCAGACGTCACCGGCCGCCATCAGGACTTGAATTCGCTTCCCCTTATTTGCCCCCGGTTACATTCAATCTTTCAACTTTTTTGGTTCAATCCATCCCTATACAATTTTCGAAACAATTACTGTAGTTAATGACGCGGTGTCAGCTGTGATGTAGTCGATGTGGGAGGTGGCGCTGAGCGGGTGGCGTTTGCGGGGGTCGGGCAGGGGGAGAAAGGGGGAGGCGGGGTTCTGCACCAGGGTCCCGGGAGGGGTCGGTGCAGGCGCTCTGGAGAACAAAAGGAATGCTTTCTGACTGTGTGCCCCCACAGCAGCCGTTCACAAGGGCCTCTGTGACTCATCGGACATTCAGTCTGAGGCTTCGATGTGAAGGGAAAATTTTAAAAAACAATGTTATCTCAAATCTAGGCTACGCAGCGGCTGCCTGAAGCAAATACACAGCAAGCGATTCTTACATGATTGTAAATTATGACTTAAGGTGCAGGGAGCAGTCTGTCCGGATTCTAAGTGAATCAGACCCAAAGGTTCACTGTGACGCTGAGAGCGCTGAAGCCTCAGGACCCCTCGAGGTGCGCGGACCCCTTCTAAGGCGCTAAGCCTAATCTCGTGTTCATTATTTTGTGTTGTTTATTCTTATACAAGGCCCCCAAGTCGTACTGACTTCAGATCCCATCACATTGGGATCTGGCCCTGATCAGAAAGACTTACATTTCAAAGCACAACAAAACAACCCCCTGAGAGGGGCTGGGTACCCTGTCCCGGGTAGGGTTGGCGCCTCTGCAGGCCCGGCACAGAGTGCCCTCGCCCGAGCCTGCGTCTGTGTGTGGGGTCGGTGGGGTGGGTGCTGCCTGAAGGTGACCAGGGAGGAGATGGAGATGCAGGGCTTCATCTGAAGGCCCCAGGAGACAGACACAGAGGCCAGCTGCTGACTCCGGGGAGCTGCTGGTCAGGGTGAGGCTGGAGGCTCTCCAGGGCTGAGTCACGCAGCAGCACAAGGGAGGCTGCCCAGACCATGAACAAGTGGGAGAATCGCAGAGCCAGCGTGGATTAGCGGGTGGGCCGCCCACCCACCCCTCTCCCCGTGCCGAGGTCCACATGAGTCACAGGAAGGATTGTCACAAGGGGAGTGACAGCTGAGGACACTGTCACGAGGCCCAAACCCAAGCTCTTGCTCAGAGGCTGGGATCATTTTAGTAATATTTCTAGATGTACCAAGTGCCTTTAATGTAAAGAAATCAAGTCATTATCTCATATGCTGTTGCACCATGAAGAATCGTTTTACTTTTGGTCTTCTTAACAACCGATCCACGAACACAGAGTGTGCTGGGCAGGGAACCTGGGTCTCTGGACCTCCAGCTCATATTCTGAATCAGAATTTTCGGATACTGTTTTGAAGATGAGGAATCAGGCCCAGAGAGGGGAAGGTACTTGCTTCAGGTCACACAGCAAGTCAGTGGGGAGGTAAGGTGCAAACTCTGGACATCTGACTCGATCACATTTGCCCCGTCGTTAAAGCAAGCGACCTCCTTAGTTCTGTGCTGTGGAAGGGGTAAGCCAGCTGTGCACACTGAACCCCGAGTCTGGCTGGTGGTGGGGGAAGAGGGCCAGGGGGGCCAGAATGCTGACTGCCCAGGGGTGCTCTGTCTTGAACATTTGGTAACCCCCATCTCAGTATCAGACTAGACTCTCTGAAATGGTTCCTGAGTGTGTTTCTGAGGCCTTGGGTTAGGGGTTTGGGGACACCAGAACCCAGGACAATGCCTGGGACATCTTCAGTGCTTATTAAAAGTTTGCTGGATAGACAGTTTAGTAAGTACCTATTACAGAATGTATTGGTAAATGCATAAACGATCCCCAGATAGAAGTGAAATATACAACAGACTTCGGTAATCCAGGGCCGTTTGAACACCAAACTCTAGCATTTCCCCTGTAACGAGTGGCAGGGATTCTGAGCCTGCAGTCGGGGGAACTGCCTGTGTGCAGACTCCCAGGAGAGAGCAGAGCGCTGAGGGTCCCGTTCCAATTCCCAGCCAAGGGAAGACAATCGCTGGGCCTCCAAGCAGAAAATACATTCCTGGGGACCCCGGGGGCCCAGGCGAAACCTGCCGACGACTTTTCTAGAGCAGAAAAACATCTTTGATATCAGGAGGAGGAGAGCTGTCGTGGGGGGACCGTGCCTCTGGGGAAGGCTGACGAGGAATCCAGCCCCCGCTGCTGCACCCAGGACCTCCGCCTGTCCCCTGGTTCTTTCTCCCTGCCCCTCGCCCACAGGAAGCCCTGCACAGTGCTCAGCCCTGTGGCCCTCTGTGCAAGGACGTCCCACTGAGCCTTCTCTGGGAACCCTTCCCTGGGAATTCCCTACAGGACCGGCCTGCAAGTGCAACGGCAAAGTCTCTGGGGTGGCTTTGCTCATTTCAGGTCACAAATCGTCTGACTCGATCTTACCTCGACCGAAAGGACTGCCTGGTACCACACTACCAACACGGACAGAACCACAGAACTGTCACAGCAAGGGTGATGGTCTGGAGCAGGAAGTGAGAAGAAATGGCCAATGTGAGAGCAGAGCGACTTGGCTCCCGGGGACAGTGCAGTGACGGATGCCGGACCTGCCCTGCCGCTGGGAGCCGCCACCGAACTACCCAAGGCTACTCTTTCCGGACAACAGACCAGCGAAAGTCAGAGGACAGCCAGAACTTGCAGGTCTGGATTGTGGGAAGAAGGGAGCTGTACAGAGAAAGGCCCAGAAGTCTGCTTGGAGGCTTCCCAGGGTACTTGGTTTGGGATAGAGCCATCCACCTACAGGGTAAGATTTGGCAGCAGTGAGAGCACAGAAGCTAAGTGAGCACACTGGAGGTCAGGCAGGACTGGGGGACCTGTGCGTTCCGGCCCCACCGAACGGGAGGCCTCTCCCTCACTGAGTACCTGCAGCATTCATTCAAGACTCCAGGAAGTCCAGGTCTAAAGAGTAGGGACCATGCCCTTGAGTAAGGGCCAGAGCCCACAACCAAGGTCAAAACCGGAACACAACAGCCCTAACGAAGAGTACAGCCCAGCCGGACCCCACCAAGAGGGCCTGCCAGTAAGTCACCACCTGTCAGAACAAAACTCAACACCCTTTTATGGAAAACAACATAATCCACACCCCCTCCCATATTATCTGCCATAGTATCTAGGGTATACCATGTTCATGGATCGAAGCCAGTCTACAGATTTAACTTCATAACCACAGAGATCTTCTTACAGGGAGGAGAAGCTGATTTTGCAGAATTACAGAGAGTGTGCAGCTTCCTTTTCCCATCTGACCTCCAGGTCCTCCCAGTCACACTCTCACCGGACATCTGGCCCAGTGAACCACTCCCTCCTCCTTGAAAGTCACTCTTCACTTGGTTTCCAAGTCACCACGCTGTCCTGGTCTTCCTTCTGCCTCATGGGCCCCCTCTGTCCCCCTTTCCTTTGCTGGCTCCCCCTTTTCTTCCAGACTGCTAAGTGTTTTATGTGCCTCGGGCCTCAGTCCCGAGTCATTTTCTCTCCCTCATATTCGTTCCCTACGTGGTCGCCCATGGCTGCCGCTTATGAAAGTCTGCACGTCTGGTCTGACTGCCTCCGAGCTCTGGACTGGTCCATTCAATACCCACTCGACATCCACACCTGGATGTCGCATTTCATGTGGCCAAAACGAAACTCTTGATTCGTCTCCCCCAAACCCGCTCCTCTCCCATAATTCTCTGCCAGGTAATGGCACCACCCTTCCCCCAGTGTCTCAGGCCCCAACTTTGGAATCTTCTTCAATGTCTTTCTTACCTCCCCACCCCCACATCCAAGTTATCAAGAAGTTCTGCCACCCGCATCTTCAAAGCACATCCCAGGCCAGCTGCCTTCGCTCCCCTGCACTGCCACCAACGCGCTGAGCCGCCACCGTCCTTCGTCTGGAGGGCAGGGGACGGTTTACCGTGGTGGGTGGAACACGGGTGCTGGAGGCGAGCGGCGTGGGATCAAAGCCTGGCCCTGCCACTCCCCAGCTGCACGAGCTTGGGTAAAATACTCAGTCTCTCTGGGGCTGGTTTTCCATCACAAAGTGGGGCTCCCAACAGTACCCACCTCTCTCAGCAGCCTGATACAAGAGACTGTCCGGCTCCCCTGGCTTGCTCAGCCCGATGAAGCAGGCTGCACTGTGAGTGCCATGGGCCCACAGGGAGGAGCTGGGCTGGCACCCCACACACAGCTAAAGGAGAACTGAAGCCCTCGGTCCAGCGGCTCACAAGAGGCTGCGTGAGCTGGAGGGAGCTTTTGGCCAGCTGGACCCTGAGACGCCCACAGCCCTGCTGTCCCTTCACCTGCAGCCTGGTAAGGGACCCCGAGCTGGCGACCCAGCCAAGCCAGGCCCAGATCACGCGCCCACTCCAATGGGTAGGTAAGAGACGTGTGTTTTTGGAAGCCACTAAGTTTGGGGGTAATTGTAACACAGAGACAGGAAACTAACACCCTCTGCCTTCCTGGTGGCACTGATCACCTCCTGGATGGGGTCTGTCCCTTGTCATCACCCCCCGCGGCCAGGTAAGACACGGGGTGTGGATATGATCTTCCTCACTTCCGGGTGCCCGGGAACTGGAACCACGCCATGGCAAACCCTCGAAATACTTGTTCAGCAGATGAAGCCATGCCACGTGGTGCCTCTCCCTGCGTGGCGTGCGGTGTGGAGGGGATGGACACCTGCAAGCAATCTGGACTAGGCTTCCCCATCCACGCTCCCACATTCACAGCATCACCAGCCATCCAACCGGCCTGCATCCCTGAACCCTCACCACGGGCCAGGGCTCTGCCGGGAGCCACCGTGCACACCGACAGGAGATGTACAGCGAACCCTCCCCTCGAGGAGCCACAGCTGCTCGGACGGCCACGGCCAGCTCGTGAGAGCGGCTCGGTTCCCAGTCCTGGGCGCTGGCGGAGATCACGTGTGGAGGTGCCCTGTGAGAGACAGGCCCCGGACGGGTCCCTCGGCAACGCTGGGCACACGTGCTGGACGCCGCTCCACGCCCTGTCCGTGGGCCAGCCACGTTAAACCTCCCACCCGGAGTGTCGGTGCCACCAGGATCCCTGCCCCACAGATAGAAACGAGTTAAGAGACCTCTCACAGCCCCGTGACGGGTCAACAGAGGAGCCGGTACCTGAGCACCTGAAGTCCACCTGTGAGCCTGCGCCCGACCACGGCACAAGGACCGGCCAGGCAGCAAGGAAGAGGCAGGTGTTCCTTCCGGGCTTGGCAGGGGTCAGGGAGGACGTCGGCACAGGATGACCTTGGAGACCAAGTGGAGTGTGGAGGAAAGCTGTAGGGCACACTTGTGACCGTGGACCTTGGCCTCAGAGGCCGTCAGGGAAAGGACCCCGGCACGAGTGTCTGCCCAGTGACCACCCTGGCAGGGAGGGGTCCTACCTGCACAGTCCGAGTGACCGCCTTCCCATTAATGGGGGTAAAATGAAAACCCCACTTGTTTTTGTCTGACAAGAGCCCACTGTGCCAGGGACCAGGGAGTTGTAGGACTAGAGCGAGCTCCTGGAAACCCAGCGACGAGGTGGGGGTTTCCACGCGTAAGGCTCCGGGCAGGCGGCCGAGGCAGCTCTTCTCCAGGGACCCGTCTCACCGCAGAGCGTGGACGAGCTGGCCGCTGCTGACCACCTGTCCTCGATCACCGCTCCGGGACGCTCCCCTGTGCCTCCATCGGGTGACAGTTAATGTCAGGAAATGCCAGCCGACGTTAATGCTTCGAGCACTCACCGCAGCAGGGTGCTGCTGGCTGGGAGGGAAAAGGTTGGCAAAAGCCAAGCGCTCCGAAGGACAGAATCTCCAACAGGCTCCAGAGGCCCCACGGGGTGTTGCTGAGTTTTTGGAGGAAGGTGCAGGCCAGGCAGGGCAGAGCTCGGGATCTGGCCCTCATCCCCAGGGCAGCCCACACCTTGAGCACTGAGCTGGGGTAATTCGCGTGTGGACTCCCTGCCGAGAGTCCTCAGTGGGAGGCAATCCACCCTCAACACTGCCTCCCACCGCGCTGAAACAGGGGCATGCCGTCCTAACGGAGGAAAGGGGACCACCACGTTATGAACACCGTGGTGATAAATACACTTCCTGGTGGATGACAAGAAGGCAGCAGACAGACCAAAGCAGGCAGGCACACACACGGATCACGAACAACCCGGGCCTTCACCCCACGGCGCTCTGTACGCCTATAAATCGGCTCATCGTGACTCTTCTGTCTGGGCTGACAAATGACCACTGGGCTCTGCTCACTGAGCACCAGAGCAGTGCCAGCCCCGGAACGGCCTCCAGGTGTGGAGGGACGGCTCTGGGGTGCTGGCCGGCCGCCTGCCAGCACACGTCATCCCTGCCACAGCAGGCCTCCGGGACGAGCTGCGCCCGCGGCGCCACGCTCCACCAGCCCAGCTCCCGTCCTCCCCGTCTCCTGGAGAGCAGCAGAGTCGCCGTGGAAATGAGTGGGGCTGCAGAACTCCCCGCACCCAGCAGGGAGTTGAACACCAGGGCCAGGGCTCGTTCTGAGGGTGCCTCTTCCCCAGTACCCCCAGGAGAGGGACGAGGCTTGGCTTTGCAGAGCCCACTCCTGACACCCGTCTGGTGGGAGGTGGGCGGCGGGCCGGGGCGGGCTGTTTCTCTGCAGGAGTCCTATGCCTACTGCCTGACGGGGAAGCCAGGCGCTGGGAACACGGAGGCAATCATGCCGCTCGCTTGGGCGAAGTGGCTTCGTTTCCCAGCTGCCCGTGGGTGTGGCACAGCGTTCAGACACCCCCAGTCACAGGAGCCCCCGACAGGAGAGAAGAAACAGCAGCCCTGGGTGACTTCCAGCAGGCTGGGAAGAGGGTTCTTCAGAAGGAATTCAATCGGGGAGCAATTCAGTAACACGCCAGAGCTGAGTTTGAGCTTTTCTCTCCTGAGTGCTGAGTGGGGGGGTCAGCATCTGGGCTGCACGCCGGAGAGAGAAGCAGTAGCGGGGTGGGCCTGCTTTCGGAGACACGGAGCCTCCGAATGGGCAGCGAGGCTGGGCAGCGGGGCTCAGGGGCGCAAGGCCACGCCGGCCTCTCCAGCGTTCAGGCGATTCCCGGCAAGATCCTCAGCAGAGCCAGAATACAGGGGGGCTTCCAGAAAACAGAATATCGGCTCTGCCTGCTAAATAAGATCTTCCAAAGAACTTTTTGCTCTTCCCTTCTTTCAAACTGCCAGTATGTAAAAGCAGTCCAGGATGGCTCCCCAGAGAAGGCTCTGTCCAATACACCGTCCCTCTCACTCACATCCCCGGAAGCCTCAGCACAAGCCACCGCTCCGGCAACTCAATCTCCATATATTTTATTTTTAAACTATTTCATTTCTGGCCACCCGTCCTTAGATCTCCAATTTGATTTGGTTTCTATAAATGGATTTTCTTTCATAGTGTAGGTGGAAAGTATATTTGATTTCAGATTTCTGCAAACTAAAATATCCAATAGAAACGTCAGAGTGCGTTCTCGCCGTCCACGTCCCCGCGAGGGCGCGCCAGCTCGGAGGTGGGCGTGCGTGCCCTTGGACGGTGCTCTCAGATGTTTCCATTTACAGAGCCCGGGCAAAACAGCGGGGGAAGCTGCCATCTGGGTTTCTTCCCTGCACCACTTTCTGTTTCTAGACAGTTGTTGGAAAGAGAAATGAGCCTCTCGAGTTCCAACTAAAGAGCCAAATTTGGGTGACAACCAAAAACGTCTGAGGGTGACACGGCCAATGCAACGGGACCAGGCTGGCCGCCCTGTCTCCACTTGTCACCCGTCCCCGGGCTAAGTCCTCCGCTCTTCCACTCCTGCCAGCCAGATGCGTGAAGCAGAAAGCCCTGGTCAGGAACCCCAGTGAGCATCCTTCACGAGGAAATAATTGGGGCCCGGAAGACAAGCAGACCGTTCGCTACGGGTGATGGGGAGGGTGCACTCAGAGGAACAGTCAGCCCACTGGGAACAGGCGCTTAGCACAGACCTTCTCTCAACAACTCCCAGGAGTTATGCGTTACTGATTCCATTTTAGATGAGGACACTGAGGTTCAGAGAGGACCCCTGTTGCTGTAAAACCACGCCAGGGCAGAGTTGGTCGGGCTGGCTTCACAGCCCAGGTTCTCCCCACCAGCAAGCAAGGCGTTCTCCCTGTTGGGCAGCTCTCCTGGGGCTCCAGCTCGAGGCGTAGTCCTGCCACAGTGCCGCTGCCCCCATCTCCCTGCCTGTCCTCGTCTCTGCCTCTCCCAGCTGTGGGCACTGCGTCTGCTCGCGGAGTGAGGGCCCAGGTGGCTCAGCACCTTCCGTGGCCCAGCACGGGACTAAGGTTCTGGCAGACTCAGAGGGCGTGGAAACGGACTCGGGAGCCTGGATCGTGCACTCAGCACCCAGGAGCCAGGGCGAGTTCCCGTCCTGCTATCGAGAGCTGAGCGATCCTGGGTGTCCTTCCCGCTGTGAGCCTGTCCCTCGCCTTCCGATCAAACCCCAGGAAATCCTGGAGCAGCTGAGTCTAAAGGAGCCTCGGAGGACACGCTGAGAAAGTGTCGCGGGTTTTCCAGTGATCGGCGTTTCCTTCTACTGCTGTCCTCTGCCCAGCGGTGAGAGCCACGCACTGACCGTCCTGGCGTGCTGACAAAGACGGCGCTGGCGAGGATGGCGCCCTGGTGAGGAGGAGTCACGGCAGTCCGTTTACATGTGGAGACAAGGTTCAAAATGCACCACAACACCAGCTGGAGGACAAGGCGACCAGTGCCCTGGCGCCCTCGTTCCAGCACATCCGTTTGGAAATTCAACGGGGCCTGACGGAGCCCCAGCCGCGTGGCGCTCCCTTGCAAACATCGCGGCCCCCAGGTACCCTCAGTGAAGGAAGGCAGGTGAGCAGGGGACCTGCAGTAGCATGCACCCCCTCTTGGGCTCCATTTCCCAACCTACGACATGTGGGGAGCATGTGGGGAACCAGTAAGGAGGAACTGCCACCTCGCCCCGGGGACTGCACGACACAGGGGAAAGCCTCCGGGCCACGGGAACACAGGCGAAGGTGGAGCGCGGGTCCCTCCCCTCCCCTGACCTCTGCCAGGCCACGTCCCTGCAACGCCGCCCGACTTCCCCTTCCGTGACGACTTGAGTGAGAACGCCGCACACTTCATGGCAAGCACACATTTCCTGCGACTTTCCAATGCACCTCCTGTGTTCCCACTGTGTTCGCTTCCTGGGGCTACCGTACAAACGGCTGCAAACCGGGGGCTTAACGCAGCAGAAAGGCGTCCGCTCACAGCCGGGGGCCAGAAGCCCAGGATCAGGGTGCGGCCGGGCCGCGCTCCCCTGGGGGCTCTCGGAGGAGCCCTCCCGCCTCTCCACGTCTAGGCGCTGCCATGGTCCTCGGCGGTCCTCGGGTCCCAGACACGTCACTCCACGCGCTGCCTCTGTCTGCACACGGCATTCTCCCCCACGTGCCTGCGTCCAAATTTCCCTCTCTTGCACATAATTTTGGGGGGAGGATACTATTTAACCCAAAACACCCACGATGATCATGAATGCTGGAGGTACAGGAGAAGCACCCTCACTTTGCAGATGAAACAGGCCCGATTCGCCTTCCTCACCTGTCTCGGAGGAAAGGGTGATCCCTCCTCTCCCGGTGAACCCTTCACCTGTGGTCTTACCCTCGTGCCTACCTTTGTCCTCTGGGACTGGCTCAGCCTTTCCCTTGCCTCTCCACTCCTGCCCCTGCTGCTCGTCTCCCTCACCCAGACACCCGTGGAAGCCTCCAGCCTCACCCCGACTTTGCTGCTGCTGCCCCAGCTCTCCCGTCGAAACCAAATGTTTCCCAAGAGCAGCCTGCACCCACCGCCTCCACCTCCGACCACGCTGCCCCACCCCCGGCATTCTGGCCCTGCCTACCATGTGTGCGCCCTCCGCGGGCACCAGGAGCCTCCTGGTCACTGTTCTCCTGCTGCCTTCTGCCCCGTCCTGCTCCGGCTGCCTGTAACACGGCGAACCAGCTCCTTGCTCTCCACCCGACCTGTGTGTGCACAGCATCGGAGAGCCCCTCCCTGGGCCTTCCTGCACCCGGCACGTTGCCCTCCCGCCGGGTCTTCGTCCGCACTCTTCTTTCCCTGCGTCTTCCCTTCCGCGCCCGTGACCCCAAACTCCATCGGCTTAGGGGCCCACATCCCAGTCCCTCCACCCGACCAGTGTTCGCTGTCACAGGTACGACCAACGCGGATTCTGAAACGAAACGTCTAGTAGAGGAGATACGCGGAACAGCCGCACTGCAAAGAAAAGCAGAGGCAGAGCGCCCTGGGGGTCAAGGACGCACAGCAACCCCTTCCTGTCGGGAAAGCACGTCCCGTGGGCTTCAGTGGTGCGTGTTCCCGGAAGAGAGCGCCCTTCACAGCCACACGTTCCTGTTCCTGGGTCCTGACTCCGCCACTTACGGGGAGCCTCTCTGGACTCCGGGTTGCTCATATGGAAATCGGGGGAATGATGCCACCAAGTCCATGGGGTTCTCTAGAAAATTAACTGAGATAATATACGCGCGGCAGAGACTGGCCGGATGTCCCTCAACGCCGTTCTTCTCCCCGGGTACAGGGAAACGGCATTTCCCAGCCTCCCTTGCTCTCAGATCGGCCCCATGACTGAGTTCTGGACAATAACACGAGGGTAAAAGTGATAGAGGCCACCTCCAGACCTGGCTCCTGAAACACCTTCTCTCTCTCCCTGGTCCTCGGGCTGCGAAGGCTCTGTGATGGGGGAACTACACCCCGGAAGCCGCCGGGGTCCCTGAGTCACTGCCTGGAGGCGAGCGGCTCCGGAGATGGATCGAACTCTGCCTGCGTCGTCATGTGACCGAGAAGTGAACTCGGACCACGGTAAGCCGCTGGTACCGCAGGGTCCTCTGTGATCAGGGTGTGGCCCGGCCTATCGTGACCCACACCCTGTGTGTAAATATTAGCTATGAGGCTGACGGAGGAGGAGGAGGAGGAGGAGGAGGAGGAGGAAGTGGAGAACCTTGGTCATAATCGCCCAGTTCAGCCCCAAGAGCAGTTCTGTGCGTACAAGTCAGAGATCGCGTGCGACCGGGCATCCTCAGAGGTCTCGGCCCACAGATGACGACAGCGCCCTTGTCTGCAGCGTCACAACGAGATGAGACCCGACTCGAACCCGAGACCACGTGAACAAGGACATCACGCTGAGCCTCCCTCACAGTGACCTGGCGGGGGCTGGGGGCTGGGGGCTGGGGCCCTCCCACGGGCTGCTCACTACGCTCAAGCTGCTCTCATCTGCTAACACCCTCTGCGGCACCTCCCTCCACCCCCCACCCCCCCGGAGCTGGTTCTCCTGGCCCAGTGTTTCATGATAAAAGTAACTCAGCCTCCCACATTCCCTGACCTCCCACGGGAGCTGCGGTGTCTCAGGGCAGGCGGATGTCCAGATAGCATCCCATGGGGTTCATTCGTGCTGATGGGGGAAGTCTCGAGGTGATCATCACGATTGTTGACACGCATCGTAGAAAGGGTCGGAGGAGCTCCAGCTTCTCCGCCCTGAGGGCCAACTGGACGGCCTGAACTCTGCGCAACCCGGGGTCCTTTGAGCTCCTCCGTCCTCGTTTCCAGAGGAGGAAACTGAGGCTCAGGAAGGGTAAGTAACTTGCCTGAGGTCTCGTTACTCCTAAGTGGGGAGCTGGGATTTTCACTCAGACCTATTCTCTTTCTGCTCAGCCTCAACAGCTGCCCCCATTTCTGACTTGTTGACCATCACACAGGAACGTCTGGGGTCACTGGAGACCCCTCACAATTCGGGCCTGGTGTGCTTTGAGATCTGAGAGCCGGGGCCCCAGCCCGATGGTTCTGAACATCCTCACCCGGGAGAAAGGCGTTGGCGACCAGATTGATGGGAGGTGCTCACCACCTTCGTTACCCACTTCCTGGGTGACGGCCGCACTACCACTCTGGACAGACGTAATACAGCCAGAGACATACCTTACCGCAGAGCTCTGGGTTTTGAAATGCTACACACAGCCCTGGCCGGTTTGACTCAGCGGTTACAGTGTCAGCCCACGGACCAGAGTCATGGGTTCGATTCTGTTCAAGGGCACGTACATCGGTTGCAGTTCGGTCCCCGGCCCTGGTTGGAGTCATGCGGGAGGCAGCCAGTCGATGTGTCTCTCTCATGTCGATTGATCTCTCTCTCTCTCCCCAAGCCCCCACTCTATCTGAAGATAAATGGGGAAAAAAATCCTCAGGTGAGGATTTTTAAAAAAAAAGAAAAGAAATGCTATACACAGCTGTAGACCCCCACGACCATCTTCAGGGACCACCTGAGTGCCAGACCCGGAGTCGCTGCTCTAGCGGATTTAAAGCCTGCGGGACACTCAGGACTCTCAATGCTGCTCTCCCTGGGGGGTGTCCCCTGGCACCCCAAGACTCACGCACCCCGAGGACCAGGCAGCATCGGGCCTGAGCCCCGCTCAGTGCTGGGTGTGCAGGGCCCCCCAGCACGGTGCTGAACAGCCACTTGTGAGAACACGCTGGAGAAACGGGTCTCTCTCCTGCCCTTCCGCTCTACACTGAGGACATGTACGTGGCTCTGTCAGGGACTTACACACACACGTGGCCACTGCATCGCGAGCCTCCTGCTCGTCCCAGTTCCTCCTCGGGGGGGGCCTCAGCCGGCGGTGGGGCTCGGGCAGGTGATGCGGACTTTCAGTAGCCGCCAGGTGCTAGTCACCAGGTGTCATTATGGGGCTGCCTGGTCCCCCCTGGGACCCTGCTTCCACCTCAAAGGGGGTTGAGTGCATCTCTGGTCTAACAGAAAGCGAGGGGCCTGTTTCCCTGCACGCACTGCTGAAGTCGGGGAGCTCCGCGGCACCCACGTCCTTAATGTCGCTCAGCTGTTCGTAACCCACAGTGTTTGTGTGCGGTCTGTATTTGAGAAATGTTTTAAAAAGCCTCTGGGTGTCCATTTAGAATTGATGCCGTCAGATGGGCAAGGCGCTGGTCACTCCCTCGAATGGCTTGGAGAAAACCAGGGGTGACCCTTGAGTCACGAGTCAGTAACACCGCAGGCTGGAGCACTCCCACGGAGGTGACACCGCGGCCGGGTGGCACATCACAGGGCCTCCCAAGTACGCATCAGAGGAACTACCAGGAGACAGAGTGCGGGTCGCGGACCTGGCTGGAAAATCGCTCCAACACTTCACCCCTAGGATGTAATTCCCTGACAACGTTCTGTCTGTCTGCTCTCACGTTGAAAGAAGACAAAGAGCAGGAAATTGGCTCTCGTTGGTCCCCCTGACCTACTTTCTCATCAGCAGCTGTGCCGATGGGTGACACTGAAGTGAGCGGCCGAACAAAGCCACGGGCTGAGGGCTCCCCTGGCTCTGTCCTGCTCGGGCTGGACAGCTCCTCTCCCCGGACTCCTGGCCATGAGTGCCACCTGGCCACGAGGGGCCGTGGGATGGAGCGTCACCACCAGAGGCCACCAGGAACTGTGGGAGAGCCTTGCCGAAGCACTGAGACAGGAGCGCCGAGGTCCAGTCCACCACGCCAGCCCTCCCTGGACACGCTCTCTGCACCCAGGGAAGTGGGGCCTGGTCCGTGAGGCCAGGAAGTGGCAGCGGAGCTCAGACCGGAGGACACACTAATGAGGGAAGGGGAGGGGACCTGCACATGGTGGGCGGGCACGTGGGAGCCCGAGGAACGAGCAGCTGTGTGGAGCGCAGGGCAGAGCTCAGGCCCCGATAAGGCTGGGGACAACAGCGCCGCTACCATCAACCCGTTGGACCGCGGGCGTGCGCCCGCAGAGCTTTGCGAACTCTCGAGTTTCTCACTCCAGTCCCCGTTTTACAAATAACAGCAGCCAGTACCGAAGTGGCCTCTCCATGAGCCAGGGCTGCTCGGGAACAGTGTCTGATTGACTCACCCGACCCTCAGGGAGGACGAGCGGACCAGGACACGGGACAAGACGGACAACGCACGAGGCCCCCCGGTGGAAAGGGGGCTGGGGATTCGACCTGGGCAAACTGGATTCCCAGTTTCCAACCCAATGATTCTCCCTCGCCTTGAGAAGGGAGGAGGGACCGAGGGGGCCTGCGCTGTGGGAAGACCCTCATGGCAGTATGGAGAGTGGACTGGGGCGAGGGCGGACCCAGGCAGGCCAGGGGGAAGGATAATGTGAAGTCCAGGCGGTAGCTGGGGCTGGTGTGACTGCAGAGGGGGTGGCGGGAAGGGGATGGGTTCGTGAGCTTCGGGAGGTGAGAGGGTGGGCTTCTTTGGACAGAGGCTGCTGGAGAAGATGCTGCAACACCCACTCCCCGGGTTTGGTTTGTGTAACTGGACGGACGGTGCTGCCCCTCACTGACACAGAGGCGCGTGGAGATGAAGGTCAGGGGCGTGGATTGGACAGTGGACTATGCTGTGTGCCGCTCAGAGAGGAGGTCCGGGGAGGGGACAGAGAAGTGTGAGTCGCCTGTGTGCAGGTGCTGATGGAGACACAGGCGTGCCTGAGATGGCCTCCGGAAGCAGGGAGTCCGAAGGGAAGGCCCCTGTCCACACCTGGACGGAATGCGCCTCCTTCCAAAGTCAGGACTGCAAGGGATATTCAGGGGCGTGAGAAACCACACACTACACAACATCAGCTAGAAAGTCTGCAGCGGAGCCCAGGAGGAACACCTCATGCAGCTGGGACAGTGGGGCGTATGCGGCTGGGACGGTGGGGCGTGTGCAGCTGGGACGGTGGGGCGTGTGCAGCTGGGACGGTGGGGCGTGTGCAGCTGGGACGGTGGGGCGTGTGCAGCTGGGACAGTGGGGCATATGCAGTTGGGATGGTGGGGCGTAAGCAGCTGGGACGGTGGGGCATATGCAGTTGGGACGTTGGGGCGTGTGCAGCTGGGACGGTGGGGCGTGTGCAGCTGGGACGGTGGGGCATATGCAGTTGGGACGGTGGGGCGTAAGCAGCTGGGATGGTAGGGTGTATGCAGCTGGGACGGTGGGGTGTATGCAGCTGGGATGGTGGGGCGTAAGCAGCTGGGATGGTGGGGTGTATGCAGCTGGGATGGTGGGGCGTGTGCAGCTGGGACGGTGGGGCGTGTGCAGCTGGGACAGTGGGGCATATGCAGTTGGGATGGTGGGGCGTAAGCAGCTGGGACGGTGGGGCATATGCAGTTGGGACGTTGGGGCGTGTGCAGCTGGGACGGTGGGGCGTGTGCAGCTGGGACGGTGGGGCATATGCAGTTGGGACGGTGGGGCGTAAGCAGCTGGGATGGTAGGGTGTATGCAGCTGGGACGGTGGGGTGTATGCAGCTGGGATGGTGGGGCGTAAGCAGCTGGGATGGTGGGGTGTATGCAGCTGGGATGGTGGGGTGTATGCAGCTGGGACGGTGGGGTGTATGCAGTTGGGACGGTGGGGCGTATGCAGCTGGGACGGTGGGGCGTAAGCAGCTGGGATGGTGGGGTGTATGCAGCTGGGATGGTGGGGCGTGTGCTGTATCTTTGGTCGAGGCTGAGGGAGGGGAACGCTCAGACCCTAAAAAGCGGTGATATCGGGGGATCGGATTAGAGAGGATTTATTTCCTTTGTTCTTCTTTATGCTCTTCTACATAATCATTTAGTCAACAAACGTTTGTGGAGGACGATGATTTATTTAAGGAGTTCCTGCTGCTGGAGAGTTACGCTGCTCCGAATTCCCACTCGTGTCAGTACTCCTGTAACGAGCAGCCTCGCACATAAATCTTTCGTCACATTTTCCCACTTGTTCGCCGTGGCCCAAGGGCACCAAGAGAAAGGAGTTTCAGGGAGGGAGAGATGCGCTGTTACGAACGCTGCCGGGAATTCTCAGGGGGTGAGAAATGAACGCCCCTCGGCTGAGTCCAGCGGAAGTCACTGGTCACTGCCCTTCCAGACCCGGGGCAGCTATCAGGTCGGCGAGGGCCACGGGGAACGAGAGAGGAGGTTTATGGGGGAGAGAGAAGGCCAGCATCGGGCACGAGGTCCAGTGCCTATGGGACGTATGGCGCCAGCCAGCCCAGAGCTCCTGGGGAGCCAGGCGACGCTGCCTGAGGAGACACAGGGTGGGATGCGGGATCCCTGGGAGAGCGTGCTGAGACAGTGACCGTCTGCAGCTCCTTTAGAGTGCTGGTGTGCCTGGCCAGTGTGGCTCAGTGGTTGAGCATTGACCCATGCACCCCAAGAGGTCGCCGGTTCGATTCCTGGTCAGGGCACATGCCCAGGTTGTGGGCCCAATCCCCAGTGGGGGGCATGCAGGAGGCGGCCAATCGATGTTCTCTCTCATCGATGTTTCTACCTCTCTGTCCCTCTCCCTTCCCCTCTCTCTAAAATCAATAAAGAAAAATAATAAATAAATAAATGAAGTGCTGGCACTTGGACTGTACTCTGTGAGTCAGAGAATTCCCGAGACAGAGGCCCCCTGAAACCTCCCTTCCGGTAACAATGGGGTGACCGTCTGCCTCGACTGCAACATGACGGGCTGACCCGGAGGCTCCCTCTAGGTACACCGAGCACTGGTCAGAGTGACGCAGAGAGCTCTGGCCCCGGGGGCAACGCTCCAGATGTGGAGAAATGCGGATTCTGGCACAGCTGGCAACAATGAGGGATGGGTTCTCACTTGTCCCACAAAGTAGAGATTCGTATTTGGACTCATTAAACACACACACACACACACGTATTCCTGACTCCTTCCATAAACAGCGACACGCACACGAAGATCTCATGGATTTGGGAGATTCCGCGATGATCATTTAAAAGCCACTTAATATCCCATGAAATACAAGCTGGTAAATTGAATGGACAGTGATATTAAAATATTTCATTAGATGCTTTTTATGGCAAATTAGGCTGCTGCAATTATGTTGACATTCGCGGTCGGCATTAATCTAAAACTATTTTAATACTTTTTTTCTAATTTAGCGTGATTAATGCTTTCATTTAAGAACACGCTCGTTCTCAAGTTTGGGGTTGTCTTCCTCTTCCGCTGGCTGCGTTGACTCCTCTCTGCTGGGGTAGTTCCTCCCCCGGGGACTCGTTCTCCAAGGGCTGGAATGCGATCTTCAGGACACGTGCCTGCCGGGGAACGAGGCTTCACGCTCCCTTCGGCAGCGGGGATGCTCTCCGCGTGGCGGGCCGGGCCTGACACGCCGGCTGGGAACCTCAATTTATGAAAGCTGTACCTGCAGGCCCAGCGCCCAGAGGCCATTTTTTAAAGAGAGTCCTGAATTGGGGCGGCTAGATGAATATCCTGCCTAGTTATAAATTAAAAAGTTACGAGCCTGTGTTTTAAAGACTGAACGGATGTCTTTAACGTAATCCCTGCTGCCCGTTGGGGGCCGGCCTGGAGGGGCGCGGCGGCCGGGCGAGGACCAGGGACGGGAGCGGACGACCACCCCGTGGGCGCCGGCAACGACACTTCTGTGGGCAGCTGTCGCGTTGGTAGAGAATCTGGCTCCTTAAGTCAAAACAAATGTGTCACCTTTTGGGTTCCTGTTGACGAGATATTTGTTCTCGCTTTTCGGCGGCCCTCTCCTGATTTGGTGTTAACAATAATTATTATTTTTCTAAAGCGTACAAATCACAGTGCCGATTTCTCTGTCCGAGAGGCACCGTGGCGCGGGGGGCATGAATCACTCGGACGATGCCCGTCCATCCAGACACTGATGTCATTAGTCCCTGGAGAACCTTCGGAGATAATTTACGGAGAGACTGCCGTGCATGCCAGATGACAAATGTGCAGCTCTGGTCGATGGGATGTGAGTTACAATCCCACCACGCGCGGGCTGGCTCGCTCCGTCCTATTTATTAAACAGGAAGAAGGCGATGCAGTCAATTACAAAGCAATTACCTGAACGGTTACGGCAAACCTGGGCCACCCGGCAATTGGAACGCCGCCTCCCCAGGAAGGGCACCCTTGACGGCGCTGCTGGACGCCCACGAGGCGCCGAGAGCCCACCCTAACCTAGACTGGGTGCTGCCACCGAGAGTCCAGGGTGAGGCTGTCTCTGCAGGAACCCCTGCTTACGGTCACAGACCCCTGCTAACCCGAGTACTTCCGTCCCTGGGACGGGAGGGTCTTCCCATGTAAGCAGGGGGCTTGGGAATCCTTCCAGCCCTCCCCCACTGAGCCAAGAGCAAGCTCTCTAGATGCCTCCCTCGCTGGTCTTTCCTGGGGGGCACGACTTGGAAAGCCAGAGGGCGGCGGGTGGCTGGCCAGCGGCTGGGGCAGAGGGAATCCGTGTGAGGCCAGGCGGGCAGGAGGCATGGCTGTGCACCAGGCTGGGAAGATCACGGTGCTGGGTTGTTGTTTGCTGTGTTTTAGGCATTTCTGACATTTGCAGGAACAAAGGCATTCAGCGAGGGCCCAGCAGCCTACAGATGCTGTGGGTTTTCCACAGCAACCAAGGGCTCCACAGTGCAGGGCAGCACTCTGGGCCCCTGGGCATGGCACTGGGGGCACTCCCCGCTCCCCTTCCCACTGGGGGACTCCAGATGCTAAGGATCACGCTCCGCAAGTCCCTCCTGTCTGTTCCAGGGACCCCCCTCCCCCCCGTCAGCTCAGCCTCATTCCGCAGAGCAGAGGCAGAGAGAGCGGCTCCCGGGTCCTGCTCCTGCCTTGGCCAGGCAGTTTAGCATGCATACCGGCGTCCCCGAGCCCTGCACCGAGAGCTCGGGAAGTACCAAAAACAGATGCTGGAGGAGAAGGCCTGGCCTGCGGCGCAGTGAAGTGTGGGGGTGGAGGCCAGGGGGTTATCTCTGCAGAAACCTGACCGTTTTGTTCATGGTGTTCTGACAATGCTCAGAGCTGCTCGGAGCAGCTGCTCCTGGTACCAAGCTGCTTGACATTCTGCCGGGAAGGTAGCTGCGGCTCTGGAAGGATGACTTGTGTGACATATGACAGCTTTCGGGGCCGCCGGTCCCCTGGCTTCCTTGCTCTAAGATCCGAGCCATCTGCAGCCTCTCACTTCTGAAACCTGGGGCCCAGAATGGTAAAAAAGCAGAAGACATGAACCAAAAGAGAAAAAGAAGGAATTTAAAAAGAAAGAAGAGCCAGACCACCTGTTTTGAATAATGAAGAGAAGTCCCTCCTATTCAAATCTGCACCCACCCCCAGCGCATCTTCCATGCAGCAGCCTGACTCATGTTTTCCAAACAATAACGTGATGCCAGCCCCTCCTTAAAACCTCCCAGTGGCCCCTCTGCTCTCCTAAACACCTAGCACATTCTGCCGGGGAAGCCTGCGGGCTCAGTTCCCACCCTCCCCACAGGCAGTTCCTCTCCTCACTGACCCTTCACTATGCTCCTAGTACAGTAACTGGCTTCTATTCCTTTCCTTCCTCGTGCCTCAGGGCCTTTGCACATGCTTCCCCTCCTCTGAACTGCTGCCCCCTCTCCTCACAGCACTCCCCATCCCGTTCAGTGGCCATCTCAACGAAACACCACTTCAGAGCTGCCTCCTCTGGGCCTGGATCAGATGAGGTCCCCCCCCCTCCCCCCCGCTGTAAGGTCTTAGCATTCCTGCACTTTCCCTTCATGGCTCTGATCATCGTTCTTTTCACACAATCAGGTGATGAAATGATGTCTCCTCTAGCAGGCTGGAAGTTCCACGGGGGACAGGACCTTGTCCACTACACTCTCTCCTGGCCCTGGGGGGGCACTCAAAAATATTTCTAGAATGAACGACCGGATGGATAAACCCCAAGGCCAGGACTGCCGGGGAAAGAAAGACCTAAGTGAAGTTGAACATCGATGCCGGGAGTCAGAGGAGAGTCTGAGCGCGGGGTGGGGACAGCGTGCCTTCCGACCGCAGCCGTGCTGCTCACAGGCCTCTGACCCAGCGTCTCGTCCGTGAGGCCTCACGGGGGTGTTGCGGGGTTGAGACGACGTGTGAAAAGCACTCGGCACAATCGGCGGTCGCTCCCCCCGTTACTTTCTCTGTGGTTGTTACTATCATTAAACGGCTGAAGGGAGAACTGGAGCACTCCTCACTACAAAACCCTGAGCACATGCTGAGGGGGGCGCCCCCGTCCCTGCCCGAGCTGGAAGAAATCGTGTGCACACGCCCATAGCGATGTGGATATGCGACACGGAATGCTTTTCTTTTTTAATCCTCACCTGAGGATATGCTTTTCACTGATTCTAGAGAGAGAACAAGGAAGAGGAAGAGAGAGAGAGAAACCCTGATCTGTCGCCTCACGCATGCATCCCTGACCAGGGCTCAAACCTGCAAGCTGGGCATGTGGTCTGACTAGGAACTGAACTCACAACCCTTCAGTGCACGGGACGGCGCTCTGACCACTGAGCACACCGGCCAGGACGCTGCACGAACTTCCTTCTCAACAAAAGGTGCCAGCCATCACTAAGTTACTAACACCAGGCACCAGCTCTGTGCCCTGCCCGGCCAAGCCCTGTGGGGCGGGGTCCGTCTGTTTCAGCAGCGGGAGCTCACCCTTTCTAAAGGACAATCTGCCGTACGCGTCAAGGGTTGAAGTGGACGTTCCCCCTGACCAGCATCACCGTGGCATTTCCGGGAGCACACCCCAGGGAACGGCTGGGCAAGGATGAGCAGCCTGGCACCCAGGAGGCCCTTACGTGTTTGTTTAAGATTACTGAACAAATACCGGACGGGACAGTGTGACTTCTAATGACAAAAAGGAGTGACGTCATCGGCGTCTGATGGCAGTGGATAGGTCGAACACACGGGCCTGCACAGGCCACGAAGGGTGATGCCAAATCACATGGGATCAGCAAGTGCAAGACAGTGTGTGTGACACGACCTCCCACGCCGTCAGGTGTGTGCACGCGAACACACGTGGACGGGCGGGCGGGCGGGGTGCAGCGTCGTTTCGACAGCGGGATTTAGGGTGAGTTTCATCTCTCCCCCACCTTTCTGTGTTACCTGACTTTGAAAACACTGGATGTGTATTCACTCTGAAGCCACAGAAAAGGCAAAGGTGTCCTCATGGAGGGGAGTTGGAGACAGGAGACGAGGTGACAGATACTCCCTGCCGTGCGGGGCTTCTTGGGGAACTCAGCCTACCCATGGGGCAAGTGAAGCAAGAGACAAGGTTCCTACGTTTTACTTTCTGCATATTGCGATGTTCTGACATCTTTTTCCAAACCACTTTATTGAGGGATGGATGACATGTAAAAAGCTAACCATATTTAATACATATTTAATCTATACAACTCAGTGAGTTTGGAGATAAGTACACACCTGTGAAATCATCACCACCATCAAGACCACACACATGTCCATCACCACCCCCAAAGCTTCCTCCCACCATTATTATTATTAGTAGTAGTACTAGTATGTTATTTTGTGTGTGTGGCAAGAACACTTAACATCAGACCTACCCTCTGAGCAAATTTTGACTATAGAACACAGTATCGTTAACTGTAGATACTATGGTGTAGAATACATCTCCAGAACTTATTTATCTTGCATAACTGAAACTTAAAAACCTTTCTGGCTAGGGAGACTTAGCCAAGTCAGAGATCCCAAAGGGTTCAGCCTGGAGCAGGTGTTTGATATGCAAACTAACCCACCCAGAGCCAACTTCCTCTGTCCTGTACATCCCAGGAGGTGATCTTCTGCCTTCATAATCCCTGAGCCTGGCACCAGGGACCATCCCTACAGTCTGGAGCCCGCCCGAAATTATTCAGACCACCTCATCTTTAACTGTTTGCCCCGCCCTGCGTTTCCCATGGAAACGCCAGTGAAGGCCGTGGCCTGGGTCCTCTCCTCGGTACTACACCCACTGCCTCATGGGCTGCTGTCTTTCCCAAGTGGCCCTGCATGGCATGCCCCCTGGTCCTAGGACCTCTGAGTATGATAAACTCCTCTTCTTGGGCCTCTCCTGTGTCCCTTCTAGCGGTCAGACCTGACTGACCATCAACATAAAAGAACACAGAACTCTCTCTCTCTCTCTCTCTCTCTCTCTCTCTATCTCTCTCTCTCTCTCTCACACACACACACACACACACACACACAGACTTGAAATCTGCCCGTCTGAGACATCAACAAAAGGATACCCATATCACGCTATCTCGATTACCGTCGCTTTAGATTAAGTATGGAAACCAAGCAGTCTCTTTTAACTTTATTGTTACAAATCCGTTTAGCTTTGCTAGGTCTTTTGAACGTTTCAGATAAACTTTAGAACCAGCTTGTCAATTCCTACCCCAAGAGAAGCCCGGTGGAGCTGGGGCTGGGGTAGCACCGAAGCTGCGGACCAGCGTGGAGAGAGCCGCCACCTGGACCACACTGCACCCTCCAGTCCACGCATGAGCTGGGTCCCTCCACGGATCTCGGTCTCCTTTCATTTCCTCCAGCCATGTCCTACCGTTTTCAGTTTCTACATATTTGGCTAGTTTTATCCTGAAATATTTCAAGTGTATATGCTATTCTAAGTCATACATTTTCCTTAATTGTACATTTCTCTTAACTTCCTTTCCAGTTCTTCGTTTCTCATACACCGAAAAACATCTTTGTGTGTGTGTGTGTGTGTGTGTGTGTGTGAATCCTGTCCTCTGTGGCCTTCTCTCCGTCTACTGGCTCAGTAGTGTATCCTCAGAGTCCTCTGTATTTTCCATGTTATCTGGTAACCTGTGTGCCTTGTACTTCTTCTGTTCCTGGCCGTCCTGCCCTGGGAAGGACCTCCAGCCCAGTACTCAATACAAGTGGTAAGAGCGGACATGGTGGCCATTTCCCAAACGTAAGTCCATCTAGCAAAATGCACGACCATTCTGTCAATCGTTGAAAAGAATCAACTTCTGGTTTCATCAGTTTTCTCTATTCTTCTTCTATCTCCTGCTTCATTCAAGTTATACTTTATGTCTTCCTTCCTTCAGCACCCTTTGGGTTTAGTTTGCTCTTCTTCTTCTTCTTCTTTTTTTTTTTTTTCCCTAATTTCCCCAGGTGCAAGGTTTGGCTTGGTCTGAGCTCTTCTTTTTTGACATAGGCATGAAGAGCTATAACTTTGTAAGTTTTGGTCAATTACCTTTTAAAGAAAAGAGGGTCGTTTATATTTACCCACATTTTTACCACTTTGCTCCTCGTTCCTTTGTGCCAATTTGAGTTTTCATTTGGTGGAATTTTCCTTCAGCCCAAGGAACTTTCTTTAATATTCTCATAGCATCAATCTGCTAGCAGTCAATGCTCTCAGCTTTTTTTTTTTTTTTTGGTCTAAAAATGTCTTTATTTCACCTTCCTTTTTGAAGAATATGTTCACTTAATATAGAATTTTAGGTTGAGTTTTTTCTTTCGGCAATTTAAGATGTTCCATTGTCTTCTGGTCTGCAGTGTTTATGATGAGAAATCAGTTGTATTTCCTACCTTTATAAGGTATCTTTTTTTTTTCCCCTGCCTAATTAAAAGATTTCTTATTTGTTGCTGGCTTTAGGTAATTTGATTATGATATTTCTTGGTGTCCTTTTATTTGTATTTATCCTGCTTCATGTTCACGGAGCTTGGATCTGTGATTTTATAGTTTTCACGAAATCTGGAAAAGTCTTGGCCATTATTTCTTCAAATATGTCTCTGATGCCCTCGCCCCACCCCCACCCCCAGGTTCTGGGCCTCCACCTGACATTATCTCACAGTTCACTGAGTCTCTGTCATGTGTATCCGGCCCTTCTTCTCTGGGTGCTCTAGTTTGAGTGGTTTCTATTGCCACATTTTTAAGTTCACTCATCATTTTTCCAGTGTTTAATCTGCTAGTAAGCCCAATGTGATTCTTAGACTTTAAGACGGCCCCGATGATCTCAGCCTCCTCTTAGTCACACCCCTGTGTAACAAACCACCTCTTTTTTGTGAGCATACTGGTGACTTGCTTGATAGGATACGTCACAGGTGATGGAAATCTACTCCTGTGATTAGTATACAAGAGATTGTGACTTGTTTTGCCAGCTAACTCTCTTGTATCTCTGGCTTGTATACTTTGATGAAACAAGCTACTACATTGGAGAGCTCCATATGGCAAAGAACTGAAGGTGACCTATAGCTAAAAGTCAGCTGGGAACTGAAGCACCTGGTCCAACATCTTTCAAGGAACCAAATTCTTACAACAGCCAAGAAAAGCTTAGTAGCCGATCCTCCTCAGCTGAGACCTCAACCCTAAGTGATATGTTGATTGCAGCCGCGTGAAAGACCCTGAAAAAAAGGACTCAGCTAAACCACTCCTGGATGCCTGCCCCTCAGGAACTATGAGGTGACAAATGTGTGTTGTTTTAAGCTGCTAAATCTGTGGTAATTTTTTATATATCAATTGATAACTACTACCCTCATCTGGTGACATTTTCACGTTAGATATTGTATTTTCCAATTACCAAAGTTCTGTTTGTTTCTTCTTCTATCGTATGGTTCTCTCCTCACAGTTCATCCTTTCCATGAAGTCACGGAGGATATTTACATAGCTGTTTAAAAGTCCTTATCTTCTAATTCCATATCTATGTTACGTTTGGTTCCATTTCTACTGTCTGATTTTTATCCTGGATACGGGTCATGTTTTCCCATTTCTTTACAAGTTTAATAATTTTCTTATTGAGTGCAGGGCATGGTGAGTGATATGTCATTGAGTGTGGATGTTGCTATCTTACTTTGTCAGGCATTTGCAGATTAGCTTGCTCATTTTTAATTTGTGTTTATGCTTTGCTCGTGGGGAGTCTTTACTGGAGGGAGAGTTGGGCTGTCGCTAAGGTGTGAACCTTCCAGGGTCTCTATCGAATGCCTCAGGTGTTCAATACCATCTCTTCACCCAGCCTCGTCCAGACGCGAACATCTCCCAGTTCTGTGTTAGTTCTGAGAACTTTTAGCTTAGAGCTCCCGGTGGCTGTTCTTTCAACTGACCTCGTGGAGTTTCACCTCATACATACTCAGCTTAGTATTTAGCCAAAGATTCAAGGGGAGCTACTACGCAGATTTCTGGACTTCTTTCTCCGCTCATCTCCCTTCTCTCCAGTACTCGGGCTGCAAGGTCCAGTTGCCTTGGCCTCCCCAAACTCCAATCTCCATCTCCTCAGCTCAGCTAGACTACTGGGCTCTGCTTGGTTGCCCCCGCCCTCATGCCACTGAAAAAGCCTCAGCCAGAAAGCCGGAGCTCACCCTGTTGTTTTACTCCTCTCAGATGTCACAGTCCTGAGCGTCTGTTGTCCAATGTCTGACAACAGTGTGTCACGTATTTTGTCCTGGGATCTAGCTGGTTTTAGTGGGACAGTACATTTGCTACCAGGTACTCTGCCGTTGCCATGAGAGGTCTCTGGGCATTTTTAGAGATGTACTAGAGGGAATGGGATTAGCATTTAGCTCCATCCTTGGGTTCTCAAGCTTTCTGCAGATACGCGACCAGCTTACTCATGGTGGGGGTAGGAAGAAGCACCAGAAATGCCCCTCACTGGCTGTGCCATAACCCCCAAACCCCAAACCTTCATTAGCAGCATTCATGACAACCAGCCCCTTTGCGTTCTCAGCAAATAACTTGTCAGTGTGAGACAAACACCCACTGACAGCCCCTCGGTCTACCAGACTCATTTCTTCTGTGGCTCATACCTGACTGCCTTTATGCCAAGTGACGTGATCACACTTTATGAACTAAGCCCCTTGCTCTGGGGGTGGGTCTGGATATTTGAACTTGGAGGGCTCCCGGGAGACCCTGTGTGTCTCAGGCACCTGGCAGTCTGCTAAACAGGGGTCCTCTGGCCACAATGACCATTTGTCCCCTTACAGAAACACAATCTCCAGGGGACCTCCACCCTGGCTGATATTCAGAATCAATCACCTGGGAAGCGTTTTGGAGATTACAAATGCCCAGGTACCCGAACTACGCATTTCGAACCTTGGCACCCACAGATTCTGTTGCATGGCCGAGGACTGCTCTGTCTTCTTGTGTTTTCTAAAGCCCAAAAGCTCATGGCCATGAAGCGTGAAGGCCTGTGGAGAAGCCAGTGCCTTGTGAGCCCCCCAGAATCAGTCCTAGGAGGACACAGAAGTCACTGACTCCAAAAAGGGGAACCACTGAGCTCGCTCTGAACCACACAGCACTTGCAATAAAAAGGAACCTAGCAGAACAATCTGGCCAACTTTCCTACCCCCGCCTTCGCCTTCGCCTTTCCACTTCACAGATGAAGAAACGAACACCCAGAGGGGATTAAATGACGTGCCCAGTGTCACGGGGCCCACCCAGGGCCAGGTCAGCTGCCCAGAATTTTCCCTACCAGAAAATTCCTGCTAAAATCCCATCAGTGGCTTCTTAGGTCCCTCTCGAACAGAATCCAAAACGCTTCCCACATCTAAGTCCCACACGACCCAGCTCCAGGTCCTTCCAGCTGCCACTCTGCCCTGTCCTTGCCCTCCAGGCACTCTGGTCCCTTTCTGTCCTCGGAACACCCAGGCCTTCCGGCCTAGGTGTCCTGTGCGCTCAGAGTCCCCCGGCTCTTCCCTGTTATGCCCTTCATTCTTCAAGTCGGGGGCTGAATGTCCCTGCCTCATTTGGGCCCTTCTGGACCTCCAGAGCCCAGGGCCCAGCCATCACCTCCACCTAGCTGTGCCTTGCCATCCTCAGCACTTGTCTCGGGAGTCCTGAGGAGCTCCCTGCTTCCTCTGTTCTCTCTGTCCCCACCCCTCGAAGCTGAGAGTTTCAAAGGGCAGAGAATGTACCTGCTTCGCGCATCCCCGCATCCCCAGTGCCCAGCAACGGCCTGGCATGCAGTGGGCGTATTACAATGTTTCTTGGATGAATGGAAGAATTAAATAATTCATCAACAACTACTAAGTGACAGAAATCACTTCATCTCTAACCTCACGAGTGCTACGACGGCAAAGAGCTTCACCTGGACCCAGCAGAACGGATGGGTGGAGGAAAGGCCCTGTTACCCTCAAGGGTGTGCCCTGGAGCTTGGGTCCCAGCCCATGCCTGTGGGTAACCCCCAGGTGACCTTCCCAGCCAGAAGCCCTGCCGGCGATGGGTTCCATTCTGAGCACACTGCTGTCGAGAGTCCGGACAGCCAGGCTCCCGGGGGCACAGGATTCCCCCAAGTGAAGTCATGCTCGGCGTCCCAGCTCTGCAGACCTGCCCTGGGGTGGCCCTTTCTCCTGCCAGGCCAATGGGTCGGCATCAGTGAGGGCGGAGAACTGGGGTTCACCAGGGTCCACTCTGAAGGAACCTGGGAGCCGGGCTCCTCCATCCACGGGCAATGACGTCAACATTTAAGCGGAAGCACCAGCCAAACGCCTCCAAGGGACCCGAGCTCAACCTTCCTCCCTCATCACACCGTCCTTCTGCGGGCCCTCCCAGTCTCCAGCCACACGGCCACCCACCGGCCCTTCCGCAGCACCGCGTCCCAGCACCGCGTCCCGTCTGAGGCCGCCGGCTGCGGGCCGGCAGGAGAACTGGAATCGGAGTCGCACTGCCGGGAGCGCCTGGAAGGAACCCAGGCTCCAGCCTCGGAGCACAGCCAGCCCCGCACCGTCCCGCACAACGCAAGCCGCCGTTTACATTTCCCAGCACTCACGGTAAAGAAAGGCGTAAAAAGACACAGGTGAAACTAGTTCAAATGATACATTTTACTTAGCCAACGTATTTAAACTTTCGGTTCGGCCTGCAGTCAGTGGGAGGGTCGGTGGGTCATTCAGCACGGCTCTGCCTCACCCGGAGGCTGTGGCACTAGGGTGCACGTCGCACGCCGCGTTCCTGGTGCTCCAAGTGACGCGCGGGACTGTGGGGACAGCGCAGGAGTCCAGCTGCTCAGAGGGGGCGCGTGGCACCCAACCCGAGCTGCCTGAGGGCTGCCACGGCAGAGAAGACAAGAGGGCGGCTCGGAAACCCTGTTCCCGGCTCCCTGGTCCCCGCGGCCCTGGCCCTACCCTGTGGCCCAGCGCTGGTGTCAGGAGCGGGCGAAGCTGGCCGGGAACCCGTGACTGCTCAGAGCTCTCTCTGCAGACGTGGATGAACTCACTTGTACTTATTTGGCTTTTTATAAACAAAAGCCGGACGACGCCTTCCATTCATCACGAGCAAAGGGCACTGATCCTACGGGGACCGGTCGGACAGACCCTCTTCCTGGGTGTGAGTATGTCAAGCGGCGGCCGTGGGAAAGCAGAACCACACGGAACTGGAATCTGGGATCTTTCCCCCTTTCAGCTCCACAAGCCAAAACACTGCTGAGGCTTTTTATAAACAAAGATAATGAGTTGTATAATTTATGTAAATTCACTAATGCTGCTGCCTTTTCTAGAAGGAACATAAACTGCATTATTTATTTGACGTGCCTTTTGGAATAAAAATAATTATAATTGGATATTACACCTAACAGGTTTCTCCCATTGTTTTCTCATTAGTGCTTGCGGTTTTGAATATAAAACAGAGACCCGCCGAACGCACTACAGGTGCGGCTTTCCTTTAGCACATGTGAAAGCGACTGTGACCTTTCAAGAGGTGGGAGTCGGCCAGGGCCCTCGGCCACACCGCTGTGCCCGAACCCACGGGCCGTGAGCCGTGAGCTGAGTCAGCAGGTGTTGGTTATTTTCAGCTAGGATGGGATACCAGTTCATCGGCAGCCCGTGGGAGACACCCAATGTCATTTCCACTCCCTAATGTCTTCCCATCTTCACTGCTCAGAGAATGACCATGACCAGCAGCAGCAGCACCACCGGGGAATTGCTCTCATGAGGCATCTCAGGCCCCAGCAGCCAACCGAATCAGCATCCCCAGGAGACTCATCCGCACCTCCAAGTGAGAGAGACACTTTCCTACGTGGTTTGTGCTGAAGACCAGTCCCACCCCAGACCCCGCCTGCAGGAGACACAGCTACACACAGGCAGGCCCAGGGCCGGGTCCCCCAAGTCTGCCTGTCCCCAGTTCACGGCATCCACCCACGCTTCCCCTCGCATCGAGCGTGTATTAAAATGAGCACGACATAATCACGCGCTGTAATTCTTAATAGGATCATATTAAGAGTATTAAAAATGCAAGGAGAGATAATGAAGCCAACTAAATTAAACAAGGATTGTGAAAACACAGCGCCTTGGAAATGCTCTGGCTGCGAAGGGCTCCCCACCGTCCGCCAGCCACGGCCACGCGGCTGTCCCTTCCTGACATTCCAAGCACGTAACGTGGTCAGATAACAAATGTAAATCGCTCCGACGCGGAACCCTCTTTATGCAGCAGGACGTGGGCCTGGGGTAGTGGAAGGAACTCGGCTGGAAACGCACTGGTCTTTGGGTGGAGCATCTTGTGTGTGGGAAGAGGTGGGGCCCCTGCTGCCCCCACCACGCAGGGAACAGCTCATCATTCAGCGATGGGGGTGGGGGGGAGGGGGAAGAAACAAAGCAAAAGAATCTCCGGCCGAAGAGGAACGGAGGGTAATTTACTGAATTTATTTCATCTCATCTCCCTTAATCATGTAAAAACAAAACCCAAAAGTGTTCTACATTCTGGTTTGTGTCCAACACAATGTGCAGACTAATTGAGTGTAAAAAGCATTGCTTTGCATTATATCCGTTACGGCAAGGGCAACAATCGCTCTTCCTACCCCCGAGCTCTGCCTCATTTCTGTTTTTGTTATAATTCAGTCCATTCACAATATGTCATGGCGAACACTATTTGCAAAAGAAAGTATAAAAAAAGCAGATTCTTGATTTCCGAGTGCATTTATTTTCATTCCCCTCCTCAAGCGCTCCACATTTCTACTGCGCTCCCATCTGGAGGGCTTAAAAAAGTTATAGACGGAGTTACTAGACATAATGAGGCACACTCATCTGGTATTTAGCCTGAGAATTTTATTGCCAGGTGTTGTGAAAGGGAAAAAAAAAAAGAAGAAGAAGAAGAAAATACGCCCCAAATACGGTGCTGCCTCTCGTTTCCAAACATTTCATCTCGTGTCTGAAAGTGCGCGTTAATTTGGGGGGGGAGCGGCTTCCGTGAGGCTCACTGCACCGCCTCCCAGGACAAGGCGCCGTGTAGGGTCCTGCTGCACCCCACCCCAGCCCGTGTCACTCCGAGCGCGGCAATGCCAGCCCCTCTTGGACACGAGAGGCCACCGCCCCCCAAGGCACCCGGACTCTGATGGGCCTGCTGTCCACATGTTCATTCAGTCGTGCAGGAAAGGTAAACTGAGTCCCTCCTGTGCTCGTTGCTGGTGAGACAGGAGCTGAGAAACCTGACAGGGACATGGGAGCCTCATCCCAGCGCCACCCCCTTCAGGGAACCCGAGAGTTCAGTGGAAAGGGGAAATGAATTTGGGGAGAACACCACCCACACACAGCCCCCTACAGAGACAGAGGGAGCCAAGTCCCGCTCACCCTTAAGCTGGGGCTGTCACTGAGACCCGACCAGCAATTCCACGGCCGTTAAAGAAAGAAAGGTCAGCAGCGAAACGCACTCCCTCCCGGACTGACTGGAGCCGCGGCGCGCCAAGCACGTGCTGTTTGCAAGAAGGAACCGCCGCGTGGTGCAGTGCGTCTCCTTCGGGGACGCGGAACTGGATGCGACATCACCCTGACATGTTGGTCTGATTCCACGTACAAAGCACACGAGGAGACGAGGGGTTCAGGGAAATCTCGGTTCGGGCCGTCACGCCGGGCAAAGCGGTTAAGCGAGCGTCTCGGGTGTGCTGCGCGTGGACGAGGAAGGAACCTCGGGGGGATTAGGGCATCTGGGAGTTCCCCGAGTCTGTGTCCCACAGTCCCACGCAGAAGCGATTATGGGACATCAGCATCGGTCTGCTGTGTCGGAAAGAGAAAGAGGCCATGGAGTATTTTCAAACTTGAGCTCTCGGGCAATGCCGACGCCTTCTAAATGTCCCCATCAGGCGTTCAGACTTGTCATCCTTGCTAAACGTCCCTTGGCGGGCCCCACCGCCTCCCCCTGTGCTGCCTGTCTTGAGGTGGCTCCCTGAGAATGGCACAGCCCCCCGCCCTCCCGTGGGGGCCTCAGCACAGACTAAGTCGCCAGGTCAGCTCTGCTGCCTGCTGGCATCTGCCAACGTGGGCTCAGGGTCACGTCCCGGACCCTACGTGAGCTGACTACACTTCCGCTGCGGTGCTCAGATCCAATTCTCCTTCTTGGACTCCCCAAGGCTTAGCACAAATCTTTCAGGCTATTTCAAGCACAAGGGGACACTTGCCCTGGTCTCCACCGGCATCTTGGGTGCTGAAAGGCGCAGATCCGAGCGGAGACTTTGGCGATAACAATCAGGAACGGGAAAGCAAAGACGTGGAGACTGGACACTGACCGAGGGGCAGGCGCAGATCACCCACGAGTGATGGGCGCCAGGAGCCGCAGGAAGGGAAAACCACGGCCACTTGCTTAGAATTTATGTCTCCGTAAGTGAAACATTAGGATTCGCGTGTGGAGGAGAAATTATTGACACATGTGTTCCCTCAAGGAAGGCTTCTCAAGAGGCCCATTCCAGATTTAATAATAATCCATATTCTCCCCCGGAACGGCAGGCCGGGCCTTTCATCTCCTTATCACCGCCGCAGAGACATGAATCATTAAGCTGCAAACCAGCAGAGGTTCAGTTTGTCATACGCCACCTAGAATACTTAATAAAATAAATTCTAAATAATCAATGCGTGAAGAGTCAACATTGCTCCCACTTTTGTAACGAATGTCGACTTCTTGCATCCATCACCGAGCGGCGCGTGAACCCGTGGCGGCCAAGACGAGGGAGAAAATGCCCGGGTTTCTCGTGGTGTCATGTAAGTGCTTGAACGCGGACGAGTAACATCTGCGCCCTCCGCGTGGCCTCCGTGCTAGGGGGACGCTGTCACATCAAACATCTCCAGGCTGCTCCCAAAGCACCTGAAGCCGAACGATGCGGCCGGCGCAGCCTCTCTCTCTTCCACGACACCCTGACCCGTTAGCCCACCTGGTCTCAGCGAGGCCACTCCCCGTGGCTCAGCCGTCCCTGCGCAAGGGAGCACGGAGGGCATCCTCGGGACGCACGCCGCCCTCTCTGAGGGGCCACGGAGCAGAGCCCTGGGCGCCTGGGAGAAACAGAATACCACCCGGTCCCACTTCCCAACTGCCCTTTGCAAGAGATGCTGCCCCTCTTCTTTGTGCTGAGGACAAATAAGCCTGTGCCCCACGGACCTGCTGCCACTCAAAGTAAAGACAGAGAAGAGACCCTAACTCTCCCGGGACATCGTGATTCACAACAGTGCCTGACGTGACCATCGGCACGTCACGGATAGAAGCGTTGATCCCTTGCAGAAGTATGGGCTGCGTGAAAACACCGTCCTCAAAAGTACCAGTGCTCAGGCTGAAGTCCTTAAAAAGTGTGTGGCGAGTCCCTGGTCATCGTCCACCAGTCTGTCCCCAGTTCCTAGAGCACCCTGCTCCTTCTCCAGCCTGCAACACCCGAGGTCTAAATCCGTCCCTCAGCTTGTCTTTGTAAATAAAGTTTTATTGGAACACAGTCGCACTCATTTCCTAACTATCGCCTCTGGGAACTACTGCAGCGGTTGCGACAGAGACTGTCTGGCCGGCACGATCGAAACTATTTGCTGAAGAAGCTCATCATTTCATCCATTCATTCAAAAAAAAAAAAGTTTATGGGCACCACATACGTACCAGATGTCATGCCAAGCCTGGGCCCGGGCAGGGGACGGCAGGTGCCGTGTGGCGTGGAGCCGCAGGACGCGGGGACGGGGCTGCCTCGCCAGGACAGCGGCCGAGGGAGCCTTCCGGCACTGCCCGTCGGCGTGCTCTGCACTCAGCGACCTGCTGGTCTCTTCACGGCCCCGGGCAGCCTATCTCCCTCAAGTGCCGGGAGTGAGATCACGAAGTGCCAGACCGACTTGTGACATTTTCCTTCGGACTGTTTGCTAAGGGTACAGAAAAGGGAACCCCAGCTGCCTAGGGCTCAGTCACCGAGGGAGGACCCTGGACGGCGTGCGAATCGCTAACAGGAGATCTCGCTTCAGCGGATCCGGGTGGGGCCTGAGCGTCCGCACTTCTCAGGGGCTCTCGGGGAGGCTGACACTGACCGACGGGCCACACGCTGGGCAGGGGGTCGCAATACGGCCGCATCCATGTCCATGCCGGTCTCAGCTTTTGCTCGAGGTCTCGGTGTTCTGCGACTAGAGGTTCAGGCGTGCCCTGAAGACACACGGCATCACAAGGTGTTGGAGGGAAGCAATGCAAAGAGAAACGGAGGGTCCTCTCATCTCAGGAACCAGAAAGGTGCTCGCTCATGAAATCACCTGCAGTCGTTGCGACAGAGACTGTCTGGCCGGCACAATTGAAACTAGTCCTGGCCTCATGTGCAGGCAGGGGGAACATGGAACAGCGCAGAAAACCCCACATGTGAGACCCCATCCCAGCAACCCTCCGCCTCCCACCCCTGCAGCTGTGTGAGTAGCTGTTCCTTCCTTCCACTTAGGAGGTAATGCTCCCCTCCCCACTCAGACTGGGGGTGCAAAAGCCTTTCCCCGCACCTCTATTTCCCCGTGTTTTCTGCTGGCCTGTGGGAAGCAGACAGAGCACCGGGGGCCTCATTAGTCTGCAGAACATACAGCTTCCCCGAGTCGATGACTAATGAAAGTCAACTAAAGGGGGTCGGCAGTGACTCTTTCTGGGACCAGGCTGGAGACGCGTGCCCTCTGCCCACGGGCCGCCCCTCGGGGGGACACGCCACAGCGCCCATGGCAGGAGTACATTTCCCCGGCAATACCAGGGAATTGAAAGACGCAGAGAAGATCGATAATTTACTCTTCAGTCAAGTGAAGGCCAGGGATATTCTTTACCCAACGCAAACAACCATATCTGGTCACTGGCCCAGGGGGTGGGACATAGATCACGTTTCAGAAGGCATCCCCCCGCTTCCCACGCGGCCGGCCGTAAATTAGGCTTACAGAATCAAGGTTGCGTCCTGGGTAACATCTAACTCTGTGACTGCAGCCCGCTGGGGCCGAAGGGAGAAAGGCCCGGGGCTGGATTCCGACAGCGGGCCCAAGTTCCGCGGTAAGCGCACGCACTGCAGTCCCCATCCGCGTCCTCGTGGGCTGATGGGCGATGACGTTAAGAGGCTGTTACGGCGCTAGTTAAACGCAAGTTCCCGGCACTGACTTGACAGTCTACTGCTCTGCCTTCGCCTGGGAGTCTCCAGCTCAATGATGCTCAAATCCAGCTCTAAACTGCGAAATAGTTCATGTGCTGTAATCTGCCGGGGACAGAGGGAAGGCAGACACTCCAGACACGCTTCCTTCGCGACCTTCCTGGCACTCACTCGCGTGCGGCTCCCGTCTCGAGGCGGCAGCCGCCGGGGCACAGAACAGGGGCTCCCCACAGTCCTAGCGCTTCGGGGTTTGAGAGGCACCGGGACCCACTTTTCAGAGAGCCAGAGGGTTCCCTGGCCTGGCAGCGCTGGGGTTCGCTGGCGAGCCGCTGGGGCGCCTCCTGTCCTCAGCAGTGGCCAGCGTCCTTCCTGTGTTCAGGGTCCCCGCATGGATACCGCCTCTGGAGCGGAACCAACTCACTTCCTCGGCGCAGAGGAAACAGCTCTCAGGGCCCAGGACGCCAGTGGGATGGGAGTTCCAGCCAAGCAACAGATACCATTTCGGTGTACCCGAGCCCCAAACACGGCACGGGACACACCGCACTGGACAGTTACGTATCGCTGACCTGGAATCCCAGTGGCACTGGCACCCTGCGCCTGCGTGCACGCACCACACCTGACCCCTACACAGGGAGGGCGAGCTCAGCCCTCACCCCACGGGGGCGGGTCCCGGCCGCTGGATGCTACAGCTTCAGGACAGCTCACAGCAGGAGCAGATGGACACAGCTGGCCACCCTCCGTGAGGGTCGGCATGGGGCCAGCAGAGGCTCCCCAAAGGCTGTAAATCAGTGGTACGGAGGGACGGGTCCGGCAGACAGGTATTCAGCATGTTGGAGGACAAACACCCAACCTCTGAGTGGGCAGCAAGGGGCCTCCCTGGCTTCTCCTTGCAGCCCCCCCCCTCCTGGCCGAGGGAGGGGGTTCCTGGGCCAGGGGCAGTGTGGTAGGGACTCTTCCCCTGTGACTGGGTGGAGGGATAAGGAAGGGCGGCCTGGTGACCGGAAGGGGCCCATCACTCCTACTGAAGACCTTCCCAATCCCTCCCCAACCTTGAGACCCATATTTTGTGTATTTAAACCTAGTGCTGTATTTAAACCTTTCACTCCCAGAACGCCACTGTCTAAGGACACATCTTCTGGGGATCACGGCGACTGGAGGCCAGCTGGGAGAGTGAGGAGGAAACAGGGCACCTGGAATCAGACGGACCTGGGTGGTATCTCGGCTCTGTTACCGACCAGCGAGGTGTCACTGGATACACTTCTTAACCTCCTGGAAACTAGTTACATCTTCTGCAAAAATGAGGATGCCCGGCGGTCCCTCCCTAGTAACAAGGCTGCCAATCACAGAGCGAGTGCGGTGAAGGCACGGGCACGGGGCCAGGTGTTCAGAAGGCGCCCGACAGTCGGCACCGCCGTTGTTCGGTGGCTCGCTGGCTGAGGCCAGGGAAGAGGGGGCCTTCAGGAGGAGAAGCAAACCAGCCCCGGCCAGGCCTCTGGGAGCTCAGCGGCGTCGAACAGAGAGGGCTGCTATGGCCAATGCGAAGTGTAGCCAGCCTAATGCTACTTATTAACATTTTAATTACATGAACTGGGTCGGGACATGTCACCAGGGATGTCAAGTAATTAGAAATTAAGGAAAGGGTATGGATTTGAGTTCCTGAACGGATTCTTCCCAAACACGTCCAGGCAACAGGAAATTAAGTTTTAACGTGTTGATGGACCAGCAGAATGCCGCACAAAAATTCAGACGATGAACAGTCAGAGCGAGCCCCTGGAGTTCGTCCGAGGTGCTGCCAGATGGGCTGGCCCCTCCCCGGAGCCAGTCACAAGGTGGGACACTGTGGTCGCCCGTGCTTGGCGCCAGGCGGGAGAGGCAGAGGGACTAAAAAGTGAAGACCCAGGTTTAAGCCCCAGATGTGTGACCAGGCGGGATAAAAATACCTGTCACAACTGTATCTTAGGGCTGGGGGAGGTTTAAGGGAGGGGGCCACTATGACGGTGTAGTCAACCTCCCTGCTCAGAGCCAGCTCCCGAGGGCACCTGGTCAGACCCGTCCTCGGGGGAAAACATTTATTCTGATCTCCAAAACCTCTGAGGTTGACAGACACACGTCCTATTGGAACGACCCGCCTTACGTCCCTGTAAGTTTTTCAAGCGTGATGCTGAGTCCAACTTGCCTCTCAGTTCTGCGCTGACTAGGTCATCTGGTACCTAGATGCCAGGGCTTCTATTCTCTAGACAATACCAGATACCCGCCTCACACCTGCCAGAATGGCCGCCATCAACAAATCATCAAACAACAAGTGCTGGCGAGGGTGTGGAGAAAAGGGGACTCTAGTACACTGCTGGTGGGAATGCAGACTGGTGCAGCCACTGTGGAAAACAATATGGTGCTACCTCAAAAAATCAAAAATGTAACTGCCATTTGACCCAGTGATCCCACTTCTAGGAATATACCCTAAGAAGCCTGAAACACCAATCAGAAAGAATATATGCACCCCTACGTTCATAGCAGCGCTATTTACAATCACTAAGATCTGGAAACAGCCCAAGTGTCCATCAGTAGACAAATGGATAAAAAAGCAGTGGTACATATACACAATGGAGTACTATGCAGCTGTAAGAAAGAAAGATCTCTTATCCTCTGAGATAACATGGAGGAACCTCGAGAGTATTATACTAAGCGAAATAAGCCAATCAGAAAGACAAATACCACATGACCTCACTTATTTGTGGAATATAATGAACAAGGTGGGCTGATCAACGAAATAGACCCAGAGACATAGAAAGGAGTACGGTTCAGACTGACAAACCTCAGAGGAGGGGACGGGGGGTGGAAGAGATGAACCGGAGAACATATATGCATGTATGCGTAACCAATGGACACAGACAACAATGCTGGAGGGCTGGGGGACGGGATGGGGAGGAGGGTGTCTGGGGGAGGGAAAGGAGAAACATCTGTAACAGAAATAAATTAATAAAAATTGAAAAGAAAATACCAGATGCCCAATAAGTGCTTATTGAACTGGACAGAGCTGAGATGAGGCTTCGGGGAGGACCCTTCCTTAAGAAAGGCACTGATGGGGTGGCGGGCGCTTCCAGGGCGGGGACAGTTACTCTGGCTGGAGACCAGGGGCGCTGCCCTGGGAGGCGTGGAAGTGACAAGGCCCCCGCGGCCCCCATGCAGACACGGGAGATAAGGGGTTCTGAGCAAGGACCCCTGAGCGTACAGACAGACTGGGGCGCGCACTGCGAGTCGGCTGAGGAATGGCGTGAAATGCCACGTCCACAGACCAAAGCCACACAGTGGTTTACGAAAAGCGAAAATACATCCTCTATTTAAAAACGCACAGCGGCAGCTGGCGGACGCATCGGCCCCTCCACGAGCTCCGGGCTTGGCGGCCCCGTCAGCCACCTCACTCCGGGCTCCTCGCTGCTCCTCCCCACGCGTGGTCTGGGCACCGGACGTGTTTGTGGCCGGCTATTTTAAATATTTTCCCATCAGCCGCAAGCAACAGACGATCCATCTTCCGGCTGCCAGCACAGGCGGAGCGGCCTGGCCTGGCCACGAGGCAGACAGCTATTTCATGCCCTGTTAATTCCTAATGCGCTAACTACACTATCATTCCCACTTTTAAAAGAGGTGCCTTTTTTTTTTCTTTTCTTTTTAATGTGTGGCCTAAGTGTCCAAACAAAGAACATCAGTCCTAATGAGGCTGAGTCCAAACAACGCAACCGGTTCCGCCGCGGCCCGCTCACGGTGGGCTCGGGGCTCTCCGCCGTCAGCACAACCGAACCCCGCTCGCCCTGGCCGGGGTGGCTCCGAGGCTGCAGCGGCGGCCCGCACACCAGGGGTCCCGGGGTTGGTGCCCAGTCAAGGGCACGTACCTGGGCTGCAGGTTCAGTGCGATCCCCGGCTCCCGTGGGGCGCATGCAGGAGGCAACCAACCCACGTGTCTCTCTCACATGGCTGTTTCTCTCTCTCTCTCCCCCCCCTCCCTTTATCCCCCCACTTCCACTCTCTGTAAACATCAATGGAAAAAATGTCCTTGGATGAGAATTCACAAAACACCGAACTGCCTTCGCCGCTGAAAACTCCAGTCGGAGGTGATGACTGGCACTTCTGCCGGGCAGGTGGCCTGGGCCAGGGGCTTCCTGTCCACCGCAGAACCGGCTCAGTGGGGAAGGATGTCTGTGCAACCACAGCTGAGCCAACAGCCTCTGCAGGGACCGCCTGTCGGCTCCAAAGGCAGGGCATCCGGCAAAGCTCGCCTGCGATCAGAGCAGAGGAAGCCCTGTCCCCGGGAGGCGGACATCTGGTCCGAGGGGCTGGAGAGGGACTGACGCCGCGCACTCCCTGCACCTGCTGCCTTACATCACCTTGGCGACGGGGCAGCGGCCTCCCTCACTGCCCACGGCGGTTTCCCATCCACCCCCTGCTACTGCCTCGCTCCAAACACCCCCTCGTTCCCTACGCTGTGTCACTGCCTAAGACGAGGCCGGCCTGGGTCTATGTTCTCCGCCCGGGGCCCTGTAATTCCCGACCCAGCCCTCACCGCCCGGCGTTAGAGCCGCACGCTTGCTTGTTTGCCCCCCCCTCCCCGGGAGATCACGAGAGTCTGTGACATCGTTGCGTCCGCAGCACCTATCACAGCCCCGGTGGGCAGCTGGCTGGTGAATGAAGGGTATGGGCTGGCTGGACCTGAAGAAACGGCAAACCCCACCTGAGCGCCCAGGAGCATCTGGAAGCCGACAAGAGCCCACACGTCAGCACCGGCGCCCGGGGCTCAGTCTCGGCTCCCCGCTGGCTTGTGGTGGGATGTGCGGCACTGAAACCCTCTCTGGGGCCCAAGCTCTCCGTCTGTGAAATGGGTATAATAAGTGCTTTGCATGATGTTTTGATGAGGGTTGAAGGAGAAGGTGCGCCTGGGATGGTGCGTAGGAGAACCGTAAGCCTGCAGCTGTCGCTATACCAAGCGCGGGGCTCCGCTCTGTGGCGGGAACCCAGCAGCGAGGCAGTCGGGAGGTGGGGGCCCAGAGCTGGCCTGGGCTCTGACACACCTGCACGCTCGGGGTGGGGTGGGGCGGGGGGAGTGCCTGCACACTCTTCCAGCTCGGCCCAAAGAAGACCATCACCTCCACTGGCTTCGGACCCACTCATCGGACCTGTGGAGTAGCAACCCAGGAGGCCAGGGGGCACTTTAGATGTGCTGCTCTGCTCTCAGGGAACCCCCACCTGTCCCCCGATAAGTGGGCACACATCCGCGTGTGGGGCAGGACCGGCTCCAGGCCTGCTGACATTCCATCTCACGAGACGCCGACATCGCACCCACTTTTCCCCTCCCTGCCAGCCTCTGTCGTCCCTGGAAACCTTATCGAGCTGGCTTCCCCTTGGCTTACAGACAAGACAACTAATCGTGGCCCTAACAGCTTGTCAGCTTCACAAGCGGCGGCCCCCGCTCTGCGCCTGCCCGAGGAAATCAATGCGCCTTTGAGCGGCACGAGTACCCGGGGCCCCAGCCTCGGAGAACAAAGGAAGCTAGCCCGCCGAGCAGTTCCACGGACAGGCCTGAAGTTCTCCTGGCCTGAGGGAAGGCTTATAGCAAGTGATACGTTAAGTGGTACATCCAAATATCTTTATCGCGCCCTTGAACTGGGAAAACCGGCTCTGAGGGTCGGAAATCACAGCCTGTGCAGGGCTGCCCGCCCCCCGCCACCCTGGGGCTGCTGGCTGGCATGGTGCCTGGTGTCACCTGAGTGCAGACTCCACGGGAACCGCCCTCCTCCTGTGAGATACAAAATTCAGGCGTATCCACACTGCTATTTCCCGGGTGGGAAGGACCACCTGCCCACTGTGCCCTGCACGACCACCGGGCCGCCCGGCCACCGATGCGGGGCAGAGCGCAGGCAGGGGAAACACCAGTGGGACGTGGGCTGTTTGGAAAGCGTGCCCACGGCAGACAGCCCACAGCAAGGACGTCCCTCCACATGAGAATGTGCTCATCCCCAGAAACTGTGAAGAAAAACCCAAACCCAAGCTGAATGGGGTGCCGTCTCTCACCCGTCAGTGTGTGACGGGGTGAGGGGCAGAGGGTGCCGCGGAGTGCTGGGGGCCAGGTCACTGGCACGGCCACTTGGCAGCGTCTAGGAAGGCTGAAAATCCTCAGACCTCCCGCCCAGCAGCTCCAGGCCCGGATGCACACGCACACAGAGGGACACGGGTGAGAAAGCCTACTGACGCCTCGTGGTGACGGAAGACTGGACGCATCTGAGAGCCCAGCCCCGGGAGAGGCTCGAGTGCAAATCTGGTGGAATACTACGGAGCAGATAAAAGGGACGCGGGGATCGCCGTGTCAGCCAACAAAGACAGCGCTCAGACCTCCGTGAAAGTGAGGAAGGCCAGCTACGAAACACCAGGTGAGGCACGCACCCAATCCCCCCAACCTGAAGAGCTGAGCATATAACCCATCTCACCTAGAAAGCCCCTCCGACCACCTGGGCCCACTCTGAACTCCCGGGACAAGCACCCTAAAAGCTCAGGCGTCCATACTTCTCAGCACCGTTTATGACTTTTGGGTATGGACATGCTGTCTCCTCAATCTAACTCTGAGTCCGGAGGAGAGGACACGGCTCCCGTTCCTCTGCAGACACCACGGCCCCAGCACAGGGCGGGGCCGCCGTCCGTGTTTGCTGCCTGACCGCCAGGACAAGCCCCTGAGCTCCACAGGAGAGGCCACGGCGCCCTGTCCTCCCCCAGGGGCCTCTCTCTCCCGGACCCTGAGAGCGCACCGGCGTGTTGCCGGCCAAGCCCACCTGCCGTTCCGCCTGCCGGCTGACGCCCACACACGGAAAGTCATGGAAAGCCCTCGAAGTCCTGCACATCCCTTCCTCCCAGCTCTGAGGGTCCAGACGGCCCCCTCCCGTGTGCTTACGTGTTAGACCTCAAGTGAGGAGCCAGGATAACTCCAAACACAAATACAGCCCAAAGAGACCCACGCGTCGTTCTGATCCCACCCGTGACCGGTCTGACTTCACGAGAGAGGAGAAAACGGACGCCGGGGCTCTGCTCCCCGAGCTCTGCGCTGCGGGGAGGACGGTGTCCCCTCTGCTGCTGCGCTCAGCCCGGAGTCCCCAAGCTACGGTCACCGAGGACGAAATACACCAGACACCTGCGGGCACAGCGGCTGTCTGCCCAGGTTTCCGTGTGAATTCCTCAAACCCCATTACCCCTACCTTCTCCCCCACCTATTGCTCCGTTGTGGGAGTCAAGGGCAAAGCCGCACGCCCCGCAGGCCCCGGTAGCAAAGGCTAATCTGTGTGTGTGGACACCAGGCACAGCCCAGAGCTGGCCCAAACCAGCATGTTCGGTTAATCTGCATCTTTTTTTTTTTCTTTTTAATTCCTCACCTGAGAATACTTTTCTACTTATTATTGGATAGAGTGTGAGACAGGGAGAGAGAGGGAGAGAGAGAGAGAGAAACATCGACATGAGAGAGACACGTCGACTGGTCACCTCCCACACGACCCAACCAGGGCCGGGGACACACTGCAACCGAGGTGCGTGTCCTTGACCGGCATCAAACACACGACTCGTTGGTCCGCGGGCCGGCGCTCTAACCTCTGACCCACACCAGCCAGGCCCAATCTGCACCGTAACGTCCTTTGGAGCCGACTGAACCACGCTGCGCAAACACGGAACCCGCGAGAACACGGGGAACGGGACTCCTCACGTCGGAGCTCTGCTTTTGCTCATTATCATAAAGCATTGTCATTAGGTGTTTGGAAGAAACACAGGAAACATAAAACAAAGTCATCTCTTTCTGTGGGGCAATATAAGAAAAGCCACCGGATGCTATTTTTAACACCCGTAAAAGTGCGTGACTAATATAAAAAGGTCATCGTGACACGTGTGCAGCAAAGCACGTCAGCGCAGAGGGGGCCCGCTGAGTCCCGAGGGCTGCCGGTCCTGCAGGGCGACCCTGGCACACTGGCGGGCCCGACGTGCCCGCCGACCCCAGGAGCCCGCGCTCCGACCGCCTGGAAATACCGCTGGGTCACGGGCCAGCGTCTCAGCCGGGGCTACGCTCCCAGGGAAGAGCCCGTACAAGTCCCGTGAGACGCAGAGGGGTGCTCGCTGACGAGCAGCCCACAGGTGCACCCCAGCTCGGGCCCTCTCCTCCAGCGCTGTGACACGGGGCTCGGGCCCTCACGCCCTGGACAGAGAAACCAGGGGTGTGTGCTGCCCCAGGGTCAGCACCTGTGCGGTCAGAACAACAGCAAGGACACGGACGGCACCCCGTCCTTCCCGGGGACCCAGAAGGAAGCGCGCACAGGGCTCCGTGATGATTTCTGCAGTGCTCACCTCCAGCCCAGCCCTGCCACCCTCCGCACACCTTACTGGTCCATCGAACTGTGTTGACCACCTTCGAGCTCCCTGAGGGTGAAACACCCGGAGGGAAACAGGGGCTGTCAGCAGAGGGAGGGGAGCCAGGCTTCGGTGGGGGACCACCAGCTCCCTGGGATGCCACCTCAAGGGGGATCCCTGAGGCAGCTCCCCTTCCCGAGCACCTGCAACTCTCAGTGCACCGGGAGGCGCCCCCGTGATCGAAACGACACGGGATTCTGCGGGAACCTGGCCAGGCCCCACCTACACCCCAACCACTCCCGGGAAACGGGAGCGCTTTCGTGAAATCCGGCTTCGTGGAAAACGTGAACAGAGGCTGCTGGGTCAGAAGGGAGCAGAACGGAACACACACAGGGTCTGGGCAGACAGAGCTCCGCGCGACGGAGGCGGGCGGCCTCGAGGCCCTCCGAAGCCGTCCCGGGCTCAGCGCCACCCGCAAACGCCAGGCGCGGAGCAAGGCGGCCCTGCCCGCTCTTTACCTCCACTCCCTGGACCTTCAGCTTCATGTGGTCCTCTCTGGTCGTCTTCCCGTCTTTCCTCTTCTTCCAGCAGTACCCGTCTTTCCTGTACTTCACCTTCTTCCTGTTGTAGAGTATCATCGAGCCATTCTGCGGTCTGCAAACGAGAGACGGCCACGTTAGCGAGGGAACGCAGCAGAGGACACGCGTAGGAAGACAGGCGCCGGAGACCGGGAACACGTCCGCGCGCGCGCGCGAGCGATAACCCCGCTTGTGCGGGAGCTGCTCCCTCACCTCTCACTGCAGCGCCCTGGGTGGGCCGTGGTTTACAGCCAGCCAGCATTTGCTCGCGGAGCTGGTCGCTAAGGAATTACACATGTCAACGAGAGGCTTAAAACACATCCCCTCCGGGGCATCACCACGTAACCGGGACACACGACGCTGGGGACCCGGCTCCACCCACAAAGTGGGGAAAGCAGAGAGAGAGCAAAAGGAGCACCAGCAGCCTGCCGTATCCGATCGCTTGGAGAAAGATTTCCTGCGTATCGTGTCACCCGTCACCCAGCGTTAGGAAATCAGTAAGTTTACGGGGAAGCTGGATGGCCGTGTGAGGAACAGACCAATGGGTGGGCTCCTCGTCTGGGCCAAGAGCTCTGGATTCATGGCCTGCATTAGATCCGGCCGATACGAGGTGCAGCCCGGCCTCCAGAGAGCCAAGCACCCGATTCTTTCCCGCATAGGCTCCGGCTGTCAGAGGGCACAGGAACGGCCAGGGAAACCCGTCCGTGCAGCCCACCACCACCGAGTGGTAGGGAAATGGTTGCCCTCTTGCTAAATGCTGAGAGAGGGCTGGCCATTCGGGTGCCGTTTAGAAAGCACAAATAGAAGCCCTGGCCGGTTTGGCTCAGCGGTTAGAGCGTCAGCCCGCGGACCAGAGAGTCCCAGGTTCGGTTCCCGCTAAGGGCACGTACCTTGGTTGCAGTTTGTCCCCAGCCCCGGTTGGGATTGTGTGGGTGGCAACCAGTCAATGTGTCTCTCGCACATCGATGTTTCTCTCTCTCTCTCTTCTCCTCTCTCTCCCTCCTGCTCTATCTGAAGATAAATGCAAAAATGTCCTTGGGTGAGGATTAAAAAAAAAGCACAAATAGAAGGAACCTTGCATTTTCCTAAAAGAAGCCACACGTCCACCGCAGGGAGCAGAGGAGGCGTGCACACCTCCCCACAGGTGCAGCTATCACAGATTCCCGTTCGGGAACCCCCAGGGGAGAGAGAGCTGAGCTTCCCTGGCAGCGGAGGGCGTAAAACTCTCCCAGAATAAAGTTTCAGCAGGTGCGGGTGGACCCAACCCTCAAGGAAGACTCCCCTGAACACTGACAGCGCGTGGCTCACCCCGTCCCCCACCCTCGCGGCCACCCCTGTGTCACGCTGCACCTCGACGCTCAGCGCAGAGAAAGGGACGTGAGTGATTCCGCGTACGGCAGCCCATGTCACCCCCGGCCAGGGCACAGAGGCAGCTTCTGCGAGGGCACCTTGGCTCGTGCTTCTCCGCCCCAGCAGAGGGGAGGGAGTGACCAGCCCTCGTCCCGGGGCCTGGGTCGGGAGCCTCCACCCCACTGCGCTCCGTTCCTTTGAACCACAGGGCCACTTCACAGTCAGGCACAGAACACTGGCTATTGATGTCTTACTATTCCATTGTCTGTAGGAAGGAGAAAAAAAAAACCACGCCAGGCTGACAGCAGCTAACTGTGGATCCCACCCAGCCGGGCTGTGTCATTCAGCTGCAAGGCGACGACCAAACACCGGTTCCGTGGGAAATCACAGACTCCCAGCCCCTCATTGTTTGCCGGTCACGGTGCGATTGGTTTGTGTCCGTTTGGGTTTCCTCCCTAAGTCCGCACGGACCAAAACATTGGGGAACCGCTCCGTGCTTGTCACGAGGCTGTCGTCACCCGACGGTGTCTGTCTCGCACCTACAAGACTGAACTGAACACCTCACAGTCCTCTTCCATCCCGGTCCGGAGGGTGAGCTGGAATACAGGGCCAGCAGGACCTCTGCAGCTTCAGCCTTGCTCGAGGGACTGGCCCCTCCGCCGGGGAGCACTGGGAGCCCGCCACCCCCAGGAAGGGCCAGGAGAAGGGCCCCAAAGTCCAACTGCTGAGCTCAGGGCCACCATCTAAGGAAGAAGCGAAGGAATAATCTGACCCACCAGACAGCTCTGTGTTTGTCTCGCCCCCTCCAAACAGGGTGAAGACACTCACGAGAGTGCGGTGGGGACCCCTAGGTCCCAGAAGTCTCATCTGCCACAGGAGACAGAGCGTTGGTCCAATCCAGCTTCCTGTGAGCTGAGACACGCTCCACCCTCCTGCCCCCCCCCCCAAACCTGGTCAAGAACCTCAGCAGGGTCCTCAGGCCACCCATCCCCACATTGTAACTGGTGTGACCCAGAGAGAGTGGACTCCCCAAAACACAGTCACACCCACAGTCAGTCACAGCTGCACCCGCCCGAGGAGACCTGTCTTCTTCTGCCGACCTGACCTTTGTATCCGAGGGGAGCACAATACGTGACCCCCAAAGTATGCCACTTTGGCATGAGGATTACTGTTATTTTTAAATATGTTTTCTATTGATTTTTAGAGAGAGAAGAAGGGAGAGGGAGAGAGAGAAACATCAATGAGAGAGCAACATCAACATGGATCGGCTGCCTCCTGCATGCACCCTGCTGGGGATCAAGCCCAAAACCGGGGCACGTGCCCTGACCGGTGACCTCTTGGTGCAGAGGTCGATGCTCAACCACTGAGCCACACCAGCGGGCGGCATGCGGATTATTTTGAGCTGAAGACAGTCAAGGCCTCACAGACCCAGGAAGAGTCTGTTTTTTTACCTCTCCTCTGACGACCTAGGAGAACCCAGACAGGGCGCCTGTACCAGGAAGAGCTATTAGCAGAGATGACTGCCCCCGTCTCAGAGACCGCTCCACAGGGCAGGGCAAACCTCTGTTCACCCAACAACCGCTCCCCCTCTGCGTGAACTGTCTCCCCCCCCTTTCTGGTGCCAGACCCCCGCCCTCCCCTTACTCGGCCTCGATGACCCGACTCTCTGGGAGACTCCTGTTTTAACAGCTCCCCCACGTTACGAAATTAAATTTGGATTTTTTTCTCCTGTTCATCTGTCTTATATCCATTTAATTATGAGACCAGCGAAAGAACCTAGGACGGAGACGGGAAATGTTTTCTCCCCCACAGTTTTGGAGCCTAACGCGGGCTAGACCCTGCCCCCTGTGGGGGGCCGCAGCTGAGCGCCTGGGACCTCTGAGACGCCAGCGGGACGTAAGAATCCCACCCGCGTCAGTCCCCCAGATCTCTGGCTGCGGGGGCCCACGGAGACGAGAGTGGTAAAAGTCTTCATCCTTTTCAAAGTGTAGATTAGCAGGACAAAATATCTGTGAGAGCCCTCCTCGGGTACGGAGACTGCGGTAAAGGTCTGTTACGAGTACACCGGTTTTCTATCGGTCCTTTCCTCCCAGGGACGGTCACGGTTTTCCTTTGTCTCTGTCTTTTGTGTCATTTGTCAACAGGAGGGAAACCACTGGGCAGAACGCAGGCAGAGGCCCCGCACACCTGCCGACGGAGGCAGCCTCCCGGTCCGGTGAGTTCACAGTCAGCACCAGACTGGCGTCTGCGTGGGCAACGTTTGCCGTGGGTCCCCTCCGTGAAAACCTTCATCTTGTTCTATGTCCTGAGAGCTTAGCTTTGTGACCAGTGAGAATATTCTCCCTGGTCTTCGGCAGCCAGAGAGTGGATGTACCCACCCACATGCATTTGGTGGCCAGCTGACTAGACTGGGTTTCTGAGACAGAAGGTCACCAGTCACATTCTCTTTGTCTGACTATGCCAGCTCTCAGGGGGTTGTCAGAAGGGGTCCCTGTCCACCAGGGGCCTTTGTTGTCTCGTTAGTGCTGGGAAAGTCCCGTTCTGGTAGTGCCCACCCGGTGTCTCCAATTAGGGGGTCTGGACTGGAGGTGTCACACGTTCTCGTGGGGGACCAGAAACACCTGCAGTCCCCTGTCCACCACTCGTGACAATGAAGGTCTTTTCTGTCTTAGGCCAAAGGGGAATGACCTCTGGGTCTTGTGAAGGGCTGTGTCTTTGCACCCTCTTTTCGGACGACTCTTATATCCATAGTTAAGCCATAAAAAGGCCTATTGGGTGTGAGCTGTTGCTGAGATTAACATAAGATCCTACTCACCAATGGTCAGACACTGATCCTTTGAACTAACTCTGTTTAAGAGAAAACAATTTGTTTATAGAGAGCTCTGACCCTCCACAATCGTCTTATCAGAACAATGGAAGGACGGAGACGCAAAGCAGACAGAGAGGAACAGAGCCTTAGGGACTCCCTCAATGACGTGGAAGAACAGAAATCAGACTTCGGAGCAAAACTGAAGTCCACGTCCAACATAAATCCCCCTTCTTCAAATCTGGCCCATCCCCCAGCAAATGTTCCTCGCTCCCGCACACCTAGGTCACGTCGCTGTTAATATCGGTGGGAAGAGAGCAGGGGAATCAGACGTTGTTAACCAAGGTCAGCTGGGGACACGGCCTGTTTGCTTCACCACGAAGCTACAGCTTCACCCTCCCGGGGGATCGTGGGTCCATTCCCGCAGATCGCGGGGGGAAGGGACAGAACAAAGGGGGAGGTGAGCACGTGCTCAGTGGAAGGGAAAATGGTGCAGGGGAGGTCTGTCAGTGTAACCTGGGACAAAGATCACTGATCAGGGGGTGAACCCCACAAAAGCTTGGGAAGTTGATTGGTTATTTTGAAAGAGCTCCTGGTTAAAACCCCAGGGGAACAAGGAAGCGTGCTCTCTCTCTCTCTCTCTTTCTCTCTCTCTCTCTGGGACTCACCCTCACCACATCCGTGTGTTCTCTCTCACCCTGAAACACGTGACCACGCAGGTCTAGCAGCAACCGGGGCGCAGATCACGGGGGGGGGGGGGGCTGCAAAAAGACCAAGTTTTAATACGAAGCAGAAACTCTGGACATTGGCCTCTGTTTGGGCCTTGCTGAGGACTCGGCTGGACTTTTGCCGTGGCGCGCCGGACGAAGATGGGACGTGGAAAACCCAGGAGAGGAACGCCCTTGATTTTGTTCCACGAATAAACCTAGCCCCACCACAGTCTCCCGAGCGTGGATCGGTGAAATGCTTTTCCCACCATCCCGTGGAAGAGCCTGTTTCCACTAACACCCACGCCTTAAACAGCCCGCTGCCTGGTTGGCCGTCCCTTTCCCTGTAAGAGTCAGCGCTCCCGCCTGACCTCTCGGCCCAAGCAGACAGGCTGCTCACGCAGATGCTGAGACGTGGACGTGAATTTAGCAGAAGCACCAGAACGGACGGTGAGGCTCACTTTGCTGGGCTCGACAATCAGGCTTGTCCAGCTTCAGGCCTTTCTATGCAATGTCCTTAGCAGATACATCTTAGACCCCCCCCCCCCCACCAAAGAACGCACGTCCCCTGGACAGCAGATCTTTTAAATTATAAAGCCCTTTTCTCTCCACTTTCAGAAGATCCCACTAACAAGGACCCTATAAGGGGGGTTGTTCCCACCCATGACTGTACTGTAATTATGAGACAAGCCAGAAGGCCCCCTGGAGAAAAGCCCTCACAGAGGAGACAGATGGCCAGAAAGTCTTCCAGGCCCTCCTGTGAATGACCAGGAAGTGGCTTGTTTCAGGGCTAATGGAAACATTAGTGGAGGCCTGCCCCCTAAGCTGAATTAGTCTGACGTTAAACTGAGCCCTCAAAAAAGAGACAACCTAAGGCCTTTGTGGAATGCTTTATACAGACTTCTCAAAGGTGTGTTGCACTAAACCCTGAGGTTCCAGAACGTGGACATCTTTCATTCCCACCCTAGCAGAAAACTGTCTCCCAGATATAAGAGGGCAGATTCCAGACGTTGGCCAGTCACCCTCGAAGCCTTCCCGTGGAAAAGGCTCCCCCATTCTTTGAGGACAGCCTGAGGAACTGAGATGAAAAGGGAGTGAGAGTCAACAATTCTTGATTCACAGCTTGAATCTCAGAGAAGCAGAAGCACCACTGGGAGGGCAACGCCAAGTGCCCGGGGTCCCTCCCTACCTGTGCAGAGGGTCCTGACGCTGGGGCACTCCTGACCCTGGGGACTCCTGACCCTGGGCACTCCTGTCCCTGGGGCACTCCTGACCCTGGGACACTCCTGACGCTGGGGCACTCCTGACCCTGGGGCACTCCTGACCCTGGGCACTCCTGACCCTGGGACACTCCTGTCCCTGGGGACTCCTAACCCTGGGACACTCCTGACCCTGGGGCACTCCTGACCCTGGGGCACTCCTGACCCTGGGCACTCCTGACCCTGGGACACTCCTGACCCTGGGGACTCCTGACACTGGGAGTACGGCTGACCCACGGCCCAGCAAAACAAGGGCAGCGTTCAGCAGTGACTACCCCAGACTTCTGATAACAGACAAATGCACCCCACGACTCTGGGGAGAAAACTTGCATTCTTTCTCTGCCCCTTGAAGACGTAAATCTTGCTGTGTCTTGGAAATGCAAACACTCCAGCTGAGAACTAAGACAATGGCCTAAGATTGAAGGGTAAAGGGGGTTTGGGGGTTCTTAAAATACAAATCGTGCTCTGGCTGGTTTGGCTCAGCAGTTAGAGCGTCGGCCTGCAGTCCAGAGAGACCCGGGTTCGGTTCCCGCTAAGGGCACGTACCTCGGTTGCAGTTTGTCCCTGGCCCTGGTTGGGTCGTGCGGGTGGCAGCCACTCGATGTGTCCCTTTCACGTCAATGTTTCTCTCTCTCTCTCTCTTCCTCTCTCTCCCTCTCTCTCCCTCCCACTCTATCTGAACAAAAAATGGAAAAATGTCCTCGGGTGAGGATAAAAAAACAAAAAATACAAACCGCTAAAATGCCTCTCTTGCCCCAAATCTCATTCACAGCCTCCTTATGATTACTTGTCCAGAACAAACACAAATGAACAAATACAAGTCTTCAAAGTCCTCTCCACAAACAGAGTGTAAAGCGTCATTTAGCCATGGGAGCAGGAAACCTTGTTCCATCCGCCAGTGTGGGTCCAACTGTTACTTATAAACCAGTGGGTTTGATCTTGTACCTGATCATGGCCAGTTTTAAAAGAGAAGCTAGACAGGGTCTCTGTTTGTGTCTATGTGTTTATGCGTGTCGATGAACATATGTTACATACATGTGATATTTTTCTCTGCAGGTGGTATTGCCAAAATTGATTTGTGTAAGAGTTCTATTAGCCTTAAAATGAGCACTTACGAATCAAATGTTCCTAAAACTCAGAGGTATACATGACCTAACATAATTTTCAGTAAATAAAAGCTAGTTTGAGGTTGCTGATTTCATTAATACAGGCGGGTCTTTAAAGTCAATAGCATGAAGTATAACACTTTCCTTTTACCTGGTTTTACTCAAGTCAAGTAAGCTCACTTTATCTCTACCACAAAGTCTGTCAGCAAGAAAAAATAACTGAAGACTATGATAACTATTGTAATGTCTCATGGGATGTTCACGAGTAATCATCTGTGAAGAACAAGTGAATCAGCCCGGCCAGTGTGGCTCAGTGGTTGAGCGTCGACCCATGCACTAAGAAGTCGCCGGTTCGATTCCTGGTCAGGGCACATGCCCAGGTTGTGGGCCCGATCCCCAATGGGGGACATGCAGGAGGCGGCCAGTCGATGTTCTCTCTCATCGATGCTTCTATCTCTCTCTCCCTCTCCCTTCCTCTCTCTAAAAAATCAATAAAGAAAAAAAAAAAAGAACAAGTGAATCAGATAGACGTCAGCGGGGAAAGAGTTTGTGAGTGGACTTTTCAACAATTACGTTTTATGGTTCCTGGCTACATAAATAGCTTCCCAAATCTTTTTGCTAACTTGAAACCTCCAGGTTTTACTAAATTAAATTAGATGATGGGAATGTATGAACTATCGAGATCACTTCCAAATAAGACAAAACACAGAAACATTGATTATTGAACATAAGTGTACCCACCCACTTCTGGCTTCTTATTACAGAAAAACCAAACTCAGTTTGATCTGCAGCAAACATGTCTTGACCACATTTTTTTAAAGTACAGCGAAAAGACAGTAAGGGAAGCGTCTCCACAGGCCAGGAAAGGAGAAAACGTCCTCTCGGTATGAGAAGGTACGCAGCATGGAGATGGATTTTTTGTTAAGGGGAAAGAAAGTACTTTTGTCCTCGTTTAAAACCAGTTATTGCAGAATGGGAAAAAAAGAAAAAAATCTGAGTGTGAAAAGGAAGTTACGGAAGGTTTGGGCGAACAGAAATCTTGGAAAAGGAATTTTGTGTGTGGTTAAACTGGCTAAGATTGGAATGGATACAACGAAGTGTTTTTTAAAACGGATACAATGAAGTGTTTTTTAAAACGGATGAATGCATTTTAATATCAGAAGTACACAGGTGCAAAATCAGACTTCATTTTGCTCTCTGTTAAAAGGACAAAGTCTTCTTGGATTATGGTCTGCTCTTGATAAGAGGTTGTGAAAGGTTTTGGTGTTTGGTTTTTTCACCTTTTGGGCAATCTGCCTAGAAAGCAAAGATTTCATGTTTCATCAGAAGAATTCCCTGTGCTTTGTAATCTTCATCACCAAGTCTTCGACTGCATACGTAAACCCAGTCTTCTCAATATTAAGAGCTGCGTTTTGCTCAGAACTGTGCAGCCTTCTGCACTTGCCTTTGAAATCTTTTATTGCCACTTTGGCTAAATGGATAATTAATATTGTTTCATAATGATCTGTGATCCTATTTAATCAAGTGTCCAAACCTGCGATAGTTTTCATACCTTCCTCCCAAATCAAATTCTAAATGAAGTCCTTCGGACCTTGAAGTAACTTGGGTTTTTTTTTTTGTTTTTTTTTGGAGGGTCCCTGAAACATCTCAAAAGATTTGTCCTCTCTTCTTATAAAAAAAAAGGGGGGGGAGATGTTAAACTAATCAAAAATGTTTGGTATGTTAACTTCCCTAGGAGGCGTCGTCAGGTAAGAAGGAATACTAAGGTTCTTTATGTTATGTTTATATAGGTCGTGTCAACAGTGTCCCAGCACCTGTATGACGTTCTTAGGACTCAGATGTTCTGCTATCATGTCAGCACTTGTAATTCTAGTTTATTATCTTAAAAGACTGTGTGTCGTAGAAATCACCAAATTTCCCGTCAATAACACTGTAAGGAGCTCTCATCAGATCTTTAACCATGGCCGTTTTAAAGATTTCTGTCATTTACAGAAAGGTATGCTTTTACGCTGATGCTTTTGCAAAACGGGTCCCTGCAGAAGTGTTTCATCTCCAGAGAAATGCGTGGAAAGAAGTCTAGCAGGCGATCTCAGATACAGGTTTCTGCTAACTTTCAGATCAAACCACCGAACTGGGTAAGAAATTACAGAGCTCTGATGAAGAGAAAACCGACTGCTTCATAAAACTGCCAACAAAAAATTAACAGGAATTAATTACAGGGGACTGAGTGAACTAGTGAGTATGACTATAATTTTTACGACTTTCTGTTTAAAATATTGCTGCTTCTTCAATCTTCCATCTTCCAGTTCTAAGGAAACCTTCCCTCTGAAGCTATCTTAAGGCAATTTAGTAAAACATACTTTTGTGAACAAAGATGAAACGTGTATCCTTTTCTTCCTACCAGCTCCCTCCAGAATAAGTGTTCTGATTTTCAGGGCAGTCTAGTTCACTAAGAAAGTGTTCTCCTTCCAACAGGACACAAGTGTACACATCGGTGTATCACCCAGGCTTCGACTGGAACGGCTGTCTGAAAGGGATACACCGGCATCAGACACGACCAGACAGCTTTCAGGAGCTGAGGGTGAATTTCTGGAGCCGAAAGAGCCCCGGGGAAAACGCAGCCTGGTACTTTGCTTACAGGGCTCCCAGCAGCCTGACCAGGTGAGTAAGGGCGGTCACTTCCTGGCAGGACCGGGAACCTCGGTCTATTTTGGGGACCTTGAGAAGAGAGGGGTTTACCCAAATTTATAGGCATTGTAGCTGAAGTCGGATGATACGTCCTTGGCTTGGCTTCCTAGCCTTGAGAGGGTTTTAAGAGTTCAATCTGAGCTTCTTTATGAAAAGTTCCAGGAAAGCAAACTTAAAGAGTCTATATGGTGCCCAGCCAGTGTGGCTCAGTGGTTGAGCGTCGACCCATGCACCAAGAGGCCACCGGTTCGATTCCCAGTCAGGGCACATGCCCAGGCTGTGGGCCCGATCCCCAGTGGGGGGCATGCAGGAGGCGGCCAATCGATGTTCTCTCTCATCAATGTTTCCATCGCTCCCTCCCTCTCCCTTCCTCTCTAAAATCAATAAAGAAGACTCTATATGGTTCATCAGTACTCTTGCTGCGCTTACGTAAATAGCCAGTTTATTAAAACTAGACTTCATTTGCAAACAAATCAGTCCTCATGTGGTTCTCTTTGACAGAAAAGGGGGTAACTGTGGAAAGACAAATAATGTGTCAATGACACACCTTTGCGGCCATCAGATTCTAGTGCTGTTCCTCGTCTCGAGGTTTTGTTTTCTACCTGTAACCTGGACCAGATCCTGACGTCTTCTAGTTCCCTCCCCCAGTTAGCTGCCACTCTCCCAACGCACCTTTCCGATTTTTCTCCCACCCTTCTGACCTGGGATCACTAAGAACTAAAATTGCCTTTTTCCCGAAGCCACGCGAGCTGCGGGTGGACAGCTGGACGTGAACCTCAGAGCCGTCACCACGCCTACCCAGGTGCACACAGTGTTTGTAACTGCTGGCCACTCAGAAAGATCGCCAGAGAGACCCACACCGCAAGCCAGGACAAGGTGCCAGGTTGCCACTGCCGGCCCTCCCTCCCCCGGAAGGTGGTCCAGCCTGGCACAGAAGTCCTCCCGCCGGCCACCCTCAGACGCGGAAACTGGCATCGCAGTCTGCTCCAAGCACGAACCCCTGTCTTTCTTTTTCTCTCCATAGAAATGCCTCTTAGCAAACATGCCACTGCTTGCTTGAAGTGAATGGAACGGAGCTGACCTAATCTCGGGCCTGGGCCTGGTTCCGAGAGCTGGAGGGATCTACCAACTCCATCCACTTCAAAGGCAGGACCGAGGGGGAAGAGAACATGTGACCCCAAAATATGCCACATTGGCATGTGGATTATTTTGAATTGAAGACAATCAGGCCTAACAGACTCAGGAAGTCTTTTTTTTTTTTTTTTTAACCTCTCCCTTAACTGTTTAAAAGAACTTAGCTAAGGCACCTGTACCGGAAGAGAGCTCTGAACAGAGATGGCTGTTTACATCAGAAGGACTTCTCCGTGTGGCAGGGCCAACACCTGTTTATCAAACAGTCACTCTTCCCACCTCCCTGAGGTCCCAGACCCCTGGCCCCTTCTCCTTTGCTCGGGATGGCACAGAAGCCTGTTTCCTTACTCTCTGAGAGAGACGCACATCTTTGGGGCTCCAATATGCAAAAAATTAAAATTTTTTTTCTCCTGTTTATCTGCTTTGTGTCAACTTAATTATTAGAGCAGCTGATAAGGGAGAAGGGGAAAATTTCCTCCCTAAACACTTGGAGAATGCAAGAATGGCACTGTCCTCTGACATTTTCAGCAGAACGCAATCCCCCTGGGAACATAAGGGTCCAATTTAAATGGCCTTAATAAAGGGAACCATCATTTTAACTTGCAGTAATGAGTGTCTAATCCAGCAGCCATCTGATGCTATTAGACCCTGCCCTGCTCTGCCTGGTGGGGCAATCCCCCACCCCACAGTTCACAGGTCCTTGGAACAGCAAAGGGAAAACCAGACCAGCCGCAGCGGGGCCCACGGGGCCCATAGTGCAAAGGAAATGAGGCTGTACTGCCATCCCAGAATATAATAAAGAACAAGCTGAAACGGGTGGGAAGGGATCTGGGGGGGAGGGAGGGGCCAGGTGCTGCTCTGGGAGGAAAGAGAGGTGAGCAAAGCCCCACAAGAGGGGCCCATTCAGGGTAGCCTCTAAGGTAGTACCCACCTGAGAGAAGCAAGGAGACAGAAATGGAACTGAGGACAGAAGGTCCCAGCAACTGCAAGGGGGCATGGAAGTTCTGCCCCTTAGTAAGGCTACCAACTGCCAGTCAGTGCCTGATGCTGGGCAAAGCGGGCCACATGCATGTCTGTATCTGCATCTACGTCTACTCTGTGTCTAATTTACATCTATGTTTAGGTCTGCCTCTACATGTACTCTACACCTATGTCTATGTCTACATCTACTCTACTTGTACACCTATGTCTATGTCTACGTCTACTCTACTTCTACATCTACGTCTATGTCTACGTCTACATCTATGTCTACGTCTACGTCTACGTCTACGTCTACATCTATGTCTACGTCTACATCTACGTCTATGTCTACCATCTACATCTATGTCTATGTCTACGTCTACTCTACTTCTACACCTATGTCTACGTCTACATCTATGTCTACATCTACATCTACATCTATGTCTACATCTACATCTACATCTATGTCTACCATCTACATCTACGTCTATGTCTACGTCTACTCTACTTCTACACCTATGTCTACGTCTACATCTATGTCTACATCTACATCTATATCTATGTCTACGTCTACTCTACATCTACATCTATATCTATGTCTACGTCTACATCTATGTCTACATCTACATCTACATCTACGTCTACATCTACGTCTACATCTACGTCTACATCTACATCTACGTCTACATCTATGTCTACATCTACATCTATGTCTATGTCTACGTCTACTCTACATCTACGTCTACATCTATGTCTACGTCTACATCTATGTCTACATCTACATCTACGTCTACGTCTACGTCTACATCTACGTCTACGTCTATGTCTACGTCTACATCTACGTCTACATCTACATCTATGTCTATGTCTACGTCTACTCTACATCTACGTCTACATCTATGTCTACGTCTACATCTATGTCTACATCTACATCTACGTCTATGTCTACGTCTACATCTACGTCTACATCTACATCTACATCTACGTCTACATCTATGTCTACATCTACATCTATGTCTACATCTACATCTATGTCTACGTCTACATCTACGTCTATGTCTACCATCTACATCTATGTCTATGTCTACGTCTACATCTACACCTACATCTATGTTTAGGTCTACCTCTATGTGTACTCTACATCTATGTCTATGTCTGCATCTATGTCTACATCCACATCTACGTCTATGTCTACGTCTACGTCTATGTCTACATCTATGTCTACGTCTACATCTATGTCTACGTCTACATCTACTCTACATCTACGTCTATGTCTACATCCATGTCTACGTCTACGTCTACTCTACGTCTACATCTATGTCTACCATCTACATCTATGTCTATGTCTACTCTACATCTACATCTATGTCTACATCTATGTCTACCATCTACATCTATGTCTATGTCTACATCTATGTCTACTCTACGTCTACATCTACATCTACATCTATGTCTATGTCTACATCTACATCTACTCTACATCTACATCTATGTCTACATCTACCTTTGTGTCTACACCTACGTACATCTACATCTACCTCTACATCTACATCTACATCTATGTCTACTCTACATCTACATCTACATCTATGTCTACATCTACATCTACTCTACATCTACATCTACGTCTATGTCTACATCTACCTTTGTGTCTACACCTACCCACATCTACATCTACCTCTACATCTACGTCTACCTCTATGTTTACATCTATATCTACGTCTATTCTACATCTATGTCTCTATTTAATCTCCCTCTATACTTTTGCATTCTCTAAACCCTATGAGGTAGGTATTACTATCATTCCCAACACATAGATCAAGAGGAAATCAAGACTTTCTAACCAGAAAGAGTCACTCTGAATCAGATCCACCCCTAAGGTGACTGGTTCAGTACAGACTGCAGGGCCATTCCGAGTTCGAATCCCCGTTCTGCTCTACCACTTGGGCGATAATTAATGTCCTGAAAGCACCCCTCACCCAGTGGACAGGGGTTTGGTGGGTGAACTGCCAGCTTCCTTGCCGTGGTTGGGACAACTCTGAGGCACTCCCAGGCCTCCTTGCCCTGTGGTCAGAGTGACTCTGGGTGTTCTAGTCAGTCTCCCAGAGCATAAGCTCCAGCTGCCCATGGTGGTGACCTGCTGGAGAAAAGGGCCCTTTATTTTTATTCCTCCCTTTCTTTCCACACTCACACTCCCCTACTAGTGTATCCTGGGGCCACCTCCCAAATGAACTGCTGAACTCAAACCCTCATCTCAGAGTCTCCTTCTGGGAGAAGCTGAACTCAGGCTGACAGGCTAAGAGCACCTCGGGGAAGCAGCGAGACCGCCACTGCAGCAGCAAGGAGAAGATCAAGGCAGGAAGGTGAACCACCGGGAGCTTTGTTCTCACCAGGGAAGCTTCTAGCCAAGTACCTTTTAATCTAAGGAACTGATAGCTAGCAAAACCAATAACGCTCAGTGTCATATGATAAAAGATGGCGGGATCAATGGGAAAACAACTGCAAATGTTAAAAGAAGCAGGTATAAAATTAAGATACATAATCAACAGTTTATACATATAATAGCTTATACACACGTGCACACAAATAGAACAGATGGAAGGAATGATGGAAGTCTCCATTTACAATACAGAAAAAGATTACACACCTAGGCATAAGTTTAATAAGAAATTCCCAAAAGTATAAAGCTATAAAAGACACAAAAGCAGTTTTCAATAAGTGCAAAGACATAACATGTTCTTAGTTAGGAAAAGTTAAGATCATAAAAAGTTAATTTTAAAATATATTTAATTTATAAGTATGATGCAATGACAATGAGAACCCCAGGAGGATACTTTTTCTGGATATAGAAAAATTTATTAGGAAGGAAAAAATGCCAAGAATAGCCAGAAAAATTCCAATAAAGAATACCAAGGTGTGGGGCTAGCCCTACCAACTATTAACACATTCTATAAAGCCTCTGTATTTTTTAAAATATATTTTTATAGATTTTTTTTAGAGAGAGAGAGGAAGGGAGATATAGAAACATTGACGTGCGAGAGAAACATCAATCAGCTGCCTCCTGCACACCCCCTGCTGGGGATCGAGCCCGAAACCCGGCATGTGCCCTGACCAGAAATTGAACCAGGACTTCTCAGTCCATGGGACAACGCTCAATCCACTGAGCCATACTGGCCGGGCAAAGCCTCTATATTATAAAAAGTATGAAATTATTAACAGACCAATGGAACAAAGTAGATAATCTGGAAATATTCCCACTGACATATACGAATTTAGTATACACTAAAGGAGGTATCTCAATTCAGCTGAGGAGAGGACACTGACGTTTTAATACATGATATTGGAATAATGACAGGCATATGAAAGAAGTTAAAATTGGTTCTACCCCTCGCATCACACAGCAGCATACATTCCAACGAAGCCGAGATTTAAATGTAACGTAATAAAGTCATGCCTGCCTAAAAGCAAGTGTAGCTACATTTATAACCTGAAAGCAGAGGAAACTTTCCTGACCATGATTAAAAATCGAGCAAGATAGGAGAAAGATAGGTACATCTGAGTACAACAAAATAAAACCGCCAGGCTGTTTTGCAAAGCAGCAGCAGCCTTTTACACTCCTACCAGAAACGCCTCAGAGTTCGAGCATCCCCACATCATCCCCACATGGGGCACTGTCTGCCTTGGATTGCAGCCATCCTGCTGGGTGTGTGGTCGGGTTTTCATCTGCATTTCCCTAATAGCTAATGACGCTGAGCATCTTTTCATTTCTTTATTAGCCATTCATATAATTTCTGTGGTGAAACATCTACTTGAATCTTTTGCCCTCCCCTTTTTTAAAAATATATTTTTATTGATTTGCTAGAGAGAGAGAAAGGGAGGAAGAGATAGAAACATCGATGTGAGAGAGATACATTGATAGGCTGCCTCTTGCACGCCCCCTACTGGGGATTGAGCCTGCAACCCGGGCATGTGCCCTGACCAGGAATCTAATCCGGACCTCTCAGTCCATGGGACGATGCTCAATCCACTAAGCCACACTGGCTGGGCTCTTTTGCCCCTTTTTAAATGAATTGTATGTCTTCTTCTCTTTGAGTTGTAAGAGTTATTTATATAAAATCTGGATACAGGTGCCTTATCAGATACATGATTTACAAATATTTTCTCCCAGTCCATGACTTTCCTTTTTTTAAAATAGTTTCTTTTAAAGAGCAAAAGTTTTTAATTTTGGAAAAGTCCAATTTATCATTTTTTCTGTTATGAATCATGCTTTTAGTGCCATTTCTAAGAATTGTTTGCCTAACCCATGGTCATGAAAATCTTCTGTTGTGGTGTTTTTCCTAAGAGCTTCATAGTTTTTTAGCTCTTACATTTAAGCCTGTGGTGCATTTTGAGTTGATTTTTGTGCAAACAGTGAGATAAGGGTCTAGGTTGATTTGGGGCACACAGATATCTAATTGCCCCAACACCACTTTTTTATTTTTAAGGCTATTCTTTGCCCCATTGACTTGCTCTTGAACTTTTGTTGGAAATAAATCACCCATGAACATAAAGCTTTATTTCTGGACTCTGGAATCGGTTTGTTCCATTTCCTATCCTATGACAATACTACGCTGTCCTGATTGTTGAAGCGTCACAGTAACTTTTGAAATCAGGGAGAATAAATCCTCCAACTGTACTCTTATTTTTCAAAATTATTTTGAGTATTCTAGGTCCTTTGTATTTCCATATAAATTTTAAGATTAGTTTGACAATTTCTGCAACAACAAAAAAAGCCTGCTAAAATTTTGATAGGGGTTGTATTGAAACTAGAAATCAATTTGGAAATAATTGCCACTTAACTATATTGAATCTTCAAATTGCCTCCAATCACAGAACATGGAATGTCTCTCCATTTATGTAAATCTTTAATTTCTCTCAGTAAGACTTTGTAGTAAAGGTTTTACACTTTGTAAATTAAATTTATTTAAGTACTTTATTCTTCTGGGTGCTGTTGTGAATTAAACTGTTTTCCTAATTTCGTTTTTGGATTGTTCATTTCCACTATATAGAAATACAATTAATTTCTGTCTATTGATATTGTATCCTATGACTTTGCTAAGCCCATTTACTAATTCTGATATTTTTTGCAGATTATTTAGAAACTTTTATATATATAGTCATGTCACCTGTCAATAAATATAGTTTCACTTCTTCCTTTCCATTCTAGATGCCTTTTATTTTATTTCATTTTATTTTATTTTATTTTTCTTGCCTTATTGCATTGGCTAGAAGCTCTAGTGCAATGTTGAACAAAAGTGATAGGAATAAACACCCTTGTCTTGTTCCTCATCTTAGGGGAAAACATTCAGTTTCACCATGAAGTATATGTGAGCTGTATCAAATACTTAAAATTGTGTGGAAAGGATTTAGGAACCTACTTGAAGAGGCTCCCACTGACCAAAGATGGGACAATTTGAACATCAATAAAATAGTAAGTGCTGTAAATTAAAACACATTAAATATGTCTAGATTCTTAAGTTCATAATGATCCTAAAGCACACAAACAAAACACTAATTGATCATTGTTGGAGGATGCTAGTGACCTAATACATTATTTTGAAAACTAAAAAAAGAGAGATGGATAAAAAAAATCAGGCATTTATCCTACTTCCTGTACAAACTGTTCCTTTGAGATAACACATAGAAAAAGAGAGGATTCTGTCTATAAAAGTATTCCAGCCAATAAATGAAGAAGTGAGAGAATTCTTTGTAACCTCTAATGAATGAATGGATCGTCAGTAGTGACTGACATTACAAAAGTGAAACAACTGGATAGTTAGTGTGTGTGCCCCTGATGGAAGAACATTTTGCTGGAGAAAAAGAGAAAAGGAGCTTGAAATTATTTAGACCTCTTGACCTAATGACCACTTTATAAGACTCACAGAGCACACAGCAAAGGACACCTTGGGGGTATAGTCGGCAACATCCAGATTGTGAGAAACTGTACAGATGTCCTGGATTCTTCAACAAATTCAATGAGAAAGCAAACAGGAGCCTTCAGAAATGGGAACATATAGGTTAAAAGAGATACATCAACCAGTCGCAATGTGTAGACCTTACTTGAATACTGAACCAAAAGAAAACCAACACAACTTTAAAAAAATTATGGCATTTGTGAAACCATTGGAATTTTGAACAGTGACTGGATAGTTAGTGTTATTTAGAATTGTTATTAATTTTAAAGAGTAATAATTGTGGTGCAGAAGTATTTTTGAAAAGAGGCCTTACATTTTAGAGAGAGAGACTGAAACATTTGCCAGTGAAATTGTAGTGTGTCTAAGGGATGCCTCACAGTAATGTGTGTGGTGGTGAGAGGAGGTGATAAACAGGATGGGCCCGTGTTGGCCATAGTTAAAAGTGAACAGCACGGCCACTGTGGCTCAGTGGGTTGAGCATCGCCCCATGAACTGAGAGGTCCAGGTTAGATTCTGGGTCAGGGCACACGCCCAGGTTGCAGGCTTGATCCCCAGTAGGGGGCGTGCAGGAGGCAGCCGAAAGATGGTTTCTCTCTCACATCGATGCTTCTATCTTCTCTCCCTTCCTCTCTCTCTAAAAAATCAATAAAAACATTTCATTTTTAAAAAGTAGGTAAGTAGAGGGGAGTTCATTATGCTAGTTCATCTATCTTTGTACATAGTTGAAATTTTCCATAATGTTTTTAGAAAGAAGATAATCCCGGGATTTGGAGTGAGCTCTAGGTGACATCTTCAACCTTGGCTCAGCTCCCTAAGAGCTACGTGACCTTGAACAAATTACTTGACCTCTTAGCTGTCGTGGACGTAAAGTACACAGGTGCCCAGCATGCTGCCCGCTCCACAGTAATGTTCTTCGTGACTGATGGTGACACACTGGGAAGGAATGAAACGGCCCGTTGCTGGGCACGGCTGGAACGTGTACCCACGGAGAGGCCGTCCCTGAACACCTGAGGTGCACGCACTCATCCACCACTTTAGGACACGATATAGTTTTCAAATTAGGTAGCGAGAGGACGATTAATAACTGAAGATCAGAGGAGCCGTGTGTTCTTGGGAGGTTTTGTGTGTGGATATTACATAGGAATGTATGGAGCAACGGGGGAGGGGGTTGCATCCAAGACTAGGTTAATGCTAGAAAAGGAGCGGCCTGGACACTCTTTCCAGGGCCCGAGTCTAAGTTTAGAAACCAACGCACCCACTACAGCTCAGGTTCATGGCTCTTCCCCCTAGGACCCCCACTGTCCCTGTCACTAACCTGTCATTTACACCACCTCCACAACCACCTAAACTTCCTTGCAGACAGCTGGGACCCAGCTTGCTCCCCCAGTGACGGGGGACTTCCTCGGTGCTCGCCGTGGGTCAGCCCATTCCTCTGGCCTGGCCTAGGGCAGCGGCTTTTGAGCAGTAAGCTCTTCTCCACTGAATTAATGAGTCTGTCCTTGCAGCGTCCCTTTGAGAACAGATGATGTCCTTGTTCCCAGCAGGACCCCATGAATAATATCTGGGTGGCTTCTAAACAGTGAACGACAGCAAAGAATTTCCATTTTCTCCGGCTGGAACCCAAACCCCGGCAGGCTCCTCCCTTTTTCCTCCTTGCCCTTGGTTCATCCCTCCGGCCACAAGGCACATGGGAGGGCCTGGCTAGCGCGAAGGGCAGTTCCTCCGGTCCCCACAGCCTCCAAGCCCTGACCCCACAAGTGAAGCAGGTCCCTGTGACTAGGCACAAGACGTTGTGTCCTAGAGCCGTGGATGCCCTCCTGGGGCCAGCTTGAAACCTCTGTTCCGGTGGGGGGCGGAGGGGACAGTTAGAAAATGAGAAACGCGCCCTGGCCAGTTTGGTTCAGCGGTTAGAGCGTCGGCCCGCGGACCGGAGACTCCCGGGTTCGGTTCCCGCCAAGGGCACGTACTTCCGTTGCGGTTTGTCCCCGGCCCCGGTTGGGGTCGTGTGGGTGGCAACCAGTCGATGTGTCTCTCTCACATCGATGTTTCTCTCTCTCTTCTTCCCTCTCTCCCTCCCGCTCTATCTGAAGATACATGCAAAAATGTCCTCGGGTGAGGATTAAAAAAAAAAAAAGAAAATGAGAAACGCCACCTTTAATGGCAGCTTACATATCTTATGTACCCACACCTTTCTTTTGTCTCTTCCAACACAGAACGACCTGATTTCAATGCACCATTGGAAGCGTCGAGCCTGACCCAAAATGTCAATAATAAGCATGACAATTACTATGACAAGGGCGGACACTTCCCAAGCATTACGGTGTGTCAGACACAGGGCAAAGCCCTCTCCACCCGCTTCTCATTCTCATCCCCCGACAACTGTAGTGCGTGGGTACTGTTATCCCTGTTTCACAGACGAGAAGGTTTGGGGCACAGAGACGGGAAGAAACTTTGCCAAGGTCACAGCGCTGGTAAGGACAGAGCCAGTGAACCACCCCACGGCACCGCTCCCTCGAGCCTTGCTACGAAATCTCTGGCACGCCCAAGGCACCCTCTGCCACTCTCTCAAAGGACTCAGGGCACTTTCAGAGCCCACAAGAGCGGCTCACGGCAGACTGCTTCTCACAAAGGAAGGGTCGTTTGAGCCTGATTTAAATTGTCCCTATAGTTCTTCCTTTTGTTGCCAGGGGAGGAAAGACATCAGGGAGAGGAACGTCTCCTCTGCTTATCTCCCTCACACACAAACCCAGCGACAGCGGTTATTGATGCTGGAGCACAGCTCGGTTGATAGAACGCCAAATGGAAACCCAAGAAGTCACCACGACAGCCCAGATCTCTCCGGGAGGGGCTGGCTTATGAACTTTCAACCTGGCGTTTTCTTCTGGCTCGTTTACGGGGTCTTCACGATTTGGGGGGACAAGGAGCAAGAGAGCTGGTGGGGAGCGCTGTGTCCTCCCCTCCCCCACACCAGGCTGGCCACTCTGAGCTATTTATGGAACCATAGGGAAGAAAGGGTTGTCAGGCCCGGCCCAGGCTGCAATCTGCCAGATATGAAAACCAATTGCTTTTCATAATAAATTCCAGCTGGAGCCATAGAAATAATAAGGACGAGGAGAAGGTAACACCAATTTGCTTTATTTGATTAGCTCCTTCTTGGGCGGTGCAACCCCGGCTTCTTTTCATTAAAATAAGGGCAAATTGAAAATCGTAAAAGAGGCTTTCTTATCAGGGAGCAAACCACTGGGTAGATTCATGTGCCTAAAAGCCCCCCGGAAGCCAGGAGACCTCAGGGACTGCGCCTGCTCCCGCTGTTTCCTATGAGAAGATGCCCCAGAGCCTGAGCTCTGTGCTGGCGCTGTCCAGCACCCAGTGCTGAATGTAGGCAGTCTCACCCAGGCCCCACCACAACCCCGGGAAAAGGCCTGTCCGCACAGCCACGCAGGGGACCCAAGGGGGGGGGCATGCACGTGAATTTCCATGCACCTGGACCCTCGTCTCCATGGCCGGGACATCTTAGTGGGGGACTGAAAGCAGAATGAGGGGCAGCTCACGCTTCCACAACTCAGGCAGAAGCCAATTTGTATTTCTCAAGGACCATTAAATGCAGGCTGCTCATCACAGTTTTGTTCATTTAAATTGTTGCTGGAGGTTACTGAAAAGAACAGGCTGCCCGTGAGAGGAGACCACCCAGGTAGTGGGAGCCTAGTCCCGTGGGACCAGGAATGGCTTCTGAGCAAGTCTGCAGGAGCTCAATTAGGCCCCCTCTCCTAGAGCTCCCAGGGTGCGTGGCTTGAAGCTCTATTCTGACATTCAGTGATTTATTCAATTAATGTTCACTGAGCAGCTATTACGGGCCAGGCCTTTGTGTAAGGTGCTCTGGGTGCTGCCGTGAACAGAAAGTCCAAAGCCCGGCTTTTCCAGTCGCGGGGAAGAGGCCCGCCGTGTGCAGGCCTGGAGCTGGAAGAGAGCAAGGACGGACACAGGGGCCGTCAGCAGACAACAGGCGAGCGTGTCCTGTAGCCGCTGGCAGTGACGTGGCGACGGGCAGCCCGGGAGCCCTCTCCCAGGACATGGCACCTGAACAGAAGCCGAATCGAAGGCGAGAGCAGAGCTTTCCAGGAGCGACGGCAGCAAGGTCAGCAGCCTGGGAGATGCACCTGGGGTGTAGCCGGAGGGCAGAGAAGTTGGGGGAGGCAGAAGATGAGGCCAGAGGGCAGGCCGGGCCTGGGTTTGGTGGGCGGGGCCAGTCTTGAACGGGAGTGGGCTGTGTTCTAAATGTGCTGAACGACAAAAATTAGCCAGGTGACACAAACGTGTTCACTGTGACGAAGGAGAAGCAAGGAGCTGGATTTCATGGGAGGACTATAAACGCTATGAAGAAAAAGCACAGGGAACATGAGAGGCTGTGTCTCGGATGGGGCAAGCGGGTCACCCCCAGCCCCTCCGAGAATCCTGAACTTCACCCTCACGGCACGGGAAGGGACTGGGCTTTTTAGGCAGAGAAATGGGGCGATCATTTAGACTAGGCACGCCTGGCTCACCCAGGCTGCGGCTTGTTCTTGGGCCTGTCCCCACCCCCTGCCGTAACAACTTACACACAGAAGCGCCCCATAATTGCTCATCGAATGGGTGAGTTCGTCGAGCAACTTGGAGGCTGGAACGAGGGAAACCCTCTCTCGCTTCTTGCAAACAAAACAAACAGAAAACATCACTTGCATTTAAAGCGTTTGGTCTGTGACAAAGCAAAGAAAAAAAAAAAAGTGAGAGAATAAATGGGTCCCCTTCCTTTGGATTCAATACTCCCGGGAAGAAAGAAGGTTCCTCTCCTGCTGCCGGGCGCAGCCCGGGTAGTGAGAGCCTCGCCCCGTGGGCATCGCCCGGGTGCCCCTGGCGTCTGGGTCCCGCTGGACCCCACTGACATCTCATTTGGCCAACACTGTGTCCCTCAATAGAGCCGGTGCTCCCACAGACCCCCACTTGTCATATCCCAACGCCGGTGTTTTATTAATAATCCAGTGTAAATCTGAGAGAAAATTAATGTGTCATCTCCTGGCAGGAAGGACTAAACATCTCAATGCGACGGTCTGTTAGAGTTGTCATTTATCATTAGCGCGCGATTCAAGGCGAGCGTCCCACATCCTGGTGGGAGCTTTCGAGACAATGAATCTCTGGGAATTAGCTCCGGGCCCAATTATTCCTGTCCCCCACCCCCCACACCTACCGGAGAGATAAATTCTGTCTCGGTGGGAGGAAAAAAAAAAAAAAGAAGAAAAGGGGGAGGCAGGAGTTTGCTGTTCTCCTTCCTGGCTGAAATCAATTTTTCTCAAGGAGACAAGGCAATATTCATTTTGTGAGAAGGGAATAAAGCTACACGCTAAAGGCCAATAAATGGAGCCGTTCTGATGAAAACTTCCTCAAATCAAATGTAGGGGAACCTCTTAATGGGCTTTGTTCTTCTTTTCCATAATCCATAACTATTAAGAGAAAGACGGGCAGAGGGAAGACGCCGCCGAGGGGAGCTGTGTAAACACCAGGCCCCTTCCAGGAACATCCGAAGAGGTCACTGCGAACGTCGGTGTCTGTGGCCCTCCCTGCCAGGCACCGCCACGGGCTCGGCACCGACGTCCTGGTCCTCGGGGAGCTTATCCTCTCGTGAGGAGATCGCCAGTAAATAAGTGAACCAATAACAGGTGAGTGCTACAGAGGAAAGAGCCCAAGACAGGAACTCTGTGCATCAGAATGGACACTGTTTGTCAGTACCTTTTGTTTTTTATCTGTAGTGCAAAGCCTCCAGGCACTCTGGAGTGACCCGGACTTCGGGTTCCAAAGCAAACAGGACAGTCGGGACGAAGCTGTGGGTTTCTCCTGGCCAGTGGGAAGCCAGGGGAGCCAGGGGAGCCCTGCCCAGGCTGCCCCCACCGCCCAGAGCAGACACAGCCATGCCCGTGGTGTCCAGGTGCCTTGGCTCAGACGCCATGAAGGGAACTCAGGGTGGAGGGGCCATGCCTGCACCAGCTGGTCAGCCCAGCAGGCCTGGGGCTGGAGGGCTCGGGGTTGGGGAGAGTGCTCGGACCAGGAGGCCCTGCTCCCTCCCCACAATGCAGAGCCCACGTCAGGACGCAGGCTGAGCTGGCCCTGCTCCAGGGGCCTCGCGAGAGCAGGACTCCACAGTTTGCAGCTAAGAGGGTCATGTCCTTTAACCTGCACGACCCCACCAGGCAGCTGCCGGTAGCCCCTCATTCCCAAAGGAAGAAACCACGTCTCAAGGGCGACAAATGCCCCAAGCTCACAGAGCCGCCAAGCGGAGCGGCCCGAATTCTGCCCTGTCTGTCACGGCCTCCCCCACCCGTCTCATGACTTCGGAGTCACACACTGGCTTCGACGGAACACCTCACACCACACACACGGTGGCTGAGCACGTGACGAGCACTGGGCCCCCGAGATGCCCGCTGGTCCAACCCCTCCTCTCCCTCCTGCCCGCCCCCCATCTCCAGACCTGGCCTAGATGGCTTCTGGCTACTTCCCACGGCGACCCCTCCGGCAGGGTGAAGTGTGGATTGGGAAGACCCTCCACGGGCACTGAGCACGGCTGCTTGCCCCTACCAGAGAGGGGGGCCCACGGGGCTCTCGTGGGGTGTGCAGACTCGAGTGTACCGAGTGGGAACCCCCTTGCTGCATGACTAAATCAGCCTCCTCTTTTCGAACACCGGCGCCTGGGGACACTGGATGACTCCTATTCCACTGCCAGGGAAGGGCCCAACGGTGGTCCTGAGCCCAGGAGAGGAAGGACGCTGTCCGCCCACAGGAGGACAGGCCTCGATGGCAGTAGCCCTCAGCTCTTACAGAAGTCTCTGTGCCCACCTGTCACGGCGCCCAGGGGCTGCGGGGTGCATCCCGAAACCATCTCAGCTGCGCTTCTGGCTGAGACAGGACAAGCCTCTCCCTGTCTCCGTCCTGGGCTCCCAGACAGAGAAGCCTGAGTGGTCCCCTCTACCCCAGGACACAACCTGCAGCCACATCACCTCCTCGTGGCCAGAACAACAATTTCCTTCCAGTGAAGACCACGGACCCCAGCAACTGCAGCCAGGGTTAGTAACAGCACAGGGCAGTGACCTGCGTAGATGGAGGGGTGACGAGGCAGAGAGATTCAGGGGTGTCCCAGCTGACAGCAGACGGGCAGGGAAGGAGCTTTGCCACGAGGAGTGACCAGTTTGGGGAGGGCTGTGGGGAAGAAGGGTCAGCCTAGAGGGAGCCATGGCGAGGACACCAGGACACGGGGCACTGAGCGGACACCAGGACACAGGGCACTGAGCGGCCACCAGGACACGGGCACTGAGTGGACACCAGGACACGGGGCACTGAGTGGACACCAGGACACAGGCACTGAGCGGCCACCAGGACACGGGCACTGAGCGGCCACCAGGACACGGGGCACTGAGCGGACACCAGGACACGGGCACTGAGCGGCCACCAGGACACGGGCACTGAGCGGCCACCAGGACACGGGCACTGAGTGGACACCAGGACACAGGCACTGAGCGGCTACCAGGACACAGGCACTGAGCGGCCACCAGGACACGGGCACTGAGCGGCCACCAGGACACGGGCACTGAGCGGACACCAGGACACAGGCACTGAGTGGACACCAGGACACGGGCACTGAGCGGCTACCAGGACACGGGGCACTGAGCGGCCATCAGGACATGGGGCACTGAGCAGACACCAGGACATGGGGCACTGAGCAGACACCAGGACACGGGGCACTGAGCGGACACCAGGACACAGGCACTGAGTGGACACCAGGACACGGGCACTGAGTGGACACCAGGACACGGGCACTGAGCGGCCACCAGGACACGGGCACTGAGCGGCCACCAGGACACGGGCACTGAGCGGCCACCAGGACACGGGGCACTGAGCGGCCACCAGGACACCAAGACACGGGGCACTGAGCGGACACCAGGACACCAAGACACGGGCACTGAGCGGACACCAGGACACCAAGACACGGGGCACTGAGCGGCCACCAGGACACCAAGACACGGGGCACTGAGCGGACACCAGGACACCAAGACACGGGGCACTGAGCGGCCACCAGGACATGGGGCACTGAGCAGACACCAGGACATGGGCACTGAGCAGCCACCAGGACACGGGGCACTGAGCGGCCACCAGGACATGGGGCACTGAGCAGACACCAGGACACGGGCACTGAGCAGCCACCAGGACACGGGGCACTGAGCGGACACCAGGACACAGGCACTGAATGAGCGGACACCAGGACACAGGGCACTGAGCGGACACCAGGACACGGGGCACTGAGCGGACACCAGGACACGGGGCACTGAGCAGACACCAGGACACGGGCACTGAGCAGACACCAGGACACGGGGCACTGAGCGGACACCAGGACACGGGCACTGAGCGGACACCAGGACACGGGGCACTGAGCGGACACCAGGACACGGGCACTGAGAGGCCACCAGGACACAGGGCACTGAGCAGACACCAGGACACGGGGCACTGAGCGGACACCAGGACACGGGCACTGAGCGGACACCAGGACACGGGCACTGAGCGGACACCAGGACACGGGGCACTGAGCGGACACCAGGACACGGGCACTGAGAGGCCACCAGGACACAGGGCACTGAGCAGACACCAGGACACGGGGCACTGAGCGGACACCAGGACACGGGCACTGAGCGGACACCAGGACACGGGCACTGAGCGGCCACCAGGACACAGGGCACTGAGCGGACACCAGGACACGGGGCACTGAGCGGACACCAGGACACGGGCACTGAATGAGCGGACACCAGGACATGGGGCACTGAGCAGCAACCAGGACACGGGCACTGAGCGGCCACAGGAGCCTGGAGTGGGTGGGGGAAGGGGTGCAGTGGAAGAGCTGGGGCCAGAGCTGGGGCCATCAGCCCTCCTCAAAGACTCTTTCCTTCTCCCCATCACTCACCGCTGACCCCAACCCTCACTCCTGCTGCCCAGAAGCCCCGCCTCTGGCAAGGGCTCCTTCAGCTCCCCGGGAAGGCTCTTGATGGAAGCTCCGAAGTGCAGCTGTGGGCCATGGCGATTCTCCTGCAAACCCAGAGCTTCGGGACCATGAGGGGAGCCAGGTGGCGGTACTTCCCCAGGTCAGGGGAGGGGGCTGGTGCCTCCTTCTGAGCACCCAGCACCAGCTCCAGAATCTTCCATGGGCCTTGAGCCGTAGCCCCCAACCTGGATGCACGGAGGAGCTCCGAGGTTCACAGAGGTTAGACAACGTGTCCAAGTCCACGCGGCGGTGACAGGCGACCCTTTCTGACCACTGTCCTGGGCTGGCTCGCTCAGGAGATGGCCCTGCTGTGCAGAGACTCCAAAGGCCAGCCCGACCACCCAAGTGCCTGACAGAGGGCCTTCCTGAGCTGAAACACTCCTTGGTGTCAGACGCCCCCGCGTCCAGCACGCGTCCTCCCCAGATGGAGACGCTCGATCCAGGCTCTTCCGAGAGTGCTCAGCACCACCCTCGAGGTGCTGAAGGTGTTTTGATCAATAGAGACCTCTCACCGCCTCTCTCCAGAGCTCGTAAATCACAGCCCTATGGTCTAACGGCCATGATGTTCCCCTAATCGCGTTGCTGCAATATTAATAAGGCTGCTTAATGCAACCCGTTCCTTCTAAATTGTCACATAAAATTTTGGTAAATGTCAGACACATCATTTCATAGAAAACGAGGCTTTACTGCCAGGGGAGCTAGGTGGCTGAGCGGGAGGTAAAAAGCCCCGCGATGACCTTAAGACGGAAAGCGTTCTCTAGCTTGGGGCTCCCACCTCGGGTCCCTCTTCCCTGCGGTCAGCAGCCACTCAGAGTCCACGTGAGCGGGACACGGCAAGGGCTCCTGGGCGAGCGGCGGGGCAGCACCTGGCTCAGAGGGAGTGGCGCCTGTCCTCACACAGAAGACACTCTTGTAGGTGTTCTCCGTCACCGCTCCCAGGGCCCCTTGTCGTGGGGTTATCACCCCCCTCTTGGGAAGGACAGAAAGCCCCCAGGGACACTGGCCCACGTGTAAGCAACTGAAAACATGGACAAGGGGTGGGTTCACAGGTGAAAATGAGTGTCCCATCAACTGCTTGTGAAAGAATGAGGCTGGTCCCACCAATCTGGGTGGACAGGGCACAGAGATGAACACAGAGCGACATCCCTCACGGCCTTGTTTGTGACGGGGACACGTGGAAACTGCCGGCAAATCGCTCCAGGGCGCTGCCGTGGGGATAAGGCACAGCGGACTGACACAACGGAAGAGTACACGGTCATCAGGAAAAAGTGGTGCCTGTCTATATTCACTGACATGAAAAGCGTTCCGTGAGTTAAAAAAAAAAAACCAAATCAGCACACAGGGTAGGATCTCACTGGTACAGAATTACTCGTAGACCCAGCACCTGTGTGTGTGCACGGGCACGTGGACAAGGCTGGCTGGACGAGGGTCTCTGAAGTCTCGACCGTGGTTGTCCCCGCAGAACAGGGTTTCGGAGGATTTGTGGGGTATTGTTGTATCTTTCTGTGGGGTATAGAATGTTCTTCAGTGAGCAATGAGAGAAAACTGAATTTAAATAAAATTAAAGGAGAAGGGTTACTGGATTCATTCAGCAGGCACACAGGAAGCACCCACCCTGTGCCCCGTCCGAGGGATGTAAAGATGGACACGCTCGATCTGGCCTGGGAGGAGTCAGGCCAGTGGACCTCCACATCAGAAGCAGGAGACTGTACTTCCGCGGGGGGCAGGCACGCGGGACTCGGGGGGCAGCCTCGGCGTGCACACCCGCCCCTGCCCGCCCCCGAGAACGGGCTGTTCCGAGACCAGGGCTGGCCTGGAGGAGGGTTTCCGCTGAGCAGAGTAAGCAGCCTGCTGGATCCTCGTGTGACCTGGGGGCAGTAAACTTGAAGCAGGAGAAAGAAAGGAGCAGGTGTTTATTGAGAGCAGCTGTGGACCAGGCACTGGGCTGCACGTGACATGTTCCCTAAATCCCTGTACCCTGTGGTCGATGCCAGGACGGACCCACAGGGTGTGGGGACCTCAACCTTGGAGGTGAGGAAGCGGGGCCACGAAGGTCGGGAGCCGGCCGGGGTGCTGGAGTGAGCCTGAGCTCCAGGCCCCACTCAGAGGTGAGGGAGCGACCTTTCCGTCCTCGCCACCTCCCAGCAGGGACCGGGCCTTCCCTGGGGGACATGGATGGCAGACTTCTGCACTGGACAGGACTGGAGCCTGAGGAAGTCTGAGCATCTGTGACTGTGACCTTCTCCGGAGAGGAGACCACGGCAGAGAAGTGACCCCAGCAACGGTGCCGAATGTCGGGCACTCTCTGCATCCCTCCAGGGCACCGTATGGCACCGGGGTGCCAGCCTCGTGACTCCTCACGGGCAACTCAACTTCCCAGGAGCTCTCGTCCCCTTGGGAGAGAGAAGCTTCAAGCTCCAGAAATCCAATGCCTCAGAAAACTAATTCCCACTGCTGGTCAGAGACATTCCCAGGATACCGTTCGGGGGAGAGGGTGGGGGGAGAGGAAGGGGGCTTTGTGGGGGAATAAAAGATTTGACTACTGGGGAGCATTTGCACCAGCCTGAGGCACCCCGTCCAGCTGGCACCCTTTAGCTCCTTCCTGACACTTCTAGACTCTTCTCCAACCTCCCCGAGGACGGTGGGAGGGTCGAGGCCCTTGCTTGCTGTCATTCTGCTGGCCGTGGAGATGGAGGCTCAGCCCAGCAGCCCGTGCAGCGGCAGTACCTGAAGCTGCCGTGTGCTGGGCAGGGTGCCACGGGTCCACCCACACGGCATGCGGTAGCCGTTACGCTGGGTCCTGGGCAGCTGGGCCAGCAGGGCGGGTGGGTCCGCGAACAGCCACGCCAAGGCCTCACGGGCCCTAAGCCTTGCCCTGGACAATCGCCTGACCTCAGGAGACAGGAACCTTCCCTGCAGCCTCCAACCTGCTTCCAGGGCAGCAGGGCCCCACTCTCGTGGCGGAAAGCAGCAGGGCAGAAAAACCTGAGTTTTCAAATGATGATTCGGTTTAAAGATAAACCGGTGCACGGCTGAGCTCCTTTAAAAATAATTTTGGCACGTGGAAATCGTTTCAGAAAACGTTCCTGTCGTGAACCTCATTGGGAGGGGGAACACACCTGCTGGCATTCGGCAGCCCCTGGTCCCTCCTCTGCCCGCCGGGGGAAGCGGAGCCCCCCACCGTGGTGCCCTGCCAACGGACCGGGCTGCAGATGGTGCAAATGTATGCGTCCAGCGGAAAGCTCTGGCTTACAGCCTGACCTCGAGCAGCTACTGCAATCCCAACCGAGCCACAGTCTGACTCTAAAGCGAGGCCAGCAAGACCTACCGCCCCACCTTGCAGGGAGGTGACCTGTGTCTCACCAGGGGACGGACGAGATGGTCCGAGCTCTCCGGTTTCACATAAAGGCACTGCACGAGCCGAGGTGCTGACTGTATGAATAACACATCATGACGGTTTATGGTACTGATGGTAATGATGACTATTCTGGGGTCATCACGAGCCCGGCAGCAACCTGGTCTTCGAGGCTGATCCTGGTATTCGGGAATCTTCCACCTGGCTGGCTGCCTTGTCTGCCTCCACCCACCACACTGAAGACAGGACGGCGCCTTTGTTAAATTTCTCACAGACCCAAACAAAAAACTGAGATCTAATAAATAAATTAAAGTACCTCTAATAAATCAAATTTGAGATTAAAAGGAGGCCCGCTTGCATATTCATGAGCCGAGTGAAAACTCCGATGAGCTCTTCTAAGCTCCTTATTCGAGGGGAGTCAGAGATTTATCAAGTGCTGGGAGGATTTCTTAGCAAATAGAAGCCCAGCAAAGGCACATTCATCCACGAATTTATTGAACAAGCATCTGTTAACCATTCCTCCACATTCTACTCATTTTGTATCTCCATCTCTCTCTGTAACCCTGATACCTCATATAAAGCACAGGCACTCAGTTGACTGCCAGTTGATGATGCTGGTTTTCTAAAGCCCTAAAACACCTGTCTTCAAGTTGCTTATATATGGTCAAGGAGGCAAGAGTCACTTCCTCCATGAAGCCTTCCTGACCCACTGGACTAGGTTTGGTGATCTTGCTAGTCATTTCCCAAGCAGTCCTTACTCTCCCTGCCTAGCATCCACCCCTAACACACACATACACACACAACTGTTTAACTCTCTCTGCTGGACTGTACACTTAGTGAGGGCAGACACTGAATCTGCTTTGCTTCTGACAGCCTGGTATATACATGTAGAAAACACCCAATAAATCACCAAGTAAATGAAACAAGGGATGGGTGGGTGGGTGGATGGATGGATGGATGGATGGGTAGAGGGATGGATGGATGGGTAGAGGGATGGATGGACGGATAGATGGATGCAGGGACGGATGGGTGGATGGATGATGGATGGATGGGTGGGTGGAGGGATAGATGGATGGATGATGGGTGGGTGAAGGGATGGATGGATGGATGGATGCAAGGATGGATGATGGATGGATGGATGATGGATGGGTGAAAGCATAGATGGGTAAAGGGATGGATGGGTAGAGGGACAGGTGGGTAAAGGGATGGATGGGTAGAGGGATGGATGGATGGGTAGATGGATGGATAGATGGCTGGATGATGGATGGATGGGTGGAGAGATGAGGGATGGGTGGGTAGATGGATGGATGGAGAGATGGGGATGGGTGGGTGGATGGATGGATGGATGGATGGATGGACAGATGATGTATGGATGGGTGGTGGGATGGATGACTAGAGGGACAGATGGGTAGAGGGATGGATGGGTAGATGGATGAATAGGTAAGAAAGGGCAAGATAAACACCTAAGCTGTGGCCCACGATAAAATGTCTTCGGGGGTGTTGAGCAGGGGCAGGGAGGAGTGAGGGTATTAGACAGCCAGGGAAGCAGATCTAGAAGGAAATGGTCCAAGAACTTGAGGAAGTGAAGGACTTGGCCTGAGGAGCGAGCTGGTGTTCTCCGATCCCTTCTGTGCGAGGCGGTGCACGGGGCATCTCGGGAGCATCGCTGCACACCTTCATACCACCCGTGAGGCTGGTGTTCCACCCACACAGGAGGAGCTGAGACCTGCAGGATGAGCCTGCCCAACTGCAGAGCCAGCGTGTGGCGGACCGGGATCGGGGTCCCTGCAGTCGGCCTGACACAGCTCCCTCTGAGACGGCTGGAAGACCAACAGGCACTTCCTGGCCCAGCCCCACACAGAAAGAGGTATCTGTAAGGATCTCTGCAGAGGGCATAAAGATGAAGTTGTTGATGTGGCAGCCACCCCCCTGGGAACAAAGGGACAGGGGTGCGGGCTCTCCAGGGAGGGCCCAGGATGCATGACCCTCCAACCCATAAAAGGGTTAGCTCCCTGGCCTCAGGCACAGACACGATTTCCTAGGGTGGGGGGGGAATGGGAAGTGGACTAGAGGGACAATGTGACTTTCCTAAATAATATTCTGTAGGTGCCAGAGTCAGGCTACAGGAAGGGAGAAAAGGAGCGGAAGAGGGAGAGGGAGAGCGGAGTGCAGAAAGGACCGAGTGCTCCAGAGGAATCAGGTCTCTGTTCCCTCCGAGTTCATTAAGACATGAAGTGCAGGCCCTCACAGCCACAGACACCCGAGGAACCACCCAGGTGACGCGTCATCACCCAGAGAAGAACAGAGGAGCACAGCCCCCCAGGGCCCACTGCCTGTCTGACATAACACTCAAGGCATTTTCCCCAAAGCATCCTCTATTTAGCTGATGGCCCTAAAGTGTTTCATTTAGCTGGAAATCATGCTCGGTCCATTTCCCAGATCTAAGTGACATAATAAGAACCCTGCGCAATGTGTCTGGTGGCAAAGCAGTCCAATAACCCATCATGGGGACTCAGCGTCCTGCCCCGCACCTGGGGACCCAGCAGTTCTGACGACTTCTCGGAGGCAGTCACTTCTGCCTCCCAGGCCAGGATTATGGAGAGCCGGTGCTGTGTGCGTGTGTGCCCTTGCGTGCGTGCCCCTGTGTGCGTGCATGTGTGTGTGTGCACCTGTGTGTGTGCATGTGTGTGTGTGCACCTGTGTGCGTACCCCTGTGTGTGTGCATGCGTGTGTGTGCACCTGTGTGTGTCTGCATATGTGTGCACCTGTGTGCATGCCCGTGTACATGCATGCATGTGTGTGCACCTATGTGCGTGCATGCGTATGTGTGCACATACAAGTACATGCGTTGATGGGAGGCAGGGACTACCACCTGGCACAAAGCCGCCACCATCTTTCCTGACCACGGGGTAAACTTCCAGGTCTTTACCTATACACCCTCCCACGAGAGCGGGAATCATTATCCTGACACTACCTATGAGAAAACCAAAACCTGGTGAGGTTCGTGAGGCCCCAATGCCACGGCGACAAGCAGCAGACCTGCCTCCACCCAAGCCCACGCTCTCGACGGCGACCCCAGTGGCCGCACTGGACAGACCCGGCGTGCTGCGGCACAGGTCCTGGCTCAACCTGTTAGAATCCACAGCCTGAGGAATTTGCAGAAGTTTCAGTTTAACAAAATTGAACAGGTTTGACTCTGGACGGACTTCCTCCTTCAAAGGCCAACACACACTGCGAATTTCCAAAAGTCACGGGAACCACGCTGCTCCTCAAAGCTCCCTGCAGGCATGAGCCCTGAGCCGCGCTTTCATCCTCAATGTCTAGCAGCTTGGGGCACAAGGCGGGAGAAGGCAACACTCACTGCATGTGTGAGTGAATAAACGAATGAACGAGTAAGCAAACGCCACGAATGGCAGTTCTGCCCACAGGTTGTTTCAATAAGGCTCTGGGAGAACAGCCGCAGAGCCCCCGTCACCCACAGCTTCTGGTGCGGCGTCGACCTTCGGGGGCTGCCTCGGATGTTCCACGTGGGGGCTTGGAGGAAAGCACTCCATTAATGTGTGCTGGTGCCAGGTGGGCTCCCAGGGCCCCGGGCTCTGGCGCTCCTCCGGTGGGCCCAGCAGGAATTCCCGGCCAGGCCTCACCGATGCCGCGTGACAAGTTGAGAGAGACAGCCCGGCCAGCCTGAGGGGTCAGGGGACAGAGCAAGAGGCCTTAGTGACTGAAACCCCCCCTCAGAAACCTGGCTCTCACACGTCCTCCTAGCCTTGACCATGTGCTCCTGTCCGGGCATTCAGGGAGCTTGGCACCCAAATTTGGAGCAGTGATGCCAGACTTGAGGGACTGGGGTGCTGCCTGGAAGCTGAGGGATGGACTTGAGGGGCTGGGGTGCTGCCCAGATGCTGAAGGACAGATTCTTAGACCTGACCCACCATCTGTGGACGGGAGGATTCACGAGGACCCAGAACAGTCCCCGTCCAACTCAGCTCCAGATCACCCGTTAAACAGGCAGCTCAGACTTAGGCAGTGTCCTTCTGGGGAGGCTGCTGGAGGCACCCGCCCCTCCTCTGGCAGAATTGAGGAGGCTCCTTTCTGGGAACCCACAGAGAAAGAGAAGATGGGAAGCACCCTGAGGACACCAAATGAGCAGACCCAGGTGGTGTCTGGGGAGACAGAGACTGTGCCCGGGCCCTGGGCGCTCCAGTGAGCACGCACCGTGCCAGGATCCGCCCAGGATCCCGGACAGTGAGCCTGCAGCCAGCCTGCTCCCTCCTTCTGAAGGGGGTTTGTAACTGGAACTTCCCACCTGCCCCGCCTGTCTCTGCTGCTCCCTGGGACCAAAGCACAGACCCTCCACAAGCTCTCCCTCTCCTTCGAGGGGCCTGAGTGTTCCTACTGTAATAGCTCATAGATGCTCTGTTTTCAAAACGAAGACACTCAATTCATTTCTTCCACAAACATTCATGAGCCCCTGCAGTGTGTCAGACGCCGAGCTGCCTCCCAGAGCCCTACAGAGCTGAATCTGAGACACCCCGCTTTGGGCCCTGCGTGGAACTGGACAGATGCGGTTGGGTGGTGAGCAGGCCATCGGTGATCAACACCCACGTGTGCACGTCACGGACCAGACCACACTCGCCTCTGGCCACAGAGTGGCAATCCTCCCTCCCGTGTGCCACCCAACAGTAAAAGTCTCAGTGAGTCCGGCCCCCTAAAAGCAGAAAGCAATAACTCCCCAATATTCACCCAAAGTATTGATGAGAAAGGGCTGGCTGAACAGATGAAGCGTGTGAATAAGCTCGCAGGGGAGATGCTTAACTCTGCTAAGAGAATATATCTTTTCAAGCATGCCTTCAAAATTCATGTGTGTACGTTAATACGAAAATACTTTTACTATCATACTCGAAATTGATGTAGCTGCACAATCTCTTAAAGTGCTAGCGAGGCGTCTTCCCAGGAGCCAAGGTAATGACGGCCACAGAAACCCACGTCTCCCAACACAGCCTCCGAAAGCACACAGGTCGACAAGAACCAATAAAACCACCCGCAGCCCACGACTTGAGCACGACTAGCAGAGAGACACATAAAACTGCCTGTAGGTAGGAAAAGAAACACTAAGATCCAGTGACGCCCTTTCTTGATTCCCACCCAGAACCTTGCAAACTGCAAGGAGGGTGGGAAGGGTCCCACGGCCACGTTAAGAGGGCTCAGGAGTGAAGGAAAATTACTGGAGGAAAGAGAAAGCACACCCGAGTGAAGTGATACTGAAGAACGCAGAGAGACCAGAACATGGACTGCAGAAAGGGGGCTTTGAGGGGGGCCTGGGCTCCGGAGGCAGAGCGGGGAGGGGAGCCTGGGAAGGAGGGGTGGGCGTCGTCGGGGAAAGTGCGCAGTAAATGTAGACAAAGGAAGAGGGGGCCTTTTAGGAACCCACAAAACAACAACAGTAATGAAATAAATCCAAGGACACACACTTCCCCCCTGACCCCGGCCCACCCCCTGCCACAAAAGCCAACGGGTCCAGAAGCTGCACTACGCTACACCGACAGAAGAGGGAGCCCTTGAACTAAGAATCACACAAACCACTCCGAAAGCCAGGCGGCCTGTGAAGTGCAGAGGTGTCAGCAGCTCCATCTGTCTGAAGGCTACTAGAAGAAGGAACACAAACACGAGACTCCAAATATTCCAGCTGATGAAAACCACTCCAAAAATACAGCCATAAAGCGGGAGAAAAGCTGAAACGGAACACTGCGAATGGAATTAAGAACCTTAGAAACGTTTGAGAAAACACCCTCGCAGCCCGCAAACCAAAAGATCAAATAATTTACGAGGCCAAGAGCTTGAGACCGTCATTAGACGTCTCCAAAGGAGCCTACAAAGCTGAGCAGCGATGGAGCACATTTCACGAGACTCAAAGAGAGAAGAAGGTGTGAATCAAAGCATTTACATCCAGCAAAGCAGACCTTCGAAATCAAAGCTAGTGAAAGTGAGCTTCAAACATATCAGAATCGAGGCAATAAGGGACCCATGAGCCCTTCCTAAGGAATCTCCTGGAGAACTACCACCATCCAACCAGAGCTGACTCTTTGGCAAATGGACTTAGGGGAGCAGATAATATCGCTAATTTATAGATCCAAATTAAATGTGGAAAGAGGGGTAGAATGATACATAGATATTTTGTTTTGTCAGAGTACAAATATATAACTACAAAATGACATAAACAAAAGAAAGGAAAACAAAACCAGAATAAGCTCAATGATGGTTGTATACAAAAGTGTATACATTGTGTAGATGGTATACAATGATGGTGTATAGGAAACTGTATACAATGTACAGGTTGTATACAACGATGGTTGTATAGGAAACTGCATACAATGTATAAGATGTACATAATGATGGTTGTACAGGAAACTGTATACATTGTATAGGTTGTACAAAATGATGGTGCATAGGAAACTGTATACAATGTATAGTTTGCACATAATTATGGTTCTTTGGGAAACTGTATACACTGTATATGTTGTATATAATGATGGTTTTATAGGAAATTATACATTGTATAGGTTGTATATAATGATGGTTGCATAGGAAACTGTATACAATGCATAGGTTGTATATAATGATGTGTATAGGAAACTGTATACAATGTACAGGTTGTATACAATGATGGTTGTATAGGAAACTGCATACAATGTATAAGATGTACATAATGATGGTTGTACAGGAAACTGTATACATTGTATAGGTTGTACAAAATGATGGTGCATAGGAAACTGTATACAATGTATAGTTTGCACATAATTATGGTTGCATAGGAAACTGTATACACTGTATAGGTTGTATATAATGATGGTTTTAGAGGAAATTATACATTGTATTGGTTGTATATAATTTTGGTTGTATAAGAAACTATACAATGCATAGGTTGTATATAATGATGTGTATAGGAAACCATATAATGCATAGGTTGTATATAATGATGGTTGTATAGGAAACTATACAATGCATAGGTTGTATATAATGATGTGTACAGGAAACCATATAACGCATAGGTTGTATATAACGATGGTTGTATAGGAAACTATACAATGCATAGGTTGTATATAATGATGTGTATAGGAAACCATATAATGCATAGGTTGTATATAATGATGGTTGTATAGGAAACTGTATACAATGCACAGGTTGTATATAATGATGTGTACAGGAAACCATATAACGCATAGGTTGTATATAATGATGGTTGTATAGGAAACTGTATACAATGCATAGGTTGTATATAATGATGTGTACAGGAAACCATATAACGCATAGGTTGTATATAATGATGGTTGTATAGGAAACTGTATACAATGCATAGGTTGTATATAATGATGTGTACAGGAAACCATATAATGCACAGGTTGTATATAATGATGTGTATAGGAAACTGTACACAATGCATAGGTTGTATATAATGATGGTTGGATAAGGAGTCAAGGGATTCCATTAGGAACTGACAAACCAGATAGTAAAGGTTTACAGAGGATTGAAAGAATTTTTCAAAGGTAATAAGTACAAAAGTAACCATTAGAATAAAGATGAAAACCACCTGTATATCAAAAGAAATTAAATAATAAGGTAGCAAAGAAAATATATTACGTACAGAAAATGTACAATCAGTAGGACATAATACATAGTATCTATTACAAAAATATTAAGAAAATGTTGATACCAGGAATATTAATCATATAAATATTGCACCTAAAACTAACTGTGAACGAACTTAACTCATCTATGAAAACAGATTTTTGATTTGGCTTAAAAACAAGATCCAATTCTATGTTGTATACAAGAGCCACACTTTCACAAAGGGCTTCAGAAAGGCTAAAAAGGAAGAGATGGCAAAGACGTATCAAGCACATGGAAATAATACCAAGTGTTGCCATCTTGGTATCGGACAGTAGAATACGTAGAGTTCGAGGAAAAGGGCGTTCAATGTAACGGACGCTTCCTAATGCTAAAAATAATCACATTTCACAATGAAAATGTAACAGTAATGAATACTGGTGCACCAAACAAGACTACAGCTGTATTCACAAGGAGAAACGGTAGGCAATGGCAGGAAATCCCCTACCTGGAAACACACTGACAACAGTGCACTTCAACACCCACTTCCAGCACGCGGGATCCGACAGCCAAAAGCAAGGGACGACACAGAGTCCCGAGCAACATAACCAATGAGGTAGATCACAGAAAGATATGCATATATCTGACATCAGAAAATGTGCCTTCTTAAATGCACATCGAATATCCACAAAAACTGATCAATATTAGGTAACAAATAATCAACATTTTATATAGTAGAAACATCACAAAGAACATTTTCTGATCACTGTACAATAAAACTAGAAATCAATTTTTTTTCTTTCTTGATTTTAGAGAGAGAGGAAGTGAGAGGGAGAGAGAGACAGAAACATCGATGAGAGAGAACATCGATTGGCCGCCTCCTGCATGCCCCCCACTGGGATTTGGCCCACAACCTGGGCATGTGCCCTGACCGGGAATCGAACCCGTGACCTCTTGGTGCAGGGGTCGACACTCAACCACTGAGCCACACCAGCCGGATGCAATTTTTAAAATAAAATTTAAAAAAAACTAAAACTAATTTCAAAAAGTATACATGATCATTAAAATACTACGCATCAGAGTTAATAGACCTATTTAAAGCGGTGATCGGATGAAAATTCCTTAAACACATATTTCAGTAAAAATGAAAGAATCAATTCTTTAAAAGCCAACCTCAAAAACCTGGAAGGGGAAGAACAATACGAAAAGCACAGCAAGGGACAATAAATTAGGCGCGGAAATGATAAAGTAGTTCAAATTCACAGATCAAAATTCTGGATTTCTGTCAACAGAGTCGGATAAGCATGAGCTACACTTACCTGGAGAATGAGAAAGCACACACACACCATTCAAGGATGGCAAGGGAGGCCATCGAGCTACAGCGACAGTGTGAGCAGAGGAACCGACCAGAGACCCACGGGACAGAACCGGGCAGTGGTGACGAGGGGTCGAAGAGGGTCAGGAGTGGGGAGGAAGTGGGTGAGACTGAAAACGGCATCAGCCAGGACCCTGGTGGTGACACCCTGGCAGACGTGCCCTGTGTCCTGACTGCACCGGCTTCGCTGTCCTGGGGGTGAGCCTGGGCTCTGGTTTCCAGATGTTCCCGTCGGAGAAGCTGTTTAAAAGGGATGTGGTGTGGATAGCTCTCTCATCTCTCACAACTGTACGTATATCAAAACTTCTCTCCAAATAAAAAGGTTGATGCTTTAAAATAAAAAGCAATGTGCAAAGAAGTATCTTCATTTGTATATGAAAAAAAAAAAGAACGTAAAATACACACAAGCCTGCTTATCTCAGCAAAAGTAACAGGATAAAGGGAAAACAGAGGGACGGGTTACCTGCATGGTGGGAGCTTGTCTGCATAGTTTTACTTTGGTAAACATGTTAATGTTTTATTTACTTAAAAACGTCGGCAGGGATGGGGAGACCTAACACAAACAAGCAAAAAGGAACCCAGCTGCATTTTGTTTGCAGTCGTAAGGGAGCCGGAGTCAGGGGGGCGGGGAGAGGGCCAGTGACCCTGGTAACCCCTGGACACAGCAGCTCAACGATAGGCCCTCAACGTAAGGACAAATGCGCAGAACCGGGTACTGAGCTCTGGCTAGCAGGTTTGTTTGCTTCCGCGTAATGGGTTAACTCTTATTTACTACTGCATGTGTATCTTAGGATTTAGGAAATGAATAAATATATTCAGGGACATCTCCCCTTGTTGGAGAAAGAGGTCCTCTGTGGGAAGGTAGAGGCTAGAATGAGCCCTGTGGTGTGGAACTGGAACTGGTATCATTGTGAATACATGCTTTCACACACACACACACGAATGCACAGGAAGAGAAATAGAGATAGTGACGTGTTTGTGCCTTTATGAGTATACTCTCACACCTGTGGTTTTCTGCTCTTTGAATGAAGACAGAAAGTGCCTAGAAGCAATGACACACCCGTAGCAACGGACACATGTGGAGTCCAGACACCACTCTCCACGGAAAGGAGCCAGGGCTCCGTGGAGAGCGCGCGAACGCCTGGGCTGGGGCAAAGAGGGTACCAGGCGACCTTGGGGCATTCTGTTGTGCTGTACAGACGACAAGACGGAGGAGCGACCGACATGATCACTGGCACTAACCCTTACACAAAGAAACCTGAACTGTGCGTGCTCCGTTTAGAGGAAGTTCTAGAACAGGCAAGACTCATCCATGGGGGAAACAAAATCACAACTGGTGGCTGAGGAAGATGGGGACAGGCCCCTCTGGAAAGGGACAGGAAGGAGCTTCCTCGGGGCGATGGCAGTGCTCTACGTCTTGGGAGGGGTTTGAGATCACACAGGTGAACGCATCTGTCCAAACGCATCAAATGGTGCACTTGATATTCACACGTCGCACCGTGTGCTCGTTTTACCTAATGGAAGAACTGTACGCGGATACCCAGCTCCGGGCCGTGCCACGGCTGCCGAAGTGATTCAAGACGAAGCGTACTGACGTCACTTTGAAATGCAATGCAAAAAGGAGATGGGTTGTGGGTGGACAGGTAGACAGATGTGTGATAAAGCAGGCAGGGTAAAACGTTAGTTAAGGAATCCAGGTCATAGGCATCAGGGTGGCCAGTGAAAGAAATCCGTGAACTTTCTGTACCTTCGAAAACTTTCATAACAAAATGTTGGGGAAAATATTGTGAGGAGCTTATCAAAAGGACGCCGCAGTCACAGGGAAAGGGTTCCCAGTCAGAGAAAGACAAGTACCACATGGTCTGGCTTATTTGTGGAATCTAATGAACAAAATAAGCTGCCGAACAAAACAGATCCAGGGACATGGAAGCAGTGAACAGACAACAAACCTGGGGGGGGGGGATAAATCAGAGAACTTATATGCACATATGCATAACCGATGGCCACAGACACCAGTGTGATGAAGGCAGAGGTGGGCGGGGGTGGGGTGGGGCAGGAGGAGGGTGTCAGTGGGGGGAAAAGGAGGAAACCTGTAATATGACAATAAAGGTTTAAAAAAAGACAGAAGCCTATACAGATTTCAGAGGTAATCAGAGTCTGTGAGAAGCCTATTGTTGTGACAGTCTCAAGAAATAATCCTGTTTTGTGCTCTGCTTTATACTGAAACAGGCGATATTTGTTGAATTTTATATTTCCTAGAAATTCTAAGATCAATTTATAATATTTCCAAAATGACCAATAAATGCTCAAAAATGCACAAAAAAAAATTTTTTTTTCAAAGGGTTCCCACTGGCCAAATCACTGACAATTTCACCATCAAAATAACTAGTTTATAAACCACTGGACAAATATATAGCCCACTGAAAGTAACTTAGTCAGTGTGACTTAGTCAATGAAACCCATTGACTGTAACAGGAATAAATGAGTCCACATGGGTCTAAATAAATGAATGAGTAGATTAACAATGGGGGAAAGCAAAAGATCTTCAAAACAGTAGAGTACTAAACAATACACAAATTTACAAAAGAAACACCATCTGGCAAACATTAGAATAATAATTGATTCAGACAAAGATTATCAACGGGTGCTAAGGCAAGTTCAATGAAACAAGGTATTTACATAAACCCAAACTCTCTCCTCACAAAATACGAATTAATTGCGGAGGGAAAACCATCGCCTGGCTCTGGAGCCGCCTAGCAGATACCATCTTAACCCGGGATCAGAGTTAACCACACCAGGACGGGACTGAAAGGGGCCCAACAGGAATTCTGTGGTCTTCCGGCCGAAAATGCACACCCTGAACCGAGTCACAGGGGACATCAGACAGACCCAACTCACAGGACGTTCTGCAAAATCACTGGCCTGTATCCCTCAAAAAATGAAAGGCAGAGAAAGATGAAGGGTCTGGATCTTATTAATGGGGATTAAAGAGACTGAAAATGGAATGGAAACTAAACCTAATGTGAGATCTTTAGACTATATCTTGCCCAGATGATGATGGTGATGGTGATAATTACATTTTGTTACAAAGAACATTACTGGAACATAATTGGTTACAGGAATGAAGTCTGTAGGCTGGATAATAATATTGTATCAGTGCCGTTGTCCTGATTTTGATCATTGTGTTAAGTTATGCAAGGGAATGTCCTAGTTTTTAGGAACAAGCATTGAAGTGTTTAGGAATAATGGGGCATCGTGTCTGAAACTCTTTCAGACGGTTCAGAAGAATGCCCCCTCCCCCCCGCACACACACAGGATGAGAAAGCAGAAATGACAAAATATTCACAACTAGGGAATCTGGGTAAAGAGGATATGGGATTTTTTTGTACTATACCTACAGATTTTCTGAAAAATTTAAATTATCTCAAAATTCAAGGTTTTTTAATAAAAACAAAATGCTATAAATTATAGGGTATTCTCTAATTTTAACTAGTCTCTCTTGGTCCAAATGGCGAGATGCCACAGATTGGACTCAGAAACCACTAAGGACCGACTAACGGGGCCCTCTGACACTCACTGCAGAGACCCGACATCCGGGGCGTGGCCAGAAGCTCACCCACCGGCGATGCAGAGTAGACAGGCAGTGCTCCTGGGTGGAGAGAGGGGCATTTCCTCCATTCTCTGGCCAGTTCCAAGAGCTGCTGCCAGAGCCCAGAGTCTTCTCCCAGAGAGTGCCAAGGAACAGGCCCGGCCGCGGCCTCCCCCTCCCAGTTCTGGGACCGCCATCAAAGCTGCCATTAATATCCAAGGGCAGGGCTCCTCCCTCTCCTGCAGCCTCGGGTACAAATCACCCCCAAAGTGTTAATGGATCAACAGCTATCTCTCATACCAAATGCGATCTGCATTTAAGATGACATCTGCAATATTTTATAAGCCAGACTCTAAAACAACAAACTTGGCAGTTTTTCTGAGCAGCAATTAACACAGTGACTGATCCTATCGAGGAGACAGTAATTGGCATGGAGACATCCTTCTCACACCAGCAGCAGGTCGGAAACCGTAATCCTAACCTCTTTTTAACAGCACAGGCTCTGGAGCATCTCTGCTCATCGAGGAAACTAATGCAATTATGAAGGACAGAGGTAATTACCCTACAGTGTCAACAACACAAAATAGACGTGCTCAAACGGTAGTCACACAGGAGAAGGCCGGAGGTGTGACTCTGGGTCGAAGGCTGTATTTGAGTCACGGCCATACCAGGTCTCGGCGACGGTACCTCCATGGTGCTGCCCAGGGCAGAGGGCCAACCACAGTCACATGCCAGCCAATTCTGCCCAGCACTGGCCTGCCCAGAACACAGCTTCTTATACAAAGGTCCCACGTGCTAACCTAGTCCAGCAGGAGGTTCCAAGCATGGACCTAACACGCTGCATTCAGCTGGTCTTTCCGGTGTCCCTAGAACCCATGATGCCCATCTGAGCAGTTAGTCAAGTGATTCTCCCCAAGCACGATGCCAACCCCCAGAATCTGTCTAATGTCTACCCATCCTTCAGGACTCAGCTCAGGTTTGAGGAAGCAATCCTAAACCACTCCAACCCTCAGTGGACACGGAGCAACGTCAGCCTTTCTCATCCAAATCACGACAGCGAAAGCACAGAGGCGCACGTGAACTCGAGTTTCGTGTGGGCTGGCTTGATTGGCACCCTCCACAGAACCACATGGTTTCCAAGGGTCAAGACCCGGCCCTGTGCAGCCTTCACAGCACCCAGCACAGGGCCAGACACACAGCTGAAGCTGTGGCCGCAACTCCACACGCTCTGAGATGCTCAGAGACACCTGGTGCTCGTGGGGTGGAGGGAGGCAGAGGCTCTCTGCAGGTGTGTGCGTTTTGTTCTGTAAAGCCCGCGATCTGTGTTTAACAAATGAATGAATGAATGAATGAATGAATGAATGAATGAATGAATGAATGAATGAATGAGCAAGTGAACAAAAGAAAGAACAGGCCAACTAACATGAGCCTGGGCCAGTTGCTGGCTGAGTAGGCTAGCAAGTGGACCTCATGAGGTCAAGGCCACAGACAGGACGTCCACACCCGCAGTGCTGCCCAGCTGCCTCGAGAGTGTGCTGTTGGCCACGGGAGGGCCAGGCGATGGCGAGAGCGGCTTCCATCTCTGAAGGGATGTCACCCTCTGTAAGGTGGATGAGGAGGCACTTTATTGAGTGTGGACACTTCTCAGCCATGGGCTATGACCAAACCTTAGCCACATGTCCAGTTTGGGCTGGCAGCAGAAGGAAAGAATTGCTAATGGAGGAAATACCTGGACCCGGGGCATGCAGGCCCTCGGGCCCGAGAAGCCCAGGAGAGAGGGCAGGGCCCCAGACACCAGGAGGAAGGGACGAGCGCTGCACTCAGGAAGGCAGGTGAGCTCACAGCAGGCCCGGCTCCAGTCCCGGAGGTACCATGAGCTCAGCAGAAACGACAGCGCGAGAGCCAGCGACAGGCATGAGACACCTGGTACTAGGTCACAGCTGGACCAGCCTCCCGCTCTCAGGACGCAGGATCCTGCAATCTGCTCCCTTAGGAAGGAGGCTGATCCTAGATCCACCCAGTACACATAGAACTGAGCCCAGAGGTGGAATCTACGCTGTTGGTGACTGCAGAGGCTGGAAAGACGGGAGATACTTTTTTTCCAATTAATTTATTTTTGTTACAGATGTTTCTCCTTTCCCCCCTAGACACCCTCCTCCCCATCCTGCCCCTCCACCCCCTGGGAGATATTTTAGACAGTGTACCCACTTTAATACTACAATGGAGTTAGCCTGTTTAAAACAAGAAGAAAAAATTCTAAGATAGCTTTTCCTCCTGAATTTGCAACATGACCATGAAGGGAGAGATATCCCCCGCTCTCTACATTCGCTTTACATAAACCTTTTTGTCTGCACGAGCGACGGGCACTCAGCATCCTCACAGGGTGTCATGATGTTGTCACCTAGCGGTACCTTCTCTTCCACTTGGGTTATAAGCCCTTTGAGGGTGGGAACTGGGTCTAATTCATCACTAACCCTGCACAGAGTCTAGGACAGTGTCAGGGACAGGTTGCTACTAAGTAAATGCTAATTGTCGATAATTATATAACGGTTATAACCGCAAATAAGATGCGGTGAAAAAAAGTGATAAATATGACTACATCAAATAAAAACATTTTGCAAATGAAACACACTTTAGATTCAAAGATACAAATAGAGTGAAAATACAAGGATGACGGACAAAATACATCATGCAAACAGCAACCACCAGAAAGCTGGAGTGGCTACACCAATATCAGACAGAACAGGCCTGAAACAAAGAACGTTACCAAAGATAAAGAGGAACTTTTCGTGACGATAAAAGGGTCCCTGCATCAGGAAATCGAACAGTTATAAACACATATGCCCCTAATAACAGAGCACTAACATGCATGACGGAAACTGACAAAGATGGAGGTAGAAACAGACAATTCTACAACAGTACTTGGGGATTTCAGCATCTTACCTTCAGTAATGGAGAGAACCACCAGATCGAGTATCCACAAGAAAACGGAAGACCTGACTGACACTGCACACCAACTAACCTAACAGACGTCTTGAGAAGACTTCACCCAACAACAACAGAAGATACGTTATTCTCAAGGCCACACGGAACATTCTCTAACTTCAGGAAATGTGAATGGTTAGAAATAATACAACGCACGCTCTCCAAACACATGAAATGAAATTAGAAATCAAAAGCAAAAAAATGTTTCATGCAAGTTTATAGAGCTAGACATATTGTATCAATTGATATGGAAAAAATAAACCTTCACCTAGAGTTGGGAAAAACCCACAAATATGTGTAATGTATATGAGATATGCCTAAATAACCAATGAGAAGTTGGAAAATACATTGAGATGAATGAAAATGAAAACATAAGGTACCTCAACTTATGGGAAACTTCAAAAGCAATACTTAGGGGGGGGATATATAGAGGGAAATATATAAAAGAAAAAAATCTCTAATCAATAACTTAATCTTCTACCTTAAAACTAGAAAAAGAAGAACAAAGAAGCCCTCAAGGAAGGAGAAGAAAAGAAATAATGAACACTGCAGTGGAAATTAATGAAATAGAGATGAGAAAAACAGAGAGAAAATCAATAAAACAGAAAGCTGGTTCTTTGAAAAGGTCAACAAAATGGACAAATCTTTAGCTGCACTGACCAAGAAAAAGGAGAGAAGATTCAAATTTGTAGAGTCAGAAATGAAAGCGGTGGCATTCCTGTGATGTTACAGGAATAAAAAGGATTATAAAGCCATGCTACGAGCCATTGTACACCCAACAAATCAGATAAGTTAGATGAAACTAATAAATTTCTAGAAAGGCATGAACTCCTAAAACTGACTCAAGAAGAAACAGGCAATCTGAATATAGCTATAACAAGTAAAGAGACTGAGTTAGTAATAAAAAAAATTACCCACAGAGAAAATCTCATGCGATGGCTTCACCTATGAATTCCAGCGAAACTTTAAAGAGTAATTAATCCTTTACAAGTCTTCAAAAACGTTTCCAAAAATTATAAAGGAGCAAACACCTCCCAACTCACTTTATAAAAGCAGTATTACTCTGATACCAAACCAAAGACATCACAACGAAACTACTCACCAGTACCTCGCATGCAAAAACCCTCAACAAACACTCACAAACTGAATCCAGAAGCATGTAAAAAGATGTACACATCATTACCAAGTGAAATTTATACCAGGAATTCAAGGTTGGTTCAGCATCTGAAAGTCAACGAAGTAATAATACATCATATAAATAGACTAAGAAACAAAAATCACATGATAATCTCAATAGACCCAGGAAAAAAAATGTTTAACCAAATACAAGAACCTTTCATGGTAAAAACACTCAACAGAATAGAATGAAACTTCCTCAGCCTGACAACGACCATCTACAAAAAGTCCAGAGTTAGCATCATACTCAACGGTGAAAGATTGGATACCTTCCCCCAGGATCAAGAACAAAACCAGGCCCGGCCGGTGTGGCTCAGTGGGGTTGAGCATCGACCCATGCACCAAGAGGTTCCGGGTCAGGGCACATGTCCAAGTTGTGGGCCCGATCCCCAGTGGGGGGCATGCAGGAGGCGGCCAATCGATGTTCTCTCTCATTGATGTTTCTCTCTCTCCCTCTCCCTTCCTCTCTCTCTAAAAATCAATAAAAAAACAAAAAACTTTTTTTTAAAAAAGAACCAGACAAGGATGTTCGCTCTCACCCATTCTATTCGCCATTGTACCTGAAGTTCTAGCCAAGGCAACGGGGCAAGAAAAAGGAACAAAAGGGTTCCAGAGGGGAGAGGAAGAAACAGAACTCTCTCTGGTCTCGCATGAGATGTTCTTACACACAGAAAATCCTAAGGAATCCACTAAAATAAAATAAAAAAGCTATAAAAACTTAGGGACAAGTTCAACAAAGTTCCAGGGTACAAGGTCAAGCCACAAAAAAATACATTGTATTTGTATACATTGTATTTGTATACATTTGCAACGATCAATCTAAAAACGAAATTAAAAACCAGTTCCATCAAAAAGAATAAAATATGTAGGAATAACAAGTGAAGTACAAAACTACACTGTGAAAACTAGAAAGCATTATTGGAAGAAACCAAAGACAGATAAACGGACAATGGCCCATACTCTAAATTGTTCCACAAATACATCACAATCTCCATCAAAATCCTATCTGACTTCTTTGTAGATACTGACGACCTAATTCTAAAATTCATATGGAATTGGCCCTGGCCGGTTTGCCTCGGCGGTTAGGGCATTGGGCCGTGAACCAAAGAGTCTCAGGTTTGATTCCTATCAAGGGCACATATCTCGGTTGCGGTTCGTCCCCAGCCCTGGTCAGGGTCATGTGGGAGGCAACCAATGGTGTGTCTCTCTCACATTGGTGTTTCTCTCTCTCCCCCCCCACCTCGCTCTATCTGAAAATAAGTGGGAAATTTTCAAAAATAATAATAAAATAAAATTCATATGGAATTGTAAAGAACACAGAATAGCCAAAACAGCTCTAAAAACTGAACAAAATAAGAGGACTCACACCTCCCAAACTCAAGTTTCCCTACAAAGTGTGTGACGATCGAGACAGTGTGGCGCCAGCGCAATGACTGACGTAAAGATCAATGGAACAGAACTGGGAGCCCGGAAATGAACCCACACATCTGCTGTCAACGGATCTTCAAAAAGCGTGCCAAGACCATTCGATCACGAGAGAGGAGTCTTTTCAACAAACGGGGATGGGACAGCGGCATAGCTACACGCGGAAGAATGAAACTGGACCCTTGCCTCACACCGCATACAAAAATTAACTCAGAATGGGTGAGTCAAATATCTAAACACCTAAGAGCTGAAAACTATAAAACTCTCAGAAGAAAACATAACAGCAAATCTTCATAACCTTGAAGTTGGCAAAGCATTCTTAGATTGGACACCAAAAGCAGGAGCAACAAAAGAAAACAATAGATTAAGCCCGGCCAGTGGGGCTCAGTGGATTGAGCATCGTCCCATGGACTGAGAGGTCCCAGTTCCATGCCTGGTCAGGGCACAGGCCCAGGTTGTGGGCTCGATCCCCAGTAGGGGGTGTGCAGGAGGCAGCCGATCCATGTATCTCTCTCACATCAATGTTTCTCTCTCTCCCTTCCTCTCTCTCTAAAAAAAATCAATAAAGACTTTTTTTTTAAATAAAACAATAGATTAAATTGGACTTCATCAAAATTAAAAACTTTTTGTGCTTCAGAGAACACCATCAAAAAGTGAAAAGGCAATTCTTGGAATGGGAGGAAATATTTGCAAACTACATATCTGAAGAGGGACTCGTATATATAACGAACTCTTACAGTTTAATAAATAAAAAGGCAAAGGAGCCCGGCCGATGTGGCTCAGTTGATTGAGCGTCGCCCCATGCACCAGAAAGTCATGGTTCGAGACCTGGTCAGAGCACATGCCCGGGTTGTGGGCTCAATCCCCAACAGGGGGCATGTAGGAGGCAGCCGATCGATGTCTCTCTCACTGATGTTTCCATCTCTCTCTCCCTCTCCCTTCCTCTCTCTGAAATCAGTAAAAACATTTTTTTAAAAAAGGCACCCTGGCTGGTTTGGCTCAGGGGTTGGAGCATTGGCCCTTGCACCAAAGAGTCATGGGATCAATTTCCAGTCAAGGGCACGTACCTCAGTTATGGGTTCGATCCCCGGCCCTGGTTGGGGTCTTGCAGGAGGCAACCAATCAATGTGTCTCTCTCATATCGATGTTGTCTCTCTCTCCCACCCTCCCTCCCTCCCTCTCACTATATATAAAAAAAAAATCAGTGGAAAAATATCCTCAGGTGAGGATTAAAAAAAAAAAAGGGCAAAGGATCTGAACAGACATTTCTCCAAGAAAAATAGAGAACTGGAAATACACACATATCCGCAACATTAGTCACCAGTGACATGCACATCGACATCACAATGAGATACACTTCCACTCCAGTGATGTGATGTCTGGAATCAGGAAGTCAGAGATTAGCAGGTGTTGATGGAGACACTGGGACATCCATACACTGCTGGTGAGAATCTAAAATGATGCTGCCACCTTGGGAAAGTCTGTGTCTGGCAGTTACTCAAATAGTTAAACCACGGAGTTACCATGTGACCAAGCCATTTCACTACCAGGTATATGCCCAAGAGAAATGAAATCCATATCTACACACAGAATAAAAGTGTACACAAATGTTTACGGTATCATTATTCAGAACAGCTGAGAGGTAGAAATGACCCAAATGCCCATCAACGGACGAATGGACTAACTATGAATGGAGGAATACTATTCAGCCAAAAAGGAATGAAGCGCAACTTGAATGAACATTGAAAACATTATGCTGAGAGAAGCCAATCACAAAAGCCCACATATTATGTGACTGTATTCACATAAAAGCCCAGAAGGCAGAACTCCGTAGCAGACCCGTGGCTGTGTAAGGCTGAGGGGCAGGGAGCGGGGACGGAGGTTTCTTCTTGAGCTGAAGAACACGTTTAAAATGAATGGTGGCACACACCTATGACTGTCCACTGAATTGTACGCTTTAAATGGGTGGACTGTATGGGATGTCGGTTCTATCACAATAAAGCTGTTTCTAAACATTTTTAAGAGATTTTAAGTTTGAGAAGAAGCAAGAGATTCACCCAAGTCTCACCTCAGGAGATACTTGTGAATTGCAAAAAGGAAAATGGCAACTACATCGTGGAGAGTCCTGGCAGACATCACCTGAATCAAGACCGGAGAGGATGCAATGAGACAAGCAGACACCACGCACTCTACCAGACGCCCTGAGAAGGACAGACATTACTTCGGTGGCGTTATGGACAAAACTGTAACGTAATCCAACCAGGAGGAAACACCAGACAAACCAGAACTAAGGGGGCATGACAAACGATCAGGCCGATATTTCAAAACCTATCAAACCCAAGAACAAAACTAAAAAGACTGAGGCCCTGTCCCCGATGAAAAGGGACTAAAGAGATGTGACAACTACGTGCAACCTGGGATCCTGGGTTGGATGCTGAACCAAGAACATAAAGTCACTTGTCTTGCTTTTGCTGTAAAGAACATTAGTGGGACAACTGTTGAATGTCTACAAGGTCTGGGGGTTAGATCTTAGTGCTGTGTCATGTTAACCTCCTGGTTTGATACTTGTACTGGTCTCTGTAAGAGAATGTCCTTGGTCTTAGGAAACATGCATTGAAGTAGGAAGAGGTAAAGGAGCCTCATGGTGACAAGTTATCTCAAATGTTTCAGAAGAAAATTAAAATGTTGTATATGTAGACTATTTCGTGTATGTGTGCATATATACTGTGTGTAAGAGTGTGTATATATTCTGTGCATACATATACTGTGCATGTGTGTATATACTGTGTATATATGGGTGTATATACTAGGTGTGGATATGTGTGTGGATATACTGTATGTGCATATATGTGTGTGGATATACTATGTGTGTGTATATACTGTGTGTATGCTGTGTGTGGATATGTGTGTAATGTGTGTAGATATACTTTATGTATGGATATACTATGTATATGTATACATGTGTGTATATATAGTGTGTGTGTATGTGTGGATATACTGTGTGTAATGTGTGGATATGCTGTTTGTGTGGCTATAATTACTGTGTATGTGTGTATATATACTGTGTGTATATGCTGTGTGTGGATATACTGTGTGTATGTGTGTATATATACTGTGTGTATATGTTGTGTGTGGATATGTGTGTGGATATACTGTGTGTATGTGTGTGTATGCACTGTGTGGATATGCTGTGTGTGGATATACTGTGTGTATGGATATACTGTGTGTGTGCATGTATATACACTGTGTGTATATGTTGTGTGTGGATATACTGTGTGTATGTGTGTGTATGCACTGTGTGGATATGCTGTGTGTGGATATACTGTGTGTATGGATATACTGTGTGTGTGCGTGTATATACACTGTGTGTATATGTTGTGTGTGGATATACTGTGTGTATGTGTGTGTATGCACTGTGTGGATATGCTGTGTGTGGATACACTGTGTGCATGGATATACTGTGTGTGTGTATACATACACACAGAGAGACAGAATGATTAAGCATGTGCAATAAAATGTTAACAACGGTGGAATCTGGTGAATGATATGCAAATGGTATTTGCACTAATTTTGCCACTTTTTAACATTTTGAAATTGTTTGAAATAAGATATTTAATTTAAAAACTGTTTGCAGTACATGAGTGATTTACCTGTAAAGCTGAAAAACACACGGCAGGAAAGGAGTCCTTGTGTGGAAACACGCACCCGAGGCAGAAGTGCGCAGCCCTTCTGGCCGTGGCTGGCTGGGGAGGATGCGGCAGCCGGAGCGCAGAGCTGTGCTCTATCTCAAGCTAACGCTATGGGCTGTGCGTTTCATTATCACTCGTACTTTTGTTTATCTACAACACTGAATACTAAATTTAATTAGAAAAGCACCCCCTCCTTTCTGCGCCAGTCCCTCCCGCTGCCGACCAGCTTCCTCCCCTCCTCCGAAGGCAAAGGTCTCTGGAGCACCCACTTCCTCTGCCCTCAGCAGCACTGAGAAATTCTCACTGCACCGGGGGGCAATTCCCTGGAGAAGGGACCAAGGAGAGAGCGCATCACACACACGTCCTTCCCAGGCAGCGGCTAGAGGCCTGGCAAAGGACAGGGGAGGGGGAGGCTCTGCCAGAACTGGAGTGTCGGGACCTTAGGGACTGGTGGCCTCCCAGCCTTAGGGAGCAGCCTGGAGAGGAATGCCCAGGTCTGGGAGGCAGTCTGGGGCTCCCAGTGATACCGAGGCCAGCACGGCATCCTCCTGAAAGCGGCACTACCACCACCACCAGCTCGGGCTGTGAGGAACAGAAGTGTCCTCTGCCTGAGTCGCAGCTGCTCCTGGGCCTGGAATGCCCGGCGGTGGCTTCCTGGCCGTCAGGCTGAAGGAGGCCTCTCCAGGCTGAACCCGAGGCCCTCGCAGGGCTGGGCACAGGCCTCCACTTGCCCTCTGGGCAACACTGTGAGTGTGGCGCCAGCACACAAGGGAAGGTCCACCCTTCCACAGAGATGGAGAGGACACCTACTGCAAGCCAGGCAGCCCTCCAGGCTCTCAGAGAGAGGAGTGGAAAAACCGACTGGGCCTCTGTCCTCCTGGTGAGCAAAGACGAGGGAGGGGGAACCTGTGGTTAAGGCGCAAAGATGGTCCCAGGCGGTGGCAACAGCGAGGGGAAGGTCCCCAGCGCACGCAGGCTGCCCCTGACTCTCAAAGAATCTGGAAGCAGCAGCGTGGCGGGTGGGACGAATGACGCTGAGACCACTGAGATGCGGGGGTCCTGGTGGGCCGTGCATCTTGCTCAGGGTCACTGTGTGGGGAGGGGCGCTGGATACTTCAGAGCAAAGGGGTGACAGGAGAGTGGCAAGTTCCTGAAGCCTCTCACATGTCCACAGCCACTGAGGTCCGAGGACATCGGGCGCTCGCTGGCTCAGCCCTCGCTTCGCAGACGGGCTCCTCACTGACGTCTTGTCGCGTTGTTTTCCCTGAGAGTCAGGGTAAGGACGGGGTGGGGTGGGGGGAGCGGGGTGCCTGGGCTGCCAACTGTCCGGAGGTGCTCCTCTAGGGGCCCCAAATGCAGGGTCAGCACCTGAGAGTTAGGCCCCGCTGAGTGCTGAGCGGGGCCATTGGGGGAGGTCTCAGAAACTGGGCTCCTGGGGGCACCCCGGTATCCTGGAGCCCACGGAGAGGATAGGCCTCGGCCTGCTGTCCTTGGAAATGTTTTTGGGATCCTGGAAAGGGGCTTGGCCAGGCCTGGAAGAGCACCCTGCAGCCTTCTGGCTGAGCCACTCAGGATATCCGCCCTGGAAGTCTCCACTTTCCTGACAGAGCCAGACTCCAGGCTGCTGGGAGGGGTCAGTGCGATAACAGGGCACGCAGGACCCACAGAGGGCCGGCACCGCGGGGTCCTCTGTCCCCGCCTCTCCCCCTCTGCCCTCACTCACCCAAGAACATCCCGCGATCTAGTTACGACAGAGACACTCCTCTCTCAGGCCCCGGGATTTCTCAGGAAACGAGGCTGCACCCTGCCTAGGAGAAATGCCCACGTCTGATGGGATCGGACCTCTCCAGTCTCCAGAACCCAGCCTGGGCCGCTGGGAGAGCCCCTCTGTGTGGGAGCTCCAAAACCTCCCTCCCGCGTCCAGCTCTAGCCGGTGACTCCCCATCCCGGAGAGCGGACGTCTCCGTGCCCGGGCACTGCCAGCCAGTGCGTCTGGACCCCACGCCTCACCTCCTTGCGGAGCTACGTCAGCATGCACCAGCCCCGGTGACCCTTCTGTCCTGGGCTGCAAGTGTTCCCCTGCTGTCCGAGTGCCCAGGCCGTTTCGGAGCTTGGTCTTCCCACAGCATGTACACTCGGGAGCTCAAGGGCCATACACGCACTCTGGTTGCTCTGCGTTCCCCGAGGCCCAGGGCACAATGCTACACTTCCAGAACACATGTAATAGGTGCTTGTGGACTTGAAGGTAGTAAAATATATATTCATTTAAACTTTTTAATTAGAAAAAAAAAAGACTAACATTAGATCATGAAAGTTCTGCCTTGTGCACCAAATCTGCAGTGTTTCTGGAAACACTTTATCTACGGACTTTGCAGTTAACGCCTTTTCATTACAGTTTCGGACTGGACGTGGAATATCAGAACTGCCATTCGGCGGGATGTGTCTGAAACACCGACCATCTCCTGGTGAATAATTCCTGCTTATAATGACAGGCCACGGACTTAAATCTTACTCCTGGACACGGAAAAGACAGGCCAACTTCGCCCGTGTAAATATCATTTTAAGAGATCTGGAACCCATCTCTTTATAGCTCAACAACCCTTAGCAATTCCTTTTGCCCTCATTCATTCCCAGTTCCCAAGGGAATCCTGTCTGATTTATTGGAAATTAGTCCTTACAGCTGGTAAATGCTTTAAACTGTTTTCATATAAATCACTCTGAACTCTGCTGGTGTCCTGGATCCTGTGAGAGTGACTTCCCCCAGCGCTGCTGAGTGCCACTGACCCCGCCTGCCTCCAGGGCCTCCAGGCACCAGTCACAGGCGGGGAGCTCCGGGGAGCAGGCCGACAGGTCTCCAAAGAAACTTACGTTTTTTCACACACATGCACACACCCACACCGCACCACACACATGCACACAGACACGCCACACTACACACATGCACATGCCATACCACACACACACATGCACACATACCACACACACATACACCCCACACACACCACACTCATGCATGCATACACCTCACACACACCACAGACACACACACGACACTCATGCATGCACACACCACACACATGCACAGACATACACACGACACTCATGCATGCACGCACCATTCATACACAGACATACACACGACACTCATGCATGCACACACCACACACATGCACAGACATACACATGACACTCATGCATGCACACACCATTCATGCACAGACATACACAAGACACTCATGCATGCACGCACCATTCATGCACAGACATACACACGACACTCATGCATGCACACACCACACACATGCACAGACATACACACGACACTCATGCATGCACACACCACACACACACCCTTAATCAGACTGTCCTTCACCTTCTGGCTGCGGTCAAGGACTGGCTGTATGTCAGCGTGTCCGTGGTGGGTGTGAGGACAGTGCTACAGCCAGGGCGCCCCACCCAGTACGGCGTGCTTCGGGGCACCCGTGCCAGCCAGGCTGGGTGAGACGCTCCGCAGGAACAATGAAGGCCTAGTCCTCTCACACTCAGCCAGTCCGCCTCGGCGGGGGCGTGCGGCACGCCGTCCTCACCCGGGGGCCCTGCTGATGGAAGCTGGTCTCCGCGTGGGCTTCCACAGTCACCACAGCCAAAGCACAACGTGCGAGTGACTCTGGGCCTCTTCAAATACGTGCCTTAAAGTGACACGTGTCATGTCCACTCACATTTCACGGGCCGATGCAAGTGACATGCTCACCCCAAACATCAAAAGCCCCAAGGAAGGGGAAGCCCACCATGTATGCCCAGAAGGCAGCCAAATACACACACCACACACACCACACACACCACACAGTACTAAAGCGATCCAACTACTCAGCCCTCTCTGCTTGCCAGGCGGGGCCACCCTCGACCACGTCTGGGGCTGGCGTGTCTGTCTGTTTTCAACATAAACCAGGGACCTTCTGCCGGGCCAACAGGCGTCTTTCCACTCTGAAGAGCCCGGCAGGTTGGTGCGTTCCAGCCCTTGAGATGCCGAATATATTCTTTATAGGACTCAACCTTGAAAACAAATGGTTGCTATCTAGATAACTGCTGGGAGCAGGAAGAGAGCTCTTCAGTTTCACCGAGAAGGAGGGGGAGGAAGGGAAGCCTTGGACGTGTAAGTGGAAACTAAAAATCACAGATTCTCAGGCTCCTCGGAGAAGAAAGAGCCGGGTCTCCCTCACAGCCGGGAAGAGCCGCTTTGGGGGGGTTCGGGAAAGCTGGGGGGCGGACCGGGACTGACGGACCTCCAGGCCCCCTCGCGGGGCATCAGGCCGATGAAATACGGCAAGCTCTCTTCCCCGCCCTCTCCCCTTTCGCTTCTGCACAAATGAAGAGCTATTTTCGGAAGATAAACAGCAGGATGGCCACACGCCACCCCGACTGCGTGTGAGAGCGTCTGCAGAAACCGTTTTGAAGTCCAGACAGCCTTCCGAGGCAAAACGATCTCCGTGCGGAAAGGCAGGGCACCTGTGTCATTCAGAGCAGTGAGCGGGCCTTATCCGATGATTTAAAGAACAGCACAGTAAAAAACGAATTCCCCATATAAATATTTAAATATAGTTGATTATTTCAATACCTGTCCAAATACATCTCCCGTAGAGATCTCTCCCGACTGCTAGGGGACTCTAAGGACGCTTAGGAAGCATCGAAAAACATCAACAAGAAAACTGCCATGCTTTTGGAAGACAGGGGTATTTTTTTTAAAAAACCAACTTACCAAAAAAAAAAAAAAAGTCACTGTATTTTCATATCTATGAACAATTGAATGTGAAAATCAAAATGAACAAGCAGAACAGAAACTGACTCATAGATGCAGAGACCTTTTTGACGGTTGCCAGATAGGAGGGGGTTTGGTGGGATGGGTGAAAAAGGTGAAGGGACTTAGAAGTACAAATGAGTAGTTATTGTGTAGTCAAAGTACAGCATAGGAAATATAGTCAATAATATTCTAACAACTAGGTATGGTAGTCCGATGGGGATGAGATTTTGGGGCTGCAGGATCACTTTGTAAGATATAAATGTTTAATCACTGAGGTGTATACTTGAAACTAATACAATATAGTACGTCAACTGTACATAGAAAATAAAAAATGATTAAAAATATTTTTCTTTCAAGTTGCTGCGTCTTCACCAGATATGGAGGGCAGAAGGGGACTTGCAGAGGGAAGGACTTCAGTAAAACTGTTTTAGTTTGTTTTCATGTGGTGCTTCTGAAGATGACACTTCATGAGCTAAAAATACTTCATGTTATCCGGCACAATCCTGAATTTAAAATGCATGCTCTGAATTTAGGCCACGCACAGGCGTGCGTATGTCCGAACAGCTCTGTGCTCGCGCGCCTGTCCACCCCGTGACGGCTGTGGCGCGAAGGGCGGGGAAGACTGTTTCCGCCTCCAAGGGCCCTGCCCGCCAGCACGAGGCGGTGGAAATCCTAAGGGACGTCTGACAGCTGGTGAGAGTGTCAAGTCACGGCCCCTCTGCAGTCTCCCCGCACCCCTGCAGCAGGGCCTGGAGACGAGACCTTGCAGACCTGCTCTCCTTTCCCACCGCGGACAGAGCTTGAGCGTCTGAAATGCCCGCGGTCCGGTCAGGGCTCTGCACGTGGCCGGCCTCTGCCCTGCTCTGCCTCAGGCCTCAGTCTGTGCCCGGGGGACTGTCCTTCAGCCCCCACTGACGTCCCTGCTACTACACCATCGTGGGCTCCAGCGGCTGCGGTCCCCGGGAATATCTGCAGTCACCAGAAACATTAGCAGGTCTGGAGAAGCAGATGCAAGTGGGCTGCAGGAACCCACTCAAGCACCGATTCCAGGAGGGGCCTGGCTTTCGTGGGAGACGGTGACTTGAAAACAACACTCTCGGGAGAGCAGATGACTGTTTTTAAAGGGCCAGCAGAAGACTGGACTCCACAAAATCCTGGTGCCCGTGGGGGTCTGTCGCCTGGTGCAGAGCGCCCCCCTCCCCCGCCCAGTGCTGCCTGGGTCCCTGTGCTCTGAATAATGAAATCACAAGTGTGGCTCGGCAGGGCGCCCTGAGATCATGATTTAGGACCTCAGTCTAATGTCTGCCCAACAGAGATCCCCCTCGCATTCTCAGCTCCTGTCACCATCCGCGCCTGGGGCCAGATCCGAACCCTGCCAGTGCCGCCTCACCTCCTCATCTGTGGAATGGCAGTCCTGTGCCCTACCTGGAGGGGTTGTCTAGGGGCCGTAATGCCAGCGAGCCCTGTCACCCGGCAGCGGAGGGAGCGGGCACTCAGGCCTGGTCTCCCCACGCCGTCACTGCCCCGGCAGGGCACTCCTCTCGATGGGTAGCAATGGGCACAAGCACCCACGGTCCGCCTGAACTGCCTCTGGCCCCGGGATCTGGCTCTCACTCAGGAATTCCCAAGCAGGAGCTCCCAGGTGCTCCTCCCTACAGTGACTGCGTTTCCACCGACGGGTCGCCGGCTCAGCCCTTCTCACACTGGGATGTGCCCAGGAAGACCTGGCTTGTGCCTCAGGGAGAAACCGGAAAGGCTCCTGGAGGTTGCAGACACCTGTGGTGAAGAGGGAAGGCCACGCCCCGGGGACCGAGGCCAGCTCAGACACCCGCACAGCACGCGCTGAGCTGCCTGCCGGGCTCGTCAAACCTCAGCCTCAAAGTGGACAAAGATGCAGACGGGGTGCCAGCTGCTGGCACGGGTCCGACGTCGGCGTCAGTCTCACAGATCTCGCCCTGCAACCCGAAAGAGCCGGGAGGCTAGCAGCAAGGAGGACGTCGACACGCACTGACGCGTGATCGTCCACCCAGCGCCCCTCGGATCCTTCCAACGGTTCCTAACGAAAGATGGCGCTCTTCCCCGCCAGCCCCTGAAATGCAGCCCATTTCACAGGTGGGGCTGTCAAGGCACAGAGGAGGAGGAACGGAACGGTGTCCAGGTTCTCAGGAAGGGAGCCCCGCTGTGCTGCTGCGTCCTGTGCGCCCCAGGAAGAGAACATCCTTGGAGAGACACACACGCCTCGTGCCTCATCGGGAAGCTTATTCCTGGGGGCTGCGAACCGGCGGTGCGGAAACCGTCAATGACAAAGTGCCTCCTGCCACCCTTCCCATTTGTCACTGCCACTGTCCTCGGCCCTCGTGCCCCGCAGCTGCACCAGATGTGGAGAAAACGGCATGCTCCCTGCAACTTAATGACCAAATTTACAGCAATTGCGAGCTAATCGGGGTTCTGTTAAGCTGGTTTTATTAATTTAACAGTTTCAAGACTTCAACAAAAGGAGGCACTTGGCAATCTTTGTTGTGGAAGCTGCTCATTTAGGTGCGGAAGGCATGGTGCCCCCCAAGAAGCCCTGCTGCAAATAACGAAATAACGCTTCTCAAAAATGCACCGTCACTGGTAACACGGTGCGTGGTGGGGCGCCATACCCCCCTCGGAGGCTACTAGGAACAGTGTGTGCCTGGTGCTCACGCAGAGGTGTGTTAATAAGAGGCTTCTCCCCAGAACCAGAGGCTTCCAGAGTGACTTTTAAATCACCTGTCAAGTCTCCATTCACATCTACGGCTCAGAAGAAAGCTATGAGGTGTCCCCCCCCCTCGCCGTTTATTTGAAATAGAAACACAGACCCTCTCATTCCTGAGGAACACTGCTGACATGCCCCTGGCGCCCTTCCCAGGACCAAGGGTCTGATCAACACAACCGTGTTCAAATGGGGACAAATGCAATTTTTTTTTTTTAAAAAAGCCCGAATGATCCTTGAATCTCGCAAACACAGTCTGAAGCATCTCCTTATTTTAAAGGACAAATCAGAAGTTAAAATACATATTTTTTTAAAAAATTTTTCTTTATTGATTTTAGAGAGAGAGGAAGGGAGAGGGAGAGAGAGATAGAAACATCGATGAGAGAGAACATCGACTGGCCGCCTCCTGCATGCCCCCCACTGGGGATCGGGCCCACAACCTGGGCATGAGCCCTGACCGGGAATCGAACCTGCGACCTCTTGGTGCATGGGTCGATGCTCAGCCACTGAGCCACACCAGCCAGACTTGTTGTGCCTAATTTAGACATTAAACTTTATCACAGGTGTGTCTGTACAGGAAAAAGCACAGTATACACAGGGTTTGACATTGTCTGCGGTCCCGGGCCTCCACTGGAGGGCCTGGAACATGTCCCACACAGACAGGAGGGACTACTGCACAGCTTAAAATATAACGGTCTGATACTACTTCACACCCACCAGGTTGGCTATTATTTTAAAAAGCAGGAAAACAGTAAGTGGGGAGACCGGAGCCCTTGAGCCCTGTTGCTGGGGCGGAAAAGGGTGCAGCCGCTGTGGGAAAGTCTGGTGGGTCCTCAAAAAACTTAAATGTAAACTTTCCATGTGACCCAGGAACTGCAGCTCTGGGTACATGTACTCAAAAGGACCGAAAGCAGGACCCCTCACAGAGATTTGCACACCCGTGCTCACAGCGGCATTATTCACAGTCGCCAAAAGGCAGGAACACCAAGGTTCCACAGACGGGTGGACAGATCAACAAAACGCGGTATTTACACAATGGACTACTACTCAGCCCGAGAAAGGAAGGGGTTCTGACACAGCAGGGGAGGTGCAGTCAGTCAGACAAAAGGGAAAAGGCTGGGCAGTGCCCGTTAGTGTTTAACGGGGACCGGGTCATTTGGGGAAGGTAGGAAAGTTCTGGAGATGGATGGTGGTGATGGTTGCACCGCGACGTGAATGTGCTCGTGCCACTGAACCACACACCTGAAAGCCGTTAGAATGGCAAATGTTGCCCTGGCCGGTTTGGCTCTGCGGTTAGAGCGTCGGCCCGCAGACCAATGAGTCTTGGGTTCGATTCTGGTCAAGGGCACGTACCTTGGTTGCAGTTCTGTCCTCATCCCTGGTCAGGGAGGCAACCAGTCGATGTGTCCCTCTCACATCGATGTTTCTCTCTCTCTCTCTCTCTCTCTCTCTCTCTCTCTCTCTCCCACTCTATCTGAAGGTCAATGGAAAAATATCCTCGGGTGAGAACTAAAATTAAAAAAGGCAAATGTTATGTATATATTTTTTTGAATTTAAAAAAAAAAAATTTTTTTCTTTATTGATTTTTTTAGAGAGAGAGGAAAGGAGAAGGAGAGACAGATAGAAACATCAATGAGCAAGAACATCGATTGGCCACCTCCTGCATGTCCCCCACTGGGGATTGGGCCCACAACCTGGGCATGTGCCCTGACTGGGAATTGAACTGGTGACCTCTTGGTGCATGGGTCGATGCTCAACCACTGAGCCACACTGGCTGGGCTGAATTTTTTTTTTATCCTCACCTGAGGACACTTTTGCATTTATCTTCAGATAGAGCAGGAGGGAGAGAGGGAGGAAGAGAGAGAGAGAAACATTGATGTGAGAGAGACACATCAAGTGGTCGCCACCCACACGACCCCAACCGGGGCCAGGGACAAACTGCAATCGAGGTATGTGCCCTTAGTGGGAACCGAACCCAGGACTCTGGTCCACGGGCCAACACTCTAACTGCTGAGCCAAACCGGCCAGGGCCTGAATTTTTTTTTTTTAATCCTCATCCGAGGATATTTTTCCATTTATCTTCAGATAGAGTGGGGAGGGAAGGAGAAAAACATTGACATGAGAGGGACACATCGACTGGCTGCCTCCCGCACGACCCACCCAGGGCCGGGGACAAACTGCAACCGAGGTACGTGCCTTCACCAGAATCGAACCCGCGACTCATTGGTCCACAGGCAGATGCTCTAACCACTGAACCAAACCGGCCAGGGCTATCAACATTTTTTAAAGATGTAATGGTTTGTTTTCGGCCCCGTCCAAGGTCCCTGCGTCAGAACAGGGCCCCGAAGCAGCAGCTCACACAGGACTCAGTGAGGAACTGCATCCCGCGTCACAGGCAGGAACGGGGCCTGTCCTGCCTTCAGGCGAGTGGCACTCACGGGCTGCAGGAGGGCTGGGCAGGTAAAGGAAGCATCGAGGACCATGGAAGCAGCAACGTCTGCTACAAAGGACTGCGGCTTTTCTGAGCCCCAGAGGGCAGGTGAGACGGTGAGGTCCCTATAAGCTCCTGTGTGATAAAACTATTTTATAAGAACAATAATAAACAGGTTTCGTAAACTGGAGTGCCATGAAACTCTATTCAGAAAATCTGGAATGCCCAGGTTCCCAGATGCTTCCGTTTTATGATGCAGTTTTTAAAAATGCAATGGAGAGACAGATATAGGATTGACAACTTTTAATTTTGCTAAGTAAGGACGTTTTAAAAATTGCCATCTGCTTTCAATATTGTCCGCAAATGAAGGGTTTTTTATGTTTCAAAAAATGAGCTTGGACATAACAGACTGTCCTTCCCAAGAAAGAGAAGTTGGCAACCCTTCCTGACATGAGTTTTCAGATACCACGTTGCCCCAAATTCCCACATTTCGCCACCGACCAGCGTAAACTTCTGCAGAGGCCAGACTAATCAGGGTCCCTCCTGGATCTGGGACCCCCACACTCCTCACCTGCACACCCAGAGTCATTTCCAATCTCAGCTCAAATGCCCCAAGCGCTCTTCCTGCCCTGAGCCCCTCCTGCCCTGAGCTCCTCCTGCCCTGAGCCCCTCCTGCCCTGAGCCCCTCCAGCCCTGAGCCCCTCCTGCCCTGAGCCCCTCCTGCCCTGAGCCCCTCCAGCCCTGAGCCCCTCCTGCCCTGAGATCCAGCCATTCTTCCAAACTGTCACAGGAAGAGGTTCACCCCCAGTCCTACATTCCTCTCCAACAGGGGAGCACCTCCACCTCTCCTCCCAGACCTGATAATATTAACTTCCCAGGGAGACTCCTGAGTTACACCCACCAGGGAGACTCCTGAGACACACCCACCAGGGAGACTCATAAGTTACACTCACTGTGGAGACTCCTGAATATACCCACCAGGGAGACTACTAAGTTACACTCACCAGGGAGAGTCCTGAGACACACCCCTCCCAGGGAGTCCTGAATACACCCACCAGGGAGAGTCCTGAGACACCCTCCCAGGGAGTCCTGAATACACCCACCAGGGAGAGTCCTGAGACAGCCCCCCAGGGAGTCCTGAATACACCCCCCCAGGGAGAGTCCTGAGACACCCCCCAGGAAATGGGGACAAGTTGCGTGTCTCGTCACTGCATGGTTTGCACGTTTCTTTCCCTCCAATGGCAGTGTTCGATCCCTCAGGTACTGGCTAAAGCAAGGAATAGTGCCTGCTACCTCATTTCCATAGCGACCTTTGATCACTGGATACATTAAATAATGAATGGCTGAACCTCATTCTAATGTACTTCTATCAGAAAGCTCATCTCCAAAAAATGACGGCTTGATGGGGGACTACCCACCTGCAATCACTCAGTGGGTGGGGATCAGAGCGGAGCCATAAATGAGGCTCCATCCATCACCTCCCAACAAGGAAAGACCTTCAGCAGGCCTCCTCTGGGCAGCATCCCCTGCTGACAGGAAGGGCTCACATTTCCTTGGCCATCTCTCTGTAGGAGACCTAGCACTGAGCACTTACATGCATTATCTCACTTAATCCTCCACACCACTGGGGGGCATGTTACTAACACCTTTTGATAGAAGTTTACTTTGAAACACTTTAAGACCTACTGAATATTTGTAAAAATATTACCTTCTTGTATGTTCTTCACCCAAATTCAACCAATGTTAACATACAACTCATTTGCGCTTTCTCTCTCCCCCCCCCCAACACCCACCCACACCCACACACACACATTGTTTCTGAACTGTGTGAGAGGAAGATAAAGCCTTAATGCCCTCCGCCTCTAAATCCTTTATTTCCTATTTCCCAAAAACCAGATCATTGACACTGGCACAAAACTATTATCTAATCGACAGACCTTGAGATTTCACCAATTGTCCTAAAATGTGCTTTAAAGCAAAAGGAAAGCACAAAACCGTGTCTGGTCCAGGGTCCAACCCAGCATCACTGACATCTCCTTTTTACGTCTCTTTAAACGGGACCAGTTCCTTGGTATTTTTCCTTTCATGACCTTGACATTTCTCTCAGAGTACAAGCCAATTATTTTGTAGAAGTCCCACAATTTGGGTTTGCCTGGTAGTTCCATAGCTCAATCCAGGCTCTGGATTTTGGCAGGAAGACCGCAGAAATGAGGCCGTGTCCCCGGCGCACCACATGGGCGGCTACTGTCCCATTATTAGTGATGCTGACTGGGTCACTTGACGAGGGCAGGGTCTGCCCTATTCCTCCATGGGGAAATGACAATTTCCCTTTGGAAATGAAGAAGAAATTGTGGGGAGATACGTTGGGACTTTATAAATCCCTTCTCCACTGGCCGTCTGCAACAAGGAAACAATTTTCTTTCTTCTCCACTTACTATTTATATTGATTCGATGCTCGGTGATCCCAGATCAGACCCTGGGAGCCTGGCTCTGGGGTCCTTTCAGTCCCCATCATCCTTCGAGTACTGCCTTACCTTCTCCAAACTGTTTCTACTGAACTGTCACTATCTTTGAGGCTCTCTCAGCAAACAGAGCTTCTAGATCTCTGTGTGTGTGTGTGTGTGTGTGTGTGTGTGTGTGTGTTCATACTGATACCCCAAATTCCTATCGAAAACCGCACACTCATTCTGGCCTTCCACCTTCCTACAGGAGGAAGTTCCTCCACTGACTTGGAGGAAACTGGCTCCCAGGACTCACGATGCACTCCCTTATTTCCTCAGTCCTGAACATAAATGAAGGAATTTCAGAACTGCTAAATCCATCACTTCAAGAAACACACCAACCAGCTAGAATAACAACAGATTTACTGAACGGCTATCTTTTGTAATCAGCCTCAGGGTGTGCGGTCACAATACTGAGTCCAAAAGCCACCTGGGGGGTTGTCCTCACCTTCCCTGGGGTTCACTGTCCATCTGAAACACAGCTGACCCACTGCATCTCTGCTTTTAGTCCTCACTGGGTTTCTCTGCTCCCCTTGACACTTTCTTTTTTTTTTTTGAGTTGTAAAATATTGACATGATTATAAATGTCAGGAAGATACAAAAAGGTATCTTAGAGAAATTTCACTTGTCATCACTTCTGTCCCACTGACATCCTTCACCCTTAAACCCTGGTCCCAACCACCCTATAGGTAATCAATCCCATTACATTCTAGTCTACACTTCCTATATTTCTTTTTTGCTAAAATACGCAGATGTGTGTGTATTTTTTAACCTTCTTTATTATACAATAGTAGCATACTAAATATTTCTCTTAACAGCTTTGTTTAGGTATATTTTTATATCATAAAATTCATAAAAATGCCATCTGATGAATTTTAATAAAAGTACCTGTCACATCATGAGATTTTAAAGCACTACTAGTACCTCCAAAAGCACTCTCACATTCACCTGCACTCAGTCCCTGCTCCCCCGTTCTGGACTCTGCTTTGTCACGCCCCAGCATATCCCAGAGGTCACACATGTCTGTTCCTAGCCCCTTCCTCTGTCTTTTTTACGGCTGCATAGTACTCCCTCGTGGGGATGTACCGCGGATATTCCACTACTCCCCTATGTTTGGACATCAGGTTGCTTTCAATATTTCGCAATTACAAATAATTCTGGAAGGAGTAATCTTGTGCATGAGTATTTTCAAACATTTTAAGTATGCTTCAGGGTTAACTGTTAGAAGTGGACTTTTGGGTCAAAATGTAAATGCACAGGTCGTTGTGACAAATATCACCCAGTTTCCCTTCACAAGGGGTGTCCCTACTTGTGCTGGCCGACAGGCTTGTCGTCGATCTTTTAAATTTCTGCCAATCTGACGGGTGAAAACGGTATCCTGGGGTCATCTCAATTTGCATTTCTCTAATCATGAGTGAAGCTGAACATATTTTCATATGTTGAAAAGTCATTTGTATCTTCTATGCAAATTATCTTTTCATGTCTTCTGCCTGTTTTTCTATTGGGTTCCCCTCTCCCCCAATTTTAACAGTTCTTTATATATTAAGGATATTAACCCTTTACATCTGATGTGTGTTGCAAATGCTTTCTCTCACTTGGTCATCTGGGTGCTTATGCTGGGGTACGGGGGGGTGTTTGCGTGTTTGTGTTGCCATGGCAACAGTGTTCCGTTTCATGAACTCAAATTTGTCAATCTTTTACTACATCGGGATTTTGAATCATAGTTAGAAAACATTTCCCTATACCCATGTCATAGGAAAATTCACTCAGGTCTTCCTGTAGTAATGTAATAATTTCATGATTTTATATTCAGGTCTGAGATCCATTTGGAGTTTATTCTTGCACACAGTGTAGGATATACACCTGACTTTGTCTTCTCCAGAGGGCCACCCGTTGTCCCAGCACAAGGTATTGGAAAATTCATCTCTGCTGCTGTGATCTGAGACGCCACCTTCATCACATTCTGAATGTCCATGTGTAATTAGGACTTTGTATTCGGTTCCACTGCTTCTCCTACTCCTGCACCAGAGCCACACTTCTTTAATTATGGAGGCTTTACAGTTCATTTTACTGTCTGGGAGAGCTAGTCCCTCTAGTAGCTTTTATTTTTCAGGATTTTCATGGTTATTACATGTTTGCTTTTTCATATGAGCTGAAGTATCAATTGTCTAGCTCCATAGAAAAGCTTATGGGCACTTCCACTGGGACTGCGTTAAAGCCATTAATTAAATGGGAGGAGAAAAAAAAAAAAACTGGCTTTTTTGTGATGTGAAGCCATCCCACCCAAGACCAAGGGATGCCCTTCTGTTTGTTCGAGACTACTTTCACGTCTTCAGAGGTGATTCAGAGTTTTCCTCATTTAGGCTCGCCTGCTCCTTGCTATGTTTATTCCTGAGTATTTTACCTTCTTCGTTGCTACTGTGTCCTCTCACTGCTTATTCACATACGAGAAAGCTATTGATTCTCCATGTTAATTTTTTTTGTCCTACTACCTTAATGATTTCTTCTTTTTTATTTTTTTCTTTATTTATTTTAAGAGAGGGAGAGAGAGATAGAGACATCGATGAGAGAGAACATCGATTGGCCGCCTCCTGCATGCCCCCCACTGGGGGTTTGGCCCACAACCTGGACATGTGCCCTGACCGGGAATCGAACCAGTGACCTCTTGGTGCATGGGTCGATGCTCAACCACTAAGCCACACGGGCCAGGCATGCTTTCTTTTATTGTTTGCTTTACTTTTAACCCCGAATCTCTAAGGTTTTCCTTGTCCATTATCATATCATCTACAAATGGAGACAGTTTTGAGTCTTCTTTTCTAGTACTCATGCCTCTAGTTGATTTCTGTTATCTAATTGCTAGTACTTCCAGTACAATTATGGGATCATAGCGGACACAATGAGCACCTTTGCCTGGGTCCTGATCTTTGTGAAGGTGACCAGTTTTTCCCCATCAAATGGGATGCTGACCTTAGGACTAAGGCATATAAAATATCTTATCATGTTATTTTATCATGTCCCATCCTTCCCTATTTTCTTAACTGATACATCAGGCATGGGTGTCAAAATCTATAAAAGGCTTTTCAGCGTCTATGGAGACAATTATGTGACTTTTTTTTTTTTAAATATACTACAATATCAACAGATTGCCTCATGTTGAACCAACCTTGCATTCTGGGAGAGGGGGGATATCATTTGGTCACAGTGCATTGATCTCTTAACATTGTGTTGAATTTGGTTTACAAATAACGTGTTTAGTATTTTTGCTGCAATATTTGTAAGTGATATTGTCCTGTAATTTGATTTTCTACTTGCTTTTTCAGATTTAGGTATCAATGTTATACCTGCTTTCAAAATAAAAATTTGAATGTATTTCTTTCTTTGCAATACTCTGAAGCAGCTCACGAAGAATGGAGGCTATCTGTTCGAAAGCTTGGTAGAACTGCCCTGTGAAACCACCTAGCCCGGGGCTCTTTCGTGGCTTAGTTCACTGATGACTGTCTCTGGGTCTTTTGTGGAAATTGGTTTCTTTAAGCTTCCTGTGCCCAATGGAGCCAATTTTGGTACTGTGTTTTCTCTTGGTTTTTGTATTTATTTGTATAGAGGTCTGCAAAATAGTCTCATGATATATTCTAACTCTTCTATTTCAACGGTTATGTCCCCCTTGTCATTTCTCATTTTATATATTTGTGACTTCTCTGCATTTTTATTGTTATCAAGTGTTTTGTCCATTTCGTTAATGTTTTTAAAAATTAAAAATTTGAGTTATTAATTAGATCAGTTATTCCTCTGTTCGCTATTATTTTCGGCTTTATCCTATTTTTTTTTTCCTATGCTTTCTTTCAGTTTGCTTTGTGGTTCTTTTCCCAAGCTTCTTGACCTAAAAATTTAGTTCATTTACTTTCATTTTTTTTGGTTTTTACTGATAAAAGTGTTTAGGGATATGAATTTTCCTCTGATCACTGTTTTAAGGGTGTTCCATAAATTCTGATAGGTAGTGTTTTAATTATCATTATTTCTTTTCTCATTTTTCATTTGTTCATTTCTCCCTTTTCATCCCAGTATTGATTATAAGAGTTTTCAAATTTCCAGATTAAATTTCCTTTTTGTTTTTGTTAACAAATGTTCAGTTTAGTGCATTGTGATCAGAGTATTGTTTGTAATATTTCTACTTTATAGAACTTACTAAACTTTTTTGTGACCTAATATACGACAAAGTTTTGTAAATGTTCCAGGTGTACTTGAGAAGAAGGTATATTCTATATTTTTGTGGCATAAATTTATACATACACATACACACAAATATAAATATAAACATAAACATAAATCTAAATCTTCATGACCTCTATCTCGTCTGGTTATGTTGTTACGTTTTTGCCACTGACCTGTCTTGTGCTGTGTGTGGTACGTTAACATCTCCCATTGTCAGTGTGTTTCTAGCTAAGTCTCCTTGTTTCTATGTAGTATCTGCTTTATAAAGGTGGTCCCTGCGTTATTTAATGCAAAGCTAAAGGAAACTGTTATGTAATTATTTTGAATTGCTATTAGCCCGCTTTTCCGAATGCATTATTGGGCAGCTGCTCTGGGGAAGGTAGAGTCCACACTGTTACTTACCGTCCATGTATCGGAGAGCAGTGGCCACAGAAGGATACAGATGCCTTGTCCTGGTCATGAAGACACCCCAAAGCCCCAGGACAGATATTCCTGGGCACCAATTATTCTAGAAAGAACTGACTCCTGGCGATTCCCACCTGCCCACTCAGCCAGCACCCAGGAGAGCACTGCCAAAGCCAAAGCCAAGCAACCTACTGTGGCTAAGAACGGATGCCTCCAGTCTGATCGCATTTTTAAAAGATCATCACTATACAACCCAAGGAGAAGCTGAAGCTGTGAATACTTAACATGACACCCTGTTTTGCTTCGCTGAATCATGGCAAACGTCCTATGGGGAGACAGAGGAGGGCTTCACCCCATTGTTTCAGAAGAGCTGCAGGGAGCTCGGTGCACCTGGCTTTGGCTCAGTTCCTACCCTCTGCCGGCCCCCCTCCCTGCCCAATGGGGCAGCCAGCTCCCTCCGGAGAAATGGCAAGTAGAGAGGCACCCTTTTTGAGCACAGAGAGAACTTTGGAACCAAAGCCAGCAGCCTTTGGCTAAGAGTCAAGTCAGGATGTAAATGCAGAAAGCCAGCTAGATTTCACTGATTAGCAGGGTACCAGACGGCCTCAAGTGAACCTGGGATTAATCAGCAGGCTGGGGAGGGGTGCGGCTTCGTCTTTGCCCCAACACACAGTCAAAAATGCTATGCGGAATTTGCCAACCTAATTGCAAATGCTGAGCTTTCATTGGTAGGCAATTAATAGTCACTAAAACTATAAATCAGGCAGAGACACAAACGGGATAAATGTTCACAAGCCTTTTAAAAGTGCCTTTTCAATGCATCAGCAGAGATACGGGCTGGCCTGAAGCAAGGGTGGAGAGGGGGACCGCTCCTACCAATTCACGCTCTGCACCAGCTCTGCGGCCCTGAGCACGCAGAGAGAGAAGAAACGGGGACCAGAAGGAGAATCCTCTTGTTCTTCTGAAGTGCTCAAGCCTTTTTCTCACACAGGACTTTGCAGGAAGAGAGGCCTGTGGGTGTGTGGGAGGAGCCTCTGGGTGTGGGAGGAGCCTCTGGGTGTGGGAGGAGCCTCCCTGTGTGGGAGGAGCTTCATTGTATATATAGGAGGAGCTTCAGTGTGTGGGAGGAGCCTCAGTATATGTATAGGAGTAACCTCAGTGTGCGGGAGGGACCTTGGTGTGTGGGAGGGGCATCAGCGTGTGGGTGGAGCCTAGCCTTTTGACTGGTCTGTCCCAGGTACTCCACTGTCCTCAGCGATGTGTTTTTCTCCTTTTCTTTCTGGGCACGCTACAAACTGTACCTCCCAGCCTTTTGTCCTCTGGGGCCACGTGACTGACTTCTGGCCAACGGAATGTGGCACAAATGATGCATGCCACTTCCAGGCCCGGTCCATAACAATTTCTCCCATGCAATGGTCGGCCTCCATCTGCCCTTCTGCAGTGAGGTCGAGTCCAGCCGTGAACATAATGGCACCATAAGGAAGAAGGTGCTTAGGCCCCTGAATGACTGTGTGGAGGAACCCCGCCCCCAACAACTGCTCTGGACCAGGACAGAGGTCAGGACACCATGGCCCAGGGGCCAAACGGGGCGTACCACAGGTTTTTGTAAATAACATTTTACTGGAACACAGCCACACCCATTCACTGACTACTGTCCCTGCTGCTTTCACACTCCGAGGGCAGAGGCCTTACGGCCCACAGAGCCCAAACATTTCCTCTCTGGCCCTTTACAGAGACATTGTGAACCGCCGGACTAAAGAGGAAACGACACATTTTTATGTGAAGCCTCTGAGATCTGGGGTGGCGACCACCCGTTAAAATAAGTGTCTTTCCCCAGAATCGGTTACCATGCGACAGCGCACCCCAGAGGGGCCGAGGGGACGGTGTAGGCTGGCTCAGTGCGCCGGGTCGGGATTTCTAAGGCCTCCTAAAAGGAACCAGGGCTCCGTGGAGAAGTGACCGATTCCAGGGCTGGAAGCTGCTAGAAAATGAGGAGGTACTAGAAAAAGTCCACAATGATAGATACGTCACCGTGGAGACAGGAGACGATGAAAGACGGCCCACCGACGGGGCAAGTCGAGCAACAAAGTAAGTAACATCGCATACCAAATGTCCAAAGCATAAGACCACATCGATCCAGATAAATGATTACACAAACAAGTCGGGGACAGGAGACAAACCTCCCAGCCAAAGAATCCCAAATAACCTACGTAGGTGCTCCGCCCTGAAGGGGGTGGGCCACCGTCCTCCAGAAATAGGAGTCAGGACCTGAGTGGCGGCTGCACAGTGACCTCATTCCAAGAGGACAGTGTGGAAGGGGGAGGGTGGTGAAGAGGAACCTGACACCGGGGACGCGTGGCAAACACCACCTGAGCCAGGTGACCAAGGTCAACAGCAACTGTGATAAGTCATGTTGACATGAGGGGATGAAAAGGGCACCTCGTGTCTGGGGTCTTCCTCCCCCAAACCCATAAGCCCGGTCTAATCATGAGAAAAAACATCAGTTGAGGGACAGTCAGCAAACTACGTGACCAGGACTCCTCAAAACGGGCAAGGTCATCGGAAACAAGGGAAACCTGAGACCCTGTCGCGGGTGAGAAGGGCCTGGGGAGATGTGACCACTACAGGTTATGTGATGTCCTGGGCGGGACCTTCGAACAGGAAAAGACATTTTTCTAGTTTTGACTAAGAAAACCTGAATAAAGTAGGGACTTTAGTTGGTGATCATTCATCGCTATGGGGATATATGTGTGAACCTTACAACTTCCCTGTAAATTTAAAACTGGTCTAAAAAATAAAGTTTATTTAATTTTTTTTTTTTTTTTACTAAATGTTCCATAGCCATCAGGCTCATGACAAATACGGAGCCCACGTGTCAATCCCTCAGGAACCCTAAGGGGTGAGGGAGGAAGTACTCCCTCTGTTTCTATCTGGTCATAGAGACCGGAGGGAATTGGTGTAATTTCTTCTGTAAATGTTTGGTAGAATTCACCAGTGAACCCATCCACTTCTGTTTTGGAAGGTTATTAATTTTTTATTCAATTCCTTCAGTATCTATAGGTCTACTCATCACACCTGTTTCTTCCTGTGAGTTTCGGCAGCTTGTGTGTCTCAAGGAACGGGTCCCTTTCATCCAGGTTATCACATTTCCGGTCGTAGACTTGCTCGCCACGCTCCACAGTCATGCTCTGACTGTCCACGGAATCACCGTGGGGCCCCTCTTTCTTTTCTGGTGTTAGTGATGTGTGTCTCCCTCCTTTCTCTCTCAGCCTGGCTAGAGGAACCTCCACCTTATTGATCTTCCCCCAAAAAAAGTTTTGATTTCTTTCATTGTGTCCACTGACTTCCTGTTGTTCATTTCAGATGGGTATTTTTATTATCTTCACCAGAAAGGAGAGGGAACCGAGTCTGGAGACCCAGGGTGGCCAGACCACGGCTACAGCTCACACAGCATCGCTGTGCTGCCTCCCCGTCCCTCGGTTCTTCCAAAAGCTTCTCGACTGAACAGGACACGCCAGGATCTGGTCTAGAAATCACAACTACTCCCGATGCCCCAGAGCAGACCCCCGGACTGGGGTCCTGGACAGTCGGCCTGGGGATCTGTTTGTCCCCACCCTGACCCGGGCCAGTGAGGAAAAGTGGGAGCGAGCAGGTCAGAGCAGCCGGAGCTGGTGCCCGGAGGGCTGCACGCAGAGGGCACCTGGGCTCCAGCGTGTGTGTGCCCTGGCCCCGAGGCCGAGGACACCCCTGCGTGACCATGAAGGACTCTGGAATGACACTTCACCTCCTGAAGCCACCTCGGTGCTCCGGAACACAAGGGCACCGCTGCCTCAGACGAGGTCCCTCTCACAGACTCCAAGCCGGTGGCAGCAGTTAGCAGGCACACTCTAGGTCCCCAAGATCCCCTGGGGACCCCAGGAGCATGCGTTCCAGACAACCTGCGTTTGGGATCTCCTTCCCTTCAACTGTGCCTCCACACCTGGTCCCCGGCCGGGCACATGCTCAGCCGCAGAGCCAAGGGCTCTTGCTTTAAGAGAATCCTTGCTGCAAGGCCTCAGCTTACAAAAGGCAGGGGCGGTGGCTAGCCACACTGCACAAGGGTGCCACACGTCTCACCAGAGTCGAGCTGTCCCCACCCCACCCCGTGTCCAGACAGGGGCATCTGGGTCAGAACAGACAAAGGAGAGTGTGTGCCCAAGGCAGCTGGCAGGAGCCGTGGGCCAGGAGGGAGTGCTGAGGTCCCCTGAGGCCAAGCACACGCCCACGGGCCGCTCTCCCTGATCCAGCTCAGTGTCTGCCCATCGACCATTCCTTCTGTGAGGGTGAGAGCAGAGAAATCCTACAAGACCAACAACAGCACAGTAACATTTCTGAGATCAGTTTGCCGGTCGAGAGAGCTTTCCCTAACACCCCAATTTCCGAAACCATGTGGCGTTTAAAGAGAGTCTATCAGTCCAGGCCAGAGAACTCGGGGGACCCTGTCCCCCCTCAGCTGGTACTGCCCAGGAGACTGGGGTGACAGACCCCAGCGGGGACAGGGCTGCGCATAGGGGTGGCACTCCACCGGCTCCAGGACACATGCCCACTCTCGGTGCCGCGAGGTGGCTGCAGGACACAGCACAGAGGCTTTCAGACTCGTCTAACTGTGCAGTTGCTTTGGCAAATGCAATCTCGCCCACGCAGACAGGAGCTCTCCAGGTGACACAGGGGTGGGCCCAGGGCACCCCAACCTCTCCCTTGCTTGGTGCCACACCAGTAGCACTTAGGTGTTGCCACGGAGCCCCAGGGCCCCTCAGACCCTGCCTAAAGCCACTGATCTCGTGTCCAGGGCACCCCTGATCAGGGAGTGAGGTCTAGGCCCAGCTTTTCCACACAGCAGTGTGAGCCTGAGAAGCTGACTTCACCTTGGGAGGCTTCCATTTTGACTTATAATACGGTGCCTCATACGTACATATCCATCAACAAGCATTCATTAAGCACCTACTATGTGATGCGTCCCAAACACCAAGATGAGTACAACTCAGGGAGGGAAATGTCACTACATGCAGGAGAAGGAGAGGCCAGTAGGCAAAGGCCACTTGAAACCCAGAAAGGCAGGGACACCAAGGACCAAGGAGCAGCAGGGCCATGAGGGAAGATGTAGGCAGAGGAACAGGTTTCTGAGGCAACGTGTACCCATGCATGTACAACCACACACACAGAGATGCACACACAGATACACAAAGGTGTACACACAGATACACAGACACGTATGAGCACACACACAGAGATGTACACACAGACACGCATGCACACACAGATACACAGGCATGCATGCATACACACAGACATGCACACACACAGAAACAGATACAGACACACACACACACATACAGAGACATGCACACACAGACACGCATGCACACACAGACACGCATGCACACACAGATACACAGGCATGCATGCATACACACAGACATGCACACACAGACACAGACACGCACACACAGACACAGACATGCACACGCACACACACACACACAGGCACACTCAGCCCAGAGCTGGATCCCAGCAGTGGGACTTCAGGCCCGATCTAGAACGGACAGGGGTGCCTCCCCATAGGTCTGTGCTGGGGATAAGGAGAAACTAGCTGGGAAGGGGTGCCCTCCAGGTGGAGGCCCCAGGCGGGCAGCAGGGCTCCACCACAGCATCATGAGCCCTGAGAGAAGAGCGGGACAGACTCCAGGGCACCCCCTCACACCCAGACCAAAGCGGGCCCCCACGCAGGCAGGTCCCGTCAGCCCCGCGACCCTTCGGGCCTGCGCACAGCCCCGCCCCTGGCCGCTGCCTCCGTGCCCCCCACCCACTCAGCCTGGTGGAGAAGGCACGTTTTGGAAAGGTGGGGATGCCGCATTTTAATTCTGATGACGGCTCAGCACCACACACAGACCACGTGGCGCGGTGCCTTTGTGCCGAGTGCGCGAACGCGCTATGGCATCGGGTGAGCGTGCACGGGTGGCCAACTGCTCCGACGAGACGCTCCAGCCGCTCGCGTGAAGAGCTGAGCAGGTGCAGCACAGAGGACCGAGGGGCAGCGGTGCCGGTGCGGGGCGTTCACCCGCCGAAACGTCCCTTTATTTCACTGGCAAGCCTCTGGCGACCCCGCCACACGTTCCAGGGCTCAACACGGCCGCTGGCACCACAGCCAGGCGTCAGTGACCTGCCCAGTGTCCTTCCCAGTGTCCCCGGGGACAAAGGCACACCTGCACACCCGACAGGTGCCAACAACCAGGCCTGTGCTTTGTCACCAGGCCAGTGTCTGTCTCTCCTGCCTCTCTCTCTCTCACACACATAGCAATTTTTCTGAATTCCTAATTTTCTACATTATTTCTAAAAAAGAACCACACACTAATGCTGGGAAAGGCACACTGGACGCCCGAAGCCCGACGGCAGGAGACCCGCAGGCCGACGCGGCCTGAGCACCCGCGGGAGCCTGTCCTCGTTCTGCCCGCCGGTTCCCGAGGACCGCTCCCCCGAGCCAGGAGAAGCCGGCACCGAGACCACAGCCTCCGCTTGGACAGCGCCAACGGGGCACACCTCTCCTCCTGGGCTGCACGCTGGTGGTCCCAACTCCGGCCCCACCAGGTGCCCCGTGCCGGGAACCAGCTACCTCCTGCTCGGCCCTGGCCGCTGCGGTCAGCGCAGCTGGGGCCCAGCGTGTGGTCCCCATCAGTGTCCCCGCACAGGGGTCACCCGAGCCCCTGGCCCGGAGCAGTCAGCAGACCTTTGGGTGGGCAGTCCCTCCTGGGTGCCCCTCCAGCTCCGGGTCTGGGCTCACAGCCCCAGCTCTCGGTTCCTCCCCTTCTGGAACCTTCCAGCCAGACAAGGGCTGTTCGGGTTACCTCTTCCCTCCTCCCGGGCCCTTGTAAAAACTGACTTTTTGAAAAAGGGCCTGTGTGTTTTTATGCACCCAAGATTTATGAAAATAATTAAGAAACTTGATTACAATTCCATTGAGGCTGTTTACTTGGAGAACAAACCTTTCTCGCGAACACTTCCTCACACTGACTGATGCACTCGAGTTTCTTTTTATTTTTACGGCATAAATTTTCCCTGTTGATATTGACTTCGTATAGTGGCTGCAGCTGGGGCTGTTTTTACTAAGTTTCTAATCTAATAAGTTCTGCAGAAGAAGAATACCGCCGCTCTCACGCGCTGACAGCCGTCCTTCGGGGAAGGGGCCTGGGGAGCCGTCTCCCCGCTCCATGACGGGCCTCGGGGACCAGGCGGGAAGTGAGGAGAGGCGTGGAGTGGCTCCCCTGTCAACTGACCAGAGGTTTGAACAATCATAACAAGGAAAGCAACCAAGGGACCAGGCAGAGTTCCCAAAGACACCTGAGAGGGTGGGGGTGGGGAACCTCAGTGACCAAGGTGACCCCAGTGACGGCTGGGTGCCAACGGGCTCCACTGGGTCTTGCAGGTGTCCCCTGGGCCCGACTGGGCTCCGCTAAGTTCCACTGGATCTGTGGGGTTTTGTGGGAAGGAAAGCCTCCTGTCATCTTCCTCCCTACACCCTCCCCCAAAGGGTCACATAAAGTCTGGAGACACACATTTTTTATTTTAATCCTCACCTGAGGATATTTTTCCATTTATCTTCAGACAGAGTGGGAGGGAGGGAGGGAGGGTGAGAGAGAGAGAATCGACGTGAGAGGGACACACCGACTGGTTGCCTCCCACACGACCCGAGCAGGGCCAGGGACCGAACTGCAACCGAGGCACGTGCCCTTGACCGGAATCGAACCCGAGACTCTGTGGTCCGCGGGCCAACGCTCTAATGGCTGAGCCAAACCGGCCAGGGCTGGAGACGGACATTTTTAAGAAATCACTGTTGCCAGGCAGCGGCAGGGAGATGCAGGAGGCCGACGCTCACGGAGCACCTGCCGGCAGCGCCCTGCCCGGCCAGGAGGTGCTGCCCCGCCTCCCTGTCTCCACAACCCCGCGGGTGGGGCTGCCCCCCGCGTGGGCCCTGTGCCCAGGGTCTCAGGGCTGGGAGGTGGTGAAACTGAGGTTCAGACGCAGACACGTCGACCCTCAAGGGGACAGCGAGCGGGAAGAGGCATTTCTGAGGCCTCTGAGGACAGCAGCAGCCGAGCGGCCGCAGGGAGCCATGTCCAGCAACTGGTGATCCGGAGGCTGGGCCCTGAGCCTCCCCCACGCAGGCTGTCACCAGCCACACTCGGCGCAGGATGGATGGCAGAGCGGCCCGTCCTCCCCGGGCGCCGGGGAAGGATCTAATTTTAGCTGCAGAGCCTGAACTCACTGGCGCGGAAGAAGGTCATTAAACAAGTGGCTGTTCCCAACCTTAGGGGATCGGGACAGGGAGTCTGCGGAGACCGCCCTGTGAGGACCGGGTGTTAGCGTTACCGCCCCTCACGCCCCACTGCCCGGGCCCCTGGGAGGCCAGCCGCGCAGGGATGCTGTCCTTCCCAACCAGTGTCCTCCCACCTCCTCGGGGAGGCCCGGTGAGGATGCAGCAGGCTGGTGAGACGGCTGTGTGAAGGTCAGGGAGGGGTCCCCAGGCTGAGGCTCCTCACCAGGGGTCCCCCGACTGGGCCGTCTCACTAGGGATCCCCAGGCTGGGCCTCTCACCAGGGGTCCCCAGACTGGGCCATCTCACCAGGGGTCCCGAGGCTGGGCCCTCTCACCAGGGGTCCTGAGGCTGGGCCTCTCACCAGGGGTCCCGAGGCTGAGGCTCCTCACCAGGGGTCCCGAGGCTGGGCCCTCTCACCAGGGGTCCCGAGGCTGGGCCCTCTTACCAGGGGTCCCGAGGCTGGGCCTCTCACCAGGGGTCCCGAGGCTGGGCCCTCTTACCAGGGGTCCCGAAGCTGGGCCCTCTCACCAGGGGTCCCGAAGCTGGGCCCTCTCACCAGGGGTCCCCTGACTGGGCCCTCTCACCAGGGGTCCTGAGGCTGAGGCCCCTCACCAGGGGTCCCGAGGCTGGGCCCTCTCACCAGGGGTCCCCTGACTGGGCCGTCTCACCAGGGGTCCCGAGGCTGAGGCTCCTCACCAGGGGTCCCCTGACTGGGCCCTCTCACCAGGGGTCCCGAGGCTGGGCCCTCTCACCAGGGGTCCCGAGGCTGAGGCTCCTCACCAGGGGTCCCCTGACTGGGCCCTCTCACCAGGGGTCCCGAGGCTGGGCCCTCTCACCAGGGGTCCCGAGGCTGGGACCCCTCACCAGACATTCAGGTTCTCGTGTGCTTCCCAACTCCCTCAGTGCCCTCACCTCCTTTGCTGAGCACCCTGATAACTCAGCCAGGTGGCCTCCCCCTTCCACAGGCCCCTCATGCTGCTGGCGGACGCTCCCACACCTCCCCCTCCCCAGAAGTGCTTCTGGGCTTTGAGGCAGTGGGAGGACCCCCATCTCCATCAGCTTCTACCTGACCCTCTCCCGTGACCACAGAAAACAAGGGTTGCGTGAGGGGGCAGAGTGACAGGAAAGGAAAAACAGGATGGGAAACAACCCACATGTCCATCAGCAGATGACGGGTGGACAAAGGTGGACTGCCACACCGTGGAATATTATTCAGCCATGAAAAGTGATGAAGCGCTGACTCATGCTACCACACGAAGACTTGAAAACATCCTGCCCAGGGAGAGGCGCAGACCCGGAGGTCACACGCTGTGTGGCCCCACCTGCAAGCAGGGTCCAGCGCCGGCCAGTCCACGCAGAGCAGACAGGGAGCGGAGGCGTGTCTCCCGGGTGTGTGGAAGGCAGACGGGGGATGACTGCCTCCCAGGGTGGGTGCTCTACTCTGGGTGACGGGAATGATTTGGAACTAGACAGAGGCGGTTGCACGAGACTGTGATTGCCCTCAATGACGCTTGATTATATATTTTAAAACGGTTTGTTTTATGTCTTGTGAATTCCACCTTAATAAACAAAAATCTTGAAGGGATGGGTTTGCTTTGGGGGGAAATAACCCCCAGGAAGGAGTTCCCTGAGGGCAGACACTCTTTCAGGCCAGTCAATACGTGTTGACCGCTGATTCCACGCTCACCCCGTGCTCAGAGGTGACAGCGGAGGACACGGAGGGGAGACGAATGACCGTGGTCAGAGGCAGGCACCGAGCAGGGCTGGGAGGTAAGCGCTCCCGGGTGCAAGGGGTGGAGAAAGGGGGTGCCGAGGCCTCGGGGCAGAGGGAGCAGCAGGCGCAAAGGCAGAGCCGTGACTGCGGCCACGCTTCTCAATTAACACCACGGACATGTTCCTACCGGCTCACGGCTGCCGGGGTGACGGACGCGATGCCAGCTCCCGAGAACTGGCCGCTGGACAAATGAACAAGGAATGAGTTGTATTTCCCCCCAGTTCCAGCAGAATGGGCTGCAAACAAATTTATCAAGAAGTAAAGTGGTCGATAAAGGAAAGCTTTCACAAAAAGACAAGGAGACCCTGACAAACCACCCCTGCAAAGGGGAGGTTTCCTAGCACAACTCTCTCAGTAATCCGCAGCTTGAATAAGCATGCACGGCAGTTAGGATAAATAAAATCTGAATGACACAGTTAACACGCGGGACCCAGGGGACACAGTTCGAACGTGGCACCCACCAAAGGGAGAAGGCGTATTCCACGTTCCGTGTCTGTGGGAGCCAATACTGGGTCTCAAACAATCCGAAAGGACTAGCATCGTATAGTTCCTGTTCTTCAAAGGACTGTTCATTAAACCAGAAATCAAAAATTAAATTAAAAATCAGCAGCAAGAAGGTTCTAGAAAAATCCCTTCCTGTTTGGAAATTAACATACTAGTGTTAAATAAGAAAAATCAACTATACTGGAAGTTATCAAATTTTAGAACTGAATGATAAACAAGATACTATACATTAAGATGTGTGGGGTATAGTTAAAACACATACAGAAAGGAATTTATAAATTAATAAATACTCATATAGCCCTAGTCAGTTTGGCTCAGCAGTTAGAGCGTTGGCCCGAGGACCAAAGGGTCTCAGGATTGATTCCCGGTCAAGGGCACGTATCTGGGTTGCAGGTTTGATCCCTGGCCCAGGTCAGGGTCATGTGGGAGGCAACCAATCGATGTGTCTCTCTCACATCGATGTTTCTCTCTCTTTCTCTCTTCCTCCCTCCCTTCTGCTCTATCTAAAAAAAAAATCAGTGGAAAAATATCCTTGGGTGCAGATTAAAAGTAATTAATTAATAAATAAGTACTCATATATAAAAGTGAGATGTTTAAAATCCATGAGCTAAGCTTCCAATTTAATACATTAGAAAAGAGAAAGTAGAATAAACTCAAAGAGTGAAGAAAGTAGGAAATAAATAGAAAAGAAATTAATGAAATAGAAAACAGATGTGAAATGGATAACGCACAACAAAGCCAAAAGTCGGTTCTTCGCAAAGAACCACACAGCTCACAGAAGTCTGATGCTGAAAGGCACTGGCATCAGGCGTGAAAAGGGCATCACCCAGAAGCTTCCAAGATTGAAAAGTGATTGAGAGGCTTTATGACGATCGCAGGACAATCAACTGGAAACACATGAAGTGGACAAATTCCAAAAAAAAATTATTAAAACTGTCTCAAGAAGATATAGACCACTGAATAGTCTTGTAAACACGCGCGCGCGCACAAGCACACACACACACACACACACACACACACACACACACACACACATATAACTAAAGCAGTAGATAAAAATACCAGGCCCAGATGGTGGTACCATTTAAATAGTTCTGTTAAATATCCAGGTAACAAATAATTCCAATCTCACACAAATTAATCCACAGCCTCAAACTAACACGGTCTTGACACCAGGCCTGACGGGAACATCAGAAGAATAAAGGATGCAGGGTCAATATTGCTCGTGAACACAGGTGAGAAACCCCTAAGCAAAGCCGCAGGAAACCCAATCCGGCAATGTGTAAGAAATGATAACACATCATGAACCAGCTGCATTTATTCTAGGACGACAGGGTCAGCTTAACATTATAAAACAAATAAACACAATTCCCCATGTTGACAGATTATAGGAGAAAATTTATGCGTTCATTCTTAACAGCTGCATTAAAGGCATTCAATAATATTCAAGATCCATTTGGGATCAAAACTCATAGAAAACTGGGAATAGAAGAAAACTTTCTTGACTGTTTTTGAAAAGAGTTGGCACCATACCAACAACAAAACCTCCAGCAAGCATCACTGTTAACCATGAAACAGAAGAAGAATGTGCTTTGACATCAGACATGAAATGGGAGTACCTACTACTCTCACATCTACCCAACATGGTTCCAGAAGCTCTCCTCAGTCAGGCAAGAACAAGAAATAAAAGGTATACGTTTTGGCCCTGGCCAATCTGGCTCAGTGGTTAGAGCGTCGACCGCGGACCAAAGGGTTGTGGGTTTGATTCTGATCGAGGGCATGTACCTCAGCTGCGGTTCACCCCCGGCCCTGGTCAGGGTGGTGTGGGAGGCAGCCAATCGACGTGTCTCTCCCACATCGATATTTCTCTCTCTCTCCCTACCTCCAACTTTAGCTGAAGATAAATGGATAAATACTCTGAGGTGAGCATTTAAAATAAATAAATAAATAAATAAATAAATAAATAAATGGGTATACGTTTTGGAAAGTAAGACATAACACTCCCAATATTCACAGATGGCGTGATTATCTACACTGAATCCAAAAGAATCTACGAACAAGTATTCATTTAATAAGAGAGTTTACCAAAGTGGCTGGATATAAGATCAACATACAAAAATAAATTACATTCCTATACAACGGCAACAGAAAGAAAATATAAGTAAGACACCATTGCACGTAAACAGATGAAGTTCCTAAGAGCAAGTTTACTCCTAGAGTATGAAACTCTATGGAGCTATATTGAGGAAGGCCAAGATACGTGGAGAGGCAGACTGTGTCCAAAGGTAGAAGCCTAGGAGCACGCAAAAGTCAATTCTCACCAAACTGATAAACAGAGCCAATGCAGATCCAATCGAAACATCCACAGAAATGGGACCATCTGAGCGAGAGTCTCTCCCAGAATGTTTATAAAACGGCAAAGGCCGAGGAAAGTCAAGACCTCTCCGGGGAACACAAACAACATGAGAGGTGGGGGCAACTTGAACTGGCACTTACCAAGACAGGTCAAAGCTGTAGCAAACGTCAGCAGTTAAGACACTGAGGACGGGGCAGGAGCAGACAGTCTGGCACAGGAATGGAACAGAAGTCTTGACACAGACCTACCCACACGTGACTACTTCAGATAACACAGAAGTCACACGTGGAAACTTAGTATATGTAATCACTGGAGAAAGGATGAACCACTCAATAAGTGGCAACGGGACAACTGGTTTTCAACATGGAAGAAAAATAAGAGTTTTCCTACACAAAATGAATTCCGGATGGATTAAAACTTAAATGTGAAAGTCAAACCGTAACTCTCTTAGAAGACGGTATTTATGGTCGGAGATAGGAAAAGATTTATCAAACGAGGACAAATAGCATTAACCATAAAAAATAAGACTAATCAAATTAAACTACATCAGAATTAAGAATTCCTACCCACCAAAAGACAACATGAAGAACACTCGCTTTAAAGGCTCGAAATGGCGGCCCTGGCCGATTTGGTCAGTGGTTAGAGCGTCAGCCCACGGACCAAAGGGTCGAGGGTTTGATTCTGGTCAAGGGCACGTACCTCCGTTGCAGTTCAGTCCCTGGCCCTGGTCAGGGTCATGTGGCAGGCAACCAATCGATGTGTCTCTCTCACATCAATGTTTCTCTCTCTCTCTCTGTCCCCCCCTCCCACTCTATCTGAAAATAGATGGAAAAATATCCTCAGGTGAGGATTTAAAACAAAACAAAATAAATAAAGTCTCGCAATGGAGAAGACATCTGTAATACGTATAGCTTAGGATGAGTGTCTGGAAACTACAAAGCACCCTTGCAAATCAATCGATCACTGAAAGACACACAGTTCAATAGAAAACAAATTTTTTTAAAAAGGGCAAAGGGAATGAATGAGCAACCCACGAAGGAAGAAACCGAGATGACCAATAATTTATGTGAAGAGGCCCCACCTCACTGGTAGCAAGGGAAGGGACACTGAGACCCAGTGAGGTCGTTCACCGTCCTCAGGTTGGCAACGATTTTAAAGTCTGAACCGCGGATGCAGAGAAATGGGAACTCTCACCCGCTGGTGGCTGGGGCATAAATCCATACAATGGTGTCGGAGAGAAATGTGACATTATCTGGTGAAGCTGAGGGTGTGTGCACTCTACCACAAAGCAGTTCCACTTTTAGGACTACAGGAATATCTACACACACACACACACACACACACACACACACACACACATGTCCCTTAGAGGAACACCCGCTCCTAAATGTCAGTGCAACGACATTCTGTACAGTAGCTATAACAAGTGAACTCCAACTACGTGTGTGTTCATCAGTGAGGATAAAACTTCCAAACAAGGTAAGAGGACATCAGATGGTCTCGTTCATCTCAACTTTTAAAACATGCAAAACAGCCCTGGCCGGTTTGGCTCAGTGGTTAGAGCGTCAGCCTGCGGTCCAGAGAGACCCGGGTTCGGTTCCCGCTAGGGGCACGTATCTCGGTTGCAATTTGTCCCCGGCCCTGGTTGGTCATGCAGGAGGCAGCCACTCGATGTGTCCCTTTCACATCAATGTTTCTCTCTCTCTCTCTTCCTCTCTCTCCCTCCCACTCTATCTGAACAAATGAAAAAATGTCCTCAGGTGAGGATAAAAAATAAAATAAAAAAAATAAAACATGCAAAACAATGCTATGTATTGTTGATGAATTCGCACATGGATGACAAACGTATGAAAATACATTGGAATGAAAACAAGCATGAGCCCGGCCGGTGTGGCTCAGTGGTTGAGCGTCGACCGATGCACCAAGAGGTTGCCGGTTCGATTCCCCATCAGGGCACATGCCCAGGTTGTGAGCCTGATCCCCAGTGGGGGGCATGCAGGAGGCGGCCAATCGATGTTCTCTCTCATCGATGTTTCTATCTCTCTCTCCCTCTCCCTTCCTCTCTCTGAAATCAATAAAGAAAAAAATTAGAAAGGAAAAACAAGCGTGAGATTGGAAAACACGGGCTCTGTGGCCCGAGAGAGGGAACAGGATCAAGACGTGATGTTTTCTTTCTCTTCAGAACCACCTACTGAAACGGGGCAGGGGAAGGACTGACAAGCTGGGTGCTATGCACACAGGTGTAGTTGCTGTTCTCCATGTTTATTCACAGGTCTCACATTATGAAGTCGTTAATAACCCACTTTAAACAAAGCTCTCTGACCACCAGCTGATAACGTTTGGCACTGGCGTTCATCTTGCTAGGTGCCAGGTCCTGGGGTACCACGGAAACAGCCACGAATGAGAAAGCCATGCTCCCCACAAAACCGAACGTGCGGTCTGGTCACTTTAACCAACGTCAAGTGCTGTGACCCACTCTGGTTTTGTTTTCTATGCAAAAAAATAGATTTTTTTTTTTTATCCTCACCCGAAGACATTTTTCCATTTTTTGTTCAGATAGAGTGGGAGGGAGAGAGAGGAAGAGAGAGAGAGAGAGAGAGAAACATCAACATGAAAGGGACACATCGAGTGGCTGCCTCCTGCTCGACCAACCAGGGCCAGGGACAAATTTCAACCCAGGTACATGCCCCTAGCGGGAACTGAACCGGGGTCTCTCTGGTCCACAGGCTTACGCTCTAACCGCTGAGCCAAACCGGCCAGGGCAAAAAAATAGATTTTTAAAAATGTGTTTTTATTGATTTTTTTTAGAGAGAGAGGAAGGTAGACAGAGATAGAAACATCGATGTGAGAGAAACATTGATCAGCTGCCTTCCGCATGCCCCCCAACCCGGGCATGTGCCCTGCCCGGGAATCGAACCGGGACCTCAGTCCATGGGGCAGCGCTCAATCCACTGAGCCACACTGGCTGGGCAAATAGGTTTTTTTTAGCCAGGGATGTCAACATTACTATTGTCATACTTTCAACACTTTCAATTATGTTGTATTTAAGCCGCTTTTCCAAATACTTCTTCAGGAAGAAGAGGGGCAGTTCCAAAGGGGCATGGGGACCACCGTTCCGCGCAGGCGCTCCTGACCCCGCTGAGCTGACCACTGGGCTTCCAGACAAGGAGGCAGAAGCGCTTGTTGGCACTGCTTCTCCTGGCATGCCGACAGGCACAGGCATCGCTGGGCCCTCTGCCCTGAAGACACTCTCACACAATTAGAGGGTGCTCTCCTCCTGGCTCCATTAATCATCCTTTATGGAGGGGAAATAAACCGTCCTGGCTGCGACACTGCCAACAAGAACCCATCCTAATGCCCCCCGGCTCCCCAAGCTACCAGCGTGAATTCAGCTCTTCCTGCCGGGCCTGCCCTCAAGCCCACTCGGCCCACGGCAGGACGGGGCCAGTCCGGGGCTCGGAGCCGGAGTCCGGCTGCTGTGCTCCAGGCAGATCGAGCAGCGGGCAGAGGGAGGGATGTGCAGACACGGGCCCCGCTGGCAGCCAGCCGCCTGCACGTCCAACCCCCAGCACTTCTCCAGAATCCTCAGATTAAATAAATATTTGGCAAAGGACCACTGGCAAAAATGGCAATAAATTCAACTCAATTCCCACCACAACCTGGAAAACTCCTGCCACAACCCAGTCCAATCTGTCTGCCTCAACTTCCAAATAGGTAGTCGTGGGGCCAGCTGGGGCCTGGGGGATGCTCGCGGCTCTAAGCCATAGCTTACGCCTTGTTATCTGCCAAGGCCGCTGCGCAGAAATGCAGGCGGACTGGACTTCTCCGTTCGGATCGGAATGAGGAGGGACCCACCTGGGCAGCGGAGAGCCTACACATTTAATGCCCTTCTCCCGGGACCCTCAGCTCACTGACCGGGGCTGCGACCCCATCGTGAGACGTCTCCACCAAACTCCCGTCCACTCAACAGATAAATGGAGCCCCTGCTAGGTGCCAGGTCCTGGGGTACCATGGAGACACAGCCATGAACCAGAAAGCTATGCTCCCCACAAAACCGAACTTGTGGTCTGCGGGAGGTCAGTGACACCTGCATCGCCAACCTGCCTTCAGGTGGGCCCTGGGTGACGCTGGCTGTGCCCCAAGGGCCCCGTCCCTCCGTGGCCCTTCCCAGATGCTACGCTTTCTCTGATGCCTCGAGTATCACCGAACCCAGACCGGAAGCTGGTGCCCTCCTCGCTCCTGAATACCAGCTCCAAGTGGTTTTCCTGCTGCCTCCTTTAAGACCCCAGTTCCTTTAAAGCTGATGCCACTCACTGTGCCTACCGCCCGCCGGTCCCTTTCTATCACTGCCTCCCGGCCACCCGCTCACACTGGTCTGTTCAGCCTGGAACACTCTGTTCCCTTCCAAGCCCACATCTGCTGTCATTCTGGGTGACCTCGGCATACACATGGTGACCCACCAGACCCCAGCCACCTGCCCCTCCAGATCCCAACAGTGCACCCCCTGAGACTGCAGCACCGCCTCCCCTCTGCCCTCCTGTGCCCAATGACACCCCACATTTCTCAGGTCAAGGGAGACTTCCAGCCACACGGCTTCCTCAACTCTCCACCGCTCCCCTCACAGCCCCACCTTTCCCCTCGCCTGGATTTCAGAGTCTGTGTTCATGTTCCCTCCGAGACACCCTGACCCCCTGCCCCTCTCCCTGCACTGGGCTGGGAGGAGCAGGAGAGGAGGGGGAGGGAGGGAGAGAAAGAGAAACATCGATGTGAGAAAGACACATGGATTGGCTGCCTCCCGCGTGACCCTGACCGGGGCTGGGGTTCGAACCTGCAATCCGGGTAGGTGCCCTTGACTGGGAATCGAACTCGGGACCCTTCAGTCCAAGGGTCAACGCTTTAACCACTGAGCCAAACCGGCCAGGGCTCCCCTAATTTCTTAAACCTACTTTTACCAGATAGGCGTGAATCCAGAAAAGAGCCAGTGCTGAGTTCCCCTCCAACATTTTATGATGAAAACTATCCTACAGAAAAGTTGAAAACTTCACAGAGAACACCCTTGCTCCCAACACCGAGTCCTGTCGCTGACACACGGCTGTATTTGCTCCGTCTTGGAACGCTCCACCCTCTCCGCAGACATCAGCGCTCTCACGTCCGACGCGTGTCAGTGTGCACTGCACACATCACCGCACCTCGGAAGCATACCTTTAGCTGGAGCGCAATACTGGCGTGCAGGCTTTAGGTAAAAGTCACAGAGTAAACGCACAGGTCTCCCACGCATCGAGACGCATTTCCACAAATGTACGCATCTGTGGAACCCAGACATCTGTCAAGGTACAGGACACTGCTGTGGCCCAGAAAGCTCCCTCTCGTCCCGTGCTGTCCACCGCAGACACGTCGTCACCCACGGCAGAGGCAGCCACGGCGAGGATGTTTCTCAGCACAGATCAGTTCTGCCTGACCCAGAGGTTTAGGGAAATGACACATACACGGACTCCTTTGCGTCTGGCCCCTTTCCTCAGCCAGATGTTTCGAGACCCACCCACGCTGTGGCCTGTGTCAGGATCTGTCCTGTTTTCCTGCCGAGGAGAATCCCACTGCATGCACTCCCCTTTCTTCACCCAGTCACCTGCTGGTAAATACCGAGTTCCTTCCCGTCCTTGCTTATGAATCCAACGACCAAGAACAGTCTTCCACGAGTGTTTGTTTTTTTTAAATATACAGGGTGGCCTGGCCAGTGTGGCTCAGTGGTTGAATGTTGACCCATGCACCAAGAGGTCGCCAGTTCGATTCCCAGTCAGGGCACACGCCCAGGTTGTGGGCCCGATCCCCAGTGGGGGGCATGCAGGAGGCAGCCAATCGATGTTCTCGCTCATCGATGTTCCTAACTCTCTCTCTCCCTCTCTCCCTTCCTCTCTCTAAAATCAATAAAGAAAATAAAATTTAAAAAAAGAAGAAATATAGAGGGTGGGGCAAAGGAGGGTTCACAGGTGTGAGTACAGGTAACACAGACTCTGTTCTTGTATTAGATGTTTTAACTATTGCATTATTTTCCATACGAACACCTGGAACCTCCTTTTGCCCCACCCGGTACGGTTTCATGTCTCTGGGTCCGTGTCCAAGAGGGGACCTGCTGACTCACAAAGCAGATGCAGATTTAGTTTTGCTCCTAAGAATCTTTCTGACATTTTTCCAAAGTGGCCATCCCATTTTCCACCCCGGTTGGTAATGGATGACACTTCCCGTCGGTCCACGGCCTCGCCAACGCGGGTGTCCTCGGCCCCCTCACACTGGCCGTGGCTGAGTGTGCTGAGTCTCACTGAGGTTTGCATTTGCATTTCCCTGTGCTGTAGATCTCAGAGAGCTAGACTCGCCTCTCATCAGAACAAGAAGGGCTCTTCCCTGCCTGAACTTGCTCTCGCAGCCTCCCCTACGTGCCTGCTGGCTCGTCAGGTACTGGCCAGGCCAGAGCAGCCCTGACCGCGGCGGTCTCGTGAAGGGACAGCGTGAGCGATCCAGGCACTGTGTCTATAACGCGGTCGCGTGTGACGTGGTCCCGACACCTGAAGTTATGAATCCTGTGTCTGCCGTGGAATCAGACGCTGGCGTAGACTGGCCCCAGGACAGGAGTTACAAAGCCTGGCGCCCCCACTTCTGGAACCGCCTGGGTCTGCAGCAGAGAGCCCAGCCAGGCTGAGCCAAGCCGCAGGCAGCCCGAGAACACACCTGCACTCCTGTGCAGTCACCGCGGGCCAAGTTCAGCCCTTGCCAGCAAGGTGAGCCCCCACAATACCCGAGGCACGACAAACAGTCCGCGTGGGTCAAGGGGGCTCCCTCAGGTCCCGAGTCACCGCCCCGGTGAGGGGCCTCTGCAGCCCTCACAGGCCAGCGAGGCGCCTGTCTCTCGGCTCCCACGTATGAATTTCTATCAGCGTCCTTCCCAGGTCACAACCAGCCCTTTCTGGGACTGCTTCTTCCACCAGACTGTTAGCTCCCTGAGGGCAGACACGCGTCTCTTGTTTATCTTTATATCCCCTTTCTGGCTCAGAGCTCGACCTAGAAGAGGCGTCCAATCCATGTGGGGCTGAATGAATGAAGAAATTAGGGGGAAATGGGCGCCGCCCTCTCCCAGGCACGCGCGGGCCAAAGGGGACCTGGGAGATGGGAGGTCGGAGCTGGGGGACACCAGGTGGTGGAACCCCCACATCTACAAATGGGAGTGTTGAGTGCTGGTCACTCCCCAGGCTTAATCTGTCCGTCTTCTGACTCCAGGAAAGGGCACCACTGAACTACACAAGTGGGTGAACCCCACATCCTCCTCCCTCTTCCCCGGCTGTCTCCTACAAGGACTCTCCAAAGCACCTCCCACAGACGGTCTCCTAGCCCAGCACCTCCAGGGACACCTGGGACACCTGGTGCCCCGGGCGGGGTCTGCTGTGCCCGGGACCACACAGGAAGCCCCAGTGGGATCACAACAGGAGCCCAGGACCAGTGGCTCCTGGCTCCCTGTCACCACACAGCCTTCTTCAGGGCTACGTCTTAACTCCGACTCTTAATGGCATGTGCCCTGTCATGCACCTGGGACCCAGAACGCCTCCCTCTCACACTCAGGGACCCCAAGCCAAGGGGACAGGAAGGTCACGGAGCCCAGGACCAAGAACCTCCCACCCACCAAACATCTCACGTGGACCGTTGCTGGAGGAAGGGAAGACAGCAGCTCGGGCCACACCCATCTCCCACCCCTGCCCCATCAGAGACCTGCCCCCTGCACACCTGGCTGGTCTCCTTGGTGTATGCTATTTCTTCGGGTCACTGACGCTGGAGGAGAGATGGCCTCACTCACTGAGGTGGGAGGCTGGCGGGGTGGGGCCGCCCTTCCCTCTCCCCCTCCCCCTAAAACACGCTCGTACACGGAAGCTGCAGTTGGACAGGACACCTGTGCCTTCCAGACAGTGGCCGAAAGTGCTTCCAATCCGATCTCTAATTTTGTTCTTATGCCAAGCGACCAAGATCACGGGCTCTCGATGCCGATGTTCCGTGTTCCGTGGCCGCCAACTTCCCTGAAGAGCAGGGCCTTCGTCTATTTCATGAGTACAGAGTATTTCCATCACAGGTCTGTGTGGTGTTTTGTTTCTGTTTTTCATTCCAAACACTGTGAGAGGCAGAACGGCTCGGGCCGTTCATCACGCCTCTCTCCGGGTGCTGCCCAGGCCCGGCCGGTACCCTGGCTCCATCTCCCGCCTCCCGCCCCCGCTTGGGCGTCTGCGAAACGACACGCAGGTCCCCGCCGGCTGCCGGGGCAGCACGCAAAGCCTACAAACAGGAGCCGCTTCACAGCTGCTTTTCAGAACAGCTTAGAGTCAAACATTCAAAACACAGAACACGGCGAGTGGGTTCTTATCAAAATGTCAAAATCGATTTTGCCGGGGAACCTTGGCCTGAAACACCTGTGAAAGGTCAGGGGAGACCACCACTCCCCCTGGCTCTCAGACGCCCGAGTAGCAGGGCACACGGAACGTGGCAGCGCCACGCAAGGCCCCAGTCCTTCTAAGCCCACCCACCCCTCCCCCAGGAGGGGGCTGTCCTGGGCTTTGCTTGGTCACGGGAAGGGCCCCTGAGGGGCCAGCAGGGAGGTGGAGCGGCTGCTGGGGACAGAGCCCAGAGGGCGGCCCAGGCCCACAGCCCCGTCCGCAGAGGGGCCTGGGATCCTCAGAGCAGGGACCAGACATCACCACCCTTGTCAATGTCCCTTTCCCTGCATGACCTAGAAGTGGCCTCAACACAGGAAAAAGGGAAAAGTGAGAATGAAACACACACACACACACACACACACACACACACACACATAGAAGCCTCCTGACATATTCTCCCGGCGGCCGCGTCACCTGTCAGAAAGCTAACGGGAGTGGGAGCCACAGTGCAGAGATTTCAACGTGTCGTCTGCAAATGGGCAGAAGTCACACCTGCCTGTGTGTTCCCGGGAGGGTGCAGCCGAGACATGAGATGCTCCAGGGAGACAGAGCTTTACGCTGTTCTCGGGAGAAAGGGGGAACCGAGGAGCTGGGCAGATGCGCGGTTTGGTCACCCCTGAGACGGTGCTCCCCGGCCTTTCTGGAAGAGTCTTTAAACACAGGCTCTTTGGGCGCCGAATCGGCATCAGCTCCTGCCCAGGGTGGGCTTGCGTCGAGGTCAGAGCAAATTACTGAGCCTCATTTTTGCAACTTCAGACAGAATCATAACACCATTACGATCTAATACATTTATGACTGTGATTCTCAGCCGGGCTGTATTAAAACTTGTGAAAGTGACTTTGCAAATTACCAAACAGTCACCAAGCTAATGAAGCAGGACGTTTAAACTGACTGAGGAATAATTCCTATATTATAAAGACAGCAATCTGTGAAGGGAGATTTGGTTTAAACACACACACACACACACATTATAACATATAATGCAAAGTGTTAATCTGTGGTGAATGCAATCAGAGGCAGCTGAGGAGAACAACAGGAGAGTGAAAAAAACAAATGACGTGTGTGTTGAGCCCACGGGAAGAAAACTTTCTGGAGAGGAGGTTCCCTTCGGGGCCTCCTGGTGGTCTCCGGGCACTGCACCTGCGGCCTGTGACCTTCACACTGGGAGACCCTCCCCAAAGCTGGAGGAGGGAGAGGAGGGGATGCAACCAGGAAAGCACTGGGGTCCCCATCTGCCTTGATCCCTGAGAAACGCCTTTGGACGTGGCCAGGAACAGGCTATGCCCCCGTGGCTCTCTCTGCTGCACGGCTTAGATACTATGGCAAGACAGGGGCACTCACACTGCACAGGGCCCTAATAGCCAGGGATCTGGCTCCAAGCATCGGGTGGTGGGGACACGGCCTGAGCCGAGAGGGGAGTCACCAGGAGGACACCACACACATCCAAGGTCCAGACGGACTTAGGAGGCAATCAGGTTGCCCGGTGCGCACTGCGTCAGTGCTGACGATGACCAGTCAGGCTGGGCACCCCCTTTCAGAAGAAGCTCGTCAGTAACAAGGGCACCTCAGGAGGCAGTGCATCAGCACGCAGGGCAGAAGGAAGCCAAGGGGACGGACGTGCAAGCCAGCACCGGCCAAGAGGGGGAGCAGGCCCCTGCTTCCTGCTAGCGTTTGACGGCGAGCCCCGTGTGTTACTTGGTGAACCAAATCCTCCTTTATGCAAAAGTGTTTTTCTCTTTCTTGGCCCAGTAGTTTCAACGGTGGCTCCCCCCAACAGATTTCAAATCCTATTATATAGTAAACATCCGCAGCATTAATTTTCACCCTGTAAACAAATGGAGGCAGCCGAGGCAGCCCATTTGATGAGTCGATCAATGCATGGACGGCCAATCCGCGCGTGGACGGCCAATCCGCGCACGGACAGCACACAAGGCCGGCTTCTTCACTGGGGTAAAATGAAACGGTGCTTTCTAAGCCTGCCTGCAGCACCAGCCAGGGGGGACAATACTGGAAGAGAAGTGAAATCCCCACTTTTAGGCCCGACCAGAACCCAGGGCCTTCACCCCGGAGCACCACGAGGAAGGACCACCGCCCCTGGGCTCCACATCCTGCCCTTTGGCACATACCAATATTCTATCCCCGAAAAGCTCTGAATCTTTATCACAGCACAGGGCGGAGGAGCGGTTCCGCCCCCTCGGAGAACTAAGCACCCAGTGGCTTGTCTCCCGTGCTCAGTGTGTGTCTGGGACCAGCTGGGAAATCTAGCCCCCTGTTCAGTCCCAAAAAAGAAGTAACGCACATCACTGACACTGCCTCCACGGACATTAACTCGCCCGACCCTCGGAACAGCCCTCGGAGATGGATGTCGCTATCCCCGTCTCAGAGAGTTTGTGCACCTGACCCGAGACCACGCAGCAGTGAATAACCAAACACGCCTGGGCTGAGGCTGTTTTTCTACAACAAAAGTCTGTGGAGGGAAATGCATCTCTACTGCTACATTTGATCCCCGCAGAGAGGAGAAAGGGAGCAGTTCCCTTAGGTGGGAGGCCTGGGGACTGAACTCCTTCCTGACCAGGCTGCCCCAGGAGCCGTTTTCGGGGTCAGGCCCCCCCAGGTCAGCTGGCTGTTTGTCCTGCTGCTAAGCAACAGCGGTCAGTGCGCTCAGACACAAACACTCTCATCCTCCAGGGATGGGTGTCCCCTTTCAAACCAAGAAGAAGGCCTCTGGGACCCCCAGTTCCCTGCAGGGAAAGCTGCCCCCCCAGCTGAGACTTGGCTGGGGAACGGCAAGCAGAGACCCCCGTCTTGTCCTGCCCCTCACAAGGCCCCAGAGGAGCCCGTACCCCACCTCTGCCACGTCCCAGTCTCTGGGCAGCTGGCAGGGAGGGCGTCATGGGAGGATACAGGCCACTGGGTGAGGTGCCCAGGAGCACAGACCACTCCCCTCCACCCTATTCTCAGAGATGTACCTACTGGGCCCCCTCCACTGGGCACACGTGTCCTGTGACATCTGCCAACAGGACAGCAAGCATTTCTGTGCCCTTCTCTGCGCTCAGCCCCGAGCCAAAGCTGGGCCTGCGGACGCTCTGTCAGGCTGGGCAGAGAAGCAAGTCACCAGGCGTCCTGACAGTGGGAGGGCAAGTGTGGACTCGGCCCGCACCTGCCCTCAGTGCTGGGCAGGGTCACCTTCTCAGTGCGCTGCAAAGTGGTGGCCACACTCAGAGGTCCCGGGGATCCCCAGATAAAAGGGGGGATGAGCTAGACCCCGGTGGGCAGGTGACATGCTGGGCTTCTAGGTGTTCCTGGACTGAACGGGCAGGCTGGCTGCACCCCATACTGGAACAGGGGGACCTGCGTGCTCACCCAGAAGGCAGCGAAGCTAGGATCGGACCCACTCCACCCTCTGATCGGTCAAGATGCCTGGTGCTGAGTGCAAACGCCAGGCCTATGGGAGGTGAGCTGAGAAGACGAGGAGAACACCTCCCCAGAGAAGAAACCCAGACGGCAGGTAAGCCCACGAGAAGATGCTCACGTCCTCGGTCACCAGGGAAACGCAAACTCCAACGGCGAGATGCACTGCACACCTGTTAGAACGGCCAACGTCCAGCGCACTGACACCACCAAGTGCTGGCGAGGACGGGGAGCAGGGGAACCCCCCTCACGGCTGGTGGCACTGCAGCCTGGTGCAGCCACTTTGGAGGACAGTGTGACAGCTTCTTACAAAACTAAACATTGTCTCACCATACGGTCCAGCCATCACACTCCCTGGTATTTACCCAAAGGAGCTGAAAACGGTCCACACGAGATCCTGCACACAGACGTGTATAGCAGCTTCATTCACGATCGCCAGCACCGGGGAGCAGCCAAGACGTCCTCCCGTAGGTGGCGGGTGAATACTCTGTGGTCCACCCAGACAATGGAATCTATTACTCAGCGCTAAAAAGAAATACGCTGTGAAGCCGTGGAAAGAGGTGGAGGAACCTCAAATGCATGTTGCTAAGGGAAAGAAGAGACCCTGAGAAGGCCCCGCGGTGTGACTGCGGCTCCCTGACGTTCTGGAAGAGGCAGACGCGTGGAGCCAGTAACGAGGGCAGTGGCTGCCGGGGCGGAGGCGGGGGAGGGACGGGCCTGCAGAGCACCAGGCTGCTTGGGGCAGTGCGATCACTGCGCGACACCATCCTGACGGCTGCACGTCATCAGACACCCGTCCAAACCCCAGAACAGAACGCACGGCACAAGTGAACCAGCGTAAACCGTGGACTTGGAGGGAGGACACCGTGTCAACTCAGGCCCATCGGGTACGACAGATGTGCCACCTGGAGGGGGACGGTGACAGTGGGGGACCGGGCACGTGTAGGGACCGTGGGCGTGTGGGAAATCTCTGCACCTTCCCTCCACTTTTGCTGCGAACCTAAAACTGCTTGAAAAAAGTAAAGTCTTGACTTTTCTTTTTCTTTTTTTTAAATCTTCACCTGAGGAAATTTTTCCATTTATTTTCAGACAGAGTGGGAGGAAGAGAGAAAGAGAAAGAAACATTGATGAGAGAGAGACACATCAACTGGTTGCCTCCCGCACAACCCCAACCGGGGCCGGGGACCAAACTGCAACCGAGGTACGTGCCCTTGACCGGAATCGAACCCGTGGCTCTTCAGTCCGCAGGCTGATGCTCTAACCGCTGAGCCAAACCGGCCAGGGCTAAAGTCTCGACTTTTTAAAAAAGGCAGGACTGAGATCTGGAGCAGAAGAAGTCCTCTAGGTCCCCGTTAGAGGTCAGCAAAGGCGGGCGAGGAAGTGTGTGTGTGCCCTGAGCCAGAAGAGACTCCGCTGTGCCAGCCATGCCCTTCCTTTCCTCCCCCACCTGACACCCACCCGTCCCTCCCGCAGCCGTCTCAGTGAGGATGAGCCCCAGGCCGTAGGACAGGTCTTCACACCCAGTAGCAGGTGTCTGGGGCCCCGCTCTGAGCTCCCAGAGGAGCCTTCAGGGTGCGGTGGGTTTCCTGCGGGGAGGGAAGGACAGGCCTCGAAGGAGGGCGCCCCGCGGGCAGCGTCCGCACACCTCGGAGTACCAAGGAAATGGGCAGTCCTCGACAAGACCCTGCCGGGAAGAATTACTGCCTTTCTTCATTGAAAGATAACCTTCCTCCACGTTCTTCTCCCTTCACTCCCTTCATCCGAGCTTCCCCTGCCGCGTCTGTGAGAAGTAACGCCTGACCCCCCAGCCTGGGGGAGCCACGTGGCCCAGAGCAGCACCTGCCCGGGAGCAGGCTCAGGGCGGGCGGGCCCGCCAGGTGCCGGCTGCTTCCCGCACCCAGGCAGGGGTGTAGGCCCGTGGCTACTGCTGGAGAAACCAGCTGCCCAGTGCTAAGGGCAAGAAGCAGGAACTGCCATGACTGAGCATCCCCCAGGTGAGATACCAGCGGGGTCCACAGAGACAGCTTCTCCTTTAAAGAGGATGGGCCAGCTCAAGCATCCGGCCGAGCACGCAGTAGGTGCTCAATAAACGGAGGTGACGATTCACGTTCGCAACACCCTGGAGCACAGGGCCCACCTCTGCTGAAGTTCAGGCAGGTTCGGGAGCTGGCCCAAGGTTACCACACCGCTCATAAGCAGCACAAGGGGATTTGAACCCAGGACACGCTTTTCCAAAGCTCTTCCCTCTTCACTACCAGAACCCCCAACCCACTCTGTTTCCCTGAAGGCAATCCATCCCCATACTCAGTCAGAGGCTTCACACGCCGGCCAGGACACCCTCACTAAACTGCTGGCTCTGTGCATGGCCCCAGGGGCTCCATCCCGGCACCCGGGCTCCGGCTCCTGGTGGCCCTGCCTTCCCGAGGGCTGCCGTGGGCCCGGGAGGCCCCTGCTGGGCTCGGCCCCCAGGCTCCCGAGCCGCCCTCCCCCCAGCCCGGTGGTGTCACTGGTACTTCCCAATCTCTATTTCCACGTTCTCTTTACGTTACAGAGCAGCTCTGCTCCTCCGGCATTAAAAGCCCAATTTTCCCTGCACTATTAAACAAATTTCTTCAAAGACAGAACCTCACATTGAATTAAACCCTTTTTTGAAGTCTTTAGTGGTTTCCATAAATACAATAGATGAATAAGCCGCAGCTCACTAAAACCCTGATTTAAGGCAAGATGAAGAGGGGCCCGAGTCCTGTGTGAGCCGTGGAGGAGCAGCGGGAGGGGTCGTCCCTGCCCCAGGCCCGGGTGGCCGCAGGAGAGAGGGCATCGCCGCGCTGCTGGGGTGACATGGAGCTTTAGGAGAGGCGGTGAGAAGGGCCCTGAGCAAACGCTCTTCTGCAGAAAGATCTCGGTGATCACTGACCCCCTTTCTTCCCATCACCACCCCGCAGTCCAGTCATGCAGCAAAATGGGACACAACTCCGGGAGGAAGGTTACCCATCCAGGTCCAAGTCTCTGTGTGCCTCTGAGCTGGTCCCTGGTCCTTCCCCCCGCTGGTTTCTGCATCTGTGAATTAGGACCAGTAAGCAAGGTTACCTAGCAAGGTTCCCTGTGAGACAGGGTGACAACTTACGGTTGCTCAAATTACAGGGAACAGCCTCCACCGTTCTGTTTGAATAATAAAAACGACTCAGAGAAGACGCCTTAGCTAACTGAGCTCGGTCAGTACCAGTCTGGGCTGCTTACAGAGCTCACGAGACAGAGTCGGGAAGAGGAGGCAGATAAACCTGACCCAGTCTGGGTGATTCTCCTGAGCGCTACGACCTCACAAGTGCGAGTCCTGATGTCTGGGTAAATAAGCCTCGTTCAAAGCTCTGGAAACAAGAGTTACGTTCTTACAATGTGGAAATCACAAACATGTATCTACGAGGCAAATTTTAAAATCCTGCCTAGTGACATATATATCGGGCCTTGTGGCACGGTGCTAGGGACTGAACTGTATACCCCCCAAAATGCATACCTGAAAGCCCCCCCCCCATGTAACTGTATTTGGAGATAGGGCTTTTAGTAGGTAATTAAGGTTCAATGAGGTCATAAGGGCAGGGCCCTAAACCCATAGGACGGTGGCCTTTCAAGAGAGAGACCTCTCTTCCGAGGAAAGGTCACTGAGGACACACCGGAAGGCAGCCATGCCATCTGCCAGCCAGCAAGGGCGTCCTCATCAGAACCTGCCTGGCCACATCTGGGTCCCAGATTTCCAGCCTCCAGAACCGTAAGAAAATAAATGCCTCTGGTTTCAGCTGCACCGTCTACTGTACTTTGTGACGGCAACTTGAGCTGACTGAGACACGCGGAATGAAGTTTCCGGGGCAACCGCACACCCAGACCCAACACGACAGCATCTCACGGCAGAGGGTGGGCAGCGTCCTGTGCCCAGGGACACGCAGAGCACTCTGTCGGGACAATGGGCACATGAAGAATTTGAATGAAAACCACTTCATAAAATACAAAATGGAAAAAGCCACATCTCTACAAGTAACAGTTTGTATGCCTGTGACTTTCTACCTGTTCACACAACTGAATTCGCACAAGCGGTGTGAGCTGACATCTCACGACTTTGCCTGGATCCCTGAAAGTCGCTGTTGCAGGTTGACCAAAAATACCTTCTGTCCTATGATTAGGAAAGGGGGTGTTGGTCTTGTGGCTGAGGTCACCCACACTCAGGCAGGTGCAGTGTTTGCTCTGTGATGCCTCCTGGGAGAGGGTGAGAAGTTTGGGTGAAATGACACCCACGGCACCTGGGCTCCTTGGGGAAAGAGCCTCACATTAGCCGCAGGTGGGGGCTGTCGTCACGGAAAGGAGCTGCTGGCCCCCGTCACAGGTGGCTGCTGGAAAGGTTCCCCCAAGGCACCAGCAGGAAATCCCACACCGACCAGAAGAACAATCGGACCAGAACAGCCAGGTCCACCCAGAGACACAGCTGAGAAAGCCAACTGCTGGCACCAGGCAGTGCGTTAGGTGAGCAGAATAGCTAATTTGGGTTTCCCCCGACTAAAGTGGCTCTGAGCGTTGCTAACTGTGGAACATCCAGAGGTATCTCGAGGAAGGTTTTGCATCTCGTGGAGACTAATACTCAAGAATGCAAATGATACTCAGGCTGTGTAATAACTCATTAGAAGGGAGACAGACACCTGTGCACCATGTCTGACCTTCAGCCCCGAAGTCCAAGGGCGTGGCTCTTAGCAACATCCCCCCATCCCCGAGCTGCTCTGAATCCTCACGCATCTCACCTTGCTGCTGACACCCCTCCTCCCACCAGGGAGCTGCGGACCCTCCCTCCGAGCCTGCGCCCAGGAAGCCTGGCTGCTCCCAGAAGCATCTACAACACAATCTGCCCAGCCGAGGACCATGCCTGGCACCACCTGCCCCAGAGTCTTAGGCATATGGGTTGTTTCCCAGACCAACCAACTGAAAGCCCCTGGAGGGTGGGGGCAGCATGGGTTCTCCTGAGTCCCCAGAGCAGTCACTCCGGGTTGAGCCCCGAGCAGAACCCTTTGACCGAATCCTCTCCCACGTCTGACCCCACAGAGCAAACCCCCCACACAGCCGGGTGCCGAGGGGGCGGCAGGTCCTAGAGCCGGGCTTGCATACAGCATCACCACAACCACAGTGAGCACAGGGCAGGAGGTGGCATCTGCTGGTGTGGATGGCACTGCATGCCCTCAGGTTCAGGAGAGGCAGAGAGGCTGCTGCAGGCTGAAGGTTCTGTAACACCCCGCCTCTGCCTCCAGCCTGGGAGGGGGTGGAGTTGGCAGGGCTCTGGAAGACTGCAGCGGACACCTGGGCAGTCATCCCAACAGAGTGACTGGGGCCGCGAGGTACAGCCAAACCCCAGCAGCTTGACCTTGGCCCTTCCCCGAGCACAGGGAGCTGGGATAAGGTGAAGCAACCGGGCGGTCGGGAAGAACAGGACGGCCGGGGAGCCAAGCCCACCGTGGCTCGCTCCGTGTGCTAGGTGAGTCCCTTCTCTGCTAGGGGCCCCTGCTTTCCGTTCCGAAAACACGGGGGCATTAAAGGAGAGGATCCCTCAGGTCGCATCCCTGCCTGACGGCTAATAGGTTTGCCAGGCCCCCCAAGGAACTGTTTGTGTCCTTTCCTTCTGCGCATTGGCACGTTCCAGAAGGATCCTAAAAGAGGGCCTGCCAGGATCTGATTATAATTAGGACAATAAAATATTCATAATCTCAATAATAGCTGATATTTACTCAGTGCTTGCGTGTTCCAGGTTCCATCATAGGTAGCTTAGAAGATTGATCTCACTTAAAAAGCAACACTGAGTGTGTTTACGGCTGCAAATGAGCTCAGCCAGGCTTGGGGAGGGTTCCAGCACCCACTCTGCCCTTCTGTGTCCTTTTCTCTCTGCAAAGGCCACTTCCTGGCCACGGATACCCTCTGCCTCTGCAGTCCTGAAGGATCTGGGGACTTTAGCCACTATTGAGGGGTTAATGAATGATAAATAGCCACCTGTCCATCAGTGGTCTGTATTTTAACAGAGAATGGAATAATGTTCCCAGGGGGAAAAAAAAATCAGCCATCAGAAAGTCGGTAAGAAAAGCTTTCAGTGGGATGTAAGCAGAGGGTCCTACCAGAAACCCTGACACGCCATTCTGAGGGCTGCTCACACCTTGGCTGGGCAAGCATCACACCCGCCTCTGCATGGTCCTATTACTCTCGTGACGTCTGGGATAGACTGCAAGAGGCTGGACGTTCTGAGTCATAAGAGGCGTCGCCGCCTGGACAGCACAAGCTATGTGAGGGGCTACCCTTTGGCCTGGAGAGAAGCTGAAGAGCCACAGAAATTAACATTTAATTGAAGAGTGATTTCCTGCATAAACATCTCCGCAGGTTCACAGAACAGCCGTGCAACGTCATCTTCCGCAGGTACACTTTAAGAGAGAGGTGAGGAGGTAGCAGAGTGGGACGGCTCGACGTTAAGGTACCTTTTTAATTAAAAGAGAAAGATCAGAGCTGCGATACACCATCATAAAGCTGATAATTTTACAGCTGGACGGCCTCCCTCTGATGTACTTGGAAACCATTTTCAAGCGACATAAAGTTTAACATACCGATACATCTGCCTACCCACTAGATTCTACATGGAATTTAAAATTTAATTATATTAAAGCTCTGTTACAGTGTGCATTGCAAGCTTGCTAACCAAGCGGAACTCGAACAAAATCTCCGCCGATAGCTCCTTTTTTTTTTTCTTTCCCCTTTTAAACTCAGTTTTGCAAAACCCAGTGTTTGACAAACAGTTGATGATTCTGTCCACAGTGTTTACTGCTTACATAACAAACCACTCGGGACCTAAATGTTTTATTCTCCTGGGTGTACCTCGTGAGAACATCTTCTCTTTGCTAAAGCAAAAAACAGTAGTCAGAAATCAAGTAGTCAGGGAGCTGGGTTGACCCTTTTGAAGCCATGTAAGGGTTTTTCTTTCTTTCCTTCCTTTTTTATTTTTGACGAGGGAGCTAGGGAGAGAATTAGTAATTTTGGAGCTGGAGAGAGTCTTTTCACTACTCGTTTTATGTGTAAGTTAAAGAACTATTTCTCTCAGGGGGAAAAAGTTGCCATATTAATCTATTAATCACAGGGTGGGTACATTCTGCAATTAAAAATGCAACCAGTTCCACCCGGCCGGTGTGGCTCAGTGGTTGAGCATCGACCCATGCACCAAGAGGTCGCCGGTTGGATTCCCAGTCAGGGCACATGCCCAGGTTGTGGGCTTGATCCTCAGTGGGGGGTGTGCAGGAGGCAGCCACTCGGTGTTTCTATCTCTCTCCCCCTCTCCCTTCCTCTCTTTCTAAAATCAATAAAGACAAAAAAAATTTTTTTTAATGCAACTAGTTCCAACAAGGAGAAACAATTCCACATAAAACCTGGTTCTCTGTCAGAGAAGCTGGGCTCCGGATCAGGCAGCCCTGGTTTGGTCTCAGCTCTGTCATTAACTAGCTGTGCATTCTTGAGCAAGTTACTTCACCTCTCTGAGCCTGCTCTACAAAATGAAAATAATCAGAGCGTCTAATTTATATACACTGTTGAAAACTTAAAGAAGACAATGTATATAAAGCATCTAAGCGCAGTGTCCATAGGAGTCGACACTCAGTACGTGGTAACTGTAACTTTTATTGTTGTTCATTGTTCCTGCTACTATTTGATTTTTGTTTGTTTGTTTGTTTTGTTAGTCCTCACCCGAGGATATTTTTACATTTATTTGCAGACAGAGTGGGAGAGAGAGAGAGAAACATCAATGTGAGAGAGACACATCTACTGGTTGCCACTCGCATGACCCCAACTGGGGCATCTACTGGTTGCCACTCGCATGACCCCAACTGGGGCCGGGGACAAACCGCAACTGAGGTACGTGCCCTTAGCGGGAACCGAACCCGGGACTCTCTGCTCCGCAGGCTGACACTCTGAGCCAAACTGGCCAGGGCCTGCTACTATTTGTTTTAGAATGCCAACCACTTCACCTGATGGGCTGAAGTAAGAAAGCTCACACCCAGCCAACAAACTTGTCCAATCTGAGCTTTGAAGCATTTGGAAGTGCCACGGAGCCAGGGGGAGAAAGCGGAAGAGAAGCTCTTCTTTCCGTTGGTCACTTATCCATCCATCCATCCATCCATTGAGCATCTACTGAGTCCACAACTATGGAAGATACAAAACTGCAGAGGATACATACTGCCTGGTTCCAGAGGAAAGTGCAAGCTAATGAATCAGAAAAGTAGGTAGTCATGCTTCCAGCAGAGAGGAGGCAGCAGAAGAGTAACGGGGAAAGTGCCAGAAAGGAAAGCTCTGAAGCAGGAAATGTCACACTCAGAACCCAGGCTCTCCAGGGAGGGGCCTGGCCCCGGGGGAGAGGGGAGGGTGTCAAACAGTCTCCAGGTGTCAGTCACAGAAGAGCAAGAAGTCCCAGCATAGAAAAATATGTTGGGCCCGGCCGGTGTGGCTCAGTGGTTGAGCATCGACCCATGCACCAAGAGGTCGCCGGTTTGATTCCCGGTCAGGGCACATGCCCAGGTTGTGGGCCCGATCCCCAGTGGGGGGCATGCAGGAGGTGGCCGATCAATGCTCTCTCTCATTGATGTTTCTATCTCTCTCCCTCTCCCTTCCTCTCTCTCTAAAAATCAATAAAGAAAAAAAATTTTAAAGAAAAATATCTTTGGTATATTTTTAAGTGAAAAAGTGATCTATATACTACAGAACAAGATGCTATTTTTTTAAAAAACATTTGTGTGTGTGCGTATTATCTACAGAGAAATGGTGTACACAAACTGCCCACAGAGGGGACAACTGTGGAAAGTGTGACGGGGCCCTGGCAGGCGTGGCTCAGTGGTTCAAGCGTTGGCCCGAGCACCAGAGGGTCGCAGGTTCGATTTCCAGTCAAGGGCACATACCTGGGTTCCATGTTCGATCCCCAGCCTTGGTTGGGGTGCATGTGGGAGGCAACCAATCAATGTGTCTCTCTCACATCGATGTTTCTCTCTCCCTCTCTGTCTCTCTCTCCTCCTGCTCCTACCGTCTCCCTTCCACTCTCTCTAAAAAATAAAATAAAATAAAGTGTGATGGGCAGACAGAGGGATGGAAGAAAACGTAGACAGGCCCATCGTTCACTCTCTGTTATGCATTTCTGTACAGTTTGAATCTTTAAAAATCATCACACATTTTTTGTAGTAGTTATCAATGATAGAAACGCACGTTCAAATTTTAAGTAATGTATTTCTCTTCAGTCATATTTAATGTCTGAAATTTGGATGAATATTAAAAGAAGGGCAGGGGATCTTTATGCTTATTAATAAGGACACGGGATAAAACGTATTCATTCTAAAAACTTTGCTGAGTCCTGGCAACACACTGCACACTTCTCTGGGCGCCGAGGGGCAGGGCAGTGAGTGGGGGGGGGTCAGAATGCCTGCCCCCCCATTCTACGAGGGGCCACAGAAAGGAACAAATTTACGGCCTGGCGACAGGAGAGGAAGGAGAATGAAAGGGGGGGGTGCTGTTTCAGGAAGGGCAGTGGAGGACAGCTTCCTCGAGGTGACACTGGAGGAGACACGGGGAGGAAGGAGACCGGAGGACATGCGGGAGAGGGCAGAGGCGACAGCAGGTGCGAAAGCTCAGAGGAGGAGGACGCCTGGCGTTCTGGAGCCACGCGGCTGGAGCAGAGCAGACGAACAGGACATGAGGTCATGGGTGGCGCGAGCCAGATCCACAGGACTGTGTCGTCCTTGTCGGACGGGAGCCACTGGGGCCTCTGAGCCATGGGGTGCAGGCTGAATGAGAGGCCACAGGAAACCCTGACAGAGGATGAAGAGGCGGGCGCTACAGGCTACAGTGGTGAGGGTTTGGGAGACGTCGGCGGCTTCTGGGTCCCTCCCGAAGGCAGAGCCAACAGGATGTGCTGCTGGGTTAGATGAGAGAAGACGCTGAAAAAGAAGTCAAGGGCGACTCGTAGGCATTGGGGCTGGAGTTGTCGCCGCCCGAGATGGGCAAGCTCGGGGTACGAGCATCCTGGGAGGCAATAAATCAAGTCTTGTTTTAAACGTGTTAAGTGGGAGATGCCTACTTAAAATCCAGGTGGAGAGCAGAGTCTGATGTTCACGGGAAGGTCAGGGCTGGAATGACAATTTGGGGTCACCAGCATTTAGTGGGTGCGTGCATGGAAGGGCCTGGAGGCGGCCTCCAGGAGCGTCTGAGTAGAGGATACGATGACTGCTGAGGCCGGGGAGACAGGGAGACGCTCCAGGGAAACGGAACAGGAGCAGACAGAGCGAGCAGGAAAAGCGTGGTCCGTGAGGGGGGGCTGACCCGTTAGCAGTGGTCTTCAACCTTCCTCACGCCGCGACCCTTCAACACAGTTCCTCATGCTGCGGTGACCCCCAACCATAAAATTATTTTCGTTGCTACTTCATAACTGTAATTTTGCTACTGTTAAGTCTTAGGCGACCCCTGTGAAAGGGTCGTGCGACCCCAAAGGGGTCGCGACCCAGAGGTTGAGAACCGCTGCATTAGGTCGCATGCCAGCTAGACCGGTGGGGTGAGGACAGACTTGGTGTTGGATCTGGTGTCCTTCCCAAGAGCTTCTCCCGCGGAGGGAAGCACACAGAACGCCTGACTGGGTCTAAGGGAGACGGGAGGAGGAGACCAGGAGAGAGTGAATGACACAGCATCCAAGTTGTCGTGCAGAGGGCAGCCGAGAGGCGGGCAGGGGTCAATTTTATGAAAAGATGGGACATGCCACTGACTGTTTTATGGTGGTAGGGATACTCCAACAGGGAGGGGAAAACTAGGGTCGAGAGAGGAAGAGCCACGGCAGGAGTGGGGAGCTTGCGCAGGTGACAGGAACAGGGTCCAGCACAAGCACAAGCACTGGCCGGTGAGCAGCGCAGCCCGGCTGTCCCAGGACCCGGAGGGAGGGCTGCCTGCATGGATGCAGACACAGGTGGGCAGGGACACGGATGTGGGCGCATGCAGACATTCCTTCCGGTCTATCCTGTTCTCTCGGTGAAAGAGGAAGCCAAGGCTGGAGCTGAGACCGAGGAGCAGAAGAGGCGCGGTGGGGAGAGAAGAAACTGGGACATCGTGTGGCACAGGTGCGAACAGAGGGCTGGGCAGAGCTCTGGGCGGCACTGGGGCGGGGCAGGGGTTGTACATCTAAAATGAAACCAGTTAGCATTGGTCTGTCCTTCCCTCTAGTCACACTGGGCTGCTTGGACGCGAGCCTCAGAAGGTACAAAGGTGGATTTTCCAGGTGAGTACCAGGGAGGTGTGTGCTGGACGGGGCAAAGAAATAATATTTGATTGGATTAAGCCACTGAGGTTTGAGGTTGGCATGCACCTTCAGAGAGCACGACTTACTGTGACTAACACTCCTGGGTTTTGAAAGGCTCTCTATGTGGATATTAAAATCACCGAGAACTGTGACCGCGGTGGTGTTGGAAAGGGACCGTGAATCAGGTGCTAAAATATTCCAGGGGTGAGAGAGGATGACTCGGGGAATCTGTTCATGGCAAGAAGAAAGGACATTGGCAGGTAGGGCCTTAAAGGCACAGGCATCAAGGGAGCAGGAGGGTTTTCAGGGAAGATGAGATGACAGCGGGCTGGGGGAGAATGAGGTGCCAGGGAGACACGGACCCTGCCTCCAGGTCCTGTGATGCCACAAGCGTGGGAGAGAAAACACCCAGCTCTGAGAGGGATGGAGGGGTACCTCCCCGTGTCCATCCTATCAGGGAGGACGGATACTCCTGGGAGAGCCACAGTTCTCCAGAATGTTTACATCAGAACTCCTTCACACCCTTAAACTGTTGACCACGGCTGCTGTCCGTCACGATGAAGCGACAAGGACTGGGTTTACCCTTCCACCTTAGAAAACTTTTTTTTTTTAATCCTCACCCGAGGATATTTTTCCATTGATTTTCAGATAGAGTGGGAGGGAGGGAGAAACATCCATGCAAGAGAGACGCATTGATTGGTTGCCTCCTGCAGGACCCCGACCAGGACCGGGGACTGAACCGCAACCGAGGTACGTGCCTTGACTGGAATTGAACCTGCAACTCTTTGGTCCGGAGGCTGATGCTCTAACCGCTGAGCCAAACCAGCCAGGGCTTAAACAACTTTTTTAAAGGACATAATACATGAAACAAGTTCTCAGACACTGACAGAGACAGTGATGCCGACGGAAAATCAATGGCTCTTTGAGAAGATCAATAAAACTGATAAACCCCTAGACAAACTGATCAGGAAAAGAAAAAGAAGACACAAATCACCAACGTCAGGAGTGAGAGAGCGGGTATCACTCCAAGTTCTACAAACAGTAAACGTACAATAAGGGAATATCATGAACAGTTTTATGGCAATAAATATGACAATTTAGATGAAATGGATAATTCCTTAAAAGAAACAAAGTATCAAAGTTCACTCATAAACAGATATCCTGAATAGAACTTTACCTATTAAAAAAATTAAATGAGTCGTGTACTACAAAAAAAAAACCACCAAAACGTATCCACTAAGAAAATTCCAGGCCCAGATGACTCCACTGATGAATATACCAAACATTTAAAGAAGAAACAATACAAACAAACTCTTCCAGAATATAGAACAGGAGACATTTTCCAATTAATTCTATGACTCGAACATTACTTCAATACTAAAACCAGACAAAGACATTGTAAGAAAAGATAACTATAGGCCAATATCCTTCCAAACATACATGCTAAATCCTTCAAAAATATGAGCAAATCAAATCCAGCTATATATAAAAATAAGAATACATTATAGCCCAATGAAAGGTTGGTTTAACTCAAAAAGCGATTAAGGCAATTAGCTCTGGTAACAGACTAAAAAAAGAAAAATTATATGACCATCTCAATAGATGCAGAAAAAGTAGCTGGCAAAATTGAACATCCATTCATGATAAAAACTCACAGCAGAAATACAAGTAAGTTCTGTAGTCCAGCTAATAGTATTATGCCAATTTCAATATCCTGGTTTGACAACATCCTACAATTGTGTAATATGTCATCATTGGGAGAAGTTGGGTAAAGGATACAGGGAATCTCTTTGTGCTATTTTTACTTCTTGAGAGTTTGTGATAATGTCAAAATTAAAAATCAGTCCACTCCCCAAAAATACTCTCAACAAACTAGAAATACAAGGGAACTTCTTCAACCTGATTAAAAACATCTAAAAAAACCCAAAACCTACAGCTAACATCACACTTAATGGTAGAAGACTGAATGTTTCCCCTGCCTAATATCAGGAATGAAGCAAGGATTTCTGCTTCACTATCTCTTTTCTATATTGTATTGAAAATCCTAGCCATTGCAATAAGGTAAGAAAAAGAAATAAAAGGCATACAGATTGAAAAGGGAAAAAATAAAGCTGCCTTTATTCATTGATGACATGGTTGTTTAGGTAGAAAATTCTATGGAATCAACTAAAAAGTTACCAGAACTAACAAGTGAGTTTAGCAAGTTTTCAGGATTCAACTATGTTGAGTATAAGAAGCCAGGTCTAAAAAGAGTACATATTGTATGACACAATTTACAGAAAATTCAAACTAATCTATAGTGACAGAGAATGAATGTTTGTCTAGAGATGGGAAGGGGGCAGGAGAGATGGATTGTAAAAGGGCACAGGAAACTTTCTGAATATTGAATATGTTCATTATCTTGATTGTGCTCATGGTTTCATGCGTATATACATATGTCAAAACTCATCAAATTGTACACTTTAAACATGTACAGTTTAGTGTACATCAATTACACACCAAAAGAACTATAAATGAGCAAGCCTATTGATTCAGCATTATTATCATCCCCATTTTACAGATACAAAAACTGGGGCAAAAAATGAATTAAGTACATTTCCGGAATCAAAAGCCTCACACAGCTGGGGTCCCAGCACAGACACCCTGTCACATCGGGGATAGGACTCTTGGTCACAAGGCTCTCCCACCACACCCCCCAACAGTGACTGTGCTTTCCCACAGTAGTGAGCCCTGCAGAGACAGCAGACCCAGAGGAAAAGGGGAGAAAACAGCAACCTGGCTTGAATGTTCTAGATAATCTTTCTCAGGAAGGCTCAAGTCCTGTCCTCGTCTATACCAAGGATCTGGTGGAAACAAGTGAGGCTTCCAAGAAGCCAGATGGACCTAAACCCATTGCAAGCTCTGTCACATACTAGCTAGGGGAAGCCCGGCAAGGGACCTTACTTTCTTCATTTTTAAAAGTAGAGCTAGTCCTTTCTATTTCATGTTAGAAATAAAGTTCAAATTATTTAATGTGGCTGAAAGTCCCAATGTAATCTAGAATTTTATACCTACTTCTCTGGGCCCATCTCGTGCTGTGCCCTCCAGGCAACACCTTGATCTACTCTAACCTGTTTAATTTCCTACCTCAGGGCCTTTGCACAAGCTCTTGGGTTTACGTAGGGTCCTTTCAGCACACTTTTTCTCACACCTACTGTTATTTACGGTCTTAGCTCAATGTCATCTCCTCAGGCAGGAGGTCTTTCCTGACTCTCTGTGTTAGGGGACTCCAAGACCACACCCAGGTTTGGGGACCCACAGGACCCAACATATGGTCATACTCAAGGCTAAGCGTTATTAAAGCAGAAAAATATAGCGTGACATCAGAAAAGGGCAAAAAGGTGCATGAGGTGAAGTCGGGGAGAAACCAAGCAAAGCTTCCAAGGGTTCCTCCCAGAGGAGTACCACGGACAAACTTGACTCCTCCAGCAACAGGCTGTGACAGCACATCAGAGTGATGTCCACCAGGAAGTCTCATTAGTCTTGGCATCCAGGGCTTTTATCGGCAGCTGGTCACCTAGACATTCTCTGCTTAACACGTATCAAAATCCCAGACTCCAAGAAGGGAGTCAGGTGTTAGCATAAACCACACTGTTTGTACAGACAGATGAGACAACTGTTTATGAAAAAGCTTTATCTCAGAATAGAGAACTGTTTACCGATCAAGTTCCCAGGCACCAGCCAAGGACCAAGCAGGCCTTTCTGAGGACAACCAGCAGGCGGCTGGGTTAACTCTTTCCTGCACACTAACCCAGACCAGGCTCCGCCCCTGGCATGTCCCCTCTGTCGCCTCTGCCACGCCTGGGATCGAGTCCCACGTAAACCACCTGTGTCAGTCATTTGTTCAATGTCCATCTCCCCTCCTAGGCTGCAAGTTCCATAGAGACAGGTGTGGTGCCTGCTTGGCACTGAGTTGAAGTTCAATGAATATGTGCTGGAGAAATGAATGACAACGGAGAATGAATGAACATGGTTTCAGGCACCCACTGGGGGTCTTGGAATGTGTCTCCTGTGGACCAGGGGGAGGCCTAGTGTAGTTCTTTTCTGTTAAATGCTTGATTCTTGAGCCTTGTGAGAGTCCTGAGGGAAGATCAATAGCCACGAGCAAAGAAAATCAGGCAAAAAGACAGGCTGGACACTTGAGGACACCATGGTGCAGTCCCAACAAGAAGGGCAAAGGTGAGGTCAAGGAGTGGGAGCCAAGTTCCCACTGGGCTCAGCAGCTGAAGACCTGTCTCAGGTCCCACTGGGGCAATTTCAGGCTCAACAAAAATGAAAAGCAAGGCAACCCCCAAACTCCCTCTGGCTTTCCCTTTACCCCAGAGCCAGAGGCACCCAGGAAAAGCTGAACAGTCAGAGAATTCCCGGGGTTCCCCACATCCACTGGCTTCCAGTTACAGAAAGCCACCTGTCCTTAAGACCTTGACTGCCCAGCGCCCCCAAAGAGTAGCATCCTGCAGGGGAACAGAGGAGTGCAGACAGGCAGATGTAGGCATTGCAAATATTTTTTTTGCAAGTTATGCACTGGTTGGATCTTCAGCTCTTAGGAGAAACACAATTTTTAAAGCATTCCGAGTTCTAAGGCTTACTCGATTATTTTAATACAGCTAGATACTGCATGATCAATATGAATCCCTGTATTTTTAATGTGAATCATTATTCAAAATATGTCACTGCCCAATCAATACAAAAGTTAAGGCTCATCAATATTTAAATTTTTCCAATTGACATCTTATCATTCTATCCAGGAAAAAGCTCGGCAGATCACAAAATCCATTATTTAATCTCTCAAGTTTGCAGAGTTCGGAATTAGACACCACTCTGTGACATGAGCTGCCCGAGCCGAGGATGGCGGCAGATCAAATCGAGGGGGGTGGGGGAGAGGGCAGGGAAATCTCTGCCAGGGCCCTCAGGCAGAGGTCACCTCAGAGGGCAGGAAGGCATCGTCCAGTGTCTGTGGGATCGCTAGGCTACAGGAGGGAAGGTGCAGGAAGGGCCATCTGGAGCCTCTGCCCTGTGCCCTGGCTTTGGGTCAGAGCTGGAATTCCTCATCGTGGTGACATATGAGGCCCTCCACAGACTGGCCTGTTCCCTCCACCTCAGCCCCCTCTAACCCTACTCTCTGGCCCTATTGAACCCCACATCCCCGGTCACCCCAGGCTCATTCCCCTGCCTCTAGACCTGCCAGTACATTTCCTACTGAAATGCCCGTCAACCTCCTGTCCTTCCCACTGGCCTGCCAATTCTTGCTCCTCTTGGGATCTCAGCTGAGATGTCACTGACTCCAGGAAGGTACCTGGGATGGGTGAGTAGCCACCATACATACCACCATGGGACTCCATGCTGACCTTAAACACAGTGTCTGCTGTATCTCGGTCACTCTGAACGTCCCTGTCGCAGGAACTGGTCCTATCCTCTCCTGGATCCTCATCACCCGGGATGGCACCCAGGACACAGGAGGGGCTCCGTCAGCATCGGATGGATGGATGGAAGGGTGGGTGGGTGGATGGAAGGGTGGGTGGGTGGGTGAGTGGATGGATGGATGGATGGATGGATGGATGGAAGGGTGGGTGGGTGGATGGAAGGGTGGGTGGGAGGGTGGGTGGGTGGATGGATGGATAGATGGAAGGAAGGGTGGGTGGGAGGGTGGGTGGGTGGGTGGGTGGATGGATGGATGGAAGGGTGGGTGGATGGGTGGATGGATGGATGGATGGATGGATGGATGGATGGATGGATGGAAGGGTGGGTGGATGGATGGATGGATGGAAGGGTGGGTGGGTGGGTGGATGGATGGATGGATGGACGGATGGGTAGGTGGGTGAGTGGGTGGGTGAGTGAGTGGGTGAACGGATAGTGCCCTGAGACCCAGCAGATCTCCTCGTGTCCCTGAGGCTGACTTGCAGGAGAGTGACCTGGGGGAGAGGCAGCCTTGCAGGCAGTCAGAGGTTGACTCCCACGCCTGGCTTCACCTTCCCAACAGGGGAACTATCCGTGTTAATGTGCGGAAGCAGAGAAGTTTTTTCCTGAGGACACTACTTGGGGAGCGGTGAGGTCTCGGGAGAGAATGGAAGATGGACGGGCACTCTGCTCTCTGAAATCAAACGTCTGCTCTGACGGGAAACAGGCTCAGAGCTCCCCGGGGGCTTGTGGACAAGAGAACAGGGTGCAGACAGCACTTAGGGCAGAAACAAGGGCACCGGGAAAACCTATCACACACAGTCTCTTCCACTTTCCTCTCCGGACCCCCACCCACTCCTCTGGGTTTTCATCGATAACGAGTCATTTCTTTAGAGCCTGGGTTCACCACTAAATTACACAAAGTCTGGGAGGGCAGACATTAAATCCCAGGACAACTTCATTCACTCCAGACACACCTGCCGATTCCTACCTTGCTGTCTGTGCCCGCTTCGCTGGGGATCAGGAGGGGCCCGCGGGCCTGAGCGCAGGCGATCTGCTTCACGTTACTGACGGCAACGCCTTAAAAACTCAGCCCACAAACCTACTGGGTGTCCCCCACCTGCAACATAAGGCACTGAATAGCCCATCCGCCCTGGAGTTCACGGCCAAGTGAGGGACGGACAGAGAATAATTGTCGGTTGAACATGTCACAGTTGCTTAGGTGCGTGTCATGTACAAGCCACACCGGATTTCCTGCCGAAGAAAGAGCACCTGAATGGGACTGTGGGTGTGGAAAAGGCGCCGGAGAGCCGCGGCACGGCCGACCTGGCAGGACGCGTAGAATATCCTGGTGCTCCAACCAGAGGGAGCACGAGGCTGCTTCATCGGGGTCCCGCACAGCTCTCAGGAGCCAGGCTCCTGGCCCCCAGAGTGGAGACAAAGGATTTCTACTGGTTAAGCCACTCAGCGTGTGCTTGGTGTCCGAGTCCTCGCTGTGTGCACACAGCCTGGCACGTCTCGAGGAACCTGCCGTGGGGAGCTAGGGGAGCAGGCTGAGGGGAGGCGGACGCAGGCCCTGCCCTCAGAAGGGAGGACGATCCAAGCACTCCGGCTCCTCTAGGGGAGGGGGCGGGGCAGACGCACAGGTGGCACGGACGCCCCTCAGCCAGAACACTCCGGAGCATTTCCTGCTCCACTGGCTGGCGTTCCCACGGGTGCTGGTGTTCCCACGGGTCCTCCCCCTGGAGCCATCCTGAGGAGCGTGACTGACAAGCCAGAGGACAAACCTGCCCCCAGGGAGAAGGTGACAGCAGTCAGGGGACCACAGGACAAAAGCAATGCCTTCTCTACGTGGGGCCTCTCACCCCATCGAACCCCCAAAAGACTCAAGGACACAGAGTGACTCCCCAAGAGTGACCAGGCACCCGCCTCCTGGCTCTCTCCTCTCCACTGCGGGTCATTGTCCAAGCCCGAACGCCAACAACCAAGCACAGGGAACCCACCCGAGGGGGCTGCCGGAACCCACGTGCCGGCCCCTGCCCGGCCGGGGAACCCCACCCCGGCACGCAGAGCGGAAGAACAGAACTGTGTCTGCCTCTGCCCAGCAGCCCCCTCGGGCCGGAGGTGACCTAACGTCCCGGTGACAACGGGCATGCTCAGAAACGCAGAAATGCACCTGGCGAGAAGGACCCACGGCCAGCGCCCACGCATCTTCAGAGAGGAGAGAATTCGTGGCTGGTGTCCACGGCTCTCGTGGACATCTTCACCCGTGAACTGCCCCCACGACCCTAGGATTTTCTGATTCTTGCCATCCTGCCCGGTTCTGTGGGTGCAGATTGCTTTCTAGTAACCGGAGCACTCCACTAACGGGGACACCCGACTCCCGACCCAGGCGGAGCTTCACTGACTCACCGCACCCACCTGCTGCGTGCTGGAAAGCGTGGCTGATTTTCAGGCCTCTCTACAGCACCTATCAGGATGTCCTACTGGGTCCCCACGGGGCCCCTCTCCACACACAGCTCGTCACCCTCTTTTCCATCCCACCCAGTCCTGGGCCAGCCCGGTACAGAGCCAGGCGACTGTGCCACAGGGACGCAGAGATCTGGGCTTCCCGCTGCACTCAACTGTCCAGTCGCCACGCTTGACGCGACTTCTCTTCGGAGTTTTTCCCTCACACGGTGGCACCGGGCCCTGGGGAGGCCATCTGGATGCCCAACACCACTGGCAGCATCGCGGGCTCCGCTCAGCTGCCAGACGGAGACAGCTTCTGCAAAACAACCTGTGCCCTGGACACTGCTCCTGGAAGCGGGTTCACTTTCTCTGAAAGGTAATTTTGTGAAATGTGTAATATTGCATCTCATACATTAATCAAGAGTGCGGCTCGGAGAGCTTAATTCTGTCCCTGATAACATCAGACCTGCAGCAAACAATGGGAACTGTATCACCTAAAAGCAGACAGTCTAATTAAACCTCTCAGCCAGCGCGGCGCATCTCCAAACTGCCGCCATGTCCGGACCTCTCCGCTCCGCAGCGGGGGCAGCGGGACCTGGGTTGGGCCTTGGAGCCTCTGGTGGACAGACTCAAAGACGTCCCAGTCACCCCACCTCCAGGGCAGTCACACCCTCGTGGACAGAATACAGCAAAGGTGACAGGACGTCACTTCCATGATTAATTCACAGGCGGCTGTAACTTCTGTCTTGCTAGGACACTCTCCCTTGCCTTCTTGAGGTACGCGTGGGAGGGGCCCCTGTGTCAAGGATGGAGGGCCTCTGTCCAGCAGCCTGTGAGTCCTGAAACCACTGCGTGAGCTGGGAAGCCGACGCGCCCCGGCCGAGCCTTCCTAGGAGACTGCAGCCTGCGAGAAACCCTCAGGCGGAGGGCTCAACCGGGCTGAGCCTGGGCTCCTGCACCACAGAAACGGATAAGTGTGTCCTTTTGAGTCCCTAAGTCTGTGGCTTAAATTCCTTACACAGCAACAGAGTCAGACCAATCTGGGTTCCTGCCCGCCTTCCACCTTTTACCGGCTGTGATCTCAAGCAAGTTACTCAGCATCTTTAAGCCTGTTTCTCCGTCTGTTAATGGTGATGATAACCGTCCCGATCTCGAGGGGTGACTGGCTGTAAGGATCGAATGAGACAAAGCATAAAAGGGTTTCGTTGCTTTAAGACATCTGTTAGCCACTAGGGCTCCCTGAGGGAGCAAGCCCTGCCGCCCACAGGCGTCCATGGAGCTGAGCCACTGGCACCGTCCCGCACATCGGAATGGTCTAGCTGCCTGGACGGCGCGGAGGAAAAGCCACTCGCCATTTTCTATGTGGCTTCTCTTATGGAACCCCAGGCAGGAAAGGCCGCAGGTACGCGGTGACCTACGGAACCCAGGCAGGAAAGGCCGCAGGTACGCGGTGACCTACGGAACCCAGGCAGGTACCCGGTGAACGGAGCTCTGTCCTGCCGGTGCTGTGTGTTGTCGCCAGGCGCCCTGTCCACAGGCGGAGCTTCAGCACCGTGGGCTCTAGTGTCCAGGGGCCTCTCCCGAGCCCCCTTCTTCGTGCCACAGACAGGGCCACCTGCTCCACCCACTAATCCGCCTGGAAGGCCCAGAAGGCAGGTCTCCGAGCGGTTTAAGGACAGCAGCACTTCTTGCCAGTAACAAGCACTTTCCCTACGTCCGGGGCTCAGGGGTCCACCCGGGTTAACGCTCAGCACAGAAACAGAGACAAGGCTGCCGCCTCTGCCTACTGCCAGGCTTTCCCAGGGGTGACTGGTCTGGACAGGAGGGTGGGAGCGGGAGGCCCCGGGCCCTGGCGGTTGGTGTCCCTCGCCTTGAACGCTTCGGGTCCGTGCGTGTTCGCTTCTAAGAGGCTGCCAACGCCTCCTGCACCGGCTGTCGGCCGGGTCCCAGCTTAGACGGCAGCTGGCCCTGACGGCGGGGCCTGGGCAGCGCCGAGGCCGCTCTCGACCCGCTGAGGGACTGCCGCACCAGAGGAGTCATTTCAATGAAACGGATCGCGTGCTAGCCAGCCTTCGGAGAAAGCAGAGAGCCCTTGATCCTTTCAGTTCTGAAAAGTGACTGACATCGGGGTCCTTGCAGAGCTCTGAGCAGGAAGGCGCTTCCCTGGGCGCCAGGCCCCGGGCTGCGTGCGAACGGCATGGGACTCTGGGAAGCACAGAAGTGACTGGCTTAGCAAATTATTTCTCATTCCACACAAAGATAAACTCTGTTCATTACACACACCACACTCTGCTCTCCGGCATAAAAATCAGCTTCTGAAGTCAGCTCATCTCCCAACACACACAGCTTTTTCTACCAATGGGTCTGCATTCAGTGAGTCTGAATAGCGAGCTGCCGTTATGTGAGTTCCTCCACCGAGGCCTCCCGCCCCGGCCGGCACGCAGATGGTCTGGTGCCGCCACCCCGGCCCCGCTCCTGGGGCTTAGTGCGCGGCTGCAGAGCGAGCGGAGGGCCATTTATCTAACACGCTGGAACATGCGTTCCCCCCCCCACACACAAAGAAACATTTCAAACAATGTGTGAAAACACAGCCGTAAACATTTCTGACTCCAAAAACCACTTTTTGATGTGAATCAAAAGCGTCAGGGCTCAGACAACGTGGAATGCCAGGAACCCGATGCCCGATTCTGACCCGCCCTCCTCCCGAACGAAGGAGGAGGACCTGCTTCCGTGGGTACCCATGGGGGACACGAAGAACGGTGGAGGGATTCCAAAAACGCATTTCCGGCAATGAGAGATGGCCGCATCCATCAGCAGAGACGACCGCGGGCGCACGAGGATCTGAGCGGTGCCCTGGGACCCGAAACCCCGAGGCGCGTCAGCCTGTCATCCAGGTGCTGAGGCCTGTGAACCCTTTTTAAGCCAACACCTTGGCTGGAAATGCTGATTAAATGAGTCCGGCAACTGCCTGGTAGGACCCTAAGGGGCTGGGACACGTAACAGAGAAACTTTGTAGGAAGAGTAAAGAGCCAGAAAACCTCAAAGCGCCCTCTGAGGCGGGCAGGCCCGGCAGGGATCCCTGACGGCAGAGAGCAGAGCGAAGGGCCTGAGGATGGGAAAAAGGGGGGTGCTGGGGAAGAGGCGGGAGGGGGAGGGGAGCAGGCTCGGGGAGCAGCACCACGACAGGAGGAGCTGGATGCCGAGGGGAGGCACACGGGGGCTGAGGCTTGCGGATCTGTGGGCTCAGTGATGGCTCTCTTCACTCGTCTGCCCTTCATCCAGAGTCAGATAAACCACCTCTCTCCATCCGCGTTACAATGCCTGGGGCCCGCTCCTGCCCAAGACTGGAGGGGGGTGGGCAGCACAGTGGGAGTATTTACACCACGGAAATCAGCCAATGCTACACACCAGCGCCTCCTCCAGGCGGAACATCTCCCGGGACTTCTACCACAGGGAGTAGTCCCCAAACTGCTCGTGTCGGCGGTGCTTTTTATTGTAACGATGTAACTAAATAATGTATGAAATCATGAAAGACAAGAATAACAAGGAAGATGGTCGTTCCCGTGAAAACGAAGACTTAGAGCCGATGAAAGTGACTTTCTTCCAGAAGGCTGCCAAGTCAGATAAAACAGGAATGGGGCGTCACGAAAGGCTAGAAGGGTTCTGTACCCAGAGTGCTTCCCACGTGTCCCGAAGTTTCCCTCCCACTTTCGAGGAACCGTAAGCCAGGGACTCCGAGGTGACCTAGGAGAACAGACGGAACTCACCGACAAACACAGGCCTGCACAGGGAGAACCAGAAAACCCTTGGCCCCCAGACGAAAGATGGGTACGTCAGCAGCTATCTTGAATGATTTTTTTAAATTAACTAATTAGCACCTCAATGTAGCTGGGTCAGTGGTCAAGCACTGAAAGTGTCTAAAGATGGGGGGTTGTGCCCAGCTGGTGTGGCTCAGTGGTTAAGCGTCGACCTATGTACCAAGAGGTCGCTGGTTCAATTCCTGGTCAGGGCACATGCCCAGGTTGTGGGCCCGATCCCCAGTGGGGGGCATGCAGGAGGCAGCCAACCAATCCATGTTCTCTCTCATCGGTGTTTCTATCTTTCTCTCCCTCTCCCTTCCTCTCTCTCTAAAATCAATAAAGAAAAAAGAAAACCTTTAAAGATGGGGACTGACGGCATGGGAGTAGAAGATGAGGAGCAGAAGTCGGAGGAAACAGAACTCTGAAGGTAGGATGTTGTGATGACGATTCTGTGTCAAACTAACAGGCCCACGGCATGCCCTGACGGTTGGTCACACACTCTCTGGAAGGTGTCTGTGAGAATGCTGTTGGATGAGGTTAACATTTGAAACAGTTGACTGAGTAAAGCAGATTGCCTTGCCCCATGTGGTGGGCCTCACCCAACCAGCTGAAGGCCTGAAAAGAACAAAAAGGCTGACCTTGGACATTGGTCTTTTGCCCATCTGCAGTGTGTATATGAAACATTAGCTCTCCCTGGGTCCCACGCCTGCCAGCTTTCAGACTGGAACGGCACATGCCAGCTCTCCTGGGCCCCCAGCTTGCCAACTGCAGCTCTCAGAACTTGTGTCTCCATGGACACGTGAGTCAGTTCCTCCTCACACACACGCACACACACGCACGCACACGCACATGCACGCACATGCACATGCAAACATGCATGCACACACACACAATGAATGCACGCACACGCAAACATGCATGCACACACACACACTGAACGCACGCACACGGAAACACACGCATGCACGAATGCACACACGCACACACATGCATGAATGCACGCACACGCACACATGCATGCATGCACACGCACACACATGCACGAATGCACACACATGCACGAATGCACACACATGCGCACACGCGCGTGCACGCTTGCACACACACATGCATGCACGCACGCTTGCACACACACACACATGCACGCACGCACGCATGCGCACACACACACACACACACACACATTATCGGTTCTGTTTCTATGGAGAGCCTTGACTAATACAGAGGGCAACCGAGACTTAGTAGGAAGCCTTCTCTGATGCCCACTGGAGATGACCACGCCCTCTGCTCACTGCCCTCCACCTCCCGCCCGCCTTTATCGTGGCACTTGTCTGCCCCTCGGTCACTGTGGTATACGCAGCCCCAGCAGACCTGAGCTCTGAGGGGAGATAAGAGCCTTATCGACAGCACTGGACATGTGTTAGGTGCTCCACAGAATCACTTAGAGAGAACACGGACAATGAGTCCATCAGTCTGTGGGGTCAAAAACTGAAAAAGGTCGCCCCGGCTGGTGCGGCTCCGATGGTTGGAGCGTCGTTCCATACACCAAAAGGTTGCGGGTTTGATTCCGGTCAGGGCTCATACCTAGATGGTGGTTTTGATCCCCGGTTAGGGCACATACGGGAGGCAACCGATCCGATGTTTCTTTCTCTCTCTCTCTCTCAAATCAATAAATATATCCTCAGGTGAGGACTAAATTTAAAAAAAAAAAAAAAAAAACAGCACAAGGTCAAGGGGAGGGAGACGGAGGAAAGGTCTCTGCGCTGGACATGTCGGCTGGTTATGGCCACAGTGGGGGGCGCCCTAAGAAGTGAGGGTTCATGAGCAGCTCATGAACTGCTCAGATTAAAGGTCCTCCTGGCACCAGGCCAAGGGCCCCTGTGGCTATTCCTGCTTTACCCTCCCAGGTAGTCAGACCAGAGGTGCTGAGGGGCAGACACGCCTCCGTCAGTGTGCCTCCACTCTGGCCAGGCACTGGAGTCAAGAACACTCATTCCTTTCCGTCTGCTACATTTCTGAAGCACAAAATATATCGCCAAAGCCAGAGACTATCATTAAAGGTTAATTATGAGAAACTTAAAGGTTATTTTTGCATATCTCACCTCTTGGACAAAAGCCACTTCCTCGTGATCGAGCCGGAATGTAAATTAATCTGAAAAGCATTTCAAATGCCACACATTTTTTAACTTGATTGTGATGTTAAATACCACGCCCTGGTCTGTCTGAGCTGGGAGGTCTTGCCTGACCCCCCAGCCTCGCTCTGTACTCCTGGGTGCTCTGACCTGAAGTCACTCCAGCCCAAATCCCTGTCTCTGAACTAGGCAGCAGGGTCAGGACCCTTCCCGGAGGGAGCTGCGTCTCCCTCTTCTCTCCCCGCAGCCCCGTCTGGTTAAAGGGGCCACGGAGGCTCGTTTGAGCACAAGCCAAGGGCACACACGGGATCCCAGCTCAAGCCCACAGGCTGGGGCTCGGCCACGCCGGCCACGGTCCTCCCGCCCCAGGAGCCGTGGGGCCCCAGGGCCTCCCGTTGGACCTGCCCTGTCTGTGGTTGCCGACAGACAAGGATGATTCCAGCCTTAATAAAGTTAGACTGAGCTCCACTGAATAATTTATCTGCACACACTGCATCTCAGGAAGCTGCTGCTTCTCTTGCTGATGCTACACTTTCCTGGGTGAACCGGGAGCCCAGTGGAAGGACCAGAGGAGACAGGGCCAGAGCACCCAAAAAGGGGCCATGAGACTGCCTGGAGAGGTTCCTGCTGAGGGCAGGAAGGGGGAAGGAAAAGACCACGGACCCACACGTTCCACAGGGTGGCCACAGATTGCGGAGAGGCCCGAGCCCAGAGCACTCCCACCCGTGCAGAAGCGAGTCCTGGGATGTGGAGGAAATAAGCCAATGGCCCCTGTGCTTTACCACATCTCCACCTTCCCGGGAGCGGGGGGACAAGAACCTTGGAGAAGGGGCGTTCCCTGGGGAGCGCAGGAGCCAAGGGGACAGCTCGGCTCATTGCGACTGCCGCCCTGCCCTTCACGTGTCAAGGACAAGAGCCAACGGGGGGCTGCTGGCCCCGGGATGTGGGAGCGGGAGGGCCCCAGGGAGGGCCCCAAAGTGATCGGGGGCAGCCCACAGCTGCTGGGCGTCTGACGGGAGGCCGAGCTGGAACCCAAAGGGAAGGACGGGCGACCTGGATCAGAAGGTCTAGGAGAGTGCCCAGCTCCACCGCTTACCAACCACATAAGCTGGGACAGCTCGTTAGGTCTTCACCTCTTTCGGTAAAACAAGGACAACAATCTCTACCGCCACCAGCCATGGCGAGGAAAACCGTGGGATGGCGCAGACCAACCTTGGGAGGATCTAAGAGAACCGAGGCAAAGACGGAGATTACTAAAGTTATCTACGGGATCTTGAGAGAGACAAAGAAAAAGGTCCGTCCATGCCTGTGATGGATGGACGGCCCCACGTGGTAAAAGTGAGAGAATGGGTTTAAATTCTTTTCTTTATTGATTTTTTTTTTCTTAGAGAAAGAGGAAGGGACAGGGAGAGAGAGATAGAAACATCAATGAGAGAGAACATCAACGGGCCGCCTCCTGCATGCCCCCCACTGGGGATCGGGCCCACAACCTGGGCACATGCCCTGACCAGGAATTGAACCGGCGACCTCCTGGTGCATGGGTCGACGCTCAACCACTGAGCCGCACCAGCCGGGCAAGAGAATGGGTCGAGAAACCAACACCAGGAACTGGCAGCCCTGCAGCCAATACACCGGCTCCTGGATCACACAAGTGCCCAGCAGCCCCGCACAGCCTCCCCCAGGTAGGGTGCCGGTGAGGCATTTAATGATGCCCAACCCCCCACCTCCCGGCAGAGTGATGCCCGCACACTCGGGCTGGAAACAAAGGTGCATGATGATCACAGCGCTTGTTACCTCTATGCGCTGCTTGTCCACATATTATCTCATTTAATCCTCGTGTCAGCTCTGGAAGATGGGCACTCGTGTGTCCTCTGCACAGGACAAGAACTGGGCTCAGAGCGATGGAGCAGCTGGCCTGCTGGCCGTCCGCTGCCATGCGTCCAACACCACTCTCTGAGCTCACAAGTGGCAGGACTAAGATGGACCCAGGTGCCCCAGCCAGGTAGCTCAGCGGGTTGCTGTGTCATCCAGTGCACCAAAAGGTTGCAGGTTTGATTCCCGCTCAGGGCACACACCTAGGTTGTGGGTTCGATCACTGGTTGGGGCGTGTACGGGAGGCAACCAATCAATGTTTCTCTTTCTCTCTCCCTCCCTCCCTTCCTCTCGGGTGAGGATTTTTTTAAAAAGATGGACCCAAGTATGTCCGTCTCCAAAGCCCACACTTCAAATTGCTCAGGGAAGGTCTCAGAGGTTTTCTTCTCAATGGAAATTCCCACAGAACCAGGAACAGTGGAGCCAGAGTAATGAGACTAACGTCCCCCAAAGATGTCCAGGTCCTAACGTCTGGCTCCTGTACATGTGTGAGGTCACACAGCAAGGGGGCATCAAGGCTGCCCTTGAGCTGACCTTGACACAGAGCGAGTGTCCTGGGTCCTCCAGGTGGACCCAAGGTCATCATAAAGATCTTTAAGAGTAGAGGAGGGAGGCAGGACAGAAGAACAGGGACAGACAGCGGGACACAGAGATGCCTCACTGCTGGCTTTACGACGGAGGCACAGGCCGTGAGCCAGAGAACGTGACGCCCTGAGCAGCTGGAGGAGGCAAGGAATCGGATTCTCCCCGGGAGCCTCCAGGAGCCAGCCCTGCAACACCTTGACTGTGGCCCGGGGAGGCCCGCGCCGTGCGTCTCACGTGCAGGACTGTACAATGATGAATGTGTGCCGTTGGAACCACTATCTCTGTGGTGATTTGTCACGGAGGCGACAGGACGGACGGGGGTGCGTGTGGGGACACCAGTCACACCGGAGTCCCTAAGCCGGGAGGGACCCAGGGCCGCTTTCTGCTGCCAAAGGAAGAAGACCAACCGAAAGGGAGCCCGATGTGCCTGCGGGTCAGCACTGCCGCTCTGGGACCAGAGGACAAGCCAGCCTCCGTGCAAAGGCGGAGTGTGACCCTCCTTCTGAGAACACCGCTCACCTGCCCAGGTCAGCAGCGGCTGTCAGCGTGGCGCGGGCCTTCCGGGCTGCCCATCAGACGTGACGAGAGGGGACCGCGTGGCCAGCGCGGGCCTGAATAATTCATAGCGCACTCATCTGACTGAGGCAGCAGAAGGCGGGGAGCTGAACTGGGTCAGCCTGGCCCGGCCCGCTGGAGCGAGTCAGCTACTAGGTCATTCTAAAACAAAAGGGACGAGCTGTTGAAAGGATTAATTATTGGCTTCTCAACTCTCCTCAAGCACAGTGGCTAAAAATCGGTGTAAATCGATGTCTATTAAACGGCCTCCGAACATTCCAGCCCTTCAGGAAAGGAAACTTTCAAAAGGGGGTGGGGGGTGCTGAAAATTCGAATGGGCTGGATAAAGGGTTGCAGAGCCCAGAAAACGGGCTCTCCTCCTGGTAACAGAACAGCCCAGCAGCTCCTGGGAGCACCGAGCGGGTGGTGCGACACCTGGAGCCCAGGCACGACGTTCCAGGAAGGAGCGGCATGAAACGCGTGGGAGGCAGATCACCTGAATGCAGACACACCTCAGGCCGCCTCCAGCTCGTTTCCAGAAGGACCTACGCCTCCTTTTCAGGCTGCCCTAGGCAGGAGGGTCACTGGAGTCAAATCCACCCCACCCACGAAAGGCCAGGTCAAGTCCCGCCCCCCACTGGGTTCAGGCCCCACGGGCTCCTGGCCACTAGGAGGACCATCCAGCTTCCCTTTTTCTCTGTAACATCCTGATTGGTGGTCTGAGGCGCCATAACCACAGACTGTCCCTTCACAGATGACCCAGGATGGCAAATGAACGTCAGCACACCCAGCGGTGGCCATCTGAAACGGGCTTGTGTGCCAGGGAGGTCCCTGAGGCTGCAGCCAGCTCGCAGGAAGCCCGAGTCACCATCAGTGATGTCACCCCAGGCAGTGACGGATCGCGCGTACCTGCCGTCCCTGAACCCAGTTCAGCCACTTAAAACAGAAGGAAACTGAGTCCCAGAGAGGCAAAAGCACTTTGCCCACAGCCACAGAGAAAGCGAGTGTTAATGCCATGGTCAGTCCCACTTGGTCTCTCTTTTCGTCTCCATGGAATTCGTGCCGGTGGGCAGCGTCTAAGTCAGCCCCCGGCGACCCCTGCTCCTGGGTTCATGCCCCCGTGGGACCCCCTCACCGTGGTGTGAACTGGACTGAACGGCTCACTTCTAAGAACCAGATCTCAGCAAAGTGACAGGACGTCCTTTGTGAGATCAGATTCCAAAGAGGCTCTGGGTTAGGTCCCGCTCACCTTCTCATATTCTGCTCGCGTGCTCGGCTAACGCAAGCTGCCACATTGGGGAGGCCTGCGGGGAACCTCTGGCCAGCGGAGAGGGAGAACCTGGGTCCTGCAATATCACGAGTGAGCCGGGGGGAGGGGCCTCACGAGGGTCTTCGGACAAGGCTGCTGCGCCAGCCGACAGGTGGGTGCGGCCCTGTGAGAGAGCCTGAGGCAGAGGCATCCAACTGGGCTGTCCCAGATGCTGCCCCCCGAAATGGAGAAAGAATAAATATTCATTACTTATGCCACTAAGTTTCCAGGTAATTTGTTACACAGCAATAGACAACTAGCATAGTGGTCAATAAGTATTTTTTGCATGGGTGAATAAATGAGTTCATTTATTTGCAGGGGCTCTCAGCTCGGCCTGCCGTGTGACATTCGGCTCTGGTGACAGCCACCTCCTAATTAAGATGCCCTTCTCTGCTGAGTGCCGTGACACGGATCCCTTCGCTCTCCCTCCTCTCCCCTCTCCGAAACGTGTTTATCCCAAGGATCGGTGAATCGTTTGGGTAGCTGAGAATGACTGCACACCTCCGCTCTGACAACCACACACAGAAGCAGACACAGTCGGGCTGTGTGCAGGGCCCAGGGCAGTTTGGGGCTGCTTTCCGACGGATTCCTGGGGAGGCAACCCCAGTAAATTCACCAGGAACATTGTGTCTGGAGTGCACAGCATGAGTCTCGCACGTGCTCCTCACCACAGTGGGTGCTATCATAATCCCCATCACACAGACGGGGAGACTGAGGCACAGGGGTAGGTAACCTGTTGCTAACTGGTGGCAGAACTGAGGCTAAACGCAGAGTCCGGCCCCTGGCCACCTGCCCTTCAGCCTGAATCTCTCCCCCCGCAGCAGGTTTCTGAGCCTCGGCTTCTTGACACGAGGGGCCAGACAGCCCTCGGAGGTGAGGGGCTGTCCTGTGCACTGCGGGAGGTCTGCCAGCGTCCATGGCCTCTACCCACTAGAGGTCAGTAGCATGTCCCCTCCCACTGTGACCACCAAAATGTCTCCAGATAGTACCAAGTGTCCCGGAGGTGTTGGGGGAAGGGGGTGCCGAGTTTGTCCCCAGTTGAGAACCACTGCTCTCAGATATAGGACGAAGTCAGCCTGACCCCAGCGGCCCAGCAGGGTGACCTTGCAAATGCTTCCGCACCTGGCCCCATGAGTCTGCGAGAGCAGAGGAACAAACAGAGGCCTTCGAATTAGAAAGCATGGGTTCGAATCGCGGTGTGGGGAGGCCCTGGAACCTCTCTGTGCCTGGCCAGCAGCTCAGGAGAAGGGGCTGCTCCGTGCCCTCGAGGGTAACTCTCCAGCATCAGGAGCAGCCTTGCCAGGTGCCTGCAGACTGAATGCGGACGAAGATGCCCAGCCCTCCACTCCTCCGCGATGTGGCCTCCAGCACCTCCTCATCATCTGAGCCAAAGCCCCCAGTTAATCTGCTCTCCATGGCTGCAAGACGAGAAAAGCCCCAGCAGCGTCTCCCCTGCCCCTCATCAGGGAGCGCCATCCCCGCCCCCGCCCCGCAGGGCCTGCTGTTCTGATTGAAATGCACCCTTACAGATGTTGCTGTGCTGTTCCTTCCAATGAAATCAATCGAATCCAATTGATCTTGGCCCTGTTTTGCATTCCTCCTACAGCTCTCTGTGTGGGAGAACGCATGTGTGTGCGCGCACACACGCACACACGCACACACACACACACCGGGCTCTCCTGCGTGTGCTGCCTGGGAATTACTCTCTAGTGATCTCAGATACGCGTGACTTATCTCTCTGATTGGATTAGGGGCCGTGTTTTCCACGGCCTCTGTAACCGCACAGGGCCTGGTACAAACTCATGCATGCGGCGGGCACTCAATAAAGGCACGTTGGTGACGGCTAGACATTACGGAATTGCATTTCCACGCCACCTCTCCTTGCCCCACCTCCCTGATGCGACAGGCTGTCCCTGGTGGTTCCCACGCCACCTCCCCTGAGGCAACACTTCAATCTTCGCCAGGATCTGACTCTCCTAGTTCACAAGACCACGCTCGCACACCCGAGAGAACCCTGGTGCCTCCCCGAGTCACAACTGGAAAGTCGAGATAGTAAGCATCTGCCTATCGGAAGCCACTCTCTGAGCCAATTAGGGATAATGTTGGGGGAGCAGGTTCACGCTCTGCGGCGTCGGAGGCTCCCCTCGGAGAGGAAGGCTCGCTGCAGGATCAACGGCAGAGCGAAAGCGTCGCTGGAAAATTATAATGAAGACTTGGTGATGCAGAGAGAACGGTTCCGCTGGGTTATAAATACTCCCAAGCGCCCCACTACGCGGGGTGGTTAAAAAATGATTTTAAAGCACTAAGATGCTGAAGTTGAAAAAAAGCACTCAGATGGAGTCAGGAAGATCTGGGCTCTAGTCCCAACTTCTGAGGCCAATTAGCTGAGTGAACTTAGGGCCGGCAACGTAACATCTGAGACTCAGTCTCCTCAGCCCAGAGCTGAGCGAAGTGGCTGGACAGGAGAACAAAGGGCTGTGTCTGACGCGTGGCGCTCTCTCTCCCTCCTCCTCCTCCTTCCCCTCCTCCTCCTCCTCTCCCTTTCTATGCCTCAGCATCCCACAGGCCTTGGACACTGCGCAGGCTGTTATGAGCCTTGAGATCCCAGACGCGAAAGAGCTTTGCCAGTCACCGACAGCCCACGAGATACTAGGGGGCCTCAGTACCAGTCTGCGGGTCGCTGCTCCAAGCAGTTTTACAAATGAGTATCACCAGATCTAAAAGAAATCGGGCAGCTAGAAAACACACATGAAGACGGGTTCTGTCGTCGGCCCTTGACAGAGAGTGTTAACAGACGCAGAATCACGGCACACGTCTCCTAAAGCCCCATGGGCAAACCCGAAGTTATTTTAAAGTGGACTCCGAGGCACGTGTGTTCATCATTCTTTTACCAGGACTTACCTCTTCGTCCTCTTTGGTTTGGGCTCATGTTAAATCCTGTCGTAGCTCCTGAATAACCAGCCAAGCGCTCCCAGCCAGGTGCCCCCTGGGAAGGACCCTGATCTGCCCTCCTGCGGGCCAACCTCGCATTTCAGTGCCCGTCGGGAACCGGGCGTCACGGGAGAAAGCCCCAGCGGACGCGTGGAATTTTCCTCGACTAATGGCAACATTACTTCTGTGCATTCAGACACTTATCCACATGAGGAAGCCCTAACTTTCTGGCAGGACTGGTAAGCTCACGAAGCAATGACCTTAACTTAGTAAATTAATTCCAAAGCACAAATGTTTTCAATCTTCATTTAAAATCAGCCTTCGTTAATCTAGATTTAATGACATAGCAAATGGAAATTCCCTTAATAAAATAAGTTATGAATATTTATCATCCCATTTTACCTGAAAATTGAATAATTCATCAATTAACTTTACTATTAATTACTTAATGCAAAATTAATAAACTGCACAACTCTTACGTATCCTTGCAGACCCTCTGGCGCTGGGCAAGGAAATGAAGCACCAGAGAAACGGCTTAACTACGGGTAATTCCAGACATGCGCCGATGGGAAACAGGGGGTTAAGGGTGACATTTTTCTACAAGAACAAACCACTTATTCAGAAAGTAAAGGGAGAGGGTTTTTTCCTCACCTTCTGTACCACAGCTTAAAAAAAAAGAACCTCAGGTTTGGCTATTATTTCAAGAGAAAAACTCCCATCATTGTCTCCACCACCCATCACCAGGCACGCCATCAGTGTTTTTCTCACGCACAGGTGGGCTCTCACGAGGTGAAGCTCTCACAGCCAGCAGAGCCCCTCGGCCCTGAGACCACGCCCGCCCCGGGGCCCCAGTCAGGACCCCATCGCAGAGGAGAGACTGAGCAGCAGAGACGAGAGAAGGAGGAGTGCAAGGAGACGGAGGGACGGGGGCATGGGGGTGATACCCTCCAAATGCTGAGCGACCGACATTCTAAGGGGGCTGGAGCGTGGAGCGTGGAGCGTGGAGCTGCTGAGCCCGGTCTGCTGAGTGTCCTCCCACTCTCCAAACTGGTAGGTCAGGTCCTGCCGTGTCTTCTGCGGGGATGGCAGCTACCAGGGCGTGGATACCTTCAGATGCAGTACCTCAGTCTTCCCATCACTGAAATGGGCATCTGCAGCCGCAAGTCAGCGTGCCCCCCGGTTCCTCTGGACTTCTATTCTTGTCTGTCCGGACCAGGGCAACCGAGACCAGGCTGCTCATCCTGTATGCTCACTTACCTGCCTTGCTCAGAACTTTCCACGGGGGATCCCTGCTGCCTCCGGCATTATCCCCGAATCCTCAGCCTGGTCCACGACCCTCCCTACCCTCAGCTCCGCCTGCTTCTCCAGCTCCACCGCTCACGGCTCTCCCCAGCCTCACTGCCCCCAGCTGCAGGCCGGTCTAGTCCCACACTCCCCAACGCCTTCCTGCCTCGAACCTGCAGGTCACCACCGCACGGCCAGGAATAGGTGCTCTCCTTCATAATGTACCCATTCATCCCACCCCCAAGGCACACTCTCACACAGGCTCACACTGGCACACACCATGCTCACACACACAGTCTCATGTACTCATACACACATGCACACTCACGTTCACACACATGCACATACACTCATGCATGCACATGCTCACACATTCACGCACACTCACACGCACACTCACATTCACACACATGCACATACACTCATGCATGCACATGCTCACACATTCACGCACACTCATATATACACTCATGTGCACATGCTTACACATTCAGCACTTATGCACACACACCTATGCTCTCACACATGCACTCGTGCACTCGTGCACACATGCACACAGCACACTCACAGCCATCCTTCAGGTCTCTGCCCAAAGCTCGGTTCTGCGGGAAGGCAGCCTGGCCAACACGCCCCACCTCCCGCTGAGTGGCAGCCTCGCATGGCACTTGTCCCTGGGACACTCCTCAAAGTCACCACTGTTATAAAGTATCTGTCTTGTTCTCACCACACCCCCAAAGTTTAGCATGGCGCCCGGCACACGCTGAGCCGTGAAAAGTATTCAGTAAATAAACAGATGACCGGAAGCAGACCGATGACATGAGCTGACAATCTGGTGTCATTTGCCAGGAGTCAAGGGCTCACAATAACCCCTGGAGAAGACCACGCACCTCGCCACAGAGGGCACCGTCAACCCCAGGCCGAGGGGCAGTGTGTCCCAGAGTCGGTGGGCCGAGTCGATTCTCGGAGCCTGTGACCCTGGAGGCCGCAGGTCTGTGTCTGTAAACACACGTGGAAACGGCACGTTCCACGGTGCAGGCTGCGCTCCTGGGGAGGCGTGGCCGGTCTGGCCTCGCTCCTCCGTCATTGCACGTGGGTTTGTTCTTTCCTGAATTTCGTTACTTCCCCCGAAGTTACGTGGTGTGATCTCCGAACACCTCAGCCCAGGCACCGGCTGCCCTGGTACCTACAAATCCGTTTCTGCTACCGTCCAAAGGGTCCTGGGCCTCAAGTCGCCAAAAACAAACTCTGGTCCTGAATTCCTCGACTTCGTCAGGGCGGTGATGGGAACCGCGATGCAGCCAGCCCGGAAGGGGCTCAGCAAGTCCCCCCCTTGGCACAGCCAGGACCCTCCCCATCCGAGGCTGCACGGCCTGGACCTGGGTTCCCCTCTGCCCCCCAGTCACCTCCAACCAAACAGCTCCTCAACAGTAAGGTCCCTACCAGGTGGGTCAGGGCAGCCAGTATAGAATTGATTTCTTCTTTTAGGAGAAATTCTCCTCTGCCCAAAATGTTTCAGTGTTCCATCTTATTAAATCATTAAGTAAAAAGAAGCAAATTTTCCCCAGGAATTTGTTTCTTACCAAAGAAAACCATGACTGAAGCAGAAGAGTGTTGTGTGTGTGTACACGTGTGTGGGGGTGCTGTGCACTTGGGCATATTGTCTGCGCATGTGTGTGTGCATAGTGTGTTCTGTGAGTGTACCTGTGTTGTGTGTGCACATATGTGTGCATGTGTGTTGTGTGTCTGGACATGTGTTTCTATGTGTGTCTGTGCATGTCTGCATCTCTGCGTGTGCACGTGTGTTGTCTGTGTGTATGTATATGCACTTGCATGTATGCGCCTGTGCGTGCGTGTATATACGTCTGTCTGTACAGGTGTGTGTGTTGTGTATCTGTGTATGTGTTTTTAATTTTTTTGAAAGCCCCCTAATAAAAGACTGGAAAACCTAAGAATAGCACAGACAGTAACACCTCCTGGCCAGACTGAGAGCAGCCCAGAACATCCCGCTGACTTGGGGATGACTCATTACACAGAAAATCATGAACTGCAGCCGGCTCTGCCCTGAGAACACGCCGGCTCACCTGCAGCGCTGCTGGGCACGCAGGCAGCTCCCTCCCCCTGCAGCCAGCAACGGCTTCTCAGATCAGAATTGATCCAGAGGGAACGCCGCAGATGCCAGTCCGGCCCATTACAGCAACAGCAGACAATCCCAATTTCCCAAATCCGGGACGGGGGAGTGAGGATGCTAAGAATAAACGCATGGGCAACAGGAACGAAACGAGACCACAGCCAGTGGACGCTGACTGGCAGGCCATGCAAATGCCCACCGATGTGCGTGAGCACCGTGCCCGTGAGCCGTCTCGTTCCCGGGAAGTCACCACTGCCAGGCTGTCCTGCTGGGAGACGCCAGCAGACAGCACCCTGGGTCAGCCGTCGCCAATCAGGGGGTCTCAGCACCCACCTTGCATCGCAGGTGCCCTGACCAGGAGCCCCCTGCCACACGAGACTTTTGCACCATCCGAGGATGACACCCTCATGCCATTAACATAAGGAGTGTTGAGGTGCCACTGTCAGGCGACACGCATGGGACACTGGATGGCCTGGCAGCACCCAGGGCCCCCGAAACTCTGCCCAGGGAGAGGTCATGCCCATGCCGTGCCCCTGTGCCACCACCGGGAAAGGCTCGAACCGCGGGCGGGGCGTTGCAGCAGGTAGAGAGGCAGATGCCAGGGTGGGGGGGGAGGGTCAGCTGGGCGGCAGGCCTCGGGCTGCACCCTCGCACCCAGGGGTGTGCACATCCCAGCAACAGGCTTCCTGGGCCCTGAGCAGCGGTGCATTTAGAAACCTCAGAACTGCATTATGACTCATTTCTCCCTGAAATAGAGAGGAAGAAAGAGGAAAAAGCAAGAGAGTGCAACAGCCAGTCAGACTGAGCGTGAGCATAGAAGGAGAGAGAGTGAGAAAGCGAGGGGCCAGGGAGGAAGACAGGGCCAGGGGATGAGCAGCAGACCTCCGATCCGGCGACAGCAAAGGGGTGACAACAGGTGTAACCCACAAGGATGGAGCGAAGGGGAGCACGGGACAAAGGTGTCAGCACACCCTGGAGAGACGGAAAGCAGACAGTGTTGGTAACTGACAGCCAAGCAGAAGCAGCTCGAACCCACCTGCCGCAGGGGGACAGCAGGAACAAGCCAACCCACCTGCAGAACCCCAGCAAGACGCAGGGGCCAGAGAAGGCAGGCCTGGGACAGGTGGGAGGCAGGGAGAGGGCAGACCTGTGTTCGGACCATCAGACCCTCCCAGGCTCTCCATGGACCTGAGCTACCAGGCAACTACCTGGCCTCTGTCCCCACTGGGGACATGTTTATCCGCTGGAGAAAGAGCGCCGAAAAGACTGCAGACCTGGACACCAGAGAGGAGAGGCAGAAACACCAGTGTAAACCAGGAGAACGAAGTCACCCGTGGTGAAGTTCCCAGCCTCTCCCCTGCCTCGTTCCTGACCTCTGGCAGCCAAGTCAGCCCAAACCACCAGGCAGCGTGGTGACGGACCCTTCTCTGGAGAACCGAGTGGCATCCCAGACATCAGCATCTACAGATGCCGAATGCCAGGATCGCCCGGCCAAACGCTGGCTACGCCCGTTGACAAGCCCGTCCCTCACAAGGCAGGCAGAGCCAGAGCGGGAGGGCTAAACCCTCACTGAGCATATGAGGAAGTCACACGGTGACATCTGAAACGGACACCTCACTGAAGAGCGGGAAGCAGAGCGTGAGAAACCTGGGGGTGAACTACCAGACCCAGAGAACTGAGCGCGGCCCCTCCTGGGAAACGCACTCGGCTGCAGGCAGAGGGCTGCTGAGATCTCCTGACAAGCCTTTAGGACTGTCTGACTTGTTAAGCTATGCACATGTGTATTTTTAATACAAATTAAAGTAATAAAAGAAAGTAGAGGCCACCCGGCTGGTGTGGCTCAGTGTGAGCGTCGACCCATGCACCGAAGGTCGCCAGTTCGATTCCCGGTCAGGGCACATGCCCAGGTTGTGGGCCCGATCCCCAGTGGGGGGCATGCAGGAGGTGGCCAGTCGATGCTCTCTCTCATCGATGTTTCCATCTCTCTGTCCCTCTCCCTTCCTCTCTCTCTAGAATCAATAAAGAAAAAGAAAAGAAAAAGTAGAGGCAGGAGCTGGCAGCTGCCAGCTGTCTACCCAGAGAGCTGCGAGACACAAACATCCTCTCCCTCTCCGCGTCCTCCCACAAGGAGCCCAGGACGTGATGAAAGCTGGTGCACTGGCAGGGCCGGCTCAATCAGCAGCTGAGCACAGCTGAGTGTGACAAAGTCCCCCTGCCCGCCCGCCCGGGTACCACCAGCACAGCCCAGCACCGTGCACGGGGGACTGGAGGAGGCGGCCCCCGGGCTCCCGCTGCCCCGCCTCCCCTGCAGTCTGTGGTTCCGGATAATGGCCTAGAATCTGGGGCAGACCCACTTCTGCAAGGAGGCTAGGGATTTCCCCACCACCGTCGAGACACCAGACACTATCAGGATCCAGGTCACAGCTAATTCCCAGCCTCCTCTGGAAACGACAGGACCCCTGAGGCAGATGCCTGGGGGTGGGGGGTTCCCGGGCAGACTGGGGCTCCTCCCGAGTCTTGAGTCAGCAGACCCACGGTGAACTCCCCTCACCTACGTCTGCTCCTCGGTTCACGTTGCTAGCGGGGACTTCGGCAAGGATTCGCTCAACGCATTAGGCAGATGCTGAAGTGGATGTAACATGACACGTCGTTATGTTAATTTGATAGCAGGTCCCCAATCAGCATAATGCAAAGGTCACCACTCTAAACGGCTGCTGACCCAGTTTGTTTTTTCTTTTGCAGTTCCGAAGGAGTCCCTGAAATGATCTAGGTATGAGGCTGCCCTTCCGAATTCTGTCCCCCCACAGCACCCCGTACACACACACACACACACACACACACACACACACCAAGGACCAATTCTGAACCCCCAACTCTGCCCACCTGGGCACAGAAGGAGCTACAGAAGCAGCTCTGGGAATCTTTTTTCTAATTGTTATAAAATATATATAACAAAATATCCCACGTCCACCCTTTTTAAGGACCCAACGCAGTGGCATTGCGCACACTCACTATAGTGCAGCCATCAGCACTGCGCGGCCCAGCACCGCTCACCTCCCCACACTGACACTGTCCCCACTAATCCCTCACTCCCCGCGCCCCCGTCCTGCAGCCCCTGGCACCCTCCATTCTGCTTCCCCGCCCATGAAGTCAGCACTTCCCAGGAGCTCACATCCTGGGCTCACAGCGTGGTCCTCCTGGTGGCGGCTGATTGCCCGTGGCATGCTGCCCTCAGAGTCCACCCACGTGTGGCACGTGTCAGAATCTCAGTCCTCTTTAGTTCGGGAAACTTCTGAATCATCCAGATGGGATCTCCACAAGACTTCTGCAATTCCATTCTGGTCCCTCAAGCAGTCTCTCCGGGAACAGGGGCTTCCGTAGAAAAGTCTTATCACTGTCCCAAGGAGCAGATGCCTAGAGGTGGCCGGCAGGTCACCCCCAGTGTCACTTACAGAGGGAACAGCAAAACGCCAGCACAGGAACCAGCCTGGAGTCTGCCCAGGCTGACTTCCAGGGGAGCCCTCTGCTCACACACGGGCACCACCGCCATCTCTGCTGGTCTGTGCCCTTGCCACCCGCGGCTCGGCCAGAGGTCCGAGCACCACCCCACGCCCCCACCAAAGCTCCTGCCCCCCTGTGCACAGCCTTTCAGAGACAAAAGCGACGCCGGGACCCGAGGGTAGGGGAGCGCCCCATCTCCCTGGGGAGGGGAGACTTCACACCATGACAGCTACAGTGTCAAATGACAGACAAAGTGAACCTGAGGGCTCCCTACGAGTTGGCACGTTTGGGGGAGGGCACCCAGGAAGAGGGGGATCTGAGGGATGGGCATATTGGGCTGGACGGGGGCATTTGAGGGGAGGCCCATGGCTGAGTGAAGGCAAAAGCAGGGGACATGGGTATGTCTGGAGGGCAGTAAGCCGCCCCCTACCCTGGCACGCACTTTGAGGGAGTCAAGGACAGCACTGAGGAAGGTAGGTCCAGGGGGAATAATGACCTTGAATCCAACACTAGAGCGTGGATTGATCTCCCGGGACGCCTGAGGTTTTCAGTGGAACAGGGATGGGGTGGGGGCGTCTGGTCTGGAAAGGGAAGCGCAGGGAGTGCTGTTCCGGTGACGCAGCCTGACGTGAGGGGGAAGGGCCGGGCCTGGAGGACACAGGCAGTAAGGATGTGCAGTACTGTGGGACAGTGGCAGACCTGGTAACTAAGTCCACTCGGGGGACAAAAGAAAGAGAGGCCAGGAAGGAGCACGAGGTGTGAGCGTGGGTGTCTATAACACGAGGCAGCTGTCCGAGAACCAGGGAGGTCAGAGATGGCCACCGAGCGGGGTGAGGGCTGCCCTTACTTCCTCCTTGGGAAGAGGAGAGATACGAGCCTGAGACCATACAACATGCAGGCAGGTGCCCAGGAGGGAGACCCAGACTTGGGGAATGGTCCACGGAGAGCGAGTCGTCACACCCTGGAGTCCCCGGAGCCCTGGGAGGGGACACAGTAAGAAAGAGCAGAGGACCCAAGACGTGGTGTCCACCACCCTGCCCGCCCACCACGGTCCAGACGGAGCAGTGGGCTCGGAGAGCCGGGAGAGGGAGGGTGGGGTCTCCCACGGCGTCACCTGGGTCTTCTGGACTCTCAGATCTCTCTCGTCTCTTCCTTCCAGACCCCTCCCTCTACTCGGCTCTTTCCTGCTTATTGACCAAGAAGCGTTTAGTGTTCATTATGGGAAAAATCCACCACGAAACCCGAGTGCTTCAGTGTCAAGGTGCTAGCCGTATAAATCTAATTAATTAATTAGATAATTAATAGCATTTTCCAGCCTCCTTCCACCAGCGTACACAGGATTCCTGGGAAGGAAGTGCCTTCCGTTCCATCGTGAGCGCGGGCGGCCCCGGCTCCTGGGGAAGGCCGCGAATTTCCCAGGGAGGAGAAATAACGGCCGGGGTTGCTAAACGCTGCAGCGCACCTGCCCGACCCTGCTCAGCCCTGCTCTCTGCCATGCTGGGGACAGCGCGTCTCGCCCACACCACCTGCGACTAGGGGCCAGATCCAGCTCAGGACACGACACAGGAGCACACCTGGCCGACGCACCTGAGCCATGATCACCGGCAAAGGGAGGCTCTGCCTGGGTTCAGAAGCCACGGAGCTGGCCGGTGGAGAGGACCGCGGGCCACCTTCAATCCCCACACACACTAGTGAGCGGAGGGCAGCGTCATCGCCAAGACTGCGCTTCATCCTGGCTTCCAGTTCCACCTCTGACACTTGCCACGCGACCCGGCCAGACCGGCGCCCTCCTGTGTCTCGCTGCCCAGCAGAGCTGCCCACAGGATTTCGAAGCACAGCGCCCAGGGATTTTTTTTTAAAAAGTCGTGGTACATTTACACAAGAAAATACTACTCAGCCATTAAAAAAAGAAAGAAAGAAAAGAGAGGAAATCTTACCTTTTGGGACTGGATGGAGGGACCTGGAGAGCATTATGCTAAGTGAAATAAGCCAGTCAGAGAAAAACAAGTACCATGTGATCTCACTTACATGTGGAATCTAATGAACAAAATAAACTAACCAACAAAATGGAAAGACTCATAGACAGAGACCAGACTGACAGCTATCGGAGGGGAGGAGGGTTGGGGGCTGGGTGAAAAGGTGAAGGGATTAAGCAAAGGAAAAAACCTCACAGACACAGACAACAGTATGGTGATTACCAGGGGGAAAGGGGGTGGGGCAGGTAGAAGAGGGTAAAGGGGGGATAGATGGTGATGGAAGGAGACTTGACTTGGGGTGAACACACAATACAACACACAGACGATGCATTATAGAATCGTACCCCTGAAACCTATATAATTTTATTAACCGATGCCACCTCAATAAATTCATTAAAATTTTTTAAAAGAATTTCTCTTAGAATCGAATAATAAAAAGTAGCCACTGGGCAGGAAACACGCACAGCCCAGCCGAGCGCCCGGCCCGCGGAGGGCTCCAGAGCACGGGACTGGGTCCGCCGGCCGGTCCCGGAGACGCGCAGGACAGAGGTCAACCAGAGGGAAGCAGGCCTCTTCCTCCTCACCACCCACTTCGCAGCACAGCGCGGGGAACGTACGCACAAGCGCCTACCACGCGAGCAGCACGCGGGCACACCACGCACACCCAGACCGAACCCCTCTCCCCGCGGCACTGCGCTCTGGGGAAGAGGAGGTCAGTGAGGGATACACGGATTAAACAGACTCATCGGTCAATCGTGTGGCGTCGGAACGGTCACAGGTGCTCTGGAGACACGTCACACAAGGGGATAGATGGGGTCTGGCTGGGGGGGGAGGCCTCACAGAGAACGTTACCCCCGAATCAGGCCGGAAGGAGGAGCTGAAAGAACATTCTAGACAGAGGGCGGGAGCTTCTGATTCCAGGATTCGAAATTCACCTTGTGGGGCGGGCAGCGTGAGTTCCCTAGGGTCTCCACACGGTATTATTATAAGTGCTGAGCACACAGCAAGTGCCACATAAAGACATCCTGAAGGGTGATTTTTCAAACTGCCACTTGCAGAAGGTCCCAGTTGCTGATGCCACAATATGAGCTGTTTGAACATTCAGCTTCCGGCCCGTCTCGGCGCCGGCCGCCCCGCGGCCCCCGACCCTGGGAGGCTCCGTGGAGCACACTTCATTATTAAACAGGTGAGCGGGGCTCCCGGGACCCTCTCTGTAATTAGGGCAGAATCTGAGCAAGGGCTATATTTATAACCCCCAGGCGTCAGCAGGCCGCGGGGACGAGGAGCGGGTCCCTGGGCAGCACCTATACCAACATCTGTATGTGTACTGATTACAACAATTAATTTAATAGGGATTCCTCCGCACAAACAATGCATCATTTTATTAGGAAACTCTATAAACGTCAGCGGTGCAATTCGTTTTTATTAATTTTCTAAAATGAAATTAGCAGTGGCGGCGGCAACAGAAGCTGCATCGCCTTCTCGTTCAGCGGAGTATTGGTACCATTAATTCCCGAATACCAGGAGGCCGGTTTGCATGAGCTCAGCAGTTAACCGCACCAATTAATTTCAACAGTAGGGACGGGAGGGGGGATCCGAACGCGTCTCAACAACTAATTTAGGAAGGTCCTTGAACAACCGCAGCAACTTTTCCTCCTCCTGGGGCGAGACGCTTTCAAGTGTAAACACGGAGAGGATGTTATCATATTAACAGGAAGGGTTGTGTCTGCACCCTCCGTCTGCAGGAAGGAAAGCGTCCGTCCCCAGCCCGCGGAGTCTGACAGATGCTCCCTGCAGCCCGAGCCTCCAGCTGGCCCGGGGACTGCCCCGCGCTGGCAGGAGGACCCATGACATCCCCGGGCATCGCCACGGACCCTCACAGATGTCACACCGTTCAACCCTCACGGCGGCCCAGTGAGGACAGGGTCAACACCAGCTCCCTTCCACACGTGAAGAAGACAATTTGGGGCGCCCTGGCCGGGTGCCTCCGTTAGCAGTTGGTTAGAGCATTGTCTCAATACACCAAGGTTGCAGGTTCGATCCCTGGACAAGGAATATACGAGAATCAACCAATGGCCCTGGCCGGTTTGGCTCAACGGTTAGAGCACTGGCCAGCGGACCAATGAGTCTCGGGTTTGATTCCAGTCAAAGGCACGTACCTCAGTTGCAGTTCGTCCCCAGCCCTGGTCGGGTCATGCGGGAGGCAAGCAGTCGATGTGTCTCTCTGACATCAATGCTTCTCTCTCTCCCTCTCTCTGTCTCTCTCCCTTCCTCCCAGTCTGTCTGATGATAAATGGAAAAATATCCTCAGGTGAGGATTAAAAAAAAATAAAAATAAAGAATCAACCAATGAATGCCTAAATAAGTGGAATAACAAACCTGTGGTTTTTTTTTCTCTCTCTCTCTCCCCCCAAAAAAATCCACGAAGGGTAAAGTGACTTCTTAACGCCACAAAGCTGCTGAGTGACACCCAGGGCTCCAACCCGGACCCGTCAATATCTGACACCCACACCCCACCTCTTCTGCCATGTGTGCCCCGTGCCTCAGGATGGGCAGTCCCGCGGCTCTGACTACTCTCCAACAAGCCAAGGGAGTCAGGCATGACCGTGAGGGACACTTCCCAACTGGAACCCACACTCCCAGGCTGAGTCACCAGGCAGAATCTGCCGCCTCCCCCTCCCCCCACGATGGTTCTGTCGTCAAACAGTGGCTGCAGCTGTCTGGCCCGGACGCCATCCAGAGTTCTGTCTCTTAGGTTCAAGGGCTGTGTCTCGCCGAGCAGAGAAGGGTGCGCGGAGCTGGGGGCTGCTGGAGACGAGAGCTGCTGCTGGGGGTCGGAGCCGGGCAGAGGCAGAAAGCAGACAGACCGCCTTCTCCCCAAAGAAACTAGGGCAGCTGGTTCTCCGAGTGAGGTCCCAGGAGGGCTGCCTCCCATCACCAGGGAACTTATGAGATGCTCATCAGTATGAAATTAGAAACAGGAGATGCTCAGGCCCCACCCAGACCTGGTGAATCCAACCCGGGGTGGGGCCCAGCATTTTCACAAGCTCTCCAGCTGATGCTGACACCCACTCAAGTTTGGAAGTGACCGCCTGGAAGGAATTGCCCCCGGAAGAGGAGATGAAAGGGCCAGTCTCTCCACGGTTCGGGGCACAGCTGTGCTCACCAAACAGTCCACGGTGTCACCCTTCACTCCCTGCCCCGCCCCCACCCCTACGCTCTAGGGAGCAATGTCCTTCTGGGCCCCATTCTCGTGGGCTTGGCCAAGGGAACTGCTCGGGCCAATGGATGTGCCAGCGGGCGTGCCCTGCGATACCACGGGCAGCAGGGTTCTCAGGCACGGGCTGCCTGGGGATCGTAAGCCTCCGCCATCCTCCAGGAGAACCACATTCCAGACAGTGGGCAGAAAGGCACGCCGAGTGTCTCAACACACCCAAAGCCACAGCCGACCCACCGACCGGCGAGCAGGACACAAGAGCCTGTTGTTACAAGCCACTGAGTTCAGAGGTTGCTTCTTACGTAGCGTTAGCGCAGCAAAAGCTGGCTGCTACAAACCGCTTGGTCTTGCAGCAAAGGAAATGATGGCCCCAGAAGGCCGAGGAGATGAGGACACCCTGCAGTGGGCTCGGGGAAAACTGTAGGACTCGGAGACTCAGACCGACCTCTCCCCCCGCTGGGAGATGCGAATCTCAGGAACTATCCTCCCTTTCTTCAACATCCTCTGACCTCCTCCGTGGAAACTGTGGCCCCATCGGAAAGATGCTAACCACTAAAAACCTACGCCTAACGAAGGAACAGTTTAAAGCACCTTCTAGAACGAGTAAACATTCTCGAGGACAAGGCCTTCTTTCCTCCACGGCTCAGAAAGGATGAACAGGGCAAGCTGACGGCCACGGGGGCAGAGGACACACCCCACCCCTTTCCCTGGTCCCAGTTCACAAACCTGGAAAGTTTGGTGCTTCTGCCCAAAGCGAGGCAGACCGAGCATCCGCCTCTTCAATTCCACCCACAGCCCGGTGCCCCTGCCAGCCCTGCCCCGCCGATAGGAAAGCCGTGGCAACTGGAAGAGAGGGCGTGTGTTTCTGCAGCTCTGCGATGCACCAAATGCAAAAACTGAGAGCTGGGGAGGAAAGACGAGGGCGCCTTTCACGTGAACCCTAAGTCCCCACCTCGCCACTCTCCACAAAGTAGTGTCACCTGCACAGGCGGGACGCACCTCGCTCTGTCTTCACCGGTTCCCCTACTCCCCAGCGGCGAGGGGAGCTCAGTGTTTGTGGCTGATGGCGGTTCGAGGACATTTACCGCATCGTAAACTGCTCACTGAGCCACGGCTCCTGGTTTGGGAGATCCCCTCACCGCCATCACGAATACTTTGACTTCCAGTTTATACAACGCACTGAGCAGGAAGTGGTAGGTAGTTTCCCCTTTTAAAAAAGTAAGTTTCTAGACAGCCCCAGTGGCAGGTGGGCATGCTCTCAAGATAAACTTCCCTTGGTGCTCCTGCCCGCCAAGGCTCCCCCAGGGCCCAGCGGGCAGAGGGACAGAGCTCAGCCGTCGGGCTCAGGGTTCCGGCTGGCGTGCGGGCACTCACGGCCACGGTGCCGGCCAGCCAACGAGACCTCGGGGCCGCTCGCCCGTGAACCGACGGGCCCGATCGGGTCATCGATGCAAACCAATCCATTCACTGTGCATATCTGAGAAACCGAAAGCTCGGGGACATTACCTTGTCTTAGGGGATGTGGTTAGCCATTCTTCATGCTTCTCGAACGTTATTAAATAAGCTGCGATTTCCTGAAACAGAAGAATAGAGAGATGATAACCACAATTAGCGCACGTTGGTCCTGGGAGGTCAGCCCGTCTCCGTTGTCTCCCCGCGGCTGCCCGGCGTGGAGACGCCGGCGCCCTGTCTCTGCCAGGAAAACACCCGCCTTGGGCGGCGTTTCCGACTTGATTTTTCTAAGCCCTTCCCGTTCAGCCCGCCACACGATGATGGCCGAAGCGCTGGGTTTCGAAAGGCCAGCTGGTGGCAAGGACGGCGGTGTTTCTCTGCGGGAGGAAATCATCAGATACCGTTCCAGATTCTAAATGGCATTCGTTTGGAAAAGGGGGAAAGCACGGGCCCACAGTGGGTCTCCACTCATGCCAGGCCGTGATCGGAGAGTTCGGTCTGTCCGCCATCTCTCCTCATTGTCACAGGAGACGGTGCGTTCTCCGAGCTTGACTCCCAACCCCTGAGCCAAATCACACGAAGATTAGAAAGACACGATAGAGCCATATTCCAGGGGAAGAGAGAGGGAGTGGGAGGGAGAGAGGGGAGAGAAAGAGCGAGAGAGAGAAAGGGAGAGAGAGTTCACCTTTCCCACGACAGATAACTTAATCTCCTGAGCTGAGCCCCAGGAAGAAGAGCCGTGTCAGCAGAGTTTCAGGCAAAGATGGAGAAAATGTGGGCACCTGGAGGTAAATTAAATATTTATACACACAACATCGCTGCAGATAGAATTACTGATTTATTAATAATTTCCATAAAAAGCTAGTGGGTGACATCAACGTAAGTCATCGCTCCAGCTCCCAGGCAGGGTATGGCCCACGGCTCCCAGCTGCAGACGGATCTGCCCGCATGGAATGGGCAGGGGTTACGGGTTAAATGAAGGTGGCACCGGGGCGCATCCCCCTTGATCTTGGTGATGACACCACGCGGGGCTGCTGCCCTGATGAGCAGGAAAACGCGGGCAAGAGGCCCGGTCTGCACTCTCTCTGCGGCCCGCGGGCCGGAGGGCTCCCTGGCGCGGAGCACCCCTCCGCCCAGAGGCGCACAGCCTTGCTCTGCGGTCAGCCTCCGCTGGGCCCGGTCACGACGCAGCTGACCCCTGGGACCTGAGATGCTAAACTTGGTTTTAAAGAAAAAGAAGAGACTATCGCCAAAACCAGGTAGGCGCAGCAGGCTAAAGCAGAAACCACCAGCCCTGCCTCGCACGCAGTGTGAAGGCCACAGGTGCCGGTGGAGATCGGGGTCTCACGCAATCACACAAACCAGCCACTCCCACGAGGCAGCCACCTCAGTCCGGAAGCAGGACCCGTGGTCAAGGCGGACGTGCCTTGCTGAATGGCTCTCCACCGCCGACTGCAGGGAAGCTGTTCTCTCACGCCCCTGGGCCTTTTCGTGTTCTAGTTCCTCTCCTGGGAAGGCGCGTCCCCCCAGGTCTCACGAGACAGAGGCATCGGCTCCTGGCTAGCCCTGCTCACCACTCACGACGGGTGCTCGCCCATCCCGTGGGCTCCCACGGCACCCGGCACCCACAGGATCCATCACTGTGCGTCCTAATTGCTTGTTTACCTGGAGAGCAGCCCCCACCAGACCACGAGCTCCTTGAGGGCGAGCAATATGTCATCACTGATGTATCCCCAGGACCCAACAGTGTCCGGATAAATGTCTGTCAGCAGATGGCTAGATGGGCGGGTAGATGGATGGGAGGGGAGGGGGGAGCGTGGACATCCTACGAATAAATGTGCGTGGAAGTGAGTGTGTGTCTGTGTGCGTGTGTTCTGAGCGTGTTGTGTGTGTGTGTGTGTGTGTGTGTGTTACTGAAGACAGCTGAACGAGAGCGTGAAGGCAGCAAAGCGCGGCAGTCGCTGGGCACACCCTTGCAGGGACTCACGGACTCCCCGTCACGGAAGGTGGCACCCCAACATGGTGAAGAGCATGCACCCCGCAAGCAGACAAACCTGGCTTTGGCTGCCGGCCCGGCCACTTTTTAGCTGTCAGATCCTGAGCACATGACCTAACCTGTCTAGACCTGAGATAAGACCACCACAGGGGGCCGTCACAAGGAGCGACGATTCTTAATACACTTAATACACACAGCAACGCCCACGACCACAGCCGCCGTCATTATCACCATACGGTCTGTGTGGAGTGAGCCCGTCCGGGGCCCTTGACGAGGAAGCAGGTACTAAGTGGTCCACCAGAAGTCGCCAGCGCGGCTGGCCTTACCTTCATCGATCCCCACCCGACACCCGCTACGCCCCCTGTGCGCATAGTGACGGTGACATTACGGTGACTGTTCAGAGTTAGCTGGAGTCAACCCTTCCCTTTCTCTACTGGAGTCCATTTGGTTTCGTAAAACCCTGCGAGCAGACAGTGGCTGGAGTCAGCAAGTGGATGAACTGAGCCCCGTGTGTGTGTCAGTCCACCCACCTGAATTTTAGGAGGCTTGGAATCCAGAGGAATGTTCTGTGCCAGCTGGACCCCCTTGGAGCCATGCCCTCGCCCAGGACCATGCCGAGAGCTAAGTGATTCCCTGGCCCAGAAGGATGGGGACATAGCACGTCCCAGCCACCACAGTGTCCCAACAACCCAGACACCCAAAGAAGACCTCATGAACATCCCCCGGCCAACCCTCGCCCTAACCCAGCTGAATCCCCCCACTGCAACAGCCTTTCCAAGACAAAAGCTCCCTGGACCACTCACTGTATTTAAGATTGACTCTATAAACGGTCACTGAGCACCTACCACGTGCCAGGCAGTGAGCAAGCCCACTACGAAGGCTGCCCTGAAGAAGCTCGCAGTCAAGCAGGGGAGGGACAGGCCACTGCAACAGTCAAGGCAAGAGCCACAGCACAGTCCCCTCTGCAGCCAGGCCCAGCGGGCTGTCAGGTCCACCGAGCTGCGCACGCGAGCAGAGGCCACGTGGTTTACTCCCTCGTCCTCCCCAAGGAAACAGACACCTCCACGCAGGAACCCTTGGTGGACCCCCCACCACCACCACCACCACCGACAAGCAACCTCTCTGAGCAGAGGAGACAGAATGCCTTGACCCAGGCTCCCACCTGTCCTGTGCCCGCTGGCAGGCCCTGAGCTGACCTCGGTCACCAGGGAATGTCCCCGTGCTGCTTCCTGCCTGGCTCCCAGCGGGACTGGGCACGTCTGAGTCACCTGTCTATTCCTAGGCCCATGCTTCCCAGCCTTCCCAGCCCACCTCCCAAATCCAGGTGCTGGTTCACCTCTTCGTCAGGTGAGCAGACCACGGGCTGACCCCGCCTCCCCGGAGCCCAGAACTGGTGGGGAGACAGTGCAGGAGCCGAAGAACCACACGGACGACTCAGATGCCAAACAGCATGGAGCGAAGGAAGAACCATCCAAATTCAGAGTCAGCCGAGTCCGCTGGGCCAGGAAGGGGAATGGTTTGGGGGACGAGGGCCTTGGCTGTCCGTCATCGTTACCATGACAATGGCTAACACAGCTAGAGTGACGTCTGAGGCCGGTACTGCTCTAGGAGCCTGTGGAGGACCTCACTTAATCCTCATAAAAACCATGAAGAAGGAACCATGCCCGTTTTACAGGTGGGGAAACTGAGGCACGGTTAAGTGGTCCGCCCAAGGTCACACGGCTAGTCTCTGTGAAACCAGATCCCAAACCCATGCAGATGGTTCCAGACCCACATTCTCTGCTACTGTTCTGAATTCCTGAAAGGGCAGCCACGGTGTACTCAGACAGAAAAAAGAAAGCCCCCCCATAGAGGGCCGTGGCTTCCCCAAACGGGCTAACCGCTCCTGCTCCCCTCGGCCCAGAGTCACTTCACTGTCCCACCTCCCTCCAGGGACCAGGAGGAGCCAGACCGAGCCTCCACGAGCGGCAGTCTCTCCTTCTAGCAGGATCAACTTTATTTCTAACCCCAAAGCCTTGCATGATTCACCGCCTTCAGTGACAGGGATGCTGGGGGCAGAGAAAATAACAGGCAAAAAGAGAGATGCCGACGAGGAAACGAGGTTTGAAAAGCAGGATCTCAGCCCTTCCTGACTGGCTTCCCTCTTCCCCCAAAGCTCCACCAGCCCAGGGCCCCGCAGAAGGCAGGTGGAAACACGGATCTGGTGTGTCTCCTGTGTACAGAGCAGGGAACTGAGGCACAGAGCGCCTAAGGGCCTTGCCCGAGGTCAGCACGCTTCTGGCTGACCCGAGGGCCCCTGACCCCCGTGCACGCGTGATTTTCCCACATGTTGCCTCTCAAGCTCAAGTGGCCCAGGAAATTCACAGAATGCTCAAACAAGAAGACAACGTGCCCCAGAGAAGTGAAAACGGGGGCTCAAAGAAAAACGAGTATGTGACTGTCCGTAGCAGCTCTCTTCACGACAGCCAAGACATGCAAGCTGCCCAAGTGTCCGCCAGGTGGGTGGGCAGACAGAATGTGGTAGATTCAGTAACGGCGCTATTCACCCACGAAAGGAATCAAGTTATTGTACATGCTACGTGCACAGACCTCGAAGATATCATGCCAACAGACACAGAAGACCCCGTGTCGTGTGACCCCGTGTCTATGGAATGTCCAGAACAGGTGAACCCATGGAGACAATGGTTATGAGTGGTTGCCGGGGGCTCGAGGAACAGGGGATGGGGTGTGCTGCTAATGGGGCCAAGGCTTCCTTTGAGGGGATGAGAATGTCTGGAACTAGACAGCGGGGAAGGTTACACAACATTGTGACGGTACTAAGTGCCACTCGCGGCAAATTTTACGCCGCGTGTGTTTCATCGCAATGAAAGAGAAGAAGGAAGCGTGGACTTCCAGCGAGGTGGGCTCCGGGATGAAGGGCATGCCAGCCCTCCCTGCCTGCGAAGGCGGGGCCTGCGCCTGCAGCCCGGTCCAGCTCCCGGCTCCCTCGGCATCCCTCTCTGCATCCCAAGCCCTGCATCCATGATGAGAAGAATGACCGACTGTCAAGATGAAGGAACTCACTGCAGGCTCCAAAGCAAAGACTGTCCAGCTTGCAGATTTTAAATGGTTAGTTTATCCTTTGGATGCTCAACTAGAAAAACTGCCGCCAAGCTCTGATGTCTGCGTGTGGCAAGGGAACAAGCTGGAGCCGTCGAGTCCCCCAGGCCCCTTTGATCGGCTGGGCACCAGGGAAGCAGGTGGGCCCCTCCCCCAGGCACGGACAAGCCCCAGCACGAAGGGCAGAGAGGGCAGGACCAGGGCAGCACAGCTCTGCACCTGGCCTCGCCACGCGCTCCCTCGCCATGCACCCCTCCATCCAAAGGCATGCCAACTGCTCAGCAGGAGAGGCAGGGCCTGTCTGCCCCAGGCTGACGCACTGTGACGGAGGACTGCAAAGCCCACCTGGGCTGAGCCAGCTGTGGGCAGGCCAGGCTCAGGGGTCACCCTCGGGGGCTCCCCGGGGACCAGCAGGTAAGAATGCATCACTGTGCCAACCTGGCTCGGTGTGCCCCTTCCCTCCTGGCCCCCATGCACTGATTCTGCCATGGAAGCTGCCTGGCCCTGTTCACTCCCACCTCCTCCAGGGAGACTGCCTGATGTCTCACTCCACATGGGCCCCAGCTCTGGAACCCTCTCGGCAGTGGTGGCGCCACTCCCGGACTCCTAGTCTGTGAGCATGGCAGTCCTCCCTCCCCAGGTCCCGGCGTCCAGGGGGCTCCGAGTCTGTTCTACGTCCCACGGAGCCCCGCTCGGCTCTTGGATACGGAGCTGACTGTGACGCAGACGAGCGGGAAGGAAAGAGTGCAGCGTGCTCTCCTAGAGGCTGCAAGCAGGAAGGCCCGTTTCTGAGGCAACTCTTGCTGCCTGCTGGGGGGCCTTGGGGGACAAACGCAGCGCCATGAAGGCTGGCGCCCCAGGAGGAGGCTGCAGACTGTGGGCCGAGCCCCACGTTCGGGAGGCAGCCCCGGCCAGGCCAGCAGCCGCAGACACAGGCCGGGAGCCACGCGTGCCCGCCACGGCGGATTCCAGCCGAGCTAGCAGCCACGCTTTCAGACAGTCAAAGGGAGCAGGAGGAATTAACATTCAGAATATATTTCATTAATATATTTTCTATTTTAAACCAATGGAGCCGAAGTAGGATTTCACTAATTAAAAAAGGAGTCCTGGGCCGTTTCGCACGACCTTTTCAAACTCCTGTGGTATTTTCCACATACGACCCCTCTCAGCTGCGGGCAGCCGTCTTTCAGGTGCTGGGCAGACACATCCGGCAGCCGTGTGGGGCAGGGCGGCTCTGGACACAGACATCCCCGGGAACCTGCAAAACCCTGACGCCTTCTGCAGCCAAGCCCTGTGCACCTTCGAGGCTGCTGGGGAACCCCAGTGTGGCGTCAGGTGCCGTGGCAGCAGAGCTGGCCCGTAGAGCAGGGCGTCCTGTCCCAGGGCCCACGTCACAGTGACGAGCCTGCCCTGCCCCTGGCGTGTGGGAGCCTGTTTGTCTGGGAGAGGGTGTGGGCTTCTCAGAGGGACTGAACTCCCCTCCATCTCTCGGGCCAGGCTTGAGGTCATGTCCATTCTCTCTCCAGAAGGAGCTGCCCACGGCAGACACCCCACAAGATCGCCCAGCCCGGAAAAACGGGCTCCCCCCATCACAATGTCCCCTGGAGCAGCCCTCAGAGAAAGGACAGGAGCCCCTTTCCTTCAGTCGTCCCGAGTCCAAGTAATAAAAACATCTGTGGTCTACATAATCTCGGATATTTTGCCCCCAAAACTGGATCTTTCCAGCGAGGGATCATTTCGTGAAGTTTGTGTTTTATGAGAGTTCTGCACAGGGTTTTATCTGTAAGGAACCCAAGCTGGGGGCGGGGGTGGGGGGGATGCAGGCCTCTCCTAGCAGCTGGCCCAGCATCTGCTGGAACCACCAAATGCAATTATATTACTCCCAAACGAGAAGTGAAAATATCTCATGTCCAATGCTCTCGGTTTTAAGACTCATACTTCCTGTCCTCTGGGTATTTCGAAGGTGCCAGATCGCTGGCTGTGTACTTTGTCAGAGATGTGTGAATGTCATATTAATGACTTCGGACCAACGCATTTACAGTGGAAGCACATCTTCCCAGAGCCCTCCGCTCACCGCACTGTGGACGTAAGTAAACAAGCAGCCATTCCCTACCGGGCTCCCGGTGGCACCTCTTGTCTGCTCTCCCCAGGGCACACCCTCCCCCTGCACAAAGCCGGCAAGTTTTCTCCTCCGAGGTAAATGTTCCAACCCAAGGTCCAACAGTGCAATGCCCCCTCTCCACACATCCCTGTCCCCACCCACTCAAGTGCTTCTGAGCACCCAGCTGGCCAAGCCAACGCCCTTTACAGGCTGTTCTGAGTCCCCAGCCATAGGCCAAAACCAGCACCCAAATCATGCCTTCCAAGTGACCCACTTATTCCTGAACAACTGGCCTATAGAATAATGGTTTATGTTCCCATTTATATAAGGGGTAGCATAGCTCAACTCTGACCATTTCTACGCGTGGTGATCAAGGTTTCAGCGAGCCAAGCGTCTGGAGGACTTCCTACAAAAGAGTAAGTAGCAATTCCGGATAAACTCCTAGCAGCCTGGACTTGTGAAATAAAAGCCTGGCCCAGTTGGCCGTCTGCTGCTCAGACGTGGTCAAGCATCCCCATGACCACCAAAGTGCCAATCAGAGCAGAAACAATGAGCCATCGTAGAGACATTTGGAGAAAGATTCAGGGAAAAAGCAAGCCAGTCTGTCTTTCATTCATTTCATTATCCACTCATCGGTTCGATCGTCCGATGAATTATTGAGCACCTACTACATGCCAGGCGCTACGTGAGGCCCTAATGCTACGAAGACGGGTGAGTGATGATCCTCGGAAAGACGGCTGGGAAGACGGACAGGATCCAGGGCTATCGTGTCAGCTACAACCAGATGACGAGCTGAATTAGCAGCGGGAGGGACGCGCTCATGCTGGGAAGACAGCGAAGGTGGTGCCAAGGAGCTCACATTTCAGCTGGGTCTTGAAGAATGAGTAGGAGGTGGCCCTGCTGACAAGTGGTAAAGGCGTGGGGGAAAGGCAGCAGCATCGCAAAAGCAGGAAGGTGGGAAAAGCAAAGGTTGGGGAGCTCTGAGTTACCGGAAGCAGCTAGAGTCTGCAGAGCAGGGGAATGACAGAATGCAAAGCTGGCTGGGCAGGGAGGCACCCAACTGTGGAGGAATTACAATGCCCCAGGCGTGGAGTCTCAGCCACGAGAGCCAGGGGCGTGGGGAAAGCTTTGAAGCAGAGGGGAGACACAGAAAGGGCTGTGCTGTAGGAACATGCCTTTGACGGCCACAGCGGAGAGGAGACTGCTGACCGGACACTATGACCACAGCCCAGGAAAGAGACGACGAGACCTGAACTTATGAAGGTGGGAAATGAAAAGAGGGGAACCAAGTTGAATTTTTTTTCTAAAGTGAAATAATAAATGGAGCTTGCAAAACCACTGTCTGGAGAAACCGAGAGCAAGGCAGTGAGTAACCTCCAAAGCGAAGGAAGCCGGGGACTGAACCTCCCCCGAGATGCGCTGGCTTGGTGCACTCGGTGCTTGTTCCCATTTGCTTTACTTGTCAGTATTTAAAGACCGGGAGATGGAAATTCCCGGCTCCTCCTGAAAAATAAGGTCTGGCCGCTTCAGGCCCACGTGCCCGCAGAGCGTGCCCCGGGTGGAGCTGAGGCGTGCTGCCCCGCTGGGTGGGCGCATACTCTCAGGGGGCCACCTTCCCCGCCTGGCTGGCTGGCTTCACTCACCACACCTGCTTAGACCTTGTAGTACCTGACTCAGGGGCTCCCACTCTGGTGTTTCCGTGTTGGAAGCTGGGTGGACCGCAAGACAACTGATACAGGTTATCCAGAAAGAATCACAGTTAGAGCAACAGATTTAGAAGAGAGTGATGTAATCAGAGCACTCGCTGCCCCTTAATGAGGGATGTTTGCTGATTAAGCCGTTCTCAAGACTGCCCGACCTCCATTGCAGCACTGTGCCAGTTGTCCGTTTATCTTTTAGCTCCAATCTCACCCTTCTCGGTCCTGTCCTGTGACATGGCAGCTGGGCCCTGTAAATGTTTCTCCTGCGCGCGTGGCACAGTGTGAGCTTCATGGACGGAGAGCAATGCAGGGGCTCTGCAAGATGACGGCGGCGAGAAGACACCTCCCTTCTGGTTCCCGGCCTCCACTGTTATCATCATTGCCACTGTTACTTACAGCAGGTGCCCAGTGGCCATGAAGATGAGCTCCAGCACCTTTGGGGTACACGCCCTCCCTCCAGTGGCAGGTGGCAACTCGCGTCCCCCCTCAAGCAACAGTGCGCCACTTCCGAAGACCCCTGCGTGCCATGACCTGTGACGGCCGGCCTGTTCCCGTGGTGGCCTGTGTTCTGAGGACGTCTGAATGCCAGCCTGTGGGGTAAGAGGGCTAGTCTAGTCCTTCGTGTGTTGGCTGTCTACTCTTCCTCAGCCTAGAAGAGGACGTACTCTTAGAATTTTCCTTCATTCCTACTAGTAGTCAGCCACCTTTTACTAGTCAATAATTCCTCACATTCAATTTCCTCTGTCCAAATGTCCAGTATGGTGGCCGTGTCCTGACTGGACCCTGACTGATACAAGAATCGTCCACAGCCCTGAGGGTTACTGACAACCACACTGTTGTGCCATCCTAGAAAGCAGAGGGGGGTGAAAAGACACCTGGAAGGAGAAAAATGGGCATCGAGGGACACGTCCTGGGTGCCAGCCACACGTGGTCTGAGAGGCACCGGAATAATGTGTGTCCTACACTTTCATTTGTGAGAAGAAATAACCAGCCTCTTTGGGAATATGAAAAGTATTTCTCGTAGAGTAGAAAAAAGTTACGCCATCTCCCTTCAGCTGCATGATATGTCGTTGCCCTTTCCGCCCCTGAAATATGGGGCCACACACCTGTATCCCATGAGGTGATGGGTGCAGGTTCTTGGCACATAGGGGGTCACTAGGTTACAACGTTTTAAAATCAGCTCCACTTAGGTGTACTTTACATACAATAAAACGCAACTCACTTCAAACATACAGTTCAGTGAGTGTGAGCAAAGGAATCCACTGTCTGTCTATCACCACATTCCAGACAGAAGACCTTTCCAGCACCACCAAAAGTTCCTTCGTACCCCTCTTCAGTCAGTCAGCCCCGAGCCACCACGGATCTGCTCTCTGTCACTGTAGATTAGTTTTGCCTGTTCTAGAATTCCATAGACATGAAACCACACAGTAAGTGTTCCTTTGGGGCTGGCTCCTTTCACTAGAATAATGTTTCTGAGATGGAGCCACGCTGTCAAGTGCATCAGCAGTAACCCTTTCTTTCCACTGCAGACAACATCGGATGCGTATGTCTAATTTGTTATCCATTCAAATGTCGTGGGACATTTGTGTCCTTTCCAGTTTGGGGCTGTCACGAGTAAACTTACATTCACTGACAGTCCCTTGTGTGGAGACACATTTTCATTTTTCTTTGGTGAAAACCTAGGCATGGAACTTCTCGGTCATGTGGTCAGGATGTGTTTGACTTCACATGAAACTGCCCAACTGCTGTCCAAAGTGGCTGCACTGTTCTCTAGTTCCATCCGGACTGTACGTGAATTAAAGGTGCTCCACATCCTTGCCAACACTTGGCACTGTTGGTCTTCTCAATTTTAGCCACTTTAGTGGATGTGTGGTTATCTCACTGAAGTTTCAATTGGCTCTTCCCTGATGACTAATGATATTTAACATTTTTTTCATGTGTGTATTGACCATTATTTATCTCCTTTTGTGAAGTCTGTTTTAATTGTTGCCTAATTTTTTTTTAATCCTCACCCGAGGACATTCTCCCATTCTTTGTTCAGATAGAGTGGGAGGGAGAGAGAGTAAGAGAGAGAGAAACATTGACATGAAAGGGCCACATCGAGTGGCTGCCACCCGCATGACCAACCAGGGCCGGGGACAAACTGCAACCAAGGTACGTGCCCTTAGCGGGAACCGAACCCGGGTCTCTCTGGACCGCAGGCCGACGCTCTAACCGCTGAGCCAAACCGGCCAGGGCTGTTGCCTAATTTTTAATTAGGCTGTTTGTACTGTTATTGTTGAATTATAATAGTTCTTTTTGTATTTTGGATATGAGTCCTTTGTCAGGTTTAAGCATTGTGAGTATTTTCTTCCAGTCTCTGGCTTAATGTTTCATTTTCTTCAAGCCATATTTCACAGAGCAGAAGTTTTAAAATTTGCTAATGTCCAATTTACCATTTTCTCTTTTCCTGGAGTACATAAAGAAATATTTGTGTACTCCAAGTTCTCTGCTTTTTACTTGGGATGTTTAGGCTGTTTGTATTTAGTGTAATGATTGACGTGGTCAAGTTTAAATTTACCATTATGCTATTTGTTTTCTATTCGTTCCATTTCTTCTTTGTCCCCTTTTCCTCTTTTTCTTGCCTTCTATTGGATTAACTGATTATTTTTAGTATTTCATTTTAACTCCATTATTGGCTTATTAGGTTTGCCTCTATTTTATTTGTGATTGCTCTAGGACTTGCATTATGCTCCTTTAACCTAACAGAGTTTTCCTTCAAATAATATTATACCACTTTATATATATTGCTAGGGCTTAAAGGGTGTACTTCCACTTTTCCCCCTCCCGTCATTCCTGGTATTGTTTGCTGTCATGTATTTTATTTCTAGATATGTTACCAACCCCAATGCAGTAATTTAAGCAACTAATTACCTTTTAAGCAAATTGAATTGAAGGAAAATACATTTACCTACATATTTACCATTTTCAGCACTCCTCATTGTTTTCTATAGCTCCAGGTTTTCACCTGATGTCATTCTTCTTTACATGAAATTGCCTTTAACATTTCTTGTCGTGCATGTCTCCAAGCAATGAATCCTCTGATGTGTGTGTATGTGTCTATCTGGTTACTGGAAAACATCTTTAACCTCACTTCAATTTTTTAAGGTAATTGCACTGCATATAGAATTCTAAGCTGACAGGTTTTTTTCCCTCGCGGCACTTAAGAGATTTCATTCCATTGTCTTCTAGCTTGCATAGTTTCTATGATAAATCTGCAAAAGTTCTTATCTTTGTCATCTGTAATGCATCCCTTCTCTTCCCCTGCCTATCCCCCAGTTGATTTTAAAACTTTCTCTTTGAAGCTGATTTGAAGCCATTTGATTACAGTGTGCCTTGCTGTGGTTTTCTTTGTAGTTATCTTGCTTGGGGTGTGTTGAGCTTCTTGAATCATTGGGTTTATAGTTTTCATCAAATTTGGAATACTGTCAGCCATGGTATCTTTACTTTTTAAAATAAATATGTTTTTATTGATTTTTTAGAGAAAGAGATAGAAACATCGATGTGAGAGAGAAACACTGATCGGCTGCCTTCTGCATGCCCCCTACTGGGGATCAAGCCCGCAAATGGGCATGTGCCCTGACCAGGAATCGAACCGGAACCTCTCAGTTCATGGGACGATGCTCAATCCATTGAGCCACACAGGTTGGGCCAGCCATAATATCTTTAAATAGTGTTAGGCTTTGCTCTGGCAGGCATTTGAGTTACTAGTAGATCAAACTGAACCTCTCAAGACATTTCTAATCTTTATAACAATGGGTCTGCTCTGCAAATGTTTTAGCCCTACTGTTATTCTTTTCCCTTCTGTACTGAATGTCCCATTTATTTGAGGAGGTCTCTCTGATATGGCTGGTTAGAGTTTGAATGCCTCCCAGTCCTGTATGAACTCTGGGAGTTTTTCACCTTACAGCCCTTAGTTGCTTTTAGCCCAACCTTGTGAAGTGTCACCTTACACTTCAACAGCTTAGTATCCAACAGAACTTTCCAGGGGACTCGGGAAGATTTTTGGAGCACTTTCTCTGCAAGACCCTCTCCTTTCTGATATTCTGCCTTCTGAATTCTGGCCTTCTCAACCTCCCCAAACTCTGGTATCTTGTCTCTCCAATTCAGCAAGATGACTGTACTCTGCATGGGGAATGTTCCCCAAAACCACCATTCTGAAATGCCTCCAAGCAGAAATACAGAGTGACTGCAGGACCCACAATCTCCTCTTGGGAACCACAGCCCTACCGTGACTATTGTGTAACATCTGAAAATATTTAGTTCACCTATTTTGTCCGGTTTTATAACCGTTGATAGCAAGAGGACAAATCTGGTTCCAGTTACTCCATCATAAACAGCAGCAAAAGTCTTGCCATGAATTTTTAGATTTCCATTTTATTCTTTGAGAGGTCAGTAATCTTTGAAAAAGGACACAGCTAGCCTGAGGCCACAGGGTTCAAATTTTGCAGGTACCACAGCTGAGTCGGTGAGAGGCTACCAGGAAGCCCACAAGGATCCAGGCTTTCTCAAAAAAAAAAAAAAAAAAAAAGAAGTGGGAGGGAGGGCTAGTATTCAGAGACAACTGAACACTGGTTCTGCTTTCACACCACCTGCCCTTCACCTCTGCCCCCGCCAGATAAAGATGTAACTTGCTGATATGACACATTCAGTTCAAGAGTCAGAACAGCCTAAACAAGCACAGATTGTTGTTATAAGCCCTTCCAGAATCGTGATATAAACATGAATATAAAACAGAAGCAGTGGTGCAGGAATTTGGCTTCTTTTTCAACCTTGGCAGGATTTTATCTGCACATAAAGTGTCACTGACAGCTACACACTGCCAACTCCCATTAAGAACTAGGGACAAGGGACAAGTGATGTAAAAATATCCTGCATCCATTTGGTCTTTGTGTAGTCACCTCCCTTTGAGATAAATTCTGAATTCCTGGCGAGATAAATCAGAAATCTATATCAGGGTGTGTGTGTGTGTGTGTGTGTGTGTGTGTGTGTGTGTGTTCTCCTCCTACCAATAAATAACCCCACCCATGATGCTAAAAATCTCCACCTCTGCTCTAACATATGAACCAGTAGAGCCCTTTGGAAGTGGGTCTTAATCATTCAAAGGGGCCAGAAAAGGCTCTGAAAGGAGTAGGTGTGTCGCTGGTGCCTACAGACACAGTGTTGAGGTGCTCATTTTGCCTTGCTCCAGGCCCTTCCTGCTACCTAGCTCTGAACCACCAAGGTTCCTTGCAGAATAAACCCCAACACTCATCCTAACCCCTCCCCCACCCCAAGTCCAATAAAACTAATAAAAACAGAAGCAAGCAATCTTTTTTTTTTCCTTAATCCTCACCGGAGGACATTTTTGCATTTATCTTCAGATACAGCAGGAGGGAAAGAGAGAGAAAGAGAGAGAGAAATATCGATGTGAGAGAGACACATTGACTCGGTTGCCACCCACACAACCCCAACCGGGGCCTGGGACAAACTGCAACCGAGGTACATGCCCTTAGCGAGAACCGAACCCGGGACTCTCTGGTCCATGGGCTGATGCTCTAACCGCTGAGCCAAACCAGCCAGGGCAGCAATCTTAAAATTAACACCTCCAAGCCAGAAGTAGAAACCATTGATCAAAACCTCCTATCTTCCCTCACAGACAACAGCTCCAGAATAGCCCTAACATCCCATAATGGAATCTCATCCTCTACAAAAGAAACTTGTTCCAGAGGACAGCCACAGAGAGTCACAGGAGGCGGGCAAAGGGGAGCCTCCTCTGCTCCCACAGAAGGGGCTCAGCACTCCTGTGCAGAGAGCCATTAGAATGGCAGCAAGGGGGAGGCGCTTCCCACAAGTAAACTGAGAATGGAACCAAGGGAGAGTGCAGTGGAGATGGAAAGCTCGAGAGCCTCTTTGTTCCATCTGTGCAAAAAAAAAAAGCAGAACAGAAGCCGATTTCACGTAGGAAGAAAACAGAGTCAACAAATATCTTCCCTTAAGTTCCAGAACTGCCTGGATTCAGAAAACACAGGGATTTCAGCTAAAGTAGGGAGCAAGTAAGATTAATTAGCAAATGCCTCAAACCCTTAATTCACACTTCAAACAAACAAGTTAATTGTGTAGCTAACAGAGTGTGACTTGATTATAGGCCACTGGTGGCCATTAATAGATGAAAGGTGTTTGGATTTCATAACCTGCCTTCATAAGAGGAGTTCAGCTTAGCCACAGCCTTCATTTGGTAGCACCTGTGATCATGAATCCCACATGGCAAGCAAGCACCCCGGCTTTGAGCTTTTGCAATCGAAGAGTAAACAGGAGGAGAATTCGCGGATTTTCTAGAGGTAATTGTTCCACCCTGCTTTGAAGAGCTGTTGAGTTTGCTCTCAGAAGACCTTACCATATGCATGAGCACAGCCTTCCTGGCTGACACACAACTCAAAAGGCCCATTGCTGTGCTGCTTCAGCAGGAATCCCTTCGGGAAAGAGGAACAGGACCAGGCTCCAGTCGCTGACATTGTTGATCAACTGTGCAGATGCCCTATTCCCAGAGACACAAGCCTAGGTCCAACAGAGGCCCTAATTAAAATGCAAATGGGAGATGCTTCAGAAAACTGACTATTGATACATCTTTGTCAGTCTTCTCTTTGACCACGTGGGCCCTGTCCTCAGAATCTCAGATTGCTTTAAAAGCAAAAAAAGAGATCTTCCTCTTCTCTTACTTCTTGGTAACATCAAGCCATAAGACGAAAGGAACAGAGACCACCAACACGCCACTGTGTCATGTGAAGAGCAGTATGGGCTGCAGGGTTACAAACACAGTTGATCCAACATATGCTCCTGAGAACCTTGTGACGTGGTGACGCATATAACGTCAAAACTTTTATGAAAAGAAAGCTTGCTTTTCAAAGTGTCCTCCTAGGACAATATCAATAGGAGGAGCACAGAATTGGTTCTTTTTTTCCTAGCAACATAACAAAAAGATGGCAATAAAGAGCGCCCTCCCTATCCAACGTGAGGACAGTCTACACAGTCAGTCCCGGTGGATCCACAGCCAGCCGCATCCGAAGGGAGCAGGCTTGAAGCAATGTTCTCATTCTCACCTGTTGAGGTCCATCAATTCCTGGGAGATCTGGGTTAAGCATTATGGGGGATCTCGCCATGAGAAGACCTAGCCCTTCCTTTCAGGAAGATGAGGCACTCCATTACAAAGTGAGCACAGGCTGGAAGAGTCAGAGTCAGGAATCACAATGTGACAGCCAGGAAAGGGAGGAGCGATGCCGCTGTCCTTGGTGCTGAACCAACTGGGTGTTTCAGGGCGGCCATTTCTTGCAGGTGCTGTAACCCACTGTCCCGTTAGTGAGTCCTGAAATCAATCTAGGGTGGCTGTTGGCTTTTTTTTTTTTTTTTTATGGAATTAAATGAAATGGAGTGAAGTGGGAAGTAACACAGTGCACCACAAGTAGTACTGTTTCTTGAAACTTCTGTTCAGATATTTCATCACAGGTACGTACATCCTATATACACACGTGGGTCCTCTCATCCTTTGGTCCTCACATTAAGTGAAGGGTTTCAACTCAGTGCTACAGGGGTTAACTGTAGACTGGGGATAATGACTGTGCCTATGTCAGAAGGTGGTAATGAGGATTAAATAAGTTAATTTATGTAAAGTACTTAAAACAGAGCCTGAAACTCAATAAATGCTGTACAAGGGTTAACTGGTATTATCATTTTATTTCGATATCAGTTTAGGGGCAAACTCAAAGATTCCATATTACACAGCTATTAGAAACACCCGTGAGAATGTAATGCTTATCATACAACGCTGAGGAAGAAAACCAAGAAACAAAGCTGTGCGACAGCGCACAATCTAAAATGTGTTTCAAATGTATAAACACTGTAACAATCGCAAATATATTATTAGAGAGTTCCTAAAATACTGGCAGAAAATTTACTAAAATGTTAACAGCAGCTGGATTTGGGTGTGAGGCCTCGGATAAATTTCTCTTTTGTACATTTTCTTCAACTCCCCATTTTTTTTTCCCTACAATTAGTGTGTCTTTGTAATCAGAAAAGAAAAACCGACACTTCAAAGACTCTAACTCAAAGTCAAAGTGGCTTTCATCTTGAGACGTGCCATTTTGCAAAGCGGGCAATAAAAGTGGATATGGGAACGAGGAAAGCGACCCGTCTCATCTGCACAGACACACAGATAAGCCGACCACTTCGCTGGAATATGGTGCTTCTGACTTTCTGATCTATGACACTTCATAACTGCTGAAAATGGGGAATTTACCAAAACTTCTGACTTCCTTCAAACCCCAGGAGGGCAGAGTAACAGAGATTACCATAAACAACCCAGGATCCAGACTCACCAGCCCAGGTCTTCCTGCCACACCCCGATCACAAAGGACCAGGAACAGCACTGGCAAATGTGACAAGTATTGAGTTTCCAACAATATCTCATTTAATCTTTCCAATAACTACGATATAGATAGAGTCATTGTCTTATTTTATAAGATCAGAAGACCGAATTTTTTTTTTTTAATTAAGTTACCCTATCATCCCATGTTTAGGTTCCCCTTCAGAGTAAACTTCCTTTAAAGAATGTCTATTCCTCTTGCTGCCTCGAATTCCTCCTCTCTCATCCTTTATTGAGCCCATTTCTATCAGGTTTTCACCCCCACCATTCCATCAAGGCAACTCCTGTCATGCTCACCAATGGCTTCCACATTGCCAAAGCCAATAATAAAGTCACAGCCTTGATTCCACTTACCCTATCAGCATCTTTCAATATTCACTCAGCCACCAAGACTCCTCACCCTCTTCTACTCCTGTGGTGGTGATTATTGGTGCTGTTTGCTCATTCCTCTCCATTCTCCTCATCCTCCTCACCCTGCCCTCTCAACACTGGTTTGCCCAGAGCTCAGCCCTGGACCTCTTCTCTATCTCCACTCACTCCCGACATCTCATCAAGACACACAGCTCCAAACATCATCTCTACGCTGACTGCCCCAAAACTGCTATTTTTCAGGCTGACTTCTGCCCTGAACTCCAGGTTCATATATCCAACTGTATACTAAATAACTCCACCTGAATACCTGCTGGGCATCTTAAGCTGCAGCCTCACACATGAACTCTCTCTCTCTCTCTCTCTCTCTCTCACACACACACACACACACACACACACACACACACACACACACACCATCTCAGGTGAAGCCCCCTCTTCTAGGGGCTCAGGCCTGACATCTGAGTCCTTCTTGTCTCCCCTACTTCTCATACATCTCACACTCTATTTATGAGCAAATCCTATCACTCCACCTTCAAAATACATCCAAAATCCAGCACTTCTCCCACCTTCCTTGCTGTTCCCTTGGCACAAGCCACCAGCGCCTGCCACCTGGAGGACTGGTCTCCCTGTTCACACTCTTGCTCCCCACTCGCCACCCAGGGCAAGCCTTCCAGAAGGCTCTCGTCTCACTCAAAATCAAAGCCACGGCCGACCAGACCTGCATATTCAGGCCCCGCGGCCTCTCTGGTGTGTTCCCTGCCTCTGCCCCAGCCACACTGCTCCCTGGCTAGTCCCCAGACAGACCAGCAAGCTGCTGCCCGGGGCCTTCGGGTGTGCAGTTCCCTCGGCCCGGAGAGATGTTTCCTCAGAATTCCACGGAGCTCACTCTGTCACGTCCTTGGGGTCTCAGCCCAGATGTCCCCTTACCAGTCAGGCCTTTCCTAATCGCTGTCTGAAGCAGCAACACCCCTTACACACGCCCTGCCCCGTCACCCGTGTTGTTTCCGCAGTGTACATTCCCACCTGACATTCGGCAGTGTGCTATACATACTGCTGCTCTACTTTCGATGGTCCCTCTCTGTTCCTCACCACCACCCCCAGCTGGAACACAGAGATTTTCCCCACCTTCATCACTGCTATTTCCCCTGCCCCTGGAACACTGCTTTACCCAGACTCAATAAGTATTTACTGAACGAACAAAAATAGCAACGAAAATGCCTGTTCAAGGCCATCTGGCTAACAAATCCTGGTGGCAGGTTTCAGACCTGGACCTTGTGAGACCTTGTGTCTGCAGAGCCCATGCACCTCCCTCCTGCGTCTGGCTGTCAAGACATGCTGCCGGACAACCCTGCAAAGTCAGTGTGTCCAACCAGCACGCGGCCAGGAGGAAGCTGCCGTGACCCCCACGCCGCCCACGGGACCAACTATTTCACACGAGACGTTTGTACTGGGAAATTTGGGGCGTATGACCAGGACACTAGTACCATGTGTCATTTAGCACAGCTTGGATGAGTTCAGTGTGGAGAGAGGGTGGTCAGGGAGCTGATCTCCATTTTAAAAGGCTGCACCCAGCCCTGGCCGGTTTGGCTCAGCAGTTAGAGCATCGGCCCACAGACCAATGAGTCGCGGGTTCGATTCCGGCCAAGGGCACGTACCTTGGGTGCAGTTCGTCCCCTGCCCTAGTCCTGTCGTGCGGGAAGTGACCAATCGATGTGGCTCTGTCACATCAATGTTTCTCTCTCTCTCTCTCTCTCCCCCCCTCCCCCTTCCTCCCCCCCCCCTCCCTCCCACTCTATCTGATGATAAATGGAAAAATATCCTCAGGTGAGGAATAAAAAATAAAACAGACTGCACCCAAAGCCCCAACACACATGTATCAAGGATTTTGCCCTTGATCTCCAGAAGGCTCAGAAGACACAAGGCAGAGAGGGCAGCACAGATCCGTCTTTACCCTGGAGACACAGCTCAAAACCCTGATTCTACCGACCAAGCCCCTCGCCTCTGCCTCCGCCCTCAAAGGCAGTGACCCGTCCTCTCTGCCCCCGTCTCAGTAGCGACGCCCAGGCAAGGTGGCACGGGCATCTCCACCACGTCAGGGCCCAAACCCTTTGTTTCAACTGGTCCCAGGCATTTCCGATTTTAGAGCCTCCTTCACTCATTTGGTTTAAAAAGTCAATCTCCACAGGATCCAATAGGAGCCCTGAGCATAGATACGCTAGTGAGACTATTCCACAGCATTTGTGTTTAATGGTTAGATATTAATTGGCTTTTTAAGTGTGTAAATCGGTTCATTTTCAGTCTCTGTAATCTGTTCACTCTCACTAATGAAGGAGCAATAGTCATCACCTTGTAAAACTGAAGTCCATTTATTCTTAAGAATAAAATAGATTTATCACAATTTGAAGAACAGAAAGTCATTAAAATAATAATTAAAAACACAACTACAAGCACAATAAAAGTTCCACGATAATAAACTACATTTTAATGTATATTAATTCCCCTAATGATTTACTCCATACATCTTCCAGGGTCAAATCAATGTCTGCACCAAAAAAAAAAAAAAAAAAAAAATTCAATTAAATTCTATTCACTGTATCTTTCAAGTGAGTCTATTGTTTGCTTTTGTTTCCTATCAGGCCATTTGTCAGTTGTTCTAGCCCAAGATTACAGACAGAGGGACTGGGCTCCATCAAGGTCAAAAGAAACGCAAGTGCAAATCCTATGCAATCCCCCTTCGCCATCTCGTGTTCATTTGTCATTGACGACCTCGTTGGAGGAGGGGACGAGAAGGGGGAGACGCCACCCACTCTCACTCCTGAGCAGGTGTGGGCCTGTGGGCCCTGACTGACGCGCTCCCCTCGAGCTGGCCAGCAGCTGCACCTCCCTGCGGACACGGCAGGACCCCACCAGGAGCCAGTGGTATCTGCCAGAGGCAGCACACCGGAGCTCAGACGGCCCCTCTGTGAACTTCCTCTTGCCCAGAAACAGTCAGCCCCCCACCCTTCCGCAGAGCCCGCCCGGGGTTCAGAGGCAGAGAAGGCACATCTGCTCCCCAGCCTCTTAGCACCACAGCAAAGTACTTACTAAGTCTTTCCCTGGCCTCAGTGATTTTTCTAGAATTAAAACACACACCGAGAGAGACAATTTCTATGCTTGGAAAAAACTGGCTGCTACTGACAATTTGATGAGCTGGTGGGATGGATGATGGAGGGGAGTGGGGCAGACCCTCCTCCCTGTCCGCTCCCATGCCACCAACAGAGAACAGTGCGGCCCGCACCGTGGGGGAACCAGCATGAAGAGCTTCTGGTCCAGGCCCGGGTCTGAGTTGACCACTCCCTCTGTTGTCACCACTAGGGGTCACTTGGCATAACTTCAGATCAGAGACAAGGCCAGGCTCTCAAAAGGCACTTGCTTCCAAAGCCCAGGGAGCTTCAGAATCTGGAAATGGGAATGGGTGACCCCAGCGTGCCACTCTGTAGCAACGGGCAGCTGACAGTGACCTCCCGTGGCACCAGAATCACGCCCATTTTTGTAGTGAGGAAAAACGAGCTGCTGAATGAAAAATCATTTACTTCGGGTCCCACGTAACTCACAAGGAAGCTGAAATAAAGCAGAAGTGACCTTTTCAGAGCCACGCTCTTTCCTGAGAGTCCAGGACAAGGTGTCTCCGTTCTGGCCCTTTCTGGACTGCGATGCCAGGGCCCTCGTGGGAAGCATTTCCCAGCCTCCCCCTCACCTGGGCCAGCACCTCTGCTGAGCCTCCTTTTGATGACGGAGGAAAGGAGAGGGCTGGCATTCCCTGAAGCTCACCCCAAGGAGCCAGCGGTTCCAGACCCTTCCAGGCCTCCCTCCTCCAAAGAGCAAAGGGTACTTCCTCCCCAGCCCCTCTCCAGGACCTGAGGCCGAGCCGACCTGACTGGGGAGGGGAGGGAGAAATGAACAGAAGCGCAGAGCCTCTCATTAACCAAGACGGCCTCCTGCTAGGGCCGGCTTTAGAAGTCTCAGCTGCACGGTGCCTCTTAAAATATGGGTGCAATTTTGGCCTGTGGTTAATACTGCTTAATTTTATCCTGTGCTGTGTCATATTTTCCCAAGCTGGGCCAAGAAGAGAGTAAGTCTGGAGTCCCAGCTCCAGAGCTGGCTGGCCCGGCAAATCCATCTGGTGGGGCAGCCCTGAGCGTGTCCCTGGGCCAGCCCTCTGCCCTTGCTGCGCCCAAAGCCACAGCCACCTCAGACCCCGCTGCCCCAGCTCCCGCCACTGCTCCCCCTGCCCACCCTGCAAAGGGGCCCAGAACAGACCCATCCTGTCGGCTGACCCGTGACCTGAATCTTTTGTTTGTTCCTTCAACGGCCACTGAATCGCCTCCTTACTCTGTGCCAGGCAGTCTGCCTCCAATTTCTGGTTTGAAAAACATAATCACTGTGGTCCTGGTGGAAGGTGGTCAGTCTCTTTTAAAAAACCGCCGGCTCCCACCCTGATTCCACCACTTCCCAGCTATGTGACCTTGGGCTACTCTGAGCATCTCAGAGTCTGCTTTGGTCCCCAGGGTCTCTGGGAGGGCGAGGCGGGACAAAGTGTGGAAAGCCCTGTGCTCAGAGCTCGGCCCTCAGCAGGTACTGGGTGAGTGACGGCTCCGTCACAGCTGAGGAGAGCCCTTCCCAATTGCTTTTGGTTATTTTATGGTTAAATAAAGATGTTATGTGGAATGAAACACCAGGGGCTGAGCAGGGTCAGGGGTGAGAGAGGGCCCATGATGGCAGCAGGCATCCAGAACCTGCCTTTCCTGCCTCCCGCTGCCCCGGAGGGGGGGTGTCCCTGGATGGACGGGGGCGCAGGCAGTTAATCAGGAGCTGTGGGGCTAGACTGGGCCGATGTCCTGTACCCACGATTTTTCTGAATCCCCATAAAGTGCCTTTTGCTTTATTTGTCCAGATTATTTACAGATGGGTTTTCCAATACAAACAGCACTCAAGACACATGATGAATTTTCCTGGGCACCTCTCGCAGGGGCCGTTCATCCCCACTGCCTGTCATCCGGCCCAGGGGTAAGTGCATGCCTTGATCAGCCTGTTCCCCCCTTCGGGCCACCGACTGGCTCTCGGTACTTTCTCAGAAGCCCGTGGGTAGTCACTAAATTTAAACTCCTGTCCTCAGAACTCAAATTCAGCTCAGCAAGCACTTACTGATATCCTACCACAAGCAAGCCATCAGGCCAGCCTGGTGCTGGGCTGGAGACGGGCAACGTCTGACAATTCGGGAAAGAACGTACTTGTGCAACAATGGGGCGCAACACGAGGACCCTCACTCAAGGCCGGTGTTGAGAGGGCGGGGAGAGAAAAGTGTCCACCAACAAGGACACACCAGCTGCGGAAACCACAGGAAATGCAACCTGAACCATAGACAAGAAGGGGAGTGCATGATCTCACGCCCCCGAGGCCTGGAGGTGGCGCGGACATCAGTGGCATCAGTGGGGACCTGGTGCTTTCCCTCAGCTGGGCCAGCCTCCACCCCGGCTGCACCTCCAGGCTGCAGGGGGAGCAAAGCACCTCCCTCGAGTCGCGCGTTTCCCGAAGCCCAGCAGAGAGAACGCTTACGCCCTCTGTAAGAGCGAGGAAAGGTCTCCAGGAGCTCCTACACGGCTCGTCGGTGACAAGGGAGCTACAGGCGGCCCCTAGACCAACCGCTGGTGTGATGGGCTCCGACGGACCCAGACTTACTCCCCCCAGGACTGGACAGGGGCCCAGCCTCTCCTGAAGAATCTGGCCACTGACACCTGTTAGCAAGAAAGGAGAGGGGTCACTGCTGGGCAGACTGTCAAGAGTTACCCCTGCCCGGAGAAACTGGCACGCTCCAAAGATGCTCTGTGCTAAGCTGGCAACGTACACACCCAGTAAACGCGGGGACTCGTCTGCTTTGTTCTTTGCTATAGCTCAGTGCCCGCATACAGCACTCACATATTTGTTGGACGGACGGACGGACGGACGGACGGATGGATGGATGGATGAATGAAATGAACAACTGCTGGAATTCAGCCAAGAGACTGTCTGGGAATAGAACAGGACAGCCAAACCCCTGTCAGGCCTCAGGGACTCAGGACAGTCACACTGGTAAAGGACACTGATGTGTTCCTGTGAACCGTGAGCCCCTGGCACTTGGTCTGGCGAGGGGGTAAAACTTTCCTTCTCTGACGTCACCCGTTCCTCAGGCACTCAGCCCCACCGTCACCCTGAGACACGGCGGGGCCCACACAGCCATTTGGGAAGTTGCCTGCCGCGCGTCGCTGACGTGGCTGAGCGTCGAGACGTCTGGGGGGAGGCGGCTGTGGGTTCGAGTGGACAGATGGACCCTGAACTGCAGCCCGACGCGAGGTCCACCAGCCCCACCGATCGTGGGGAACAGGTCAAGGTCCCGCATCGGTGCAGGCCTCTGGCACAGTCCCCCAGAGCACACGAGCAACTGCAAGTGTCGTTCACAGACCACAAAAATCTGTCTCTGCTTTTTTCAAGGACACCTCGTGTCTGTCAGTAACAAGTGGGCTCCCGGGTGGATGTGCCTTCCGTGGGCACGGTGCCCAGGGGACAGCCCACCTGAGCTGGGGGCGGGGCTGAGAATCAGGCAGGGCAACCAGCAGCACCCATGGGAAAGGAAGGTGCTGATGACGCTGTCCCCCTCCCCCCCAAAGAAGGAATGATTTGGGGAGCAGGAAAAGGCAAGAGAGAGAAGACCCATGGCAAGAGTGGGCCCAGAAAATGGGGGTGGTGCTGGACAGGAAGTAAGCAGTTAGGACAGGAGCCGGTGTGGTGTCAAGGTCAGCAGCCTCTGACCCAGGGCTCGGCCCCTCCCCCGTAAGCCCGTCCATCCTGGGTTAAGCTTTAAGCACCAAGGTCCCATTTCTTCCTTCCAGAGGCGCCATGCAGACGCCCTGCCGGTGGGGACCAGTGCTCCGTTCTTCTCTACCCCTCACCCCATCTGCTCACTGCCGCACTCACAGATGCAGCAGGGGGTGGGCACTGATGGCCGGGCCTGGCCACCTGTTCTTGGGCGGAAGGACAACCCTTCACCAGGTGGGAAGAGAAAGCGTGTTTCCCTAGCTGGCTTTCTCTGTAATCAGATGTGATTCAGAAATTCCACCTCCCGCCCCCCCCCACCTCCCTTTTCTGGATTTGTCGGTCAGCTGACAGGGATGGAGCCCACCAGTAAGTGCCCCCCATCCTCTGCTTTCCCTCGATGACCCCTCCCTCTGTTGTCCTGTTCACCTCTCTCTGCCACATTTGCTAGGGACCTTCAGGGCTGCCCTGAACTCAAGGCCACTCAATACAGTGACCCCTTGTTGCCATCTCAGCTGCTCCGCGGCTGTCCACAGAGCCCACAGAGCTGACGGCTCCTCCTCCTCCCCCGCTCTTGGCTTCCGTGAACCCACAGGGACTGCAGCACCCCACATGGCCAGCCCTGCGTCCCCTGTCCTGAGCTCGGAAGGCAGCGTGGCCTGGCCCTGGCTCCGCCCTCTGCCCGCCCTCTGCCCCCTCTCCCAGGGCCGCCCTCCTGCTCCCGGCCTTTTGGCTCTGTGGATGACACGCAGACTTATTCTCTGGGCTCCTGCTCCGGCCTCCACCTGCCTACTGGGCCTCTCCATTTGGACCTATCATAAAAATCTCACGTTTAACATGAATTGATTTTTTTTTTTTTTTTTTTTTTTTGCTTCCTCCAACCTGTTTCTCCTCGGGCTTCCCCGTCTCGATATACTGCACTGCTGGTCGCCTGGTCACTCAAGCTGAAAACCTACCCGTTCTCCGCTCTAACTACGGGATATCTCACAGCTGCCCACTCATCTCCACGCCCAGGCCCTGGCTTCTGTTACCCGGACAACTGCCAGAGTCGCCCTGCCAGCCCCCAGCCCACACTCCTGCCACGGTCACCAACAAAGACCGAGAACCCACTCACACCACTGCTGCGGCCTCCTGCGCCCACCTCGCCCGAGGGGCACCACCTCCCCCGTCTGCGGCGATCTGGGCTCCAGCCACCGGCCTCAGCGGCCGTTCCCACCCCAGGCCCTTTGCAGCTGCCTCCCACCTGCAACACTCCTTTCCTGCCCTTCAGGGCCACCTCCCTCTCTCCCTCCCGTCTCAGCTCCTCACGGACCAGCCCCTCCAATCAGCACCATCCTCCCTTCCCCAGAACCCCTCACCAACAACACAACCCTGGCTATTCGGTCACTGATCGCTGTGGACTGAACCGTGTCCCCCTTACAGCCCAAATTCAAACGCTGAAGCCCTGACACCCGGCGTGATGGCATTTGGGGTAGATGAGGCCGTGCGGCGTGTCCCCGTGATGGGATTAGTGGCTTTACAAGAAGAGGAAGGGGGGGGTCTCTGTCCCACGTGAGGACATGGCAAGAGGGCAGCGGTCTGCGAGCCAGGAGGAGAACCCACATCCGGCACAGAATGGGCCGCACCTTGACCTCGGACGTGCAGAACTGTGGGGATGAAGGTCTGTGTTGAAGGCGCCCGTCTCCAGCGACAAAGACCCTGATTTATTTTTCTCTCTCCCACAGAAGGATATTAAACTGGAAGCGGCAGGAAATGTCTGACATGTTCACCACGGCGCCCCATGCTTGCAGGACGCCGAGAGGTGACGGGTAGGTACCCCAGAAAGTGCGATGGTTCAACCTGCTCCCACCTCGTACCTACAACCTGCTCCCACCTCGTACCTACCACCTGCTCCCACCTCGTACCTACCACCTGCTCCCACCTCGTACCTACAACTCGCTCCCACCTCGTACCTACCACCTGCTCCCACCTCGTACCTACCACCTGCTCCCACCTCGTACCTACAACTCGCTCCCACCTCGTACCTACCACCTGCCCCCACCTCGTACCCACCACCTGCTCCCACCTCGTACCTGTAACTCACTCCCACCTCGTACCCACCACCTGCTCCCACCTCGTACCTACCACCTGCTCCCACCCCGTACCTGTAACCTGCTCCCACCTCGTACCTACAACCTGCTCCCACCTCGTACCTACCACCTGCTCCCACCTCGTACCTTCAACCTGCTCCCACCTCGTACCTACAACCTGCTCCCACCTCGTACCTACAACCTGCTCCCACCTCGTACCTACCACCTGCTCCCACCCCGTACCTACCACCTGCCCCCACCCCGTACCTACCACCTGCCCCCACCTCGTACCTACCACCTGCCCCCACTTCGTACCTGTAACCTGCTCCCACCTCGTACCTACCACCTGCTCCCACCTCGTACCTGTAACCTGCTCCCACCTTGTACCTACCACCTGCTCCCACCTCGTACCTGTAACCTGCTCCCACCTTGTACCTACCACCTGCTCCCACCTCGTACCTGTAACTCGCTCCCACCTCGTACCTACAACCTACTGTTCTGTATAAGAAGGAAGCGTCTAATGCTCTAAACCTAAAAGCACATTAGCACCAGGTAAGATATTTCAGATCCAAAAGGGGAGGGTTACGAAGTCATCTCTCTTTAGAAATCTTTCACTCTAAGAGTTGGAAGGTCCTGGCCATCCCTGCCTCCAACCTGCAATGCAGCTGAATAGTATTTCCTAAGGTGTGAGCCACAGAACAGCCTCTCCTCGGGCGCTCCCCAAAACAGAGGGCAGGGGAGACGGAGGGGTGCTCGTGGTCAAACAGGTAGTAGAACGCCTCAGATGATACCTCCCCGGCACACCTGAGCGCTGTGAAGGGTCTGAGAGGCACTGCAATACACACGTCCCTTTACATGTATTTTTATTGATTTTTTTTTTAAGAGAGGAAGGGAAAAGGGGAGAGAGATAGAAACACTGATGAGAGAGAAACATCGATTGGCTGCCTCCTGGACGCCCCTCACTGGGGATCGAGCCCTGACTGGAAATCGAACCAGGACCACTCAGTCCGTGGGACGATGCTCTATCCACTGAGCCACACTGGCTGGGCCAAACGGCCTTTTACTGTCTTCCCACCGGACCTTCCGACCAGGTGTGACCTCCTCTGGTGCTGTTAGCTGCGTTCCCCAAACGATTACGTTGAAATCCTAACCCGGTACCGTGATCTTATTTGGAAATAGGGTCTCTGCAGATGTGATCGCGTTAGGATGAGGTCCTACCGGAGCGGGGTGGGCCCTAGTATACGGGACGGGTGTCCCAGTGTGTCTGGCCATACAAACACAGACCCACGGGGAGAAGGCCTGGAGGCAGAGACTGGCGGCATGCAGCCGTAAGCCGAGGACCGGGGGCCACCACCAGAAGCTAATCTCAAGCCTCAGCTGACCCCGCCAGCACCTCGAGTTTGGACTTCTGGACCTGTGAGAGCAGGGACTTCTGTCGGGCAAAGCTGCCCAGCTTGTGGCGCTCTGTCGTGAGAAACAAGCCCACGGAAAACCCAAAGGCAAAGGTGCAGGTCTCCACAGCCTCCGCCTCACACCCAGAGCCACACCCCCCCACTGGGCAGGGCCCTGCTGGCAGGTGAAGTCTCCCCTCCTTCGGTCTCCTCCCCAGCACCCTCACCTGCCCCTCAGCGACAATGTCTTTTGCACGGGATGCCGGATGCTGACGACCACACCTGGCAGACAGTCACCTGTCGCACACTCTGCGCTTTACTCTCGCCTCAGCTCATTTTGTTGTTTTTTTGCACCAAAAAGTGTTGATCTGACTGTATTATATGTTTCTTAAATAATATAGTTTAAATATATAGTTTATTCCAGGACTATTTATTGAGCACCAGTTATGTGTTGGGAGCCTGAATCCTTTCTGGGACGAGTCAGGATGCAAATAAATGGCTACACGTAAAACTATAATGGGACTGCATAAATCGTCAAAACAAGCCCTTTCCTCTCTGCTCCTTGTGGTGCTCAGCGCAGTCCCGTGTGTCCTCTGAATCCTGCTCTGCTCTCCAGCCTGGGGCTTCCCTTGCCTCTCCCCCACTGCACCGAGCCCACCATGCTGTCTCCTGCCTCAGTGCCTTTGCACAGCCGAGATCCTCTGCTCAGAATGGCCTTCCCCTGCTCCCCCTTGGTCTGTCTGCTGAACTCAGACTCAAAATCTGACCTAGTCCTGACCTTCTCCAAAAGGCCTTTCCCAGCACTTGACATTCAGCCCAACCCCTCCCATCCATGTGCCCTCCACAGGGGTGACATTCAAAATATTTAACAATTGGCCCTGACCGGTTTGGCTCAGGGGTTAGAGCGTCAGCCCGCAGACCAAAGTGTCGTGGTCTCGATTCTCGGTCAAGGGCACGTGCCTGGGTTGCAGGTTCGATCCCCGGCCCCAATCAGGGTCATGTGGGAGGCAACCAATCGATGTGTGTCTCTCTCACACTGGTGTTTTTCTCTCTCTCTCCCTCCCTTCCACTCTGTCTAAAAATCAACGGCAAAATATCCTCAGGTGAGGATAAACAAAAAACAAAACATTTAACAACCCGTCTGGTGCAGACACCATTGCTCAGAATGGACACAGGCCAGAGCAATGGGTGCCCAGGGAGCTGGGGTGGCACCTTCTCATCAACAGTTACAAAACCGTTTCGGTGGGTCAACAGCCTGTGAGCACAGGTGGCTGGTAGCCCGGCCAGGTACACATCCTGGGGCCGGTGGGGACACACCGTGAGAGTAAGGGTGCGTGTGCCCATCTGCCCTGCCCACCTTCACAGCCTCGACACCTGACGCGGCACCTGGCACGAAGGAGGCGCTCGGTCTCCGTTGAGCTGAACCAAACGCGCTCAGGCAAACAGAACGGAAAGACGGGATTTTCCCAGACTGTCGCTTCGCCCTGGTGAGCCAAATAAAACCTGTTCCTGGACAGTCTGTTTGCTCAGATGGCGAGTCTGTCAGATTTCACAGCTTCAGCGACCTCGTGAAGCTCTGACCTGAAACTAAATTGAGAGGGAATAAAAACAGGAGACGGAGAGCAGGAGAAAACGATCCACTCCTTCTGAGGCGTCCTTCTGGCAAGCACGCTCCTGGCGGTTCCGAGACACCGAGGGGATCTGCGCTCTGTCACAAACCGGCATCAACTCCAGCTCCTCTTTCCTGCCCACCTGCCCGTGCTCCTGGGGAGCTGGGACCCTGTTCTTGAGCCATTTCGGTGCAGAAAGCCTGTCTTACGTGCTACAAGAGGCCACGGAACCCCACAGTGCAGAGGACAGATGCTGTTCTGAACGGAACGTGGAATGAATGAAGGCGAGGGCACAAGTGCCCGGGACACGGGAGTGCCCTCCGACCTCACGGCCTGCAGCTCTGGGCTCACCTGCTGCCCCTGGTCCGAAGACCTGTGCACAGGTGGAAAAGGGGCCACCCCAAGGAGACCCCTCTCATGTGAAGCAGAAGACCCCTGTCACGGGCTGGGTTGCGTCTGCCCCAAAGTCATATGTTTAAGTTCTAATCCCCGGTGGCTCAGAATGAGACTGTGTATGGAGACGGGGCCTCGGAAGGGCGAAGAAGTTACAACGAGGCCGTTGGAGGGGGCCCGACCCAATGTGACCGGTGTCCTTGTAAGAAGAGGAGATTTGGAAACAGAGAGACGCAGGGGCACCAGTGTGCGGAGGGAGACCATGGGATGACACAGACAGAAGGCAGCCGCCTGTACGCCGAGGAGGCTCAGCAGAACCAAACCTGCCGACACCTGGATCTTGGACTTCCTGCTCCAGAACTGGGAGAAAGCAAATCTCTGAGGCTTCAGCCAGCCGTCTCGGGTATTCTGTTACAGCGCCCGAGCAGACTCATACGGGGCCTTAGAAGGGGAACTTACCGATCCTAAGGGTCCCCGATTCACAAATGACCCACTTAGGGTGCACGGGCACCACAGATCTGCACATGAAAGGAACACCGACTGGAGCCCGGTCGCCCCCAGGCTGGGCACCAGTGACACAGGATCAAATCCTGGTCCTTCAGCTCGTTTGCTCCGGTACCGGGGCCTCAGGCCGCTCCTGTCTACAACGGGGTAAGAACAGCACCTGCTCCTTAGTGTCTCCTCGTGTCTCTAACGCACTCAGGTACGTGCCCAGCACGACGGAAAGCTCAACAAATTCCACGCGGTACATTCCATTTTCAGTCCTTCCTCAACACACACGATTCCCGACTGCTCCGGGCATAAGGACTGGGAAGGAGTTCCCCTGAGACTGGAGATGGAAGAAAGAGGGTGCCACGTGAACGAGCGTGAACACTGGAGGACCAAGATGGGACCCTGCCGTAAGATGTTTCACCGTTAGTACTTCCCGGGTTTGTCAGCATCACCCCTTCGCCCCACCATCGACTGGACTACATTCTTCAGCTGAACCAGACTTGAGACTTTGGGCAGTAAAGTAGCAAGGTATCAAGGGAGAGGGACGGGGCAGCCTGAGATGGAGCGGAAGGTGGTGAGATGTCGGGGGAGGCCCAGGGGAAGGTGAGATGGAGATCCCGGGGACCAAGCAGCGGTGCTGAATCCAGAGGCCAGGGAGGACCCACCTGTGCAACCTCTCTGGCCCACGAACCCACAGCAGGAGAGAAAGAGAGAGAGAGAGAGAGAGAGAGAGAGAGTGTGTGTGTGTGTGTGTGTGTGTGTGTGTCTGTGTGTGTGTCTGTGTGTCTGTGTGTGTGTGTGTGTGTGTGTACACCACTCTCTACACTAGCTTTAGTCACTAGAAATTGTCCAATTTATCAGAAACATTTTTCATCCTCCCTCGGGACCAGGAGGACATCTAGAATACACAAGTTTAAGGAAAAGCGGGATTTTAATAACCCCTGGCCTCTACGTTCAGACCCTAGCACTTGGGAGGACCCATCAGTCCAGACACCACGTCTGGCAGAGGAGGGCCCGGCTTCCAACACATTCCGCCTCGCTCCAGCCTCGGACGTCCCACGGAGGCGCCAGCCACCTTGCTACTCGGAGCGCATCCCACGCTCACCCTTCACGTATTCGTTCATTCCGTCAACATCTACTGGGCCTCACTCTGCACATAAATTATGCTAACGCCCAGCCTAGCTTTTCAAGCAGTAGATCTCTCTCTACCGCAGTGAACTTTACTTTCTGCCAGCCCAGAAACAAGGATTCTAGGTGAGGTTCCCCAGGCAGGCCACTGGCCCGTGGGTGCCTGGATGTCTTTCTCTACTTTTCCCCCAAAGAGATCAGGCCGGGACAGAAATGAGAAAACCTAAGCCACCCCTGGCCAAGGATACATGCTGAGAATGAAATAAACCAGCAAGGCCAGGGACTGTCTCCCAGTCCCAGAGGAGACAGGTAGGAAGCTCCAGACACCAGAGGTAGGGAGAACGCAGTCCTAGACATCGGGGAGCTGTCGCCATTCTAGGACTCTGGACAAAGAGCCCCGAAGCAGGCAAGGCCGAATGTCCCAGGGCTGCTTCCATCTGGTGTGAGGAGCGGGGGAGGGGGGACTCTCCCACACTCCAGCCAGGCACTCCTCCTGGGAACAGCAGCCAAGGTTATGCAATCACCCTGAGCGATGCCAGCCGCCACAACAGGGGGTCACCAGGAGAAAGCCTGATCTCACCGGCTCTGTCCCCTCCCTGCCGCTGGAGTGGGAAGGAGCCCTCGCTCCCCCAATTCTGCCACGACCAAATGGCCTGGGCTGGCTGGGCCTCCGGGATCTGGGGACCCGTGAAGGGATGTCCTCTGATAGGCAATCATCTTCCTATGCCTGGCTCTGAGACGACACTGCGTCCACTCCTGCTCAGAGGGGACGGCTTCATGGCCAGAGTAGATGCCGCATCCCAGAATCCATGGCACACCGTGACTACACCTGGGCCAGGGGACCCGCTACAGTCCAACCTCATCTGTACTGCACTCAGGACACTGCCAGGACCACCTGCCAAAATGGCTTCAGGACAGGCCTCCCACAGTGTAAAGCAAACCACAGCTCTGCACTTGGCCTGGGACGGTCAGACTTGTCCAGTGGCAGATGGACACCTTCCCAGGCACCTACGGAGCCCTGACGTCCTGGGCCCCGGTCTGGGAGAGAGGCCAATGTGGCCTGAGCAGAGCAGGACGTGAATGCAGCAGGCCATCCCGCCACGGCGAGAACTCCGAGCCTGCTACGTAGGAGTACCGTAAGATCCACTTTAAATCTGTCTGAATACCTGTGAAGTTGGTCTTTTTAAACACTTTGTTCTGGCAGGAGAACAAGCTCTTCACAGATCGATCCCAGGACCGTTCCTGCTGAACAGTCAGTGCGGGAGAGGGTTACGGGCGCCCAGGATGCTAGGGAGCAGGGACGGGAGCCCCGGGTGCTCGTCTCCGCTGCAGGCTGAGAAACCCGAAGGCAAGAGAGAGAGTGCCTTCATCTTCCAAACTGGAACTTCCAGAAGGACCTCGGATTGCAGAGACAGAAAGAAGGCCCCGGAGCCCATCTGAGGCCAGAGCCCATTTGAGGCCAGAGCCCATCTGAGGCCGGAGCCCAGAGCCCGGAGCCCGGAGCCTGGAGCCTGGAGCCTGGAGCCCGGAGCCTGGAGCCTGGAGCCCGGAGCCCATCTGAGGCCGGAGCCCGGAGCCCAGAGCCTGGAGCCCGGAGCCTGGAGCCCGGAGCCCATCTGAGGCCAGAGCCCGGAGCCCGGAGCCCGGAGCCTGGAGCCCGGAGCCCAGAGCCTGGAGCCCAGAGCCCGGAGCCTGGAGCCCATCTGAGGCTGGAGCCCATCTGAGGCCGGAGCCTGGAGCCCGGAGCCTGGAGCCCGGAGCCCGGAGCCCGGAGCCCGGAGCCTAGAGCCCAGAGCCCATTTGAGGCCGGAGTGAGATAAGAGCAGAGAGCCAGGGGCTCAGTCTGTGTCCACTCTCACCCCACGCTGGGATCTCTACCTCCCGACAGGCGCCAGCCCTAGGCCATGAGGATGAGCCGAAGAAGCAAGTCAGGGCCAGGGAAAGCGTGAACAGAACCGAGAACCACACAAGCCTGGGATGTTGCGCCAGACCTATACAGAATCTCCCAGTGGGTCTCCCTAAAGAACTTTGTGGTCCCCCCACCTCCACCTGTCTCTGCTCCCCTGAAATATCACAGGCCCTGGGCCTCCCCAGATTTCTCCTAGCACAGAAGGCCCCTCCCCCAGCCATCCTCCCACGTACACCTCCTTTTCAGCACCTGCCAGGCATTCCTCAGCCATCCACTGCCTGTCCTCACACTGGGAGCGCTCCTCCCGCAGGGAGACCAGGTCATATGCATCTCTGCATCCCCAGCACCAAAGACAAGGCCTGGGTTTAAAAGCTGTTCAATAAACACTTGCTAAATTCACCCATCAGTGATCCTTATATCAGGTATTCTGTAGCATTTTTTATGTCTGTTTTTTGTGTTTTTTTTAATCCTCACTCAAGGATATTTTTCCATTGATTTTCAGATAGAGTGGAAGGGAGGGAGAGAGAGAGAGAGAGAAACATCGATGTGAGAGAGACACATTGATTAGTTGCCTTCTGCACGACCCCAACTGGGCCTGGGGATGGAACCTGCAACCCAGGTACGTGCCTTTGACCAGGAATCGGAACTGTGACCCTTCGGTCCGTGGGCCGATGCTCCAACCGCTGAGCCAAACCGGCCAGGGCTATGTCTGTTATTTAATTAATTTTTATTTATTGATTTGAGAAAGAGAGAAACATGGATTTGTTGTTTCAGATATTTATGCATTCATTGGTTGACTCTTGCATGTGCCCTGACCAGGGATTGAACCCACAACCTTGGCATAGGGGGACGACGCCCTAACCAACTGAGCCACCTGGCCAGGGCCTCTAGGTATCTGTTTTAAAAGAATACTTTTTTTACTTTTAAAAATAAAAAGACCCGAGCCCTGGCCGTGCGCCCAGTTGGTTGGAGTGTCATCCTGTACACCAAAAGGCTGCAGGTTTATACCTTTTCTGGGCACATACCTAGGTTGCAGGTTCGATCCCCTGTTGGGGTGCGACGAGAGGGAACCAAGCGACGCTTCTCTCTCACACTGATGTTTCTCTCTCTCTCTCTCTCTCTCTCTCTCTCTAGATATATAGATCTATATATATATCTCCCTCCCTCCCTCCCTCTTTCTAAAATCAATAAACATATCCCTGGGTGAAGATTAAAAGTAATTAATTAATTAAATTAAAATAAAGAGCTGAAAAATTAACTACTCCAAGATGACTTTTAGATAATCATATGCAGCTTCAGCAAACAGGTTAGCTCATGGTCCCCTCTCCACCTGGAGGTCCCCTCGCCCACCTGGAGGTCCCCTCTCCACCTGCAGGTCCCCTCTCCACCTGGAGGTCCCCTCTCCACCTGGAGGTCCCCTCTCCACCTGCAGGTCCCCTCTCCACCTGCAGGTCCCCTCTCCACCCGGAGGTCCCCTCTCCACCCGGAGGTCCCCTCTCCACCCGGAGGTCCCCTCTCCACCCGGAGGTCCCCTCTCCACCCGGAGGTCCCCTCTCCACCCGGAGGTCCCCTCTCCACCCGGAGGTCCCCTCTCCACCTGGAGGTCCCCTCTCCACCTGGAGGTCCCCTCTCCATCTGGAGGTCCCCTCTCCACCTGGAGGTCCCCTCTCCACCTGGAGGTCCCCTCGCCCACCCAGCGGTCCCCTCTCCACCTGGCAGCAGTGTGTTCCAATGATCAGGAATAGTTATTTGAGAACAGTTATTGGTTTAGTTATTTGAGTGGTTAAAAATAAATTATTAAGCCCGGCCAGTGCAGCTCAGTGGGTTAAGCGTCATCTCATGCACCAAGAAGTTGCCGGTTCAATTCCTGGTCAGGGCACATGCCCGCGTCACAGGCTTCATCCCCAGTAGGGGGCGTGCAGCCAATCAATGTTTCTCTCTCATGGATGTTTCTATCTCTCTCTCTCTTCCCCTTCATCTCTCTCTAAAATCAATTAAAAAAACATAAAAAAATAAGTTATTACAACATAGATTTAAATGCTGAAAAGCACCACGGTGACGTCAAAGAGGCCGTGAAACTCTGCACGTCTGTGACAAGCCATTTCCTGGCTGACTCTGGGTGACGGCCGATCCTAAAGGTAGGTGGCCCGAAGTTCCAGGCTGTCACTCAGGGGTGGCCTCAGGGCCCTGGGGAACAGCTCTGGGCACCTGTGTGTTCATACTCCCCTCCTCCCCTCACTGAAGCATTGTCAGAGTCCCGGGACCCACGAGGGATCATACAGAGAACAGCAGAAGGTACAGAAACCTCAGGTCCTCCTTGGGCAGGGTGGGGAGTGCGGACATAGATTTAAATGCTGAATTTAAATGCTCTGGTTGGACAGATCGCACTGATTTTGAGCAACCGGAAGTTGCTCTCCACTGGGTGCCGAGCCCCCAAATCCTCCCAGTCGGGACTCATGGTACAGAGGGAAGAAGATGGCCCCGGAGTGCCCGAGCGTGCCTGACTGGTAAGCCCCTGGGCAGCACAGACTGACCAGCGGCCTGGGGCCTGCCGGCCGGAGGAAGAACCTCCCACTGTGAAGTGGCCACAGCCCCTGGAAAAGGACCCAGCCACTAAGGTAGAGGCCACTTGGCCACCGGCCCGCAGGTGTTTTTGTGTGAGTTGACACCTCCCACAGCACCCAAAACAGAAAGCAGGACGAATGTTTGCTGCGTAAGTGTCAATGGACGGCAACAGCCCCCAGATGGGCAGTGGGCATGAGAGTCCAGAGGTCCCTTCTCGAGTGTTCTCTCACTTGTGCCCCACTTCGTGCAAGAGAAGGGGGCGTCTCAGGGACACTAAGCCCTGCGGCAGCCACAGAGACTCACAGCCAAGCCAACCCAGGGCTCTGAGGGACCACGCACACATTTCTGATGCTACCGTAGGAGGAAGTCTCCAGTGCTCAATTCCAGGCTTTGCTTAAAACAGGGAGAGCTACCAGTTACTACTTACTACGCACTGGTTTCATCCCCCACCCGGCCAGCCGGCGCTACTACTGCCCCATTTACAGATGGGAACACAGAGGCCAGACGGGTTGCCTCTCCCGAGATCACACACCCAGGAAGAGGCTGCAGTGGAACTCAGGTGTAGGTCACACTGACTGTCCCCACCCCCGCAAGCAATGCCTTCACCATCGGCACCTACGCCCTGCCGGGCTGGGCTCCCCCTGACACCTGGAAGAAGGGGAGATGCTGCCCCCGCCCCGGAGACCTGGAACAAAGGGGGGATGCTGCCCCCGCCCCCGGGAGACCTGGAAGAAGGGGGATGCTGCCCCCGCCCCCGGGAGACCTGGAACAAAGAGGGATGCTGCCCCCGCCCCCGGGAGACCTGGAACAAAGAGGGATGCTGCCCCCGCCCCTGGGAGACCTGGAAGAAGGGAAGATGCTGCCCCCGCCCCCAGGAGACCTGGAAGAAGGGAAGATGCTGCCCCCGCCCCCAGGAGACCTGGAAGAAGGGGGATGCCGCCCCTGCCTCTGGGAGACCTGGAACAAAGGGAGATGCTGCCCCCGCCCCCAGGAGACCCGGTAGAAGGGAAGATGCTGCCCCCCCCCCTGCAGGTCCACACAGCCACCTTCGGCAGGAGAGGTGGTGCCACTTGGCCCCATTCCCCGCCTCTGGCCAACCACTCAGCACTGAAAGGGAAACAGAGAGTTACAAGGCAAATACGTACACAACGGGCTCTGGCAGGAATAAGACTCTCCATCGTCCATCAGTGTCACCAACCGTCCCCAAACTCAGAAAGACCCGGAGGTCTGCTCTTTGCTGTAGAAACTGAAAGATGCTGGACGGCCGGCCTCTCCTCGCGCCCTTCCTCCTGGGGGAGGCTGGAGCTCTCCCCGAAGAGATCTGCCCATGAACCCGCAGGAAAGCCCTCCAGCTCACGGCCTCAAACTTGGAGTGAGAACAGCAGGAAAAGGAGAGGGCTACCGCAGGAGGCCCCTGCCCGCCAGGCCACGTGCCATCACCCAGAGGTGACGAGGCCAGACGGTTTGTGATGAGACGGGCAAGCACGGGGACCGCCCCATCCGAACTCACTGCAGCAAAGGCAGGGGGCAACACAGCCAGCAGGAAAGAGGTCCCCAGTGGGGTGAGGACAGAGGCTCAGAAGGACCCAGAGGCAGGAGCAAGAGCAACACCTGAGGCCAGGCCAGGTGGCCGACACGGGAGGGGCTGCGCCAGGATGCTGCATTGCTAGGAGTCGTCTCTCATCAGGAGGCCTGTTCCTGGTGGCAACGTTCCTTCATTCATTCACTCATTCATTCATTCATCCATTCATTCATTCTACAAATGTGCACTGAGCACCAACCCCTCGCTAGGCCTTGTTGTAGGTGCTGGGGACACAGCAAGACAGATAAAACTCCCCGTCTGCAGGAGGGAGAGGGAGTCAAGGAGGTGCATGGGGGAAGAGCATTCCAAGCCAGTACAGCCCGTGCAAAGGCCCTGGGGTGAGAAACGGTGAAGAGACCGGTGTCGCTGGAGTGGAATGAGCAAGGGGAGAGTTGAGGGGTGAGCTCAGAGGGACGTGCATGGGCGGATCTCAGTGGGCCTTGTCGGTCACAGCAAGGACTCCAGCTTCTACTCCCAGTGAGAAGGAGACCAAAGAAGTGACATGATCTGATGTGTGTTCCAACCAGACCTCTCGGGCTGTGCAGCGAACGCACTGCAGGATGCAGGGGTGACGCGGGGGGCATGCCGTGGGACGCAGACGAAGGCTGCCACAATGTACCGTCAGATCTGCACCTGAGGCGGTGGCGGACCCGCCGAAGGCGAGTGCGGAACTCACCCTGCAGGAAGGCTTGCTGTCCAGGGAAAAGAGAAAATACAGCCAGAGCTGGCGGGAAGCGAGAGGAGAGGGTTTATGTGGAAGCCGACGGGTCAAGTTCACAAGTAAAAAGTGGCCTTGAAGAGCATGAACAGCTGGTCCTTCTAAGGCCCCCGCAGGCGTCCTCTCCCCGCACAGCTGTGTCCACTCTGCACGGGGGAGGAGGTACGGACGCTGCTGCTCTGACCACCTTGGGCTCAGGGTGACAGGGAAGCAGGTCGGCAGCTGCCAGTGAGTATGGGGAGGAAGGAGCGGGGACAGGGTGGGGGGACAGTCAGGGATGGACCAGGACCACAGAGGAGGGTGCCAGGCAGCGTAAAGAGCACGCTCGAGGCTGGCGGTCAGTGTGGCCCCGCAGCTCTCTCGGGGACAGTGAGCTGGGTGCAGGCGAGAGCAGGAGGGGAATTCCCCAGAAGGAGAGCTGCCGCTGGGCCCCACCAGCCTGGGGACGGGAGATGGAGCATGCACAGAATGACCACAATACTGACTGGGGGTCTGACTGGGTAAGAAGCAAGGGGACTGTGAGGGTGGCAAGGACCCTGGACCCTGGTGTGGTTGGCAGATGCTGGTGGCTGCCTTCGAAGCACCAGTGGGGGCGAACAAGGAGGATGGGGAGTCTGAAGGGGCTTTCTGGAACCTGAGATCGTGAAGGGTTCAAGCATGACAGCAGACCCATGGCGATGGGAGTGAGTGAGGGGAGGCGGTCAGGGACCCAAGACACAGGCACGTCAGTGAAACGGGCACCCAGCGCTGGACAGCGAGCCGGCAGCTCTGCCGTCACCTCCAAGGAACAAGGAGAGTGACCCCGGGCCACACGCAACCCTAACAAGGCGGTGGAGAGTGGAGCCCTCGGTGAGGATTCAGGGAGGAGGGGACATGGAGACCCAATAAGACACAGGACGAGGAGGGCAAAGGGCCCCACCTGGAAGGACCAAGGCAGCAGACACCTCATGTCGTGGGGGAGCCAGAGGTCCCTCAAGGGAAGAGGAGCTGGCACACAGGGACAGGCTGGGGACACAGGGAGTTTGCCAATAAATGTCAGCAAGTTCCAGAGGGTGCGGCGGGAAGTTCCAGGAGTTGGGAAAAGGGAGAAATGGGGTCAGAAAAGCCATAGAGTCCGGGGTAGGGGATGATTTGGGAGAACAGGGCGAGCCCAGGACGGGTTAGAATGAATATGGACCCACAGGAAGCAGCCTCTGTTTCGGGACTGTTCTGAGTCTGTCCCGGCAAACAGGAAGGACGTTCTATCAAAGAGCAAACAGCAACCGAGTCCCCAAGCTCCTCACCCACCCACCACCCGAACCCCCAGGCTGCCAGCGCCCAGCCTTCAGATTTCCAGCAGCGAGAGAACTTTCAGGCCCGAGGTGCAGCGTCCGCCTCCCGCACGCTCGGCAACCCCCTGGATGCTGACCTTGTTCCCCGTGTCTCCGGCCCCTCGCCCCAGCTCCTCACCAGCAAGACCAAGGCATCAAGGGCTGACCCAAATCAGCCCCGAAGTGGGCAGCACAGCCGTCACACCACGTGTCAGGGACCAACTCTGCCAAGGGGGTACGACCTGCAGCCCTTCTCGAGCGCCCCGAAATGTGCCCCAGTTTCGTTTCTTTCTCCTTGCCGGAGCCCCCTCCTTTGTCCCGCCGCACCCCCCAGGACCAGAAATTCACGGCGGCAAGGGCTCCCCTGGGGCTCTTTCCCCAATCTCCGCCACGCTCTCTCCACCCCAAATTCAGACTATCTGTTACCTAGCTCCTCATACGCAGAAATGTGGCAAAACCTTGAACGTGTGTGTCTCCCTGTGTACAAAGATCGGGAGCACCCCGCCCACAACACGTCCGGGAGCCCGAGGCTGCAGGACAGGCCCCTCAGGTGGCAATGCAGTCTGAAGCCCGCCCTCCAGCGGCTGCCCTGTGAGACCCTGAACCCCACACACCCCAGGGGCAGAGCCCAGAGCAGCCCAGGCCTGTTTAGAGGGCCCACCACCCCATCAGAATCCGGACAGGAGTGTGGATCCGTCACCCAAGGGGTGTGGGTTCCAGCTCTCCCTAGAGCATCTCAGGGCCCAGACGGACCACTATTCATGGGCTCCTCCTGCCGTGTCTCCCCACTGGTCCCAGCCTCCCCCCTCCACCACCCCAGAGGGGAGGGCGCTTGTCTCAGACAGAGGCCCCCACACAGCCCTCGGCGCTGCCTCTCCTCTGATCGCGCGCCCCTCCGTGCTGCCCTCTTCCGTTCACCCAGCTCCAGCCTCACAGCCTCCCAGTGTCCTTCAAACGCGCCTTCAATCCCACCTCAAGGACACTATGCTTGCTGTCCCTCTTGAATGAATGTCCTTACCCGAATGTCCCTGTAACTGCTCCCTCCTCTCCCAAGGCTTTACCCACAAGTCACTTGGGTGGCCTTCTGACTGTGTGACGGCCTATTTAACACTGCCCCCCTGCTCTCTATCCCATCCCTCCCTTCCTCGATCTTGGGGCACAGGTCACCTCGAGACATCATGAAACTCCCCTACTCATCCTGCTGACTGTCTGACCCCTCCTCCCTCTAGGACACGAATCCTGGAGGCAGCGTCACTGACGGCTCCAACGCCGTGTCCTGGACAGCGCCTGGTGCACACCAAGTGCTCAATAAAAGTCTGCAGGGTAACTACACATCTCACCTGATCGGCTGTTCATTGTTTCTTTGAGAACAGACACAAAACAAGGATGGAATGAATCGGTATGCGTAGCATGACCATCCCATGTCCCCAGAATCGAGGATCCGTGTGAAGGTGGGGAGAGGGCGGGCGCCCGGCAGGGACCATGGGCCGTCAGCTCTGCCTCCGCCCAGGCTTCCGAATGAACATCCCGGTCTTCCGGCCAATGGAAGGCCGACTGTTCTGGCCAGGCAGTCTCCCTCCCCATTGTTCGTACGGACCCCAACTCGATCTCCAGTTTGGGCCGAGACCCCAGAACCCACAATCGGTGAGGGTGTAGCCCCTCAACTGAAGTGCCCTGAGCTTGTGGTCCAGAGAAGGACGGACGTTCGGTGTTGCGTTGACCAGCTGACCTTCCGTGACATCCCCCCATGTACGATGTCGGGGGCTATTTGTAAAAATGGACTTTCCTGTGTCAACCTGGGTCTGGGAGATGTGGCCTGTCTGTCACTTTGACTTTAAACTAACTCCTAAACCTGGAGGACACTGACACACAGGTTGATGGCTCACCTTCAAGTCTCGAAAGTCCTATGAACAGTTCAAATGCATGTGGGGGAGACCTCACCCCAAAGCTCAGCTTCAGGCGGCCACCCCATCCTAGGAAGACACGCAGACCCTTTCGCGCCCCCGAGTCTGCACACATCTGCAGAGACCCGTACCCATGCGAGAGGCCAGCCACCCTCCGGCTAAGAATGAAGCCACCCCTTCAGACTGGAGAGCAGTGGAGAGGACAATGAAAGGGAGGCAAGAGTTTGGTGAGAGATCGGCCCTGGGAGCGCTCTGGGACGGGGACGGAGCGCTAGGGGATCAGCGGGAAGTGGGAGCGCTCTGGACCATGGGAATGCCCTACGCTGCAGGGGAGTGCTGGATTCCTTACAGAGCTCGAAAGGGACGATCACTCACACAACTTGCAGGTGGCAGGGAAGAGTCTCTCCAGGCAAAGGCAGCCAGGAGCAGGGCCCACCACGCTGCCAGCCCCCGCCCCCCACCGCTCTCCAAGCAAACAGCCCTCTCCCTTCCCCAAGACCCATGCCTGCAACTCTTCACTGACTAATCCCATCAAATATTCAACTTTTAATTGTATTTTGTTTTTGAAATGACTCCCACTGTGACTATCTAGTTAGTCTCACTCTAGTAATTACCTGGACTTTCCAGCTGCAGTGGTTTATTTTACCTTGGAGTGACTCTCACTCTCTCTCTCTCTCTCTCTCTCTCTCTCTCTCTCGCCTTTTCCACAATCAAAAACTTCTCCTTGGCATCACAATTAATAGGTTCTGTTCCTACAGTGGTGATATTCAGATTATCTTAATAAAGCACAGCTCTGAGTACCATTCAGCATAGGTCTGATCTCCGCTAGGCCAGAAAGACTCCCCCCTCCCTCAAAAAATGTCTCTGTCCCAGGCCACCAGACAGGCTGCACCAGTATGACCGTCTGAGGACAACTTCGCCGGGACCCGCCAGCCAGCTGAGCAGGGAACTCACTGGAGGGCAGGGGTGCGTGAAGCCTGCAATCTCTTCTTTGCCGATGAAAACCAGAAGAGTCAGCTGGCAGGAGGAACCCAGGGTTCACACAGAACCTTCCCCAGTCACCAGCCCTTGTTCCTGGAGGTAACCGAACCGGCCTGGACCCCACCCACACACGCCTCTTGCGTGGCCGACACCTGACTTGAGGTTGTACTCGAAGTTCACCTTTTCTGGGGAGCCTCCTCGCCGAAAGGAGAAAGCAGACCCGCTCCGATGCTGAGTCAGGACACGCGAGGTCACAGTGCGGCAACAACCAACTCTAACATGTCCGTGCTTGGGAAAAAAGAGGTCTGCTTACTGCTCAGGTCACTGGTCCAGTGTGCGTGGGAGAGGGAACTTTGCTCCTTGTGGTCACTCAGGGGTCCAGGCGAATGGAAGCAGAGTCCGGGGAAGGGCACACGCTGGCTCTGAGAGCTCCTGCTCAGATGGGACCCACGTCACTCTGCTCACACTGCACTCCCCACAGCCAGCCGGACACCTGCCCGTGACGTCAAGGAGGAGACGGAATGCAGTCCCACCGTGGGTCCCAGGAGGAAAGGCAGAAATCCTGCCGGTCAGCCTGAGGCCACCTCCCACACCGACCGGCCGGCAGCCCTGCCGGCACCACCCCGCGACAGCCTGCACATCCATCGGTATAGCGCATTGTCACCCGGGCCTAAAGGAAAGCACTGCTCTGGGCGTTTTCTACAGGCGGAGAAACCGAGGCTCACAGAAGGTGAGTGTGTTTGCTGAGGTCAGACGTCTAACAGGCAAAAGGAGCAGCATTCCGAAACCGGCCCTGTGTGAGACCCAAGCCCACACTCCTTCCCAAATGGAAGGAACCCTCTCTCTCCCCCGTTTCTCCTGCTGGACCGTGAATTCTTCGAGGGAAAAGCAGCACCTCTCCGTCCGGCCAGCAAAGTGTGAGGCGCAAGGACGCGGCAGCATGAACGCAGCAGGTCCATCCAGGGACCCACGAGGAAGCCCGTGCCCCTCCAGGCTGCTGCGGGCTGGCAGGTCCCCACCGCCAGCACCACGGACAGCTCCCGCGTGGCAGGCACTAGCCTTGCCACTGATGCCTGGGGCGCCTGGGAGACCTTCCGGGAGTTGTCGGGAGACTGGGGAGGTCCTGCCGTCTTGGCTTCCCGCTGCTCTGGATCGTGCACAGACCCAAACAAGCCACCAGGAAAAAAAAACAAGCGGGAGGTCGCTGGCTTATTAAATAAAGTAAATTAGGTCTCAATTATTTGCTTGCACACCAGGCAGGGAAAATGAAATTTTCAATATAAAAGTAATATTGCTCTTAATATGCAGATGCAGACCTGCACTTGGACTCTCTGGGCACCTCTCTGCCCAGGGAGGCCGGACGGAGATTCTCCCAGGGGCTCCTCTCCTCCCCATCAGGGCAGCCGTGGGAGGGACCCGCCCTCCAGAGGGGCTGGGCTCGGGCACCGGAAGAGCAGTGTGGGAACCAACAGCAGCACGGACACTGCTCACTTCATCTCCCTCTGACTCTGTTCGGGGCTAAGTACCGCCTCACTGCCAGGCACCCTGATTAACGCTGCCTTTCAGTATCAGAAAAATCTCCATCAGGCGCCTCCAAGGCCTCTGAATTTACATGTTTTAATGGAAAGGGAGAACGCGTACCAGGTAGGGATGTGTTAACACCAGGCCCTTATCAGTCACACCATCCCAGAGCGGATATCGGAGGACATCTTCAGAGAGGAGACTTGAAATCCACTCCACTCCCGTATTCGGGCTCCATCAGCACCGTGCGTTCCAAAAAGCCAATTTCATATCTTGAATTGAAAGAGCCAGGATTCAGCAACGTCAGCCACAGCCTAGGTCCCCCCTTCCAGAAACCCTTTTTCCTCAAGGGCATCGACAATAAGCATGTAATGGTTCTAATGGAATAAAAATAATCTTTCAAATGTGGATATAGTTAAAAGTTTAAAGAGTGCCAGGTTGGCCTGGGGCAACCTAATGACTAGTCAAACGCACACGAAGCGGGATTTCGGGTGGATGGGGACCAGCTGCGTTCGATTTCAGCCGAGGGCAGAATGAGCAGGGATGAGTCTTTCAGCTACAGCACAAGGGACTCAGACGGGCACCTGTGGCGAGCGACAGCCGGGGCCTTCCCAGGAGAGGCTGACCACCACCCTGGAGGCAACAGGTCACAGAGGGGGAAGAGAGAAGGCCTGGGGTTCAGGGTGACCTCAGGCAAGTCACCTCTTAAATGCTCTCAATTTGTTTTGAATCTAAAAATGGGGATGGTATTAGTACTGCTTTCTCGGGGTTTCTAGGAGGATTAAGAGATAAGCACATAAAACATTTGCTTGATTTCTGGCACAGTTAATCACAGACTCATCTTTGCAGAGCATTTGGGTACAGGCTAACCCTGCACGGTCTCTTCATGCAGAAGTTATCACCAACTGAAGAGATTTATTCGTTGGGGTTTTTATTTTTAATTGATTTTTAGAGAGAGAGGAAAGGAGAGGGAGAGAAACATCTACGAAAGAGCGACACGTGGACTGGCTGCTTCCTGCACGCCCCCCACGGGGTATCCAGCCTTAACCCGGCATGCACTCCGACCAGGAACCGAACTGGCAACCCCTAGGTGCACAGGGATGACATCCAATCAACCAAGCCACGCCAGCCAGGGCCAGTTGTTGGGTTTATACAGAGGGCTGCCTCCAAGGAACTCTAAAACCTGGACAGAAAACCCTCTCACACGAGAGCTTGGGTTCTAGTTTTTCAGTCAGGATGACATCAGGAGAGGAGACATGGTTGGCAGGCGGGAACAGAACAGGAAAACGCAGGAGGGAGGAGGAAGAGAGAGAGGAGAGGAGGCAGAGGCTGGGAGGGAAGACAGCAGGCGGGAGGCGAGAGACCACATGCGGGATAAGTGCCCTCTCCAAAGCCAGCGAAGAGCTGGTGCTTCAGGTCGCCCAGAGAGGAAGGGCTGAGGACTTCCTGCCTCCAGCTCACTCCAGCTCCAATGCCACATCTTCAAGGTCAGAGAGCACGTGTCCTCCCTCAGCGCCGTGACAGCACCTGTGCGCTGAGGCCCATCTCCACCTGCTAATCACGTCCGTGCCCTTCCAGCCTCAGATCCTCTTAGACCTGCCGAAGCCCCCAAAGTCCGTGCCGTCAGCTGCACCAAAGGCACATTACAAACGCCAGGGTCCCCACAGCACCACTCTGTCTTACTGGGTCTCCCTGCTTACCCCACCAGCGAGGTCAGAGCCTTTGGCCAGTCTGGACTTGGGCTCACAGCCCCAGCAGCTGCAGCACCTGAACTGCAGCCATAGCAACATCCCATGTGCATGGGTACATGTGTGCACGTGTGTGTGCATGTGTGTGCACGTGTGTGCATGTGTGCGTGCGTGTGCGTGCACGTGCATGTGTGTGTGCATGTGTTGTGTGTGCGTGTGTGCGTGTGCGCGTGCGTGTGCGTGCGTGTGTGTGTGCGCGTGCATGTGTGTGCGTGTGCGCGTGTGTGCATGTGTGTGCGTGTGTGCACGTGCGTGTGTGTGCGTGTGCATGTGTGTGCGTGTGTGCGCGCACGCGTGTGCATGTTACCTCTGCAGAGACATCAGGGGAAATTACCGCGGAAGGTGATGGCAGCAGCATGTCCTGTAGATCACTGCTCCTGACCTCTCCACTGGCAGCCCAAACGGCCCTCCAGAGGACCCAGGTAATGCATTCCCCTTCCCCAAGACCCATATATCCTCCAAATGTTCTTGGTGAGGAATGCGAGCACCTGCCTCTCCCCACGCCGCCTGGCTACTCGCAGAGGGCCGCGTGCATCTCTGATTTCACTGTTCAGGCGGCTCGGGCATTTCGAACTGGAAGAGAAATCAGTGTGCGGCAGCCTCACAAAGGCTCTAGCCGAAGAGCGTAAGTATTTGCTAAATGCAGACCACCCCCCACCTTCCCCAGAGCCCTGAAGTTCTCCTGCCAGCCACCCAGGGAAGATGGAAACGCCTGCCCTGGAACGAGCATCCAGGAGGCGCTGTCAGTGAAGGCAGGCACGGCTTCCTTTCTCCCGACAGCAGCAACACACAAAGATGACCACAGAGGGCAGGGAGGGGAGCGTCGGGACACCCCAAGAGAGTCCAAGCTGCTCTTGGGGTGTTAATGTTTCCACTGACCCGGCTCCTAATAAGGATATTGTTATGGCCCTGGCCTGTTTGGCTCAGCGGTAGAGCGTCGGCCCTCGGACCAATGAGTCACGGGTTTGATTCCAGCCAAGGCACGTACCTCGGTTGCGGTTTGTCCCCAACCCTGGTTGGGGTTGTGCGGGAGGCAACCAGTCGATGTTTCTCTCTCTCTCCCTTTCTCTCCCTCTCTCTTCCTCCCACTCTATCTGAAGATAAATAGAAAAATATCCTCGGGTGAGGATTAAAAAAAAAAAAAGAACATTGTTATGGCCAGCATTTCGCTAGCACTAGCTGTGAGCCACGCACTGAGCTCTCAAGCCCTGACATCAGGCGTCCTCTCTGTTTCACACCAACACCTCTAGGTGACAGTACCACCACTGGCCCCTCACACACGCATGCACACACGCATGCACACACGCTCACACACGCTCCTGAGAGAGCCTAATCCCAGGTGCGCTGCAGCAGATGGATTCCGAGGGTGCAGCTCAGGTGCGTGCTGGGTGAGGCAGGGAGGAGACGCTCCCTCTGCGCGAGGGGCCTGCACGGGGCCTGGGAGGCAAATGTTCCCTCGGTGGCCGCCTGCCCTGCTCCTGCCAGACACTGCCGCTGGGGAGATCTTGCCCAGGGAAGAAGCCGGGGCTGCAGGCCCACGCCCGGAGCACACTGCAGCACACTAAGGCCCATTAGAAAATTGGGGTGGGGGGGCGGTTCCTGTTTGGTTTCCTTGTATTTATTTATTTAATTTTTTTTGAGCCAACTACCAACTCAAGACTCTCTGAAACACCTGCTTTCTACCTTATTACAGTGACCTCTGGTGGTCAAGAGCCAGACATTACAGGCCCAAATTAGAATTAAATTGCTTAATTTCAAGCAACTCTAAGTAACAAATGCCTTGGGGTCCTTTAAGAGCTTCCAAGATGAGCAGAAGAAAAGGAAGCAGAGACAGGAGCTGCCGCCCGCCCCGTTTAAGGGATGAGCTGGCTGTCACCTGACCCTGAGTCTGGCCCAGCACGGGGCTTCTCACACGGTGCTCCCTGCGCGAATGGGAGAGGCCTCTGAGCTCCAGCCTGGGTGACACCTCAGCCTCTGCTCCCTGCCCCCCAGGCTGGTGGCCTCTCAGTGCCAGGCTAAGAGGGCAAAGGCTCAAGGAGGATTTTGGGGAAAACTTCAACCTGCCAGGGGACCTGCCAGGGGCTTGGGGGAGGGAGTGAGTCTCGAAGGCTTGCATCTCAGCGTCACCAGCCAGCCTGGCCCAGCTGCCCGGGACCTCTTACCCGCAGCCAAGAGGGGCTGAATCCAGGAGGCAGGGAAACAGAATTTCCTTTCCCTTCCGTCATCACTACCCTCTCCGAAAGAAGAAGGTCTGCCAGGAACACGAGGGGGAGAGGGCTCCTGCCCACACCCCACACATGCCCAGGGGACAGGGTAGCCCAGGTGAGGGGTGAGGAGCTGCTGGCTTCAGGGTGGGAGGAAGGAAGGAAGGACAACATCCCAGGGGATGTAACAAATACTCACTGAGCCCTAAGCCGGTGAGTGGGCATCTGGGGTGTAGGTGGGGGAGTCTTCCACGGGAAACAAAGCTGAGCAGGGCCTTCTGTGGGGTATGTGGAACATATCCCTACCCCTAGCTGAAAACAATAACACTTAGCCTAAGATAAGAGTCTCTATCACCTTACCCCCAAGACCACCCCCAAACTATCCTGGACAGAAGCTTTCAAACCCTAAAAACTCTCAGAGAAAAGGATCTGACCTCCTCAGTGTCACCCAAACCGGTAGCTTCTGGAAGCTTCCAGTTCCAGCATCCAGAAATTAATCTTTCCACGTGTTATTTCAACCTAACCCCCCAGCACACATGCCAGCTTCTCCCCAAGGTCCCCGCAAGCCTCAGTGTGGCCAGGCCAGGCCTCGGTGTCCAGGATAGGAAACCAGGCTGGCCCGCTAGCCCCGTCTTCTCTGAAACTCAAAATGGATGTAGATTATCAATATCGTCTCAATATGCCTTTATCTGCGAGGAGACGTCAGCAAACCTTTCTGCCGAGGACCGTGCAAGGATCATTAGAAGAAAAATGTCCGTGGTAATTGTGCCCTGATGCATATTTCTGCACTCCGATATTCTGTAACATAATAATGTTGCACATTTCTACAGAACTGTCTTTTCAGCATGTTTTCACATTATGCTTAATTTCGTAAGAGTTTCTCGGCCCCACATAACGACACAGTTCAATGCAAAATCAGATATAAATCTAGCTTAAGAGACTCTCAACAGGAATTTCATTTAAAACTGTAAATGTTAAAAGATTCTGGCTCTGATTTATGTTCTGTTGTGTGTGTTTTCGGAGGCCTCTCAAACAACAGATGGACACGCACACGCCACCGTCACAGGTCTGGCCGACCGTCTCCGCCCCTCGGAAGAAGCAAAGAAGGGGGCAGACAGGTGGCCCTGTGGCCGGAGAGCCCGCTCCCAGGCCGGCGGGGCCACGAGCGGAAAATGAACCGAGTGTCTGAGCCTATGGCTCCTGCTGGCTCAGGAGCAACCTTTAAGGAATAACTGTTCAGCTTCTTTCCACCTCCCTGCCCCTCCAAACACCAGGGCAACACGTAAGGGCCCTCCGCATCCCTGCGCCCACCTGTCCGTCTTCATACAACACGGGGGAGGAATCAAAGGGAGAGGCAGTAAGTCCCGGGTCCGGATTTTAATCTGCACTCTCCCTGGTTTCGTTCACGACCTGCACTTTTAAAGGTAAAACGATAAACCCCAATGCCTGTTCACAAGTACATGTGGGAGATGGCAAACAGACAGACCGTGCTGAAAGCTGGTTTGAGAGGACACCGGCTGATGCCTTCAGGAGCTGTGAACGGTGAATTCTTGATGGCGCTAATGAATCTGGAAGAGGCATTCGTATCCATTGTCTAAGCACATTCAGGACGATTTTAAAATGCGGATTATTTACACACTGGGCTCTAATGACTGTGAAGCCACCATTACAGTCCGTCTTGTAAAGCCACATCGAGGCAATTTTATTGCAGCCATCACACACATGCGTGTTTAGACAACTTATAATACACAAATTATTTACATCGCGACAACGTCTCAGTGGCCCTGGCATTATGCTATCAACAAGAGACAACGCGGCAGCGATGGCTTTGCAGTGACATATGCTGCCTGCTTCTGAAACTCGACTCCAAAATGCTAGAAGCCAAAAATTTCAGTTAGCATTTTGGAACCCACCGGGCCTTAAATTTCACTTGAAAGATGGAGCCATTGTGAGCTGCAACCCCCGAAAGAGTAAGCCACCACTTTGCAATTGTAAAATCCATTTATTGAAGGAAGACTGAGGTGTCCAAACCCTCTGCTAGCACTTAACATATTAAAAATATGCACTGCAAAGCTCTCAAAGTTCCTGAATTCCTCCATAAAAAAAAATGTTTTCGCCGCTTCTAATGGACTCCACCCAACTCCAAGCAGGATCTATAGAATACACGCCCCCAGAAGAAAGCAATTGAAATGACTTGACTATATATCTTTCCAGAAAAGTAAATTATATATAGGTCTGTGCTCACACCCCCGCTCCCCTACAGGTTACCCATTTTTCCTCCCACATTCCACAGCCCACAGAAATGAGGAGAAAATTATCAAGCGAGTTTAAGCGCTTGGATACCTAATTGCAACAAATCTAGGAGCCTCGTCTTTCTGCCTCTTAGAACTCTGGATTCAGACTTTAAATCAAGTCCCATTAGCCAGGTTGACACCTGCCAATTAGCCTCATGCATTGCGCAGAATAAAACGCCCCTGCGATACATCACCCCACCTACTAACACATCTTCCTTGTATCTCCACTTGTTTTTCAGGATTTCGTCAAAGTCAGGCCCTGACCTAACTGTGCAGATGTTCACAGAAGTCCCATTCGTTGTCCTTCAGAGTCCTCCCACAGAGATATCAGAAAGGACCCCAGACTTCAGGACAAAACAGCTGTCTCAGAAGAGTGCCCCCTTTTCCCCCTTTGCTGAATGACACGCAGAGGTTGCCTGAGCACTTTGTACGTTTACAACAGAAGCAAAGCTTTCTGTAACTGCTGGATGATGACAGTGGGGGAGGAGGAAAATCCACAATGCCATGTTCCAAAACCATGTTAAATGGCATGATTCAAACTTCATATGCCTTTAAAGTAAAAGTACGTTGCCCAGGAACCGTGCACCTAACAGATCACCACCCAGAGTGGTTTGCCGAGATCTGGGTAGACCCGCATACAGAAACATCTTTGTCTTTCACATAAATGGGTTCATAAAGTGTCTATGTTGTTATAAAACCTATTTTTTTCAAAGGAACTGTAGGCAACCAGTGAACTTTAATGAGTGATATGCATGCATGCTAAAGTATTTTGGGGAGTGTACTGATGTCTGCAATTTTCTCTGAAATGAATAAAATTATTAAGAGGGATGAATGGGTGGATGGAGGGATGGACATGTGATAAAGCCAGCAGAATAAAATGTTCATTGTAGAAGCTGGTCGGTGGGCATATGGGTTTCACTGCAAAATTCTTTCAGCTTTGCTGCATGTTCAAATTTTTCAAAATGAAATGACATAAAGAAGAACTAATTTTTTCATTTAAAATTTTTTAATCCTCACCCGAGGATATGTTTTTATTGGGTTTTTTTTAGAGAGAGAGAAACATCAATCAGAGAAATATCGATCGGTTGCCTCCCATACGCTCCCCGACCAGGGATCGAACCCACAACCTAGGTATGTGCCCTGACCGGAAATCAAACCTGCAACCTTTTGGTGTATGGGCAATGTTCCAACCAACTGAGCCACCCGGCCAGGGCTAGTTTTTTCATTTAATAATGAGGCACTGATCTTTCTCCACGTTGATACATACAAATCTGTTAATCCTTCTAAAGAGGTGACCACAGTTGGTAGCCAAGCCCTCATCAACGAACACACAGGAGACACTCTACATTGACCAGACTGCAGCGACTGTCCATGAAGATGTGTCTTTGAATGCCTATGATTCCTTTTCCTGAGGATAAATTCCTAAATGTGTAAATGTTGAGTCCAAGAGAACACACATCTTTGCTTGGATACATAGTAACAACACCACTACCACCTACTGCCAGTTTGCCCTGCAGAACTGCGGTAGGCACGTTGCCTGGAGTACCTCTGACACTCCTCACCACAACCCAGCCAAGGGGGTTCCGCTGTCCCTCATTTCAGAGTTGAGGAAAGTGAGGCAGAGAGACTCAGTGACTTGCCCAAGGTCTTCCAGCCAGGAAGTGGCAGCCTGACTCCATCGTGCTTACAAATGACGGCCCAAAAGATCAAACCAATGCACGTTCCCACCAACAGTGTTTGAGTGTGACGGTTTCCCCAGGCTGTGCTGTCTTTAAATTGATCTAAAACTTAAGGAAGACACTGTCCATATTTGCAGATACTGTGAAGACAGATGAGCAGAATCCAACACACAGAGAAAGCAGCAGAAATCTGTTGGGCCGGGAACGAACCCCGTGTTAATTAGAGCAAGGACTCAGCACAGGATTCTCTCTGAGCTAATCCCACTGCCTCTCTGCAGAATGGACCCTCCCTGGGTTCTGCAGTAATGCGGGCAGGTAAACATACCTACCAAACCCTCACGCTTCTATTTTTAGACCCTATAAGCCCCCGCCTCATCTCCCCAGGTGCGTTCATGTAATCTCCAGCATTCTGCCTCCGTTTTTCTTTATCAGACGGCTGTGCGAGGAGAAAGAACTACATGAGTACATATACTGTCTCTCTCTCCATCAGCTACTCGATTCATTCAAATAAATCTTTAGACAGTGCTTGATGTGTCAGTGGGATGTTATCGTCAACACCCTAAAAGGGTTCTTTTGTTTTATTACCTAAAACATTATAAATGATCCCATTACAAACTGATTAAGAAATCTTCCTCCAGCAGGCTATAGCACCAGCCCGAAACTTAGCCCTAACCAGCCCTAACCTGGCCTCACAGAAACACAGCCTTGACGCACTGGCTTCAAAGACCAGAATGCCACCGCCGCTGGGAAGAGCCCTCTGCAAATCTCAGGGCATCAGCCGAGCTGAAGCTCAAAGCACAACAAAACAGTACTGATACCTACTAACACCGCTGCATTGTTGCTGTAGCAACAAACACAATGTAATCGATGTGGCTGGCTCGCTGAGCAGAAACATAACACACAAAGAAAAAGTGGGTTTGGAGCAAGAGTTAGAGGGGAAACAGGAGCAGAACCCCTTCAAATGAAAACTCTGTCACCTCAGACCTCAGCGTGGTGAGAAAAAGCACAGACCCCGAACCCCGAACCCAAGGGACCTGGGTTCCACTCAGGACTTCACCGCTGGGTACCTGCGCGACCTTGGGCAAGTTCAGCATTTCGGAATGCGCGTCGTCCAGGCTGCAGAACTAGGGTAAGGATCCCTACTTCACAGCTGACCGTAACGCTGAGTGTCTAGCTCGGTGAAGTCCCTGGCAGACTGCAGTGTCTCCGTAAATGGCAACTGGCACCATGACACCACAGTCAGCTCACCGACTAGAACTCACTGAGCCTTTTCACCTAAAAGCGGAAATCTGTTATGTGTTGACACAGCTTCTGTTTTTGCATATTTCTTTTTTTTTTTCAGAGAGAGAGGAAGGGAGAGAGAGAGAAACATCGATGGGAGAAACATCGATGCATATTTCTTGATGAGGATTAGAATTCTGAAGGATTTCAAACGTCCCCAAAACTATAGAGAATGTCATAAAAGTCTACCTGCCAACCAACCAGATTTTCAAATCTTATTATTCTGCCAAATTGTCTCAGAATAAAAAGTAGGAATTACAGATATAGCTAGCGTTCCTGCTAACTATCCCATCTCATTCGCCTCCCTCCCTCTAAGAGATAGCCACTATTTCCTATTTACTTTGTTTACTACATATGTACGTATCTAGAAACAACATATACTTTTTACATTTTATGCTTATATAAATGGTACCATGCAATACATCTATTTCTGCAACTTTTTTTCCACTCAGCTCTTTCGATCTTCATACATATTAGATACATGTAGCTGTAGCCTGTTCATTTTAATTGCTACCAACTACTCATTGCACAAATATACTACAATTTATTTATCCATTCTACTACCGATGACCACTTGTTTCCAAATTTGTATTAGTGTGAATAATGCTACAAAGGACATTCTTGTACATATCTCTGTACACAGTGAAGAATGTCTGTAGGGCAGCAGTTCTCAAAGTATGGCCTGTGGGCCCCTGGGGCATCCCCAAGACCCTTTCCAGGGGCCAAGAATTCAAAACTGTTTTTGTAAACAACTAAGAAGTCACTTCCCTTTTTCTCCGCGTCAACATTTGCGCTGCTGGAGCAAAAGTGCTGGTGGGTAAAACTGCTGGAGCCTTGGCACAAACGGAGGCAGCAGCAATGAACTGTGCTAGGAGCCACGTCATCTTCGTCACCGTGCATTTACGGGAACGCACCAGCTCTGCTTAGGAGTTCCTTAATGAGCCCTGGCCGGTTTGGCTCAGCCACATACCTGGGCTGAGCATCGGCCTGCGGTCCAGAGAGACCCAGGTTCGGTTCCCGCTAGGGGCACGTGCCTCTGTTGCAATTTGTCCCCGGCCCTGGTTGGTCGTGCGGGAGGCAGCCCCTCGATGTGTCCCTTTCACGTCGATGTTTCTCTCTCTCTCTCTCCCTCCCGCTCTATCTGAACAAAAAATGGAAAAATGTCCTCGGGTGAGGATAAAAAAAAAAAAAAGAATTCCTTAATGAGGCAGTAAAAATTACTGATTTTACTGTCTCCATCTTTGATTACATGTCTTTTCAATGTTCTGTGTGACAAAAATAAAGCACTCTGGGACAAGCGGATGCGTGACGGTTGTTTTGAAGAAAAGCACCAGTGTAACTATTTCCGTTGCAAGCTAAACTAGCCGCTTTTTCCACGGAATGCCATTTTTACTTAAAAGAACGACTGACGAACTATGGTCATTCAGACTCAGGTATGTGGCATAACTTCTTCTGGCCAAAGTGAAATTAACAGGGGCCGGGTGTACTCTCCTGCTGGGAGTGACTAAAAAGCTGGACAACATATGGAAAATGTCATTTTTCTAGACACTGGATATCAGGCAATGAAGGACAGCGACTTCTGAGAGATGACAAATAAACAAAGAGACCTATGATCACCCCAGTTACTTTCTAAGGAAAGTTTTCAGGCCCAGAACAGGAAGGGGACCCAGGCAGAGCCCAGTAACCTCCCTGAGTTGAATAGAAGGAACCAAGAATCCCAGGAGCATAGGCAGCTGCAGGTACGGGGCAGAGTACCAGGGGAAGTGGCAACGAGAACTCCAGAGCTATACAGAGGGTCCCGTCAAGTATTCAAATAAATATGGACCAGTGCATGTGTGTGAGAAAGTTTCTGAGGCCATGTAACGAGTCACCCAAAAGAATTAGAACATCACTGTCATTCACAGTGGGGCCTGGAATAGTTCCTGTTCCCACCAACCAGAGTGAAAAAAACAAAAACCTCATAATATATAGGACACAGGGCAGAGTACTCAGTAGAATTTTATCTCTGTAAAGGGGAAGAATGAGCCCCAGACTCGGTGCTGCTGTGGACCCACCTAACAAAGCATAAAAGCAAGACCTGAACGGATCAAACTGATTCCATGTAATGTAACCACATTCCAGGACAAAGCTCAAGAATATATTTCTAGAAATAAAAATGTATACAGTACCCACAAGGTGGAATTCACAATGTCTGAGATCAGATAGAAATTCCCCCAGCATGCAAAGTAGCAAAAAAATATGACTCGTAATGAGAAAAAAAAAAAATCAATTACAGCCAAACCAAAAATTATACAATGATAAAATTCTAGATAAGAAGCCTGAACATGTTAAGAAAAGACATGGAAATTTTAAACAGACCCAAAAGAAGTCAATTGCAATCAAAACCTAAGATGCAGTATGAGATGAAAACACACTGGTTAGGATTAACAGGAAATCAGACATCTCAAAAGAAAATATTAGTGAAGTTAAAGACATAGCAATAAAAACTTTCCAAAATGAAACACAGAGAGAAAAATGACATGAATAGAGCATCAGTGATAAATTCAAGCAATATCATATATGGTTAAAGTTTCCTAAGGAGAAGAGGGGACAGAAATTTTTCTTAAATAATGGCCAAAAATAATAAAAATTGATAAAAACTGTAAATCCACAGGTCCAAGAAGCTCAATGAACCCCAAGCACAAGAAACATAAGAAAACTATACCAAGGCACATCATAATTAACTTGCTTAGAACCAGTGATAAAGAGAAAATCTTAAAAGTAGTCATAGAAAAAGGACACATTACAGAGTAACAAAGATATGGAGAACCACAGACTTCTCATCAGAAACAATGCAAGCAAGCCAGAAGACATAAAGCACCTTCTTTAAAGCTCTGAAAGGGAAACTGTCAACCTGGAATTCTTTATCCATGGAAAATATTTTTAAAATAAAGACTTTTTCCAGAGATATAAAAGCTGAAAGAGTTTCTGACCAATAAACGTGAGTTATGTGAAATGTTAAGGGAAGTCATTCGGGCCAAAGAAAAATGATACCAGATGGAAATCTGAACCTACAGAGGGAAATGTAGACCACCAGAAAGGATAAATACATGGGTAAACATAAAGACTCTTTTATTATTTAAGACTCTCTAAAAGATAATCAACTGTTTAAAGCAAAAATAATAACAACTGTTGGGTTTAACATATCTAGAAGTAAAATATATGAGTGCAATAGTAAAAGGATGAAAGGGAGAAGTGGAACTATACTGTTGTAAGGTTCCTACTCTACGCATGAAATGGTAAAATATCACTTGAAAGTAGATTGTGATAAGTTAAAGCTGAATTCTAAATACTCTATAACAACCACTAAAACAACAAAGAGTTATAGCTAATAAGCCAATAAGGTAGATAGAATAGAATCATAAAAACCCTCAGTTAACCCCAAAAGAAGGTAGGAAAAGGGGAAAGAGGGAGCAAACAGCAGATAAAATAAAAATCACATGAAACATAACCGTATCGAAAATAACATTAGATATAAATGGCCTAAATAGTTCAAATAAAAGACAAAGATTATAAAATTGGCTTAAAAAGCAAGATTTAGCCCTGGCCGATTTGGCTCAGCAGTTAGAATGTCAGCCTGCAGACCAGAGAGTCTCAGGTTCGGTTCCTGCTAAGGGCACGTGACTCGGTTGCAGTTTGTCCCCAGCCCCGGTTAGAGTCGTGTGGGTGGCAACCAGTCAATGTGTCTCTCTCACATCAATGTTTCTCTTTCTCTCCCTCCCGCTCTATCTGAAAACAAATGCAAAAATGTCCTCGGGTGAGGATAAAAAAAAAAAATTTTTTTTAAAAAGCAAGATTTAGCTATACACTGTCTACAAGAAGCCCACTCTGAAGATAAAGACAAAAAATAGGTTGAAAGTAAAGAGATGGAAGAAACTATACCATGCCAAAACAAAATCTGGAGTGGCTATATAAATATCACCCAAGAAGATTTCAGAACAAAAGAAAACAAAAACAAAAATACTACCAGGGATAAAAAATAAAATAAAGGGTCATTTTAGCCCTGGCCAGTTAGAGCGTCGGCCCGCGGACCAGAGAGACCCAGGTTCGGTTCCTGCTAAGGGCACGCACCTCGGTTACAGTTTGTCCCGGCCCTGGTTGGGGTCGTGTGGGTGGCAACCAGTCGATGTGTCTGTCCCGAATCGATGTTTCTCTCTCTCTCTCTTCCCCCCCTTATCCCTCCTGCTCTATCTCAAGATAAATGCAAAAAAATGTCCTCGGGTGAGGATTAAAAAAAAAGGGTCGTTTTATAATGATTAAGTCAATTAATCAAGAGGACATAACTTTCATGAATATTTTTCTCTACCAAACAAGAGTGCTTCCACATATATGAGGCAAAAACTGATGGAAATATAATGAGAAATGGACAAATCCATAATTATAGGCAGAGATTTCCACATCTCTCCCTTAATACTCAACAAAACAAGCAGACATCAAAAGTAAGGATGTAGGCAACTTGAACAGCACTGTCAACTAATGTGATTTAGTTGCTTTTTTAGAACATTCTAACTAACAATAGCAGAATACACATTCTTTTCACTTGCACACAGAATGTTTACCACGACAGATAACATTATGAACCATAAAATAAGTCTTGGTAAGTTTAAAAGAATTCAAGTCACACAAAGTATGTTCTCTGACCACAACGGAATAAAATTAGAAATTAATACCCGACAGGTATTTGGCAGATATTTTTTTCAATAGTGAATGTAGTAAGACTATCACTTCAACTGACTATATCTGGTGCCAATGACAAAATTTAAGTTTTTAAGCAAAAATCAGAATTGGGGGGAAACCTGTATTCACCACTGTGAACTTGACGGCTTACAAAACTTAAAAACTTTTCTGATGACATCCATTGGAAATGACAAGGTACCCGTGTGGTGGTGTCCAGTGAAATATGCCAACATGTGAAAGATCTGCACAACGCAGTGAACCAATAACTTCGAAAGGACCAATGTGATTTTTACAAAACCATGCCTGGGTAGAAGGTCTCTGCAAAGATCCATATGAAAAGACACCACCCCTCCCCCCAAAAAATATGAATAGGCCAATGAATTTTAATGTAACAGGGTACCAAAAAATTCACTGATATTGTTTCAGATCCCACATTGCAACCAACCTCTGAGTAAGTACCACTTGCCGAGTTTTGGTGTAGTATGAAAGAAGAATATTCATAATCTCTGAAAAGGAAATTAAAATACTGCACTTCTTCCTTTTCCAATTATGTATCTATGTAGATTTCTTCACTTATTTCAAATACTGCAACAGATTGAAGGCAGAGGCAGATATGAGAATTCAATTATTTGTCATTAAGCCAGTTAAAGAGATTTGCAAAACCAATGTTACGCTTCTCACTAAATTTGGTTTTGTTTTAGAAAATATACTTACCTTTTAATTAAACAAGATGCTATTTATGTGAACATGACATGAATTTATTACTTTATGTTTTAATGAATTAATACAGATTTTAATAATCTGTTTTCATTTCTAATGCAGTAAATATTATAGCTATCTCCCATAAACAAGATGTCATCGGGGTTCTTAATCACTTTTAAGAGTGTAGAGAAGGCCCTGGCCAGCTTGGCTCAGTGGTTAGAGCGTTGGCCGGCGGTCCAGAGAGACCTGGGTTCGGTTCCTGCTAAGAGCACGTACCTTGGCTGCAGTTTGTCCCCGGCCCTGGTTGGGTCGTGCGGGAGGCAGCCACTCGATGTGTCCCTTTCACATCGATGTTTCTCTCTCTCTCCCTCTCCCTCTCTCTCCCTCCCACTCTATCTGAACAAAAAATGGAAAAATGTCCTCGGGTGAGGATAAAAAAAAAAAAAGAGTGTAGAGAGGTCCTGAGACCAAAAGTACTAGAACCATTGCTCTAGAGAAGTTGAATTACTCAGTCATAGGCTTTTGGGGAAAAAAAAAAAAGTGTTTCTTGATATTTGCAAAATCACTGGCAACAGACTGTTCAATGTGGATGACTAATAGAGCCCTTGATTTCATAGTAACAATAATCATGATGATTACAACAGCAACTAAGGCTCCCGTGTATTAAGGCCTTACTATTTGCCAGTCAAATCCGAACTAAAATCTTTGTTATCCTCAACAACCCCAGAAAATGAATATTATTCACATATTATAGATCAAGAAACTGAGGTTCAAAGAGCTTAAATTAGTTGCAATAGAAGATAAGGGAGTAAAGATTTAATCCAGATCTGATTCCAAACGAATGGCACCTCCCACTTTTGAATTTCTCCGAAACGGCCCTGAGATTCTTTTTCCTCTGCCGTGTTTTCCTTCCTAGCACCCGCCTGAGAGCACATCACACAGCCTTCTAGTATTGTCTCTCTCTGCCCCCTCAGAATGGAACTTCATGAGTTCAGCAGAGATGTGCCTGTCTTCCCACATCCCAAGGCCTATCGCAGTGCCTGGACATCACAGCAGATGGCTCAATTACTCGTTTCGGAACGGCTGAATGAATGAGTCACCACAGTCACAGACAATTCTGTGATCTCTGGAGCTTAGGGCTCCAACTGCACTGACGTTTCTTTTAGTCCTCATCAGTTTTTAAATTTAAAAGGTTCCATAGGGCTTAATCTATGCAAACCACCTACAGATACAATGGATAAAGGCAGAAAGAAACTTCGCCATTCTGCGGAAGGAGAAATCGAGGTCCAGATGGTTGGTTTGCTCCGGGTCCTGCGGGCTTCAGGTTAGAGTTTGGTCCCCAGATCTTAAGACAGATCTTAGCAGGGGGTGGGGGGGCAGCAGGAGGTATGCATTCTCAGCTGGACCTAGGAGGTAAGGGGAGGGATTTGGGAGCTAGGCACTCAGTCTTTACTCTGTTATGGGTTATTTAAAGTTATTAGAACTCCTGACTTCAGAATACTTTGAGGGCCTGGTCAGAAAGGACAAGAACGTGCAATTATTTACCTCTGACAGCCCAAACACTTACAGAGCACGTGCAGAGAGAGTTCCATGCGATGTCCTGGGTAGACAAATGGGCAAGAAGATGGACCTCAAAGCCGGGAGGTGGGGACATAAAAAGACAACACTGAAATGTCCTGGGGATGCCACTGGCCAAGTGCTGCAGGGAGTCCAGAGCCAGGCATGGCGACCAAAGGTTAGGACGATCAGAGAAGTCGGGAGAAAGGATCACCTTGGAAGGAGGACTCAGATTCACGGGCAGGAGCAAGAAGGAGATGCAGGGAATCAAACTGTAGTTGCAGACAGTAATGCAGAGGACACTGTGTCGGAAACAGCCTCTCGGGAACCAGAGGCTGAGTGTGTTTGGCAGTTTTCATTGGCTCGCACTGACTTCCGGCTGGAGGTCCACCCTGACCACCGGCCCTACCACCCAGAGACTCACGGGCACTCTCTGTGCTCTTGAAGTGAGAGATGGCAATGCCTGATACCCATTCACTGCCCGCTGGTCCACATTACACACTTTTCCTCCTCCAGCTTCTTTTCTGCCATAAACCTGGACCCAGGAAAGCGTCAGGAAGAAAAATGCTAAAGGGTATTTCTGGTCGACAGGAAGCGCGCATCCAGGCCTTACTATCCAGGGGACAAATAAAAACTCAGAGTCACCACAACCGCCACGAGGGACACCAAGCTGACCGAGCACGTGAGGACCGGGATTCAAAGAACAGGTAGGAAAATGTGATCTCGCGTATACTGAGAACTAGGTCAGTGAAATGCGTAACTAAGGCTCAGCTTGCCCACTCCCCCAGGTCCAGTGGGGCTCCCAGGAGTCCTGCTTTCAGGTTTTGACCTTAATTGCTGATATTTCAATGCCGCGCGTGTATTGCTATTGATCTGCAGAGCGGCCTTTTAATGCTGATACTCATGATGTTATAGAAACCGCAGAAGCTAGTGTGTGAGTGTGTGTGTGTGTGTGTGTGTGTGTGTCCAAATACAAACAGGAAATGTGGGTCAGAGGGTGGAAACTTCTAGAAACACGAACTCCAACCACAGCTCAAAGGATTCCCAACCAGGAATGCCCCCCAACCCTCTGCAAACTCTCAGAGAAAGCCCCCAGCACAAGGACAGGACCTGCCTCTATCTTCCTGTGCCGGAAACTAACGAAGGTCTCTAAAACCCTTGGAAACTAACTTCAGGGTCTTAGCTATGTCCACATTCTGACAGGAGGAGCCACGGTGCAGCAGAAGGCCTAGAAGTGCTGTCCGGAGTCCGCCCCCTCTCCACCTGGCCTCCCACCCCCGGGGATCCATTCACCTGGATCACCTGTCGGCCATGTCGCCTACATATACACAGGACAGCACGCTTGCAGGCCCCGGCTGTGATGGCACGGCCCTTCTGGGCCTCTGCCCACGGGCCCCTCCTCACCTGCCCTGGGTCAGATCTTAATCACCCCTCGGATTTGGCTCAGACACCGCTTCTCCGGGAAGCCTGCCCAGACCCAGTCCCTGTCCCCGCCCGCCACCTCCAAGGTGGGCAAGCAGTGCCCATCTGTGCGTTGATCAGATCGCTACCACTTCTCCAGTCGGCTACACTGAAGTCACGTTGGGTCTCTCTCTTCCCCAGTCCCCTGGGAGCACCGAGGCAGAGGCGACATCTGTTACGGAGTGAGGTGTCTCCCCAGCACCCAGCCCAGCAGCCGGCACAGAGAGACACCCAAATTCCTAATGAACGCAGCTACGCCCACCCTCCTCAGCCATTACCCCACCCCCGTTTCTGAGGCTAGAAACAGGTGGACACGTTGCAGACCCTGCCTCCCACAGTTCCCTCTCCATCACCCTGCAGCCCGTGCCCCCGGAGGTCTGACCACCCCCCTCCAGCACAGCTGCACGGCCAGCCTGGGGGAGGGGGGGTCCTGCGGCGAGGACTGCCACAGGGGAAAGTCATCGAATTCAGATCAGCTGCCTCTGCAATAGGTCAGGCTTCCAGAAGCCTCCCCCAAACCTGATTAATGGGCAGGAGCAGCCCCTGCGCATCTCATTACACACAGAGCCGCAATGAAACCATCCTGCTTTACAGTTCTGTGCAGGACATAAAAGTGGGAAATATCCCAGCCTTCAGAGGGAACAGGCTATGAATACAGAAGCAGCCCTGGGTTATTAATACAGCACCATTAGTCTTTGGGAGTCACCCCAGCACTGACCCCCTGGAAGGAAATTTCTCTTGCTGTCCATTTCTCATTTCAAATTATCCACAGAGCCACCGCACCTACCACCTGTGAATTATTTGATATTTTGGAGAGGAAAGTAAACAATATAAAAAATCAGCAGAACTTAGGGGATCTATAAATTCTTAGTAAGTTATTTTCGGCGCGAGGAAGGCTGATTCATGTGGCACTTTACTCCCGAAGATTAATTTAGGTTGCTTTTTTCTTTTATCAATAGGAGGTAAGCACCCTGGAAAGATCACATTTTCATTCTCGGCAGCACCTGTCAAGGGGATCCCAGGCCCACGGCCCTTACTTGAAGGCTTGTCCCCGAAAGGTATTCACGGAGCAGACACCGCATTGGCAGCACGTCGCGCGCAGTACTGCACACGGCACGGGAGACCCACACGGACGTTTCTGTCTGCAAAGGCGGCACCACGCTGCCGGGGCGGCCGCGGGAGACCCAGAGCACTGCATCCTCCCGTGAATTTTCAATAGGACACGTGCAGAAACAGAAAGCACCCCTGCCCTGCACCGTCCCCATTTTACATCTACCCAAACTGACGGGGTCTGGTGGCGGTGGTCTTTAAAGATATCTCCCTGTTGCCTGGCTGGGGTGGCTCCGTGGTTGAGCGTCGACCCATGCACCAAGAGGTTGCGGGTTCCATTCCCAGTCAGGGCACATGCCCAGGCTGTGGGCCCGATCCCCGGTGGGGGGCATGCGGGAGGCGGCCAGTCGATGTTCTCTCTCACTGATGTTTCTCTCTCTCTCTCCCTCTCTCTTCCTCTCTCTCTACAATCAATAAAGAAAAAATAAATAAAGATCTCTCCTTATCTCTGAAGCTCACCAGCTCCACCATGATGTTTCCATGTGCGGGTTTCGGCTTCGTTCGTTCTGTCTGGGGCCCCGTGTTCATCTTCAATGGGGCGCACGTGCCCTCAGCCTCACTTCTCTCGAGCCTGCCTCCTCGTCCGAGCCCCTCTGGGGCTCCCTTTAGACGTGTGCTGGACCTTCTCCCCCATCTTTTCCATCCGTACTTCCCTGAGCGACAGCCTGATGGGCTCCCTGGGTACTAGGAGTTGGTTTGGGGGACTTTTCTCTGTTTCTAACTTTCAAATATGAGCCATTTTCATTTCTGGAATAACAAATTAATTCTCTTTTTTTGACTGCCCCATTACCTCCTATTCAAGCCTTACGGATTTTGTTTCTTATTTCATCTGTCCCAACATCATACGTGCGTTTGGTCTAACGATCTCGTGACTGCTCTGTGATCCGTCGCCTCTGACAAGGGCTCCTCCTCTCTCCTCTCCTGACGGTGGGTTGTCCTGTCTGCTTTATGATTCTCGTCTAACAGCTGACCTACACTGAGAGGCCCCCAGTTTTTCCCGTGGGAGTCCCATGCGTGCCTAGGTTGAGGAAACAGCCCCACAGGAGTAAGTTTGGTGCTCAGCCCAGGGTCTCGGCCCCACCTGGACAGGGTACAATCTGCTCTCGTACCTGTGCGTGTTAGAGGCTTGGTTTCCCTCTCTCGTAGAAAACTTGGACATCCCCCAAAACTCGGAAACCAAGATCTGACCGAATTCGACTTTTTCCAAGAGAGGCTGCTTCATGTCACCCTAGACTACTTGGGGAGGCCGAACCAAGATACAAACGGCCATCCTAGGTCCTTCCCACGCATCTCTCTCCGCAGCCAGCCAGCCAGAGTGTGGGAGGAAGGACCCTAAAACAGGTGGCACACTGCTGGGAGTGGGGACGCGGAAGACAGGCAAGTGAACAACGCCCGTGAGCAGAAGCGGAGACCATCCTCTTCAAACGCCAGCCGAATCCCAAGGGAAGGTGACAGGTGATTTCCCACATACTCTGCTGACTCTTCTGAGTGGCCTTTCTGTCCCATGCCAGAGACCTGGGGGTGGTGCAGACTTTACAATCGACCAGTTGGGTGGCCTTGGGCAGGTCACTTCACCTCCCCTCTCTGAGCAGCTGGCGACAAACATAAGGGCTCCTTCCTAGGTTTGTCGTGCGGACTAAACTGCTCCCCAGACAGCGGTGGCTGTTGCTGATGTTAATAACGATCTTAGAAATACATCCCGCCGTTGCCCTGGCCGGTTTGGCTCAGTGGTTAGAGCATCGGCCTGCGGTCCAGAGAGACCCGGGTTCGGTTCCCGCTAAGGGCACGTATCTCAGTTGCAGTTTGTCCCCGGCCCTGGCTGGTCATGCGGGAGGCAGCCACTCGATGTGTCCCTTTCACGTCGATGTTTCTCTCTCTCTCTCTCTCTTCTTCTCTCTCCCTCCCACTCTATCTGAACAAAAAATGGAAAAATGTCCTTGGGTAAGGACAAAAAAAAAAAAAGAAAGAGAGAAATACATTCCCCCGACCCGGGGCTCAGCCTCCCTGCGCCTTCCACGGAAGCAGAATACAGGCTTTTGTTCGAGTCAGTATTCAGAAACTTTCCTCGCCACCCTCCCGCTCCCCTTTGTTGAAGTCTGTGTGTACCAGGGACCGGCTCTGACCCACGGTCACACCTGCGACCGCAGCACCACACGCAGGCAGTGTGCACATCCTCTGCCCCCATCTCCCTCGCGCCCTGTCGTCCCTACCTCCTCCCCGCTCACTCTGTCCAATGGGCGGGGCTGAATCTAACAAGAAAGAAGGAGGGGACGGTGGAAGGGGAGAGAGACAAAGGGAAAGCGAGGAAGCAGGAGAAGGCGTGTGTGACGCCTCGCGAGGGCCTGGAGAGACAGGGAGAGCAGGGCAAGCTGCTACGCATGCAGGGGAGACAAGAGAGGCTGAGGACAGGCGGGCACATCTGTCCGCTTCCCTGCTGGGGGCCGGAGGAGGCATTCACGCCTCCGGTGGCTCGAGACACCTGCTCGGGTGTGGGGTTCCCACTCAGCAGGGACCCCCACGCCGCTGGGCTCCATTGCACTGCCCCATTTTTCACTGTCAAGGCCCTGCTGGAGCACAATTCATCACGGCCACGTTTGGAAACCCCTCCTGGAAATGCCAAGTGACTCTACCTGACAAGGGCTAGAGTGCCCTGAAGGGGCTTCTCAAAGCATCTCTGACTCCGCTGTCTGGTCGGAGGCATCAGCCGTGATGGCCGCCGGCCTCTGGGCAGGTCCACGGACGTCCTCCTCGGCCCCGACCACAGGGGAGGGCTAAGAGCAGAGTGAGCAGGCCCGAGAGGCCCCTGCCTCTGCAGCATACGACAAGCATGGCCTGAGCCTGGAATCCAACGGGCCTGGCCCAGAGCTGGAGACCCACCTGCTCGGACCATGGCCTGTGAGAGCGAGGGCCGAGCGAGGGTCCCTACAGAGAATGCCCGGCTGCTGCCTGCGGCCTTGGGTCGGCCCTGCCCATCCCTAGCCCTGTCTGGCCCTGACCATCGAGCTGTCCTGTCACAGCTTAAGGCCAAGCCCACAGTTTGCAGCCCCACGCCTGAGACAGAAGCAGGAAGCAGGTCCTACAGGAGTCCTCAGAAGGCCCTCACCCTTAAGCCTTGGGCTCTGCGTGGTAGGAAATGATTTCCTGATCTTCGCATTTATTACTGCCTGTATATGTTTCAGAATATACTCTTGTGCTGTAACTGGCTCCCACTCACACTCCTGATTAGAGAATGAATGACTTCACTCAGAAGAGAATCGCCCGTTCCGCACACACGCCATCACGGCTCTCCTGGACGAGCAGAGGGTGGCGGAGCCTGTGTCCCTGGACGCCAAACCACCAACACCGGCCTCTCTGGGATTTGAGCCTAAACCGTTTTAGAATCACAAGCCCCACACTTGGGAAAGAGGAGAACAGGGAGCGCTGATTTTCAGGACCGTCCTGCAGAACGAGGTCCGCACAGGGGCTGGTTGGGGAGGGCCCAGGGGGATGGGGTGCGGGGACACGGCAGGACCGGGTCTCTCCGGGCATCAGTCTGGGTCAAAGGCAAAGGGCTCACAGCGTTCTGCGTCCTTGTTTTCTATCTTGATGAAAATGCTTCCGTGTTGACACAGCAGCAAAACAAACAGACTCTGGCCTGTGGTCTTATCACTCACGTTGCTGCCTTCTTGTTCCCCGACGTCCTGCAGCATTTGTGACATGAAACACAATCCCCTGTGGGAAGCGGAGAGGGTATCTGGAGCTTCGTCCAGAGTCCTCCCAGATGGGCTCCCTCTCCGACGTCACTTCTCAGCTCGGGACTTCGTCACTGCCGTCCCACCCTGGAGGTGCCCTCGCCCCGCATCTCCCCTCGCACAAGGTGTCTTGTTGAATTTACACACACAGCCTACATCCCAGCCCCGGCCCGATTTTACTCCCGGCCAGGTCTGCTAGCCAACGAGCAGGTCTGCTCAGTGGGACTGTTCCAAAGGCCCCCGGCTCACCTCCACGAAGACCCTTTGGGTGGCTTCCCAGGCCCACCTCTGTCTCAAGGCAGGCCGACCCGTCCACGTGCCAGCCAGAGAGCCCACCTGAGTCCACAGGCTCAGGGGAGCGTGGAACTGAAGCCACAGGAAACGACAGTGGTCTGAAGCATGGCGGGATCTGGGCCTCCACTCCACGCGGCCAGTGCACCCCGACACCAGGGCACCAAAGGCACGGGGGTGCACTCTGCCTGCCGCGCCCCCCAGGGCACCAAAGGCACACAGGGGTGCACTCTGCCTGCCGCGCCCCCCAGGGCACCAAAGGCACACAGGGGTGCACTCTGCCTGCCGCGCCCCCCAGGGCACCAAAGGCACACAGGGGTGCACTCTGCCTGCGCGCCCTCCAGGGCACCAAAGGCACACAGGGGTGCACTCTGCCTGCGCGCCCTCCAGGGCACCAAAGGCACACGGGGGTGCACTCTGCCTGCGCGCCCTCCAGGGCACCAAAGGCACACGGGGGTGCACTCTGCCTGCCGCGCCCTCCAGGGCACCAAAGGCACACGGGGGTGCACTCTGCCTGCCGCGCCCTCCAGGGCACCAAAGACACACGGGGGTCCACTCTGCCTGCCGCGCCCTCCAGGGCACCAAAGACACACGGGGGTCCACTGTGCCTGCCGCGCCCCCCAGGGCACCAAAGGCACACAGGTGTGCACTCTGCCTGCCGCGCCCCCCAGGGCACCAAAGACGCACGGGGGTGCACTCTGCCTGCCGCGCCCTCCAGGGCACCAAAGGCACGGGGGTGCACTCTGCCTGCCGCGCCCTCCAGGGCACCAAAGGCACACGGGGGTGCACTCTGCCTGCCGCACCCTCCAGGGCACCAAAGGCACGGGGGTGCACTCTGCCTGCCGCGCCCTCCAGGGCACCAAAGGCACACGGGGGTGCACTCTGCCTGCCGCGCCCCCCAGGGCACCAAAGGCACACAGGGGTGCACTGTGCCTGCCGCACCCTCCAGGGCACCAAAGGCACGGGGGTGCACTCTGCCTGCCGCGCCCTCCAGGGCACCAAAGGCACGGGGGTGCACTCTGCCTGCCGCGCCCTCCAGGACACCAAAGGCACGGGGGTGCACTCTGCCTGCGCGCCCTCTTGCCAGGACAGCAGTCCCGAGCCACAGCTGGAACGGAAACCCTGCAGCCGGGAGGCAGTCTTTCGCCCTCCCCAGGCTGCTTCCCTGACGCTGAGCACAGACAGCAGAGCCAGGGCACCGGGTCAAGCTGGCTTCTCTCAGGGTAAAATGACGCCGGAAGAGACTAGAAGTTTTAATGGCTAGGAAGGGGAAGGATGGGCATTAAATAGAAGAAATGACTCCAAAAATGGCTTTGACCCCAAGGACGGGAAACAAATCTCCCCTCACATGTGCCCGCCCTGCGATCACCATGGCTACCAGGCTGGCGGAGGCAGCGGCCACTGCTCGGCACTGAGACCACACTGTCCCTGTTGAAAGACACCTATGAAAGCGGCTTCTCTCAGAGTGTGCTCTGCGGGTCCCACAATTGGGGGTCTGAGTCGGGGGGAGGGGGAGGAAGGAGAAAAAATGTTTCTAAACCCACCATGGAGTTCCCCGGATGGGAAGAGAGTCCTCCCTGAATCTCATCCCTCCCTGTTCTTTCTGGGACAAAAGTGACAATAAAAGGTTGCCCCTTCTCAGGGCAAATGCACTGGGGACAGAGAACGCCCACACGGCCGGGCCAGGATCAGGGTCACTGCAGGCCAACCCAGCACTTCCCTGTCACCGTTAGCAGGGTCTCGTCCATGGCCTCGTGCTGCGTTCTCGTTAAACCCATTTGAGATTTTTTTTAAAAAAGTGTGCTCAGCCCTGGCTGGTTTGGCTCAGCGGTTAGAGCATAGGCCCACGTGGACTGAAGGGTCACGGGTTCCATTCCTGGTCAAAGGCATGTACCTCGGTTGCAGGTTCGATCCCCACCCTGGTCCGGGTTGTGCAGGAGGCAACCAATCAATGTGTCTCTCTCACATCAATGTTTCTCTCTCTCTCTCTTTCTCTTTCTCTCTCCCTTTCTCCTTCCCACTCTGGAAAAATCAATGGAAAAATATCCTCGGTGAGGATTAATCAAACAATAAATAAATAAATTGTGCTCAACAAAAGCCGCTTTCTGACCTAGGAGTCGAGAGAGGGTCCGAACCCCCAGCTCCACCCACCACCTGTGTGGCCTGCACGTGACCCCTGACCCCGAGAAGCCCAACGGGACCACAGTGCCAGTGCAGAGCCTGTGGAAGCCACAGAGGGTGGACACGGGCATCCCCCACGAAGGCTGCTCCCGAGACGGTCTCTGTGATCCAGGCCTAGAAGAGCAAGCCCACACCGTCACGCGAGGACCCTGCTGCTCCCAGGTCCGCACCAGGTCCCTCCCGGGGAGACTCACTGTCGGAAGCCCTCACTCCGCTCTTCTGCGGAAGGCAGAGCGAGCCGTGCACAGGGAGCAGCGGGGTCGGGCTCGGGCACCAACCACGCAGGCCCACGGTCCTGGGCCACCTGGACACTCACTCCTCAGGGGTTCATCTGCAGGACGTCAGCCTGGATCAGGTGGTCCCAGGGCAGGAGGCAGAAGGAACAGAATGATCCGTAAAAATGAGATGGGGCCACGATGGCACAGACCTCTCTTTCCTGTCCTCTCTTCGTTTAAAGAATAAAGACATCAAACAGTATTTCCAAACCCTAGGAACACAAACTCTCCAGTTGAAGCTGACTGCAGTGGCACCTAACGAACACCTGCCGAGTGAGCACACGCAGGGAGTTTACATTTCACAGAGAGCGGAAGCCACTTCACGAAACACCCGCCCTGCGTGAGTGAGTGTGTGGGGGAGGTCGTGCAGCCACAAAATCCTCGTCTCAGAACCTGAAGGCACCGTACATATCACCTGCTCCAGCCTCCTCATTTAACAAATGCGGTCAAGAAAATAAAGACCAGAGAGGGCAAGCAACCTAAGCAAAGTCACACAGCTGGGGCCACAGAGCCAGAACACAGCCAGCCTCAGCCTGCTTCATTCTGTTGCTGGGCCTCCCCCCGGGAGGTTCAGAGGAGTGAAACCACTCCCTTGGGCCTGTCAGGACCTTCTTCTGGACGTGAGCTACTGAGGACTATTGACAGGGGGCATAAGAAACGGAAGGATGAATACAGACTCTATGACATCGCCTGGGAGATGCGTCTAAACAAAGAGATGGGGAGGTGGGTACGCAAGTAGAAAGAAATCCCTGTCATCAGGTGACCTTGATTTCTGTCTCCTGTCTCTCCCACTAACAGAATGCTGAGGGATATTAATTGCTTTTAAGGCAGGAAATTGACAGTTATGCTTATTAGAGAATTTTTTACAACAGGGGAAATACTCAAGTTTTATAAAGTTAATTTGACGTTCATGTCCCCTGCTGCGTGCATTCATTCACCTGTCCGTTCATTCACTCGTCCACACGTTGTACAGATGAATCCACGATCTGCCCTCCTGCTCTAGCGACAGGACCCGCAGAAAAAGGAGGTGAAACGCGCTGAGAGAAGGTGCGGATGACACGCGAAGGGAAGGAACCCAGCAGCCAAGAGGAACCAACCACCAACCGTGGGCTGAGGGCGGAGCGGCCTGGACAGGCCACTCTCAGGAAGACCAGACAGGGGTGGGCAGCAGCGCGGTGGCTGTGGGCTCAGTGGGCGGCGGGCACAAAGGGGCAGCAGCAGGGAGTGTTTGGGGCGGCAGAGCTGTTCCGTCCCCTGCTTGTGGTGCAGGGGACACGTGTCTGAGACTGCGCACACTCCCCAAAGAGCCAATTTACAGGATGACCGTTTACAAACAACATTTCCTAAAATTGAAAAAACATCACCCCTCGTGCCTTCAGAGGAATGGCTGAGGACCTGCTGCCCCATCGGAGACGCCCGATCAGAACCCCAAGGCAGCAAACCCAGTTCTCAACACCTCGCCTTCAACTGCCCCCTCAGCTCAGCAAAGGGTTGCTGTGCCGTGGGTACAGGAGATGGGGCCTCGAAAACGCGGCGGTGCCAGCCCATCCAGCGAAGCCCAGGGCGGCTCTAGGCGTGGAACCTTCCGGATCCCGGCGGCGTTCCGAGAGCAAGTCCACGCTACAGCTTTCAAATGGTCTTGACTTGGAGTAACAGGATCAGAGACCACCAGAGTGGGGGGAAATGTGCAGACCCTCTAGCTGGTGGAGGGTTCGTTGGGGAGCCTGTAAGAATCTGAAAAGAAAGCTCCATTCTCGTTCTCCGGGAGACACACAGAGACCCAACTCTGCCGACGACTTCGGACGTTCCTACACTCCAGCTGCCCGGCCCCGGGTGCACTGGGCTCACTGTCCACAGGGCCTCAACGGTCACAGCTCTCACCTGGAACCTGTGACCTCCTGCACACCCACCAGGCCAGTCCGCCCCTTACGAGGAGCCTGGAAAGGGCCCCCGAGACAAGGTGGCTCCCTGGTGGAAGGGAGTCAAACACTGAGTTACTGGAAGCGACTCAGAAGCTTGAGCCAGCGGCCTCGCTGCACCGAACGGCCACGGCCACTTCATCCGGCGGCTGGGTCGGGTGGATTTCACAGGGCTGGTCCCTGCGGCGGTCCCTGTCACTGCAGTGTGTGCCGGTGAGCGTGGGCACAGGGGACCGAGAGCAGCTCACATTTCTAGAGGGCGTTGGGATCCCGGAGAAGGAGCCTGTTCACAGCTGACTGAATCTCCAAGCCCCTCGGGCCTCCTGGGCTATTTATAGCCTCACACCCCAAACACAAACTGTTGTTTGCAGCTTTTCCAAGGTCTAGCCCAAGGCTGGCTTCAACTCCGATTTCCATTTGTGCAGACACTGAGCAGGTAATGGGTGTCAAGACCAGGGCTGGATGGCGCCACCCCAGAACGCGAGTGTCTGGGAGCAAAGGCGGGCCTCACCTCCCCCGGGCGGACCGGGTGCCGGGACACACCTGCCCAGCTTGCACACCACCCCAGCAGGCCCTGTCCGCTCCCCCAGAACCTGCAGGGTGGGCAGGCTCCCCTCCCGTGCAGACTGGTCTATTTTAAGAGCTATATTTTTAGGCCGAGCACTTTCGCCAGGTCTCTCTGTTCCGAGATCACGGCCTTGCCCCTGGCGGCAGCTGCACAGCCTGCTCGCCTGGACTTGGGAGGATGTTTTCTGGCCGTTCGTGGTCTGGGTTTTAACAAAGAGGAGTCTCGAGGAGGGCAGCACTGTGGGTGGTTCAGGGCCCGGAAGGGTAGAGACAAGACAGGAAGGAAAAGCCTGCCGCTCCTCGTCCTCACCACCAAGGACACGCGGAGATGCAGCCCCCACCCAGCGGGCAGCGAGCTGGTGCCCCCAAGTTCAGCTCCTGGATCCATCCCGACCTCCTGTGACCTGCAGCCAGGACCGGAACACACTTTGCTCACTGTACACCTCTGGGGTCCTTGTGAATGAGGGAGATGCAACATGGAAACTATTGCGTGCCATCAAGAAACGAATGGATAAACAAAAGGTGGCAGAGACATACAAAGGGATATTGGGCAGCCTTGCGGCGGAAGGACATCCTGACAGCCGCTACGACACGCATGCTCCTTGCGGACACTGTGAGGCCAGGCGAAAGGACAAACCCTGTATGATTCCACTCACATGAGGTCCCTGGAACAGACAAACTCACAGAGGCATAAAGTGAAACCCTAGTTGCCGGGGGCTGGGGGCAGGGGAAATGGGGCGTCATTGCTTAATGGGAACACAGTTTCAGTTTGGGGTGATAAAAACGTTCCGAAAGTGGATGGTGGTGACTGATAACCGCACAACAGTGTGAATGTTAACACCACTGAACTGTGCGCGTTAAAATGGTTAAAATGGTAGATTTTATGTTATGTATATTCTACCACAATTTTCTTAAAAACACAACTTCATTTCCTGTCCCACCTCAAAACCGGGCTGTCCAGGAGCCCTGGCAACGCCCGTGGGGTCCTGAGACACGCGGTGTGATATCTGAGTTCCGCTCACATGCTCCCTCTGCCAGGTGGGCGGGAGGAAGGGCTTCCCAGCAGTTCCACAAATCCATTCAGATACTTATCTAGCACCTGCGATGTGTGAGCCAGTGACCCGGTGCCAGGGGCGCAGCGATGGGAACGAGACAAGAATCCCTGGGCTCATGGGACTCCCACTCTAGTGCGGAGAGGGAAAGTAAACTTGCCAGCGCCCTCTGTGGCGTGTTAGCTCGTGGTGGTGCCTCGGAGAGAAAGAGAACAAGGCAGAGATGGGAAGTGTCTGAGGGGAGGGCTGAAACTGTCCCCCGTGGCCAGGAAAGGCCTCGAGGACACGGTTGGGGTGCAGCTGGGGTGACAGCGCGGTGTGCAGGGCTGGTGGGAGGACAGGAGTCAGCTGTCACTGGGGCACTGGGCTTCTCTCCCAGGCACACCAGGAAGGACAGGAAAGCCACGGGCTGTGGCTGGAGGGGGGTGAGGTCAGAGGGAATGTTTCCAACAGATTATTTTTATTCTCTTCTTGACAACTCTCTAAACTTTCCACATTTCTGTGTATTACTTTTTAAATGTGTCACTGTGGTGAAATACACATGACATACGATTTCCCATGCCAGCCATTTCTCAGGGGACAGCTCAGGTGCATCGGGCACAGGCACACTGGTGTCACCTCCAGAGCCCTTCCCTCTCCGCAAACTGCACCCTGAACAGCAGCTGCCGCTCTCCGCTGCCCAGCCCCTGGCACCACCATCTACTTTCTGTCTTCGTGAAGCTGACTCCTCCAAGTCCCTCAGAGAGACAGAACCCCGTGGGATTTGCCCTTTTGTGACCAGCTGCTTGCACTCAGCGTAATGTCCTCCAGGCTCGTCCGTACTGTGGCGTGAGTCCGGCTGTCCTTCCTCTTCAGGGCTGAATCTTACTCCACCACACCCATCGACCACACCGTGCTTGTCCTTCCTCGGCCGTGGACACTGGGGCTGCTGCCACCTCTGGGCGACTGTGAGTGATGATGCTGTAAACACAGGTGCTCGAATGTTCCTCAAGACCCCACTGTCCCTGCTCTTGGGTACATTCCCAGAAGTGGAGTTGCGGGGCCACGTGGCAGTTCTATTTTTAATTTTCCGAGGAACAGTCATCCTGGTTCCCACAGCGGCTGCACCATTTTACATTCCCACCAACCGTGCATGAGGGTTCCTTCCCATTTCTCCACATCGAAAGGGATATTTCTAAGAGGGGAGAAATACGGCATGTCTGTGTGCTGATGGGACGATCCGGGAAAGAGAGGAAAATAGATGCTTGGGAAGGCAGGAGGACCAGGACCAAGAACAGGGGTGAGGACAGAGCCAGGGCCCCCCGTGGTCACCAAAGAGAAGAAGGTCGTTCAGGGGCACAGGTGTGGGAAGTGGCAGCAGGGACCAAGGAAGTGCTCCGTTATGATCTCTGCTTCGCAAGGGTGGCAGCCAAGAGAGGGCAGGACTGCTGGGGCTGCAGGAGAGGAGAACGTCGCCTTGGAGAGTGGGAGAAGGGTAGGGTGGCCTGGGTCTGGGCTGCGAGGCGAAGGGTGAGTCCGGGCCGGATCAGGGGTCCGGGCTAGGAGAGCGCGGGGACGGGGTGGCATGGCTCCCGCTCACCCTGCGTGTCCTGGAGCTGCAGGCCCAGGGGCAGCACCCACAGCAGGAAGCCCGCCCCTTTCGGAGCTGTGGCCAATCACCCCCCGGGGCTGACGCAGCACGGGGCCCAGCAGCGACTGCCACTGCAGCCTGGGCAGGGCAGACGGCATGAGAGGGCGTGCAGGGGCCAGCGCGCTCAGCGGGCCCCTCAGCAGGACGCTGAAGCCCGGAGAGGGGCAGCGGGGACTCGCCTTGAGCCACCAAGCTGGACCCTGGTCCTGGAACCCAGCACCCCCAAGAGGACTGGGGCCCCGAGGCTCCCTGCCTGCCCATCACGATGCCTTGCCTCCGGGGGAGCCTGTTCTCCGGCCTGACCTTGAGGCCCACTCTCCAGGGGATCGACTGGGGGTGTCGAGGGGAGAGCGGGTGAGGAAAGGCAGCCATCCTAGTCCTAGCCGCTCAGAGTCGGAGCCCCTCACATCCCCAACACTGCAGCTGATGGAGACTCAGGAGTCCGGGCAGCTGCCTGTATGGTACCAAGGAGCAGACGGAGGCCTGGAGAGGGGAGATGTGCCCTCCCGGCCCCGAGTCCTCTGAGGCAGAGGGCTCGGCTCACAGCTGACGCGACCCTATGAGCAGGGCTGTCCACCCAGGTGACTGTAGCAACACCCGCAGCCGGGCAGGGAGGCGGGCTCCTGCGCCGGGCAGGGAAGGGCAGGTTTCCTCCACTGGTGTGTCACCCGGCTACCCTGCTGCTCTTGGTCTCTCTCACACACACACAGACTCTCGCCTAGCCCTGCAGACAGATCAGCTTGCCCCAAAGAGGCCACCCGAACTCCCATGCTCCCTCATGCCCCAGCCCCCAACCCAGCCCCACAAGCCCCCTCCCACTGGGCCCTGGGGAAGCAGGTCTGGCCCTGCCCCAGAGCTGCCTGGGCCTCTGACCTCTCTGGGCAAGGAGGGGAAAAGGGAAGCTCCCTCAGCCAGCCCCGGCCACGCCCCCTGAAAGCAGGGGCCCCAGAGAACTGGGAGGCTGCACCCACCTGCAGTCTGCAGGCCAGGGGCTGAATCCCCACACCACCCTGCGGAGTAAGGCCTATCACGGCCGTTCCACGGAGAGGGAGGCTGAGACCAGGCTGTGACCCTAACCGAGGTCCCACAGCCCCTCGCTCTCCCACCGCGAACTGCTGCCTCTGGGGAAAGGCAGAACCACGGCACACCTGCCGGACGGGGCTCCCTTGCCCAGGGTCAGGGACGAGCGGCCCCTGCTGACCCAGGTGAGGGGCAGACTGGCTCGGGAGGCCTGAAGTGGCTGCTATCGCCCTCAGTTTCTTGCCCAGCACTAAACTATAACATGTATCTTAGGCCACTTAATGCATATAAAGTAGGTTAGTTATCTCATTCGCCAAAGAGCTCGGACAGGTACGGGTTCTATCGCAGGTGAGCAGAAAGCTGATTCTTCCTGCCCTTAGCGCTAGGAAGTAATCACTGTAAAGAAGATCTCCAGTCTGCAGGGGTTGGCAATCCAGTTCCTCTCAGAGCCTCTCAGGAGGGGGCCCAACACCGTATGAAAGTTAAACAACCAAGACAAAATCACTAACGTAAAAATTCTACGGATGTGGCCCTGGCCGGTTTGGCTCAGCGGTTAGAGCGTCGGCCTGCGGTCCAGAGAGACCCAGGTTCGGTTCCCGCTAGGGGCATGTGCCTCGGTTGCAGTTTGTCCCCGGCCCTGGTTGGTCGTGAGGATGGCAGCCACTCGATGTGTCTCTTTCACGTCGATGTTTCTCTCTCTCTCTCTCTCTCTCTTCCTCTCTCCCTCCCACTCTATCTGAACAAAAAATGAAAAAATGTCCTCGGGTGAGGATAAAAAAAAAAAAAAAGTTCTACGGATGTGGTACAGACACGAGGTTAGGACGTGCCCACCTGGTCACTGGCCCAGGGTCTCCGGGGAGGGTGCTTGGGGCCCGGCCGCCTGGGCTCATCCACCGGGCCAGACCCAGCTCCTCCCTTCCCTGGGCACCTTCTGCTGAGACAAGGGGGTCTCCCCCGGCCCCACACAGAGCCAGGCTCATCCCTGGCCTGTCCAGATTGGCCCACCTCCAATCCTGGTCACGTCAATTAAAACAAGAAACCAGGGAGCCACAGAAGTTCCCTTCAGCACATGCTCTGTGCAAAGCCTCTGCCCCCACGACACTGCGGTCCCCACCAGGACCCGTGGACACCTCTGCCGCCGGCTCCCGCTCCACGCTCCCTTTGCCTCCTCTCATTTCTGCACACGCTGCTTCCCTGAGTCCTCCCCAGCTCTCACCCCGCATGCCCACGTGTGGCTCTGAGAGTCTCGCTGGAGTAGACCTGAGGCTCCAGGTAGGAATGAAAGGTTGTATAAATGTCTAACCACCATGGTGTACGCCTGAAACTAATATAATACGGTGTGTCAACTGCAACTGAAAAGGTAGAAGAAATTTTTAATAAAAATAAAAGTATAGCGTGGCACCCATTAAAAAAAAGAAAGTGTGTTAGCACTCATTTTTTTAAAAAAAAGGTGCCTTTTCCATATCCTCGCACTCCCCAGAGTTCCAGCCACAAGGTCAAGCCTCCGGCCCCTGCATTCCAGATCCGGCCGCCGAGAGAAATGCACAGACGCAGGCCCAGGCCCAGGCAGCTCCACCTCCCCCCTCTTCTCTCCTCCTGCTCAGGCCGGTGCCCACCTGGGCTTCCTGTGCCCACTCTGTACTCAGGACTTCGTGCACAAATTACGCAGGGTGCTGCTTTTCAGGACTCAAACTCTAAGTGTTTTCTAGGTCTACTGGATTAATAGTCATGTTCGAGGCCCTCGCGGTAGGGAGGGAGATGGGTTAGCGCTAAAGGCAGGATGGCAAACTGAGTCCTGACCACGAGGACCGTGAAAGGCGTCCCAAGGAGCTTGGACTAGTTCCGGTAGGAAGGGGGGCTGTCCCTGGGGGTCTCAGGCAAGGAAGGCCCTAGGACACAGATGCTCTGTCTCCCCAGCCGACCAGGGACTCCTCAGGGCTTGCTCCCCAAGGGTTCCCGCACACACCTAGTCGCCACGGACGCTGAGCCCTGGTGTCCCTAGCAGAGGCCCCGTTTTCAGACCCCTCACTTTCCGAATCCTCTTCTGTGAGGCCACAGCTGTCGCCGGATGATTCTGGGAGTCGCCCCTGTGCTCTGAGCCGCTGCGGACAGCGGGGTGAGAGTCCTTCCTGTCTCCTGATTGGGCCCCGCGTGTGAGATCCCGTGCGATCAGCTCCGTGAGGGACCAGGTGACAGAGCAGGTCTGGTTCCTTCCAAACAACTAAGCGTGCACCCCTCCGCCTCTCCCTCCTGCCCCAGCCACCGGGGCCCATGCGGCTAAAGTTACGGCCAACTACGGTCACGTGAGGAACCCTGGCTTGGCTTTCACTTCTGTCTGGCCGCCCTGCTGGAAAGGGACGTCCTCGTGAGCCACCGCAGATCCTCGCCGAAGCCACGGGGATGGAAACCAAAGCAGGTCAGTCAGTCCTCTGATAAGGAAAACAGATCTAAAAACAGTCCAACATTTCCGATGTGTGACTTCGTCGCAGCCGAAGGAGAGACGGCAGACTGTGAGTGTGGGCACAAGGGAAAGAGGGAGACAGTGGGGGTGGCCGGACGGGTCGGGTGCACAGTCCTCCTGGACAGGTGACCGAGCTCGGTCACGGCAAGCGCCCAGCGCCACCGCAGCCAAGCAACAAGTCCCCCAACTCAGCCTGGAGAAGGTCGCCCATCTCACCCTCCAGCCGTCCGGCTTCCCTCGGGAAGAGCCAGCCCCTTCTCCCACACGTTCTCATTCCAGTCACCCTGGGCCTCAAGGTGATGCTGAAAGGAGCTTGCTTGGTTGTCTTTTCATCAGATAAACAAGAAAAGAGATAAAGCCTGCCACCTTCGATTCCACAGGATTCCTGCAACGAATGCCACAACCCCGTATAAGAGCACCACTTACTTTTTTACTTCTTTCTACTTTTCTGTACGTTCTGAATTTTCTGTAAGAAGCACGTATTACATTTATAACAGGAAAAAGCAAACTATTCTTAAAAATCTCTTCGCTCACCAGAGCTCATTACCCAGGCTTTTAAGGACAGAGTTGGGAGACTCAGAAGACATCCCGTTGCCCAAAGCAAGACTAGATTCAAATCTGCAAAGTTTCCAAATCTGAATCCTGTGGGCAGATCTAAGAAGCGACTCCTAGTCTTTCTCTGAGTCCAGCTAAGTATTTGTTGACGGGGAAAAGAAAGGAGAAAAAGAAGGGAGAAGGAAGGGGTGGAGAGAGAATGTGATGAATTAATTCATTGATGGGTGTACTGTTATTGAGAGAATGTGACGAATTAATTCATTGATGGGTGTACTGTTATTGAGAGAATGTGACGAATTAATTCATTGATGGGTGTACTGTTATTTTTCCGGATAACTGACTCAGGACCCCTTGGAAGGATCCCCCCTCTCATTTTGCCAGGAGCCTTCAGATGGGCACTTGGCCTCGGTCAGGTCTCAGCGAATGGAGTACCTGCCTGGAGCGCTGGCCTGAGCACAGTCGACGACCCAGCGCCTGGCCAGGCTGGCATCCAGGGATTTCTCAGGTGAGAAAGAATAGATGTGGCACATGGTTACGGGGGCCCACCCAGGTGAAGATGTACAGGTGCTCATCACATTTCTCTTGCAGCTTCTCTGGTGGTTTGAAACTTTTCAAACTCAAAAAGGAAAAAAATGGAAAAACTAAATTATGGTATTAGAAGCCAAGACAGCAGCTGTCTTTGAGGAAGAGGGGACACTTACAGGACGGAGCTTCTGAGGGGGCTGGCGTATCACACTCTTGGGTTAGAGGCTTCCCTGCTCTCACTGACCGCGGTTCTGTCTGGTGCACTGTTCTGTGCGCATGCTGGACATCATCCCTGCTCTCACTGACCGCGGTTCTGTCTGGTGCACTGTTCTGTGCGCATGCTGGACATCATCCCTGCTCTCACTGACCGCGGTTCTGTCTGGTGCACTGTTCTGTGCGCATGCTGGACACCATCCCTGCTCTCACTGACCGCGGTTCTGTCTGGTGCACTGTTCTGTGCGCATGCTGGACACTGTGACAAAGACTTGCAATTTGTTTGAAAGGCAAACAAAATACATGCATTTCCAAGGGCTCCGAGGGACCGTGAGAACATTCCAAGAGCAGGATGGGACCTCCAGAGCTCTACCCAGCCGACTGCCCGAAATTCCAGAAGCCGGTCCAGGGCAACTGCCTCCCCTCCCGACGCGGTTCTGGGCTCCCTGACCCAAGTTCTGCAGCTGAGGTCCCAGCTGCCTCATTCGGAAGTCCAAGAGCAATTGATGCCAACCCCCTCCATTCGTGGGGGGAGACAGACTAGGCCTCTGCTCCCTGGCAATTATTCTCCCCTCAAACAGACAGTGTTTCACCATTCAATGGACGATGGAACTTTAGTGTGTAAGGTGATCCATCCAGAAAATAACGCAGTGTCCACCATCATTCAGTTCCTACGCATGAGATAAAAAACATTTTCATTTCAAAGAAAACTGGGGAAATCGTTTTCTGTGACTGGGTGCATTCTTCTGCTCGGAGCATCTCAAAACAGCTAACGTTTCAAAGTAGACTATACCTTCAAGGAGCGTAGCACAGCCTGGCCCCGTGGGGAGTTTATTTTATTTTATTTTAATCCTCACCTGAGGATATTTTTCTACTTATCTTCAGATAGAGTGGGAGAGAGAGCAACATCGACGTGAGAGGGACACATCGCGTAGATGCCTCCCGCACAACCCCAACCAGAGCCGGGGGCCAAACTCCAACTGGGGTACATGCCCTCGACCGGAATCGAACCTGCGATTCGTTGGTCTGCGGGCCGACGCTCTAACCACTGCGCAAAACTGGCCAGGGCAAGGGGAGTTAATTTGCAAAATAAAAATGCTGATGAGGAATAAGCTCGTGCTTGACGGGCAGTGACAGGCTTCGACTCACCCCTCACAACGTCTGTCGCCGCCCAGAGCAGAGAGCGGACTCTTGTGTAACACTGAAGATTTGCCCCCACTCCATCCTCCCCCTGTGATAACACGGTTCACTCCCACGGGCACGTGAAATCATCGCTCTTTCCAATGGAAACAATCACTCCCGAACCAAGTACCTCCGCGGCCTCCCCTGACCGCCAGCCTACCTGAGTGAGTGGTTATTTCAAACCAGAGACATTTAGCAACCCCCCCTTATTTGGCTTTGCTGCCCCAGACCACAATCAAAGTCCCAAAGCTCCTCTACTGCAGGCGTGCAGTGGTAAGGCCTGGGATTCCACCAACATCCCCTCCAAGAGTTGAGTCCAATTGCCCTTGTCCTCACGTGGCCCACCCACTTAACCAGTTATCTGCGCCCAGAACTAACTGCAGTCTCATTCCCCTGACCCTCAACCCAGTCACCAAACTTGCTTCTGGATCCTTGTGTAGACAGAGCAAAGCATCCGAACTCATTTTAATACCAAACTTTGCAAAACAGCAAACCTGAGTGATTCTGATGCCAAGCGCAGAAAGCATGGCGGTGGTGGGTGTCACTGTAGTAAATGTTTCTGCCTCTCTCTCCTTTAGCGAGACCAACGGTTCTGAGCCGGGGCAATTCCCCCCAAGCGGCACTTGCCGAGGTCTGGAGACTTTTTTTTTTTTTTTTAAATCCTCACCCAAGGACATTTTTGCATTTATCATCAGACAGAGCAAGAGAGAGGAGTGGGGGAGAGAGAGAGAGAAACATCGATGCAAGAGAGACACATCAACTGGTTGCCACCCACACGACCCCAACGGGGCCTGGGGACAAACTACAACCAAGGTACGTGCCCTTAGCGGGAACCGAACCCAGATCTCTCTGGTCCACGGGCCAATGCTCTAACCGCTGAGCCAAACTGGCCAGGGCTGGAGACATTTCTATTGTCACAGCAGGAGACAAGTGCCGTTGCCATCCAGAGGCCAGGGACGCTGCTGGACATCCCACAAGGCCCAGGACGGCCCCCGCAGCAAGGAATTATCAGCGGAAGATGTCAGCAGGGCCCAGCTGAGAGACCCTGAGCCAGACAGATCACCAGCAACAACCACGGCCTTGGTCACGGGCTCATATGGAGTTGCCGTGACTTGTACGGTTTGTCCTCTGTGGTGAAATGCTGGGGATTACAGGTTTAGGGGGCGCTCAGGCAGACGCTGTGATCCCAAAGCCAACCCGGCCTCCTCAGAGTGACATGTCTGACAGCACAGTCCCTTTACAGGCTCTCGGCCCCACAGCCCGGTGCCTCTGGGGTCCAGCAGGGCAGCCGCGAGGTCCCTCATGTTGTCCTGGTGGTCAGCTGGTCCCTTGGGGCCCGATGGTGGTACAGTCGGGGAGATTCACTGTGAGCTGAGTAACTGAACGTGCAAACTATGAAATGACAGACCCTGGTCACCCCGGAGGGAGGCCTCCAGCAGTGTGCCACGGTCTCTGCCCTCAGCCCTATCCTGTGGGACATTTCTGTCAGCGGCCTGAATAAGGTCACAGAAAGTATTCCTATGGAATCCCACGGACACAACGTTGAGAAGAAGGCTGGCATCTGGTGGGCGGGACGCGCCAGACAGACTCAGTGGGTTTGTGACAGGATGACCAGCCCCACGGCAGCAAGAGGACGCCTGTGCGCCCTCAGAGCGCCTACACACTGAGGCTCTCCCTGGGTCTCGCCTGCCCACCATGCGGTGGCTCTCCCGACCCCAGCCCGTGTCCTTTCCCTGCCCCGCCTTGCTGAGTGGTCAAAGGTTCGAAGCCTCTCCTGTTGGAGCCCAGGACCGGGGACAGAGTCCCTGGAAAAGAGGTTCCCTGGAGCAGAATCAGAGGGCGGTAAGTGGGCTGCGTCAACGTGAGGACACGATGAAGGAAAAGACGGCAAAGCCACTGCCCTCGCTCGATCGGCAGCCACACTGGTGGTTTGGTGGCAGCTCGGCTACCACGTTTCAAAGCGGTGCTGGACACGACGCTCACTTAGAGGAGGGTAATTAAGACGGAGGAGAATGTGACAGCAAGTCCTACGACGCGGGTGCAAGAAGGGGCCGGTGCTTGTCCGAGACACCCTGAGCGTCCATGGCGGCCTTCCACCGCAGAGCTGCTGTCGTGGGCAAGGGGGCTCACGGTACCCTCGGCGGCTCCGGGGACAGAAGCATGACTCGTGGATATTCAAGGGGAACAAGTGAAGCTCGACAGACAGAAGAACGTCCTGCCACGTGCAGCGCCCACACCCGACAGCGGGTCACCGTGCCACGTGGTGAGCTCCGCAGCCCTGGAAATCGTCACGCTCAGGCTGGAGCTAGGAGAAGGGATTCAGACAGAGGAGGGGGCACTGACTGTCATTTGCTCAGTCAGCAGATACGCGCCGAGAGCTCCGTCCTGGGAGCTGGGGAAGACGGCAGTGTGCAAAGACACGGTCCGTTCCCGTGGAACTCAGAGGGTCGGGGATGAGATCGTGGAAGTGCTGCAAGGACATGAGTTTTCTGGATCACTGAGAACTTCCAGTGAAATCCCCTCCCTCCCCCATACTATGGCTCCAATATTCACGTCCTTAAAGAAATTAGAAATGCAGCAACAGATTAACTGCAAATATTCAATTGTGGGAGTTTGATAACAGCTTGGGACCTTCGATCCTTAGATGAATAATTAGTGAGTCATGTACAAAATAATCTGAGATCAGCAAGACCTGTCACCTTCAAAGTCTCTCCCTGCCAAAGACACTGGAATTCTATAAAAACACATCTGTGGCTTCCCACAAAGTCTCTTTCGGAACCAAACCCTGGACGCCCCGAGCTGCAAACAGGGGGCGTCGGCAGCCCCCTAGGCAAAAGGAGAGGCGGGAACTGGGGGAGGTTAGCAAGCACGGGTGGGAAGGAGAGAAACTGAGTCTGAAAGTAAACACGTGCCGTAAACGATCGAACACCCAAGGTCAGAGCCAGCCGAGAGAAGCCACATTACCCAGAACCTCGTGTCCCAGCGGTACGAGGCCCCTAGGAGAGCCTGCAGGACCTGCTGACACCTCTGCTGCCTCGCAGGACTGTGACCCTCGGTCCTGGCATGCTCCGCGGACCTGGGCAGACCTCCAGGCTATCCCACTGATTGCTCTCCAGGTCCTTCCCCACAACACGTGCTCCTCAAGTCGCCAATGCCCCTCCTCGGCATGTCCCACCCAAGCAAGGCCATCTGAAGCCAACCCCCTGAGCCAGCGACCTTCAGAGCAAAGAACTTCCAAGACAGAGGAAGGTCACAGGAAGTGAGCTGACACAGGGCGCTGGCCCTCCCTGCCCCAGGGACACCCCTGAGCAAGTGGCAGACACTGTGAGAAGTTCCCGGGGTTTGCAGGACTGGGAGGTGGGAGAGGAGCCATCCCCGTGGTGAGCAGGGCTTCAGGGAAGCTTTCCAGGGGCCCAAGTCCCTGCCGCGTCTTGTTCCAGTCACTGCCCTCCTGCCTCTAGAGGACGGGCAGGAGCAGAAGCGCCAGCCCCTCACGCAGGCCCAGCTGCGGTGACAAGGCCTGGCAGAGACGGGGAGCCTGTAACGAGGGCAACACGCCACAGGTGCCCCCGAGTGCTCCCCCCCACGAGCAAGGGCACTGCGGCAAAGGCGGGCAGCTCTCAGGAAAGAATCTTCCGGGGTCAGGGTGGCCAGGGCGCAGGCAGGAGACACCTGAAGTCAGGCAATGAGCAAGCCCAGACTTTCACACCACCAAGGTCTCCACCCTGAGGGGCTCCCCTGCCCCCACCCATTCTCCAACACTCACCATGAAAAGCCCAGGTACAGGTCTCTCCCCCTGGTCATTGTTGCCGCCAGGGAACTATAACAAGACCTCCAGGAGAGAGCCACCCTAAGAGAAAGGGCCACCTTACATCTGTCCACAAAGCAGAATTGATGGACAAAAACACTAAGAACTCAAACTGAGCAGATAAATATTCTCAAAGAAGTCAGGGGAGATTCTGGGAACATACGGTGGGACCGGGCCGTGGGCGAGCAGAACCGGCTGGGAACACTGGGCATGAAGCACATCGAGCCTTGTGGAATGGGCCGAAGTTCCAGCCTGGGAAGACGGACCAGGTCTGGAGGGGGCGGTGGCGATGGCTGCACAGCGATCGAATGTACTCACGCCAATGAACTGTCCACTTAAAATGGTAAATTTCACATGATGTACATTTTACCACAACAAATAAAAGATATAGGAATGAATAAATCAATATTTAAATAATGCCATGGACGTAAAGGTCCTATTATCGCTTCTGGCACAAAGATGTCCAATAAAAGGTAGCTCTTAAAAAATTGCCCTGGCCGGTGTGGCTCAGCAGTTAAGAGCGTCAGCCCACAGACCAAAGAGTCGCAGGTTCAATTCCTGGTCAAGGGCATGTACCTCAGTTGTGGGTTCAATCCCTGGTCCCAGTCGGGGTCCTGCAGGAGGCAATCAATTGATGTGTCTCTCTTACATTAATGTTTCTCTCTCTCCCTCCCTCCCTCCCTTCCATTCTATTTTTAAAAAATCAATGGGAAAATACCCTCGGGTGAGGATTTAAAAAAAAATTGTCCTGGCTGATTTGGCTCAGCAGTTAGAGCATCAGCCCATGGACCAAAGGGTTGTGGGTTCAAGTCCTGGTCAAGAGCATGTAACTGGGTTGCTGGTTTGATCCCCCAGCCCCGGTCAGGATCATGCAGGAGGCAACCAATCAATGTGTCTCTTACGTCAGTGTCTCTGTCCGTCTGTCTGTCTCTCCCTCCCTCCCTCCCTCCCTCCCTTCTTTCCAGTCTCTCTAAAAAAAAAAATGCAAAAATATCCTCGGGTAAGGATTAACAAATAATAATAATAGGTGAAATAACCATTATAGTATAACCATTGATTCATTGAGCAAATACGTATTGAGCATCCACTGCGTGTCAGAGAACAAGACAGACAATAAGTGCTGCCTTCCTGGCCCTTCCATTCTGGCAGGAGAGACAGAAAATAAATAAGATAAGGAAATAAAATGCAGTGAGTACAGGTGCTCTGGAGAAGGTACAGAGAATGGGAGTGGATTCCCCATGGAGCAGTGAGGAGAGGTCTCAGTGGGGGGGGGGGTCCTGACAGTCCGGGTGCTCCCCTTGGTGACTGACAACAAGGTGGGGGTCATGCGATGAAAGAACAGCGATGCCCGGGGAGCTGGGGGCACGTGCCAAGTGCACGCAGCACTCCGGCCGCCCTCTGGACTCGGATGGAAGATGAGGCTGCCAGAGGTGCAGACTTACCATATATTACTCCTAAAATAAAGCACTCGATAAACAGCCAAAGAATAATTTAGTGAGCTGGAAAATCGCATCAGGAAGCTTTCCTGGAAAGCAGCAAGAAAGGATAGAGATGGAAAATATTTTTTAATAAATAAATAAAAGGAATATGGAGAACAGAAGCAGACCTGTCCGTACTCTAGGAGGGCAGAGACAGAAATGGAGGGGAAACAGTGAAGAACTGACGACCGAGTTCCCCAGAATTACAGAAAGATGTAAAAACCTCATGGAACGGGTGCACCGAGTACCAAAGGGTAGATGAGAGAGAAACATTAGATGCTTCTGAAAGGAACAATAACTCAAGAAGATATAATGATCATGAAAGATAAGCACCTAAAAATTTGGCCTCCAAAAAATGCTGAGTAACAACTGACAGAGCCACAAAAAGAAACAGATAAATCAAGAAACTTGGTTGGAGACTTTAAAACACTTGTTTAAGAAATTGATGGCTCAGACACACTAAAAGCAGAAAACAAAGGTAACGAGATGTATTAAGGTTGAACTAAGAAATATCTGGATAATTCACCCAGCAGAAAACAGACGTCTTTTTTGAGCACACGTGGATCATTCACAGAAAGTATACATGCCCTAGGCAACACAGGAAGAGTCAGTAAATGCCAAAGAATCAATATCAAAGGAGCCATGTGTGAGAACATAACATAATAAACTTTAAAAATATTAACAAAAGGGTGACTCACAAATCCAAATATTTGGAAACTAAAAAGCATTCTATTGATCCTTGTTAAAGGAAACACCATCAGGGAAATTTTAAAATACTTAGAACACCTGGTAAAATCACTATATGTAAAATTGCAAAATATGCAAGCAGGCATATGTGTCCCACTCAGGACAAAAGCAATCAGTGGAGACTGATTCTGAGATGACACAAATGCTTTGACATCCTGCGGCCTTGCTGACACTAGAAGAGACTGCCCCTCCTGGGATTGGCTAACTCTAGAGATGGCAAACAACTTGCCCAGGACTGCGCCTTTCATATACCAGCCAACCCATCTGAAGCCCACACCCCAATCATTTCCTTTATGGGGAACTCACCATGCTCTCACATGCAGACCACTATCCTCCTGCCCTAATCACCTCAGGGCCATGTACCAGACAAGTAAGGACAACCCCTACAACTCAAACCCTGCTGCCATTACTCAAACTAGCCAATCCTACCCCTGCTTACCCGGCCTTGCCTTGCCCTTGCCATGGAAACCACAACAAAGGCTCTTAACCACATTTACCCTCACTCCCTCTGTCTCCAGACCAGCCCTGGTGCTTCCCACGTGGCCCAACATGGCATGCTGTGCCCCCTCTTCTTGGCAACTGTGAGTAACAAACTCTATGTTCAATGGCAACTGTCTTCTGATTTGTTGGTCGCACCACACCTGAATAATAATGACCAACATTTTAAAACAATGTGAAATTAGAAGACAAATATTTTAAAGGAACTATTAAAACTATGCTCAAATGAGTAAAGGAAAATATGTTTCTAATGAATAAACAGACAGGTTATCTCAGCAGAAAGGTGGAAACTACAAAAAAGAACCAAATGAAAATTTTATAGCCAAAAAATAAAATATATAAAATATATTCATTGGATTGGAGATAACAGAAGAGTTAGTGAAATTGAAGACTAGATAATTTCTGTTGGATTATCTCAGTGATTCTTTTTTTTTTTTTTTATCCTCACCCGAGGACATTTTTCCATTTTTTGTTCAGATAGAGTAGGAGGGAGAGAAAGAGAGAGAGAGAGAGAGAGAGAGAGAGAGAGAGAGAAACATCAACGTGAAAGGGACACATCGACCAAACAGGGCCAGGGACAAACTGCAACCGAGGCACGTGCCCCTAGTGGGAACCAAACCCGGGTCTCTCTGGACCACAGGCCGACGCTCTAACCACTAAGCCAAACTGGCCAGGACTATCTCAGTGATTCTTAACAAGAGTTGATTTCGTCCTGCCATGCAACATTTGGAAATGTCTGGAGACATTTTTGGTTGCCACAACTGGGGGGCTATGCTACTGGCATCTAGTGATAGAGGCCAGGGATGCTGCTAAGCATACTACAATGCACAGGAAATGCCTCTCACAAACAAAAAATAATGATTTGACCCAAAATGTCAATTGTGTGGGGATTGATAAATTGTGATCTATCTAAAAAACAAAAATATGTTTAAAAAGTGAACAAACCTCAGTGACTTGTGAAAAAATAATGCAAGAAAAATGTATGTACAATTGGAGCCCCACCAGAAGAGAATGAAAATAAGGCAGAAAAATATTTGAAGAAATAACGGATAAAATTTTACCAAACGTGTTGAAAGACACAGCTTTTCAGATTAAAGAAGACAAAATGAACAAAACAAAGTAAGAATACTAAGCACATCGTGGACAGAGTGAGTAACACCAAACACAAGGGGAAAATCTGGAAAGCAACCAGAGACAACACATTTCACGAAGGAGATAAACAACTTCTTATCAAAAACAAGAGGACAGAAGACAGAATATCATCTTTAATGTGCTAAAAGGAAAAACTATCAACCAAGAATTCTATACCCAATAAAAAGATCCACCAATAATGAAGACAAATAAAAACATATTCAAAAAATAAAATAAATAATCACCACCAGAAAATATTCCCTATGAAAAAAGTTAAAATTCTTCAGGCTTAAGGGAAGTGAAACAAATGGGAACTCTGATTTCAGAAAGGAACAAAGATCCTCAGAAAAATGAGTAATTACAAAATGTATCATTTTCCTTTCTTATTTTCCTAAAATAAATGTGACTGTTTAAAGCAAAAAAAAAAAAAAAAATTAAAATACATTATGGGGCTTATAGCTAGATGTAATATATATATATAACAAGTATAGCATAAAGAAGTGAATATACATTAAACTATATAATTGCAAGATTCTCACAATTTACATGAAGTGGTACAAATACTAACTGTAAGTAGATTATAAAAAATTGATACTATATATATTATATTCCCTAGTGCAACCACCAAAAGAAATGCAAAACATGCAAAGAGCACAGCTAAAATGTAAATGGAGCAATTAAAATGAAATTCTTTTCAAAATATTCGATCAAAAGAGCAATGAGAGAGAGATAGCCCTAGCCAGTGTAGTTCAATGGTTGAGTGTCATCCAGTGCACCGAAAGGTTGCAAGTTCAATTCCCAGTCAGAGCACATACCTGGGTTGCCAGTTCAGTCCCCAGTAGGAGGCGTGTAGGAGGTAGCAGATGGATGTTTCACTCTCACATCAATGTTTTTCTCTCTCTCTCTCTCCCTCTCCCTTTTACTCTAAAAATCCATTTAAAAAATTTTTAAAGATGAGACAAACAGAAAACAAAAACCAATATAATAGACCTAATCCCAGCCATAGCAATAATTACATTAAGTGTAAACAGACTAAACAATCTAATTCAAACGCAGAGATTGTCAGATAGATGAACCAACTATATGCTGTCTACAAGAAACATACTTTAGCTCTGAAGACAATGAAAGTAATAAATGCAAAAAATAAACCATGCAAACCATAAACATAAGAAGGCTGGGGTGGCTATATAAAGTTGTCTTTAAGATACAAAGTGTTACCATTAATAGAGACATTCACAGTAATAAGTGGGGTAATTAATTAGAGAGACATTACAATTATAAATGCAATGTGCCCAATAATAGAGCTTAAAATACAAGAAGTAAAAATTGACAGAAATAAAGAGGGAAATGGACAAATCCATTATCATAATTGGAAATTTAAAAATAGTGTCCAAAAAGCATAAAACACCTAGGAATAAATTTCACAAATGACAGGCAAAACCTCTACACTAAATACTATAAAACAGGGAAATTAAAGAAGCCTTAAATAAATGGAGATATATACCATATTTGTGGATTGGAAAACTCATTATTTTAAAAATGGCAACTGTCTCCAAATTGGTCTATATCTTTAGCACCATCCCATTTAAAATACCTGCAGAATTCTTTTGTAGAAACTGGCAAGCTGATTCTAAAATGTGTATGAAAATGCAAAGAAAATAGAACAGCCAAAGCTATTTTGAAAAAGAACAAAGTTGGAGGACTGAGTTTAAGATATACTACAAAGCTACAGCAATCAAGATAGTGAGGCAGTAACATCAGGAGAGACAAACAGATTAATAGAACAGAGGAGAGCCCAGAATAAACCCACTCTTAACGGCCAATTAATTTAGACAAAGGTGCCAAAGCAATCCAACGTGGAAAGGAAAGTCTTCAACAAATGGTGTTGACATACTGGACGGCAATGTGGAAAATAACAAATGTCTCCTACCTTACATCATATACAAAAATTAATTTAAGATGGAGAGTAAAATCTAAAACTATAAATCTTCCAGAAGAAAACATAGGAGAACATCTTCATAACAAGATGATAAGCAAAGATTTCTTAGAGAGGATACAGAAAGCAATAACTATGAAAGGAAAAAAGTAATAAATTAAACTTCAACAAACTTTAAAACTTCTGCCACTGAAAAGACACCATTATAAAAATAAATAAGCAGGCCACAACTTTGGGGAAAATATTTACAAAACATATAGCTGACAAAGGACTTGTATCCATACTTTATAGAGTACTTCTACATGCCAATAAGAAGAAGAAAATCCAAAAAATTTAATACGTAAAACATTGGCCAGACACTTCATAAAGGAAGATATATGAATGAACATGAATAAAAGCATGTGAAAACTATGGTTAGTAATCAGGGAAATGTAAATTAAAACTACAGTGAGGTCCACTATTCACCCACCAGTATGGCTAAAATTAAAGACTGACAACATTAAATGTTGACAAGTATGTGGAGCAACTGGAACCATCATACATTGTTGGTGGAAATGTGAAATGATTAAATCACTTCAGGAAAAAAAAGTCTTCCAGTTTCTTTTAAAAGAAAGAAATAGCATCCAACAATTGTCTCCTAGGTATTTATTCCAAAGATATAAAAAATGCATCCCCCAAAGAGACTTGTATGAAATATTCACAGCAATTTTATTCATATTAGCCAAAAACTGGAAACACCAGATGTCCACTAGTAGATAAATAAACTCTAGGACATTCATACAACAGAACACTACTCATCAATAAAAGGAAAAATTACCGATACTTGCGACAACATAGATAAATCTCAAAAACATGCTGAGTGAAGGAAGCTTTACCCCCAAAGAGTACGTATTATATGAATTCAGTTATATGAATTCTAGAATTGGTAAAATTAATCTATGGTTTTTAAAAAATCAGAACAGTGGTTGCCTGGGTAAGGGGGAGTACTGACTGAGAAGAATCAAAAGAGTATCTTTTAGGGTCATGAAAATGTATCTTTTTCTTTTTTTTTAACTTATCTTTATTGTTGAATGTATTACAGACATTCTTCCTTTTCCCCCTATTGATCCCTTCCTCCCCACTACCGCCCCCCTCCTGCCTTTCCCCACACTGTTGTCTGTGTCCATTGGTTATGCATATGTACATATAAGTTCTTTGGTTTATTTCTTCCCACCCCCAACCCCTTTCCCTTTGAGGTTTGTCAGTCTAACAACCAATTTGTACTTATTAATCCCTTCACCTTTTTCACCCATTCCCCCAACCCCCCTCCCATCTGGCAACCCACAAAATGTTCTCTATATCTATGAGAATATTTCTGTTCTGCTTGTTCATTTTGTTTGTAGATGCAATTGTCGATAGATATGTATTTATTGCCATTTTGTTTGTTCATATTTTATATCTTCTTTTTCTTCAAGAAGAAATGTCTGTATCTTAATAGGAGTTTGGATGCCATGGGTGTACACATCTGTCGAACTCATCAAATGGCACTCCGAAGGTCGTGCGTTTCACAACATACAAATTCTACCTTAAAAAGTAAAACAGTTCACAATATTCATTCTGAAATATTTAGGGGTGACATGTACCGCTCTCTGCAATTTACTACAAAATGCCTCAAAAATTAAGATGGATAGATGAATACATACATGAATGGATGTGATCAAGCAAATACAGCAAAATGTTCACATGATGGATGTAAGAATGTTAGCTACAATTCTCCCAACTTTTCATGTTTCAAATGTTCCATAATATAACGTCGGGGGCGGGGGGGATTTTTAAAAATCACGGGACACGGCTTCAGGAGTATTTAATGGGAATTTTATAGTTTGAATACATTTAACAGAAGACAAGAAAGACTAAAAATAAATGCTCTAAGCATTGGTGCTAAGACTGCTGGTGGCCCACCAATGTCTGGTCTCCCTTCCTCCAAAACAACACGCACTGACGTCACCACGGGCAGAAAGGTAAGTAAAACATGGCCCGTCCCACCCGCGGCAGACAGAGCTGGTCGGTGAGATGTCAGCAGCAGTGGGCAGGTGGCCCTTCCAGGAAAGCTCCTCCAGAGGCCGGCAGACAGCTGGACGGGCCCTCAGCCACTCCTGTGCTGTCTGGGATCCAGAAGTCACACTGTCCCTCTACTGCCTTCTCCTCTGCCCCCATCCAGCTGTGTCCCCGTATTTCTCAAGCCAGGGCCAGTCCACCAAGCTCTGGGGACAGTAAATGAGGACAAAAATAAAAAATCTTTTTAATGTTTTCAATATCTGAGTGGTGGAAATGTTTAAATCTCTTCTAGTAGTTAGCGCACAACTGGTGTGACCTTCAGAGCCCAAAGCAGACGCTGTCCTTGGGCGATTCCACGGTGGCACCAGCATCCCACACAGGCCTGGCTGGCGAGGGGGCTCTGCCTGGGACACCGCCCCTCGGAGAGGTTTACTGCCTCACTTAGGAGCAATGACAGAGCAGATACCTGAACCACGGGTCCTCATAAATCTTGTTTGGGGGAAAAAAAACCTTTCAATTCCCGGTGGAAATATGCAAAACAGCCTCCACAGTGTAAATCTTCCTTTTCAGTTCTAAGGAGATAAGTTGGACCTATTAACCTTCCATGTTCTTTTCAACTTCATTATTTGAGCTGACACGGCAGGAGAGCGGGGACAGCTCTTTCTGGCAGAGTGCATGTAAATCGCTTTCTCAAAGGAAATTACTTCTCCAGCCTGAATGTTATTAATCTAAATTCTCCGTTAGTCCGATTGTTGCCCATAATAAATATGGAACAGCTTGTGACACTTATCGAGTGTGACTCTTGGTGGATGCCACAGCCGTTCCTAACCCTTCCATGAAACTGTCCCCTCGGAGAGGGCCAGCGGCTCCCTGCGCAGCAGGCCCTGATGCTGGAAGTGGGGGATGGCTCACCTGAGGGGTGGTCCTTGGCACCGCTCTGGTCTGTTTAAGGAACCCCCATCCCGCCTGTCCCCTGTCTCTCCTACTGTGTCAGAGAGGAAAGCAATTCTTGGCCCAGTGGAACGCTTCTGATGGCCTCCCCCACTGCAGTGTCTTTCGAGGAAAGCCACCAGGAGGCTCGGCCTGGACTCCGCCAGCCTGTCTCCAGAGCCCGGGTCTCCCTGACCCCTCGGGCAGCCAGCCGCTGACACCGCCTGTGGGTGAAACTCCTCACAATACCATCTAAGGCAGAAGTTGCTCAGGACCAATGTCTTTGTAAATAATGCTGCTGTCAGAGCTGGGGGATGGGGACGGAGCTGACTGATCTGCGCACCGCCCGGCCCCAGCCACTGGCCAGGCCCCAGAGAAGTGCACACACAGAGACGCGTTCCCGACGACCCCAGCCAAGCTGAAGGATGGAGGACGCAGGCTGCCACGAAGCAGGGTGGGGAATACACAAAGCTTTTCTCGGTTTCTGCTGGGGTTTTTCCGGGATAATTACATGAAGTTTAGGACCCATTCGGGGACTTGTAGTTCATTAAGTGAACTTCCATCTGTGTACCCACCACCTAAGAAGTATCACTTGGTACAACGCTCGGATTTTTATTGTGCGTGAGTCAGACTGTTCATCGCGGCGTGCAGCACGGAAAGGATCGTTTCGGTAGCGCCTGATTATGCAAAACGAGGCTGGGTTTCCATCGGGCATGGCTCCTGCGATCCTGAACACTTGACGGGGTGCCAGGAAGCGGGATGGCGCCCTGCGCAGCACCCCGGCCCCTCTCCCCACCAGGCCAGCCTGCACAGCCACCCCTCGGGGCCGCCCCCCGCACGGCACAGCCCAGTGCTGGCCACTAGGAAAACCTTGACCAGAAAGCAGACTTTGGGAAAGGTTAGCTTCTCGATTCCAAGCATGTCCTGGGTCTATTGATTTCGGTTCGGAGGTCATGTTCCCAGGGAGGAGGAATGGGAGGCAGAGCAGCCGCTGCTGACAGTGCAGCGCTGGGTCAAACGGAGCCGCTGGGCCCCACAGACTTGCAGGAGGAGATCAAAGATGACAGGAGACAGCTCGCGCTGCGGATAAGGCTTGCCCAGGGACCGCGGGGCTGGGCTGGGTGCCACATGGCACAGGCTGGGCAGGACGGAGGAATGGACGGAGGGACAGCTCCGGAAGGGGCACCCGGACTCCTGGGCCCAAGGGCAAGGTGCCCTTTCCCATAATGACCTGCAGCATTTGGTCCTGTACCTCCCACGCTGCATCCAACAGCAATGAGTCAGCTCCAGGGTGTCAAAGGACAGAGAGGAAGAGGGAGGGACTCTGTGGATGCCTCCACCGTGTAACTGTGTGTTCTGGTCAGACCAACTTTCATCCAGCTAACTCACCTGAAGTCTGGGTCACCTGCCTGAATGGTCTCCAGGATCCTCAACCAGAGTGGACACTAGAAGCATTTGGGAAACCTGAACCCCACCCCAAACCGTTTAAAATCAACTCTCCGAGGGTGCCTGGCACCAGCAGTTTTTAAAGTTCCCACAGGTGGGCTGATAAGCCCTGGGTCACGGACAGCTGCTCAGCCGTCCAGTGTCGCCTCTGCGGAATCCAGGTACCTCTTCCCAAGACGGGTTTGAACAGCACTGCAAGTGGCAGAGCACAAAGAGAAACCTGGCAGGGCAGAGCTGTCTGCAGCCAGCGTCAACGGCTGCCCTTCACAAATGGTTTGCAGAACCCTCACCCTGATACAGCTGCTAGGAAACAGTTGGCCAAGGAAACTGGCATTCGAGAGGATAACATTCAGATCTGGTTTAAAAACCACAGAGCAAAACAGAGACAGCTGGGATCTGAATGGTCCTTAGGCAAAGAGCAAACCCAGGAACAGCACCAGCAGCGGCCTTGGACTGAAGAACCGAAGGTCGCCAAAGCCAGGGCAGAGCGTAAGTGAGCGGTGAATTCCTCGGTAGGTGGCCCACACGGGACACGAGGTCCGACCGCTCGGCAGCACCGAATCAACCTGTCCACTTTCCCGGGCTGGTCTCATCACTTTCCTTCCTCCAAGCCTTTCAGCAAGAACCAAGCATCTCTACCTGTTCTTCTCCCACCCATGTGTCCTCTGTCCCTTGTGTGAGCCAAGGACCGTGTGTCACGATGGTGCAGCCCACACAGGCCGTGCAGGGAGAGAACTCTCTCTACCCGGACACTTACAAACTACCTGCCAAACCGCTGACTCCAGGAGGGGGCCCCTCCAGTACTCACACTCCTTTGTGGCCCCCAAACCAAGAAGAATGCCGGAGTCACACAGAACAGCCCGCACAGGAGCACTCCAGTGGAAGGACTATTCTCCGCCTCGTCCTGAGCACAGAAACGCCAGTCACGGAGCTGGGTCACAGGGACACACCGTACACAGTGGTGGGATGAGTGCCGCCAGGCTCGCGAAGGGCCGCGCTGAGCCACACAACGCACAGGTCAGCGGGCAAACCATCTCATCGCCTCGGCCACGTGCACCAACAACAGGTGGAAACCTCGAGCCTGGAAGTCAATGCCTGCAGTCCCCAGATTCTCAGGAGAAGGTACAAACTTCTGTGAGTCCTGACCCACAGGAAAAGGACACTCCACTGAAGAGTCTCAGGCTCGGCTCCACACCACTTTCGGGAGGAAGGCGATGTCATTCTCACGGACCCAGGCCCGGGCCTGTCCTTGGAGGCAGGACCAGCGCAATGTCAAGGACGAAACACAGTGAAGTCGGCCTGTTCAGGACAAGACCAACGCGGGGGAAGGAGAAACCACTCGGAGACCCAAAGACAGGCTTCGCTGTGTCGTGGGCAGTGGTTACCTTCCGTACTCACTCCACTGAGTGAAGGACTGTGGCCGAGCACCCCGCTGCCTCTGGGAGCCTCGGGCAGGAGGTGGGGGCCCGTCTGCTCACCCTTCCGAACAAAAGCATTTTACGGACAAACATGACCTCCTCCCTGTAATCACCACGCCCTCCAGTGTCTGGAAACTCCAGACTGTGCCGGAACCGGGCGAGAACAGGTCTACAGGAGCACGTGGGCACGCCTTCGCCTCTGGCAAGCTGGGAAGGCAACGAGAAGCTAGTTTGTCACGTAGGAAGTGCAGGGAGGCCGCATTTCCTAATGATGTGGGTTCGCAGAAGGGAGCTGCTTCTGACGCTCTGCAGGTCTGAACTGGGGGCTGGCAACCGCCTCCGTGTCCATCAGTAAGGGAATGATTACAGGAACTGGGAGAGACCCACAACACGGAGAATTTTTCACACATATTTTTTCCTTGACTAGTTAAACATACCCAGAAGTTACAAGGAAAATACAGTAACAACACCAGAGTCACTGAATACAGTCGAATGTTATGTCCATGTTTTTAAGTTTTTCATACATATTTACATGTATATTTATACATACATATACATATACATAAAATTCACTTTATCATAAACAGTATGTTCATCTAAAACCTGGAATAACCGTTCTCACTCTTTTCCCTTCTTTTGAAATAGGAACTTCTAAAAATAGATTTTGGAGAATTAAAGTATCATTGAAAAATGAAAATAAAAATGATAAATAAGTAAAGCTCCCCCAGGGGATGACCAGGTGCAGACAGGGCTGAGAACACCTGGATCAGATCACCTTTGAAAAGTCTGCCAAAACGCTGACCCTCAGTCAGAGACACACACAGGAGCCTGGAGTGAGCTGATCCCAGGGGTTTCATGTGCCATCAGGGGCCAAGACAAATCACGAAATCTGCCCAAGAGCCAGTTTATACAATAATGGTCCCTGAGTCACCAAGGGTTTGTGTCCCAAAAGAAAGCAGCAGGGGCACCTCAACAGGAAGGCTGATCCGAAGGCCGGAGCGGGACGGTTCACCCTGCATGAACTCCCACCCTCGGCATTCTTCTAACCCACATGGGGCCAGGCCCAGACGACACACCAGGACCCACCTTCCGGGAGTCCCAGGACTTGCAGACTCTTCCAGGAAGCCTCCCTGATTAACGGGGTAACACAGACGGCCTTCTCCGCGTGACCCAGCACTCACTCACGGCTGCATGCGTCCAGTGACAACCGCTGGCAGGTGACCCAAGAACACTGTTGCTCCCCTCACACTCTCTCTCTTTAGATTATCGATCCCTCTGGGGCAGGCACCATGGTGTCCAAGTCCTTCGTACAACACCCGGCCTGTCCCAGGACACGCTGTGCCCTCGCAGTCAGGCCACCCTGACCCTGACCAGTGTCCACTGCCCTCCCTCAGGGATGCACTCCGCGCAGTGAAACTTCCCAGAACTCCCTCTGTCACATCTTGGGCTGCGTCCCCTGCCTCACCCGGACAGAGAGGCCACTCTACCCCTCTTGCTAAGAGGAGAGCTAGACTTTCCATCAAACGACCATCCCGATGCTGACAGGATGCCGGACCCCTCCTGTGACTCGGCACCTAGCAGGGACAGTCTCGGGGAGGAGGACACCTGCAGGGCACTGTGTGGCGGCAGCCTGGCCTGGTCCCCTCAGCCCTGCCATCCTCTGACAGCCACCTGCAGGTGCCAACAGGGGAATGCAGAGGAAGCCCCAGGAGCAACCCCTTAAAAGTGGGAAAATGCAAAGCCTGTGCTTCCAGAGTGTTGTCCCGTCGCTGCAGGAAACAGGTCGGCCCAGGAAGAGTTAATCCTCCCGCAGGCGGAGGTTAGGGGATGAAGCCCAGCTCAGATGCAGAGGTGCGGGGAGCGCCCGAGCAGGATAAATCTGGGAGAGCAGAGGCCTCTCTCCTCATTTGTTAGTCAGCGATGTGTGAAAATGTTAATGAAGGGAGTTATAATCTATGAGAATTCCACGATTAAAATGGAGTTCACGTCTGGAGGGTTCTGCCTCCACGCAGCCCCCCTACATCAATCCTCCCCGCGCTGCCAGCAGCTCACGCGACTGCTTCCCTGTCTAGCCACCTGCACCCTGCATCTCCAAGATCTGCTGCAACTGTTCCCGTAGAGATTATTTTCGTGCTGTTAACTTTGAGTTTTATTATATGTGTTCTTAGAAGAAAATAAGGCAGAGAGATCGTCGGTGTACACTGGGCCCCCAATGGAAGTATTTTTAAGGATGTAACGTAATGACAAGCAGCACTGAAGGAGGTGGCATGAAGGGTCCTCCCCACTGACACCTAACTTAGATTCTGCACTGCAAAAGTGCACGAAGAGGTTCCTCCCTTTTCACGGAGGAAACGTCTACGCTGGAAGGGCAGCGCATGGCCCGTTGCAGAACCAGATCAAGGGAGAAGAGCGGGCTGGTCTGGAGGGTCAAGCCCTGGCACCTTCCTGTGTCACCGCGGGGGTCTGATGCACCTGGGGGTGGGGCGCCTCACCTGAGCAAGCCCAGGAAGCCTTCACTGGGGGACCATGATGTCCTCTTCCCAAAACCAGGCTGGGCCTGGCCGGCTGACCTCAGCTCTGCAAGGGCTGCCCACTGCCCTGTGCTCCCAGCTCCAAACGGGCAGGTTTCCCGGGCTTGCAGGGGAGGGGAGTCTCGGTATCAGTGCAGGCTGGGGCCTGACCAGCACTGGGCGGAGGTCAGCGGGATGCAAGCCCGTGAGCTAAACTGGAAATAAGATCCACTGGGTGGCCTACGGAAAACCTGTGCAGTAGATACAATGACCCCCTTCTCTGAAGTGACCCCACAACGCATCACAGGGCTGTGCCCCAGCAGTCCGAATATTGTCCCTCTGCAGTAGATGACGCCACACGCTCTTCCCCAGGAATTTGGGATTGGATTCCAGGGCCTGCTGACCAGGCCCTCTTCATGTGCCCGGCCTGCTGTGTGTAAACTCAGCACTGAGGGTGTCGCTGCCCTGCCATGAGGACGGGACCAAGCTGCCGAGAGGAGACAACGCAATGTGCAGGGAGGCGGAAGATGAGACAGCGTCTGGATGGCCTTCCAGGGCCCCGCTCCAGTGTCTACTTGAGCCTACTTCTCCCCGTCGGATGTTACTATACCCTCATGATAAGTTCCTTTTTTCCTCAAGCTGGTTTGAGTTTTTTCAGTAACTTATGACAAGAGTCGGAATACAGTTAGCTAATGTAAGATGCGCTTTGTGACATTTTGAAATGCTTAGCTTAATTTTCATGGAATGCCCCAGAAATAGTTGGTACTGCCATCCATGCATCCATCCATCCATACATCTACCAACCATCCATCCACCCAACTAGCCATCCATGCAACCCTCCACTCATCCATCCACTTGTCTATCCATCCATCCTTCCTTCCATACATCTATCCATCCATCTGTCCATCCATCCTCCCATCCATCCACCCAGCCTTCCACTCATCCATCTACTCATCCACCCACCCATCCATCCATTAGGTCTATTTACTGAGCACCTACCATGTGCCAGGCACTGAGCTAGAGCAGTGAACAAATTATTTATGGAACCTGCTTTCATGAAGCTTTTAGAGAAAAGAGATATGAACTACAAAAAAATAAATATATAAATAAAATAAACAGCACACAGTGTAATGACAGATTATCACAGGGGTCCTGGGAGGTTTAGGGTACTGAGGTTTAAGCTGAGACTTCCTAAGAGTTAGCAGATGAGGAGGAGGAGGAAGAGGGAGAGTGGGCACCACAGGCCTGAGGGGAAAGGCTGGGATGAGGCTGAGAGGGTTACACAGGGCTTAAAAAGTAGCTCTTTTTTTAAAGCAATTATATTTTCTAAGAACACCGAGACAGGAAGAGTTTCTAGGAATGCAGGTTTCCTAATACACACCTGAATTCACATTTGGACAACCCGTTTCAGGGAAGAGTAACACAGGAAAAGACAGCAAATAGGACCCATACCAGACACATTCCTAAGCCCTGCGGGCTGTTCCCAAACCCCAAGCAGAGTTTTGGAAGATGAACCATCTAGAAAAGTATAAACAGGGCGGCTCAGAGGCTTCCCCACCCAGAAAGGCCTTCGAGGTCCTGTAGTCTGGAATCCCCACCTCCAGGAAGCCTGCAAGCCAGCGCCAGGCGCCCCAGTGGCCTGTTTCCCATCCAGCCCTGAGCAAAGCGGGCAGGCTGCACTGGGGGCAGGTGCAGCGTGCCAGTGAGGCAGGGGCCCTCCCAGGGCAGCACGCTCACCCAGGACCACTGTGCCCGGAGAGCTCAAGGAGGGTCCCTGCAGGGGAAGGGAAGGTGGCAGGGGGGTCTTCACCAGGACCAGTGGCCTGGAGCCACTCTCTGCCACCCCTCTAGGGACAGGGAGCTGGTGCCAGGGTAATGCTGGCTGTGACTTGGAGGAAGGACACGAGATCCTGGGAGAAGTACTTGGGACACGGAGGGCGTGAATTAGGGGCTCCTGCGTGTGAGATGCAGGCAGGAACGCCTGCCCCAGGGGCTGGTCCACCCTCCCCCGTGGAGCCTGGTGAAGGCCCCACGGCCCCTCTCCCCCTTCCACATGTGCAGACACACAGAGCCAACTGTCCAGGATCTGCCCTCATTTCCCAAGGGAATGGCATTCCCAGTTCCCTGTGGAGGAGAGAAACATCCCGGAACCAGCCCGAGCTCTGCCCCAGAAGACAGCTCGGCTCCTGCAGGCCTCAGCCGGGGCCATTCCCAGGGGACTCCCGATGCTAGAGAACAGTCCTGGAGGGTGCTCTGCGGTGGGTCTGCACGCTGGCGGAGAAGCCTGTGCTGTAGGGACAATGGCTGGGGCTGAGAGTCAGGACGCTCTGGCTTCCAACACCGTGTGGCCATCTGAAAGGCTTAAGTGTTGCCCTGGCCAGTTTGGCTCGGTGGCTGAGCATCGGCCCTCGGACCGAAGGTCTCGGGTTCAATTCCTGGTCAAGGGCACGTACCTGGGTTGCAGGTTCAATCCCCGGCCCTGGTTGGGGTTGTGTGGGAGGCAACCAATCAATATCTCTCTCACATCGATGGCTCTCTCTCTCTCTTCCGCACTCTATCTGAAGATAAATGGAAAAATATCCTCGGGTGAGAATTATAAAAAAATAATTAAAAAAGAAAAATATCCTCAGGTGAGGATTAACAACAAATAAATAAACAAAAGGCTTAAGTGTTCAGAGACATGGAAAAGTGTTTACTACGTACAATTCAGCGGGAGGGGAAAAAGTAGGATACAAAATTGTACAGAGTAAGAACCCAGCTATGTAAGAATTCATAGAGAAAAGTCTAGAAGCTGGTAAAATTGGGGACAATTGCCACCATCGTGTAAAAGTAATTTTTTGAACCTTTCAACTTCTTCTAGGGGTACGTGTCACTACTAAACACAGCCACGCCCTTCACTGGAAATGCTGAAACCCGAAAAGCTCAGGAAACCCGGTGTCTTCTTAAACTGAGCCCATGTGGTAGCAAGACCTCATCTGAAGGGACACCATCTCTCGTCCTGATTTATCCCACGCAGCTGAATACACACGTTTCGCTACAGAAGTATCAGTATGTTTGCTTATCGTGCTGCTCAGAAGCCACTGAGGTCGTGCAGGGACACGGACTGTTATGACTTCCAAAATCCAAAGAATTCTGAACTCTGCAAAAAACCCACCCAAAGCGTTTCATGTGGGGACTGCCATTGAAACCGCATACCAGCGACAGACAGGAAGCCCAGGGTTCTAGGCTGAGCCTCACTCCTGGAGTCACCTTGGTCTGGGCCTCCAGATTTGCACCATGAAGGGGGAGCTAACGTCTGTCCTGGTCTGCCTCTCTGCAGGCTGGTGATTCCTGGCGCCACCAGGGGCCCTGCGATGTGAAGCGGCCTCAAAGGGGCCCATGCTTCAGCTGACCTAATGCCTCGACCACCCCTGGCCTGCCAGAGACTGGAGCGCCACCCTAGGAGGAGAGGAAGCTTCTGGGTGTCTGGTGCGAGCAGAATGGTAACTGCCCATCGGGGAGGCCAGCGCAGCCCTGGATCCCACCTCAAACTACAGGCCCCCCGAGGAGGCATGCCCTAGTCACGCAGGACTGTGAACGAGCGAGGGGAAGGACCCGCTTCTCTCGCCATGCTCCTGGCAACCTCACCAGTAAGGGGTGTGGGGGTTAAGCAAGCTGCCTCTCCAAGGGGCTCCCCTCAAGGGTAGAAAAGCCCAAAGGAGTCGAGTCCCAACGGTGGGATTTTAGGGACTTTAATGACAGAAGGATGGGGTGGGGCGTTCCTTCATGTCCACAGTTCAAGCACTACAATGCCTTCTCCTTCACCTGCCCTTAGTGAGCCCTTCTCACAGCCGGGCTGTGCGAGAAACACGGCGAACGTGACCGCGAATGTGAGGGGGCGGGGCGAGTGTCCCGTGGGTCCCCTCCCCCAAATCACACTTCCGCCACCACAGCTTTGTGACTTTTAATTTTCTTCTAATTTTAGGATTGCAGCCGCGTTCCAAGAACCCCTCTAAGTGTTTTAGGGAGATGGTAATGGTCCCACACTAAACTAATTCAACCAACACTATAATTTTAGTGCCACCATCAAAATGAAATAATGGCTGTTTACTATGTTACACCTTTCAAATGACCTTCATTTGAATACAAATTGTGGCTGGAAATTCAAAACGCTGCTCTGTTCCAGAAGGCTGCAAAATGCACGCGCTCGCTGCGGGCTCCTCGGCGGGACCGCAGCTGCAAGGGCCCGGCTCCGGGGCTGCCGCGGCCTCCGCCTGCGAGCGGCACCGAATGACTGCGCAAAGGCTGGGAGCGGGGCGGCGGCCGTGCGGTGACCTGGGCAGCCCCGCTGTGCTGAGACTGGTGCACAGGGGGTAAGGGGGGTTCGGGGAACTTCCCCAAGGGTGTCCGATGCTGTGCTGCGGCTGGTCCACACCACACACCTGCTTCGTCCCCCAGCCGCCCTCCCGCGCCCTCCTCCAGCCCCATCAAACTACTCTGCCCCGTCCCACGGTCCCACGGTGCTTTCTCCCCTCTGTGTCTTCCCTCCCACGCCCACTCTTCCAGGTGGGAGAGGCTCCTGCTGAGGCACGCGTGCACCTGTTCAACAGGTGTGTCCTGCAAGGTGGAGAGGTGGCGAGCACCGGGCAGGGGATGTGTGTGGTGTCCTCTCTCTGTAGCCCAGGACACCCAGGGACAGGAGTGTGTCCTCAGCTTTGCATCCTCAGTTAGTGAGAGCTGAACTGAAATCTCACCTCGGGAAGCTTCCCAGACTCTCCGGCAGAGCGTCTATCCAATCTGAAACATGCTGTAATTATTACCGCCTTTTGTTGCCACAGAATGAAAGCTTTGCAAGAACCCAGCAATTTTTAGATATATGACTTAGGGTAAGTACTAATTTCTCTAAATCTTCGTTCCCACATCTGTAGAGCAGTAATAATAATAAAATCTACTCTGTAGGTTGTTGTGAAGCGTAACATAAAGGCTTACCCGGGTGCTTGGTGCACAGAGCATGCTGTTTGCCACCCCGCCTGCCCGCTGGGCTCCGCGTTCTCTGCAGGAGGTGGGTTCCAGCCTGGGGCCCGACCCCCCTCCCCCGTCCCCTGCCCCTGACACTGCTATCTGCCTGGCTGGGACCTGGAATATTCCCTCCCCTCCTCTGTCCCACCCAGCTCACTCCCCTTCAGGGGAGCTTGCCTCCTGCCTCCCAGAAAGCCCTTCTGGACCGTCCTGGCCTGTGGCACCCCTCCTGAGCTCTTGGCGTGGTTCCAGACGTGCTCCCTGGTCCGAGGGCCTGTCTTTCAGGCGGGTCTGCTCTCTCTCAGGCAGTTCCATAAGGAGGGAGGCCTCGTCTCCAGGTCCTCCCTCCAGAGCCCTGCAGCGGCCTGAACACTGTCCCTGCCGTCACTCCAAAAGGGAAGGCCCAGGTGCAAACTCCTCTCTCCTCAGTCACCACACTTCCTGTCTCAGGCCACAGAGGCCACATCTCCCTCCTAGGCCACTTCTCCGCACCACAGACGCTCCTGCTGCAGGTCCTCCTCAATATCCTGCCCGTTCCAGCTGCTCTTTCTGTTCCCCGCTTCTGACCTTCACCAGTCCCGACCCAGGAACCCGACAAAGCCCCCACACAGGTCCCTGCCTCCAGATGGGCCGCTTCATCCGACCCGGCGGCGCCGTGAGCTCCCCAGAGCTGCAGTGTGACTAGGCCGAGCTCCTGCTCACACAGCTTCGGTCCAGGGGCTCGGTGCCTGACCTGCGTCGCATCCAGATGCCCAGTCTACCTCCACGCTGCAGGATGTCCTTTGGCCACGCAGGAAGGGGGCCCGGGCACACGCCGTAACACGAAAGAACCTCGAAAACGTTACACTACGTGAAAAGGTCCAGCCAGGCAGAAAAGGTCCCACATTGTAGGAGTCCACGTGTATGAAATGTCCGAAGCAGAAAATCCAGAGACAGAAAGCAGACGGGTGGTTGCCAGGGGCTGGGGGGATGACAGCTGAGCCATGTGGAGCGATGGAAATGTTCTAAAACTGGTTGTACTGAGGGGGACACAACTCTGTGAATATACCTAAAACCGCTAACTGTCCGTCTTAAATGGGTGAATCATACCGGATGTGAATTATATCTCCATAAAGCTGTTTTTACGATCCCATCAGGCTCTGCCTCCCTTTTCACCTGCCCGAACTGGTGTGTGTCTTTCCTTTCCAAGAACATGGACCCACCCTTCAAGGCCCTGCTCCTCCAGTCCCTACGCCATCCGTGCATTCACTCATTCATTCGCTCACGCCTGCATGGAACAATCACTGCGCACCCACCGGGAGTTCAGGAGGAAACAAGGCACAGTCCCTGCTCCGAAGGCACCCACAGTCCAATGGAAGACAAACAGCAGCAACGAATGGAAAAGGAGGCAAAGGGCCCTCACAGTGGGGTGGTGCTGACCAGGCCAGTCCCTTGGGCCTTCCCCTGTCACTGAACTCCTCAGATTTCACTCTTGTTCCTCCTGAGAAGAGCCACGCCCCTAAAGACAGGGACTTTCTGTGCGTCTCCCTCTCCCCCCACAGCTCCCACTCGTGGCGAGTGAAGCAGGAGCTGGCTTCGGAAGCCCGAGGATCACCAGCTCCACCGCCGGTATGACTGGCCAGCCACTTCATCTCTGCCCCACAGTGTCCCCTAGAAAACACCGACAGTTCCCCCTTCACCAGAGCCAAGTGTGCGAGGGTGACTTATTGATCATTTAACCGGGCAGGATAATCTGTTGAAAAATTAACTTGTAGACTCATCAGAAATGAAAGAAAGGTATTTCCCCCTTCTCCCAGGAAAATGGGAAGTACTTGCTATTTGTTGGATGAATGGATAAATGTTTTCACATTATTACTTACTCCCTGGAGAAGTAAATAACTCACTCAGGCTTCGGGGCTGGAAGAGCTGTTTGTCTGCCCTGAAGGAATATCCCTGGATGGAGGTCTTCCTATTTCAAGGTCTCTACGCGGACCGCTGAGATGAGTCCTGAGAAGGGAGAGGCCTGATCCTGGGGGTGCTGGCTCTTCCATGGTCTGGAAAGCACAAGGTCTAGGGGTGCAGGGACCTGAGATTGATGAGATACAGCAATGCTGAGGCAGCAGGACCTCAGAAGAGTGTGAGGGCCTGCGACCCTGCCTGGTAAGGAGCGGAGCCATGAGACGGGCCACCCTACCCGACGGCCTCCCCTTTGCGCTGGAGGCTCTTCTGGGCTCTCGGACAACCCTGGAGGGGCCCCGAGAACTCCAGACTTGGGACCAACCTCTCCTGGTGGCAGACGGGGCCCTGAATTGGATTTCCTTTGACTCAAACCCAAAAAATGTAACCTCCCCTGCACTCCCAGCAGCTTGGAACAGTTCCACCCTGACAATGAGGGGGATTCTCGGCGATGATTAATTCATAACCGCCTCACCGGCCAAGCACAATTCCTAGCCTGGGAGACAACTGATGTTTTATTTTCCAAGATGATGACCAGAGAACTGGGGCGGACGGAAAAGTGTGGTCTCTCCAGAGTTCCTGCTGTTTGGGGCATCCCGGAAAGGTAAGAAAAAACGAGCTTAAAAGGATCCTGGAGAAAGTTCAAAACCCTGGGACAGACAGACACGGAGCAACTGACAGAACGTTCAAGAAAAAAAGCTGGGAGTAGAAGAGGGTCGACGCTATCACAAACGGATGGAAAAGAGCCCCGTGATGTAAGTGCCTGCGTCTGAAAAAGAGGGGAAGGGCTCGAGAATGACACGCTGATCTATGACACTGAGCTCTTAGAAGATCAAGGCCATCCTGAAGCAGCCTGTGGCTGGGGGCCCCGCCGGCAGGGGTCCCAGGGACGTGTCATTTCGTCCTTTCAGTTGCCAGAGCTTAGGCAAGAAGCTACGAATCTCAGTGGGAAAACCTTTTCTGAAAACAAATAGGTTCAAGACGGCCAAGCGTTGGGCTCTGAACGCACGAGAGACAGACCAGGAAACTCTTCCACTGGGATGTGGCGCGCAGATCACCCCAGCTCCGCCTCACACAAATCTGCAAAGCACAGCACTTCTCTGCCAAACCGAAGCCTCTGTGCCCAGCTCCGGAATGCCAAGAAACCACAGTCCCGACACCTAGCTGATTCTCCAGGACATCCAGCGGGGGAAGGAGTCCAGCTTCCTCAAAGCCTCTCTCAGGAGGCTCCCTGCCCTGCGGGGCTCACGCAGAACGTCTGCTGGCAGGGAGGGTGGAGTGGACAGGAGGAGCACGGCAAACAAGCTTCCCCTTTCCACCTGCCTGGCCTCCACCCAGCTCCCCAGTTCACGAAAGCCCTTCACTCTGGGACAGAACCCAGCAGGCTGCCACGCTCTGTGCCCCATCTAGTTGACTTTACACCGAGCCTCTAAGCCAGAGATCCTCCCGTTGGTCTGCATAAAGCAGAGTTATTGGTCCTCGTGTTTTTAAAAATAGATGCAACTCCAGACCCCAAGAAACTGAAGGGATATTATGGGAATACACAATGTACTGTTTTGTTACCCTATGAAAAATTGGATTCTCGGCTCCGGCTTCCCCCTCTGCTCCCTTGCGCCTCCCTCTCCTGCTTCCACACCTGGACGCTGTGTCTCCTGGCACCAAGCACAATATACATTACAAACGAGCTCCCCATCAGAACAGCCCAAACCAGGCTGCAGGGTCCTGAGCTGCCCTGTGTGCTGTGCCGGGGGCCTGAGAAGCTCCAGCTTCTGTCTTCCTTCAGCCCAGAATGCCATTCCAGGCCAAATTTTAAACAATGAGAACCCCACCAAAAATCAGCCACAGCTTCAAGCTAGATTTGGGGAGCACATTTCACCACGGGTCTCCCAGGCAAGCTGGTCCCGACAGGCAAGTTCATTTGGCTCTGAGACTTGGAGATGTGAAGGTTGCTTCCGCGGCAGACATCCTGGGTGTGGCGGGCAGTCTCTCCAGCTCCAATCTCCCACCAGCCGCAGAAGTAAGAGGAAAGGGATCCTTCGTTCACGCTAAGGCCACAGGGACAGCGGACCCTCACGAGCAGAGCCCAGGCGCGGGCTGAGTGCTGGAGGTCACGACAACCCACTAAGCTAGGTGTGGTCTGGCAGGTGAGCAGACCGAAACACGCCCAACGTGAAGAACAAATCAGGTTCAGGCTATGAGTGAATTCAGGCAATAAAGTCTACCGCCAAGCTGACTTCCCTCCGCTTTCAGTCCCCGCTACAGACTGAAAGCCTGTGTCCTCAAAATTCACATGCAATCTTAAGCTCCAATGTGATGGTACGGAGGTGGGGCTTTGGGGAGGTGATCCGGTCATGAGGTGAAGCCTTCACAAAAGGAATTAGTGCCCTTATAAAAGGGACCCCAGAGAGTGACTTCCTAGCCTTCAGAACTGTAAGCAGTGTCTGTGGTTTATAAACCACATGGTCTACGGTATTTCCTTAGAGGAGCCGGGGCAGACTAAGGCAGTCTCCTTAATCAAGATGCCCCTGGCCAATAGCCAGCCCCTAAGACAGCAGGGGGGAAATTCCCTCTTCCCCTCAATAGCACTCTCCTTACAACATAAGCTCAATGTGGGCAGGGACCCTGCTTGCGTGGTTAGCCGCCCCAATGCCCAAAAAGAAAAGCCTCGCACCCAGCGGACACCCAGCGGGCACCCAGCGGGCACCCAGCGGGCACTCAGTGGGCACCCAGCGGGCACCCAGCGGGCACTCAGCGGAATCAGATGAAATGAATAAAGGTTCATGGCAACCATGGCCGGTATGGCTCACTTGGATGGAGCATCATCCTGTGCACTCGAAGGTCACGGGTTCTATTCCCAGCCAGGGTATATACCTAGGTTGTGGATTCGATTCCCCAGGCAGGATGTATACGGAGCAACTAATTGATGTATCTCGCTCATCTCTCTCACATCAATGTTTCTTTCTCTCTCTCTCTCTCCCCATCCCTCCCTTACACTCTATCTAAAAAAAAAAAAAAAAAAAAAAAAATCTATCCAGAAGGTACTTTAGCCACTTCCCACTTAAGAGACAACTGTGATGTTCCTAGTGGGGGTGGAGGGAGCAGAAACCCTCTGCTGGTGTGCTCACAAACTCTTCAGGAAATCACGATTTCAAATTTTCTACTTTCCACTTATTTGTAATCCTAATTAAAGTTGCAGCAGAATGACTGGAGTACAATTGCACATTCTGCGATTTGATTACCTTTTCATAAGCGTGGTGCCACGAAGAAGGAATTTTGACACTCCAGCGAAAGATGCGTGGCTATAAATACTCCCACTGCTGACACCCACGTGTGCTTGCTCACGAAGAGTGGGGAGCCGAGGAGGGGAGAGGACCCATCGTGCGCTCTTCAGAAACTCCTGTGCTCACTCTATTAATTACCTTCAAGGTTTTCTCCAACCTGCTTTATGTTCGGTGACAGCCCTAGGACAACAGGGAGCCAGCAGCTGGGTGATGGAGAGCCAGACAAAGGGGCTGCTGGGCCCTCAGGAAGACGGCAGGCACCGCGGAAGAAGGCCCCATCCTCTCTTCACTGAGGCCTGGTCTCTGTCCAGCCAGTTCCCCTGCCACACCCCGATCCCTGTCCCCCGAGTCCACTGCCCCAAATGCTATCAGCATCGGACGGCTCTGCTCCAACGAGCACGTACGGAGAACGCTCATGGTGTGTCAGGCAGAAAGGGCAGGATATAAAATCCTGGATACATGCGGGCTGCAAATACATGAAATCTACGCACGTGTACAAAAGAAAGCATAGAAGACGCACACCGACATGGCAATGTGGCCGTTTGACTGTGGCAAACAATGGAAATGCTTCTTTTCGTGTTCCTGAACTTCTGGGAGATTATTCTATGTGACTATAACAAAAAGAAATATATTCACAATCAAAGATAATCTTACAGAGACAGAAACAAAGTAGTGGTTGACTGGGGTCAGATGGCAGGAGGGAGACCGGGTTGACAGCGCAGGGCAGTGGGAGATCTTCATGGTGTTGGACTAGGTCTGGATCCAGAGTGTGGCAGAGGTTACGTGAACCTACACGTGTGACACGAGTGAGGCAGACATATACAGGCATGGTCTCCGCGTCAGGTTCCTGGTTGTGACACGGTTCTATAGTTAGGTGCAATGCAGCCACTGGGGGCTGGGTAAAAGGCAAACCAGGCCTCTCTGTACCATCTCGGCAACTGCCTATAACTTCAAGGAAAGCGGATGAAGCCTAACCTGGGCCTAAGCTGGCTTCCGAGGCCAATAAGCACCCATCCAACCTTTATCTTGAAAACACGGGCAGACTGCGGGCACCCACTTTCCCACTATGTTTACCCTTAAAGAAACCCAAAAAGGCACCCAGTGCTTGCCCCCTACCCCATGACCTGAGATCCGGCCTGTGACCCCACCTCACACTTGTCCATGGTGTCACATGACTGGGGCAGATCTGGGATCCCCGGGATCCCTGGCCTGGGTCCTGGGGCCTGAGGCAGAACGTGGGCAGTGGCTCCAGGTAGAGGAGACAGTACTAGGAAAGCGGCAGGATAATCAGAGTGGAAATGTGTACTCTGGCATAAGCAGACCCCATAGCTGGCAGTCCTCTGAGGCTAAACTGTAGGAAAGAAAGCCCAGGAAATCGAACAGCGTGTCCAAGGATGCACATCTACACCTGGGGAAGGGTTCTGAGCATCACCCGTATGTCAGCACATGAACAATGACACAACGGAGGAAAACAAACATTGTATAAATACCCAGCTGCAAGCCGCCTGTAGTCTAGGGCAGCGATTTTCAAGCTGTGTGCTGCGGCAGGCACCCCGGTGCCCACGAGAATGTTTAAATCGTGCAATACCCGATCTCCTTCCCCTTAGATTGTCAAATAAAAAAATTAACAGCCAACACAACACTAGCCGTCCAGTGTGAACGAATCAAAACTACACCTATTTTTTGTCAGAGTAGCAAAAAATATTTTTTCGGCGAGCCACAGAATGTTAGTGATTGGGGTATGTGTGCCCTGAGAAAAGGTTGAAAATCGCTGGGCTAGAGGGTCTCCTGGAACCTTTCGGCCTGGATAGTATTTAGTCTGACTTCAGCACAAACTGTAGTTCTAACACATGCAAAAGACAAAGAAGAAGAAAGCAAAGGGAAGACACCCACAGTGGGTCCCCACGAGCGGTGAGGACACTGAGGCGGGCAGCGCGCCGCGCCGAGCAGCGTCCCTGCAGGTCCCAGAGCGGGCGGAGGGGGGCGCTGCGCCCGCAGCCCTGAGCGGAATCAAACAGGCACGGACAGCGGGGGCAACTACTGGGGGACCAGGAGCCTCGAATGAACCGCTTCTGACAACGAACACGAAAAAGAGGGGGAACGGAGGAGGCTGGGGGAGCCCTCCGGGTTGGAGGAGCAGGTGGGAGCCACGGCTGACTCCCCTCCACCTGCGGGCGGAGTGCTCTGGGGCCTGGGCCTACCTGCAGGAGCTCTCAGCCGGTTCCCAGCGGCACTGCCCGGAGCCCGGGGCCTCAGACCAGGGGAGCAAGCAGGAGCCACGGCCGTCATCACCACCCCGGGCCTCCCTGTCCGGCTGCCTTGGGCACCCTGAGCACCGGCTTGGCTCCCACGGCTTCCCACAAGTCCCCGCGGCTTCCCATAATAAAAGCCATATGTGACAAACCCACAGGTAATAGCATCCTCAGTGGTGGAAAGCTGAAAGCCTTTCCTCTAAGAGCAGGAAGACAAGGATACCACTCCCACTACTTCTATTCAACATAGTATTGAAAGATGCAGCAACAGCAATGGGACAAGACAAATAAAAGGCATCCAAATTGGAAAGGAATAAGTAAAACTATCATAATTTGCAGATGACATGATACCACATGTAGAAAACCCTATACTCTACCAAAAACCTGTTAGAACTAATAGGTAGCATGACTTCAGTAAAGCTGCAGAATACAGAATCAATATACAGAAATCTGTTGCATTTCTGTACATCAGTAACAAAAAATTAGAAGAAGAAAGTGAGAAAAACAATCCCATTGCAATTGCATCAAAAAGTATCAAACAGCTAGGAATAAATTTAAGCAAAGAGGTGGAAAGACCTGTACTCCAAAAAATGTAAGACATTGGAGAAAGAAATTGAAGAAGCTACAAATAAATGGAAGGATATACCTTGTTCGTGGGTTGGAAGAATTAATGTTGTTACAATGTCCTTATTACCTAAAGCAATATACAGCTTCAATTCAATCGCTATCAAAACGCCAGTGACATTCTTTTCAGAATTATAAAAACTAATCCTAAAGTTTATATGTAACCACAAAGACCCCCGAATAGTTTATTTGTAACTACAAAGACCCCAAATAACCAAAGAAATCTTGAAGAAAAACAAAGTGGGAGGTATCATGCTCCCTGATATTAAACTATACTACAAAGCTACAATAATCAAGAGTATCGTGCTGACATAAAACATATAAATCAATGGAACAGACTTGAGAGCCCAGAAATAAACCCTCACTTGTATGGTCAATATACCACAAAGGAGGCAAAGAGATACAACGGGGTAAACACAGTCTCTTCAGTAAGTGGTGCTGGCAGAACAGGACAGATACATACAAAATTAAAACAAAATTGAGCTACTTTCTTACATCGTATACAAAAATAAACTCAAAATGGATTAAAGATTTAAATGTTAGATCTGAAACCATAAAACTCCTGAAAGAACACATAGGCAGTAAACTCTTTGGCATCATTCTTAGCCATATCTTTTTTAGGTATAGCTCCTCAAGCAAGGGAAACAAAAGAAAGAAAGAAATAATGGGACTACATCAAACCAAAAACATTTTCACAGCAAAGAAAACCATCAAAAATGAAAGACAACCTACTGAATGGGAGAATGATATGGAGAATGTACCATTTGAAAATGATACATCCTATAAAGAGTTAATATCCAAACTATATAAAGAACTCATACAACTTAACACTAAAAAAAAAAAAAATCCAATTTAAAATGAACAGAGGACCTGAACAGACATTTCTCCCAAGACAACACAGATGGCCAACAGACATATGAGAAGACGCTCAACATCACTAACTATTAGGAAAATGCAAATCAAAAACACAATGAGATATCATCTCACACTCATCAGAATGGTTATCATCAACAAATAAATAACAAGTGCGAGTGAGGATGTAGAGAAAAGGGAGCCCTTATGCACTGTTCGTGGGATTTTAAATTGGTGCAGCCCCTATGGAGGTTCCTCAAAAAGTTAAAAACAGAGCTGCTATGTGCTCTGGCTGGTGTGGCTCAGCGGTTAGAGCACAGCCCTGCAGACCAGAGTCTCGGCTTCGGCTCCGGTCAAGGGCATGTACCTCAGTTGCGGTCACTGGTTGGGGTCGTGTGGGAGGCAATCAGGCGATGTGTCTCTATCACATTGATGTTTCTCTCTTTCTCTTCCCCCCCCCCAACACCCCACTCTATCTGAAGATAAATGGAAAATTATCCTTGGGTGAGGATTTTTAAAAAATTTATTTTAATTAAAAAAAATAGAGCTGCTATGGGACTCAGCAATTCCATTTCTGGTTATTTGTTCAAAGAAAACAAAAACATTAATTCGGAAAGATATGTGCACCCCTATGTTCACTGCAGCATTGCTAGTAGGTGTGAAAACAACCTAAGTGTCCATCGATAGATGAATACAGAAGCTGTGGTACGCATATACAATGGAATACTATTCAGCAATAAAAAAGGAAATCTTGCCATTTGCAACAACATGGGTGGATAGAGAGGGCATTATACTAAGTGAAATAAGTCAGACAAAGGTAAATACCGTATGATCTCACTTATATATGGAATCTAAATAAATAAATAAATAAATAAACAAAAGAAACAGACCCATAGATACAGAAAACAAGCAGATGGTTGCCAAAGGGTATGGGGTGGGGGGATGGGAATTAAAAAAACAAAACAAAAAACAGAAGGCGCTCACCTCATTCAAGGAGGAGAACTAGACAAAAAGGAACCATTCCAGGACCCACAAAAGATCATTTACATTTAAAAAGTGCAGGGAACAGGGAAAACAAAAGGCTCATAAAAGCACCCAACAGAAAAAAAGTCACAATCAAATACTACCCAAAATAATTCAATGAAATAAACACTGTGATAAAAGAAGAGAACAAAGGGGCAATAGAGGAGATAATAAAAGATTAAAGCATTAGCTTTTAGAACTCAGAAAAGGAGCAGAGATAAAAAAATAAAAAAGGTCACAACAGAAATGAAGGCCAAGCTGAAAGCACAAAGCAAAAGACATTGCTGAACGCGGGAAACGACACAGGGTCAAGGCCGAGAAGGGCCAGCAGTCAGCAACAGCAACCATAGAGCACTGAGAGGGTCAAGAGGAAACAGAATGCGAGATGAAGTGGCTATAACACAAGCATAATTGGAAAAGAGACTGTGTTCTATAAACAAATGTTGTATATATATTTACATGTGTGTGCTTTATATACATAAATATAATGTATACTATCTACTTTGTACACACACACCACATCACACATGCCCTAGGAAAAGCACAGAGACATATCCAGTTGAAGTTACTCCAATCGTATACGGGAACTTGGAATACGTCTCGTCTCCGTGTACAGAAGCTGGGTGGCTAGGAAGTGGCCTTGAGCATGTGTTTAAAAAAAGCAGCTCCTCTCACGTGGGTACCACTTATATGCAGCACTTGGTTCAGCCTCAGCACGGTCCCGGAGCAGGTGTGATTAGGCTGTTTTCAGGTGAGGAGGTGACCAGGCTGTGGGGTAGGTGACAACACAGCCACAGGAGAACAGGACTCAGCCGGCATTTTCCACACCTCCTCCATTCACTCCTGAGGTGTCCCTACCCTGGTCTGGCTTCACCCAGTCACGTGCATTCCGCAGCCACCTCCACAGACCACACCCCTCGTTCCTGCCCAGCCCCCAAGCTCAGGCTGGTGACCCACACCCTGTCCAGAAGCTGACTGATTTAGCGCAGCTCTGGCTGCAGCGCACTTGGCCGTGCGTGAGGAAGCTGGGGTGGCCCACCCTGCGGCACCTGCACCCCGCATTCTCTCCTCAAAGCCGCTGCACATTCTGTTCCCTCTGCCTGGCATGCTCTTCCCTGTACCATCCACTTCCTCTGCCAAGGTGTCTCCAATTCACCCTCAGGTCTCCACGCAGATAGCACTCCCCCCAGGACTCCTCCCTGCCCGCCAGGACTGGACTAGATATATAGCCGCTACCCTTCCAGTAGGCACGCTGGTCACACCCACGGTCACTGCCTGCTTGCTCCTCTGTCTCCACCAGCACTCCAAGAGGGCAAGGACTGTGCCCACCTCCCAGCACAGCATCTGGCCCACAGTAGGCACACAGTTGGTATGCAGTAGTATTTGTCAAATTAATGAATTTCAGTTGAAGCTGACATGCCTTCCCAAGGCCACGTTCACTGGTGGGGAGCTGGGACAGGAACTCAGGCAGTGTCCACCCCGACCTCTGTGACCTTTCCAACTTAACCAGGATGGGGAGCTAACCAAGGGCCATCCCTCCAGCCTTTATTTCTGACCTTGTCCCAGCAAAGACCCAGCACAGCCCGCTTCCTCAGGAGAGTTCTAGACCCTGGAGAACACGCTCTGAGCCCTAGGCAAGCACTTCCCTGGGCACACAAAGGGGGCAGCCAGCTGCTCCTGAGAGGGCCATCTGGGGCAGCGTGGGCGGAGGGGATGCTTGGGTTCCACGATTCAGGAGGGGGTAGGTCTAGGCAGCAAAGGGAACAAGCTGCCGAGGGCTTCAGGCTGTTTGACAATTTATCGATGCTCTTTGAGTTAAAGCATTGTTATTAGTGTGCATATTTATACTGTGCCCTCTAGTTATTAATGGTGATATAATGCCAACCGAGAAAACCAAGAGACCTCAAAATATTTACATAGCAGCATAATTAAGACTAAGAGCTGAGTCACCGAGGGAGCCTCCTGATTTTCCGGGAGAGAGAAAATAGGACATTCTGATTTCACACCCTGCCCAAAGACCCTCCCCAAATCTGGCCCAGAAAGATGCCCCCTGTGCCTCTGCCATGGCTGCCCTCCGAGGTCAGCAGAGCATGGACCGTGTAGGAAATGCATATTGGCCGCCCCTCCTCAGCCGACTCAGCTCGGACCTTCAAAGTGGTGACTGCCCCATGAGACTAGAGCTTGTGGGGAGGGGAGGAGGGACCAAGACAGGGGCAGGTGGACCCAGTCCAAGCTGCTCCAGAGCCCTCGCCACACTGACATCCCCCAGGGAACCCTGGATGTACAGGCTGAGGGTCCCCTTCAATACAGAAAGCTCTCTGATGACAAGCAGCAAAGCTCCCCACCCCGACATCGATTGAGGTCAAAGGCAGCGGACCTCCCACTGAGCCCCTCAGTGAGGCCAGATGGCAAAAAAATCAGCTCGGTCTCTCCAAGGTAAAGTCGTTCCAGCACCAGCCCTTCTCACACTCTGCTTCTGCCTCCACCCAGAAAACCTCGCGCTGGCTCCCATGGGCTCAACCGTGAGCTTTTTCATGAGTATCTTTTAAAATGAAAAAGGAAATGGGGCCCTGGCTGGTGTTGCTCAGTGGTTAGAGCATCGGCCCATAAACCGAAGGGTCTTGGGTTTGATTCCCGGTCAAGGGCACATACTGGGTTGCAGGTTTGATCCCAGCCCTGGTTAGGGTCCTGCAGGAGGTGACCAATCCATGTGTCTCTCTCACATCGATATTTCTCTCTCCCCCTCCCTCCCTTCCTTCCATGCTCTCTCAAATAAATCAATGGAAAAAATATCCTCGGATGAGGATAAACAAACAAAAAAAGGAATTAAGTTTTAAAAGTGGGAGAAATCAACTCATGAAAACATAAACAAAATGCGGTCCAGCCACACAATGGAGTGTGATCCGGCCACACAAAGGAATCCAGTGCCTGACGTGTGGACATTACAACACGGAACAGCCTTGGAAACCTTGTGCCAAGTGACAGAGCCCAGACCCGCACACTTTAAATGGGTCAATTGTATGGTATAGGAATTGCTGCATATCTCAATTAAAAAAAAAAAAAAGTGTTGGGAGAAATTCCTCTTCCTCCTGGTATGGGGCCTGATTCTTAGCCCGGCAGTCCCGCCTGAGGCCGCCTCCAGCAGGTGCCTGGACAGAATGTAACCCTGCGAAGCCTCCCCGTCTCTGCCCCACTGCCCCCACCCCCACTCCGAAGGCTCCGGCTTGCTCCTGACAAGAAGCTGCGGCCAGGAGTCGCAGAAAGATCCCAAGGCGGAACGTCGACATTGCACAGGACACAAGAAGCGGCGACTAGTGCCAGACGCACGGCATCGAGCTTGCAATAAATGTCATCCTGTTTGGCTTCTGAAAGGGTCTCCGGTCTGCAGTTAATGCCGCATGCAGGCTCCATCCAGCCTCCAGCACGGGCGGTATGCAAATGCGGCTTCTGTCCCGACCAGCACTAACTCTAATAACTCCCAAAGTGGAAATGTTCCCATAAAAACCAGCATAAAAAGTCCCTGATTTTATGACCAGCTAAGTTTTCTTTACTTGTTGTCAGGACTTTCTCCTCGGTGCTGATTAGCTAGCAGGCAGCACGTCATTCTTTTCCTTCGGAGGACTCAGGGCACACAATCGCCAACCTGTCCCCTCCCTCCATCTGGAGTAGCCTTGCTTCAGCTGCCCCCGCCGTCCAGCCCACTCTGAGCCAGAGGGGCTGATAAACCACATTTACCTTCCCCGACGGGCGGCGGGCGGCTGAAATGCATCGCCTTTGGTCTGCTGGTTGCACTCCCTGGCCGACTGGGAATATAAGAATGAGCCTTATTTATAATGGGTGCCTCTGCTCCCCAGGTTAGACTGGGCTGCGTGCCATGCACACTGGCGCACACACACACTCATATGATGGCACACATAAGCACACACAGGCACTGCAACACACACACACACACACACACACACACACCATGCTGCGTACATCACATACATCTCCCTGGAAAGGGCCCTGCCAGGCCCTCCCAGCTGCGCCTTGGTGCAGAAAGCTGTCTCTCTTCCTCCCCTGCACCACGCACCCAGGTGAGAGAGGCCTGGGCAGGTCTCCGAGACAAGCCCCAGCCTCTCTGTGATAACCACCAGCTCCACCCGCGGCTCTGCGATCCCTGGGGGAGGGCCTCCAACCCTCCAACACAGGACAGCTCTTCCCCAGCAGACCCTGCCTGTTCTCCCACACCCGTACAGAGGGTGTCGGGACAGAAGAGAGGCCCACAGGCCCACAGCCAATTCGTCTCTGCAGAGAAACCTCCTGGTCCTCCTTCCAGAGAATTCCTGGTGGCATCCTACCAGCAAGACACGCTAACTGCTTTTTAAGAGGCCCCTTGGAGAGGAGAACCCAGCCACCAGAGCAACACAATGCCGCAAAGTTTTCTTTAAAAATACAGAGGGCGATGAGCAGCACCTTTCTATGTATCACCACTTGTCAGTGGGGGCAGGGGAGGGGGCAAATGTAGCCTCTTCGGTGTACGGTTCCAGTGTGGACCCTCGAAGCGGCCACTGCCAAGGGCACAGGCCTCCAACATCCGGCACTGGAGGGAAGCGGCCACGACCACGCACATTTTCTGCCCAAGTAACAAAGATCCAAGGTCTCAGAGGAAAGGTGGGACTGAGGCACAGTGCTTCTCCCAGGCTCCATGACAGTCCTCCAAGTTGAAGCAGAAGGGACACCCAGAGCTCCCAGGATGCTTCTGCACCCCTCCCTACCCAGAACTCCCAGGACGCTGCCGCACCCCTACTCAGCTCCCAGGGATGCTTCTGCACCCCATCCTACCCAGAGCTCCCAGGACGCTGTTGCACCCCTACTCAGAGCTCCCAAGGCTCTCACCCTAACCCAGAGCTCCCAGGACGCTGCTGCACCCCTACTCAGAGCTCCCAAGACTCTCACCCTAACCCAGAGCTCCCAGGATGCTGCTGCACCCCTACTCAGAGCTCCCAAGACTCTCACCCTAACCCAGAGCTCCCAGGACGCTGCTGCACCCCTACTCAGAGCTCCCAAGACCCTGCACCTCACACCACCAGGCAAACAGGAGCTGTACCCACCCGGCAGTCTCAGGCTAAGCTCGGGTAACCTCAGGGATGAAGCAGGCAGCCCCAGCCTTCATGAGTTGCCCATCGTCCCAGAGGACCCTTGCCCCTATAATGCCATCAGGGCCTGGCAGGTGGTGAGGGATGCTTCCACTCACTCCCACAAGAGCAGAGTCAGGGCACAGTCACTACTTCCCATCCCCAAAGGGCTCCATGGGGCCTCCAGGCCTGGTGAGGGCACCTCGGGGCCTATGACCCTACACCCCAATGGGAACCGCAGCCTCCACACCGGGTGAGGCGTGGGGGAGGGCTGGGGCCCGCGGGCAGGGGACACGCAGTCTAGGCACCTCCCTGCCCCATTATTCTCCGAGCAGCTCTGATTCCTTTACTTGGGGTTTTAAAGGTCGTGTCCTCTGTCAGCAGAAACAGTCTACATGACACTCCTGAGGCTGAGCCTCCTCTCGAGGCATTTGGTGCAATAACAGGCACCCTCTGAAGAACAGGGTTTATAGGTCACGGCTCAGACGGCCTTATAAATCTCAAGGGCTCCTGCCTGGGGCGCCAGGCTGGGGTGGCAGCGGCAGCGGTGGAGAGGGGGGCAGGAGGGGCAGGGCCGGGAGGGGTGAGGGCAGGAAGAAGCATAGCCAAAGGAGGCGCCAGAGAGGGAGGGGGTGGGCCAAAGAGAGATGGGGCCAAAGGAGAGGGGCCGGACTCCCCTCCACCCACTCCTTGGCCTAAGACCTAGGGCGTTCACACCAGGCCCACCTCCCAGCAAGGACGAGCTGACCTTGACGGCTCTAAGGAGGCTTTGGGGAGGAGCCAGCCTGTCGGCCGGGCGGTGGGGGAGACCCGGTACCTGTCGGTCTTCACGCAGAGACCCTGCCTGCCTGTTCCCACTGCACTTTGTGCCCAGCACAGAGCAAAGGTCCTGCCAAAAGGCGCCTCGGGGAGGCCTGAAGGCATCAGGCCGGCGGGCACTGACCTCTCCACGCCCACCCCGGACAGCTGGGGACCAGGCAGGGCCAGTGCGGGCACATGAGCAGGACAGTGGGGAGGGCCACCTGAGGCTGAGACTTGGACTATGACAGGACAGGACACAACGATGCCCATCCCTGAAGACCCTGGATTGGCTGCCCACTCGCCCACTCCTGGAAAAGGGGTCTCCCCCACCCCGCCCCGAACCAGCACAACGACCTGCAAGCAACAGAGAGGTCCACTCTGTCTGCCGTCTCTCCTGGGACACCCAGCCACACCCCACCGCCCCGTCAGAGGCTGTGCCTCCCAGCCAGAGAGAGGAGGTCTAACTCCCCCTGCACCCCAGTTCCCACACCTCCAGGCTGGGCTGGCGTGTGGTATTCACGTCCTCCGGAGGCTGAGAATGAACAGGCTCAGATCAATGCAATCAATCCCTCAAAATGTTAAAAACCTGCGAAAGGTCACTGCCCGTAGCTCCTCCTCTCGGGAAGAACCCCCCTCCCCCCAGCGACAGAACGATGTCTCAAGGCAACATGTCTGTGGACCTTGGGCCTTCACGCTCCTCAGCGCCCATGGCCACAGCGTTGACCACAGAAGGTGGCCATGAGGCCACCAAAAACACCCGAAGAACAGGACACAACAGCAGACCCCTTCTTGCCCGCCCAGCACACATCCCTTGTCAGAGCCTTAACAGCACCCCAGTTGTGTTTGGTTCTTCCCCCTCAGTCATGGTGGTGATGGGCCATGAGCCCAAGGAAGCTGAAAGGGGCAGGGGTGACAGGAGAGCCCTCAGCTCCTGCAGCCAGGCTCTGCCAGGCCCTCCCGAAGCCTCCCCTTCCAGGGGCCCTGCAAGTGCTGCCCACCGAGGCTCCACCCACTGCCCACCGAGGCTCCACCCACTTCCCACTGAGGCTACACCCACTGCCCACCGTGACTCCACCCACTGCCCACCGAGGCTACACCCACTGCCCACCGAGGCTACACCCACTGCCCACCGAGGCTACACCCACTGCCCACCGTGACTCCACCCACTGCCCACCGAGGCTACACCCACTGCCCACCGTGGCTCCCACCAAGGAACCTTGACTGCATTGCAGCCCAAACTCTTTTTCCAAACCTTCCTAAATTGAGACAAGTTTTTAAAAAGTAGAATAAGAATTAATTCCCCAGATCTCCCTGGTAAGAAGCCCTCCCCATCTGCAAGGCTACTGTGAGCAGGCGTCTCCCCGGGACCGGCGGGGTTTCCAGTCCCAGCTCTGCCACGTCCAACTGTGTGACAGGGAGACGTCACAAGACCTCCCCGCGCCTCACTTTCCTCGGCTGCAGAGAACCACAGAGCTGCCCCCAGGGCTTGCTGTGAGGACCACGGGAGCCCATCAGGGGAAGGGCTGCGTGCTCTGGAAGGGTCTGTGGAATTAAATCAAATTCAGTCACCTGGCCGGTCAGTCCTTTACTCATCATCTTTTATTGAGCACCTGCTGTGTGCACAGCACTGCAAGGCGCAAGGACACACAGGCCTAGTGGCGGGGGACCTGCTCGGGAAGTTCCTGTCAGCTGGAAGGAGACTTGTAAACACATAAATCGGAGTCCGAGGTGATAAGACTGTTCTGGAGGCATCAGCGGTGCTGTGGGAGCCCGGGGAGGGGTGACGAATTCTGTTTCGGGGGCTGGAGGAATCTTTGCAGAGCAGGTGACATTTGAGCTGGACGTTGAAAGACGAACCCTCCACAGAACTAAATCTGGACCCAGTGCCAGGAGCGTCAAACCCGCCGCCCTGGGGAGGGCCAGCCGCAGACTGGCTTCCCGCGGGCTCCCGCCTGGAGGCCACGCCGGGCCCCCCGAGCACACCCTGCTGTCCTTTCCCACTGTCCACTCGCCAGGGAGCAGCTGCTGCTCCCGCAGACTGCCCTGGTCTCCACCCTCGAATACAACTTGCATTTTCTTCCACCAAGAATAAAGAGAATCATGATGCTTTTAGAGGACACCCTTCCTTTGTAGAATGCTTTACAGCTGTCAAGAGAGAGGAGATTCAGAGTATCAGTCAAGGGCAGAGCTTAATCTCAGCTCTGCCTCCGGGAACCTGGCGACCTTGGGCTGGTTCTTTGGTGTCTCATGCCTCAGTTTCCAAACCTGTCAAGTGGAGTAACAGAGTTGCCATGGGGATACGGGTCATAGATGTGCAGTTTTTAGAACATGATCAGCGCGACAGTGGGCACACTGAGTTCCGGTGGGTTCCTGTGGGTCTCCTCCCTCCCCAGGTCTCTGCCCTGGCCAGGCACCCCGCTGCTTTGTGAGCCAAGCAGGTGTCTGCGGGAGGTCAAAGCTGGATTTGCATCCTGGCTCGGCCACCTACTGGCTACAAGACTTCAGGCCACTGCCATCCCCTCCTCAAGGCAGATGGGACAGTCAGGGCCAACCCACAGACTACAGAGAGGCTTACCGAGATAACGCAGGCCGGTTACGCAAGACGCACTCAGTCAACATTAGCTGCTTTCATGAACAATGCATACTCTCCTGGCACCTGACTTTCCTGTGCCTTGTCTCCCCGACAAGGCTGTGACCTTCTGGAAGTCTGGGACACACCTCGCTGGTCCTGGCCTTACTGCCAGTCTGATTCTCAGTAACCCAGGGCCTGCTCTGAGCAAGCGGTATCGTGCAGGCCGGGGGGAGCGGCGAGCACGGTGCCGGATGCCCACATGGCCACTTCCCGCAGACCCCACCACGGTGTCCCCACGTCCTGCGGAGCCCCCAGCCCAGCCTCCCCACACACACAGCCTCTCCCGTCAGCGTTACTCGAACTGCCTGTTTGGAGAGGATTCCGGTCGCCTGTCCTCCCCAAACACGCTGTATACAAATCTGTGATTTCCCCTGGATATCTATGTGATTTTTTCAACACACACAGCCGAGGAGGAACACGCTTTCAGGACTCTCTGCAGAATTGCTGATGTTATTTTCCAATTGTCGGCAGCAAGGACTCCGCCAAAAGACTCAAGGTCAAGAGACCAGCATGGTTCTAGGCAATCTGTACCTCTTAAAACAGTGACAAATATGTTATTTAATTTTAATGAGCTTTTTTGCATCTCAAATCTAATTACAGCATTATCAAGTACTGCTTTGAACTGCAGGTGGCTTCTCATTACGTGTGTGAGGCCTGCCATGAGCATTTTTCGTGAATACTAATAACTGCTTAATTTTACTATCCGTTAAAAAAAAAAAAAAAAAAAAACTTTCAGCAACTTATAAGGCTGGGCTTTATAAAGCATCTGTGGAGGGTGAGCACAGCCACGCAGCTTAATTAAAAAAAATAAATACTGTGTGTGGCCACCCAGAGGCTGACAGCTCGGGAAGCCGCAGAGGCGGGCGGACGCGGGCTGGGAGGAGACGGGGCCCGGAGGAGACGCCATCCGTGCGCTTCTTGGAGGCTGTTTTATTGCTGGCTTATTGCATCCCATTCAAATTTCCCAATTTGCTTGCAGTCCAGAGAGAATGGTCCCGTCAACAGATTTTCTGGGTGACGGACTTCAGTAATAGGCCTGGAGCTGGAGGTCCCTGAGGACACGCTCCAGAAATCTGTTGTGCGGACAGGTCCAGGGAGATGCCTGCAAATCATCACGAAAGCTGTCCGGGAGGGGAGGCCGGCCGGGATGGAGGGGGGGAGGCGGGCCGCGGGTGCGCGGCTGTGGGTGACGTGCTTTGCGGGCCCGGAGCAGTGAACGCTATCAAAGGCCACGCGTGACTCCTGCCCACGGGCCTGTGCGACGGCTGGAGTTTTCGTGGTGTTCACCAATTTTGGAGATTGTTAACGCTGAACTGAATCTTTTAGGGCCAGCTTCTGGGTTTGCATCTTCTCCACGGAGAAGATTCAGCACATTCTTTTTTCAAAATTTTTTTTCATTTTCTTTATTGATTTTAGAGAGAAAGGAAGGGAGAGAGAGAGAGAGATAGAAACATCGACTGGCCGCCTCCTGCATGCCCCTCACTAGGGATCAGGCCCACAACCTGGGCATGTGTCCTGACCGGGAATCGAACGGGCGACCTCTTGGTGCATGGGTCGATGCTCAACCACTGAGCCACACCGGCCGGGCAGGTTCAGCACATTCTGTGATGCTGGGAGACACGTCTGCCCCTGGGCTTTGTTCCTGCAAGTCCATGCCGTTCTCTAACGGGGAGTTCCGAGGCACGTGGCCTGTCCCCTACACAGACAAGCCGTGCTGTTGACACAGCCCCACCTCCTTCTCGCTCTGATTTCCTGTACGACCATCTCAGCCATCCTTCCTCAAGCCCAAGTCCTGCCTGTGCTTAGCTCAGAGGTGACAATGGTCAGACTGGCCCAAGGCCTAGCACTCCACCTGCCTCTGCTGGAGAGAATAACGTCCCCCTAAAGAGGTCCACGCCACACTCCTCAGAACCCGCATGCTACGGTACACAGCAAAAGGGAATTCAGATGCAATTAAGGCTGCTAACCAGCGGAGCCTGAGATGGGAGACTGTCCAGGGGCACAGTGTAATCACACAAGTCCTTAAGAAAGAAGGACTCATGCCCCGCTGGTGTGGCTCAGTGGATTGAGAATTCTCCCATGGGCTGAGAGGTCCCAGTTCAATTCCCAGTCAGGGCACATGCCTGGGTGGCGAGCTTGATCCCCAGCAGGGGGCGTGCAGGAGGCAGCTGATCCATGTTTCTCTCTCACATCCATGTTTCTATCTCTCTCTTTCCCTTCCTCTGTCTCTAAAAAATAAATGAAAACATATTAAAAAAAGAAGAGCCCTGGCTGGTTTGGCTCAGCAGTTAGTGCGTCAGCCTGCAGACCAGGGAGTCACGGGTTCAATTCCGGCCAAGGGCACGTACCTCGGTTGCGGTTTGTCCCCAGCCCTAGTTGGGGTCATGCAGGTGGCAAGCAGTTGATGTGTCTCTCTCACATGAATGTTTCTCTCTCTCTCTCTCCCCCTCCCACTCTGTCTGAAGATAAACGTAAAAATATCCTCGGGTGTGGAAGGAAGGAAGGAAGGAAGGAAGGAAGGAAGGAAGGAAGGAAGGAAAGAAGGAAAGAAAGAAAGAAAGAAAGAGACGCAGAAGAGAGGCTCAGAGAGAGAGGCCGTGAACAGGACTCCGCCCCCACCGCTGGCCTTGGAGACGGAGGACGGGGCCACCAGCCGAGGCATGCAGGCGCCTCGGGAAGCCGCCTGCCGACAGCTGTGTCAGCCCTGCGAGACGCATGTCCGACTCTGACTTGGGAGCTGGAAGACAGTAAGTGTGTCGTTTGCAGCCACCAGGTCTGTGGCCATTTGTTACGGCAACAGCAGAAGGTGTCTGTGCTGCCGAGGGCTGAGCTGGAGACGGGCAGCAGGGCCTCCCCAGACAGTGTCACCGAGTCAGGTCGCCAACCTTAGTCAGAGCGGCTGAGGCAAACACATTTTGAACAACCCACCAGTCTTCACCCTTCTTAGATCTGTGACATACGTGGTTTTCCTCCAGGGAGCCAACTGGAAGCACGCCTCCATCACCCCCCTGAATCAGGTGGTTCCCGGGTGCCTGCTGCCTCGGGGACTTCACGCTTAGTGTCCTGGTACGCTTAGGGGTGGCAGACCTTGCTCCCACCCAGGAAGACTGCAGACGCTCCCCGGGCCCCCACGAGGGCCATGCCGCCCAGGCTCTCGCTGCCAGGGCCTCCGACGGGGCCCAGACAAGCCGCACCTGCAGGCAGGAGAGAGTCCCTGGTGTCGGCTCTGCCGCCAGGGCCCGGCAGGCAGAGGGAGTTAATGGGCCAGCACTGAGCCCTCGCTTTCATGAGAACAAGTGGATTATGACGAAGAGCAAAGTCGCCTCCTTCGCGAGGCCATCCTTGGGCTGCCCCCCGAGCCCGCGCGGCCCAGTTATCTCTCGCACAACTGCCACACAGGTACCGTTGCCACCGACAAGTTCATTTCAGAGAATTTATAGCCTAATTGTGCAGCTGTTGCCTCCGAGTCAGTTTTAAGAGATTGTTACACAAGCAGTGTCATAATTTAGTCATGTTTTCATCTCACAACTACACTGTAATTACTGTTGTTAACAGCCAACGGTGAGCAGGAGAGTGAGGAGGACCAGCCGCAGAGAGTGCTAACGAACCGTGGATCAGGCCGGGCAGAGGGAGGGGCGACACCCGGGCCCCCCGAGCGCCCTGCGGGCCCCCGAGACATCAGGTGGGGTGAGCGTCAAGCACGCGGCATGCACCCGAGTAAGCACCTGGCGGAGGGGAGGGGCAGAGTATCACCCGCCTCCCCAGCTCGGATCGGGCTGCCAGGGCCAGAACTTGGCAGGACCCCTGGACGGAGCTGGACCCGAGGACTGAGGAGTCGCGGGCAGTGCGCCTGGAACACAACAGAGGCTCGAGCCCTACCTGCTCGGTGGAGAGATGAGCTGCGGCGCCCGGATGAAGCCCTGCCGCGGCGCCTCTCGGGCAGAAAGTACGAGAAACTGCCGCGGAGCAGCGGGGACACGGGGCCTCCCTCCCAGCTGCACCTGGGAGGTTATGGACAGCACCTCTGAGTGATCGGAGTCCTCTCCTGCCGGCCACCGGGCAGGATGGAGGTCAGATCCCACAGTCCTGGCAGTCAAGCCCCACCCGATCCAAACCGCTTCTTCCCCACAAGTAGCCACGCAGGGGTCCCCAGGCCCCAGCCCGAGCACCGTGGGGCTCAGTGAACCAGGAATCCGACGGGGAGGGAGGGGTAGGAGATGCAGGTGTGGTCCAGGCAGGGCTCTTGGGAGAACCCAGGTCCCTCTCCACAACCACAAGGACGAGAATTAAATCCCGAGGCCAGCACGCAAGGCAGGGGCAGCCCCGGGCACTACCACCCTCCCCAGTGAGAAGGTCGGCACCTCACCCAGGGCCACGAGGCCGGCCTCCACCCAGGTCTAACTGACCCCAGAGCCCTGGCTCCATCCCCGGTGTCCTCTGCGGCCCTGGCCTTTGGGCTATAATCAAGCAGCAGCCTCCCCACCCCCACGTCTGACTCTGACCTCTAACATGACCCCAAGGCACAGGAGGTGGCAGGAGAGGTGGTGAGATGGGCAGCGAGCTGGAGCCCGCTGTCCTCCTCTGTCCTTCGGGCAGCCCCCCAGCACGCCCCCCTCCCTTGAAGCCCTGGCCTGATTAGTTGGGCTGATTAGGAAGTGGGCTGATGGGTCTGAAGACTCATTCCCTGACTGCCGGCACTGCAGAGAAAAACTGAAGGTCCAGAGACAGCAATCAATAAACACGAAGCCTTTCTGACAGAGCAGGAAGGAAACACGACCTGGGGAGGAGGCCCACGCTGAGAAAGGTCAGGGCCTGCTCCCCACAGCCCCCCTAGCCCAGGAGCCCCTGCCCCGGTGAGGGGAGGAGGTGTCCAGGGGGTGGCTGAGCTCAGACACAAGTGCCGGCCGGCGCTCCCCCTCCCAGCTCCAGCTGCCCGGGCCTGGCTAGGCTTTGAGAGGGGCTGGCTCCAGGCTCAGGGCCCCTGTGTGGCCTTGGGCAAGCCACCTAACCTCTCTGGTTCTCTTAAGGTCTCCCTGGTAGAGTCCCCACCACTGGGCTGCCCGGTCCCAGACACGAGCCCTGACAGTGACCGCACCGTAAACAGGAAGCCCTATTCCTCTTCTGCAAAGCAAACTCAGACCTCCAGGTCTGGCAGAACCATCATGTGTTTTGGGGGGTTTGAGAGGTGATCTGAGAGATCCTTTGGATAACGAAATATTGGAACTTGTGGGACAAGTGGGACGCGCTTTGGTTTATGGGGACAGAGGAAGGGTTGTGGTTAGGGGGAGAAATAAACGGGAGCCCCCACCCACGCCCCCCCGCCTGGACTGGGTGCCTCCCGAGGGTAAACGCCGCAACCTGGGACCAGCCTTCCCAGGCTGGCTGACAGAAACAAGGCAAACTTTCCACGAGATGACGAGCACGCCGACAGGAACGAGCCGCGCGTGGCTGACGCTGGAAGTGGGGTTGGAGCGCACCAGCATCCCTCCCAGGAAGGCGCTGAGCCGCGAGCCGCCCTGGGGTCCGCGAGGCCCAGCCGGGATCAGACCCTCCCAGGACTGCAGGCCTGCGGCCTCGCCCGAGGAAGAGCCCGTAACTCCACGGACCGCCACGTTATGCTTTTTACGCCGGCATAATGCTCAGCCATTTTCTGTGGGATTATGTGCTGTGTGTACCAAAAAGCCCATAAAAAAAAAAAAAAGGAAAAAAATTGAATGAACGTTGTTTTTAAAAGGCCCTTAAAAGGCTGTAAAGTGCAGTGACTTTCACACCCTTGGGGTTTTTCCATCTTGTATTAGAGAGTTCCTCAATCAAAGCGGACTCGGCACAAGGAAGGGACAAGGACAGAGGAGAGGTGGATTCCAAGGTCAGGGACATGGGACATTCTGGGGCAGGCTGACTCCCTGCAGGCACGGGATTGGGTCCTAAACCAGGAAGGACGTGTCACTGGGTAGGATCTGGTGCTCCAGGCACGTGGGTCTGTGAAGCCACAGCGTGAGGGTGTGATGGTGAGAGTGCCCACCCCACCAGGACTGAGCGGGCATGGCCGAGGGACAGGCCGCAGCAGGGTGGGGACAGAGAGAACACGGTCACACAGCGCAGACACTGTGGTCGTGGCCAAGTTCCCAAGGCTGGACCCAGGCCCCTCCTCCTTCTGGGTCTGCACAGCTCGTATGAGCCAGAGATGGGCATGGTGAAGGGATAACGCTCTCTGCAGTTTCTAGAATCTTCTCCCTCTCGGACTGGGCTAGAATCCACAAAGGAACTCTACACTGAATTCCTCAAAGCTAGAACAGCGATGTGGAGAGAAAATGATGGGACAGCCAGAAGATGGCTTTTAGGCAAACATGAAAAATCATGTTTGCTCCCTGGCCGGTTTGGCTCAGTGGTTAGAGCATCAGCCCTTGGACCAAAGAGTTTCGGGTTCGATTCCGGTCAAGGGCAAGTACCACGGTTGCGGTTCATCCCCGGTCCTGGTTGGGGTCGTGCAGGAGGCAACCAGTCGATGTGTCCCTCTCACGTCAATGTTTCTCTCTCTCTCCTTCTCCCTCCCTCCCACTCTACCTGAAGAGAAATAGAAAATATCCTCGGGTGAGGATTAAAAAAAAAAATCATGTTTGCGAAGAATATTTAATGACTAGGGGAAATGCTCACAATGTGTTGTTAAATGAAAAAGTAAGCTACCAAACATGTGATCCCCATTTTGTGAAATAAAACAAAGCAAATACAGGCCTAACCAGACAGAAAAGGGCTGGAAGGGAACAGACCACGGCGTGGGGCCTCTGCGTGGCGAGATCTGGGGATGATCCCCATTTTTCTCCTAGCTCTTTTCTGCAGTCTCCAAATTCCCTGCAATGAATAATTATATTGATCATTGGAATTCATTATGGTAAAATAAATATTTAAGGATGACTTCTTCCCAGAGAAAATTCTTACCATTTTACCCCATTTGGAGCCCGACCTACCTAACCAGCCCAATGTTGTTCTCCTCTTCTCTATGACACTGACCACAGACAGAGGCCCCGAGGGCAGGGACAGCAGGCAGACAGGTGGGGATCGTGGGACACAGGCTGGACCGGGGGGACACGGGCTGGGGCTGAGGCTCAAGGGAGCGGCAAGGTTCGGCAGGGGCCGGGAAGCTGGACCCGCACAGGTCATGAAAGCCACACCCTCTGCCACTGGCCCTGTTTGCATGGCGCGCTGCCCAGCTGTCCAGCGCCCCACAGTTTACACAGCACTCTCACGGTTGAACTACACCCCACAGTTTGCATGGCACACCTGACAGTCATTCTGCATCTGACAGTCTGCACGGCACCCTCACAGTCAGCTAGCACCCCACAGTTTGCAAGGCACACCTGACAGTCATTCTGCATCTGACAGTCTGCACGGCACCCTCACAGTCAGCTAGCACCCCACAGTTTGCACGGCACCCTCACCTGGACCTCCCAGCCTGACAGTGGAGGAAGAGGCATTTCCCAGGACAGCGTGAGGCTCTCTCCACTCCAGCCTTGGCATGAAATGATGGGGCCCAGGGAGGCTCCGTGAGCACTCTGGTGAGCTGAGCCTGACTGAAAAGGAGGAGGGAGAACAGAATGGTCCCACTGGGAGTCCCCACCCCTGTACACCAGGAGGAGACCAAGGTCTCCCAAGTGCCTGTGCTGGGCTGGGGCTTTACTGAGACTGTCTCTTTGGGTCTTCCCATTAGTCCCATGAGGTCAAGATACTCCTTGTAACATCCATTTTACAGACCAAAAAACAGACACTTGTTCCTTCGACCAGAACCCATTGCATCCAGTATGTCAGGCCCATACTAGGGACTTTCCATGTCTACCACATTTAATCCTCACAATACTTCTATGAGATAGGGAATAGCTCCCAGAATGTAGATATGAGAAAACCATGACTCAGAGGGGTTAAATGACTTACCCAAAGGCACACAGTAAGATGCAATGCTAGCATTTCATAATGGATGGATGGATGGATGGATGGATGGACGGACAAACAGATGGGTGGGTGGATGGATGGTGGATAGGTGTATGGGGCAATGAATGGATGGATGGTGGATGGATGGGTGGATGGGTAGATGAATGGATGGATGGTGGATGAATGGATGGATGGTGGATAGATGGGTGGGTGGGTGGATGGATGGATGGATGGATGGATGGATGGATGGATAGGTGGATGGATGGATGGATGGATGGATGGATGGATGGATGGATGGATGGATGGATGGATAGGTGGGTGGATGGATGGATGGATGGATGGATGGATGGATGGATGGATGGATGGTTGGATAGGTGGGTGGGTGGATGGATGGATGGATGGATGGATGGATGGATGGTGGATGGATGGGTGGATAGGTGGATGGATGGATGGGTGGATAGGTGGATGAATGGATGGATAGGTGGATAGATGGGTGAGTGGATGGATGGATAGATGGTGGATGGATGGACAGGTGGATGAATGGATGGATAGGTGGATGGATGGATAGGTGGATGGGTGGATAGGTGGATGGATGGATGGATAGGTGGATGGATGGGTGGGTGGATGGATGGCTAGATGGTGGATGGATAGGTGGATGGATGGATGGATAGGTGGATGGATGGATGGATGCATGGGACCCACATGATCCAGATCCCAGACCTGCAGCCTCCTCAGCAGGCCGCTGTCACAGTCAGGTCTTCACTTCCTCTCACAATCCCCTCCACTGCGTGACCCTGAGACAAGCACATTTCCCTCCTCTGGGACCTTGTTCTTGGGCCATTGTGGGATTCCTGACACCAAATCAGCTACAGAAAGGTTGTCTGCAACTCCCAACCCCAACCCATAAAGAAAACCAAGCTAGAGCTGATTCTGCAGCCTCCTCCTCCTGCTCCAGGCCCGTCTGCAGTCTCTCCATCAGCAGAGACAAGGCAGATCCCCGCAGGACCCATCACAGGACTCAGGACACCCCTTCCGGCTGGACAGCCCCATGACAAGGAACCCTCCCCAACGTGGCACAGCTCGGTCTCACTTTTCCTTCTTGTGTTGGTCAGTCAGTCATCCCCAATGCTGCTAGGACCTGTCTCCATCTTTGCAGCACATGGCAGGACTGCCCCCCCCTTATTGGGAGCACCAAGGGACTAGTTCTTGGGCAATGAGCAAAGTAGCCTATCCCTTCCGCTGGGACACTGAATAACCCGGGGAAGACCCCAGGGCTCTCGCTTTCCCTCCTGCACAGGGACCACCATGCTTGAGAGAGAGCTGCACCAGGGCCAGGTCCTGAGAGGCCACAGTGAGCCCAGCCCCCGCCGACCTGCAGTGAGCCTGGGCAGGTGTGAAAACCACCCTCTGCCCTTTTAGTCACTGAGGCTTGGGGGACACCTGGCACAGAAGGCACGTGGGTTCCTTTTTCCCTGTTCAGAGTCCCTATCAGTCCTGGATGCCAGGGGAATACCCCCGTCCATCATTTAAACATATAACCTATAACACCCCATCAGGACAGGAGCGGACAGCCTCCAGGGGCCCCAGGCTCCGCTCAGCAATGAGGCCTGTGTGCAAAGAAGAGTGTGGGGGTAGTCAGTGTGGGAGCAGAAGGCCACCCCCATCCTCACTGCCTCCTCCCCCGGCTTGTCCAGCCAACACGGTCCCCACCCCTGGACAGCTGAGGCCCTGCTCAGCATCCAAGAGGCAATGGCGGGGGGCTGAGGCGACAGCAGCCAGCAGATAGAAAGGTCCCAGGACTCGTCCTTCCTTGAGCGTCATGGGGCCCGCACCGGGCCTGCGGTCAGCACGTGTGGGCCCTAGCCCGCCTCCACCGCGGTTCTGCTCTGCGGTCCGTCAGAGTAACCCGTCCATCTGAGTGCCTGAGTCCTTTCTGTCAAATGGGGAAACAGCCATCACTTCCGAGGCTGGTTGTGAGGACCGGATGGGACGATGGACTCAGCAGTGTCTGCCATACCGCAGCGATCAGTGCACGTCACTGCCCTGTCCCGCCACGTACTGGTTCTGTAGCTCTGGGCTGGTTCCAAAATACAGTGCCTCCTTTTGGAAAATGAACTTGGACGAGCTCTAGGATGAGAAAACTGAGGGTCAAAGATGCTGAACCATGGGAGCTGCCGGGGTCGGACTCCGACGTCCGGGTTCTACCTATTCCCATCCAGGACTCCAGACAGGGAGGGTCCGGAGGGCCGGCTGGACAGGCGGATTTCCTCCAGCAGCCTGTCCGCGGCGCTTCTCGACTGTGTCGACTCTGTCCCTGCCTCCAGGGAGTGTTGTCGTTTTGGGGAAAATACTGGCTCTTGCGATGGAATGGGAAAGGAAAGTTACAAAGAAGCCAGCGCTGCCTTCCCAGAATTCTCAACCACGGCGTCATCCACCAGGTCTGCAGGAAGGTGACCACCCTGCCTATGTCTGTCCCCGTGGCATGTGGCCCTGAGCATCCAGATGGAATCACCAGTGATGTCAGCGGAGGAGACCCCAGTTCCCTCGTGGGATCCGGCCCCAGCCCCTGACAACAGAGACAGCGTGCAGACCTTCGCAACTGCCAGGCGCCAGCCCATTATTGCCCACCTCCCCTCACCCGCTTGCCCGGGGAACACCCAGGGGCGGGGCTGAAATGGGAACAACCTGACCCATTTCGATCAACCATCAGTTCTGAAGAGCAAGTCTGGGAGTGGATTAGTCATAGGGCTGGATTAGTCAGACCGCTCTTGGGAAAGGCAGGATTCCGTGTGAACAGGTCTCTGCTTTTCCCTGGACGGCCATCCAGCCTCTAAGCCACAGGGGGCGATGACGTGGCAAGGGGACACATCTCAGGGAGCGACAGAGCCATTTTCGTTTTCTGTTCACGAATGTCCTTATTATCTTGCGCCTCGTGGTGCGGGGACAGCAGGAGCGTGCGGGGTCAAGCCTGGGTTTGCCGCGGATGATCTGTGTGCGTGGAAATGCGCCTCGGCATCCAGAGGCCGGTGGCTGAGCCGACAGCAGCCACCGATCTCCTGAGTGGTAGCAAAGAGACAGTGATGCTGAGGGAGGATTGAGTAGAAGGCTGTGTGCAAAGTGTCCAGCACCAGGTCCGGCGGATAGAAGAGAGGAAATCCACATGAGGTCCCATCTCCACCGTGCCAACATGTCCCAGAGGCCAGGCAAGCCACTCGACCTCTCCGAGTGCCAGTTCCTCATTAATAAAATGGGGCAGTCAGACATATCTTTCTTATCTGACATGTTGCTAGAGGATGGGATGAGGTACTGGGAGAGGACGTCTTCAGTACAATGTGTTACAGTTTCCATTTGCTCCTTTGCCGATGTGTGTGTGTGTGTGTGTGTGTGTGTGTGTGTGTGTGTGTGTGTGTGTGTGTGTGTTGGTGGGGGGAGCAATCCAGCCACACAGAAGGGAGCTCAGTGCTGCTAACAAGACTTTCAGAACTTGTTGTTAAACCCTCTGAACGTCATCAGCCAGGTTGACCTTGCTCTCTCTACCAAGATCTCGCCATATGCAGAGATGGCACGGCTCAGGGAGAAAGCACCCCAACTAGGAAAGTGTGGGCAGTTCTGGGCTGGCCCCACAGCTCTGTCACTTACCAGCTGTGTATCCCAAACTCACTTAACTTCTCTAAGCCTCAGTTTGCCTATCTGTCAAATGGGAATAAAATTGTGATTTAATTTACTGGAATAATGTAAGGATTAATTAAATCATTTACTCCTTCCATTCAACATTGTACTTGAGGTTCTAGCCAGGGAAATTAGGCAAGAAAAGAAAATAAAAGACATCCAGATTGAACAGATTGGGGGAAAAAAAGTAAAGCTATCTTTATTCAGAGATGAGATGATCTTATATATAAAAAAAATCCTAAGGAATCCACATACACACAAAAAGAAAACTATTAGAACTAATTAAGTTCAGCAAGGCTGTAGCATACAAATCAACATATAAAAATCAACTGCATTGCTCTACACTTGCAATGAACATGTTCAAAAATGTAATTGAGAAAATAATTCCATTTATAATAGCATCAAAAAAGATAGACTATTTAGAAATACATAACAAAAATAGTGCAACACTTCTACTCTGGAAACTACAAAATGTTGTTGAAAGAAATTTAAAAAGATCTAAATGAATGGAAAGACATGCCATGCTCATAGATCAGAAGATTTAATAGTATTAAGATGACGGTACTGCCCTGGCCAGTTTGGCTCAGTGGTTGGAGCGTCAGCTGTGGACCAGAGAGTCCCGGGTTCAGTTCCCGCTAAGGGCACATACCTCAGTTGCAGTTTGTCCCCGGCCCCAGTTGGGGTTGTGTGGGTGGCGACCAGTCGATGTGTCTCTCTCGTGTCGATGTTTCTCTCTCTCTCTTCCTCCCTCTCTCCCTCTCGCTCTATCTGAAGATGAATGCAAAAATGTCCTCGAGGATAAATAAATAAATAAATAAATAAATAAATAAATAGATGATGGTATTCCCCCAAACTGGTCTACAAAGTCAACACAATCTCTACTGAAATTCCAGCTGCCCACGTTGCAGAAATTGGCAAGCTGATTCTAAAACACACATGGAAATACAGGGGACTCAAACAGAACAAAGTTGGAGGTCTCACACTTCCCAATTTCAAAATTTACTGCAAAGCTATGGTAATCAAGACAGTGTGTTACTGACATAAGGATAGATAAAGAGATCAATGAAATAGAATGGAGAGTTCAGAAATGAACCCTCACATGTAGGGTGCAATATTCAATGGGGGAAAGAATAGTCTTTTCAACAAACAGTACTGGGACAACAGGACAGCCACAAAAGAATGAAGTTGGACCCCTACCTCACACCATATACAAAAAAATAACTCGAAATGGATCAAACACCTAAATGTAAGAGCTAAAACCATAAAACTCTTAGAAGGAAACATAAAGATAAATCATTGTGAATTTGTACTTGGCAGGCAACGGTTTCTGATATATGACATCAAAAGCACAAGGCAGCAAAGAAAAGAAAATAAACTGGACTTCATCAAAATTTTCAACTTTTATGCTTCAAAAACATCCTCAAGAAAGTAAAAAAGACAAATCACAGAACAGGAGAAAATGTCTCAAATAATTTCAATTATCTGATAAGGAACGTGTGTCTAGAATACAGAAAGCACTCATACAACTCAATAACAAAAAGTCAACTCAATTTAAAAATGGCAAAAGATTTGCCCTGGCCGGTTTTGCTCAGTGGTTAGAGCATCAGCCCATGGACCGAAGGGTTGTGGGTTCAATTCTGGTCAAGGGCACGTACCTCGGTTGCGATTCGTCCCCGGCTCTGGTCGGGGTCACGCAGGAGGCAACCGGTCGACGTGGCCCTCTCACGCCGATGTTTCTCTCTCTCCCTTCCTCCCACTCTATCTGAAGAGAAATAGAAAAATATCCTCGAGTGAGGATTAAAAAGAAAAATGGCAAAAGATCTGAATAGACATGTCTCCAAAAATTGATAAGCCACGGGAGATATACAAATATACAACTGGAAGATGCTTAAAATCACTAGCCATCAGAAAATGCAAGGCAAGCCACGGTGAGACCACCTCACACCCTTGAGGATGGCTCAGGTCAAAAGAGAGACAACGTCGGTGAGGCTGCGGGACTCTCCGGCTCAGCTGGGGGGACTGTAAAACAATGAGGCCACTTTGGAAACCAGTCTGGCAGGTCCTGCAGAGGTTAAACCTAGAGTTACCGTATGACCCAGCAAATCCACACCGAGAGCGATGAACACGTGTGTCCACACAAAAGGGGTTGTCATGAGTGTTTATAGCGGCATTATTACGAAGAGCCAAGAAGTGGAAACAGCCAACCGCCTATCCATCGATGAACGGATAAACGAAATACGACGTGGCCACATAATGGAATAGTCTCCGGCCACAGAAAGGAATGAAGTCTGCGAGGCAGACTGCGACACGGATAAACCTGGAAAACACTGCGCTAAGGGCCGTGTCTGATTCCATTTCCATGAAAGGCCCGGCAGAGGATAACCTGTGGAGACAGAAAATAAAGTGCCGGCTGCCCAGGATGGAGAGACGGGGAAGTGTCCACTGAAAGCTTTCTTTTGGGGGTTAGGAAAATGTTCCCAAACTGGTTGTGTTGAGGGCTTCACAACTCCGGGAATATACACAACCCACTGAATTATACACTTTAATGGGTGACTCGCGTGCTGTGTGCATTATATCACAGTAAAGCTGTCACAAGGGAGAATCGTGTCTTCATTCAACTGGTATTTATTGAGTACCTATTACGTACCAAGCATCGTTCTAGGGGCTCGGGAAACATCAGTGAACGAAACAGAAAGGGTCTCTGCCGTCTAAGGGTAGGAGACAGATAATAAAAGTTAAAGGATACACTCTGCTAGAAGGTGGTAAGTGCTAACCTACGAAGGAGAACCAGGTCAGGAGTATCCGAAGTGCGGAGGAGGGCGATAGGACACACGGTGACCTCGGGTGAGGAGGCAGGTGCAGTCACTGAGAAAGACTGGAGGGAGATGAAGGAGAGGGCCGAGCCCTCGGGGAATGGCGTGAGGGGCACAGAGGGAGCAGCCTACGCCTGTGCCCGAGGGCAGGGCTGAGCCCTGTGTCTGAGGAGGAGCGGATGAGGATGGGTGACAGGCAGGGCGGACAGGTCCTCATGCCATTGGATGGGCTTGGGCTTCTCCAGCGAGAGACGAATGGCCACGGTTGAGCAGGGGACTGTTGTGGTGACTTGTGTCTCAAAGAATCACTTTGCATCTGTACGCCCCTGGTCACAGAACGACATTCACAATAGCCGGAACGGGGGAGTAGCCCACGTGTCATTGACAGGTGAGTGGGTAAACGAAATGGGGTCGGGCCACACAGTGGAATATTATTCAGCCTTAAAGGAAGGACATCCTGACACCTGCTACAGCACAGACGGACCTTAAGGACCTCGTGCTGAGTGCAACAGGCCAGACGGAAAGGACAAACACTGCTGATCCCATTTACATGAGGCCCCTCGAGCAGTCAGACTCAGGGAGACGGAAGGTGGGATGGCGGGTGTCAGCACCTGGGGCCGGGGAGTGTTTGACGGGCACAGAGCTTCCGTTGAGAAGATGACGCGTCCTGGAGATGGGTGGCGGTGGCGATGGCTGCACAGCAGGGTAAATGTGCCCTCGGAACTGGTCAGAACGGCACACTGCGTGTCATGTGATTTGACCCCAGGGAGGCGCGGGCGGGACTGGGACATGAGTTAGGGGCTGGCAGTCACGGGCAGCGGCCACCACCCGTTATGGCAGAGGAAGGCGGCACTTCCCTGCCCTCCGGATGGGGTGTCGCTGCAGGGAAGGCCCCAAAGCCTTTCCCGTCATCCACCTCAGGAGCAGCAACGCTCCAGACTGACAGCTCGGAGGGGGGTCGGCGGGGAGAAGGGCACTCCTGAGTCCTGAGGCCTCCAGAGGAGACCAAGCAGCAGCCCCCACCGAGGAGGGAGGAAACCAGGAAACCGTGGTGTCCCAGAAGCCAGCTGGCCCGTCCCAGGAAGGACGGAGGCGTCAGCTGTGTTGAATGCTGGTCGTGGGTCAAGTGACATGAGGACAGACACGGGCAGGTCACTGTGCCCTTGACATGGAACAACGCCAGCAGAGTGGCCAGCACATTGCCTGGCACACTGGAGACCCTCAACAGAAGTTCCTAGAAGCTGGGAGGACTGGGTCCCCTTGCATGAATGTGGTCATTCTGCCCCGAGGCACCGTCTTGTGTCCTGCCCAGCACAGAGCAGGCTGCCCAGGTGCGTACCGGTGGCATCCCTGGCGGGACCTGGCCCCTCGATACCACTCTGCGTCAGGTGTGCCCAGGGCCGTCCCACCTACCAGCACGCACAGACCCTGTGACGGCTGGGACCCTGGAAGACAGGGAGGAGGGCCGCCCCAGGCTGGTGGGCCTCTGGGACAGGAACGGCCTGGCCTGCAGGTGGCGCCCTTCCCCCTGAGCCCACCCCTCTGCCATTGCACAAGGACCCCGCGGTTTTAACTCCAGGGTTTACCCACCAGCCCAACGAAGAGGAATCTTTTCTAAAACTGTCATCCTGCATGACATTGCTAAGTACATAGAGAAGGCTGATGTCACTGAATTATTAAAATACTAAATTCATGGATATACTTTTTATTTAAATTGCTGGGGCAACTTGCCGCCGCTGATTAAACATTCTGAACAGGGTGTGTTGTACAAGCCAATTACGAGCCGAGCGTCACCGCTGTGAGCCGCTCCGGGAACACGAGGTTTTCTAGAGGTGGGAAGAGAACCCGGGCATAAGGCAGGCTCGCGTGTAGTCCGTGCAGTGACCGGGGGCACGGGCCCCGGCGCTGCACCCCGCTGGGCAAGGCTCCCCCCGGCCGGCAGCTCAGCCCCGACGCGCGGCCAGCCGCACCGGTCCAGGAAGGCCGGCCAGCCCCCGCCGGCCGGCCCGGGCATCTTTCCTCTCGTTCCTTAGCAGCTGAATTCACCAAGACTCGAGCCTCCCACCTGTCCTTCTGGAGTCCTAGAAAAAAGCCCTGGCCCCGCCTGAGGGCCACACCTGGCTTCTGGCCCATCCGGGCGCTGGCTCTCCACGAGGCTGCAGAAAGGCCTGGCCGCCCATGTGGCCCCATCCGTCCAGGGCTCCCCTGCACACCACTCTGAGCCCCGGGCCACGGCTCTCAGGCCAGGCTCAGGCCGTCCACAGGACTGCTCAGGGCTGCTGGGCCACTACACCCAGGAGAGACCCTCAGCCTGTGAGGGGCAGAGCCGACGGATCAGTGCCCCGGCTCCAGCCCCTCCACCCCTGGAGGGACCACTCTGCGGTGCGCCTGCGGCTCTGAGCCCGCAGTGCTGACTGCTCAGACACACCACCTGCACCCAAATCCAGGTCAGGGGTCAGTTTCTGGGGGAGCCACGGGAAGGCATCATGTCCCTGTACTCTCTGGGTCCCTGAGGGACTCTGATCTGGGACAAGCTGCCGGAGAGCTGGGACCCTGTGCAATCCAAACCCCAGAGGTTGCTGGGCACCCTTCTCTTGGGGACACCACAATCTCCCAACGGTGTCCTGCGGCTTCAAGGATGTCACCAGTGTCCAGTGGCCATGGACAACTGAAGCTGATTAGGAGACGCTGCTGGGAGCCCCTCCGGTGGTGAGACAGCCCTGGGGGGTGTGCCTGGAGATGCCGAGGCACAGAGGGAGGGAGGGCGGGTGGGCTGGGGAAGTTGCCCTGCTCAGACTGGCTGTGTGGGCCCACCCATCAGGATGCCCCACACATACCTGACGAAGGAGACAAAATCGATGGTAACACTGGCGGAGTGGATACCTGCCGGGGCCTCCTCTGTCCTCCCCACCATGACCCACGTCACACCAGCAGACCCCTGGTTTCTACAACGTCTTGGGATTATAAGTCCTTTTGGACTCTTAGCTCCCCAAAGCCCGTCTCCTCTTTACGCTGAGCGTCGCGCCTCGCCCAGCACCGGCCCCCGCAAGGGCTCTGAACCAGCCTCGAGCTGGGCAGGTCAGGGCACTGTGCTGACCATGTGGCCGAGACAGGGCTGCTCCCTGCCCTCCAGGAGCTCACAGTCTAGGGGAAGAGACATGCGTTCATTCATTCACCCATTCACTCATTCATTCACTCATCCAGTAAACATGTGTAGCATGCCTACTACGTGCTGTGTTGCTAGAGACCCTGGGAGGAACAGAGAGGGTTCCTGATCTCAGGGAGCTTCCCTGGAGGCGAGGAGACGAACGCTAAGCCGCGGCTCAGACACTGAACACGCACCAGAAGGAAGCAAAGCCTCGTGCTGGGACGCAGTGGCCGAGGCTGACTGGTGTGGGCAGGGAGGGAAAACTTCCCTGAGGGGACCTGAGCAGCAAGAAGGACCTGAGTGATGTGTTCGGCAACGGATAATAAATAAAAGGTCCCGGCAGCAGAGGGCCTGGAGGGGGCCTTGCCACAGGAAAGGGGCTGAGACGCAGGGCCAGGAGGCCGCCCGGGGACCGGGCTGACACCGCCTTCTGTGCACGGGGCGGCTCTGGGTGCCGAGGCCAGACTCTGGGCGGTGCTGGGGCTGCAGCACCCATCCACACATCACCATGGTGACTCCCTTCTATTGGAGAGCGATCGTGTTTATTTGCTTTTCTACTTGCTGGACGGAGGCCATATGATAATTACAAAACGCACAACCCATAATGTGTTCTAAACTGTCTCTGCATACTCTGTGGTTTTGGAATAATACATAAAATGCTTAATAAAAATTAATGTGGAAAGGAGAGTCATCAGCCTCACTCGGAAATAAAACCGGTATTAATTTCTTGCCCATAGCAACCCCGATGAGCCAGCCACGACGTGTCCTGTCTCCTCGACCTTCAGCACGGGCCGCGTGGAGGGCACGGTCCTCTGGCTACAACCTCGAGGCCCAGTGGCCCCGGGGCCTGTGACGGACGCATGTGAACACGGCCCGTGAGTCAGCACCACCCCCGGGTGCCCCACGCCTGGCGCAGAGCAGACGCACAGAAGTGTGTGCTGGAAGCTGCTCCCTGAGAGCCTCGGACGGGTCAGGCCCCAGGTCACGGGGAGCTGGTGTGAACCCCGAGATCCGCCGTCAGCGTGGAGCGGCCGGCAGCAGAGGCAGACGCGGCGCGCCCTCCCTGATCTGCAACCCTGCCGCGTGGCCGGGCAGCTCAGCCTGAAGTCACGATCCTGGTCGGCAGACACTGCAGTCCAGCCCCAAACCCGAGCCCCCATGGGCCCCTGGGTGCCAGAGGGATCGTGAATGGCCAGAAGCAGGAAGGCCAGGCCTCCTGGTGGCAGGGGGCCAGGGCAGAGTGGGGTGCGAGTGTGGGCCCTGGACACCCACAGGGCAAACACATGGCTGGGGACGGCAGTGACTACTCAGGTTGAGTGTCTGTGCCCAAGGTCTGCTGGCCAAGCCTCTGACAGACCCGTCCCTGTCGCCCTGCAGTAGCTAGGACGGCATCTCCCCCGGGGCTCCCCGCTAGCGGCTGCGACTCTCCCAAGTCGCACAGAACCCCACAGCCTCTCCACTGTGTCTCCCCACAGTGCTGCCCCAGCCAGCCTTCCCTTGGGGGCCCTAGTCCCCAGAGCTGAGGGACTGTCAGCCATGCAGAAGCACAAATCCCCAAGTGTTGGTCTTCAAACTCAAAGTTATTGACATCCCCAAACTTTTCCATGAAAAAAGCAGAGTTGACTTTCTCTTTCCTTCCTTTAGCCGATAAAGTTAAATATATGCATATTTAAATTTCCTAAATGGAAAGATGCGACCAAGAGAGTGGCTCCAGGACCTGGCTTCAAGTCTTACCCGTCACTCACTCACCCTTGGTTTTCTCCTCTGTAAAATAAACAGAATATATCTGGCTCGTGGGATTAAAGGAGATGACAAATTTAAGAGACTTAGCCTGGTCCATAATAGGTAGCGATGGTGATGATGGGGGTGATGGGGATGGTGATGATGATGGGGATGATGGGGATGGGGATGGGGTGACGGGGATGATGGTGATGGGGAGGATGGGGAGGATGGGGATGGTGATGAGGTGATGGGGATGGTGATGGGGAGGATAGAGATGGAGATGATGGGGATGATGGGGATGATGATGGGGATGATGATGGGGATGATGATGGGGATGATGATGGGGATGATGGGGATGGGGAGGATGGGGATGATGGGGATGGGGAGGATGGGGATGATGGGGATGGGGATGATGGGGTGATGGGGTGATGGGGATGATGGGGTGATGGGGGGATGGGGATGGGGATGATGGGAATGATGGGGATGGGGATGATGGGGATGGGGATGGGGTGACGGGGATGGGGTGATGGGGAGGATGGTGATGGGGAGGATGGGGAGGATGGGGATGGTGATGAGGTGATGGGGATGGTGATGGGGAGGATGGAGATGGGGATGGGGTGATGGGGAGGAAGATGGACTCTCTCCAGTTTACAGACAGAATCTGATCAATACACGGAAAGCTCAGTGGCTGAGCACCCTGTTCACAGCCCAAATCCATAAGCCAGAGCGCTGCTTCCTCCCCCAGCCTCCGGTCTGCAGGCTCAGCAGATGCAATCTCGCATCCTTATTCATCACAGGGAAGGTCAGAGGAAATGAGCCCCTCCCTGCACAGCTCACATTCACAGAAACCTCACCCCCTCCCGCCCCGTGCCTTGGCATCCGCCTCCGGCCACCGGCCACGCCAGGCACTGTCAGGGACGTTCAGCATCATCTCTCCCTATATCCCAACTGCTAAGCCCGTTATTGCATTTTCCTTTCAGGAGAAACTCCATCGCTTTGTACTAAATTCCACCGTATACAAAACATCGAGTGGCTTCTGTTGATAAGAAGAGACACAGCAGGGAAATTGCACATTAGACACTGCCTATTATCTGGGCCATTTCTGTTGAAAACGGCGTCACCTTAGGTGTGGGCTCATGGCACAGCCTTCTTACAGCCAAGCCAGAGCCTTTCTCTCCATGAAATCTGATGCTCTGCACCCAGGTGGGGTGTTCTGCCCAGGGCGTCCTTTTCCAACAAACAGGGGGGCAATTCTGTGGGGTCATCCTCTAGGCTCCGGCTCATCACCCCAGTCCTTGGTCCTCTGACAGCCACAGGTCACAAGGACAGGGGGCTCCCGTCCCAGACCTCCTCCCCTCTGAGCCCCTGAGCCTGTCCGCAGGCCTCTGTGGGGTCCCCCTCCGGTGGAGGAGAGGGTCCAGCCAGGGACCGCAGGGCTCCTCCCCTCTGAGACGCAAACACCAGTGATTCCCCGGCTCCCGGCAGAAACCTGAGCGTCTACCATCAGCTAACACTTGACAGTCCGGGGAGGGAAACCACGCATTTCGGCTCAGAAAAGCCAGCGAGAAGTTTGCTTCTTGCAAACGTTCTCTTGACAAAAACCCCAATCCCAGAGCTGATAGGACGGGGGGGGGCGGATTAGACCAAGACAGCGGGCACGCGGAATACGGATCTGCGTTTGTTCAGCTGGATCCAGACCGCGCCATCCCCTTGCTTCCACGAGTTAATTTGCTCGGAGGGAGCAGCCCTCGCTACAGATAAGCACATTGACTTTAAAATAAAGTGTGTGCCAACTGCTGCAGCCCTGCGACAGAGCAGACAGAGACGTGGCGCGGAATGATAATTAAATCTATTTCCATCATCCGTCACTTTCCTGCAGCAGGTGCCCGGGTAAGGAATCTGGACGCGGCCCTTTTGTCAGCTGGCAGTGAACGCATTTTCACGTGAACTCTCCCGGGAGGAATTAAGAGTCACTTGGCCTTGTGAAGGAGGAAGGGGAGCTGCCAAACTGCCAAGCAGGGAGCTCCCCGCCGACTGGCTTCATCACACGTTGTCACTGGCCAGTCTATATACCCCGGGCTGTACTTCAGCGTCCACACCGACGGGATCGCCAGTGCTCCCGGGGATCTGTCATCGGATTCGGGAATAAAAACTTATTTGGGGAGATTTTCACCGCTATTTCTTTTTATGAATCCCAGAGTTAATGTATTATTGACTAGGTAGCTTCCAATATTTTTTAACTTTTCCTCCATTCTTTGAATTCCCCAACAGCCTCTTTGTCCCCGCAACACATGGCAGGGAAAGCTGTTGCTTTGCTGCCTGCCGTCTGACTTAAGTGCTTTCGATTGGCCAAGGACTTTGGTTGACTTTTTATTTTGACAGTTTAAAGGCTCCTTCTCCCCAAGGGCAGCCTCTGGTGAGCGTCCTCGGAAAGCCCGCTGAAATAAGCCTGGTGCTTCCTGGGAGCCCCACCTTCCCCTCCACCTGCACGTCCCCTGCAAAGCACCTTCACCAAAGCACCTTCACCGAAACACCGTCACCAAAACACCTTCACCGAAACACCGTCACCAAAACACCTTCACCGAAACACCGTCACCGAAACACCTTCACCGAAACACCTTAACTGAAACACCTTCACCGAAACACCGTCACCAAAACACCTTCACCGAAACACCGTCACCAAAACACCTTCACCGAAACACCTTCACCGAAACACCGTCACCGAAACACCTTCACCAAAACACCTTCACCGAAACACCTTCACCAAAACACTGTCACCAAAACACCTTCACCGAAACACCTTAACTGAAACACTTTCACCAAAACACCTTCACCAAAACACCTTCACCGAAACACTTTCACCGAAACACCGGCACCGAAACACCTTCGCCGAAACACTTTCACCGAAACACCGGCACCGAAACACCTTCACCAAAACACTTTCACCAAAACACCTTCACCGAAACACCTTCACCGAAACACTTTCACCGAAACACCGGCACCGAAACACCTTCGCCGAAACACCGGCACCAAAGGAGCAGGGCTGGGGAAGCGGAGGGAGGCGAGGGCACCTGCCATGGGGACTCAGACGGCCCCTGCTGGCCACCAGCCACCCCTGGAAGGAGGTCAGGGATTCCATGGCCCACCTTACAGCCAGGAACACACAGAGACACGTGGCCAGCCCGGACAGGGCCACACTACCAAGTCCCCTCTGTCCTCCTCAGAGGAATGTCCTAGAACATGCAGAGGGTCACCTGAGGCCCTGCACAGGGTGGACATGCGTTCACACTAGTGCAACCTCACGCGCTCAGCCTACGGCAGGCGACACGAACAGATTAAAGGAAGCCATGGGCACTTTCCCGAAGGAAGGGGTCTCTCTGCCGAGCCTTGACCAGGAGCCATGGGAACTTCCCCAAGCATGTGGTCAGGCCTGCATTCCTCAGCAGGGACCCCAGCTCGGCCACAACTCTCCCATCCTGGCACCCTGAGGTCAGCACAGTGTCCCAGAGCGCCCATAAACACCAACACTCTCGCCTTTTACGACGGCAGGTGCCCTCCCACCCAGCGCTCGTGGGCCCGCCCGGGGGCAGCTCCAGAGAAAGGGCCCACAGAGCACACGCCGTGGGGCTCGACCCCCATCAAAATCCGAGCCGGCTCCGCTCTAGAAACAGGAGCTGATTCAAAAACCCTACGGACACGCAGAGGACGTGAGCAGCCAGACACCTGATGGAGAAGGACCAGCTGGAGAGCCAGCGAAGGCTGCCGTGAGCCGAGGACGCGAGGCCGGTGCACAGCTACGGCCGTCGGGGCGGGGTGGCGCCGGCCCGAAGGCCCACGGCCGGACCAGTGAAACAGAACTGAGTCCAGAGACAGACCCTCGTACCTGGAACGACTCTATGAAACGGCAGCAGGTAATTCAGTGCGGAGAGGAGAGGCTTGCCGAGCAGCGCTGGCAGAATAACGGGACGGCCACGGGCAACAGAGGAAACGGGGCCTCACCCACACAGAAAAGGAACTCGAGACGGAGCGCAGAGCTGAGTTTAAAATCCGTAAAATGGGGGAGAGACTATCTGTGACCTTGGGTTGGGCAAAGGTTGCGTAGACACGACACCAAAATCAAGTCCCACGGAAACCAAAAGCACCCGGCAAACTGGACTTCATCAGAACGAACCTCTGGCCTCCGGACGGTGCTGACAAGCGTGTGAAAGGAGAGGTCACCGCCTGGAAGGGAATTTGTGAAGCTCACGTGCCAAAGGAGCGGGTCTAGAGGACGGACGGAGCGCTCCCAGAACGCAGTAAGAACACAGCCCAATTTTTTGAAATGGACAAGAGATCTGAACAGACATTTCACCGGGAAGATACAGGGGTGGCCGAGAAGTTCCAGAACATCATTAGTTATCAGGAAATGCACGTTCAAACCGCGACCAGACACCACAGCGCCTAGGGGAACAGCTACGGTGAGAACGAGTGGCCCAGCGAGGGCTGGAGAGGACGGGGAGGACGTGGACGTCCGCCCTGCGGGTGGGAGCGGAAGCCGGTGCAGCTGCGGGAGGCAGCGGCCCTCCGAGCCGGCCACTCCGCTCCCAGGAGCTCACCGAGAACAGAAAGCCTCGGTCCGTACACAGAGCTGGACACAAACGTGCACGGCAGCTTTGCTGGTAATCGTCACACACTGGACACGACCCCAACGTCCACCAGCAGGTGAACGGACACACTGTCTCGGGTCCACGCGATGCGGCACCACTCAGGGATACGGCGAGATGAACTGACCTGCGCAACGCGGCCGGGGCGCAACACAACCGTGCGGGGTGGAAACAGGCAGACCAAAGAGCGCAGGCGGCAGGATCCCCTCTAGATGAAACTCTGCAAAACGCCAGCAGTTGCCTGGGGAGGGAGGTGCGAGGGGGTGTCTGGAGCAGGAATTACAAAGGGACTTGGGGACACTCCTGGGGGGGGGGGTATGTTCATTCTCTTGATTTGGTGAAGGTGATGCCAAAACCCACCCAGCTGTCTGTTCTGTGCAGGTCATCGACTGTGTGAATTGTCGTAACGAGGCTGCACTGAGACGGACACTAGAACGCTAGCGGTGCCCCTGCAGCTGTGTGAGGTGGCACAGGTGTGTGAGGGGCCATGAGCCAGGAAAGCAAAGAAAACAAGCCAACAGCCCTGGCCGGTTTGGCTCAGCGGTTAGAGCACTGGCCCGAGGACCAAAGGGGCGCAGGTTCGATTCCCAGTCAAGGGCGTGTACCTGGGTTGCAGGTTCCATCCCTGGCCTTGGTCAGGGTCGTGTGGGAGGCAACCAATCGATGTGTCCCTCTCACGTTGATGTTTCTCTCTCTCTCTCCCTCCCTCCTTTCCACTCTACCTGAAAAATAATAGTAATAAAAAAGAAAACAAGTCATCAGAAGGAACAGCATTCTGCCCACTAGTGGTAGGAGAGCTTGTGTTAGAATTCAAAACAGCCTTTCTTATTTGTTCATTCACTCAGTCATTCACTCACTCATTCCTTCACTCATTCATGCATTCACTCTCTCATTCCTTCACTCATTCACTCACTCATTCCTTCACTCACTCATGCATTCACTCATTCATGCATTCACTCTCTCATTCATTCACTCATTCACTCACTCATGCATTCACTCATTCATGCATTCACTCTCTCATTCATTCACTCATTCACTCATTCACTCATTCATTCGTTCGTTCATTCATTCGTTCATTCATTCGTTCATTCATTCATTCATTCATTCATTCATTCATTCATTCCATTGGTGTTTGAGCACTGAGGACACAGAGAAAGACATGGTCACACTCCCGAAAGGAGTTAGGACGAGAACCGTAACTGGTGGGCACACCCACCGCTGTGGCCTGGCCATAGATGTGTACACGGACACCCACACACACCACCCCGTGCAGGCGTGAGTACACTGACCGACCTTAGGCGAATGACAGAAACACTGCGTATTGATTCCCTCACCTGTACGATGAGAACATGGGGGCATCCACCGCGGTGTGGTTTAACAAATTAGCATGTGCGTGATTCTCAGAACGGCCTGGCGCGTCGCGAACACTCTGCGAGCGTGAGCCTCGCAGGGCTGGAGTGGTGACTGACGCGCCCCTGAGCTGTCTCGAGGCCGAGACACAGGGACGGGCCAGGCGCTGAGGGAAGGGCCCGCCGCACCTGCCTTGCCGTGTCCTCACTGCGCTCACGGAGCGTGCGCTCCCTCTGCGCCGAGAGCTCTGCGCGCAGGTACACAGCTGCGCTAACAGGCCGGGCAGCTCCTCACACGCTGCCCCACACCCCGGGCGCGATTCCAGCGAGCTCCCCGTGGTGTGCAGTCCACACCCTCCCTTGGACCCCCAGACGTCTCCCCACAAAAGCCCAGATCAGCACCTCCTTCTTGCGGCAGGTTAACTCGTTGGAGAAGTGGAGAAGGTCTCTGACCCCCTGTCCTGTAGCCTTCTATTCTAACCCGACCAGGGGCACCTACGCCCTGGGCAAGGCTGACACGTGGAGCAGAGGACGGGAGACGTGGGCCCACCTCCTCCCCGCCCTGGGGATGGTGCCACAGAGATGCCCATGCTCCTGAGGGGGCTCTGCCTTGTTCCTCAAGTGCAGCCCATGGCATTCACCCTGTGCCCGCAGGACAGAGACGGCCGCCGGGGGCAGGGTGGCTGAATTATCCCTCACCCACCAAGAGGGGTGCAGAAGCAGCCGAGAAGGACTGGCCCTGGAGAGGCCTGGCCTGGGCATACAGGAGCACAGCAGTGGCCCAAGGCGGCGACAGCCAGGGACCTGAGGGAACGGCGGTCACGAGGGCCAGAGGCCTCCCCTCCACCCGCTGCTCACACACCAGCGGACCCAGCGCTGCACCAGGGAGGCTTTAAGTCGACTAAGAAACCCCAGAACGAAATGCAATTATGTTTCCGTGGCCTGGTGGAATGCAGGGTTGAAACAGAAATTACATTCAGTGATCGGAGGAGAGAGAAAGCTGCATGCACGTACCCCTGGGCTGTGGCCTGAGGTTGGACACTGGCAGTGGGTTAGGCGTGACAGCACACAGTGAGGGCCGTGGCGGGAGGCCCTGGCCCTGTCCTGGGAACTCGTCCTGCAGGGAGACTCGCGTGCAGACAAATGATGACAACGTCGCCAGCTACCAAGGAGCCCGGGGAGGCGAGCCCTGTCCTGTGGAGCTTTGAGCAGGGGCGTCCAGGCAGATCCCGAAGTATCCGGGAACCCACAGGGCCCCAAAGCAGAGGCAACTTAGGTAAAAAACGCAGCTCCCCACTAGGAGCTCACGGCTTAGCGAAGGGGACAAATGGCACGGAACGACAGGAGGGCAGAGGTCTCACTGACGGACAAGTGTCGTTTCCTGAGAGTTTTCATCCGTCCCCCCACGAGATGAGAAGAGGACAGCATGGCGCATTTTCAATAGAACTGAATTTACCCCATTGAAAGAACTGTCCTTTATTCTGAGGTATGTCCTTCCAACTTTCCTTCCTGAAATGCTGATGATATATGGTTGCTGGAATTTTTCTAAGTCTTACTTGGCAAAATTAAAAGTTGGTGACCCTATGAGTTCCTTCTATGTAAAAAATAAATAAATAATGCACTGCCCTGTGAAAGACTCACTCATCGGGACATTCACTGGGTGCCCATGGAGGGCCGGGTGCCCAGGAAACAACACTGAACGACGCAGACGTGGTCTCTGCCAGGGCCGAGCTTAGAAGGGCCGTGAGGAGTTTAAAGGGCGGTGAGGAGTAAATGGGGACTTGGGGGCTTTCTTGGGACAAAGTGTTCAGGGGCAGCCTCTTTAAGAAGTGATATTTAAAGGGAGACCTGGAGCCCTGGCCGGTTTGGCTCAGCAGTAGAGCATCGGCCCATGGACCAATGAGTTATGAGTTTGATTCCGGCCAAGGGCATGTACCTCGGTTGCAATTCGTCCCTGGCCCTGGTCGGGGTTGGGGGGTAGGCAACCAGTTGATGTGTCCGTCTCACATCGATGTTTCTCTCTCTCCCTTTCTCTCCCTCCCATTCTGTCTGAAGATAAATAGAAAAATATCCTCGGATGAGGATTAAAAAAAAAAAAAAAAAAGGGAGACCTGGAAAATGAATGGGTCCAGCCATGGGAGCAGTTAAGACAGGGTTCTAGGTAGGGGGAATGGCAGTGCAAAGGTCCTGAGGTGAGATCATGGAGCTGACAGAGGGCCACTGAGGGGGGCAAGAGCAGTGGCAGGCAACCAGGACCCAAAGAAGGGCCTGTCTGGGGGCAAGGCAGCCAGTGCAACCAGGGGTATCTTCCTGGCAGACGGGAGCGACAGTAAAGAGGAGGGGCTGTGTGAGAGCCAGAGCAGCAGAAGCAAAGGCCCTGGGGTGAAGCACCTGTCTAATAAGGCACAGCCCTGCCTACCTGGTTCACAATTGGCCTGCACCTGCGGGACAGGAAAGAGGGAACACCTGGTTCCCTCTCTTATATAGTGGGCAGAGCACTTAAAAACCCCTTCCGGACCCCCTGTCCTATCAATCTAATGGTTTGGGGAGCCCGTGGCAGCAACGGGGTTCAGCACCCACTGAAGCAACACGGGCACTTGGCGGCCCCGAATGGCCAGCATGCACTCTGTGGGTGTGAGCAGCCTGGATGGCCGCAGATCAGAAAGCGTGTTGGTGAGAGCAAGGGTTTTCTGAGCTGTACCCTAGGCGATTCGGATCACCGGGTTCTTCCAGGAGTGTGGAGAAGGTGTCCCCACCCCTGCCGGCTAGACCACAAGACTTGTGCCCCAGGCAGAACAGATGTGGAGGGAGAAGCACGGAGCACGCCCCCCTGTTCTGAGAGCCGGGGGAGGGGAGACGGGGGAAGAAGGTGGGACACGGGGTCCTTGTCCCCTGTCCTGCCCCCCCACTCCGAGGGTTAAGGCAAGGGAAGGCCACAAGGCTTCAGGAACATGGTTCTCAAACGCGCACCGAGGCATCGTGGGAACTCAGGGAACTCAGGCGCCCTGCGGGGTGTTTAACTCACTGAGGGAACCGGGCAGTCCCCGCAAGTCTCACTGACACCATCAGACGCGGCTGCAGCTCCTAGCTGGGGCGGTCCAGGGCCTCACCGTGAGGGCAGCCCACATCCTTCTAAGGAGGTACGTCCTGGTGAAGCTGGGTTTGCCGCAGTCGCTGAGACTAAAGCAAGCACCTCGCAAAACTCAGCGCGGACACCCCCGATCGGACTCCCGGACTTGAAAAGCTGCCCAGCGCCCGCGGGGCACGCATGTCCCACCACTAAGTGATTTGGTTATTTAGGAATGAAGTAAAACATTATGTGTACCATATTTTCAAGCAGCGTATTAAGCTGTTAGGACTCACGCATTTATTAAGGTATTTGGATCTAACTCTTTACATGGGACTACTAGGTATTTCTTTGAGCTTTGGGATGTCATGAAAAAAATCACCGAGGCACTTGGGATGCCAAGAACCAAGAGAGTCTGGGAACTTCTCAGGGGGGATCTTGGCCCAAGGCCCCTCCCAGGTCAGAGACAAGAGTGACCATCGCTAAGAACGGGTCCGGAGCTCCCACGCAGGACTGCCAGGAACTCCCGAGACCGACTTGGAACAACTGATTCCATCCCCCAACAGCCCTCTCTGGAAGTGAAGTCAGCGCGCACCTGGGAGGGCAGCCCCTGCTCGGGACAGAGCATGCGGTCACTAAGTGATGACTGTCGCTGCTGTTGTTAGTGTCACTCTCTGTCGACATGATGCCCGTGGGAGGTGGGGGGCAGAGAGGAGGCCCCCCAGGCAGTCGTTCAGCTGCCCCGAGGTGGACACATCAGCCGAGGGCAGACCAGAGCCCTGGGCCCAGGGCTTGGCGAGGAGCAGAAAGGCAGAGACCTCTGACGGCCAGGGTGGACAGGCCACTTTGGAAGGGGCTGAGGAATACGGAGGTGATGAAAGTGGCCGGGGTCCGTCTGTGCGGAGCTCCTCCCCCAGAGTCTAGATGGGGCCATTGACTCCTAGACTAACAGTCCGGCCCCTCGGCAACAGGTACCCCAGGCGGTCCCAAGGAGTCACTGAGCACAGGGACCCTCTCCCTCAACTACCACCAGGTCACAAGGACACCCCCACACCCCAAGGTGCAGAGGCGAGCGGGGCGGGGGTGCTCAGGAAGACTGCACATGGACCCGACAGCCAGGCAGAGACAGTTCCTCAGGGGCTGCAGGGAGCCATCTGGTCAACCTCGCCGCCTGGACCACAACCTAGGCCTGGGCCCTCCTCTCCTGAGAGCAGGGTCAGGCCTCTTAGAAAGAGACGAGCTACATTTTCTCTGCACACGGTGCAACGTGAGTGAACGTGTGACCCCATCAGAGACGGGGTGGGGGACGGGGGAAGGGGAACCGTGGCCAAGCCCGCAGGACCCATCCACTGAGAAAAAAGGAGCAGGTTCCAAAACAGCTTCCCCAAGTCCCCAGGGTCCGGGCCCACCCTGGCTCACGCCTGCAGGCCCGCCGGCCCACGTGCCCGGGTCTGACATGCAGCCGAGTGTAGCGCACCCTCCACACCCGAGAAAGCTAGACGATGTCCCGCGAAGAAAAAGCCCGAGGGATCGGACCGAGAGGCAGGCCCAGGCTGCCGAGCTCGGCAGCATCCCTGAGTGCGGGTCTCTCCGCCCCCCGGACCGGCTGCCATCCCGCAGGGCCAGGCCCGTGTAGTAAGGGGGACGCACAGGCGCCCGGCTGCCCAGGAGATGTGACAACTTAGCTCGCAGTTTTTCAAGTGTATAAATAGCCTCAGAAAAGGAGCTGGAACATGCTTCTTAGTAAATACAGCTGACCCATTTTCCTCATTCTTCACCAGGAATAAAGCGGCTGTTGCCACGGAAAGTACAGAGTAGGCTATATATATGCTTCCCCTCGCAGGCGGCCAGATCAGAAAAGCAGCCGACACCCAGGGGCTGGAGGGGCAGCCGGCCAGGGAGGGGCGCCAGCGACCTCCCCGGTGGAGCCCCGCGCCCTAGCTCAGGAAAGGGCCGTCCTCTGCTCTGTCCCTTCGCCCAGCCAGGCCGTGCCACCCTGCCCCTCCCCAGCAGCTGGTGTCTCCCCACCACCTTATTGGTTTCTGCCCTCCGTTTCCCCAGGTAGAAGGAAAGCTCCCCCGAAGAGCAGCGATTCCCCCGGGTTCACTATTTACACCCCGTCCGGGAACGGCGCTTCCTGGCGCGTGATAAACAGACGCTTGTCCTACGAACGGCTCAGGGACCCTGTGGCCGGGCCTGGCTGAGCTGTTACCACTCTGACTCCAGGTGACCACACCCGGCCCCCTGCCCGACAGCCTCGGAGGGGTCCTTGCTTCTGGTGGGTTCTCTGCCTCGGGGAACAGTGTTCCTCTTCTCTGTGGCAAGAGCTGTGGCATCAGCAATGATCACCCAAACCCAGCAGGTCTCGGTGACTCAGAGAGAAAGAACGCAACCTCTGGGCAGGCCCACGGGGAAGGTAAGAGTGTCTGTCTGTCCGCTGGTCTGTCCCTGATACCTACAAGTGTGCCTGGCACGTGCCAGGCGCTTCATCACCGTGCACGGACGGTCACCGCTGACGGGCCCTCGGTGGCCCCGGGCTGCTCGCGGTTGGCTCGGACGCGCCTCTGGAGACCTCTTCTCAGGGGGCTGTGGGCGGGCACCAGAGCCTCCCACACTGTTCGCCAGAGAAGGGGTGGGGGCAGGCAGGGCCAGCTGGGGAGGACCTCCTGGGGAGGGGCTTGTCACTCTGAGGAGACCGAAAGGTTCCCCTCAGACACTTCAAAGCCTTAAAGGCTCCGGGTACCTGCCACCGAGAGGGAGACGCACAGAGCCAACAGAGCCAGCGGCGGAGGCGAGGGGCACCCAAGGAGGCTTCCATCGGAGCCCGGGGGCCAGCAGAGAGGTTAGCTGGCAGCTGGGAAGCTGGGGTCACCGTGGAGGCAGGACGCTGGGCCAGACCCAAGCAGAGGGGCCTGGTTTCAGTAACAGGGACATCAGTGGCTGGCAGGCACCCCCACCCTCCTTCCTGCCCCAACTGGCCAGCTCATCACCACCGAGCAACTGCGTGGCTGTCCCCTTCTTGCCTACCAGACCCTCCCCAGGCAGCTCGGAACCTGTTTCCCTGCCCCGTCTCCTGGCCTCCACCTCGCACATCAGACCTTGAACAGGCTGGGCCTGGGGACAGAGCCTGGGGACAGCCACCTGTTAGTCCTCCTCCCCTTAGCGGACCCTAACTAAATCTCCTTAAACAGGAAGCCCAGAGCACCTGTTCCCGGGAACCAAAAGCCAGCCAACCCGCTAGCCCACACCCAGCAGAGGGAGTTAATAAGGGCCGGTCCTCACCCTTCCCGCACTCCGGTCCTGGGGTGACGGGGGGACACCCCGTCTATCATGGATATTCGGAAGCGTGGGTTCGGACCCCCCTCTCTTCTGCACACCCTGGACCCCAGGGCACTATCCCAGGGCCGTGCATACAGCAGGCGCTCAAGCAAGGCTGCAGGCTGGCTGCCTTCCTCAAGGGCGCGTGAGTGCTGGGGCCTCCGTGAGCGCGTGCTGCCTTCTGAAGTCTCTGTTCTTTTATTGGTTTCTTCCTCTAGATTGACTTTCATTCATCATCTCCGTTATGATCATAAAAGAGCTTAATTGATACTTATTTGATGGAATCTACCTTATCCATGAAATTTATTGCTTCGTAGAGGTGCGAGCAGGGATCTCCGCCAGACAGCCACCTCCTTCACCCTCCGCCAGACTCTCCTGGAACACAGGGGGATCCCAGCACCCCAGATTAAAGCCTGGCTCTCTGGGGAGCTGTGGAGCCGGTGGGCGTTCAGAAACACGTCTGCAAACCCTTCCTCGTCCTCCCATCGGGAGGGAGTCTATGTCCCCTCTGCGGCAACAATGACTCTCAGAAGGCACACCGGGAGCCCACGAAAGGCACCACAGTCCCCCTGGCTCTCTCAGGAAAGTCTGCTGTCTCAGCGCCATGGTGCGAGGGGCCCCCCGCTCTGCCCCCAGCACTGTGCCTCTTCCTCCGTGACTCAGCCCAGCGGCTGGCTGGCTGCTGTCACTGAGACCCAAGCCCAGTCAGCCCTCAGAACCGGAAGTGCAAAGAAATTATCTAAGTCCAGGTGATTTGTTATGAAGCCAGAAATAACCGGACGCTACACAGGCCTTGCTGGCTATGGGGCCCCAGCCAGACCCCTCCCCTCCTCTTGCTGAAATGAGGGCACTGGGCACCAGGAACAGATTTTTGCCAGCCTTTTAAGGAATGAGAAGAAGAGAAACAAAAACAAAAGCAGCTACAATGGAAAAAGTTCTTCATGAAGCTGAACATGTCCCCTGGGAAGCAGCATCCTTGATCTCGAGACGGTGCCCCTCACGTTGCTGGTGTTAAGCCTTCCGTTTGGGAGATGGACACACAGCAGCTGAGAACAGGCTCTCGACAGCCTCACCTGGACAAATGAGAAGTGTTGCAAAGTGGACCAGTCTGTGACGTCCAGCGTCAGGGAACGGCCTGGCTGGATGACCTCGGATCGTCTCCACGCCGGAAGGCTGTATGAACCCCCCTACAGAAGAGGGGGAGCTGCCTCTTCTCCCCCCAAGCACTCTCTGCAAGCCCCACCCGGTTCCTCGGCTCAGACACCTGGCTCGGGTGTAACAGCACGTGGCCCCCGCAAACCTCCGGCCCCCCGCCTCGGCTCTGGCATGCCCGCTCTGCCTCTGGTGCCCAGTCCTGCTGCCGGGCCCTCGGGGCTCCCAGACCCCTGAGCGGAAGCAGAGCTCGAGGCCCACACAGAACGGATTCTTTCAAACCCCAGCTAAACCCGCCTTGCTTCCGAAGCCAGGCCTCCGGCGGCACCTGGCCACAGAAACACACACCTCCAGAAGAAGGTGTCAGCAGATCTGTCCTTTCCAAAAACAGAGTGTTTTCAGGTCACGGAACAGGAAGACGCAGGCAGAAAACGCTGTGGACTTCACTTCCAGAGCGGCGGTGGCCCGGACATGCTGCGCTCTGGCTGCTGGGTCTCACCTGGCCCCTCGGCCCGCGGTGGCCTGGCGGCCACCGCACCTGGAGTGGAGGCTGTAGTTGCCAGAGAGGCTGGGCCAGGGTCACATCCTTCTCTCCTCCAGCCACAGGATGACAGATGACCCGGGGTGACTCGACGGATTGCTGGATCTTGAGCGTTTTCTAACTCTCGGGGCATCGTCTGCCCCCCTCAGCGTGCCCACTCCTGTGTGGGCGACAGCCCTGGGCCTGAGGCCAGAGGGGAAGTCCAGGCACCCTCCGGAGAGGCTCTCGGCAGGACGGGCTGGTGCCGATGGCTTCCGACCCAGATAAATACTCTTATGGAGCCACGGTATTTCCCAAGCACAAACTGTACAGTAAAGCCAAGACATTTATTTGCAATTGGGAGACATTTATCCTGTGACAACATTCTATTCCAGTGACTTTTCTATTACCGCCAGTGATTAACGATGTAAATTCTGTCACTTGGGATGATGGATGCAGGGCAGCTGAGGGGCCTTTGCATAGATTACCCAAAGCCCGGCTTCCCATTGGCTCTCGGGACAAACGGGGTCTGTGCTTCAGTCGGGCCTAAAGGTAAAGTTCCTTTGGCGTCGGGAAGCAGTCTTCTCCGGGACTCTCAGGGCAGCAGGGTGGGCCTGGGCGAGGACGCTCCCGCTCGAACATGTTGTCTCCGGCAGCAGGGCTGCCCACGTGCACCCCATTTAAGGAGAATTGCATAACTCTTCCCAAACCGGTGCCGGGAAGGCCGTCCCCGTCGGCGCCACGGCAGGAAAGTCAGGCAGGCGAGCAAGGCCCAAGGGCTGGGGTGTTGGGGCGCTCTGGGTGCTGGGTCTGACAGCCCCACCCAGCCCAGCCCCCAGGCTGACCAGCAGCCTCCTCCGTCCCTCTCCCCTCGGTCATGCTGGTGTCGTGACCTACATGTCTTCCCGCAGCGCTCCGTCTCCACCTGTGAGGGCAACTGTCCCTCTCGATGCAGACTTTCCGATAATGCTTGGGAGTTCTGCCTCGGTTTACTCATTTATTTATTTATTTATTTATTTATTTATTTATTTATTTATTTATTTATTTATTTTTATCCTCACCTGAGGACATTTTTTCATTTTTTGTTCAGACAGAGTAGGAGGGAGAGAGAGGGAGAGAGAGAGAGAGAGAGAAACATCGACCTGAAAGGGCCACATGGAGTGGCTGCCACCCGCACGACCAACCAGGGCCGGGGACAAACTGCAACCGAGGTACATGCCCTTAGCAGGAACCGAACCCGGGTCTCTCTGGACCGCAGGCCGACGCTCTAACCGCTGAGCCAAACTGGCCAGGGCTGCCTCGGTTTACTCTTAAATGCTGGGTCTTTGGGGGCTCTCTGCACCCCCCTACACACACACACACTCTGCCTCTCCCCTGGGCGGTTTCTATCTACTCCAAACCCGTGTTTCCTGGGCCTCCTGCATTCTGAGTTTCCTGCTCACAGATCCTACTGCAGAGGCACCCCTGGGGCCTCCCACCGCAGTCACGCTCCCTGGGGTCCTGTGTCGCAGGGAATGCCATCTCCTCCAGCTGCTGCCCCAGACAGAGAGCCTGCAGCCATCCTCGACTCCTCTCGGGATGCGCTCGGTCCGACGGACGACCAGGTCCTACAGATTCCTTTTCTGAATCTGTGACCCGTCACTGCTCTCCAGCTCCACGGCAACACTCTGGTCCGACGGTCACCTGGACTAGTGACAGCAAGTTCGTGGTTTCCAAACAGTTCTGGCATAGTCTTGCCACCCTGGCCTTCTCCTCCGAGCAACAGAAATCTCGGCAGCGATTTCTGTGCCTTCCTAGGCACGTCATATAAACTCCCCACCTGGGCTGCCTGGCCCTGCATCACCCAGTACCTGCGTCAACCGGTACCTGCATCGCCCGGTACCCGCATCGCCCGGTACCCGCGTCGCCCGGTTCCCGCGTCGCCCGGTTCCCGCATCGCCCGGTTCCCGCGTCGCCCGGTACCTGCATCACCTGCTACCTGCAGCCGACGCCAACCCCATCCTGGGCCAACCTCACTCGCGCTCTCCACGCTGCACACTTTCTGGAATTCTGCAGTTTCCTGGACACACCACGTTCTCTCTGGACACCACATCTTCACAGGGCAACTCCCCCTGCCTGGAACAATTTTCTTCTCCCCGGTCCCCTTCACCTGGCGAAGTCCCGCTCATCCTCCAGGTCACTTGCTCAGAGACATGTCCCTGATCCGCCCGCCCAAACAGCATGGCTTGGCTCTGGACCTCGGCAGTGGCCTGTGATTCTGCCTTCCTACCTCTTTTTTTTTTTTTAAATTTTTTTTTTTTATCCTACCTGAGGACATTTTTGCATTTATCTTCAGATAGAGCAGGAGGGAGAGAGGGAGGGAAAGAGAGAGAGAAACATCGATGTGAAAGAGACACATCGAGTGGTTGCCACCCTAACGACCCCAACCGGGGCTGGGGACAAACTACAACCGAGGTACGTGCCCTTAGCAGGAACCAAACCCGGGACTCTCTGGTCCGCGGGCTGACGCTCTAACCACTGAGCCAAACCGGCCAGGGCTGCCTTCCTACCTCTTGACACACTCTGCCCTCCCACCAGGTGAGCTCGGGTCTGTGTTGGTTGCGGTGGTGGGCAGCCTGAGCACCCCGCGCAGCGTCGGCACAGAGTGTGTGTCCGTTACGTGGTGACAAAGCAGAGAACCCACGTGCAGTGGGCTTCTTTCCACTCCTCCCTGGAAAGCAAACTCCTTGGAGCCCAGAGCTACGTGGGGTTCGTCTCTGGACCCCAGGGGAGCCTGCCCCAGGTCTCCAACCGAGCAGGTGTTCAGAACATGTTTATGGAGAAACTGGGAAGGAAGAGAGAAAAGACCTCATGAAGAACCGCAGGGCACCCAGAAACCCAGCGGCCCCGTTCACAAGGCAGAGGCTCCCAAGTTTCGAGGAGGGGAGAGGACTGACGTGGAGAGCGCAGCAGACGTGGGGGCCTGTCCATCGAGCTGTTGCGACTGCCTCGGGAAAGCGCTCGGTTCCCCTGCAGGACCGCGGGCAGCAGCCGCAGCTCAGAGGCGGGCGGGCCTTACAGGAACTCGGCGTGCCTGCTCCAGGGCCTGGATTCCTGGCACAGCTAACTCAATTTGGCCCTCTCTCTCAGCGTCCTTTCTTGGAAAACGGATGAGCTTTCTACTCTGTGGTGCCTGGGAAAGGCCCGGCTCTGTGCTGACAGGTGGGGAAGCCGGATCCAGTCCAGCCTGGGATTGGGGGGACCCAGAGATCTTGTGGTCCTGGGGATTCCCACCAGGGGCAGGAGAAAGCACAGCAGAAACACGGACACGGTGCCTGACTCCCCTGCCACTCCTACCCAGGCGGGGTGGCTGCCTCTGGGGGCAGCTAGGCCTGGGATGGTGCTCACAGGGCACGCCCTGGAGGCTCAGGCTCCACTGCCCATGCCCAGTGTGAGGGACCCACCAGAGAGCACCCGACACGTCCAAAGACAAATGCACAGCCCTGGAGTGGGGGTCAGTCCCAGCCAGAGCCTGGGAGAGGCCTGATGGTGGGATCAGACTCTTGGTTGGAGGGTGGAGAGCCTAGGAGAGGTCACTGGGGCCACTCCAAGTGCAGGCCCCAGCCTAAGAGACAGGCTTGGTCCGCCACAGGGCTGCAGCTCCCTTACCTAGTGACCACGAGCATCACTGACTTCATCACCAGACCAAGGGGCCAGGGCCGCTGGAGCTGAAGGCCGGAGGCCAGCTGCTGCTTCCTACAACTCACCGGGCTGGTCTCCTGCCCTCGACTCTGCCCGCGCCCGGGGCCCGCCTCCAGCAAGCCCCTTCCTTCACATCAGTCCTGGACCCCTCTCCTCCCTTCAGGCTGCACTGGTCTCCCCCACTCTGAAAAGCAGCATTTACTGGGATTTCCAAGATTCTTCCCGCCTCATGGCTCTCCTCCTTCATGTGAAACTTCTCCAACTACAGCTTGCCCCCTCTCCCCCCGAGTCAGGAGGCCACGCAGGAAAAGAACACAAGCCCAGTTCCCACGAGCGCAGGACAGAAAGCGCGCAGACTCAGAGACCTTCTAAAACGGCTGTTTCTCGGCCAAGTGAATACACACACCCCACTACAAAATTATTCTCCAAGTTGGCCTTTGAGGTTCCAGGAGTTAAAGAACTGAAAAATCTAATCTTTGAAACCTTCCTAAATACATGCAAAAAAAAAAAAAAAAAAAATTTTTTTATAAAACGACTTAAATGAATCCACTTTCGCCTGACAACGTAGAGGAATCCAAAGCTCCTGGATTTTAAAAGCTTCCATTAAAGCGGCTTTTCTTTTATCAAAACATAATGAATTGGAAAATAAGTCGGAAGGCTTGGTGGAGCCCAAGGCCACCAGGAGCTCCCCGACGGTCCGGGAGGCTGGGGCAGGGCTCCGCGGCCTCTCCGGTGCCCGGGGCAGCATCAGAATTCCGCAGAGCTCTCAGCAGGTGGCACGGTACGTCTTCATCGGCGCTGCAGAAGGCTCACAAAGTAAGATAACATGCGGGCGAGACGCAGACGAGCCTGTGTTCCTGGGGAGGGAACGCAGCAGCAGAACAGTGCCCCGCGTTTGTGGCTCCTGACACCCCCCTGGCTAACGTGGGCCCACCATTCCCACAGGCCTACTAAACCAAAAGCCGGACTTTCCCAAGCCAGGCCTAGGCTGGCTGCGTCTCAGCAAGGGAAAGGTCTGACCCAACCGTGCACGTGTGTCCCTCCATCCCAAGATCTGCCTGGGACCCGGACCTGAGAAGGGGCAGGCAGTGCCCCGTGCTGCCTACCCACTGGTCAGAGGCCAAAATAAATGGCTGTGGGTGGCCGCTGGCTAGGGCACTCTGTAGCTCTGTGTGTGAATTTGCTTCACCTTAATTCAAGTGCATACTAATTCACTCGAGAGCTCATGCAGCACCTGTTAAACCTATCAGGCACTGTCCTAACACTGGACACAACAGCGAACACATCAGAGATGGGCCCTGCTTCTGTGCAGCCTACATTCAACTGGGGGAGAAAGACATGAGACAGAGCCCTCAGAAATAACCAGCAGTGATTATGCTCAGTGCCCCAAAGGCTGTGAGACCATGTGAGTGGAGCCCCTTATCCCAGTGCAGCCTCTTTGCCCCTCAGGATGCTCCAGACAAAATGGACTATTCATTTGCCTCCATGTCCATGCTTGACTCCTCCCATCCCTACATCTCAAGCATCCTACTTCACCTTCCAAACCCAACTGCACGCCACTTCTGTGAGACTCTCCTGGTCCTCTCCCTGCCACCTCCCCTGTCTGCATGTCCCTCAGCTCAGCCTCCACCCTGGCACCCAGAGCCTGGCACAGCATAGTTGAGGGGATCACACCAACATGCTCATCCATAAAGCAACCTGAAAGCACTTGGTAAGAGAGCAGAATTCAGGGCAGGAAACAGTTTGTTGGTGGAAGCTTCCAGGAAGCTGATCAGTCTAAGCTGGAGGAAGGGGGTGGGAGGGGAGGGCAGAGCAGGGCCAGGGCCTGGCTCCCGGGGGGTCAAGCAGGGTGCTGGCCACCAGGGGCAGAATTCCTCCTTACCATGACAGTGGTGCTCTGCTGGGGACGGCACCCCAGGGAGGCTGGAGAGAGGGAGCTGGGAAGCCCCTGCAGGTTCACTCGGCAGAGCCCTGAGCAACCTGGTGAAGCAGGTGTCCAGCCGCGTGGGACTCACAGGAAGCATGGGCGTGGGGTGGCTCACTCTACCTCCCCAAGCATCCAGGCCAGGGACATGGAGCCACGCAGTGGCAGCCGGGGCTAAAATGAGGGCACGGACCTAGAGCCCAGTGGGAGAAACCGGCCCCTGAAATCTGCCCCTCTCCATCATGGCCTCTGTCCCAGGAGTGCTCGCCCACATGGGGAGGAAGGACGGCACCTAGGTCCTCTTAGAGACAGGGAACGGGAGCAGGGATGATGCGGCTCACTCAAGGTCACGCACAGCACATGGATGGCAGCCGGGACGGTCCCATCTGTGGTGGGGGTTGGGAGAGACAGAAGGTGAAGGGGAAGGCACCCAGTATTCCTGGAGTGCGGGCTGGGTGAAAACCCCGCCTCCGGCACGTCCTAGGGGTGTGCCTTCGGGCAGGCCACATAACCCGAGCCCCAGCTTCCTCCCCTGCAAGGTGGGGGCAGAAACGCCTCCCCGCTGCCCAGCTCGGCAGGTGGGAGGGTTCTGTGCCACCTGCATGGTGACTGGCAGCGGGCCTGGCTCAGTCAGAGCGGCTGTGACAGTGCGTCCCCGTGCCCTGGGGTCAGGTCTGCTCCTGAGAGGGAGGCAGAGGTGGGCATAGGGACTTGGGAGAAGGTGTCAGCCTGGAGGACAGGTTGATGGGAGGACCATAAAGGAGGTACCTCCCCAGGTACCACACCCACCCAGCCACTGTCCCCAAAGTAAATCAGCAACTTGCCCAAGGAGGGGGCCGAGTAGCAAGATTATTTAGAGAAGTGCTGAGACACGGAAGTTCCTGGGACTCTATGCAGAGACAGACCAAGCTCGGGAGAGGGGGGCCTCCAGAGGCCGGAAGAGATGTCTCCTTAGTGTCCCATTAGCAACACAACATACACTGTCACACTTGGTGACTTCTTGGGAATAAGGTCTCATTCAGAAACAAGCGGGAAGCCCACTGGTCCGCCAAGCATCCTGAAGCAGCCAGTGGGAAAGGACTTGACCTTCACAGGTCATGGCTACCCAGCCAGTGAGCCCCATCGCTCCTCAGTCCTGACTCATCTGGGCCCCAGGGCCAAGCCATCGAGCTAAGCAAAGCCTCCGTATGCTTCGTGCCAGGCTCACCCTGCTCTCCCCTCCAGGCCTGTCACAGTGGAGCCACCCACCAGTTAGGGACCCTAAAATCTGGGCCATCAAAGCCGTCTGTCCTTCAGTTACAGAGCAGGACGGGAGGGGAGGGAGGAAGCAGGGATTCGGAAAGACAAGGGGTGGGTGCCCTTAGCTATCACTGTGCAAATAGCTGCCACATTCATTTGCTCGACAAACATGTATCAGGCACCCAGCGTGTGCCAGGAGCGAGCTGGGTGCTGGGCATGGCAGGGAGCGTGCAGACAGCAGAGGAAGCGGAGAGAATGCGATTCCACTGCTCAGGGGGTAACTGCCCTCAGCAGCTCGGGCCACAGACGCGCTGGCCCTCGCTGCTGCTGGAGGCAGGGGAGGAGAGGGACTGGGATCCTTCACCTGCTCTGCCCTCAGGCAGGGGCCACCCCTGTTAGAGAAGACCACACCTGAAGACACTGTGCAGAGGGCTGTGTCCTGGCTTTTACACTCGTCTCTCCGGAGAGTGACGGTAAATGCCAACCAGCAGGAGGGCCTCTCAGCTCCTCCTCCTCACCCCCCATGAGGGCGCGGGAGTCACAGGAAGTGACAACAGGCAGTGCCCTCTCTGCACCAATGGGCGACTTTCACGCAAGTGCCCCTGGCTCCCTCAGCTCCCTCCCGGGACTGCCTGACAGCCAGCCCACCATTCCAGGCCCTGAGCAAAAGTCGTCATCCTCGTCCAAGGAGCAGGGGCATCTGGCCTCCAGGGACACCCTCCAATTCCCTCGAACTTGGATGCTGGCCAGGAGTGGTAGGACAGGGGTGTCTGGAAGGGTGTGCCTCCTCCTAGAGGGGTCCAGCACTTTGGATGGCATCCTGGAGGGCAGCAAGGGGACACAGCTCCCTTTCAGACCCACGCCTTGCCCCCTACCTCCGCTTCCTCACTGATGCGCAACTTCAAACAAAGCACTCCCAGCAGGAGGCCTGGGTCTGGAAAGGCTGGTGGTCCAGGGGCCAGGCCCAGAGCACCTTGGATTCAGCCACCACGGGCTCCCACCGGGACCGGTCAGGTGACAACACACCAGTCTTTTAAATATTCCCCAGAAAATATCCCACGTGGGTTCCTGACCCTGTTCGCTGTGCTCTGCAAACACAGGGGCACCCGGTGCATTAGGAGGACATGACCTTCCCAAAAGGTGACATGTCGAAATGACCTCCCCAAATCGTGACATCGGACACGACCTTCCCAAACGGTGACATGTCGAAATGACCTCCCCAAATGGTGACATCGGACATGACCTTCCCAAACGGTGACATGTCGGAGGGACACCAGGTAGCAGAGAGCTGTGCTCCAGCAGCTCAAGCCCACACCAAGTCACAGCATCTCCCCTTCAAGAAACAAGACCAGCATTCCTCTTGGAAAAAAATTGATTTTTTGAGCTGGCTTTATCTTCTAGCCGCAGATGTAGCCGGAACGTTTCTGGAGGGAGGGTTAACCCTGTCAAGTTATGCTCCAGCCTGGCTCGAGACACACAGGGTTGGGCCACCCGGGTGACTCTACCGTGCAGAAGCCGGAAGGAAACTGAGCAAGAAGGAAGAAACAAGTTGCCTTATTAGTTCTGAGATTACAGCTCTCCTTTTCTGCCCTCTGGCCACCTGGGGCAGCCCATGGCGGCTCTGGAATCATCTGGACTGTGACCTTTGATTATGACCCGGCAGAAGGAAGATGGAGTGCCCCTTCCATCCTGAGCAGCTGCCTGGCCCTCCAGCAGGTGCCACTGGGGAGGTCCGCAGCAAGGCGCTCTGCCTGCCCCCAGCCTGCTCGGTATACACACAGATACAGCCCAGAGCCAGAGGGTCCTGCGGACTCCACAATGGCACGTTGTGAGAAAGGCCCATGGATTGGGGGGTGTGTGAGGCCAGGCTGGGCTGCCCTCGGGACCAGCAGCTGGCGCAGAAGCAGGACACCTTCCCTGGCTTTAGGGTGACACCAGAGGGACCACCCAGGAGTAGCCATCCTTTCTCAGAGCTGAGCCTGAAAGATGAGACCTGGAAAGTCCAGTTAGGGGGGTCCCCACGAGCCTTTTTGTGTACACAGATTAATTTTACCTGGGTCACAGTCGAGATGAGAGGTCAGCCCCAGGGGACAGGTGACCTGTTTTGGGGCCACCCCAGCTGCTTCCCTTAAATCCACACTGCAAACTGACAGGCTCCCAACCTCACCGGCTCCTTGGATGACTAGAGCCTTCTCTACCCCTCTTCCGCGTACCTGGACCTCTGCCAGGTGTAGCCCACCCCTTCGCTGTGTCAAGTGGCCCGAGGGTCTGCTCCAGGCCCACCTCCAGCTGGAGACCCATGCACCTGAGCACTGTGGCCCCTGTTGGACAGGTCCAAGGCCCAGCGGCGCTGCGCTGGGCCTTCTCTGGCTCTGAATTTCCAGGTGATCCTGTCCCACCCACCGCCAGGGCCCAGCAGCATTTTGGGGGAGCTCTAAGAACGAAACAGCGATGGTTTTGCTTAGCAAGCGCATCTACAAGTTTTCTTCCAAAGGGCAGCTGGCGCAGGGCGGCAAAACTGACGTTTCGTGTGTATTTGGAATTAATTCAGAAATAGTCTATCCAGATGTAGAGAATTAGGTGATTTTACTTCATGTCCCTTTCATGTACATTACTGAAAGTCCAAGGATTCTCCAGAGGACGGCCAACAGCTCAGATGACCAAAGCAGAAAACAGTGAATGTCCCCTTAAGGCCAGGGAACCCTTCTCCTCCTGGAGAGTAAACACGGAAAGTCAGCCTGCTGAATCCTACCTGCCGCACAGAAGAAACGGAAAGGGATGATGATATGAAACGACCAGGCTGCTTGTGGTTACGATTCTACTTTACCGTGTTATTCTTTGATTCGGTGCCTTTTAATTAAATTTAAATTGATCGAGCAGTTTCAGCGATGACTTCTCAATACTCATGTGACTCTGAAGATGCCAGGACGTGGCTGAATTAATACTGCACACTCACCTGTCAGTGACAACCGCTGCAGAGCGGGCACTGAGGAGCCGGGCACAGCCTGCCCGCTGAGCAGCGCCGGGAGGGCGAAGCGAGGGGCGTTTCGGCAGATTCCCAGATATCTGTCTCACCACGCCGCACCCCCAGTGCCCGTGAATAGGATTTTGTCAAAGTTAATCAAAGTGTATTTTTTTTAATTTTGTGTCTACCTTTCCAACTCTCCAACCCAAGAAAATGAATGCAGGCTACGTTTCCAACTATCAACTCGGTCTGTGCCAAACGTGGCAAGGGCACTGTCCTGAGAGGTGCATTGATGGGGTCGAACCGGGAGAGCAAGCTGCCAACCCACTGACACGAACACCTCCTCCTGGGAAAAGCACAGTGAAGCCCACTCTGAACACCCGTCCTGAGGGGCGGTGAGCACCTGCAGAGAGCAGCCTCCTGGGCCAGGAAGCAGATGAGCTGTGGGCCTGCAGTGATGGAGAGGGTGAGACAGAGGCCTGGCCACCAGCCTGCCCACCACGGACAGTGCTGGGCCTCCCTGACCTCTGGGCACCCCTGCGCCACCTGGAGGGCAGGCAGTGAAAGCCCCTTCCTCCCGGCGCTTAGCCTCCGGGACACACATGACACACAGGCAAGGACATGAGGCGATTTCAGGCAGCTGCGCCCCTGGAGGAAACCCAGCAGGAGGGGTGGGCGCACTTCCTTCCGGGGGTGGTGAGGGGGCCGTGCAGAGGGGGCGTCTGAGCAGGGCCGAGGGGACAGGACGTGGTGAGAGCTGTCTGGGTCCCAGGCAGAAGGAAGAGCAGGTGCGCAGGCATAGAGAACAGAGAAGCTGCCACCTGACCACCTGAGGCCTGAAGGTCACTGGAGGGCTCCGACTTCTTAAGTGTGGCGGGATCGGAGCCAGGCTTGAGAAGGACCAGGCTGGGCCTCGGGGCAGGGGCAAAGCAGAAGGGTCACCAGGGGCGCTGTCTCTGAGAAGTCGGGGCCACAAGTCCAGCTGGGTGGCTCTGGCCCCGGGGAAGGCGCCCCTACTCCCATCGGCCTGGCCTGGTACCTGCTGCTCAGCTCAGCCTTCAATGTCTCACCAGGAAGGGACTGTCAACCAGGGGGTGGTGCAGGCTCGCCGTTTGGCAGGAGGGATGTGAGCCTCGAGAGACACCCTGGCTTCTGAAGGTCACAGAGCGGCAGCTTGGACGAAGCGCGGGACCCTCAGTCGCCACGGTCTGAAGCTCCCCCCGAGCACACCTTGCTGGGGCTGTCCCTGCACTACCCTGCAGCACCTTCCTGTCCTTTAGAATCCTGCGCCCCTCCCAGAAAGGTGGGAGCTGGGAGGTTGGGGGGCTGCCGGGAGGGCACAGCTGAAGTTGCAAGTTAATGGCCATGTCTCCTTGCAGCACGAGCGCCTGGAGGTCAGGGACTGTGGCTCTGTCCGTCCCAGAGGCCAGATGTCTGGCGACTCAGCAAACAGCGAATGTTGATGATGCGCTCGGGCTCCAGGACGGGCACAGCTCCTGTGTCGCCAGCTCAAGGGCACCGAGGAAACCACACGCCGGGTTTTTAAAAAGCAAACAAACTGAAAAGCAGTTAGAATAGATAAATCACCAATATTTGAACACTGGGGCCCAAAAGGGATGTCCACCGCGAAGACGGAGCTCCATGTCCTCTTCGGACCCGCGGGACCCTGCGGGACGACAGCTAGCTGAGTCACGGCCGCTCCCGCCCGGCTGCCCACTGCGGCCCCGCGGGGAGGTTTCAACTTCGCTCAGATGCGCGTGTTGATTTACTGAAGAAACTTGCTCTGGCCCCAGGCCAATAATAACTGTATGAAAATATTCACAGAGCACCTTCCTCTCGCACTCCCTTTAGGAAAAACTGCCGCACTCAAAAATGAGAGGGAGGGAAAATTAAATAAAAAATATATTTAAATAACAGCCACAGAGCAGGGATGGGAGGCACAGATTTCTGAGCCAACTTTCCAATTCATGCCGCTCTGCTTTGCCTTTGAAACAATCTCACTCTGCCTTCTGTTGCTTAAACAGTAATTATTAAAGGCATCAATTAAAAGTGCCCAGCTCCGCCGTTCCCATGGCCGCGGTCCCTGGCACGTCCCCGGCCCTGCGGGCAGCACCCGCCACCCCGCTTTGTGTGTCAGTGGGGTAGGGCGCTCAGGAGCGCCTCTGCTCTGTCGCCGTTTCAGGCCGGAGTGCGGCAGGAGCAGCTCTGACGGGGGCTCTCTGCATCTCTAATTAGCATTCCCAGCCAGACACAAGGCAGGCAGGGTTGGGCACAAAGACTTCTCATTAGAGACCCAACTCCCCCAGCTTTCTCCACCCCCTCCCGGGAAGAGGACAACCCTGGAGTCCGATCACCAGGACCATTTCAACATGACACGGAGGAGGAAATCCTTCTTTGCATCACCTCGGGGAAGCTTCCAGATCACAGAGTGGTCTTCCTGTCAGGAGAGACGCTGAGTGACTTGGAGGGCTCTTGTGGCCGGAGTGGAGACATCCCAACGTTCGGCTGGGAGAGTGCGGCACCAGCCCTGCATCCAGGGGGCGGCGGGCATGGGAGGAGCAGAGCCAGAGCCCTTCCAGGAGCCCCCCAGGCGGCACCCGCAGCTGCTCTGCACCTCGAAACTCTATCCAGCACCTTCGGTGTCCTAGGCCCAGGGGCTGACCCGAGCACGCAAGTGAGATGCAGGTACTATCCCCAATGTGTAAGACACACTCACAAGTTAACAGAGATATGTCAAGTGCCACATGACAACAATCCATTGTGCTGGGAGACGAGGACAACGCCCAGGGAAAACTAAACTGAACCCGCAGGTGTTCCCAGGACCCAGGACAAGCAGAAGGGACAGGCAAAGGTTTTCACTATCATTCTGAGGAGCTGAGGCTCTCTCCGCAGAGTGGGGGTCACTGACGGCAGGAGTGGGTTGCAGAAACGGGAGGAACAAGGCGGGGAGACCCAGGAATGATTCCGGGAGTCATGAGGGCCCGTGCTGGGGCACTGGAGGGAGAGGGAGAAGACGGGAAGGAACACAAGTTTACAGGCAGAACCCAGGGATCATCGTTCACTCTCCAGGGAGCAGCAAAGGGCATCACGGAGGACCCCAGAGCTGGGAGCCTCGCCCATGGTCTCAGGGACACCCTGAACCAGAGAAATAACCGGGGAGAGGGGAGGGGAGACAGGGAGTTTGGTTTCGGAGAAATAAGGACATGAAACTGAGGCCAGAGGCACGGCCTAGACGCAGATGTGTCATCGGAGCACGGACGGAAGTCAGCATCAGGAAGGAACACGGGCCAGCATTCTGTCGAGGAGAAGAGGGCCAGGGGCACAAATCCCAGGCACTGCGATCTCAAAGGGGAGCCAGAGGCCAGGCGGGGTCTCCACACTGGGGCAGGAGAAAGGAAGGTGTCAGAGCGGGGAGAACAGGACCGAGCACCCAGAGGCTGGGGAGAAGCCCGGGAGGATGAGCTGAAAACCGCCAGGGCCCTAGTAACCAAGGGTGCCCAGGGACTCCGAAGTGGAGACGTCTCTACTGAATGGGGTGGGGAGGCAGATGCCCAGCATCCGTAGGGAGAGGACGGGAAGGGACATGGAGAGAAAGTAGCAGGCAAGGTTTGAGAGACACCTTCGGTAACGAGACACATTTGTAGTGGAGAGACAGCAACATACATAGGTATCTAGATACATAGTTTCAACTCAGAAGAAAAGTGTGAATTGCAAACTAATTTGGGAACCCTCTGGAATAGACTGGTGCCCCGGCAACACCGCCCAGGCAGAGTGTAGAGAGAGAGACACCGAAGCAAGAACCTGATGTCTGAAGGGAGCTGGAGCAAGTTTCTTTCCCACCCTGTCCCGCCCCCACCCCGCCTCGTCCAGCTCAACCCACTCCAGCCACAGCGGCTTCTAGATGGGGCTGCCCCTTAGCACTGAGGCAAAGTCTGCAAGTTCTTTGCAACAGTGAGGTTCTATAAATGGTGAACTGGTAAAAACAAAGGCAGGTCCCAGTCAACAGTATGGTCACTCATCTGTCCCTTGGGTATTCTGAGGCTCTGAGCCGTGTCATAACAACGCTCTTGCCCCAGAACACCGGATAATATCACCGAGATACATCCCGCAGCAACGCGGTCTATGCTAAATGCACGGAATGATAAAGAATAGACGGCTAAAAAAAAGTCAGTACTCAATGAAATGTCTATCAAAGCTGAGTTTTTAAGATACTTCTATTAAAGTATAATTAACAAATAATAAAATGTACAGACCTTCAGCTGTTTGGTGTGAATAGTCACATATGCCCAGGTGATCACATCCCAGTGGGATTCAGTGCATTGCCAGCACGGGACATGTCCCTGCTCTCTTTCCAGTCACTTCCCCTCCCTGCCCTCAGGAAACCACTCTGCTCACCACAGTCGGTTCATAAATATGTAAGTTGACCCCTGAACGACACAGGTTCGAACTGCATGTGTCCACTTGTATGTGGGTTTTTCCAATAAATAGCTGTACTGCGTGTGACCTGCAGAGGCAGAGGGCGGACTGCACGCATTGATCTATTCGCCCTTCTACACAGGGCTCTTGGGCATTCTCAGATTTTGGTATCCGCAGGGGACCTGGAAACTATCCCCGCAGACACTGACGGACAACTAAGTTTTGTGGGAGTCGAATGCTGTATTTGGACTGTGCGGGGGGCGCCGGGGATTGGCGCCCCTAACCCCTGCGCTGTTCCATGGTCGACTGTACTTGGGTTTTCAAGACCCATCCATTGGTTTGTATGCGCAGTTCATTCTTTTTATTGCTCAGTAGCATTCCATTGGGATAGTTTTATTTATCCATTTTTCAGATGATGGATATTCGGGCCACTTCCAGTCTGGGGCTTTATATAAACATTCTCGTGCAGGTCCTTTTGTGAACATATATTCTCATTTCTCTAAGGCAAATACTTATAGTGGACTTGCTGGGTCCTATCGTAGATGTTCAGCTTCATAAAAATGGCCAAACAGTTCTCCAAGGACGTTCTACCGCTTAATGCACCTACCAGTCACCCCACAATCTCACCAATATTTGATGTGGGTGGTTTTTCATTTTAGCCGTTCTAATAGACGGTATCTCCTTGTGGTTTTAATTTGTACTTCCCTGATAAGGGAAGATGTCAAGCATCTTTCCATGTGTATTGGCCATTCATAGATCTTCTTCTGTGAAGTACATGTTCAAAGTGTCTACACATTCTAAAAATATATATAGTTGTGTGACCCCAACAATAATCAAAATATAGAACATTTCTATCAGCCAAAAAGTTCCCCTGTGCTCGTCTGTTGCTAATTCACCTCCGCCTCCAATCCCCAGCAAACGCTGATGTCTTTCCACACTACTGCACCTTCCTGGAACAGCACAGGAATGGAATCAGGCAGAATGTGGCCTGCGGAGTCTCGATGCTTTGTCACTAAGCACAATGCGTGGTGAGATCCATCCATGTTGCCGTGTGTTTCTTTTTACTGCTGAGTAGCGTTCCAGTGAAGCTGTTGGTTCGTTCACCAGGTGAATGGCATTGGGGTCTTGAGCTTTCGGAAATCATGAATAAAGCCACCGTCATACAAGTTTCCATATGAACAGAACTCTCGGTCTCTTAGGTAAGAACCTAGAAGTGGATTGCTGGGTTATACTATAGTACAGATTTAAGATTTTTCTTAAGTGTAGATTTACAAGAAACTGTCAATCTTCTTCCCAAAGTGGGAATACCCCTCTGCATCCCCACCGGCAGAGAAGGCTGGTATTATCCGGGTTTTGTTCTGTTTTGAAGACATCCCAGCAGGTGTGCAGTACTCTCTCATTTCCCTGACAACTGATGCTGTTAAACATCTTCTGAGTGCCCAGTTGCCATCTCTGTACCTTAAAGTGTCTATTTGAGTCTCTTGCCCATGCGTACAGTGGGCCGTTTTCACGGTGTTTTAAGAGTTCTTCATATATCCTGGATACAGGTCCAATGTTAGACACACACTTTGCAAAGGTTTCCTCCCACTCTGTGGCTTGCCTTTTCCTTGTTTTAACAGGATCTTTGGAAGAACAGAATTTTTAAATTTTAATGAAGTCTGAAATCCATTTTTCCTCTTAGGGATTGTGCTTTGGGTAGCTAAGAAATCTGTTTATTCCAAGGTCACAAAAACTTTCTCCTGCGTTTTCTCCTAGGAGTTTTACAGTTTTGAATCTAAACGTAGGTGTACGATCCACTTTGAGCTGATTTCTGTACGGGGCACAGGGCACAGGTTGAGGTTCACAGTTTCCTGCGTATGAAATCCTACTGTTCCATGCTGATTTGTTGAGAAGACTATCTTTTCTCCACTGAACTCCCTAGGCAACTTTGTCAAAAATCAACTGGGTCTCTTTCTGGACTCTCCGTTCTGTCCCACTGACCCGTGTCTATCTTTCTGCAATACCACGCAGTCTTGATGATTGCAGCTTTACAGGAAGTCTTCAAAATCAGACAACGCAACGGTCTATCTAGCGCTGTTCTTTTTTAAAAATTGGTTTGGTTTTTCTAGGTCCTTTGCTTTTCCACATAGAGTTCACAATCAGCTTGTCTAAATTTTGATTAGGATAGCACTGACAAATCAAATTAGGAAGATAAACATCTTTTTTTAATTGATTTTTTAGAGAGAGAGGAAGGGGGAGAGAGAGAAACACTGATGTGAGAGAAACATCCATCGGCCGCCTCCTGCATGCCCCCCATTGGGGATCGGGCCCACAACCTGGGCATGTGCCCTGACTGGGAATCAAACTGGGACCTCTCAGTCCATGGGACGATGCTCAACCACTGAGTCACACTGGCTGGGCAGGAAGATAAACATCTTAACAGTGACTCTCTCAATCCACAGTACAGGCCTGCATTTACGGAGACTCTCTCATTGCTCTCAGCACTGTGTTGTAGTTTTCAGTTAGAAGTCTTACACAGATTGACTTAGTTTCATCCTAAGATATTTGATGTTTTGAAGCTATTACAAATGGTACTGATATTTTAATTTCATCTTCTTTTTACTAATATATAGAAACACAACTGACCTCATATCTAGTAGCCTTGTTAAACCCACTTATTCCTTCAGGTGGCACGTATATATAAATTTCAAAAGATTTCATAATCACGTTGTTTGCAAATAATGGTTAGTTAGATTCCAAATTTAATTTGTCGGAAACTCCAAAGCTTTTCAATGACTGGAAACTGCACAAAATTTCAGGGAATAAAAACCACTTGGAAAGAATTCACTTTAATTGCACAGGCTGAGATGGTAACATTTTTACCTCGGATTTGTATTTCCTCTTCCTGATGGATTAACACTGTCTTCCCAGGGATGCTGGGAGGCTGCCAGGCTGCGTGGCAGTGGGTGCCACATCGGGGCACTCTGGTGGCTGGGATAACTTAGGCACAGTCTCAGAGTCACTCCTCCCCACGCCAGCCCCTTCTCCCAAGCAGCCTGAGGAGAACCAGCGCACCGGGCACGAAGCAAGGGGTTCTGGGCTCCCTATCCTCTAACAGCTGACGTGTGCCATAAGCTTCTGGTAATAGGATCTCTCCTGGCCTGGTAAACAAACTTTGGATTTCACGTGTACTTTTCAAATAGCTCTCAATTTCATCTTTTAAAGAGCCCCAGGGAGTGGGGCTGTTAAGAGCCTTTTTCCACCAGCACAGAGGCAGGCGAAAAGGTCCGTTACAGGTACCCAACAACCCAACAGTGACAAACGCACCGCAGTGTGTGAAATGTAAAATCCAAAGGCCCTTGTTCACCAGGGCGTCGGCACCAGGTCTGTGGCTCAGTCACTGAAGTACACAGAACGGGGAGCAGACCCCCGGATGAAAGACTTGACGAGGGCGGAGACTGCCGATGTGTTTCTGCCACCGTCTGACTTATTCCTTCCTGCCACTTCCTGTAATCTGACCAAGGTCGTCAGTCACACCTATGGTATCACGTAGGATCTATGTGAAGTCAATTACTGCCTCCATCACAACAGTCAAGTCATTATTTATCGTGCAGTGTTTTCGCCCAGTGGTTTCAGACGTGATTTCTTTATTAGAAGGCAGTAAAACTATACAGGGTGGGACAAAAGTAGGTTTACAGTTGTGAGTACGCAAAGCACAGTTTATTCTCGTATTACTGATTAATTATGATATTGTTTCCCACACCAACCACTGTAAACCTCCTGTGGCCCCACCCTGTGTGTGTGCGCGCGCCTGTGTTATCCATATAACTTTTTAACGGAGAAATAACTCCAGGGCACTCCGCTGCCATCCTATCAAATGCAAGGCAAGCGATTGCCGAGTTTCCAATTATGCTCGACCTGAATCACACTGTTTGGTCTGGCTGCATACCCAGCCCTACAGGGACTTGTGCAGAGGCATACATTTGGCAAGCTTTCCAATCACAGCTACAAAACATGTGCTGAAGAAAATGATTCAAAACATTAAGAAAGCAGTCATTTATTTTAGAAAGCCTGTCCACGTGAGACAATAAGCTGCTTCCCAGAATAGGCTCCATCCATCAGGACCCCACCACCAGCCAGCACGCACTGTGGAGCCTGCCTCTCAGCCACCACACTGCAGTGACAACTATTCATCACCTACAGCGCGGCCGGATGGAAGCGGCAGCCTGGGCACACTGGCGGGGTGGCGGCAGACCCTCCCCACCCCGGAGAAGCACCTAAGCCCACCTGGGTGTCCCTACAGGCCTGCACAGGGCACGCACGGCGCTCGGGCACGTGGGGGACGGGCAGCAGGAGCACCGTGGTGCTGGTCTACAGCATCCACTTCTCCGTTAAGAGTAACAGTCCGAACAAAACCAACCAGGGGCTCTGGGTCACCCAAGCACCTGTTTGGAGGTTCACTCTGTGGGGAGAGGTCCTAGGAGGCAGCCGAGATGGGCCAGCTGAAGCCAAGGAGTCTCTCCTGAGCACCCCCAGGAAACCGCTGGACCACCCTGAGGGCCAGCACAAGCACCTCCACCCAGGAGAGCTGCCCGGACGCTGGCCCCACTCCCACCGCCCAGGAGCTCGCCTTGTCTGCCTGAAACACGGAAGGTGGAGCATCTCCTTCCGTCACTACAGCCCGAGGAAGGGGCACCAGATAGATCTCGTAACGTATACTCGATAGCTGGCTTTCTCCAAATCAGGACACGCGTTTCATATTTCAGTTTCTCAACCAACTTTAAGAAACATGAGATGAGCCAGCTGAGCACCAGGACAAGCAGTTAGCACTGCAGCTCGGCCACGGCGCCAGAGCCCCAGCTCTGCGAGGCCACGGCCCCGGCGGTGCCGGCTTCTCTGCACTGAACGCAGGCCTGCGGGGAAGAGGGCAGTCAGGGGCTGTGGGAGCCAGGATGCCGGCAGGGATCTTAGAAAAAGAGCACGCACTACACAGAGCAAACCAAGCAGTCTGTGCGCAGGAAACCAGCTTGGCTCTTTTAAGGCCGTGAAAAGAGAAACAGACATAGTGAAGGTGTGCTTTTCCTTTGCATTTCAACGCCAGTGAAATGCAACCAGGACGTCCACCCAGAAGGGCCAACCGCCCTTCTCCAAGCTGGATCAGAGGCCCCTGTGTTTTGTCCTCAAACACGTCGCTCGATCACTACCACGTACACTGGACGTGGGTTACACACCGTCCAGCATGCTGCATGCACTGATCCGAACGGTCCACGTGGATCGCGGCCCACTGACAGCCAGCGGCATGTGGAGAATGTTCCGTTCACTGAGTCAGCATGTCACCTTGGAAGGCCACCGACCAAAGGGTAGAATGAGAACAGCGACATGTGGGGAATGCAGTAGGTACGTCTGAGTGCTTGCCGTAAGAAGGAGGCTCCCAGGAACGACGGGCTCGACTTTTCAGTACTAAGAAAACGTACTCCAGTTCCCCCTGCCACCCGCTGATTCTAAACACACACCAGCTCACCATCATGGGACAATTACCCACTTCTCACATACAAGACCCTTCATGAGCCGACCGAAAGCCGATTTCCAGCCCCCTCTACCCACCTCCATTCCCACGCACAGGCCACACCCTGCGTGACTCTGCCTGCTCTCGGCCTGCTTCTGCCAGCCGGAACCGGCTCTCTAGTCAGGCAAGCGGAGGGCCAGGCAGCCAGGGCACCCTTGCTTGGGTGACATTAGACGCCAGTCACACACGAGAAGGCAGACTCTCCCAAGTCCAGGGCAGTGAGTGACGCACACACGGAGCTCAGACCCTCCAGCTCGAGGGCTTCTCCCGAGGTCTCAGTTCTAAAAAGGTCCACTTCCTGTAAGTTAACTGAGAAGCCACTGCTTTTACTAACACAGCCCAGCCACTGTAAAACGTCCCACTAAAGACAGCAACGTGCCGGAAGCTCACGGAGCCTCTGCCCGGCAGACAGGTGTCCCGAGCTCTGCAGCCCAGTCCCCAACGAGCCTATTCGGGGCCCAAGTAAGTGCTTGGACAGACAGCTTGGAGTAGCACCTGTCTGAGACTCAGCGAGCTGGAAACAGGACTCTTTTCTTCCCAGAGGAAGCAGACCTCACGTGAAGGGGTCATGAACTGCTTCCCAGCACCCTCGCCAACTTTGGAGGTAAGAGTAACTTTACCACGTTTCCTCCAACAATCCGCCATGTGGCCAGGAGGAAAACCAAGGAAGCTAAAAGCTACTCAGCAAAGTTTAGATTTCTGTAAATACTACACATTAGCAGGCTTATTCTCTAACCCAGAACGAACATTGAATGCAGAAAGTGTCCCCTTCGAGTTCAAACCAAACCACAGAAAATGAGGTCTGGGAGTCCAGCAAGGAGCGAGCAAATAAACAGTCCGTCTCTGGCGAGGGAGGCAGCGCTGGTCCCCTGCCCAGCAAGGGGGCAGACCACCCGAGCCAAGAGTGCTGGGAACACCGACTTTCCATCTTACTGGGGGAGCCGTGAGAACCACGCTGACGCCCTCCTGGGACACAGGCTGATTTGATGTAAGTACAGCCACTCTGCGAATCCCCGAATGTCGACTTCCAATGCCAAAGGCACGGTTCAGAGCAGTTTCCTAAACATTCCAGAAGCCATCGGGGACCACCAGGACTTCAGGACCGTCCTCGGCGCCCAGTAACGCCAGGCCATGAGTGGACTCCAGGGTTCCTCTCCCCACTCACTCCACCTGTGCCGATCTGTGCACCGTCAGGTGCTCCCAGCTGCTAGGAGTACACCTGGAGGAGGAGGACAGGCAGGTCCCCGCCCTAGAGAGCTTACATGGGGGGGTAAGAAAATTCTCTAGGCAATAATATATAATAAATGCTATTTTTTTTTAAAACCTGTCACATGATAGAGGGACGGGGACCCATGCCAGATTGGGTTGCCAGGAAGGGCCTCTCTGAGGAGGTGACATTTGAGGGGAGACCCCAGTGACATGACGCAGCCAGCACACAGAGATGGGGGGCAGCAGTCCACAGTCCACGGTCTACAGCTAATGCAACCCAGAAGCACACGTGGTGTGTCTGGGGACAGCAAGGGTCAACGTGCCAGAGGAAGAACAGAGGCGGGAGCTGAGAGCTGCAGCAGGGACCAAATCACACAGGCCGAGGACTCCCAACCGGTGGAAAGTCATCCCAGGGTTAGGCAAGCTCGGGGCCTCACCTTAGGTGCAGTTTTCATGGACTGCCCTGGCCCTGCAAGGAGCCCCCACGGGAAAGGGCGAGGGGCGTCCAGGAAAAGCGGCCGAGGGTGGAGACGGCCTGGAGGGCAGGAGCCATGCGGGGGGCTGCGTGTGTGGGGTGCAGAGGGTGGAATCCAGGATCTCGACCTCGCCTCCATCTTCCATATCCTCCCATAAGTTTTCACCAACAGTGAACAACCCTCACCTTTTAACAACAGAGAACACCGCACCCGCTCTGAAACTGAAAGGCAGATTTAGGAATTAACACTCATAACCGCGCTGCGGAATGACAGGTTAGCAGGGTCTGGCTTAGGGGCAGCTTCCAGGAGTCTCTAGGGGCTGCGGGAGCTACCCCCGCCTCCCAGAACCTCGCCGTCCCGCTGGAAAAGCCTCGGTTCCCCGGCTTCGAAAACCCCCCATACCAAGCAGCTGCTCACAGAACGGATTGGGCTTCTTCTCACCAGGCGGGTTTAGAGACGCGTTCTCCACCCTGAGTCTGTCGCCGTGTAAGACGGTGAGCTAGTTAGCAGTAATCATGGAAATGCAGCAGCCACGTCTATTTTTAAAAGGGAACCCCATTTAGCATCCTTACATCCTGAAATGTCGAAAATAGCTAGTCCGGCGATGTTTTCACTTTATTCAAACTGTCTGCGTGGATTTAAATACAGGTTCAGTAGAAACCAAAGCCAGTCAAACATCTACTTTCTATTAAACGTCTGAGCCAGAAGACTGAAACCTCCTTTACACTTCACAGGAAGCAGCCGTCAGAGCAGAGCGGCAGCCCCACGCACCTACCGGGGCAGGGCTGCTGTTGGAGAGGGGATCCATTTAGGAGGACAGAGACACATGTCTTTAAACTCTTCAAAAGAGGAAAAATATTTCTGAGCAAATCTTTTAATTATAGTGTCTTCCAAAGAACCTACAAAGCCTTTATTCCTTCCAAACCGAAGGCTTTTTAAAGGCAACTCTTGCCCCTTAATTCCACATGAAATATTCAGTACAGCATAATTAAGTTCTATTCCATGCTATTTTTATTGGGTTTTATTGGGTTCACAGAAATAGAGGGCGGCATCATCTCTGAAACAAACTTCCCAGCAACTACACATTCACAGCAAATGGTTGGTTCTCAAAATTGAACTTAAAATGCAGAACCTACTCCAAATGCCTACTTCAGTCTGGGACAGACGGTGGGCGTTAGAAAGGCAGACCCGTTCCTGTCACCGCGATCTCTGGGTACACAGTGGCCCCAGTGCTCTGTTTTCTTAACTGAGCTGGCCCAGGGCAACTCTGAGCACAGGCCTTCACTTTCAGCACGTAAATAAATACTGGAGCCTGTTTCCTTTTCAGTGGGGCTCTCTCTAGTGGGTAAAGCAAACAGGGAAATAAGGCCCATCCATGGCTGAAAGAAGTATGAGAGTTGAATAAATGTCTGGATAACCAGGTCATTTGATTTTCAGGGAGTGGGCTGGATGTTTTCGGTCATTATTGTAAATCATACAACCAAAATCTTCGTCTGTTTTCCAGTGTCAGTAAACTACAAATGAACGCAATACACCTCCCTCTCTGACAGGCCACCCGGGTCACAGGACCCCAATACTCAAGGACAGGGAAGGGGTAACCATCACTCAAATGACCCACAACAAAGTCCACCAGCCAATGGAAGCCGAGGACCCCATCATGTCTAACTTGCTTGGGGTCAGTCCTAGGGGTGTCCCAGTGGGATGTTAAGTCCATTATGACATGCATCTCCCCACCACATAACGCCTCTATGTACTTGAAGTCTGCAAACATATCAACAGGGACGCTCTCAGATCAATGGTTACGCAACTTCTCAGTCCAGCCAGACAGCTCATCTGGCTTTATAACTTCCTAAAAGCATCAAACCTGATGAGGGCAACCAAAACACCACCAACAAAGCTTTCTCCTAGGAGGCGTGGCACTGCCTAACGGAGCAGCGTGCCCGCCCATGCTAGGCGGGCTAGGAAAGCCACCAGGCCGTGACCCTGAGGCCGCTCCAGAATCCCCAGGTACCAGGCAAGAACCAGGCAAATACTTGGATGCTGTCAGCTTAAAAAAGTAGAAAAGACGGTTCTTTAATGAGACTGTTAGAAATTCAAAAGATTCAAACATACCGTAATTCTTACACTTGACTTTGGCTTTGTAGATTCATCTATGGTAATGATTTAAAAAAAAAACCATCCACCAAAGTCAGCAAAAGTGGCCAGTGAAATGGGACAGTCTAAGAACAGCTGTCACTCATGTTTCCAGAAAGGATCGATGAGACGCAGTTAGAAACGGACCGGCCTGAAATGAAACAAACGTGACCGTGGAATTCCATTTTTAAGCCACGGAAACAGGTATTCAAATGGATAGAAAAGCATCTACCCTCACCATACTCGCAAACATAGTTTATGACGCTCACTTCTGTGTCTGGCGTAATCTACATGTTTAAATAAGACGTCCCGCTAGCCTTTCAAGAACCCGGCCCGTTTATCACTTTTTTTCAACTATATCAGCTTCTCATTCAAGCGTCTCGGGGCTCTCATAAAAGGGATGCCACTCGTGTCTCTTGTGTCGAGGTTTCTCTGCAGCACAGTATGGAGCCCAAACACCACAAACGGGATGTGGCCTGAGGAGAGGCGGCAGTCACCCGGGCCTGTCGCTACACAGTCGGGCACACCGAGACTGCCCTGAGGCACAGGATGGACAGCTTCTGTTAACCAAGCCTAGTGATGCTGACCTCCGGACATTCAGTAAGGACCTGGCCAAACAAAATATATAAACTGGCAATCAGGGATCAAAGAAGTGTTCTGCATGTTAAAAGTGTAAGTGTGATCACTGCGGTAGAATTTGGCCAGTTTAAAAGGGGAGCAGCATTTTCAAAGCCGTTATTGCAGGAGTGCGGAGGGTAGCAGGCCTAGGGGGCTCGGCCGGTGTCTGCAGAACAGCCCTCGTGAATTTGGGCTCCAGCTCTCGCAATGTGGCCTCCGCCAGGTCACTCCTTGCTCCCCCCCTCCTTTATCTAGATACACGAAGGAGTGACAAAGTGCTCCCTGCCTATCAGTCATGGTTCCTAAGAAACCAAATGCGATGTTGTCTGGGAAATTGTGTTCTTAAACGACAAAGGTACATAAAATGTGAGTTGCTATTTTTTGTTTATATAATAACGATAACTATAGATTCTCTATATAGTAAAACTAGCCAGTGGACTTTTAATTGGGAAGCCCAGTAACTTTCTTGTTAACTTTTGAATATAGGAATGGTCTGGGATCTCGGCGGGGTGGGTAAAACTGCATGTGTGTCTACCCTGATTTAAATTGTGAGGCATGAGAAGTAGCCATGAGACTGCAGAAATGCCCCACTGAAATGCCCCGCGGAAATACAGACTGCCCGCCTCGCCCTCCCTTCCGCTGCGCAGCCCATTAACTGCATAAACAGGGAACCACTCAGGTGTTAAGATCCTGGGAAATCAAAGGCTATTCTAATGTCAGATGGGCACAGCCATGGACCACGGTAAAAAGAGAAGGGTGGCCCTGGCCGGTTTGGCTCAGCGGTTAGAGCATCAGCCCGTGGACCAGAGACACTCGGGTTCGGTCCCCGACCCTGGTTGAGGTTGTGTGGGTGGCAACCAGTCGCTGTCTCTCTCACATCGATGTTTCTGTCTCTCTCCTCCTCTCTCTCTCCCTCCCACCCTATCTGAAGATAAATGCAAAAATGTCGAGGATAAAAAAAAAAGAGAGAAGGGTGGCTGGAAGCAAATACCACGTCTGCAGGCGAGCTGGGACACTCAGCGCAACCATCTCAGCCTGAGCGAAGTGCTAAGTGCTAAACTGGCAGTGAAGCCAGATCTGGTCCAAGTTCACAGGTATTCTACAGGAGAAGTAACGAGGAAAACACAACCGCATCAAAGCGAGGCTCGCAGATCTAGGTGAGGGGTACATGGGAACTCTGTACTATCTTTGCAATTTTGCTATAAATATGAAATTAGTCCAAAATAAAGTATTTCTAAATGATCTCTAACATCTGAAAGGGGAGGAGCTTTTAGGAAGTGAAGGAGATGAACATGTATTGGACAGCACGCGCACATTCAGTTTGTTAAGACTTTTCACGTATCAGCTCGTGTCTCCCTCACAGCCGTCTCCTGACATCAGCTGGAACCGGCAGCAGCAGCCCTATCTCACGGCTGGAGAAACTCACATAAGGCAGAGTGGCTTTCCCAGGGCCCCACCCTTCCACAGAGGTGCAGGTGGGACCCAGTTCCTGGTCTGCCTGACCCCAAAGCCCAAAGAGTAACTGAGTCTGGCCGAGGGACCCACGTGGGAAAGGGGGGACTGCCCACCAAACGCTTACCCACAGGGTGAGCTTGTCTCACACGGCACCCAAAGGTCTAGGAAGTAACATGGCTCCCTCCCCTTGAAAAGGCAACTTAAGAGATGCATCTAAAAATGGACGCCCTGGTCCCCCACGGAAAACCTTAACCATTGGTCTAACCAAGCAAGTCCGCCTGAAAACTCGCTCACCCAGAAGTGCACCCACAACCTAAGCTGCAACTCCAGGGAGGGTGGCGAACTCCGGGGCCACGGCTGGAGGGAGTAGGAAACGGACAGGCACCAAACACACGAACAACAGGACACTGCAGATGGGCGTAAGCCAGCCACCATGGGCCTTTCAACCCCCGCCAAAACAAAAGCTCTCAGAAGAGCCGCCTGAGGCCCGCAGGTCAGTCCCTCTCTGCCTGATGCCCTGAGTGCCACCAGAGGGCACTCACTCACGTCCTCGCCCTTGAAAATCTCACGTCACACATCTTAAGCTGCAGGAATGTTGAATGAAAACTAGATTTCAAATCAATGAAGTGCTAAGTATGTAATTTTGACAGTGGCTTTAAGCATTTGTTGGTCACAAATGTCTACTGAACGCCATAAAACTTAGAAGTACACACTTGCAGTGGCGGGGTGTGCTAGAAACAGGAAATGAATCCAATTTTCGGGTTTCGAAAAGAAAACCAAGAGCTACACGTTGGCTCCCGCATCTGTTGCCACTGGGCTTGTCGTCTAGATAAAGCGTCCTGGCATCTTTTACCAGAACACGCAGAACAGCACCCAGGAAAACATGTCCGTCGCTTCTTCGCTTTAAAAAGGCACTCTTCATTGAATTACCAGTGGACGTTCACTGTAATAAAATCCCAGTGCAGTTCATCATGCGTGATTAAGACATGATTTAATCTTTCATACTACAATCCTTGTAAGAATAAATGGCAAACATTTACTAAGGTTCATGACACCCTGGCTTGCTATTCTGAGCACATCACATTTCATACTCACAACGTCCCTCTGAGAGGCTGTAAAATGCTATTTTGGTAAAAAAGTTCAACCTTGCATTTCTGGAACGCAATCAAGAATTTGTCTTTACAGTTGTATCCTCACTGATGATTTATTTGTCCACAAAACTGTAAATGCAGATTTGTGAGTTCTGCCTCATTAACCACCTTCTGCAATTATTTCTTCACCCCAGAATTCACACTTCTGATATTTTCAAGGCTGGATAAGAGCACATGATCAAAACAGTTCAGCAATAAGTTTAATGAAAAATGCATTATGCCCTGAAAGATTTTTTTGCTTTTGTTTTGCTTCGTGGTGCATAAAAACCCCGTCTTTGCTTTTCACACTTTATTTATAAGAAACTGAAACATATTACTGAGTTCATCAGAAATGTTGATCAGAAATATTTCTTCTCTGTGTGAAATAAAATTCAAGAGCAGTTGGGCCTTTGTTTTCCTTGTGGTTTTAGTGGATTCCTTCAGTGTGCAATAATAACTGAAGTTTAAACTGAAATGAACAAAATCTAACAAATAATATATGCCATACCTGGAAAAAAAAACTGTTTTTTAAACAATTCGTCACAAGTTCGTACCACAAACAAACTCACCTTGAGGTAACAGCCTACATCACAGGATACAGTCTCTTTGGTTTTGTTTTTGCTCTTCGTGTTAAAAAAAAAAAAACCCTCCTCAGAGGTTTTCAAGAACAGTATTGGTATCTGGCCTATCCCAACCTAAAGACTAAAGATGGAGTGACTATGACGTCACGAAGGTCATCTGGAACAAAAGTACGCGTCAGTATTATCTAAATAATCACCTCCAGTCTATACCTTTGTTAATTTCCATTTGGTCTAGGAAATACCTGGGGTTATGTTTTTAATTGATGCCCAAATGTATTATTTTAAATGATTAAATATTAAGGGACATACTAAACGTCTGCCTACTTCCTCCCTCCCTGTTTTTATTTCTCGGAGTTTCTTTGTAGACTCTCTCTAGATGGCTTGATATGAAAGTGGTCCAGAGACATGACTCAGGTTTCTTCTTCTAGTTCTTCCTCCACGCTGGGAGGCATGGGCGCCACAACAAAGACTGCAAGTCCTAATTCCAGGGACCTGCTGTGCTCTGGCATCTCAGACACCCTGCCTGAGACGAGGCTGCCAGTCATTTCAATCACAATACAATTTTTACATTTACCCCCAAATCTCAAAGCCTTGTCATTTTAAAAAAGTCACATGTAAAAGGCAAATCAAAAGAAAAACATTCAGAACGGCTGCATTGCCAGCTGACACCTCCATTCATTCATTCGACAGCATCTGCTCAGACTCTACACTGTGCCAGGCACTGTCCTATGTGCTGGAGATACAAGGGTGACCAGACAGAGACCCTGCTCTCATGGAGCTTCCATTCTCGGAGGTGACAGATGTAACCAGCACGCAAATATGTCATCGCTCGGGCGGTGAGTGTTCTTATGAGACGAGGAACTTGCCGAGGGGGCTGGGAATGGCATCTGGGCGTGAGGTGGTCACGGAGGCCTGGTGACCAGGTGGCATGTGGACAGAGACCTGCTCCCCCAGAGCCAGATCAGGCCATGGGTTCTCCTTCATAACAACTCTGGATGAAGCAAGAATGGGTCACTTCAATCTATTCATTTTTAGTAACATTCGGTTCAAATTAATTTCGGGTTTTGAGTACAATTAATTCTCTAATAGAATTGTCTTGAAGCCAGATATGGAGCTGGCAGGACGGCAAAGCTCTCCCTACGAGTTCCGCCAGCTTTCAGTCCAATGGGTCAGCCCTCCTGGCTCCAGCTCTGGGGACCCTCTTCTCGCTGCGCCCATGAACAAGTGTGTGGTGAGAGCCTGAAATAAATAAGTGTAAAATGGGTCAAGACCGTCGCTTCTATTTCTGTTTTTAACTGAAGAAAACTTGCCCCATTTCCAGAGGCAGAGAGAGGAGAAATCTGGATAAAGGCAAACTGAAGTATACACTAAACAAATATATATGTATACATGTACCCTCAGCAGACTATATACATATATACCCACATACCTAACTTACTTTCCTACAGTAACTCAAAATTGGATCTTTTATAATCAGTTTTTTTGCAATCATTACAAAGTTTTTACAGCATACCTTTTATTGGGTTGTAGATTGTAGTTTTATAAGGCCTTTACAATCTTTTAAAGAATCAAGTTAAAAATTAAGATTCAAGGATGATCAAGGTTCAGATTCAATGAACATGAATTTTATAATTTTTACTGACTGCATATTCAGCAAACGACTTTTTTGTTTTGTTTTTTCTAACGCAGCAGCCCCGGGGAGTCGTTATGACAATCGGCTCTCTCATTCAGATTAACGTGTCTAAGTACATATTGATACAACAGAACGCTATGCTCCGAGAGGGTCCTCTGCTGAGGACTTGGTTGGAGCACAGGACTAAGAGATGGACATACTACATTTCATTCCCAGCGCGTCCAGTCCTTACTTCTAGGCCAGTTTCACAGGTTAGAAAAACACAGTATTTCAAAGGGATACTGAACGGGGAAAAGGACTAGCATTTCCTTATTCCCTGGGATCCTAATGAGTGAAGGTGACGTCCACAGCGGCCTTAGAACTACCGAAACGCACACTGAGCGCAGAGCCTGAGACCTGTCCTTTCTGTTCTCGCTCGTCTACCTCCCCTGGCTTAAGTACTACTGGAGGGCAGAGCCTAGCATGAGTGATTTGGGGTACAACACGGAACACTGTGTGGTGAGTCTTACAGGGCAAGCTGGGAGCGCGTTGGGAGGGATGTGGTCTAACTTGTCATCCCAGTTTGGGACTGATTTCTAACCTTAAAATGACTGAACATCAGCATCACTACTGAATGTCAGTGGACCAAGTAGAGTAAAAAGAGCGTCCTACTCGGGCCTGTGTGTCTGGTGCTCGGAGGCCAGGCAAGCCCACACACCGTGGGAAGGGCTGCGGGCTGCATGCTAGGAAAGTCCTCGTGACATCTATGATCTATTTCCCTAGGAGTTATTCAATTAATTAAGTAGTTAATTAAGACACCAGAACAACAAACTGAAGGTTTCAAGGCGATCAAATGTAAATTACACTTTTTACATAAACTGTGACCATTTCTGTGGGATCAGACAGCCGCTTCCGACTTGTTTTCCATTACTCTGCACATTTGCTCTCTGCCACCAACATTTTAAGACCTGTATAAACAAAAACAATATTCATTCTCTTTCCCCAAAACAGTTATTAAGTTTACCTTTTGGGCTTGAAGGCACATTATCCTTCCCTCGTTCGTGTCTCTGCCCCCATTCATCCCCCCACAGCCACGAACAGATGCTGGGCTGGGCTCTAGGGAAGCAGAAATATAATAGGTGAGGCCCAGCACCTGCCCCCAAGGAGCTCAGTTTAGTGGAGTTTAGACACCAATAGAGAGACAAATTACAGTATGAAACGGCAAGGCCCTCACAGGGCTATGGAAAGCAGTGCCCAGGACAAGAGTGACCCAACAGGAAGGCTGCGCAGAAAGGGTGCCTGGGAGCGATGACACCGGGGCTGGCCGGGAGGAAGGCTGTCTGCCAGGTAGAGCAGGACTGCGGAGGACTGCAGAGGAAGGGCGGGTACAGGAGACAGTGTGTGTGAAAGGCTAGAACTCCTGTGACGTGCCCACTTCAGGGAGGGGAGGAGGCAGGTGAGACTGGCTGGCCGGGGCATGGTCGTCCCTGACCATGAACAGCCTCGGGGTTGGGTGTTTCTCTGCCTTCACCTACGTCTACATGCAGAGATGGAGTTTCGGGTTAACGAATACTAATTAACGAATACTTGCAAAAGGCAAATCCGGACGACCACACACAGGACCGTGCAGAGAGCTGGCGAGCAGGCGAGTGCTGCGCCTGAGAACGAGGAGGGCGAGGGCTCGCCTACTCTGGGCACACAGCTGTCTTGGTTAAGACTGTCTGCCCAGGTGGGTTCAAATTTACTTTCAGCAGTAAATTTCTGAAGGAATAAATTACAAGCTTAAATGTTATACTTTGGATTTTTTGAGGCAAAAATTCTAACGAAAACATGCTAGTGACCCAGGTCTAAATAAAAAACGAGGAACAAATGTCAAAATGCTCACTATCCCAGTCTCCTAGACACACTGACCTTCACTTTCAAAGAAACCAGAACTGTGCCTGTACCAAATTAAGTTATTATGTTAACAATGCTTTTGAAAAGCTAATACTTCGTTTCTTTCACAGAACGTGTTATAATTTACACGTGCAACATAAAATAGCTCTTCTTTTGCTGGGACACATTACGGTGTCATAAAGATTTATGTGAGAAGGGGTGACTTTATGAGCAAAACACCATCCAGTGGGGAGAAAAACCTCAAAACAAATTGCAATAAAGCCATTAATGTTCTTTTAATTCCTTGCTTAATTTCCAGTTCTTGGTACTCACACTCTTCCCCATCAGATGGAAACACTTTAATTAGAATAGAGAGAGTTTAAGAAAACTTACGTAACGCGTGAGCTTTCATTATTACTGAAGTGTGTTTACTGAGTCTCTCATGGGATACAAGGGTGCGAGAAGGACGTTCTATTAAAAGTGCACGGCTGGAAGCAGGCACATCTGCGTGAGCTCCAGGGCGGACTGGCTGGGCGCCTACGATGCAGACCACCCAGGTCTCACACTCACTCTTGTGACACAGGCTCATACAAAACGGGCAAGTGAGGCTCCCCCCTCCAATGCAGACGTCATCGAGGACAGAGGTTCTTAAACAGGGCTCCAAGTGGGCTCCTCCGAAGTATGGGGCTGGCAGGGTTTTCGACAATTTCTTTGTTACTCTTAGACGAGATCGGGTGCGGTCAGGGTGGTATGGCCGTAGACTTTCTTGGTGAATCTTAATACGGCAGGAAACAAACTAAAGGGAACCTGAAGTCATTTTAACTTGATAAAGGTACACGACGGGGGTGGTATCCATGAACCTTCCCCCAGGGGCTCCTATCGGAGGGGAGGTTAGTGGTCTGAGTGCTGCTGAGGTGTTCCTGTTTCCCCTTGGAAACCTGCTACTCTTCTGGACTGTGAGGCTACAAAACAGCTTTCTGACCTCACCATCACTTTGTATTAACCTTTAAGGACACAATGCAGAGCAAAATAGATATATTTTCTCTGCATGGCAAAGGCTGACCACGCCTGCTCTCTCGAACCCTGGGAGGAGGGCAGGCCAATTGGCAGGCTGTGCCTGTACGCCCCGGGGTGGCCTGCACGCTGCTTCTACCCGCACTCACACAGGACCGCACAAGGAACAGAATTTGAGGCTTCTGCCAGACAGAGAGAGGGATCTAAGGAAGCAACCAAAAACAGACAGGAATCTAAAGGATACTTTTTCCTGGAGGAAAAATAACGCTGCAATGAGTTGTTCACATTGAGTTAATGTTTTCATTAGCGACTCAATGAAGTCTTCTGGATAGAAAAACCCAAGTGAAAAGTTGCATTTTTTGGAGGATCCTGTCAAAACTGTGGCCTTGTGTCCTGAAATTTTACTTTTGACTCAGAAATCTTGCCCCATACCCATGATTCCAAGGAGGTGCAAGAACCTCACAGATGCTTTGAAAAGCAGAGAGGGGGTCAGGGTCAGAAGTCCTTCGTGGTGAGCAGAAGGTCACAGCAGTGCCCACGGAGGCACCGAACCCTACAAGAGCCGTGGCCACCCCTCCTACCGCTTCAGCCCTGTTCCTCTCACCAGGAGTCCTAAGTGGTTTCAGAGCCACATAAAAAATCTTTATAAACCTTGGCCTCTCGGTTCCTTGACCCTCTCCCCTCCGATAACCTTGGACTCACCTCCACCAGCATCCGCAAGGCCTAAGCTGTCCAGTATGGTAGCCACGAGCCACATAGCTACTGAGCATTTGAGATGTGTCTAGTGTGAATTAAGATGTTGGAAGTGTAAAACCCTATCGGAGTGCAAAGACTTCATACAAAATAAATGCAAAATATTGCAATCATTTTATATTGATTACGTGTTCACATAATGTTTTAGATTTATTTGGCTAGATAAAATATATTATTAAAATTAATTTCATTAGTTTCTTTGTGCATTCTTAAAACACGGCTACAGGAACACTGACAATTCTACACTGGCCCACACTGCATCTCTACTAGACAGCGCTGCCCCTAGGCCGTGGTGTTAACCAGATGCATTTGCCCTTCATCAGACTAAATTCAAGTGCCCCACTGTGCCTACCCCTCCCACAAGTCCTGACCCTACTCCTCACATCTTTGGTGAGCCAGCTGGAATTGGGCTTCTGTCCCCTCACTTCACTCGAAGGGCTCTCATCCATGTCACAAATGACCTCCATGCTGCCAGCTCTGGAGTCAGTTCTCGGTCTGACTCGTACTGACCTTCAGCTGCATTTGACACCCACTCTCTAGGCACTCCTTCTCTAGTTGTCCCTTCTTGTTCTCCTTTGCCTCCTTCTCCTCCTGCCGCTTAACACTGGGCGCATGCTCCGTGTGGGAGCCTCTCTATCCATCCACACCCACTCCAGGATTCCACCTACCCGAGGGCTTGAAGAAAGCACATCCTCCATGCTGAGAACACTGAACAACCCAGCTCACATCGGGCCCCTCCTCTCAACTACAGATTCACGTTCCGTGACTGCCTCTTCAACACCGCCACGTGACTTCTGGAGTTAACACATCCACAATACAACTTGGGCTTTGTCGTCACCTTTTCTCCCTAACCTGCGGCTCCTTCGGTCTTCCCTGCCTCAGGAAGGGGTTCTCGCATCCCCTCCAGCTGTTCAGTGCAAAACGGCAGGCACCACCCCGACGCCTTGTTTTTGCACATGGCCTATCAGCTTTCCTCTAAGGCACCCAGCAGCTGACCACTCCCTTCCGCCTGGTCCAACACGCAGCCCTTGCATTGGTGGTCTGTCTCCTTGCCAGTCTCCCTGCTTCCATCCCTGTCCGCCAAACCAGGGATCAGCAAACTTGTCTTAAAGGGCCAGACAGGGAACCATTTAGGCCCTGTGGGCTAGGTGGTCTCTGTCAAGCAGCCTCAGACAATACGTGAATGAATGAGTGTGGCTCCGCGCCAATAAGACAGGAACTGAATGGACACTTTCAAATTTTGTTATCATTTTCATGTGCCACAAAATATTATTATTCATCTTACTTTTTTCAACCATTGGAAAATATGAAAAGCATTTTGGTTGCTGGTGCACAGAAGCAGGCCACAGGCTGTTTGGCCCCTCGGGCCATCGTTTCCAACCCCTGCCCTAAACTACTCTCTGCAGGGCGCTCACAGCGGGCCTTTGCAGCATGTCGTTTTCCTGCTCAAAAATTCTCAGAGCGTCCCCTCTCATTCAGTGACATCGGAGACCTTCCCATGACCTAGGGGGCCCACTACCTTGTCGCCTCCTCTCCACCACTCGCACTCAAAGCAAACACACTGGCCCCTCGCTCTTCTCCTCGCTTCTCTTTTGCTATTGCCAAACCAACGTCCACCTCAGGGCCTTGGCCTTGCGGTCCCCTCGGCTGGGAAGACTCTTACTTCAGAGCTCTGCAAGGTATCACTTCCTTCAAATCACCCCAGTGAGACCCCTGCTCAAGCTGCACTATCTAAAATGGTGCTGCACCCTCCAAACGATGGAAACAGCTAAAACCTTCACACGGTCTACCTGGTTTCACTGCTCTGTGTCACACTTATTACCATCTGACATTTATTTCTTCGTTTATCTGGAAATACACAGACTAGGCCGCTTTTTAACAGAAACAAAACAGCCGTGGTGTTGAGGGGCATGACATCTGGAGGCGGGGGACCTGGGCTGGCACGCCACCGGCACCGCTCACCAGCCGAGTGCCATGAGTGAGGGGTGTCTCCTCTCTGAACCTCAGCTCCTCCCCTGTGAACAGGGGAGAATAGCAGCGCCTGCTTCCCCAGAGCGTTCCGAGGAGGGAACGAGCTAACAGATGCTGCTGGCAGGTATAACGAGTCAATTAGTATTACCGCCCCCGCCCAGAAAAGCAGCTCTTTGCGGGAATGGCCTTGTTTGGTTTACGGCTTTATTCCCGGTACCTAGGGCAGTGCCTGGGGCTGGGCATTCAGTAACCATGTACTGAACAAATAAAGGTTTGAATTTAGTCACTTTGAGGGTGGGGAGAACACTGCACGGCCCCCGCCCAGCATCACAGATGCCAAGGGAATCAAAGCTTTCCTAATACCCACTGCAGGAGAGAAACTCCCTTCCAGGGGGTTCTGCCTCTGGTGTTTCTCTATTCACTGCCCTGAAGTGAGGTGTAACTGCTGACTATGTCACCCCATAAGAAACCTCCCACAACCTAAAACTGTGTTGTGTACTCAGAGGTTACATGTTCAGGTCTCTAACCAAAGGCACGGACTTCAGAGTCCGGCAGGTTCAAACTCCGCATGTAAAATGCCAATGTGATCTCTTGGAGCACAGCTCGGGGTCGGTGTCCAGGTCGGCATTTCCTGGACACAGCACCGCAGACTGTTTACTCAAAGGAGCTGACATTTAACGGACTTCTAAAAACAAAGAACATCTCGCCAGCTCGGGGAGGTCTCCCCAAGCAGGAGGCGGTAAGAGTGCTGCTGTCCACCCGTCACCCACACGGATGGATCCCTGAGCCCGGCGCAGGTGCCGCGGACTTGGCGCTCCTGTGGGACGACCGAGTCCTGACTGACAGTGGCATTAGGAGGACTGACAGTACTCTGGGCTCTACCATTCTGTGACAAGGTCTCTAACGTGAAGATCCTTATGTGCGTCCTGGTGTAACACGGGCTCCTTCTGCAGTGAGAGCCCTACTGCCTTTCAAAGAAATGGGGTTATCTAGGTCACTCACAGGTAAGCAAAATAGAAACTACTCTCTTAATCCGCTAAACTGAGATGTTTCCCAATGAAAAAAAAAAAATAAACACCTTCAGTCCTGGTTCTACCGGAGACAAAATGAGTGAGGTGCGGTGGGAACAGCACACCCAGAGCAACTAGCACAGAGTTCGGTTGCGTGGCTGCCTCCCTGCACCGAACGCCAGGAAACTGTGAGCATGGCTAGGTAAACAATCAGGAAGAAGGGCAAGAAACAGGGGCTAAGGAGTCCCACGAGGTCATGGTGAACAGGCATGGACCCCACCAAGAGGTGCCACTGCCGACCCCACAGTGAGGCACCAGAACGAATGTCTGTGGCTCACGGGGACAAGGGTCTAGGAAGTGATATGCCTTTTTCTTTTATCCCCTGTGGCTGCTTTTTGTTTTCAATCCTGCACTTGGCCGGTCATTAAGGTCATGGTGACACAGACAGCACGAGGCCTGCGAGAGCTAGGTAGGCACAGTCCCCTCTGAGCACGGCACTGCTCTAAGGTGGCAGACCCGGAAAACTGAGGCTAGCGCTCTAACTGAATACTGTATTTAGCAGATGATCCTAAATAACACTTTGTCAGCTTTTGTGATCTAGCAAAACCACATGCCTTGTGATATACCAGCTGGGCGGTGGCAATGCCCTTGACTGGAGGCTTAAAAGCTTTGGTTGGGACATAACTTGGATGTATTGTATTTCCATTTCAAACTGCAATGATTATCCCTGGAATCGGCATCACACAGAATGCTTCCAAAATTACATTATGGCTAGTTAATGGAGCACCCCTCCCCTTGGGGGCACCTCAGGAGCACCCCTACCTCTGGAGCACCCCTCCCTCGGGAGCACCTCCACGAGTGCCACTGCTCTCTGCTTTGCTGGTTTGCAAGATGGAAAAGCCGTGGCTGTTTGGTTTACAAGATGCGGGGATAAGAACCATCTGCCTGGTCTGGTGTTTCTTTAATTAAAACTTTAATTACAGATATATCTCTGCACAGATACGTGCAGTCTATCAGCTCCTGTTCTTAATTACCTGTGCTAATGAGAACGGAAAGCAGAGGGAACGTTTGCTGAGTGTCTACTATGTGCGAGCACCAGCACAAGTGAAAGAAAGCCCGAGCAATGGCCTCGGCCAAGAACTTCACCTGCCCGCCAGTCCTCTTGTGTGACAGGGATGACAAAGGAAGGGAAAGCTCCCAGGTTTCTCTGTGGGAGACTGAAGGGTCAGAGGGGAAAACCCTCAGCAGGGTCAGTGCAGGAGAGCGAGGAAGGGCTGAGTGATCGAGCCTGAACGTCAGACTGGGGTGGGCAGATGTGCTGCTTTACCACCACGTGGGCTGTTTCCGAGCTTGCCTACGATGGGTCTGAAAGTCCGGGCTGAGGCCCAGGATTCTGAGGGTGTCACACAGCAGCATGGTGACCACCGGCACTGTTCCCAGGGGCACAATAAGCACAAATGAGAACAAACAGGAGACGATTCCCATTGTTTCCCGACTGCAGCGGTCCTGGCGCCGCCTTCTCCTTGCACAGCCCTTTCTGGCCAGGGTAGACTTGACTGAGAATGACAAGACCCTATTCACCCTCTGCCATGCGTTGTCTCCTTGCTGCCTCGAGAAGGGCTCAGCGCCATCAGAACCGACTCCGGAGAGGCCCGCTCAGCACCAGGCGACCTGCGGGGGACCAGGCCACCCAGCGTACGGCTCCCTGGGGAGGGGGCGCTCTGCTGGCCCTGGCTCGCCCTAAACCTGGGGGTCATGTCCATGTGAGAGGGGACGCTGAGAGGGAGAAGTGCAGAGGGATGGTGACTGACTGCTTCTCTGTCCTCTCTCAAGGCACACTGGGTGCCGCAGCCTTGGCTCTGCTCCCTCAGGTAATGTGACAGAGGCGGCAGCACCCTGAACAGCCCGAGGAAGGGCTGCCCCTCAGGAGCGGGTTCCTCGTCACTGAAATGAGGGATCCGACCCGTGCCCTCGGACCTTCCAGCTCGGCAGACTAGGAGCACAGACGGAAAGCCTGAGACAGCGCCTCTAGAACAGCCAAGTCCCTGCTGCCAACACTGTCCTGGTCAGAGCTGAAGCGTGGCGTTTCTCAAACTAGCGACATCCACCAGGCTCACTGATCTACATTTCCAAGATCACTACCTTACCACAGACATTCACAAACAAATGACCATCATCAGGCCAATGAGGGTTAGCGCCTACTCCTTTGAAAGGCAGGTTCTAAGACAAAGCACCCTGAACACCTACTATGTGCTAAGCCCCTGGGAGGACTTACCTTCCTGTCTGATGACAGACAGGCCCACAGACATCTGCTGATAGGATAAACAGAGAAAATGAGGAAGGAAGGGGGGGGGGGCGGAGGAGAGGAAGGAATGAAAAAGTAACTGCATTAAAGAGGGGAAAGGCAAAAGCGCAAGGGAGGAAGTGTGGTCCTCTAAGTTCGCTAGCCTGGAATTTGCGTGGGTCAAAAGCCCACTACGGGAGACTATATCCTGTGAGGTGGATGGTTGGGATTTTTGCCACAGAAAGAGTGCTGATTATGGGTGTCTGAGTTACTAACCCTGCCCAGAGCCCATTGTAGGTTACAATGTGGCTGACAATAATCGAATAAATAGCCCATGTTCTGGAAGCACAGGTCTACATGGGCACATATTACTTCCTTTTTTCTTGGTTATAACGTAATTTCCAGTATGTCTGAGCTTATCGGTCAGTGGCTCTGCTGAGTCTGGGATGGGGCCAGTGCTCCATACTTGAAAGCATACATGTGACCCTGGATGTGCAGCCACAACTGAGGACGCTGCTACGGAGCCCCTACAAGTGCCACATGAATGACAGAGCCCTCCTGGGGGTGGGGTGGTGGTGGCAGGTCGCTGGAGGCCTGCCTAAGACAGGCTGCTGATGCTGAGGGACAGTACTGAGTATAGCCAAGGCCCCTGCAACCAGATAGCAGAACGGTTTCTGGGCGGGGGGGCGGGGGGGGGGGGGCAGCAGGGTTTGCCAGGAAGAGTCAGGCAGCAGGTGCCGGGGAGCAGCGTGGGATCTAAGGCCCTGGTCTGCACTTCACTGGGGGTGTGACCTGCGACGGCTGACTTAACAACCTGAACGGCTGTGTGCTCAGGTGCAAAAGAGGGTTAACACACCACCTACCACCCAGATCAACTTGGTAATTAAAACGTAGGAAGCACCTGCAAGGACCATCCAGCTCCCCTCTCTAGAAGCTCGCATGACAATGGCAGAGACTACGAGGGAAAGTCTTTCAAGTATAACTTTCTGTGCGGTGACTGTGCCCCCCAGAACGGCACTTCACTGACAGCCCATCCTGCCTGGGCTTCCCCCGGCGAGCGGGCCTGGCCGGACACCACAGCCGTTGCCACACTGCACGCTGGCTCTGCTCCACGTACTTAACACGTATCAGCTCACCTCCAACTCATCATGGCCCTCGGAGTAAGTACTACTAGTATCATCCCCATTTTAAAGAGGAGAAACTGAGGCACAGTGAGTTTAGGGAATCTGTCTGAGTCAGACCTCTGCAAGGGGTAGGATTTGACCCAAGGCGGCCTGGCTCCCAGCCATGCTCCTGGCCTCTCCCCTGGGCTCACTACCACTGCTTCTCAGTGTGACGGCTGCAGCTGCCATCAACACAGCCACAGGATGCGGTTTAAGTTCAAGAGCACCTCTTCTGGGTTCCCAGAGTCTGCGTCATCAGGGTTCCATTTATCCCGCCAAGCAGCCTGGAAAGCAAGCAGGAGACACACAACATCTACACCGCACACAGGTGCAGCTGAAGCAGAACCAGTGGAACGTTTTACAAACCCTCCACAGTCAGCCACACAACCAATGCACTGTGGTGAGCACCAACATGAAAGTATTTGAAGTCTTTCAACTTGAGTTTTTAGTTTTGTGTGACTGCCTTAAAGATACCGATGGCTATCCAGAGACCCTGCTGGTCACGAGCAGGTCTCCTGGTTCTCATTGGATCATGCTTACAAAAACCACATCCATGTGGCCTAAACCTGCTAGAATTCCCAAATGCTAACCAAATAAGCAATGGTCATTGAAAATAAGTAACGTGTCCACATACAAGCTTTCTTAGAAAATTATAGATTATTTTAAAATGTATTCAGCTGAAAACGTTAAAGAAAATCAAAATGACCTAATCGCAAAATAAAGCATCACAATTAAAAAAGTTCTCTTCTGCACCTATTGTGTCTTCAGCTCCTACTGGACTTCTGAATAAGGTAGTGGACTCTCTCCAGAGAACATGGGAGCCCATGGGGGAGATATGAAGAGGCCCTGATTCTGTGAAGAGAGAGCTGTGACTCTGGGGACCATCAGCCAGTCACCCCTGGGGGCCTGGCGGCTCCAAGGCTGCTTAAGCAAGGGTAGCGGAGCAGACCACCAGGCACAGCCCTTCCAGCCCCTCGCGTCTCTGTTCAATAGGCTCCGAGCTACACAGCACCCCTGGGGCTAGAAGCACACAGTATCAGAGGCACAGATACAGGATGGGATGGAGAAAACATTCCTACACAATGCTGAAAGTATTTTCTTTAAAAAGCACCTTAAAAGGCAAGGTTTGATAAATAAGCTGCTCCCAACTATTGGGACATTTACTCCATGTACTTCTGACTTTATGATCATAGGATGTTTTACCTCTTTGCATTTCTCAGCTCTGACATTTTGCGATTCTATGAAAAGACACCCAACAGGCCAAAAGCAGTTTTCCAGGTATGTAAGTATTACAGACAAAAATGAGCTGGTGAGCCTGAGAAGAGTTCATGGGAGTTCCAACCTCCAATGGACAGCTCACTACAACTCATTTTAATTTGTGGTTCTAATGAATGACATAAACTTTTATAGGCATCAACAAAGCTCAGAGAGGGTGTGCATCCCCTTCAGTGCTCACTGAGCAGCTTCAGCTGTGTGCAATTAAAGCACCAGCATCAAATGCTGGAGAATAAAATAATGAGACAATTAAAATCATCTGTGCTACAGCAGACCCTGCTAAGAGATCGCACAGGGTTTTTTTTTAAAGGACATAACTTCTTACAAGTATCTTGCCAGTTCAAAGAATAAACCCAAGTTTGACTTTTGTTTTTAGATTTTGGTTTGTTTTGCTTTGGGATAGAATTTTCTAAAAAGAAGAATAGAGTAAAAAAGGCATCGTCTGAAAAACAGCCCTAAAATAGCACATGGCATCAGGCAACCTGTTACACACACGATCATCACAGTTGACTGGCCCGGCTTCAGCACAGACAAAGGACATTTCTGATCATGTTAATAAAATGTTGCTTGTTCTTAACTCATGCCTCAAATTAAAGTAATAAAATATTAAAGGAGGAGAAAGGTGAATTTTGGAAATGAGACAACTTTCTTATCTTCTAGCCCATACATGGAATTAAAGGGCTAAACTTTTTCTCCCAACAATACTTGAGAATACAAAATGTAATCTGAGGCTGTGGAATGTGGCAGCTACGAGTAATAAATTGAAGTTGCCACTTTCTGAAAGAAACAGGAGTTAATCTGCAAAAAATAGGGGGCAGGGTGGTGGTGATGATGAGGGTGTGTGTGTGGGAGGGGAGCGGTTGTGGTGCCTGGTGTGTGTGTGTGTGTGTGTGTGTGTGTGTGTGTGTGTGTGTGTGTGTGTGAGAGAGAGAGAGAGAGAGAGAGAGAGAGAGAGAGAGAGAGGTGTCTGTGTGAACCACAAGTTAATTTAGCTTTTGCAAAATATGAATAGAAATGGAGATATACTGTATGGGGAAATGCACTCATTAAACTAAAATTTTAAAAGGATGAAAACACAGATTATACTTTATTTTAAAAGCTGAAATGAATTTTAATACAGAAAATGAAGACAGCATTTTGCAAATTTATCACTCAAAGGGATATCTCTATTTGAGGAAATCAGCGTGTTACACTTTGAGAGATGAAATGTTACAGCTTACACACCAAAATTAAAAAATGAAATTAAATTAAAAAATGAAATGGTTACCAAGGTAATGCAGGTCAGGGGATCAAAGGTGAAGGGTCACACATTATTAAAAAGAAATCCAAAAGGACGGCTGCATCATGATCTCTGCAAAACAAAGGAGCTCCAGTAAGTGAAACTGACGTCTCGGAGACATCACAACTCAGTTCTTGAACAGAAGACCCCCTGTCACTGAACAGTCATCCCTGATCCCACGAAGAGCCATTTTCATTTAGGTACATAACAAATTTTAATTACCTGCTACCAACACTATTTTTGTACAAAATTAACCATTCAATCATATTAAGACACCAAATAACCCCAATTGTAAGTGACTGAGAAGTACTGACACCTCTACTGGACCCCACCCATTTTCTGGAAATGACTCTATTTGACAAGTTGCCAACATATGAGAAATCTCATTTGGTCCCAGCACGGTGAGTTTTTTTTCCCCCTTTCCTCAAGGAATGAGTTCCAAAATTGAGTTCTGCAAATTTGTTTCATTTGAAGTAGCTGCATAAAATTTCCATTATTGGAACATTTAGTATAACAATGTTCTAGAAGACAGCAATAAAGTGATACATGATAAAATAAACTGTGTAACTGTATCTATTAAGATCTGTTCTCACATCAACTCTCACTGCACAGGGGGAAAAGACATTTTAAGCAAAATAACTTGTAGTTCTACTGGAATTACACAGAACTAACGGGAGTTTGACACAAGGCCCATCTTCCAAGGGAAAAAGTATCTGACAGCTTAGGCTTCAGTTTCTTCAACAATGTTATTACTTACCTTTCCCATTAACAAACTAAAACAGTTGACGTTTTAAAAAGAGCGGAAAGAGCTAAGGTTTTGTTTTGCAACATACAGCTACCACCTAAATCATGACAGACATGACTTTGCAGCAACAGCAGGCATCATGATAGTTACAGGAAATAATGTCCATGTCCATTTCTCTAGTAAATAAGATGGATGTGACCGTGATGACAGTCACCTTTAGTCTCCTCTCTACAACATAACTCGAGGCTACATTCCCTGGTTCCCAAACTCAAATTCCTTAGTACACACTGGGCAGCAGGTGCCAACAGTCATGTACACAGCAGCTCCCATGGTAAACAGGAGCATAACCGCAGAAAAGAACTTTAAGTCCCATCCCTTCTTCTAGTCTCCTAGTTCAGTTTCATGCCACACCACCTAACATTTGAGTTTACCTTGTTAAAATCAAATTCCAAAAATACTTATAGATTTAAATACTGACAACTGCCCAGACCCATTTTATTAAAAGGAACAGGATATCCTTTCTGGCGGCTTAGGGCAATCAATAAATCTAGGCAGACCAAGTTCTATTGTACTTTTCTTGACTGCGTTTCATAGATGTTGCTTTTTTTTTTTTTTTACAAATTGAAGAGAAGAACTTCCACCAGCAAAGAGATTACGACTCACTTTATTGTGATACCAGACCCCAACCCAAAATATCTCCGAGGTCTTGCCTGTCAACAGAACTGCATAAACATCAGCTTTCTGTCTCCCGATTGGCTTTTGTTAAAAATAACTTGCAGTTTCCCGCACTAGATACAAGCATGTTAGTGCCTCGAGGCCTCATTTCTAAAAACATGCTTTTTTTTAAAGTTCCATAGCTCCTGAAAAGTAAACTGGCATTTCACTTCTCTGGAATGCTCCTCTCCCATAAAGCCTGCCGCCTGTGTGTGTTGCTGGAGGCATGCAAGCAGTTCTGCACACACCGAAGGAATCAATACCTCATCAAGAGGACGCACACGTTGTTTTAGTAGCGCTGTTATTCAGAACACTTCAGCATCTTTGTAAGAAAAGGCAAGAAGCCAGCAGTATAGCATTAGTCAAGTTTTGTTTTACTAAAAAACTTCCTATTAAAAATGAGAAAAAGTCTATGCATCCAGATCAAGTATCTCTATGTACCGCTTTATTACCAAGACACGTGTATTTATTACATAATTTCTTCTTGAAAACAAGAGTGTAAAGTAGTCATAGAAGCTTTTCAAAAGTCTTCTAAATCACTTCTAAAATTCACCACCAAACAAAAGTACGTTAGCCAAAATTTTGGGTGATTTTTAAAAATCTGTGAAGCATTTTAGCCAACGTTTTTCAAATGAATTTGCTCTTTGGGGTGGAGGAAGGTAAAGGCTTCCCGGACCTATGACATCCCCAAAAGGATCCTGGAAGCGGATGTAACCAGTCCAGAGGCCTGGAGGCCAGTGCACCTGACTCAGCCGTAACCAGAAGCAAAGCCTGAGCCCCTGGGCTGAGGCAGGGATCTAGAATCCACATTTCCCACAGTCAGTCTGACGGCTGCCTACTTCACCTTAAATCTGTTACAGTCATGCTTCTGCTCCAGACTCCAGAGGCTATGGGGCCTGAGAAGCTTTATAATTTTTCCAAAGGAGTGGCCCAAGCTGAAACTTTGGACACGAAACATTCTCCAGGCCCCCTTGCTGGGCCCCAGCCAGAGCGCCTCATGGACCAAAATGATCCACTTCCTTTCTCCAGAAGCCCCTCTTCTTCAGCAAGGCCAGGCTTGGACTATGGATGGACTGACTTGATGAATACTGTGCACGCAAAGACTAAGGGGGTTTCTCTAACCCTACCAAACCCCCACCTGGTAGAACCGACATTTTTACATCAAGGGGAAGAGAAGGCTAGTCTACTGCAGGAGAGTCCCTTCCAAAATGCAGGAAGTGCTCAAAACTCCTACTAACCCCCACCCAACACTCGATGGGAATAACTAGCATGCTCGGGCTCCACACTCAAACACTGCAAAGAGGTACCACCACACCCTGAGTTATGTTACTGAAGACAGAAGCCCACCAAGTGTCACTTTACAAGACCATCAAGTCACCAGAGTTCTGGCAAAGAGTCAAAAAATACACTGAAGTTCTCAACATCTGGACAACTTTATACACGGATATATTCTCCAATACACGCGATTCGTACTCTGTGTTCATTTATTTTGGCGCCAAGAACCAGTCAACATTTATTTATAAGCACAGAGAGCTGGTTCATTTCCCAACTAGACAGACACAGAGCACCATTTCTAATACGGTGAAATCATGACCCAGTGCAGCCATTTTCACCTCCAGCATGTTAGTTTCCAAACAAAACACATGGGAAAATCAGAAAGAAATGAAAATAAAGCGCCAAGAAAATTCAGAGAACCAGAGAAGCTAGGAGACAGTGGAAGAAACCCATTACAATCGAGCCCCATGTTTTACTAAGTCTTTACAGAATGGCTATTAACAATATCACGCTTTGTGCAGCAAACCTAACCTCAGCAAGGGTATTCAGAGAGTAAAAAGAAATGTCCAGCCAAAAGCTTATTACAGGTGTGGACCAAAAGGGGCCCCGTGCTAACCTGCAAGCTCAGCGGAGCCTTCGTGGTAGCTTTGTGAACTCAAGAGACTTAAAGTACCCACACAGGATGGTCTGAAATGAAAACTTTCTAGCTAAGCCCCAGCCAGTCAGCCCCTCAGACTAAAAGGGCTGCGGGTTTGATTCCAGGTCAAGGGCACATACCTGGGTTGCAGGTCTGATCCCCACCCTGGGTTGGGGTCGTGCAGGAGGCAAATAATCAATGTCTCTCTCTCATATGGATGTTTCTCTATCTCTCTCTCCCTCCCTCCCTTCCACTCCATCTTTTAAAAAACTTTTTTTTTTAATCAACAGATCCTCGGATGAGGATTAACAAAATAATAATAATAATAATAATAATAATAATAATAATAATAATAATAATAATAAAGAACTCAAAAAAAAACCTTCTAGCTCAGTGGTTCTCAACCTTCCTAATGCTGTGACCCTTTAATACAGTTCCTCATGTTGTGGTGACCCCCAACCATAAAATTATTTTGGTTGCTACTTCATAACTGTAATTTTGCTACTGTTATGTCTTAGGCGACCCCTGTGAAAGGGTCGTTCAACCCCCAAAGAGGTCGCGACCCACAGGTTGAGAACCGCTGTCTACCTAAAAGCAAGTCATGGCGCGTGGTCTTGTCCAAGGCCCATATCTTCCTTCACCAAGGTCAACCTTTACCTTAACTGAGTCTATTATCTTTTTGCATCTGCAATAACATACCTTTGGAAGGTCAAGGTAATCTGTGATTTCCAGGCCCCTCAGGGCACAACCACTGCACCAGAGCACAGACCACAAAACTCCCCATTGTTATCATTATCATGCTAACTGTTAACTGCTAACTATCCTATACCCACCTATGTAAAAGAAGTATGTGTCTATTCACTTTATTTTCATCCAATCCCAGAGATTTCCCCACTTTGCTTTCTCCCACCTCCCTAATCTATCACCAATAGATTTCATAAACCCCTTTGATTCTAATGTATTAAAATAAGGTGCAAAACTGCCCTTCTCCAGAGCATTTTCTCAATCCACTGAGATTTTGCTTCCCCACAATTGTCATCAGTTTGGCTCAAATAAACTCAAAAATTCTCTACACAGGGATGGAGCAAAAAAAAAAAAATTTTTTTAATCTATAAATATAAATAAATAAATCACCAACACATCATTCAAAAGAACAGACAATTCACTAGGATAAAACACACTGAGCAAAGTCTACCCTGCAGTTCAGTGGGGATTATATTGCTATTCTCCTTCCAGGTTAGGACTGCAGCACGTTAGAAATACTGTCTACTGAAAGACTAAGACAAAAGCACTGCGTTTTCAAGTTTGTGACCCCTACATGTGCAATGAGGAAGCACCCCCTGTCCTCTTCTCCTCCCCCCACAGAAGCCATCCTGACCATTTGTCAACCTTTTTGAAAATAGACTTTTTATGTGGAGCTTCTCAAAGAGAGTCTGTTCTAAGATACTTGTTTCTCGAAAATCTCTATAAGTGATACAGCAATCTATACCCACAATCGTCACATTGTTTCCACTCCAGTCCTCACAAAGAAAACAAAAGCTAAAACTGCAAATTAAATGCCTTCCTACCCAGTACTTCGCCTTCAACAAGTAACTTTTTCCCTAATAGCTTAAGATCTGACAAAAGGATGGGGGGCGAGGGGAGTACTCATTGTGGTGGAAGGTGACAGGTGTGTGGTGTGTGTGTGTGCACATTTATCAACTGTACACTTTGAGGATGTGCATTTATTGATGCCAACTGTACCTCAAAAAGCTGTTTAAGAATGGGGAGGCAGGCACAAGGCAGGGGCTCTGCCCTGTCCCTGAGGCCCCCATGCAGAGAACGCTGAGTGAGTCCTGGGGGAGACAGCAGGAGCCACCTTTCCTGAGCCACTGACCCCAACTCTGGATCCACCTGCTACTGGTCTTGTTCGGTAACATGAAAGAATCCTTGTTGTTTGCAATAAATAAATATGTAAATACTAGACAGTTAAAATATTTTATACTGATCACTAATTTTCCTATTAGCCACTAACCTGAAATTACCATATTTTCTAAATCGAAAATCAGGGCAATTGGACACAGTTTCTCTAAGAAGAAACTGTTAAAAATAAGCTTTTGACGTACTCCTGGCTTTGCAGATGGCATGTCAATTCACCAAGTATCCTCAACTTTTCTCAGATTTGTACGTATTAAGTCAACTATGTCATAGCCAATACCCATTTCTTTCTGGTACTATCCCCGAGGGCAGTGGTTCTCAACCTTCCTAATGCTGCGACCCTTTAATACAGTTCCTCGTGTTGTATGTGGGCGGACCTGCCTGGAGCGATGTCTCGGTTCCTAAGACCATCAGAAATATGTGTTTTCCTATGGTCTTAGGCGACCCCTGTGAAAGGGTCATTCGACTCCCAAAGGGGTCGCGACCCACAGGTTGAGAACTGCTGCCCTAGGGGATAAGAATAACAGAATATATGCTCAATTCCCACAAATACAAATTTAGAAGACACAGAACAAAGGGAACCATTCACTCACTGTTGATTTTATTTCTGTACTGGTTGTTTTTGAGCTCACTACACATGCATACAAGTGCTTATTTTAATGCTCTCCGGGCTTCCTGCACTAGTAAGGATCATTAAAATTCCTGCATTTCCCATTTCCTCTATTCACTGATTCTCAAACTTCAGGTTGAACAAGAATCCTCTATTTAAGCCAAGTCATTGATAAAAATAGTTTTCCAAGTTCTACCCCTGTGAGAGCACACGTTAGTACATTAAAAGAGGAGCTAAGCCCTGCTTGGTGTAGGTCAGTGGTTAGGGCGTCAGCTCCAGCACTGAAAGGTCTCAGGTTCGATTCCCAGTCAAGGGCACACATGAGGGTTGCAGGTTCAATCCCTGGCCCTGGTCCAGGCGCCTGTGGGAGGCAAATAATCTGTGTGTCTCTCTCACATTGATGTTTCTCTCTTTCTTCCTCTCCCTCCCTCCCTTCCTTCCACTTTCTCTAAAAATCAATGGAAAAAGTATCCTCCAGTGAGGATTAACAAAAAAATGAAAGAAAGAAATTCCAGCGGGTTGGTGGTTCTCCCTCCTAAGATTATTTTTAAAATTTTAAATGCCAATACATGCCTAAAACGTCTTTAAAACCCAAAAGACTCATCACCCTGGCCAGTTTGGCTCAGCGGTTCGAGCATCAGCCCACAGACCAATGAGTTGCGGGTTCGATTCCGATTAAGGGCACATACCTCAGCTGCGGTTCAGCCCCAGCCCTGGTCGGGGTTGTGTGGGAGGCAGGCAATCGATGTCTCTCTCTCACATGGATGTTTCTCTCTCCCTCTCTCTCTCGTCCTCCCACTCTATCTGAAGATAAACAGAGAAATATTCTCGGGTGAGGATTAAAAAAAAAACAAAAAAAAAACCCAAAAGAATAAAGCTACACTGACAGGCAGTGTGGCTATACATGAAATATGGAGTCCTTTCTGGGCTTTTAAAGTCATGCCAAGCGATTCTGGGTTCCAGTAATAGCTCCACCACTTCCCATTTCTATGACATTGGACAAATTATTTAATTTTTTAACTAAGTCTCACTTTCTTTGTTTGTAACATGAAGATAATAGCATCTCTACCTCATAGGGTTGCTGAGAGAATTAATGAAAATAATGATGAAAACTGCTTAGCATGGTGCTTAGGACCTAAAAAGCAATAACCATTAGCTCTGGTTTCTATGACTGTGACGCTGATCACCTCACATTCTTCTTCTTATCTGATTCTTCCCAAGGTTTACAAGAGAGATAATGCCATCCCCATTTTTGCAGATGGGCAAAGGTTAAGTTTAAGACATACATCTTAAAAAACAGCAGAGCTAGAATTCAAGCTAGGTCTATTCAGACCTGCCAGACTGCAGGCCTCTAGCCCTGCTGGGTATGGAAGGTATTCACCGCCCAGGCAGTCTGTCTTACTGAGCTCTGCACGTGGTAGGCGAACGAGCAACGAAAGAACAGGTAGGTCCTCGAGGGTGGTACACACTTCTAGACCGTCTGCTGCACCTATCACAGCACATACACAATATATTTAAAAGGACACATGTGGGATTTAAATCAGAGGAGTAACAGAAATCTAGTCAAGGACTTATTTGCATATTGTATGCAAAACAGGAAGAGTAATTGCTTTCCATTCTGCAGTTCTTCTCACTAATTTAGTTAAATGACAAATTCATTCATCAACAAACATCTACTGCGCACCTGACTGGACAGACTGGACCGGGTGCCGGGCTGCACCGTGAAGACCAGAGAGGGTCAGTCTTGCCTGTCTGAGCCATGGAGGTGAGGTTCAGAAGGGGCAGGTCAGTCAGGCACCATGAACGTAGTGGAAGAGAAGCGCACGATATTATGGAAACACACGGCAAGGGAACCTCACTGTCGCTGCTGGGGCTGGTAAATTTTCCCAGGAAATACCATTTAGCTGAGAGCTGAAGGGGGACAAGCTGGAGGGTGACCATCTTCTAAGCAGAAGAAATGGCATGTAGAAGGCAACATGGCAGTGAGAACCTGGGAGAGCAGAAGAACTAAAGAGGAGGAAACCGGTGGTTGAACAGAGGACCAGGGGTGAGGGTCTTGGCAGGAGGCTAGAGGGTGACAGACAAGAGCACACACACAGGCCCTGTAGGCCACAGTGAGAAGTTGATGTGGTATCAAATACAGCAGGAAATCATTCAAAAAGGTTCAGGAAAAGGGGTACTAAAATCCAACTGGCATCTTTAAAAGATCACTCTGGCATCTGAGTAGAGAGTGGGCGGGAAGGGGACCAGGGTACAGCAGGGACAGGAGTCAGGAGATCCCTCAAAGCAGTCTGGCTTGGACTGGAGTGGTGGCTGTGAAGAGTGACTTGGATAGGATGGAAAGTGATTTGGGAATAAACCAATAGGTTTGGATTCAATATGGAGTAAAAGAAAGGGTGTCAAAAAGGACCTCTAAGGAGGAAAGCAATTAGCAAGTCTAGAGGCAGAAACCTGACAAACACTACCCAGCAGCCAGGGGTTCAAGGTTAATATCATCAGGGATAAGTCATGCTTATGTGATGTGATGAGAAGAACACTGCACCCCTGTGGTCTTCCTTCTCCAAACCTGTAACTCCAGCCTGAGCACAAGAGACAGCACAAACTCAAGCTGATGGACATCAGAGAGAACAGCTGGTCTGTCAAGGTCAACAAAAACAAGGCACTTCTGAGACACTGTCAGTCCAGAGAAGCCTAAGGAGACTTGATGACTAAATGGAATGGGACATCCTAGATGGGGTCCTGGAACAGAAAAGGACACGAAGGGCCCTGGCCGGTTTGGGTCAGCGGTTAGAGCGTCGGCCTGTGGTCCAGAGAGACCCGGGTTCAGTTCCCGCTAAGGGCATGTACCTCGGTTGCAGTTTGTCCCCGGCCCTGGTTGGTCGTGTGGGTGGCAGCCACTCGATGTGTCCCTTTCATGTCAATGTTTCTCTCTCTCTCTCTTCCTCTCTCTCCCTCCCACTCTATCTGAACAAAAAATAAAAAAATGTCCTTGGGTGAGGATAAAAAAAAAAAAAGAAAGAAAAGGACACGAAGGGAAAACTAAGGAAATCCAAATAACGTGAGTTCAGTTTATAATGACGTTTCAATACTGATTGACTGGTTGGGACAAATGTACCATAGTAATGTCAACAGGGGACACAAGAACTCTCTGTAATATTCTAGCAACTTTTCTGTGAATCTAAAAGTATTCCAAGTGTAAAGTTTATTTAACACTAACCACCAGGTCTGGCCAGAGCACGACGGATGAAAGGGAAGTGCCCTTTACTGAGACAGAGAGACAAAGAGGAAGACGGTGAGTTCTGTTTCAGACAGGCTTGGAGGGGTAGCCTGTCAGATCCTCCTGATACCAGGCAGGCAGCTCTGGTGTGGAGTTTTCCGCACAGAGCTGAGCTCAAAACATGAATTTAGAAGCCCTCGGCAGGCTGAAACTACGGATATAGTTTCTAGAGAAAGAATGGATATCAAGTAGTGAAGGGCCTCAGTCTGATTCCTGAAAAATGTCCACGTAATAGTCACACACAGAAGGTCTAGTCTCAAAAGCCCTGATGAAATTCTACCTTTAGATGCTGGGTAGAGGAGATCAAGAAGGAACCTTTAGCTCATGGGAGAAAAACCAGGGGCCAAGGAGAAAGGCATGGTCGACTTGCTTAAATACATTTCAGAAAGCAAATAAAATAAGTACTTCAAATAACCCTTATATTGCCCTGGCCGGTTTGGCTCAGCAGTTAGAGCGTCGGCCCGTGGACCAGAGAGACCCGGGTTCGGTTCCCGCTAAGGGCACATACCTCGGTTGCAGTTTGTCCCCAGCCCCGGTTGGGGTTGTGTGGGTGGCAGCCAGTCGATGTGTCTCTCTCTCTCTCCCTCCCGCTCTATCTAAAGATAAATGCAAAAATGTCCTCAGGTGAGGATTAAAAAAAAATAATAATAACCCTTATATTTAACAACTCTGAGATCCCTGGTGAGCTGACAAAGAAGTTTCAATGGAATAACAAGTTAAATTCAGATTGGAGTGTGTAAGAGGTGAGAAAATAAGGGGGAGGGGACAACTCTTACCAAAAATCTGACTCTTGGATTTGTATACCTATGTTCACAGCAACATTATTTACAAGACCCAAAGGTGGAAGCAACCCAAGTGTCCATTGATGGATGAATGGATAAACAAAGTGTAGTACGTACCTGATGAAATACTATTCAGCCTCAAAAAAGGAAGGACGTTCTGGCACATGAAGTAAGCCAGATACCAGCACAACCCCACTTATATGAGGTACTCAGAGTAGTGAAACCCACAGACACAGAATGGAGGATGCAGGTGGCCAGGGCCTGGAGGAGGGGGGATGGGACTGAGTGTTTAATGGGGACAGAGTTTCCCTTTAGCACGGTGAAAAGAGTACAGGAGATGGATGGTGCTAATAATTACAAAACAATATGTTTACTTAATACCAAAGAACTGTATGGTTAAAATGGTAAATTTTATGTTATGGATATTTTACCACAATTATGAAATTTATTTTATTTTTTTAAATCCTCCCTCGAGGATATTTTTCCATTTTTATCTTCAGATAGAGTGGGTGGGAGGGAAGGGGGGGAGGGAGGGAGGGAAGGGGGGGAGGGAGGGAGGGAGGGGGGGGAAGAGAGAGAGAGAGAGAGAGAGAAACATGGATGTGAGAGAGACACATCAATTGGCTGCCTCCCGCACGACCCCAACCAGGGCCAGGACAAAACCACAGCCAAGGTACAGGCCCTTGGCCGGAATCGAACCCGAGACTCTTCAGTCCGCGGGCCGACGCGCTAACCGCTGAGCCAAACTGGCCAGGGCCACAATTATAAAATTTAAAAGAAAAAAGAACTCTAGCTCCCAAAACGTGAAATCCATATCAAGCTACCATGCCCTGCAGTGGAAGAGTCCAAGCCGAGTGCTTTGAGCAGATCTTCCCTAACGCCCTGTGACACAGTACGCATGCGTCACAGAAGATTATCTCCTTGTGCTCTGCAAAGGGGCCCAGGCCACCCGACCAGTGGTCTCTGACCTCAAGGGTCCTCACTCATTAGCCCTGTGTACACTATTAATATTTCTATGTTTGATGTGTCCTAAGACCTGAGAAAAGCTGGGAAGCAATGACGAGAGAAAAGAAGGTTGGAGACTATGTCAATTTGATTATCAGTTGCAAGAAAAGTTGTTTTAATTAGTTTTCATCAACCCACAACTTCTGCTGCCAAAAGAAAAAAAGATCACGATCTCAAGTGATAAAAACTAGTAACAGATCATTTAGAGAAACAAATGAATCTCTACTATGAAGCTGCACTCCATTTTTGATAGATCTTGAAGAACAGAGTAAGAACAATTCTCTTCACAATACGTTAAATTGACAAAAGCTAAATCAGTGCATAAGGAAAGAGAAAAAACAACGTGGTACTGATGTAGGCGAAGAATAAACAGATCAATGAACAGAGAACATCCAGACAAAGCACAAGCAAGGTAAAGACAACATTTCAAATCAGGAGAAAAAGATAAATGAGTCATATAAGCATCTAATGTGTGTGTGTGTGTGTGTGTGTGTGTGTGTGTGTGTGTGTGTGTATTGGGGGGGGGGGAGGATCAGAGCTCTATCTTACCCTGTCTGTATATTAAAAAATGTTTATCTGTATTAAACATCTAAGAATAAAAATTCAAAACAGAAAGGAAAATCTAGGGAACACACTTAATAAGTGGGGTGGAAACTTTCCTAGGTATGCCATCAAGGCCAGAAAAATTCAAAGTTTGACTGCATGACTCTTGGGTCTGCCATGAGCATTAGTTTTGTCCATTGTATATTTCTCAGTTGTATTAATATAATTTACAGGTCTACTTATTCTTCAGGGCATTACCCAATTGAGAGGTGACTTTAATTATTTTAAAATCAAACTGGAATTATATATTGAAGTTCTTTTACAGCCTGTCTTGCTTTATTTATTTATTTATTTATTTATTATTTATTTTTATCCTTACCTGAGGACATTTTTTAACAGTAAGTGCCTCACTGATTATAAGAGCAAAATACTGGACAACCAACAAGGGATTGGTTTAAAATGTTTAGAGAACATCCATACCCTGCAGTTATGTACGTCCACACCCACATACGCACAGGCATGGAAAGTGACTGCAACAGACTGTAGTACAGGAGAAAAGTGGTGTGTTGGGGGGGTGAGCTCACACACACACACACATATATATACACCCATACACACACACACACACACACACACACACACACACACACATGCATGCATGATTTTCATACGTATTTTTTTAAAGTCCAGAGAAGGATATAAATCAAATTGTTGTTGACTGTGATTATCTTTTAGGGTAGACAACTTTTTATTTAAACTTCACCTGAGGATATTTTTCCATTGAACTTTAGAGAGAGTGGGGGGGGGGGGGGCAGAGAGAGAGAGAAACATCAATGTGAGAGAGAGAGACACTGACTGGTTGTCTCCTATACTCGCCCCAACCAGGGCTGGGGATCAAACCTGCAACCCAAGTACTTGCCCTTGACAGGGAATTGAACCTCAGACCCTTTGTTCTGAGGGCTGACGCTCTAACCACTGAACCACACCAGCCAGGGCTAAGGTGTATAATTTTAAGAAAAAGTTTTAAATTTTAATCTCTGTACTCCTATGTTACTAGCATTTTTCCAATAACCATTTATTAGTTTTATAATTAAATATATGTTTATATACCTTTCTATGAAAAACATAATTAAGCAATTTCTGTGCCAGGGGTATGTAGGTGATTTTTTTATCCTCACCTGAGGACACTTTTCCATTTATCTTCAGATACAGTGGGAGGGAGGGAGACAGAGAGGGATAGAGAGAGAAACATCAACGTGAGAGAGATACATCGACGGGTTGCCTCCCGCACGACCCCAACCAGGACCAGGGACGAACCACAACCAAGGTATGTGCCCCTGACCGGAATCGAACCTGTGACTCTTTGGTCCAAGGGCCAATGCTCTAACCACTGAGCGAAACCGGCCAGGGCGGATGTAGGTGATTTTGTATGTTTCCTTTTCCTCATTCATAGGTGAAGTTCTTCAAATATAAGCCAACTTCCAGCTGTGATTCTATGGTCTTACAACATCTGTGTGAAATTCTTTTCAACAAAGGAAGGTCCTAACTTAGCAGTTGTAAGTAGTTGGAGCTTGAGCTATGACAAAGTTGTATATGGCACTGCACCCTCAAATAAAATGCAAGGCTCAATAAACAGAAGACAGTCTGCTTCACGCAGACCTAAAACAGAAGGAGGAGTTATGTGATTCCAAGCACACAGGATCTTCATGAGGCTAAACTTAGCAAAGGCCACTGAAACATTACAGGATCGACCCAATTAGCAGATCAGAAGAGTAGCTGCAAGGAGTATAACTTTAATACATAAATACTGCAGTGGAATTCCAGCTAACCTGGTTTAATTGCCATAAAACAACCAAGACACACACACACCACCACCACCACCACCACCTCCCTCACCACCATCAGCAGCACCACCTTCACCATCATCATCACCACCATCACACCACCATCACCACCACCATCACCACCACCATCATCACCACCATCAGCAACACAACCTTCACCATCATCATCACCACCATCACACCACCATCACCACCACCATCACCACCACCATCACCACCATGTTCAGGCAAAATAGTGTTTACAGCAAGACAGGCTGTAAAAGAACTTCAATATATAATTTCAATTTGATTTTAAAATGACTAAAAACAGTTACCTCTCAACTGGGTAATGCCCTGAAGGATAAGTAGATCTGTAAATTATATTAATACAATTGAGAAATATACAGTGGACAAAACTAATGCCATGAAACTAAGCTAACTCAAAGAACTCAAAATATAATTGAATAGTTAAATCCTTTAAAAGCAAATACAATTAAAATTGGAATTGGGGATATAGGTATTAATATGCCTACAATATGCAGGCCCTCCCTACAATATGTCTTCATCCACGGCTCATGGTGTTTTGATCCCTTAGTGTGAGATAATAGAAAATACATGCTGGTCTCTGGCCCAGGCTCCTGTTACAGAACTCCTAAAACCCCTGTAATTTCCCAAATGATAAGAGCATCTTTTGTTCCAATGTTTGGTCTCTGACTCCTGTCCCTGACACACAGCTCCTAAAACCCTTGTGAATTCCTAAGTGATGAAAGCACTGGAAGCACCCGGCCAGTGTGGCTCAGTGGATTGAGAGTCGTCCCATGGACTGAGAGGTCCCGGCCAGGGCACATGCCCAGGTTTCGGGCTCAATCCCCAGTAGGGGGTGTGCAGGAGGCAGCCGATTGATAGATCTCTCTCACATCAATGTTTCTCTCTCCCTTCCTCTCTCTCTACCAAAAAAAAAAAAAAAAAAAATCAATTAAAAAAAAGTACTGGAAGCATCTTCTGTTCTAAGGAGGTGACTTGGGTGGGCTCCCTGATGGCAGCTGGTTACTAGAAAGACCAAGCTATGATAAGAATTTTCAGCACCCCCTCCCATTCTTTAGAGAGGAGAAAGGGACTAGAAATGGAGTTAATAATTGATCATGAGGAAGCCGCCACAAAATCCCAATAGTACAGGGTTCGGAAAACTTCCAGGCTGGCAAACACATCCACACAGAGGGAAGATAACTCACCTCAACACCACAGGACAGGAGTTCCTGCGCTGTGAACCCTCCCACATCTTGCCCTGTGTCTCTTCATCTGCCTGTCCGTCTGTATCCTTTATCATATCCTTTAACAAACTGGTAACATAAGTGTTTCCCTGAGTCCTGTGAGCCGCTCTAGAAAATTAATCCAACCCAAGGAGGGGGTCGTGGGAATCTCTTATTTATAGCCAGTCAGTCAGAAGCATAAGTGACACACTGGACTTATGACTGGCTTCTAAAGTGGGGTTGGGGGACAGATGCAGTCTTGTGGGACTGAGCCCTGTGGGACCTGACACTCTCTTCAGGTAGATAAGAGTCTGCTCAGTTTGTTGTTCAAAATCATTTTGGCTATTCCTTGCTGTGTTCATTTCCAAGGTCCAGCTGGTGTCACAGAGAATTCCTTGGTGGGGGAAAGAACCCACAGAAGCAGTAAGCCAGTGTGCCCTCAGGACAAGGTATGGGGGTGGGGGTGGGGGGGCCTCTATCTCAGCATTAGAGGTAGCAGCTGCTCTGTGTATCTGCTATTCTTACATTCTTTACAGTTCTCTTCACTTTTTACTAGCCAGTACCCCATTACTTCAATTCCGTGTTATAGTTTAAAGTTCTTTATATTAAACATTTTCTTTCAATTTACTGTTTGGGTTTTCTCTCCCGACTGGATCCAGACTGATAACAGATTTGCAACCATTTGTGTATGTGGTATATGCAGGGGTCATGTTTCCTCTTTCCACATGAATATAACTAACTAAACACCATGTATTAAGACTGTTCTTTCTCTACTGTTCCCAGGCCTCCTGTGTAATAAATCAAGTGTCCAGACATGAGTGGGACTGTGTCTGGCCTGCTTTGGTTGACTGGTCCACTTGTCTAGTCTTTTACTAAAACATTATTTTCATTACAATAGCCTTAGAATGAGTCTTGTTATCCAGTAGAGTAAGTCTGCTCAGTTTGTTGTTCTTCTAAATTATTTTGGCTATTCCTTGCTGTGTACATTTCCAAGTTCATTTCAGTTTCGGTTTATTAAGTTACACACACACAAATCTGCTGGCATTTGATCAATGTTATATTGAAAGTACAGATGAATGTGGGAAGAATCCACAAATCACAATATTGAGTCTTTGAGTCCATGAACATGGTATATCTATTTAGAGATGTAACTTCTCTCAATAATGTTTACTGTTTTCTGTAGAAATGCCTTACATTTTCTAGATTTATTCTGAAAAATCTGATTGTTTGTTATTGCAAATATTTTATTACCTTTTCTGTTTGTTGTTGGTATATAAAATTGCAGTTGTGTCCAGCATGACTTTGGATCTTGCAACTTTACTTATTAATTATAGCAAGTTATAAGGGAATTTTTTTTGGATTTTTCTATATATACAAGCATGTCATCTACCTCTCAAAAAATAATAAATAGACATGGTAATGTGAAAATAACTTATTTTTCCCTCAGTGTCAAGAGGAAAAATTTCAACTTCTCACCATTAAACATGATATTTGCTATAGGATTTTTCTAAGTAACCTCTATCAAATTAATGAAGGTACCTTTTACTCGTAATGTGTTAAGGGATTTAATTTTGAACAGATGTTCACTTTTATCAAAAGCAGTTTTTGCATCTATTGACATATCACATTATTTTTCTGCTTTACCCTATTAATACAGTGGTTTATACTGATTGATTTTTCAGAGTACGCTCATCTTTATAATAAGCTTGATACTCTCTTTTCAACCTTTTGATTGATTATCAAGACTTCCCTTATAGATAAGCAATTTTGATAAATGTTCCATGTTCATGAGAAAAGTTATAGTCTACAGTTATTGAATGTAGTGTCCTATTTATCTTTTTCATTTTATTATATATATATATATCTCATTTTTAAATATTTATTATTTTCAGTTTACTAGTTCTCTCTCCTCTGTCTAACCTACTATTAAACCCACTGAGATCAATTAGGTCAAGTTCATTAAGTGTGTTATTCATGTCTTCTATATCCTTACTGATTCTCTGTTTACTCTATCAGTTAATAAAATATATTAAAATTTACCACTATGATTGTGGATTTGTCTATTCTTTGTTAGCTTTGTCAAATTTTGCCTTGTATTTTGAGGCCATGTTTTTAGGTGCATACAGATGTACAACTGTTGAATTGAGTATTTTAACATTATGAAATGTCTCTCTTTATCCCTAGTAATGCTTTACTGCCCTAAATTCCCCTTTTTTAACCAGTTACCCTTTGCTTAGTGCTTGAGTGATATATCCTTTTCTACCATTTTACTGTCCACTTTTCTGTATCCATGTAAGCAGTATAGAGTTGTGATGCACTTTGTTTTCTTTTTTCTTTCTTTCTTTCTTTTTTTTTTTTTTTTATCCTCACCCGAGGACACCTTTTCATTTTTTGTTCAGATAGAGTGGGAGGGAGAGAGAGAGAAACATCGACATGAAAGGGAAACATCGAGTGGCTGCCACCCGCACAACCAACCAGGGCCGGGGACAAACCTCAACCGAGGTACATGCCCTTAGCGGGAACCGAACCCGGGTCTCTCTGGACCGCAGGCCGACGCTCTAACCGCTGAGCCAAACCGGCCAGAGCTGCACTTTGTTTTCTATCTAATCTCTCAATCTTTCTCTTTCAATTGAAAATTTTAGTTCATTTTTATTTACCATGATTACTGATAGCCTGGATTTAAATCTGTTACCTTATTATATGCTTCCTATTTTTCGCACATGCTCTGTGTTAGCTGACTGCCACCACCACCAAACACCACCACCACCACTACTACCGTTACTACTACTACTGCCAGCACTCCTCTGTTAGTTTGGGGGGTGTGTGTGTGTGTGTGTGTGTGTGTATTCTTTTTTTTTTTTTTTGCATTTATCTTCAGATAGAGTGGGAGGGAGAAAGGGAGGAAGAGAGAGAGAGAAACATCAACATGAGAGAGACACATTGAGTGGTTGCCACCCACACAACCCCAACCAGGGCCGGGGACAAACTACAACAGAGATACGTGCCCTTAGTGGGAACCAAACCCGGGCCTCTCTGGTTCGCGGGCTGATGCTCTAACCGCTAAAGCCAAACCGGCCAGGGTTATATATTCTTTTAATAAATATTCTAGAGATTACAAAATGCATCTCTGATTTACCAAAGTCTTAAGTAAATAAACATGTTTACCACCTCCTGGACAATGCAAAGACTGAAGGATACTAACACTATTTACATCCCCACAACTTATATGCTATTATTATATATTTTTAATAAACCACATCAATATTAATTTGCATTAGTATTGGTCTTCACTTTTCTGCATCTTAAAACTGCCATCTACAATCATTTCCCTTCTGCCAAAGAACAATATTTATTACTCCCTTTAGTACAGGTCTGGTGTGATTATTTCTTTCCATTTTTGTTTATCTAAAAAGGTGACATTCTGTTTTCTTTTTGTTTTAATCCTCACCCAAGGACATGCTTATTGATTTTAGAGAGAGGGGAAGGAGGGAAGGAGGGAAGGGAGACAGGGAGACAGAGAGAGAAACAATGATCGGGTGCCTTCTCGTAGGAGACCTGACCGGGGATTGAACCCACAACCTTTAGGTGTAATGGATGACGCTCCAACCAACTAAGCAACACCGCCAGGGCTGTTTTCACTTTTGAAGGGATCTTTGCTAGGTATAGATTCTAGTCTGGAAGTTTATCTTCTTGTTTACCTTTTGAAGATATTCCATTGTCTTTTGACTTCTGCTTCTACTGAGAAGTTAGCTGTCAGCCCTGGCCAGTCTGGAGCGTCGGCCCTCGGACCAAAGAGTTGCGGGTTCAATTCCGCTCAAGGGCACGTACATCAGTTTGGCCCCCGGCCCTGGTTGGGGTTGTGCAGGAGGCAACCAATCAATGTGTCCCTCTCACATCGATGCTTCTCGCCCCTCCCCCCCCGCCTCTGTCTGAAGATAAACGGAAAAATATCCTCAGGTGAAGATTAAAAAAAAAAAAGTTAACTATCAGTCTTATTGCTCTTTTGAATGTAGTATGTAATTTTTCTCTGCCTACTCTTAAGATTTTCTTGTTATTTTTTGTTTTCCACAATCTTATGTTTCAATGAGATTTATTTGAATCTATCCATCCACTTTGGGGGTCTACCTACATTATCTCTTAAATCTGTGATTTGATGCTTTGTCTGTTATAAAAAATTCTTAGCCATGATTTCTTCAAATACTGCCTCTGCAACATTCCTCCATCCTTTCCCAGAGATTTCAATTACAGATGTGTTAAAGATTTCACTGAATATCACGTCTCTTATATCCTTTTATGTATATCCAATCCATTTTTCTCCATATTTCATCATTCTAAATATTTATTTTCAATGTATTACTACAAATCTATTGTTAAACCCCATCAACTGAGATTTTAATATTAATTCTCATTTTACTTAATAACAGCCCCAAAGCACAAGAATAGTGATGCTGGCAATTTGGATGTGCCGAAGAGAAGCTGTAAAGTACTTTATTCAAGTGAAAAGGTGAAGGTTCTCAACTAAATAAGCAAAAAAAACCCCAAAACAAAACAAAAAAATCGTATGCTGAGGTTGCTAAGATCAATGGTAAGAACAAATCTACTATGCATAAAATTGCCTAATTTATACATTAACCTTTATCATGTGTAGGAAAAAAAGATAGTAGATATAGGGCTCAGTACTGTCCACAGTTTTTGGCATCCAGTGGGGAACTTGGCACACATCCCTTCATGGATAACAACTTGATTATCCAGATCCCTGTGCATCCACTTCTATCATCTATTGTTTCTCTTGGTTTTCAAACAAATTGTCTTAAATTCTCATCTGCGCAGTGAGTGTGAGACAATGTCAATAAACGCAGAGATCATTTGAAGCTCTGGTGATGTTACCTTCTTACAGAAAGTATTTACATTTGCTTCTGTCCAGGTCACTTTGATCCAAACAAGGATTGAGAGAATCTGCAGTTGGACTTCAGTATTTCTAAGAGGCTACTATTCTAGGATACAGGCCTTTGGGACCTCTACTCAGAGCCCAAGAAGTTTTCCAAGGTCCCTCCTCCCTGACCTGTACCAAACTCCAATTTTTATCCTTTACCCTTCAGTCCCTTGAGTCCATCAAAATCTGTTTAGCTTTCTAGTTTCTAATTTGCCTGCCTCTTCTTCAATCAGCAGATCTTCAAAACTGGTCTCATATCTATGAGCTTCCCTGCTCCCCTAGATCTTGGCCCTACAATACCTCACTGATCTGCTAGCTCTCAATTACCTTCACACAAATTTTGTTTTAAATTCTGACCAGCTTTTCTACTTGTAGAAAAGAGGGTCAAACCGCTTAGTCTACCATTAACACAAGTTTTCCCCACTCTGATATTTCCTATCTTTGTAGGTTTATATATTTTGATTCCTTCTGTCATTTTACAAAAATTTTGGAAGTGGAGATAAATACATCTTTAGTGAGTAATTGCTTACCACCCAATTACTCATCATTGCTTAACCAGACATCTCTAGTTACTCATTTTTATTGACAGACCTTCTATATATTAAGGTGTGTCAAACATGTTTGTCACACATGTTTGTCAAACATGTTTCCCAGTATGCCCTTTGCATTTTAATTTTATGCTATTTTTATCTCACAGAAAGAATAAACTTATATGCAGTCCAATTTATCAGTCTTTTCCTTTCTAATTTTGGTGTCATGATAAAAACACTGAACACCATGCAAATATGGACTCATATTTTCTTCTAGTATTATATTTCTTTTTATATTTAATGTTTAGATTTTTTCTGGTATAACCTATGAGATAGAGACCTAAGCTTATTTTTTAAATTGGTGAGCCAACTGTCCCAAATCCATTTAAATAAATAACCCTCCATTTCCTCCTAGTACTTTAATCACATAGAAATTGAAACTATTTTCTTAATATTTATATAATCATATTTGCAGTCTAGCACTGCTGACCCCTACTACTCATTCTCCTTGCGACTCTGTCCTCCCTTGGTTTCTGTAAGCCACTGCCCCGTTCTATTTCTCGCCAACTACTCCTTCTGAGTCTCCTTCATACGCTCGATTCCATTCCTATTCTCCTCATCCTCGTTCATTTTCCAAACAGTGCATTTCTAGAAGCTCTCTTGCTTCTCATTCTCCTGCTCTCCTTGGGAAATTTGACCTGCACTGGCAGCCTCTTCGAGCTCTCTCTGGAGGTCCCAGATCTACACCCACTGCCTTCCGGGATCTCCATCTACAGGCTCCACTGGTGGTCCAAGCTCAACTATGTGATAGAAAGTCAGTGTCTCCTGAAAATGCCCTCCTTTCTGCACTCCATTATCTGCAGTACCACCATCATCCAAGCCAGAATCTCGGTCACTTCTCCTCTCCTTCACCAGCACATCTCAGAGGTCACCATAAACCCCACTGATTCTACTTCTCTGGTCAGATTCTTCACTACCACCACTGCCTAAACTCAGGTCTTAATCATCTCTGGTTTGAACTCCACCACAGATTTCCAGCTTCCCTCCACACCATTCTCTAAACTGCCCACAGTGACTGTGTAAATTGAAAATCTGATCATTTCGCTTTTCTGATTAAAATTGTTCAATTTGACCCCTGACTTATGGGGTAAAAATGTAAGCCCAGCATGGCACACAAGACTTTCTGTGCTCTGGCTGCTGCCTCTGTCTCCAAGGTTAACTCACCATCTCTCTCCTTGAACACTGGGCCGGCCACACCTAATCACCCAGGCAAGTCAAATGACTGCCTCCTATTCTTCACACAGGCAGCCCCTTCAGCCTGGAAAGGTCTCTCGCTGAGTCCCTTGGCCTAGCAAACTCCCAATCCTCTTCAAAATACAGCTTTAGTGTCCATTTTTAGAAAACGCCACAACTTATCTCATACATGCGTACTTCCTAATTCCATGGAATCCCTTCTAGCACCATACTGTAGTTACTTTACGTCTGTCTTCTCTACATAACCGTGACCCCCATTTATTTACTTCCAATGGCCTCGCTTACCTCAAGGCTTGGGGCACACAGTAGGCACTCAAAATGGTTACTGAACAAATAGCTTAACAGCTACAATGCTTAGTAAACAAACTGGTTTATAAAAATTATCAAAAATGTATTTCTTAATGGAAAACTATAGTGACATTTGACTCAAATCATAAAACCCTCGGAACCTCATTATGTAACAAATGTATCTCTGAAGTTCTGTAGTTCAGAGGCACTATAAGTAATACTAATGAGGCTCTATAGTATAAATTTCACCCAGGTCGAAATAACAGTTTGGTGGCTCCTGTTAGTTAAGTTAAATCATCTCATTCAAAAAAACATGCTATTTATGTTCTACACCAAAAGAAGCTAAAAGTCTACATAACTACAGTAAAAATATTTCCAGTCTTTGCAGACATATGGTACAAGATGCTCTGTTTTTGAACTTCTGTAAAAACCTTCACATCCTTTTCCTAACTATGGTACAACCACAGCCCCGGGCAAGAAAGCGGCATATCTTTATTTGGACAATTGCATCCTCATTACAAAGAGAATAAAAAGAGCCATAACAAACGTTCAAATGACAAGTGGCTCCGTGTAAATGGGGAGCAGAAACGGCGTGCATCTTCCAGTAAGTGTTAGATGATGAGAATGTTTTGATTTCTCAGATTATCAAAACAGATTTGATATGAAAGTTTTAATGCATCTTTAAAATCTACATTTAAGTACAAAGAAATCTTAGTTCAAATTATGAAATCAAATATATACAGGAATGCCCTGGACGGGTGACTCAGTTGGCTGGAGCATCGTCCCGTACACCAAAAAGGTTGCAGGTTCAATTCCTGATCACAGCACATACCTAGGTTGTGGGTTCGATCCCTGGTCAGAGCATGTACAGGAGGCAACCTATGTTTCTCTCACATCGATGTCTGTCTGTCTCTCTCCCCTTCCTCTCTCCCTCTCTCTCTAAAAATCAACAAAAACATATCCTCAGGTAAGGATTAAACACACACACACCACACACACATACAGTAAGAAGTGACACAAATATCCCATTAGCCTATTTTCTAAACTTCCTCCTGGACCTTCAGGAGACCTGGAGATGTGTTACAAACAGATCAATGCCCTTCAGCTTCCCTAATAACACCAACTGTGAGACATTCGCCACCCCACTTCTAGATCTCAAGGAAGATCATTTAAGTCACCTATGTTAACATCTTCCAATCATTAAAAAGCTAGAAAACTGTGCCCCATAACTTTATAAAGTGCACTGACTTCACTGCCTGCCTCACTGGACACGGAGTCCACGTCTTCTCCGTGGACTGCAGTCCACATCTACCGAAGACCGTGTATTCTCTGTGGACTGCAGTCCGCATCTACCAAAGACCACGTGATCAGGCACTGTGGAGCCCCCAGCCAAAACAAGCAAAACATTTTCCCACACCCAGAAACTCCTTTTCACAGCTCCTCTCTCCCAAAGGCAGCCAACATCCTGACTTTTGTACTAAGTGTTTCCTTGCTTTTCTATAGTTTTCAAACTGTGGCAATTTTTGTTTAATAACAGTTTCATTGAGATATTATTCATATACCATAGAGCCCTTTTAGGATACTCAGAGTTGTACAATCATTGCTGTGGCAGTTTTTACCTCTATGGATTTGGTTAAGCTGGAATTTCCCAGGATCCCCTTCTCTGAGTCTGCCCAAGATTTATTATTTTGTTGTTGCTAATCCTCACCGAGGATATTTTTTCCATTGTTTTTTCAGAGAGAGTAGAAAAGAGAGAGGGAGAGAGGGGAGGGCGAGGGAGAGAGGGGGGAAAGGAGGAGAAGGAGGGGGGAGAGAGAGAGAGAGAGAGAGACATCAATGTGAGAGACACATCCATCAGTTGCCTCCCCCATGCAACTGGAATTAAACCTGCAACCCCGCCCTGGCTGGTTTGGCTCAGCGGTTAGAGCGTCGGCCTGCAGTCCAGAGAGACCCGGGTTCGGTTCCCGCTAAGGGCGTGTACCTCGGTTGCGGTTTGTCCCCGGCCCTGGTTGGTCGTGCGGGTGGCAGCCACTCGATGTGTCCCTTTCACGTCGATGTTTCTCTCTCTCTCTCCCTCCCACTCTATCTGAACAAAAAATGAAAAAAAAATGTCCTCGGGTGAGGATAAAAAAAAAAAAAAAACCTGCAACCCAGGTATGTGCCCTTGACCGGTAATCAACCCATGACCCTTCAGTGTGCGGGCCCATGCTTCAACCACTGAGCCACGCCAGCCAGGGCATCTGTCCAAGATTTAAAAGGCAGAAGTGGAACGGCCTCTGTCTTCTAAAGGCTTATGCAGTCAGAGGTGATGACAGATAGAAACTGAGGTGGCAGAGGGTCCCAACTTGTCCATGTTTCCTCGTCAGAGATGAGCTTCATTCCCCAACTACAAGCCCTGCTGACCAGGAGAAGAGCACCCCCAGCCCCACCTACCAGTAGAAAGTAGGTGGCAGACCTGGTAAAGAGGCAGCCTCACAGAGGTAGCAGCTTATCCCAGGTCCCTCTGTGGTCCCCTCTGGCAGTTGGTCATGCCAGCTCCCGAGAGCCCTGCAGGCTGCCTGGGCCACCCATGCAAGTGCTTCAGGACGTGGCTCATGGCTCCTCTGCCCTCTAATTCCTCCTCTGGGCACTATTTTTTCAGCTTTTCCCACAGTCGTATATGGTCTTATTCCTGTAGTAAATAAATTCCTTATTCCTTAATACTCACAGCGGTGCAGCTCCCCTGACTGGATCCTGACATACACAAGCCACGCTGTTTCCCTACAGGGCAGCTTAGCACGGACACCTCCAACTTCACGGAAAGAGAATCCGGCACTGTATCCCGAGGCCCCTCCACGCGGCTGCATATAGCTGTATGCTGTTCGTCTTTCACTGCCCTTTAACATTCTGCACTGCGGACATGTCAATGAACTTTTTATGGAAATATCACACATACATACACACACAAGCACACACCATAAGTGTATTTGGGTGTCTGTGCCCATGTTGCACTCACAATCAAGGAGCAGAACGTTACCAGCCCCCGGACCCGCTCACATACCCACTCCACTATCCAAAGGGAACTGCTCTGGATTCCCAACCCAGGAACGTGTCCCTCCTGCTTCTGAACCGCCCTGGACTGTGTGCAGAAGCGAACACCGTGAGAGAGACGCACTCCCACGCTACGCCGTGTCTGGGACAGCATCAGTTTCCTGAGTGCGGCATCAGTTCACTCCACCCGTGGCTGTGGTCTGACATTCTCTGACTACATCGTCGCAAGCGTTTCCATGCTGCTGCTGAGCATCTGCGCAGTTTCTGCCTTCGAGGAAGGTGGACTCGCACCCCTGAGAACCATCTCGTACCCACCCCTGGCATGCACCCTGAAGCAGGGTTGCTGGTGGGAGTACACATGAGCAAAGGAACTCTGAGACACGGGGTGCCCTCCTTGCCCACTGCCAATATGGATGCCCCTGGGCAGAGCAGGAAAGCTCCCACTGCTCTGCTCCTTGTCTGCACTTGACACTGTCGTTTTTCATTTAGTCACTGGGAACACAACGGCATCTCGCTGTGGTGTTACTTGACAGTCCCTGATGACTGATGAGGTCCAGCACGTTTCCACTGCTGGTGTTCATTGACCATCTATGAAGTGCCTGTTCGAGTCTCTTGCCCATTTTTCTATTGGGCTCATCTCTCTTTTTCTTACTGACTTGTAGGACTTCCCAATATATCCTGATTATAGGCCTCTGTGGGCCAATCCCACTCTATGACTTCACTTTTCATTCTCTTAATAGTGTCTTTTGAAAAACATAAGTTCCTTTCATGTAATACAGCGTATCAACCTTGCACTTTATATAGTTAGCACTTTCTGTATTTTGTTTAATATATACTTACTATATACATGGACGAGCAAACTCATGTTTTGTAATGTATTATGTCAGGTGTCGTACCTGTTACCTCATTGAATCCTCCACACCATCCTTAAAAAATATAGTTCCCCCGAGGCACAGGGTGCTGGAGGCACAGTGAGCAGAGCGGAGCTGCCAGATCCAGCGAACCACCCTCAGAGTGTCGGTGCTGTGCACCAAGGGGGTGTTCACTAAAGCACCACTCCTACCAAGAGTGCTCTTGTGACCACAGCCATCCTCACCCACACACACAGAACACACACACACACGCGCGCGCACATGTATGTGACGTTTACCCACAGACACATACATGTATACAGGAACATATACAACACTTCTGGCCCACATTTCAAAAACTAAAGAAGTCAACCTGGCCCTGGCCAGTTTGGCTCAGTGGTTAGAGCGTCGGCCCACGGACCAGAGAGTCCCAGGTTTGGTTCCCGCTAAGGGCACGTACCTCAGTTGCAGTTTGTCCCCAGCCCTGGTTGGGGTTGTGTGGGTGGTGACCACTCGATGTGTCTCTCTCACGTCGCTGTTTCTCTCTCTCTCTTCCTCCCTCCCCCCCCCCCCCCGCTCTGTCTGAAGATAAGTGCAAAAATGTCCTCGGGTGAGGATAAAAAATAAAAAAAAAAGTCAACCTGACTAAAGAGTACACTGCATTTCCAATGCAATCTCAAAAAGAGTGAAAAGATAGAGAGCTAAACCGTTAAGACGGCATCAATTTACCGAGAATCGCAAGGAGATCATTCAGTGGGACAGATGAACAATGCAAAAAAAGCCAAAAAGAAGGAAAACCGAAAGTTAACGAGTGGGCTTGGAGGAAAACAACTACTTTGGAAAAGATGGAAAGCAACGTGAAATTAATCCTCACTATATATTTGTGAAATATTCTTAAAACTGTACTAAATGTGTTGACATTGTGAGATTGTGTGTCAGATAGGACCAGTACAGTGAAAGAAATTTGGAAATTCACAATGAGGATGGTTACAATTACTCTCATATTAATAAGACTACCCTCAAGTGAAAACTTATGAGAGAATATTAGTAGCCAAAGCCTACTCTGGGAACTCCCCACATGTGGTTTGAGCTAACCTCTTGATCATTTTTCCAGATCTTTCCCTGACTATGCCAACAATATAAACTTTTCTAATACCTGAAGTTTCTCAGAAACTGATCATCTTGCAAAATAGTTTTTCTGAACTGCACAACCACTTTATCAGGAACGCTCACTGTCCCAGTGCCTTGGGTTTAGATGGGAAATGGAACAGACATCAAAGAACCTTAAGGTACGGACAGAGGAGAATAGCTAATTGATGGAGGTGAACAACGAGGAGAAAAACTAACCTGTTACAAACAGGTGCTTCATCATATTGGGCAGAAATATTCAGAAAAGAAAAAGGATAAAGAAGGCTACAGGAAAGAGAGAAATGGACAACCTCTGTCCTAACAATACCAGACTGTGTCACCCATGGCTTACGAGATTTATCCAAATGCAGAAGTGTCGGTAGGTTCCAACGATCTGTGTTCTAGTAACGTCACTGTACATCTAATAAAGCCCACCTGTCTATTACAGATGTTCCCCTCCAGACTGCCTGTGCTTACTTGTAACCACAATTTGTTTCATTACAATGCAGACTTCTGAGAGCAGTCAGCAGTAGACTGAAGGTGGTGATTCTAAATCTCAGCTGCACTTAAGAATCTCCTAGGGAGCTTTTGCCTGGGCCCCACCCCAGAGACCTCAATTTAATCAGTCAGGAGTAGGGCCCAGGCCCCAGTATGTTCAAAAAGTTGATTGCGCCCTGGCGGGTTTGGCTCAGCAGTTAGAGCTCTGGCCCTCGGACCAAAGAGTCTCAGGTTTGATTCTGGTCAAGGGCACATACCTCGGTTGTGGTTCGATCTCCAGCCCTGATTGGGGTCATGTGGGAAGCAATCAATCGTTGTGTCTCTCTCACATCGATGTCTGTCTCTCTCTCTCTCTCTCCCCCTCCCTCCCGCCCCTCACCCACTCTATCTAAAAATCAATGGAAAAATATCCTCGGATGAGGATTATAAAAAAAAAAAAAAAAAGCTGATTCTAACATGGGGCCAGGGGTGAGAACCACCAACATAAAGAACACTAGACCAGAACAGGGGCTGCTTCTCCAAGCTTCTCAGTGAGGGCATTTTTACCATTTTGTACAGAACACCCCCCACGCACACACTCACTATGACACCCAAAGCGTTTTCCCACTTTTTCCTAATTGCCCTGCAAAGGGTCAGCAGCAGCCCCAGTGGAGAGCCCTGGCCCCGAGAATGATGGATATGATCTGCACTAACCTGCACCAACACACAACTCCAACTGCCTCGTTCATCCATGTCTAACCCCAGCACTCGGCACATGGTAGGAATTGTGTAAATGACTGGCGAATAAATGAAAGAAAGGGAGGAAAAAGAAGAAATCTGAGGAAGTCATTTTCTCCCCGTGTTTCAACCTACCACTTGGGAAACTCCTCATCACTGTCTTTGACTTACTTTTTTTTTTTTATCCTCACCCGAGGACATTTTTGCATTTATCTTCAGATAGAGCGGGAGAGAGGGAGGAAGAGAGAGAGAGAAACATCAATGTGAGAGAGACACATGGACTGGTTGCCACCCACATGACCCCAGCTGGGGCCGGGGACAAACTGCAACCGAGGCACATGCCCTTAGCGGAAACCAAACCCAGGTCTCTCTGGCCCGCGGGCCGATGCTCTAACCGCTGAGCAAAACCAGCCAGGACAACTTACATTTTAAAGAAGCAGACTCTGCTCCTGCATGTCCACAGGGCAGTCTACCTGAGCCATTTCTCTGGAGAGGCCCATGGCAATTCTCCTTTCGCGGACGCTTACCGTATAAATGGGTATGGTGGAGGGTGGGTGGGATGGGGGCTCCAGTGTGAACCCCTCCTGAGTGTGGACAGGACTTGTGAATTGACTCTAAACCATCAGAACACAGTCAAGCAATGGGACACTGGTGGTTCCAAGTGATTATATCACACGAGACTGGAGCATCCTTCTTCCTAGGATGCTCTCTCCCATGCTGGTCTTGAGCCAAGTAGCCATGTTGGGAAGGCACACGTAAAGAGGAGCCAACAGCCATCTTCAGCTGATAACCAGCAAGAAACTGAGGCCCACAGTCCAAGAGCTCACCAGGAATTCTGCCAACAACCCTAGCAGCCAGGGAGAAAGTCCCACTATCAAGCTGTCAGATGAGACCCCAGGTCTGGCCGACAGACACCCTGGGGAGACCTTACAGCAGAGGGCCTGGCTTAGGGTGCTGGATATCAGACCCACAAAACTGGGAGAGAGTAAATGTACGTGGTAAAGACACTAAGTTTATGGTAATAGTCATGCAGCCATAGATTACCGTGTATAACAGGATGGAAACAACACGTTTCATGGTCCTCTGGTGGGGAAATCAAAGCACAAGAGAAGAACTCGGAGAACAGCATGGCTAGAGCTCCGCCAACATGGGACAAGGCCTGAAGCGGTGGGGCCAGACTGGGGCAGGATTTGATGGCCATCTTAACATGTTTAAATTTAGATCCAGAGAGCAGTGGAAAGCAATTAAAAAGTGTAGCCCTGGTCGGTGAGGGTCAGTGGTTAGAGCATCGGCCCGCGGACCAGAGTCACGGGTGCCATTCCAGTCAAGGGCACATACCTCGGTTGCAGGTCTGATCCCTCCCCAGTGGGGGCATGTGTGGGAGACAACAAACTGATGTCTCTCTCACATCGACGTTTCTCTTTCTTTCTTTCTTTCTCTCTCTATCCCCTCCTTCCACTCTCTCTAAAATAAATAAATAAAAAAAATTCTCGGGTGAGAATTAACCAAGGGGAAAAAAAAGGTATAAAGCTGAGGTGAAACATGACTTGATTCGCATTTTACTATTTTACAAAGAGAACTGGCTGCTGTGGGGAGAACGACCTCGAGGCGGTCCAGAGCAGAGGCAAGGTCACACAGGAGGCTCCCGCAGTGTCCAGGTGCCGGTGTGACAGTGGTGATGGGGACGTGGAAGGGTTCCAGTGAAGACAGCATAGGATCCATGAACTCGGATGAGAAAAGAACTACCTCCTTATTTCATTAACCTCCAACTGAAATGTAGCATTTTTTAAATTGTGAATATAGACAACGAGCCTCGGCAATATAGGCATTACCTGTGACTTTTGAATCTCAGATTTGTATCCCAATTACCGACGCTGAAATATGAAGTATCGTCTGTGTACATGTCTTCATTTTATGGTAGTTACAGACCCACCACTAGATCTGTGGTGTGTACATTGTTACATCACAGATCTGTGCTTATCCATGTTTGGGTAACTGTTCCAACACAATTAGCGGCCTCTGTGCCCACACACGTACACGGTTTGCCTAAGAAAGCCTGGGACGCATCCACAGGCGTTCTCACTCCACTGCAAAAGGGCCCGAGCAACCCGTGACAGCGAAGGCAAAGGGAGACTTGGTGGAGGGACACAGAGAAAAAGGAGGGCGACTGCACCAGCAGGTGTGGGGACAGAGCCAGAGCCCAGTCGGACGACCTGCCACAGTGTCCACACAGCATCTGTGCAAGCGTGTGAGGAAGTCAGGCCGAGCTGGGGACATGAGACGGCGTCCCAGCGATGTGGGGAGATGGGTGACTTAAAGAGTGTGCTGTGTGAAGAGACACTGTGGGGCAGACGCCCCAAGAAACTTCACCCTTGAAAAGCTGGACTGAGAAGGCAGGCCTGACCCAGGGGGAGGGGAGGGGACACCCAGAAGAGGGCAAGAAGAGTGTCATGGCCAAGAAGAGTGTCTCAGGCGGGAGGAAGGGCAACCACAGTGAAAGCTGTTAAGAGGCTCCAGGATGACTGCTGGGTTTGGCAACGTGTATACTGCTGGCGACGATGGCCAGGGAGCGCTGAAGAGTGACTGGGATGTGCAGGAGAGGAAGTATGCGGACTACTTTCTTGAGAAGTTTCTATGTTGAAGCTTAAAACAATGGGGTTACTGGGCCAAGAGGAGGAGAGAGGGCAGGAAAGTCAGGTACGGGTAAGGGAGCCACCATGTACTGCGGCCCTGGCATTTAAGCTGGGTAAGAGAAAAAGAAAGGAAAAGTGGGACTCCTGTAGCTTGAGGTTCAGAAGCCCCCTTAGGAAGAGCGTGAGGATCAGCAGGTCATTAGCTAGAGAAGTGGGGTAGTAGTGGGCAAGGAGCAGGAGCTCTGCCAACAGCCAGAAACACTGGTCAGCTCCAGCAGGGGACCCCAATAATGAGATAAACAGAGGGCCCAAGAGTACCCGGGAGCCAGCCCCAGGAGAGAGTGGAGCTCCAGGAGAGAACAGCTCAGATGCCCTATCAGTGATGAGGTGGGTCCTCTAGAATGCCAGCGCCACAGGGCAGGGATCTGTTTGGCTCGCCCTATTTTGCCCAGAGCCTAGTGTTTACTAAAGACTGTTGAGTATGAATTAAACGGAATGAAGTAAAGAAAGAAACGGAGGCAGGAAAGAACGGTAGTTCTGCACTGCAAGTAGGACGCCCTCTGCACTGTGGCACTGAGTCGTGGCCAGAACACAGCCGAAGTTCTACACTGACTTCAGAGATTCGGCCCGTCACGCATGGGATGTGGGTGCACCCAATGGCGGGGGGGGGGGGGGGGGGGGGGGGGCGCTGTAGTGGCTGCTGACAGTGGTCTGACCACTGACCAGAGGCAACCTGAAGAGTCATCAGTGCGTTCTGCTTATTTCAAAATAACCGTATGTATTCTTTCTTCAGCTATCTCCATCTCTATGCACCATTTCTTGGTTTCACTCTGGGTTCTTCATTCAGGAAACCTGTTCCAACAGACATGGTGCTCTCGCCCTTCCTTGGAGGTCTTCCCCGGGCTACACTGGGCTCCCACTTCACTCTCAGAGCTATACCCTGCACTTTCCCTTTGTTTTTTGTTTGTTTGTTAATCATCACCTGAGGATATTTTTCCATTGATTTTTGGACAGAGTGAGAAGGAGGGATGGAAGGAGGGTGGTAGAGAGGGAAAGAAGCATTGATGTGAAAGAGACACATTGAATGGTTGCCTCCCGCCCAACCCCAACCAGGGCCAGAGATCGAACCTGCAACCCAGGTACGTGCCCTTGACCGGGAATCAAACCCACGATGATCCTTTGATCCGCAGACCTACTTTCTAACCGCTGAGCCAAACAGGCCACGGTTGCACTTTCCCTTTGTAATTTGTGCCTCTTTTAATTCCCATCAAGAATCATTAATTCTTGTGATCCCTACATCTTCACCTTATTCCTTCTTCAACCCACCCCAACTAGGCCTCTGCACCCAGCAGTCCACAGAAACCACTCATCAGGGTTACTAAGAGCCTACAGAAGCCTGACCCAATGGTGACTTCTGCATCCCCACTGTCCTCGACTTCTCCATGACCTCTGACCAGTCCCTCTGTGGTAGGAAGAACAGTGGGCCCCCCAAAGGTATCCACATCCTAACATGGATGTTACATGTGCTTCCATGATCTCTTACCAAGATCATCAATTACTGCAACAGCCTCCTAACTGGTCTCCCTGCTTTCCCTATCAGCCACAGAGCAGCCAGAGAAAGGCTTTAAATTTTTTAAAACCCATATTATGTTACTCACTTGCTGATAAGCTCATCCTCCAGTGACTTCCTATTACTCTTAAAATTCCAAGTCTTTCTGCCTCCAAGGAACTTCAATTTCAAGATCTAGTCCCCACCTACCTTGCCTAACTCATTTTCCAGATATTCACTCTGCTCCAGCTACAATCTTATGTATTATTCCTCAAACAAAATATATTCCTGCCTCAGGACCTTTGCACTTGCTTACCCCATCTAAAATGTTCTTCCTCCAGATCTTCAAGTGGCTAGCCCTCCCTTATCATTCGGATCTCAGCTCAAATGTCACTTCCTAAGAAAGGCCTTCCTTAGTCAACCCACCTAAAGCACTCAAACCTCAGATCCTGTTCTATTTTCTTCTTAGTACTCTCTGAAATTCTTATCTACTAATTTATTTATGTACCGTCCTTCCCTCTAAACTATAAGCTCCATGAGAACAAGAACCCTTCTGTCTGGTATCCTTATCATCCTCAACCAGTGCCTGGCACATATCAGGCCCTCAAAACTACTCTAAATGCACAAGTGACGGCATGAAATTCAATGGAATACCACACACAGTCAATAAACATAACACTAAAGGATCACTGCCCGAAAAAGGCCTAAAATGCATACAAGACATTAAGAGAATAGCCAGGTTACAAATGTTCATGTACAGTTAACAAATAAATAAAATATATGACCTCATCGGCACACAGAAAAATGGGATCAAAAATGAGGATCGAACCTGCAACCCAGGCACATGCCCTTGACCGGGTATCAAACCCTCAACCCCTAGGTCTGTGGGCCAACTACTGAGCAAAACCACCCAAGGCAATAGTATTGTTTTTGTTTTTTATTTATTTACTTTGTTAGTCCTCACCCAGATATTTTTCCATTGATTTTTTGATAGAGTGGAAAGGAGGGAGAGAGCAAGAAAGCAAGAGAGAGAGAAATATCGACGTGAGAGAGACACATGCATTGGTTGCCTCCCACACGACCCCAACAAGGGTCAGGGATCGGACCTGCAACCCAAGTACGTGCCCTTGACCGGTAATCGAACCCGAAACCATTTGGTCCGCAGGCCAACACTGTAACCGCTGAGCCAAACCAGCCAGGGCAATAGTATTGTGTTTTAAAATTCAAATTCCACTTGTTTATTACTGGTATATAGGAAAGCAATCGACTTTGCTGTATTAACCACGTATAATTGCTTATCAGTCCCAGGAGTTTTTCGGAAGGCCAAGCCATTAGAAAAAAGAGAGACCATCACTGTTTGTGTGGCTCATGACTGAAGTAGTTCCCTCTTAAAGAGGTCAGTGTGGGCAGCACTGCAGGGAAGGGGGAAAGTCCAAATACAAAAAGTCAAGGACAAGGTGTCCTTGTGGGGAACAGCAGCTATTCAGAGAAGCTAGCCAAAATGAAGGCTCTCTCTTCGGAAGCCGGGTTCTTCTTTAGAAAGGCTGCAAAGGCCGTTTTTCAGAACGAGAAGGAAAAACACTTAACTATATTTACCTTTTAAATTTTAAGAAAGAGGTGAAAGAAAGGGAAGATGCCATTCACTTCCCATTTCTGAGAAAGGACACATTAAAATAGCTTGAAATTAAGCAGGACCTTTAAAATCAGGGTCAGAGTGCAGGCATTTCCCACGTTCTCTGGCACGTCTTTCAGCTCTGTAACGGCAGTCTCCCCTTTCCTGGCCTCAGAAGATGGCTGTTAATGTGGATGTTAACTTTCTATTTTATATTTGTACTGTTGAACAAAATTTAGACTTCGTAACTAGAATTGTTTTAAGAATCATTTTTGTTAAATGCTTTAATTATTGTTAATCAAAATTTTTATATTTAAGCATTTTCCAGTAATTTTTAACAATCCATTCCTCAAGCAATTCAGAGCACCTGCTGTGTGATGATTATGTATTTTTTATTTCATAAATGAGGATAGTGAGACATAAGTGTTTGGGAATTAGCATTTATCATCTTCTAATATACTGTGTAATTCATTTCCTTTTATTGCGTATTGTCTGGTTGCCCCCGCTGGACTGTAAGGTCTAGGTGGACAGGAATCTTCATCGGCTCTTCACTGATGGACCCCGGGAACTTAGAACAGTTCCTGGCACACAGCGGTGTTCAGTGACTTTCGCTGAATGAATGCATGAGGGCTCAAGCAGCAGAAGTCATTTGGGTCTGCTCCTCCAGTGTGCCACTAGTACTGTGTCTCCGAATGAGACAGCCTGGCTGAGAAATCGTCACTGGGAGCTCCAAACAAGTCTGTGGGACACCCCTGACAAACCTGTGATGTGGAGGAGAGGGGCAAAATGTGTGTTCCCAGCATGCACGCAGGTTCCCAAAACCACAAAGGAGGGATTCAGCAAGCACACTCAGTTCTTGATCCTAACTCAGCAGTCAGACAAGTCACTCCTGTCTAAGGTGGGAGTCAGGGGGAGGCAGGAAGCCAGGAGTGTCCTCTGGGGAGAAGCCTTTGCCATGTGGAAACATGAAGCCTAGAAGAGGGAGGACCCCTATCCCTGCCCCCTGTCCCCAATTCACACAGCACAGCACAGCACAGACAGAAAGATGGCCAGATCACCCCAAAGCCTATCATCTGCAAGAAACAGCTGACTTTTGGGTAGATGTGTCAGGGTCAAGTGAGAGGCAACCAATAAATGTGTCTCTCACATCAATGTTTCTCTCTCTCCCCCACCCCTGTCCCCTCCACCTAAAAAAAAGGAAAAATACCCTCAGGTGAGGATTAACAACAACAAAAATAAATAAGTAAATAAATAAAAATAAAGCACAATACAATTTACATTAGCATCCCCCAAAAAACGAAATAGATATAAATCTAACAAAATATATACACAATCTATACGAGGTAAACTACAACAATGATGAATAAAATCAAAGAACTAATTAAGTAGAGAGATATTCCATGTTCCTAAATAGGAAGACTCAACACTGCCGCACAATCCCACTCAAAATCCCAACAAGTTATTTTGCTGATATCAACAAACTGATTCTAAGTTTACATGAAGAGGTAAAAGACCCAAAATAGCCAACTCAATACTGAATGAGAAGAACAAAGTCAGAGGACTGACATCACCTGACTTCAAGACCCACTATAAAGCCACAGAAATCAAGACAGCGAGGCATGGGTGAGAGAGCAAACAGATCAGTGGAACAGAACAGAGCCCAGAACAGACCCACACAATTACAGTCAACTGGTCCTGGACAAAGGAGCAAAGAGAACCCAATGGAGCAAAGTCTTTTCAACAAATGGAGCTGATCCGGCTGGTGTGGCTCTGTGGTTGTGTCGCTGGTTCGATTCCGGGTTAGGACATATGCCCAGGTTGTAGGCCCAATCCCAGTGGGGGGCATGCAGGAGGCAGCCAATCGATGTTCTCTCTCATCAGTGTTTCTATCTCTCTCTCCCTCTCACTTTTAATACCACCTTCAATAAAGGAAAACATTTAAAAACACAAAAACAAAACAAATGGAGCTAAACAGCAGGACAGCCACGTGGAAAAGAATAACTCTAGACACAGAACTTACATCCTTCACAAAAATCAACCCAAAACAAATCACAGATCTAAATGTAAGATGTAAAACTATGAAACTCCTAGAAGATAACGTAGGAGAAAAACTAGATGACCTTGGGTGTAGTGTTACAACACCAAAGGCATGATCCATGAAAGAAATCTCTGGTAAGCTGGACTTAATTAAAATTTAAAATGTCTGCCCTGTGAAAGACAATATCAAAAGAATAAGACAAGCCACAGACTGGGAGAAAATATCTGCAAAAGACACATCTGATAAAGGACTGCTTTCCAAGGTACACATGAACCCTTAACACTAAACAAGAAGAAAACAAGCAACCTACACATGTATCTCTCATCTCAGTCACCCCAGCCCACCAGCTGGGCTTTCTCAACCATCTAGGAAGGAGTTCTCTTTTTGTTTTGCTTTCTCTTTGTTTTCCAGCTTTCTAAAAGCATTAAAACTGTGAAACTTAGGTTATTTTTTAGAAACTTCTTTTTAATCTTCAACAGAATTTCATAATTACCAAGCTAACAGAATGTATCACTAGAAACACTTGGCAAGTAGTATTAAAAGGACTGGAAGGCAGGTAGACAAGTCCAGTAAATAGGTGGATAGGATTATTTAGGGGTAGGGTTCTGCTCTTTTCAGCTATTTGGGCCAAATGGAGGTGGAAAAGAAAGGCGAGTAGAGGCTGTCCTTCATGTTACCTCTTCAAAAAGAAAACACAAAAACTGGAATATGCTTCCACATACCCCTACCACTGCCACCATACTTGAAAAGAGCTTCCTAGATAGCAAGACATCAACAAATACTTCAGATAAATACCAAAAAAATAAAATAAAATAACCCTGCATTTCCTGACTTCTAGGTACGGGAGACGTGAGACAAAGACTCCAGAAAGCTCAGCTGTACCCACGCAGCCAAAGTATACCAAACTCCACCCGACTCAACAGTGGTAGCAAAGCTGAGACTAGTCAAGTGAGGCACCAGAACATCCTTCTTGGAGGCTGCGATTCTTCACAGAGGTGGTTTCACTGGGACATGGTAGCAATGCACATTCGCAGGCTTCACCCCAGACCTATGGGAGAAAGGACTCTGGGGGTGGAGCCCAGCAATCCGTGTTTGAACAAGCCATCCAAGTGATCCGACGCCAGCTCAGCTTGAAAACCACTAAGCTAAAGAATGCCAGCCTTCCCAAGTTTTCCTCCCCTGTCCGTCTCAGCTGACCTTTCAGAACTCATCTTCTCCTTAGGGAAGGCCACTACCACCAAGTCTCCCCCCATCACTGAAGAGAGCGGGACACCTTATCCCCACGTAGCCCACTGACAGTCTGCACAGAATACAGTCTTAATGCAAGTGGTCATGCTACTCGAGCCCTCTTCACCCAATTTAGAAAAGCTGGGCCCAAACTGAATCCTCATTTGCACTTTAACATTTTTAATAAACACTCTCAAGAAACAGCACTATGTGTTAAGACCTGGGTAAAAGGACACTCTGTTCACATTTCAACTCCAGTGCTAGAGAGAGATAAAAGCCTGGAGAAGATACCAAAGAACTGGAGTCCCAGAAAAGAGGCTGCCTGCCCACTGAGGGTGCCAACTCCACCAAGTCAGAGGGACCGAAAACCCCTCGGTGCTGGGTGATGAGAATGTTGTGGAATTAGGCGGTGGTGATGGTTGCACAATTCTGTGTATGTACTCAAGACCACTGGATCGTGCACTTTAAAAATCAAAATAAATCCACTCTCAAGCTAGACTGAAACCTACGTGCACTCCCAAACAACTCGGAAAGCGAAACCTGCAGAACTGGGCTGAAGGCACATCTTGAAAGGTCTCCTAGCACAATCGCCAGAGACTCAGAAGGGGCTAGGCAGGTGTCTTACCTAACACTCAGCTGATGGGTGGCAGAGCCAAGACCACCCGATTCTGACTACCAGCCCTGTATCTATTCCAAGGTACCAGTGACCTTCGGGTTCACTAAGAAAGTTTGAATTACGCATCTTAATTTAATTTATAATCTGAACAAGTAAAACCTATGACAAATATATTCTAACACACAAAGTCATTGCTCAAGTTTGATTTGTGATTACAATTGCCTGGGTACCCAGTAGGGTCACTGAAGTTGTTCTTGGACTAATGGCAAGAACCAGAATTGAACTTAAGACTAAATGATGTATCTGTGCCAAGGCCTAACAGCAGCCGCTCAGAATGCTCGCTGAGCACAACCGGTTTCTGAATAGCTCAGAGGGGGACAGGGGTGGGGTAACTGCAGGGCACACACAGGCCCCAGGCCCAATTCAAAAGAGCCTGTCTGAGAGCAGGCAGATTATATTCATGTTGCAAGACACTATTTAGTTTTGGCACATCATTATCACTGATTTAATTAATGTTGTTCATACACATTTTATTAGTTTTGTGATTTCATGTAATGCACACATCTATTTGAGTTTTATCTTTACAGAAGAACTCCAAGAATTTATACTGAATTTCTGTGTTTTTATGTATTTCATCCATTCAACAAATATTTACTGAACACTGACTACGGGCCAAGTAGTCTTCTAAGGGCTATATTTTGAAGTAATATTATAATCAACAGAGTTACGTCAAAATGGAGGTGGGTCCAGAGGAATGTTCTTCCTTTAAAGAAAAAGTGCTTCAGCCCTGGCCAGTTTGGCTCAGCGGTTAGAGCGTCAGCCTGCGGTCCAGAGAGACCCGGGTTCAGTTCCCGCTAAGGGCACGTACCTCGGTTGCAGTTTGTTCCCGGCCCCTGGTTGGGTCGTGCGGGAGGCAGCCACTCGATGTGTCCCTTTCACATCAATGTTTCTCTCTCTCTCTCTTCCTCTCTCTCCCTCCCACTCTATCTGAACAAAAAATGGAAAAATGTCCTCGGGTGAGGATAAAAAAAAAAAAAAGAAAAAGTGCTTCAGCGTCTTATTCCAATTTCTAGAACATGACTCTACTCTCTGCAGGTAAGATTTGCTGCCGGTACGGGTCCCTCCTCACCTGTCAGTCTCACTGATGTGGAAGGACATCCTGCCCCCCGCATTTCAATACAGCCAATCTACCTCTGCCACTCCCACGCTGGATTGACACAGACTGACAAATAGGCACACGCTCACTTGGATTCTGGGATCCATTATCTCCCTTCATACTAAGCTAAAGAGAGGAATCGTAGTTCACCCAACTGCTACAGAATCATCATGTTCAACTTGAAATTTGGCACCGTATACTATATTCAAAAATCAAATGGTGCCGCTCTTAAAACTAGGCTCTCTGTGCTCCTATTTGCATTTCCTACTTGCAATTTAACCAGAAAAGTGCTGCCTAGATGCAGAGAATAACCTGGGACCATTCAAATGGCTGGCACTGCCAAACACTAAAATAAAACGAAGCTCTCTCTCAGGGTCAACTACTTTCCGAGTCATCAAAGCTAAAATAGCTCACTCACCTTTCTAATCAGAGTAATATGTGCTTTTCAGCTTAGTTCACATTTTGGAAGTCTGAAAAGTCCTAAATGATCCCCCCAAAATGTGGATCTATATTTCCAAAAGATAACATATAAGTACACTAGCAAAACCAATCATTAAAAAAAAAATCACATCCCTAAATCTATGATTTACAAGTTATACAAAGAGAAAAGATAAAAATACAAAAACATTCAAGAATATATGCCTACACACAAAAAAAGTGATTAAAGGAATTTTTAAAGTAAGGTGGCTTCTTGTTGTTAAAATAGCTGAAATAAAATATAATTTAATAATTCTCATGGTCTTAAAGTTCATTTTTGTTACCTAAATATAAAAAGTTAGGGGGGAGGGGTATTCAGAATTTTAAGGGTAATTTTTCTCCCCATAAAAGACATTATACTCAGTGGGTTTTTCTTCTTTGGGTTCGTGGTATGTCTTCGAATGTATCAGTCTATATCTGTGCTTTCTACATAGACATTTTTACCATTAAAAAATGCATTTAGCCCGGCCAGTGTGGCTCAGTGGATGGAGCGTTGTCCCATGAACTGAGAAGTCCCAGTTTGATTCCCAGTTGGGGAACATGCCCTGGTTTTGGGCTCGATTCCCAGTAGGGGGCATGCAAGAGGCAGCCGATCGATGTATCTCTCTCACATCCCTGTTCCTATCTCTCTCTCCCTCCTCTCTAAAAAATCAGTAAGAACATTTTTTTTAAAAGTATTTAGCCCTGGCCGGTTCAGCTCAGTGGTTAGAGTGTCAGCCCTCTCAATGAAGGGTCGAGGGTTTGATTCCCAGTCAAAGGCATGTACCTGGGTTGCAGGTTCAATCCCCAGCCCAGTCTGGGACACATACAGGAGGCAATGAATCAATGTGTCTCTCTCACATCAATGTTTCTTTCTCTCTCTCTCTCTCTCTCTCTCTCTCTCTCTCTCTCTCTCTCTCCTCCTCCTCCTCCTCCTCCTCCTCCTCCCTCCTTCCACTCTCTCTAAAAATCAATGGGAAAAATGTCCTCGGGTGAGGATTACCCCAAAAAAATAAAGAGCATTAATAGTTTAAACTAGTAGCACACAAAAGTGATCTGAGCAGATTTAAGGAGCACATTTTCTAATATTATACAAGGTCCTTGGCGCTCCATTAGGCAGTTGCCTTTGGAAGAAGGCAGACCTGGCGATTGCGGAACGCAGGAGTATATTTTCAGTCAAACAGCCAATCAGGGACTAAACAAAGGTTCAGCCGACACCATGCATGGAGTGCCGGCACGTGTGGTTGTGAAGCAGCCATCTGTGCAGGCAGAAAGCTGTATTAGCGTGGTTATATCTGGCCCTGGGCCTCAAAAATATTAACTTAAAACACAGAGACCTTGTAACAGTTCACCTAATAAAGATGTGAATGCCAAACTGATTATGAAACAGGAGTTGGTTCTTTGACAAATGTGCTCTGTGCTTAAAACATTCTTTCTCTCCTGCCCTGGATATAAAAATCAAGCCTAACCCTCCAGTTACCCAGAGGTACAAATTTCTACTTGTAATATATTTTCTTCATTATCCAGAGGCCACATATTAATATTCATTAAGAAATCTAAACGATTTCCGTAAGAAACAGTGTTTGTACTTTTTTTTTAAATCTTCACACAAAAATACATTAGGTTTATGTATAATACTTTAAAATGCAAATAAATAAAGAAGCCAAATAATTCTAGAAAACAAAGGATCACGAGTCACTCAACAGCTGCCAGATCTTGGCAAAGCCCATTTGAAGTTACTACTCTCTGGGACAGAACTGAACCCCAAGTCTACCACCCAAATCTCTCTTGTATAGCCTACCTTACAGGATTCATTCAAGGAGTATAGGGGACTGTTCGTGTCAAGGACCCCCTAGTGCCTAGCATACAACAGATGTTCTATAAATGTTAGCTGCCATAATTATTGTTGTCATCAGCCTCATTTCCTTTATCGTCATCAGAACCTGGGGGAAGGGTGTGTGTGGTGGAAACAGTGTAATCTAAAATTCATTTGTTTTTAGAGACATTTATTTTGCAATTGCAAATAGCACTCAAGAAGGGAAGAAGATTTTACCTACTCCAATGAGTTAGAAAGGTTAAAAGTAGCTTAACGAGGCCCTAAGATCTCTCTTATCCTCTAATAGTCTTCCTTTTCAGTGACTTTCAGCTTCACCAAATACTGGCATATTAACCCACAATACAAATCCTCTATTAACTCTTTTTCATCCAAAACTAAATCACAAAATGGTTTTGCCAAGTATACTAATATGGTTAAGAGTTATGGGTCTTTGATTAAAAGCCTAGACAACACACAACAGAACGAATGTTCCTAAGAATTAAAAGCAATAAAGGTCAGACCAAGACAGGCCCTATGCAATGTACTATCTTCACCAAATTATTTAACCACTTTTCACCAACAGTCCCTCATCTGTCAAAAGAAATATTATGCATCTTGTAATAGTGTTAGAAGGCTTAGAAATAATTATGTCCGATACTAAGCCACTGGCAAAGAACAAGGGCTCCATAAACGACAGCATTTGAATGGGCACAATTTCACTCTCCCCTTCTCAACTAACACAGCACATTTCTCAAATAATCACAAACATTACAACACAGTTCTAGTAAAGGAACTTCTCCAAATTTCTATAGACAAGTCACATTACACCCAGGAACTCAACTGTACACACCCCGCAGAGTCAGGGGAAAACAGAGGAGACGAGAAAGATGACAGCTAACATCTCATCCCAGCAACTCAGGCCAGTCCACATGGGAAGGTGCTGTGCAGAGGCCCAGAGGGAAACACACATGGCCGTGGTTCCTACACGCCTCTGCAGTGACAGCGCCTGATCCTGATGAGCAGATCTGAAGAAACACAGCTCCTAAACACAAGCTAACAGCTTCAAGTGGCCCTCCACCAAAACACAGCAATCTACTCCAACCCGAGGCCCCTGGTGATGGCAGGATGGCCACATTTTACTCCAGGGGCGATTCAAGGGACTTCCTGAGCAACTCTGTCTAAAGGGACTCTGCCTTCCATAGGACCACCAAGCCCCAGGGAGAGACAAGTGCACTGAAGTTCGTCTTCAGGTTGTAGTGGCAGGCTGGAGGACATGGGAAAATGACAATACCCAGCTAGGGCAAAGAAGTAACACTACAATCTATTCCTCCTATTATCCAAGCTAGTTAAAAAAAAAAGAATGGTAGGGGGCTTGGAGGACTGGGTGGAAAAGGGAAGGGATTAAGAAGTACAAATTGGCAGTTACAAAATAGTCACAGGGATGTCAAGTACAGCATAGGGAATATAGTCAATAATACTGTAATAACTATATATGATGCCGGACCAGCAGGGAAGGGTGTTCTCCCTGGCTGCTGCCAGCTGAGCTGCCCTCGGTGGCCTGCACCCACCCTCAGGACCACTCTCCTCACCCCGGCCCCAACAACCCACATCTCTCAGACCCCAGCTTTACATTTCACCCCTCACAGACAGGGATGCAGTTCCTCTCTTTGGACACGGACTTCAGCAACATGTGACCTAATCCAGCAGTTTCCAGGGAGCTGTATGTACTCGGATCCTGGGACCAAATAAAGAACTAATTTTCCTTTTAATCTTGTCCTCTATAAATATTCTTTATTGGGTGTTTTATAATGTACCTAAAATATTAAAACATGTAAATAATCTAGAGGTAAATAAACATGTGAACTCTGTTGAAGGGTTATGCTCCAAAGTTTCAAAACACTTTGGAAATCAATGATCTAAATAATCTACCAACTAAATTTCTAACACTGTTACCTCCAGCTTTATAAGATGCTTAAGACCAATGATTTTAATTAAGCAATAGCTAGTTTTAAATATAATTTCAAATCATAATTAAAATAAATTACCAACTTCATATAAAATTGAAAAATACTTATCTATTATGTGTTTTGATACATTTAGAAATAAACTGAAGCTAATATATAACAATATGGTATCCAACCCATGTTTCAGGGAATACACAGAAATATACTGAATTTTTAAATAATTCATGAATGGCTTCCAAATTAAACTGTTCTGCTGACAGAGTAATAATCTATGATTAAGACTAATTTCCAGCATATTTACTTTGCTTTCATGTCTTAAATGTTTGAAATAGTTAATAAATGACCATATGAAACAACAGGCCTCTAAACTAGGTAATGTTTGTCAAAGCAGAAGTATTCTGTCTGAAGGGGAAATATAATTTATTCAAATAATCAAAATATACATATTTTAAAAGAAATTTAAAATCAGTTGAGATAAGGTAACAAAGCTATGAGGTTCTAGTGAGTATTAACTCTGTAAACTGGGATAACTAAAGAACCTTTCATCCATATAAGCTCTTACAACTCAAAACAAAAGCATTCTAAATCCAGAAGTTAGAGCAAAATAATCTTTAAAAAATAAGGGTGAACAGGCAGCACTGTTTTCTTCTTGTGTCTTAACAAACTGCATGCCCAATACAGGGTGGGGTGTTCTACTTAACTAAACTTGGAAGTCCATGCTGAGCCAGCAATACGAATTGAGTATAACCAACTCTGAAAAACCAGTAACTCCAGCTGTTTGAAGGACAGGACTCTAATTCCCCAAGTTATGAACACATACCCATTCTCATCACCACACTAAGTGGGCATCACCCTAAATTCAAATATTCAGCTTCCAAACTAAGAAAGAGGACAAAGCAATCCACCCCTAGTAGTACAACTCCCAGATTAAGATTTACCAAAAAAAGAAACATCACCCAAGAAGATAAACTTTTATTTATTCTAATTCATCAAACTTCTAACTGGATGCCAAATACAGGGTGGGGCAAAAGTAGGTTTATAGTTGTGAGTACACAAAACAGAGTTTATTCCTGTATTATTATTTATTAATTATTGTATTATTTTCCATATGAACTGTAAGCCTACCTTTGCCCCGCCCTGTATACAGTCTACTAAACCCCTTCATTCTTAATAAGAATTCCTATCGTTAGAGTAAAGCATGCAAACTCTCTCCATCAGAGGATGAAGAGCTGTTTTGCTAGCAGGAAGCCTGCCCGTACCAACTCCACAGAACTTCACAGCGTCAAGACACTGCACATTCCATGGGCGCTGGGCTGTATACACTTTACTAACTCGTGAGAACATGAGCACGGACGTTTAGTGGAGATGCAGGCAGAGTTAACCACTAAATGCAAGACGCCAGAATGCAGAAAACACAGCTCTAGGAACCCATGCTACCTTAGTACGTCAGTCAGCGTGCACAGTTTATATTTTTCAAAGCAAGTCAAGCAGATCAGAAATAGCTCAAGAAACATGTTGGTTTCTGTCAAATCCAGCTTAAATATTCTTCTCACTTATAATTTCCTACTTCAATATTTCAAGTTTAAAGCTAACATAAAGTAGTACTATACAAAATGACCTAAGAAGTTTGCCCTTCAAGAAATTATACCCCTAAAAATAGAAATTTATCTACCTCATTAGTGTTCCAACGGTGCCTCTCTTTGGGTAAACTTGAACATTTCGGCAGACATTCAAGCAGCTTTTTCGGTAAAAAGATTTTTACATGACTACTATTGCTGTTCCCATGATCATCTATAAAGAAGAAAACAATAAATTCAGAGAAAATAATAGAGAAGATCTCCTTTTAAGTATACTGGCAAGGTCAGAAACAGTAGCTCGGGTCAGTCACTGAGCCCAAAAGCATCACTCCTCTTGGTTGAATAGGACTCATTTACACGCTTATCAGAGCAGCAGGGATCTGGTCAAGAGACTAAAACAAGATAGAGCTTCTGCTCCCTGACAAGCCAGTGAACAGGGACTACCCCAGCAGCTGCCCATGACCAGAACGTTACTTTTAAAGGTTCTTGCACCAGGCTTCCATGAAATCCATCAAAATTGCAAAATGATTTAACCTCACAAAATCCAGAAATCTTCTATTAACCATTTGAAAAGTTTTAAGTTTTTTTTTTTTTTTTAGGGAAGAAGAATTCTAATAAAATAGAACTATTTGATTCATAAACTACTACTACTTCATACCCTAGAATACAAATGGGACTTATCCTTTCAAAAGCAAATTACAAATCTTACAGATAAAAGGAATTCAAACCTGCAGTTAGCTAGGTAATACCGAGGCTGGCCTTTCTAGCCTAAATGTAAAAATATACCATTTTAATGAATTCAATTTACATATACATATCTATATCATTAATATATTTCATCAAAATATAACTCTTATAAATTAGAAAAAAAGACTAGATGGCATGTCTCACTACCTGATAATCGGTCTCCCTGATACTTTCTTGAAGAGATCATTTACTTTATGTATTATTTCATTCATTTATTTGCACATCATTTCCTATTTCATTCCTGTAACAAAGTCCCTTTGCCTGGCTAAAACTTTCTTGCCAGTTTTGGCACATTTGGTTCCAAGTTTCAAATCACCCACTCCAATTTTTTTTTTAATGCTAAATGGAAGCCCCAATATCCAAAGGGTGCAGTGCATAACCAGGTACTAGAGAGCAATGCATTAAATACTAAACACTGAATCTGCTCTAGAAAGTCACAGTTGAAATAGCTTCTTCTAATATTAACCAGATATAATAAAAACACTGAACTCCAAGTCAAGAGTCCAGCATTCAGGCCCAGTTCTGCTACTTTCTAATTGTGTGACCTTGGGTAAGTTACTTAATATCTTCAGTTTTTCAAAGTCAAGGAGAATTAGAATTCTCCTCCAGGCATAAACCCCTATAGAATTGATTGTCTTTCAATGACTTTACATATCTAACAATTAAACAGCCTTATATAGGCACACAGGTATTAGTTAATAATGTTAAAAGTGAAATACAACAATATATTTTCCCAATCATTTACTATAATGTTGCTTACTTAGCACAGTCTAGTTTTTGAACATAAAAGAATAAAAAGCATTTTCTACAGTCACAATAAAATCCTCTCCAACCATTTTTCATCTGATTTACACATTTCTTCACAAGAAAAAGATCTTAACAGGAAAATATTGGGCATAGAAATAAAGTCTAAAAGAATTTACTACATCATATGGAAATATTTTATAGGAAGGAACTTAGGAGAGTTTTAGCGTACTAAATCTTTTTTGGTTCATAAACTACACAACCAATTGAATTATAATGCCCATCTTCTATTTCTATAAGCAGTATAAAAACCTGAAAAATGTATAAAAACCTTCAAAACTGACTGCTTTTAAGAATCCAAAATTTTAATTTAATAGCAAAATAAAATGAAACTTTTTTTAAAATCTTGCTATAGAACCAAAAGAGTGTTCAACTAAGAGAAAGTTCATAGAAAGTTCTGTAAAAAAAAAAAAACCCTTGTAATTTCATGTGCTAAAGCATGCTCCCTGCACTTCATCTCCCAGGGGAGGGACCACAGGCCATCAAACTTAAAAGCACAGAAGACCAATCTATGAGCACTCACCTCCCTTCCCTTCTCTCTGTCCCTACACTGGTTTTATTCTCATTTTTTAAAACTTTCCAATTCTGAAAGTAGAGGAGAAATTCTAAAATCTATACTCAATTCAAATATTTACCATTTACAGGTGCCTTTTATAAACAGTGCTATGCCAAGTACTCAATCAATGGCGTACCCTGAATTGTGTGTCTAGTCGTATCGCTGAGAAAACTACTTAAAACATAACTTTGAACAATAGTAACAGAATATTAAACCTCAGCCTCTATTTCTATGTTTATGATTACAACCTGATGTCAATTGTCTGTCCTTTTAGCCTCTTTGAGGAACCAGCTGTCCCCTTGACATATTAAAGTGTATCTATGTACGGGTGTGTCTATTCGTGTGTGTGTGTGTGTGTGTGTGTGTGTGTGTGAGAGAGAGACAGAGAGACAGAGAGACAGAGAGACAGAGAGGGAGAGAGAGAGTGCCCTTCTCAACAGCACAAGTAACCACTATAGAAAAGTCTCCGGTCCTCCACTCTGATGCAGAAGCAGGCCACGGAGAGTCGGCCGAAGGCTTTTCAAGAGGAAAAGGAGGATGCCTGTGTAAGCACTGTCTCAATCAAGTTTCTAAATATAGCGCTTTCCGCGGATGTCAGCCATGGGCTCAAAAGGAATGGAAGTATGACAAGCCAATGAGTTCCCCTTAATCAGTTTTAAACTGTGCTATTTCCAGAATTTTAGGTTCATGCTGAATATAAATTGGATGTTTTTAAGAAACATAACAATAGGTAAATGTCCCACTGTGCATTATGAAGACAGCAATTTTAATACGGGGGGGGGGAATATTAGGAACTCAACTAGGCAAAATGTTAAAACTCTTACTTTCAAATTTCAGTTTTTCCAGTTAAAAGTGTGATAAAAAGTAACTCTGCTTTTCCACTGGAAAAGAACTGCTCACGTGGCTATACTGTATGAAACTGGGTTTTTAAATTAAGAGCTGCTTTTTCATTGTTTTGGAATAACTATCCATGATATAATAATTAGATAATTAGAGGTGCCAGTTTTTCCATCCCTGACTCAGCACCAGGATCGTACCAGCACCTTGTGTTAACAGTTACCGTGGAGTATACACTGGTTTCAACTGCATCTCAGTGTTTAATGCAGGCTTTCAACTCTAACACTGCAAAATGGGAATGCCAACCAAATACAGTAAAACACTTCATTATCCCCAGCTAGCATAATATCTATGTATGATATATGACTTTAGGAGATTATTTTCTAACCTCCTTCACAATAACAGTAACGAGTGAAGCTCCTGAAATTGACAGATGATGTGCTTGGCTGACAGCTCTAATTCTAGAGAACAAACCATCTTTTCTAGTCAACCTTCAAATATTTTCCAAATAATAATTTCAGAGACACAGTATAATTTAACTAAAACTTACCAAAATATACAAAAATGCTCATTCATTTAATCAGGCAAAAAGCAGAAATCTTGTTTTCATATGTTATTTCTAAAAATTGAGATTCACATTGTCAATTCCTTTACATAAATCCAAAGAAATACATTTGACCTTTTCCTTGGAACACACTGTTGACTTCTGCAAGGTAAATTATAACTATATCAACTCTAACCTGGAAATGATGCATCGGTTTTATTTTGATTCATAATTAATAAAAATTAAATAATTTTGGTTCTGTGAATAATTACAAATACCATTATTCAATCAAGTTGATTATGATTAATCTTTCAACCTCTAGACCAAACTGCTCAAAATAAGTCGGTATAACAGTGTATCAAACTGCTCAATCTTAATCAGGAATATATTTGATCAACAACTTGGAGTGGTAAAATTAAAAGGAAGCTCTACAATTTTCTGGTTAGCTCTAATTATTATGTGCTTAGATTTAATTAGTAGGATAGGAACTGATTCAGGGAAATATAACCACATATTGTTCTATTCAAGTCAGCACACAGTGCTCACAGCAACAAATATTGCCATTACTAACATAAGACCTTCAAGTCACTATTAATCCAAAATATCTATTAATTAAGCACCAACTATGTGCCAGCATTGGTAGGATTTCTCTTTATTCTTTTCCAAAGAGAGTCTCCAAAATGAATTAAACTAAGTTGTAGTTATCCAAAAGACATTTAAAGGTTTTAAAAAAATAAAAATAAGGGTTTTTTTAATAGAAAAACATAACTAATTTTGCTATTTAACAACCCCTTTCCTCTTCTTACAGTGTGATCATCAAATATTACCCTTCCTATTTTTAGGTGCCCCAGATTTACCCTTTTTTCTGTCAACCAGATTATCACATCTCTGGCACAGGTTTAGGTCAACTCATAACCCAAGTTCAGTGAACTTCTATTTATCTACATTTACATCTCGATCTAAAAATATGTGGGCGGGGGGGGTCAGATCAAGTGTGGGCTTAGGAGCTTTGCAATAGACCTCTTCAATTTGTGTTTGGAGGCATCTTCTTCTGCTTCATTCCATTCAATGTCAATCTGAGCTACATGTGATCAGGTAAATTTATTTTCTACTATTTCTGAGGGAGTAACATTTGTGGGACTCTGTATCAGGTATCCAGAAAGGAGTTTACATGGCACTCTCTCATTTAATCCTCACAAGAACCCATCAGGGCATTATTACCCCCATTTTACAGATGAAGAGCCAGAGGTTCAGATTAATTTGCCCAAGATCCACAGCTAGTAAGTGGCTCAAATGGGATTCAAACATGACCTGTGGCTTTTCCCACACAACTCCCATTCTAAGTCACCTGGAATTTGACACTAGAATTACAGAATCATTGTTTTGGTATCTAACATTTGCAGAGTGCTTTGAATTTCCCATGTGGTTACACCCTTTGCCTTTTTTAATCCTCAAAGAAACATTACGTGGGGGTTGTATTTTGCTACCCCCAGAAGGATTAAGTAACTCATCTAAGATCACACAGCAAGTTAAAGGCAGAACTCAGGTCTTCTAAATCCTGACCACAGGCTATTTCCTGCACTACAATGATGGAAAGACTCGCTGCCAAGCCCACCCCTTCCTGTAAGTCAAAAGCTTTCGAATCCTACCTTCTAGAGGTGGCACGGTGTTGAGAACACAGTAGGTGCTAGTTCCGCAGAATACACTTTGGGAAACGCTCTAAGGAAACAGAAAATAAAATGTAAAACTAATCTTTGAAAAAGATATACACTGGCTCTTCTGTGGTCTTCCTGCCAAAGATACACAACCTGCATCTAATCATGAGGAAACATCAGACAAACCCCACAGGAGGGACAGTCTAAAAATGACTGGCCTGTACTCTTCAAGAGTGTCAAGGTCATGAAAGTCAAAGACTGAGAGGACTGCTGTGTATTAGAGGCGGAAGAGACAACCGACTGCGGCCCAGGGCTCTGGCTGGACCTTTCTCTACAGAGGTTACCACTGGTCAACTGGCACAAGGGGCAGTAGCATCTGAGGGTGAGATGGTTGAAACGTCTCGTGTTAGTTTCCTGATTTTGATGACTGTTTTGTGGTTATGGAGAAGAATGTTCTGGTTTGTAGGAAATATAAAAGAATTTAGGGGGGTGGAGACGAAACATATTGGCAACTTACTCTCACATAGTTCAAGGGGGAAAAAGTTATTTGCACCACACCTACAATTTTTCTGTAGGCTTGAGTATTACAAAATTTAAAGTCTATGTGTGTGAAAAAGATACATGCTGGGAACATATATTACTTGTAAAATGTTTACATAGGAAGCATGTATGCTGCACACAGTACATTTTCACTAAGAACCAATGCCATATTCATTTTGTACTTCAGTCCACAGTCAATGACATTATTAACCATGTCCCAAGAGTAAGCCCAACACCCAACTCATTCATAAGAATTTACGGAATGCCACCTAACAGTATGGCAGGTGGGGCGGGTCAGGAAGAAGTTGAAGAACAGGTCTCTGTTCTCAGGCTGCCTTATGTAGATAAAATTAAAGATTTCACACAAACACCTACACAATGGTAACTTTTAAAAGGAAAAACATCTTCTGTGAGTCTTGTCAGTCAATTATTTTCAGTCCTAATATCCTCTTCTTTTGGTTTATAAAATAATTTTTAGATCATTCACCCTGCATTACAAACCACAAACTTATATACTTAGAAAACCAAGGACTGTTCAGAAGTTTGACAACCACCTCAGCGTTTTGTATTTACAATATAAATAGCTCGGTTCTCTCACTTACTAGCTGTCCTTGAGAAAATGATTTAACTCTGTATTACCCCATCAAAAAGGCAGAGGACAGCCCTCTCTGCTAGCTCATCGAAATGGGATAAAGCACACACTAGTGCTTTACATCCAAAAGCACCGCACCAACATAGAATGTCACTGTGGTCAATAAGGACCATCTTCGACAATGTTAACATTTTCGAAAAACAAACTGAGGATGGCCTGAATTTTTTGTGCCAAAAAGAGAGCTGAAATCTGACTAATATTGACTTCCATGAATTTTTAATTTTCCTCCTTATATCCACAATCAAGTGCTTCCCCATAAATAAGTCCTTCTCCACAATGTGACTCCTAGCTACCAGGATAAGCATCAGCTTCCTAATTACTTATTTTCCGTTTCTAGAAAGTTCCTGTTCCAGGACATTTTGGCCTTCTCTTTGATTTCATCAACAGTGGTGACATCGCAGTAACAACCTGTAGTAAGTAGCACCTGGCCCGGGACTCTCCCTCTGAACTACGGGCAAGTCTCAGGATGCCTGCACCACGTGGGAAACTTCGCATGTTTGTCCCCGTGGCCACGGGCATGGAATCACAGTCCTCTGACTTCACTTAACACCGGTGAGAGCCACCAGCAACGGCCTTCCAGCCACACTAATACAACATCTCATCGTCATGTGGCTTCTGAATTGAAACTTGAAGTGTTATGATGTTAAAAAGAACGTCTCACATTCAAGGCTTAACATTTTCTGCCTTCCTATTACCAAAAAAAGACAGCATAAGTTTACCACTTATCAAGACATTTTAAGAATGGCCTTAACATCAAAAGTTTTACAAATCACTAATGTGCAGTGGGACCCAGTAATAAATAGCTTCCCAAAAAAAGGACTTTTACATTTTACTTCAAAGTTTGATGATAGGTAAATCAGTGGTAAATATACCAAATAACAAATCAGAAGAATCAAACACCAAAAATAACATGTAACAGAAATAGCCCTGGCCGGTTTGGCTCAGCGGTTGGAGCGTCGGCCTCCAGTCCAGAGGGACCTGGGTTCGGTTCCCGCTAAGGGCATGTACTTCGGTTGCAATTTGTCCCCGGCCCTGGTTGGTCGTGTGGATGGCAGCCACTCGATGTGTCCCTTTCACGTCGATGTTTCTCTCTCTCTTCCTCTCTCTCCCTCCCACTCTATCTGAACAAAAAATGAAAAAATGTCCTCGAGTGAGGATTAAAAAAAAAAAAAAAAAGAAATACCATGAACAACTAACCATGATCTCTCCACGGCTCTGGCGTAATAAAGTCTTTTTATTTTAAATCCTCACCCAAAGACATGCTTGGGGCGGGCGGGGGAGCGGGGGGAGGACATCTATTAGTTGCCTTCCTTACGTGCCCTGACCGGAGATCGAACCCGAAACCCAGGTAATGTGCCCTGACTGGGAATCGAACTGGCAACCTTTCAGTGCACAGGACAACACTCAACCAAATAAGCCACTCTGGCCGGGCTAATAAATAGTCTTAATAGTTTAATTTAACTACTCACACAAGTTGAGAGTGAAATCAAATGTCATTCTATCCTCAAAATAACCAGATTCTCAAAATATGCCTAAAACAAAGAAAACTCACATAAGAAATGGCCACCTTGTATTAAGTCACCAGGGACTAGACTCTGAGTTAATAAAGGGGTCCTTTCACTGGACCCCGAGATCTGTTTATGATACCGAGCGGAAGTGCCCCTGATCTGAAGGTCTGGAGAGCTGGAGTCCTGTACCCCAGTTCCACTACCCCTGGCTGAGAAATCTCGGCAAACAACTGACCTCTCTGCCCACAGAAGAGCATGGAGGGGGAAAAGCACAAGCTCAATGTCAAAGAGGTCTGGATTCAAGTCCTCCCGCTGCCCTCCCTGGCTGCCTCTGAACTCCCACTCAGATCTCTGGTCCTGCAGGAGCCTCCCTCCCACAGACCGAGTTAGGCCCTGTGGGTGCTGTCTGAGTAACCTCTCATAAAACACATGTCTCTTTATAATAACTCCTTCCATTTGTTCTTCAAGTGCCAGAGAGCATCTAACGCGTGCCAGACACCGTCCTAGGAGTAAACAGGACAAAGGTCCTACCCTGGTGGGGTACATGCCAGTGGCTGGGGGGGGGGGGGGGGGGGGGGGCGGCAAATGGTATGAAGAGAAGAAAATGGGGCAGTGTGCCAGGTGAAACACCAAGTAGGGGAAGCACTGTTCCTGCATCTACATCCCTGTGTGGAGCATCACGAAACCTGGGTTCTCACTAACCAGATGCATGGCCCTCAGCTGGGCTGCACAGCAGTCATCCCGGGGGACTTTTACATTCTCATGCCCAGGCTGCCAGCCTGACCAATTAAGTCAGAATGTGTCAGGATGGGACCCAGGCATCAGGATTTTTTAAAGGTTCCCAAGTGATCCCAAGATGTGTCCAAGGATGGGAACCACTGAAATGAACAGCTGTGTGACTCTAAGCAACTCTCTAACTTTCCCAGTTTTCTCCAGAGTGAAACGGAAGGTTGACTCTGAGCAGTGCATCTCCATCTTTACTGTGCGTGCGGGTCACCTGGGGACCTAGTTAAGAGGCAGGTTCTGCTCCACAGGTCAGTGGGGCTTGCACTGCGCCTCTAAAGCTGCCAGGTGAAGCCCATGCCACGACTGGGGCCACGCCTTGAGTATCAGCAACTAGATGATCTAGAACAGCGGTTCTCAACCTGTGGGTCGCGACCCCTTTGGGGGTCGAATGACCCTTTCACAGGGGTCACCTAAGATATAACAGTAGCAAAATTACAGTTATGAAGTAGCAACGAAAATAATTTTATGGTTGGGGGTCACCACAACATGAAGAACTATATTAAAGGATCGCAGCATTAGGAAGGTTGAGAACCACTGAGCTAGAAGGTCAGGAATTCGATCTAAAAAGGACCCTTCCAGGCCCTTCTTTGCCTCTGTTGATATCTAAATAAACTTTCTCTTATTAAAAACACAATAATAATAAATAAAATAAAATAAAATAAAATAAAAAGGACCCTTCCAGTCCTAGCATTCCTCGACCGCACAATTCCATGAATTCCTAGTAAATAAAATAAGTACTGTCTGTTAACACAAACTGTAATACAAAACTATATCAGAATATCCAAGTAAGATCATTAAAATAAACTACAGGGATGGTTAATTATTACAGTGTCCAGTGTCTCTAGAATTGGCCAAGAAGGGAAATACACTCTATAAAATAAATCCTCTGCCTTCAAACAGTACACACAATCAAGTTGGAAGCAAGACTAAAAAATATGAAATGAAGAGCCCTGGCCGGTTGGTTTGGTTGGTTGGAGCACCATCCCATGCACCAAAAAGGTTGCGGGTTCGATTCCCGGTCAGGGCACATACCTAGGTTGCAAGTTCAATCCCCAGTTGGGACGTGTACAGGAAGCAACCGATCGATGTTTCTCTCCCTCTTTCTCTCTCCCCCTTCCTCTCTCTCTCTCTCTAAAAAAAAAAACAACACACACACACACACACACACCCTCAGGTGAAGATTTTAAAAACGGAATGAAGAAATGACATGTGACTTATTAAAGTCTAACATGGGACAGATGATAGCAGTACGGAAACTTAGTAACTACCTGTGTATCAAGCACAAAGTCTTTGGAGACATGAACTGTTTTCCTGATTTTTGTCTCCTTTCAGGATGTTACATGTAGCCACATTCTTTATGTGTGTAGACAGTCTTTGGATGTTGGAATAAATGAAACAAAATTCTATATAATAAGAAGTGATTACGGGCTTTTGAACAGAGAAGTAGCATGATGAAAAATGTATTTACAATTCTTTGAAATAAGGACTAAGAATGTTTAAGTCTCCATAGAGTCCCTTTAAAGCTAATTGAGGACCCACAGAGCTTATTAAATCAAAGACAGAGAGAGACCACACTGAATGCAACAAACCACTTGTAATAACTAGAAGTGATACATTGAAAAAACTTTCTCATGTATTTTACCATGATGTAAACTGATTCCTGAAACTCCCTGGTCAGTACATACCACGTGACATATAAATAATCAAAATCAAACCGAGTCTGAAATCCTTAGCACCTTCACTAAACTCACGGGCTTTGCCTCGCACTCCAAGCATCATGCCGAGACCAGTTAGGGAGGCTGCCTCAGAACAAACTGTATCATGGCCCAAACACCATGAATAGTTACTTCCTACTCATGTCAAGTCCCAAACAGGTGTGCAAGATCAGCAGCCAGCTCTCCTCCATGCAGCTGCTCTGGCACCACGCTCCCTCCATCCTGTGGCAGGAGCCCTCCTAGGTCACTGGTCAGCAGACAGAGGGAAGGGGCACAGACAACTGTGCCTGAGGGTTTACGGGCCAGGCCTGAAGTGGCCCACTTCTCTGCTCTGCTTGCTCCATTGGCTAGAATTTGGCCACAAAGCCACACCTAATTGCAAGGGAGGCTGGGAAATGCAGTCTGGCTCCATGCCCAGGAAGAGGAGATGGAGTTCGTGATCAGCGGGCAGTCTCTGCCACAGTGCCATTTGTAACTGTGTGTTTTTTAATTACAGAAGAGTCATTCCTTTCAGAAATGTCTTCTGTTAACCTACAACTCCACCTTTAATCCCTAAAGCCATTCAGCATCTAAAACCAACCTCGCAGTTTCTCCTCTCCGATAAATATTTTTCTAACATGTTCAGAATGAGACTGTAACAAGGGCATCCTTAAAGGGATGTCTGGCTTTTCATTCTGGTCTCTCCACAACTTAATGGCTGGCTAGTAACAGAAGCTCAAATATTTTTTAAATTCATGAATGAATGACATTCCCAGAAGTACATGGAGAGGAAAAAGAGTGGTCCCATCTCTTGCCCTGGTGATGGTGAGATTTACTGAAGGCCATCAGTTATCTTAAGAACCTCTCTCCCTCTCCTAAGGCCACCCTGAGTTGTCACCCATCCTCTGGTCCTTGAACAATTAAGCAATAAGACAAAAGCTACTTCAGACCCACTGAAAACTAAGGGGGTAAAAAGACTCACCAGTGTTTACAGACACCAACAGAACCAACACTCACATTTGTGGCTGAGTCCAGGCCTGCTAGACAAAAAGGGGCACAGGGTCTGTCACAGGCCATGCCTGGAGACCTTCCATAAAACGGAGCTAATGACGTCTGAGACTGGAAAACCAACATGTACTCCTGAACACAAGTCATCCAAGTCACTTTATCCTTTTTCTGAACCACAGAAGGTTAGTGGGGGGGAAACGTGGCACAGTACAAAAATATTTTCTACTCACATATTACCTCTTTTCAAGAAGTTTAAAATATACCATATTGCTACTGTAATAACCTTCGCAACATTCCTATGGGATGGAGACAAAATTTAAGTGTGTACCCAAGTTAAAAGGGAAAAGTCGGAGAGGTGGCTGACTTCATACTACGAAGGCCGGCTAATAAAAAAGTGAAGCAGTAACCTCTATGGTATTTGGAGCACAAACCATTTTAGGCTCTCAAATTGAGTTCAACACCTAGAATTGAGTTCAAAAGCAAACAAGTAGCTAAAAGAGACCACAAAACAGCTAAGTTCTAAGAAGCTTACTAAGGAATTAATACTACAGTATTTCAAGCCTGATTTATGACCTGAGAAATCACATTAATTGATTCACTATTACCAGATTCATGTAAAGCGTATTTAAAATGATTTCAGAATGAAAACAATGATTCTTTCTAGATATGAATCACAGGATCATCAGAACTTTATAATTTAATTTGGCGAGGAAGCCAGTCTACTCAACATTCTGAAAACAAAGAGCACTTATTAAATGTCCACATTTGTACAAATACAGTCCAATAGAGGTCAGAAAAAAGCTGCACAGAATTTAAAATGGCATTGTTTTAGGCAGCACTTTCCATGACTAGTACCAATGATAACAGTGTTAAAGACCTCAAAGATAGAGCACTGAAAATATGAACAAAATCAACCCAACAGGCATTGTATTTGACATTATGTACATATAACAAGAATTTTCACAAAGAAAACCCTGCTGTGGTCCCACAGGTAGCAGAGCAGACATCATGCCTACCCTAGAAAAGGAGACGCCAAGGCACGTGCACAGAACGCTTGGCAAGGGCACCGGCCAGGAGGGAGCAGAGCAAGAGCCAGGAGCAGGCTCCCCACGCTACTCCTTTGCAGTCTGGGACACAGGCCTCTCCCTGAGAGGGCGCTAATGCTTCCCCAAGAGACAATGCCAACGTCTAATCTCAGGTCACTCTGACAGAAAAGCTACAGCACTGAGAACACTGAGGTGTATCACACGCACCGAGGAATATCAGAGACTACCTCGTCATCTAGACTGGGCTCACCATCCTCAAGGAAGGCCAGCACAGAACTCCTGCAGACGCCTGGGCGTCCATCTGGCAGAAGGACTTCCCTTGCTTCCCCAACACTTTCTGGTCCATGAACCACATACCACCCGTCACCTATCATTACTTACTACTGCCCCCAAAATCGAAAAGCTCATCAAAGCCAAAGGAGAGAACGGCGCTGATTCTCTTAGCAGAGCAATGAGGCACGTGCCACCAAAATGGCAGCCACCTCCCCAAATGGAGCTGGGCTCCACGGGAACCTCACCTCATCCATGCACAGCCAGACCAGTAAGGAAGCCAAGATACACTCTGAGGCCAAAAGAGATTTTTACAGAGTCCACCCACAAAAGCTCATATACTTCACTGTGAGAAGGGCTCCCGGGTCCGTATTCCCAACTTGATTACTACCAAACTACTCACAGTTCTAATAAGCTTAATTATCAGGTTGCCAAACCCAGAGAAGATCAAAAGCAACACATCAGAAGGACAAGGATAGCTAGAAAGTGACAGAGAAAGAGAAGCAAAAGCGTGACATGGTATAGCAAGGGCAGATTTAAAAAAAAAAAAAAACAATAAAAACTGGATACAAGGACTTGAAAGGTGTAGCAGTTTGGGGTCATTTATCATAAAAGCAAACACTCTACTCAAAAGGCCCTAAAAATATCACGGTATTAAATAAAGGCCAGTTCAATAACTCAGTATAACATAGTGAACCCAAGTTAACAAGGGACGTGAACATCAGCATCCACGTGTTCCAGTGAACATGGGGAAAGGAGCCCAGTCAGCGCCATTTGTCTGCATTCCTCTTTCCGTACGTACTATAAGACACTTCCACGTGCATCACCTCACTCGATCCTCAACAACATAGGCAAGCAGCACAGATACCGCCACTGGCCAGGAATGTGCTGGTAAATAATTCAACTTTAGCAAGGCAAAGCGTTTACCAATGGCAATTATCATACAGTCAATTAACTCATCTCACAGGAGAGGCACCTGCCCCCTTGTCAGAATGGAGAGGGGAGGGAAGGCTTCCTGAGAAGGGTCGCCAACACCAACAGGGCTGTATCTGAATGTTCCCTGCAACTTCACCTCCCAGACTCCACCCTCTAAAAGCTCCCATCCTGCTATCTGCATCACAGGGCCTCTTTTGGAAGAACTGTTCTAATGCCGTCTAGTGCCAGCATACCTCCCTACTTGTAGACAAACGTCATGGTGGGCTGCCTGTCATGCCCAGCTCTTGGTTAACACACAGCTTTGTGTAATCCCCTCCCCTTAGGTGAGTGCCAGACCTAATGACTTGCTTCTCACAACAGAATGCAACACAGGTGATGGAACGTCCCTTCTGTGATTAGGCGACATAGATCATACCTTCTGTCTTGCTAGAATAGTTCCTTGCTGGCTCTGATGAAGCAAATTGCCATGTTGGAGAGGCCCACATGACAAGGAACTGAGGGTAGCCTCTGGCCAACAGCCCACAAGACAGAATCCTTTAAACTGAGTGAGCTTGGCAGTGTATCCTTCCCCAGCTGAGCCTTCAAATGAGACCCCAGCCCAACCAACACCTTGATTGCAGGCTAGCTAGGCCCTGAAGCAGCAGATCTAGCAAAGCTCTGCCTGAACTCCTAACCCACAGGATCAGATGATAAATGTATCTGTTCTAAGTCACTAAGTTTGGTCATTTGTTACTGCAGCGATAGATAACTAATACATCCACAGTCCTCAGGTCCCAGGGATTTCTCTTCTCAACTTGGATTTGATCAATCATTTCACTATCATCTTTACCAGCACCCTGCATTTACCACAAAAGCCTTAAAGAATTATCTACCCTCTTGCTACCTCTTTCTCATTCTCAACTATCAAAGTGACAAAATCATTACCTTTTTCTTAGTCTTCACTCTATTCAAACTCTGCAGCATTACAGCTAACCTCCTTACAACCCACTGCACTTAGCACCCCTGACTTTATGTTCTGGTTCTGTTACCTCTCTGGACTTTCTTTCTCAGTCCCCACTGGTGCTCTCCCCTCTGGTGACACTTATATGGAAGCATTCACCACATTCCTGCCCTCAAGTCCCTTCCCTCCCGTAACAACTTCACTCCCACAGTAACTTCTACTCCTACATCTGTTGAACTGATTCATTCATTCTTCTAACCAACAGGCACTGTTCTGGGCAGAGGTGCAGCAATGAGCAAGACAAAGTCCCAACTTTCATGAATCGTATATACTGTACCAGAGACTGTGCCGGCATATCGCTATCTGCCCCTCCAGATCTACTCACCCCCCTTCTCCATCCTGCCCTGTGCTGAGGAGGCTGACCTCTATAGACTCCATGACCAGGGCTCCCTTGCCCTATGAAAGTTCAATGAAGAAGAAAACAACAGGTAATATGAGGGACTTTGACCCACATTTCCAATGTCATATTGTATACGAACGTATACAGTGTCATTTAATTACCCAATAAGAACAATATATTTGCATCCAGTCTCCCCAAAACATTTCCCTCCTGTATTCCCTATCTCAGTTAATGGCCTCACCTAGCTCCAGTTGAGGTTCAAAAGCTAGGACTACCTTCAACTCTTCTCATCCCTCAAGGCCCCTTGTCAGTCAGTCACAAAATTATGTCTCTCTCAAACGCACAACTCAGTCACACTAACTCCTTTCTCCAACCTGTTGCTACAGACATTCTTACCAGGAGCTACCTTCCCAACTCCAGCTCTTCCTCTTTGCTCCTTCATTCACTCAACCAACAAACATTATTAAGCCCAACCTCAGTGCCAGTACACAAGTCTCTGACCTCAGAAGATGTACATCTAATTGAGGGAGAAAGAGAAGTGAACAAGCAATTCTAATGCATACTAAAAATATGTTATGAGCAGGAAAACCATGGAGTCCTATGGGTGCACACAGGAAGGACACACAATCCAAACTGAAAGAAAGGCAGGGTCAGGAAGGCTTCTCAAACAAGTCGCATTTAAGCTGAAACCCAGAGGATACGGAGGGTCAGCAAAGCAAAGTACAGGTGAGTACCGTGTATGTGTTTTAGAGGAAGGTGCACCTTCCAAGTCAAGGCTATGGCAATGTGCAAGGCCTAAACCCCAGAGAGAGCATGGTGCTCCGGCACAATCAGAATCTAAAAGAACTGGCCCTGGCCATTTTGGCTCAGTGGTTAGAGTGTCGGCCTGGGGACCAGAGAGTCCTGGGTTCGGTTCCCGCTAAGGGCATGTGCCTTGGTTGCGGTTTGTCCCCAGCCCTGGTTGGGGTCATGCGGGTGGCAACCAGTCAATGTGTCTCTCTCACATCGATGTTTCTCTCTCTCTCTCTCTCTTCCTCCCTCTCTCCCTCCCACTCTATCTGAAGATAAATGCAAAAATGTCCTCGGGTGAGGATAAAAAAAAGAGAACCTAAAAGAACTGAACAGGACTGGTGAGTGAAGAAGAAGCTGGAGAGGTAAGCATGTCACCCTTATTAGCACCTTCACAGAGTATTGACTATTACCTAATCAATTCCACTCCTATTAAAAAAAAAAAAAGACTTCCGGTCAAGATGGTGGCAGGTAAACGCGGCATCGCGTCCTCCCACAACCACATCAAAGTTACAACTAAACTACAGAACAACCATCATTCAAAACCGCCTGAAATCAAGCTGAAAGGAAGTCCTACAACTACGAAATTAAAGAAGCCACATGGAGACTGGTAGGAGGGGCGGAGGCGCGATAGGATGGTCCCACACTGCGTGTGGCGGATAAAAATTAGGAGGACACCTCGGCTGGGAAGGTCCTTCCTGAGGACTGAGGGGTCCCCGTCCCACACCAGGCGCCCAGCTCAGGGTTCCAGTGCCAGGAAGAGAATCCCCATCACTTCTGGCTGGAAAACCAGCGGGAACTGAGGCTCAGGCAGCTGGAGCCCCCCGGCAGCTCCTCTTAAAGGGCCCGCGCACGGACTTACTCGGACTCGCACCCTCCAGGCTCCAGCGTGCGGGAGGGAGCCTGAAAGGCACCAGAGTCATATGGGGAAGAAGCTGTGTGGCATTGGCACAAGGGCTGGAGAGACAGCTTTCTCCTGGACAGACGTGCTATCAGAGGCCTTTGTTCCTTTGGTGAGCCATTCCCTGAGCCGGCAGACAGCCGCCATACCTGGGACTCCAGCAACCTGGCTCACACTGTTGGCCCCGCCCTGGTGATTCCCTGAGGCCCCGCCCCATCCAACTTTCAGGCCCACCCAAGCTGTTGCCAGTTGCTTGACCATAGGATTGGCCTGTCTTGGAGCCTGCTTCAGCTTTTCCTAAATTCTTTCAAACAAGCAGCATCTGGTCTCAGCTAGCCCCATGCCTCTCGCTAAGTAATACACAAAAACAAACACAGGGAGGCAGCCAAAATGAGGAGACAAAGAAACAGGTCCCAAATGAAAGAACAGAACAAAACTCCAGGAAAAGAACTAAGTGAAATGGAGTTAAGCAACCTAACAGATGCTGGGTTCAAAATACTGCTTATAAGGATGCTCAATGGACTTAGTGAGAACCTCAGTGGACTTAGTGAGAACCTCAGTGAACTTAGTGAGGGCCTCAAGAGCATAAAAAAGGACCAGTCAGAAATGATGGATGCACAGTTAGAAATGAAGGAGGCACTAACTGAAATAAAGAATAGTTTACACAGATTTAATAGTAGAGTAGGTAAAGCCAAGAAGCAAACCATTTGGAATATAAGGAAACAAAAAACACCCAATCAGAACAGCAAAAAGAAAAAAGAATCCAAAAAAATGAGGATAGTGTAAGGAGCCTCTGGGACAACTTCAAGCATGCCAACATTCGCATCTTGGGGGTGCCAGAAGGAGAAGAGAGAGAACAAGAAATCGAAAACCTATTTGAAACAATAATGGCAGAAAACTTCCCCAACTTGGTGAAGGAAACAGAAATACAAGTCCAGGAAGCACAGAGAGTCCCAAACAAGATGAACCCCAAGAGGCCCACACCAAGACACATCATCATCAAAATGCAAAAGGTTCAAGACAAAGAGAGAATCTTAAAAACAGCAAGAGAAAAGCAGTTAGTTACCTACAAGGGAGTTCTCATAAGACTGTCAGCTGATTTCTCAAAAGAAACTTTGCAGGCCAGAAGGGAGTGGCAAGAAATATTCAGAGTGATGAAAAGTAAGAACCTACAACCAAGATTACTCTATCCTGCAAAGCTGTCATTTAGAATCGATGGCCATATAAAGTTTCCCAGACAAGGAAAAGCTAAAGGAGTTCATCACCACCAAACCATTATTATATGAAATGTTGAAGGGTCTTTTGAAGAAAAAGATAAAAAAATATGAACAAACAAAATGGCAATAAATACATATCTATCAACAATTGAATCTACAAACAAAATGAACAAGCAGAACAGAAACATTCTCATAGACACAGAGAACTTTTGCTGGTTACCAGATGGGTGGGCGCTGGGGGAATGGGTGAAAAAGGTGACGGGATTAAGTACAAATTGCTTGTTAGACTGACAAACCTCAAAGGGAAGGGGGGTTGGAGGGTGGGAAGAAATAAACCAAAGAACTTATATGTATATATGCATAACCAATGGACACAGACAACAGTGTGGGTAAAGGCAGGAGGGGGGCAGGAATGGGGGGAGGAGGGGGACAATGGGGGGAAAATGAGGAACATCTGTAATACATTCAACAATAAAGTTAAGTTAAAAAAACAGACACACACTCACACACACACTTCTAAAAGCCTCTCCCAGAACAGAGAATACAATCCAGACTCCTAGTTTGACCTTCCAAGCCCCTACACCACCTGACCCCCACCTATTTTTCCAGGCTCATCTACACATGCCCCAGGAATTCCAGCCACTCCCTGTGCCCTCCTGGCTCTGTGCCTTTGCTCCGTTTCCTCCACATGACACTTCTCTTCCAACCACTATGTCTGCCTGTCAGTGATGCCAGATCAAATTCCACCTCCTTCAAGAAGACTTGCCAGTGCCTCCCAGACCTGATGACAGCATGCACTGACCAGCCTTGAATCAGTTACATCCACATCTGCCTCCCGAGTATGTAGAGTATGTAGGAATCAAAGTGAATCTTAACCTCAAAGATTAGGAAAAATGTTCAGAAAAATATTCAACCTACCAATATTGCATTCCTAAGAAACCAACCACAGAAGGTCACAAAAAAATTATTTTAAATTATACTAATACAATCAACTAAAAGCCTAGATTTCTGTATGTTTTCATATATATGTTATATTTATCTCTAAATAAACAGCTGCACACTGCCTCACAAGATTAAAAAACAGTAAGTAACTAAACTCAGAAAGGGTGAGCTACTTGCTTAAAGTCACAAGGCACTTAAGGGGCAGAATGAAGACCAGAGCCAAGTCTTCAGATACTCTTTCTCAAAAACTATAAACAGCCAGAATATAATCAGAGCATCCCCACGCATCCCACTAACCAGCTCATCCAATTACCTGGAACTTCTTTCCCTCATTTTTCCCTCAATTCCCATTTTCCTTCATAGCTTAACTCAAGAATCCTCTCCCAGTCTCTCAGATTAGTCAAATCCCTTTACGAAACACTGTACTTCTCTTCACAGCATTTCTCTCTTCATAGCACTGTATGAGTTGTAATTTCACATGGCATCTTGATTAATGTCAGTTCCCCCATTAGCTCCATGAGGACAGGGGCTGTGTGTCCTTCTCTGTGCCTGCATTTCATTATTATTTGTTGAGTAAACGAACTGACTTAAGAGTATAACAATAACTGATATTCACCTGGTCCCACAGGACTACAAGATCCTAAAATATCTCTGACACCTCCAATAATAATAATAACAACAACTATATAAATTTTAATGTCACAGTTTTACTGTAACATATTCTAAGTCTTTGATAACTATCTGTTCATATGTGGAATCTGTTAATTCTCTGTTAATCAGAACAAGCGTTAACCAGAATACCACATGTTTCCTAAACATTCAAAACACCAGCAAACTTTCACATCAAAAGAACACATACTGAAAGAAGCCAACCTACAAGCTGTATGAATTAGCTATTTGCTCTCTTGGAACCTAAAAAGTCCAATTCTGGCCTAACAGTGAATTACAGTGTCTCACCAAGGCAGCCTACTGTAGTAATAAATTTTTTTTAAAATGTTTAAGGCAAGATGCTTGGGTGCTTGAGTTAGCCAGTAGTTCCCGAGCAAACAGTAGATCCATAAAAAGGCGTTAGACTTTCCAAACTGTTCCACAGATTTAACATAATCCCTATCAATATCAAAACTGTCTTTTTTGTAGAAATTGACAAGCTGATCCTAATATTCATGTGGAAATTCAAGGGACCTAGCATAGCCAAAACATTCTTGAAAAAGAGTAGAGTTGGAGGACAGACACCTCCTGGTTTCAAAATTAACTACAAAACTACAGTCATCAGGACAGTGTGGTGCTGGCATAAGGACAGAGTAGGTCTAGATCAACAGATTAGAATTGAGACTTCACACATTTATGGTTAACTATATCTGATAAGGGTGCCAAGATAACTTCAATGGGGAACGAATGGTCTTTTCAACAAATGGTGCTGGGACAACTGGATATTCACATGCAAAAGAACGACATTGGAGGCCTACCTACTTCACAACATACACAAAAATTAACTCAAAATGAATCAGAGACTCTTACAGAAAAACAGGTATATATCCTTATGACCTTGGATTAGGCAATTTTTTTAAATTGTTTTTACAGAGAAAGGAAGGGAGAGTGAGGGAGAGATAGAAATATCGATGGGAGAAAAATATCGATGAGAGAGAAACATCGATTGGCTGCCTCCTGCACACCCCCTGCTGGGGATCAAGCCTGCAACTTGAGCATGTGCCCTGACCAGGAATCGAACTAGCGACCCCTTGGTGCATGGGTCAATGCTCAACCACTGAGCCACACCAGCCAGGCTAGGCAAGGTTTCTTAATGATGACACCAAAAGCATAAGCAACAAAAGAAAAAAACATAAATTGAACTTGATTGAAATTTAAAACTTTTGTGCTTCAAAAGACACTATCAAGAAAGTGAAAAGACAGCCCACAGAGTGGGAGAAAATATTTGTAAATCATATATCTGATATGGGATTGATATCTAGAATGTGTAAAGAATGCCTACAACTAACAGCCAAAAAACAAACGACTCAATTCAAAAATAGGCAGAGGACATTTCTCCACATCAGACATACAAATGGCCAGTAATCAAATGAAAAGACATTCAACAACATTAGTCATTAGGGAAATACAAATCAAAACCACAATAACATACCACTTCACATCTACAAGAATAGCTTTAATCAAAAAGACAGATAATAACAAGAGTTAGCGAGGATGTAGAGAAATCAGAATCTTCAAACATTGCTGGCAGGAATGGAATATGATGCAGCCACTTTGCAAAACAGTTTGGCAGTTCCTCAATTAAACAGAGTTACCACATGACCCAACAATTCCAATGCTAGGTATACATCCAAGAGAACTGAAAACGTATGTTCACACAAAAACATGTATACAATGTTCATAGCAGCATTATTCATAATAGCCAGAAAATGAAAAAAACTCAAATGTTCAACTGATGAACAGATAAGTAAAATGTGGTATATCTATACAATAGAGCATTGTTCCACTATAAAAGGAACAAAGTTCTGATATCTGCTACAACATGGATGAACCTTGAAAACATTATGCTACAGGAAAGAAGCCAGTCACAAAAGACCACATATTATAAGATTCCATTTAAGAAAATGCCCAGAACAAGCAAATCCATAAAGACGGAGGAGATTACTGACTGCCTAGAGATGAGGTGGGGAGGAAGGGAGAGTGGATACTAATAGGTAGAGGTTTCTTTTTGGAGTGAAGATGCTCTGGAATTAGATAGTGGGGATAGTTGTACAACTGTGTCAACATATGAAATACCACTGAATTATATATTTTAGAAGAATGAATTTTATGGTATGTGAATTCTATCTCACATATGTGAGATATATGTTATTAAAAAGGGAATCAAATCCCTTTGAGTACTAAAAGTTATTTGATGGCTGTGTTTTTGAAACATCACATACTTCCCTCTTTTGGAAAGTAGAACATACTCAGTGTTGCTCTTCTGAATGTGCTCAAGGTCATCACTACGAGACACCAGTTACTAAGCAGCTGTGTATTCAGAAGATTCAATGGTGTACAGGCTATTAGCCCTTACACAGTACCTCCAAACTACTGTTCTTTCAGAGTCTCCCACCTGTCTACTATAATCCTGTTTGTTTCTCTACCATGAGGAATCAAGAAAAACCCGAGATTAGAGACAGGAAGGAGATGCCAAGGAAAAGCCGAACAAATGTGCATACAGGTGGCCACATATGCTTAAAACAGAGGCTGTTTTCTGTTTTCTTCCCCACACTTCGGACGCCTGTCCCCAGTCTTTCAGGTTTAGTGGTCCACAACAAGGGAAAAGCGAGGAAGCCCACCCAAGTATCCAAACTATGGAAAACCTCAGATGACACAGACAACCCCCAACGGCCTGTTTCGACCTGACGACCCACACAGGGCAAAGCCTGCAAAGACCACCTCGTTCCAGTGTGCCCTGCCTGCTTCACCACAGCTCAGAGCACATGCCTGGGGACAGTGACTGTGCCCGTTGCTGACTTACTCCACACACCCAGGCCTGCTGGCTGAGGACGCTTGGCCTCGTGCCTGTAGCTACAGTGGACATATCCTCTGCAGAAAGTGTACCCAATAGAGCAACTAAACACAAGAAATCCATTTGGGAGTTAATATTCTTTCTTATACACTGTTTGATGGGAACAGTTTAAGGTGCAAGGACCCCCTGCTACAGTCTCTTTCTCACACAATCTTCTTTCACCCTACCCCCTCGAAATGATCAGCAGGCCAATGGACCCTCACCTACCCTCCTTAAAGTCCACTGCACTAGGGTGAACACCAGGCCTATGAAAACAAAGCAACTGGCTGAGAGTCTATCTTGAGTATTTTAAATATGAGCCATAAAAACCAGCATTAGATGACAGTGAGCACAGGAACCAGAGTCGGACATGCAGGAGTCCCGATTGTCCATGGCAGGTCACAGTGACATGCGATTATGGGGGAGCAAGGAAGCTTCCTTAAAGTGGAGAAATCTGTTAGGAGAAACAGCAGAGATGGGAACAGTAGAGATGGGGGCCATGGCATCCCAGAAGGGTTCCAAGCTCAGTCTGGGCTCCAGGGGAAAACCCTACTCCAGACTCTGCAGGTCCAGCTCCAGACTGTCCACTTCAGTTTTGGTGCTGGAAGCCTGGGACTGCTTCTGCTCTTCTTATGCAAAAACCACCTCCACTCAACCTATCTTGATGGCTTGTGTTCCTTCAACCAAAACTGCTCCCACTAAAGTAGGGTCTGCTTACCCTCCCTGTGTCCACTTTCTGTATAAATGAACTTCAGAGCCTGCTTACCACTGTGTGTGTGTGAGAGAGAAAGACAGACAGACAGACAGAGGGAAAAGGGGGAAGAGGAGAGAGGCAGTGGGGGGAGGGAGATTTTGACACTATTTAAGGCACAAGCCCCCCTTGGGGTAATGAAAATATTGCCATATATTTACAGTTAGGATCTCATTGCTACTTTTCTCCTTAGATTTTGGAATCTAGTTTTGTTTTTTTTAATTGTGGTAAAATAGTCATAACGTACAATTTACCATTTTCACCCTTTGGAAGCACACAATTTAGTGGCATTAAGTACGTTCACCTTGTTGTGCACCGTCACCACAAACCACTGTTTATTTGTAAAGCATTCTGAAAATCATGCCTTTCACTCTTATTAAACAAGTCACTTCTGTGTATGCTTGTTCACCCCATGACCAGGGCAAAGAGCCCCGTGAACAGTGGGCCTGTGAGCGAGGCAGGGGTGAAGCAGGTAGCAGAGAGCACCCACAACAACTTGGAGCGGTACCAGAGCAGCTAAATCCATCCTCGGTTCCTCCAGACGTGGCCACAGAGGCTGGAGACTAAAAATACCTGGAGAGGACAGATAACAGCTGTCAAGGATATTCAGCCCAGCTAGAAAGGTTGCCGCTATCACCAGATTTGCATCGGAAGACACCCATCCAGGCAGTATGGGTCAGATGCAGAATAATCAGAGTCGGTAGAGAAAGACTGATGTCCTCACCTCCCAGGATGTCTGGGATAAATCTCTATGCCTTGAATTTGGTCAAATAATCTATGATCAATTTCTAGAGGACCCCTAGGAAGAAAGACAAGTACTTCAAAATGTTGAGTACCCACTCACACCGCCTTCTGCTTGTCATACTTTCCTTTTAAGCACAACAGCCTCTATCAATACAATTAAACGAGGAAGAGACCTCCATCAGAAGCTTTGTCAAAGCAAATAATTCAGCCAGCACCTTTCATAATGGCAGAGACGGAAAGGATCAGGCAGAGAATCTTGGCAAGAACACCGGGAACATTAACTTGCCCCTCAGTAGCTTTAAATATGAACACAACTTTCAAAAAATAAATTACAGTCAAGGCATCTCCAAATGCCAGGCCTGTAGCAACCCAAGTGAAGACCCTATATGATCAATTACAGTGGACTCCCCATGAAACTCCCCCATCCCCATCTGTTTCTTAATAGGAAGTTATTTACTGAATTACTAGCAATCGATACTTTTTTTTTAAATCCTCCCCTGAGGATATTTTTCCATTTATCTTCAGATAGAGTACGAGGGAGGGAAGAAAGGAGGGAGAGAGGGAGAGAGAGGGAGGGAGAGAGAGGGAGGGAGAGAGAAGGAGAGAAACATCAATGTGAGAGAGACACATCAATTGGTTGCCTCCCACATGACCCCCGACCAGGGCCTGGGACCGAACCACAACCAAGGTACGTGCCCTTGACGGGAATCGAACCCGTGACTCTTTGGTCCGAGGGCCGACGCTCTAACCGCTGAGCCAAACCAGCCAGGATTAATCTATACATTTCAACAACAGTTGTATTAATCAACTCCAGAATAAAACAACTAAATGAATATAAACAATACGACCTTAAACATAAAAAGTCTGGGGTTAGCAGACACTTTGCCATATGTAATCATGTTATTTAAGTCTATTTTTCCAAAACTATGCACGCTCATCCCTATCAGAATACAGGGCCTGAATGTGTCAGAGGGAAAAACCAAGCAGAATGAACATTTCTGTGCATCTTTTCCACAACTTTAACAATGTTTTACATTTTTTAAAGTAAATATTCACAATGTGTTATGTTAGACAGACCTAAAAAACCAGGCCCTCTACGTACACCAGAAAGGAGCACTTCAGTGATTACAGTTCAAATTCCTCCTACACAGCTTGAGCCAACATAGTAATCCTTGACCTGGAGCAAGCACCGCAAAAGAGAAATAGTGTTATGCAGGATACCAGCAAAGCCATGAAGTGAAATTCCATAGAGCCAACTTCATTTTCTTATCATCATGAGTCAGGGTGGGAAGGAACTTTAGAGGTCATCTCTAGGATAACCCTTTACCAACACATGAGTCCGCTCCCATTACCGACTAACTCATTACACAAGCGCTAGGGTCTGGGAAGAGCAAGATGAGAAGCATTGCCAGAATGGAGATGGTGAAGTGTATCGTAAGGGGGAGCGGGTTTTGGAGGCCAAGGAAAGAGGCTTCTAGTGCCTGCCCTCCATCGTGGCAGCAGGGACAACAGAAAATCACACCTAGCTGAGGTCCTTGGGCCCGGTCACCAGTGTTCCTGGAGACTGAAAAAGAGCCTGAGATGGGAATCACAGGGGCTTGGTCCAAAGGCCACATAGGAAAATTAAGCCTTCACGGCCAGAGGATTCATCTAGCTGTTTGGTTCGTGGTAAGACAAAACAAGAATGCTGACACTACACTAGAATTCCCAATATTTAGAAATCTGATATCAAAACCCCAAACTTTTCATAAATCCCAGTGATACATGGTTTTAAAATTAGGGAGTGTTTACAGAAACCCTCTACCATTAATATTCCTTGCTTCAATAATATTTACAATTAGAATCCTTCCTAGCCCTGGCCAGTGTGCCCAGTGGTTAGAGCATCGGCCCACTCACCAAAAGGGTCTCGGGTTTGATTCCCAGCCAAGGCCATGTACCTGGGTTGCAGGTTCGAACCCCAGCCCCTGTTGGGGCACAAGCGGGAGGCAACCAATCGATGTGTCAACCAAACATTGATGTTTCAATGTCTCTTTCCTCTCTCTCTCCTACTCTGTCCCTTCCTCCCTCCCTCCCTTGCACTCTCTCTAAAAATCAATGGAAAAAATATCCTTGGGTGAGCATTTACCAGAAAAAAAAAAATCCTTCCTAGAAATTGTATTGAAATAATTTTAAAACAATTCAGTTCTTAGAGAAAATGAGTATCATGTACGTCATCTTCAAATGCTTATTCATGTCTCCTTGCTCTAATTTTTTTTCCTTAGAGCACCCACTTAAAGGAGAACACTAAATAACAGACCACACATGTCTGTTCCCATCAGACAACGTGGTTTACCCTGAAGGAACACAAAGCTCAGTTCATTTAGGGTGGGAGGAGCCGGTATCTGAGTTCTCATGAGCTTTAAAGTCATCTCAGAAGTAACACTGGGAATCAATCAAAATGGTTGCAGTTTGAATCACCTACTCTCACCATAAATTGTAACTGAGCTACAGTGATTTCGAAATAGGAACATATTCTAAATAGAAACATCTAAATGTTTCTTGGCAATTAAATATCTAGAAAGTCAACAAACCCCCAAGAAAGCAGAGAAAATGAACTTTTGTAAAGCTCACCATTCATCAACCACAGGAGGCTCGAAAGATGCCACACACCAGAGGCTCGACCTCAAACTCGGCTATGCAGAGGAAAACTCCAAATCAGATTGCTTCCAGAACTTCTCTCACGCAGCACTAAATTACAAGCAGCGACCTCCTGCAGGAGGAACTGGAGTCAACAGCTCCATGAATGCACAACCTAGGGGAGATGAAACCTAACCCCAATACCAGGGCTGCTCTGCTACTTACAGAACAACAACTACAACACACAGGAAATGTAAGTACCCAACAAAGGCATCTAATATATTTCAAGAGCTCTGTGGCCGGGTAGCTCAGTTTGTTAGAGCATCGTCCTGGTAAGCCAAGGGTGCGGGTTCCATCTCCAGTCAGGGCACATACAAGAATCAACCAAAGAACACATGTAAGTGAGAGGAACAACAAATCGATGTTTCTTTCTCTCCACCTCCCCCAAGTCAATAAACACAAATAAATAAATAAAATATTTCAAGAGCAACAAAATGCCCTCCAAAAAAATCCAAATGCATCCCAAAAGTAATCTGAGTAGAACCTCATTTCATCTCCAGGCCTAAGCTCTCTGAAAATAAAGCAAAATGTTCCAATTTAGTCAAATTACAACAGAAGCGTTCCTTTTAACAAAGGAGCTACAGCCTAGCACTCTGAACTTCACGGGAGCACAAAAACGTAGTGTCAGTATGGTCACAACACAGCTCCATCCACAAAATCACGAGGTAATTAAACCGACTGTTTTTAGGTTTCAATCTGTTTCTCCAGAAACCTTGTCCAAACTACACTGATTTGAATCAGCATGAGCAACTCTAGTTCCATCGAAACAATCCCAGCATCTTATCTTTCACTCTACCTTTCATCGCTGATTCACAGGCTGACCGATGGCGAGCTGATTAGTGCATGTGCCAGACGGCAGCTCAGGAACACAAAACAAGAAAAGAGATTTGAAGAAATCAAATTCATGAATGGAAATGCTGACGTCATAGTTCAGCTCCCAGCAGAGCTTAGGTAGTCTGTGAAGAAACTGTATCTTTGGGGATGTTAAATCACCAGTCATGTAGTAAAGGAGACAAAACAGAAAAAGCCCTTGCTCAGACCATGGGGAGGGGATGGGGAAAAAAAGAAAGAGAGAAAAGCTATATTAACAACCTTTTCCCTAAATCAAAAACGAAAAATATACTAAATATATGCTACAAATAAGCATAACTTCTAAACCATGGAACTATGTCATATTATTGTTAAAAATAATATTTTTAGTCCTGGCTGGTTTTGCTCAGTGGTTAGAGCAACAGCTCACAGATCAGAGTCTCAGGTTTGATCCCCAGTCCCCCTGGGGTCATGCAGGAAGCAACCAACTGATGTATCTCTCTCACATCATTGTTTCTCTCTCTCACTCCCTCCATCCCTATTTAAAAAAAAAAAAAAATGGAAAAATATCCTTGAGTAAGGATTTTAAAAAATAATAATAATATGTTTAAAGATATTAGTTGCCGCTAAATCAGTAGACCATAGTCCCATCCCCACCCTAAATCCTTCATCCACCTGGTGCCATCTCATTCCAAAAAGAGCGCACAACATACCTAGTTTTAGTTCTTCACTGAACACTACCTGGCACTGCCAAACCACCCCTAATTTTAAGCAATTCTGAACATAATGGGGTGGGGGGCACATGACCGCAGGCAAGCTACTGGAACCTTTATGTGAGAGGGGGAAATGCTTTTATCTAATGATGTAGTAGTATAAACTAATAAAAAAGATTATAAAAATTTGATTTACTTAGACCTATTAAAAGCGGCTAGTGGTGTGGGTTATTCACATTTTTCATCTCTTGGCAGAACTGAAAATACAAGCAATAATACAAACTTTTGTAAAGTTTAGATACAAGTTACTAAAATCCTTAAATAACTGATTCCTAGATTCCTCATATTTCCCAGGAAATTTAAGATTATTCCACGCTTAGAAAATAAGTGATCCTCAGATCCTTGGTAACATCTCCAAAGGACATTCTCTCTTCTTTACCACTCAGACGGCTTAATATAGCCATTCACCCAGAACGCATTTTTTAAAAATTTAAGCAATAAACAATTTGGCCAATAAAGATTTGAAAAAGATCTTATTAAGTTAAAGTGCAAGCAGACCAGTTTTATCTGTAAATCTGAAATGTTAAAAGAGATCATCTCACATTGCCACCACAAATATCTTTGATAGAACATCACTACCCCCTTGTGGATTCGCAATAAAAAATCCTTATCTTCAATCTTCACTTTTTAAATGTTTCATTCTGCTGAACTTCCATTAGAGTTTACATTTTCTTCACTAAGAAGGGTTATTTTATTTCAATTACTTTTTAAAGAGAGAAGAAACACTTAACATTTTAAAATAGCCAATCCCATCAACTTCTTTATCTTCTGAGCATCCCCATTTTAGAGAGTGTTCTTTGTGCAACAGGGCTATTTGCCAATTTCAACAGGGTAAGCACATCAACATTCCATTTTTCCTTAGAATATCTGAATTGACACTTCCAATCATCACTTTGAGATTATTTTTAATGATAAATGGGTAATTTCTTCACTACTGCATCTTTTCTCTTTCTATTTGATAATTTCACACTCTGTAACAATTTCTTTTTATCGCTTCCAAATGGTTTCATATCCAAGTGCCCCAGAAAACCAATGGGGCACATACATCCTCAGAAATAACTTTTCAGACAAGGACTAAAAACCAAAGCTAAGTTTTAAAAAGATGAATTCTTGATTGTATTACTAAACCTTCATAAATGCTTCCCAGCACTCTAAATCAACCCCGATGAAGAAAACAAGATAACACTTATTTTTCAAACTAGAAAAAAAGGCTTTGTTTTTCTCTTTTTTTTTTTTTTAATTTTAGTTGCAGGAGTACTTCTGCTTGTATGTATCATTCTAATACAACACACAGATATACCTTAAACATGTAGTGTAAAAAAGATGAAATAAACTTAAATATCTGGGTTTCTTATCACTTATTACTGACACTAGATTTAGCTGAAAGTATAAATCATCTCCACAATCACAGACAGGCTACAGGGAGACCGTCGCAGTTCTGACTTGTCCGACTGCGTGACTGAGAGTGAGCTCACCGTTTCCTCATAGGTGTTGAACACGAAAGTAGGGACATGGTCATTTACTATTGTTATATGAAGCCAAATTCCAGCCTCCATTCCAATGGTTAGGTGGGAACAAAAGAAGAAAAATGATCCACTTTGCAGGTGTTTGTAAGTGACTAAATACATAATCTTACCTTTTGGTAACTGATAAGGAAAAATGGAAGAGACAGTGCCTGGTCTGTTCAATGCCTGAACGCTGTGTTCCAAAGGCTTTTCACATGTCAACCAGTGAAGACTGTAGGTACAAAAAGTATCCACTCAGCAGCACATCCAGAGCTGGTGCTGCGCTGGACCGCAGAGCAGTCCGAGCTGGCCTTCACGGTTTGCTCTGCTGGGATTTTGTTAGGACTGTTGGTTTTGGATTTTGTCCTTTTCTTCAGAAAGCAGGGAGAGATTTTAGATGACATTAGGAAGTGAGATTAGTGGGGAGAGAGGAATGCCACTCCGTCTCCAGGTGGTAACATGTTTAAAACGTTTAAGAACTCAGTCCCAAACATTTCTTTCCAGGCATGTCACTTGGTGCACTTGTACTACGAAACCACACTGCAGAGAGCAGAGTAAGGAATACAGCCCCAAACCAGCACGTCTCCCTCGCAGTCACCTCGCAGTCACCCTCTGCTAACGGTCTCAGGAAGGAATACATTACATGAGTCAAAAGGCCTGGCTAAATCTGAAAAAACAAAATAAAATGTGACTGCACTTCTGCAAATGAGCAAAGGACTTGTGTATAAGAGAACACGCAACCCTACCAGAAAGAGGCAAACACGGGGTGAACGCTGAAGAACCATTTAAAAAGTATCTCTGGTCATCCCATCTTATGATATGTCAATCAGCTGAAAGTAAATGAACAATCCTCTAAAAAAAGACTGAAAAGGGAAGTAATGTGGCTGACACTTGGCCTCTGTTTGCAGTGAGGTACATAATATTTCTTTTTTAGTCCAGGGTAATGAGCTAAAACATGCTCAGGGAGCATTACCAATCTTTACACAAGGAGGCCCATGACCTTCTACAAGCAATGGCGTTCAAAGCAGAAAGATGCAATACAGCCTTAGAAACACATAGCCAGCATACTGATAGGGAAAAAGAAGAAAGAAAACCATGCTTTACTTTGTCCCACCACGTTAAAAAATCGGGGACTGCTGTCCACTGTCAATATATACGAAAAAACACTCTCCTTACAAATACATGACAAGTATCATGGAATGGAAGACCATCTACATGTCTGCCAGCCCCTCTTTCTAATAACAGATATGAACACATCTTAACACAAGGCTGATGGATCCAACATCCACTGATGGCACAAAATACAAGGATCTGATAGAGTCTGATCAACCTATATCTGAATGTGATTAAGTATTCAAAACAAAAAAGAAGAAAAGCTAGATTACACACTATAATCTGAAAACAGAGTGAATGACCATTCACTCTTATTCAAGTTATCTAGACAAAGGAGTAGACAGCAAGAACACTTCTGACTCAAAACACACTAAGACTAAAAACAGTACTATAACAGGCAAAGAAACATTAGAAGACCCCACATGTCCTTGTGAATGAAGGCCCCAAATGAGTAGTATACTTGTTGGCTGTGCCCAAAGAAATTTACCATTATCAAGCCAAAGAAACAGAAGGATGGCTAAATGCAGTAAAAACAAATTTCCAAAATCCTACACCAGAGGCCCAGAAAGATGCCTAAAGGACACAGTGTTTCACCCAGGGACAATATCCAGTTACAAATATTACTATCACCCCTTGCCTTGTGGCTTAAACCTCATTCCATCACCCTATCCTCAGGGAAACAAGAAGTAACACTGCCTCTTACTACAGGACAAAGGAATGGGGGCACCCCTCTGTACTGAATGATAGAAAGGCTATGAATACAGTAGAGCTACAAATACTCTTTCATAATGATGGCAAGGGCAATAAAGAAACCTCTTTATGCAGGAAAGAAAGGGAAGTAGGACTGAAATCATCTAGAACAAAAAAAAAGGCATGGTAAGTGATTCTAGAAGATACAGAACATTTTAGGAAATGATCTGTTTTAATGGAAATACAAAAGAAACACATATTGTCTGTCACCACAAAAAATATTCAGCCACATGTTCACATGAATAAAGGACTGCCAAACCAACCACAGACTACAACAATCCTCAACAAGAGTTCTTCTTAAGAGCAAAATACTAGCAGAATTGGTTTCTACAGACATTGTGGAAGGAAATCTGATTTAACACAGAAGGAAAAGAAAAAGCGCATTTCAGGTCAATTCTTTACTATTACTGTCATCATTATGTATATCATACCTACATCCAAAAATAATCTGAGGCTAGTTACCCAAAAAAAAGGAGAAGACACAAACAGCACCATTAAAAAGTATAGCACCATTAAAAAGTATAAAGCATTAAAAGTCACATAATAAACAAAAGCAATGAGGATTATACCAGAAAGCTAGCGTTAAGAGTGGTCACCGCAATGAGGCATTGAGTTTAGGTATAATACTTCCTGGCAGTGAAAATGTAACAGCTCATGAAGGTATTACTATCTGATAATATGAAACATACCAGGTAATCATGAGAGAAAATCATTTTTCTACCACTTCCTTCTATAAAGGACGAATTTTATTTCATGTTCTATACAATGCCCAAGATGCTGCTGTTCAAATGTTAAACAGGCATTCCAACCAACCACAGATCTAAATACCTGAAAGTTATGCCTAGACATTTAAAGACTGACTTTACTTTTTTCTACACACACACACACACACACACACACACACACACAGTCTGAGGGAAAGCTGTCAAATGTCTCTCCAGGTGTGCCCCCCACCCTTCTCCACTACCCCCACTCCTGCAGGGCCGGGGGGAAAAGCTCAACGGAACGGCACACTAAGAGTAAGATGATAATCCAAACAATTAAAATTCAGAAAAGAATTTCTTACAAGTATATATTAAAAAACAAGCACACAACACACTGAAATGTCATTCATATTAAAAGGCTAACAAGACCCTACGGTCTCAAGCAGTCATAAAACCTCCTCCAGATCCTCACATATAACTGAAGCTCAGTGACCATCTCTGGAATGAATGCACTCAGTGATGGGAATATGGATGTAAAAACAACTTCCCTCCAAAACAACAAATTCAAGGGTCCCAAAGGAGGCAACAGGCACAATGAGGGGAAAGAGAACACGAGAATCACCTTCTGTTGCTTCTTCCAAAAGGAAATTAGAAAGAAGCACAAGCAAGTCTTTCCCCAAAACCTTAGGAAGTGGGAAACAGAGAAGGCCCAAAGGCATGCAGGAGTGGGAAAAAACGTACAACCACAATCTGGGCTACTCCACAATCAGGAAGAAAGAATCAGAATCCCATCAGCACATGGGTCATACCCAGCATAAACAGAGAACTAAAATAATGCCACTTGACCCCAAAAAATAGGCTATTTTAGGGGGAAAGCCTAAAAACTAAAGAAATGGAAAAACACGGATAAGCAGGATACATAAATATGTCTGAAAGAGCAACCCTCCTCTTGTGGAAAGGAAAGTCTGACCCAATCTGACCTTGAGCAGAGGTTGCTGTGACCATGTCAACATCCGGCATTCATTGAACAGTGAGATGGAGAAACCCAACATTTCCCAGATGCAGGGTAAGTCAGGTCTTCAAGAAACAAGGAAAGAGATGTTCCAAGGGTCACCTGGCCTCGCCTAAAAAGCTAGGGGTTCAGGGTGAAGGGGAGGAGACAGTGATGGAGGTCAAGAGAACACATCACACTGGAACAGCAGGAAAGCTGATCTCCAACACTGTATGGGGAGGGTGACAGCTCAATGGTATTAAACTCAAAGGAAACAGCCTAACTTTACACACTAACCTCAAGTATGTTCTTCTGACCTTTACCATTTCCTTCCACTGCCCGTTGGATGGGGCACCCGATCAGCAAGGGAAACTCTCAAAGGCATCGGTGGTATGGGGACAGCAGACAAGACACCAGAAGTGATGCCTCTATTGGGAAAACGCCAACATATACGGCAGGTTGTCACCTCTTGTTTTCCAAGGGTTGGTAATACTACACCCTAAAAATATTCAATTCCATCAAGCTGAGTATAGATACAGACAGACTGAAAACCATAAAAACTTTTTTAAAACCAAAAGAAAAGCAAATTGAGGTCAAAAGTGCTACTTTGGGGTAATGGGTATTATGCCCGCTGGATAACTCAATATTAACTGAAGGGCAAAGTCCGCAAATCTGCCTAAGAGGACCAGTCCTCCAGATAACCCTGTCTCCTTATTTGGTAACCCAGGTGGAGTGTCCTTGCTAGAAAAGCGCTTAAAGGCCCAAATGCTTCAGAGTCCAACAGAGCTTGCTGGGGAGGATGAGGCTCCAAACTCAGCCTGTCAAAAAGCGACAGCAGCTAGCAACCGTTCCTCGTTTTGTGAGAGAAGGAAGTGAGGGGATCAGAGGAGACTCACATCACAGCCCCTGCCCCAGAACCAAGGGCAAACAGCCAAATACACAAACTGTGACACTCAGGGAAAACCTGGAGAACAGTCCCTCCCACCCTGTCATGAAGTGTCACAGGCCCTCCCAAAGGTACCTTTTCCTAATGTGCACAACCTCTCTCAATTGTTTAAATGGCCAAAATAAAACAGCGACATATTTATGGCCGTTCACTTCTAGTTCTGTCACAGAAACACATATTCTTCTCACCCACTCCTCTCGTTTGCCCCAAATACATGAAAATATCTCTCCCCTACAAGGCAGGGAAGAAATGAAGATGAGAACTTTTAACCCTATGAAGAACCAATCGAGAATACCACCCCTCGATTCAGAATGCCTAAGTTTTGGTGAGCATGGGCAAGCCCTTTACACTTCATGTGAATATTCAGGATGTCATTCTGCTTATTCAGTACAGTACAAATGACAAATGAAAGAGTGGTAAGAACTGCCATTTATCAGTAAGTCTTCTGATTCTCCTAACCCTGAAGAGTTACCGACAACAGTTATATATATACACACATATATATATACACATACAGACAAATAGACAGATATATTCTTCCACATCAAGGTCCCCATACACCCACAATGTATAGATAGTCATCTAACCCTTGCAAATCTCTGCATATATGTCATGGATGTGATTTCATCTATGAATATAATCTTACGTGTGTATGTATAAACATATGCATAGCATCACGATAATCTCTTTTCGCCACAAGAGAATCAGAGCAGCAAAAAATAGTAAGTGTCCAAATTTCCCCTTCACCTGAAAGCTACAAGATGAAATGTCTGGCTCCCACGAGGGACAACACCAGGGCCAAAGGAAGGTTCTGGTACAAGGAGCACACTAACAACCCCTTGCCGAAAGGCATGTGGGCGACATGGGTGTCTACACTCCCTTTTCTGGGTAGAAAGGCATATGGCTTCTTACCCAGCCAACATGAATACAATTTAAGAAAATTAGAAAAAGTCAAGGTAACAGGCCCACTAAATATGGCTGACTGGGAAACAGAAGCCATAAGGAGGATATGAGTTCTCCTAAAAAAGAAATGGGAAGTTTATTTCCAGGGAAGGTTCAAAGACTCTTGGATGTAAGGTGTACAGAGTCTGGTTCTTCTGCACAGAAGACCATAACCAGAACACCAAATAAAAAAATTAAAAAAAAGCCCATGACTCTCTTCCTCATGAGGTACTTACTGTCAACTGGTGAACGCTAACCCCACCTAAGGGGAAAGTAAACTGGAAGCAAATTATACCCTGGTTTTCCTCAAACATCGGAGCAATTACCTTGACCCCTTCTTACTCCAGCAGGAGGCACAATGGAAGCCCTGCCCTACATCTGATGGAGCACCCACCCTCACCCACACAGGGAACTTGAGAGAAAACATTTAAGGGAGACAGACAAACGGGGAAGGGAGCCCTGGCAGGTTCAGTTTCTCCTGAAAGAAAAAGAGGGCAACTCAAAGGGTATTCAGGAAATGAGCTCACCCTAAGCCAGGAAAGTGTGCGGAGAGGATGCATAATCTGTACGAAGTATCTGCTTTCCCATTTAGAAATGACTTCAGCGCTGCACAGGCCCCCACTAACCACTGGGTGAGGGAAGAACATGGGTAGCCCGAGTCCCCTTGTCCTGGCAAAAGGGTCAATTGATGGTGTGCAGAGGCCCCAAAAGATCCCACAGAAGATGAGAGAAGGAGACGGACCCCTCTGCCAAAGAAGGATCAGGGTCACAGAAGGTAAAGGGCAAGGGAGTGTGGAGATCCTCACTTGCCATAGAAACGGAGACCCCACCCTCCTGGCTGCGAGGGGGGCAAGGGCAAGAGTAGGATAGGAAACATTGCTAGGGGCGGGGACGCTGCGCAGGCCCCCTCCCAGGAAGGGAAGGGGGAGGGGTCACACGAGGCCCTTCTGCCCGGGGACGCTCAGCAGGACGGGGTCCCCCTGGTGGGGAGAAACGCGGGGACCCCGCCGGCTCTGGGAGGCGCCCACGGGGCTCGAGGGTGACGCTGGACAGAGTCCGCCTGGCCCTGCCGCCCGAGAGCCAGGGGCGGCGAGGGTGAGCGCCGGCCGTGCCCCGACGGGGACCGACCCGGGGCAGTGGGGCGCGGGGCCGGAGGGGGCCCGAGGCGGATAAACTTTCCGCCCCGCGGCCCCCACCAGGCCGGCACGGGGGGCGAGGGGCGGGGGCCGCGCCACGGGCCCGGGAGCGGCGGGGATGCCCGGTCCGGGTGGGGGAGGCGCCGGCCCTCCCTCCGCCGGCTCCTCCTCCTCGCTGGGCCCGGCCCCCGCCCGCCGGCCCCCCGCCCCTCCGGCCCCAACCCGCCCCCGGGTGGGGGTGTGCGGCGCCGCGCTCCACCGCCCCACGAGTCACCTCAGGACCGGCCGCGCTCCGCCCCCCACCCACCGCCCCCTCCCCGGCCGGGGCGCCCGCCGCCCGCCGCCGCCGCCGCGCCCCCGCGCTCCCTCCCGGCGCCGCCGATGCCCGGGATGTCCGGCGGGGCCGGGTCCCGCCGCCCTTCGCGCCGCCCCCGGCCCTCACGCTCCGGCTCTTACCTTCCGGCTTGTTTTCGGCAGCCATTTCCCCTCCGCGCGCCACATCCTCCTCCTCCTCGCGACCGGGACCCCGAGCGCGCGCCTCGTACCGCCGCCGCCGCCGGCCCAGCCACCCCGCCGCCGCCGCGCACCCGCCCTGGCCCCGCCCCGCAGCCCACGCACTACGCCTGTTGGGCTACGCAGCTGCCACTCATCGCTCCCGCCACCAATCGCCCCGCACCAGGGGTCTCACTACTCTCCGGGAGGAGCGTCCTATCCATCCGGCCCATTGGCTGGTCACCACCCAACGGAATGAAAGGATTGGTTAAGAACCAACGCCCCCTCCCCACCCACTCTCAGGAAAGCCCGCCTTCCAGACCTAAACAAAGCTTTCCAGTGGCCAGAGCCCGAAGGAACTGCCCAATCAAAAAGGGGCCCACACGGGATATTTCCTCGAGGCCGAGACGTGGCGTTTTGATTGGGCGTTACTACAGTGTTTCCCAGGCCGTCCAGACCAATCAAAGGGGGTTCCCGGAACTCGGGAGCGGCGAAGGGAAGCCCCGCCCCTGAGCGTGACCGTCATGAGGAAGGCACTTGTTCATTGGCGCGCTGGGGCTTTTCCCGCGTGCTCCCGGGGCTGAAGGACGTTCCCGGGGAAGCCGCTGCCGGCGCGTGGGGTCCCGATGGCAGTGGAGGACGCAGCGGGATCTCCGGGATTTCGCAGCCTGCCATAGCCGGGGGACAGCGGGGACCGGGGGTCCTCGGTGCTGAGGTCCTCCGAACGCTGCTCTCCAGAACCGGTCGGCCCGGGAGTCCGGGCGTCGCTGCCGGCCGTGGGGGGAGGGGCGCGCCTCCCGCCAGGACCCGCCCCTTTCCCTCCTCCCCGTTCACCGGCGCCCCGCCCCCACGGCCCGCGCCGCCGCGGCCCCACGCGCGGGTGCCCGGCCCGCCTGTGCCCGCCGGTGCCCGCCTTCCGCTCCTCACTCGTGGTGTACTCCGTTGTCCCCTTTTCTAGCTGCTTAAAATACTGAAACTTTATTTTGGTCACGTTGGCCATGTGACCCACAGAGCTGATGACTCATAAATGCCTGTCCCAGGATGAGGCCACCGAACACAATCTTAGAGAAACGATGATAAACCTCGGCGCGCCTGCTCGGAGGGCTAGGCGAGCCAAGTTTCCCTCGACCCTGGGCTCACATTCGTGGCTTTTCCCAACAAATATTCCAGCGTCTACTTCACTGACGCTCCGTGCGAAGTGGGGAGAACAGCTAGGTGTCAGTCGGGGAGGCAGAGCCCAGAAACAGGTTAGGATCCATCCTATGGGGGACAGACACCGCTGCAGCTTTTCTGGGAATCCGTCCACACCTAGTGGACCGGCATACACTGTACAGAGAAGCCTAAAGCCGGATGAGATGGCAAAGATGAAATGCCCCTTCCCAGAGAAATTCAGGAATTGTGCGCGTGGGCAGGTAATACCGGAGACAAAGGAAAGGGCTGAAATCTCAAAGTTTAAAGAGAAGTCGAGTGAAAAGCAGAGCTCCAACCCCTCTATGTGGATCTTGTATGGTTTGCACTGAGAACATTTCATTCCTCTACATTTTATTTTTTCCTTCGCTACTGTTGATGACAACTAGCGGAATCAGCGAAAGGTCCTCGCTGAAGTGTTTTGGCATCAAGATTGGCTGTCAAAGTAAATTTTGTGCCAATCTTAACATGTGTTCTTTTTTTTCTAGTCTTCACAAGCAAAAAAAAAATTTCTTAAGTTTTCCAGAAATCAAGATGTCCCGAAAGAATGTTTTGTATTACATACACACTCATTCTTTGACAAACTTTAATTTTATGAGCCTCAAAAAATACAAGATTTTAACAACTAGTATACAATATTTTATCGATTAGCATTCTTAATAGCACCTATGTTGACAATTTGTGTTATGAAACATTCTTGAAAGTGCTGGTGGCATTGAAAATTAGTATAACCCTTTGAAAAGCAATTTTACAGTATGTATTAAAAGCCATAAAAAATGTCTGCATCCTTTGACCCAGTAATCTTACTTCTGGGAATCTATTCTAAGGAAATAACACTAAATGCCAAGAAAGCTCTATGTGTGAAGGTATTCTTCACAGGATCACTGTATTTATTACAACAACAACAAAACAAAAAAACTGGAAGCATCCCAAACATGCTAATGTTGGATATTTAGTACGTAAATTGTGTTATGCCTTCACAATGAAACATTATGGTAGTCGCAGATATCAGAAACAGAAAGAAAAGCTTACTTATTGCTAGATGGGGAGAAAAAGGTATTCAAATTTATGGTATTCATTTATTGTATATGGTATGATTCTAGATCTAAAAAATATGAATACAAAATACTACACCCATTGGGGAAATTATGAGTGGTTTTTCTTATTGCCTCTATTTTCAATAATATAGTCATAACTATACAGCTTTTATAATTAAAGTATGTATTTAAATTTAAAAATAATTGTATCTGGTGCCTACTACAGACCAGACACTGTGTTAGATCCTGAGGATGTGAAAGTGAGTAAAGTTGTGTCTCCCTCCAAGGGGCTCGTAGCCCAGCAGGGGTTAACACACATAAACAACAGCAGGTCAGGGTGCAGTGGGGACACAGAAGGTGATGAATATCACCGGAGCCTCAAGAAAGCATCACCATCACACATTGAAATCACCCATGGAAATCACCTTAGACTCAGGCTATGAAGGCAGTTCTCAAAGTGCAGCCTGGGGACCTGAGGGGTGGAGGGACCCTCAAGACACTTTCTGTGGATCCACAAGGTCAAAGCTGTTTTCCTAATAGTACTGTGTCAATCTCCCATGCATGTACAGTAGGGTTTTCCAGAGGCTACATAATATATTATATATCATATATATGGTATCAAAACAGACTGAAAGCAGAAGCCAAGAGGAGAATCCAGCAGTCTTCTATGAAGTAAGCTATTCAAAAGATTAGCAGACCTATGAAACAATGCTACTCATCACTAATTATTTGTTTGGAGATTTTTAGTTACAAAAATTATGTTGTATGTTAACATGCAATGGGTTTATTATTTTTAATGAACTAATAAATATTTTAAATTTCTATACAGTACATAAACTATAGATAAGTCACATGAACAAAAGCTCTTTGGGTTCCTCCATAATTTTTAAGAGTTTAAAGGGATCCTAAGATCAATAAGTTTGAGAACCACTGGGTAGAGGATGAGATGTTTTGGATCCTGGTTGGCTGGTGTCTTAGTTCCGGCTACGTGTAACAAAGTACCCTATACTGGGTGGCTTATAACAATAAATTTATTTCCCAACGAGTCTGAGATCAGGATGTATCCTCACGTGTCCAGGAGCAGAGAGGGGTAACAAGCTCTCTCCTGACTCCTCAAGGGCATAATCCCTTTCTGGGGTCCCCACATGACCTCATCGAATGCTAATCACCTCCCAATATCTCACCTCCTAACACCATTACGTGAGGGGTAAAGTTTGAACATGTGTATTTGAGAAGGACACAAATATTTAGTCCATCATAGCTGGTGTTTGTCTTTGCATGGGAGGGTAACCAAGAGGTGGGCATTTCCAGTAAGGGAAGACATGCTGGACACCCCATACTCGGAGTCCTTGCCCATTTGGGTCCTACTGTTCTTCAAGGGAAGAAGTCCACTGTCCAGGAACAGATGGAGATTGGTGAATAATGGGAATACTCAATTGTTGATGTTTAACTTCAAAAATATTTGTAAAAGAGATTTCTTTCCTGGTCAGCTTTCTGAAGTAATTAAAGGAACTGTTTACTATTACTGGTGATGATGATAATACAAGTATTTGGGCTTGTAAGTGGGGGCTAGTGAAGCTCCACATGACTAGATTGAGAGAGGAAATTATGCACTGAACCCATTTCAGAGGCTTCAGGACTCCTTAAAGCAGCGGTTCTCAACCTGTGGGTCGCGACCCCTTTGGGGGTTGAACGACCCTTTCACAGGGGTCGCCTAAGACCATCGGAAAACACATATTTCCAATGGTCTTAGGAACGGAGACACCTCTCCTCTATCCGTCTCCAGGCGGGTCAACCCACATGCAGATACGCCCACATACAACACGAGGAACTATATTAAAGGGTCGCGGCATTAGGAAGGTTGAGAACCACTGCAAGGGAAACTGGTGATCCCGCACTCACCTGTACCCAACACAGGACAAGAAAGAAAGGAATCATTCTGTCTCTCCCTTCCTTGGCTTTGAAAGGCTGCATTGTTCAACATAATGCTACCCCAAAGTCCTACTTTCAGAAAGTCTCTCCCCTCATCTTTTCTTTGGTTAATTTTTTTTTCTTTAGTAATTTTTAGAGAGAGAGGAAGGGAGAGATAGAAACATCGATGAGAGAGAACATCGATTGGCCGCCTCCTGCATGCCCCCCCACTGGGGATCAGGCCCACAACCAGGGCATGTGCCCTGACCGGGAATCGAACCAGCGACCTCTATGATGCATGGGTCGACGCTCAACCACTGAGCCACACCGGCCAGGCCTTTGCTTAATTTTTTATTTGGAGATCACTGTAGATTCACATGCAGCTGTGAGAAATAATGCAGAGAGATCCTGTATCCCTTTGACTGTACAAGATAAAACATCATGAAAACCTGAGCTCTGTTAGAATGAGCCTTTCACTGTGCTGCAAACCCTCCTCTTTCCTCCTGTCTGCACCCCACCCGCCTCTATCCCACAGTATGTCAGCCATTATTATCTGGGAATGCCAACTCTTTGTATGCAAGAGGAAAGCCTTGCCAGAAACTCCAAATATAATGAGATCTTTGGAACTATGAGCGCTGAATTTCTGCTCATTTAAGATATCTTTGAACATAAAAGTCCTGATGTGTGGAGTCAGGAATCTGTTGAGATTTTGAAATGATTAAATATTTTCACGTGTTCCACATTTACTGACATATAACCAAGTCAGAATGGACAGTAGTAGGTCCAAGCACCCAACACACCACTTCTGACGGCTTGGTTTTCCTCGTAGTATTAAAACCCAGAACACAACATTATCCTCCAGGATAGGGGCTTCAAGAGACGTTGTGTAAACAATAGTTACAATTGTAAAACCTTTCCACATCATTCAGCTGAATGCACCTGAACTCAAGGAGGCTTGGAGTTAGGGCTAAATGCCTTTGGTGGAATGTATCTCACCTGAATACCCCACTAAAAGAGTCAACCCCATTTTTGCTGGACTTTCTCTTTAAAACTGGAGTCTCTCCTCTCTCTTGAGCCTTCTGGTATTACAACCTGATAGGTTTTTCTGTTGAATTTGAACGCAGGACCAAGGATATGGCTTATCTTCTGAGGAGGGAAAAGGTTAAAGAGAGTGGGTCTTCCTGGTATGCAGAGAGCTTCAGTTTCTGAAACTGACAGATACGGGAGCCCAGGGCGCCACCTGGGACCCAGAGAGACATCGGAGCAGGTGGTTCCAGGAGGCTCGTGGAGATGAGTCTGCTCGAACTGGCCACCCCCGAAGCCTGGTGAGATCATTTGCAGGGCTCATCAGTTTTGTTCTATTCTCTTACTGATTTGCCTCTGTACTTTCCAGTGCATTTTATTTCAACTCTCAGTCTTCCAAGGAAACTTTTTTAGTTGGTGAAAGTAAAATGCCTGGCAAACAGCTGAAGGAAAGAGCTGCTGGTGTGTGAGCCCTGCCGCCCTGGAAGTCAGCGAGGCGCGCCTGCCACCATCTACCGGAGTAAATACAAAGGGAGTGGGCGCGGAGGCATTTCATTGTCATTAGGTGAGCAAGTTCTCTTTCTTTAAGTGTTAAGCTGTGGGGTAATATGCAGCCATTAAAAAGGTGGGGGTGGCCCTGGCCAGTGGCTCAGTTGGTTGGAGCATTGTCCTGTACACCAAAAAGTTGTGGGTTCGATTCCCAGTCCGGGCATGTATGGGAGGCAACCGAATGATATTTCTCTCTCTCCATCCCCCTCCTTCTTCTCTCTCTAAAAATCAATAAACATATCTTCAGATGAGGATTAAAAAAAAAGATGGGAGTGAATCGATGTGTGCTGCTGTGGAAGGTGCTCTAGCTTAAATGTTTACCTGAGCCCATAGGTGGGGACAGCTAGGGACCAGCTATTCAAGGCCAACCCAGGCTCTAGTGCTGCCTGATCTTTCTGCCAGGGCGGGAATCGGACTTAGAGGCCGTCAGTCATAATCCCACAGACGGTAGCTTCACCCCATCGGGAAGACGCATTTTTGGGGAGAGGGGTATGTGCCTCTAGCAGGAACCGAACCTAGGACTCTCTGGTCTGCAGGCCGATGCTCCAACCGCTGAGCAAACCGGCCAGGGCGGGAAGACGCATTTTAAATATAAATGGTCAGCCCGGCTGGTGTGACTCAGTGGTTGAGCGTTGACCCATGCACCAAGAGGTCGTCAGTTCGATTCCCTGGCCTGGGCACATGCCCAGGTTGTGGCCCGATCCCCAGCTGGGGGCATGCAGGAGGCAGCCAACTGATGTTCTCTCTCATCAATGTTTCTATCTCTTTCTCCATCTCCCTTCTTCTCTCTCTCAAAATTAATAAAGAAAAAAAATTTTTTTAAATAAATAAATAAATATAAATGGTTAGCCCTGGCCGATTTGGCTCAGCAGTTAGAGTGTCGGTCCTTGGAGGTTTGATTCTGGTCAAGGTCACGTACCTTGGTTGCAGTTTGTCCCCTGCCTTGGTCTGGGTCATGGGGGAGACAGCCAGTCGATGTGTCTCTCTCACATTGATGTTTCTCTCTCTCTCTCTTTCTCTCTCCCTCCCTTCCCCCCACTCTATCTGAAGATAAAAAAATATCTTCAGGTGAGGATTTAAAAATAAATAAATAAATATAAATGGCCCTGGCCGGTTTGGCTCAGCGGTTAGAGCGTCGGCCTGCGGTCCAGAGAGAGCCAGGTTCGGTTCCCGCTAAGGGCACGTACCTCAGTTGCAGTTTGTCCCTGGCCCTGGTTGGGTCGTGCGGGAGGCAGCCACTCGATGTGTCCCTTTCACGTCGATGTTTCTCTCTCTCTCTCTTCCTCTCTCTCCCTCCCACTCTATCTGAGCAATAAATAAATAAATAAATAAATAAATAAATAAATAAAAATGATCAGTGTAGATATCATTAAGAAATTGACTTTTGGGCAAAGACTGGAAGGTGAGGGATATAGCCATGTGGCTATTGAGAGATTATTTAAAATATAAAAAGAGTTCAGAATTTTTTAAATGAAGGCTGATTTTTCCCTGGCCAGTTTGGCTCAGTGGTTAGAGCATCAGCACGTGGAACAAAGGGTCACAGGTTTGAGCCCCAGTCAAGGGCACAGGCCTGGGTTGCAGGTTCGGTCCCTGCCCCGGTGGAGGCCCATGTGGGAGCAATTGCGTGTCTCTCTCACATCAATATCTCTCTCTCTCCCTCTCTCTCCCTCCTTGCCCCCCTCCTATCCACTGTCTCTGAAAATCAATGGGAAAAATATCCTTGGGTGAGGATTAACAAAAATAAAATAAAATAGCCCTGGCCAGTTTGGCTCAGCGGTTAGAGCATCAGCCTGCAGACTGAAGAGTCTCGGGTTCAATTCCGGTCAAGGGCACGTACCTCGGTTGAGGTTTGGTCCCCAGGCCAGGTTGGGGTCATGCATGAGGCAACCAATCGATCAATTGATGTGTCTCTCCCACATTGATGTTTCTCTCTCTCTCTCTCTCTCTCTCTCTCTCTTTATCTATCTCTCTCTCTCCCTCTCTCTATTCCTCTCCCACTCTATCTGAAGATAAATGGAAAAATGTCCTCAGGTGAGGATTAAAAAAATAATAATGAAATGAAAATAAGGCTAATTTTGTTTTTAATTAGTGCAGGGAAAAAAATGTGAGCAGTAAAATGGGAACCATAGATTGAGTCAAAACAGTTTGTTTTCCTGCTGTGACGTGTTCCTTCCAGTTCTAAGCAGACTGTGATGCTGTGAGTACGAGATAAATGTGAAATCAGAAAAATAATTTTACCGACCCGATCTTCCCCCTCTCAGAACGAACGCTGGCTGTCCTTTTTTCTTGGAGGACAGTCCCATCTGCCTCGCTCTCCCACCCACAAAGAATTCGACTGCATGTGTGACAATACTTCGAGGCAAAAATAAATTTTAGTAGTCAATAGCGGTTCAAAACTAGGTTTCTTGAAGGAGAACTTGCTAGTTAATGAAAGTGCTGCTCTGGGGTAGACCTGGTACTCCCGATCTGATTTCTAGAACTCCAGCGCCTCAAAGGCGGTTCTGTTCCTGTGCTCTTTACTTGGGGGGCTGGGGGGCGGGGATGACTTTCATTTTAATTCAAACTGTGTAAAGCAGAGCCTGGAGACTCATGCAACGATTTCTCAAAGCACAATCTTCTTCAGTGACAAAAGATTTCTTTCTTTTTCATCTTGTCAAACACAATCACTCACAGATAAAGTCAATTCGGTCTTTTTGCCACGGTGTTGGGCTATTTCCTTTTGCCAGCTGACTAACGTTTTTCTAGGGCAGGTTGGAATTACTCATTCAGCACCCTGAGATTTTTCAGGCCAGCCAGGGCTGGGGATCAGAAACAATAAAACCTCTGCTTGCCCCTGACAAAAGACCTCCCGCTTGGCGAGGAGTGGACCGGCGACTTAGAGATAGCAATCGGGGAAATGTTACCAAATAGCCCAACGGTGACTCCCCAGATCTGGAGGAACGTGTGCATTCGTCACCCTAACTAGAAGCCGTCCGTGCTAATTATTATAAAACTGGTGGCCCTTTGCCTCTTTCCCGGCGTCCCCATCAAGCACACGCAGGCACATGGCATTATTTTTACCTCTAAATCTCCTTGGGCCTCCTAGGGACTTCACTGAAAAACCTGAAGCCCCTCTTGCATTTTCTGCTCTAAAGCCCCAGCATTGACCCTCCACTTAGCATCTCCAAGTGACCTGAAACGCCGTGTCCTTTCCACCAGAGTGGTGTCTTAATCAGCCCCTTCTGCAGAACCAGCCTCAGTCTGTCTATGCTCAAAAAAAAAAAAAAACAAGCCACACGGCCTTCTCGCATCTGGAGCTTGGAAACCGAAAGGCAGAATGTGGTCCCGGGCATACAGGAGCAGCGGGCTGGGACCAGCCATGCGCTTTTAGGCCGGCCGGCCAGGATGCTGCAACAAATGTCAAGGGGTACTCGCGGCAAAGGAGCTCCAGAAATCATGTAAAATTGTTCTGTCCTTTTAAAAATGGAAACCGCCTTGGCAGGGTGATATATTATTTGCCTGGCTGCATTTTCTCTCTGTCTCCGTCAAGGCCTGAAAAGTCCCGGCACTTCTGCCTTTTCGAGCGGAGCTCGGTGTAACTGGACCACATCTAATGCTTGCATGATGCAAATGGAGATCGAAGCTGTTGTTTCCCTTGATGTGTGTGACTAAATGCTCCAAGGTGATATTTTCTTCAGATCCTCCAGTGGAAAGAGCCTCTTTAAACATACCTGTTGGCTCCCTCTATTCACTGGCAACTGAAGTCGTTCCCGCACCAAGGCGGAGGTTGGTTTGGGTGCAGTCGTGATGAATGTCTTTCTCTGGAAAGAATCCCCTGCCTGTGTTTGCCATGATTGCTAAAGTTCTGGAGGGAATTAAGAAGCGTGAAAGGCACGTTAATGACGGGTATCTGCAATGAGCCACTCGGGCTGGCCTGGAAAAGTCTGGAGAGCACATTTCAGGAGCGAAGCTGGGGAGGCAGACGTGTCGTGGCCGGGATCCTCCTGGACTCGAGCTCTTCCTGACACCCGGCCTGGGAAGCTGCTGAAGCTGCTGGCCAGGAGAGGAGCCACCCCACATGTCGGCCATTTGGTCTCACCCCTCAGAAGTCTCCTGTGCCAAGAGGGGAACCAATCCCAAACAGCGCTGATGGAAACCAAGCTCTTCCCTGAGTCTGGGCTGTCCCTGGAATCACAAACGCACAGGAAAATCAATGGCTCTGAGCACTGTCAGAGCCACCCGCCGGCCCCCAGATCGGCTGTGCCAGGCCCTCCGAACCGCCTTCACAATAAGGAGAAGCAGAATTGGAATCCACCTTGGTTACTTTTTCTCACGTGTCCGTGTTCAGCAAGGCACTCTACGAAAGAAGCTTCTATTGAAAAGCAAAGCGAAGAAACGAACAACCACGCAATAAGCAGACAAACATTTGGAACCATCTATAAGTCATGATTTGGGCCATTTAATTTACTTGTAATGTCTCTTCGTTCCCCTTTTGCCCTGGTAAATGTTTGCGATGTGTCTCTTGGGTCATTTTGGATGGGGTGTTAGATAGTAGCTCCGGGATAACAGGGGCTTTGTCACGTTTACTGCCGCATGCCTAGCACCTGGAACGGGCCAGGCACAGGACAGTGTGCGATAAATACTGAGTGAATGAATGAATGTGAACGAATGCTCAGCAGGAAATTCACATAGAGGGGAATTAAAGGGAGCCCTTGGAAGGATCCTGCATTAATTTGCTCGGGCTGCCATAACAAAGCACCACAGACTGGGTAGTTTGAACAACAGAAACGTGTTCTCGCGCAGAGCTGCAGGCTGGAAGTCCGAGAGCAGGTGTCAGCAGGGTTGGTTTCTCCTGAGGCCTCTCTCCTCGGCTTGCAGACGTCCATCTTCTTGCTGTGTTCTCACGTGGTCTTTCCTCTGAACACAAGTATTCATGGTGTCTGTGTCTGTGTCCAAACTTCCTCTTCTTACAAAATAATTTTTCTTTATTGATTTTTAGAGAGAGAGGAAGGGAGAGGGAGAGAGATAGAAACATCAATGAGAGAGAACATTGATTGGCCGCCTCCTGCCTGCCCCCCACTGGGGATCAGACCCACAACCTGGGCGTGTGCCCTGACTGGGAATTGAACCCGAGACCTCTTGGTGCATGGGTCGAAGCTCAACCACTGAGCCACACTGGCTGGGCCAAAGTTCCTCTTTTTTTTTTTTTTTTTTTCTTCATTGATTTTTAGAGAAAGAGGAAAGGAGAGGGAGAGAGAGATAGAAACATCACTGAGAGAGAACATCAACTGGCTGCCTCCCGCATGCTCCCCACTGGGGATTTGGCCCACAACTTGGGCATGTGTCCTGACCAGGAACTGAACCGGCGACCTCTTGATGCATGGGTCGACGCTCAACCACTGAGCCACACCAGCCGGGCCAAAGTTCCTCTTCTTGTAAGGACACCAGTCACATTGGATAAGGGCCCACCCTAGTGATCTCATTTTAACATAATTATCTCTTTCAAGACCCCATCTCCAAATTCATTCTACACACATTCTAAGGTACCCAGAGTTAAGGCTTCAACATACAGCTTTGGGGGAACCCAATTCAGCTCAGATCTTATACAGACTAAAACTCAGTGCTCTGGTGCTTCATAAAACAAAAGCATGGGGCCCTGGCCAGGTAGCTCAGTTGCTTAGAGCTCTGTCCCAATACGCCAAGGTTGTGGGTTCAATCCCCAGTCAGAGCACATACAAGAATCAACCAATGAATCCATAAATAAGTGGAGCAATAAATCTCTCTCTCTCTCTCTCTCTCTCTCTCTCTCTCTCTCTCTGCCTTCCTCTCTTTCTCTAAAATCAGTAAATTGTTTTGTCCGGCCGGTGTGGCTCAGCAGTTGAGCGTCAACCCATGCACCAAGAGGTCGCTGGTTCGATTCCCAGTCAGGACATATGCCCAGGTTATGGGTTAGATCCCCAGTGGGGAGCATGCAGGAGGTGGCCAATCGCTGTTCTCTCTCATCGATGTTTCTATCTCTCCCTCTCACTTCCTCTCTCTTAAAATCAATAAAGGAAAATAAATAAATAAATAAATAAATAAATAAATAAATAAATAAATAAAATCAATAAATTGTTTAAAAAAATTTTTTTTGAAAGGCATGAGTCCCATTTCCGGCCACATAACCAAAGCCACACTTTCCAGGTCTTTTATCCCGCTCTCGGCAAAACGTGTTCTACAAGCCTCCCTTCGATGTAAAGCCTGCTGCACGTGGCCTTCCAAGACCCAGGTTTTCCATCTTCTTTCGTCTGTATCCTGACAGGCAGGTGCTGGTGCCCTGCTGGCTGTGCACCCCCTGGCTGGGTCACCTGGGGCAAGTCATTTGACATTGCTGAGCGCCAGTCACCTCATTCTCAAAAACGGCTTAATAATACCTGCCTCACAATATCACTGCGATGGTCCCACAGTGTCATGTTTCTGTGTTAACCTGGGGCCCTTGTCTGCAGAGGTATGTAAATCTCAGAATAAACAAAGTCCATCTTTCCAGAGTGTCTGTTCTAAAATGTGATCTTTGCCCTGGCCAGTTTGGCTCAGCGGTTAGAGTGTCGGCCTGCGGTCCAGAGAGACCCGGGTTCGGTTCCCGCTAGGGGCGCATACCTCGGTTGCAGTTTGTCCCTGGCCCCTGGTGGGTCGTGCGGGAGGCGGCCACTCGATGTGTCCCTTTCACGTCAATGTTTCTCTCTCTCTCTCTTCTTCTCTCTGCCTCCCACTCTATCTGAACAAAAAGTGGAAAAAAATGTCCTCGGGTGAGGATAAAAAAAATAAATAAATAAAATAAAATGTGATCTTTATATTCACATAAGCATGAATGGATTAGGAAGCAGGATGGACAAGGGGCGTGAAATGCAAATAACACTGAAAAGGTCACACGAAGCATGTCTTTGCTGCGGCCTCTGTGTTTCTGCCATCCCAGGTGGAAAGTTTGGTAGAAAAGTTCAGGCAATGCTATCCTGGCCGGTGTGGCCCAGGGGTTAGAGCGTTGGCCTGGGACCTAAGGGTCTTGGGTTCGATTCCTGGTCAAGGGCACGTACCTGGGTTGCAGGTTCGATTTCTGGCCCAGTTGGGGTTGTTCAGGAGGCAACCAATTAATGTGTCTGTCTGTCTGTCTCTCTCTCTATCTCTCTCTCTCTCCCCCTCTCTCCCTCTCTTCCTACCTTCTACTCTCTCTAAAAATCAATGGAAAAAATATCCTCAGGTGAGGATTAACCAAAAAAAAGTTTAGGCAATATTGCCGTGCCTGTGAAGATGTATGAGGCTGCTCTCTACATACTAATATGGAACAATTGCCAAGATACATTACAAAGTGAAAAAATCCAGGGCAAAGCAAGGTGTTGCCATGTGTTTTTTAAAAGATGGGGAGGCATTTATAAATGCTTTTGGAGTGATACACAGGGGGCCAGGAGAGGGGGATGGGAAGGAGACTTCTCATAAACCTTTCCATCTTACCTGACTTTTTAAAAAACACATATGTACTACCTTTTTTTTTTTTAATCCTCACCTGAGCATATTTTTACATTTATCATCAGATAGAGTGGGAGGGAGGGAGGGAGGGAGGGAGAGAGAGAAACATCCATGTGGGAGATACATCCACTGGTTGCCTCCCGCACGACCCGACCAGGGCCAGGGACGAATCGCAACCGAGGTTCGTGCCCCTGACCGGAATCGAACCCGTGACTCTTTGGTCTGCGGGCCAACGCTCTAACCACTGAGCCAAACTGGCCAGGGCTGCACTACCTATTTTTAAAATGCATTGTTTTAAAAAGCAGTGGTCCTGATTTTGACATTCATTCATTATCATTATTCAAATGATAGTGATCTTCTGAAGAAAAACACAAAATACTGGACAATCATGAGTTAATAGTGAAATTAAAAGTTTAACTTCCCTCTCTTCTTGGCATCAGCAAATTATTTCTCTGCCCTTTCTGCCTTGTCCAGAAAAAGAAAAAAAAAATGCATCTGATCTCACATCCTGTGAGGTTCTCCCTACAAGTAACAGAATCATAAAATTCTAACCCTAAGACAACAAAAGTGGAGTGGTATTCATTTCTCTAGTGGAAACCTACACGCACGGATGCAGCAGGGACATTGGCACTAGGTGATCATGAGTAAATATGGTAGGAGAGGCATGCAGTCCACTTACTCGTTTATATATTACACGGCACTAATTGGGCATGGACTCTGACACCAAGCATACGTTTGGACCTGTGAGTGCAGATCTGAATAAAAATGTAAAATAAGCCCTGGCTGCTTTGGCTCAGCGGTTAGAGCATCGGCCCGTGGACCAGAGAGACCCGGGTTCAGTCCCCGCTAAGGGCATGTATCTTGGTTGCAGTTTGTCCCTGGCCCCTGTTGGGGTCGTGTGGGTGGCGACCAGTCGATGTGTCTCTCTCACATTGATGTTTCTCTCTCTCTTCCTCCCTCTCTCCCTCCCGCTGTATCTGAAGATAAATGCAAAAATGTCCTTGGGTGAGGATAAAAAAAATAGTAAAATAAGCCCTAGCTGGTTTGGTTCAGTGGTTAGAGCATCGGCCCACAGACCAGAGTCGAGGGTTTAATTCTCAGTCAAGGGCACATACCTCGGTTGCGGGTTCAACCCCCAGCCCCAGTCGGGGTCCTGCAGGAGGCAACCAGTCGATGTGTCTCTCTCACATTGATGTTTCTCTCTCTCTCTCCCTCCCACTCTATCTTTAAAAAAATCAGTGGAGCCCTGACTGGTTTGGCTCCCAAGCTGGAGTGTCAGCCCTCAGAGCACAGAGTCGTGGGCTTGATTCTGGTCAGGGGCAGGTACCTCGGTTGCAGTTGGGTCCCCAGCCCTGATCGGGGTCATGCGGGAGGCAGCCAATTGATGTGTCTCTCTCACATTGATCTCTCTCTCTCTCCTCCTCCCACTCTGTCTGAAGATAAATGGAAAAATATCCTCAGGTGAGGATTCAAAAAAAAAAATTAGACATAAATTTACCATATGATCCAGCAATTCCACTCCCAGATATATACCCACCAGATTTAAACACAGGGACTTGAACAGATACGTGTGTTCACAGCGACATTATTCCCAGTAGCCAATAGGTGAAAGCAACTCGTGTCCATCGATGGATGAATGAATAGACAAAACGTGGTTTATCCGTACAATAGAATACCATTCCTCTGTATAAAATAGTAGAATTCCAACAACGCTACAACGTGGATGAATCTTAAAGACATTATGCTAAGTTCCAAACAAGCCAGTCACAAAAGGACAATTACTATGCGATTCCACTCCTGAGCCTAGAGTGGTCAAGTTCACAGAGACAGAAAGCAGGATGGTGGGTGCCAGGGACTGGAGAGGGAAAAGTGGGGAGTTAGTGTGTAGGGGGGCAGAGTCTCAGGTTGGGAGATGGCTGGTGGTGATGGCTGCACAGCAATGCAAATGTACTGAATGCCACCAAATTGTATACTTAAAAACGGTTAAAATGGTAAATTTCACGTATGTATATTTTACAATTTTTTTAAAAAATCAAGTTACAGCCAGGTCAGTGTGGCTCAGTGATTGAGCATTGTCCCATGGACTGAGAGGTCCCAGTTCGATTCCCAGTCAGGACACATGCCCAGGTTGTGGGCCCGATCCCCAGTGGGGGCATGCAGGAGGCGGCCAATCGATGTTCTCTCTCATTGATGTTTCTGTCTCTCTCTCCCTCTACCTTCCTCTCTCTCTAAAATCAATAAAGGAAAAAAATTTTTTAATCAAGTTAGAGGGTGGATGTGAATCCAACCGGAAGTTCCTAGGGATTCGGTGAGCACAGTTTCTGTGAAGGCAGAAGGGCGGAAGCCAAACTCCAGGGGTTTAAGGAAGGACAGAAGGAAGGGAAGGGAGGGCAGTAAGAAATGGAGATTGTGACACAGGTGGCTACAGAAGGAGAAAGGTAGGCAGCAGCTAACGGGCAGGGAGCACCTTGTCAGCCATCCCAGGGCTTTTCTGTACCTTTAGTCATGCCTGGGTCCCAGGATCATTGCCACTGCCAAGGCTCCGGGGGGAGGTGCCCCATGCCCACTCCCAGGGGACCCTCTTGCTTCTTCCAAGCCTCTCTGCTTCTCCCTTTCACCTCTATCGTCAACATTCTTCCGTTTCCTGTGGGTTGAGGTTTTCAAACACAAGACCCAGGGTCTTACAGCTACCCCTACTGTCTGCCAGTCCCAGGCTTGTCAGAAACAAATGCAGAGCCAGCTACCTACCTGAAGAAGGGGAGAAGGGGAGGGAAAAAGAGAAAATACGGAGAGGGCGAGCAGGCACAGGATCCCACCCAGTGCACGTGTTCCTTGAGCTCCCGGAGCCCATGACAGCTCACAGGGCCAGCCGCTTGCTGTCTGAGCCCAGCAAGTTCCCGGCGTTTTCCATCAGCTCCAATGCGCAGACCTTACCTTCCAACCTCCCCTCCCCTCCCGTGCGGCCCTCCAAGGGCTCTCACTCCTTGGCCCACCTACCTTTAGGCTTGACATTGCAGTTCATTTAACAAACTTTTTTATTTTAATTTTTTTTTCTTTATTGATTTTAGAGAGAGAGGAAGGGAGAGAGAGACAGAAACATCAATGAGAGAGAACAGCGATTGGCTGCCTCCTGCATGCCCCCCCACTTGGGATCGGGCCCACAACCTGGGCATGTGCCCTGACTGGGAATCGAACCAGCGACCTCTTGGTGCATGGGTTGATGCTCAACCACTGAGCCACACCGTGGGGATCTGCTGGCAGGTTGCATGTGGAGTGCAGGAAAAAGAAGAGTCAAGCGCTGACCGGTTTGGTTCAGTGGTTAGAGCGCTGGCCGACGGACCAAAGGGTTGTGGATTCGATTCCCACTCAAGAGCATGTACCTGGATTGCAGGTTCAATCCCCGGCCCCGGTTGGGGTCGTGCAGTAGGCAACCAATCTGTGTGTCTCTCTCATATGGATGTTTCTCTCTCTCTTTCTCCCTCCCTCCCTTCCACTCTATCTAAAAAAAATAATCAGTGGAAAAATATCCTCGGGTGAGGATTCACACACAAAAAAGGGGGGTTAGGGGGGAGTCAAGAATGATTCAAAGAAGGACAGCATGTTGGTGGGGGAGGGAGAAGCGCATCCCTGGACTCCGCACCGTCCTCTGGGCCAGTTCTGTCCCTGGGCACGCTGACTCCTTCCCAGCCCCAGGCTCCCAGCTTCACTCAGGACGAGATGTGAACTTGGAGTTTCTCTGCCATGTCACAAAGCTCATAATTAACTTACTCTCCTGTTATTCTGCCACCGGTTCATGGAGAATGAACCCGGTGAATATTAATAATTTTGTAGCCAGTGCCTTTTATTCCAGAGCTAGATGCAGCTGAAACACAGCTCTGTCGTTGCTTGATTAGCAGAGTCAGCGTCCCGGTGGCTCAGGTGCCAGGAAAGAGGAAGGGCTGACCTCAGTCTTTCTTTGTTAAATGTGGACGGTTCCGCAAACACCTCCAGAATATTGAGGAGTCAGCTGTGGCGGAGTGGAGGTGTCCCTAAGCCAGGATGCTCACCTGTTTCTGGTGGGGTATGCCTCTAGATGGGTGGTTCTCAAAGCGACATCCCTGGACCAGCTGCCTGGGAAACAGTTACCTGGGAAACTGTTACACGTGCGGATGCTGGGGTCCTACTCCAGACCTACTAGACTGGAAACTCCTGGAGAAGGAGAGACCAGCAATCCGTGTTGGAACAAATCCTCCAAGGGATTCCAACACACACTTCTATTTGCCGCTCCAGAGTCTCAGCGCCCACGCCCTTGAACCCTTCCCTTTGGGAGGGGTAAACACTAGGAAGCTGGAGGGTGGGCTAGGAAGGAAGCTTTTCTATGCCTTTACCTTCTGGGCACCCTGTCTGGAGCTTTCTTTTTTTTTTTTTTTTTTTTTTAATCTCACCTGAGGATATTTTTCTATTTATCTTCAGATAGAATGGGAGGGAGAAAGAGGGAGAGAGAGAGAAACATCTACGTGAGAGGGACACATCAGCTGATTGCCTCCCGCACAACCCGGACCAGGGCCAGGGAAGAACTGCAACAGAAGTACGTGCCCTTGACCAGAATCGAACCTGAGACTCATTGGTCCTTGGGCCAACGCTCTAACCTCTGAGCCAAACCAGCCAGGGCTGGAGCTTTCTTTTATTCTTTTTTTTTTTTAATCCTCACCCAAGGATATTTTTCCATTGATTTTCAGATAGAGTGGGAGGGAGGGAGAAAGAGAGAGAAACATCAGTGTGAGAGAGACACATGGATTGGCTGCCTCCCGCACGACCCCCACCAGGGCTGGGGATCCAATCGCAACCCAGGTACGTGCCCTTGCCTGGAATCTAAACCGAGACTCTTTGATCCGAAGGCTGCCGCTCTAACCGCTGAGCCAGACCGGCCAGGGCAGAAGCTCTTAATTTATAGACTGGTTCTGCTTATTTAATCTGCATACACGTCAGGAGCGGGGACCACATCCAAGCGTCTTCTGTGGGCTCTCAACCAATGACCCGTGGACATGGCCAGTGGCCCTGGCGAGCGTACCACAATCAAATGACTCACAATTTCTAATGGCAGGAATGGCGACACTGCAACCCTTTGCCTCCTGTGCCAGTTACATGGTTGCTCAGCAAACCGTGGTAAAAATGCCAAGCGTTGTGGTTTTCCAAACCCTTGTCACGCACGAGGCTCACTGTTGCCGTGTTGGTGTGATCCAGATAAAACCAACTGCTCTGGCGTGGTCTTTTCACGGACGGCTGTCTAAACGGGGATCGGGGAACCCCTTCTGAGCTAGCCTGCCTTCCAGTTCAAATGCCTCCACACTTCGTCCTTTTTCTCTTGGTAATAAAAGTTTGAACCTTTACGGCGGTCCAGCCGTATGCTCAACTGGACACCGCCAAGCTGTCTAAACGTGTGTTCAGAACCACGTGGACTAGTCCTTCGTACCGGCCCGCAGGCGGGTGGCCCATCCATCCCTTGCGACCATCTTGCACTCGTGGCAATGCTCCTGGACTCCGAAGGGGAAACGCCACGCCCGGGATTTCTTACGGACAGTGGGTGCTGAGTCAGCATTGACTGGGCATGTAATATTTCCTTTCTTTCTTTCTTTTTTTTTTTTGTTAATCCTCACCCGAGGATTTTTTTCCCATTGATTTTTAGAGAGAGAGGGAAGGAGGGAAGAAGGGAGGGAGGAGGAGGAGGAGGAGCAAAGAGAGAGAGAGGGAGAAGCGTTGCTATGAGAGACACATGGATTGGTTGCCTCCTGCACGTGCCCTGGTCAGGGCTGGGGATCGTGCCCTCGACGGAATCAACCCCAACGGTGCTCTAACCACGGAGCGCACCGGCCACGTGTAATGTTTTCTTATCAGCCCAATGAGACAGGTCACCAGGCTACTTCCCACCTTCCGGAGCTGGAACCCCTGGGTCACATATGGAAGCTGCTATTCCAGTGAACACAGGGGGTCTGTGTAAACAGCAGGGAGAATTCCGACTTTCTTTTTCTTGGTGAAAATCGTCTCGAGTTATAATGACAGGCTCTGGGAAGGGGAAGGAGATGCCTCTGTCAGAGCTCTCCCTCCCAGGAGGCAAACTGAGTCCCTGGGTGAGAAGGGGGCGTGAACAAAAGTAGAAGAGACTCTGCCACGTGGAGGGGCAATGTCGAGGAGCCACCCAGGGCGGAAAATGATGACGCTCAACTGAACACAGCCCTGTCCCTCCCAGCATGCCCAACCCCCCAGCAGCAGGCTTTGTGGACACCCAGTGCCAGAGCCAGGATGAGGGGGAGGCAGGAGAGATGCCCGGGGGACGGCATTTCCAGAGGAGCCCACCCTCAGGTGTAGGAATTAAAGGGCACGCCCTGCAGACCTCAATGGAGACTTCCAAAAGACATTTTGTTTTCTTGTTGTTGTTTTTTCTGTGCTATGTCCTGGTTTACAAAGCCCACTTAACCCATCATGCTAAATCAATAGAACTACGCTGCCTTCTTTCTGGCTTCCGAAAGCAAAAAGGAAATGCAGGAGTCAGACGTATTACCTTTGGAGTAAAGGGTAGGTCAGTCTAGAGCCACCAGCGATATGCTGTTCATGATTCATGAGGACAAATGCTTTATGCAGATTCCACAGACTCAACTCCATTCATTCGGCTACCTTTGCTAATTCACTGACCTCCAGAAACACTCTCTGGAGCCCGGGAAAGCTGACGCTGTCACTCAGTCGGTCCAAAGGCCTGAGAAGCAGAAGTGCCGGTGGTTTAAATCCCAGTCTGAAAGCAGACAGGCAGAAAGCAAGAGGAGGCAAATTCTACTTTCCTCTGCCTTTGGTTCCACTCAGGTCCTCAGTGGATTGGACAGCGCTCACCCACACACATTGATTTCATTGAGTCCACCGGTTCAAATGCACCTTCACTCAGAAACATCCTCACAGACAACTCCCAGAAATAATGTTTAATCTGGGCATCCCATGGCCCAGTCAAGTTGACACATAAAATTAACCATTATCACCCTGGCCAGCGTGGGTGAGTTGATTGAGCATCATCCCATGTACCAAGAGGTCACTGGTTCAATTCCCAGTCAGGGCACATGCCCGGGTTGCTGGCTTGATCCCCAGTAGGGGGCATGTATGAGGCAGCTGATCAGTGTTTCTCCTTCTCCCTCCCCCTTTCTCTGTCTCTAAAATCAATAAAAACATATCTTAAAAAAAACTTAACCATTATCAGTAACCAAACAGTTGCATTGTGAGTATTCCAAGAAATGTCATACAAGTGCTGGTGAGAGCAAAGTAGAGATTACTTCCCCGGGAGGGCACTGGGGCCACTTGACTGACATGAGCCTCGGTGGCCTGATGGGGAGAACCATCCCATAGCATTGTGATGGCCTCGCTGCTCATTCATTCACTGATCCCAGGCACTGCTCTGGGCCCTGAGGATATGATGGGGAAGCATGGAGACAAGGTCCTGTCCTGGGAGAACTGAGGAGATGGACAAGAGAATAAACAAATACACAGATGGGGTCCTATGTGACAAGCTCTCTGATGTCAACAAAGCAGGGAAATGGGATGGAGGATGCCTTTCTGGGTGCGGGGGGTGGTGGGTGTGGGCACTGTTTTAGCTGGAGCTGTGGGTTATCTGGGGGAAATGCATATGAGGCACTGGGAGCAGCGTGTACAATGGCCCTGAGGATCGAGTGAACCTGGTAGAAGGAGCTGATCTGACCACCAGGCAGGGAAGGAAGGAGCCAGAACCCAAGGGGACCTGTGGGCCCTGACGAGGAGTTAGGGTTTTATTATAAATGTAGTTGAAGTCCATTTGTAGGATTTGCATCAGGGGAAATCAGATGGTGTCAACTTTTTGAGAGCCAGGACTGTTTCTCAAGGGTGTCCAACCATTTATTGAATTGAATTGAATTTCATCCACTCCTCCAGTCTTAGCCAGATGACCTTGGCCCGATCCCATCACCAACAACTCCCCCGCAGGGTCTTCTCTGCACTTAGGAGGCATGAGCCCAGTACTTGCTGGATGGAGACTTTCCGTTGCCTCACCGTAGAGGTGGGTGGTTACTGGGGTGTGTTCCAGTGCCAACATTTGCACGAGTCTGTGATCTCAAACTGCTGAAATGGTTGTAGAGTTATCCAAGCTTCTCCTAGTGTTCGGTTCCAATTGGATTATTACAGCCCATTTCTCTCCAGAATGACCCAAACCTCTCCCTCAACTCTCAACCACAATGGGGAAATTAACAGTCACATAAAAAGTTAAGAAGGTGAGAGAACATTATCACTCTTGTCAACAATAAAATCAGCTGCTGATCTTCAGTTGTGAAGACGGGCGCATCTATTATTTATAGATACAGATTGTTAAATATTAAACGCTCGAGCCCGGGACGGTGTGAGGGTAAAACCAGGAGTGTGAACTTGTCCAAATCATAAAAATGGTAACTCTTTGCAAGGGTGGAGTGCATTTATTACCGCTTTTATGACACTATAAATTAAGAGGGGAAAGCTGTGGTGTGTCAATTTCAAGTTCTAAGTGATAAGCATTATCTTTGGGATGGCATCTGTTTAACTCTGCTTCACAAATAGCCTCCTTGCCCAGAACTGTTAACTATTTCGGCTGGAAAGGTGGTAAAAGATACGGTTTTCCTCCTCATTTACTGCACGAGGGGACGACAGGTGAGTAAAACATTTTTTATGAGCTGGCAATTTTTCTTGTAGTTACTTGCATGTCTGACCTCACATCGGTCCAAAGGTTTGTGTTGACGAAGGCAAAAAGACTTCATAAAAATCTTAAAAGTCACACACGATGCCAAACATCTTAGTTTCTATATGATTTTGACGTCCTTTCATTTACCCTAATGCGTGTCTGGTGTAAATTTTTCATGCAAATGATAAAACCTGAATCTCTGACATTTGCTTCATCATACAAAGTGAGATACCCCAAGATCTGTCAGAATTGAAGCGTCTACTCAGCCTGTCCCCAAAGCTCATAGCTGTAAAAGCTTGATTTCTTGATTTACTGTTTATCATAAAATGATTTCCCCCTCTTCTTGCAAAGAAGATTTGCACATTCAATTTGTTTCCCCCTTTAAAAAAAAAATGTGTTGAATTTAACCCAAAAATTTCCAATGATTCAAATACAGATTCTGCCCACTCAGAGAGGCAGTCTTATGCTTCATAAGAGCTCAGCAAGGGTTGTGCATTAAAGTATCCTTCTCACCCGGCCGGTGTGGCTCAGTGGTTGAGCATTGTCCCATGCACCAGGAGGTTGCCAGTTTGATTCCCAGTCAAGGCACATGCCCAGGTTGTGGACTCGATCGACAGTAGGGGGTGTGCAGGAGGCAGCCCATTGATGTTTCTCTCTTATCAATGTTTCTCTCCCTCTTCCTTCCTCTCTCTGAAATCAATTTTAAAACATTTTTTTAGCCCAGCCAGTGTGGCTCAGTGGATTGAGCATAATCCCATGGACTGAGAGGTCCTGGTTCGGTTCCTGGTCAGGGCACATGCCCGGGTTTTAGGCTCGATCCCCAGTAGGGAGCATGAAGGAAGCAGCTCATCGATGTTTCTCCCTCACATTGATGTTTCTATCGCTCTCTCCTTTCCTCTCTCTCTAAAAACTCAATAGAAACATATAAAAAATAAATAAATAAAAATTTTTAATTTTCCTCCTCAAAAATTTGCTGATAGACTTATCAATATTTGGATTAATTTTAATGTGAAAGAAGTAAAGTCTTAACATTTCCATTTAAAGAGGAAAGGAAACCTATGACTTAATTATATAACAATTTTAACCTTGATTATCCCTTTCTCTGTTTGAAAGCTATACAATGATATTAAATGCAAAAGTTAATCTAGCCTGCAGGATGGGCAATTAGTCAAAACCAGGGGGAAGTCACAAGAAATTAACAGGGAAATCAATCCCTTGATGTTGTGTCACACCTCTTTCTCCTGGGCACTGGGAGGCAGATTTGCAGTAGATACGCATTGCCTTCTTTAAAAATTCCGCTGAAGTTATATTCTAGAATGATCTAGACTTTTCCCCTTAGAGACGAGAAAACCGAGGTAAGGCAAAGTTCTGTGGTGACAAGAAGAAAAACCTAAAGAAGAGATCATTCAGAAAGAGACCAACTGGGGAGGAGGGAAAAGCCGGAGCTCAGAGGAGCTGAGATGACCTGACCGAGGAGACAGGGAGGACTCAGCGGTTAGTGGCGGAGCAGGGAGAGCCTCTTCCAAAAACTGCTGGAAATCATGCGGTTTGAAGCAGGAACGCAGAGGACTCCAGGAGGAAGCTCTCCAGGGAAAATAGATGGAATAATTGAGAGCTTGAAAAAGAATTGAGAATAGGATGAAGGCCAGTCACACAGAAGGAGAAGAAAAAGGAGAAGGGGAAGGAGAAGGAGGGGGAGGGGAGGAGAAGGGGGAGGGGGGAGGGATGGGGAGGGGGAGAAGAAAGCCAATTAGACCCTCTAGGGAAAACAACAAAAAGTATATAAGAAATAATGGTCCAAATACAAAGGAAACAAAATGAGTCCTAATTTTAAGCAGTCAGTGGAATATAATTTTTTTCTGCATGTGGGAAAATAGCACAGTTCACTCTTGGGCCAGGCATGAGACCCTTCTGAGGATGTCATTATGATGTAAAGCCATTTCTTGGTTTTTAACTTTTCAATTTACACTGCAGACATAGCACTCAAGACTTGGTTGTGTTGTCAGGACAGAATACAAATGTTACCAACCTTGAAGTCATGAAAGTGTAAATAATAGATATTATCACAAGGAAGGAGGGAGGAAAAGATAGAGTGTGTATTCTTATCTGACAAAGTGAAGGATCAAATGAAATTGTGGATGATTGATGTACAAAAAAAATCAAGAGATAAGCCCTTTTTTAAAAGTTAGAAAAATGACTGATAGAAGTATTTAAAAGAATGTAAAAAAAAAAAAAAAAAAAACCCACATTAAAAGAAGAGCCCAGCCGGCGTTGCTCAGTGGTTGAGCGTCGACCCATGCACCAAGAGGTCGCTGGTTCAATTCCTCATCAGGACACATGCCCAGGTTGTGGGCCCGATCCCCAGTGGGGGGCATGCAGGAGGCAGCCAATCAATGTTCTCTCTCATCGATGTTTCTATCTCTCTCTCCCTCTCCCCTCCTTTCTCTCTAAAATCAATAAAGAAAAAAAAATTTTTTTAATTAAAAAAAGAAGGAAAACTCAAGAAAGGACTAAAAACAAAACCAGAAAATTGGAATAGACCTATAACAAGTAAAGAGATTGAATTAGTGATCAAAAACTTCCCTTCCCTGTCGGGCTGGTGTGGCTCGTGGATTGAGCGGCGTCCCAAGGACTAAGAGATTCCTGGTCAGGGCGCATGTCCAGGTTGTGGGCTCAATCCCCAGTAGGGGGCGTGCAGGAGACAGCCAGTTGATGTTTCTTTCTCATATCGATGTTTCTATCTCTTTCTCTCTCTCTCTCTCCCCCTTCCTCTCTGTCTAAAAAAATCAATAAAAACATATTTATTTAAAAAAAACAAAAAACCTTCCCCAATACACACACAAAAGCCCAGACTTAGATGGCTTCATTGATGAATTCTACCATATGTCTAAAGAATAAGTTATACCAATCTGTCACAAACTCTTTCAAAAAATGCCCTGGCCAGTTTGGCTCAGCAGTTAGAGCATTGGCCCGAGGACCAATGAGTCTCGGGTTCAATTCCCATCAAGGGCACGTACCTTGGTTGCAGTTCGACCCGGCCCTGATTGGGCCCTGACTGGGGTCGTACAGGAGGCAACCAGTCGATGTGTCCCTCTCACGTCGATGTTTCTCTTTCTCTCTCTCTCTCCTATTCTATCTGAATAAAAATGGAAAAATGTCCTCGGGTGAGGATTTAAAAAAAAATAAAGCAAGAGGCAACACTTCTCAACTCATTCTGAGATCAGCATTCCCTGATACTAAAACTGAATAAAAACATCACTGAAGAAAATCACATCTCAATATCCCTTTTTTTTTTATCCTCACCCGAGGACATTTTTGCATTTATCTTCAGATAGAGCGGGAGGGGGAGGGGGGAAGAGAGAGAGAAACATCAATGTGAGAGAGACACATCTACTGGCTGCCACCCACACGACCCCAACCAGGGTGGGGACAAACTGCAACCGAGGTACGTGCCCTTAGCGGGAACTGAACCCGGGACTCTCTGGTCTACAGGCCAACGCTCTAACCGCTCAGCCAAACCGACCAGGTCCCAATATCCCTTTTGAATATAGATGCAAAAATCCTCAACAAAACACTAGCAAACCAAATCCAACAACAAATAGATTATATGGACCTCCAGTCAAGATGGTGGAGTAGGTAATCACTGTGCTTACCTCCTCCCACAACCACATCAAAATTACCACTAAATTATAGAACAACCACCCTTGAGAACCACCTGAAGGCTAGCTGAACAGAACTTCTATAACTAAAGATATAAAGAAGCCACGTTGAAAATGATTAATATAATTTAAAAGTATTATGGGATTTATCCCAGGAATGCAATAGGGGTTTAACATATGAAAAATTAATGTAATATGCCATAGTAACAGAATAAAGGACAAAAACTACATAATCATCACAATACACACAGAAAAAAGCATTTGACAAAATCCAGTACTCTTTTATGTTGAGAGTACCTAACAAACAAAGAAAACGAGGGAACTTCCTCAACCTGATAAAGGCCGTCTATGGAAAGCCCACAGTTAACATCATACTTAATGGTGAAAGACTGAATACTCTCCCCCTAAGATCAGGGTTAAGACAAGGATGTCCACTCTGACCACTTCAATTCAATATTGTACTGGAAGTTCTAGCCAAGGCAATTAAGCAAGAAAAAAAAAAGGACACCTAAATTGGCAAAGAGGAAGTAAAACTATTTTTTTTATATTCACAGGTGACGTGATCTTGGGAAATTCTAAAGCGTACACACACATATATACACTATTAGAACAAATAAACGAGTTCAACAAGCCCGAAGGATATAAAATCAATATGTGAAAATCAATTATATTTTATATACTAGCAATGAACAATCTAAAAATGAAATTAAGAAAACAATTCCATTTACAACATCGAATCTGAAAACTACAAAATATTATTGGAAAAAAATTTAAAAGACTTAAATAAACTGACTCCATGTTCATTGACTGGAGGACTTAATATTATTAAAATGGCAACTTCCCAAATTGGTCCACAGAGTCAACATCCCTATCAGAGACCCAAATTTATACAAATCTATAAAAAAAAAAAAAACAAACATAGGAGTAATTCTTCATGACCTTGGATAAGGCAATGGTTTCTTAGATATAATACCAACAGCATAAGCAACAATTGGAAAAAAAAATGAATTGGACTTTGTCAAAATCTAAAACTTGTGATTTAGAGGACACCATCAGGAAAGTGAAATGACAACCCACAGAAGGGGAGAAAGTATTTATAAGTTATATATCTGATAAGAATCTAGTATCTAGAGTATATAAAGAACTCTTATACCTCAACAATTAAGAAGCAATCCACTTGAAAAAGACAAAGGACTTACAGAGACATTTCTCCAAAGAAGATCTATAAATGACAATAAATAAACTTGTGAAAAGATGCTCAAAATCATTAGTAATTAGGAAAGTGAAGTCAAAACCACAATCAGAAACCACTTCACATCCACTAGGATGACTATTAAAAAAAAAAAAAAAAAGGCAAAAAACTAGTGCTGATTTAGATGTAAAGAAATCTGTAGTTGCCAGGGATTGGGAGGAAGGAAGAATGAGGACTGACTGCTAATGGATGTGGGGTTTCTTTGCAGGGGGTGGGGAGGGGGAGGGGTGGAGGGTTGTGGGGGGAGCTAAGAAAATGTACTGGATTTAGAGGATGGTGCTCACTGGTTTAGACATAGCTACTGTACACAATTCTGTGAAGATACTAAAAAAAAATCACTGAATTGTACACTTTTAACAGAGTGAATTTATGGTATGTAAATTCTAGTTCAGTAAAACAGTTATGAAAATGAAAGCGAATACAGGTATTGATCCTAAAACACACACACGCAAAAAAGCCAGTCGTGTGTGTGTGTTTGTTTGTTTGTTTGTGTTTGTTTTTTGGTTTTTTTGTTTTTTTACCAGCAAAATGGATTTATTTGGGAATAACAGAGTAATTGCAATTTAGGACAAGCTAAGGTATGGGGAACCACAGGCAAGTCTGCCAACGAAGGAGAGGGGCTGGCTTTTATAGGGAAAAGGAAGTTGGGGTGGGGGGATTTCGAACAATTCGGGTGGTAACAGCGTCTTGTTGGCTGAGCGTGGCAGTTTCTCACTGGCTGGGAGGTGACCAGGCGTCCAAACCTGAAGGCGCCCGGCCAACAAGGTTCAGGTGATGTCTGACAAAGGCGGAGGTGTCTGGCTGGGCAAGGAGAAGCTCTTTCTCCCTGCTGCTGTGGTCTGTCCTCCCGTTTGGGGTCTCCGTGGCAGTGGGTAAGAGCGCCCCTTTCAGGGCTTCCTCATTTTATTTATTTATTATTATTTATTTATTTATTTTTAATCTTCACAGAAGGATGTGTGAGACCCAAGGATATGAGGACGTATGAGGATATGTCCGAAGATATATGTTTGGATATGTTTTTATTGATTTTTAGAGAGAGAGAGAAACATCGATGTGAGAGAGAAACACATCCCGTATGTGTCCTGACTGGGGATCGAGCTCAAAACCTTTTGGTATATAGACAACGCTCCAACCAAATGAGCCACCCGGCCCAGGCTTCCTCTCCATTTTGTTAATTTGTTTTTATTGATTTGAGAGAGAGAGAGGAAGGGGGAGAGAGAGAAAGAGAGAGAGAGAAACATTGAGGGCTGCCTCCTGCACACCCCGACTGGGGATAGAGCCTGCGACCCCAGCATGTGCCCTGACCGGGAATCGAACCAGTGACCTTTTGTTGCATGGGTGATGCTCAACCACTGAGCCACACCGGCCGGGCTCCTCACTCCTTGTTATATCAGGTTTCCTTTCTTTTTAACAAGGGCAAAATGGGAGGGGTGGGGTCAGTGAGCTAAATCCTTACCTTTCTATTTAGAAGTCAAAAGATAGTGCCCCAAATTGATAAACCAAACAGTAGGAGTATAAGCATAGCCCCTCAGAGGGGGCACCAGGAGAATTAAAGCAACAGTCACTTTTAGGAGGAGGTTGGAATAGCAATGCTACTTTGTAACATTATCTCTTTTCTACATTTTTATTTGTTGCTGTGTGTGTGTTACTTTGATATAAAGTGTTTTTCAAAAACTATTTTTCTTGCCCTGGCCGGTTTGGCTCAGCGGTTAGAGTGTTGGCCAGTGGACCAGAGAGACCTGGGTTCAGTTCCCACTAAGGGCACGTACCTCGGTTGTAGTTTGTCCCTGCCCCGTTTGGGGTCATGTGGGTGGCAACCAGTCGATGTATCTCTCTCACATTGATGTTTCTCTCTCTCTCTTCCCCCTCCCCCTCCCACTCTATCTGAAGATAAATGCAAAAATGTCCTCAGGTGAGGATAAAAAAAAAAAAATTATTTTTCTTGCCCTGGCAGGTGTTGCTCAATGGTTGAAGCGTCAGCCCTTGTACCAAAGGGTGGCGGGTTTGATTCCAGTCAGGGGCATGTACCTGGGTTGCAGGTTGGATCCTGGCCCCCACTGGGTGCATGCGGGAGGCAACCAATCAATGTCTGTCTCTCACATGGATGTTTCTCTCTCTCTCCCTTCCACTCTCTCTAAAAGTCAATGGAAAACATCCCTGGGTGAGGATTAACAATATATTAACTATATATTAACTATATACTAACATATATATATGTGTGTGTGTGCATATATATATATGTGTGTGTGTGTGTGTATATGTATATTTAATGGAAGCATTTTTTCAAAGCTCCTAGAGATCGAGGCCAGGGAAAGGGAAGCTTTAAAAGGCAATCCTGGAGCCTGTGGATAAGCTTCTTCCGGGAAACTGTCCCCACACTGAAATCCTGTCTCAGCTCCACGCCGCCTCCCTCTGCGGCCAGATGACCCTGTCTGGGCTGGAGCTAGGGTAATGACTGATACAGATGTTTGCCAACCAGCTGAGAGATCAGACAAGACACTGTCAGAAAAGGACCGGCGAAAAGAATTAACTGTAAAACTAATTAAATGTCAGGCACTCAAAATTGCAGAAAGATTGGAATGAGAACGTGGGCTACAGCTTGAACAGTCAGCACTCAACTTGCTCATACCACTTTAATGTCCCCCCAAGTGGGCCTAGAAAGTGGGGTTCACACGGTCATCCGTGTCCCTGTGGCGGTAATTCCAAACCACTGTTCTTCTGGGTTGAATCTGTTGTTTAGTTAACGCACAGCACGGAGAGCTCTTCGTTTGAGCCAATACTCAGAAAGATGTTTTTTTAAAAAACAGTGTGTAAGGTAATTTTGCCCCCGCTCTTTCCCTCCAAGTCATGAACATAATAGATTTGACTTTTTACATTGGGTGCCCCCTAAGAAGCATAAAAGAAAGGTTACACTGGCAGGCAGCTCGAAAAGAGTTTAATTAATCCCAAAGTGTGAGCTTCATTTGGAAAGTGCATCACAAAAGAATCCTGTGTTTACTGAACTAGATCCTTGGGGCCATTATTCCTCCACCAATGGCAAGGTTTTGCAGAGGGAGCCTCGTCTCTTGTGGTCTGCGAGGTACAGCCATTAAAAATGAGATCCGCGTGGGGAACAAGAATGGAAGATGCTGAGGATGCAGGCACTCTCCCCTTGGCAGAAGTAATTGGCATCTTGGCATTTGTGGAAAGATGTCTAAGCCCCAGTCCTGTGGACTTAACTCTCCTGGCTGATGGTGCCAAGCCAGCTCTCCCCAGACGGCTCCCGCGCAGGAGCTGAGGGGTGGTCGGCATCTGGCCCGCTCCTCGTTGGCGATCTCTTTTCTGGGAGCAGATGCTGTCCTGCCCCAGTGGACATGTGCTAGGACAAATCAGAAATGACTTGCCTGAAACAAAAAATGGACTTGTACTTTAATTTAGCATTGCTTTTATCAATTAGATGAGTGGTTAGAAAAAAAAAGTAGGATGCTACAGCGTGGATGAACCTTGACAACATTATGCCAAAGTGAAATGTGCCCATCACAAAGGACAGCCACTGTACGAGTCCATTCATATGAGGGACCCAGAGGAGTCACATATATAGACAGAAAGTGGAAGGGTGGAGGCCAGGACCTGGGGGCAAGGGGACTCGGGCTTAGTGTTTAATGGGGCAGAGTTTCAGTTTGGGAAGTTGAAAAGGATGGTGATTGATGGCTGTACAACAAAGCAAATGTACTAAATGCCACTGAACCGTGCACTTGAAAATGGTTAAAATGGTCAACTTTATGTTTATGTATATTTTACTACAATTTTAAAAATTAATTTTTTAAAAAGCTCAGGGCTTGTGCTTTAAAAAGAGGACACAGTGGTGTGCTTTGTTGTAGGCGTTACCGTTATGCTGAGTTCAGAGCTGGCTTCGACGCCCCGGGCAGCGGCCCCTCGGTGGGCATCTGAGGGCAAACCTGGGCTCTTCTGGAGACCGGGAGGGAGGAAGCTTGCCCTGCTCATGAGTAATGACTGTGGTTTTCTGGCAAACATTAAGGAGGAAGGAACTAAAAATACTTATCAGCCACTCTGCCAAACGCCACAGTGCTCAGAACGTACCAGGCCAACATGTTGAAGCACTTTCAAAGTGAGACGGATCGGACTAAACACCAAGGTCAAAGTCATTTCACACCTTCCCCTGGCCTCTCACCGGTGCACAGGAGGAGGGGCCAGGCGCCCGGCACTGCCCCAAACAGCTGTCCAGCTGCTGGCCAGGCGAGAGGCAGCGGCACGAGGACCTGGTGGGGTCCCCAGGCGTGCTGGCCACAGAGTCGCCACCCCCACCCAGCTGCAGGGCTAAGGGTGCACTGCCAGGCAGTGCCTTTTCTGCTGCCAGAAGCAAAGACAAAAAGAGCAACATCGACATTCCCCTCCTGCTTTTCCTGGGCTGCTGGGCTGAAGCCCCAGACACCTGCGGAGGGGCCGCGAGAGGAGAGGAGGTGTGGTGAGAAGGCAGCCCAGGTGGAAAGGGGTCCCCCAGACTCCAGCTCCCCAAAATTGAATGTGCAGGTGAATCGCCAGGGGAGCTGGCTAAAATGCAAGTGCTGATTCAGCGGGTCTGGGGAGTGGAGTGCGGGGCAGAGACTCTGTATTTGTAACAAGGTCCCAGGTATGCAGGGATGAAACAAACCCCACCAGGCACAGACAGCAAATAAGGATGGGGTTGCAGGTGAGGCTAATGGCAGCGGGCTATTAGATGTGGTAAGGTTTGGAGGATGGAGCAGTTTCCTGAATCCCGGCCTTGCTGTGCAAATTGGCATTGCAGCCGACTGCCCATGGGTTTGTGTTCGTCACGTGGGAGAATTTCAGTGTGGGCACTTTCCAGGACCCCCTGTGGGTTTATGGGGTGCTGGCACCTATTAACTACATTGCAGAAAGGGTACATACACACTGACCCAAATGGGTAAGCCAGGGGGTCTGACACACTGGGGTTCAAGTTCCAGATGTTCCACATCAGCCGTGTGGGCAGGTCCTTCCTTATTTGTTTTTTTTTATACTCACCCGAGGACATTTTTGCATTTATCTTCAGATAGAGTGGGAGGGAGAGAGGGAGGAAGAGAAAGAGAGAAACATCGATGTGAGAGAGACACATCGACTGGCCGCCACCCACACGACCCCAACCGGAGTGGGGACAAACTGCAGCCGAGGTACATGCCCTTAGCGGGAACTGAACCCGGGTCTCTCTGGTCCACGGGCCAACGCTCTAACCACTGAGCCAAACCGGCCAGGGCCCTTCCTTATTTGTAAACGGACTAATAATAGGGCCTTTCCATGGTGGGCAGAATAATGGCCCCGGAAGAGGTACATCCCCAGAACCTGAGACTGTGTGAGCTTACGGGCCAAAGGATCTTTGCATGTGTGGTTACATTAAAGACCTTGATTTAGGAAGATTAGCCTGGGTTATCTGGGTGAGCCAATGTCATCACAAGGCTTTAGAAGAGGGAAACAGGAGGATCAGAGTCAGACAACCAGATGTGATGATGAAAGCAGAGGTCAGAGAGAGATGTGAAGACGCTGTGCTCCTGGCCTGGAAGATGGAAGAAGGGCCCACAGGCCAAGGAAATGCAGGGACCTCTAGAAGCTGGAAAAGCAAGAGAACGGATTCTCCCCTGGAGCCTCCAGAAGGAACGCAAGTCTGCACAAGCCTTGATTTTAACCCCATCTGACCCATTTCCTCCAGAACCTTAAGATAACAAATTTGTGTTGTTTTAGGCCACTTGTTTCCAGCCATAGGAAACAAGTATCCTTTCCCACAGGATGGCTGCAAAGATTAATGAAACAATGTATTGGTGTGGCTGCCAGCACAGTGCCTGGCTCTCGGTCAGCTACAAGGTCAGCAGGGTGCACAGCAGGGACATGCATGCTATTTTGCTGTCATTAGCGTAGGTGCAGCCCTGTAAGGTGGCAACCTCACCCTCACTCTCACCCTGCACCAGGGGATCTCATCACTAAATGATGACCAAGGACTTCCTGCTTCTAAGCACTTCTGATGACTCTGAGGTCAGACGAGCTCAGGGGGCGAGGGTGGAGGGGTCCCTGTGAATGAAAAAGGGGTTCTGTAATAAACTAACAAGGTCACGGTGGCTACATGGCAGGCTTGACAAGCTTAGTGACCAATAGTAACCAACCACACCGGATGGTCTGATCATAAATTCCCACAGGTATGGCAGGTAGTCACGTCCCAGGCCTACAGCTTTCTCAGCAAAGGTCAAGCTTTTCCTGAAGTGAGCCCTGTCTATGGTCTTTGTGCGTCTAGGATAACAGACCTTTGAAATGTCAGAGTCATTTTCTTTTCTGGACCCTCGAAGGCATAACCACCAGCACCAGGACAGGAAACCAGAGAACCTTCATTGTTACCCGCTTGCCATCACTAAGTGCTGTAACTGCTGAACAGCAACTATCCTGTGCCCACCAATGTAAAAGAAGAATGTGTTTCTCCACTTTGCTTTTTTATTTTTTTTCCTCCTTATTGATCTTAGAGAAAGAGGAAGGGAGAGGGAGAGAGACATAGAAATATCGATGGAAGAGAACGTCGATTGGCCACCTCCTGCATGCCCCCCACTGGGGATCAGGCCCACAACCTGGGCATGTGCCCTGACTGGGAATTGAACCCACGACCTCTTGGTGCATGGGTTGAAGCTCAACCACTGAGCCACACTGACCGGGCCCATTTTGCTTTTTATCCAAGAGATTTCCCCATCCTGCTTCCTCTCACCTCCCTAATCTACCACCATTGGATTTTATGTGCCCTCCTTGTGTCTCCTCCTTTGATTCTAAACGTATAAAAGAAATGCAAAACCGTCCATCTCTGGGGAATTTTCTCAATCCGTTGAGATCTTGCTTCTGGGCATGTGCTCAAAATTTTGGCTCAAATAAACTCTAATAAGCTGGACATTTTTTTAAAAAAATATATGTTTTTATTGATTTTTTAGAGAGAGAAAGAAAGAGAGAGATAGAAACATCCATGTGAGAGAGAAACACCCACCAGCTGCCTCCTGCCCGCCCCCTACTGGGGCTCAAGCCCCGCAACCCGGATGTGCCCTGAGCAGGAATCGAACCGGGACCTCTCAGTCCATAGGGCAATGCTCAGTCCACTGAGCCACACCAGCCTGGCTAGGGTGGACATTCTTTTGTCACCATCCCCAAAGCGAAGAATCACCGACAAAGCACAAAGGGGACTTTGGTCCTGAGGATTGCAGCTGGTACCATGCACTTTCCTTTATCTAAGAATTAAAGTCCACTTTTTAAAAATCCCTACACTTCCACAGTAATTTCACAAAGAAAGGCCATTTCGGGGGCGGGAGGAAAGAGTGTGAAATGGATGCTGCAGCCTGGCTTTCAGGTGGACACCAAGTGGACCAGACAGGGAACTGAGCCTCCCAAGAAGACGCGAAGAGAGGTGGTGGCTGCGACATCCCGACGCTGAGACCCTGCTGGGCTCGGGATCACCACGCCTGGACCTGTGCCAGGGCGTAATGCGTTATAACTGGAGAGTCAGTTATTCAAATTATGATCATTTCAGGAACCATTTTTATGAGAAAATAAATTTTAAAATAATAGCATTTTAAACTTTTTATGGTTACATTTGTCATGTGACCTGGGACAAGGTATATTTTTGCACTAAAATGGGACGCATTAATTATCTCCCAAGTAACACTCACTCAATAACAACATTAGCAGGATGAAATGACAGGCTGAAGCCAGCAGCCATTTTTTCCACCTGAGACACGAATACACACACACACACACACACACACACACACACGCAGGGGAAAGGGAGGACAATTTGGCCATGGGTGGAAGATATGTCCCTGAAGGACAGAGGAAAATTGCAAACAGGGCAGCAGATTTCATTCAGGCCGAGCAAACATAGTGTGTGTGTGTGTGTGTGTGTGTGTGTGTGCGCGCGCGCCTCTGTGTGTGTCTGTGTTGGCTTTGCTTCTTTGGTTAGCAGTTAAATAATCCAACAGTTAAACTTTTACTTTGGCCATATACTTCCCCAAACTCCTGGGAATGGAAAAGAAACTTCTCTCTGCAGGGATTCCCCACCTCTCCTTCCATATTCCCATGAGAGCCCAGGGGGTCCGTGCAGGTTACTGGGGGTCAGGCAGCAGACAGTGGGATTGAGCCTTCTGGCAGGAAGACCCATGACAGCAGACAGAGGAGGTCCCCACCCTATCATTGATCCCTGTGGGCAGGGATAAGAGGTTTACAAATAATAACCAACAATGCTTTGTATAATGCTTTGCAGTTCACAAGTCCTTTTCCATGCGTTGTTGGAGCGCCTGCCCGGGACTGGCAACATAATTTGTGAGGCCAATGCAAAATAAAATGCAGGCTGTCATTTTTAAATGTTTAGGAATTTCAAGACAGCAGTAGCCGAACATTAAGCCAAGCACAGGACCCAGTGTGAAGCCGGCCCTGCTCCCGCTGATATTCAGAATTAACTGCTTGAAGCATGGCTGAGACCCATTGACCCCCACGCCCAAAGACTCCCCGACATTCCCTCCCACCTCCTACCCCACTTGTTCAGTGCTTTCTGGGGCAAATTACAAACACTCACCACAAATTGACTTCAGCAACAGGAAATGTATCAGACCATACACATGCCTGGAGGTCAAGAGAAAGGGTGGGCTTCCAGACCTACCTAATCCACTGGCTCTGGCTCAGTTTCCCTGCCTGGCTCTGGGTTCCGCCCTCTTGGGCAGTGACATCATCCTTGGGGTGGACGCAGAAATGGCTCAGCAGGCTCTGAGTCCAACTCCTGGGCACAACAATGTCCACAGAAAAGAAACCACCGCCCAGCCAGTGTGGCTCGCTGGTTGAGCGTCAACCCATGCACCAAGAAGTCGCCAGTTCGATTCCCGGTCAGGGCACATGCCCAGGTTGTGGGCCCGATCCCCAATAGGGGGCATGCAGGAGGCGGCCAGTCGATGTTCTCTCTCATCGATGTTTCTCTCTCTCTCTCCCTCTCCCTTCCTCTCTCTAAAAAAAATCAATAAAGAAAAAAAAATTTTTTAAAAGGAAAGAAACCATCTTCCGGCCTGGCCAGGGTGGGTCAGTGGTTAGAGCATCCGCTTGTGCACCAAAGAGTCGCAGGTTTGATTCCCGGTCAAGGGCACATACCAGGGTTGCAGGTTCCATCCCCAGCTGCGATTGGGGTGCATTCAGGAGGCAACCAATCAATGTGTGTTTCTCACATCGATGTTTCTCCTCTCTTTCCCTCCCTCCCTTCCACTCTATCTAAAAAATCAATGGAAAAAATATCCTCGGGTGAGGATTAACACACAAAAAAAAAGAGCTAGAGAGAGAGAGAGAGAGAGAGGCCACCACCTTCCTCCACAGCCCTGCCCTAAGAGCAAGGACATTTCAGCGTTCCACGTCTCCCCTGGGGCAACATGGCACCAGTTTATAAACCCACCTGGAAGGCCCCATGTCTATTCAGCCTGCGGCTCTTTGACCAAAAGCTAGCAAGGATGGGGGAGGTGAAACTGCCTTGATTGGCTTCAGCAGCCCTTGGCCCCCAGCTGAGGTCCAGCCCGCACCCCCATATTGCTGCTACACAATGGAGGGTGTTGCTGAGACAACCCTAAATGACCAGCCCGATGCCCCGCCCACATCCTTTGGTGAAAGCTGCCAAGGGAAGCCATGGTTCCTAGCCTATGACATTGCCCACTAGCTGGATTTGATGGGACCTCGGGGCCCTTGACCTGGGGACTGCCCATCTTGACTAAGTAGAAAGATGGGCGGGACCAGATTGTTGCTCCAGGTATTGGAAGGAAGAAGACACTACAGAACTGAGAACGGGGCAGGTAACGATCCGAGATGACGTTTAAACACGACAGCGTAGAAAGCAGTCAGAGGGGCTGCAGCGGGCCTTGTGCAACTGAAGGCATGAGGGCGAAGAACCCGTGTAGGCAGAAGCTGCAGAGGAGCGGTGTGACCCCGAAGGGTGAGAAACAGGACAGCGGGGAAGAGAGAGGCCCCGAGGAGCCTCGGCTGACTCGTGCTAATGGCAGAGCGCAGTGAAACCCACACACTCCTGCTCCTGGGGTCCCTAGGGCAGCCCTGGATCCGGAACAGCCCCCCAGCTGCTGCGACCCCTGAGCCTGCATGACCAGCTCTTCCTGGGCTCCTTGCCTGGCCGTGGGCCTCTCCTCCCCCACCCCACTCCTTGAGTCTTTTCTCTTCTTTTTGAACAACCAGAAAAGCCCTGTCTCAAACGAGGGATCTTAGACTTAGCTGCACTCTTCAGCTGAGTAAGAGGAGAGAAATACAAGAAAATAACCATTCCTTCACTCAACACATGTGAACTCTGTGCCCTGTGCCACTACGCCAGACTCTGGGAATGCGACAATGAACTTCAGTCCCTCTCAAGGTCTTCGCTGTAGGGTTAGGGGCAGGGAGAAGAAAGACAGACGGTTAACAAGCAATTACGCTGGGATGTGGTGAGCATGCTAGGGAGAGGGAGGAAATGATTGAAAAAGTCCCCCAAACGCAGCCACCTCAGAGGGAAGTGTCTCCGAAGCTTAGACCATATTCAAAATTTATTCTCCAAGTGAGGATGAGCTGGAAATGTTTGATACTAAACAAGCATATGGTGAATTCGTTCCACTTCCTCTCCCCACCGTTTCCCCGGGATCTATAGTCTTTCCACTCCCATGAAAAAGAATTAAAAACAAACAAACAAGGTTTATCCTGAGAGCTTTGTACAGATCCGTTCTGACGGTGGGTGAAGCCCACAACAGTAGCGCTTGTAAGTTACAGGGAACTGTGATAACCAAAGCCATATCCATGGTAACTGATCAGAGACACAGGAACGTAGATGATACTGACTTATGAATCCAGTTATGGAATTTTATGAGAAAAAGAATTCTGCCTTCAGAGGGAAGGAAAGGGTTCACATCTCAACACAACATCCACCTGAATCAGAATAAATAACCTCACCTTGACTGGAAGGGACTTGCCTTTCTCTCTGAAAATATCCGGGAATGTGAGCCTGCAAAGCTGTATGGATGTTGGCAGGTTGCGGGGGGAGTGCAGGGAGCATGGAAAAACAGGTGTATTTCTGTGAGGAAGACTTGGCCCCACTTTCCCGATCCGCTTACCCCGTGGGTGTTCAATAAATCTGTAGATCCGCAGGTTGACATTCGATATTGAAAGCCTAGTTTAAAGGAAGCATTAAGTCCTTTGGGTGGGCGATCTGGCCAGGCCTTGGAAGCAAAAAGGTCCAAGGAAATTTGCTCCAAACTTCGGAGAAGGACCTGAGCTGAATTCTCAGAGGACATTATTACAGATGTTCCCCTCCTTGCCTCCTGGGGACCTCGCGAACATATGAGATGTGCTGTTAACTTCTGAAGGAAATAACACGGCATCAATCACAAAGACTGAAATTTAATTTTATGTTACAACAGAGAAAAGCAAGCCTGAGACAATGGCCCTGAGGTCACCTGAAGGAAACAGGAATTGATTTCTTCATGAAGTCATTGTTCGGCAAACCCCTGGCCAGATGTGACCTGGCAAGTGTCCACATCTGTATCAGGGACTCCAAACCGGCCGTCCTTCCATACTTAGAAAATAGATTAATAACGCGGGAGGCCGTGATTACATTAACAGCGTAACAGCTGCCTGTCTGATAAATTGGAATGGGCAGGAGTATATGGAAGTTACATTTTCGGAGTCAATGAGTTTTGATAATTGAGTTTATCCCTCGCAATGAGTACAGTTCTAGGAAATCTAGATAAAAGCGTTACGGGCTTTGTTTGCCTAAGTGTTTCCTGAACAAGGACCATTAGCTTCCTACGACTTTTTTGGACATTTTGTTGTCATTACATCCCGGATAAGATTTTCAGGGGTGCTCTCCAGCACGGTGAGTTCCACCCCACAGAACCATTTTGAAAATAATATATGGAAAACAAAAATCACCCAGAATAGGCAGCTCTGCTTGGTGGGTGGCCAGGAGGGGCTGAGCCCTCGTCCCTGTCACAGTGGCTCCCGAGGGAGGGTCCTGGGAGCACAGTCTGAAAACCACTGCACGGTCCACCATAAACCTCCTGTCTCTGCCCTAGCTGGTAGAATGTCATGAGGCTTCAGGGAGCTGGCCTTGGTCTGCATGGGTGGAGCTGTCCAGGAAGAGAAAACACCAAGGGCAAAGGGGCAGGGGTGGGAGGGCATGTGGGACGGGAGGGGCCTGGGAGTTGACCGGAGTGGGGGACCGAGGGCTTCAATTTGGAGGGAAGAGGATTGGGAATATGGGATGAGACAAAGACACAGAGGGTGTTGAATACCAAGCTAAGAAATGTGGCCCTTGTCTTCTGTCACTGGGCTCTGCGACCAGTGACTTTGTCTGTTTACTAGGGCCACCGTAACAAAGCACCACAGGCTGGGTGGCTTAAACAACAGACACTTATTTCCCCACAGTTCTGGAAGCTAAAAGCCCAAGATCAAGGTGTTGGCAGGCTGATTTCTTCTGGGACCTCTCTTCTTGGCGTGTAGAGGACCATCTTCTCACCTGGTCTTCCCCTCTGTGTGTGTGTGTGTGTGTGTGTGTGTGTGTGTGTGTCCTAACCCCTTCTTCTAAGGACACCAGTCATATTAGATTAGGGCCCACCCTAATGACCTCATTTTCCCTTAATCACCTCTGGAGAGATCCTGCCTCCTTGCCAGAGGTCAGAGGGGTGGGGTCAGGCAGACGAGGGTAAACGGGGTATAAATGGTGATGGAAGGAGACTGGACTTGTGGTGGTGAACCCACAATACAATACACAGATGATGTAGTGTACAGTTGTACACCCAAAACCTACATAATTTTATTAACCAATGTCACCCCAATAAATTCAATTACAAAAATAAATTAAAGATCCTGTCTCCCAATACAGTTGCATTCTTAGGTACTGGGGGTTCGTGCTTCAACATACAAAATTAAGGGGGGGCACATTTCAGCCCATAACATTGAGATTTATATTTATTGTGTATATATTTAGATAGATATACATGCTTTAAAAGCAACAACAGCAAAAACAACCACCACCATCTGGCAGTAGTGCAGGGGAAATTGGGAGAAATTGGTCGGCTCCAGCAGAGTGCAGAGCAGAGAGTGAGCGGGGAGCACGGAGACGGGTCGGCCGCAGTGCTGTAACAGAGCGCCATGAGCAGAGAGCAAAGGCGGTTGTAATTAAATGCTGGTTAGGATGGTGCAATCCATACGGACCACGGGAGTTCAGGGACAACAGAGAAACCCACGTGAGAGAAACTTGCCGAGGGGTTGCACAGGGAAGAGAGGAGAGGTTTGGGGTGGGAGGATCGAGCGAGGGTCTGCACGAATAAAGGGGTGAAGGCGGAAACACAAGGGCAGCGTGTGCAGACCCCGTGTGTAAGGTCTGGACGGTGCTGCATTGCTGGGCCCTTCTCTGCCCAGTGCCCAAGTTAGGAAGCCACTGCTCAGAGCACGCTGTTTATTTTATTTTATTTTTTCTTTATTGATTTTTAGAGAGAGAGATAGAAACATCGATGAGCGAGAACATCAACTGGCTGCCTCCTGCATGCCCCCCACTGGGGATCGGGCCCACAACCTGGGCATGTGTCCTGACCGGGAATTGAACCGGCGACCTCTTGGTGCATGGGTCGACGCTCAACCCCTGAGCCACACCGGCCGGGCAGAGCATGCTGTTTAAAGGTGAAGCACTTTGCCCTGGAATCTTCACTGGGCTCAGAGGTCATGCTGAGAGCCCCATTCTCAGGAAGGGCACTTCCTTCCAGGATTTGGTTTTGGCATTTTTATCTTGCTGTGATACCCTAGACAATCTCTGGTGGCCTCGGTGCCCTGCTGGGCACTCATCCCCAGCTGAGGAGGAAGGAGGGGCACATCCCCTGAGCGAGTCACAGGGAACCTGACATCCACCCTCCCCATCCACCCTTCCCATCCACCCTCCCGTGCCTGTTTCAACAGCCCTGATTTACAGAGAATTTTCAGACAAGCTCAAATAACAATCTAGAAAAGCCAGACTCCAGAGCACAATGACAATGTAGAGAAGCCAAACATAAAAATACTGGCACATGCCAAAAAAAAAAAAAAATCAATTCACTTCCACAGATTACAACTGGAAAGTCCCAGAGGGACGGGCAGATTTTGGTTATGGGAAGAGATACAATAACCATTCTGTTCCCATAAAGCAAGTGATGGAAGGTTGTGTATCTACTCCATAGATACACAGTGCGCATTTTCAGGATAATACTAACAGGAAATCAATAGCATCTTTTATATGTGAAAAGACATTATCTCTCTGGAATCCCCGCACGGCTAATCGGCCCACAGATCTTCACGAAAACTTGCCACTCGCCATTAATCTTGGTCCTGGGACAGTAAGTAGCCTTTAAATCGGATCTTTGTTTATTTTTAAATGATCCTCATTATTTATTTATTTATTTATTTTTAGAAAGAATCGCATTCAAAGCTTCACTCTTCACCAAAGTCTAAGATAACACTCCGTGACAAGTGTCTCCACCCTGAGCCACTCGCTGTCCAAAAGCCCCCTCCCACCCACATCCACGGGGGTGGACGACCGCATCATTAGCCGTGGAAAGCTTCCTCGGGCTGTCATTTGGCAGCTCTGACAGGCTTAGTGGGATCCATGGCATCTCCTGGTTTTTGCCTCCATTGATCTGAAATAGAACCAAAGTTAATATTAGCAAAAAAAAACAAAACAAAAAACACTTTGTGCTAGCGTCATCTTCCCATGAAAGGTTTTGGCAACCGGTGGCTTTGGACATCTATTATACAAGTGGTCTTGGCCGACGCCAGGCCATGAGTTTCCTAATACCCGAATGACTAAATACCCTTGTCTCTCCTCCCGCATGAGCATCTAACCACCATCCTGCTAAAATCTCTCATTTTTCTGAGAAACAGATTTAATTGTCACGGGGCACAGACCCCATCAGTATCATGTTTGGATTTAGCAGCACTGGCTCCCTCACCAAGTACCCCAAACTGGGTGGTTTAAAACAACAGATACTGATTCTCTCACGGTCTAGAGGCCAGAACTTCAAAATCGAGGTGGCAGCAGGACCAGGCTCCCCGAGGACTCCACAAGAGGACCCTTCCTGCCTCTTCCAGCCTCAGGCAGCTGCCGGCAACCCTTGGTGCTCCCCGGCTTGTGGCTGCATCGCGTCCGTCACATGGCTGTCTTCTCCCTGTGTCTTCACATGGCTTTCCTCTGTGCGTGTCTGTGTCCAGATTTCCCCTTTCTATTTTATTTATTTTTTAATCCTCACCCAAGGATATTTTTCTATCTATCTTCAGATAGAGTGAGAGGGAGGGGGGAAGAGAGAGAGAGAGAGAAACATCAATGTGAGAGGGACACATTGGTTGCCTCCCACACGACCCTGACCAGGGCCGTTGGGGGATGAACAGCAACCGAGGTGCATGCCCTTGACCAGAATCGAACCCGAGACTCTTTGGTCCATGGGCCAACACTCTAACCGCTGAGCCAAACCGGCCAGGGCCAGATTTCCCCCCCCCTTTTTTTTTTAATCCTCACCCAAGGATATTTTTACATTTATCTTCAGACAGAGTGGGAGGGGGAGAGAGAGAGAGAGAGAGAGAGAGAGAGAGAGAGAGAGAGAGAAACATTGATGTGAGAGAGACACAACGATTGGTTGTCACCCGCATGGCCCCAGAGGGGTTGGGGACAAACTGCAACCGAGGCACGTGCCCTTGGCTGGAATCGAACCCACAACTCTTTGGTCCGCAGGCCGACGCTCTAACCGCTGAACCGAACTGGACAGGGCAGATTTCCCCTTTTTATGAGGACACCCTCACATTGGGTCAGGGTCCACCCTAATGACCTCATTCTAACTTGATCATCTCTGTAAAGACCCTATTTCCAAACAAGGTCACATTGAGAGGTCCTGGGGATTGGGACTTCAACATACCTTCTTCCGGGAGACGGAATTCAACCTACAACAGCCCTCGAGGAAGTTTGGGGACGAGGTAACTCCTCGTGTGATTCAGCACCCCTGACATTTTGTCTGGAAAATTCTTTGTTGCAGGGAGCTGTCGTGTGCATTGTAGGATGTTTAGCAAGATCTCTGGCCTCTACCAACCCGAGATGCCAGTACTCACCTCCTCCCTCTGTCACAACCACAAATGTCTCCAGAGATTGCCAAATGACTGAGAACCAACGGCTTAGCCGAAACGCAGGCCAGGTTTCCCACATGCACTTTGAGGCCTGAACCCATACAAAGGGTGAGGGTGGTTAGACATCAATCAAAGGTTTCCCAAAAGAGGTGGGTCCTGAGCAGTCCCCTCAACGTCGGGATTCCTGCATTAATTTAACAAATAGCAATGGCGTGCCAACTCTCTGTGGGCTGCTGATCTGGGCACTGCGGGAAAAGCAGAGAACAGAAGAGATCTGGAAATCCCGGTCTTGCTCTGGCCGCAATGGCTCAGTGGTGAGAGCAGCAGCCGGAGCACTGGAGGTCTTGGGTTCGACTGTCAGTTAAGGGCACTTACTTGGGTTGCAGGTTCAGTTCCTAGCCCCAGTCGGGGCATGTGCGGGAGGCAACCAATCGATGTGTCTCTCTCATATCAATATTTCTCTCTCTCCCTCCCACTTCCCTTCCACTCTCTCTAAAAATCTTTATTGATTTGAGAGAGAGAGAGGAAGGGAGAGGGAGAGAGAGATAGAAACATCGATGAGAGAGAACATTGACTGGCTGCCTCCTGCATGCCCCTCACTGGGGATTGGGCCCACAACCTGGGTATGTGCCCTGACCGGGAATCGAACAGGCAACCTCATGGTGCATGGGTCACACCAGCCAGGCAGACTGTGCCTATGCTCTATATATATATTTTTTTTAATCCTCACCCGAGGATATTTTTTTCAAATATCTTCAGATAGAGTGGGAAGGGGAGAGAGAGACAGACAGAGAGAGAGAGAGAGAAACATCGACGTGAGAGAGACACATCGACTGGTTGCCTCCCACACGACCCCGACCAGGGCCAGGATGAACTGCAACCGAGGTACGTGCCCTTGGCCGGAATCGAACCCAGGACTCCTTGGTCTGCGGACTCTTTGGGACTCCTATGTTCTTAATATGATTAATGTGGTTCCTTTTACTCCAAAAAGTGCTCCAGTTTGGGTGATAACATAGTCACGCTACCTCCACCCCATCTACTCTTAAGTAAGAATTACCAGGTGGCAACTCCTGGAAAGCAAGGGTGTCGAGTTTCCGTGACTCAGAAGCCCTCCCTGGGCCCCCCTGCTGGTGCACATCTGTCCCCAGCAGCCCGTTCGAGGTCTGGTTACAGTCTGCTTCTCCCTGTGACTAAAGCATCTTGGAGAAGGCGGTGCAGGTAGGAGGCTGTGCCTTCGGGACTGGCAGGAAGCGGGAGTAAACTCCAGCCCCTGCCCCCAGGGTCATGAGGGCAAGCACACAGCCTTGGGTCCGAGTCTGTGCACTGGTTCTGATGCACTAAATGAAACAGGAGCTTAGATCGATGGAGTCTTTGGCTATGATATCTCCTACTAGAATTTCCATCTCACCCACAGCCTACCCTGGGGGGACCATCTGCTCATTTACAACAAATCTCCCTTCACCTGTTGACATTTACACACACATGCCGAAACTCAGACCAGAAAGCCTGAAGAGGAAGGCACTGGAGATCTGAGGTGCCCCCCGTCCTTCCATGCTCATTAGCAACGTGGTGGAAAACCAGGAAGTCAGGGATACACCTTCCAAATCCCCCGTGACATCTGCAGAATAAATGAAGCTCCCGGGCTAAACAATAGCCCTTGTTTAATTCTGAAGTTGACGTGCACATTGGCACCATTTTATCGCCACCTTTCATTGCCATGGAAACCATTTATGATGCCACACAAAAGAGGATTCTGACCAGAGTGAGAAAGGAGTAGTAGCAGTGAAACTAGCTTTCACGTGAGCTCCTGGTAGAGGGACGGACAGGAAACCTGGGAGCGGTACCTGGAGCAACTGTTAGGAAGAGTGATGCTCTCACGAGACCCAGGTGAGCTCTGGGAGCCCGAGCTCTGCAACGGAGTGGATTCCGATGCTCTGGCTGGCTGGGTGACCCATCCAAAAACGGCTCTCCTTTTTTGTTTTGTTCCCTTAAGAAAAAAGTGTGTTCCCGGCCGGTGTGGCTCAGTGGTTGAGCATCGACCCATGCACCAAGAGGTCGCCAGTTCGATTCCCGGTCAGGGCACATGCCCAGGTTGTGGGCCTGATCCCCAGTGGGGGGCCTGCAGGAGGCAGCCAGTTGATGTTCTCTCTCATCGATGTTTCTTTTTTCTTTCTTTTTTTGTTAATCCTCACCTGAGAATAGTTTGCATTGATTTTTAGATAGAGTGGAAGGGAGGGAGGGACACACACATCAGATTGGTTGCCTCCCACACAAACCTGACCAGGGCCGGGGATCAAACCTGCAACCCAGGTATGTGCCCTTGACCAGGAATCGAACCTGCAACCCTCCGGTCCACAGGCCGATGCTCTAACCGCTGAGCCAAACAGGCCAGGGCTCTCTCATTGATGTTTCTATCTCTCTGCCTCTCCCTTCCTCTCTCTCTAAAATCAATAAAGAAAAAGACATTTTTTTAAAAAAACAGAAAAAATGTGTTCTTCAGTCAATGGGAAGGGTTCTCTGCTACAACTCAAGCATAGAAAGGCACAGGATGGGGGAGCAGAAGTCACCCACGGTCTTAGTTTCCTGTGGCGGCCATAACAAATTATCAAAAGCTGGGTGGCTTAAAAACAGACATTTATTCTCCCAGGGTTCTGGGGGCCAGAAGTCTGAAATCAGGGTGTCAGCAGAGCCACGCTCCTCTGAAGACTCTAGCAGGAAATCCTTTCTTGCCTCTGCCAGCTTCTGGGGGCTCCTGGCGTCCTTAGCTTGTGGCTGCATCGCTCCAATCTCTGCCTCCAATGTCCCATGGCCCCCTTCCCTGGGTGTCTGTGTCTCAAATCTCCCTCTGCCTTTTTTGCATAAGGACACCTGTCGTTGGATGTAGGGCCCACCTCAATCCAGGATGATCTCAGCACGAGAGCCTGCATATCTGCAAAGACCTTTTGTTCCAAATAAGGTCACACTCACAGGTTCCAGGGATTAGGATGTGGACCTATCTTTTGGAGGGACCCTGTTCCATCCATGACACCCACGGCTTTGCCCTGGGAGCTGCAGGATTTCACGCGCTGAGCACCGAATGGGCAGCCCTATGGGTCTGGAGGCTTTGGCCAGTTTCAGAGATGGCGTACCCAGTTCCTATCATTCCCAGACGGGACACAGCAGAGCACCTGAGGCATTGCCATGGTGACTCCAAACCTAAAACTTCTGTCCCTTTGTATTGTTTGCAAGGATCTAGTTACTCTCACATCGCATCAAGCAAGCACAGATTCCAGAGGGGGGCTGTTTCTGGAGGAAACTCACTGCTCAGAACTTCCCTCTTCTTTTATCAAACAAAAGAATCTGTGACATTCTTAGGATTTTCCCCAAAGGGCCATTGTCCTGGGCTTAGCCTTAAACTTGAAACACAATCAAACAAGACATATTTGGGAGGAGTAGAAGGGGAAAGAAATGCTTCTAACACTTCCCACCCTCCACCCCCGAACTGAGAAGTTCTGAAAACACTCAGCTCTGCAGAGGGCAGGTGGTCACGCGGCCAGGACAGGACTTCACGGCTCTGCCAGGCGTACCAGTCAGGAGCTGGTGGAAGGGCCAGGCAGCCGTGACAACCTGTTCCCGTAGGAAACCTGACAAATGTGGAGAAGACTTTTGTTTACCTTTCCCGGGATTTTCACGCGCGTAAGCATGTAAAAGTGAAGATTTGGGTAAATTCGTCAGAGTTTCAGCCTGGACAGAATTGTGGCTGAAAGTTCTGTGGGTAATTTCCTTCCTTGTGACATAAAGACTGGTGTGACTGCCCTGGCCGGTTTGGCTCAGTGGTTAGAGCATCAGCCCTCAGACCCATGAGTCGAGGGTTTGATTCCGGTCAAGGGCAGGTACCTCGGTTGCGGTTTGTCCCCGGCCCTGGTCGGATCGTGTGGGAGGCAGCCAGTCAGTGTCTCTCTCTCACGCTGATGTTTCTGTCTCCCTTTCTCTCTCTCTCCCCCTCCCACTCTATCTGAAGATAAATAGAAAAATATCCTCAGGTGAGGATTGAAAAAAAGGACTGGTGTGGCTGTCCTCTTTAATACACCCATCCTTTGGGTTCAGCATCCCGCCTTCGGGAGCTGGGTGGGGTCTGAACCCAGAGCTGCGCCCTGCAGTCAGCGCACTGAGCCCCAGGGTCCTACCAAACAGGAGGGGCAGAGGGAACTTCTCCTTAAGGGCAGTTTGCCATGAAGTTTTTGTTTTTATTTTTTTTTTCTTTATTGATTTCAGAGAGAGAGGAAGGGAGAGGGAGAGAGAGATGGAAACATCGATGAGCGAGAACATGGATTGGCCGCCTCCTGCATGCCCCCCACTGGGGATCGGGCCCACAACCTGGGCATGTGCCCCGACCGGGAATCGAACCGGCGACCTCTTGGTACATGGGTCGACGCTCAACCACTGAGCCACACCGGCCGGACACGTCATTAAGTTTTATTTCTATAATACTTGCAGACCGAGATCAGCTTAATAGTGAAAAGTTAAGAATAGGAAAGCAAAGCTCAGGTGATCTTTTAACTTCACATTATCTTTCTGGAAGGAGGCTATGCATTTTTTAAAAACAGGACAATTAAAGACATCGTCCACAAAAATATAAAAACCTGCCCCATCTCTGGACAAGCAAGTGATACAGCTGCTGTTGTCCCGAAACCTCCCCCTCTCTGTTCCAAACCTGCCAGAAGGATTCTCACTGCCCACTACAGAGCTGTGGGACCCAGGTCTGCCCTCTGCTGGCTAAGGGACACAGCATCATCACTGAAGAAGGGGATGGATGCTGGGCCCCTGCCAGCTGCCTTCCCACGGAGGCAGACCTGTCTTTGCCTCCTAATTCATAGACTTGATCTCGGAGTCAGAGCTGGTGAGGGGGCAGTAGAACACTGCCTGCCTCTGTGGTCACGGAGAGCATCTGTACACACCACAGCTCCGAGGGGATTCTAAAACCAAGCCGGCGTTACCGCGCACGGCTAAAAGTTTCCTGGAACCTTGTTGGATCATTTAATCTGAAGGAGAAAGAAACACAAGGGAACGTAAAGGCGGTCATACAACGAGACAGCCCGGCATCGGCATCCTGGCTGCGCTGCTTACCCGCTTTCCCACGAGCTGGAACAAGGAGGCACTTCCCCAGACTCAGTTTCCTTATCTGTACAGTGAGGCTGCTTGGTACTGACACCGGAGACTTGTGGGAAAGACGGCATGTGAACCGGTTAGCACGGTGTCCGGCACAAGGGAAATATCCCATGAACGGCAGCTGGAATATTTTTCTTTCTTTTTGTTTAATCCTCACCCAAGGACGTTTTTCCATTTTTGTTCAGATAGAGTGGGAGGGAGAGAGAGAAAGAGAGGAAGAGAGAGGGAGAGGGAGAGAAACATAGACGTGAGAGAGACACATCAACTGGCTGCCTCCCGCACGACCCCGACCAGGGCCAGGGACGAACCGCAACCGAGGTACGTGCCCTTGACCGGAATCCAACCCGAGACTCATTGGTCCACGGGCTGATGCTCTAACTAACCGCTGAGCCACACCGGCCAGGGCTATTTTTCTTTTTCAATTCACTTTATTCTAGAAGCTAGAACTTTTCCCCGGAGCGCCCACAGCAGAAGCCCAGGCTGGAGAAGAAACCTGATCATTGGGGTCCTTGTGGTTTGGGAACAGTTTCATCACCTCTACCCCGAGGTTCTCAAATGGGGTGATTTTGTCCCCCAGGGGATTTCTGGCAATGTCTGGAGTCATTTTTGGTTGTCACATCTAGTGGGTGGAGGCCAGGATGCTGCTAAGTGCCCAGGAGAGCCCCACACAAGGACTTAGCGGGACCAGTGCTAACAGCGCTGAGGATGGAACCCCTGTTCTGGCCTTTCTAGAAGTGTCTTCAGCTCGGCGCGCCGCTGTCTACAGCTGGAGCTGTGCGTCCCTCACGCTGAAACCACGTTCAGACACCGAGCTACGAGCCCTCACTCTGGGTCTGTGAGGTGTGGCCTTGAGCAGCGGTGACTCTGCTGAGTTCTGGAAACTTCAACCCCTGACCGACTGGCAGCATTTCTGCTTAGCACTCGGCTTTCTAGATGACCATGAGCTCAGGAATAAGGTCTCTGGATTCAAAAGCTACCCACAGTCAAGAGGCCAAGACTCCCAACATAAGTTGTCTTTAATTTTTTCATTATGATAAAATATACATAACATAAAAATGACCATCTTAACTATTTTTTAACAGTTTTTTAAAAAATATGTTTTGATTGATTTTTTTAGAGAGAGAGAGGGAGGGAGAGAGAAACATCTATGTGAGCCCTGGCCGGTTTGGCTCAGCGGTTAGAGCGACGGCCTGCGGACCAGAGAGTCCCGGTTCGGTTCCCGCTAAGGGCATGTACCTCGGTTGCAGTCTGTCCCCGGCCCTGGTTGGGGTCGTGTGGGTGGCAACCACTCGATGTGTCTCTCTAGCATCGATATTTCTCTCTCTCTCTCTTCCCCCTTCTCTCCCTCCCTCTCTAAAGATAAATGCAAAAATGTCCTCGGGTGAGGATAAAAATAATAATAATAAAAAAAAATAAAATAAAAAAATAAACATCTATGTGAGAGAAAAACATCAATCAGCTGCCTCCTGCACGCCCCCTACTGGGGATCGAGCCCACAACCTGGGCCTGTGCCCTGACTAGGAATCGAACTGGGACCTCTCAGTCATGGGACGACGCTCAATCCACTGAGCCACACTGGCCGGGCCATCTTAACCACTTTTAAGTGTGAAGTACCTTGCTATGCAACCAATCTTCAGAATCCTTTCCATCTTGCAAAACTGAAACTCTATACCTACTGAGCAACTCAATTCCCCTCCCTCCAAGGACTCCTGATACTTTTTTTTTTTTTTTACTCCCTATACTTTTGTAAGATAAAATACTCATGCATTTTTTTAAATGACCTGCAGCAGGCACCTAGGCTCCAAGTCAGGATCCAGTCTAAGCAGACACAACTCCCAGTGGAAGGAGGCACCATGGAGAGGGCCTTCCGCCTTGATGGTGCAGTTGAGCAGCTGACCTACCCACTTCTGGAACTACCTGGCTTTGGGCCTCTTGTTGTGTTACATAATAAACTTCTCACTGTTTGAGAATTAAAACCCATGTAAAAACAAATTAAAACAAAACAACAAAAACCCCAGAGGTTTTAAGTTGGCACTTACTCTAAAGGGAGCCGTTTCTTCGAACTTGGCCTGACTCCGTGGTCCAGGCATGTCTCCACTCAACCACCCTCTGTGACAGCCACTTGTCTCTTCTCAGGACCCGCACAGGATGGGGAAGGGAAATGGACAGCTTACCAAACTGCAGAGCCATGTGCTTTGTGAGATCAGGGATGTTGGGGAGAGGGCTGATCTGCCCCAATTCAGGAAGACGTGGGCCTTTCCCTGGCAATGTTCTGCTCCTGGGCACCCAAACTGAACTCTGTTCCTCTGCCCATCGGTAGATAAAAGCGTCTTTCTGCTCCTCCACGTCCATCATCTCCTGTTTCTCTCTCTCTCCTTTCACTTTTAACATACATTAAATATGTGCATGAGCCTCACCCTGACTGGTGTGGCTCAGTGGGTTGGGCATCGTCCCATGCACCAAAAGGTTGCTGGTTCGATTCTCCATCAGGGTATATGCCCAGGTTGTGGGCTTGATCCCAGCAGGGGGAATGCAAAAGGCAGCCGACTGATGTTTGGCTGTCACGTCGATATTTCACTTTCTCTCTTCTTTTCTCTCTAAAAATCAACAACAATATTTAATATATATATATATATATATATACATATATATATACATATATACATATATATATGTATATATATATGGGCATGTGCCTCAAGGTACACAATGCTGCTGGAAGTATGAACACGAAATACTCAGACACTTGCCTCAGTCTTATCAAGGAACCAAATGTGGAAGGGAGGGAAGTGTGTCAGTGGATATAAGTGGTTTGAAAGGGTAAGGACTATAACCTTGTGTTGTACAAAGGGACTTACATCAAACGTGACGAAACACATGCAAGACTTGGTCTTTGCTCCCTCCAGAAATCCTAACAAAATAATAAAGGCATTAAACAAGTATAAATGCATGTGGACGGAATGAACGGGAGAGGAGATGACGTCAAACAAAACATGTCAACAAAATTTTGGAAGATACAAAACAGAGGGGCCCTTGGAAACAGACTTAGGTTACAGCTTTCTCGCTCTGCTCAGTGCCTGTGGGGTACGGGAAGACAACTGAAAACTGAACTGGTTTATATTGCAGGATCCAGAAGAGGTTCCGGAATTGGAAGTAGGGCAGGGGTGTTGATAATCTATATAAAGAACAGTTATGAACCCCAGATCCCCCTCCCCAACCTACCCAGCCAGGCAACTACACCACCCCTCCCCTATAGGAAGTTTATTATCAGGTAAGGCTCAACAGAAAAGGTTTTGGACATCAGAGCATAGCTAGACACCAAATGTTGTACTAAAAATGGGAATTTTATGAATGTCTAGGTACTAAAATGTTATACCCAGTCCCTTCCCCTGCAAGACCTTTACCTGCTCCAAGCAGGACAAAGGAGGACTCCTCTCAAGAAACTGACCCACCCAAGAGAAAAGACCTACAAATTTGAAATCTGGGGGACCTTAACCTGACAAGAGGCCCACCAGAAGAATGGCCTTGACCATGTACAAGGAGGGCCCATGAATAGACAGCCAAGGATCACCAGGGCCGTGAGGAAAGTCCCTCACAACAAAGCAGGCCAAACACACAGGGGGAAAAAATAAATAACTAGGAGGAAACAAAAACGGTGAGGGAGTGGAATAAAACTTTAGTACATCCTTAGAGATGCGTGAGAACACACTGCATCCATGAAACTATTTTATTTTATTTATTGTATTTTTATTTTTAACCCTTACCCGAGGATATTTTGCCTCCATTTATCTTCAGATTGAGTTGGGGTGGGTAGAGAGAGAAAGACATCGATGTGAGAGAGACACATCGACTGGTTGCCTCCCGCACCACCCTGACCATGGCTGGGGACCAAACCACGACTGAGGTATGTGCCCTTGACCAGAATTGAACCCGCGACTCTTTGGTCTGCGGGCCGATGCTCTAACCGCAAAGCCAAATCGTCCTGGGTGCATGAAACTATTTTAAAGAAAAGAATCAGAGAACAAGAAAGAGCTCTGGAAAAATTTAAAACATTACAGACATTTTTTTAATTTTTATTTTTTAAAGAAAGGGAGGGAGGGAGGGAGGGAGAGAGAGAGAGAGACATCAATGCGAGAAAGAAACATTGATTGGTTGCCTCCTGCACATGCCCTGACTAGAGATCAAACCTGCAACCTGGGTATGTGCACTAACCAAGAATCAAACCCTTCACCTTTTGGTGTACGGGATGATGCTCCAACCTACTAAGCCACACTGGCTAGAGCTACAGACATTTTTTTTAAATCAAAAGAAATGGTAGATATACCTGAAATATCCAACAAAAACTAAAAAGACAGAAGAACAGAAATAAAAAAGAAAACAATATTCTCCAGGAATAAAAACAATATTTCCAAAGAGAAAAAAAAAAAACCAATCAGTTAGGAGATCAAGCATCACAATAAACAGTTCCAGTAAGGACAAAACAAAAAAATGAAGTTGTCAAACAAATAAATTTCCCCAGAAGTGATGGACAGAAGTTTCCTGCTTAAAAGAGCCCACCCACCTGGCCAGTGTGGCTCACTGGTTGAGCGTAGACCCATGCACCAGGTTGCCAGTGCGCTCCCAGTCAGGGAACATGCCCAGGTTGTGGGCCAGGTCCCCAGCTGGGGCATGCAGGAGGCAGCCAACTGATGTTCTCTTTCATCAATGTTTCTATCTCTCTCTCTCTCTCCCTTCCTTTCTCTCTAGAATCAATAAAGAAAAAAATAGACCACCCACTGAGTGTACAGCACAATAAATTTTAAAAGACCCATACAATTCCATTCATCATGGAATTTCAGAACACCAGGAATAAAAACAATATTTCCAAAGAGAGAGAAAAAAAACAACAAGACAGTTTCATAGCCTCAGGAATCAGAATAGAATCAGTCTTATGGCCAGCAATACTGGCAACTAAAGATGGCAGAACTATGCCTTCAAAATTCTGAGGAAAAATGGTTACAACCTTGACTTTTATACCCAACCAAACTATCTACCTATCAAACTAGCTATCAAATACAAAGGTAGGATCTGGGCATCCAAGTTCTCAAAAAACTGTGGGATGGTTTGCTCCATCAAAACAATGGGATATATAAAAAAAGAAAGAACACAGGGCATTTGGGGAACAGAGATACCCACACTGGAGAGAGGGAAATGGTCTTCCTATAGTGGTAGTATAGGGAAGATGCAGGATGACAGCTGTGGAGCTGGCTATATGATCCCATATATAAAATTCTAGGAAATGCAAACTAACCTATAATGATAGACATTGGATCGGTGGTTGCCTAGAGATAGGAGTAAGAGAAGGATAGATTATAAAACGGAATGAGGAAACTTTGAAGGTGATAGACATGTTCATTATTTTAATTAAGAGTAATGGATTCATGGGTGCATACATGTATCAAAACTCATAAATTTGTTCACTTTAAATATGTGCATTAGATTGCACATAAACTATGCCTCGATAAAGTAGTAAAAAAAAAAAATTAGGAAAGGAGAGAATTAGTGAAGTGGAAGATTGGTCAATGGGAACTACCCACAAAGAAGCCATAGAGATAAAAAGAAGGAAGATAGGAAAGAGAGAACTAAAAGCGCACAGGATGCACTGAGAGGGTCTAAGGTGTGCAACTGGGGTCCCCAAAAGAGACAAGAGAATCACTTCACAACAGCAATAGCAGAAGCCTAGAGAAAGCGAAACGATATTGCCAACGTTTTTGAAAACAAAATCACTAGCAAACTAAATGTCTCTACCCTGAGAAATTATTCTTTAATATTAATGAAGGCAGACAGAGACATTTTCAGATTAAAAAAAAAAAAAAAAGCTGAGAGTTCTTCCACAGCAGACTCACACTCAAAGAAATTCCACAGGGTGTTTTTGAGGCCGAAGGTCAATGACCCTACATGGACCCTCAGCGATGCAGCACGGGATGAAGAACGAAGAACTGCAAGGGCTGTTTGGAGAACAATAATTTATTCTTTCTGGCTAGAACAAAAGAACCATGCAGGAAAGTCAAGGGGTATAAGGCTGAAAGATATGTGAACCCCGATCACAAAAGGTCCAGCAGGAGGAAGAAGAACGGGGAACCCACACAGAGGAATATGGAAGTTAAGAGAGAAAGTGAAGCCGTCAAGGAGGGAGAGGTTACCACGAAAAAGGTAGGTAACACTGAAATACTGTCTAGAGTCGAGGCACACGGCAGTGAAACAAATGCCATTGGATTTGGGGTTCAAAAAGTCATAGGAAACTTCGAGAGGGGAATTTTAAGGAAATGATGGGGATAAGCACCTGACTGCGGGAAGTGGAAGAGTGCAGAAGCAGCAGGGACCATCTTCAGCTGGAGGTCGAAGGAAGACCTCACTCTGCCTCTCCCAAACAGAACTCATGGTTACTCCCCTCCCAAGCCTGCCTCTTCCCTAGCCTTGCTCACCTCCACAAATGCCTTGCTACCTAGCAATTCAAGCCCAAATGCCGGAGTCACCACTGATCCTCTTCCCCCCGCCCCACACTCAATCTATCAGCAGTTCCTGCTGACTCCAGTCCAACATGTATCCCATGTCTGACCGCCCCAAAGGCAGAAGTTCTGAATGGGAGATTTGGGGGATGAATGCTTTCTTGGAGTGGCAAGGTATGAAACTGGGGAGTCCAGAGGCCACTGGTCTATCCCCTGCACTGCTGCCCCCGCTCCTCTGCCCCTAAGGCTGCCTCTGGGGTTAGTCTTCAACCCTCCCGGGCGGCTAGCTCACCAGGAGCAGGTGTGGCTTTCCAGGTGGCTCCACCCTTCTGTAATTATCATCTTGGCTAAAGACGGTGCTGACAAGTTACTGAAGTGGTAAGGGAGGAGAGAACATCGAGAAAATCTAAGAGGTTTTTTTTTTTTTTTTATCCTCATCCGAGGACATTTTTTCATCTTTTGTTCAGACAGAGTGGGAGGGAGAGAGAGGGAGAGAGAGAGAAACATCGACGTGAAAGGGACACATCGAGTGGCCGCCACCCGCACGACCAACCAGGGCCGGGGACAAACTGCAACCGAGGTACATGCCCTTAGCGGGAACCGAACCCGGGTCTCTCTGGACTGCAGGCCGATGCTTTAACCGCTGAGCCAAACCGGCCAGGGCCTAAGAGGTTTTTTTTAAAAAAAATGTTTTATTGATTTTTTAGAGAGAGAAAGGGAGAGAGAAGCATCAATGTGAGACATCCATCAGCTGCGTCCTGCACGCCCCCTACTGGGGATCGAGCCCGGGAACTGAACTGGGACCTCTGAAGTCCATGGGATGACACTCAATCCACTGAGCCACGCTGGCCAGGCTAACAGTTGTTTTTTCCCTAGTTCCTCTTTTTTTTAATCCTCACCCGAGGACATTTTTGCATTTATCTTCAGATGGAGAGAAGGGGAAGAGAGAGAGAGAAACATCCACGTGAGAGAGACACATAGACTGGTTGCCACCCACACAACCCCAACCGAGGCCAGGGACGAACCAAACCCTGGTCTCTCTGGTCCGCGGCCGACGCTCTAACCGCTGAGCCAAACCGGCCAGCGTGTCCCTAGTTCCTCTTAACAGGGTTATCAGAGCTCATGAGGGGAAGGTCAGGCTGTGAATAGCAAGCTAGCAGGAAATCCCAATCTGGACTCAGCGACAAGGAGAATACTGAAGAGAATGCAGGTGATATTTCCTCCTGAATTATAGAGAAGGGGTGTGGATTGAGCCCACTGTAGAAGGGCCTAGGTCAGGCTGCTCTCATCTCTCAGGAGTATTACTCATGAAAGGGGGAAGGATTCAGGGGTCTCCAGTTGGAGTCAGCAGATGTAGGGGAAAAAAATACAGGGCACCTAGTTAGATTTGAATTTCAGATAAATGATGGATTTTTTAAAATTTTTTTGGTACATGTATATGCCCCGTGCAGTATTAGTATACTTATACTAATGATTACTCATTATTTATTTGAAATTCAAATTTAGCCCGGCCCGTGCGGCTCAGTGGTTGAGCGCTGACCCATGCACCAAGAGGTTGCTTGTTTGATTCCGGGTCAGGGCACATGCCCAGGTTGTGGGCCCAATCTCCAGCAGGGGGCATGCAGGAGGTGGCCAATCGATGTTCTCTCTCATTGATGTTTCTTTTTGTTTGTTTGTTAATGCTCAACCACTGAGACACACTGGCTGGACCTTATATTTACTATTAAAGATAAAAGAATTAATGAGTTATATAAACATATGTAAGATACATACACATGTATATGCAGTTATATGAATATATTACATAAGTATATTAGGCTTTGCTTTACAGTTAAGTTACAAATTGCTTTCAGCTTTATCCATTAAGAAGAAAACAATCCCTGGCCGGTTTGGTTCTGCTTAGAGCGTTGGTCTGCAGACCAATTTCCGGTCAAGGGCATGTACCTGGGTTTCAGATTCGATCCCTGGCCCTGGTTGGGGTCGTGCAGGAGGCAGCCAACTGATGTGTCTCTTTCACATTGATGTTTCTCCCTCTTTTTCCCTCCCTCCCACTCGATCTAGAAAATCAAAGGAAATATATCTTTGGGTGAGGATTAAAAAAGAAGAAAACAAAAGTGCAAGGCAGTGAGTTGATGGGAGTTTGTCATTTGCTCTGGCATGAGTAGTTTGTCAGCTGTGTGTGTTAACTTAGTAATTTGTACTGCTTCTGGTTTTCCTTCTTTTTCCGCATCATAGATTAAGATTTTGGAGGGAAGAAACCCAAACAACCAACCTCCGAAGTAACTACATTCTCGGGCCTGTGGTGTATCTGAGCTTATGTTCCATTTATCACAACCACTCTCTAAGTAACCATAGCACAAAATATCGTGGGCCCAAGAGAGGACAGACACAGAGCGTCCCTGAGTCACTATTTATTTTGTTTGAGTGGTGATAAAAACCAGGTCATTCTCAGTCATGGAAACACAGACCTGGGCGTTCTGAAACATATGTTATGTTCCGTTTATGGAATTCCTAGTGGCAGTGTTTTCCAAAGCGGAGGCAGGATGGCAAAGAACTTCTCTACCCAACTGAGCAGTATGGTCCAATTAATGTCTACAAACGTAAGGAAAAAAGGAATGTCTCAACATTGTCATTTTCCCCCCAGCCTCTCTGTAAGAAATTCGTAAAGACCAGCAAATGTCAGCATGCCGTTGAGCCTAATCACTGCTCTTCAAAGGAGAAAAAAGGAAAGACCATAAAAAAAATTGCTGGAATAGTTGATGGAACATGAGTATCTGTGAAAAGCTATTGTGGGGAAGCTTCACACAGCTAAAGAAATAGCTCTTAATTTACAACCTGGGCTGACAGTCTGTTCCACACTGACTCAACACTCCCGAATAACCCATCTCAGCACACCTAGGTGTCTCGTGCCAAAAGAGCCTAAGAGGTGGGGCAACTGGGAAGGGAGGATACAGAGGCCCAGATGGCACACATCTGGCCAAAAATTAGAAGAGAAAGAAATCAACTTCTCAAATCCACAGACAGGTGTTTGGGGCTTCCCAGGAGGCCTGTTTAGGAAGGGCAACAGGGACGGTTCCAAACCGATGGCTAGTTAAGGAACAAACGTTCCAGAGAAATAATAGAGAATTGGTACAGGTCAAACAGGTGGCGAGAGCAGGGGAGCCCCGTTGTCCACCCTCTCTTGATAACTGCATCATTTCGAAGACACTTACATTATTTAGATGATTGTAACCGAGACACCTTTAAAATGCACCAAACAGCAGGCACCAGGTTGAAATCAATTAGACTCCACCGCTAAATTATAAGGTAGAAATTTACAAGAGGTCGGCTCTGAGATGGGGGCTGTAGGTGTATACACCTGCCAAAGACAATTATATTAGGAACCAAATGGGTATTGCCTCTTCATTTAAGCAGCAGAAAAAATGGCCTGATGCTCCTAAATAAAGGGCAATAATAAGATGAAAATGAGGAGGCCCACCCTCTGACCAAGGTTCTGGATGGTCAAGAGAAATGGCGAAGAACAAGGGCGGTAAAACAAATCCCATTTGGAGGTTTCCTGTGCAAGCAGGGCCTCCAGGAGCCTCCCGCTGGGGTGGGCTCGCGGGTGCGGCCCAAGTGGGGCTATTTGGGAACCGGGTACGCCGCACACTGGGGGCTGGCAAGGGAGACAGGGAGGTGTTCCAGGGGCCTGTCCCCGCGGTGCCCGACGGTGACGACCACCTACTGTAATTGCAAAGTCTCGGTTTCCAGTCCAGGCACAGCCCTACGCGGCCCGGCTGGGCTCTAGGCCCGCCTCCAGCACGTGGAGGGGCCCCGGGCGCCGCATCCCGCTCTGGGCCGCGCGGGGGCGCAGGGCGCAGGCGCGCTGCTACAGGGCGCGGGCGGCGGCGGCGCGACTCCGGGCCGCCAGGGGCCGCTGTGGCGCAGCCCGGCCGGCCCGCGCTGTGCGCGCCGCCGATCGCCGGTCCCTCTTGGGCACAGCGTGGCCGGTTTGGCGGGGTGAAAGGTTGCGAAGATGGCGACGGCCTTGAGCGAGGAGGAGCTGGACAATGAAGACTATTACTCGTTGCTGAACGTGCGCAGGGAGGTGAGGCCTGCGGCGGGATGCCGTCGGGGCTGAGGCCGGCCCGGTCGTTCGGGAGGGCCGGGCTGGCGGCGAATGCCCGGTTCCCGCCACGGGAGGCCGGGGCCGGCGAGGAGGCCGCGTGACCCCGCCTGACGTGCGCGACCGTCGGCCGACCGGGCGGCCCCCACCGCCCAGACCCTCGCGCCGGGGCTGCCCCGGCCGGCCTCTGCCCCTGCTCTCGGCGGCCAGTGCGCCGCGTGCGCTGTCCAGGCAAGGCTGGAGCCCCCGCGCCCCCCGGAGGGCACAGCGTTCCCGTGGTGGAGACGCCGTGGGGTTCCCAGCCCCCCAGGACCTGGCGCCACGCTCGGCTCACACACCTGCCCTGGTTGAGGGGCTGGGTCATCGCCCCGGGCCGGCAGGATGGGAAACTGAGTCTCGGGTATCAAGGTCATAGCCACCAGGCGACCTCCCCAGGGGGTTGCCGGGTCCCCGAGTCTTCCATGGGGACATCCGGCCCCTGAAGCGAGTCCAGGCTCAGAGGCACGTATCTTTTGCCCTCCTTTTCCCCGAGTGGCTGTCCAGAAGTTGAAGGAAGAGCCTCCCGGATTGACAGCCTCGACTCGGAGGCTGCGGTAGGAAGAAGCCCTGTAGCCAAGAACGAAGCGGTGCCCGGTGCATGGCCTCGGCGTGCGCGGCCGTTTGCACACAAGTTCTGATACCCTGGTCCCTTTCCGAATAAAGGATAGTAAGAGAGAGTCTCACCCTGTGTCTGGCACGTAGGAAGGGCCCAGTAAGTTTTCTTGCTGATTTGTGCAGAGGAGATCAGCGTGAAGGGCAGGAAGGCTTCCAAGGTCAGGTCAGAAGGTGGAGGAGTTACCTCTCAGCAGCTGGGTTCGGTCTTCGCAGCCCTGCGAGAAAATCCCTGACTCCGTCGCAGGTCCAGTGATGGTAGCTGGCCAGGTTTGGCTATCCTAGGCAAAGCAGGTCAAGGATGTGTGGGCAGTCACTGCTGGTCTGCATGATGTTTAATTAGCAGCTAACGTGTTCTGAGCGCTCACTTTGTGCAGGGCCGCCGTGCTGAATGAATCCTGTGTATTACAGGTGTCTCGTTTAATTCTCACGTAAACCCTTCAGGTAGGTGTTTTGATAATTCCTGACTTAAGGCACAGAGAGATTAAGTAACTGGCCCATAGTCACACCTCTAGAAAGTGCAAGGGCCTGAATTCAGCCCTGGGCAGTCTGACTCTGGAGCCCCAGCTCTTGACCTGTGTGCTGTCACCGTAGTTTACCAGTCTCAGACTACCAAGCTGCTGGTTCTGGTACTGTGTTCTTGGGCACCCCACACAAAAATCCCTCAAATGTGTTCAGTACTGTTTACTGAAAAAAACATCCAATCAAATATTTTGGGGAATTGGAAATCACATTAGGCTGCCATAGGACACCTAGAGGTTTTTGTAACTAATCAGCGGTAAGGCTTGGCCTTCAGTTCCTTTCACCTTTTGTTTTTTTTCAATCCTCACACCAGGGAAGACATGTTCATTGATTTGAGAGAGAAAGAGACATTGATGTGAGAGAGAAACATCAACTGGCCGCCTCCCATACGCGCCCCACCAGGGACCAAACCACAACCTAAATATGTGTCCTGAATGAGAATTGAACCTGAGACCTTTCAATGTACAGGACAACGCTCTAACGTACTGTACCCCACGGGCCAGGGCTCTTTCCCTTTTAATTAAGCTATCTCACAAGTTATTTAAGCTTCCTGCAATTCTTAAAAGCAAAACAGTAAATGAAACCGCCTTTTCTGAAATCAGCTTTTCTTATCACTCCTTTATAGTTGGTCTGGGTTTATCAGTGATTGAGCAGCCACAGACTGGCTTGTTTATCAAACACTGAATCCTGGCTGCAAATAATCGAAAAGATCTATAATAATAGGTTTAGCCAGAGTCCTAGGTAAACATTGGTTAAAAGTATATCTTGAAACTGCTGGAGTCTGAGGACCTGTCATTGTTACTGGGCTGACGGGTGGGAGCCAAAGAAATATTTCTTGTAAAAAATTGTACTACTCCCAATGAGTGAAGGCACTTCCCATATTTATGACTATAAGTGAAATCCCCATGAAACATGTCCTCTTGCTTAAGTCATTTTGTATTGCCTTTGTTGACAAACTCAGCATAAAAGGTGTTCTGTGCAGATTTTATCTGAAGCTCTGAAGGTGATCTCTGGACTAGATATTTAGTAGGATTTTTTTGTGAAATCAGAGGGCAACCTGAAGTTAAAACAACATTTAGTTGGAGAGTCAGAGAAAAAGAAGTACCCTGACCGGTTTGGCTCATTGGGTAGAGCGTTGGCCCACAGAACAATGAGTTGCAGGTTCGATTCCAGTCAAGGGCACATACCTCGGTTGCAGTTCATCCCCAGCCCTGGTCCAGGTTGTGTGGGAGGCAACCAGTCGATGTATCCCTCTCACGTGGATGTTTCTCTCTCTCCTTCTCTCCCACTCTACCTGAAGATAAATAGAAAAATATCCTCGGGTGAGGATTAAAAAAAAAAGAAAAGAAAAAGTAGAAGTAATCTTCTTACGTGTGTGGTCGAGATAATAACACCTGTTTATGTGTTTGCTGCCTGTTCTAGAGCCTGATGCCACTTAAGTATAACTGCAGGAGTTATACTGTGGGAGTTCTTCTTAACTCCACCAGTGCTTCAGAGTACCTCCCCTCTCAGTGTCCAATGTCAAAATTAGGCCCAGCTGGTGTGGTTCAGTGGTTGAGCATCAACCCATGCACCAAGAGGTGGCCGGTTCGATTCCCAGTCAGGGCACATGCCCAGGTTGTGGCCAGATCCCCAGTGGGGGGCGTGCAGGAGGCGGCCAATCTTAGTTCTCTCTCATCGATGTTTCTATCTCTCTCCCTCCCTAAAATCAATAAAGAAAAAAAAATAAATAAAATGTCAAAATTAGAATCAGATACATAGTTACAACAATTGGAGTAATTAGAAATGTCAAAAATCAGCTTAAGAATCTCCTTTCAGCCCTGGCCAGGTAGCTTAGTTGTTTGGAGCATTGTCCCGATACAGCAAGATTGCGGATTCAATCCCCCATCAAGGTACATACAAGAGACAACCAATGCCCTGGTCAGTATGGCTCAGTTGGTTGAGCATTGACTGTTGCACCAAGAGGTCACCAATTTGATTCCTAGTCAGGGCATATGCCTGGATTGTGGGCTCCATCCCCTGTGGGGGGGCTGCTGGAGGCAGCCAATCGATGTTTCTCTCTCATTGATGTTTCTGTCTCTCCCTCTCCCTTCCTATCTCTCTGAAAATCAATAAAAACATTTTAAAAATAAAAAATACATAAAATCCATGAATAAAATTTTTTTTTTTTACTTAAAATATCCCATTCCAGGTTTTAAACTTTAGTATCCCCTTAAATTGTATTCCAGAGAGTGAAGCAGGCAGCTAGACAGGTCTACCAAATTCTGCAATAAACAAGGCCAAAATATGATTTTTTTTTTTAATGTTTTCATTGATCTTTTTTTTTTTTTTTTTTTTTTTTTTATCCTCACCCGAGGACATTTTTTCATTTTTTGTTCAGATAGAGTGGGAGGGAGAGAGAGGAAGAGAGAGAGAGAGAAACATCGACGTGAAAGGGACACATCGAGTGGCTGCCACCCGCACGACCAACCAGGGCCGGGGACAAACTGCAACCGAAGTACATGCCCCTAGCGGGAACCGAACCCGGGTCTCTCTGGACCGCAGGCCGACGCTCTAACCGCTGAGCCAAACCGGCCAGGGCTGATCTTTTTTTTTTTTTTTTTTTTTTAAATAGAGAGAGAGGGAGAGAAACATCAGTGTGAGAGAGAAACATTGATCTGTTGCCTCCCACACACAGGAACCCAAGAACTGGTCATGTGCCCTGACCGGGAATTGAATTGGCAACCTTTTGATACATGGGATAATGCTCAACGAATTGAGCCATACCGACCAGGGCAAGACTTACATGCTTTTTATTCTCTGGTGTTCTGGATTTCTTGTTTACAGAGTAGGGCTATTGTCTGCCACACATTGAGGGAAAGGAGTAATTTATCATTACCTGGGAACACCAAAACCAGGTCAGCGTCTCTGGCTTAGTATGTATAGTCAGATGCATCACAGGTGCCTAAAATCTAACTGGCCTGAGATTTCTGAGACAGTTTTCCAAAATTTATTTGGAGAAAGGATTCATGAACAGTAAATCAGAGTAAAATTTTCTTGATCTTTATACTTTTTTTTTGATATTTTAATTGATACATTTTAAACCTAATTTATTTCTAAATAATTGACAGTTCCTACTTATCAATGTTGAATTACCCTTCATTTTTACACGTCATTCGGCAGTGTGTATATCCAGTTTTAAGATCTGTGGTGCCAGTCGATTTTGCTTTAAAGGAACCAATCTCCTTTTCAAGTTTTAAACAAACAAACACAAAAACACAGTTAAGTAAAAAATAACAAGTAAAAATGTGTTTTTTTTCTTGCGATACTTGTATGGAGGTCAGTAATCTGGGATCTTCATCCTTCCATAACAACCGTGAAACTAGAATCATCACCTACCAATAAAACATTTTCCCGAAGTCCCTGCATTTTTATTCCTTCCCTGGTATCGGGTACATTGTTCTTGCCACAGTTTTTGGTTGTCTGGGTTTCTCTAGCTTCAACCCACACCAAAAAGTAGAGCTAAACATTTGAGCTTGGATTGCAGATGGGAGGAAAGGGCCATTTCTCACACAGTCACCCAGCTCCCCCAGCCACCATGGGTTGGCCATCCGCAGAAGTTGAGTACAAAAGGGTCAGCTAAGTCCTGTGCACACTCAGGTTTCTCTGAAGCGGTGAGGTGCTGTGTGTTTGTTCATTCATTGCTTATCTAACCTCATGATGGGTCTTTGTGAGCGACATGAAGATGGGTCTGAGAAGGCATTCCTTCGCTGAGTTTCCCATCTACACCATGATGTTCGCAGTTTCACATTTATAACGATGACCCTGGTTAAACTGTGCGCTGGGCGAGTAGTGTTAAGCCCTGGTTCTCCAAAAGCCTAACTTACCCAGGTGATCACATTCCTAAGGTGTCGTGTAAGTAAAGAGGCTAAGGAGCAGGGTCATTAGCAGGAGTTTCAGCCCACACTGCCACTTGGGTGACCTTGAACAAGTCATTGCAAAGTCTCCATTTAAGAGTGTGCACCAGTCCTTCATAGAGCCATTGTGAGTACAAGGCAGCAGCACGAGCTTTGCAGCTGGAGCCCAGTGTGAATCCTGCCAGTACCTTTCTGGGAGTTTCGAGCCTCTAGGGTAGTAGTTGAACCTTTTCACTTGTTCTTTGACATTGAGATGTCAGTTAACATGTAATAATATATTAAGCACTTACTGTGGCCAGGATGTTGTGTATTGGAGTATTGCAGTGGAGTAAGGACATGTACAAAATGCCTGGCGGAAGCAGATGATCAGATAACGTGTATTGTTATTTTTTAAATTTTGATAAGCATGAGGTTTTGCTGGTTTTTGTTTTTTTTTATCCTTACCTGAGGACATTTTTGCATTTATCTTCAGATAGAGCGGGAGGGAGGAAAAGAGAGAGAAACATCGACGTGAGAGAGACACATCGAGTGGTTGCCACCCACACAACCCCAACCGGGCCGGGGACAAACTGCAACCGAGGTACGTGCCCTTAGCGGGAACTGAACCCGGAACTCTCTGGTCCGCGGGCTGACGCTCTAACCGCTAAGCCAAACCGGTCAGGGCAGGTTTTGCTGATTTTAAAAAGACATACATGTACATAGAAAGTGGTGATATGCTTCATCCTGGCTAAATTTGCTATCCATCTATTGTGCTAATAAAAAACATAGTGCCATGCCCTGGTCGGTTTGGCTCAGCGGTTAGAGCATCAGCCTGCAGACCAGAGAGACCCAGGTTCGGTCCCTACTAAGGGCACGTACCTCGGTTGCAGTTTGTCCCCGGTTGTGCGGGAGGCAGCCACTCGATGTGTCCCTTTCGCGTCGATGTCTCTCTCTCTCTCTCTGTTCCTCTCTCTCCCTCCCACTCTATCAGAACAAAAAATGGAAAAATGTCCTCGGGTGAGGATAAAAAAACAAACAAAAAAACATAGTGCCAGCCCAGCCGGTGTGGTTCAGTGGCTTGAGTGTTGTCCCATGTACCAAGAGGTCACCGGTTTGATTCCCAGCCAGGGCACATGCCCAGGTTGTGGGCCCCATTCCTGGTGGGGGAGTATGCAGGAGGCAGTCAGTCGGTTTCTCTCTCATTGATGTTTCTATCTCTCTCTCTCTCCTCTCCCTCCCTTCCTCTCTTTCTAAAATCAATAAAAACATATTTTAAAAAAACAAACAGTGCCAGAACTTAGGGTTAGCGTTATGTTATGACTTCCCAAAGCTTGCTTTGCTCTTTCTGTTCAAAGTACCAAGTTTTTTTCTCTTCAGAGGCAGTTATCTTTCTGAACTCTGCTTCCTGCAAGGTCATGAGTTTGACTTGGAGGGCAGTGGGGAGAGTCCCAGAAGCTGGGGCTAAGCATGGGAGTAGGGTACAGGGATAGTCCAAAAAGGCAGAGTGCAACCCAAAGATACAGTTGTGCGTTATCAGCTCTGACCTGCGGCAGGGAGGGGAGGACCTAATCAAAGCAAAGGTTCTGCCAGTCGGTGACCACGAGACTGAGCCCTGCTGGGCAGGAGGGTGCCCAGGCCCAGTCCAGAGGCATCTGGTGGTCTTGCCTCTGGGTGGGAGGGAACTAGTGGGGTGCCCAGCTAGTTCTACTGACATCTCATAATGTGATCAGGGAACATCGTGAGGTTACATTTTAAAATGTGTTTTCTTTAATGAACCATAAGCTAGTTATGACCTTTCTGCTTTGGGCATTTCAAACAATTGCTTCTTGAAAGTTTAATGCTCTGGTTCTGCATTATCTACCAAAATACCTTTTTTTCTTTTGCTTTCTTAAAGAGAATTCAATTGAAAGCTTTTATATTGGCCATGAGTTCAGTAATAAAACAACGGAGAAGAAAATATGGGGCATAGACGCAGCACGTTTTGCACAGTTATGGAATTTTAGTGTTTACTTTTTTATTAAAGTTTCATTTTAATTTTCCTCGTGTATTTTATTTATGCCCTGTCTTGTTCAAGAAAGGATTTAAGACAAGTAACAGATGAATAAATAAAATAGCATAAATGGCCCTGGCCGGTTTGGCCCAGCAGTTAGAGCATCAGTCCGTGGACCTAAGGGTCTCAGGTTCGATTCCTGGTCAAGGGCATGCACCTGGTTGGGGCCCTGTGGGAGGCGGCCAATCGATGTGTCTCTCTCATGTAAATCTTCCTCTCTCTCTCTCTCTCTCTGCCCCCTTCCCTCCCTTTCACTCTGCCTAAAAATCAATGAAAAAATATCCTCAGGTGAGGATTAAAAAATAAATAAGTGAATAAATAAAATACACTAAAGGTTTAAAAGGGGCCACACACAAAACAATAAAAGACCACTGGGAATATCGCACCTCTGTTACCACTGTGGTGGTGCATGCACCACACAGACCCCACTCCCCTGAAGTGGTACCTCCTCTGAGACGAGAGCCTGACGGCTGGATCCTGTTTGGATCTTGGCCCGCATGCGATGAGTGCACAGTGTTCCCTCCCTGGTGTGCAGGAGCCAGAACATTCCTCAGTATTAAAATGCCAGCAGACATCAACCGCAAGGATTCTGCACGAGTGGGCAGGATATAACAGATGGACACGGACGAGAGAAAGTATAAGGTCAGGCTTTTAGGGAAAAATAAGCCAAGCCCTGGATGTGAAGATAGGATCCGAACCATTAATTTTGACCCAGAAAGGAACTTGAGCTCATTTCTCTTAAGATGTTGGCCCTTCTTTTTTTTTAACTGCTGTGTCTCAAGGGCACCAGATAAACATATGGATGTGACCAGGAAGAGAAATGAAAACAAAATTGTACAATGGTAGGAAAATGTTTCCTAAGCCCTTGGAATGACCTCTGATCAGGAATCAGAATTTCTGCAGCTTTGGCCCACCCAGGCTCCCACACTGTGGTCAGCAGTTGGGCACTGGAGGACAGGAGTCACCCTCTGCCCCATAAACCTTAAAGGTCACACTTTTTTAGTATTTAGAGTTCTGTGTTACTGGTTGCCTAATACTGTTTTTTTTTAATCCTCACTCAAGGACATGTTTGTTGATTTTTAGCGAGAAGGGAAGGGAGAGAGAGAGAAACATCCATGTGAGAGAGACACATCAATCAGGTGCCTCCTGAACTTGCCTTGACTTGGCCTGAGGATCAAACCTGCAACCTAAGTATGCCCTGACCGGGAATCAAACCTGTGACCTTTCAGTGTACAGAATGACGCTCAACCAACTGAGCCACACCGGCCAGGGCAGCCTGATACTTTTTTGAACTTTTATTACCTTTGGGGGATTAATGCATTCTTTAAATTTTGTGATTTTTTTTTTTCCTTCTAAGTAGAACTTACTTCAGGTTCAAAGGTTATTCCTGGTTGTAGAAACTTGGAATTGTTTGATCAGCCTCCTGTTTTGCTTTTTGACTCACTCATGGTGTGATTGTTTATCTCTTAAGCCCACCTCTCCAAAGTGAAGAGTCAGAAATGTCCAACATACTGTGAAACGCAGTGTGTCCACCCGACCCCCATACTCAGCAGTGACGTGGGACTGATGGAACCACTTAGCGCAGTGCCCTGCTTGTTAGGCGCCCGTGAGCATTGTCGCTGATGATTTGGAAAGGCCAAAGATGGCGGTGGAGCTTGGAAAGGTGTCAGCGGCTTAAACGGCAAAGCCCTTGAAGTTTCCTGTGAGTGTGACTTTCTAGCAGCCTAGTTTGGGGCACGTTACTTAACCTCCCTGGGCCTGTTTATCTACAAAATCCACACCATAATTCTACTGTCATCTGGCTGTTGGGAGAATTAAGCAAGAATGCAAATCAGTGCTTAACATTGTAATGGACACATTATTATGGAAAGTAAATGCCAGTACTTTTATTAGTATCATGAGCATAAAAGTTAATAAGGAATGTTCTTATTGATTTGTTGGAGTTCTTTTATATAATTTGGATGAGTCTTTTGTCTGATAGATGTTTTGTAAATATCTGGCCCCTCTCTGTAGGTTGCCTTTCATTCTAAAGCAGTCTGTTTTATGAACCAAAGTTCAATTTGAGCTGAAAAGGCTACACGTTACTCATTTCCAGCCAGCTTTTGGGTCAGGGGTTCATAAGCAGGTAAACTCCTCCATCTTAGATAAGCCATTTAATTTTTTTAGTCCTCACTATTTTTATCTGTAAAATAGGGGTTCTAATACCAATCTTTTTTTTTTTTAATCCTCACCCGAGGACATTTTTTCTTTTTTTTTTGTTCAGATAGAGTGGGAGGGAGAGAGAGGAAGAGAGAGAGAGAGAGAAACATCAACGTGAAAGGGACACATTGAGTGGCCGCCACCCGCACAACCAACCAGGGCCAGCGGGGACAAACAGCAACCGAGGTACATGCCCCTAGCGGGAACCGAACCCGGGTCTCTCTGGACCGTAGGCCGACGCTCTAACCGCTGAGCCAAACCGGCCAGGGCTCTAATACCAATCTTAAGATGCGTTGTGATTATTAAGGTGTTGAATGAGGAACTATCAGTGGAAGTGTTTTGCTAGCTGTCAGTCTGTACAGATGCATTTGTGACGCCACTGACAACCTTGAAATCCTGTTCAGCTCTGGTGGTGCTTTCTCCTCCTTTGTCACCTTGCCAGGTGCTCCTTCTCTGTCCTCAGAATTTCCCCAGGTTTAGGCCCCCCTAGCATGGCTTCCTTTGTCTAGCTTTGGCCCAGCCGCTGTGGCTCAGTGGATTGAGCATCGTCCCATGGACTGAGTGGTCCCAGTTTGATTCCGGGTCAGGGCATATGCCTGAGTTGTGGGCTCAATCCCCAGTAGGGGGCGTGCAGGAGGCAGCTGATCAGTGTGTCTCTCTCTCCCTTCCTTCCTCTCTTTCTAAAAAATCAATAAAAATATATTTATAAAAATAAAATGTCTTGCTTTAACCCAGCATCTCTATCTGCCTTCTGGGCATTGTGCTTAGGTGTTCAAATTCACCTTCTCCTCCCAATTTCTCCCTAGCCCCTGCACCCGAGCTGGAAGCTGGAATTCCTTTTGCTCTCTCTTCTCTGTGTCGTATTGAGCCCCTTTCGATTGTCCCACAGGTCACCCAGTCGAGAATCCTCTAGCTCCAGCCCATTCATCCCTTCTTTTCCTTTGTGACTTCTAGGCTGCCGCCCGGCCTGCATACCTTCCACCCTGCATTTCTGTTGTAGTTTTCTTCCCGTCTCTGTTTTTGATTTTTGTCAGTTTTAGTCAAGCTGTACCAAATTAATATTAACAAACCGTCCTGATCATATTATTTTCCTACCCAGAAACCTTTTGTGCCTCCCTGTTATTTATTGGGTAAGGGTCAAACTCTTGGCTCCTTTTTTTTTTTTTTTTAATCCTCACCCGAGGACATTTTTGCATTTATCTTCAGATAGAGTGGGAGGGAGGAAGAGAGGGAGAGAAACATTGATGTGAGAGAGACACATCAAGAGGCTGCCACCCACATCACCCCAACCAGGGCCGGGGACAAACTGTAACCGAGGTATGTGCCCTCAGTGGAAACCGAACCCGGGACTCTCTGGTCTGCGGGCCGACGCTCTAACCGCTGAGCAAAACCGGCCAGGGCTTGGCTCCTTTTTTAAAGCCCTCTTTACCTTAGATGTTTTATATACTTTCTGCCTGCTTCGCGGTGATGTTCCGTCTCTTCCACATGTGCTCCATGTGGTCGACAATGCTGTCGCGTTCACTGTCACACCCAGCACAGCATGGTGCTTGCTGCTGTTTACCGGATGAATGAGCAGGTGCATTTGTTTCTTCCCTATTTCCTGTCTACTTACATTCCTCCTCTGAAATGCCCAGCCTGTGCTGGATACCTCAGCAAATCGAAGTCCACGTTCTGCATTCCCGTTTAGATCCCACCGCCTCCGGGAAGTTTTCTTTGCATTCTGACTGCCCTGAACTTACTTCTGCACCATCAGCATTTCTCTTTTATATTGTTTCATTACATCCGTGTATGTGCGTGTGTGTGTGTGTTAAGAGGAAATACACCTAGTTTGTAATCTCCTTGAGGGCAAATGTAACGCCACACTCACCTTGTCCAGGTGCGTTTTACGTTGTGGAATAAGTTGTGCTCTTGAGGATCACATTGCAATTCTGGCAAGAAGTAATTCTAGAGGAACTCATTGGAAAGAGTTCATCAATTACCTATCAGTTTAGAAAAATCTAAATTTTCACTTTTTTTTTTTTTTAATCCTCACCCGAGGACATTTTTCCATTTTTTGTTCAGATAGAGTGGGAGGAAGAGAGAGAGAAACATCGGCGTGAAAGGGACACATCGAGTGGCTGCCTCCCGCACTACCAACCAGGGCCCGGGACAAACTGCAACTGAGGTACACGCCTCTAGCGGGAACCGAACCCGGGTCTCTCTGGACCGCAGGCCGACACTCTAACCGCTGAGCCAAACTGGCCAGGGCTAAATTTTCACTTTTATTTTTTATTTTTTTATTTATTTATTTTTTTTTATCCTCACCTGAGGACATTTTTCCATTTTTTGTTCAGATAGAGTGGGAGGGAGAGAGAGGAAGAGAGAGAGAGAGAGAGAAACATCGATGCGAAAGTGACACATCGAGTGGCTGCCACCCGCACGACCAACCAGGGCCGGGGACAAACTGCAACCGAGGTATGTGCCCTTAGCGGGAACCGAACCCGGGTCTCTCTGGACTGCAGGCTGACGCTCCAACCGCTGAGCCAAACCGGCCAGGGCTAAATTTTCACTTTTAAAAATTGTTTGGAGAGAGTAAATTCAAACACATGCCTTTCCCGGGAACCCAGGTAAGCCAAGGCGCGTGGAGCCTCGGTCCAAGACCGAATCTGTGCCGGAAAAGGAAAGCGCGGCCTTCCTGCTGGGCCTGTCCTTCTCCCGTCAGGCAGATTGCCCGTCTTCCCTGGCGTTTCTTATTGCAGGGGGAAAGGTCACTTGTTTACCATCTTTTATTCTAGCACCAGTAATGGCATTTGTAGGAGTAAATAAGTTTCCGATGCATCCGATTTATTTTTGTACAGTTTTTGCTTTTGTCGGTTTAATAGAGCTGAATTTTTACTGTAGACCTGGGTGAGCCTCACATGAATTTCCGTTCTCCTCGAGAAGCTCCTTACAGAGATGGGTCAGGCAGAGGGAGCAGCGGGTTTCATGCGCCATGCCTGAGGTAGAGGGCGCGTCCACCTCCGCTGTGAGGGTCTGCTGCAGTGTGTGTCTGCAGCGCATGTATGGAAGCTTATTTGCAGAGCCTCGGAAGACGTTCCGCGTGTCAGTGAAAAGGGTGAGGCATTGGAAGATGGCAGGGCTGCGTCTGCGTGGGTTTTGTTGTGCGAAGTTTCAGGCCGTGTGGTGGGAACCTTGACAAAGTGAAGGAGGGAATTTGTCCCAGTCCAGCTCAGTGGTTGCATTTTCGTGCCTGGTAAGTGGGTGGCCACGTCTCTTAGTATAATCAGTATCTTCTCAGTGGCACCAGGTAATCTCGAGCATGCTTCCTCTCCACCAAACAGCTCTTACTCAGCACCAGGCGCTCCCGCTCTCTTAGTGGTAATTAGCTCTGAAATCTGTTTTGTTTTTGTTTTTTTCCTTTAAATTGTATGAGTACCAAGTATCATAAAAAAATTATAGGTTTTTATTAGCTGGTGCCGTTTATTTCAATCAGATCGTCATGGAACATATGGACAGTAATGAATCTTCAATTGTGGTAATTAGGCGAACGTCCCAAAATCCAATTGAATGTAGTTTGTGCAGACTTAGTTGCTGAAATGCAGTACTCTAGATACTGCCTGGAAGTTTAAGCCTGAAATTATAGGCGTCAGCAACAAAAGTCCTGGTGGCTTTACGATTCCTAAAGTGAGTGTCAGCATGAGGTATTATTCAGTTGTTGCTTACAGGCTCTGTCAGGTCTTCACGGTGCTGGATGAAACAGCGTCATTGTGGTAGCTGTCATTGCTGTTCACCAAGCATAATTGGTTCTTCACTTGCCTGGCACATGGTAGGACCGAACTTCCTGGTTGCCTCGTGGTCGTGTGAGGCCCTGGGACCAGTTCTAGCCACTGGTGTGAGCGGAAGTAGTGTGTGTCGCGCTCAAGGCTGAGGCATTTAGATGCCAGCATGAGGCCACGGGCCTCATGCTCTTCCCTCTGCCTCAGGGATGGTGGTTCTTCCAAAGGGCAGCTGCTCTGTCAGCCTGGGACCTGAAGACATTGCCAAGCAGGTCACTAGCTGACCTGAGATGGACATGTAAAGTGAGGGAGATATAAGCCTTTGGAATTGGGGGATTGCTTGTTACCATGGTATCTTGTAACCCAGCAATTCTCAAACTTTTTGCTGTCAAGACCCCGTTCAGTCTTAAAATATTGTGGACCCCAAAGAACTTTGTTTATGCCCTGGCCGGTTTGGCTCAGCGGTTAGAGCGTCAGCCTGCAGTTCAGAGAGACCTGGGTTCGGTTCCTGCTGGGGGCACGTACCTTGGTTGCGGTTTGTCCCCGGCCCTGGTTGGTTCGTGCGGGAGGCAGCCACTCGATGTGTTCCTTTCACATCGATGTTTCTCTCTCTCTCTCTCTCTTCCTCTCTCTCCCTCCCATTCTATCTGAACAAAAAATGGAAAAATGTCCTCGGGTGAAGTTAAAAAAAAAAAAAAAAAAGAACTTTGTTTATGTGGGTTATGGCTAACAATATTTAACCAAAAACTACACTGGATAATTGATGAAATGTTGTAAAGCAAGACATCAAGTGTACTTCTTGTATGTCATTATAATAAGCACAAGGAAGACTTAAGGGTTTCAAAATAGCTGTGTTGAAAAATAATGAATATATACAGATAAATTATATACAATATTAGCAGATATATTGAGATAGCTAGTAAATACACAGTAAAGTAACTGAGAGCCAGTTGAGTTAATCTCTGAAGACCCTCCTTAGAAATTTCTAGCCCTAGCCCATTTGGCTCAGCAGTTAGAGTATCGGCCCTCGGACCGAAAGGGTTTCAGGTTTGATCCTCCGCCCCGGCCTGGGTCGTGCGGGAGGCAACCAATTGATGTTTCTCTCTCCCTCCCTCCCTCCCTCCCTCCCTCCCTCCCTCTTTTCCTCCCTTTCTCCCTTCCTTCCACTCTATCTAAAAATCAGTGAAAAAATATCCTTGAGTGAGGATTCACACAAAAAAACAAAAGAAATTTCTAGAAAACATAAGAATACGCAGTACGCATTCTGTTAGCCATCAGAACAATGATGTCATCGTGCATCGTGTGACCTCATGAGAAAAACGAGGAAAGGACCAAAAGCAGCTTAGTTTTACTATGAACATAGTTTTGATCTGTGGATGCCCTAAAAGGCTCCCAGAGGGCGCTGCCTGCACCCCCCTGGAGAAGCCTGGCCTAGCCTGTCCTGCCCTGTACATCAGGTTCACACTGGTGTCCTCACGGTTACAGCTTGCTCTGTTCGGGGGAGGTGGGAAGTCAGTGTACAGCCGGGCATCGTCACCTTGGTTCCGGAGACGGTCTCCTGCACTAGAATTCAGATAAGGAAAAAGGAAGCAACCTCTTGAGTTGCTTAATTATTTAAGGAATGCAAATATGATGAGATTGGAGTCAGGAGACTTTTCCAAGCATGATGCCACAGCACAGATCAGAAAAGACACAATTGATAGCTTTGATTTTGTAAAAATGAGAAACTTCTGAGTCTGTTACAGGAAAAAAACTAAAACGTAAAAAAAAAATCGTAAACACAAAATACTCAAAGGAATTGACAGTGTACTTATTTGATAAAAGATTCATGTTTGTAATATATATAAAGAACTCTTGGAAATCAAAAAGAAAGATGAATACCCTAATAGGAAAACAATACAAAGGAAACAAATAGGTTATTTCTGAAGAAGAAATCTAAAATGCAAATAAATATATGGAAAAAGACTCACCCTCACTAGTAAACAAACAACTGCAATTTAAAACAGGATACCCTTTTTTTCCCCCCTTTATTAATTTTAGAGAGGGAGCGAGAGATAGAAACATCGATGAGAGAGAACATCGATGAGAGAGAACATCGATTGGCCGCCTCCTGCATGCCCCCAACTGGGGATTGGGCCCACAACCTGGGCACATGCCCTGACTGGGAATTGAACCGGTGACCTCTTGGTGCATGGGTCGACGCTCAACCACTGAGCTACACCGGCCAAACAGGATACCCTTTTTTTTCAATTTTTATTAATTTATTTTTGTTACAGATGTTTCTCCTTTTTCCCCCCTGGACACCCTCCTCCCCATGCTGCCCCCCCCACCTCAGGATACCCTTTTTTTTTTTTTTTCTTTATTGATATTAGAGAGAGAGGGGAAGGGAGAGGGAGAGAGAGAAACATCGATAGGCCACCTCCTGCATGCCCCCCACTGGGGATTGGGCCCACAACCTGGGCATGTGCCCTGACCGGGAATCGAACCAGCGACCTCTTGGTGCATGGGTCAACGCTCAACCACTGAGCCACACCGGTTGGGCGGATACCCTTTTTTTGATAAGGTTTTTCCTTTTACACCCTAGTTTTCGGTGTTGATGAGAGGAGAGGCTTTAGCTGCCATGCAGCAGACAGGAGGTTTATTTGCTGGAGAAATTAAACCCAAGTCTTTAGAGCCTTGGCATAGACACAGTAGAGGGAGAGAATGGCGCCCCAACAAAGGCAGGACTTCCCCCCTTTTTCCATGTGTTCTGTGGGCGCTTCCCTGAAGAGACTAACCAATCACAGAGAAATGATTGCCACGTGAAACTTGAGGTCCCTCCCGCGCATCTCCCAGAGAAGCTCATCAGATGTGAGGGCTGTTCACACAGAGCGCGTCCAGCCAGCTCCGGGGTGTCTTCCTGTTCCCTATAGATCGACTGCCAGGGAACATGAGACGCTGAGGGAAGCTGCAGTGTGAGTCTGCGACCACAGACAGCGAGGGGCTCGCAGCGCGACTGTCCTCAACACACGTAAGGAATAAGAGCGCGGTGGTACTGTCAGAAGAAATGTATTAAAAGGGAGCATTTGGAAGTTAAAAGTAAGATACAAAATTCTATGGAAGGGCTGCAGGATAAAGACGAGGGAATCACCAGAAAACTAAAAATTTTAAATTAGAAGATCAATTCTTAGACATTAAATAAAGTGAAAGGGGAAGACATTATTCAATAATTAATATAATAAAATTTCTCAGAGTTAAAAGATAGGAGACTCTATATGAAAAGGGCCAGTCAGCCTGGCCGGTGTGGCTCAGTGGTTGAGCATCGACTCATGCACCAAGAGGTCACCGGTTCGATTCCCGGTCAGGACATATGCCCAGGTTGTGGGCCCAATCCCCAGTACGGGGCATGCAGGAGGCGGCCAATTGATGTTCTCTCTCATCGATGTTTCTATCTCTCTCTCCCCTCCCCTCTCTCTAAAAAATCAATAAAATATATTTTAGTAAAATAAAAAAATAAATTTTAAAAAAGAATGTGTTCTGTTTTGGGGTAGAAATCCCATATATGTTAGCTCTAGTTGAGTTATTGTGTTGCTCAAGTCCTCTGTTTCCTTCCTTATCTTCTGTCTGATGTCACCATCACTGAGAGTGAGATATTGAGTCTCTAACTATTACTGTGAAACTGTGTATTCTCCCCTCAACTCTGTTGATTTTTGCTTCATACATTTTGATGGTTCATCATTGGGTACGTGAATGTTTGTAACTATTTATCTTCTTGCTATGTTGAGCCTTTTGTTGACATATCATGTCCTTTGTGTCTTGTAACCTTTTTTGATTTAATGTCTATTTTGTCTGATGTTAGTATAGCCACCCCTTTTAGGGGGGTACTGTTTGCAAGCAATGTCTTTTTTCATCCTTTCACTTTTAACCTATTTGTGTTTTTGGATCTAAAGCTGATCTCTGAAGATAGCATATAGTTGGTCATTTTTTTAAATCCATTCTGCCAGTGCCTGCTTTTTTTTTTTTTAATCCTCACCCTAGGATATTTTTTCCGTTGATTTTTAGAGTGTGGAAGGGAAGGAGGGAAGGGGGGAGGGAGACACAGAGAGAGAGAAACATCAATGTGAGAGAGATGCATCGATAGGTCACCTCCAAAACACGACCCGACCCAACTGGGGCTGGGGACCAAACCTGCAACCCAGGTGTGTGCCCGAAATCGAACCCAAGACCCTTTGGTCCAAAGGCTGACACACTAACTACGGAGCCACGCTGGACAGGGCTTAAAGTAACTGTTGATAAAATGGCCTTATTTTTGCCACTTTGCTATTTGTCTTCTATTCACCTTATAGCTTTTGTTCCTCATTTCCCACATTACTGTCTTCTGTGATTAACTGATTTCTTGAAGTGAAACATTTTAATTCCCTTCTCATTTCCTTTTGTATATATTTTATAACTATTTTCTTTGTGGTTACATTTCACATACTCAAGTTATAACACTCTGATTTGAATTTATACTAGCTTAACTTCAGTAACATACAAAACTCTGCTCTGTCCTCTCTCCCCCAGTTGTTGATGCTGGGATTTCGAATGGATTGCATTGAATCTGTGCATCACTTTGGGAAGATGTGACCTCTTGATAGCATTGGGTCTTCTGGCGCATGAAGGCGGCTCCTTTCTCCGTTCTTCCCGGGCTTTCGTTCCTGTCCGTGGTGTGTTGTAGTTTGCAGTGTACAGGTTCTGCACATACTCGTTAAATTTACCCCTAAGTAGTTGGCCTTGATACTCTAAATGGTATTGTCTTTTCAAAATTTCAGTTTTTTGTGGAATTAAATGATGTCTGCATAATAACCCTGTATCCCCTGAGCTTACTGCAGTCACTTGGTAGCTTTGTGTAGATTATGATTTTCTATGTAGATGATGTCTACATAGCAAGTACAGTTCCACTTTCCTTTCCAGTCTGTATGCCTTGTATTTCTTTTCTGTGCCTTATTGCAGGAATTTCGTTTTTATATTGTATAGCAAGTAATCCAACAATTTTAACAGACCACTAAGTTTGATAGTCAGGTCACAGGGCCTTTTCACTATGAATTTTGTGATCTGTTTAGGTTGGATTTATATTTACTCTTTATTGAAAATATAACCAGATGATTGAGACGAAACTTTTCATACTTGAAACATGATACATCTCTTAATTTTATTATAGAATTTTAGAAGTAAGTATGTAACTTTAGGTATCATTTTTAATGATAGCACATGTTTTGAAATGATATAGGTGTTTTTATGATAATGGAAGAGTTTATCATTTAGGTAATATTGAACCAGTGACCTTAGCTATTCAGTTATGATGAAAGGCCCAATCTAACCTTTTATTGAATGTGATATTTATTAAAAATGAAACTTCTCGTTTCAAGTACTTAATCAATAGCACATTAAGCCATTTATTACTGCGATTAAAGAAGGCCTTGCAGACTAGATACTCTACTTCCTCGTCATCTAGTTTAATTTTAGTTTATTGAATTTATTGGGGTGACATTGGTTAATAAAATTATAGTACAGGTTTTAGGTGTACAATCCTATAATACATCATCTCTAAATTGTATTTTGTGTTCACCACCCCAAGTCAAGTCTCCTTCCATCACTATTTATCCCCGCTTTAATTTACCAATCTAGTTTAATTTTAACAATCAGGAAATAGCAGTCTAACCCCGGTTTGTCAAATCTGTCTAATCCTGCACTTGTAACTTTTATGAGGTTGTGGAAAGAACCATTAAAATTTGCTAGAAAAAATAATTTGTAATGACTCATTAGGAAGGAACAAGCCCCTTTTACCTCTCTCATAACTAAACCTACCTGAAGAGGTGTATTTTATTTGCCATCAGTTAACTGTTATTTATTTGCTTAAAACAATGGGCTTTAGTCCAGGTGGCATATTGGTAAGTGTGGCGAGGGATGTCCTGCGTGAGGACATTGGCAGGGAAAGAAGCCTGCAGCAGGAAATAGGGGGAGGAGCTGCAGGTGGGAAGTCTCCTCTGTGGAGTCTTGTGTTTTTATTGAACTAGAAGACACCCCAAGAGCAGTGCTCATGTCCCAAGGATGCAGCTCAGTGAATTGTCACCAGCCCAACAGTGACATGGATGAATGTTCCTGTTTTCCTTGCACCGGGTGGCGCCCTCTCCGAATTGTCCCAGGTTCAGTGTGCATGCTGCCAAAGCAGTATCGAAATGGAATTGTGATAAGAATGATAGCCGTCGTGATTACATCCCTGCCATGTGCAAGGCATGGTTAAGCACTCGTAGGCGTGTTCTTTCATTTGCTCCTCACGGTACGTCTGGAAGAGAGGCTCTGTTGTCCACAGGTTCGAAGGAGAAAACAGCTACAGTGTGTACGTTTCTGCTGAGTGCCGGGTGCCGTGCGAAGCACTGTACGGTCACCACTTCATTTCCTTCACACCATCCCTGACCGTTGTTATTGTCCCCTTTTGCAGATGAGAAAGGTAAGGGTCAGAAAGCTCATTTGCCTAAAGCCACACAGCTTTGAAGTGACAGATCAGGTCTCCAAATACAGGCCACTTGATTCCCAAGTCAGTATTCCTAACCCCTGAACTTGAAGGTTGGTGTGTTACCGCAGAGTAAATGACAGGTGACCGGATGGAGAGAAAGGAGGTGGGCAGTCAACGAAGAACTATTTAGTAGTTAATTCCCAGAGGCTACAGCACAGACGGGATGGAGGAAAGGGTTAGTGCCCGAGCGGGGCAGGCGGCTACCTTTTTCCTGGAGACAGGGTGCTCAGCAGGCTCCTTGACCCTTTCCCAGGGAAGAGTTAATGCCAACTTTCAAGAAGCCGCTGGCCTGAAACACCAGCACGTGCAAGTGAGCCTCTGTCTAAACAAGCAGTGATGGTCTCCACCTGGTTTAAAGGACACGCTGCGTGGCTCAGGTCCAGCTGTTTCTTTTCTGAGGAACAGAGTCGTGTGAAGTTAGAAAGCCTCTTGGAGGTCGCCCCACCCCCAACCATCTACCCCTCAGATGAAGAAACCAGCCCGAGGGGCACCTGGGCCTCCCACAGCCTCTCCTCAGGGACGAGTCTTTCCGTTCACAGTTACTGTCTTCCTCTTGGAGTTCTTAAGAATTCCTTGTTTAAAACCTCGGGGCAGCCTGTACACATTTCCTGGTTGTCTCACATCTGGATAATTTAGTCCATTATAAATATTTAAATGACATACCAAAGATATTACTGAAGTACAGTAGAGTTTCGCCTTTATTCATTGGTGGAAAAACTCATTAGTCCTAGGATTGGAAGATACTGGAAAATTGTAGAAATTATAGAAAAATACAGTTTAACGTTTTCCCTTTAACCTTGACCCTTTGATTGACCGTCCCCGTGACTGCTCTCCTGTGGGTCTGTGTTCCAGAACCTGACCCGAGAGCAGTGCCCGCCCTCGACCTCCTCACCGGGACCTGCTCCGATTCCTCTGCCCAGATGGCTGGTTTTTCGGGTCCCTGTGGCAAGTTGTCAGTGACCCAGAAATGGCTTCTGTTGTCAGAATGGTGGAGTTGCCTCCCAAAATAAAATGCTTTCTCCTTGACAAACCATCTGGATAGAGCTGATCATTCAGCAGCACCTCTGACAGACCAAAATGGTCCCCGAGGCTGATACAAAATCAAACATGATCTCCCCCAAAACAGACCTGAGGGGCCAGCCAGAGATAGTACAGTGTTCCCGGCCTCAGAGACGTATTTCTGGGGACGTCTTGGTGGCTGTGAGGCAGGCAAAGAGGAAGGTGGACTTCTTTTGTCACTTTCTTCCTCCCTCTCTCTGTCCGGTTAAACCGCATCCTCTGTCATCTGTGCTCCCAGCGAGGTGCGTGTCCCCTCAAGTTGACTACTCTGGAGAACTGGAGAGCTGTTTGTGGTGGGGAGGGGCCCTCTGGGCTGCGGGAGCTTTTGTTTTAACTACAGGATACGAGGCCGTCTGCTTCGTGTGATGCCTTCTGGAGTTAGAGGTTGAATTGGACGCATGTGTTGGTTTTACAGTTTTATTTACTTGTCTTTGACTTTCAAGGGTGAATATTCATGGAGTTTCCTTTGACAGAACTCTGATTGAATGCGTGGCATTTCTGTGTAGTGGTATATAGCTTTTTCTTTCTGAACAGATTTTCTGTGGAGGGCACCTTGGCATGGTTTACTTAGGGCATCCACATTTTTAGTCTCAGCTCAGACCCCAGTGAATCAGTGTAGAGACACAAGCTTTCATTCCTTCTGATAGCAGCATTTCCCAGCGAAATGCCGTTGCTATTGATATACATAATTGATCACTTTATTAACTGTGGGAAAAAGAAGGCTTATTGGAGTAATAAAGCATAACTTCATTACGTCCTGTGTGGAAGGAGCACGCACGTTGGGAGGGGCTGACAGGTTCCCATTGCACGGCTGATTGTGATCGTGATAATATTTAAGAAGCAGTGATTGCTCCCTAACTGGATTTCTCCTTCTGTAGGCCTCTTCGGAAGAGCTGAAAGCTGCCTACCGGAGGCTGTGTATGCTGTACCACCCCGACAAGCACAGAGACCCCGAGCTCAAATCACAAGCGGAACGGCTGTTTAACCTTGTTCACCAGGCTTATGAAGGTCAGCGAGGCCTTGGCTTGGCAGAAGTGCCCCGGTAGCAGGCATCGATTTTTAAGAGACTTGATTTGTAGAGGATAGCAAAAGACAGTCCTTAGGGGTGTATAAAAGAGGTGGTTAGTTTAGTCCTTTTAACTGACAGGGTCCTTTGAAAGAGAAGTATTTTCTGTAGAAATCAATATGTGTCCAGTCAGTAGAAAATGAGAGCCCAGGTGAAGTCACAGAGCGGGAGCTGAATTGCAGGGGAATACTCAATTTTTAAATCGTTGACCAGTTAGTTTTCTTCCAAAGGGAGCTCTTCGTGGTAAAAGGCTGATCATTACAAAGTTTCTTTGTTCTGGTTTTTTTTTGAAAAAAAAAAAATGCTACAAGAACATTTTTCATCCTAAAGTGATTTTATTGGCTCTGTAGCATTCAGTTAAGGACAGGTTCTAACAAAAGAAAGAAAATTATGTTAAGAAGGCTAACAGGAGATAGAATTAATTCGGACTTTTTTTTTTTTTTGTCCTCACCTGAGGACATTTTTCCATTTTTTGTTCAGATAGAGTAGGAGGGAGAGAGAGGATGAGAGAGAGAAAAACATCGATGTGAGAGGGACACATCGAGTGGCTGCCTCCCGCACGATCAACCAGGGCCGGGGACAAATTGCAACCGAGGTACGTGCCCCTAGCGGGAACAGAACCCGAGTCTCTCTGGACCGCAGGCCGATGCTCTAACCGCTGAGCCAAACTGGCCAGGGCTAATTCGGACTTTTATACTTACACTTTATGTATTTCAGAAAGAATATCTTGTGATATATTTGTTTATAAAATATTAAAATCATTAATAGTTACAGTTTCTGTTTGCAATAAAAAAGTTCTAGAAATGGTGATGGTTACACAACATTGTTACTGCACTTAATGCCACTGAACTGTGCACTTAAAATGATTAAAAGGATCAGTTTTTTTTTTTTTTATCCTCACCTGAGGACACTTTTGCGTTTATCTTCAGATAGAACAGGAGGGAGAGAGGGAGGAAGAGAGAGAAATATCGATGCGAGAGAGACACATCGAGTGGTTGCCACCCACACGACCCCTAGCGGGAACCGAACCCGGGCCTCTCTGGACCGAGGGCCAACGCTCTAACCGCTGAGCCAAACTGACCAGGGCTAAAAGGGTCAATTTTTATGTTATGTGTATTTTACCACAATTTTAAAGATACAAATTTTTAAAGTATTAAGTCACTTTTAGGATGTATACCAAGTAAAATAAGTTGTTTATTCCAGAGCCATTTGGTGATTTGCTCCTTAATTAGTCACACCAAAAATTAGACATTGTGTTTCCTTACAAAATCAAAACTTCTGCCTGTCTGGTGTGGCTCGGTGGTTGAGCGTCGACCCATGCACCAAGAAGTTGCTGGTTTGATTCCTGGTCCGGGCACATGCCCAGGTTGTGGGCCTGATCCCCAGTGGGGGGCATGCAGGAGGCGGCCAGTTGACGTTCCCTCTCATCGGTGTTTCTCTCTCTCTCTCCCTTCCTCTCTCTCTAAAATCAATGAATAAAATATAAAATAAAATGAAAATAAAGACTTCTTATTGTAGACATAAGACATAAGCTGGAGTTCACTGTATAGTTTTACCTGAAAGTTAGATTTCGGTGACCATGACACTGAGGCCAGGGCTTATAATGTGTGTGCAGTTGGCATTGTGTCTCTACCAAATTCAGCTCTATTCAGGCCTCTGCTGTGGTGGCCCTGACCACAGGCCTGGTCCTTTTATTGGATGCTGTCGTGAACATGGCTGTGTTCATTCTCCTGTTGTCTAAATTCCCCGCGTAAGTGGTTTGCATTGTCCTGGAGATCCGGGGGAGAGTTGGCAGGAAAGCCCCCAGCGCTGGTGCGAACACTTACAGCCACAGCCCTGGCCCGGCGCTCGGCCTAGACGGAGACCGACGTGAAAACGGAATAAATCGTCCTTATTAAATCCCAGAGATTAACTCCAGAAGTTTGGCACCCCTGTTTCCTAGTGGTCAGCATTTCTTTCTTCCCCATTAGATTTAAATATGGATGGAATCCTTTACATCGTTTCTTAATTAGGCCTAAAAATATATCCAGAGTCTCAGAGGGAAGCAAAGATTCGAAGGTCTCGGACAGGAATTGGCAGAGTAGAGGAGGAAGCTAATGGCTGTTGGCGTTACTGGCTTTAAATTTGGTTGGAATCTCCTGGAAGAGCTCTCGGCCTTTCTGAAAGACCTTCTCTGACGCACTTCAGGTGATGTGGCCAACACCCGAGTGATGAGGGTTCGTGTCCTCCGAAATGATTTACATATAAAGAGGAGAGGCGGGGGAAACCAGACTGTTTGAGGAGTTAGTGAAGCTCTACACAGCAAAGAATAAGTCAGATTTTTCTAGTATCAGAGTCTGTCCCTAATTTTACATTATGCTTCTTCAGAAACTGGAATTAACTCTCAAGCCAAGGTACTTTATAGACTGTAGTAGAAACGTACTAAATTCTTTTAAAAACAGCTGGCCTTTGGTGACACAGGCACACCTCACAGTTCAGAGTAAGTAGCTCGACAGGAAAACCTGGTGTCTCTCACTTGTGGCCACGTTTAAGCACGTCCCGGGTTGGGGCAGTGAGGAGGAAAGACGAAAACGGAATGAAGCGGGTCTGTCTCTAGGAAGATGGTGGTGGCCAGGGTGGGACCTGCCTGGTGACGCTGTTGTTAGGCCTGGAGGGTGAACCATGTGTTTTGTCAACATGTCTGGTTTTTGTTTGCAGTGCTTAGTGACGCGCAGACCCGGGCCATCTATGACATATATGGCAAGAGAGGACTGGAAATGGAAGGATGGGAGGTAAGAGAGAGCGTGTTTCTGCTGTCCCACATGGGTCATCAAACACCTACCAACAGCCCCTCCAAACCCCAACCTGGGATGACATCTGTGAGAATATTTGAAGACATAGTGTCCCCTCCTTGTGTTGTATTTTGGTTTAAGAGGTTGAGTTCTGGGCGTGGGCAAGTCACTCATCCAGCGTGTCCTCCGCTTCCTAACCTGTTGAGGGAAAAGAGAGGGAAGATAGACTAGACCCGGACATTTTAACCCATGGGAGCAAGCAGGCCGGCGGGCTCTGCAAGGGTCGGGTCTGTCTACACACTTCCTTCCGCCCCCCACGCATCTGCCTCTCCCCACCTGGGGTGTAGCTGCACGTAGGAAGTGTTTCTGTTGGCAGAGTGCTGTGCTTGTGAACTGAATGGAAGCCAAGGGAAGTTGAGAACTACTGGGTTAAATTGTCTACAATGACCCTTGCAGCTGACTGTGCTATAGTATTAGGATGTCATCAAATGTGGTGAGGAAAATAAACAGTACCCAGCGAGTCTCTATGAAACAGGTTACCCTGGCAGCCACGCTGTGTCAGCACAATCTGTGGAATTCAGGAGCCCCTCCGTTTTCTCGCATGCTGCCACTGACTGATCTTAGAGCCGTGGGCGAGTTTTCAGACTTTGTGCTTCTGTGTTATTATCTGAAAATGAAGATGAAAGTTAGTTGTAAAACTCCAAATTGCTGTAAAAACATGTAAGTGTTGTCACTTAATTTCATTTCTGATGCCCCAGAAATGTTGGGCCACTGTCAACATGAAATTGACTATTGTTATTTTTCATCATCATGTGAGATTTCCCTTGAAGTTCGTTTGGTGCTTAATCTCAAACCTGTGTGCCTGTCTCTTCTAATTCTAGCATGAAAACCTCCTAAAGTCCTTCAGATAAGATGACAGCGAAACAGGGTTCTAGTTCCCTTTCCACTCCGGCTTAGTACTGGTGGCCTGTGGGCCACATCCCACCGATAGCCATGTTTTGGTTGCCCACTTGATGAATTGTAGTTGCCGACATTTAAAACTTTGGAGGTTTTGCATAAAAATCCAGCCTTCTCTTTAAAAAAATCAGGCCTGGCTGGTGTGGCTCAGTGGATTGAGCATCGTCCCATGGACTGAGAGGTCCTGGTTTGATTCCCAGTCAGGTCACATGCCTGGGTTGTGGGCTTGGTCCCCAGTAGGGCATGCAGGAGGCAGCCAGTCGATGTATCTCTCTCACATCGACGTTTCTGTCTCTCTCTCCCTTCCTCTCTGTGTGAAAAATCAATAAGAACATTTTTAAAAAATAAAAAATTTAAAAATCAGAAGATCTGGTAACACTGCATCTGAATTCCCCTGTGAGGCCACAGTCAGCTAAGTCCGAGGCGCCTCTGCCCTGTGGTCTGGACCAAGCTGTGCAGCTTGTCCCGCCCCCACCCTCCCTGGTCTTACACCCAGCCTCCTCTCATCCACACGCCCCGGCTGGCTCTGGCTGGTCTCTGGCCTGTGGCGCGATGGAAGCAAATAGTAGTGCTTCGTTTGCATGAGCGCACCGCGGCGTCGTGGTGAGTCTAATCACTGAGCATTTTTCATCCAAAAAGAAAAAAATCCTGGTATATATACTAATTCTCCGTTCACACTTGATACACCACTTTAAAGTGCCCCCCTTTTTGAAGACATGGGTTGGTTCTAGTTTTTCGTGGCAGCAGTCAGGCCCCTGGAAAGCTGTGGGCCTGTCTTACGTGCCCCCACTTCGGGTCTGGGTGCTTCATTCCCAGCAGCATTGTCCCGGCTAGTGGGTGACGTCTTCCTGGCAAAATACTGCATGGCTTCCTGTCGCCAAACCACATTATCTCCCCATTAGAAATGAAGCAAGGCCACACTCACAGCAGTGATTATAACAACAGGTAGGCAGCCACAGATGGCAACAGGATAAGCTTCTGTATTTTTTAGTAAACTACTATAAGAAAATCGCGTTCTCATCAATCCGAATCGACTTTTTGTGTGTGGAAAGTAAGCCTTCGCTGAAGATAAAATGCCTTCAGGGACGACTGAAGACACTTTTAGATGTGTAGTCAGAGAGGCATCCGTGCCTCACGTGCAGTGGGCAGACGGAGCCCGGTGTCCACACCGGGAAGGACAAGTCATGCTGGACTCGCCTGCGTTTCCTGGCACCGGCCTCCTCCTCGTTCCTTCAAGGCCCTCCTGCAGCTGGCGGCGTGTTTAATGGGAGGCTTCTCCACTTCAGCAGACCTTCCACCCCATTTACCACAGGCTGTTAGTCCAAACGCAGGCCCAGTCCATGACGGATGGAGGCCCTCTCGACACCCTGGTGCCGGAGATGCTGGAGCCCCGCAGAGGAAGCGGTGTCCCCTTCCCACAGTGGGGTCACCCCCGTTCCGTTGGTGGACACTGGAGATGAAATGGAGCTTTTTTAGGTTGTGTAAAATGTTGGCCCTGTTTTCAGTTTTGTTTTGTTTGTAACCTTCAGGAGACTCATTCTCTGGCAGGATTCCAGAGGAGTGAGATGCAGCCATTCCCCGGTGGTGGAACCGGCCATGTTAGTGCTTGAAGTCGGTTCGTGGTGTTTGTTCAGATGCCCACAGTGAAAATGAAACTGGTGTCTTCTTCAGAGCGGCGAGAATGGAGCTCTGAGCTGTGAATGCTCCGGCAGGGTGGGAGCTGGTGACGCTGGCAAGTGACTTAGGTGTCAGGCGGCAGCAGGAGGAGTGCCCCTCCCAGACCCTGCCATTGGTTGTCTGCAGTCATTCCCTGTGACTCGGACATCGGTCTCGCCTGCGCTAAGAGCAAGAGCCGTTGTGTTGTCAAGGTCACAAAAACAAAGACTTGGACACACCCGATTGGAGGGGACTAAGGAGGCATGGTGACTGAAGGCAGTCCTGGATCCTGGGATGGCTTCTGGAACTTACAGGGAAGTTAGTGGAAAAGCTAGTGAAATCCAGACAGCCCGGGTGTAGTTCATGGCACTGTGCTAATGTTGGTTATGTGCAGTGAGACGGGGAGTTGGTGCAGGCACATGGGAACTTTCTGTGCTATCTTGGCAGCTGTTCCAAGTTCTAAATAATTTTGTAAGTTTATATAAAAGTTGACTGGTTAGGCCCTGGCCGGTTTGGCTCAACGGTTAGAGCAGCGGCCCATGGACCAATGAGTCGTGGGTTCGATTCCGGTCAAGGGCACATACCTCGGTTGCAGTTCGTCCCTGGCCCTGATCGGGGTCATGCGGGAGGCAACCAGTCGATGTGTCCCTCTCATGTCGATGTTTTCTCTCTCTCTCTCTTCCTCTCTCTCCCTCCCACTCTATCTGAACAAAAATGGAAAAATATCCTTGGGTGAGGATTTAAAAAAGTTGACTGGCTAGCCCTGGCCGGTTTGGCTCAGTGGTTAGAGTGTCGGCCTGCGGTCCAGAGAGACCCGGGTTCGGTTCCCGCTAAGGGCATGTACTTCGGTTGCAGTTTGTCCCCGGCCCTGGTTGGTCGTGCGGGTGGCAGCCACTCAATGTGTCCCTTTCACGTCGATGTTTCTCTCTCTCTCTCTCTTCCTCTCTCTCCCTCCCACTCTATCTGAACAAAAAATGAAAAAATGTCCTCGGGTGAGGATAAAAAAAAAAAAAAAAAAAGTTGACTGGCTAGAACAGAATTTCCGAGCCAGATGACTCGGCATGATGTAGTGTAATCCCCGCACTTACAGCAGAAAACCAAGCTGAGAGGTGGAGTGGCTGCCTGAGGTCACCCAGGAGGTCAGTACTGTCAGGGAGCCTGGTTTCCGTCCTCTCTCTAGCACGCCACCTCACTTTCAGAAATGCGTTCTGCTCTTGTGCACGGTCAGTCAGTCAGTCCTCCTGGCCAGCACAGGGATAGTTGGTGAATGGGCACGGTGAACAGCACGGGTGTGTAGATTCACGGGCTGCATTTGATATACCGTTGATGAAAAACACTGACTGTGTCAGGGCATTTACCACGTGTGATGTAGTGATGGCTGCTGTGTGCCCAGGTGCTTCTGAGGGTGACTTGCCGCTGGCTTGGCCTCTTCCCCTTCTCCCTCAGAACGCTCTGGGTAAAGAAGGGCCTGCCCTGCTGAGGTCCTCGTGCTCTGGAGGGGCTGTCCACTTTGACTTTGCAGTTAGCTCTGCTTATGCACCAACTATTTGCAAAACTTATGTAAAATACAACTAGAGCCCTGGCTGGTTTGGCTCAGTGGTTGGAGCATCAGCCTACAGACCAAAGAGTCACGGGTTCGATTCTGGCCAGGGGCATGTACCTCGGTTGCAGTTCATCCCCGGCCCTGGTCAGGATTGTGCGGGAGGCAACTAGTAGATGTGTCTTTCCCATATCGCTGTTTCTCTCTCTCTCACCCTCTCCTTCTCCCTCTCCCTCTCCCTCTCCCTCTCTCTCTCTCTCTCTCTCTCTCTCTCTCTTCCCCTCCCCCCCTTTCCTCCCACTCTATCTGAAGATAAATGGAAAAATATCAGGTGAGGGTTAAAAATAAATAAATAAAACTAGAAATGGAATGACTTAACACCTTTACAATAATCGCCTCTTTGGCTTATCACGGAGTATGACAGAGAGAAAGTAATTTGCAGCTATCAGTTCAGTCAGCCAGGGTCAGGCAGCTGGAGTTCCTGCAAACAAATCTTGTTCTGCCCTGGCTGGCCTCTTTGGAGCCTGATGCTTCTCAGACTTTTAATTCTGGAATCTTAAAAATCTGTTTGTTTGTTTGTTTGTAATCAGTAAGGGGCATATTCATGGAGTGTGTGCTACTGGCTAATCAAACTTGTCTAATCTGCATTCTTAACACTAGTGTCCTGCTGACCAAAGCACTCAGCGTGAACCCTTTCATTCAGGCGGAGCAGCCCAGCGGCTGTGGGCCCTGCGGAGGAACGCTGCCCGTCCAGACCCTGCTTGTCCTTGGTCACGAGTCAGGTCACCATTGACAGGGGGCCGAGTACTCGTGCTTCCACAGTCACAGGCCCACTGAATTGTGGTTTAAGAGGCATAAACAATTTTTAATGGATTTTTAATCATTTTTTCTCAATCTGCCTTGGTTTTCAAAGTAAAATGGAATAGGTGATTACATTTCCCTGAAGTTCTTTTATTTTTATTTTCTTTTAATGAAGGGAGAGGCTGACAGATTGAGAAGATAATGGGAACTTTGCAAAACTGTACCTTGCTTTTTGTCCAAGATGGGCAACTTTGGGGACATGAAAGTGCTGTGAATGGGTGCGTGTGCCCTCACTGTTCACAGGAACCAGCAGGGTGGGCCAGCTGTCTCCGCTGAGCACACCCAGCAGCCACCCCTCAGGACTTACACTTTGTTCTTGGATGAGTGTAACAGTGTTGCTATTTTCAAGCCGCCTTTAAAAGAACCACTTTCCCCTTTTTAGTAATTAGTGATTGATGTAGGGTTGTTGAAGGAGAAAATGTTATTTTCGATACTTTTTTCTGTGTACCTTCCTGAAAGCAGTAGTGAGCGAATTTCTCAAAAGTGCTTTTGGATAGGCCGTTGTATTTATTTTTCTGTATTGCTGAATAGTAAAGTCAAGTTGCACAAAAACCTGTAACGTGACCCCAATGATGTTAAAATATGTGTACACATACACGCATACGCCTGGAAGATGTTTAGGAAGCTACATGAAAAACCAGGACTTGCCTGCGAGAAGAGGGTAGTATTGTACGTTTTATTTCAGATTCTTCTGTACTGCTTTGATTTTTTGCTATAAACATGTGTTTTTAAAAATAATTTTTAAACTTGCGATTTCCAAGATAGCTTTTTCTCACATCACCCACCTCCTTAGCTGTTCTGAGCAGCCTCTCAGGACTCCCCGGTACTTCTCTCACTGATACAGGGGATGTGCTGTTCGGTCTTTTTCCCTCTTGTCCACCTAATGACTTCTGTCCTGTCCTCTCTCCTGTGTACCTCACAGCCCTCTATGGTGTGACAGGCTGTAGAGAGCACGTGGTGCAGTGTCCTCTGTCACAGATGTGGCCCCTGAGGTCCACGGTGGCCTTTCCCTGCCCCTTTGAAATCTGAACGAGATTGTCTTCCTTTCCCGATGAGCTGAGGAGGGCAAGATGAGAGGCCTTATTTTCTCGTAGATTTGACATCATTGTGCAACCCTGGGTATTAATGTTAACGTGGTCTGCTCTTCGGTGTCTGAGTATTGTTTATACTCAAGTGTAACTGATATCCTAGTCTGAGGTTCATATCATGTTGTAGGGGGAAGAGTCCCATAATTCAAAAACACCCAGAGCTGGGGCTTAAGATCCCTCGGTCTGAGAGCTCAGAGGGCACCTCCAGTGGCGGCGTGCCGTTGTGGAAGCTGTGCCTTCGTCCTGATAGGGAGCACCTGTTACCCGCACGCATGAGGAGGTTTAAACTGTGAGACTGAAGGTGAGGTTTTCATTATAAGAGTCCTGCAGCTTCAGAGGCAAGTTTCTAAAATGAGGAAAATAGTGCTTAAGTCTCTCTGGAGACCATGACCTTGGGAATGACCGGGGCGCAGAGCTGACTGGCTGTGCGGTTGAACCCCCCCTGCCCTCGCCAGGGTCTGGGGCCATCTGGTGAAAGCTCACCTCGGTTTCACTGACATTTCTCGAAGTCCTGGACACCGCGTGCACACCCAGTTAACAATGTCAGCTCTGTGTGTATTTTCCTCGCTGCCTGGGTCCTTAACTGTGCTCTCCCCTCGGTCTGCCCACAGGTTGTGGAAAGGAGGAGAACTCCAGCTGAAATCAGAGAAGAGTTTGAGCGGCTGCAGAGAGAGCGGGAAGAGAGGAGACTGCAGCAGCGAACCAATCCGAAGGTGAGCCGCGGGCCTGCCCAGGTGTGGCAGGGCTGGAGTACCGGAAGGCAGGTCAGAATCGGTAGGTACTGGTAACATGCAAAACTGAACCACACGGAGGGAGGACAAAACCAATCCCGTGGTTTTCCCAAAAGACAAGGAGACTCCCTAGCAGAAACACAGGCTTGCTCTCTGAGACGTCGGTCATCCTGCCCGAAGCCTTGACATGTGGAAATCAGTTAGAGGACAGTGTCAGGAAAGGACAGCCATGCACGCACACACTGGGGCAGCAGGATCCCTTACACCAGTCAGGATGCGGGGAGCCGGGTAATGCCGAGGCTTTGGAGCATTTCCAACTGCATTGAGCAGCAGCCCGTGCTCCTCGTCCGGGACAGCGGTGCCGCGAACACACCAGTCACTGGGCTGTTTTGGCAAGTCCCTGATGGGGTTGATGTCATGCAGGCAGTGACACTCCTGAGTCTGGGAGCTACTTTTCAGTCCTGCATATCTTCTTCCTTGGATGCGTTGGGGACGCCAGTTGTTCTGAGTGCATGCCCCAGCCCTGAGGCAGATAGGGAACCTCGGTCAGTCCGGGCGCCCGTGTGCTGAATGGCTGGTTGAGTGTGGCCCGTGGTCCTGTCCAGCTGTGTTTAGTTGGGACTCAGCAGCCAGTCTCCATCAGTGTGGCCAGGATGGCCTGGCAGGCAGCCTGAAAGCCTCCTAAAGGAAAGAACAGAGGCTAGCTAATGAGTGGGGAGCACGATGATATGAACTTCAGATCCAATGCATTCTAGAAAGTAGAAGACCCCTGCAACATTTAAAGGACTGGGTATTTGGAAACCTCCCATCTGTTTGAATCCTGCATTTCAGAGTATATTTGTACACACGACACTTCTCCTTCCCACCCCCTCCCCTTGGACAGATGATGGTGGCTTCAGTAGTGCACAGTAGTCTCTTGGTCAGGTGGAGATAAGGAATCAAATCACTGGCTGAGCCAAGTCGGAGTGCAGGACCGTTAGGATAGCTGAAAATCTTTGAGGCACCTTGAACTAATGGGTTCCCTTCTTGGCTCTCCCAGCTGGTGCTGGGGCGGGTCTGGTTTGAAAGGTCAGCATTGGCAGACGGAGGTGAGGGAGGAGACAGGCGGGAGCCTGGCCGGAGCAGGCTGTGGCTCTGGCGTCTTTGCAGTTCTGGCTGGAGTTTCACTGTGTTTGGAGCGATGAAGGGAAAAGAACGTCCCAGTAGCCTGAGCCTGTGTCCTGTGATAAAACCGGCCATCTGGGTGTGCATAGCGATTGCCCGTTGGGATTCTATGGAAATGTGTCTCCAGGCCACGTTCTGTGGATCGAGGGAGTGCAGCTGCGACCATTCCACACAAGCATGTGAGATACTGTAAAACCCCAGTGCTGTGCGTGTCCATAAACTGCTTCCAGATACATAGGGCGTTTTCTAACTAGAGACTCTGAGTGGTAGGTAACCACATGCTGGCTGCTCAGCATTTCGAGGAGAGGGTTTGAGCTGGGCCTTTTATTCCGTTTCTGAGTGTTTTGCTTTTCAAGATGAGCAGAAAGGTTAAGAATGTTCTTATCCTAAGAAGAAAGGGGTGATCTCCTCTTTTAAGAAGATCATAGAAAGAAGGACCCTTTTGATGACCGTAGGGCTCAGCACCGGCCTGTCCCCGGACTGCCTAGAAAAGATCATTGCTCGTGGGGGATTGGCAGACGAGATAACATTTGTGATACTGCCATCTGAAACCAGGATGGATATTTCTCTCCATTTCCATCAACAAGAGATTGTTGGCAGGACTTTCAGTAGGGTGTGTGTGCCAGGAACAGGCGGGAAGGCCGAGTGGGGGAATCATAGGTTAGAAAGTCTGACTTGGGCACCATGACACAGGACACAGAGCAAACCGTTTGATCGATGTATCGTTTTCTCGTTTATAAAACGAGGATATCTGGCCCTGGCCGGTTTGGCTCAGCGGCTGGAGCGTCGGCCTGCGGTCCAGAGAGACCGGGGTTCGGTTCCCGCTATGGGCATGTACCTCGGTTGCAGTTTGTCCCCAGCCCTGGTTGGGCCGTGCCAGTGGCAACCACTCAATGTGTCCCTTTCACATCAATGTTTCTCTCTCTCTCTCTCTCTCTCTCTCTCTCTCTCTCTCTCTCCCCACACACACACACACTATCTAAACAACAACAACAAAAATGAGGATGTCTGTCCTGACTACCACACCAGGTTGTTAAACAGTTGAGGAAAATAGGAAGCAGATATTAAATTATTAGAGAAAGACAAGCCTGCTAAATAAATGCAGAGTGGTACTAGACCCAGTGAGACTGAGAACTAAGTTTTGTTTTAGTGTTTCGTTCAACACTGCATGGAAAATACTTGGCTTGGGCAGGCAGCTCCTTGGCCTGTAGTATCTGGGTCTGGGGGGGGATCTGTGGGACAGGAGGAATGAGTGGAACCCCCAGCTCCAGTGTGTGGAACACCCGCATGCGCACACGTCCGCTGGAGGCAGTGAGCTGGAGCTCTCTGGACTGGGGTTCAGGCCCTGCCCTCCAGTCTGTGCCCTGGGTCAGGCCACTTCTCCAGCTGTCACTCAGTTTCTCCCTGTGTGAAATGGGAGGTTTGCCACAAGGCCCGCTGCTTGGGGTCAAAAGACCCCAGTTCCCCACAGTCTTTGGTTTAATTGCCTCTAATTTCTACCTTTGCTGTGTGGGAATAAATTCCTCTGTATTTCCTGATGGAAAGGGGTCCTAGGGTCCCCAGAGCCATCCACACTGAGCTGGTGTGGGGGAAGGAATGTGGCTGGACAGTCGATACAGTTCCTCCGCACCCTCCAGGACTGCCCGGAATCTGATCCGACCACCCCATCCTCTCTCCGTCTTTAAGATCTGTTTTATTGGCACCCTCCATCCACATCTGCCTTTTAGAGACTAAGATCATTCAGCAGGGTTGCTCGGTGCTGTCTTCATTCGTATTGATTATTTCAGTTCCTTCTTTGGTAACACCCATAAATCTTGTCTCAGGGGGGACGGCAGCCACTTTGAGGGTCTTTGAAGATGAGGAGATCTCAGGCAGCCCTGGGGGCGTTGCTGCAGCCTTGTCAATGAGCTTGTCCAGAGCCTGTGTGAGGCAGAGCGTTTGGTTGAGGGTTGTTTGGGGGCTTGAGTGTCTGTCTCTGAGGGTATCGCCTGCTTACCCTGTTACTTTACAGTTTCATGGAGATTGTTGCAGTATTTCCTGGACCATCCCATTATCCTCTCGCCATGAAAGAGGTTGACATAAACTCCCTGGCAAGACCTCCTTTCTGATTTTAGAAAGGCCTTCTTATCAGCGTGGTTCCTGTAATAGCTTAAAAACAATTCAGCTCTATCGGAAAAAAAAAATAATAATAAAGTATCAAGGGAGGCATATAACCATAAAAACATTTTTAAACCCCAAAATGTTTTCATAAAGATATATGAGTACATTACTCAATTACTTTTAAGGGATTTTTTTTTTAAGATTGGTTTTGGTTGCCATGGCTAATGATCACAGCCATCAGAATGGGCCTGTGGTTATGACTTCAGTCTGCTCTGTGGAAACAATTCTGATGTCATAAACTGCGTCGACTTGGCTGACAGGAGAATCGTGCGGAAGAAAAGCTGTTGGAACCCATATGCTCGTTGTGCTCGATGGCAGGAAGGGCCATTTACCGTATGCAGTGATGGGCTGCTGCTGAAATTGAAGAAATTAGGAAGTTGTCATATGAGGACACGGGATCAAGTCCGGGCGAACGCTGTTACATAGAGCGGGGTGTGCAGGAGAGCAGAGGTAGCCGGTGCAGAAGGCACCGAGAGAGCGGGCAGGGTGCGTGCGCTGGGCCCTGCCACCCCTCCCGCCAGCATCGCTTATAAACAGCACGTCAGAGTTCAAGGCTGCTGTTTGTACAGAGGGGAGCTGTGGGGCGCCACTGGAGGGGTGCTGGCCCAGACCAATTGTTCTGAGGAACCCTGTAGAGTTAAGCTTGAGTTCGGTCCTCCAGAACGTTGGGGAATACAGGTTCCGACTTCGATCTCAGAATGAGTCCGTGGAGCGGGTCTCACAAGAGCCACCGTGGGTTCACGGGCTGTAATAAAGCCAGCAAGTTTCATGTCGCCTCTTCACGTAATTGCCTCTCTTGGTGGAATTTTCCATTGGTAAATTGCTACTGTTGAGATTGCATTCAACAGAAATGTCTCACATTATCCTTATGGCCAGATAACAAAACAAACTTGAAAATGATTCAGGATGGAACAGTCCTGGCTGAAGAACAACTGATTCTACTCAAAGGGGTGATTAGCACATTTCCAGCCTGGTGAGGAGCCTCATCCTGAGAGAAGGGCTCTAAGTTGGCATGCTCAGAGTTTCCGAGTGACGTCGGTGAACAGGGGTCTGTGACATTGACAGGTGACCCATGGTGGAAGGGCAAGACCAAGATTCTAAGGTCCAGTGAACTGGAATGGAAGAGGTAAATCAATGCGAAGAGAAGGGGAGGCTGGGAAGTGATGGCCTTCAGTTGACTCACTGGTTTGAGATCAGCAACAAGAGAGGAACCGGCAGGAAGATGATGACTTTGGCTCCCTACAAGCAACGTGCAACCAGGCGGGCTGCTGGGGATTCGTGGAAGCTGTGCTTTTATCCACCATCTCACTGACAGATTTTCAGTAGTATCATTGCACATAAAGGACTACACAGAACTTGTCGTGATTGTTCTTTTTATATCTGAGCACAGAATTAGGTCTTGAGAACAAGGGCACCAACTCTGACCTGCTGCCTGTGTTTGCCCAACCCATGAGCTAAGAATGGTTCTTATTACATTATTTTATTTTTTGTTAATCCTCACCCGATATATTTCCATTGATTTTTAGAGAGAGTGGAAGGGAGGGAGAGAGAATGAGAGATAGAGAGAAACATTGATGTAAAAGAGATACATTGATTGGTTGCCTCCTGCATGACCCCGGACTGGGGCCGGGAATCGAACCTGCAACCCAGGTTCATGCCCTTGGCCGTAATCAAACCCGAGACCCTTTGGTCCCTGGGATAATGTTCTAATTGCTGAGCCAAACTGGCCAGGGCCATTTTTAATGGTTTTTAAGAAATCAAAAGGAGAATAATAATTTTGTGACACCCAAAAATGATATGAAAATCAAATTTCCACATCCATAGATAAAGTTTATTAGAGCCCAGCCAGGCTGGTTTTTTTGTTTATTACCTGTTTTCATCAGAGTTGAGGAGTTTCTACAGTAGTTGCCCACAAGCCTAAAATCCTGTCTGGCCCTTTATGGAGAACATCTGACAACCCTGCTCTAGAAAAGCAAGGTGAAGTGTGCTCATATAGCAGGAAAAATAAAAACAAAATGCTTTAAAAGTTTTGTGATTTGGACTTGGTAGCAGAGATTACTTAAAAGTATTTTCCCTTATAATCCCTTTTTATTTGGAAAATGTGATAACAATGGAATAATAAAAGGACATGAGCTTGCTTATTAGAAGTTGTTGAAAAGAATCTAACCATTAATTTGTCCAGTGTTAGAGTTCTGTTTATCTTTTTCTTTTTTTCCTCCCAACCCTTTTTTTTTTTTTTTAACCTCACCTGAGGACATTTTTTCATTTTTTGTTCAGATAGAGTGGGAGGGAGAGAGAGAAAGAGAGAGAGAGAGAGAAACATCGACGTGAAAGGGACACATCGAGTGGCTGCCACCCGCACGACCAACCAGGGCCAGGGACAAACTGCAACCGAAGCACGTGCCCTTAGCGGAAACCGAACCCGGGTCTCTCTGGACCACAGGCCGACGCTCTAACCGCTGAGCAAAACCAGCCAGGGCGAAATTCAAATCTTTTATTCCTCTCAAAGGTGTGACTCTCCTCGCCGTATGAAGTAGATTATCTGAGACAGCAGAGGAATTGTGAGTTGCCACCAAACCCCTCTGCTATGTGCACAAGAAACTTCTGGTTCTGGTGCTGTGACCAGTCCGTTTTCAAAGGGTATTTCCTTGAAATGGAAGAACAGCAGAAGGCAGGCGTGCAAACCACTCTCAGAAATATCAGAGGACGTGTCCTTGTCAACAACTTGTCAGTCCTCTGGGACGCTTTGCTCTCTGACTCTTCTGGCCTCCTTGGTCCTTTTCCATAGACGTGGGTCAGCACCAAAGGCTGGTGAGTTTCAAAAGTCACAGGCTGCCCTGGCCGGGTGGCTCAGCTGGTTGGAGCATCGTCCCATGCACCAAAAAGTCGAGGTTTCAATTCCCATTCGGCACACACCGAGATTGTGGGTTTGATCCACAGTTGGGGAGTGTGCGGGAAGCAACCGATCGATGTTGCTTTCTCACATGGATGTTTCTTTCTCTCTCTCCCTCTCCCTTCCTCTCTCTCTTTAAAAAAAAAAAAATAATAATAAAGAAAAAAAGTTTTTGTAATCAATGGAAAAAATATCCTCAGGTAAGGATTAACAAAAAGTAAAATAAAATAAGAAGTCATCAGCTCATTGGAGTGTTCGGTTATTTTGGCTTTGTTTAAATAAACAACAGAATGGTTGAAAAGTGATGACTTCAGCAATATTTTTAAATTCCAAAGGCTACTCTACCCTCTGGTGAAAATTGGTTGTCAGTGTGGAGCTAACATAAATATTTATCATTTTAAAAGTTTTCTTTTTAAGTGAGAAAATGAAAGAAACTCCTATTTTAATTATTCTGCAACTTTTAGCCAATGCAGTTAGATAATAAAAGATGTGATTATTGAAAGAGCCATCGTGCCCTGGCCGATTTGGCTCAGCTGTTGGAGCATCGGCCTGCGGTCCAGAGAGACCCGGGTTCGGTTCCCGCTAAGGGCACGTACCTCGGTTGCAGTCTGTCCCCAGCCCTGGTTGGGTTTTGTGGGTGGCAGCCACTCGATGTGTCCCTTTCATGTCGATGTTTCTCTCTCTCTCTCTCTCTCTCCCACTCTATCTGAACAAATAATGGAAAAATGTCCTCGGGTGAGAATTAAAAAAAAAAACAGCCATCGTGAGTTGCATGTGATACGATTGCCTGTCTTTAAAGAGCCAACTGAAAACCAGCAGGACTGGCGAGTTGGAGGAGCGGTCCAGTTATGAACCACAGACGCATAAATCAGCAGTTCCTGCCACTGTTACATTGTCCCCTTCGTGCACTATGAAACAGCCTCTCCTGACCGCTTCCCTCTTTGCCTCAACCTGGCAGCCAGAGTGAGCCGCCAGACTCGGGCACACACACCAGGTCATTCAGCTCGGAAAGCTCCAGCGGCTTTGCCGTCATTCATCAAAAGCCAGTGTCCTCAGAGTGGCCTGTAGACAAGGTGACCGTGTACTTCATCATCCTAACCAGGACATGTTTGAGAGCAAAGGAGTGCTTAAAATAACTAAAATTATATAATTTGGGGGTATATTTATTGACCAACACTAGTTTTATTATATCAGAGAACCTATAGAAAGGTTTATTCAAAACTATTCTCAAGCCCGGCCGGTGTGGCTCAGTGGATGGAGCATCGTCCTATGGACTGAGAAGTCCCTGTTCGATTCCCAGTCAGGGCACATGCCTGGGTTGTGGGCTCAATCCCCAGTAGCGGGTGTGCAAGAGGCAGCCAATGGGTGTTTCTTTCTTACATCAATGTTTCTTTTTTTTAAAATCCTCACCAGAGGATATGTTTCTGTTTTCAGACAGAGCAAGAGAGAGAGAGAAAGAGAGAGAAACATCGATGTGAGAGGGGCACATCTACTGGTCACCCCCCCCCCCCCCGCATGACTCCGACTGGGGCCGGGGACCAAATTACAACTGAGGCACATGCCCTTGACCGGAATCGAACCCGTGACTCTTTGGTCCTCAGGCCGACGCTCTAACCACTGAGCAAAACCAGCCAGGGCTCTCACATCTATGTTTCTATCTCCCTTCCTCTCTCTCTAAAAAATTAATAGAAACATTTTTTTAAACTATTTTCAAAAATAAAATAGTTCTTTAAAATGTGCCTATGTACATTAAAACAAGTTTTTTAAATGATATTGATTATGTGAACATTAAAAGTAGCAGAAACAGCCCGACTGGTGTGACTCAGTGGTTGAGCGTTGACCCATGCACTAAGAGGTTGCCGGTTCGATTCCCAGTCAGGGCACATGCCCAGGTTGTGGGCCCAATGCCCAGTGGGAGGCATGCAGGAGGCGGCCAATCAATGTTCTCCCTCATCAATGTTTCTCTCTCTCGCCCTCCTCTCCCTTCTTCACTCTCTAAAAATCAATGAAGAAGAAAAAAAAAATAGCAGAAACAACAAAAAAAGAAAAACCAAAAAAATGTAGCCGAGGCAGAAGCATTATTTTTGACATTTTTAACGTATTCCCACACTTGACCCAGTCGATCGGCTGTTTGTCTCCAATACTGTGTTCTGCTTACACGTTGCTGCATAGCAGTCCCCTCCAAGACCTGGTGGCTGGCTAGGGTGTTTTCTTTCACAGTTCTGTGAATTGACTGGACGCAGCTGATCTGGTCTCGCTGGGAGTCTCCTCTAATGGTTGCAGTCCAATGTCAGCTGGCTCTTGTCATGTTGAAGATGGCATCTGAATTCGTGTGTCTCCATGCCTTGGCCGGGTGGCTGATACAGCTGAGCATGGCTGGGCATCTCTCCCAGGTGGCCTCTCCCCATGGCTAGCTTGGGCTTCCTCATAGCATAACAGTCGCAGGGTACTTGGGGTGTTACGAATGGGCTAGCTTCCTGAAAGAGCACATTCCAGAGACCTGCACCAAGCTGCAAGACTTCCTGTGACCTAGCCGTGAAGTCTGCCCCGTCACATCCATTGTCCCCGGGCCAGTGGAGAGTACCAGCGGTGGGATTCACTGGGAAGCCTTCTTCAGATCTAACTTCCATGCTGTCACTGCTATTTTTCTGAAGAGTGTATATTGAAAGCCTTTTTTTTCTCTCTCATAACATTGCCTACCATCTTCATAAAAGTTGCATTTATATTTAAATTTGACATTTCTGACATTTAATTGATTTTTCTCTGTATATCATAGTATTCTTGAGAAAATACTGTCTCCATTCTAAATTTCTCCATTTAGAACATATAAATGTTTTAACCCACGTATTTTCCCAGACATTGTCTTTTTGCCTCCACTCAGTGTTTTTCTCTGACAGCTCTCCTATAAATTGTCTTTATGATCGTTTGAATGCCTCATCAAATTTAGATGCCACGAAACCGTAGGCCTTTTCGATTCCATTCCATTCCGGGACAGAATATAAATTTAACTAATTAAAAATGACAGCTCCTCCAAAAGATTCTTTCCAAAGATTGAAATATTTTCTAATGCCATTATGGAATTTCAACATGAAATAAACTGTTTGAGCGCCAATCATTTATTAGTTCAGGTTTCCCCCCAAGAGATGAATTTCAGGGTATTCTTGCTTACATGCTTTATGTTCGGTGGTTGCAGTTTCTTACATATTTTTAGAGCTGCAGGGTTTATTGTGCCTGATTTTATTTTATTTTTATAAGTATATATTTATTGGTTTCAGAGAGAGGAAAGGAGAGAGAGAGGGAGAGAGAGATAGAAACATCTTTTGGCTGCCTCCTGCACGCCCCCTGCTGGGGATCGAGCCCGCAACCCAGGCATGTGCCCTGATAGGGAATCGAGCCAGTGATCTCCAGGTGCTTGGGACAACGCTCAACCACTAAGCCACACTGGATGGCATTTGTGCCTGTTTTTTGTTTGTTTGTTTTAATATGTTTTTATTGATTTTTAGAGAGAGAGGAAGGAAGAGGGAGGAGAGAGTTAGAAACATCGGTGAGAGAGAAACATCTGTCGGCTGCCTCCTGCACACCCCCTACTGGGGGATCAAGCCTGCAACCAGGGCACGTGCCCTGACTGGGAATTGAACTCGTGACCTCTTGGTCCATGGGTTGATGCTCAATCACTGAGCCATGCTGTCTGGGCTGTGCCTGGTTTTAAAAGGGCCTCTACAAGGACTCAGACATCCCTACTACACAGAGTGCACTGCCAGGCTGCAGATCTGTTTGTATTTCAGAATCAGCTTCATGAAAAATGATTGTTACTCTAAAGACATACAAATATTTGTACAGTTTAAGAACTACAGCTTTAGTCTGGCTGGTGTGCCTCAGTGGTTGAGCATCAACCCATGCACCGAGAGGTCCCCGATTCGATTCCCAGTCAGGACACATGCCCAGGCTGTGGGCCGGATCCCCAGTGGGCGGCATGCAGGAGGCAGCCAGTCGATGTTCTCTCTCATCGATGTTTCTATCTCTCCCTCTCACTTCCACTCTCTCTAAAATCAATAAAGGAAAAATAAATTTATTTAAAAAATAAAATACAGCTTTATTTTCCACGGGTCAACCTCACAGCCTGTGGTGACACAATCACGCATTACTGCACGTAGCTAAGTCTAAGAATAGCCTGCCCCTTGGGTTTCTTGATGTGGTAAGAACATTTTACCATGAAGCGGTCCCTCGCCAAAATGTGTACTTGAGTCTCACCACAAAAATAGTTTTACATTCAGTGTGGGGCTTTTAGAGCAAGTTTATAACAGCATGTCACCATCAACAAATCCAATGACTGCAGAAGTTAACTCAGCTGGTTTTCTGCTCGGAGCACCTGATTGGCACGGATAGCACACTGGCCTCTGTCGCAGCCGTGAAGTCTCCTGCTCGAAGACCCAGCACAGAAACAGCCACTGCTCCATCTCTCATTCCTGCGCACAGCCCTTGGAGCGGAGGAGTGGGTGCCGTGGACGGAGGAGTGACCGCTGGGTCCAGACGAGGTCGTGTTCAGTTGTATGGAAACCCCGCCGTGCTGCTCAGCGTCGGCCGGCGTTCTTAACAGCTGACTGTTGGAGATGCTGGCGCTTCGTTAGCAGATCTGAGGCTTGGTTTTCTGGTTTGCAGTTAGCGCTAGGGATGGTCAGTGGTGAGAAACATTCATGTTACAAAAGGTCATTAGCTTTCTGGGAAAATGAAAATGTAGTACTTCTTTATTTTTATCCTCACCCCAGGATACGCTTATTGATTTTAGAGGGGGGGGGAGAGACATCTAAAGAGTTCATCAAAAAAGAAAGCATTACCCTCCCCACCCCATAACAGAAACCCTGTGGCTTTATATCAGACGTTGCCAGATTTGGCCTGCTGCCTGTGTTTGTCTTGTCTGTGAGCTGAGGATTACTTTACATTTTTAAATGGTCAGAAACAATAAAGATAATATTTTGAGATGTGAAAATCAGACTTCGGGATCAATGAGTGAAGTCTTGTTGGATCGCAGTCAGGCCCAGCCATTTCCTGGGTGACCTGGCTGGTCTCCCTGTGTCCACAGCACCTGTCTTTACTGTGGCCTTCACAGAGAAAGGACCGCCCTGATGTTCACATTCAGTAGGTGACAAAACACTGGCGAGAGTGTTCAGACTGTTCCCATGCAATCTGGCCCACCTCTGTTTCCCACACGTGTTCTGATACTTCTCGAGTTTCCCATGGATGTGGCTGACCATTGGCTTGACGGCTTTATCCACGTCACAGGCCAAGGCACCAGCCACCTGCCTGATGCAGGCACCGAATGGGCAGCAGCGTCTCCCACCTCTCCCACCACCGACAGACTGGAAGGGTTAGCTGTGTGGACTCCGATGGGCAAGCACCTGAGTGCAGGTCCTAGGATGGGAGGGGCTGCACTTTTCACCTGGAGAGAGAGGAGAGAAGAGTGATGGGTAATCCTTGTCATCTCCTAAAGTCACCGTGCACCCAACATAGCATCAGATGAGGCCGTGGCAGATGCTAGAAGTACAAGGTGAAGGCCTGTCTACCAAACCCACTCTGGCTTCTTAGTTCAAGTCACCTGTGGATGATATCATTGATGATAATGCTTTATTTAAAAGTGGAAATCTAGGGCCCTGGCCAGTGTGGCACAGTGGTTGGAGCGTCGGCCCTCACAAAGAAGGGTCGCAGGTTTGATTCCTGGTCAAGGGCACATACCTGGGTTGCAGGTTCCATCCCCACATGCGTCTCTCTGAAATCTATGTTTCCCTCTCTCTCTCTCTCTCTCTCTCTCTCTCTCTCTCTCTCTCTGTCTCTCTCCCTCTCTCTCCCTCTCTCTCCCTCTCCTCCCTTCCTCCCTCCATCCCTCCCTCACCTCCCTTCCTCCCTCCCTTCCACTCTCTGCAAATCAATGGGAAAAAATTCCCTCATGAGAATTTTTAAAAAATGAAAATCTGGGATTATTGCTATACCAACCTAAACAAGAAGGTTAAATTGGTATTATCCCCCAAATACGTCCTCCCTGTGCACAGCACCCCTTCTGAGTTCCTCATCTGCCTTCCCCCTCCCTCTGCTCCAGCCCCATTGGCCTCCTCATTCCTGGGTACCCACAGGCTCATCATCTCTCATTCCTCTCACACGTATGCTCATGCGTCCCCTTCTCAGGGAGAGAAACACCCTCCCAGGCGACATTTAGGATGGTAGAAATGTTCTGTATCGTGATTTCGGAGGTGGTGTCACAAGTGTGGACACCTATGGGAATTCATTGAGTTGTACACTTCACATGGGTGCAGTTTATATTGTATGTAAATTAAACTTTGGCAAAGTTCTTTAAAATGGGCTGCAGATAATGTAATAAAAATTTGTGTGGCCATGGTTTTATATGTTAGATTGAGATATATTATATGCCCATTTGATGCCCTGGCTGGGTGGCTCAGTTGGTTGGAGCGTCATCCCCTACACCAAAAGGTTTCGGGTTCGATCCCCGTTCGGGGCGCATACAGGAGGCAACCAATCGCTGTTTCTCTCTCTCTCAAAAAATAAAAATAAAAAATCAATAAACATATCCTCATGTGAGGATAAAAAGATACATGTCCATTTGAAAAGTTTTATGAAAATAAAAAAAATAAACATTGATTTTCTGAGTAAGTGAGCATTTTTATCAGTCAGCAAAATTTTAACTTAGTATTTCTTGAGAATATGGTGTTCTGTTTCTCAAAACTTAATTCTCTAATTTTAGTGGGTGGAACAATCTTTCAATCTCCCATTTGTTCATAGTTTATTCTGTCTGCACTTCTGTGCCGTGGAAGGCATTTTCACGTTCTAAACAGTTTTAAGGTAGTTTTGTGGTGTAAGAGTATTTACAAGAAAATGTTTAACCCCTGTAGCTAGTTTCTAGATTGTTTTATACATTGAGGGTTAAATTTGGAGACAGTCTGTTCAGAGCCATGAAATGGGTCCTGATTGGTCTCTGAAAATCAAATTGTGTAGATGATTTTTTTTTCTTTATTGCTTTTTAGAGAGGAAGGGAGAGGGAGAGAGAGAGAGAAACATCCATGAGAGAGAACATCGATTGGCCGCCTCCTGCATGCCCCCCACTGGGGATCAGGGCCACAACCTGGGCATGTGCCCTGACCGGGAATCAAACTGGTGACCTATTGGTGCGTGGGTTGACGCTCAACCACTGAGCCACACGGACCGGGCGTGCAGATTTTTTTTTTATTGTTACTGGATTTAGAGAGAAAGAGGAACATCCACTTGCTCCACTTACGTGTGCATCGGTTGATTCTTGTTATGTGCCCTGACCTGGGAATCAAACCTGCAACCGACTTGTGTAGATATTATTTCTTTTCCTAACACTCATCTTTGGCACGTCCTTTGCCTGCAGGCGCGACAGGTTTTCTGACTCGAAGTCAGTGGTGCTCTGAACTGTGACATTCATGCTGCTCTGCGGGCTCGGGGTGGAGTCCTGCCTGGGCCCAGCGGCCCGCACCCACTGCCGAGGCTCCGTGCATTGTCTCACTCCCCTGGTGCTCACAGCCTGTTTCTGTGGGCTCGTGGTGGAGTCCTGCCTGGGCCCAGCGGCCCGCACCCACTGCCGAGGCTCCGCGCATTTTCTCACTCCCCGGGTGCTCACAGCTTGTTTCTGTGGGCTCGTGGTGGAGTCCTGCCTGGGCCCAACGGCCCGCACCCACTGCTGAGGCTCCGTGCATTGTCTCACTCCCCGGGTGCTCACAGCCTGTTTCTCTGCCCCAGGGGACCATCAGCGTTGGCATCGATGCCACTGACCTCTTCGATCGCTACGAGGAGGAGTATGAAGATATGTCCGGAAGTGGCTTTCCGCAGATCGAAATTAACAAGATGCACATTTCCCAGTCCATCGAGGTACGGCGCCCAGTGCACCGCGCAGCTGGGACGAGGGAGTCTGCTCGGGGCTTTTCTCATCTCTATGAAAGGATCTAGTGAGCCACTGAACAAAGAGAGCTGCAGTCACAGCCTGTTTGTTACTGCTTTGCTGGGATGTTAGCAGCATGAGGGCTACGCAGAGGCATAGCTTCCTTGGTCCCGGGGCTTCTCAGTCAGGAAGTGCAATGGCCAGGGAGCCCAAGGTCATGTTGGTCTAGGAGAGAAAGCAGACCTCGTGGGTAATTCCAAGAACTGTTATGTTAGTTTTTTTGGTTTGTTTTTTGTTTGCTCGTTTGTTTTTATTTAATCCTCACCCGAGGATATTTTTCCATTGATTTTCAGGTAGAATGGGAGGGAGGGAGGGAGGGAGGGAGGGGGAGAGAGAAACATTGATATGAGAGAGACATATCATTTGTTTGCCTCCTGCACAAGCCCAACCAGGACCACGGATCGAATTGCAACCGAGGCACATACCCTTGACCAGAATCGAACCCGTGACTCTTTGGTCCACAGGCCGACACTCTAACTGCTGAGCCAAACTGGCCAGGGCAGAACCGGTCTTAGTTTTAAGGCATATTCTACTGTGCTGAAAACACAGTATTCAGCTGAGTCCTGGGTCACTGAAATGTCATCTTTCTGCCCACTATTTGGATGTGGCCGTGCCAGGCCGCTCTGCCGAGGGTTGCAGTGGGTCTCTGCCTCCTCTGCTCATCTGTTGTCAAGTGCATCAGCCTAGAACCTGAAGTCCTGGCTCAGCCAGCGCGGCCGTGGGAAGGCACATGGCGAGGTCACTGCAGACTGACACCGTGGGTACACCAAGAACCGCGCTTAGCTCTGCTGTTTCCCCTGGTTTTTTGACATCTGCCCATAAAAGCTTTTACAGACTGTGACCTTGGTGGCCACATGCAGTTCAGATGCCTCAGCAGGGGAGAGGGAAGCCAGTGAGGAGGCTCTGCTTGCCCACGCCCTTGAACCGTGGTGCCGCCTCCCTTTGGGCCTTGCTCTTACGGGCTATTCACCAGGCCGCTGTCCTTGGCACTTCCTCTTGCTTCGACTCATTTGTTACCAGCAAATGTCATTTCCTAGGCACCCCTGACAGCCACAGACACAGCCATCCTCTCTGGAAGCCTCTCGACCCAGAATGGGAATGGAGGGGGTTCCATCAACTTCGCGCTCAGACGAGTCACCTCCGCGAAGGGATGGGGAGAGGTAAGGATGTTTGCTGGTGGATCGTGTTGTCCATCAGAGACTTACATTTCAACATTTACACTATAAAAGCTGACCCTCAAAATGGCCTAGCTTGGCCTCATCACTGTATGATGGTACCAGGTATCACACTTCACAAGTTAACTCTTCCCAAGAGAAAAAGGTGTCTCGTGTCTGAGAAGGGTCCCCTCAGTCCACCTTACAGCTCAGAGTTAGACTAGAACAACGAAAGTTCCCTGGAGATGGCAACTTCCAGAAATCTACCCTCTGGAAACGCGGCGTCTTTGTACCCTTGAAGCAAAAACCTATAGGCTGTTCCGCTTCCCTGCTTAACTCAGAAGGCCTGCCTCTGTGCTGGTGCCCTGGTCCACTGGGTGGCAGTCATTTAACAGCCGGTTCTGCCGAGCAAATTGAGCTGCATCGAATTAACATTGAAAGCTGCCTTGAAAGTCACCCAGACTAGTCAGTGAGGCAGGACTGGCTGGGCTGCCAAGGCTGTGGGTGCGGAACTGCTGACAGGCTTAACATTAGGCCCCTGAGAACCATCTCCAGTCACCTGTGAGACCTGCAGACGGTGAAGCAGGGCAGAGGGAAATGCAGAGCCCAGGGCACTGCGAGGGAGGGGAGGGCCCACACCTGACTGCGCCGGCGGCTCCTGAGGGGGGAGCTGAGCAGTTGTCCTTGGAGGGAGGGGCTCCTTGCTGAAACGCGCCTCAGTGGAGGCTGCCTTCCTTGGGTCGGTGGACACGGTCATCTCCGTCTGGCAGAGGGTAAGGTGAGACAGGAATCTTCCAGCCCCTACTTTGAGAGCCCTGGCAGAGGCCTGCGGCATGTACTCAAATGAAGGGATTGTAACCAGTGCTGACCTGAGACCTGGGCTGCTACTGTGACATGAAACACCTTTAATGCTTTTTTTTCTCCTTTTTTGAACAGTTAGAATTTGGAGCTGGGGATCTGCAGGGGCCTCTCTTTGGTCTAAAGCTGTTCCGTAATCTCACGCCAAGATGGTAAATATAAAGAGATAAAGCCTCTTTAATGGTCTGAGGGTTAGGGGGTCAGAAGCTGTGCGTTCTTATTGTCAAGGTCACCTGGAGTTGCCTGTCTGCCCTGCAGAGTCACTAGGGCAGGCCCTGTGGGGCTGGCGTGGAGAGCACCGGGGGGGACTGCTTCTGCTCCGTGGTCTGAGGCTCCTGCCCTGCCTGGTCACTGGGCTGTGGACCCCCTTCATGGGGACATAGGTTAGCGGTTTGACGCAGTGATGAGTTTGTGCACCATTTCTTTGTCCCGAGAATGTGCGTAAAGCCCTGAAAAGGGTTCTGTGGGCAGCTTGTGAGACCACGTGGGCTTGGGAAGGAAGGTGCGAGAGCTGTGAGCCCTGCGGCGGTGATGTCACACCCCTGAAACTACCGCCATGTCCCTTCTAGAACAGCAGATGTCCTCATTCCCACTTGGGGGGTACCTGTGTGAGCTCTCAGATAAGGATTGAGTGGAAGGTAAATGATAGCCTCTTTCCTCTGGGGGATAACATGTAGCTCAGGAGCCTGGGACGGGGGTGGCTCACTCCGCTGGATGTATGTTGGCGTCTGCCACGTTCTGCAGGGTAAGACTGCTCCCTTCCCTTTGGTCTGTGGTAAAAGCAAGTCCGCAGGTCCATCGGACATGCGGAGGGTAAGGGAAGTGTGGGATAGAGGACGTGTCCTCCAGGACAGGAGACCACAGCTGTGAAGATGAGCGCTGGGCAGGGCACTCGGGGAGGGTGCGCCCGGCTCCCTCCAGTAGAGCCAGGCTTCTCCCCTCTGCTCTAGGACTTGGATCAGGGTCTGGAAAGGGGACAGGATTTATACTTTCAACCAGAGCGTCAGGTGAACAGTGCCTTAGGTTCGTGTCAGCGTTGCCCTAACCTTCTCTGCTGAGGATCGGCACCTCTGATGCTGACTGACTAACCCTAACCCCACCCCTAGACCCCTGAATCAGGCCCTCTGGGGGAGGAGCCCGGGAATCTCTAGTTTGAGCAAGCAGAGCAGGTCATTCTGAAGGTCAGACAGACACGTGAGGAGACGCATCTTTGAAGAAAATCTGTTGGCCATTACATCTGGTTGAGCCACAGTGTCTGTCCACGGGTCTAGGGCTGACTCATCAGCTTTTGCAGGTGTGGAAATGTCATCATGGTCTCCAGTTCATCAGACTTGAATGAAGATTTATAAACAAGGACATCGGTTTATTAATGTGCAGTGTCTGCTCTTAGGGTGACCTAATCCCAGGGTCAAGCTCCTTGCGAGTCCCAATTAGTGATCAGAAAGAAGGTTGGTTGGTGTGGAATCGGCCCCGAGAAAGGCAGAAATGCTCTGTGGAATATTCTCGGTCTCTCTCTGCAGGGCCTGCCTTGCTGGTCTCTCCACAAAGACTCTCTCTCTAGGACATTTTGGATAAAAATAAAGAGGGATTTCCCTCTTTATATTTTGGTTCTTACAATGTCACTGTGTAACTCTGTCCTAAAATTCTAGGGGTGACTTTTGTCTCTCTTCCTGCTTGCTCCCCACCCCAGTGTGACTAAAGCAGAGAATGTAGCCTTTGTGGTGGTACTTGAGGATGAGCTAAATGCAAGGAAAGGTTAGGTGGGGGCCTGAGGAGGGTAAGGAGCTAATGCATTTGGCTGTGGTATTAACACTCTGAGTCAAGTGGTATGAATTCTTTTGTTACTGAAATGAAGTTCCCCTTTTTAACCAGAAGATGGGGCTGGCTCCCCGGAAACAAACTTCGGCGGCCTTTGGGGAGTGGTTTACTGTGCGGCAGGTGCTAGCGTAAGGTCGCGTCCCTCACCATCGTTTCATTCCTGTCTCGATGAGGTGCCGTAGGAACTGAACTCCTGTTTCTATCAGTGAGCCTGTGGTGAAACTGGTTTCATTATACATCGTGTAGCTTTAAAGTTGCAGGACCTATCAAGGACATTAAGTGAGGACTTCCTGTATCGGCTTTGCAAGCAACTTCAGTCTGTGGATGTCCGTCAGAACCCCATGGGCAGTCTTTTCATGCCTGGGCCCCCACCAGGAAATTCTGGCTGAAGTGGTCCGAGCTGGGCTCTGGGTGGTGGTTCTCAGACGCTGCTGCACACGCAGCCACCTGGCCAGCTCTCCGCACTCCGCCCACAGTGCCTGGGCGCAGGAGCCCACGTCAGCATTTTGTAGACCAGCAAGCGATGCTAGTGTGCGGCCAAATTCGGGAGCCTCCCAGGTGCCTGCCTTGCAGTGGGATTGGCTCCCCTGGCTGGGGAGCAGACATTCAGGTGCCTCTCTGGTTGTGGCTGAAGTAGGAATAGGTGGGAGGAGGGGTGCAGATCAGCAGAGAGATTGCGGGAAAGATTTCCACCGAGTCACCCTCGGTTTCCCTCTTATGATAGAGGCTTGGCTTCCTGCTTCCCATGCTGGGGGCTGGCCCAGGGGTAGTGGAAGTGAGTGAGCGGGGTCTTAGCAGAGAGGAAGGGGCCAGGCACAGCTGAGAGCCAGGCATCATGCAGGACCCTTTCTGTCTGTCCCCCCAGCTTTGTGACGACCAACTGTGCTCTGCAGTTTTCGTCCCGCGGAATCCGGCCGGGCCTTACCACTGTCCTGGCTCGGAACCTGGACAAGAACACCGTGGGCTACCTGCAGTGGCGGTGGGGTATCCAGTCGGCCATGAACACGAGCATCGTCCGGGACACCAAGACCAGCCACTTCACTGTGGCCCTGCAGGTGAGAACCCAGTCCTTCTGCCCCCTCAGGGTGCCCCTTGCAGCCCGCACTCTGGTCACCCTGCCCAGATCTGAGCACCTGTGGGGGCCCAGTGGGCAGGTTCAATCACTCCCACTCGGGTGTCGAAATGCCGTACGTATTTCTTAGGCTCCCAGGGTAGCTGTGTTCAGTTAGCCTAGAGTCAGGTGCCTTTTCACATCTTCGGTGGGAGGAGTCCACAGAATCAGGGTGAGGGGCCCGGGGAGTGAGAGGCCACCCCTCACCGGGCAGGTCTCACCAGCCGCTGCCATGCAGGAATGCAGGGCTCTGTGTTACAGGCTTTCTTCTTTTTTCATCAGAAGGCAGAAAGCTGAGGTTTTGTATGAAAGCTCCCAGTGTTTAAATATTGGCTATTTAAAATTTAAAAATTTGTCCACACTTTGTGGGGCTGCCAGAGTGTGGCCCTGCCTGAGAGGCCTGCCCGCGGTATGCGCTCGGCGGCTAGTCCCGGGCGGCACCTCCTGGCAGCGGCCTCGCCACCAGCCGTGGCTCCTCTGTCTCCGCAGCTCGGAATCCCTCACTCCTTCGCACTCATCAGCTACCAGCACAAGTTCCAGGATGATGAGCAGACTCGCGTGAAAGGCTCCCTTAAGTGAGTCCGGCCTGGCCGTCCCGGGAGCGTGCCCACCGGCGTGGGGTGTGATGGTGGTGCCGCGGGGTGGGAGGTGCCTGCTCGTGTTCATCTGTCCTGTGGGACATTTCTCAAGCACCTCCTACTGAGAGGCAGTGGGATTCACTACTGAGTGGTCCCAAGGGTCTAGAGACGGGGGGTCGAATGGACGAGCTGGACCATCGGTGCCCTGGCTTTGTTCTGTCCACTGGCTGAGGGTATTAGTCGTGTCTACTTCCTGTGGGTGCTGGGGAGGGCAGGACGGGGCGAGTGCAGGGACCAGCCTGTTCTGAGGGACAGTGCCCGTGCTCCCGGGCGCTGTGGGCTCTGGCTTGCTCACTGCCATCTGCTCCCTGCAGGGCAGGCTTCTTTGGGACGGTGGTGGAGTATGGAGCCGAGAGGAAAATCTCCAGGCACAGCGTTCTGGGCGCCGCTGTCAGCATCGGAGTCCCACAGGGCGTGTCTCTCAAAGTCAAGTAAGTTGAACTGGGATATTTGTGGCCACAGGTTATCTGGCTTCTTGTAACTCACCTGGATTTCACCTGTTAGGGATGAAACATTTCACTTTGTAATGTTCTCAAAGGGGCGGTTGCTCCTTCTGTCTTTGGTGTTTAAACAAATGTCAGGGAGCCCGTGAGCCCACCTTCAGGTAGCGAGCTCTGTGTCCCTGCATCCAGAGGACTTCTGCGTGCCCTGCGGCCTGTCTTCCCACCGGCCTGTCTCTGACTGCCCTCTGCCTCCCTGACGGCCTGACTCCAGGCCCAGGTGCTGGCTCCACATACCCCTCACCCATCCGCTCACCAACACCACGCACGTCCAGCGCCCTCACAGCACAGGCGCGCCAGGTGACCCTCTGCACTGGTCATTCCTGCCTCTCTGCACTGCCTCTGGTTTTACCTGACTGGTTGCTTCTGAACGGAGGCCTCGCTGTTGGGCCAGCCTTGTCTGTCTGGACTCACTCCCAAGGGTCTCACCGAGCCTCAGCCTCGTGGCTTTAAATCCCTCTGTGCGCTGATGCCTCCCATTCATAGCTCCAGTTGGCCCTCCCCCCGATCTCCAGCTCATGTGTTTGACTTCCTTTTCCTCTCCTCCTCGGACACACACCCTTCACAACCTGCTCTGCCCGAGGTCTTCCCATCTCAGTAACTGAGACCTCCGTCCTGCCAGTGTTCTGTCCCAGCCCTTGGAATTGATCTTGGTCACTCTCTTCCCGAGCTCGAAGTTGAACACACCTGGGGCCATCTCAGCGCTCCTCTGACCGCATAGCCTAGGAAAGCGCAGCCTCGCCGCTGCCCCTGCCTGTGTCTGAATCACTGCGGTATCCTGACTGATCTCCTTCCACACAGCAGAGTGTGTTAAAATGTAAGTCAGCGTCTGTCACTCTTCTGCTTAGAACCCGCAGAGACTGCCTCAGTGCAGGGCAAAAGCCAGCATCCTTCAGGGCCCGTGTGACCTAGCCCCTTGCTGTCCTTCTGACCTCTTCTCCCATCCCCCCCATGCTCACACCACTCCCGTCATGCTGGCCTCCGCAGTGCTCCTGGAACACATCAAGCCCAGTCCTGGCTTTGGACTCGGCATCAGCTGGTCCTCGGTCCCCAGATTACTACATAGTTGGTCCCTTTGATCCCCTCAGATCTCTGCTCAGATGCCACCTGATTGCCGAGACCATCCTCACCTTGTCACAGACAATCAATCCCTTTTCTGGTTCCCTGTGTATTCTTCTCCACTGCACCCACCTCCATCCGAACTCCTCCCACCGAGAACATAGTCTGGCACCGGTGGCTGTGCCAAGAACGCAGAGAGGGAGAGGTGGAGAGCAGGGGGCAGACCACACCTCAGTGTTGGAGAACCAAAGCAAGTCACCAAGGTCAGGTCAGATCTGAGGACAGAATGTGTTACTGCCCTCGACTCCTAGCCTGCTGAGGACGGTGACTGGTGTCTGCTGATGCCTGTCCATGCCGAGTGCGTCTCCGTCCTTGGCAGTGCCTGCTGGGAGTTCTACTGCCTGGAAAATGGCATCCAGCCCAATGGCCAGATGCCAGGTGACAAGACCATGGGGTGTGGGGTGCCTCCTTCGCACCTTCTTCAGTGAGAGGCACTGGCAAGCCTGTGCCCAGGCAGTGTCTGTAGACCCGGAGCCCATGGGTGGATGAAGTTCACACTGGTACCTACTGCCAGCTCTGCCACCCTGAGCTCATCACAGGCAAGGAAGATGCTGCCAGTAACCATGCCCGTGGGCACTGCACCATTGTCAGGGAGCTCACTGACCTCGTCCTGGACCGAACTCGGAAACTGGCCAACCTGTGCACAGGTCTTCAGGGTTCTTGGTTCCCCACAGCTGTGGTGGGGAACTGGTTCCGGGTTCACCTCGCTGCTGATGGAACAGCTCTGTTGATTAGGGCAAGAGAGCCCAGCTGGAGTTCTCCCTTTTCCCAGCTGCCCAGGTTTCCACAGCTGTGGCTGAGTCCTACAACGTCATCCTCACCACCCACACCACCCTGCCTGTGGCTTCATGGTTGACAACGAGGCCATCTCCAGTATCTCGTAGAAACCTCGATATTGAGCTCCCAACCTACACGAACCTGAAACGCCCTGTTTGCCAGATGGTGTTCTCCATCACTGCTTCCCTCGGGTCTGACGGAGCCCTGGATGTTGATCTGACCGAATTCCAGACCAACCTGGTGCTCTTCCCCGCATCCACTGCCCTCTGGGCACGTTGGCCCCTGTCATCTCTGCCGAGAAAGCCCACCAGGAACAGCTTTGTGCAGCAGAGGTCACCAGTGTGCTCTTGGAGCCAGCCCAGCAGATGGGGAAGTGTGTCCCTCGCCACGGTAAATACGTGGCTTGCTGCCTGTCGTGCCATGGTGACGTGGCTCCCAAAGATGTCAGTGCTGCCATCGCCACGGTCAACACCAAGCGCAGCATCCAGTGTGTGCTGGTGTCCCCCTGGCTTCGAAGTTGGCATTAATTGCCAGCCTCTCACTGTGGTACCTGGTGGAGACCTGGCCAGAGGACAGAGGCCTGTGCTCACCTGGCCCACAGTTTGACCTGATGTACACCAGGCATGCCTTTGTCCACTGGTGCGTGGGTGCCCTTGAGAAGGACTATGAGGAGATTAGTGTGGATTCTGTTGAAGGAAAGGCTGAGGAGGAAGGAGAGGAGTACTGATTGCCTTTCCTTTCAGCCCTGCAGCCTGTCACACTCAGCACGCCAGGGGCAACGGCTGACAGGCACTAAAGCTTTCTGGTTAGATTGTCTTTGTTCTTACCTCTGATCCTTTCTGTCTTTTCCATGTGTACCTGTAAGGTTTTTCCTTCATGTCTCAAAGTAAAGGCATTGATTCTGCATTCTGATCTCTTCCCCGCCCCCTCCCAAACTGGGACCACTGATGGGACAGTGTCCTGTGGTTCAGTTTCTGTTTTAAACACTTCTCCCGTACAGATGTTACGGGACCTAATCTGAACTGAATTCATGTCCCAAGAATGCCACTCGGGCTCGTTGGAAAGAAGCATTTTCATTTCAGCTGCGTTTCCTATTTCAGCAGGCTGAATTGTCCACGCGTATTGGTAAACAAACCGAGGCTTTGCCAGGAAGAACCAGAGTTCAGCAGTAGCAGATGATCTTACTTTGCTAAATATAACTTTTCTCTTCCATTTGTTCATTTGATGAGCCACATTAAATTTCGAATATTAAACCAAGCTTACGTTCCTGAGGAAAATTCCAGTTGATAATGATATATACTTTTATTTTGCCTGATTTGATTAGCTAATAGTAAGGGTTTTTGCGACTATGTTTGTAAGGGATGCTGGTCTATACTTTTTTTTTTTTATCCTCACCCGAGGACATTTTTGCATTTATCTTCAGATAGAGCGGGAGGGAGAGAGGGAGGAAGAGAGAGAGAAACATCGGTGCGAGAGAGACATATCGAGTGGCTGCCACCCACACGACCCCAACCGGGGCCGGGGACAAACCGCAACTGAGGTACGCGCCCTTAGCGGGAACCGAACCCGGGACTCTCTGGTCCCCAGGCCGACGTTCTAACCGCTGAGCCAAACCAGCCAGGGCTACTTTTCTTTTTTTATTGTGTATTTGTTAGGGTTTGGAATGAGTTATGCCAACCTGATAAAATCAGTTAGGAAGTGTTCCCTCTTCCTCTGTTTTCTGAATTTGTGTGAGATTCGTATTATATCTTTGTTATGTTTTATAGGATTCACCAGTGAAATCAACTGAGTCTGAATTTCCATTGTAGGAAGGTTTTTGTTAATGAATTCAATTTCCTCCATAAATATAAGGCTTTTCCAGTTTTCTCTTTCATCTTATGTCAGCTTTGTTCATTGGTGTTTTTCGTTTTTCTTTTTTATCCCCACTCGAGGACATTTTTCTACTTATCTTCAGACAGAGAGGGAGAGAGAGAAAGAGAAATATTGATGTGAGAGAGAAACATTGACTGGTTGCTTCCTGCACAACCCTGACCAGGGCCCGGGACGAATTGCAACTGAGGTATGTGCCCTTGACTGGAATCGAACCCGCAACTCTTTTTTTTTTTTTTTAATTCTCACACGAGGATATTTTTCCATTTATCTGCAGAGTAGGAGGGAGATAGAGGGAGAAAGGGGGAGAGAGAGAAACATTGATATGAGAGGGACATATCAACTGGTTGCCTCCCGCACAACCCGACCCGGGTCGGGGACAAACCGCAACCGAGGTCCGTGCCCTTGGCTGGAATCAAACCCAGGACTCTTTGGTCCACAGGCGACGCTCTTACTGCTGAGCCATACCGGACAGGGCCAGGCCATCATTTTTATTGTATAGTTCTGTGAGTTCTGGCAGTCACATAAGTCATGTAACCACTATCACAATCAAGATACAGAACATTTCCTCCCTGGCCAGTTTGGCTCAGCAGTTAGAACGTTGGCCTGGGCTGCCCAGCCGGTGTGGCTCAGTGGTTGAGTGTTGACCCTGCACCAAGAGGTCACCGGGTCAATTCCCCGGTCAGGGCACATGCCCAGGTTGTGGGCCTGATCCCCAGTGGGGGGCATGCAGGAGGCGGCCAGTCGATGTTTTCTCTCATAGATGTTTCTATCTCCCTCTCCTTTCCTCTCTCTCTAAAATCAATAAAGAAAAAAATTTAAAAAAAAAAAAAAAAACTTGGCCTGGGGACCAAAAGGTTGTGGATTCGATTCCCAGTCAAGGGCATGTGCCTGGGTTGCAGGTTCCATCTCCGGCCCCACTGGGGTTGTGTGGGAGGCAACCAGTTGATGTGTCTCTCTCACATGGATGTTTCTCTCTCTCAATCTCTCTTGCTCTCTCTCTCTCTCTCTGGAAAAATATCCTCAGATGAGGATTAACAACAAAAAAATATATACAACATTTCTATCTTCCCCTAAAATTCCATCATGCCTTTTGTGTGGTCTTCCAGGCCCTGCCAGCCACTGATCTGATTTTGTTTTATCTTTGTCTTTTTAAAATGTCATGTAAATGGAATCATACAGTTGAAGCCTCCTGTGCTTCTTTTATGGGCATAATGCATTTGAGATACGTCCATGCTGACGCTCTCGTCAGTAGTGTGCTCGTTTTTATTGTTGCTCAGTTTCGCCTTGTGTAGATGTTCACAGTCTGTTCATCAGTGTAAAGAGGTGTCCGTTACTTCCAGTTTTTGACAACTACAAACAAAGCCAATTTAGACATTCACATACAGGTGTTGTAGGAACATTCATTTTTTTTTTTTATCCTCACCTGAGGACATTTTTCCATCTTTGTTCAGATAGAATAGGAGGGAGAGAGAGAGAGAAAACCATGGACGTGATAAGGACACATCAAGTGGCTGCCTCCCGCACGACCCCAACCAGGGCCGGGACAAATCGCAACCGAGTTACGTGCCCTTAGCCAGAATCGAACCTGCGACTCACTGGTCTGCGGGCCAGCGCTCTAACTGCTTGCTGAGCCAAACAGGCCAGGGCGGAACATTAACTTTCGATATCTCTTGGGTAAACAGGAGTAGGTGCGCTGAGGCATGTGGTAGGTGTGCGTTTACTTTATAACAAAGTACCCAGCCATTTTCCAAAGTGGTGGGTTGATTTTCCTTTCCCACCCGCTGCATGAGAGTTCCAGTTGCTCCACATCCTCGCCAACCTTTGGGTGTGCCCCTAATGTTGCCTGTTGTATGGTTTTGATTTGCATTTTCCTAAAACTAATGATGTTGAGTTGAGCATCTTTTCATGTCCATATTTGCCGTCCATATATCTTTTTCAGTGAAGTCTCTATTTAAATCTTTCGTCTGTTTTCTTATTGGGTTGTTTGGTTTGTTTTTGAGTTTTGAGTGTTCTTTATCGTTCCAGAGGTTTTCTTTTTGAAGGATATTGTCACTGGGCAGAGAATTGAGGGTTGGCGGGTTTTTTTCTGGTAGTGCTCTAAAGATGTCCTGCTTGTCTTCTGGCATCAGTGTTTCTGATGACAAGTCTTTCCTCAGTTGAACCATTCCTCCCCTGAGTATAACACCTTGTTTTTCTGGCTGCTCAGCTTCGGTTTTGCTTCTGATTTCCAGCAGCGTGCCTGCAGTGTCCTGGATGTGGCTTTGTGTGTGCACACTGCTTGGGCTTTGCTAGGCCTTCATTTGCAAACTTACACCCTACTTCAAATTTGCTATTTTTAGGTCATTAAGTCTTCAAATACCTATTCCTGCCTCGTTCTGTCTCCTCTCTGGGGCCCTAATCACTTGTACGTTAGGTCTCTTGATGTTTTTCCCACAGGTCTCTGAGGTTCTGTCTGTCTTCAGTCTCTTCTCTCTTTGTTCCGCCCACTGGATACTTTGTTGGTTTGTTTACAAGCTCGCTGGCTCTTCTCTGGTCTCCAGTCTGCTGTTGGGCCCATGAGCCCATCCAGTGAATGTAGTTGAAACTGCTGCTTTAAACTCCTCCTGCTAGTTCTGCCCTGGCCAGTTTGGCTCAGCGGTTAGAGCGTCAGCCCGCGGACCAGAGATCCCGGGTTCAGTTTCCACTAAAGGCACGTACCTCGGTTGCAGTTTGTCCCCAGGCCCGGTTGGGGTCGGGTGGGTGGCAACCACTCTATGTGTCTCTCACTTCGATATTGCTCTCTCTCTCTTCCTCCCGCTCTCCTTCCCGCTCTATCTGAAGATAAATGCAAAAAAAAAGTCCTCAGGTGAGGATAAAAATAAATAAATAAATAAAATAAAATTCTCCTGCTAGTTCTAAGCCCGGCCGGTGTGGCTCAGTGGTTGAGCGTTGACCCCTGCACCAAGAGGTCGCCACTTCGATTCTCGGTCAGGACACATGCCCAGGTTGTGGGCCAGATCCCCAGTGGGGGGCATGCAGGAGGCGGCCAGTTGGTTGATGTTCTGGCTCATCGATGTTTCTATCTCTCCTTCTCCCTTCCTCTCTCTCTAAAATCAATATATAAAATAAAATAAAATCCTGCTAGTTCCAATTTCTGGGCGTCTGGAGTTGGTTTCTGTTCCTTACCTTTTTCTCCTTTTATCTAAGTGTGTAGTTTGTATCCTGTCCTGGGTGTTGTGACAGATACATTGTAGGGACTCTATATTCTGTTATGTTTCTCCAAGAAGTGTTGGTTTTCCCTTTTAGAAGGTAGGTAGAAGTCACACTGCAAGCTCAGACTCCCTGGGTGGCAGCAGCCAAAACACAGCGCTTATTTTACCTTCAGCTGAGCCACTGGTAGACGAGGGGCCGACTGAAGATGTGTGCACATTTATGTGCAGATTCTGGGGTTCTCCATCACTGACCTTCCTTTTTGTTCACTGACTTTGGGGGACCCTCCCTAGTTCCCAACTACTATGGTTGCCCCAAACTCTGAGTTCTGGTGCTTCAACCTAATTGGACTGCAGATTGAGAGCTGCCCTTGGGCTAAAAGCTGGGTGGAGGGGACCAGGAAACTCAGCAGTTCCATTCTACGTTTCGGCCCTCCTGGGTCTGCCTGCCTTTAGTTGCAATCTAGTACCTGAAAGTCTTGGTTGTACCTTTGTTATCGGTGGGGTGATTCGCCCAGTAAGAGCCACTCGGCCGCTACGGGAAGCAGAGTCTCCTTAGCTTGCTAGCTTTGGATGGATCTTCACACTTCTTTCGAACAGGGAAGTTGAGGACTGAGCTGTGACTGTCTCCAGGACCCCTGGAGGAGTGTCCACTCCTGTCTTCTAAGCCACATTTGCTCCGGTCAAGCATTAGGCTGTTGCTTTGCCCTTGGGGTCAGCAGGTACTGGGGCCTTTCTTCTGTCACATACATCAAATCCAGCAGCTAAACTTTGGGATGAGGACCAACAAAGGGGAGTGGGTTACGAACAGGCCGACTCGGGGCTCCTTCTAGCTGGTGTTCGTTGTGACCGAGAGGCTCTCTTCCTGGGGCTGAGACCCCGTTTCCCTGCCCTGGAAACCTGACTCATCTTCGATGTTTTGTTTTGTTTCTGTTTTCAGGTTAAACCGGGCCAGTCAGACTTACTTCTTCCCTATTCATTTGACGGATCAGCTCCTTCCCAGCGCCGTGTTCTACGCCACCGTGGGGCCCCTGGTGGTCTACTTCGCTATGCACCGTCTCATCATCAGACCGTACCTCAGGGCTCAGAAGGAGAAGTGAGTGCGACACGGCACGGCGTCACTCAGCAACGCTGGGCCTGCTCCCTGGCTTCACCTGGGGACGCGCGTACTAGAACCCACCCGCTTTTATATTAGGACATTTATTTATTTATTTATTTTTTTCTAAACATTTTCAATTTCTTGGTCACGGTTTCTTTTGTTTTTTTTGGTCATCCTCACCTGAGGATACTTTTCCATTGATTTTTCAGAGAGAGTGGGAGGGAGGGGGAGAGAGAGAGAAATATTGATGCAAGAGAGACACATCGATCGGTTGCCTCTCGCATGAATCAAACCACGACCCTTCGGTCCACAGGTGACCAGACCGGCCAGGGCGGGAAGATTATTCAATGCACATGAAGTGCACAGGGTCCATGGGAAGCACTCAGCGGATGTTAACTGTTGCAGTAGGACTGCTGCTCTCACCCTCCGTTTCTCATGCTTTCCTGCCTTCAGAAAGGACTCGAGTTAGCTTGCAGAATTGTTGAGACTAAGCCCTGACCACGAGAAATGAGCTGCTGTTCTCCCACTCTGACCATTTACTTCCTGGCGCTGGGTTCAAGAGGAATGGGTTCTGAGTTCCTACAGGAAGGGCGCAGTAACCACGGCTGAGACACCTTAGAGCTGTAATTCATTCCGTAACTTTTGTAGGTAATCCGTCAGGACGTAAGGCCAAGTCTGCGGTGGTTTCGATCTGTTACTTTGTGATGATTGAATTTCATAAATCATTGCGCTTAGGCAGCAACTTTCAACGGGTGTGCCACAAGAATTTTAAAACATGCAGTACCTGACTACTTATCTAGTCAGGGGCACTGACCTCTTTTCCCTTAGGTTGTCAGATTGAAAAATGACAATAGCCAACACAGTAATGGCTGTCCAGTATGAATGAATCAAAAGTATACCTTTTTCTCCTATCAGATAGGCAAAAAATATGTTTTTTGGTGTGTGGCAGTAATTCGTGTATGTGTGCCATGAGACGGAAAAGAGTGAACATCGCTGAGCTCAGGGAATCTGGGAGGAAGGAAGGACTCTCCTCTTCCGGGCCCCTCTAGCTTTCAAATCCAGAGAGTACAGGGTCCTAATTTCCCAGGAGGAGTGAGGCTTGAAACAAAGGATGTGCTTTGTTGAGTCTTCTGACGGGACAGGGGTGTGCTGCCTGCATCCTTGTGCTTTGCTAAGGCGAAGGTATATTTATGTATCTTCAATCGTGTGTCCTTCCCAGAAGTGTTATGTAACAGTCCCAGAAGGTTGGCAGCATCTCCGGTGGTTCTTGCCTTCTCTGACCTCCCATATCCCTGAGAGCCCTGTCAGCTGGGGGCTTCTCTCCAAAGGGACTGGCAGTGAGTGTCCAGTCCGCTTCAGCGAGCAGGTGGGGGAGAGCCATCTGGGGACACAGGGAAAGCTGCACAGGCCTGCGACAAACAGATTTGCTTGAGATGGTCTTGGAAATATTTTTTAAAGTTCTAGGACTAGGAATGCAGTAAGAGCACAGACTGTTTGCTGGGCGCAGGTCCAACAGGGTAACACCATGCTAATGTGTGGCTTGTGTTTTTCTCACATAAGGGAATTGGAAAAGCAAAGGGAAAGCACAGCCACCGACATCCTGCAGAAGAAACAAGAGGCAGAGGCTGCAGTAAGTGCTCGTCCGGCCCCTGGAGGTGCTGTGCTCTGCGTGCTCGCTGAGCGCTGCGTCTGCGTGCGGAGCCCCACTGCTCTCCCCTCTGGCCCCTGGTTAGGCCTCGGGTCCCAGCTTCTTCCCCACAGCTGCACTGGCCACTGTGGTCGGTATATTGCCACTGGCATGTGATACTGGGAACTACCCAGGCCCAGCTCTAAAGATGAGATTCGGTTACCCTCAAAAAGCATAGCAAGGTGTTTTATTTATTTTTTTATCTTTATTGTTGAGCAAGTTTTTTTTTTTTTAAGTAGTGGGTATTGCCCTCTTTTTCTTCCCCTTAAGTGAGTTGTTTTTTTTTTATCCTCATCCGAGGACATTTTTGCATTTATCTTCAGCTAGAACGGGAGGGAGAGAGGGGGGAAGAGAGAGAGAGAAACATCAACGTGAGAGAGACACATCAAGTGGTTGCCACCCACACGACCCCAACCGGGGCCGGGGACAAACTGCAACCGAGGCACGTGCCCTTAGCGGAAACCGAACCCGGGACTCTCTGGTCCATGGGCCGACGCTCTAACCGCTGAGCCAAACCGGCCAGAGCGAGTTGTTTTTAATAACAGAACTATCCTGGATAGATGGTGGGCCCTGTCGGGTTCTCTGTGCACAGAGGAGGGCTGACAGGAGCAGGCCTGTGCTGTGGCTCTGCACAGAGGCGGGCCCTGACGGCCACCTGCCTTGTTCTTTGCAGGTCCGGCTGATGCAGGAATCTGTCCGAAGAATCATCGAGGCAGAAGAATCCAGGATGGGTGAGAAGGCATGGCCTCCCTGGGGACAGGGTGGGCGTGGGGTCTCCAAGGAGCACACCGCTCCTGCAGTCCGGTTGCGGGTGGACGGGGCAGAGGGGGCCCAGCCGAGGCCCGCCCTGCTCTGACCGAGCACGTCCTCAGGCCTCATCATCGTCAACGCCTGGTACGGGAAGTTTGTCAACGACAAGAGCAAGAAGAACGAGAAGGTGAAGGTGATCGACGTGACTGTGCCCCTGCAGTGCCTGGTGAAGGACTCGAAGCTCATCCTCACAGAGGCCTCCAAGGTACAGCGCCGCGTTCCCACGGGAGTCGGGCAGTTCTGGGCCCTGGGGACAGCGGGCCCCTTGGAATGGCCCTTTCATCGCAGTGGAATCCTTCACGTTGCCGGCATTCGCTGTGCGGAATGCTGCCCGCCACCCATGTCATGTCCACACTGGCGCAGTTCATGCCTTCCTCCACTCACTCAGTCAGCAGGTGTGTCCTGAGCACCTGCTGTGTGCCAGGTAGAGCAGCAAATGACGCACATCCTGCCCTCGTGGAGCCCCGCGCTGCTTTCTGCCTCGTGTCAGGAGGCGTGCGCGGTCACCCAGCTCGTCTGAAGCTGGAGCCTAGGGCGCGGCTGACAGCGTGAATTACAGTACACACCCACTCATGGCCAAGAACTCCTAGGTCCCCGAAACGCCTAGTATCTCCATCTTGGTGGGGCTTCTATGAAGGAAATGGTGTAGCCCTGCCTGGTTGGCTCAGTAGTGAGAGCATCGGCCCATGGACCAGAGTCGTGGGTTCAATTCCGGCCAAGGGCATGCACCTCGATTGCGGTTCCATCCCCAGCCCTGGTCGGGGTCATGCAGGAGGCAGCCAGTCAATGTGTCCCTCCCACATCGATGTCTCTCTCTCTCTCTGGGATGGGAAAATCTCCTCCTCGGGTGATTTATAAAAAGACAGAAAAGCAAGTGGTGCATTTAGAGTGGGGGAGGGGCCTATGTTGAGAGGGAGGTCTAGGGCTTAAATAGGCAACTTTTTCAAATGGTCATTTCTTTCTCCTCAAGTGGCAACGCTTGCATCTTCCAAGGGGAAGTCAAGGCCCTTCTGAGGGTGCCGGTGGCAGCAGACGGCGGTCGTGCGGGGTTTAAACGACTGCCTCAAGTCCTCTTTCCAATCAGAATCTGTTTGTTCCAGGCCGGGCTGCCTGGGTTCTACGACCCGTGTGTGGGTGAAGAGAAGAACCTGAAAGTGCTTTACCAGTTCCGAGGGGTCCTGCACCAGGTGATGGCGCTGGACAGTGAGGCGCTCAGGATACCAAAGCAGTGTGAGTAGCTGCCCTTTGCAGTCACCTGCCCTGTGCGGGGACCAGGAGGGGCCCTGAGCTACTGACCTAGGACCAGGGACATCAGTGTGCAGCGACAACCACCTTCCTTCTGGCACCCACCTGGCAGCAGGTGGGCGTGGCAGCTCGCTCAGGCCTGTGATGTGCTGCCTGAGGGGCTCGGCCTTTCCCAGGTGTAAGTACCTGAGCTCTTTGCTTGGAACTGCAGCTCAGATGGCGGGGTATGAAGCAAACCCAGCTGCCCCCTTGAGTTCCAGAACCATCCACTGGCCGGCCAGCCTCTGGTCTGCCCATGGCCGAACCCAAGTGGGCAGAGGCCATGGAAACAGTGCCTTTTCATACACTGAGTCTGTCTTTTCTTTTACAGCCCACAGGATTGATACAGATGGATAAACTGCTTGAGAAACCAGATTAAAAGAGGCTGCAAAAAATCTTTTCCTGGGAGTCTACAAATTTGGAAGCAGGGAAAAAACCCAAGACATGAAATGTGCTTATTTTATATTATTCCTGTAGAAGGTGGTACCGTATCAATTATGTGAAGGGACAGACACCTGCTTTCATGGGTGCTGTAGGTAAGACTGAGGCAGCCCTACCTGGACCAGAACCACGGCACAGCCGTTCTGTTTTCCCAAGGATCGTGTCCCCAAGGGAAGGGCCCTGGGCCCCCAGACGCCTCTGGGTCCCTCCCCAGCGTCTTCACGTGCTGACTGCAGCCACCCAGAAGCTCTTGGTCTGTCCTGAGGCCACTGTGGAACATCCTGCCCTCACACGCAGGATCGTGGGCTGTTTTTCCTGAAACCCACACTGGACATGGCAAGAAAGGAAAGAACAGAGGTCTCCAGTCAAGTGAGCATCTGTGTGATCAACTTCCCCAAAACCACCTTTTCCTGCTGAAATATGGAGAGGAGTGTGGGTTTATAAATCTGCTCTTTATCTGAGAACAAATGGTTTGGGAAATTAGTCTCTTTTTTCCCCAGAACTTCTCGAATCATTCCACTGGCACCTGGCTTGGGGCAGAATAGTGTACTTCTGGTTCCCAGGGCCCATCCTTGTCACGGGTCACTTCCTTCCAGGACACCCCCCTCCTTGTGGGGAAAGGTGGGTGTCCCTCTCCCCCCGCCCCATGTGGCTCAGCCTAGGGCACACCACAGTGCGGTGTTGGAAGGGAGGGTCAGGAGAGGGGAAGGACAGAGGGGAGTGGCGCGCCTGCCAAATCTGCCCTAGCAGCTCTGGGCCCTGGTGTCTTGCTTGCTCACAGCCAGCAGGTGGCGCTGCTGCTCCCCACACCAGGTCGGCCCAGCTACCTCCTCACAGGGGGCTCCTTTCTGGGTGTCTGTTCCCAAGACCTTCCTCCTTCACTAGCCTCTGTGGTGGATGCAGGACACTGTAGGAACCAGGATGGTCCCAAACAGCCGGGTCTGTTACCTGTTATGAGCAGAGGCCCGATGGGCGGTGGTTCTAGCAGCTGCCAGCAGGTTTCACCCTGCTGCTGGTACCAGTGGAATCACTGATAACCCCCTTCCTCCAGTTTTTAAAAACAATTGAGGTTGTCCAATCCTGTAATATTTATCTCCATTTTAAAAAGTTCTCTGAGCTGCTGCTCTGAATGTGAACTGTGGAATAAGCGTTGCGTTCAATGAGTCTGACTTCGGACACAGCCCTGTCCCCCCACGGCAGGTGGCTCTCTTGGGCACCGATTCTCTTCAGTCTGCCTGAAATGGACTGTACGGGAGGCACTCTTACCACAATAAACCTTTCCTGAAAGCTGGGGACAGTGTTGCAGTGCATCTGTGCAAAAGCCTCGTCCCGTCCCGTATCCTCACTGCTTAAAGCACACTGAACCGTGAGGCTCGGCCGGAAGGCACCGCTCCATTTCTGCACTAGCTGGTTACCTGAGAGAGTCCAGAGTTAGGAAATCTCAAACTGTAAATCTTTTTTTTTTTTAAACTAAAGTCACCTTTTTTTTTTGGTAGTCAGAGGTGGTCACACCCTGCTCTTCAACAGGAAGTCAGTCTTCTTAGCATCACCAAAGCAACAGGAGAGTGAACTTCAAATTAATGCTTGTTTCTATTTTTTATTTACTGATTAGACAGAGACATCGATTTGTCGTTCCACGCATTTGTGTGTTCATTGGTTGCGTTTTGTACGTGCCCTGACGGAGATCAGACCTGTAGCCTTGGGGTAGCAAGACGATGCTCTAACCAAAGACTACCTGGCCAGGGCCAGGGCCAGGGCTTGTTTTTAAACGGAGGAAAGCCTGCAGTGTAGGAAGACACTCGATTACGTAGTTCGATCACACCAGGCTGGGAAGAGGCACTCCTTGGGAGAGAGGCCAGTGTCGGCCAGAGAGCCTGCTGTCCAGGCGATGGGGGGGCCACTCCTGCTGCCTGAGAGTCAGCTGTCACCCACTCTGGACCCAGCTGCCCCACAAGGAAGCATGCTCGCCCCCACTGGGAGTGTCTGCCACTGGCTCAGCTGTGGTTCCAAGGACGCTGGCCTAGCTTGTGCTGAGTGGACAGCTGGGACTGTCACCTCCTGGATGACCAAGTTTCTCAGGTTCATGGCCCCACCCGCTCACAGCTTGATGCCACCAAACCTCACCTGAGGCTGCACTGGGCTGCTCACCTGGCATACCTCGCTGCCCCTCAGTGTCAGCAGCAGGACTGAAGGGTTCACAGCCAGAGCCCCAAAACCATGGCCCCACCTCCCAGGGGCTCAGATAAGAAAGTCAGGCCACCTGACTCAGCTCTGCTGCTCTGGCTGCGGCCCAGCCTGGGGGCCCTGCCCCACTCTGTGGGCTCGCAGGCTGCCGCAGACTCTCCGTATCACCAGCCTCTGGGCCTTCAAGCGCTTCCGGAGCTTTTCATTTTCCTTCAGGGTCATAAAGAGTTTTTTTTTTAGGGCATCTAAGTCCAAAAGGGCGTAGCTGTGATCAGATGGCTGTGGGGGGCTGGTTGGTTGACCAGGGGCCTCGGCTGCTTCCGGTCTATATGGCAGAACCTGAGGACAGGTGAGTGGAAAGTAAGCAGTACCCAGAGGCCAAAGCCAGGGACCAGCGGCAGAACTGTCCTCCAGCAGGAAGGATGGGTGGAAGGGTCCTGTGGTCCCTTCCCGCAGTTCTGACGTCCAAGTCTGCCCAAATCCTGGCTCTTACTCCCACTGGGAAGGCCTGAAATCAGGGCCACACCCATGGTGCTCTTAGTCTGGGCACCGATTCTCCTCAATTTGTCTTTAGCAAATCTCCTCCTGCTGAGACCAACCCACCATGTGCTGCCTTGATGCCTTACCTGTCCTACAAGGCTTCCAGTGCTGGGTGGCAGCTGCCGCGCGTCCAGAGCAGTGTCAGTCTTTCTCCCCAGGCTGTGCTCCCTGGCCTCCGCTTCTGGGAGGACCTGGAAACAGTGCACGGCTACAGCACGGACTGGCCCCCAGCGCGGACTGGCCCCAGTGCAGAATGGCCCCAGGGCAGGCTGGGCCCCAGGGCGGACTGGCCCCCAGCGCGGACTGGCCCCAGTGCGGAATGGCCCCAGCGCGGAATGGCCCCCAGCGCGGAATGGCCCCCAGCGCGGAATGGCCCCCAGCGCGGACTGGCCCCAGCGCGGAATGGCCCCCAGCGCGGAATGGCCCCAGCGCGGACTGGCCCCAGCATGGACTGGCCCCAGTGCGGAATGGCCCCAGCGCGGACTGGCCCCAGCATGGACTGGCCCCAGTGCGGAATGGCCCCAGTGCGGAATGGCCCCCAGCGCGGACTGGCCCCAGTGCGGAATGGCCCCCAGGGCAGACTGACCTTTTCCTTCTCAGAGTCAGCATTTCCACTCTTGCTGGCTGTGTCTGTGTCCTCCCTCACCAGCTGCAAGAGACATGGAGCTGCTGGGGACAGCGGCCCAATGTTCGGCCCAGTCGGGTGCAAGTAAGACCTGCACCCGAGAACCTCACGCCAGGCACCAAGCCTCGTGCTTGTCCCCATTCTCAGGCCCACGTTTATCCAATTAAATTGGGCCTTGAAACCCAACCTAGCTCGACCTCCACCCACTAGTATCTTTTTCCAAAGATGTTCCCAGATCTGGGGCCAGAGGCCCTGTCACCCCAAGGACACACACTACCACAAATGCATAAAAGTGATCAAACTATTGCCCTGGCTGGTTCGGCTCAGCAGTTAGAGCAATGGCCCGCAGACCAGAGAGAAGCGGGTTCGATTCCGGTCAAGGGCATGTATCTCTGTTGCGGTTCGATCCCTAGCCCTGGTCAGAGTTGTGCGGGAGGCAACCAATCGGTGTGTCTTTCTCACATCCATGTCTCTCCCTCTCTCCCTCCCACTCTATCTGAAAATCAATGGAAAAATATCCTTGGGTGAGGATTTTTTTTTTTATCCTCACCCAAGGATATTTTTGCATTTATCTTCAGATAGAGCGGGAGGGAGAGAGGGGGAAGAGAGAGAGAGAAACATCGATGTGAGAGAGACAACATCAACTGGTTGCCACCTACACGACCCCAACCGGGGCTGGGGACAAGCTGTAACCGAGGTACGTGCCCTTAGTGGGAACCGAACCTGGGACTCTCTGGTCTGCGGGCTGATGCTCTAACTGCTGAGCCAAACTGGCCAGGGCTTGGGGGGATTTTTTTTTTTAAAGTGATCAAACTATTAACAAATGCACTGAGGGTCTGGGGGAGGAGTCGCCAACAGTGGGCACAGTTTCAGATAAGCCACACAATGACCTTCAAGCCCTGCTGGACCTCGTGCCCACAGTTCCCAGCACTGACTGTATGCCTACGAGTCTGAGGGTAGTGCTCAAGTTGCGTGTTCGTCCCACAACTAAATTTTATATATATATAAAATAAAAGGCCTTACATATTACAAAAACCGCCAAACGAATGTATTAAGCACCTACTTTGTGCCCGATGACGTTCTGGGTGTTGGGACCAAGGCAGTGAAAGAGGCCCCTGACTTCGAGGAGCTTACATTGGAGCGGAGAAGACCAAGAACTAAACAGAAAGTGTGGCAGCTGCTAGAAAGCCCAGGAAGCAGGAGAGGAAGGGACGGCCAGGAGGGGCGGTGGAGACGGGTCGGGAGGGCCCTCCGCAGACTCATGAATGTGGACTCAGAAGAGAGGAGGCGGCCACCCATGTGCAGGATTCTGGGAGATCATCAGGCAGAAAAGGCAGGTTGGGGGGCAGAGGCCGGGCAGGTTTGCTCACAGCTGGCGCCTGTGCTTCCTCACAGCCTTAACTCATGGTTCCACTGGCTTCCTTGTCTCTCACTCCCAATGAAATCAAACACACAGGTGTCCCTCTGCCTTGTGTTTGTCCCACCGTTACTTTACCTTCCAGGTTCAAGTGGGAGCCCCGCTATGGGGCCACTCTGGGACTCTGGACATCTCTAGGATTGATGAATTTCAATAGAATCCCCCTCATGGCTTCAATGTCCAGCGGTCCATGAGCGCTCTCCTGAGCCAAACCTGCACACCCCACCCCACCGAGACACATCCACTCCATGTCCCATTGGGGCATCACACTCAATGTGCACAGGACCTAATGCCTCAGAATCAGGGAACCCCATTCCCCAGGGGTTTATCGAGTTCTCTCTCTCCCTGGCCACCTCCCTCTCAGCTCACTGGACATGCAAAGTCCATCCACTGGGTTCTCTCATCACTGACCCACCTTCAGCTCAGGCCACCATGACTGTATTCACCTGTGACACTGCAATGGCCTCTGAACCAGCTTCCAGCCAAAGGGAGCCTTCCAAGGCCACATCCTTCCCCACTGACGTCACCCGAAAACCAGCAGCCTGTCCAAGCCTGTCACCATCTGCAACCCTCCAACCAACCTGAGCCCATACTGTTTCTGAGCATGCCCAAATCCCTTCCACCTGCAAGCTTCCTGCCACGTTGTCCCCACTCTCCCTCCAGCGCTCCACCCACTGGCATCGCCCTTCCGGCCCTGGACAGATCTCTCAGCCAGCACATGCGCATACGGTAGGACCTAAACGGAAATGTGCTGAATGGCGGTGACCCCGCCTCTGGCTTCTTGACCACAGGTGCCCAAACTCTGGCTGGCCACCAGGAAGAGGACGAGGTCTGAAGTCAGCTCAGCTGCCGCCTTTCGCTGGGAAGGTCTTCGCTCTGCGCATCGAGCCCGCCTGGGACCCGGCAAAAGTGACCCACATAAAGGACCAGGCTCTTGCCATGACCGCCATTTGCTACGTCAACAGCATCCAGTTGTGAAGCGTGACTCATTTTTAAATTGGCTTTAAGCCCTGGCCTGTTCGGCTCAGCGGTTAGAGCGCGGCCTACGGACGATGAGTCCTGGGTTCGATTCCGGTCAAGGGCATGTATCTGGGTTGCGGTTCGTCCCCGAGCCTGATCGGGGTTGAGCGGGAGGCAACCAATCGATGTGTCTCTCTCACATCCATGTTTCTCTCTCCCCCTCCTACTCTATCTGAAGATAAAATGGAAAAATATCCTCAGGTGAGGATTAAAAAAAACAAACAAAAAAACACACACACAAAAAAATAAATAAATAAATTGGCTTTAAACTGGGGATCCCCTAAAACGAAGGTCATGCTGGCTGCAACCCCGGAGGCTAGACGGTGCTGCCCTCACACAGTTCTGGTCTCCGCTTTGGCTGCCCCAGAAAGTGCCACCCCGGCCGCACGGCTGGGGGCCCCGTGCATTCACCTGCCCGGCGTCCTGGAAGGCGAACACCGTGGGCACAGCGTTGTGCTTCAGGTTCTTGCGGTTCCCAAAGGCGCTGAAGCACTCGGGGCGGAAGTGCTCCGAGCAGATGACCGTGTGCTGCTTGGGCTCGAAGTTGCCCCGACCGATGTTGAGCACCCACTCCTTCAGCAGCTCGGGCCGGCTGAACGGGAACCTAAGCGGCAAAGACGGCGGAGTGAGCCAGGCTGAAGTCCCCGGGCAAGTTCACACCACAGTATTCCAGACAACCTGGAAAACCCAGTAACCTCGCTGTTACACCGAACCCAGTTTCTGGAAGCTTCGCTCATGGCCGCTTACGGCATCCTTAGGAAACTGAGACCACGAAAGTGGCCAAAGAGCTGTTTCTGAAGCTACGAATGCCAGCTGAGCCTTCGCTGGCCCCCTCGGGAGCGCGCCACGTGCGCGGCCTGCTCTGGGCGCTGGGGTGGGGGAGTAAGGGCCCCGCCCCCGTGGAGCTGACGTTCCGGAAGGCGTAGACAGACCAGGCTGATGTGGACAGTGTAGGAATGAAGAGTAAGGCGTGGTCAGAGGCCACCTGGGAGGGGTCCTTTGAGCAGAGGTTGCTGGGAGCAGGAGCTCCAGCGCGTGGGTATCAGAAGGGAAAGCAAGTGACTGGCGCGTGCCTGATGGGTTCGAGTAGCGATCAGCCAGGTTTGGCTGAGACAGAGCAAGAGGAGGGGTAGGGAGCGAAGGACATGGGTCTCAGGCAGATGAGGTGTCTTTGGAGGCTCTAGGCGGAGGGTGATGACTGAGCCCACCCTGGCTGGGTACAAGGTGGCTGGGCTGTCAGCAGGAGGAGGTAACAAGTGGGCAGATCTGGGATGTATTTCAGAAACCATGCAATAAGGTTTGCCGTGGGCTATGAAATAAAGAGAAGGAAGAAATGTCACACATTAAGATGAAGGGAGGCAGTAGGAGGGGCCAGTCTGAGACCTGGGAACGTTGGTTTTACATGTTAGATGTTAAATTTGAGGTGCCTTTTAGATGTCCACATGCTGAAGTGGATGGCAGGTGGACAAACGTCTGGACCTGGCAATGTGGAAGTGGAGCTATCCCTGCATGGAGGGTGGTAATGGCCTGGGTGAGATCGGTGCCCTGGGAGCAGATGTGGGCAGGGATGACGCAGGGCCATGGCCCTCGCCCCCAAGTGCTCCAACGCCTAGTGTTGGAAATGAGGAGGGTCCAGCAAAGGAGACTGAGTGGAGACACTGTGACCAAGGAAAAGGCTGAAAGCTGTCCTGGAAGCCAAGTGAGTGTCTCAAGGGATCGATGTTGAGTTGTGTCAAATGCTGCCGAGAGGTCAACTCAGATGACAATGGGACCACTGCGTTTGGCATCATAAGGGCTACTGCGCACTTGACAGAGCCCTTTTGTGAAAGTGGTGGGGGCAAGAGTCTGATTGGAATGGGTGTGAGAGTGAACCAAAGGGTTTGAGAGTGAACTCCACCCCCAGGTATATACCGGACTGAAACATGCAGACACATGCACCAGAAGATTCACCCCAGAGAAAAGGTTGAGCCATGAGTTTGTGACGGCCAAAACGCAGAGACACCCAATGCCCTCCACTAGAACAACAAATTAATTCTGGCTTCTGCACTCAATGGAATACTATGCAGCAATGAAAAGGAGTGAATTACCACTGAGCATATGACTCACAATTGTGGACAAAAACAAGAGGGTTTTATGGAAAGGAGACTCCCTGGGTGATCTGATCATAAATTCCAAACTGGGCAGGTCATGCTGGGTAGTCACGCCCCAGGCCTATAACTTCTTTTTTTTTTTTTTTTCTTTATTGATTTTCTTTTATTTATTTTTTCTTTTTTTTTTTAGTCCTCACCCGAGGACATTTTTCCATTTTTTGTTCAGATAGAGTGGGAAGGAGAGAGAGGGAGAGAGAGAGAGAGAGAGAGAGAGAGAAACATCGACGTGAAAGGGACACATCGAGTGGCTGCCTCCCGCACAACCCAACCAGGGCTGGGGACAAACTGCAACCGAGGTACGTGCCCTTAGCAGGAACCGAACCCGGGTCTCTCTGGACCGCAGGCCGACGCTCTAACCGCTGAGCCAAACCGGCCAGGGCTCTTTGATTTTAGAGAGACAGGAAGGAAGAGGGAGAGATAGAAACATCAATGAGAGAGAACATCAACCGGCCACCTCCTGCATGCCCCCCACTGGGGATTGGGCCCACAACCTGGGCATGTGCCCTGACTGGGAACCGAACCAGCGACCTCTTGGTGCATGGGTCGATGTTCAACCACTGAGCCACACCGGCTGGGCATCTTTAGTAAAAGGTTTACCTTTTGCCTTGTCCATTGTTTTTATGCATCTGGGTTAACACACCTTTGAAGTAAGCGTACCCACCTTGTCACTTGTCCTATAATCTGATCCCCAGATTGCTTTCTACAGCCCTCTTGTCATCTTTACACTCCCTGCTTAATTTCAAATGCATAAAAGAAACCTAGAAACCTACAAAATTCTCTACAGGTTTGGATGTTTCTTACTTCGACAACAAACATAATGGTGAGAAAAAGGGGAAAAAAAAGGCAAACACACACACACACACACAGAGCTCTGGCCAGTATGGCCCAGTTGGTTGAGCATCGTCCCATGTACCTAGAGGTCACCAGTTCGATTCCCGGTCGGGACACATGGCCCGGTTTCAGGCTCAAAGCCCAGTAGGGGTCATGCAGGAGGCAGCTGGTAGATGTTTTTCTCTCCCTCTCTAAAGTCAATAAAAGCATATTAAAAATAATAATAAAAAAAAACAGAAAAAAGTACACTATGTGATTCCATTCCTGTCAAGTTCAAAACAGACCAAAGCAGCCCCTGACGAAAGGCAGTATATGGGTTACCCTGGGGGATGTGGGAGGATGAGGGACAGGAAGGGGGTGCTGGTGGGAGTCTCCTGGGGGCTGGTGATGTGCTAATGCATGACGGTCACCCAGGGTGTCCACTTTAAGTTGGTTGGGCTATGTACTTGTGATTTGTGCATTTTTCTTTGTGTGTGTTATATTTCAAGAAAAGCACTTACTTTGAAGAAGAAAATGGTAATAGGAGAAGTGGAGACAATGAGTGCAGCAGCCCTTTGGAGCCCAACTCTGAAGGGGACGGAAACGGGCAGAGGCTGGAGCCCTGAAGAAAGTGCGCAGCATTCAGTGGGCACCTGAGGATGGGCTGTCCCGGCAGGGACCTACGTGTTCATGGGCCAGGCCCTGCCCAGGTCTCCACCAACCTCCCCTGACTGTGGCCAAGTCAGCGTCCCGACCCACTACCCCAACACCCTGGACACTCTCATTCCTCCACTCGAGGATTCTTCCTTCCTGATGTGAGGCCTGCAGAGGGCTCAGCACGGCAAACCTCAGGCAGCACCAGCCTCATTCATTCAGCAAATACACTCAGCAAACAGTGAACACCGATGTTCAGGGCTTGGCTGTGAATGAGATCAAGTCCCTGGGACATGGAGGGGACGTCATCCAAAGAACTGCAGAGGATGCCAGGTGCGTCAGTGGCACTGTTACTGGAAAGTGGACCTGGCCCTTGGAAGGTCTGCCTGGGGCCAGCAGGCATTGTGTAGGTTGGTTCTTGACTTCGTGTAGGAAAAATTTCACAACACGAGTCCAGGTGAGTTTTAGGGGACGTTTATTAAAGCTGGGGACAGTGAAAAGTCAGAGAAAAGGGGCCCTTGGGGACAGGTTCAGGGGGTTTGCCCCGGATGAACTGCCACTGCCCACTGACACCCTAGTTGCAAGCCTCCCGGGATCCCTTAGAGTTTAGGAGATGCATGCTTGCCGGGAGAGAAGAGGGGGAGGGGAAAGGCGCAGGGATGCTCAGCGAATGGAGTGCGCATGCTGGGACCTACGTTTTGAGGGGTTGTTAAAGGCTGGGCGTTTAGGGGAGGATCTCAATAGAATATTCGTCAGCTTTATGTTGATGTAGCAAAATGAGATTCCCTTAACTTCATCTGTCCTTGGGTGTGGTTGGCAAATGGCCCTAATTGGATTCCTGCTCTCCGTCTACCTAAGTAGGGTGCTTGAAGCTATTTACCCTGTGGTTGGCGAAAAGAAGTGCAAAACACTTCCTCTCAAGTGTCCTTGGTTTAGGGAAGAGCGGATGTACTAGATGGCTGCAAAGTGCTGTTTGACTATCTGTCTCAGTTTCCCTATTCTGCCTGTCCCTATTCAGCCTGTCGCAGCACCCCTGGAAGCCCGCAGCTGCATCAGGCCCGCCGCCTTCCCGACCTGCTGGCGGAGGCTGTGGCCCCGGGGCAGGCTGCTCAGCCTCTCCCACCGCGTTCCCAAGTGCCCCGGCCGGCGAGGCGGCGCGCTCCCCCGCCTTCCGCCCACCGGCCTCCGCCGCAGCCGCGCAGCGACCCTGGCGTCCCAGTCCGCCCGGCCCGCCAGGCCTGGGCTCCCGCAGGAGCCGCGGCCGCTTGGCCCGGAGAGGCAGGCCGGCAGCCAGGGCCCCGCACCCCCCGACGTCCCCACCCCTCACCGGTGGAAGGTGAGCTGCTTCCTGCGGTTGCTGTAGCGGTTGCAGCACTGCCGGGCCGCGCATGACTTCGGCATCTCCAGACCCCAGGCCCGGCCGCCCCTAACAAAGATGGCCGCCGCGGGGCCTGCGGGAGCAGCAAGGCCGGGGGCGGGGCGGGGCGGGGGGCGGGGCCTGAGGCGCGGCGGGATGAACGGGACCTGCAGGAGAGGAGGGGCCAGCGGGGGCGGGGCCGCCGGGAGGTCTGGCCGGCCTGCCTCTGCTGCTTGGCCAGCTCCCTGCGCGGTGCCCGCAACGGGTCCCGGGGTTTCACCTCGGTTCGCTGAAGCCGGTCGTCCTCACCTCGTTTTGGGGTCCCCCAAACTTACACCCACCAACAGCATTGGGCAACTGGAAACAGAAAGGCTCAAGGCCCAACTTGGCCATTATTTTCAAAACTTTAGGAGGTGCTGAGACGTAGATACTACTTGATCCCAAATTAGAGTTAGGCAGAGGCAGCTGACAGAACGGGCTCAGGCATTGCGGACCCCAGGTGGAAAGGGGCCGAATGCGCACCCCCAGGAGGGCCCAACCCTGCTCAGGGAACCTCAGAGGCTGCTGCTTTCACAGAGCAGATTGACCACTCACTGGGGTTTAAGTTCAATTTGATGAAATTGGGAGAGCTGTTCATGTCTTTTCACACTATGGTTTCTGGAGAATTTACCAGAAAAGTCGATGAAGGGCTGTGGGCATTCCTCATCCTGCTAAACCAAACTGACTTTAACTTCCCAAGTCTTGTAATCGTGGTTTGGAGGAAGTGATGAAGGCAGATGAAACAATTGTCCAGCACAGAACACAAACACCTGAAGCTTGACGTGAACCTCAAAGTAGCAATATCTTTATTTACAAAATATACAGTTTCACAGAAACAGCTTCGCTTTTTACACATAAACTTTACAATTACACAGAACTATGTAAACGATGTTAAGTGTCTGGCCTGGCCAAAGCCAATGGGAGGCGCCTGCTTTGGAGGTGACATCTTTCCCTCCCCTCACTTCATCAGCCACCAACCAGGAGCCCCTAGTTGGGCCACGCCTAATTTGCATAAAGCTGATTGCAGCTGCCAGCTCAATCAACACAAAACAAGGTGTCTTGACTTCTTAGACACCACTCACAGGGACACACCTGTTTAAAAAAAAAAAAAAAAGGAAATGAAGAAACAGAAATTGAGATGAATATCAAAAGCCTTCCAGGAATCACCAGGCCTCAAACCTAAGAGCAGATTGCAATAGCCAACATTGGCTGTTCCACTGTCAAATTACATGTACTCTCAAATGCACCTTTAAAACTTTGTGGGGTTATTAAAAAAAGAAAAGAAAAACACTTTGGAACTTTGGCTATTCTCATGGTGAAGACACTGTACAAGCAATGTCCTGGGGCAGATCTTTGGCAAATTCCTCTCCCAACTTCTACACATTTGCCCTAGTCAGAGCCAGAGACAGCTGTCTGGGGAGAAGGTTGTTTCTGAACCAGCTTCTTACCATTTCTCTTTACAACACAACTTCTCCCCTGGGGATCTTGACAATAAACTGGGTTTCAGAAACTATGTCTCTCTATTTCTGTTAATAAAAGCAACAGAATTAAAACCAAAAAAAAAAAAAAAAAAGGCAGTTGGCTTGTCAAGCATGAATGACACTAGGACAAAATATGGGCTGATTAGCCAATTACAGCTCAAACGCTTGGTGCTTCAGTGAGAGAATGTGAAGGGCGTCCACCTGGTGGCCCTGCACAAGGATGCCACATGGAGAATCCCCCAGCACGGAGACTGGGGTCCATCCTGCTGTAAACAAATATGACCAACTTGGGCATTTTTCCCTTTTCATGCTTTTACAAGAAACAATGTCTATGAAAACACACCCATCGATTTACAAAAAAAATAAAATAAATTGAAAACAAGTATTCGAACTGCTAAAAAGCAATGTCAATTTGGGACAAAGCTGAAGCCCTCCCCCTCAGAGCCCCAGAACCACCAGTGTCCTGGGGTACACTGACCTGGAGCAGAGCCCTGCAGGCTTTCAGGGGCAAACTTCCTGGCTTCTCCAGAGTCAGACCTGCAAGGGTGCCCCCAGTCCAGATCTGAGGAACTCTACACAGTTCAATGGCATGTACCTGGACGCCATTGTTACCGTACCACTCACTCACCAACTCAAACCAAAAAGGCTTCAAGTCCTAACCTTGGCCTGTGGAACCAGCAGGCCAACCTGTATGAGGGGACAGTAAGAATCACCCGTGGGAGAGGCCTTCCTCCCGATTTGCCTTTGCCCATTATGTAAAGGAAGGCCATTCCCCAGTGACTGCCTAACCTTTATGCTGCTACTGGAACAATGTGAAGGGAAGAGACGAGGAGGGAACCAAAGTGCTCCCTCGTTTGGAAACACCTTGCCTGGGCACCCACAGGCCCCCATATGTCAACTGGAGAGACAGGGCACCCAGGCAAAAATCTGCCAATACTTTTGGCTATATCGTGCAAAAAGACAGGGTTTTTACATCGTGCAAAACAGGAAATTGAGTTATGAACACGGGCCACCTCCATCTCCCAACCAATCCTCTTTCTACAAAGAAGTGGCCACACACTATCCCTTTTAACAAACAGAAGGAAAATTAGAGACCACTAGCTCGCCCATGGCCCCAGCTCCTCTCAGAGTGAGACCAGAGGAGTCCAGCAGGCAGCCTCGGGGACAGAGGCAGCAGAGGCCAGGAGAGGGCGGACCACTAAAGGAGGGGCAGCTTTGATGGTTGCTATACAGACACTTATGGTAAAAGACACACTTGAGAAAAAGTCTGCACGTATGGCTGTTCGTTAACAGGCCAGGGAAACATTTGTCCCCAACACAGAGGAAGCAGAATAACATTTAGCACTTGTTCCATCGGCGGGAGTTTGTTAACGATATCAAGAATTCACAACTGCCACGGACCCTCATTTTCCGCTGAACCAAACCCATGCACTGGGGTGTTTAGTCCACCTCCACTGCCGAGAACACAGCTCTAGCAGCAGCTTTGGCCCATGAGGACTTTATTCAGTCACTGGCTATGTACAGTTTATACCATGGACAGCCTGTCCTTTTGCTTAGGCACCTGAATGGCAGGAGTCTGCCTGCACCAGAGCTGAGAGTTCTGTGCTCAACTAAGAAAAGGGCCAAAAAGCCCATCGTCCCATCCCTTCCAATTCTTCACCCACAGTCTCCTCGATCGCCAGCAGTCAGTCCAGAAACAGCTTCCGGGAGCCCATTCGAGAACGGTTGGACCGGCGGATGTCGAACTTGGAGTCCCGGCACTTTTGGCAGACAAACACTTCCGGAACATTGGATTTCCGGATTTTGGCACAGGACAGGTGAATCCAAGTATGGCACTCATTGCACTCTATCATCGGGCGGCCAGCAAATGGCTTCATGCAGAAGCAGGTGACGAGGTCCCACGAGTCATCGTCTGAAAGGAGAGAAATACATAAGAGGAAGGAAAAAACATCTCCCGACCCCACTCCATCAGAAAAGCCACTCTCCAATGGGACAAACAACCAAACCAGATTTCAGCTTTCACTTAAGGGTGCTACCTCCCTCCCTGAAAACACAGTAAGCGCACCCCTCCTGCTTACACCGCCCAAGGATTACCATGGCATGTGTACTTATTATACTAGTTTTTTACATTTGGAGGTCTGTCTTGGAACCTCAGCTGTCTGTAGTTGCGATCATCCCCTTCCCTAAACATCTCCATGTCCACCTTCTTGCACCTTTCTCCCTAGAGATAGTGGACACACTGAGGAAGGGACTGCTCTGAGACTCCTGCTTACAATCCCTCTTCTGACCCCAGCCAAGGGCATGGCCATCCTCCTGGGCTCACTCACCTGAATCCACCATTATGTCCTCATCATTGCCAGTGCTGTCCTCGTCGCGGAACACCACCTGCTTTCCCTGCCGGACGATAGTCCGTTTGCCTTCAGTTTTTATTTCTTTGACCTGGTCAGGTGACACTGTGGCACAAGATCCGCTGGAAGGAGTATCGGAGTCCCAGCCCGAGCAGGGATCACCAGGGGCCTGGGGCATATCCTGCAGGGTGGGACTCGTGGGGGTCTCCACGTATGGATCAGAGGCTTCCAGCTTCAGCAAGCTGCCCATGTACCCCTCCTTCACGGGCACATCACTGTCCCTTCGCTTCCTCTTCTTCTTCTTCTTCAGCTTGTCGGTCTTCTTTCTGTCCAGCAGGAAGTTACTGGGCTTGGCTCGCTGCAAGAGGGTGGGCTGCAGGTGGCCAAAGCAGCGGTCAGAGACTGGCAAGGGCACCGCGGACGAGATGTCAGTGAAACCAGCATCCCAGCCATCGCTGTCAATGGTACCTGCGGTGCTGTTGGCAGGGCTAGGGCTGCTCCTCAAAGGGAGTTCCTGAAAGGACAGAGGCAAACGTGGCGGGTTCCGATTATTTCGACCAGTCCCCAGCAGCTGGCTGGCCCTGAGCAGAGCTTCCCCAGGCACCTGGCCAGGTCAGGCCTGCAGACGTGCGCTCTCACAACCTTAGGCCCCCAGCTCTCGTAACAGTGGCATTTGTACTATAGTTTGACCTTCCAAATAGAATGTGAACCCATGAGAGGGGACCCCCTGCCCTGGCCGAACTGTCCGGAACCTGTTTGATGCTCAATCTCCGTTAAAGGAGTGAAAACATGTTCTCCAACCACTTATCCTTCCCTGACTAACATTTCCCTCCGTTTACCCTCCCATGGGATGTTTTTTTAATTAAGTGAATTTAAATTAGTTTTGAGAATTTCCCAATACTGTTTTTAAAAACTGGAGATATCCCAAAATATTGCAAAAATCAAAGTAGGTAATTACTGCCCAAAGCAGCGTGTGAGCTACGTCTACGGTTCCTTCCTTCAGACCATTCAAGCATTTTATTTGCAAATAGTGGCAACATTCTGCATGGCACAAAGCAGGCATGATCCTCCTAGAGGGCAGTGCAAAGGATAAACCAATGCTGGGACCTGGCCCCCTAGGATTACCAAGGTCCCTTCTTTTTAGCCTCAGTCAGTATAAACGAGGCCCCTGAAGTTTGAGGACCATGGCAGTGCTGGCCCATTTCTCAGTAAGGAAAAAAAAACCCTGAAATTAGTGGGATTCTGGCCGTAGTCCCTACAGATTCTGTGTGTGGTGTGCACAGCAACCAGGAGGCTACTTGCTGGATAGGCGGCCATCTGGGTGAACCCAGGCTCCACCACTCAGATCCAGGGCAAGGAGTTCCCTATCTGTGCCCATGTCCTCAGCCTTAAAGTGGGGACAAATAATATCACCTATCTCACATCATTATAAGGGCCAAAAACAGTGCCTGGCCATAGTCAGCACTCAATAATTACTGGCCATCAAGAGCAGGCAGTCAATAGTAGAGAATAGTCAATAAATATGTATGGTGTCAAGTGGATACTGGAAACATCAGGGGAACACTGTGTAAAGTATATGATTGTCTAACCACTATGCGGTACTCCTGAAACTAATACAAAATCATACTGAATGTAAACTATAATTGAAAAATTAAACTTAAAGAAAAAGAACAGGCAGACAGCTAATAGTTATTTTCAAGCAAACTTTGCAAGTTTACTAAATCATTTCTAGACAAGCCTGCATTTTATTTTCTACCAGAGTTTGAGAAACCATTCCTCACGCTGGTCTGTTTCAAAGAAAGATTTTTGCCCAGCTCTTTTCTGAAGTCCTCCTGCACAACCCCTTCCAGGCCAACCCCCTCACTGCACACTCTGCTTTCACTGCCAGCAAAAAAAGTCTCTAAAGTGCTGAAGATTACCTCCTTTGGATAAGGGATGTAGCCAGCATAGGCCAAGACAAAGGTGCAGAATTTGTTGAAATCCTCCACGGTCCTACGCCTCTTGTAACCGGGGGAGTACTCCTGTTAGCAAATAAGAAACCGAGAAGCGGGGTGTGTTTGAAAGTAGACACTTGTAGGTGGAATCACAAACAAAACCAAACAAGCTGGAGCTTTTATTATTGCCAGCCACTCAAAAACACACTGTGAGATTTACAAACACTTAGAAACAAGATAAGGTACGTTCAGGTCAAGAAATAACACTGTTTTCAGAAGGTTGAAAGGGGGGGGGGTGTTATGCCAAGAATACTGGGAACTGGTTAGGAGATAAAAGCTTGTCCAAAAAGCCTGTTTCCTAGCACTCATGGTATTATCTACTCGCTTCTACAGGCCTATCAGCTCTAATAACTACTTTTTTGCTACAGATTTTCCATTTTGAAAATAAACTGCTGCTGCAGCTGAAGCATTTAGTGATTTCAAAAGTCAACTGCTTCTTATCCTTCCCAGCTCACTCAAGCCTGACCCCTCCCCAGCCAGGGCTGCAGGGGGACTGCCTCCTCCACTGGGTCTCTCCTGCATGGGCACTTCCTGCTGGTCCCTCTACTGCTCCAACACCCAGGGGCCAGGCACCCAAATGTTTCTCGACTCAAAGAGTAAACAAGAAAACATTCCTGCTAGTCTTACTTGCACGTTGAAGATGAAATGCTAGACGTTCTGGCATTCAAACTAGAAATGCTCTCAACAAGAACGGACTTTCTCCTGAAGAGAAGAGCAGCTCAAGGAGAAAGAGCCTTTATTTGCTACTGAGCAGAACTGTACTTTATTTCGGATTATTCGACTAGCATATCTACCAAGGTTTTCTTTAAGTATTTTATCAGCCACTCCAACCCCATCCTTACGTGCTGACCTAACATTCACGGAGCCTCCGGACCGGTGCCTTGCTAGGGTGAAAGTGAGGCAGAAAATGGGGGGTGGGGAGGTGGGCTCAGCAGTCCAGCCCTTCCCCCAGGACAGGGCCCAGAAAGTGGAGCGGCACAAGCGTGCTGCCTGTAGGTTTTTTCCAAAGGCGCCACTTCTTATTTTCTCAACTTGGTTCCAGCAAACCACCCTCTCCCCTCACCCATCTGCGGACCCAGAGGCGTGCGCAGGTTAGCAGAGCGCCAGGCTCAGCGCGGGACCCAGCGCAGGAAGCGCAGGAGATCCTGCCTCCACCCCCAGGAACCAGACTGCCCTCCCTCTGGCCGGGGTGGGAGGGCCGAAGCCCTCGGCCCTCAAACTCTCGAAAAGAACTTTTATTTCGGCGGGGAACGTGCAGAAGTGGGTCAGGAGCCGGGATGCCGAGTGGCGGGCGGCGGCGCCCTCGGGCACTGGGGCGCTGGGCGGGGGGGACCGCGCAGCCCCCACCCCGCCCTCCGCGCCGTCGCCTTTAGGAAAAGCAGATGGCGGTGCGGCCCCCTCCCGCCCTCCCACGGAAGCCGCCCCCCGCCGACACCCGGCCCCGGAAGGTGCGGGGCCCATCCCGCGGGGGAGGGGGCTCGAGAAGCCGGCAGGCTCGGGGTCCCGGGATGGCAGGGCCCGCGAACCCCCGAGGCATCAGAGCGGCGGGGGAGCGTACCCAGCGCCACCTCCCGCGGCCCGATCCGCACCCCGGACCCTGCGGGCCTCGGGAAAGGAGCGAGGACCGCGGCAGGGGCGCCAACCGGGAGAACCGAGGGCCGATCCCCGGAAGGAGGAGTGGGAGGCGGGGCGAGCAGAGCCGCGGGCGGGGGGCGGGGGCCCCGGAGGGGAATGCGAGCGCGCGGGGGGTGGGAGGGCTCGGGCCCTTGCAGGGGTGGGAACCCCGAAAGACGAGGCTCCCCCGAGCCGGAGGGGGCGGGGGCCGCGCGGGAGTCAGGGGGCGGGGCGCGGGCCCCTGGGCCCGGGGGAATTAGGGGAGCAGGCGGGGGCGCGCAGAGCCAAGACCCCGTCCGAGGGGGGCCACGAGCCCCTCCGGGAGGGGAGTGAGGGGGTTCCTCCGACAAGCGAGAGTGCGGGGCGGCGGCGCTCCGACCGAGTCCCCGGGGGCGGGGAAGGGGTAAGCGAGGCAGGCGGGGCGGGGCCCGGAGCGCAGACAGGTCCCGAGGCTACCGAGGCCCGGGAAGGGTCGGCGCTTACGCCCGCTGGAGGGGCGGCGAAGCGGGGGCCGGCGGGGAGCACCGGGAGCGCGCCCCGGCGGGGGGGGCGGGGTTGGGCGCCGGGGGGGCGACGACGAAAAGCTGGGGGAGGAGGGCGGCGCTCGGGGGGCTGGGGTCCGGCTCCGGGGAACGAAGGACCGGGGTGGGGGTGGTCGGGGGCGATCTGGGCGCAGCTCTCACCTCAGGGTGGAAGGCGGCGGCGCAGGAGTCGGAGTCCATGTTCTGGGTGGGGGGCGGCGGCTGCGGGAGTGCAGGGGCCGGGATGCGGGCACCGGACCGCGGGGCCGCTAGGGGCTGGGGGCTCCGGCGGCCGCGTAGGACCGGGGCGGACCGGGGAGGGGTCGCCTCGGCTGGAGGTGATGGGGGGGGCTCGGCGTGTCGCGTCCCGGACTCTGTGCTCCCGGACCAGCGGCTCCACGGCTGAGCAGAGTTAGCGATGCAGCTCCCGCGACCGGCGCGGCAGGAGAGGCGGGAGAGTCGCTGCGGGGGGCGGCGGCGGCGGCGAGCGGGAACCCGACCGGCTCCCCGACCTGACGCCCAGTTCGGCTCGTGTCTCAGGAGGGAGGGCGGGAGATCCGCGAGGCCTGTCGGGAAATGTAGTCTGAGGGGGACGGAAAGCCGATAGAGAGGGGGCGTGGCGCGGGGGCGGGCGCTGGGCATTGTGGGAGTCGTAGTCCTAGGCTCTGCCGCTTAGGCACACAAAGGCTGCCTCGAGGACTCCAAACCCCATAGAGCCCCGCGGCGGCGGCGGAGGCGGTGTCTCCGGGCCTGAGACCGCCGGAGCGGGGGCTGTGCGGGGGCTCGCGCCGGCTGGGTGGTGGGGGAGGGGCGGCGCGGGCGGTAGCGCCTCTGTCTCCGCGGGGGCGGGGGCCGGGGTCGCTCTGGCGGGCGGGTGGGGGCGGGGCCGACGGCCTTGGTCGCCGAGCTCGGAGGCGGCCCGCGGCTCCTCCAGGCTCCTCCTCGTTCGGGATTCGGGGTGCGAGCCCCTTTGTGGGGCCGGGGCAGCGTAGGGGTGGCTGCGCTGTCGTTGGGCCACCCCCGGCTTGGCTCCCCGCGTGGCCGGCCGGCGAATCCAACTTGCCTTCGCGACTGTGGGTTTTCTGGCCGGGTCCTCCGGCCGCGGGGCTCCGGGACCGCGGGACCGGGACTCTCCCCGTATCTGTAGGGTCCACTGTGCGGTGTCGGGTTACCGCATCTGAACGTCCCTCCCGGTGTTATCAGTGTTTTAGAAGATGTTTGCTTCGGTTCGCTTTTCTTGCCCTCCTCGCCTAACCTTGGGACCGCCCCTGTTTTCTCACTGGAGTTGTTTCCTGAGTGTGTCCCTCGCAGGGTTTAACAGTGAGAAAACGTGATGGAGATATTTGGAATTGTCATTGACTCTGTATTGATACTTAATTGAGGAGTTTGCAGTGTAAGTGCTGCAACGCAGCGTCTTTTACAACTTTATGTTGGAGGTTGATTGACTCTGAACACCTAGTTGAAAATTAACTGCTCTGATCAAATTACCAGGAGGAGGCCTGACATTCTTTAACATTTTTTAAAAAGAAAAATCTGTGTGCGGATGACTCAATAGCACATTCTGTAGCTTCGAAGACAAAAACTGTTAAAGAGGAGTAACATAAAAATTTAAATTTAAACCAGGAAACTGACTCTTCCATATACTAAATCAAAATGATGGTTGGAAAAACCCCTAAAAGATAAGATTATTTCCGAGGGATTGAATGCTACGTTGGTTGACTATTGCTATTTATCTGGTTAAGAGAATTCTGATAGAAACATTTAGTAGTTAAGGGACTAGATTTATCTTAGAAATGCTTTTCTGAGCCTCAATTTCCTAAGCTGTAAAAATTTTAGCTAGTACTGCCCTCGATAAATGGTAGTTTACTGTTGGTTTTTTTTTTTAATGTTATTTCAGCAATAGCTTAGCAGATAGGAGGGCTCCCCAAAGGTGGTAACAAACTGAGGTGCTTTACAAAGCTAGTAAGATAAAAATAGACATTGGACTTGGCCTGTGGAAACATCATTGACCACTTCTTACAGAGTTGTCACATTCCAGTGATTCGGCCAGATTCGAATGTTGTTTGACCACTGTGGCCAGAGCTGATGTCCTCAGCCCAGCCAGTGTCCCCAAGGTCAGATTTACCAGGAGCAACTTGGTTTGCCTGAATAAGAAAGAGCCAAGAAGGATATTATCCTGTTGGTAGTTTAAAGGTATAAATACCAAAAAATAATTATTAGAGGTGGAATTCAAAGGAAAGAAAAGGGAATTTGTTAAAATTATTATTCTAGAGAAGGATGAAAGAGAGAGAAACAGATTAGTTGCCTCCTGTACTGGGGATTGAACCTGAAACCTGGGTATGTGTCCTGACAGGGAATCGAACCCACCACCTTTTGGTGTACGGGATGACAACAACCAACAGCCACACCGGCCAGGGCTAAAAAGGGAATTTTTAAAAACTGATCATTATTCCCTATGGTATGATTTTTTCACAATATACACATTAACACACACACCCTCCATTAAGAAACTGAAATAAAGAACTTGTTCATAACAGTAATGACTGGATGACAGACCAAGCAGCCCAGAATTCAGAGACCACTCAGTCATACTAAGGAAAGAAAATCCCAAACTTGGATTGTTTCATATGACAATGATCACTCTTGCTCAGTAGATGTCCAATATAGATAGTTCCTGAAGTTCTTAGTAAATAGTAGCTCTTAGTACATGGATGTGACCAGGACGACCTGCTTGTCTCTCTGCCTGACACTCTAGTGCAGCGATTTCCCACCTTGTTCATCTCGTGGCACACACAAACTACTAAAATTCTGCGGCACACCAAAAAATGTATTTTTTGCCGATCTGACAAAGTAATAGATGTAATTTTGATGCATTCACACTGGACAGCTATTACTGTGTTGGCTGATGTCTTTTTTTTTTTGCATTTATCTTCAGATAGAATGGGAGAGAGAAAGGGAGGAAGAGAGAAAGAGAAACATCGATGTGAGAGAGACACATCGACTGGCTGCCACTCACAGGACCCCAACCAGGGCCGGGGACAAACTGCAACTGAGGTACATGCCCTTAGTGGGAACCGAACCTGGGACTCTCTGGTCCGCAGGCCAACGCTCTAACCGCTGAGCCAAACCATCCAGGGCTGTTGTCATTTTTTTATTTGACAGTCTAAGGGAAAAGAGGTCAGTGCCCCTGACTAAATAGTTAGGTATTGCATTTGTTTTTAATATGGTTTTTTTAAATGATTTTAGAGAGGAAAGGAGAGGGAGAGAGAAACATCAGTTGGCTGCCTCCTGAATGTCCCCTACCAGGGATCCAACCCAGGCATGTGCCCTCTGCGTGCATGGGACAACACTCAACCGAGCCACACTGGCCAGGGCAGGTATTGCGTATTTTAAAAATTCTTGCGGCACACCGATTGAAAATTGCTGCTCTAGTGAAATAGAAAACTTCATGGAGAAGGACCTTCTTTGTCTCTCCTTCCTTTGATTTCCCTTAGAAATTTCACCCTTTGAAAGAGGTTAGAATTAATACTTACTATCCATTCCCTAAACTCAAAAACAGACTATAATGCCAATAATTGACTCAAACTCAATAGCATAATGTGTAGCTGTGGGGTAATAAAGCTGGTTTTCTCTGTATGATAGGCTTAGGTGTCTTCAATGTATTGTTTATTTTTCATGTATACGGCAGTGCTCCTGGACTCCAGGGGGCAAATCTAGAATTCCACGATTAACGCAAGAGTGTTAGCCAAAGTTGCCAGAATCTTGGAGTTTATTTTTTATTTATTTATTTTTTTTCTGCTTAAAAAAAATATACCTGCTGCTGAATGCTAATTCTCAGCTGATTACAGTTTCTTAGGAGAGAGGAAGAAAAAAGCCAACATTAGCACAGGTTGTGACAAGTTTAAAAATACTAAGAATACCATGGTTTCCCAGTAAGTAACTTGAGAATGTAGTTATTTTAATTGGGTTACCAAATATAGCTTCACCTTCCTAAATCGCACTTGCTACGCTACATTCATTGTAGAACATTCAGGGAAGGTTTCTCCCTCTCACTTGAACTCTATGTTTGAATGTGAACATAAAGGTTGGTTTTTCCTGAAATTATTTTCTGGTATTTCAGCTTTTTGTTCAGCGTTTGTTATTTTAATTTTTTAGAGAGAGAGAGAGGGAGGGAGGGAGTGGGAGAGAGAAACCGATTTGTTGTTCCAACTCAGTTATTGGTTGATTCTATTTTTCTTTTTTTAATCCTCACCCGAGGACTTTTTTTTTCTTTTCATTTATCTTCAGATAGAGCGAGAGGGAGGGAGGGAGGGGGGGAGAGAGAGAGAGAGAGAAACATCGATGTGAGAGAGACACATCGAGTGGTTGCCACCCACACAACCCCAACCAGGGCTGGGGACAAACTACAACTGAGGTACGTGCCCTTAGTGGGAACCAAACCTGGGACTCTCCAGTCTGCAGGCCGACGCTCTAACCACTGAGCCAAACCGGCCAGGGCCATTGGTTGATTCTTTTTTATTTTATTTTATTTTATTTATTTTTTTTGGTACGTGCCCCTAGCGGGAACCGAACCCGGGACTCTCTGGTCCGCAGGCCAAAGCTCCAACCACTGAGCCAAACCGGCCAGGGCATTGGTTGATTCTTGTATGTGCCCTGACCAGGACAGAACCCACAACCTTGGCCTATGGGTACAGTGTTCTAACCAACTGAGCCACACCGGCCAGACTTAATTGTATATTCTTATGGATGTTTTTCTACTCTCAGTTTTCTGCCTTTCTCATTTTCATTTCCAGGAGAGGAAAAAAGAGAAAACTCATCAAAATACTATTTCAACTTTTAGTACTTTGACTATTATATTAATATATGTGTGTGGATAATTTAAAATCATTAATAAATAACTTCTAGCCCGGCCGGTGTGGCTCAGTGGTTGAGCATCGACTCATGCACCAAGAGGTCACCAGTTCGATTCCCGGTCAGGACATATGCCCAGGTTGTGGGCCCGATCCCCAGTCGGGAGTGTGCAGGAGGCGGCCAATCAGTGTTCTCTCTCACCAATGTTTCTATCTCTCTCCCTCTCCCTCTAAAATCAATAAAGAAAAAAAAATATTTTTAAATAAATAACTTCTAAATTATGTACTGTTAACTTTTTATATAGTGAAGCAAGTAACCTATGCATAGAAGAATCAAATGCATTTCTTGTGTTATGGTTCATTCAGGAAAAATATAAAGGTTGGTAGCAATACGGTGTGTCAAACACTTTAAATATTTTCATTTACAGAAGCTAATTTACATATAACAATGCACTTAATGAATAGAGAATACAATAAATTCCTTAAAGAAAAAAATTTGTATATAATAAACGCATTACAATCCACATCTTAGGCAACCTAGAATCAGAAAAAACCACAGTGTCTAATAGGAAAAAAAGGAGCAACTCTTTTTAACTAAATGCTAAGATATGGGTTCCCAAATGTTCTCAAAGGAAAAGGGGGGGGGAAAAAAAGCTTTTAAAGTGATCTCAGTTACCTCTCATCCTGTATGCCTAAAATTAGACTTTAAATATCAAAATTGCCCTGGCCAGGTAGCTTGGTTGGTTGGAGCGTTGCCCACGATGTGCCAGGGTTTCGGGTTCTATCCCTGGTCAGGGCACAGGAGTCAACCAGTGGGTGCATGAATGAGTGGAACAACAAATCAGTGTCTCTGCCTTCTTCTCTCTCTAAAATCAATAAATAAAAAACTTAAAAATAAGTAAATATAAAAATTAAGTACTTTGAGTTTTTTAAATCAAATAGTACCATTTTTTGTTAAGTTACACCATCATAAAGAAGATACCTACACAGCCCTGGCCGATTTGGCTCAGCGGTTAGAGTGTCAGCCTGCGGTCCTGAGAGCCGTGGGTTCGTTCCCGCTAAGGACACATACCTAGGTTGCAGTTTGTCCCCGACCCTGATTGGGTCGTGCGGGAGGCAGCAGCCACTCAATGTGTCCCTTTCACGGCGATGTTTCTCTCTCTCTCTCCCTCCCACTCTATCTGAACAAAAATGGAAAAATGTCCTTGAGTGAGGATAAAAAAAAAAAAAAAAAAATACCTACACAAAGATGATTTTCATCATTTTAGAAAAGGTAAACTTCTAAAACTTCCATGGCAATTATTTTTCAATAAAACTGGAAAAAAACAAAACTATTGCTTGTTTGGCAAGAGTTCCCATCTTCCTCACCAAACAATAGCGTGTCCACCAGGCCAGGATGCTGGGTGGTGTCTGAAGAGTTTAAACACCCTGAATGCAGTTTGCTGTCTGTATCTGTCACACTGTCATACTGCAATGAATGGATTTCTCACTCCCATTTTGAACTCAGGAGACTGGTGAGAAAAAGAAACTCAATAGCATGCCCGGGTGGGTTGGTTATTCAAAATTCCAAACAGCTGATAGGTCTAAATCTGTTCCTTTCTTTTCTAACCACATTCGTTCATGGACTTAGATACACACACATGGTTTCAAATACTTGCCTCTTAGGTCTGAGATATTAATAATATAGCTTTTCCCCCCCAATAACTGACTTTTTAATTTTTATTTTGAACTTGTAGTATTTCTTTAATACACAGTTTATATGTTTAGTACAGAAAGAGAAAACACAGGCAAACAAAAACAACAAACCTAACCAGCTAGAGAAAATGTTACCTTCATAATTTTTTTGTAAGCATCTGAACACACGATAAATTGGGTCATATTATGGGTAATCCTATTTTTCACTTGATATCACAGCATGAACATCTTTCCATTTCAATAAATATCTGCATTACTCTTCACAGCTTCCCCGTAAGACTCAAACATGATTTGCTGAAATAACCCCTTGTTGGGAATACACAAAACTGGATTCAGTTCTTAACTGCAGAAACATGATTGATTTCTGAAAGATTTTTTTATGCAAGGTGGGTGAGTTCTGACCTGAGGGACTGGAGTACTTTTCCCTACAAACATCCCACTTCCTGGCTACTCAGACTTTTCTTGTCACAAAGCCTGTGCAAGTAAGCTATTGGCCAGGCTCCTGGGCCCAGGAATGTTGCTGCCGCTGCTAACAGCTGTGTGAACAGTCCATCTATGGGCAACAGGCAGCCCGCCTGGTACCTGCCTGTTTTCTTACTCAGGCCTGTGCTTCCCATGCTGAAATTTAGACCAGATTCATTCTCATGGCAGAGAGATTCAGGAGGAGAAGAGAAAGCCTACAGTTCTCATTTCAGATATGCAATAAAAACAAGACATCTTCTGCAAAGGCTATGTGGACTTGGCTGGAACCAAGAAAGGACAGCAACTCCCCAGTGCAACCTAGGCTGGGACAATCTTGAAGCCCACAGGGCAAGGGGTGGGAAACTATTAAATAACAAAAAACCCAGGTTTCATCAGCAAAACAAGAGGGCTGGAGGTGAAGTAGGGTTCTTTTTAAAATTCAACAAAGCATACATTAAAGAAAAAAATGGCTTCCAAGTGAGGGAGTTTTTTCATATGTTGATGTTAAAAATGCAGCCTTGCCTGGTATTGCATCTATTGAAACCAAAACGACAAACTCCTTTCTTAAATATTTATTTCTGTCACCTCACAAGTGACTGTGACACTTCTGAATGGCCACATCCCCTGGTTCTTAAGGCAGTCTCCTGTCTGACCTTGAGCTGAACGCAGGCCCCAGGGCCTCTAGTGTCCCCTCTAGGAATATTCAAAACTGCTATTTTTTCCGGAATTTCTTTCTGGTGCTTTAGCTGTTCCTTCAGTTTAATAGCATACTCTTAGGCATTTCCCCGGTCCTCAGTTTTCTGCCTTTCCCACCTCCATCGCCTGGAGAGGAGGCCAGGAGGCCCGGTGTCCAGGGTGACCAAACCCAGAGCAGGCCTGCCCCTTGGAGGGCAGCTCTGGAGCCTGAAAGAGCCTATGAATCTAACTGAAACTGCACTGTATACTGAGGAAAGTTAATGACCGAGTTAGTCAAGTTTGCAGGAACTCAGTGCAGCGGATTCCTGGCATCTGGCCTCATAGCGCTTATAAATGAGCCAAGAAAGAAAAGTCACCTGAAAACCTTATAGTTGTTCATGCTTTGGTCCTGAATTGCAAAGATCCTGTTGTTTGAAAATTTTCCCGTAATAGGGTTAACTAGCAATGCTAAGAACTATGAAATAAAATGTAAAAAGTCATTGTACCGAGCGGCCCTGGGGATCGAGGGCGGACGCAGTTGGGAAGTCTGGCGCGAAAGGGATGACTACGGTTTCGGGCGCCGCGCTCGCCCCCACCGGATTTTGCTAAGCAGCTGGGCCCGGGTGAGTCGTGGGCAGGCCCCAGAGGCCCCCGATCCATGCGCGCGGCAGGGCCGCCCCTCGGAGAAAACACTTGTCATCTGCCGTCCCGGCCCAGGCGTCGGCGGGAGGCTCCAGGAAGCCCCGGAAGGGCGGAAAGAGGGAGCGGGCGCAGGCGGCTGTGACTCAGCCGGGAGCGCGGGGGCGGGCGCGCGCGAGGGGAGGAGAGCCAGCGCGCTGGGCCAGGCGGCGGCGCCCGGCCCGGAGGGGTTAAAGGGGCGGGGCGGACGGCGACCCGCCCCCTCCCAGGCCGGCCCCCAGGAGGCCACCGCGCCCGGCAGTATTTATAGCGGCTGCGCCCGCCGCGCCGCGTCTCTCCCGCTGGCCCCGGCCGCGGCCTTTCCTAGTAACGTGCGTTCGGGCCCCGCGCCCCGCGCCCCGCAGCAAAGGCGCCATGGAGCGGCCGGCCCCTCTGGCTGTGCTGCCCTTCTCCGACCCTGCACACGCGCTGAGCCTGCTGCGCGGCCTGAGCCAGCTGCGCGCCGAGCGCAAGTTCCTGGACGTGACCCTGGAGGCGGCGGGCGGGCGCGACTTCCCGGCGCACCGCGCAGTGCTGGCGGCCGCCAGCCCCTACTTCCGCGCCATGTTCGCCGGGCAGCTGCGCGAGAGCCGCGCCGAGCGGGTGCGCCTCCACGGCGTGCCGCCAGACATGCTGCAGCTGCTGCTCGACTTCAGCTACACGGGCCGCGTGGCTGTGAGCGGCGACAACGCTGAGCCGCTGCTGCGCGCCGCCGACCTGCTGCAGTTCCCGGCCGTGAAGGAGGCGTGCGGCGCCTTCCTGCAGCAGCAGCTCGACCTGGCCAACTGCCTGGACATGCAGGACTTCGCCGAGGCCTTCAGCTGCGCGGGGCTGGCGAACGCGGCGCAGCGCTTCATCCTGCGCCACGTGGGCGAGTTGGGCGCCGAGCAGCTGGAGCGACTGCCGCTGTCGCGCCTGCTGCGCTACCTGCGCGACGACGGGCTGTGCGTGCCCAAGGAGGAGGCCGCCTACCAGCTGGCGCTGCGCTGGGTGCGAGCCGATCCGCCGCGCCGCGCCGCGCACTGGCCGCAGCTGCTCGAGGCCGTGCGCCTACCCTTCGTGCGCCGTTTCTACCTGCTGGCGCACGTCGAGGCCGAGCCGCTGGTGGCGCGCTGCCCTCCCTGCCTGCGCCTGCTGCGCGAGGCGCGCGACTTCCAGGCGGCGCGGTACGACCGCCACGACCGCGGGCCCTGCCCTCGCATGCGGCCGCGTCCTTCCACCGGCCTCGCCGAGATACTCGTGCTCGTGGGCGGCTGCGACCAGGACTGCGACGAGTTGGTCACCGTCGATTGCTACAACCCGCAAACCGGCCAGTGGCGCTACCTGGCCGAATTCCCAGACCACCTGGGCGGGGGCTACAGCATCGTGGCACTTGGCAACGACATCTACGTGACGGGTGAGTGGGCTGGTCAGGAGAACTCAGAGCCGACCAAGCCCCCAGGCAGGGGTCTCTGGGGTTGGCCTCCTGCGCCCCTGCGGGAGCGTGTCTACCTTACCCAGAAACCCACAGAGTCCTGGGTTGGAGTCCAGGACCAAACCTTAGTGAAGGGGGTCACTTCTTCCCCTCAAGCTGGACAGTGGGTACGGTTCTTTTTCTAGGTCGATACTTGCGACCTAGAAAAAGAGCCACTTGTGTGAGCGGGGACAAATGGCTGCTTGTGGGTTTCTTTGCCGCGCTGCAGGGCCTGCCTGGGTAGCCCATTCTTTTCCTGGGAGGTGCCACCCCCCATCCCCTTTGGTTGGAAGATACTGGGGCATTCACTCCACACAATGGGTGCTTTCTTTTTATCCCTAAGGGATCCAGTGACAGGCCTGGGGCTGACACCCTGTGACACATCCATTCTCCACTCCTGGGGATTTCTCCCAGCTGAGCCACCAAGGCCTCCTGCTGCCTACATTTTGTCACCGGTGACTAGGTTCCCTTAGGTTGGCACATGGGCTGCGAGTTGTGGGTCACATGGCATTTAGGCTGCTCCCTGCCCAACGACTGTAAACATAGTCACATGCTGAGAGGTTTTCTTCCAGTTACTTGGCTCAAACCCCAAAACACTGCCGAGTCATGCTGGGCGGGTCCCAGCCCGCCCCAGTTCTGGGCTTCTCCCACATTTTTTATTAAGGATAAATCTTGGCTCAAACAGGAGTCTACCTCCTTCCGTGGGGTGAGGAGGGGCGGTCTCTGTGAGGGCTATATAAGGAAAGAAGTGGCCTGAGAGTGCATTTGAGCTCTGCTGAGGGCTGTTATCAGGCAGAGAGGCTCTAGGCTGGGCCCCAGGCTGGCACATTAGGGAGAAAGCCAGTTCTGAGACTTGTTCTAGTGTTCCCGCAGGGTTCTGAGCTGACAAGTGGGAGGCATCCCGGCCTAGGGACGCACTCCACGCTGTGGCCACAGCTTCCTTGGCCTACAGCTCCAGCCTCTGCTGGCATCTCCCAGAATCAGCCCCTTTGCAGTCTGAGGCTGGCCTGTGCTGTTTGGGAACCATGCCCCCCCCCCCAAGTCTGGCCAGGGAACTCCCTCCCCAAAGTGGTCAGACCGGCCCCAACTTTGCACACCCTTCCATAAATGTCTCAGCTGAGCAGCTAATCCTGGGATTTAGACAGGTGGCTGGGTCATTACAAACAGCTGCCCTTGGGAATTTCATGGGCGAAAGCAGCCCCAGCTGCCTGAGGTACAGTATCCCTGCAGAAGGGAGAAGCCCTGCGGAGCCGGCTTGTTTTCTCCCTTTGAAAAGCTCAGGGCCCCCGAGACAGAGTGTCATGTCTGCTCTGCCCGTGGCGCCAGCCTCGGGGGTAGGGAATGCAATCCCTGGGGTCCTGGGGTCCCTCCAAGCTGTGGTACATTAATTCATGACTATAGTCAGTGCCATTGGGCTTTGGTTTTTGCGTATGTATTTATTTATTTTCGTTCTTCTTTGAAATATAAACGAGTATACAGGAATGAGCAAAAGTAGGTTTATAGTTTGTGAGTATGTGAAACAGTTTTTTGGTTTTTTCGTTAATTCTCACCTGAGGATATTTTTCCATTGAGTTTTTAGATAGGGTGGAAGGGAGAGAGGGAGAGAGAGAGACACATCACTGTGAGAGACACATCGATTGGTTGCCTTCCACACGACCCCAGCCAGGGCTGGGAATCGAACCTGCAACCCAGGTATGCGCCCTTGATGGGGAATCAAACCCAGACCCTTCAGTCCACAGGCTGATGCTCTAACTGTTGAGCCAAACCAGCCAGGGTGAAACTGTTTCTTCCTGTATTACTTATTAATTATTGTAGTGGGAAATGGATACACCTGTAAGCCTACTTTGGCCCCACCCTGTATTGGTACAACTTGAGTTTTTCCAGACAAAGCACTTAGGTAACCTGTACCTGAATCAGGAACTAGAGCCCAGAAGTCCACTCTGTGTTGGGTTTCTTGCTTGTGACGTATAGTAGATTTCCTCTCAGCTGTTCCTGGCACAGCCGTGGTAAAGGGGTGGCCAGGAAGCCTAGACTTTGGTGAACAAGTCCCTGGGTGTCCCACTCATGTGCTTTGTGTCCCCGGGAGAACTGACTGTGAGACCTGATGCCTTAGTCCAGTTGAGGTGCTTGATGTGTATGTGGGTCCAGACCAGGGTTGCTGTTTTCTTAGAATTGTGGCCCCAGGGCCTTTGCTTGGCCTGCAGAGATCTGGTGGTGGTTTTGTGGCATGAAGCTCAGCCGTTCTCATGGGCAGCGAGCAGTGGTTTGGTATTTGCATTGCCTTACCCCAGCATGGAGCCCTGGGCCTGGGCATTGGTGAGCGAGGATGCGTTTACACTGAAGCCAAGGGAGGTTCATTCCTCCCCTCGAGACGCCCTCCGGGAAGTTCAGGAAGGCGTAGGTGGGTTACTCACCCTGAGCCAGCAGGGACTGACATGTCTGCTGTGCGTGTCCCGGCAGGCGGGTCTGATGGCTCCAGATTGTACGACTGCGTATGGAGGTACAACTCGAGCGTGAACGAGTGGACGGAGGTGGCGCCCATGCTGAAGGCCCGCGAGTACCACAGCTCCTCGGTGCTGGACGGGCTGCTGTACGTGGTGGCCGCGGACAGCACGGAGCGCTATGACCACACCACCGACTCCTGGGAGGCCCTGCAGCCCATGACCTACCCCATGGACAACTGCTCCACCACGGCCTGCCGCGGCCGACTCTATGCCATCGGCTCCCTGGCCGGCAAGGAGACCATGGTGATGCAGTGCTACCACCCGGACACGGACCTGTGGTCGCTGGTGGACTGTGGCCAGCTCCCGCCCTGGTCGTTCGCCCCCAAGACAGTGACTCTGAACGGACTCATGTATTTCATCAGGTGAGTGCCCAGGGGCCAAGGCCAGTGCGTGATCTTACCAGGCCCCCTGCTAAGTACATCATCCCTGTTCTCCCATCACACAGACGAGGCCAGGCTGCGGTCTGAGGCTGGGTCTGTCTAACCTGCAGCCTCGATGTGCTGTTTCTTTTTCTATTCTTTTCTTTTCTTTTAAAAAATTTTTAAAAATATTTTGTCTTCATTGATTTTAGAGAGAGAGGAAGGGAGGGGGAGAGAGAGAAAGAGAAACATCAATGAGAGAGAACATCAATTGGCTGCCTCCTGCATGCCCCCCACTGGGGATTGGGCCCACAACCTGGGCATGTGCCCTGACCGGGAATCGAACTGGTGACCTCTTGGTGCACGGGTCCATGCTCAACCACTGAGCCACACTGGCCAGGCAATGTACTGTTTCTTACAGCAGTTTCTGTGGACTACTAGGTTATCTTAATCAGGGGATCCCAAGTATGACGGAGTCAGGTCCTTTCAAAGACCTTTCCTAGATGCTAAATAAAATGAGTTCCTAAAATGAGTCCCTTTGGCTGGACTTCCACCTGGAGGAACCACTGACTTGGCTGTTCTCACGTGGCCTTTGTTAAAAAGGATCCTGTCCTATTTAGGAGGGATTTTGAATCTTAAAAAGACCAGAGGAGCCCTGGCCGGTTTTGCTCAGTGGTTAGAGCTTCGGCCTGCGGTACAGAGAGACCCGGGTTCGGTTCCCACTAAGGTCATGTACCTCGGTTGCAGTTTGTCCCCGGCCCTGGTTGGTCGTGCAGGTGGCAGCCACTCGATGTGTCCCTTTCGCGTCGATGTTTCTCTCTCTCTTTCTTTCTCTCTCTCTCTCTCTCCCTCTCTCTCTCTCTCTCTCTCCCTCCCTCCCTCCCACTCTGTTTGAACAAAAAATGAAAAAATGTCCTCAGGTGAGGATTAAAAAAAAAAAAAAAGACCAGAGGAGCTTTTTGGACACTCAAGTCTCTGGGGAAGGTGTGGTCTTGGCAGAGGAACCCTTTGCTCACCGTGCAGAGTGTCCACCACACTCAGGTGGGGACCTGCCTCCAGGTGCAAGACCAGCCCCACCCCCTCTGTTTAAAGCAGCACTTGCGTGTCCGTTCCCTTCCCACCTGGCCTGGTACGGGAGGGCCCATGACTCTTATTGAATGAAGGCTGTTGTCCAGGGATCCCACAGCCACTCAGGACCGGGAGGAGCTTCTGGGCAGGCCCCGGAGCTACCTGGGGGAGTGATGACGGTAATCAGCACACATTGGGGGCCTGGACTTGCCCGACGCTGTGTTGTCTGTTTCTGGGGCATTTTCATGGTGGACCTCCATGAGATGGACATACACCACTGTTGTCGCCATTGCACAGATGGCAAAACAGGCCTAGAGGGGTAGGGGACTTACAGCCACAGGCTTTAAGTGGTGGTACAAGGCTTAAGCCAAGGACGTCCAACCCAGGTCCCTGTGTGGTACCCCGACATAGTGGCATCCGTGGGGTCACCGTGCAGCTGCAGGTCCTGATGACTGGTCACTGCCACACAGCCACCTCCTAATGGGCTAGTGGGCACCCGGGAGCCAGGAGCCCCCCCTGCTGCGCACAGCTGCTGTGCGTGTGATGTGCCTGCGGCTTCTCTCCCCGCCTGGAGCCTTCTGCAGTGTGGACCCGGAGGGCTGGGGCTTTGAATTAGGAGCCTCTGAGCATCCCCCACCCTCCCAACCATCTGAGCTGCTACTCCTTCTCCTTCCCAAGCTCAAGGCTCCTTCCCAGGCTTTCTGGTGAGCACATTAGACAGAGGTGGCGTTGCTTGCGAGTGGCCAAGGGAGCAGGCATCACCGTGCGCCAGGAACCTGTGGCGTGCTGTGCGAGCCCTGGGATCCTGCCAGCCCTTGGTCCTGCTGCAGACGTCGTCCGACCCCTCAGCCAGCTCCCCCTCCCGGAAGGTGGTGGTAGATGGCTTCAGAGAGGGGGTGGAGACAGCTATAAATACAACTTACTAGCGCGCCAGCCCCTTGGCCCTTGGCCGGCTTTCCAGGCTGAGTGCCTTTGAGAATGCCCTCCCGCCCTGTGGTCCTAGAACAAGGTACCCAAGGGCCAGTCTGCCGTCCTGAGGCCCCTGTGCTGTCCTTCTGCTGGTCTCATGCCCCACATGGAAGCATTGGGGAGCCCCCTGCACCCATTGTTAGCCTTTGTAAGGGTTTACCTAAGCTGTAGGGGGCCAGGGAAGGTGGGCTCAGCTCTGCCCCTCTCCCGGCCTGGCTGAGAGTGAGGGGTCAGGAAAAGCAGCCCTTTTGTCCTCAGATGACCAGTGGAGGCCGGCCCGGCCTTGGCTCGCCTGGGTGCAGGCGACGCCTGGGCTCAATGCACTTGAGTGTTTGTCCCAGAGCCACCCTGTCCGTGCGCTTCGGTGCCTCATGAACCACAGAACCCCCTGCTCGGAACACCACCTATGAGGCAGTCCAGTTGGGAAGGTGTCTTTCCAGGGAGCCAGCCAGTGCCGTGTGGGGTCTGCATCCCAGCACTGCTCCTGTCCTGCTCCCTCCTCCCCCAGCCGTGCCCACCTGGGTCCCCATTTAAGTGGCCCCTTGGCTGGGGGCCCTGCGGAGGAAGGGGCTGCCAGCACTGTCCAGCCTGGCCCCGCCTGGCTGCAGCGTGTACGTCTGTGCTTGGGGCCGGCAGTGCAGTGGGTTCCAGTATTAATTATCATCACGTGGGTCACAGAGGAAGAATGGCTTTTACATTTTGAAGTAACTTGAGGGGGAAATATCAAAGCAAGAGTACTATGTCATGACACGTGAAAAGTTGTGTGAAATTTCAGATTTCTACAATCCATGAATAAGGCTTGATGGGGACTTGGCCGGTCCCTGTGTCCACGTGTGCCTGTGGCCGCTTGTCCTGCTAGTGTGGGGAGTTTCCACAGGGCCTAAAGCATTGACTGGCTGGCCCACCTGCTCGCCCCTGGCCTGTGATCATGACTGCTATTTTGGCGGGGAGCTTTGCTTTGCAAGGCCATGCCTTGAAGCCTGTTATTGCAGGGATCAGGAACTGTCAAACAAGGCCTCCCCCACAGGGAAGGGGAGAGCAGGGGCATCTTCCTTCCGGGAGCCGCAGTTACCCTGCTGGGCGCTGAGCACACAGCAGTGAACGGGATGGGTGAGGGGCTGGCAGCGGAGGTGAGGCTGTGGCCTGGGACCAGTCCAGGACACGTGGGGGTGCGATAGGGTGCGGGGGCCTGGCCTGCTCGGCCACGGAACACTGTCCTGAAGCGGTGGCACAAATCCAAATCAGAAGGATGAGTAGGAGGCAGGCGGGAAGAACCCTGGGACGTTCAAGGTCGGAAGCTGGTGTGGCTGCAAGTGAGGAGAGGGGGCAGCGTGTTCGTGCTGGGTGGTAGGGAAAGGTTTAAGCACTTGAGGGTGTGATCTTTGGGTTTAGGGAGCAAGGCTGGGTTCTGGCTTGGAACCCAGGCCCAGTGATAGGTTTGGGGCCTGAAATCAGGGATAGGATCCCCCTAGCCAGTGGGCTGTCACATGGCACCAAAGAATTCCCCAAAGGTGAGGGACTTGGGAGGACCTTCCTCTCCAGTCCTTCACACCCAGGGGTACTTACTTCTTCCTCGCTCTGACCCGCTGTCTCCCTCCTTCCCTCCACAGGGATGACTCTGCCGAAGTGGACGTGTATAACCCCACAAAGAATGAGTGGGACAAGATCCCACCTATGAATCAGGTAAAGTTTCCTGTGTTGGAAGCACAGGCTGCCGTGAGGCAGAGAGCATGCTGGGGAAGAGTGTTCTACAGAGGGACAGCACGTGCAAAGGCCCTGGGGCAAGGCGTGTCTGTTATGTTCGTAGAACAAGCTCTCAGCTCTGTGCCTGGTGCAGAGTGAACAAGTGGACAACAGGGGACAAGGTCAGATAGGAGGTCTTTGGGGGCTGACCTTGGTAATGTATTTATTGAGCGCCTGTTGTGTGCTCTGAACAGGGCGCCCACACTGTTGCTGTTGCCTGATCGGGGTCTCGCCTTCTCTCCTTGTTGAGAAGTGAGGTGCTGAGCCTGATAGTGTCCTGGAGCCAGAAAGCCGGGGCAGCATTTGGCCACACAGACAAATCTCCTTAGTCCCAGATACACCTGCATCCACCTGCTTCGTCTTCCTTAAATTTCCAAACCTGCTCTCACAGTACCTCTGCCTGGCAGATGTCACAGTCTGCAGCATCACAGCTTAACATCTTTCCACTTTAGAAATGTAACTTGAGGGTTTTCCCCAAAATGAGCATCACACACTCATTATAGCAAATGTGAGAAAGATGGGATAGTCTAGCGTCATGCTCAGCCTGGCCTTTGGGTCAAGTCCCAGCTCTGCGACTGGCCGTCGCAGAGGCTCATTGTTGCCCTCTGTAAGGTGGGGAGAGCGCTCGCACCTGTCTTAGCGGGCCAGCGCCGCTCAAGGGAGACTCGGTTCCCGTGGAGCCCGTGTTCCTGGGGCGTGCAGGAAGGGCAGTCTGCCCTGAGACTTGTGCAGAGGACAGCTCCCAGCATCAGCTCCAGAAGCGTGGAGGTTGCCCCTGCTAAGGGTCCCAGGCACCCTCTCCATGGAGAAGGGACAGCAGGAGCTTGGCTGCGCCCTGGCTACTGGCCTCCCCTCACTGTCCCCCTTGGCCCACAGGTGCATGTGGGAGGCAGCCTGGCCGTCCTTGGAGGGAAGCTCTACGTCTCGGGGGGGTACGACAACACGTTTGAACTCTCGGATGTGGTGGAAGCCTATGACCCTGAGACTCGCGCGTGGAGCGTGGTGGGCCGGCTCCCGGAACCAACCTTCTGGCACGGCAGCGTCAGCATCTTCCGCCAGTTCATGCCCCAGACGCCCTCGGGTGGGCGTGGGTTTGAGCTAGACAGTAGCGCCAGTGACATGGACGTAGGCCAGCCCCGGCCGCCGCAGAACCCCCACGAGCTGCACTAACCCCGGCCAGGCCCAGGGAGGGCCTCGATGCAGGTAACCAGCCCGGCACCTCGAAGGGCGGTGACCCCCTCCTTCGTGCCTGCGGACAGGTTGGGCTCACCACGTGGGAACGGGCTCCTGGGCTGCTGAGCGAGCCTCAGGATCCGATGCCTGGATTGTTCTGTGCAGTCAGAACCTGAGTCACAGCTGCTGGGGCCAGAGCCAGCTGTGACTGCCCCTCCCTTGGTCCAGGAAGAGCTGCCTCTGCCGGCACGGGTCTCTGGCTACAACAGGTCACACACACACACCCCTACTCCTGCAGCCCCTGCCACCCACTTGCACCCACCTCGAGAGAGGAGCGTATGGGTCACCCACTCATACTTCTAGGGCATGAGTGGAGGGGCCAGCTCCTCCTGGGCAGTCTGAGAACGGCCGAGGGCTGCTTTCCCGCAGGCCCTGCCGTCTTGAAGCGTTGGGAATCGGGCAGACGGCTGCAGGGTGGTCCCAAACCCCACGCCCAGTGCTGGACATCCCAGCAGCTCTCTCCCCAGATGAAGGGGTTCTCGCACAAAAGCCCCCCTCACGGGGCTGGGCCTCAGCAGGTGAGCTCAGACCCGGGACGCGGGGCGGTGGGACTGGTATGGCTTGAAGGCAGCCCAGAGCGATCTGCTGAGTGAGTGCTGTCCCCAGGGGACCTGGGCTGAGGCAGATGGTTGCTGTCCCTGTCCACCCACCCCACCAGCTGGTGTGTCGTCGTCCTCTGCCCTCCACCCTGGCTCAGAGACCTCTCCAGGTTCGTCCCCGATGCAAGAGACAGTAAAAGCCTGTGGGTGCAAGGTCGCAGCTCCTTGCCAGGAGGCCCTGGGAGCGCGTGTTTGAAGCCAGCCAGGCCGACAGCAGCAGACACCCTTTGCCCTCAACCCTGCCACTTCTAAAGCAAGCCTGGCAGTGTGGCTCTGGGGTTGGCTGCAAGGTTCGAAACAGTGTGGCCTGTCCTTAAAAGACGGGGGCAGTAGAACCAGGGTCCAGTGTGACTTGTGGTCTGTTAAGGGCCTCTGCAGACCTCTCTGCTGGGTGGGGCTGGGGCTCCAGGAGGCCGGAAGCCTGCAGCTCAGGGGCTCATTTCTCTGGGAGTGGGAGCATTTCCGTGGGTTGGGTGGTCTTGTCCCCTCAAGGTCCCCAGCGTAGCTTTGCTTGAGTTTGTCTTCCTTTCCAAGATGAGGGTGTTTGCATTTCCTCCTTAGATAAGCTGAAAATAAATGTTCGCTGAGCGGTCTTTCCCTGTGAACTAATGTGGAGATGTGTTCTCACCAGGAGAAGAAAGTTAACATCACTCACAGATGCCACTTAAAACCCTTTCATTGGCCAGGTGGCCGCAGTTCTGGGGAGGAAACCTCATGGCCTTCAGGGCCGCCAGCTGGGCCCTCCTGTGTGTGTGGTGTCGCTTTGGGTCAGACACTCCGCCAGGACTGTTGGAGGGCTTGTGGGGGTCCACCCGGTCATGGGCTCCTGGGGCCTCAGGGAAGTGCTCCCGGCTCCTTGGGGTGACTCGGCTTACTGCCCCAGGCCTCTGCCTTCACCCTTGCTGGTCTGAGGGTTCTCCCTGGGTGAGTCAGGTCTCTTCTGCCCGTCACCCCCCAGCAGTAGTCTCCATCCTCTGCTTCCTCTGCACAGCCCTCACTGCCCTTCCCAGGGGCTGCTGTGGCCTTTTCCTGGCCCAGCTGCTGCCTGGCAGGGCTTTCCCACCTCGGTTGTCCATGCTCTGGGGTGGCTGTCTTCTGTTCCTTTGCAGGCAGAGGCTGCCTGGGCATGATGGCTTGTGACCTGTCAGTGGCAGGGGACCAACAGGCAGGGCTGGGCTGCATGGGATTGATCGAGCCCTGATTGTACACTGGGTACCGAGCTCAGTGCCAGAGAGAATATGCCTGCTCAGTCAGTGTGGGGACCTGCCGCACAGGGAGATGTGGAAACGGCTGTCCGGCGGGCCTCCCAGAGGGAGGGTGTAAGCCTTGGTCTCACAGACACCCCTGGCACTGTCCCTCGGTGCTGTCTCCATGGGGCACCTCTCAGCAGCCACACAGGTGTGACATTTTGTGGGTGGATATGTGCTGTGGTCACCGAGCTCTCCCCTCCTCCGCCAGGCAGGTGTGGCTGTGTTCCTGCCAAGGTCAAGTTTTCCCTGGGCAGTAAGGTGTTACATAAAGTTTTATTGTTGAGACAGGGCTGCAAACACGTTTTCATATAAAACCGGCCTTTTTCTGGCCTTCCCTGTAGAAGCTCCTTCGTGGCAAGGGGCCCGTGTCCTGGGTTCCTGATCTCTCTCTTCTTGGTACTTCACTGGGACAGGCTGTCGCAGGACTGGCCAGCCTACTGTCTGGTGGTGGCCCAGATGATGGTTGGTTTGGGGAGGGCCAGTGAAGGAGAGGGTTGCTCCGTGTCTTTCTCCAGGTCCCCCCCACCCAGACTCTGTCTTCTAAAGTTGGGAAGGGGAGGCGGCAGCCTCAGCAGCAGCGGGTCCCTCCAGACTCCAGCTCGGGGTCCAGACCAGGAACAGGCCTTCAGCAGTGTCTGCTCCCTGCCCTCTGGGCGCCCCCAGCACGGGTCCTAGGCTGTGAAGCCCACCACTTGCAGGTACACTGACTGGGGCCAACTAGGGATGGGACTGTCTGTTGGATGCACCCCTGGGTCAGTGTACAAGACAAACTAAGTTATGAGGATTTGGTGGTGGTATTTAATGCTGATCTCCGACGTATTCTATATTTATGACTTCAGACACCCTCCCTCCGGTGTCCAGCGCCCTGGTCCAACCTGAGGGTGGGGCGGGTTTGCATATTTATTTGTCCGTTCTATAGGCTTACGTGTCCAGAATCCTGTAAGGCTGTAGGATGCCTTCAATATGTACTTTTTGAAATAAAAATGTTTCTATACACTTGGTGTCATGGTCTTGATCCTGCTGCAGCTGCGTCTTGGGGCTGAGGCCAAAAGGATGGGGCTGTCCCCGGGCCAGCGGGGAAGGAGCAGGGTGCGGAGTGCCCGGGGCTCCTGGCTAATGGTCCCGGGGGCAACGTTTTTTAGGTAGGAGGTGGAGAAAAGAGGAGGCCCAGCCTGAGAAGTGAGAAACAGGTGGTGGAGGCCAGGGCTCCTTGCTCCACAGCTGCCTCCAGCCTCCATGACCCTACCTGTTGGCAGCCCGCCCCTCGACTCTCCCAGTCCCTCCCATACATCCTCCAGATCCTTCTCCGCAGTGGGTGGACCTCGGGGCTGGTGATGGTGTTGAACCCTTCAACCAGAGGAGCCTGGCGAGGGCATGAATCCTGGGCCGTGGAACTCAGAAACACCCCGCACACCTGTAGAAAAGCAGGCCCCTCTGAACCTGAGGAGAGGCAGTGTCTGCTGGGAGGAGCATTTTGAGGTCAGTCTGCCTCTGATACTCTTACCAAACAGCTCCAAAGCAGCTCATAATCTGTCAGTCACTGCATTTGGACTCATCAGCTCTGAGTTCCCCAGTGGCCAAGGAATGAAAGGAAAGATGGTTAGAAGGGTTCTGGGTCTGAAACAGGAGACAGCTTTCCTCCTCAAACTGCAGGAGGAACTTAGCGTGGCATGGGGCGGTGTTTCAGGAATCCTCCAATAATGGGACTTAGCCTGGCCTGACTCAGGCTCTTGGGGTCATGACCATTACCACATCCAAAAACAGCAGAGCATTGCCCTCTGGGTGGGCAGCTGGAAGTCTGCACAGACTCTGACAGCCCTCCCACTGAGTGCCTGGGGTCTCTGGCAGAAGAGACAGGGTGCCAGGGCAAGCTCAGAGAGGCCTGCAGGTCTGGCCTGTTGGAGCTTCGTCTGTGGGCACCCAGCTGCCACACTCAGGGAGCCCTCTTGAGAGCAGCCCCTAGCCCTAGGGAAGGCCGGGTGGTCTGCTATCCAGCAGTAACGCACAGCAGGCTCTCATTTAATCCTTGTCTACGAAGCAAGCGTGTACTGTTACTAATTCCATTGAAGACAAGGAAACAAGCGGTAAGTAATTTGCCCCAGGTCACAGAGCTAAAAATGAGTTGGGAAGGAATTTGGATGCAACCTGCCTCCAGCGCCCGTGACAAACAGCAGCCCCCCGCCCCACACTGTTCCCCCATGTCACAGAAGCAGGGGACCTCTCACAACTTGTCTGCACCCCAGACCTGGACAAGCTAACTGAGTCCAGGCATCCCAAGGGCAGTCCTTTCCGCAGGCACGTAGCCAGCCAGGGTCCAGAGCCTAGCCACGAGCCTGACCGTCCTCAGGACCCGAGCTGTGCTAGCCCGCACAGTAAGCTGGAGTCCTGAACCAGTGTGGCCATTGGGGGGCCCTGGCTGACTCCAGGGGTTCAGGGAAATAGGAAGTACCGCTGGATCTGGTCCCTGCTCCCTGTCCTCAAACCCTCACTGCTGGGTGGGAGATAGATGACAGCATCCTGGGCCAGAGGCTTGGCCCCCAAAGCTACCTACCCAGGTGCCCCTCTGCGGAGGTCTCCTGGGCAGGTGGGAAGGTGGCTGAGCTCAGGTGCACACAGGATCAGCCGGGGCACCACTTCTTTAGGGGCGGTGGGAAAGCAGCACAGCCCTGGAGTAACCTGGGGAACAGACCGCTGGATGGGCTGAAGCAATAGAGTCCAAAGCCGCATGGTTTATTGGGGGCTGGGACCAAGCGGGCTGCAGTGGGTACAGGGCTACGTGTCACAGGCCTCAGGAATAGCAGCGGTGATAAGGAGTGAGGGCCCCGTGAAGCTCTCCTCCGCACAGAGTCTCTGGGCAGGGAGCTGGGAGGCCAGGCTGCCCTGGGCCAGGGACTCCACGATGACCTCGGCAGAGCCCACCTCCAGCTCGGCAGGCGGCTGGAGCGCCACCACCACCATCTTCTCGTCCTCGATGACCAGGTTCCGAAGCTTTCGCTGCCGCGGGTTGTAGTTCTCCACACGGTCGTGGATCTCCATGTGCCTCCGCAGGTGGGCCTACGGGGAGGGGGGCTCAGGACTGGGCTGGGAGGGGCCCCGAGAGGGCAGGAGGAAGTGACCCCAGGCCTACCTGCCGGGTGAACTTGTAGCCACACTCGGTGCACTCGAACTTCCTCACACCCTTGTGCCTGCGGACGTGCACTCGCAGCTGCTCCACGGCTGCAGGAGGGAAGGGCCGGCAGGGCAGGGTTAGGAAGGGTGGGAAACGGGAGTGGGGGGTCCTGCCCTGAGCCCAGAGTCCTCCAGGTTTTCGACTGCTGCTCGGGGCCCTGCCAGACTCCAGGGCCACACCAGGTCACCATGCACAGGACCCTGGGGGGCTTCCACCCCTGCCACTTGCGTCAAAGCAGGTAACCATGGGGAATGAGCGAGATCAGCTGGTAAGAAGTTCCCCTGCCCAGGAGCATGGGCACGCCACGGCTGCACTCAGCCTTCCCCAGTACAGGCTCTCCAGCTCTGGTGGGCAAGAAAGAGACGGCCAGCCCTGGCTGGTTTTGCTGTAGTCAGAGCATCAGCTTATGGACCGAAGGGTCGTGGGTTCAATTCCTGGTCAAGGGCATGTACCTGGGTTGCAGGTTTGATCCCTAGCCCATGAGGGTCGTGCAGGAGGCAACTAACTGATGTGTCTCTCTCACATCAAAGTTTCTCTGTCTCCCTCCCTCCCTACCTGGCGGAAAAATATCCTCAGGTGAAGATTAACAACAACAAAAAAAGAGATGATCAGACCCTCTCCTCTGCCCAGGGCTTAAGGGAAGAACGAGGGGTGAGGGCCTCTGAAAGCCCAGGTACCTTTGAAGGTCTTCCCACAGATCTGGCAGAAGTGGGGCCGGCCCTCCTGGTGGCGGCTGGCCACGTGCCTCAGCAGGGGCCCCTTCTCAGTGAAGCGCTGCTCACAGAACTCACAGCTGAAGGGCCTCTCGCCAGTGTGGGTGCGGTTGTGCTTGTCCAGGCTGGCTGTGGGGACAAGACGAGGGTTCAGTCTCTGGGCCTCAACCCTGGACAGGGAGGGGACAGGCCTGCCTCACCTTGGGTGCGGAAGGTCTTGCCACAGAGATGACACTGGAAAGGCTTCTCGCCCGTGTGTGTGCGCAGGTGCATGTTGAGATTGGCCTTCTGGGTGAAGGCGTGGCTGCAGAACTCACAGACATATGGCCTCTCGTTCCTGTCCGGGTGGGGACACAGGCAGAGGCCATCACCAAGGGAAGAGGCCCCCTTCACTCTGCTGCAGTTGGGAGCCCTCCTGGCCCGAGCCAAAGAATCAGCAAGGCCAAAGCAAGCCTGCCTGACCCACTGGAGGGACCTAGGCTTCGATGAGCTGCCTGGTGGAAGGAGGGCTTGGGCAGCACCAGGAAAGGGGCACCAACTACAGCTCGGAGCCACAGGAAACAGAATCCACCCAGGGGGGTCCAGAGCCTTGTCTTAGCCTGGAATTCCCTCCCCCAGCCACTCTGCCAGGCCAACTTGTTCATCCCTCCAACGCCCCTGCAGGCACCACACAGGGTAGAGGGCACTTTGTTCCTGTGTAAGCAAACTCTGCCTCCAGGGCCCACTCTCGGCTTGTGCAGCCTGGAGCCGGCACAGGGCCAGCTGGGGAGCCGGTCCCCCACCTGTGCTTGGCTTTGATGTGCAGCTGCAGGCCGTTCCGGCTGGAGGCCCGGTGCCCACACTCCTCACACACAAACAGCTTCTCCCCACGGTGCTTGAAAGCCTCGTGCAGCTGCAGTTCCGTTCGGGACAGGAAGCACTTGGCACAGGTGGGACACTGCAGCGAGGAAGGACCAAACAGAGGGAGCAGGGTGAGGGCAGAGTGGAGCTGCCCCGGGACACCCTCCATGGCAGAACCCGAACAACTGCCCTCTGGAGCAGCCAGTCCATGTCAGCATGCTGGCCGCAGCTCTTGGCACGGCCTGGCACTCACAGCGTGGGGCTTGGGCGCTCCGTGCAGCTTGATCATGTGGCTCTGCAAGTCCTTCTTTTGCATGAACTGCTGGGAGCAGGAGGAGCACTGGAAAACAGGCCACGGGCACCTGAGCCAGCCTGCAACCCGGCCACCCCTGGCCTATGCGGGGACCAGACGGCACAGCCCAGCCGGAGATGCTGGGTGCAGGATGCACTGGGAAGGCCCCCATGCCATACCCGAGGGATGCTGAGCCTGCCCTCCATGGAAAGAAACAAAGGCCCAAAAAGGATCAGTGGCCCAGCCTGAAGGTGTGGGGTAGGGAAGGCTAGGTTCCTTGAAGTTGGCAAGAGGGAGGCGCCTGACACCATCCCAAGTAAAGGGCTCAGTGAGAGGGATCCTGGGGCTGCCCCTTGGCCCACGGCCCTGGAGACAGGCCGAGCCTGACCTTGTAGGGCATCTCCCCTGTGTGGGACACCATGTGCACCCGCAGCTCCATCCTCCGGCGGAAGGTCTCCTGACACACGGAGCACGTGAAGACCTGGCAGTGTGAGGGGCAAGCAGGGCCGGCATCAGGGAGGGCCTCTGCCTGCGACGGCGGCCTCTGCCCGGGCTTCCACTCGCTGCTGGGAGGAGTCTGCCCGAGGAGGGGGCCGCTAGGGTGGGAGAGGGCAACACGTAACCTGCCTGCCCTGACCCTGACTGTTGCAAACCCACCACGCCAGGCCCTTCTCAGGCCCGGCAGGCTGGGGGCAGGGGCGTAGCAGCTTTGCCTGCAGCCCCCGCCCTGGCAACAGGCCTCTGGGAAGACAAGGGCAGGATCTGACTGGCTCTACCACATGGGCCCGCCAGTGGGGTGAAGGGAGTCGCCAGGTGGCCTTTCCTTGCAGGAACCCCACCACCACCAAGGTGCCCCTTCTCCAAAGCCCAGAGGCCTGGCATGCAAACCCAAAATGCCTCCTGGGCTGTCCCTTCCACTCTTGGGACCGTGTCCCCACCTGTAACACCAGGGAGCCGACTTGATGGCATCCAAGGACCCTACAGCTCTCTTTCGTTTACTGTCCCATCTAAGTTTTCTGGGGGCCCCTCCCGATGGCAGGAACACAGAGGCTAGCATGCCCCTGCCCGTAAGGACCTGGGCCAGCCCACAAGTACCTGTTCCGAGCGGTTCATACAGTTCCGGGCTTCGTGCTCCAACAGGTTCTCCTTCCGAAAGTAACACTTTCCACATTTGGGGCACTCGAAGGGCTTCTCCCCAGTGTGTTTCCTGCCAGGAGAAGCCGAGGGCATGGGGGCTGAGCGACTTCCAGCCTCGCCCTCACCCAGTGCCCCCTCTGGCTCCCAGTGGCTCACCACATGGCTGGTAAGCCTGCAGGGGGAGGGGGAGCCCAGAAACCCCCCTCCCTCCCAGCTCAAAGCCCAGATCCAGGCTCAGCTCCAGCCCTAGGGGCCGCCACAGAGCCCTACCCATCTCTCTGAAAGCAGAAACAATCCCTGGGTCCAGACACACTGGAGAAACCACTCAATTTGCCTGGAACTTTGGTGGGCTCCACCTTTAAAACTGTGGCCAGAACTGACCACTTCGCCTCACCTCCAGCTCCCCACTAGTGCAGCCACACCAGCCCCTGGCTGCTGCCTGAGACTTGTACCTGTCTCCACTCCACACCTGCCTCCCGACAGCTTTTAACCAGAGCACATCACCACTTAGCTCAGAACCCTCCGATGTCTCCTGTTTCCACCTGAGAGAAGGCCTGGGGGCCTGTGAGGGTATAGCTGGCATGCCCTCTACCTTGCTGGCTCACTCCCCAGGTCTCTCCACCTTAGTGTTTGCAAACCCACCGGCTCATCCCCACCCAGAGCCCCTGCTCTGGCTCTTCTCTCAGCCTGAGCACTCTCCCCAGCTACCCACTCGGTGAACTTCCTCACCGCCTTGGAGTCTGCTCAAATCTGTCTTTAAAAGTACAACCTGCCTGGCCCTGGCCGGTTTGGCTCAGTGGTTAGAGCGTTGGCCTGCAGACCAGAGAGACCCGGGTTCAATTCCCACTAAGGGCACATACCTTGGTTGCAGTTTGTCCCCGGCCCCGGTTGGGGTTGTATGGGTAGCAACCACTAGATGTTTCCCCCTCTCTCTTCCTCCATCTCTCCCTCCCGCTCTATCTGAAGATAAATGCAAAAATGTCCTCAGGTAAGGATAAACAAAATTTAAAAATTAAAAAGAAAAAGTAGAACTTGCCCGGCCCAGCCAGTGTAGCTCAGTAGTTGAGTGTCAACCCATGCAGCAAGAGGTCGCCGGTTCGATTCCCGGTCAGGGCACAGGCCCAGGTTGTGGGCCTGATTCCCAGCTGGGGGCATGCAGGAGGCGGCCAATCGATGTTCTCTCTCATCAATGTTTCTATTTCTCTCCCTCTCCCTTCCTCTCTGAAACCAATAAAGAAAAAAAAAAAGTACAACCTGACCTGTCCCTGAACTCCCCAGACCTTGGCATTGCTGTCCTTTTTCTTCTCTGTGGCGCTTCCCACCTTCCTCCCGCTGTGAAGTGGCTTGTCTGGTAGGCAAGGTCCCCAAGGCCTCTTTGTTTTGTTCACTAAGGTATTCCAAGCACCCAGAATGGTCTTGTCAGCTATTGGCAAACAGCTGTTAAATGAATGAACAAAACAAACCCCGATCTTGGAGCATATGAGTGGCACCTGGAGCTCTTACAACCTGCCAGTGGCCAGACACTTCTCTCATCCTCTGCCACTACAAAGACTGTCCTTGTCCCCCATCCCAATGACCTCAGGTGGCCATCACCCCTTCCCAGTTCTCAGGGCCAGTCCAGCAGCTTGCAGCCCAAGGTGTGGATGGGACAGCGCCTACACCCGTTTTACCCTGGGGAGTGTCCAGGCAGCTGGGGATCACCCCAGGGTGCCTCCCACAATGAGACTTCCCCAAAGACTCCACAGGCAGCAGCTGCCTCACAGCAGGAGGAAGTACACTGGTTCCCCTCCTCCCTGCTCCAACTCTAGTCGGTTGCCAGTGGCATCCCAGAGTGTCATACTGAGAAAAAAACATGTGGCCCAACCTGGCAAGAAACTGCACCATGGCAGACCAGTGACGTCCTGGGCTAGGGAGTGGCAGGACTGAAAGGCATGACACCTAGTTGCCATCCCTGGAGGCCTTGCAGAAAACCTGGAGCAGCACCCGCCAAGAGAACTCCCTGCAGTGATAAGAATGTTCTATGCCTGTGCAATCCAATTTGGCAGCCAATGACACGTGGCTGTTGAGCACTTGAAATGTGGCTAGTATGTCTGAGGGGCTGAACTTATTTAATTGGATTACTTTTACTTTGAGTTACAATAGCTTCATATGGCATTTGGTTTCCTTATTGGACATTACAGCTTTCGACAAATGGTCTTTTATGCTCCACTGACATCCCAAGGCTAAAATTTCCCCACAAATGCAAGCAGCACCAACCCTAAAGGTTAACATCTTGGCCCAAAGTCCACACTGTCAGGCTTCAGAAATACCTAAGGTGGGGCCTCAGCCACAGCACAGGGACACGGGCTTCTCATCCCCTTGGCAGAAGCCAGCTGGAGGTCAAGGTTCACAGTGGGTGGAACCTGCTGGCAAGATGTCCACAAACCCACTCCAACCAGAGGGCCTACAGTAGGAGGGGACACAGGAATCCTACCCAAGGCTAGGTTCTCACTCCCTGATGATCAAAGGCTTGCCCACACCAGGCACTATGTGGGTCGGAGATGGAGCCCCTGGCCCAGAAGTGGGGAGCGCAGGCCCCCTCCCCCAACATGGGAATGGCAGACAGAAAAAGCAAATAGAAAAACAGAATGATTACCTGTTGTGGACTTTTAGGTAATATTTGCTGAGGAACTTTTTATGACATGTGGGGCATTCAACCGGCACCGCTGTACCTTTTCTGTTCTCAGGGGGCTCGGCTGCTAGGGCGCCTGCGCTCAGAGCTGGCTCGGCAGCACAGGGCTTTCTGAGTATGTTTGATTTCCTTCTGGTCAGCACAGTCTCCGTCTCAGAAATACAGTCGCCATCCCCGTCGTCCTCAACTTGAACCACCACTTCCCACTACAGAAGAGGCAGCAGGAGGGGGCGTGGTCACCAAATTAATCAGCAGGGCTTCTGGGGTGGATATACAGGGCAGCCAGCTCCATCCCGTTACATCCCAGGGCCCGACCCAGGCACATCCCCAGACAAGTCCCTCTGTCTGTAACTGTTCCCTTCAGGATCCCAGGCCAGACAAGCATCAGAATCTTGCATTCAGAGGGTAGGGTCTCTATTTGTGGGGAACCGGAGCTTGGCTGGATTTCACTACCCTAGGGAAACACCTGTAACCCTGATGCCATCTACTCCACCCCAGGAAGATGGCAACCACAAACAGCTGAGACTTGCAAAAAAGTCAGCCTGAGGCTGCAGGACAGAGCCAACTTCCAGTGTTTGGAGAAAGCCTATTTCAAACCCACATAACAGAGATTTGAGGTCCAGCTTATGCCAGAAAAGTGTCAATCTCTTTCCCCTATGCCCACCTCCCCATTTCCAGCACCCTTGGCACAGTACCTCATTGCTTTTGTCCTGCAGCTGGGCACCTTCAGCCTCGAAGGGCCTCTGGGGCACTTTGCAATCCTCAGACTCCTTGTCCTCTGGGGGACAAAGCTTCAGGGCCTGCTTGAGTTTCCCACGCAGGATGGAGGGGCTCTCAATATGAGCAGGGAGACCAAGCTGGGGCCTTTGAGGGCTGTTACTGCCACTGAGCTCCGGATCCCTGGGTACTTGACCCACAGTCCTTGAGGCTTCCTCTTCCTCCAAGCCCGCCAACTCTTTGAGGTGGCTGTTCACATCCTGGGGGGCAGGTTTCCCTAGCCCACTCTGGCCACTTGGTGCCTGTCCCACCAAGGTTTTGGGCTTGAAGCTCTGGCACAGTTCCACAGCCTCTGGCACTCGAAGCTCCCTGGCTGCCAAGAGCACCTGATCCCGGTTCCCCGATGTGAGGGCGAGGTGACCAGTGTAGAAAAAGTCCAACAAGAGACCAAAAATCTCGGCGAAGCCAGCAGGGAGGACAACACTGCCCCCTGAGCCATCCCCATAGAGGCTCTGGAAGAAGTGGCTGCAGCAGGCAAGGACACTCCAGTGCGCCTTGAACACCAGGCCTCCCACGTCCAGGGTGGCGTCGCAGTACTGGCCCTTCTCCCGCTGCTTGTTGAGCTCCTGCAGAACCCTCACACTGTGCTGGATGAAGGAACCGTCCATGATCTGTCTGGAGGAGAGGAAGGCGGAAGTAGTGATACCCTGGCCAGCCCAACCCAGGAGTAAAAGAGAAAGCCCTTGGATTTGAGAACAGGAAGAGGAGAGGTGGCCTCTACTCAGCCATATTTACCACGAGGGTTCAGACCAACATTGGAGGGCGCCTGCTGACCCAGGAACAGACAGAAAGCCTCCCAGGGGGCAGGGGTCTGCGGAGCAGCCCATATTAAGGTTGGCCAGAGAGTGGGTGGCAGGGGCGCAAGGGGACTAGTTGGGGGGAGCAGGCACGGCTTGGTGGGAGACAGGGCAGGGTCGTCAAGGGGCGCTGATGGAAGGAATTAAAGTTTGGGGAAAAAGGCAGCGGATCCGCCCGAACTGATCGGCCTGGCACAGCGAGAGGACCCGTGGCAAGGGAGGGCGGAGGCCGCGGACAGGTGAGCGAAGCCCACGCCGCTCCCACACGTCCCCAGCGGCTGGACGTGAGGCGCCTGCGGTCATACTCCGTCAGCGCTCACAGCGGCCCGCAGCCCTTCCCTCTCTCGCCCCGCGCCCCGCCCTTCTCACCGGGGCCGGTCCTCCCTGCGCCGGCCCCACCGGTTGCGGACGCGTCCACTTCACAGCCCCACTAGCCAACTGCCCGGGCCGTACGTGCCCAGCCGACCGTACGGAGACGCCGCCGTCGCCGCCGCCGCCGCCGGATGTGACGTCAGGGCGCGCCCGCCGGGACGGAACACCTCGCAGGCGCAGGGTTTTAGCGCCAGCGCATAGGGGCGGGGCCACGAATAAAACGGCCAATGGGATGTGATAACCAAAGGGGGCGGGGCCAGGGCGAGTTCTTTCGGCATCGGGCCGCCTCCCGGCGTTGCCTAGCAACGCCAAGCTGGGCGCCTAATTTTCGCTAAGCTCCGGCGGAATCCCCGGGTACCCGCTGCGGTTTACCCACCTGGGCGCTTTCAGGCTTGAAGAGGCAGCGTTCCACCCTCGCCCAGACTGCAAGTGCAACCAAGACGCACATGTCACTTTTTTTTTAATCCTCACTCGAGGATATATTTATTGATTTTTTTTTTCCTTAGAGAGAGGAAGGGAGAGAGAAACATCCATGTGAGAGAGAAAAATCGATCTGTTGCCTCCCCTATGCACCCCAACTGGGGATCAAACCCACAACTTTTTGGTGCATGGGAGGACACTCCAACCGACTGAGCCACTTGGCCAGGGCACATGTCACCTCTTTATTGGTAGCCTGGAGTCCGGACTGGGTTCTTCAGTGTGCTTACATTTCCCAAGCCAAGAACCAGGCGCCAAGAGGTCCCTGGGGAGGACCGTAGCCTGACAGCTCTGCCCACATGCCGGTGAGGCTATGGTCAATAGGAGCAGCCAGCCCCAAGGAAAAGGCATTTGTATCTCTCTCTCCAGCACTTGAGCTAAGCAAATCCACCTTCCTGAGCTGCCGCTCCGTTTTCTCTGAGTTGACTGAGGACAAAAGAGATGCATTCCCACACCCACAGGGATAGTAAAAGGAAACAATGTGGCCCCTGGAGTCCAACTCTGAGCTGAGCCCTGGCTACCTCAATTTGCTTTCTGAAACTTGACCTTACACCGCTGAGAGGAGTATGCTCTTTTCTTCTGCTGCAGACATGCTAGTATCTGCATCTGAGCCAAGTTGTTCAAGGTACTAGCTGTCTTCAGCAGGCAGTTGAGGGATAGCACAGCCTGGGAAGATACAATGAGAAAATAGCTACATCTATTTGGATAAAGAGGTTAAATTTAGGGTAAGATTGCATCTGTAGAAGTTGAGTTGGGAGCAGTCCAATAAAGGACAAGGTTGGCCTGAGGCTTTCAACTGGTTGTTTCTTTCTGCTTTATTAGAATTGTCTGGTGGCAGATATCCTCCAACCTGTACCTGCCTGGCAGCAAAGTGACTGGGGCCCTGGTTCTGGGGTCAGGTGCGCACATGTGTAGCTCCAAGGAGGTCCTTTGACCTGCTACACAGATCCAGGAATGCTAAATTGTTTGCCCATTCGCTTGGTCTCTCACCACTTTTTTTTTTTTTTTTGATGTTTTTATTGATTTCAGAGAGAGGAAGGGAGAGGGAATTGTTAGAAACATCAATAGCTGTCTCCTGCACAACCCCTACTGGGAATCAAGCCCACAATTTGGGCATGTGCCCTGACTGGGAATTGAACTGGCAGCCTCCTGGTTCATGGAAAAATGCTCAACCAACTGAGCCACAGCAGCCAAACTCTCGCCATTCTTGTTGAGGAAGGTCTGAGCTTCACAGGGCACACACTCAAAGCAACAGTGGTGGAAACCCAAAGTTGCTCGCTGGTGCCCTTCAGGACAGTCACTGGAGCACACAGACAGAGTTACCTGCAACAAAGCCCAGGTGTTTTGTAACTGCATGAAGGGGCCCAAGTCAAGGGACACTCACACATGCTTGAAAAACAGAATCTGGCCTGGCTGGTGTGGCTCAGTGGATTGAGCATCGTCCCATGGACTGAGAGGTCCTGGTTCAATTCCCAGTCAGGGCACATGCCCGGGTAGTGGGCTCGATCCCCAGTGCAGCACGCGGTGGTGGGTGTGGGGGGGGGGGAGGCATGCGGGAGGCAGCCAAAGTTTCTCACTCTCTCTAAAAAATTTTCAATAAAAACATTAAAAAAAAAAAAGAAGAAAACAAAATCTGTGCATTTGCCCAATGGCTACTGGGCATCTGTCTAGTAGGCTCTGGAACTTCCCTGGCAGAGCTGGGTAGAGCCATGGTGGCCTGATATCTGGGAGCCCCTCCTGCCCATGTAAACTGTGTCAGCATCGCCCCGAGGCTCTGATCGCCCCTAAGGCAATCACTGGTGAGTGACACGTCCCCATTACCTGGCTGTCCTTTCCATGCCACTGGGTTTTGGTCTTTTTTATGTCCAGACAAACTGGGGACCACGTGGAGGAGTTGATGACCCTGAAGGTACACTTGGGGCCACTCCAGACCCAGGTAATTATGTTTTATGCCGGAGGGAAATAAAAACCCTCTCCGCCAGTTTTAGAACCTTTCATCTGGGCCTCAGTTTACCAAATGAGATATGGCTTTGAGTTGACCTCCTTTCCCACTAGTCCTCAGTTTTCTGACACTGAAATTCTGAGTGAATTATTGTGGTTTTGCCTTGTTACACAGGGTTGCTCCCTTCAGCCCAAAGACAAACGCATGCAGCCCTGGCCGGTGTTCTCAGTGGTTAGAGCGTCTGCCCACACACTGGAAGGTATCAGGATCGATTCCCGTGAAGGGCACGTACCTTTGTGCGGGAGGCAACCAATCCAATCGATATGTCTCTCTCACATTAATGTTTCTCTTTCTCCTTCCTTCCCTTCCACTATGTCTAAAAATCAATGGAAAAATATCCTCAGGTGAGGATTAACAACAACAAAAAGACAAATGTATACTGCCAGCCGGTGTGTCTCAGTGGTTGAGCATCGACCCATGCACTAAGAGGTCGCCGGTTTGATTCTCGGTCAGGGCACATGCCCAGGTTGTGGGCCCGATCTCCAATGGGGGGCCAGGAGGCGGCCAATCAATGTTCTCTCTCATCGATGTTTCTATCTCTCTCTCCCTCTCTCTAAAATCAATAAAGAAAGAAAAAATTAGCCCTGGCTGGTTTGGCTCAGCAGTAGAGAGTCGGCCCTTGGATCAATGAGTTGAGGGTTCAATTCTGGCCAAGGGCATGAACCTCGGTTTCAGTTCATACCTGGCCCTGGTCGGGGTCGTGCGGGAGGCAACCAATCAATGTGTCCCTCTCACATCCATGTTTCTCTCTCTCCCTTTCTCTCCCTTTCTCTCCCTCCCGCTCTGTCTGAAGATAAATAGAAAAATATCCTCGGGTGACGGTTAAGATAAAATTAAATTAAATTAAATTAAATTAAAAAAGAAAAGACAAATGTATGCAAACAGAGGGTATGCAAATAGACAGGTTTTGTTTACATCCTGGAGCTTTTCCTGCAGGAAAAAAATGATCCCAGCCCAATCTGTGTGGCTCAGTGGATTGAGCACCATCCCATGGACTGAGAGGTCCGGGTTCCATTCCCAGTCAGGGCACGTGCCTGGGTTTCAGTCTCCGTCCCCAGTAGGGGGTGTGCAGGAGGCAGCCGATGGTTGTTCCTCTCTCCCATCCATGTTTCTATCTCTCCCTAAAAAAAATCAATAAAATATACTTTTAGCCCTGGCCGGTTTGGCTCAGCAGTTAGAGCGCCGGCCTGCGGTCCAGAGACACCCGGGTTTGGTTCCCGCTAAGGGCATGTACCTCGGTTGCAGTTTGTCCCCGGCCCTTGTTGGTCGTGCGGGTGGCAGCCACTCGATGTGTCCCTTTCACGTCGATGTTTCTCTCTCTCTCTCTCTTCCTCTCTCTCCCTCCCACTCTATCTGAACAAAAAATGAAAAAATGTCCTCGGGTGAGGATAAAATATATATATATATACTTTTAAAAAAACTATCCCAGGTGAACGTCGGGAGAGGTGGCTCAGAACTTGGGGTCTGGTATCTGGCTTCCACTCTGTAGGCGGTCGGGTTGGGCTTTTGCATAATGTAAGTGGTGCCCTCGGAGGCACGGTGTCCGGAGCCCCCGCAGGCCTGCAGGAGCCTTCTCGGTGGCCTCCGAGGCTCAGGTGCGCTGCCGGAACCACCGGCAGAGGGCGCCCGCTGCCTCCAGACCGTTTCTTTCGTCCGCTCCACGAGCCGCGGGGCGGAGCGACGAGATATCGCGAGAGGCTCGCGCCGCCAACGTCGGCGGCCAGTATGGCGGACATGCCGCAGCTGCAGAAACGGGGGTCCTTCCGCTCCACGTGGATGCGAGTCCGTAAGGCCCGGCCCCAGCTCATCCTCAGCCGCCGGCCCCGCCGCCGGCTCCGGCTCCTGCGCTGGTGCGGCCGAAGGCGCCTGCGGCGGCGGCTGCTGCAAGCCCAGGCGGCCGGTGCGGACTGGCGGGAGAGCAGCAGGCTAGTGCGCGCGGCGGCGGCCCCGAGGCCCAAGACCGCGACCTCCAGCCCGGCCCCTGTCCCGGTCCCCAGCCGGGCCCCTAGCCCGACCTCGGACGAGGACACCGCCCCGAGTTGCACCGCGAGCCTCCCTATCCCGCCCCTGCGTCCGGCCGGCCCGGGCCGCGCGTTGCTGCTGCTGCCGCGGGAGCAGGTGGGTCGCGCGCCGAGAGAGCCGGGCGGGCAGCGGGGGCGGCGGACACGCAGCGCGGGGGCCGGACGAGGACCGGGTGCCCGCTGCGGGTTGTCCGGGATTCCTCCTGGCGGTGGTGCTGAGCCGAGAGTATGGAGGACTCTGAGGGTGATGTAGGCTCAGAGCTGAAAGGGACTTGAGTGGTGATGACTATAATAACAGGTCGCATTTATTGGGTGCTTAGTAATGTCAGGCTCGGCGAGTTCTGAGTGTTTTGGTTGTATGAACCCGTGTAATACTCCCAGCTCACATGGAGTTATTACCGAGTTATGTACATAACATGGAGTTATGTACTCTGAGTGTTTACAGAGGAAGAAACTGAGTAGTTTTAGCTTAGGTAACTTGCCAAAAGGAACGCAGTAGTGGGGTCCGAATCCCCGCATCCTGATGGCAGGGCCCCAGCTCCTTCACTTGGACACTGGTCTGGAAGGTCCCCCTCCGATGCAGGAGGGAAATAGAAACGCAGAGACTTGGCAGGCAATGGACCTTCTAAGAACAGGGAATCATGAAGACAGCAGAGCTGGGTTCATGGGACCCCCTTGTTTTTCATGTGCTCATGTTCACCAGCTGTCTCTAGCTGCCATGAGATATAATCTTCGGTCAAAAACATCAAGTACCCGAAAGTCACCTACTACAGTGTATTCTGTTATTTAGAAATCTGCCTCCTTTTGATAATGTGAATAGCAATTAAGGTTTTGGAAAACTTCACTCATTAGGAACAGAATCCGTAATGTTATTTCTTCTTTTCTCTTCTTCTTTTTCCCTGCCAGGGTTTTACTTTTAGTGGGATCTGTCGCGTGACTTGCCTTTATGGCCAGGTGCAGGTGTTCGGTTTTACCATTAGCCAAGGCCAGCCTTCCCAAGACGTCTTCTCTACGTACACCCACTCTCGCCTCACTATCAATGCAGTTCATTACTCGGTGCCCGAGAAGAGCAGGAAGGAGATGAAGAGGGAAGCCCGCACCTTGCTCAGAGCTCATCTTAACCGGGGTAATTTCCTGAGGACACAGTATGATAAGCTAATAACTTTTTTGTTTTGTTTTTCCTTTTTCTTTCTTCTTTTTGGGGAGCTAATAACTTTTAGATGTGTACTATGGTGTAGACTTTGCACACTTCACTACCTCTGTTTAAACCCTCACAGCCCTGGGGGCTCGGTTGGAGCATCGTCCTGTACACCAAAGGGTTGTGGGTTTGATTCCAGGGCACATACACACATACTATTGATGTTTCTCACATTGGTGTCGTCCCCCCCCCCCCCCCCCCCCCGCCTTGCTCCTCTCTTTCCTTTCCTCTCTAAAATAAATGAACATATCTTTGGGTGAGGATAATAAAAATAAACCCTCACAAAGGTCCCGAGAGGAGTGAAACTCTTCTTTTCACCCTTTTACAGATGAGAAAAGTTGCCCAAGGCCACGCAGCTGGTAGGTGCCAAACCTGGGCTGACTTCTCAACCCAGGTGTGTTCCCATTACGCAGCATGACCTCCTGAAAAAGGCTCTCAAACATAATTTCTGCAATAAACAGTTTGCAGTTAGGCCAGGAAAATGGTAGTCGTAAAGGGCAGAGAGTTTAATGGAGTTACCATTTGTAAGGTAGTTTAATTTTCTCTTTACAGATGACAGATGTTGGTTGATGAAGAATTTTTCTCCTCTGTGTTCCATTGTGATGCTCGAAAAGCTGAAAACCTCCACTGTGGACTTCATAGTCAGCCATCCAGGTTTATCTTACATTTTCGACCAAGAGGTAAACCAGTTTTCATTCAGAGTTTTGCTGATTAGTTTCATCAAAATAGTCATATCAAAGGACTGTGTTGTGGTGCTGTATGTCATACAGCTTGTAATACATGCGTCCAGTAGAAATAGTCGCTATAGAAAGGTATGTCATGAAAAGTACCCCCCCTTGGTTTCATTCTCCAGCAAAAGCCATCATTTCATATTGTAGTTGATTAAATACCTCTTGGTATTTTTTGTTTATTATTATTATTATTATTATTATTTTCCTTTATTGATTTTAGAGAGGGAGAGAGAGATGGAAACATCGATGAATGAGAGCATCAATTGGTCGCCTCCTGCATGCCCCCCACTGGGGATTGGGCCCACAACTTGGGCATGTGCCCTGACCGGAATTGAACCGGTGACCTCTTGGTGCATGGGTCGATGCTCAACCACTGAGCCACACCGGCTGGGCCCTTTTGGTATTTTTGTTTTTGTTTTGTTTTCTGCATTTATTTTCAGATAGAGCAGGAGGGAGAGAGGGAGGAAGAGAGAGAGAGAGAGAGAAACATCGATGCGAGAGAGACACATCGAGTGGCTGCCACCCACTCGACCCCAACCGGGGCCGGGGACAAACTGCAACCGAGGTACGTGCCCTTAGCAGGAACCGAACCCGGAACTCTCTGGTCCGCGAGCCGATGCTCTTACCGCTGAGCCAAACCGACCAGGGCCCCTTTTGGTATTTTTTAAAATGGTTATCTTTGTGTCTTGATTTATTAACTTGAGACAGTGTAAGTTTTCTCTGACCTGTGAATGAGTAATTTCGATGTACTTATACTTTCTTCTGTCTCTCTTTTCTCACCTGTATATTTTGCTGGCCATGTTATTAATTTCCTAAAATCAAGTTGTTACTTTAATTGTCTCCCATGAGCCAATAAATTGAATCTAATCTATGGGATTATTGGACAGACTAGATGGTGAGATATGAGAAAGAATCAAGGACTAACCAGGCTTTTGGGGCTAAACAACTGGGTGCTTGGAGTTTCCATTAAGTTTTTTGTTTTGTTTTTTATCTTCACCCAAGGACATATTTGCATCCATCTTCAGATAGAGCGGGAGGGAGAGAGGGAGGAAGCGAGAGAGAGAACCCTGGCCGGTTTGGCTCAGCGGTTGGAGTGTCGGCCTGCCGACCAGAGAGTCCCGGGTTCGGTTCCCGCTAGGGGCACGTACCAAAAAAAAAAAGAGAGAGAGAGAGAGAAACATCAGTGAGTTTCCATTAACTTAAATGGGCGCAACTATAGGTGGGGTGTAGATGTGTTGACTGTGAGACGCCTGTTAGATGGAGTTGAGAGAAGAGGGTGGAAATGTAAATTTGGACCTTTCAGCAGCAAAGGCCTCAAGATGTGATAATAACACCAGTGGAGTTGATATAGTTAGAAACTGGAAAGGTCCAGGTCTGAGCCCCGAGGCACTCCCAAGAACGGGGCTCCATGAGACCGAGAAGGTGTGGTCATTGATGTCAAGACTGAAGGCCTGCTCCATTGTTTTCTAGAATGTAGAGTTGCTGATAGGAAGTCCTAATGCCAGGCGGACTCTCATTCCTCTTAATGACATCTTGATCCTTGAGTTTGGTGCGATTCTGGGTGGGTCTCTTCATAGATCCTCTTCCATACTGTGGTGTTACTCCATCCAAGCCCCGCCTGCTTCCCCTGGGACTGAGCTCTTCCGTTCCTGGGGATGCTTCCTCGAGGCTTCCTGGTACTTCTGCTAGAACGTCATTGGACTTCATGTACCTGCCTTCCACATCCTTTCAACTCTGCATATGTTCTGTCTGTTTGCTTTGTTTGGGGGTATTGCCTTGACTTTATTCAGATCACCAGCCTGCCCTACGACTGTGGTCTTCTGTTGCATTTTCCTTCTGGCAATCACTTTTATTTTTAATTTTTTAAATTCATTTATTTTGTAATCCTCACCTGAGGATGTTTTTCCATTGATCTTTTTTTTTTTTTTGCTTGAGTGGGAGGGATGGAGAAGGGATGGAGAGAGAGAGAGAAACATCAGTGTCAGAGAGGCACATCGATCTGTTGCCTTCTGCATGACCCCAACCTGGGCCAGGGATTGAACTTGCAATCCAGGTACGTGCTCTTGACCAGGAATCAAACCCTCAACTCCTTGGTCCTCGGGCCGAAGCTCTAACTGCTGAGCAAAACCGGCCAGGGCTGGCAACCACTTTTATTTTATTTTATTTTTTATTTATTTATTTTTTTTATCCTCACCCGAGGACTTTTCATTTTTTGTTCAGATAGAGTGGGAGGGAGAGAGGAAGAGAGAGAGAGAGAAACATCGACGTGAAAGGGACACATCGAGTGGCTGCCACCCGCACGACCAACCAGGGCCGGGGACAAACTGCAACCGAAGTACATGCCCTTAGCGGGAACCGAACCCGGGTCTCTCTGGACCGCAGGCCGACGCTCTAACCACTGAGCCAAACTGGCCAGGGCAAGGCAACCACTTTTAAATATCCACACATTTTCCTTTTCTCTGGAGTGTCCTCAGAGGCAATGGCAGCGCGGAAGTAAGCATAAACTATGGAGACAGATGCTGGTGACTTTAGGAAGAGAGTTGACAAGCCTTACCGCAGGGTTGGGTCTGGGGGTTGAGGAAAAGGGAGGGATCAAATTGTTCTTTTGTAGCTTACAACTGCATGAGGCTTATTAATTTAGAACTGGGGAAGAAAGGGTGCATTTGTTTTCACCTTTTCTAAAAGTTTACATTATTAATTTCAGAGCCCAACTTTCCAGATTAATTCTGAGTATTTCGCCTTGAGGTCTGTTGGCATTAAAAAAGAGAAGAAAAAAAACGGCCTTCATTTAACTGAGAGCGTCCTTTCAGCCCTGGAAGAGTTGGTCAACGTTGCTTGTGGTGAGTGGCACATTGATATATTCAAGTGGATTCCGCCGGAGCCTCGGGGCTCCTGGGTCTGATGAGAGCCCTGAAGAAGATGGCTAATTGGTCAATATTTGTTTCACCCAGAGGAAGTAGATGGCTGCCCTGTCATTCTTGTTTGTGGATCTCAGGACGTTGGAAAGTCAACATTTAATAGATACCTGATTAACCAGTTGTTAAACAGGTAAGAGTGTTTTTCTTGTTTTGACATGTTGCTAGATTTGGGGCATGAAGTGGGAGTTTTGATTTAAGAGACTGGATGGGAATTCCTCTTGCTTTCTAAGTAGAGATTGTTTACGACTCTTACCAAGCTGCTCAGCTGAGTGGTGGCATGGAGTGTTCTGTGCTCTGGAGTGAGGTGATGGCTTCTCAGGGTGTGCTGACCTTGCCTGTCAGAGAGCTTGTGCGAGGAATCACTTGGCCTCAGAATCTGTATTTGTGCACGTTCGGAGATTCACAGTAGGGATAAATTCTACTGTCTTTTAAAGGTAAAGTTTTAGGAAAGGCGAAATTGTGCCATATTATGAACAGATACTGTGATCCCAGCACATGTTCTCTTTATGGTTTTTTTTTTTAAAAACATGGATTGAACATTCCCCCGAAAAGCCTGCCTAGGGTAGATTACAACTGTGTATCACACAAAATCTTTAAGGTCTGATTTATCCTTTCGACATAGTGAAGCTAGTTAAGGTTTTCTTTTAAATTTTTAGTATTTCCTGCGTTGACTATTTGGAATGTGATCTGGGACAGACAGAATTTACTCCTCCGGGTTGCATTTCTTTACTTAACATTACAGAACCAGTTCTAGGTACGTATTATACATTTCTTAAACGTCTCGGTATTATAAATGCGAGAGTAATGATACTTAACAAAACTCAGAGAATATAAAAGTATAAAATATGAATGTGAACATTTCCCTATCAAACTCATGGTGTTCCCATAACTGTTTCTCCAGCCTCCAAAAATTCAAAAACAGTCTGGCTGGTGTGGCTCATTGGTAGAGCGTCAGCCCACGCACCGAAGGGTCTTGGGTTTGATTCCCAGGCAAGGACGTGTACCTGGGTTGCAGGTTTGATCCCGGCCCTGGTCAGAGTACATGCAGGAGGCAACCAATCGATGTGTCTTTCTCACAAGAATGTCTGTCTGTCTCTCTCTCTCATTAGCTGTCCCCCTCCCATATTTGCAAGTTTCTTCTCTGATGGTAGCAATCTTGGCTACATTATTCTCAATACATTTACATAGTTGCTCAGTCCCTTTGTAATTGTCCACCCCCTTGACTCTGCAGGCCACTCTTTTAGCTGTGGACCACAACCTGAGGGGCTCTCACTAGTTCTGTCCCAGGTGGCCTTGCACCAACCACATGAACCAAGACCCTCGCCTTGCCAACAGTGTTGTCACATGGTCCTGGTCACCTGCCTGCCGAGTGTTCTGGCTGGGCTCCAACCAGAGGAGATGGAAAGTGGCTTGGGCTGGACAGACTGGTGGTGTGACTAGGGAGTGTGAGCTCCAGAGGTGACTTGGCTACCTGAATTCAAGTCCAGCTGATACCTGCTAGCTGTGTGACCTTGGTCAGGTTAATGTCTTTCAATTTTCCCATCTGTGAACATGTGAATAATAATACCTCATAGGGTGTGTCTTTTTTAAAGTAAGTCTTTTTTTTAAAATATGTTTTTATTAATTTTTTTTTTAAAGAGAGAGGAAGGGAGAGGGAGAGATAGAAACATCGATGTGAGAGAGAAACATTGATTGGCTGCCTCCTGCACGCACCCGACTGGGGATGAAGCCTGAAACCCGGCATGTGCTCGGACGGGGAATTGAACCAGGGACCTCTCAGTACATGGGACAATGCTCAAATCCACTGAGCCACACCAGCCGGGCCTCATAGGGTTCTTATGAAAATTAAAGACTATTTAACACACCTGGAACATAGTGCTGTTTCCCGATAAGTGACTGCTGTCGTGGTTGATCGCCCATTCATTACAACGTGAGCCCTAAAAAGATGGAGACATTTGCTTTGTTCACAAATATGTCCAGCATGTAGTAGGTCCTCAGTAAGTGTTTGTTGAGTGAATGGCCTTATTAGTACGTGGTTGGGATTAACTGTGTAGGCATCAGTGAGCATGTTTGTAATAGGTTGAAAGCTCAGAGTTCCGGAAATGGGAGTACATCTCTTCCTGGTGGTAGCATGGTCTCAGGTTTCCTAAGGATCTTTGTCAGCGATGATGGATGACCTTGCCACTTTTTAAGTGGTCATAGATTCATTACTTTTATCTCTGTCTTCTTAGGACCACCTTTCACCCACCAGAGGACACCACAGAAAATGGTATATTTTGGGAAATCTGCTTGTAAAAACAACTATGAGAATTACATTGAGATAATAAAGTATGTGTTCAGTTCCTACAAGAGAGAGGCCCCTCTTATCGTCAACACAATGGGTTGGGTGACAGGTAAGCCCACAGAGGTACAGCCGGAGGAAGGGATGGGCAGTGGGAGTAAGCTGTTGGCTTTTAGGCATTACGGCGGGGGCCCCGTTTGTAGGAGATGCTTCTGGTCGATCTCTTCTTTGTCTCAGAATACCACGGTGTGGTTTTGGCGCATTGACTGCTAACATCATCTCCTTCCGCGCAGATCAGGGCCTTTTGCTTCTCGTTGACCTGATCCGACTGCTGTCGCCCAGCCACGTCGTTCAGTTCAGTTCTGGCCGGAGCAGAGCCATGCCAAACCTCACCCCTGACTACGTAGACGACATGGATGGCTTGTACACAAAAAGCAAGTCCAAAGTCAGAAACCGAGGTTTCTACCTGGCAGAATTTGCAGAGAATTTGGAATTTGGTGACGAGGAGAAGGAGAGTCCGGTTGCATTTACTGGACATAAACTGTTGTGCGTCCAATCGGACTTTGCATTTAGAAAAACTCCAAGAAATAGGTAAATAAACCATCATGTCTGGAGAATTCATTGTTCTTCGGTTTAATAAGGCCTTCTGTCCTCAATTCTTTTTTTTTTTAAATTCTTTTTCTTTATTGATGTTAGAGAGAGAGAGATAGAAACATAGATTGGCCACCTCCTGCATGCCCCCCACTGAGGATCAGGCCCACAACCTGGGCATGTGCCCTGACCGGGAATGGAACCGGCGACCTCTTGGTGCATGGGTTGATGCTCGACCACTGAGCCCCACCGGCTGGGCATGTCCTCAATTCCTTAAAAGCAATAACTCCTCTAAAACTTTTCAGATCTCTAGCTCAGCTATGTGTGTTTGCAGGAGAATCAGCTGCTTTCCCAGTGGGAACATCCAGAGTGGTCTCCAGCTCTGGTTACCAGGAGCTGTGACTAGAAGGGGAGTCTTTCCACTTCATGTTCTCCCCTCAGGGTTATGGGAAGGCAGGGTGTGCAGATTCTTTGGTGTAAATGTAATCTATGTAACGACAAGTGTGCTCTGTTTTGGGCGTGGGGGACCTGTCCGGGAAATTCTGTACTTACCTCCTTCTGGTTTACTTTTCAGGGAGTCACATAACAGAGTTTTTCGTGACTTGGCGGTGTTGAGTTACCTCGGCCAGCTGCAGCCCCCCGTGCCGAAGCCGCTTCATCCCCTACATGGTCTGACGCCCTATCAGGTACGACCTGAACTTGGTCAGGGAGCGGCCGTGTTCTGTTTACTTAGCACACACTTCACTGGCTTCCTCTGTGTCGAGCACTCTTCTGACCACTGTATGACTCTTCTCTCATTTAACCCTCAGAACCAGCCTATGGTGCCGGTTTGGTGACTGTCCCCGTTTTGCAGATGGGAAGCCGAGTCACCCAGCGGAAGTGGCAGAGCTGGCATCAGACCGGGCAGTCCGGCTCCAGGCTCTGTGCTGCTAACTGCTATGCTCTGCTGTCTCGGGCACAGCTCTGGTTCCATGCTGGTTAGGAATGTCCTGCCTCATCCCAGAGGTGGCCCTGGAATTCACCCAGGGAGTCTGGTTCCAGCACTTCCGCTTCCGAGCTGTGTGCGACTCGGCTTGTCGTCTGTGGAACGGAGGCAGTACCCGACCTAGTAGAAAAGCTTGCGGAGTCAGCGGGTGTTCACAGTGGTGCCTGGCCCCCGAGAGCATTCTTAAAGCCTTTCATATTTTTATTATTTTAATCTTCACCCGAGGATATTTTCCCATTTATCTTCAGTTAGAGTGAGAGAAAGAGAGAGAAACATCAATGTGAGAGAGACACATGGACTGGTTGCCTCCCGCACGACCCCAACCAGGGCCGGGGACCAAACCGAAACCAAAGCACATGCCCTTGACTGGAATCGAACCCGAAACTCTTTGGTCCTCGGGCTGACGCTCTAACTGCTGAGCCAAACCGGCCAGGGCAAAGCCTTTCATATTACTGTCAAAAGCAGATTCTAGCACTGGAATATTTGCATCTGGGGATCCAAACTCTTAAGAATTGTTTTGGGTAGAAATCACCTTAATATTAGGATTCCGAGTGATGGAAGAATAAAATAGCAACAGGTAGCATTTCTTAAATGCTTACTCTGTGCCGTGCTCTGTTCCAGGCCTGTGCTTACTCCTTTACTCACAGTGGCCCTCTTACAGCCCCCGTTACAGATGATAGGACAGAGGCCAGGGCATCGAGTCAGCTGGCCCAAGGGGGCATAGTGCAAGTTTGGGCTGGGACTGTGGCCCAGGCGGCCTGACCAGAGCCAGAGCGTTCACCTCTGCTGCGCGGCCTGTCCAGTACTGAGCCCTCGCTGTGTGCCAGGCGCTCTGCTGAGCTTAGTGCAAGGACTGGCTTGGTGACCTCGTGGCACCTGTGAGGGTGATGCTGGTATGTTCCCTGTTTCCAGCTTAGAGAACTGGGCACAGTCCCGTGGAGGAGACACAGGCCTGAGGTCATGCAGGCGTGAGCAGTGGGCCTGGGCAGCGAGGAGGTGCCTCCCACCTTGGCTCTAGACCTTCCCATTGCCTCCACCAGAGAATTGGAGTCAGTTTGTTTGGTGGAGTTTTGCTTACCTAGAGATGCTGTGTAACTGAATTTGGAACTGCCAGTCATTTATTTATTTATTTATTTTCTTTATAGATTTTAGAGAGAGAGGAAAGGAGAGGGAGAGAGATAGAAACATTGATGAGAGAGAACATCAATTGGCCGCCTCCTGTGGGGTTTGGGCCCACAACCTGGACATGTGCCCTGACCAGGAATTGAACCGGTGACCTCTTGGTGCAGGGGTCGATGTTCAACCAGTGAACCACAGCGGCCGGGCTTAACCTGCCTGTCATTTAAACTGCCTTTTTGTTGTTGTTAATCCTCGAGGATATTTTTTCCATTAATTTTCAGAGAGAGTGAAAGGGAGGGAGGGAGGGAGAGAGAGAGAAACATTGATGTGAGAGAGACACATTGATTGGTTACCTCCCACATACACCCTGACCAGGGCCAGGAATCCAGCCTGCAACCCAGCTACATGCCCCTTGACCGGAATTGAACCCAAGACCTTTCGGTGCGTGGGTCAACACTAACTACTGAGCAACACCCGCCAGGACTAAACTACCTTTTGTTATCTCATATTTATTTTTGAAATTCAAATAAATGTAACAAAGTACTTTTTGTTGTTGTTGTTTTTACAGAAAGAAATGCATTTTTTTTCCTTTATTGATTTTAGAGAGAGAGGAAGGGAGAGGGAGAGAGAGAAACATTGATGAGAGAGAACATCGATTGGCCACCACTGGGGTCTCGGCCCACAACCTGGGCATGTGCCCTGACTGGGAATTGAACTGGCGACCTCTTGGTGCATGGGTCGATGCTCAACCATTGAGCCACGCCAGCTGGGCAACAAAATCCTTTTTGAAAATTGGTTTTTAGCCCTGGCTGGTTTGGCTCAGCGGTTAGAGCATAGGCCTATGGTCTGTAGAGACCCGGGTTCGGTTCCCGCTAGGGGCACGTACCTCAGTTGTGGTTTGTCCCCGGCCCTGGTTGGATCGTGTGGGAGATAGCCACTCGATGTGTTCCTTTCACTTCGATGTTTCTCTCTCTCTCTCTTCCTCTCTCCCCCTCCCACTCTATCTGAACAAAAAAAAAAATGGAAAAATGTCCTCGGGTGAGGATAGAAAAATAATAATAATAATAGGTTTTTATTGATTTTTTAGAGAGAGAGGAAGGGAGAGAGAGATAGAAACATTGATGTAAAAGAGAAACATCCATCAGCTGCCTCCTGCACGCCCCCTACTGAGGATCGAGCCCACAACCCAGGCATGTGCCCTGACCAGGAATTGAACTGGAACCTCTCAGTCCATGGGACGATGCTCAGTCCACTGAGCCACACTGACCGGGTTGGGCCATTTTTCTTAATTCAATATATTATGTTAGGGAATGAATGGCGGCTTTTTGTCACTGAGTGGATTTTGACTTGCTTACGTCAGAGGCCTCAGTGAACGGGGTCTTCACAGTCTCCCTCGACTCTTACCTCCTTGAGGATATCTGCAGGCTGTGTCGTACACGTCTTTTTAGACAAGCAAGTTCCGGGCATTAAGTTTAGATTTCTAGCAAGTGTGGATGACGCACAAGAACTTTGTGTAAATTTATTAGGTTCTCTGTCTTAAAGCAGTGAAACTGAGCAAATGCTGGCTGGCGTTTCCGTTCTGTTTAGATACTTCTCGGTGGGCTGTTTGGCAGACATAACGTCAGATATGTCAGCTGATAAAAATTAAAAGTAGTTTCTCAGCTAGAATTAATAGAGGAGCCCTGGCTGGCTTTTAGTGGTTAGAACTTCGGCCTTCGAACCGAAGAGTCGGGGGTTCAATTCCGGTCAAGGTTCGATCCCTGGCCCCGGTCGAGGTCATGAGGAGGCAACCAATTGATGTGTCTCTCACATCAATGTTTCTCTCTCTCTCTCTCTCTCTCTCTCTCTCTCTCTCTCTCTCTCTCTCTCTCCCCCTCCCTCCCTCCCTCCCTTCTTTCCTCCCACTCTACCTAAAATATCAATGGAAAAAATATCCTCTGGTGAGGATTAAATAAAAAATTAATAGAGGGAGGTGGCAGGGTAGTAAAGGGTAAAAGGGATCCTATACGTGGTGATGGAAGAAGATTGGACTTTGGATGGTGAGTACGCAGTGCAGTAGATAGGTGATGTTTCATGGAATTGTGTACTTGAAACCTATATAATTGTATTAACCACTGTCACTCCAAAAAATTTTAAAAAGAATTGCCCTGGCCGGTTTGGCTCAGCAGTTAGAGTATCGGCCCACGGATCAGAGAGTCCTGGGTTTGGTTCCCGCTAAGGGAAACCTTAGTTGCGGTTTGTCCCTGGCCCTGGTTGGGGTCGTGTGGGTGGCAACCACTCGATGTGTCTCTCTCACGTCGATGTTTCTCTCTCTCCTTTCCCCTCTCCCCGCTCTATCTGAAGATAAATGCAGAAAAATGTCCTCGGGTGAGGATAAAAAAAAAAAAAAAGAATTAATAGAGGAAGGTGCACATGTATTCCCAGGTCCCTTTCAGCGCTGTTGCCCTCCGGATCATCCACTCCGATGTCGCGCCTGCCCATGTGCTGTATGCTGTGAATGCCAGCTGGGTTGGTCTTTGCAAGATCCTGGATGATGTCAGGGGGTATGCAAATGGGCCCGTCCTGCTTGCCCAGACTCCGATCTGTGATTGTTTCGGCTTTGGTGAGTGAGAGTGAAACGTGTCTATAAACCCGCTGCAATTGATCCACTTCCCTTGTAGATGGCTGCTTGACCGCGCAGCTGTCTCGGCTGGAGTGGTCAGAGAGTTTCTCTGTGTCCAAGTACTGTGGGCCTATCTGTTTCCGTAGTGTAGTGCTTATCACGTCCGCCTAACGTACTGTGGGCCTTGGGCTGGAGGGCAGGCAGGAAGCAGCTCTTCCTTTGCTTCTCCTGTCAGCTCCTCCAAAACCAGGATCCCTAAGGGCCTGGCGACAGCCTTCTCACTTGACACATTTTCTCCAGTCCATCTCACCCCCTGCTGGGGCTGGAAATCCACCTTTATGCTGACTTCCCAGAGGATCTCCAGCCCAGCCGTACATCTGAGTTCCCAGCCCGTGTTACCCGTGCTCGTCTCTGCTTGGATATCTCACTGGCACCCAAGACTTAAGTCCAAATCTGAGGTCCTGATGGGTCTATACTCCTGATGTTATCCCTATATCCCCTCCTCCCACCCCATACCACCTTCTGTTCCCTTAGGTCCTTCAAATGGTCCTTCAAAGGTCCAGTCTGGTGTTCGGGCCAGACCACTGGGTCCTCCTTGGCAACCCCTTGCCTTCGTTCTCCACATCCGACCCACTAACAGGTCAGGTAGCTTCTGTTTCTGAAATATGTCAGACTCCTCCACCTCATACTCTCACCGTGCCAGTGTGAGCGTCGTCATTTCTGCACTGGATCCCGGAAACCCTCCTAAGTGGGTGAGCCACAGGGTCACACCCTGACATCCCCACATGTCCATAGCCCAAGTCCAACACCTGGCCTGGGCTTGGCTGCTTTGGGCCCCATCTCTGGCCAAGCCCAGGCCAGGTGATCGTCCCTTGGCTTGTAAGGTCAGTAAACATCAGTGAGCCCTGGCCGGTTTGGCTCAGCAGTTAGAGCGTCGGCCCGCGGACCAGAGAGTCCTGGGTTTGGTTTCCGCTAAGGGCACGTACTTCGGTTGCAGTTTGTCCCTGGCCCCAGTTGGAGTCGTATGGGTGACAACCAGTCGATGTGTCTCTCTCACATCGATGTTTCTCTCTCTCTATCTCTCTTCCCCCTTCTCTCCCTCCTGCTCTATCTGAAGATAAATGCAAAAATGTCCTCGGGTGAGGATAAAAAAATAAATAATAATAAAAAAAGTGAATGTTTCTGGATGGGTGACCCAGAATCAGCAAAATCCTTAGATAATTTCACATTTCTGATTTATATATTAATACTACTGTACTTCTCAAAAGCGTTTCCACAGAAATTGTGTCATTTCCTACAGACCACAAAGAAGGAATGGGTGATGGGAAAAGTTGGGTCATCTCTATGTCCCCCCTAGACTCACCTGTGTGAACCACAGGTGAGACAGTCTAGGACTTTGGCATTAAGACCACTTGGTGCCTCACAGCTGAATAAGGAGAGGCTACCAAGTCTGATGCTCACATACTCCATCTCTTGCTACTTTGTATTGTCAAAGTGAAGCCCAGTAGAAATCGAAACTCCTGTTTGAAAAGCCATTCTGCAATCCGAAGTGCTGGGAAGGTTTGCAGAGTGGGTGATTTTTGTGTGCTCTGTGTGTCTTCCAGGAATTTGTAGAGGGATTGACATGGACAAGAAGCTTTACCACATCCTGACGCCTGTGGCCCCGGCAGAGCTGAGAAACGTGAACTGTCTGCTGGTCGGAGCCATTTCCATTCCACACTGTGTCCTCAAGAGCCAGGTGAGTGTAGCTCCCAGGGACAGCTGGCCGTGGACACAGGAGAGCGTGGGAACCTGGAATTGGGGCAAGAGTCCTGGGACACGTTATTGTTGGGGAAACTTACACTTTGTTTTAGAGGCTGAAGGAGGCCAGGTGAGTGAGGCCAGGCCGTGGACTGCCATCGCTCCTGGGGCCACCCCTTCCTGAGGCTGAGGATGTTCTCGGGTGCCCACGGGAAGGTCATGCTGGCCAAGGGCATCCGTGTGGCCCCTAAGCCAAACGGCCCGGCCTATGAGTAGCCTGGCTGTTCCTCCCCTTAGCTACTTGTTTGAGAGGGACGCCCACACTTACCTACTCGAGCTGTTTGGTGAGTCTGTGGAGTTGGACTGGCCGGAAAGGAGGCAGCCACCTCTGTACCTGAGCTGGTACCTCCGGGGCCCTCTGTGGGAAGGGAGCAAGGAGAGGATCGCACTCAGACTCACTTTAACAGTCTTCGGGGGAGAAGGATTGGGTGGATTTGGAGTGTTTCCACGTATGCTCTGTTTCTGTTTCAGCGTGGGCTCGAGGGGACGATACCTTACATCACGACAGATTATAATACTAGACTTCCTGGAGCATCACGGGAAATTGGAGCAAGAGAAGCCGAGGAAATCCGTAAAGAGAAACAACACCCAAAAGCTAAGTTCTATCGAAAAGCAAACTGATGTTTTTAACGAGGGAAGAAAGCTTGACTTTGTTTCCAGCCGGACAGCAGCAGACTGACGGGCACTGTGGCTCGACCGGCGCCCCTTCGGAGCAGGGCTTCCTCCGCAGCTGTGGAAGTTCACAGTCAGTTTCAGTCCCATCGTGAGCTACGTGACCTCGTGTTACCCTCGTCTGCTGTATGACTCATCATACGTGATGTTTTGTTTTCTAAAGGGATAAAGCAGAGGGGAAAAGGTTGTACGCCATCGAAACAAAGAATACGATCGATTCCTCGAAAAGTTCTTCAAGGACCTGGTTGTTGGAATCTGGATAAAAACTAGTGAGACTGGGCCCTGGCCAGTTTTCCTCAGTGATTAGAATGTCGGCCCGCAAAGAGTCGTGGGTTCAGTTCTGGTCAAGGGCACGTTACCTCAGTTGCTGTTCGGTCCTGGCCCTGGTCAGGGTCATGTGGGAGGCAGCCAGTCGATGTGTCTCTCTCACATCGATGTTTCTTTCTCTCTCTGTCTCCCCCCACCCCCCCATCCGAAGATAAGGAAAAATATCCTCGGGTGAGGATTAAAAAAAAAAAAACTAATGAGACGGCGGGGGGGGGGGGGGGGGGGGCGGGACACAAAAAAATATTCCAAGGAGGAAGGCAGGCTGGCTAGCGGAGTCCAAGCATAGCAGGATGTGGAGACGCAGCTTGGTCCTCACCCCGTGGTGGCCGCAGGGGCAGGGGACCCGCTGGTGGGTGTGCTTGGGGCTGGCTGCAGCTCCGTGGTCATTCTCATCCCCTGATCTTGTAATCCTGTCCAACTCCTCCACTCCTGGGGGTCAGGCGTCAAAAGATCGTGCTCAGTCTTTAAATTGTCAAGGTTTAACAGATAAAAGTTTGGACTCAAGAAGCCTTCTTTTTTATGCTGGTTTTATGCTGAAAGTTTTTCTCTCACATTCAGGAATGCTCTCCTGGGGCCTCTTTAGAGATTTGTCCTAGTTGACTTCTCTTCTGAGACTGAAGACACAGCCTGGGCAGAGCGAGACACGAGGCTGTTGGGAGAGACAGGGCAGCTGCGGGAGGAAGGCCCGTTCCTGCCTTTGGGCGACTGGACCTGAACTGTGCCTGTGGACAGCTCTGGGCTGTCGAGCGCTTCCTCCTGGGGTCGGGAGCCCGTGATGGTGCCATTCCCCCTGATGGAAAGCTCTTCCTCTCCTGGTGCTCGCAGTCCCTCGTCCTCCGCGGCTGGCGTGGCTTTGGTATGCCAGGAGGAGGGCGGGCTGTCGTACCCCTGCTGCGTTGGGGATGGTGAGATACTTACTGAGACAGCATATGAAACCTGTCTTGTGAATTTCAGCTTCCTAGCCAGTCATGCTGAAGGAGGTTATTAGGATTTGCAGGTTTTAACATCTGTTCATTTAAATCACTGGTTGTTGTTGTATTGAAGTACTCAGCATCCCATAGGCCCACAGATATGCAAATTCTCACAGGAACCCTTGTCACTACAGGGTGAATTTTAATATTCTAGAGACCATGTAAGGTCTAACTTCTTCGTTGCCTCTTATTTATATTTAAGTTTACCTGGTACACGTTTTTGTATTTTGGCTTTGCAAAGAATGTTGAGACAATCCACCACCATCACCGTTTTGCCTCCTTCCCCACATCCCATGTCTTTATGATACCGTTCACGGTAGGCCATTAGCCGCAAGTCTCAGAACGAAAGTGCTGCCCCATCGTCTGCCTTTTCATTCCATCCAGGCTTGCCTCTTGCCTTTAGCCTAACTTTTGCTGGTGTTTAAGGATGCTTTTTCAGTCCCCACCTGTAAAGATGTTGCCACTAGAGGGAGTTGTCAGCCATGGTCAGAGGGCCAGACCCTCCAAAGTTGGCCACAGAGCCTTTCTCAGGGGACTCAGAGGTCCCTGGCTCTGGTCTGCTCCAGGGGGTGCTGGTCAGACCGGCAACAGTGCCGTAGACCTTGGATGTCGATTTGATCAGAAATGTTGACCGTTTGGGCGTGTTATTTCTAGTCTTGTGGTTCAGGATGGGTAGGAATGAGTCTGCATCTGCATTGGAGCTCTTCTTAATCATCTGTGTATGTGATTTGCAAAGTAGTACATGCTTATTTTCAGAAAATTGAAGAAATGTGTGACTTAGAATGTGAAAACCCTTAGTTGCCGATTTTGTGATTTCTTTGAAGTCAGTTCTTTTGAAGAGATCCTTTTATAGGAAAGGTAGATACGAAAATAAATGACAACATTCTCGAGTTCCAGGGTTCATTCTATTTTATAAACAAAGACAGTTCCGTTGTTCCTCCTGTCCCGTTGGGCCTGGGCGTAGGAATCAGTGCATCCTCGGAGACCCCGGCCTGGAAACTGAAGACTAGAGAAGGCGGGGGACAGTGCACTCACCCTTCAGGTGCTTTGCAGTGGGATTTTCGAGAGATCGAAATCTGCCCGTAGCTTGTGGGAGGGGACAGCAGGCGTGGTGAGGCCCCAGGCTGAGCAGAGGCCCGCCCCCTCCACGGAGATCCTTTGACAGGTGGTTACTTACCCTGCCGGACACTCGGCTTTGTGCCCAACAGATGGTATGGGGACCAAACGATGTGGGTACGAGGTTCCTTTTGTATCAAAGAGTGAATTTTTAAAAATGATGGTAGAGGGTTTGTTTCTATTTGGAAGTGGCAGTGTAGTGGGTAAGACAGCAGACTTTGGTGTTAGAGCTCTGAGTTCAAATCCGCGCTGGACCGCTGCCTAGCAGCGTGGTTGTGAGGGAGACATCCGCCAGAGCCTGTTCCCCCTTTAGGGTGGGATGAAGCTCTTCCCTGGGGTCCCTGCCCGCGCTGTGTGATGCCATAAGGCGAGCAGCGGCTCAGGGCATGGCCCGTCTCTGTTTGACTGCAAGCTCCTAGAAGCCAGGGACCAAGATCGACCTGCTCACAGTCACGCTGTGACGAAGCAGACACTCAGTGCTGGGGTCAGAAACCTCTCTCCCGTCCCACCTCCGAGCAGGTTCACTTCGAAACCGTTCTTCCAGCTAGAGAGCTCCAGAGAATTGGGTTTCATGGCTCCCGCGAAGGACCCGTTCCTGGAGTTCTTCCCAAACCTCCATGTAGCGCTTTTGAACGTGTATGAACAGTTCACACATGTAGAAAATGCTCAAGTCCGCCGCCGCACGAATAATCACTGTTCCCGCCGTGATGCTGTCTCGTCCGGTATGTTTCTAAACTGCGTGTGGGGTTTTTACAACATTGGTGTCCTGCTGTATGTGTGGTTTTCTATCCAGCTCTTTTCACTTAACATTTTTTGTATCATTAAATATTTTTGAGAACATGAATTGGTGTAATTTCATTACATATGTAGACCATTTTATTCCAGGAAATTATTTCAGTGTTTAGGAGAAGTGGTGGCAGAAACGCTGGGTGAACTAGAACATGGGAAGGGGGTTCGTGGAATCTGGGTGCCCTAGTGGGGAGGCAGGGAGCCCCAGCAAAGCCCGTGCCTTTTCCCACTTCTCTATTGAACGCAGTGGCAGTTTGTCTTCCCTTTTCTGTTTGGGCCCAAGTATGTAAGTTGAGAGAGGATACAGTATCCATTCTGGACTGTCTCTGAGTGTATCAGAAGGAGAAAGAAAATTTTGCTCCCAGAAAAGTTCAAATTAAGAAAGAAAGAAAGAAAAAATAGCCTGGGGTCTGTGCCTGTAACTGCCTTTCAGCAAGTGGGAACTCAGCTGGGTCCCCACTCCCACTCCCGGGGCTGGGCCTGGCCGCAGAAACGAGGCTTGGCTGACAAGCTGAGCCTGAACAGTGGCTAAAATAAATATGGGGGCCATCTGTGCCGTGAGGGGGAAGAAGCCACGTGACGTTCGGGGCCTCTGCAGAAGGGCTCTGCTAGGCTAAAGATTTCCAGGGTTTTGCCAGGAAAAGAGTGGGGCAGAGAGTGTGCTGGGGGCGGGGGGCAGTCTGAAAGGAGCCGCGCTTGGAGTTGAGGGAGCAGCGGGTCCACTGGGAGCGCTGGAGCTGAGCAAGCAAACAGCTGAGCCGGCAGACAATGTGCTGAGCTGGGAAGCCAAGGGTTGCCATGGTGACTGGCTCTGATGCCACTGTGTGCTCAGCAGACTGTGGCTTGGGTTTTTCTAACACTTTGGAACTGTCTTGATCTCCCTGGTGAACGTCTGCCGGGCAGGGAGAAGCCAGCAGTCTTCCAGGCCCTCCTCCTCGCCAAGGCGCCTAACTGGGGGGCTGTTGCCGGGACTGCAGAAACCAGGGTCTTCGTGGCATTGCTTTCCGGGAAAGGAAGGAACGCCGAGGCGGCCAGCAGTGTGAGAAGTCTGTTCCAGGGAGCGAATGGGTACTTGGGAATGGAAAATCCAAGGGGAGCAAACCACCAGCAGGGAAACGCAGTGCAAACCGCGGCCACGAAGTCCATACGTTAAAATATACAGCGCCCAGGGGGCCTGCATCGGAGGGAAGCAAATTGGCCGGGCTGAGAGCTCCGTGGTTTTCTGTGCAGACGGATTCAGCTGGAGAAATTAAGATTGGGGCTGAGTCTGGGAGAAGCCCTCCAGTGTGGGGACTTCAGCTGGGCAGAGAGGGACGCAGATCTGTGGGCCTGGCACGTGGCTCGAGGGCCAGGAAAGGTGGCACCGCTCCCGAGGTCAAGCATGAATTCAGTCCTGACAAAGTACGGGTCTCCACCTCGCAGTTGGCTAAGCCTTCGTCTGGGAACCAGTGAGTATGTTTTATTCCTCTTTTGTCCAGGGAGGAGGGTTGACCACACTGAGCCAGGAAAGGAGACTTTGGGGGTCCTGGAGGGGCCACTGAGATCCCATGCTTGCTGACTTAGACACTGTAAGAAGCCCCCCTGCAGGCTGAGACTGGTTTGTCCTCACTGATAGGTGAGTTAATTCAAGTGTGGAGGGCCAGGGTCTCCCAGCCCGGTGAGGTTTAGCCCTCAGTCCTGACTCGTGGGTGTAGGGGATGCCTGTCTCCTGAGCAGGGAGGCTTTCCTCCCGGCCATCCCACCCCGGAAAGAAGAAAGTTCTGCAGGCAGGTGAAGGGGGCGTGGTGGGGAAGAGCCCGAGACCCTTCAAATTGTCACATTCCGTGGGTTACAGTGGTGTCCCCATTGCTAGGATGGTCTCGAACAGGTTCTCAACTTGGCCTTTGTAGCTGTTTTAAAAAGGGCCGTGAGATTCCTCCTAAACCGTCAATATTTTTAAGTTCACGTTTGCCAGATGCCATGACGCATATTGGGAGTGTGGAATCAGGAATAGTGGTCACGGAATCAAAGAGCCTTCCAGCGCCCCAGAGTCGGAGCCCTGGCCCGAAAACACCCCATCCCTGGCCACTGACCTCTGGGCTCAGATAAACGCCCCCATTCTCATCTTTATCTGCACCCCATCCGTGGCTGGCCCAAGACAGATCTGTGAAGCTGACTGAGTCACAGAGAATTCCTCCAGCGCCCACGCAGGCCCCTCATTGCAGGGTTATCCCCTCCCAGGAAGGGGGGTGTGCTGCTGACCTCCTTCCTGTGGCTCACCCCACAAGCAACTTACCTGTTATGCGGGGCTCCGCTGGGAGTGGCAGGCAGAATGTGCCGTCCCCCCTCGCAGGTCTATCACTCTCATTTCCGAGCCCCCAGTGACTGACGTCCAGTTCATTGAAGGCTCAGCACAGCTTACTCACTGAGGGGGGAGATGTTTCCAGGCATGGGTGAAATGGGGGTTACAGGCCTTCTGGAGTGTCCCCCAAATCATACTTGTCACACGGATGGCAGAGAACGGCCACCTAGTCTTGCTTGATGGTGTCTTTCAGCCATTTATTTGACAAGCGTGAATGTGCCCTAGTTCCTAATTTAATCACTTAACAGGTATGCCTTGAGCACTTACTGTCAGGCATTGCGCTAGGGCCTGGGGGATGCTGGTGGACCAGGTAAATGCCCATCCTAGAAGCTTACTGCCTAATGAGCGACCAGGGCCTGTAAACAGGAATTGAGAAGTAGTTTGGGTGTTAAAATACACTGATAGTGGGGTGATGAGTTCATACTAGAGGGATAATCTTCTTAGAACATCAGTCTCAGGGGTTTTCTGAAGCAGTGACATCACCTAAATGATACTGAAGTCAGCTGGTTTTTTAAAAAAGTCGAGGTGGGATCAAACAACAAGTGCTGGAGAAAGGGGACTCTAGGACACTGCTTGTGGGAATGCAGACTGGTGCAGCCGCTGTGGAAGACAATGCGGTGTTTCCTCAAAAAATTAAAAATGGAACTTCCATTTGACCCAGTGATCCCACTTCTAGGAATACATCCTAAGAAGCCTAAACACCAATCAGGAAGAATATTTGCACCCCCATGTTCATAGCAGCGCTATTGAGATGGGTGTGGAGGGGAGGCCGTGGAAGGGGGAGCTGTCCTGGTGGGCGGAGAGCGGTCGTGGAGAGGTTGGTAGAGCATCTTCCGCCATTCAGCCTTCGTCCTTGGGGCAATAATTGAAGTGTTTTTAGCAGGGTACGTAGCATGATCTGGCTTGCATTTTAGGAAAATCCTTTTGAATAGCAGTTTGGAGAATGGATTCAGGAAGTTTGAGGAGGAGAGTCTGGCAAACAAACCTGAAAAGTCAGGAGGCTATTGCTGTAATGCAGGTGAAAGGGGTCGTGGGAGCCCTTTATCAGCGTATAGATAAAGAAATATATACACATGCGCACTCTCTGTTCTGCTTATCCGAGTCATGCGTTTTCATTATAAACTGTTCAAGCAGTACATAAATAACGAAGCTACAAGTCCTCCGATTTTCTGTTAGTTCCAGTTGTACTTCAGACTTTTTCCCCATGAATATAACACACACATGCTACGTATTGTGTGTATATGTAAAAGTTTTGCAATAGAAAATAGGCAGTTTTGCAATTGTTTTTTTCAGTTAATAACTGTATATTTTTTGGACATTAAAAAAATGCCAGGACGGCCCGGCTGGTGTGGCTCAGTGGATTGAGTGCCATCCCATGGACTGAGAGGTCCCGGTTCCATTCCCTGTCAGGGCACATGTCCAGGTTGCGGGCTCCATCTCCAGTAGGGGGCGTGCAGGAAGCTGATCTGTGTTTCTTTCTCATATCCATGTTTCTCCCGTCCTCTCTCTAAAAAAAAAAAAAAAATCAATAAAAACATATTTAAAAAATACCTTGTGTTTAAAAAAAAAAAAAAAAAAGCCAGTACATAAAAACCTACCTCCTCTATTTTTATTAAAAAAAATTTTTTTTTCTTTATTGATTTTAGAGAGAGAAAAAGGAAGAGGGAGAGAGAGATAGAAACATCGATGAGAGAGAACATTGACTGGCCGCCTCCTGCATGCCCCCCACTGGGGATCGGGCCCACAACCTGGGCGTGTGCCCTGACCGGGAATCGAACCGGCGACCTCTTGGTGCATGGGTCGATGCTCAACCACTGAGCCACACTGGTTGGGCCTACCTCATTTTTTAAATGGCTTTCTGGTATGCATAGCTATACCTTAATTTTTACCCTGGCCCTCTAGGAGTAGACAGTTGGGGTTTCCAGTGTTTCACTCTTGTAAATGATGCCGTAGTGAGCATCCTTACACTATACCTTTGCGCCCTTGTGAAATAGTACCTAGAGCATACATTCCTGGAAGTGGAGCTGCTCAGTGCAGAGGGGTGAGCATCTTGCATTTTAATAGGTATTTCCAGAAAGCCTCTTATTTTCCCATCAGCCCAGTATTCTGGCCCTTCCTGTGCTCTGTCTGGTCATCATCTCCCACGAGCCTGTCCCTGACATAAGAGGGTGGGTGGCTGGACAGGTGTCCCCTGGCACGGTCCCCAGGCATTTCTCTTCTTTGTCCACTCCCATTACTGAAATGCTGTGGCTCTTGGCCAGCGTGCAAGGGCAGCTGCAGGCTCTGATATCATGCCTCCAGGACTTCGGAGGGTGGAGGGCACCCAGGGCGTGCCGTGCATAGATCACAGAGGCAACCAGCCTGTGCTGAATCACAGCCGTGGGACCTTAGGCAAATCGCTAGCTTTCTGAGCTTCAATTTCATTATCTTGAAAGAGGAGATAATAGTAGTGTCTGCCACTCGGGGTTATTGTGGAGATCAAATGAGGTGGTGTTTGAGTGTGTGTCCGATAATTCTAGTATCTCAAGTTTTTGTGGGTGTGTTTCTGTTGTTTTTCAATCACAGGGTCTTAGTTACTTGTGTGTCTAGTTATCTTTGACTGTGTGTTGGACATTGCATTTTTTTAATTCTTTGCAAGAAAAGTTTGAGGCCTAGAATGACAGAGGAAAAGTTTGAGGCCTAGGATGACAGAGGTTTTTTATGTGCTTCTGCCACACGCCTGGAGAGAGAGACTTCCAGTCTGGGAAGACCTTAATCCAAGTTCAAGTCTGAGGTTCCCAGGATTTTCAGCTTGTTTTCCTAGGCCCATAAGGCCAGTAAAAATAAAGCTCAGTCTTCCAATTCTTTCTTCAGAACACATCAATACCATGAGGCAAAACCATCAGAGTGTACCTCCCTAGACCCTCCTCTTCTGAGTTTTGGCTGGTTTGATGTTTCTAAGATTAAAAACTTTTTTTTTTTTTCCATTCAGTTCTTTTGGCTGTCCCAAGTGGGAAAGTTGATCTTTACCTAACCCACCACTGCAGGGAACAACATCCCCACTGAAGTTCCCAAGTGTTCAAAACATTTAGCACATTGTCTTTCTGTAGCTATAGGCTCATAATGAGATAGGACAGAGACTTCCTTTGGCCAATTAAGCCACAACAGGGTCAGGAAGGTCCCCTGTACCCCTTTAGTCACCCCCCATGTTCCATAATCACTTTGGTGATAGCAGCCTCTTAACAACTGAGTCAGATCACATCTCTCCTCTGTGAAAAGCCTCTGATTGTTCCTGTCTCACCTTATGGGACCTTATGGGACCTGATGCCCTGTCACCTCCCTGATCTCATCTCCTCCCCTTGTTTACCCTGCGCCAGCCACACTGGCCTCCTTGAGGTTCCCTCAAAAGGATGACTAATTCATCCTGGTTTTAAAACTGAAATTCCAGTGTCCTGGGAATCCTCTCAGTCTGGGGCAAACTGGAACAGCTGGTCACCTTAGCTCAAACGCAAGCTAGTCCCCGGGGCCTCAGAGCCTTTGCACTTGCTGCTTTCTTAGCCTGAGATGCTGTTCTTCCCCAGATAACTGCACCTCACATCATTCTAGTCTCTGGAAACACCTTCCTTAGAGAGGGAGTATCCAAAATAACACACACACACACACACACACACACACACACACACACACAGTCACTCTCTGTCCATTACCTGCTCTATTTTTCTTGCGATACTAGCAAAGAGGACCCAGTCAGTACCTTTCCAGGACCTCAAGGACCAGCATTCGCTGCAATGCCAAGACAGGCTAAGACCCAGCCGCTGTCCTGCCCAGAAACTGCCTCCCTAGGCTGGGCCTGCATCCTGGGCTTGGGGGAAGAGGGTTCTTCTATGGGCCAAGAGGGAGACAAGGCCTGTCCAAAGCAGCCTGGGTCTCTGCTGGGGATGTCCAAGGGGACAGTAACAATAGTTTCCAAACATCAGGGATGGTGTTCCAACAATGAGCTAGATATTTTGAAATCCAGCTGTCCTGGAAGTCTGGCCTGTCTTTTCTGTGGTCAGGAGCCTGGCCCAGCAGCCTTTGTTCCTTGGACAGACTTGGCTCTCGAGAAGGCCCAGCCCCTCAGTCCGTCTGGCCAGGTTTAGAAGTCTGCAGTGTCCAGCGGCCGGCAGTGAGGTTGGAAGGTGGCCATTGTGCCACAGCCACAGAGCGCTGGGGAAGCATTTCCTCCTCTTCCCCCACCCAGGCTGGGAACACCCTGGCAGCCAGCTGACAGAGTGCCTGGGTCTAGCTGGGGTCTCAGCTCCTCCCAAGGCGGGGCCAGATCTGACCCCAAGCTAAGCGTCCAGGCCAATGGACTGCACTCTGAGCGGGGTCCTTCTTGGAGGCCAGGGAGCCTTGCCACCTTTACCTTTGAGGTTGAGGTGGGCCCAGCTGGACCGAGCCTTCAGGTACGTGGAAGTCAGTCCTGGCGAGAAGCAGCTGATCGAGAATTGATCCAAGTCCAAGTCCGCCAACATTCCTCTGGCACCTGCTCTGGGCCGGCTGGGCCGGGCCTGCTTTCGGGGGAGAATGAAGCCAGTAGCTGCCTTCAAGGGGCTCCCGGTCTACATGGAGCCCAGACGCCATTGTTCCAGGGTGTCCCCTGCAGCAGAACGAGGACCCCGGGGTGGGGTTCTACACCATTGGTCTGCCAGGAGCAGTGGCTGGGGCTGGGTTCCAAAGGGTCTGAGCCATGCCAGGGAGGGTGGCAGGTCTTCAGTCAAAGCAATGACACTTTCAGATCTGTGCTGCGTTTTTGCTGTGATTGTAAGACATTGACCGTGGTGCCCGCACCAGGAGCAGACCCTGAGGGAGAGGCCGCTCTTCTGGACCAACTCATTTGATCCCCACAGCAATCCCGTGAGGTAGCTGCTGCACAGGTGAGGGAAGTGAGGCCCAGAGAGGTTAAGCAACTTGCCCAAGGTGACACAGCTGGCGGGAGCTGGAGCTGGGATCTGAACCCAGGTGCCAGGCTGCATTGTGGAGGCTGACTTGGCAGGAGCATGACCGAGGCACGGCAGGGGCCCAGACAGGACGGTGGTGACCTGAGCTGGGGCCAGGGCACTCCAGAGGCAGAGCTGAGCCTGGCGTGGGCAGCTGGTCTGTGGCCAGCCCAGCCCAGGCTGCACTTGTCCCCAGGCTGTGGTGGGTGACCGTGGTCAGGCCCGATGCTGGACAGTGCCTGGATCTCCCACTCCTTCACCTCTGGAGAGCTGCCTGGGTTTGAGGGGCCTATTGTCCAGCTGTCCCCACATTTAGGGGAACCCAGGGAGAGACCCACTTTCCTGAGGCCCATGGCCAGTGGGCTTAAAGGCCAGGGATATTTGTCCAGGCCTGAAGGGCTCCCAGAGTCTCGAGGTAGGAAGGTATCTGGGGAAGGAAGGGGCTCAGGACTGACATCACCTGGGATGGGCCTCCTGAGCCCACATGCTCGGCTCGGGGCGCTGAGCGCTGTGGGCAGGAGGGGCCGTCGACCGGACCCTGGAGCACTGGAACTTAAATGTGTTAGCTGTGGAGGGAGCAGCTGGTGACACGGAGCCTGGTGGGGGACTCGGGTCCAGCCCACCCCACCCCAGCAGGTCTCTAGGCCCCTTGGTCTGCTGCACTGTAAGATGGTCGTAACATGATGACGGGAGCATTAGGCTGTTGGTCCAGGGCCTGGCACCCCAGGGACTTGACAATGTTAGTGTCCCTGCTGTGTGTCCCACCAGGAGCTGGAGAGAGGACTGAGACAGGGTCTGCTTCTGAGGCGATGAGAGAGCAGAGGCTTCCCAGCCCGTCCTGCCCAGCACTCTCTCCCCGGGCCCTGGTGCTGGGTTACACACCTCCGTGCCCTCCAGGGCTGGGGCAGCACCTCAGGCCAGATGCCTGCAGTGCCCGCTCTGGGGACAGAGCAGAAACCATGGTCCTGGGCCCTGTTGTGTCTGGACATCTCAGTCCCAGCTCCGGGGACCCCCAAGGACTGGGACAAAGGACCATGTGGGCAGCAAAGGAACAGGGGGTGGCCTCTCCACCCCCCAGCGCAGTGCGTGCAGCTTACTCAGGTGGGCGGTGGGCCACAGAGCGTGGGCTCCGAGGAGGCGTTTGGGGGAGGGCCGCAGGCTGGCCGAGGCTCCGGGGTCAGGCTGGCTGGAGACCAGGTGGCTGCGGCCCAGGTTTCCGCCAGCACCTTCGAAGCTGATGGCCCACGGGGGCTGAGGCTTCGGGCCGTGTGTCCAGGCTTTGGAATGGTTTGCTCTGCAGGGGAGGGTCTGTGCCGCCCACACCAGGCCCCACTGTTCACCCCTCCTGCAGGTGCCAGCCCTGGGCACACCCATAGCCTGCTGGCCCGGGATTGGCCTCCACCCCACCCTGGGCCCCCTACCCGGGGGGCCACCTCTGGGCTGTGGTCCTGGAGGGTCCTTGGCTGGTACCCTGGCAGGCAGGGGCAGAGTCTCCTTGTTACCAGAGCTGGAGGTCTGGTTAGTGGGGGTGGTCAGTGGGACACGTCCTCTCGGGCTTGGCCCACGGGCAGCTGCTGGAGAGCTGCGTTACATAATGGGCCTCTGGCTGGCTGGCTTCGTTTTCTGCAGCCCGACCTGGGAACACTTAGCACAGCACAGCCCATGAGGCTGCTTCTCACGCGAGCTGGGCGGCTGGCACTGGGCACTGCCTGCCAGCGCCAGCTCTGTTCCCAGCCACCCCCCCACGCACAGCTGGCACTCCCAGCTGCCCTGGGGGTCCAGACAGGCCTCCCCAAACGCCTGCAGGAGGAGGGGAGGATGTGGTCACCAGCTCCTGCGGGGCTCAGAGGACCACGGAAGGTTATGGTGGACCTTGCTGAGGGAGGGTGTGGGGAGGGGCAGGCCCCTTGTCAGACTGCAAGGACCCCCCAAGGCTGTGTCTCCTGGGGACAAGCACCTCTGCCAGGCTTCCTGCTGAGCCCCCTATGAACAGGATCTCATGGAGACGACACAGTGTGGGGGGCTCTCTCCTCGACCCATTTCACAGATGTGGAATTGGGGTCTTCAAGAAGTGTGCCCTCAGCCAGGGAGGCCGAGGGAGGCCTCTGAGCTGGCCCCGCTCCTTTGGGAGCAGCCCTCAGGAAGGGGGTCAGCCAGGGTGGGTGAGGGCAAAGGGCACCTGGGGGTTCAGCCGAGGTCTCTGGTGGCCGTGGCCTGCTGGGAAACAGCCGGCCTGGGACTGATGGCGGTTCCGGCACCTGCTGCTGTTCCCCTTTCAGCCCCTTACTCAGCAGCCTCTTGGGGTTCCTACTGCAGCTCACGGGACACTTCCGTCTTCAAGGAAATAGCTGACTTTCCCCCCTCATCTAAGGCCCTTGCCAGGCCCTGGATTAGGCAGCCCCGACTCTCCAGCTCCCCATCCCTCTGTCTGTCCTAGCCCCAGTCCCCGGCCAGTGAGCGAGGCCCCGGAGGAGCCGTCCCACAACAGGCACAGCTGTGGCCTCCTCCAGCCTCTTAGATTGTCGCTTCAGGAGTCCAGGAGGATGCCGGCAATAGAGAGGGCCTGGGGCTGCGGGAGGATGGGCGTCCGGCTTGGACTGCCCTGACTCACTAGTCTGCAGTGACTGTGTCATCCAGGGCCAGGCCATGTGGCTCCTGGCTTCCACCCTGTTAGTTCTGTGTGGCCCCGGGCAAGTGACTCCCCCTCCCCCTCCTCAGCTTCTTCACCCCTGTGGTGGGGATGACAGTACCCGCCTCATGGCTGACAGGAGGATTAAAGGAGATAACGAATGAGCCCACTCAGCATGGCCTCTGGCCTGCGTCAGTGTAGCTGTCATCACTCTGTGTCTGCCTGGGGCTGGGGACACGGCAACAAGACAGCCATCGCAGCCTCAGCTGTCTCAGCAGCGATGAAGAGCCCCCCATGTCTGAGCCGCATCACCGGCCGCCTGGTTTCCTGGCTTCCCCCAGACCAGGGAAGGGCCTGCCCTGGTGCGAGGGGAGGAAGGAGGCGAGGTGGGGGCCGGGGGGCCTAGCCTGGACAGGAGTGTGGGTGACTCTCTGTGGGAGCCGGCGGAGGACATGCAGGCAGCAGGACTGGCAGTAGCCAAGGCTGGGAGGTGGGAAGCAGGAGGCACATTTGGGGACAGAGAGAACCTGGGGTTGAGGTGCATGCGCCCTGGAGAGCGGAGGAGGGAGGGGCGTCGCTGGATGTATGTAGGGGAGTTGGGGGGGGCTCCTTGTGTTCACCCCAAAGCTGAGGGGCTGGCTGCTCTGAAACCATAACTGAGAGTGGTCCCTGCAGGTCTGGTACAGAGGATAACTGCTCGGGGGCCACCCCCAACTCTGCAGCCCTGGCCTCCCATGGGTGGGCACTGCGACCGGCCATGGCTGCCGGGGAAAGATTATTTCACTCCCCAAGCTCGGCCTGCACCCCCACGCTGGCCACTCACTCATGAACACAAACTGGGGCACCCCCGACCTGTGGGCTCAGGCCCAGGCCACGTGGGTGCCAGTGATCAAGGACCAAGGAGCCTGCCTTTGTCCATCCCTGGCTCCGAGCCCCAGGAGCAGGGTAGGCAGGCATACGGTTTGAATTACTGCGCTGCCTCTTGGCATCCTCGTCCTCAGCTAGGGGTGTGCAGGCTGCCTAGACAGCCACCCCGACCACCCTCCCACCCACCAGCCCTGGGGTGACCCCCCCTGGAAAGCAGAGCCTTCTGCTGCCAGCTCCCCCTGTCTGGACCTCGTGCCTCTCTGTTGCCAGGCATCTGGTAGATGGGGTGTTCACCTCTGCCCTGGCTTTGCCCCCAACTCCATGCTCGCGCCTCTGGGGTCCTGGCAGGCTGGAGGGGCACTGGAGGGTCAGACAGAAGCAGCTCCGCAATGTGGCATTTCTGGGTTTTCCTAAGGCCAACCCACTGCCCTCTGACCACCCAGCCTTCTCTGCTAGGTGGCTGCCCGGGCCCCCAAGTTGGCTCTGAAGCCAGACACTCCTGGGTTCATTTCCAAGTTCTGCTGCTTATTAGCTGAGTCCGTTTCCTCATCTGTGCCATGGGGACAATCCCACCTCCGTGGGGGAAACCAAAAGGAGTGGGCAGGCCCAGCCTTCCTGAATACCAGGGCAGAGGTCTCCTGGAGGGCAGCCACAGGTTTTCGTTTTTATTCTCTAACTAGATAAAAATTTGCAATTTTTACAAGGTTTTGGAATAAATTGACTGGCAACTTGCATTTTCTGTGTAGCTGGGTTTTTTATTCTTCTTTTGGTTCTTTTTGTGGGTGGCTTGCATCCCCCAAGCTCCTCCACCCACCAGCCCTTCCAACCTTCCTGCCTCCACCCCATCCCTCCATTCCCACCCTTGTGCCCACAGTGCAGGGGGCACTGAAGTCCGTACTGACGATGCCAGGGACTCTGCACCAGTTCGGCCGGCCTAGGGCTCCATGCGTGGCACTGCCTTTGGGTGACACAGTCCAGGGAGGGAGTCAAGGGTGGCTGGACAGCCCAGGGAAGGGAGAGGCCCTTGGTGAGAGCCCAGAGGGCAGATTCTGGGCCTCCCTGGCAGCCTGAGGGTAAGGCCTTGCTTCTGCCCTCTGCCGCCTGGAGGCCTCCAGGCCTTTGTTCCGTGAAGCTGGGAGACCTGCCTTGAGCGTCCTGGGAAGAGTGCCTGATTGGGCAGCTGCACACAGCCCCGGGGGTCATTCCGTGGCACCCTCGCGGGTGCTTCCACTCCTCATTGAGAAATCCTGCAGGGCTCAGCTAGGGCTGGGGGCTGGGGTCAGAGGCCAGGGCCAGGGGGCTGGGATTGCTCCTGGGGCAGCACATTTTTCTCCTCTGAAAACTTATCTTAGCAAAGAGACCACGGAACAATCGCACTCTTTTCCGGGCCTCTGCTGTCCCCAGACGGCCGGCCCATCCCCTCAGTGGGGGCTCCGAGGGGGCCGGGAAGTCGAAATTTGTAAAATGTCTGTAGGAGGGGAAGAAAGGCGCTTTGTGTGGGGCTGGGGCCCTGGCCATTGGTCGGCTCCAGGGCCCCCAGCTACTCCCAGAATGCTCCCCTCCCTGGGGAGGGCCCAGCTTGCCGGCCCAAGGCCAGCCCAGGGTCCCCGCAGCCCTTGTGCCCACTGTGTCCTGGCCTCGGGGACCCAGGTCCCCGGGGCCGCCCAGCCTCCGAGGGCACGGGCCTGGTGGGGAGGCCTGCCCGGGCCTCACCATGTTTCTCTACTGGAAGAAGCGGGGCACCTATGAGCTGGAGGCCCTGCCCAGGGCCCTGGCTGCACTGGAGCTGGGGGCCGTGGAGCGTTTCTCCTGGAGCTCCACCCTGGACATCATCGAGGACCTCGGGGGTAGGTGTGGGCCCTTCCGGAGGGCTGTCAGGAGGCTCCCACACCTGGTCTAGCTGGCGGAGCCCGTGGCCCGGTCGCCATGTACTTGCCACAGTCAAGTCCCTTGCTCGGCAGTGGTGTGGGGGCCAGAGCCACCCCTGAGAGCTGTTGCTGGTGGAGGAGAGGGGCCCAAGCATGGGACCCTGAGGGCCTCTGGGCTCAGGCGTGGGCTCTGCCTCTGTCCTCCCGTTCCACGATCGCGGCCTGAAATGTGTCTGTTCAAGGCCCCAGGACACGTGTCATTTCTCCCATGATCACCCTTGCAGACAAGGAAGCAGGACAGAGAGGGTAAGGCCCTGGAGGGCGGGATAGGTGGTGGGGATGCTGAGCAACACCGCCCATATTTGGATGCCGACTTGGCCTTTTCCCGGTTGTGAGATGTTGGGAAAGCCGTGTAGATGGACCTAGTGATGCTGGCGGTGGCGCGGGGTGGCTGAGAGGACTAACTGGGGTGACACGGAGCGGGGCCCAGTCCATGGGGGATGCTGTTGTTGCTGTTATTTCACAGTGGCCCCGCTGAGCAGCAGCCCCGTGGAGCACGGGGCTTCAGGCTGGCGGCACGGAGAGCGCCAGGATGCTTCGGGCCAGTGATGGAGCCAGGTCTGGCCTGCAGACGCTGGTTAGGGCGAGGGCTGCTGGGCCTCGGTTCTCTCCTCTGCTCACCTCATCTTGGGCCCCAGGCCCCGCGGGCAGGACCCTCTTCTGGTACACCCTCCCCAGGCTGGCATGGGCCTTCCCTGACCCTTCCTGCGGCCAGAGGGGACAGAAAGTGACGGATAGGGGAGCATATGGGGTCTAGGTTCCACAAAGCGCGGTGTGAAATGCTGCTCCCGGAGGGAGAATGATGGTGCCCTTCGTGTACGGCCCCTTGCTGCTCCGTCTCGCTGTGGATGGGGGTCTAGCTGCTGGGAAGGGCGGGCCCCACGGCCAGCATTTAGAGGGCACTTGTCCGGTGCCAAGACTGGAAAACCTTGGCTCCTGGCGTCTTCATGCCCACCCTTTGAGGCAGGGACAATTCTTAGTGTCCCCTTTATTCTGGACGAGAAGGCTCAGCGGGGTCCTGAGTGGTGGCCCCCAGATGCACAACTCCAGCCCTCAGCCTCAGAGACGCAGGCGCTGCTCACCTGTACGTCCCGGCTGGGAGAGAGGCCCCAGCACACGGTGGGCGGGGGGTGCTCGGCACGTGAGCAGACCTGGGGGTGAGCTGAGGCAGGCTGGGTGGGTGAGCCAGGCACACAGCTGTCTGTGTGGGCTCTGTCCTCTGCAGCCAGCCGGTCCCTGGCCTGGGCCCATCAAGGGTGGGTGGTAGCCCCGGTGCCAGCCCAGTCCCGTGATGGGGATGGGCTCGTGCCCAGAGAGTTGCTGTCCTGACTCAGAATCCCAAACCCGTCCCTGCAGCCCTGCTCCTCTTCCTCCCTCGGCCACTCTCAGTTCCTCTGAGAAGCCTGGGGAGGAGGCCCGTGGCGGACGAACGGGCAGGGGCCCACGCAGCCTCAGTCGGAGGAAGTGGCCGGCTGGCTCCAGGCCTGGAGGCAGGAACTGTGTGGACAGCCTCTCTGGCCCCAGGAAGGAATTCTGAACGTGTCCATCCACCTCCTCTCCCTGAGCCTGAGGGCTGTGGGCAGGAGGGCAATAGTTGGGGTCTCCAGGCCTCAGGGGGCGATGTCAGAGACGGTTCGTTCTGGTTACAGGCAGGGACAGTGTCAGAGGCCATGGTCCATGCTCCATTCTCCCCACCTGATAGTCCTACCCCAAGATGCCCCGTGGGGCTTTGGGAAGGGGACCACATTTCTTTCCCAGGCCACCTATGAGGCTCTGACCAGTGTCAGAGTAGGGAGGGGAAGGTCGTTCCTGGGGCCAGTGACATTTGCCCAAACATGCCCTTCTGGCTTGTGGCCAGATGTAGACCGAATCTGGCCCTTCCGCAAGCTACCCTAGTGAGAGGTCCGGTCCTAGCATAGCCCGCGGCAGCTGCCCAAGCACACAGAGGCTCCCAGGGCGGCTGGGTCAGCGGGGGAGGGGGCATTCAAGGCCACAGCTGCTTCCTGGGAGCGGCAGCCTTCTCATGGCCCGGCCTGGGGTTGGGATGGTGGGCAGGGAGGTGCTGCCTTCTTTTAAAAAAATTTTTATTCAAGTATTTTTATTGCCCTGACTGGTTTGGCTCAGCGGTTAGATCGTTGGCCCGTGGACTGAAGGATCATGGGTTCAATTCCCGGTCAAGGGCACCTACCTGGGTTGCAGGTTCGATCCCCGGCCCTGGTCAGGGTTGTGTGGGAGGCAACCAATCCATGTGTCTCTTTTGCATCGATGTTTCTCTGTCTTTTTTTCTCTCTCTTTCCCCTTCTCTCCCTTTCACTCTATCTAACAAATCAATGGAAAAATATCCTCGGGTGAGGATTAACTGTATATATATTGATTTTACAGAGAGAGGAAAGGAGAGGGAGAGAGAGAGAGAGAGAGAAACAGAAACATCGATCAGAGAACCATCAATTGATATGCTGGCGCCTACACACCCCCTACTGGGGATCGAGCCTGTTACCCGCATATATGCCTTGACCGGGAATTGAACCTGCGACCTTTTGGTGTATGGGATGACACTCACCCAACTGAGCCACACCAGCCAGGGTGTTTCTGCCTTCTTGGGGCAAGAGGATTAATTGGAGGGGGGCTCACAGGGGAAGGGGTCCCCTGAGGAAGGACAACAAGGGTGGTTTTTTGTACACTTGTGTCAGCCTGGGGCCAGCTGGAAAGGGGCACTTATGTGACAATGGGGGGATAAATTCATGGGTGCCAAGAACCTAACTGTGCCGGGCACCATGGGGCAGTGTTACCTAATGGTTAGGAACACAGACTTGGAGTCTTACGAACTTGGCTCAAGTCCCATCCTCATCACTCACTAGCTGCATGACCTTGGGCAAGTTGCCCAGCCTTCTGAGACTCCGTTTCCTCATCTGTGAAATGGCGCAATGATCATACCTCCATCTCACTGTCGTGTGGAGCAGTGCTATCCAACAGATAGATTTGTCTATTCATCAAAATAGATTGCGTCATTTAAAATTTTCTAGTAGCCACATGAGAAGAAAAACCCACAAACTAAATATAAGCAAGTAAACTTAAGTAATTTAAGTAATGTATTTTATTTAACTCAGTATATTCCAAACATTACCACTTTAACCTGTAATCAGTATAACAAGTCATCAATGAGCTTTTACAGTCTTTACTTTCTTTCTTTCTTTCTTTCTTTCTTTCTTTCTTTCTTTCTTTCTTTCTTTCTTTCTTTTTTATTGATTTCAGAGAAAGAGAGGAAGGGGGAGAGAGAGAGATCGATTTGTTGTACCACTTATTTATACATTCATTGGTTGATTCTTTTTTTAAAAAAAAAATTTTAGAATTATTTTAGAGAGAGAGGAAGGGAGAAAGAGAAAAACATCAATGTGAAATATCAATCAGTTACCTCCTGTATTGCCCTGACTGGGGATCGAACTCGAAACCTTTTGGTGTGCCGGATGACACTCCTCACTGCCCTTGCTCAGTAGCTACAGTGGCCGGAGGCTGCCACTGCGGTCAGCTGATGCTGCAGAGGGTCGGATGGTGAGATGACACCATATTTGGAAATGAGAGGGCCCGGCAGGTGTGCGTTAAGGCAGAGCTGTGGTATCAGCAGTGTTTCTGGAGCGACCTGGTGGGAGAGTTGGTCAAAAGAAATAGGTTAATTCAAAGGTCCATTGCAGGACAGTGGGCTCAAGGAGGGAGAGTCATCTGGATTTTGATTATGTTGAGATGGACAGGACTTCCTGAAGTTCTCTGCGTTGGACTTGGGCCTTGGAGAGCCGGCAGGATGTCAGCAGTGGGTGATGTGGAGGATGTGGTAGGGGGCAGGGAACAGAACCAGGAAGGGCTGGACCGACGTCAGAAGCTCAGTTCCTTCCCGGGAGAGGCGGCGCGGAACCTGCTGGGGGCTGCGGGGAGGCGATAGGGAGCGGTGTGGACTGCAGAGGGTGAAGGGTGTGTGCCAGTCGAAGGCAGACACGACGGAGAACTGGAGCCATCACAAATATGGGTCCAGCGCTGCCAGGCTCCTCTGGTTTGTCCGGAGAAGCCAGAAATCTGGATTTTTATGTGAAATCTGACTTTTCAGAGTTGGCAACCAATTCGAATTCTTTTGGAGTACTGCGCTCGGCCAAACAAAACATGTCTGCAGGCCGGCTTCTGCCCAGGCGCCCCGTCGGCCAGTTGTGGTAGAGATCACGTTGAGGGAGAGGCAGAAGCGGCGTCCTAGGACTGAGACAGAGGGTGGGGGCAGACTGCTGAGGGGCTTGTCTGCCTCGCTGGGGGCTTGGCTTTCTCCAGGACGATGGGAGCTGGACAAGCTGGGAGGGCAGCGGGGCTGTTTCAGACCCAGGGAGACAGCCTCTGGCACCCTGGGGGTGGGGACAAGTTCAGGGTTGCAGGTCTCCCTGGGGTCTGGCTAAGGACAAGAGGCCAGACACCTGCTCAGGATGACTCAAGCCAGAGAGGCTACCACAGGAGGAAGGGACCCGGGGGGAAGGAAGGACAGGCACAGAGCCACCTTCTCCCACCCTCTTTGCTCTAGGGCCCTTGCCACTGACCAGCTGCTCTGTGGGTCCCCTCAATCCTGCTTCCCAGCAATCATAGGGCTCCGTATCCACTATACACTTTCCATGATCTCTGGGCTCCAGGACCCAGATGAAGCTGTCTGTCTCAATTCAAGTTCTCAAGAGAGTGAATCTAACTGGCTGGGCTAGACCAGGTGGCCATCTCAGACCCCATCAACGACGTCCAGGGTATGCCATCACCTGGTACAACATGTCCCCCTAACCAGGCCCCCCTTTCTGCAGGCCTATAAATGAGCAGCTTGCCTAGAGGGAAGCTCATGGCAGGCCTGTGGTGGGGAAGACTTGTCCCCATGCCTGAGCCCTCCCCAGTGCCCAGAGGCCCCTCCCCGGGCCCTGAGAGCTGCCAGGGTCCTCATTGATTTTCCTGTGTTCAGAGTCTCTGGGAAGCTCACCTCAGGCCCCAGGAGGATGACATTTCATTCAGCTCAGAGTACATGGAAAGCTAGATCCCAGGGGAGCTGGGACCAAGTAGCCTGGAGAGGAGCGTCTAAAAACCAGATTGAGCACCTTGAAGGAACTGAAACCAGGGCTTAGAGGCCAGAGAGATCAGCCAGGTAGAACTCCAGTGCCTGAAAGAACTTCAGAACCCACGCATCAACAACCCCATGGTGGCTGTGGGGTGGCCGTGGGGTCGTCTGGCCCTGCAGGGGCTGTGGCCTGGAGCAGCATGTGGGACCCAGAGAGCTGGGAGGCCAGTTCCAGAACCCCATGGTGGAGGAAGCAGCCTGGAGCCCACAGAATTTAGAGCCAGAACCCAAAAGTCTTAGGGCATAGGGTGTAAGAACTTGATCCCAGGCCCGGAGTGTGAGAATCCAGGGACCTGGAGTCAACAGCACCACCCCTTGTCTGGTGGAGTTTGAGAAGCCCCCGCAAGGCGTGTGGGAAACGCCCCCAAAGCTGACCGAGGCCCCAGATTCCCGTGGAAACCCAGATGGCAGAGGGGGCTGCTGGAGTTGTGGTTGAGAAGAAACCCTCCACCCCCGTAATCAGCTACCTCCTGGCAGGCAGGGCTGGGGTGGGGCCAGCAGGACCACTGACCCAGGGTCCCTTCTGGGTCCTCACAGGGATGGCTCCTGCCTCTGCTGACCCTGCCTCCCGGCTAGAGGCCGGACAGGTGCTGCTGGGCCCACGGACAGTGAGGAAGCAGATTCCGAGAGGAAATCAGACTGGGATTCTGTGAGCTGAGTGAGGCAGGTCCGGCCTGGAATCCTCAGGGTGACCTCAGAGCCCAGATTCACACTGCTGAAGGAGCCTGGGGGACACTGTGCCCTTGTGCCCTTGCTCCTTCTCAGCCCCGAAGTCTCGGGACACCTTGGAGCACTCTGTGCAGATGTTCCTCAAGTCAGCCTTGTCCCTAAGAGTCCCCTCCCCCTGCACTGCAGACCCACTGCTCTCCAAAGGGCTGCCCTGTCTTCCAGGCCCCACAGTGAGCTCCCGAAGGTTTGTCAGGGTCATGGATGCGTCCCCAGTGCCCAGCCCTGGGATTGACACATGGGGGGCCCTTAGGGGACCCTGGATGTGTTTGTTGAGTGAATCCCGAGAGCCCAGAAGACGTGGAGCCCACCACAGTTCCTTCTGCTGAAAGTCCTTGAGGACAGGGACTGGGTGCTGGTCACCTGTGAGTCCCTATGGCTGACCCATGTAAGGGACACATGCAGTAAGGCAGGTACCCTACTCTGACTAAGAGGCCCATGGGGAAGGGGCCAGGGAGCCTTTGGGAGAGGGACCCAGGTGCCACAGGAAACTGGATCTTACTTGTTTTTTAATTTATTTTTCTTTATTGATATTAGACAGAGAGAGGAAGTGAGAGGGAGAGAGAGATAGAAACATTGATGAGAGAGAACATCAATTGGCTGCCTCCTGCATGCCCCCCGCTGGGAATCGGGCCCACAACCTGGGCATGTGCCCTGACCGGGAATCCAACCTGCGACCTCTTAGTGCATGGGTCGACTCTCAACCACTGAGCCACACCGGCCGGGCAGGAAACTGGATCCTTCATACCTGGGTCTCATTGACCCAGAGCCTCTGGCGGCAACTTGGGAGTGGAATGGGGTCTCAGCGGGCTCTGTCCCTTGGGGGAGTCTTGGCCATCTCCCTGAGGCTCCGTTTCTGTAGTGCAAAGTGTTTTGTAACCATTAAAATGCTGTCCAAATATCTCATGATGCCATTTATTTAAAGTACAAGACCAGGCAAAACTGAGTGATGCAGTTAGAAGCCTGGACAGTGTCCCGGTCTTGGGTGGCTGGCAGCCCCCAAGAGGGGGACTTCTGCAGAGGGGCTGGTGATGCCCAGCTTCTTGATCTGGGTGTTGGCTGTGTTGTGAAAATATGTTTTATGAGCTGTGCGCTCACGATAGCTGTACTTTTCTGTACATATTTCATACTTCCATGAAGTTTTAAAAATGCTAACCAACACAGAGGAGACAGTAAAAAAGTCAGCAGCCCCCAGGCCCACTCCCGTTTATGGAGCCCCCACCCCATCCCTGACGGCACTTCTAAATGGGGGCTCTCCTTGGGGTGCAGACAAGGGCGCTGGAGCTGCCCTGCCCTGCATTTCCACTTAGATGGTACCCTCTGGACCGGGAGAAACAGCCTAGTTGTCTAAAATGCCTTGATTCCCGCAGCCCAGAGATGGAGAAAATGTCTCCTGCCATATCAATAGAGAGGTGTTCGCCTCCGTGGATGTGGCTGGGGGGCCGAGGGAGTCGGGGGGCGGAGGGACCGCCCTTGGTCACACTCGCGACATTTCAGAAGGGGGGTCGGGGAGGGGAGCGCCGCGCTCACAGCGGACGCCCCGCGGGGGGTGGGGGCGGGGCGGCGCGGCGCGGAGTCCAGCCCCCTGCAGGCGGGGCCACGGGGAGCTCCTCCCGCCGCCCACCTGCCCCGCCCCGCCTCCCGCCACTGAGGGTCTGCGGCCGCGGCTCTCCGGCCTGTCCCCGCGCCCCCGGCCACCCGCCGCCGCTGCGCTCCCCCAGCCGGCCCGCGACGGCCCTGCCCTGCCCGCGTCCCCGCCGCCCGGCGCCTCCTCCATGGGTGAGTGCGGGCGCCTGGCCATGCCCCGAGGTGCAGGCCCGCAGGGCCCCGCCGCCTCCGCGCCAGCTCTGGGAAGGGGGGCAGGGGCGCCGCGGTGGGGGCTGGTAGCGAAGATTACCGGCCTGTCCCTGCCCTCCAGAGTGGGGGGCTCGGCCCACCCCTCCTCTGGGGGAGGCCTGCCCGAGGTGGGAGGTGAATACCGACCTCGGAATCAGGGCGGTGGGGGTCCAAACTCTGCCCCCACGTTGGGGCTCACGTCAGCAGCACCTCTCTCCCTGGCTCTGCCTGCTGACTGGGGTGGGCAGCTCTCTGCCCCTTCCCAGCCCCCTCCGCTGTTGCACCCCAGCCTTTCGAAGAAAGGCAGCTTGGAGGGGGCCAAATTCTGGGTCAAAGATGGACAGTGGGTAAGGGGGACCATCTGGGCCTTTGAGGGGCATCCATACATAGGGTGATGTGGAGGGCAGGGTTAGGAAGAGATCTTGGACCCCTGGGCACCCCCTGGCCCCAACAGCCCTGCAGGGATCCCCCAGGAAGATAGGGGCCCCACAAGGTCACTGAGCCACCCCCTCCCCCCTCCCAGACTTGTGGGACAGAGGGAGGGAGCAAGGGAGCAGCTTATTTCCAAAGCTGTTTCTCCCGGTGGAATCTGGACAATTTCCCTGGGGAACAGCAACAAGAAAAGGGCTCTGCAAACAGATTCCCGTGCAGATAAGTTGGCATTTAAAAGAGAAAGGGACACTGACCTCCTTTGAAGGGAGGTTTGAGGAGATAGCCCCACCCATCCTCTGGTGGGGAGGCTACTGGGGCCCTGGGGGAGCCTGGGTGCCCCTGCCTGGGGCGCACCCTTCCCTGGGCCCCACCCGACTGATAACCTTCTGCTCTTCTCCCCTGCAGACTCAGGGAGCCTGGCGGAGGAGAAGGGACTGCGCTGTCAGAACCCCGACTGCATGGATAAGGGGCGGGCGGCCAAGGTAGGGAGCTGGAGGGCCTGGGGCCTGCTGGGAGCTGAGGGGACCCAGCTCTAACCATCCTCTCTGTCCAGGCACGGACTTCTACGGAACCCTGGCAAGGGTGCAGCTGGCTCAGCCACAGTGCCCTCTGGGTTCAGGGGTGGGTAGGGACACTGGGTGGCTAGTTTCAGAGGCAGAGGGACTGGGGTGTCTGCAGAAGCAGGGGCAGCAGGGGTGCCCCAAAACCCTTTTCTGTACTGCAATCCTTGCAGCCCCCGTGACAGGAGCTGTGCCCCCATGTCACGGATGAAGAAGCTGAGACTCTGCAGGGGGAAGGGCCCTGCCAAGGTTCTGTTCCAGTGCAAGCTGGCACCCTTCCTACGATACCAGGCCACTCTTCAGACCTGGGCCTGGGTCAGGGACACTTTGGAACTTTGAGACAGTGACTGTGGTCCTGAGGCTGATAAAGAGAAGGGACAAGCTAGCTGGTCCTAGAGTGCCAGGGCTCGGGAGCTGGGAATGAGGCAGAACAAGGGATAATGGTCACTCAGCTTTCCTCTGCCTGTGACGTGCCGGGCGTTGTGCCACACGCTGTCTGTGCCACGCGCTTTCTGTGCCTTATGCGCCACTTGTGGGAGCTCTACTGGAAAGACATCATGGCCATGTTTTCCTGGTGAAGATACCAAGGTTCAGAGAGGTCCTGTGCCTTGGCTGTGGCCTGCAGCTCCAGAGAGACCAAGCCAGGGTTTGAACCCATGTTCAGCTCCTCCTGGCACACATTTGAGTGACAGTAGTTATAGCTGCCACTACTTAGTGTCGGGCTCGGGCTCTGAGGACTCAGTGTCACTTCCTTCTGAGATCTGTCCTATCATTATTCCCATTTACAAGTGGGGAAACTGAGGCTCCAGAGAGGTAGTGGCTCACCCAGGGACACATTGCTAGGATGTGGTAGAGCTGGGATTTGAACCCAGAGCCCAGATCTGTGTAATGCCAGAGCCTGTGTTCCTAACCACTGTGTAGCTCAGCTCTGCCAGGTGCAGGAAATTAAAAATGCCACCCCCCCCCCAGACACACAAGCACACATTCTGCACAGGAAGGCCACAGTTAGAAGGAACAGTTAGAAGGAACATAGAGGACTGTTCTGGGGGTGGGGAGAGGAGGGGGAGGCTTCCAGTTACCGTAGTCACCAGGCAAGGGGGTGTCTGTGATTCAGACAATCTGCTGGCACGAATGGTGCCTGGCATTGGGGCTTTGGTGTTGGCTGGTTGCCTCTCCCCCAGATGGGGGCTCCTGGCAATGAACTGGCCTCATTACCCCCACTGTTCCAACCTGCCATGGGCCTGCACAGTCTTGGGGCCTCTGCCTGACCCTGAGGGGTGGCAAGAGGGGTGGCAAATGGGGCCAGACCACACTGTCCCAGCCCCTCTTGTGGGCAGCTGCTCCTGGGGCAGTTCTTCCAGCTGCTGCAGGCAGGAGCAGGGGTCGGAGGGCCTGGACTGTGCAGAGGTCAGGCCTGGGGATGAGAGCTGGTTTCCGAGCAAGGTGGGACCTCTGCAGCCTGCCGGTCCTAACTCCAGCCCAGCCCTGGCCTGCCTAGAGCTCAGCAGTGCTGACACTGGCATCAGCAGCCAGACGGTTGCCCAGCTTGCAGGGGGGAGCCCAAGCCCTGTCACTGGTGGGGCCCACTTTGGGACAGATGGCACAGGCTCACTTCAGGGACCTGAGTGGTCAGAGGGAGGAGGGCTAGTCAGGGAGAACATCCTGGAGGAGGTGGCCTCTGGTGGAAGAGGGAACTGCCACGGGCAGGATTACAGAGGCAGGTCTTGCCAGGGGGATGAGGTGGCTGGAGGAGAGGGTGAGAGGAGGTGAATGACACCCAGACTCAGTGAGAAAGAGGAACAAAGAATATCCCCATTGCTGCTGATAGTAATAACCACCACTGACCGAACATGTTTATGTGCCTGGTGGGGTGCTAGGCCCTCACCGAACCCTTGTGAGAACCTCAGGAGGAAAGCATGGCTGTGATCATTCCCACATGACATGGGAGGAAACTGAGGCTCAGAGGGGTGAAAGGAGTTGCCCACGTCACGCAGAGCTTGGCCTGGAGTGAGATCAAGATCCTGTTCGTGATCCCTCTCCAGCCTCCTCTCCGGCCGTTCTAGGAACAGCTTGCAGGACAGACTAGCTTTTTGAAGGAGATGACATCATTCCTTCGTTCACCAGTCAGCGCTGAGCATCCGCCATGGCCGCAGTTCTAGACCCTGGAGGTGTCCAGGAAACAAAAGTCCTGCCCTGCTAGAGCTGACCTCGTTGCCTGCTGGGGGGAGGAGGGCAGTGAGGACTCGGCTCTGCCACACTGGCCTCCAGGCTGCCCTGGGGCAGGGCCCTCTTTCCACAGGGCTGGACCCTTCTGCTTTGGGGCCCACCCTTGAGGTTTTGTTTGAACCTCTCCTGGGTGCCGAGGCTTGAGCTGATGAATCAGCTGCCCCACCCCTCCTCCTTCCTCTGGAGTTCACTCTGGGGACAGGGTTAACCCGGACGGGCTTCCTGAAGGAGGCTGCTGGCATCCTGAAGAATGAGGAGGTATTGAGATGGAGGAAAGCTGAGTGGGCAGGGAGGTGTGTTGGGGCTGTTGAGGAGTGAGCAGGGCCTGGGGGGTGGGGAGAGGGAGGCAGAGCTGGATGGGAGCACCCTGATGTCAGTGAGGAATCTGGACTGGCTGCCTTGGAGACCCCTGATAAAGATTTGGAGCTCAGATGGAGTGGCTCAGTTGGTTGAGTTTTGTCTGTGCACTGAAAGGTGGCCGGTTCGATTCCTGGTCAGGACACATACCCAGGTTGCGGTTCTTTCCCCAGTTGGGGCAGGTACAGAACGCTGATAGATGTTTCTCTCTCTCTCTCTTTCCCTTCCTGTCTCTAAGCATGTCTTCAGGTGAGGATTAAAAAAAAAAAAAAAAAAAAAATGCTGGCCCTGGCCGGTTTGGCTGAGCGGTTAGAGCGTCGGCCTGTGGACCAATGAGTCACAGGTTCAATTCCGGTCAAGGGCACATACCTCAGCTGAGTTCTTCCCCGCCCCTGGTCAGGTCATGCAGGAGGCAACCAATTGACACATGGATGTTTCTCTCTTTCTCTCTCTCTCTCTCCCCCTCACTCCCACTCTATCTAATGATAAATAGAAAAGAAAAAAAAAAAAGGGCCGTGTAGAGTAGCCCACACCTGTGAGCTCCAGAGTCAAAGCCCACCCCTTCCCAGTTGTATGGCCCTGGGCATGTCACTGCACCTCTCTGAGCCTCAGTGTCCAGATGAGTTGTGATGAGGATTAAAAGAGGGCTTGCATGTGTAGTGGTTGGCACTGAGTGTGGCACACTGTAGGTGTTCAAGAGAATGCCAGCGTGACCACGTGTTCATCCACCACAGAGGGGGAGAGAAACCCCAGGCTTCAGGAGTTCCTTCCTTTCCCTTCCTAGGATCTGGGTTCCTTCCCAGACCCCAGCTAACCCTGCCCAGTGGACACATGTTTATGGTACATCTGTCCTGTTCCAAGGGCAAGTGGAGCTCTCGGAGTCTGTGGGGAGATGGGGAAGTGTCACGTCCTCCCTCACGGAGGGCCAGTGAGGATGTGAGGGGTGTCCCCGCTCTCCTGCAAGGGAACTACTGGCCGGACAGTGTCTGGCCCCTTGAGCTGGGCTCTTTGGTCAAAGTCTGTTGAAGACACCCCGGGACATAAGGAGACATGGACGAGGGCTGACACTGGCCCTGGGGACACTAGGCTACCACATTTGAAGGGACAGAAAGCTTGGAGTATTTATTTTGGAGATGGGCCCCTCAGGGCATCATCCTGAGACAAAGGTCTCACAGCCTTCATTTACTCAGCACCTACTGTATGCCAGGCCCTGCTTTTGGGCTGCACCGCAGGGGCCTCAGCTAGTCCTTGCACCCCTGCTTTGCAGTAGGTACCACCCCATCTCCATTAGAGACAGGACACTAAGAAGCAGGGAGGTGAAATGACTAAGCAGGACAAGTCACACCAGGTCTGTTTGTCCTCACGGCCTCCCATTTCTAAGGAGGAAAGGGAGGTGAGTTTTTCTACATGGCTCCAAGGGCCTGGCAGGGAGGCGCGTTTGGGTTCAGCGTAGGCAGGAATTGCACTGAAGCCGCTCTCCGGTGTGGTGTGTCGGTAGTGAGCACCCCGTGCCTGGAAGTGCTCAAGCAGAGAGAGTGGAAGTTGGATTTGCTGACTTGAGTTCCCTCCCAGCTTGACAATGGGCTGTGAGGCGGCAGGGATGAGGGTGTACGTATGTGTCAAGGGGAGGGGTGGCCAGATGAAGACCCGTGGCTGGGCAGAGGAAAGGGTGGATCCGAGCTCCCTGTGGAGGAAGAACAGGCAGGATGTAGTGAATAATGGGACAGGTAGTAACCTACGCTGCACAGTGCTCTTGGGGATAAGAGGTGGGAGGTCAGGGGACCCTTGAGAATGGCCAGATTCTGGGGTCCTCTGGAGGAAACTGGTCCTTTTAGATGCTGGTCAGTCGTAGACAGAGGGCAGTCCAGTCTGCACCTGGAGAAAGGGGCAGGGCCAGGGAGGCAATGCAAGTGGAACTCTGGGCTTTGGCGAAGTAATTTGGGGGAGGGGGTGGACCAGGTGAAAGCCTAGGGGGTCTGGCCCCAGAGGCAGAGACAGAGGACCCAGTACATGTGATCTGGTTAAGATAAGGTGCCCTGGTGTGGACCCAGCCCCCTGGGGAGCAGCACCTGCTAGGAGGGGCTGGGGGCTCGGTGAGGGGCCCGAGGGATGTGGTCTGTGGTTGGGAAAATGCAGGTGGGCCTGAACTGAGGCTCTCTGAGTCTCTGGCCCAAGATCTGCCCTAGTGTGGCCAAGGTCACCCACCAGGGAAAGGGGAAGGTGTGCTTGGGGCAAGGTGGCCTGCCTCCTCAGCGGCGCCCCTGTATCCGTGCCTTCCCAGTTCCTAGCCTAGAGGGAAGCTGGGAACCCCCGAAGGGCGGAATGGCCCCTCTGCAGCCAGGCCAGGCATGAGCCAGGAAAAAAGAGAGGGGACACAGAGACAGCCAGACGAGTTTCTCAGGCGCCATAGAGGCGCAGTTCGGAATCCAGCCATTTATAATGGAAAGCAAGCCATCCTGGCCTGGGGCGATTCCCGGGCTATTCCCAGGGTGGGCTCAGCCTACTGGGTCCCTTTGCCTGGACCCCTGGGTCCCTCTCCCTGGCCAAGGCAGCTTCCTGCCGCGGGGGCTCGCAGAGAACAGGCAAGCTCTCATCTTCAAGCCCAGGTTAAAGACTAGGGACTTTGAACTTTCGGGAGATCTGTAAAGGGCCAGTCCCCTCCGGGACAGTGACAACTGCTTCCCCGCCCCCCCTCCCTGCAGGCAGGACTCTAGATTACTCCCCAAGCGCCGGCTGGGCTTCCTGCCACCCCGTGGGCCGCTGGGTGGCCTCCGGGCCCTTCCAGGGATCACAGCACTCCCCCATCCCAGCTGGGTGCGCCGATGGTACGTCCCGACCCGCCCAGGTGGTAGCGCCCGCGCCAGTCTACCGTAATTCCCCTACGCCCGGCGCCCCAAGGAGGCAGATGGTTTGAGACCGCCCTCCCCGAGGCTCCGGTACCCCTCGCCCTGTGGGCCTCCCACCCCCACCCCCGGGAATTTGACAGTCTTGGCCTGAATTCCAGCTACAAGGGGTGGAGACCCATGTTCCTAGGTGAGTCACACCGGGAAGCTGGGGTCCAGACGGGAGTGGGTCCGGGTGCCAAAACTTCCCCTAAATTAATGGATAGACCCGGAGTGGAAAGTCCCCACAGTCCCAGGTCCGCAGGTGGGTATCAATGGGCACCACTGGCTCTACCTCTGAGGGTGGAATGTGCCCAAGTGCCTGCCCCCGCCCCAGTGGCTCTAGGGGTAATTTGCTCCGTGATATGGCCCTGCAGATAGGGCCATGAGGAGCTATGGAGTCCCAGCCAGGGTAGTTAGGAGGCTCTATGGACCCTGCCCCATCTGGGCATCAGAGAGTTGGTCCTAGGCCAAAAGTCATCTGGAGGCCAGCAGGGGGCGAGAGAGTGCGCCTCAGTCAGGGGTGAAGGGGGAAGATGAGACGGGAGGGGGAGAGACAACAGATGAATCCCAGAGAGGCCCTGACAGCCTTGATCAAAGGCTGGGGAATGGAGGCCAGGGGTCCCTGGGCCCTGCAGATTCCTCAGTAACCTTCCCCAGGTTTGGGCGCCTCTAGTGCATTTTACTATTCCTCTGCCCCTTGGCCAGGGTCCAGGCACACATTAGGACCCAGCAGCCATTCCTAGACAGAAGATTGTAGAGAACTGGCCAGTGCCCGCTTTGCACAGACAGGTAAGGGCAGGATTCGGTGGGCCCAAGGCTCAGGTCTTCTGCAGCCCAGGCACGCATCTTCGCCCCCATTCCCTCCCAAGGAGACCTCTCTGGTGCTGGAGAAAGGTGCCAGGAGAAGGCGCTGGCTGTGACGCTAGGGTCCTGGGCTCTAGGGTCAGGCACATTTGTGCAGGGACTGGGCAGGAGGTGAAGTTCAGGGACCACAGCCTCTGCCTCTCTCCCTAGCACTGGCTCCCAGCCAGACTGCTCTGTGGGGAGGAAGGGGCCTCACTGGTTTGGGGCTGTGCGGTGGGCCTGGCCTGTGCACAGGTTCTCTGCACCCCTGCCATCTGCCCAGCACAGGGCAAGGCTTTAGGGCAGGCCCTGCCTCTACATGGGCCCCAGAACCCAGAGGACAAGGGGTGAGGTCTAGGCCTAGGGGAAGGGAGGAGCTGGGTAGGCTGTTGGGAGTGAGGAGTGCAGCCTGGCAGAACTGGCCCAGCCCTGGCTGACCTGCCCACACATGCAGCCTCCACCCCTGGATTTCCAAGGTGCCAGATGGGGCCTTGGGGCCTGTAGGCTCCCAGGGGAGCTTAGCTCAGGTGGGAAACCTTTGGGCAGGGGTGTCCCTCCAGCCAGGGAGCCCCAACTCCTGATTCCAGGCTCATCTGCTGTGGGCAGAGCACAGAGCTGGCTCCAGACCTTGCTCTGGACCTGTGGTCTCTCCCAGATAGAGAGCTCCCTTTCCCACTGCAGACCAGGAGGGGGCCCCAACCATTGTGGGGGTGGGGATGCCCACAAGCCTCTTTTTCTGGGGTTGGGGAGGTGGTACTAGGAGGGAGTAAGAGGGGGGCTCTTGCCTTGGAGACTCCATTATTCATCAGCTCCAGCATCTGGTTTCTGGGTCTCAGTTTCAACAAGCCGGTCCTGACTCATGAGCCTGGAGCTGGGGCTGGGCTGGGGCGGGGCCCCCTCCCCAGCGAGTCAGAGGCTGGGACCTCTTGGGCCTGCTATAGGGCATGGACTATTTCAGCTCTGTCTTGTAGAGAGGAGGTGGAACCAGCAATCTGCGGAGGCTCCTCCCTCTCCCGGTGCTGGGCTGGGGCCTCCTTTCCTCCCCAACTCTGTAGGCTCCTTAGCCCTGCACTCTTGGTCCTGGGGCAGCAGGGCCTTGGCCCTCTTGGAGAAGTCCCTTCCCTGGCTGGAGGACCCAAGCAGGAGCATACTCAGGGATGGCCAGGGACTGGTCACTCAGGTGACTTCCAGTGACCTGCCCTGGCCCACCTCTGGTGGTTTCCATTTGATCCGATCTGATTACCCCAGGCCAGTGGGTTCCCCTAAGCTAGCTTTGGAATCTGCCATGTCCCCAAGGGGGTGGACCCCAAACCACCACTTAGCTGGTCTTTAAGCGCCCCATGGCGCCCCATGCCTGAGACATGTATAGTGGTCAAAAGCACAGGCATCCATTTTCCCACTTATTAGCTGGTGACTTTGGGGCAAGTCACTTAACCTTTCCAAGCCTCAGTTTCTTTGTCTATAAAATGGGGATAGTAACAGCATCTCCTCCTTAGGATCTTGGAGAAGAGTGGACAGGATTTGCTGCCCCAAACTCCTGACACAGGCCTTGCACTTAGGAGGGCTCAGCTGTCAGCCTGTGGGGTAGTAGCAGGGGGCTTGGGCAAGACCGCTAGGATTTGAGGTGACTGACCTGCCCAAGTCAGCAGACCCAAGGTCATGGATGCCAGGAGGAAGGAGAGAATCTGTGGTCAGGCAGTGGGGAGGGCTTTGTTGCCCACTGGCAGCAAGAAGGGACATCCCAGCCGGGACCTTCCCTGCCGCAGTGGAGACCCTTCCTCTGCTTTCATTCATCCAGTCATCTAATCCGCACTGAGCACCTGCTGTGTGCCAGGACTGGAAGTGGTGAGGATGCACTGTGGGCCAGCCAGCCAGGCCCCTGGCCTCCGGAGAGGGTCTTCCAGCAGGGAAAGTGATAAGAAGTGATCAAAGAATCTAAATAACTTCAGGTGGTAGTAAATGCTTAGGAGGGAAGAATTCAATTTAAGAGATTTGAGAGTGGGAGGGTAAGGGGCCATTTATTTATTTATTTTAATCCTCACCCGAGGATATTTTTCTATTTATCTTCAGACAGAGTGGGAGGGAGAGAGAGAGAAACATCGATGTGAGAGGGACACATCGACTGTTGCCTCTTGCACAACCCGGACCAGGGCCGGGGACGAACCGCAACCAAGGTACGTGCCCTTGGCCGGAATGGAACCTGCAACTTATTGGTCCCCGGGCCGACGCTCTACTGCTGAGCCAAACCGGCCAGGGCAGGGGGCTGTTTATTTTGAGAGGAGGGCGAAGGCCCCCCTGGGGAGGTAGCATTTAGGTTGGGGCACAGTGCCAGCCGTTGGAAGATCAGGGGCACATGGTGTTCCAGACAGAGAACGCAGATGTGCATGTGCTGAGCGGGGTGAGCTGTAGGGAGGAAGGAGGCCAGCGTGATGGACCCCATGTGGGACTCTCCAGGCCATGTTGGGATTTTATTTATTTTATGTTTTTATTGATTTTTTTTTAGCGAGAGGAAGGGAGAGAGAGAGAGAAACATCGATCGGCTGCCTCCCGCACGCCCCCTACTGGGGATCGAGCCTGCAACCCAGGCATGTGCCCTGACCGGGAATGGAACCAGGGCCTCTCAGTCCATGGGACGATGCTCAGTCCACTGAGTCACACCGGCTGGGCTGGGGTTTTATTCCAAGCCATTGGAGAGTTTTAAGGGTGTGTGTGTGTGCCATGGTCGGGCTTTCGAAAGGTTGCCTATGGTGTGGACAGTGAATGACTTAGATGTTGGGAGTGGAGCCAGCCCTCGGAACGTCCCAGCCCGAGAAACTGCTGCTTTCCCCAGAACCACCTTCAGAGACAACCCCCTCCTCACCCTCTTTCCAGGGGAACCAGACTGAAGAGGAGCTAAGGGGTGGGTGGGCTGGTGACAGCATGTTCCCCTCACCCCCAGGGTACTGAGGAGTATCCCAAGGAGGCCATTCCAGAACCCCAGAGTCAGAAGCCTCGATTCCAGTCTGTGGACTTTTATGTCACTTTATCCCCCACACAGTGGAGGGAGGTAGTAGTGCCTGCTCCCTCCTCCTGGGGATGAGTGTAAAAGTGCTGTGACACCCTACAGTGGGGACCCCAGCGCCACACCCCATCCTGGTGGGCCTCTTCCCGGGCTCCACGAGCTCCCCCTTGGCTGTGGGGCATGCGGGCGCACCCAGCTGGAGCCGCAGGGACCTGGGGGAAAGTCGAGTCGGGCTGCGGGGTTTTCCTGAGCTGCCTCGCTCCTGGGGCTCCCGAAGGACTACCCTCTCCGCCCTTTCCGCCCAGCGCCTCCGCCTTCCCCGCCGCCTCCACCTGTGGTCCCGCCGGCCCGCGCCTTTGCAATGGGAGCGGGGCTGTGGTGCCACTAGACCCTCAGGAGGACCTCTGAGCGCCGGATGTGTGGCTGGGAAGTTGGAGGTTAGAGCAGAGGGGTGTCCCCGGGCTGGACGGGGAGCAGGGTCTGAACACCGGAGGAGAATGTGTCCCTGTCCCGGTCCCCCCAGTTCTGCCGCCAGCGTTCAGGGACCTCCCCCGGGAGAAACAGATCCAAGAGGGACACCCAGCTGGGACCTCGGCCCTGGGGTGGGGGCTGTGGGTCAGCGCGGAGGCCCGGCTGGCGGAGGCGGGCGGGACACGGTGGGTGGGGCGGGTGTTCCGTCCCCCACCCCGCTGCCCACCGGGTCCCAGCGCGCAGCCCAGGCGGCCGGCGCACAATGGCAGGAAGCGGGGCTCCGCGCTTTGTCCGGCGGGCGACGCAAAGCGCCGCTTCCTCCGGCCGCCATGGGGACGGGCCCCGGCGTCTCCGGGCGCCGCGCGGCCTCCAGGCCCAGCCCCGGGGTGCCCTCCCGGGACTCTGCGCCCTCCTGGGCCCGGGGTCACGCCTGCGACCGGGAAGGCCAGGTATGGGGCGCGGGGAGCCAGGGCGGGAATGGGGCGGGTCTCCTGGGCAGGACGGGGCACACGGCGGCCGAGCCCCCTAGCCGGGCACGCACGGGGGGACTGGGGCCCTGAGAAGTGTGTCCCCACCCACCAACCGAGGAAGCCAGGAGGCGGAGGTCGATCGCCCACCCTGGTCTTTTTGGTGTCTGGGCCGCCTCCGGACACACCTGTGGGTCCCAGGCCCAGCCCTGGGCCACCCCTCCCCCTTTCCTTCCTCTGCCCAGGCCCTGCCACACCCCTCATACTCCTGCCTCTGGCCCCCGCCTTGGGTGAGGGGGAAGCCACTTCTGGTGCCATCCTTATAGGGCGTGGCCTTGACTGTGCTTCCCAAGGGCCCCCTCTGTCTGTAAGGTTCTGGTCCATCGCTGCCTTTGGAGTTGCAGTGTGACCTGGCTGTGCCATCCGGTGGGCTCTCCCCTCTCTGGATTGAGTCCTGGGAACTTTAGTCCTTGGACCCCTGCCGCCCCTCCCCCTGTGCCCTTAGCCGGTGATAATGGTGGGCAGCAGGAAGGAGGGCAGTAGGCACCTGGGTCTGAGAGAAGGGAAAGGGCTGTTCCGCTTTAGCGCTGGGTCTGGATTGGAGGAGGGAGAAGGGGTGGGGGAGCAGCCAGTGCGGGGGGGGGGGGGGGGGGGGGGGGGCTCTGCCCGCCTGGTGCAGCCTTCCAGGGGGGCTTGTGGTTCTCCCCGGGGTTCTGGGAACTTCAGCCTCAACCAGGTCTGCTGGATTGAGTGAGGGTCCTGGGCTTCTGCCTCGCATGCCCCCGGTGTCCTTGAGTCTGGGGGCTGCAGGGAGGATGGAGGCGGAGGAGGGTGGCACGGTGGGCCCTCACCCCCATCATTATTAGTATTAGTAGTAATAGTAGGAGGAGGGGGGCTGTGGGGTGGTGCTCATCAGAGCCCACCACAGTGCTGGAGAATGTCTTCCCAAGTCTCCACGGGAGCTGTGCCTGCACGGGGTGGGTGCATAGTAGGTGCTCAATACGTATTTGGTGAATTATGAATCTGCCATAAAGGGTGAATGTTTGTGTAAAATCTGCCATCTATATGTTGGATTGGTATAAAAATGAGATTGTGGCACAGAACTAGGGACTTGGACTGGAAGGGTCCCAGAGACCCTCCGCAGGACCCCTACAACTGGGCATGGTGCCTGCTATGTCACCCTCCGCCCACTGTGAGGCCAGGGCCTGGGTAACTGGTAGGTCTGCAGCCCCACCACCCAGTGCCAAGCCTGGCACCAGCAAATGAAGCAGTCAGGCAATCTCAAGAGGCCTGGAAAGGGTTGGAGGGGGCATCTGTGCCAGGCTGGCTGCCAGGCTGGCTGGACTCTGAGGGTGGAGGGTTGCAGAGCTGGCTGACTGTGGGGCTCCTGGGAAGAAGGGCTAAAGTAGGGCAGGTGCCTTCCCCAGATTCATTGTCAAGAGAAGATGCTTGCAGCTGGGGGTCCAGGAATCTGCAAAGCCAGACCCTCTGTCAGCACGCCCTGGGGACCTCGAGGTGGGGACAGGCAGAGGTGAGGCTGAGGATGGCGGTTTTTATAGTTTCTTCAGGTTAAATAGATAGAAATAGCTGCTTTGGTTGACGGGAGCACCTCAGCCCCACCTCAGAGCCCGAGAACACCCCTGAAGGCCGCTTGAAAAGGGTGTGGGAGTGGCGCACAGGCTGCCATCGGGCATCTGGGCCCGAACATCCACAGCTGCCTGCCTGGGCCGTGCCCCTAGAGCAGGTGTCCTCCTCATCTGCCACTTCTCTGTCCAGTGGGGGAGTGGAGGGACACTGGAACCAAAGCAGTGAACATCAAACTACTACTGATTTCTTCTTGTCTCCGCAGCCCCGGGCTGACCCGAGGCCAGCCTCCCCTGCTCCACTGTCTATTCTCAGGCACCCAGGAGATGGTGTGAATGGGGAAAACCTGGGATCTAGACTATACATGCTGGGTTCAAACCTAGCTCCATTGGCTGTGTGACCTTAGACAAATTACTTAACCTCTCTGAGCTTCACTGTCCTCTTCTGTAAAACAGGGACAATCAGAGCCCCTACTTCCTGGGGTGAGGAGCCCTTAGTGCAACCCCAGGCACACAGGCGACCACATTGTAAGTGCAGATCAGACCTTTTCAGCCACCTCCTCCCTCCTCCCTTTGGCCATGAGTTCTATTGTCCAGGCTGTCCTCACCCTGTCTGCCATCTGGAACATTTCTGATCGGTTTCTCCCCAGCCAAAAGCTCTTCAGCGACCCTCCATTGCCCTAACGAATACACAAGTATTTACTGAGTGGCTAGGACTGGGGATAGGGCAGTGAGTTGCTGTCCTTGCAGGGTGGACAAGGTGTAGGGCATCAGGGTGAGACGCGATGTTCGATGGTGGGCAGTGCCAAGGAGAGCAGGGGGGCAGAGTGGACAGGGAGGGCAGAGGTGCTGACACCTTGGAGAGGTGACTTTGGAGTAATGACCTGCAGGAAGGGAGGGAGCTGGGCATATCAGTGTCTAGGGAAAAGCATTTCAGGCCCAGGGACTAGCAGATCCAAGGTTCAGGGGTGGGAGTGCGCCTAAAGGTCAAGGGTCAGAGTGAGCCAGGACAGAAGGGGAGGACAGGGGCCCACGAAGTCCCCACACTCAGGTGACATTGTGACGCGGAAAGCCACTGCAGGGTTTTGAGTAGTTATGTGGGCGTCCTCTTTGAACAGGGTCCACTGTGGTCTCCCGGAGAACAGACTGGAGGGTGGGGTGGATACAGGGAGCCAGTTTGAAGCCATTGTGGAAATCCAGCTGAGAGGTGGGGGTGTGCTGGGGCCGGGGCCAGTGCTGGGCTGGAGAACGTGGGTGGGTTGAAGCTACAGATATCAAAGGTGGAGAATTTTTGTTCTATTTTATTTTTGTTAATCCTCACCCGAGGATATTTTTTCCATTGATTCTTTTTTTTTTAGATAGAATGGAAAGGGGAGAGAGAGAGAAAGAGGGAGATAGAGAGAGAAACATCAATGTGAGAGAGACACATCGATTGGTTGCCTCCCACATGACCCCACCCGGAGGGGCCGGGGATTGAACCTGCAACCAGGTACATGCCCTTGACCGGGAATCGAACCCTCGACCCTTCGGTCCCAGGACCAACGCTCTAATCGCTGAGCCAAACTGGCCAGGGCAAAGGTGGAGAGTTTTCGGACTGACTCGGTGGGGGTGTAACAGAAAGATCAAAAGTGACCCTGAGGTTTTTGTCCTAATGTATGAGTCTCCCAGGGCTGCCGTGACAAATGGACACCAAGTGGGTGGCTGTAGAGCAACAGGATTTTGTCCTGTCCCAGTTCTGCAGGCCGGATGTGGGAAAGGCAGGTGTGTGCCGGGCCGTGCCCTCTGGGGGCTCCAGGGGAGGCCCTTCCCTGCCTCCTGCAGCTCCTACAGGCCCAGGCGCTCCTTGGCTTGCAGCTGCCTCACCGGTCGCTGCCTCGCTTGTCACATGCTCTTTCCCCCTTGTCTCCACATCTCTGTCTCTTCTTATTAGGACACCAGTCATCTGATGACTCCATAGTCTATACTCTGTGATTACAGACGCCGCTGTAACCTCATCTTAACTGACGACGTCTGCCACAGCCCTGTTTCCAAATAAGAGGACGTTCTGAGGTCCTGGGAGTTAGGGCCGAACCTGTCTTTCTGAGGGGCACAGTCAACCCTAACACACAGCTAGAAGGCATGGGGTTGATGGAGGTGCACGGAGCTGCCTGGAGAAGTCGGGAGTCCGCGTGCGGACGTGTTAGGTTTGAGATGCTCGTTAGAGCCCAGGGGAGAATGGAGAAGTTTGGTCTGGCGGCCTGGGCAAGGTGCTGCCCGGAGGTTGAGCTCTGGGAGCCCTCAGCACGTGGAAGGTGTTTCCAGCCCTGAGACGAGCCGTCACTGGACGGTGGATGTAGGTGAGGTGAGCGGGGTCCACGGGTGGGGTGGGGTTGAGAGAGCCAGCAGACCGTGGGTTCTGGAGACCAGGAAGAAACGGTGTCCAAGAGACCACCGATGTCAGACGCTGGGTCCTGTGGGAACAGACAAGTGGGCAAGGTCACTGGGGACACGAGAAGAGTAAGTGTGGTGTGATGGGAAAGGGAGCAAAAATTTGATGGGAGAGTTTCTGAGCGGGGGTGGGGAGTCAGAAACTCTCCAGTTCAGTCATCAGAGTAGCAATTGATTTAGGCAGAAGGTTTTTTGAATCCTCACCGAAGATATGTTTTTTATTGAATTTTAGAGAGAGAGAGAATCATCAGTGTGAGAGAAACAGCAGAAGTTTTTAATGAATTCTAAAGCCCCGGAGCGTGAGATTGCTGGGAAGCAGGGTGTCTCAGTGTCACCCCACAGACGACGTATTCATTACACAGAGAAAAAGGGACTTTACAGAGGACAACAAGGTCGCCGAATGATCTGGCATTGTGGGTGCCCTGAGGTCACACAGCTCTCTCGTGTCCCTGCCCGAGTGCTCAGCCTGCCACTCCGGCGGTCCCCCCGACAAATCCACCCAGAGGGGCTTCCTGCCGGACCACTGGCTTGGATGCTTCAAAAATCTCAGGGTCGCCCTGGCAGGTTTTGCTCAGTGGTTAGAGCTTCAGCCTGCGGACCAGTGAGTCTCGGGTTCAATTCCGGTCAAGGGCATGTGCCTCGGTTGCGGTTCATCCCCGGCCCTGGTCAGGGTCATGCGGGAGGCAACCAGTCGATGTGTCCCTCTCCTGTCGATGTTTCTCTCTCTCCCTCCCTCCCTCCCACCTTCCTATTCTATCTGAAGATAAATAGAAAAATATCCTTGGATGAGGATTAAAAGAAATCTCAGGGTCATGAAAGACCAAAAAACCAAAAAAAGTATTGGGGCATTTAATTTTTTTTAATGCTTTTTTTTATTGATTTTTAGATAGATGGGAAGGGGGAGAGAAAGAGAGAGAGAGAGACATCAATGTGAGAGAGAAACATCAATTGGTTGCCTCCCGTACACATCCCGACTGGGAATCAAACCCAAAACATTTTGGTGACAACGCTCCAAAGAGCTGCGCCACCCAGCCAGGGCAGGGACATTTTTTTTTTTTAAAGGTATTCTTAATATTTTTTTCTTTATTGATTTTAGAGAGAGAGGAAATGAGAGGGAGAGAGAGATAGAAACATCGATGAGAGAGAACATCAATTGGCCGCCTCCTGTGTGCCCCCCCCTGGGGATCAGGCCCACAACCTGGGCATGTGCCCTGACCGGGAATCAAACTGGGAATGGGTCGACACTCAACCGCTGAGCCAGACCAGCCGGGCAGGACATTTACTCTTAAAGGAATACCCTGACACATCCCAGTGCAGGTGTGAACCCTGGTTGGCTCCCATATGGGAAGGGCATCCATTTAGACGCTGGGAAGATGCGCGTGTGGACTGTACAGCCGTGTGCAGGGGGTGGCGACTATACTGGGTTTTGTAGGATGTTTGTGCTCCTGGGCGACATCAGGATTTCTGTACCAGGGGAGGGGTGACGAGAAAGCCAGTGTGGCAAATGTGAAAAATTGGGGAAGCAGGAAGGGTGTGTGGATGCCATTGTACTTGTCTTAACAGCTTTCTGTGGGTTTGAAATATAAAACAAAATTGGGAGGGTGAGAGAAAGGAGAGGAGAGGGCAGTGGTGAGTGTGGAGACCCCCGTGGGAGTTTAGCTGCAGAGGGAGGAGGGAGATGGAGGGGGACAGTCGGTATGCAGATGGGAGGGAGCCGTGCGAAGGGGCAGCCGGAGGGTGTAGGAGAGGGTGAATGCCGAACCCTGTCCCCGCACCTCTCCCTGCACCTTGGCCAGAGGGTGTGATCTTGGTGGAAGGCCGGCCTGGGGTTGGAGCAGGGCCAAGCCCCCTGCAGCCGGGGCAGGTGGGGATGTGGTGGGAGCTCATGGACCATCACCTTCTGCTGCCTCCCACTTCCTTAACGAAGTAGGAAGCAGAGCTGCCAGGAGAGTGTTAAGGGTGAGCTGGGGAGGTTGGAGGGTGGAGGAGATAGGAAAGTCATCCGTGGCGAGTGGGGAGAGCGTAGGCAAGGGTAATACGGTAAATTTGGGGCCATGTCAGTAAGCAATTGCATGGACACCGCACAGGCACCCGGACATCAACACCTGTCCCTGCCGCCTCCGTGGCCCCCTTCCCCCCTGACTTAGGAATCTGGGCAGGGTCCGCTATTCGGTGACCAGATAGGTCACAGAACCAAGGGCAGAGGCTCCAAGTGGGGGGCTGGCCCACCGAACAGCAGCCCCGAGCTTCATTTCTGGATGTTCTTCCTGGCTGCGCCCCAGAAAGAGGCCCTGGCAGCACTCCCCCCGTGGTTGCTTACTCAAAGTCTGCCCCTGGCACTGCGTTACTGGGCAGGGCTTTGCTTTTCTCTGCCTCCATCAGAATGAACACATAGTAAGTGCTTGCAGAAGGTTTGTTGAGTGAACTACTGAGCGTGAGGCACCTGGGGAAAGGCTGGTTGGAATGAAGAGCAGACCCTTAGGGGCCAGGAGCCCTACCCAGGCCCTGCAGCGGTCCGGCCACAGCCCATCCTTCTCCGCAGGTATGCCACCACGCCGATTGCCAGCAGCTACACCGCCGGGGACCCCTCAACCTCTGTGAAGCCTGTGACAGCAGGTTCCACAGCGCCATGCACTATGATGGGCACGTTCGCTTCGACCTGCCCCCGCAAGGTGAGCACAGGTCGGGGGGTACCCAGCCTGGCTTTAGAGTTCCCAGGGTTGCTCCAAATTCCCTGTCTGGGGGCACAGTGTCTTGGTAACTGTTGGGACCATGACGGGGCCATCAGAAGGACAAGAGTCGGCTGTAAACGATGAAACACAAGTAGATTTCAGGCGCTTTTGTTCCACACATTTTTTAACTAGAGCAAAGGCTGGGGATGGTGCCCCATCTGAGCACAGACCTGTGTCTGCCAGGTGCTGGGTCTGCACCTCTGGACGGGGGCCAGCGTGGAGAAGGTCTCTTTCTTCTTGCCCTCGGGCAGGGGACCTCTGGACAACTCTTCCAGCCCGGAGTAGAGGCAGTGGCGGTGGGAGTGAGGTGGGGGTGTGCAGGTCAGAGGAACTTGTAGCAGGAAATAAGAAACCCCTGCTGCTGACCAGGGACCTGGCCCAGGCCCACTGCCAGTTGGCTGTGCTGGGGTGCCAGCCCTTTGTCTCCTTTCTTAGCTGGTCAGAGGCACAAAAGGACTCAGCCCCTCTGCCGGGGCCTCCTGGGACTTTGGGTATGGTCACAGGGGTGGGGGAGGGGAGGCCTGAGAGAAAGAGCTATGGACCTTGGTCCCTTCCTGCAATGATTCCAGAGGCTGGCTTCCTTATCCCTATTTCACAGAAGGGTAAACTGAGGCCACAGGTGGGTTTGTACTGAGAGTGGGGCATCACCTGCAGTGTCATCTCAGGGCCCTTGTGTCTTTCTTGAGTCTGGGGGTGAATAGATGACAAGCAGTGACTGAGCCCCGTTCTTCGCAGAACCACAGGGCCCTAGCTAGTTTGGGGGTTAGCCCCAGGATCGGTGACGGCCGTGTTGGAAGGCTAAGGGAGGGGGGCCAGGGAGGGAGCTGGCTCAACCCCACTTCCGTTTTACCCCAAAGGCTCTGTCCTGGCCCGGAATGTATCTACCCGGTCGTGCCCCCCACGCACCAGCCCTGCAGTGGACTTGGAGGAGGAGGAGGAAGGCTCTGTGGATGGCAAAGGGTAGGTGGGCAGAGAGGATACCTGAGGGGTCCCAAGGCTGGATCTCAGACCAGAGGCTTCAGAAGGGCTCTCTGGAGATCCCTCCCTGTCCCTGAGGCCACCTAGCCTGGGCTAGTTTCCAGGGCTTCACTGGACTGGAGTACCACTGGGTGTGGTTCCTGTGTTGGCCACCAGAGGGCACACAGACCCCTCCTGGGCCTTGCCTGCTTGCAGGCACCTGAGTTTCTTGGTCACCTGGGGTGGCTGAGGTGTGTGGGTAGCTAGCCAGGGCCCACTCACAACACACCCTGGTGAGGACACACTGTGTTTCCAACCTCCGTCCTCACTGGCTTCCCTGCAGGGACCGGAAGAGCACAGGCCTGAAACTCTCCAAGAAGAAAGCCAGGAGGAGACACACGGATGTAAGGAGCCCAGGGCTGGCAGAAGGGCCCTGACAGCCTCTGCCTCTCCCGGGCCCTTTCCCTTCCATCCTGGAGGCTGGGCCTTTCTGCTCTGAACTCCAGGGCCAGGGCTGGGCTGCTGTGTCCCTCCCTCGCCACCCTGCCCTGCAGCCCAGCACTGCCCACTTTAGCCCGGTGGGGGATGCGCCAGGAGCTCCTCCGACTGGCCGCAGGGACACTGTGGCCTCCCTGGGTCAGAGGTGGGCTGGGGAGTTCACTCCCCTGCAGGGGTTCCCCTTCTGGACCCTGGGGTGGGGAGGGCGGGGAAAGGGGCACAGAAGCCGAGACCCCTGTCCTCTCAGGACCCAAGCAAGGAGTGCTTCACCCTGAAATTTGACCTGAATGTGGACATCGAGACGGAGATTGTGCCAGCCATGAAGAAGAAGTCACTGGGGTAGGGCTCGCTGGGCCTGAGTGTGGAAGCGGGCTGCGGGCAGGTTCATTCTCCTGCGGATGTGACTGTGTGCCTGTGTGGTGGCCTGTGAGCATGTCCCCACCTGTGGGCAGACCCACCCATGTGGTGTGAACACCGGTGTGAGGGCACATGTGACGGCCTGTGCACCTGCGGATGTATTCCTACCCTGCATACATGGCCCCGTCCCTGGCGTGGCCGGGCCTGCGACAGTGTCTGCCCTGGTGTGCAGGACACACCTCTGTGGACAGGTGTGAGTGTGTGTGTACCTGTGTGTGACCCTGTGGGTGCTCCCTTTTCCATTGGGAAGGCGGGGTAGAGCTGGGGCTGTGGGTAGGGTGGGGGCTTGTGTGACGGCCCCCTAACAGACACAGCTCCTGTCCTGGGGTAGGGAGGTGCTGCTGCCCATATTTGAAAGGAAGGGCATTGCGCTGGGCAAAGTGGATATCTACCTGGACCAGTCCAACACACCCCTGTCCCTCACCTTCGAGGCCTACAGGTTCGGGGGACACTACCTGCGGGTCAAAGGTGAGCAGCTGGCTGGGTGGGAGGGTGGCCGGGGCCTGGCTGGGCCTCCTGCAGGCAGCACCTCCCCCAGCTCAGTTCCCATCAGCAATGGCCCTGAGCAGGCTCATTACCATACAGGTGGCTCCCCGGGCAGTGTGGCCAGTGCTGGAGTGCTGGCAGGGCGGGGCTTCGGGGAGGGCAGGACAGCGAGGCCTTGGTCTGGATCCTTGGGGGAGAGAGGACCTGGGTGTTGAGGACCTGTCCTTGTCCCCCACTCCCGCCCCAGCCAAGCCGGGGGATGAGGGGAAGGTGGAGCAGGGAGTGAAGGACTCCAAGTCCCTGAGTCTGCCAATCCTGCGGCCAGCTGGAGCCGGGCCCCCGCCCCCGGAGCGTGTGGACCCCCAGAGCCGCCGGGAGAGCCTGGACATCCTGGTGAGGATGGGGGTGGGGAGGCGCCTGGGGGAGGTCAGCTGGGCCCCTCACTGCTCCTTCTTGGGGCTTTCATCTCCTCTTCTGGAAAATGGGGCTGGCTCTGAGAATAAGGTGCAAGGTGCCCTCTCTGGATCTAAGGTGGTGGGTCTGTCTCCGAGAGTCTGCTAGTGCCCAGGGAGTGTGTGTGTTTGTGTGTGTGTGTGTGTGTGTGTGTGTGTACAAGCAGAGGTTGTACGAGGAGTGGGACTTGGTGTGTCACTAGCTGTGTGTGAGTATGTGTTTCTCCCCACCTACTCCATGCCGTGGCTGAGTGGCCCGGGAGTGGTCTAGGTGCATCTGTGTCTGGATCTTCCAGACCCAGCATGTGTGGGTTTCTGGAGCAGTGGCATCCCAGGGTGGGCTGCAGAGACCCTCCCACATCCCAGGCTGGCCTGAGGTCCAAGAAACCCATCATGGGGTGGGGCTGTGGGGGCCAGGGTGGGGCTGGCCTTGACCACCCCGCCCTGGCCAGGCCCCCGGCCGCCGCCGAAAGAACATGTCAGAGTTCCTGGGGGAGGCGAGCATCCCTGGGCAGGAGCCTCCCGTGCCTTCCAGCTGCTCTCTGCCCAGCGGCAGCAGTGGCGGCAATGACAGCTGGAAGAACCGGGCCGCCAGTCGTTTCAGCGGCTTCTTCAGCTCGGGCCCCAGCGCCAGCACCTTCGGCCGGGTATGTGGTCCTGTGGGCCCCGGGGCAGGGCGGCAGGCTGGTCTTTCCCCCTGCCCCTGAGCCTGGTCTCCTTCCAGGAGGTGGACAAGATGGAGCAGCTGGAGGGCAAGCTGCACGCCTACGGCCTCTTTGGGCTTCCCAGGCTGCCCCGGAGGCTTCGCTTTGACCACGACTCGTGGGAGGAGGAGGGGGACGAGGAAGAGGATGAGGATGATGCCTGCCTGTGGCTGGAGGACAGCTGGCGGGAGCTCATTGATGGGCATGAGGTGGGTGCCACTCAGAGCCTTCCTCCTCCCTCTTCTGGGGGAAGGAGGACATGATCCCCTCACTTCTTGGGGCCCTTCTGAGGACCCAGTGACAGGCTGTCAGGCCGTTGTCATCATTAACCCACTTTGGGGAAACTGAGGCAAAGTGAAATTACAGTGTGCCGTTTAGATGTCTCAGTGGCAGAGGAGGGCCCAGAACTTGGGGAACCTCCGTGTCTCCACCGGGAAAAGGAGGTAACACTTGAAGTTCCTCACCCAGCCCCGCCCTGGCTGTCCCCGCCTTTCCCACAGAAGCTGACCCGGAGGCAGTGCCACCAGCAGGAGGCGGTGTGGGAGCTCCTGCACACAGAGGCCTCCTACATTAAGAAACTGCGGGTGATCACTAACGTGAGTGTGGGGCCACACGGTCCAGAGCACCCTCTGCCTCCCACGGCTTCCTTTGGGTCCCCCCCCCCCAGCAGAGTTAGGGTCTTTGCAGAAGGAGCAGGTGCCAGGCAACAGAGTGGGGAAGGAAAGCGAGAGAAGGGCCGCACCCTGGGAAGGAGGTAATTCCCACCTCTTGGGCACATGGGAGGGGGCTTCCGGGAGGCTTGGTGGATTGAGCTGAATTAACACAGGCCTCATTCTTTGACTCATTCATTCAATGGCTATTCCTGAACACCTGCCGTGTGCCAGGTGCCCAGCAGCCCACACCCTAGATGTGCAGACACGGTGGGTAGGCCCTGGGGAATGTGTATGTAGGGACTTTGACCTGGGGAGCACCTGTCCTGGCTTGGGGGTTCAAGGAAGGCACCCTCTGAGCTGCAACACAGAGGCAGAGCCAGGGCAGAGGTGGAGAAGAGGGTTGTTACAGGCGAGGCTGCAAGCTTCCCTCCAGGTGGGGCCAGGGCAGGGCGACCCTCCCGTGGGCCGTGGGGGTTGGGCGTTTACTCAAAGGTTGAACCCTCTCTGTCCCTGGGTATCTCAGAGCCTTCCGGGAGGAGTAAAAGGTAGAGGGGAGCCTAAGAATCTGGGTGGGGCGTTGGGACTGGACCCCCCTCCCCCCCACAAGCTGCAGCCCCCCGTACCCCCACAGCTGTTCCTGTGCTGCCTCCTGAACCTGCAAGAGTCCGGGCTGCTGTGTGAGGTACCGCGGGGCCTGGGAGCAGGGATGGGACAGGAGACGGCGGGCGTGGCAGGGGAAGGATAGTGGTGGTGGTGGTAGGGGAGGGGCTTAGGCAAGGGTGGAGAGGGCTGGGGCGGGGCTGGGAGAGGGCAGGACCAACAGGTGGAGTAGGTGGAGAGTGGGGCCTGACTTCAGAGGGCAGGGATAGAGGAGGGGTTGCAGAAAGGAAGAGATGTACAGGGGCGGGGCTGGGAGGGGCGGGACCGAGCGTGCCTCCCGCCCTCCCAGGTGGAGGCGGAGCGTCTGTTCAGCAACATCCCCGAGATTGCGCGTCTGCACCGCGGGCTGTGGGGCAGTGTGATGGCACCGATGCTGGAGAAGGCGCGGCGCACACGGGCGCTCCTGCAGCCCGGGGACTTCCTCAAAGGCTTCAAGATGGTACGGCCACGCCCGACACAGGCGGGGGTGACACTGAAGCAGGCCTGGGGCGCTGATCCCATCTGCTCATCACCCAACCGCCCTTGGACTAGTGGCCCCGCACGACTCCTAGTGGTCAGAGGCAAGGAATTCCGAGTCGGTCGCCCGGGTTTGAGCCCCACCCGGCCATCTACCCTTGCTACCTGGCCGAGGGTGGTCACTTTCGCTGAGAGGCTCAATTTCCTCATATGGAAAACAAGGATAATAAGCTTGCCACCCACTGGGGTGGTCGCGAAAGAGCAGTAAAGAAGAGCCAGTGCAGGGCCCGGCCCGCAGGGAGCATCAGGTAACCGGTGTTTGTTCCTCCCTGCGCCAGTTCGGCTCCCTCTTCAAGCCCTATATCCGATACTGCATGGAGGAGGAGGGCTGCATGGAGTACATGCGCGGCCTGCTGCGCGACAACGACCTCTTCCGGGCCTATGTCACGGTGAGGGCAGCCGGGCTGGCTGGTGGGCAGGGGCGCAGGAAGGATAGTGGGCCCGCCTTGGCTGCTGGTGCGCAGGAGCGTGCAGGGGGCGGGGCCTGGGCGGGGCCTGCCCTGAGCCCCGCCCCCGCCTCCCGTGGTAGTGGGCCGAGAAGCACCAGCAGTGTCAGCGGCTGAAGCTGAGCGACATGCTAGCCAAGCCCCACCAGCGGCTCACCAAGTACCCGCTGCTGCTCAAGTCGGTGCTGAGAAAGACGGACGAGCCGCGCACCAAGGAGGCCGTCATCACCATGGTAACCAGGGCGGTGTGGTTCCCTCTGCGGCTAGCGGGGCCCTCCCTGACCCTGGGTCCCAACCAGCCATCGTCCGCCCCCAGATCAGCTCGGTGGAGCGCTTCATCCACCACGTGAACGCGTGCATGCGGCAGCGACAGGAGCGGCAGCGGCTGGCGGCCGTGGTGAGCCGCATCGACGCCTATGAGGTGGTGGAGGGGAGCAACGATGAGGTGGACAAGGTGGGTGGCCGGGCCTTGCTGGGAGGGAGGGAGGGAGGAAAGGGCTATGCTGGAAGCTCATGTGAGGACTCCCAGCTGAGATGGAAGTCAGACCCTGACCTCTCCCACACCTGCGCCCTCACCGCCAGCTCCTGAAGGAATTCCTGCACCTGGACCTGACCTCACCCATCCCTGGTGCCTCCCCCGAGGAGACACGTCAGCTGCTGCTGGAGGGGAGCCTGAGGATGAAGGAGGGGAAGGACAGCAAGGTGACTCTAGGGGCCACCCCATGCCCAAGGCCCCTGCCCCACCCCCTCTTGCCCTGCTGGCTTGGACCACCCCTTCTCGGGCACCTCCTGGATGTAGTCAGTGGTTCTCAGCTGCCCGTCAGCTGGGTGATTCGGGAACTAGTGACCTGTGGTTCTGTGAGGGGTGGTTATCTGCCTGTGGGTTCCTGGTGGGAGAGAGGAGGTACATTCTGTGAGCGGGGCAGGAACAGCCCCAGCCCTTGCTACGGTGCTATTAATCCTTCGGGTGCGGTGTAACCCAGAGCTGCAAATCCTGATGCTAAAATGACCTCCCTTTTCCTCTTTAATTTCAAGTCTTAATTGATATAAGTCACAAGTATATTGCTTGATAGAAGAAAATGACCTTTCTCTGTTTGAATTTTGCTTTCAGGTTCATGATGGGGGAGGGGGGGACAGGGAGGTATTTGACAAAGTCTGAGTGCCCCTAGAGGGTGTGGCAGCAGACAGGCTGAGGGTCCCTGTCTGAGGCCCCAGGACCCTGGCTCTGACCTCTGGCCTCTCCTGTCCCCCGCCTGCCCCCAGATGGATGTGTACTGCTTTCTCTTCACGGACCTGCTCTTGGTGACCAAGGCAGTGAAGAAGGCTGAGAGGACCAAGGTCATCAGGCCACCCCTGCTAGTGGACAAGATCGTGTGCCGGGAGCTGCGGGACCCTGGTGAGAAGCCCACCCCCTGCTCCTGGGCATGGGCTGTGATGGGCAGTGGTCTTAGCTGACGCTGATTCGAGCCCTTCCTAACTAGGCTCCTTCCTCCTCATCTACCTGAACGAGTTCCACAGCGCCGTGGGGGCCTACACGTTCCAGGCCAGCGGCCAGGCCTTGTGCCGCAGCTGGCTGGACTCCATTTACAATGCCCAGGTGAGAGCAAAGTGAGGTGCGGGTGGGCAGGGAGGCCCGGGGGGGGGGGTGCCGCTCACGGCCCGGTCTCCACCCCACCTGCAGAATCAGTTGCAGCAGTTGCGGGCACAGGACCATGCAGGCAGCCAGCAGCATCTGCGGAGCCTGGAAGAGGAGGGGGATGAGCAGGAGGAGGACGAGGATGAAGACGAGGAGGAAGAGGAAGGTGGGGAGAGCAGCACTTCGGCTGCCAGCTCCCCCACCATCCTGCGCAAAAGCAGCGGCAGCCTGGACTCCCAGCACCGGTATGCTTGCCCGGGACCACCCAGCAGGCTAAGGCAGGGCAGGCGCTGCAGCCCAGGACTCCTGACCCAAGGCCGCAGGCACTGGGTGGGGCCCGGCTCCGACCCCTTCCTCTAATGGCTTCACACGAACCCAGCAGGGAATGGGTGTGGGTGCTGCCTCCCACCAGAGTCCAGGTGGGGATGGCGAAAGATTTTCAGCTTGACTGCCAACTCTGATTCATTAGTAGCTGTCTGGAGCTGAGCTGAGGACTCTTAGTGTCCAACGGGAAAGAGCTCCGTGATGGTGACAGATGCCGTTACTGATGTTTGTGGCGGGCACAGGAGTTGGGGGATCTGGGGCGTGTGCCACGTTTGCCATCTCTGAGCCTCAAGTTCGGGGAGGGCAGAGGCTGTAGACCTCTGCGTCGCCCAGCACGGGGCTGTACTGGGCCGGCGTGGTTTCCTGGGTCTTGGCTGACTCACTCCTCCCGGCCCCACAGTGTCTCGGATGGCTCCACAGAGACCCTGGCCATGGTCGTGGTGGAGCCTGGGGAGACTCTGTCCTCTCCCGAGTTCGAGGGCGGCCCCTTCAGCTCCCAGTCGGACGAGACGTCTCTCAGTACCACTGTCTCATCCGTCACGCCTACCAGCGAGCTGCTGCCCCTGGGCCCCGGGGATGGCCGCTCCTGCTCCATGGACTCTGCCTATGGCACCCTCTCCCCCACCTCCTTGCAAGACTTCGTGACCCCAGCCCCTGTGTTGGAGCCAGTGCTCCGGCCTCTAGATTTACCACCAGCCCCTTCACCCCCGTCCTCTCCCCGCCTTCGCCGCCGCACCCCTGTCCAGTTGCTGCCCCGCCTGCCCCACCTGCTCAAGTCCAAATCTGAGGCCAGCCTCCTCCAGCTGCTGTCAGGGGCCACCACCCGCGGAGTGCCCCCAGCCCCCAGCCGCAGCCGGTCGGAGCTCTGCTTGGCTGCTGCAGCCCCGCGCACTAGGACTCAGGGCTCCCCTCAGGGAGCTGGGCTCAGCTGGAACTATGGGGGGGCACCGAGCCCTGGCGGTGGCTCCCAGCCATCAGAGACGGAGGGCAGAACCACCTGCCTGGCTGGGGAGCCTGAAGGACCTGCCAGGAGGAGCAGAGAGCTGCCCTCGGGGGCCTCACCCAGGCTCCAGCCTGAGCCTCCCCCGGGGATCTCTGCCCAGCACAGGAAGCTGACGCTGGCCCAGCTCTACCGAATCAGGACCACCTTGCTGCTTAACTCCACGCTCACTGCCTCGTGAGTGGCTTGGCCTCGGGTAGAGAGAGGGCAGGTGGCCCAGCGTGCTGGCATTGGGCGCACTGAGCCCTGGGAGTAGGTAGGGGCATTGTTATGGCTGGGAGCAGATGGCATCTAGGATGTGGATAGGAGAGGGAGGCTGAGGCCTGCCTCAGAGCCTGGGTGAGGGTGTCTTCGGTGAGCAGTGGTGAAGGGGTCTAAGAATTCCAGTGGGGAAGAAAGGGTGGCCAGACTCCGACTGAGTAGCATCAGCAAAGGAAGGACTGTCTCTCCCCTCCCCTGCAGGGAGGTCTGAGCAGAGGCAGGCCCCCAAGGGTGCCACTGACCACGGGACAGCAGACAGCATGCTTCCTGGGGCGTGCCGGCCCCTGTTCCAGCTGCTGCCTTGTGTGTGCACCAACCGGAGTGCTGGGCAGGAACCCTGCCATCGCCCCAGGCCGATTTGCACTTTGCCAGACTGGATGGAAATGGAGAAGGCTGCAGTACCCCTCAGGACCACCCCCCACAGTCCCCACCTTCACTAACCTGCCTCCCCAACCCCACTTGCCTAGCAGGATTCTTTGTCCCCTACTTTCTGAAGTCACCAGCTCCAATCCACTGCGCTGTTCTCCAGGGCCACCCACCTCTGTTCTCATCTGGCCCCAGATAGGACCTTCCCCTGCCCTGGCCTCCCTCTCTCCCTCCCAGCCCTGCTGGCCACCCCAGGCTGGGGTCGGGCTCTGTGTAAAGTTGCATATTTATTGAGCTTTTGATTCTTTTATAAAGACTTGTATATACTCCACTGGAAAGAGTGCTTTGCTTTTGGAACCCACCCCTTTCAGGACTCGGGTGAACTGAGCTCCTGTCCCCCTCATCTGTGGTGGGGCACCGCTGGAAAAGAGTGGGAAGCCAGAGCGAATTAGGAGGCAGAGGTCACCGAACCCAACACCCCCAGATCAACCCCGGCCCCTGCCACAACCATGCGGTCCAGCATTAGAGCCCCATGTGGCACCTCAGAGGACCCTGCCCTGGGCTGCCCCTGTGAGCTTATGCCAGGGTGGGGACCTGCCTCAGGCTCACTGGGAATCTCCCCAGGACTCCCCTCTAGGAGAGGGGGCCCCTGTACCCAGACCCACGCAGTATCTGGGAGGGTGGGCCCCCACCTGGCTCTGAGGCCGAGGGGAGGAAATTACTTCACCTGGGAGTGTTGGTCTCAGGGTTGGGGACCCAGAGGCAGCCCTGTTGTATGTGCACCTTGCTGCCCCCGGCCACCTCAGGTGAGCCCAGGTACACTAGGGACAGCACCCCCACCTCCCCATCCCCCGACCCCAGGCTCAGGGCTCCACTTCCAGGGCCCCTTGGACCCTGCTGACCCCCACCTCGGAGGCAGGCTCACTGGGGAGGCAGGGGGCGGGCCCTGCGGCTCGGGCTGCGTGCTGGGCGGGTAGCGCGGGGGAGTGGGGAAGCCCCCGCTGGCACATGCCGGTCGGGGCGGAGGGCCCAGAGCGGCGCGGGGTCATGGAGCGGCAGCCCCGGGGCTCTGCGGTGGCGGCAGCTGCAGTGAGTGGGGGCCCTGGGGGTAGGGGGTGGAGGGCGGCCTCAAATCTCCTCTGGGCCTGGATCTGCCCAGCCAAGGAAGGGGTGCCCGCGAATATCCGAATCTCCCAGACTCTCGCTCGGGGCTGGGCAGGTCCCCCCCCCTCCACTCTGACCTAGTTAGAGACTCATCCAGGGCGGGCCCTTCCGATGAGAGGAAACACCCTCCCAGGGGCCCAAAGGGTCTGGAGGCCCCAGGCAGAGAAAGATCTGGGTCCCCTACCACCGCAGGAAAAGCAGGGGTGGGGTGGGGCCCCCGAGTCGGCTCCCGTGGAGGGGAACCTGTGAGGGGCTGGAGGAGCCCTCTCCCCTGCTTCTCGGAAGCGGGCCGGTGCACGGGTTGGGGGGAGGAAGTTAGTCTCACCTCCAACCCATGGGCATCCCTTCTGCTGAAGAACCTGAGAAGTGGGCTGCTCTGAGGGCAGGGAGAGACCCCGTGTGGGGGGCCACACTGGACCCAGCAGCACCTGTCTCCCAGGCCCTCCTCCTCCTCCTCCTCCTCCTCCTGCTGGGCGCCCAGGGTCAGGGCACTCCCAGCCCCAGGTGTGACTGTGCCCACAACTTTCAGAAGAGGAACGGTCTATTCTGTTGCGGGGGCTGTCCAGCAGGTGAGTGGTGGGAGAGGTGTGGTGGGGGGAAGTGAGGGCAGACCAGGGATAGGGGGCGTCAGCTGCAGGGGTGGCAGGCAGGCCAGGGATGGGGTGAGGGGAGGCTGGGAGCCACAGATAGGAAGGGAGGGAGGGGAAGGTGGGAGCCCCCTTTGACTATCTGACCCCAGCCTGGGTTCCACAGGGCAATACCTAGTGGCCCACTGCACAAAGCCTTGTGGCAATGTCACCTGCCTTCCGTGCCCCCAGGGCACCTTCCTGGCCAGGGAGAACCACCATGAGACTACCTGTACCCGCTGCCTGGCCTGTGATGAGCAGGGTGAGGAGCTGCCTAGGGTTCAGGGAGGGGTGCCCGAGGGCAGGCTGTGGCCAGCGTCTTTCTGAAGTGGCTGGCTTGGGCTACCTCTGGGTGTGAGGGCCCCTCTACCCGGATCCTGCCTCAGGAAGCCTTTGTGCCCTTTCTTCCTGGTGACGGTGACCTTCTTGTCTGTGTACCCACCCCAGCATCTAGTCTGTGGTGATTCTGCGCTTCTCTTTCTTTGAGCGGGGTTTGTGTGTGTGTGCTGTCTCTGGTCTATTTCCGTCTCTGTTCTTCCAGGGATCTGTCCCACTTCTCCGTGGGGGTCCCTGCCCCTAACTGCCTCTGCTCTCCCCATCTCCCTGCATCCCCCACCAGCCTCCCAGGTGGCCTTGGAGAACTGCTCGGCAGTGGCCAACGCCAGGTGCGGTTGTAAGCCAGGCTGGTTTGTGGAGTGCCTGGTCACGCACTGCATCGGAGGCTCACCCTTCCACTGCCAGCCGTGCCGAGACTGCGGGGCCCTGCACCGCCACACACGGGTGCCCTGTGAGTACCCCCAGTACGGGCTATTGACCCCCACACCCTCTCTCCCTACTTTCCTCTCTGCCATCTTGACCCACAACATCTCTTGGACTGCAGGTTCCAGCAGAGACACGGAATGTGGGACCTGTCTGCTTGGCTTCTATGAATATGGCAACAGCTGTGTGTCCTGCCCCACGTAACTTCCTGGCTGCCCTGGGAAGGGGGAAGGGAAGCTGGGAGCAGAGTGGGGGTCCAGGGGCAGGGAGGAGGGAGCTCGGCCCTGTGGTGGGTGGGCCCCACTTCAGGCAGATACGTAAGGGCAAGCTGGATTCCCTTTGCCAGATCAGTAGGGTCCCTGTAGCAATCCTTCCAGCTGTGTAGGGTCTGCTGCTTACAGGCAGTCAGTGGTACAGTTCCAAAACCTGGGCTGAGGTTCAGGACCCGCCACTTGTTCTCTGGAGGACCATGGGCAGGTTCCTTCACCATCCTGATGTGTGGCTCCCCCATCTGAACACGGGGGTGTTAGTAGGTCCAGCCCAGAGCATCTGCCATTTCCAGACACTGTTCCAGGTGCTGGGATACAACAGGGAACAAAATAGGCAAATCCTGGTCCTTATGGGGTTGACATCCTAGTGTCCTTCAATCTGGTCTGGAAGAAGTTCGATAAATTGTGGTTGATATTGTTACTGGGGGCACGTGACATTTCAGCGGGAACATTCTGGGTAGAGTGAGGTTCCCAGGGAAGAGGCCTGGGGAAGGAAGGGCCTTCAGGATGGAGATGTCAGGCAGTCCTGGGTGGCCCCTCCTGCATGTAGGCCCTCACTCCCACCCCACCCCTCCCCTTGCAGGAGCACGCTCTGGAGCTGTCCTGAGCCCTGCGCCGAAGTCTGTGGCTGGAGGCAGAGTAGGTGGTGTATTGGGAACACTGTGGGAGAGCTGGGATGGGCCAAGGGGACGTTGGGAGTGGCTACCACCCACCACCCACCAGCTCCTCTTTCAGTGTTCTGGGTCCAGGTGCTCCTGGCAGGCCTGGTGGTTCCACTTCTGCTCGGTGCCACCCTGACCTACACATATCGCCGCTGCCAGCCCTGCAAGGCCATGGTTCCTGGTAAGTGCGAGCGTGTACGTACACACACACACACACACACACACACACACACATGCATATGCACACACACGCACACCCCTAGGAACCTGGGGTCAGGATGGGTAGCTCACAGCCCACTCAGCCCTGATGCAGAGGGGGAAACTGAGGGAGGGAGTGCTGGGGTGTGTGTGTGTGCGCAGAGGAACCCAAGAGAAGCTGGACCAGCATCTAGGCCCAGGAGCCCTGCCTGGCTGCTGGTTAGACTTGTTTCTCTCAGCAGGTGGAGCTGGGATGGAGACCCTGCCCACCCTGCCGGTAAGAATCTCCATAATGTTCTGGAAAAGGGTGAGCAAGCACCCGGGCTTCAGCCCTCTGGAGCTGAGAGGTTGGGCCTTGTGATGGATGACTCATGGTCCTCAGTGCTGGCTGGCATGGAGTAGACCAGATAAACACATGTGCCAAGCTGGCAGTGAAGGAGGGCAGCTCAATGCCTGTCCTCAGGCAGCTGGCTCTCAGTCAGCTGGGCTCCACAGGTAAACAGGAGCTAACAGTTCAGAGGGGTGAGTGCCACTAGGGCAAGGGCGGGGGCACGGCACTCCAGGCAGAGGACATAGCTCTTCCACTGGGCCAGGGGAGACAGCATGGCCCACCTGGGTGTTTGCTGGCCTTACTCGGTCAGCAGGTCTGACCTAGGGCCTCTCTTGTCTTCCAGGCCACCCACCTCTTACCCCCGGACAGTGCCCACACCCTTCTGGTGCCACCCAGCGGCAGTGAGAAGGTCTGCATCAGCCAGTTGGTAGGCAACGGCTGGACCTCTGGCTCACCCCAGACCCAGGAAGCTCCCTGCCCAGAGGTGCCATGGTCCTGGGACCAGCTGCCCAGCAGGGCTCTTGGTAAGGGACCTCAGTGGCCTGAGGCCTTCGCACCGTTCTCCTAGGTCCGAGGAGAAAAGCTATGGTTTCCTGAGGCGCCACTGGCCCACTTCCCGTCCCCTAATTTGGTGGACCTCCCTGCCCCTTGGCCGCAGACAGCATGCCCATTGGCTCTCTGGTCTGTCCCCAGGCCCACCGCCGCTTTCGCCAGCGCCCCCTGCAGGCTCGGCGGCTGCCACGCTCCAGCTGGGCCCACAGCTTTACGACGTGATGGACGCGGTGCCCGCGCGGCGCTGGAAGGAGTTCGTGCGCACTCTGGGGCTGCGCGAGGCCGAGATCGAGGCCGTGGAAGTGGAGGTTGGACGTTTCCGAGACCAGCAGTACGAGATGCTCAAGCGCTGGCGCCAGCAGCAGCCCGCGGGCTTGGGCGCCATCTACGCGGCCCTGGAGCGCATGGGGCTGGACGGCTGTGCCGAGGACCTACGCAGCCGCCTGCAGTGCGGCCCGTGATGCGCGATCCACCCTTCAACTGGGAGCTCTGGGGGCCCTTGCAGAAGCCCTAAGTACCGTTACTTATGCGTGTAGACATTTTATGTCACTTATTATGTATGCCTCTGGCAGGGCCCTGCGTAGCAGCGCCAGCCGACCTCACCCCTGCGCGCCCCCAGAGTTCTGGTTAAGGCAAAGATGCATCGATGAACATCGGGAGGGGGTCAATAAATTCCTTGGCTGTTTCACAGCCTGAGTTTGGCCGAGGCCATGGTATTAAAACTAAGAAAAAAAGCTGCTGCTTGGTGTCTCCACGGGGCTGGGGTGTTAAGTGGCCCAGGCTTAGTTTTCTTGGGGCATCGAAAGGGCCGATGTCCTGCCACCCAGAATCTGGGACCCACGGTGGGAGCCAGAGTGGCCCTTAGCGCCCAAGCCTGCCCCTCCCGCCCCGCTGTGCTCGTTACCCTGAGAGGAAGAGGAAGTCGGCGACTGGAGCGCGAGGGAAGCGAGCGAGCCCCGGCGTCTGAAAGAGCTTTAATGGGGGCGTGAGACGGCGGGGGCGCGGGGACCCAGGAGGCAGCAGTCAGGGACAGGTTCAGGGCCCCTCATCCTCCATTCACTCCACCATTGCAGTGTAAGGGAAAGGGTCCGAGGAGCCCGGGGCCTGGCTGGGGAGGCGCGAAGACTTCACTGGAGGAAGGTGGGGCCCCCGGGAGCGGCAACTCTGTCCCGAGGGGCAGTTTTCTTCATTTCTGGTAAACAAATGACTGAGAGGAAACCCTCGGTGGGGATGGGAAATGCGGCCTGGGCTGGGCTGGGCGCATATCTAGGTCAGGGTGGAAGGAAAACCCCTTCCCCCAGGGCTGGGACCTGCCTCCGCCCAGGATGCGCCAGCGACGCAGGTTCCGGGGTGCGGGGGAGGGGATGCAGCCAGTACTCCTCCAGCAGGAAAACAAAGCCACCACCCACGGGGCTGGGAAGAGCTCTGCACACGTTGACATTCAACGAACATGCAAATGTATGTAAATAGGCATGCAAATAAGCAGCAGCGTTTGCGTCAATGACTTGGGCACTTTTTCTGGGCGACTGCAGCGGTGGGGCACTCCAGCATTGTCCAGGGCTGGGGATGCGGATGCGAGGGCCCGGGTGGGGGGTCAGGGAGGGGGGTTGTACCGCTGGGGGTTGTACCGCTGGGGTGGCATGGCTCCCCAGCCCCTTCCATCCAGGCCTGGCAGGCTGGGGCAGGGGCTGCCTCCTCCCCCAGCCCCCCCAGCCCCAGCTCGCTAGGATGCCGGCAGGAAGCAGCATCTAGTGCTTAGCGATGTCCCCCTTCTTCAGGATGATCTGTCGCTGCCAGGGCGCCAGCTTGGTTTCATCGTAGCCCAGTGTCCGAAGCTTCTCTGACTGTTCCTTCTCCCGCTGCATCTCCTCCTGCTTCTGTCGCTCCTCCTCTTTTCTAGACATGGGGTCAGGGCAGAACCGTGGCAAGGGTGAGAGGGTAGGCCAGGCACTGGGAGGGCTCACCCTGGCAAGGACTGGGTTACTGAGGGCAGAGGGACTAATGAATGGTAGGCAGGGCAGTGGGTTCTAGGGGCAGAAGTGCTAGGCCACTGGAGACAGGGGTTGGGTTAGGCATGCAGGGGGCATTGTGGGGATAGACTGGGATCATTGGGGCACACACAGGAGCTGGGTTATTGATGGCTGGGGATGTTACTGGAAACAGGTGCTGGGTCACAGTGTGGCAGAGGGTGAGGAGGAGTTGGCATGACGGCAGGGGACGAAGTTACTGGGGCTTGAGGTTGGGCTGGTGGGGAGCAGAGGGACCTTATTGGGAGACAGGAGCTGGGTAATTAGGGATAAACTGTTAAAACATGGGGGCTAGATCCACACTGCTGACAAGGTAGCCACTGAGTATATGTGGCTGTTGAGTGTTTAAATGTTAGATTGAGATATGTTGCAGGCATAAGATGCACATGGCATCTCAAAGGCTTAGATTTAAAAGAGTGTAGGGCCCGGCCAGTGTGGCTCAGTGGTTGAGCGTCAACCCATGCACCGGAAGGTCGCCGGTTTGATTCCTGGTCAGGGCACATGTCCAGGTTGTGGGCCAAATCCCCAGTGGGGGCATGCAGGAGGCGGCCAATTGATGTTCTCTTTCTCCCTCTCCCTTCCTCTAAAAAATCAATAAAGAAAAAAAAAAAGTGTAGGGCATCCTGGGTTGTTTGGCTCAGCAGCTGGAACATCAGCCTGAGGACCAAAGGGTCTCAGATTCAATTCCTGGTCAAGGGCACATAACTGGGTTGCTGGGTCGTGCGGGAGGCCGCCAATTGATGTGTCTCTCACATCAATGTCTCTCTCCCCCCCTCCTTTCCACTGTCTCTAAAAATCAATGGAAATAATATCCTTGGGTGAGGATTAACAACAACAACAACAAGAAAGTGTAGGACATCTCATTAATTTTTATATTGATTATATACTGAAATACATAACTTCGATTAAAGTTATAATCATTGAAATATATAATTGAATTTTGATATATTGGGTTATATAAAGTATACTATGAAAACTAAGTTAACCTATATCTTTTTTTCAACGGGGCTACTATAAAAGTTAATATTATATATGTGGTTCACATTATATTTCTATCAAACAGCACTGGGCTAGATTACTGTGGGTAGCAACTAAGTTTGAGGGAAAGATGATCAAGGCCACTGATACTGAGGCTGGGTTCACTGCAGAGCAGAAAGGCTAGATGAGAGATGGGTGCTGGGTAACTGGGGACATGGTCATTACAGCATAAGAGCTAGACTCTGGGGGACAGAGGCTAAGTTATCAGGGTGTGGAGGGGCCTGGTGGCATTATTGGGAGCAGAAAGGCTGTGCTACAGGGCTGAGTGATGAGGGGATGAGTTCAAGCTGGGACTAGATGAAGGGGCAAAAGGACAAGCCTCTGTGATTGGGTGTGGGGAAGGGAGGCAGGTTGGGCCCAGCCCCGCACTCACCGCTTCTGCTCCCTAGAAGGAAAAAGAGACAGCATTAGTTGGTGCCACCACTTCAGGGACACAGTCAAGACACCATGCCAGACCCCGAATCTTTGAGACCCTCAGCTCACCTCTCCTCTTCTAGCTTCTTCCGAAAGATGTCTCGCCTCCAGGCAGGCATGCTGGCCAGCCGGGCCTCCTCCTCCTCCTCCTGAAACGCAAGCACAAAGCTTCAGGGCCAGCATGGGCTGGGAGGTAGGGGGCCAGAGGGGATGCACCCCAACCCAGGGGACCTGCAGGAGTCAGGGACAACAAGACACAAATGGAGTTGCAGGAAGAGACCCTTTTGATGTCCTTCTATAGGGCAAATGGATGAAGGTACCTAGCCACACCCCCTTGGAAGAGGCTTCCCGTCTCTGTCTCCCCCTATAACTCAGGCTTGTGTCCTAGAGGTGGTGCCAGAATGGTCAGAGCTGAGTGTAGGAGGTGAGCAGGGAATGAGATTCCCCATAGAGGTGGGTGGACAGATGGCCGCAGGCCTGTGACCCACAAATTTTGAGCAGACCCATCCTTGGGCCCCCACAGACCCTGCCAGCTCTGAGAGGCTCAGGATGGCCACTGGTTCCACTGGGAAGAACCTGCTGGCTCATTCTCGAATGGAGTAGACACCAACTCTACAACTGTGGTGGGGGGGCATCCAACACAGGCAGCTTAGAGCAAAGAGTTTTATTCCTTGCATGTTACAGAGAACACGTCACACGGAACACTGCACACGCGGCTCCCTTGACCTCAACCGAAGAGGTAGCTGTGAACTCCAGTAAAAATCCAGACAGAAAGAGCCACACAGCCCCAAGGGGGACCCACAGTCCCTCACTCAGAGGGGCTGCTTTTTCCACCTGGCTCCACAAAGAGCCAGGTAAGGCTGTAGGGCCAGAGGGGACACCTGGTTTGCCCTGTGCCGTGCCCAGCCTATCCCGGTCAACTCCCCACATCTGGCCATGATGGGACCTCAAAAGGCCAAGGCAGCCTGGTCCTGGGCATTCTGGGTTTTCTAAGGCCACCATCCAGGGTTCTTCCTGACCGCTTCTGGCCTCCGGAGCGCATCAGACAGGCATCCAGGCAGATATCCAGGCCCAGGGTGAGATGCTTGAGGGTAAATTCTGAATTCTGCTGCTCAGATGTCAAAAAGCTCCGCCTCCTTCTCCTTCCAGAAGGAGAAGCTGCGGTCGATGTAGCGGCAGATGTCCTCGTTGCTGAACTCGCCCATCTCAGACAACAGCTCCAGGGGGTCTTCAGCCGGGGCTTCGGAACTAGAAGGGTCCAATGTTGGTGGAGGCGCGGCTGGTGGGGGTGGGGATGGGGGCTGCGGTGCAGCCGCCGAGGCCTCGGGCTGCCCCTCTGGCCAGTCCTCCGACTGAGCTGGAGCAGCTTCTTGGGCCTGCTCCCTCTCCTTCTCCTCCTTCTCTTCTTCTTTCTCCTCTTCCTGCTCCTTGGCGGCCTCTTCCTCCCAAGCCCGCTTCGCCTCCGGGCTGTCTTCGAAGAACTGGTGCCTGAGATCCTCAAAGCCGTCGCTCCAGCCACGCCGGCCGGCCTCCACCTCCTCAAGCACCACGCGGTGGAAGAGGCGGATGCGCTCCCACGGGTGGCTGCCCAGCCGGTCGAACATCTCGTAGCACAGCAGGTGGCGGAACTTGCGCTCCTCGCGGCTCAGGCCCATCTCCAGCAGCTGGAAGTAGCCGAGCATGAAGAGGTCCAGCGTGAGGCTGTCGTAGCTCGGGGGCGCGCCGCCGTCCAGGGGCGGCAGGAACTGCTCGGGCCAGTACAGGCCGTGCGCCAGGCTCGGGCCGCAGGGCTGGCGCGCGGGCACCCGCCGCAGCAGGCTCCGCCAGCGGCCCAGCAGCTTCCCCACCACCTGCCGCTGCTTCAGCAGGCGCAGCAGCCGCTGGTCCGGGACGTCGCCCGCCGGCCGCTGGGGGGCGTCGGCGGCGTTGGCGACCTCGAGGACCTCGGGGACCTCAGGAGCGGGGCCCGCGCCAGCGGCCACCACGCGGGGTAGCAGCCTGCGCAGGCGCGCCTGGGCTTGGCGCCCGTGGCCGCCGAAGGTCCACTTGCGCCAGTGCTCCAGGAAGAGGTAGACGATGCGCTCCTTGCGCATATCGATGTAGTCCTGCACGCCGCTCAGCTCGGTGGGAGGCGGCGGCCTGCGCGCCAGCTGCTCGGGCTCAGGCAGCGCCGCCTGGCGGCCGGGCGCCTCGGGTAGGTCCAGGTAGCCCAGGGGCTCCCGGGCGGGTGGCAGGCTGTTGGAGGTGGCGGCGCTCGGCCCTCCGGGGCCGGCCGCCACGTAGTCCTCCTCGAGAATGGGTTCTCGGCCGGGGGCTCCAGGGGTCAGCGAGGACTTGCGGCGCGGGCTGCGTGGGGGCACGGAGCCCTGGGCGAGCAGTTCGTAGGAGGCGCGGAGGTGCTGCACCGAGACGCCGCACTCGAGGATCTCGCGCGCCACGGCCTCGCGGCACCAGCTGAGCGAGTGCGAGCGGCCCAGGCAGAGCGGGCCTGGCCGCCAGGGCGCGTCGGCCAGCGGCGCCAGAGGCTGGCCCGTGTCCGCGGCCAGCAGCTCGGCCAGGTGCGTGGGCCGGCCGCCCAGGGCGGCCAGCAGCGTGGCCATGCTCTTGAGCAGCGTGGAGATCTTGCTGCACCAGGCAGGCAGGCTAGCGGCGCGGCCGTGCATGCGACGCGGGTCGACGGTGAAGCGCGGCGCCGACAGAGCGGCCGAGATGGGAAGCAGCTGCTCCAGCTCCAGCTCCAGCTGCTTCAGGCGCGCCTCCAGCTTCTGCGCCTTGTGCAGCACCTGCAGGTTCTCGATTTGCTGTTCGATGCGGAGGATGTCGGCCTCGGTCATGAGCTCGCCGAAGGGCCCGAGGATGCCGTTGTACTCGCGGGAGTACCTCCAGCCCTCGCGGGGGTAGCAGCACGAGCTGGCGGCTGTCAGCTAAGGCGGGGAAGACAAGAGAGGGGAGGGAGGCGGGTCTCCCTCTGGCCCGGCTCCCGCGGCGGCCGCCGGGGGGCGCCCTTTGCATGTCCCAGGTGGTGTAATGGCTCCGCGGGGCTGAGTTTGCAGGGACGAGCCGCGCCTGGCCGGCGGGCGATTACGCTGGGGCGAAGCTTGGCCCAGGCCGCCGCTCCGGGCGCTGGGGAGTGTCCACTTTGGTCGCTGGCGGGGATACAGCCGGTCGTTGGGCGCTGTTGCAGAGGCAGGGCGGGCAGACGGGGCTCCATGCCTGGCTTGGTTGCTCATTACACCACCGAAGAACATGCAAAAGGCATTGAAGCTGCGACGCAAGGCGGCCCTCCCACCTCATCCAAGCTCTGCGAATTTGAGGCCAGATCCCAGTGAGGCCTCTCCTCGCCCTAGACTGACGACCCCCCTTCTCGAGCTCTGCTGTGGCCCAAGCCCTCTCTGCCCACGATGTCAGTGTTTTAGTCCTGAATGACAGGCTCTTAAAAGAGGCTGAAGCTTCCCCTCTTATTCCTAGCCCCTCTAGCCCTTTAACAATAATACAATTTATAGAGCTGGGCTTGCCAGGCTCTCACATTTCCCCCTCACCTTTCTTCACCTCTAGGCTGCAACTTTAGTGTCAGGCTTTACCAGCCTGGGGACTGGAGGGCAGAGGGCTGCCCTCACCTCCTCACAGCCCTCCCAATTCATCCTGACCACCACAATCCCCACATACAAATCAGATAGTGCCACTTCCCAGTTTAACCCCCCTCCCAGGCTACTCACTGCTCCAGGAGAAAGTCCATTTTCTTCAAGGCCAGGCTTTGGTGATCTGACCCCCACCCCTCTCCCCAGCTCTACCCCTTTCTCTCCATGGTACAGTCATTGAGCCATGCCCACTGGCTCCCAGACCTCCCCTCTCCTGCTGCTTGCTCTGTGCCCCACTCTTCCCATCCACCTCTTTCACATCTCCAAGTCTACCTTAGACCTCACTTTCTCTTTCCCTGACACCACGCCCAGCCCAAACAGGACGATGGGTTTAGGGCTGCCCCAGTCCTATGCATGCACCACCTCTGTGCTACCCGTATTGTAACAGCCCAGTTATTTGGGGGCACTTATCACTCTACTAAGGCGAAGTTTGCTTGCTGGCTGACCCCCCTGCCCCACCCCCGCAGCCCCCTCAAGAGCAGACCCTAATATATTCCATGTATCCCAAGAGGCTACAACAGTGTGTAGCACATAGACGGCACCCAAGGAACATGTGTTGAACAGATCAATGGCAAACCATCCTGCCAGCCCATCTGACAGATGAGGAAACGGGGGATGGATGAGGCTCCAAATCAGCCACTGGAAAGTGGCAATGCAGGGAAAGAGCCCAGGCCAGTCTGACTGACCAAAAGCCTATTGGCTGCTCAGAGTGTGGTCCCTGGACGAGCATCGTCAGCCTCAACCTGAGGCTTGTTGCAGAATCTCAGCCCCACCAGAGCTCCTGAATCGGAAGAGGCATTTTTACAAAATCCCAGGCTGCTGGGGTGTGGTGGTGGAGACTGAGAGAGTCCCTGGAAAGGGAGGTCGTCCAACCTTACTTTTCCCCAAAGGGAATGGGAGTTGCCTGAAGTTGAAGGGCCCTGGTAGGTTGGGGTGATGGGGGTGGGGAGCGGAGAGTCCGCCCAGGTACAGACCCCAGGGCCCTCTAGGAAGCCCCACCCAGCCCACCTTCCGCCTCTGCTCCTCCTCCTCCTGCATCTTCAGCTGCATCTTTCGGACCATCACCTGGCGCTTCCACTCCGGGATGGGCCGGCCCTGCTCGTCGTGCGTGGGGATGAGCGCTTCCACGTCGAGCTGCACGCCCGGCGCGGGTGTGGCGGGCGGCGCCGGCGCCAAGCTGCCGTTGAGCAGTGGCTGGGGTCCTGCGGCCGGCGGGGTGGGGCTCCGGGCCCGGGAAGGTGCCGGCGACGCTGGCGGCAGCGGCGAGTCCGGCTACGGGCAGAAGCAGCAGGGCTGAGCGCGGGCAGGGGAGCGGGGGGCTGGGGCCGGGGCGCCTTTCGGACGGCCTACCTGGGAGGCCGGCTGCCCGCTGCCGGAGAACACCGTGGTCAGACCCTTGCTCTGAGGCGTGGGCTTCAGACTCTTGCCAGCCTTGATCTCAGCCAGCAGCTCCGAGTTGTCACCGGTGGGGGCCATCATGTTGAAAGACTTGGTGCCTGGGTAGAGGCAGAAGACCAGGTGCTAGCAAGGGGGAGGTGGCGACCCGCCAGCCCCCACCTGCCCTTCTGCTGCCCCATCCCTAAGTCAGAACTTGCTCGGAGGCTTCCCTTGGGCCCAGAGGGCAGCAATCCAGATCCCAAGTCTGGCGGGCGCCTCAGCTCCTGGGGACCCCGGAGTTGGGTCCTTTGCTGGAAGTCTCAAAACCCCACCATTCTCCCAGCCCTACTTACGGGGAGTGGGGCCCCCACCTGGAGGCCCCTGGGAATTCATGATGGCTCTTGGGCTGGCTCTGGGGACTCTAGTGAATGTCTCCGCCCAGCGCATTGACTGCCCAGCTCCAAAACACCACCTGGGACCAGCCCCCGACCTTTGTCCTGGGTTCCCAGGTTCAGCTGGTCAGGGTGGAGTCTGTCTCTGGCCCTGTCTGCATCAGCAAAGCCCAGTGACCCTTGGACTATGAGTCACCTGAGCCTCTGGCTATACGGACTAGGAACCCTGGATACCGCAACCCGGCCAGTCTCCCCCTAACCCCTGAAAACCCAGACAGACGCACGTGCAGACACACTGGTTGCAAGCCCGGAGCACACTTATGGCAAAGCACTTCTCAGCTCTGGGGGACCCAGGAAAGTGGAGCCCTTACTAAGGATGCGGAGTGGGGGCACCCCGGAAGAAGGAGGACCAGGCGGGTAACATGCAAATCTCCAGAGGGGAGTTTGCATTTTTCAACTAGGCTTGCAGAGGGGACTAGAGTTTAGGGAGGGTTGTCTTTAGAGCCCAAGGATGGGGTCAGGGCTGGGTGAGGGGAACAGGCCATCAGCTCCTGGGTTCCCTAGGCTGAGGATCCCAGAGCACAGAATTGGGAAGAGGAAAAAGGGCAAGCACCATCAGCCAGGCCAAGAATTCATATATGTGGGCGTGGTGGGGGTAGGAGTGTAGGTGTGGAGCAGAAGCCCCGACTATGGCATCCAGGACCCCTCACCAGCCACGGGCCCCTGGCCCTGCCCTTTCCTCAATCCCTTGACCCTTAGGCCTTGCTTTTCCTGAGCGTGCCTCGGCCCCAACCCCGCGCCTCAGCCAGGAGCAGCGCACGCAGCTACTCACTCTTCCTGTGCCTCAGGACTCTCACTTCTAGGGACCAAAAGGAGAGAAGTGACAGTGAAGTTAGAAGAGGGAGGGGGCGTGGGTGAGGCTAGGAGAGCAGGGACAGTGAGAGAGGGCCTGGGAGGACAGGAGGGGGGAAGGGAGGTGTGCAGAGGAGCGGGGAGGGGAGGAGGAACTTTCCAGCCCGTCTGACCCTGGATCAGGCTGCTCTGGGGTTCCACAAGGGTGGCCTGCTCAGCTCCCAGCTTTGCTGGTGCCCTGGGGGCTGGACAGGGCTGCCACGGCCCTGGTCCCCCTAGCAAGGGCCTCAGTCTTGGCATTGGGTTGGGATAGGGCATCCAGCCCAAGCTCTGCTGAGAAGGGGTGTCTGGAGAAGCCCAGAGTCTATTTTTCTCCTGTTCCTAGCTCCAGCCTTGCTCCGTGCTGCAGAGGGAAGAAGTTGACCCTAGAGCTGTGGGCCTTTCTGAAGGCTCAGCTGGTGGCAGACAGACATGCTACTGTGGGCTCTGGTCTGCAGGGGCTGGGGCTCCCTGGGAACCCAGGGAGTACTAGCTAACCCAGCCCTGTACCCTACTGTGCCTTTGCACTCCTAGTCAGAGGGATGAAGCTTTGGATGGTGCCCCTAAGCACGGTCCCTGTACTGTGGCTGGGCGAGGAAGGCACCCCCTGCCAGGCTGGGATGAGACTACCTCCCTGGCCTTCCAGAAGCCCTGATGTGCAGGAGTCTGCCCCATATTACAGAAGAGAAGCCCAGGAATCCTGGTCACCAGTCCAGCTCTTTAAAAAGGATGCCCAGGAAAGTCACCAGGAGGGACAGGCATGATGGATTACTGGCCTTGTCCCCATCGCTAGGCCCTAGCTGGCCTGGGGCCTGGGGGAGATCTGGCTGGGAAGAGTCCCTGACACATCATCTGAGAGCAGCTTAGGGCTGTAGCTAGCTTGGAAGGACCAGAGGAGTCCAGGAGAGACTCGGGATGGATGTGGGGCAGGGAGGAGGTTGGCCAGCAGCCCTGCCTCCTTCAAGCTAGTTCTACTTCTCAGCTTCCCTCTAGCACCTGCTCATCAGGGACAGCCACCACCAGACCTGGGAGGCCTTTCCCACTGGAGGGGAGGCAGGCCCAGAGAGAGAAGGGGACTTGCCCCAGGTCCCATGGCCCAGTCCTGCCCCTAGCATCAAGTCCTCACCGGGGAGGGGCTGCCGTAGAAACAGTAGGAAAAGGAGCACTGGGTCAGTTGAAGCTGGGGAGGGGGCATTGTCTACGTTTCCTGCCCCCTTCAGGGCTAGCGCCGCCTCCCATCAGTCAACCCGCCCCTACTCACTGCCAGTGGAAGAGGAGGAGCGACGCTGCCCGCAGCCAGGGCCGGCGCCCTCGAAGGGCAGAGGCGGAGCGGGCGGCGGCGAACTCAGGCCCTCCGGCAGGGGCGGCGGAGGCGGTGGCGGTGGCGGCAGCTCCCTGGACGCCTTGGGGTCCGCTGCGCAGCCGTTTTGCACGTGATTCCCGGGGAGCAGCGCCGCCTGTGGGGGAGCGGAGGGGCCAGCGAGTGAGAAGCGGGCCGCCCGGCCGGGTCCAAGGCGGCCGGCGGGTCCGGGCTGGCGGGCACGCACCTCCTCGCTGTGCGCCATGCCCGGGCGTGCGGCCAGCGGCTCCCGGGGACAGCGGCCCAGCTGGCGGTAGTAGTCCCCCGTGCTGGGCTGCTTGCTGAAGGCGCGGGGCTTGCGGCCGGAGTCCTGCCTCCGCAGCCCGTTGTGGCCGTCGCGGGAGCTCAGCTGCGGAAAGATAGCGGGTGTGGGCTTCAGGCCCTTGTCCCGTATGCCTCCCACGCCGCCCCTCCCACAGCTCTTCACCTTCCCGGGGGCTCACGGCCAGCGGCTGTCAAAGGATGCAGCCAGCCGTGTTCCTAGACCTTCCTGTTCTCAGAGCGGGGCCGGGGCGAGGGTCACGGGGGCCTTGGTGGACGGGCAGGCTCGGTTGGCCCTACAGGGAGGGGTTCTGGGCACCGGCCAAGGGGCGCAGAGGCCCCACTGAGGCTAGAAGGGGCGGGCCCAGGGGCGGGGTGGCCCAGCCCAGACGCCAGGGGGAGCCGGAGAAGGGGCAGCTTCCCGCTTAGCCAGCGCTAAAGCCTCAGCCCCACCGCGGTCCCGGCTGCCACATCGTCCCACCCGTCCCGAGTCTCTGCCGAACCCTCTCGCGGGGATCCCGGCCCCGAGGGAGCCCTTTCTCGAGCCCGTGTCGGGTGAGGCTCCCGCTTGCTTAGGGCCCTCAGCTGCCCAGCCCGGGGCTGCGGCTGCTCCTACCTGCGTCTGTGCCGCTGGCCCCCGCTGTGCACCTGGCGGCGGGGGCCGCACGGACCCGACACCTGCGCTACCTGATCCTTCCTCTCAGGTTACAGCCCAGCCCGTGTCCGCCCGCGCCTGAGCGCCTAGGAGCTCGGTCGGCCTGACATCACCCAGGCCCGCCAATCCTGGACGGTGGGGCACGCTGCGGGGGCCCCAACTGCTCCTCCACACCTGGCTGCTGCACCACGCCTGCCCGCCCGCCAGATGTGGCCCCGCCCCCTGCGGCTCTCTCCTCCGCTGGAGCCGCTGAGCAGCAGGGCCTTCATCCCTCCGTTCCATCCCTCCATCCTCCCACACAGAAAATGCAGGCCCCGCCGCAGACGGCGAACCCCCTCCCCCATTTGGCCCCCCTGGGTTCCGGGTCACGCCCCCGCCCTTCCCTTGCCGCATCTGGAAACCATCGCCATCCGCGTAAGCGACACCGACACTCTCGCCCAAGCCTCGGGTTTCAGGGGCGGTAAGGCGGCTCGGGTGACAGCTAAATGCCCGCCCCATTGCAGCTGCCCCCCGCTAAGCCCTGCTCAGAGAGGACCGGAGGCAGTGGGGCCAAAGGCCGAGTCAACGGGCGGGGGCTGTCCCCTGCCCCCCTCCCGGCCTGGTCGTCCCTGCCGTGGCCCCGACCCTCCACGCCCCACCTGACCCGGCTCACGTTGCAGGAAACGGGATACCGTAGGATTTGTTTTCTGGGCCAGCCCGCCCCCGAGGCGCCCCCTGCAGCCCCGAGGCGCAGACACCGCGACCCTGCTCTCGCAGCGACCAGGCAACCAGGCCAGGGGCCGGGGGCGCTGCCGGCACACAAAGGGCCCTTTGTGGAGCTGCCTGGAGCCTGAGGCCTGGCACGCACACACCCGCGAGGGGAACAGGGACCCGAAGTCCTGGCGCTCTGACTCGGGGGAGGGGAGGGGGCATAGGCCAGCCACCTGTCTTGTGGCTTTGGGCAGGGCCCACAAGCCTGGTTGGGAAAGTCCTCAGCCCCCACCTTCTGGAGATGAAAGGGGAACCCGGCTGAGAGCTTGGTCTGAGGTGGCATGAAAGCGGGCAGGTGGAGTCACTGGGCAGGCTATGTCCCTCCACTCATCCACCCAGTGGCTTTGTGACCTGGGTCACCTGTGTGAATTGGTTACTTAGCTTGGCCCTGGAGTGGCTTGCCTTGGGCTTGAGAGAGAACTACAAGGTCAGGGCTCCCACAGGACCCTCAGGGGCCTCCACCCCACACTCAACCACCTGAGGGCTCAGACTGCACCCTCCACCTCTCAGAACAGCTTTGCTCTGTCCCCTTGGTCACTACCCCAGGGCCCCCTCTGGGCCTCTCTGCCCAGGACTCTAAGAGCTGTGCAGTCCAGCCCTCTGTCCCCCAGCCCCACTCCAGAGCCTCAGCCGGGATCCCAGAGGCCCTGCCATCCCGAGCACCTGGCACTCAACGCGCCCACACTGGACTCCTCCCTTCTCCCCCAGGACTCTCATCTCAGGCCTGGACCTCAAGCCCCAAACTGGAGTCAGCCTCCGCTTGACCCCCGCCTCAGCCCTGACTGAGAGCCAAGTCCTGCTCCTGCTCTTTCCTTGCCTCCCCCTCCTCCTGCCTCCCCCGCACAGCCCCACCTCCCGAACAGCCCGCAGGACGCCCACCTTGGGAGCCATTCTCTGCCTGGGCCGCAGGCATGTGTAGGTCTGTGGAGAGGCAGTTTGCACATATTCTCTGCCAACCCCATGACTATCCTGCTGCTCTGTGCAAGGGGTGGCAAGGAGCCAGCCCCTCGAGAGGCTCAACCACCTAGGTATATGTTCCTAACCCGTTCTCTGCCCCCCAGATCCCCAGAAGGCAGTGGCTTTGTTTTACCCATCTCCCTGTCTCCAGTGCCGAGCCCTGAGCCCTCATGGGTCTGGCCAGGAATGTGGGCTCTTGAACAGGCCATTGGCCCAGGGACCCCCCGCCCTGTGCCCAGGAGCCAGGCAGTCCTTGGCCTCCACTGCCCCCCATCAGCCCAGGTCTGGTGCCGGCAGGTAGGCAGGTGGGTGAAGGCTCACTACCTCCTTCCTGCTGGCCGGGGTCTCCACGTGGCGGAGTTTGCTCTTGGTCTGCATGTAGATGTCAGCTGCTTGCAGCCCTACAGGGGGCTTGGGAGCTGGATAGCCCGGTGGGGGAGGGGGCGGCTGGGTGTCTGGAGGTGGGGGTGGTGGAGGGAAGCTGGGTGGTGGCGGTGGTGGTGTGTTTCTCTCCATCTTGTCCTGGGCCAGGTTCGGCTCCGGGCTCAGCATGTCCATGTAGCTCTGTATGTCTGCAGCTCTGGTTCTGGGAAGCCCTGGAGAGGAAGGAAAGGCTGGGGTTGCCAGTCTGCAGAGAGGCTGTCCCCAATGAGACCCTCTACTGCTCATAAACACCTTGCCAAGGGGTGAGGCAGACTCAGGGGTGCAGCCCAGTATGGCCCCACCCCCGTCCTGGCCCTGCACCTGTCAGGGAGAGACCAGAGGCTCCAGTTTGGAGCGGAAGCACCAGGGGGCTTTGGGCTCCAGGGTGTGCCTACAGAGCAGAGCCACCTGGAGGGCGGAGGGGCCGCTTTTCAGGGCAGATCTGGCAGGGCAGGTGGCAAGAATATGGATAGCCACACCCTGTCTTTTCAGGGTGCCCTGCCATCTCCACAGGCCACCACCTGGTGGCATGAAGCAGGCATCACAAGTGGACAGATACCCATGCTAAGGGCGTGCTCAGTGTGTGTGCACGCATGTCTGGCTTCTGCTTGAGCATTAGTGCATTTTGTATGTTTGTGAGTGAGTACACAGGCTTCTTTGTATATATGAACATGACTGTATTAGTCTGTGGACATGGGTGTATGTGTGTGAGCACAGCCAGGGCATACAATGGAGAGTTGTGTGCCTGGGTAGTGTAGGCATGTGCATATATCTGCACAGCTCTGTATGTGTGTTTGTGCATTCGTATCTACACATCGTGTGTACACATGTACGAGTGTGCACTCTTGAGTGTGTAAGGTCTGGGGAACACTTTGTACATGTGTAAGGATGTTGTATGACGTGTGGGTGCATGTGGTTTTGTCAGAGGGAGAGCATGTGTGGATATACATGTATGTTGTGATGGGGACACACAAGCATGAGTGTCACCTATTCCCACCAGAACAGCATCCTCTCCTGGTGACCTGCACAGCCTCCAGCATTAGCTGTGGGCAGAGTGGTCTGGCTCCAGTCTGCTCTCCCTCCTCCCTCTTCCCATCTGGCCCACTCACCGCGTGGGGGACGCCGGCCCTTGACACTGGACTGGTTGGAGGAGCAGGAGTCGTAGTTGGAGAGGGTGCTGGTGGGCGAGCTGAGGTCGAAGTTCAGTGGCTGCACTGACATAGTGGTGTTGGGCGAGGACATGCCCGAGTCAGGCTGCTTGGTCTCCAGCTCAGCAGATGGATCCCGGGACAGCACGCGGTGCTCCACACTCTGAGCAGGGGGGGGGGGGGCGGGGGCGTGAGGACAACTAGCCCCAAAGATCAACGCACTCTGGGCCGGGGTCCTGCTCAGGCATGCTGTGTGACCTCAGCGAAGCCACTGCCCTTTCTGGGCTCTCTTCCCCATCACAGGTGGGTCTTGCAGGCTAAGATTCCAGCCCAGCCCCCTAGGCAGCAGGACCGTGGGTTTCTGAGAAACTCCTACTCCTGGTCCCTCCCTGCTCAGAAGGGTGGAGAAACCAGTGGAAGAGGGGGCCCCGAGCTAGACCCCAAGGGGAGAACCACATGGCAGCAGCCTTCTTCATCAATGGGCAGAGGCCCTGGGCTCCAGTCTTTGAGGAGGGGCTCAGGCCCTGCAGCTGGTGAGAATGCTTGCAGCAGCTGGGGCAGGGAGGGGTGCAGGGCCCCACAGCTTGCAGGAAGGACCGGTCCCCCTACCTAGCCAGCAACCTCTGTCTCTCCTGATCCGAGAGGCGAATCCCAACACCAGCCCAGTCCCTGTCTCCTGCCAGGGCCCTTGGGGAAAGAGTGGGGCCTGGGGTGGCCCAGCTGAGCTGAGGCTTCCAAGCCAGCCATCCCCACCACTGTCGGTGCCCCAGCCCACAGGCCTGACCCTCCTGGCATGGGAGTGGGCTGGGGTGGGGGCCCTGCTTACGTTGCCCATGCTGACTCTGCTGCCGGCAAGCCCGCTCGCTGCTGCTGCCCAGGCCTGCTCCTCCCTGCCCCGTGCCCCTCCCTGCCTGAGAAGTGTCACAGGCCCCCCGGGAGTGGGAGGCAGGCCTGGCACCAGGTAACAGCTCATTGGCCTGTAATTAGGGGCTCTGCGGGACTCTTTGCTTTTTCTGGGCCAGCATCCTCTGTGGCTGGGATCTGTCACTGCCGCCACCAGGCCCACCTGAGTGAGGGGGCCAGGGCCCCCACACCCCACACACTTTGGGGGGACAGCCTTGCTGCCTACTCCAGGAGCCAAGGGGAACCACAGGAGCTGGGGTCCAGGGACGAGCAGCTGAAGACGCTCTTGTCCGACAGCAGTGGGCACTGGGAGTGCCAGGCCTGACCCCACGGATAACAGAGGTTAGGGACACGGGCTCCGCCTTGGATGCTGACTTCAAATTTTACCTCCTCTGCTTACTAGCTACCTGACCTTGGGCAAGTAACTTTTCTTTTCTGTAGCTGAGTTCCTTCTTCTGTAAATGGGATACCAGTACCGCCTGCCCCGTTAGGTTGTAAAAACGGTTTTGAAAGTTAGTGAAGTACCAGGGCAGGACGGCCAGCAAAGGCTGTACTTATCAACGGTTAGTATTCACTTACTGTGAACACTGACTGCGATCACACCATAAAGCTTAGGCAGGGTACCTGCCGGGGTCAGATTTCAAGGAATGGTGCTTGTTGCTTATGGCCCCAGCTGCTGTCAGGAGGGGGTGTGGGGCTCTGCACCCCTGCCCCCCGAGACAGAATGCAGACTCTCAGCTGGAAGGGGTTCACCTCTGGTGCAGAAAGGTCCTTCACAGTGTTTATCGCTGCTTGTATGCCCTGGTGACAGGGAGCTCACTACACGCTGACCCAGCACTCCCTCTGGGTGGCCCTTTCTGGAGAAAATTCCTCCTCAGGTCCAGTTCACTCTCTGACCCTGGGGCCTTGCTGTATGCCCTGGAGTCCCCAGAACCAGGGGGCCCCATGTGCTCACAAGGGACCATCCCACCTTCTCTCCTCCAGGCCTCCTTTTGCAGCTCCTTTTGGGCCGGGCTGCCCCTTGGCGGTGGTCAGTGTCCTTCTGACGGCACCCATGAGGCCTACCCTCTTTCTTCCCTCTTGTCCCAAAGCAGGCGCTGTACCAGCTGACGCAGAGCACTGGACTTGAAGCCACCCACACTCAAGTCCCAGTGGGTGACTTCAGGGTTGTATAACCATAATAAAGTCATTGAAAAGAGTAACACAGGTTTCTAACTCTGAAAAGTGGACATGTAGTGTAGTGGTCAAGGGAGGTGGCCCTAGGCCAGGCCACTGGGCTCCACCGTTTAATAGCTGTACGGCCTTGGATCTCCTTGAGACTCAGTTTACCCAGAAATGGGGACACTAACACTACCTTCCTCAGAGGGCGGTGAGCCAGCTGAATGAACGGAACTGTCCCCACTGGTACGTCTTGTGCTTGCCCCCCCCCCCCTGTTTTTCTCAGGATGACCCTGGTCCTCCTTCTCCTGACCTTTTTGCCCCCACCCCCGACTCCTCAATGGTCCGTGGTGTGGGCTGAGAAGGCATGGGGGTAATGGCCTAGGGCCCCTCCTCTTCACATTCCTGCACCTCAGCTTCTTCGGTGATAACGGCGGTAACAAAACCTACCTCTAGAAGACCTGAGGGTGGGGCTAGGGATGAGATAACGGGGAGCAGCGCCCAGGCCGTACCAGGTTCTCCACTGTGCGCAGGTAGCGGGTGCAGTGGCTGTGGCCATTGTAGTCTGAGAGGTCGGCGGGCGTGTATCCATCGCGGTCGCGGACGTCCAGCTCCGCGCCGTTCACTACCAGGATCTGGCAGCACTGCAGGGGCACGCAGGGGGATCCCCGCCGCTAGCCCGCACCCCAGTGCCGGCGGGGCTGTGCTGAGAGCGCGCCGCCCGCAGAGGGCGCCCGCCCCCCGCCCCGGGCCCCGCCCCGGGCCCCGCCCCGGCCTCGCCCTCACCTCCAACTCCCCGTTCTCCGCGGCGTCGTGCAGCGGGGTCCCGCCCCACAGGTCGGCCGAGATCTCGCCGCCGTGCAGCAGGAGCCAGCTGAGCACTTTGGCGTGGCCGCGGCTCGCCGCAAAGTGCATGGCCGTGGCGCCGTCCTTGTCCTGCTCCGACAGGCTCACGTCGGTGAAGCTCACCTGGGCGGGAGGGGGCGGGGAAAGAGGGGCGGGGGCTGGGCGCCAGGCCCCTCCTGGCCCTGCCCCGGTCCCATGCAGGCCGCGCCCCCTCCTGGCCTCCGCCCCGCCCTGTCCCCGAGCTCACCAGCCACACGATGACCGGGCTATGGCCCATCTGTGCCGCAGCGTGCAGCGGAGTCATGCCGTCGTGGGCGCTCGAGTGCGGGTCCGCGCCGCACTCCTGCACCAGGTACTGCATCACCTCCAGGTGGCCCTCCTGGCACGCCAGGTACAGGGGCGTGGCACCATTCTTGGTTTGGGCATTCACTCCCCTGCGAACAGGAAGCACCCACAGAGACTCTCATCACCTGCCGCCTCCAAAGCCTTCTTAGGACCCTCGTCTCCTTCCGGGGAGCTCTGGAGGACTGGCAGGGTGGGTCGGAGAGAGCCTAGTCACCAGGCCCCGCTGTTCCTGACTCCCGCAGGACTCAGGCCTGTGCCAGCCTCCCTCAGGGGGCCCCTCTGGGTTGTCCCCCCTCCCCCCGCCCCCAGCAGCTTCTTCCTATAATATGTCTCACTGAGCTCATCCCTGCCCTCGGTAAACAGCCCACCTTTTCACCAGGGTCTACAAGGACATGGCAACTTGGCCTCTCCTTACCTTTTCAGCCACATTGACCCACTGTCACTGTACGTTCCCATACCTGCTGTCTGCTCATTCTACCTTTGACCATGTCCCCATTCTGTCCAGAATATCCGTCCCTCCTCCTCGCTCTTTAAGACTCTGTACAAATCCCTCCTCTATGAGGCCTGTCCCGATTCTCCCCGGCAGGGCAGGCCTTTCTTACCTCTGTGCCCCATCCTGCCCTGGGCCCACTCCATGGACCACCTGTCATGCCTGGTTGAACATAACTGATTTTGGCCCCTGCCTCCCACAGAAGGTTGAGTTCTCAGAGGACAGAGTAGTAGGGTTGCCAGATAAACACAGAATGCCCAGTTAAATCTGAATATCAGATCAGCAACAAATCATTTCTAAAATATAAGCATATTCCAAATATTGTATAAGGTACGCTTGGACTAAAACATGATTTGTTGCTCGTCTGAAATGTGAATGCACCTGGATAGCCTGGTTGTCAATCTGGCAACCCTGTCGGTGGCCACCATCCACTGAGCGCTTCCCGTGCGTTCTGCTAGAGTAGGGGCAGGTTCTCCGTGAACGCCCTAACTCAGGTCCTACTGTCATTCCCATTTGCAGAGGGGCCGTTGGGGCTCAGAGGCTGTGACATGCCTAAGGTCACACAGCTGGTTAGTGGCATGTGAATGCACACACTGCAGCACCGGGTGCACAGTATGCACACAGGGAACGAAGAGATGGAATGCCCTTGGGGCTTGTCTGGGGCCTAGCTGGCACCTGTCACTGCCCCTCATCCCTGTCCCCCAGCTCCCACAGAAGAGTCCTAACTGAGGAACAGGGAACTAGCCCCATGAGGTGGAGTGTTGCTGGGGAACAGGGAAGCTGGGGGGGGGGGGCACTGTGTTTTTCTGACTTCACAGTGGGTACTGGCCACCCAAGGTGCAGTTACCAGAGTTGGGCACTAGGTGGAGCCACAATCTAGGCCCAGAACCAGGAGCTGCCCACCAATCGCCCCAGTGGTTCTACACTGGGCTGAATGAGCCTCTGTGCCCCAGGAAGGGCGATTCTTCCTTCAGTTTCACCCATCTCTCCACTGCATCAATCACATGCTCCACCCCATCCATCCATGCCCGCCCTCCCTCCCTCCCTCATCCAGTGCCAGCCCCTCTGAGCATTAACACAGGCACCAGGCCACCCTCCTCTTCCATCTGCCCACTCACTCACCTTCTTGTCAGCCCAACATGACTTGGCCCTTTCCTCTCACTCCCCCCACCAACCTCCCAGCTGACTTCTCCCTGTCCCTAAAACCTTGGCCTCTGTCCACTTCCCTGATCCCTGACCCCAGGCCCCCTGCAGCCCTTACGGAGCACCCAGTCCCTGCTCTCTCCTTCCTCCTGATGTGCACTGCCCCTCCCTAGACACAGGGCTGCCATTGGCTGCGGCTGGTGCTGGGCCTGGTGCTTCACACATTTGGGGAGGAGCAGGGACCCTGTCTGGCTGCCCTCCGTCACCCCACCAGTGTCAGGGCAGAGGGGTGCCCGCAAGCCGGTGTTGCCGACACAGCACACACAGCGGACAGGGACCCATGCCCCTCCTCAGGGACACGTTGGCTCCAGGCCACTGGCCTCCACGCCCCAGTGCCAGCGTCGCCCCCACACACCCATTCACATGCTGGTGCGTCAGTAACAGCCCTTTAATATTTCATGACCGACACTCAGTGGCCTGAATTATTCACCCCGTAACCAAGGCACAGAGAATGCTGGGGTCCTGGGGATCGAAGGCTGGAGGGGGCCACCACTCAGGGCCCACTGGACTCTCCCTGGGGATGCTTGAGGCTACATGCACAGCTCGGGGCACCAGAGCTGCCAGGGGCCCTGCCCTCCCGGCAACCCCTGCTTGGCAGGTATCCATGACCCAGGGTGCCAGCCAGCCTGAGAAGGTCTGAGAAGCTGGCACAGAGCAGGACCCAGGCAGGAGGGGGTGGTCGTGCCCATAGCCTCCTGCCTGGCCACTGGCTGGCACTCTCAGCTGCTACAGAGTAAGTGCTCAATAAATGCTCGAGCTCATCACCGTTACTATTAGTATTTCAGCCTCTGTACTCATGATCCCCATTCTGGGGTCACAGCTCCAGCCTGCGAGACCCCAGGACACAGGGCAGACACGCTGCTGGGCCAGGGTGGAAAAGGGGGTCCTCGCCTTGTTACCCTCTTCTGCCTCCACCTGGAGGCCAGAAGGATGGGTACCCTCATGTTAGAAAACTATGGATGAGCATACGAAAATAAATGAATGAATTTAGATGGAGAGATGAATTGATAACAGCAGCAGTAATAATGGTGATCACTGATAACAGCGGTAGCAGTACCATTTATTGAACAACTCTGTTCCGAGCGCTGTGATGAACACGATACACATTTGCTCATCTCGTCCTTGTAAAATGACCTCATTGAGTCGGTGTTGGCATTGTTCCCCTTTTCCAGATGGGGAAACTGAGGCTAAGATCACTCAGTGAGAGAGAGGCAGAGAAGGACGTGGCGAGCCCCTCCACCCTGCGCCGAGATCTGGCCTCTCGTGCGCTTGGCTTCTCAAAGCCATCGCAAAGTGGAGGCCGTATTCGCCCATGAGACGTACTCAGAGAGCCCTCAGCAAGTGCTGGTACCACGGTGTATTTTAGGACCTCTTCTCCTCGTGCCTCTGTGGGGGGGCACTGTTAGCCTGGGGTGTCCAGGCCTCACCAAGCAGGAGCCACTGCCTAGAGGAGAGGCGCAGGGTCCCAGGGGACCTCTGGACCCCACCCTGATCCAGCCACAGTGACACCTCGAGGGAGACATTCTGCTCCCAGCCCTTTGTCCTGGCCTCTGCTCACCCCTGACTGCCGCTCACTGCACAGGGCCCACGAGTTCTTTACGCTCCTGAGCCTCAGTTCCCACACAGGGCGAATGGGCATGACCATCGTCTGGCCTCTTGTGAGAAAGCTTAGCAAAGGTGTGTTTCCTGACGGAAGGCAGCATTGTCACAGGCTGACCTGCCGTCCCCTCACCCATCCCCTGGGCCAAGACCGGCCCTGGAGGTGTTCCCATCCTCCTCTGACTTGGCCACTCCCTGACCGGTGCCCCTCCCCCTCTCCTGAACACCTGCTCCTCCTGGCTTCCTGGACCAGATGCACCGGCCTTTGCTGGGCCCTCCACCTCTGCCTGACTGACCTCCAAATGTTGGGGTGCCCCAGGGCCTCCTTTCTTTAAAAACAATTTTTTTTTTCTTTATTGATTTTAGAGAGAGGAAGGGAGTGGAAGAGATAGAAACATAGATGAGAGAGAACATTGATTGGCCGCCTCCTGCATGCCCCCCACTGGGGATCGGGCCCACAACCTGGGCATGTGCCCCGACCGGGAATCGAACCGGCAACCTCTTGGTGCATGGGTCGACGCTCAACCCCTGAGCCACACCGGCCGGGCACCCAGGGCCTCCTTTCTTAGTGCACTCTCCCCCTGGTGAGGTCATCTACTCCTGGGCTCAAAGGCCACCTGGCCCGTATCTCTCCAGCTTGGACCTGGAGTCTGCACCCTCCCCCTGCCTGTGCCCACTCATCGGTCTGTGCATTGACCGGGCCTCTTGAACTTTGCATGCCTCAAGCCAGACAAAATCTGGGATTCCAGACTCCAGCCAGGGGGACAGACCGTGGAGGCATACAGTGTAATGCTTGGTAATGTGGGGTCTGGGGAAAGTGAGGCAGGAAGACGGGAGCGAGTGCGCGTTGGGGGGCGTGTTAGAGTTTGAAGGAGCTCAGGGAAGGCCGTGCTGAGAGCAGGGTGGAGCTGACGTGAAGGAGGGAGGGGCTCTGTGGGGAGGAGTTCCCCGTGGAGGAACAGCCTGTGCAAAGGCCAGAGGGTGCTGGCCTGCTGGAGCAGAGCAGGCGATGGGAGAGCAGCTGGAGGTGAGTGGGGAGGACCAGAGAGAGGAGGGCCTCTGGGCCACTGTAAGGAAGTGGCTTCCCGGTCAGGGATGGGGAGGCTGTGGCCAGTCCCCAAAGGCGCTGAGCTGGACAGGAAAAGGGCAAAGGCCAGGCAAGGAGGGCCATCAGGGCTCCTGTGACCTGACAGGCTTGGACCGGGAGTTCTGGTGGGGGTCCAGGCTGTCCCCACTGAGAGGGGCTTTCCCTGCTCCACCAGGTCCCTCCTGCCTCAGAGCCTCCCCCCAGGTCAGGGCCCCCAGTGTAGTTGTGCCAGCTCAGGCTCCATGCCAGGCCCTGCTGCCCAGATGACCTCCGCAAACACCCAGGGTGGACCTGGGGGTGGTGACAGAATGAATGAACCCTCACTGCCTGTGGCAGAGACAGATGCCCAGCGGAGAAGGGGCAGGCCCAGGCCCAGGCAGAGCCTCCAGCCTTCTAAGGGGGAGCCGAGCCATAGTCCCTGGGACTCCCTAAGAGGTGAGCAGCTTGGCTTCCTGCTCAAGTTGGGGGGCTGCCTGAACCCCTTCAGCTGGGCTATGGAAGCAGCCAGGCTTCACGAAGCTTTGTACTAAAGGAAAAAGGGGATCCCCAGCAAACGTGAAAGGCCCCGAGGGATCCGGACCTGATTGGGAGTGGGAGACAGATCCAGAGAGGGGGTGCGGTGTGACCAAGGCCACACAGTGAACCAGTGGGACCTCAGCAGGTCAGATGGCCTCTCTGAGACCCCCTTTCTGTATCCGTCAGCTCCGTGAGGCAGGGACAGCTGTCTGGTTTACTGGTGTGTGTCCCCGGCATTTAGGATATGGCCTAGCGCGTTAGTTGAACGGGTCAATCTGTAAAAGGGGCTGATTACAGAGCCTCTGCCTAGGGTAGCTGTGAGGCTCAGCCTGCTGCTTGGTGCCAGGCTCCTGGTAGACACTGAGCAGGTAGGAGCCGTTCTGTTTATCCTGACTCCTGGCCAGGGCACTTTCAATCTCTGTCCCGGGGCAGGGGAGGCCCCGCGCAGAGAAGGCACTAGCAGGGAGCTGGAGTTGATACACATCTTTGGGCAGACTGGTTTTCCAGTTGGCAGGGCACGAGGCCTCAGGGGCAGGAAGTGCCGGAGCCCACCCCATCCTTCCCAGCCTTGCAGTGCAGGCCAGGGGTCCCGGCTGAGCCCAGGGCTTTCCTCCAGCTTCAGAGCGAGCACGAGGTGGTCCTGGGCCCCAGGACCCTCCGGCAGGATGGTCAGGAGTTCCTCATGCTTCCTAGTGGCCCCTCCAGCCACCCAAGTGCCTGGCCGGGAGGGACGAGCCTCCCAACCCAGGGCCCGGAACAACCCAGCCAGCGCCTGTCAGCCTCTGTGCCTCCAGCTTCGGGGTCTCTTTCTGCAGAGGCCTCAGAGGGAGGGTCCCCAGGGCAGCAGACCCCAAGGTCACTGTGGCAAGTCCTTGGTATCTGGGAGAATTGGACCAATGGGCTGGGACAGATTGGAGGAGGAGTGGGGAGTTGGGGGGGTGCAGGGTGTTCCTGGGGTCTCAAGCCCCTTCTCACACCTCAAACCGCAGCCTGGCATTAGCTGGGCCTCCCCTGAGGCTGTGAGCCCTCCTGCTCCTTCCCAGCTTGTCACTGCCAGGGCCCAAGGCCACCCACAGCCTCCCTGGGTGGGATCAAGTTTCCCACTGGTGGAGCTGGGAACCAACCCTTCCTCCCTCACCCGCCCGCCAGGGAGAGCTGAGCCCTCGTGAATAATTCACAGGCTTCACAGCAGCTGGAGGCTCACGGGAGTGGGGCGCTGCAGTCTCCGGGACAGGGCTGCCTGGGTCCCGACTGTGCCCTGTGGCCGAGGGCAGTCCGAGCCTCTCCCCTCCCCAGTTCCCTGCCCTGGGATCCCCAGACTTGGGGAGTCTCCATCCCCAAAGTAGGCAGCGAGGTGGGCACTGGTCCACACCTCCTCCACTGGCCGCCTCCCCCCACTTCCCAGCCCCTCCTGCCCGAGCCTACTCTGGCAACCTCACAAAAGCGCCTCCTTATCAGCCAGGACACACGCCACTGCCCTGCGGGGCAGGAATAGAGCCCGAGCCCTCTGTCCACCTCCCTGAGATTCATGGTGGCCTCGGGGGGGCCTCAGCTCATCAGTCCGGGCCATCTGGCCAGAGCCAGCACCAGCCCAATCACGGCCTCACCTGGTAGGGCCTGGAGGGGGCAGGGTCCCCAAGGCCCTGAGGCTGAGAGGCTGTCCACAGCACAGCCGGAGCCTTCCCCAGGCTTCTAGGTGAGGGGCTCAGGGACCAGTCTGGGGCCTCCCCCACCCCTCCTGCCTCAGTTCCTCGTCAGCACTTCCAGGGCAGGCTAGGGGCCCTCCCAGGTCACAGTTTGGGCTAAGTTGGCATCGCCACCAGCCTGGTTCTTTGGTGCAGGAGGGTGGCCAGAGCCCGCCCCTCCCCTCCAAGGACCTCTGCGTCCTCTGCGTGGGGCGCGTCATAGGTGCTGCTCCCCAGCCTGAGTCTGAGTCCGGGACCCAGCCCCCGGGGGTGCTGATGGGGCCAGGTCGGGAGCCTGTGATGGAGGTCTCTGGGCCTCCTACTCTAAATCCCACTGCCCTTGACTTGACCCAAACCTCAGCGTGTCCAGAGCAGAGTCCCCAGGAAAGTGGTACCAAGTGTCCCCTGGCAGGGATGGCTATGAAGAGAAGCCCTGGTCTGGGGGGGGGGCATCTGCTGGGCTCCCACTAACCAAGCCAGGGAACCTCTTGCTTAGCGAGATCACTGCAGGCCGGCCTGGGGTCTTAGGGCTGCCCTAATGTGCCAGGCCGAGGCTGGCGGCTGCAGCCACCCTGCCCTGAGGCCATGGGGCCAGCCAGCCTCCTGCCTGCTCGCTGGTGGCCAGTGGCCTGGCAAGTGCCCTCGGAGGGAAGCTAGTGCATGGAAACTCTCACCTGGTGGCTGCTGTCCTTAGGCTGGGCCCTCTGAGGCTGCTTACATCCTAGGCACCCACTTGGACTGACAGAGACCACTGATCAGAGACCCCATCTGTCAGGTCCCAGGGGCACTGCTACCCCATTCCCTCGGCAGTGTCTGGGCGGCTCTCCCCCAGGACTCCTGTCCCCCCAGCTGCACCTAAGACCTGGCTCCCTTCCTACCCCAGGACCTCCCCCCACTCACCTGCTGTGCACTGACCCCCCCATTCTTCCACGTGCCCCACTCCCCTCTGGGGAGCCCCCAGCTCACTGCTCAGCTGCATTCCCAGCCCAGCCACTCAGACTGAGGAACCCTGGGGGTTTGGGAGCCCCAGCACCTTGGTAGTGGGAGTGGGCTGAGGGGCCCCAGGAAACAGGCTGCTCTGTGGACGGCCTGGTGTGTGGGCTGTTGGGGCTAGAGGTGGGGTGGGGGTCTGGGTGAGCAGCCCTCTCCCTCCACATTGGATAATTGCCATGGCTCCTCCTCCATCGCCTTCTTGAGGAGGGGTCCAGGAGATGCTCTCGTCCCCCCCCCCCCCATTTAGAACAGCCTTGCAAATGCGCAGAGCAGGAAATTCGGCTAGAGCTCTGGGGCAAGGGGCAGCGAGCCTGCCAGGAGGGGAGAACCCTCAGCTTGGGCCAGGAGCTGTCTGTGGCCTGGCCCTCTGGCCCCAGGAGCAGCCACTCCCCGAGAATGCTGGAGAGGCATGGTAGACTTCAAGCATCCCCAGAGCCCTGCCCCCCCCCCCGAGACCTCCACGGAGGGGTGTCCTTACTCAGGGTGGTGCCCGATGAGAAGCCTCAGGGAGGGGAAGTCTCCTTTGGCGGCAGCATAGTGGACAGGCAGGGCGCCCGTGTCTGTGGCTACGGTGGGATCCCCACCGCCGTGACGCAGCAGCCAGTCCACCACCTCGGGGTGGCCGAAGCGGGCGGCCAGATGCAGGACTGTGGCACCAGAATTGTCTTTGTCCTGTGGAAGGAGAGCCCGTTAGTCTTAAAGTCTTGTCCTGCCCCCATCTCTGGCTCAGGCCACTTCCTGCATCCCGCCGGCCACGGGGGCCGCTCTGTCCTTGGGCACCTAACTGGACCTCTTTGAACGTCACTCCGTTAGTGGCACCACCAAGCCATCCACGGTGGGCTTTCTGAGAACTGCGGGTAGTGACTGTGAAATGCCTACACGAAGTCGGCTTTCGGGACGTGGCACCCTGGTCCCAGCAGGAGCCCCAGCGTCTGGCCAAGACCCGTGCCTGGCCAACACACCAGGTGCTCAGGGAACACCTGAATGAGTGAGCGAGAGTTGCTGGGCCAGGAAGGGTGGGCTGCTGGGGCTGCACCAGGTTGGCATCAGGACCATGGGGGCACCTTCTGCATCCAGCCCTTCCTCCTGCCCCTCCTCAGGTGTCTCGTGGGAAGGGGTCTCCAGACGGCTGCCCTTGCAACAACCCAATCTCGGCGTAGCGGGCTGCCCGGCCCAGCCCACGGCCTGCTCTCGGCCAGGAAAACAGGCTACCTTCCTGCCCTCAGTTCTTGCCCTGAGCGGCCGTGGACAGGGCCTGGGCAATCAGCTAGTGGTGGCAGACCCCTCCCAGGCACCCAGAGGGAGTGGGACAATGGTCCTGAGTGCCGAATATGTCATCGTGGACACGCAGGTGTGCGTGTCTGCTGTGGGAGGCGTTGTCGGGTGCTGCTTACGTGACCTGGGTGAGGAGGACAATCACCGAACCCAGCAGTCTGGACTCAGAGGCTGGCCGGCTGGCCGGTTTGGGAGAGTGGGCATGGGCTCCAGACCAGAATGAGCGCCAAGCACACGGGACGGCGGAGATGAGCAGGGGACTGGGCCCGGGCAGGGGTGAGAGGTGGGCACTGGTTACTAGAATCAGGGACGTGAAGCCCCTCTTCCCAGAGAGGGCACTCTGGGGACAGGTGTGGCTGAGGCAGGAGGACAGCCTCTGGCTTCCTGTGAGAAACGTGACAGGAAACAAGGGATGGAGGGCACGGAGTCCAGGGCATGACCGGTCAGTCATAGAGGCTGTGGGGCCGGTGGCAAGGTCGCCAGCCGGGAAGGAGGCAGGGAGCACACAGCCCGGGAAGAGGGGGACACTGAGACCCCTCTGTGCTGGAATGCCCAGGCAGGGCCAGAAGTCTAGTTTGGGGGACAGCGCTGGCTAGAGGTGACCCAGGCAGGACTATGGCAAAGTGTGCCCTGAGTCCAGCTCTTGAGAAAGACCCTCGATTCCTCCTGGCCTTGGGGACTGGGGGTCTGACACTCCAGGGGGATCCTGTTGGCTCTGGCCTCTGGGTGGGGGTGTCAGGAAGAAGAGGACCCCAGGCTCATGGGCTCTGGCCTGTCCCTGAGCCTTCAGGAGCCTCACGTGCTGTGACCTGCACCCTAAATCTGCTTATCTCTCTGGGCTGAGCAGGCCCAGGATCGAGGTCATCCTCCCCCCGCACACACTTCCGTCCCCAGCACCCAAGCCTGCTGGGCTCGAGGGTGGGAGACTTGATAAGCTGGGCACAAGGCCACCGGCTCTCCTACCTCCTCTGCAGTGGCTAGGGAGGCTTCCGGCCAAGGCTGGACACTAGGATCGGGGAGGCACGCCACCTCCCAAAAGAGTGGGCATAGATCATGTGCCAGGAACTCTGATAACAGAGCCAGGAGATAAGGGGCCGGGCCACCTCCCAGGAAGGGTAGAAGTGGCGGGGCTTTGCCTTCCTGAGGGCAAAAGGGGGGGGCAGGGGTCTGGCCAACCTTAGGGCACAGCCCGCCAGCTCGGTCGTTTCCGCCTCTTCTTCCACATCCAGTGAACCCAATGGTCCTGCTCAAAGGTCTGGTTCCTCCCTCCCCAATGACCAGAGTATCTTCCAAGTGCCTAACTCCAGCCTGAGACCCTCTGGGCCCTGGCTCTGGTGGCTTCTCCCACCCTCACGCTACTCCAAACACTCGCCTTCCTGCCGCTCCCTCAGCAGGATAAGACCGTGTGCACCTCAGAGCTCTGCATGTCTTGTGCTTGGAACTGTCTGCTCGTCACCTGGCCACTTCCTTCTCGCCAGCCAGCACTCCTGTTTGAGGCCACTCCTCAGAGGGGCCTCCTCTGGCCACCTCGCCCAAGCAGCCCCCTGCTGCTCCCCACCGCGTGGCGCAGCAGTACCCGATGGTGCGTGGTTTACTTCGTGGCCTGTGGGTTTGCTGTCTGTGGCCTCGGTGGACCGGCAGTTCCAGGAAGGCACGAGCGCTCCGGAGCCCCAGGCCTAGCACCTGTTGGGCGCTCTACTGCCAGCAGGAGAGTTACTCATCAGGGCCTGAGCTGCCTCCTCGTCCAGCTCAGGAGGACCCAGGGTTCCACCAGCCTGGGGACCACTGGGACCAGGGGGGGTCTCGGGGCAGGAAGACTTGGGCTGGGCTGGAGAGGCAATTTGGAGCTGGGAGGCCAGAAGGGGCTGATGTCCTCAGGTCCTGGGGAGTTCCCCGTTTACCAGGCCCACCACCCTTTCCCCATGCCCTAGCCTTGGGGACATCTGCCTCTCAGCCTGGGGTGGGCTGTAAGACTTTGCCCACCCCTCTCTAGACCTGATCCGGGAGGACATGGGCTTCTGATTCTGTGTCCAGGCCTTTAGTGCCCTCGCCCACCCTTCAGGACTCCCTGGACCAGTGCTTTGTCCCCACTCCCAGTTTAAATATTAGTCTAGTTGGGCCCCATCTCCTCTGTTTCCCCATCATCGTTAGGCCGCGGCCAAGACGAGGCGGGTATCTGTCCTGGTACTTACTCTAAACCCAGGAACCACCTCACCCGAGCCCTCTGGTAGGAGCTCTGAAACAGGTTCAGTTGGGCCCAGGCCAGAACTCCGTCTTGGGGAGGAAGCCCCTGGGCGGCCAGGGAGTGGCGAGGACTCACCTGCACTCTGCAGCCGCCCTGCGAGAGCAGCCACTGCAGGCAGGCGAGGTGGCCGGTGGCAGCGGCATCGTGGGCCGGGGTGGCGCCGTTCCGTGCACGGGCCGCGGCGGGCAGGCCGGCCTCCTCCACCAGGAAGCGCAGACAGTGCAGCTTGCCGGAGCGGGCCGCGTGGTGCACCGGCAGCGCGTCCAGTGGGTCCCGCAGCGAGGGCCCCAGCTGGCCGGCAGCGTGCAGGGACTTCAGCACGTCCAGCTCGCCCTGCCGCGCCGCCTGCAGCGCCTGCTCCAGGGCCATCGTGCCGCCCGCAGCGCCGCGCCCAGCACTCAGCGCGCTCCCCAGGACGCCATGCGCCTGTCCTCGGGCACCCGGAGAGTCCGCGGCGCGGCCGTCGGGGCCCAGAGGGTTGGGAGGCGGAGCGGCTGCCAGCCCGGCTTCTGCTCCGCACTGCCTCGCTCGCTCCGCTCCGCCTCCGCTGCGCTCTGGGCCCGGGCCCCCGCGGCACCCGGCTTAAGCCTCGGGCCCGCCCCCCGCACCGCCTCCGTCCCGCCCAGCCTGCCCTGCGCACCGCCCCGCGCCAGGTGACAGGAGGCCAGGGACTTGACTCCTAAAGGTCCATCAGAGGAAGTGTCCTGGGCTGGGTTTTGAGTGGCAAAAGGGGTGTTCCAGGCAGGGGGACTGCAAGGGCAGAGGCCCGAGGCAGGAGCAGGCCAAGTCCTCTGTGCTCTGGGTCTAGACCCCAGTGGGTGCGACTGGTGCTGGGCCCTCAGCCCTTCTGAGCCCCACCGGACCCCAGGAACTGCTCTCAGAGCCTCCAGCGGGGAGGGAGGGAGAAGGAGGCAAGGACAGGAATGCCTGGTGCGCTCAGGTTTCTGGATCTAGAGGGGTGAGTTCAGGGAGCACCCGAAGATGCTGTCTGGGGTGGGAGGAGTTAACTGTGATCTTGAGGGCTACCAAATGGGGAGGAGGGAAAGCAGGGATGTACGGGGTGAGGAGAGTGGGCAGGTGCGCAGAGCAGTCACCAGGAATGTGGGGCCAGGGCCCCTCACAGAGGGCGCAGGAGGGCTCCAGGAGGGCAGCTGGCCAGGAGAGCACACGTGGACCCAAGCACCCTGCCTGCATGGCCAGAAGCCTTCCTGGGAGCCGGAGGGAGGCACAGCCCGAGGGACACAAGGAAGAGCTGCCAGAAGGTGGGGGCTGTGGGAGTGCAGTCAGCACGTCCTGTGACTTGGAGACAGCCTGTGCTCTGCCTTTCCCCCACCCCCACCCCCTCACTGGAGCCCCAAGGGACCTGGCTGGGGGCTGTTTCCCCCAGCACTGAGCCAGCGGCTCGGGGCAATGCGGCAACATTTTAGAGGGAAGTTGCTTCCAGGAACAGCGGGAGTCCAAGCGTGGGATTCTGGGGCTGCCCCGGACACCATTCCCTGGGGCGGCCACCTGGCGGCACTGTGTGAAGACCTTCGGAGCTCCAAGGAGTCCTGTACACCAGGCCGCTGTGCCAGCGTGTTGGGGTGAGTTTCCAGTGACTTGTACCTGGCCACACCAGCCATGGGACCTGTGGCCGCTCGGGTCTGCGGACAAGGGGAGCGAGGAGTCTTAACCTCCATACTTTGGCTGGTTGGCGATGCCCACTGGAGCTGCCCTTCTCCAGCCCCTCCAGCGGCAGGCACACCCTGAGGCCCAAGAGCGGCAGGGGTGCTGCGGGGGGAAAGAGCTGAAATAGCTTGTCTTGGGCGACCCTCCCCGTGCCTCCTCCACGACTAAAAGTATGTCCTGCAATTCATGTCCTTCACTTCCAAGGTGGCTCCCCTGGTCCTGGACACGCTCATCTGTCACATGGTGTTGTCATTTTGGGAGCCAGGTCCAGGTGATGGGCTGCTACTATGGTGTTTGGCAATGCAAGAGGCCCCAGAACCCCTCCCCCACCGAGAGGGATGTCTCTATAAAAGTCACGTGTGTACGCCCATCCTCGCTGATCATCTTCTTAGACTCCTCTAAGGACACCACTCAGACTCGGCTGAGAGCCAGACCTTCCCTGTCCTCGCTGGGCTCCCGCAGGTCCACCGGGTCCTCCCCAGAGCCCACACTTGCAAGAACATGTTTACAGAAGTCCTGCCACTTATCGGGCACCATGCCAATCTTCACTCTCACTTTTACTCCCAACAGGGACACTATGAGACAGGTACAACCATTATTCCAATTTTACAGCTGGAGAAGCTGAGGCACAGGGAGGTTTGTTTGTTTTGTTTTTCAACGTATCTTGCTTGAGATGACACAAAGGGGAAAGGTCAAAGGTCACCTTCTTCCCTCCACACCCGCTCTTCCCTCTGCACCTGACGTTCCCTGGGCCTGTTTTACCTCCACTGCCTCCCACCCTCCAGATGTCTCCTTAGGGACTCCCGCAGGAGACCTCCTCTCATCCCTCTGCTGGGCTCAGGCCATCCGCTAGTCCGGTGGAAAGTGCCTGTTCAGACCTCTCCCCAAACCCAGGGGCAGGGACCAGGGGTGGAGTGTGTTCCCTCTGTACCCTAGGTGGCCCCAACTTCCCTAAAGCCTGACCCCACACGCCCTGCACACTCAGTTGACTTACCTAAACGAAGTTCCCCAGATTATAAATGATTCTTTCCTCCAGTCAACCAGCAAAGCCCAGGATCCTTCCGTGGAAAGCAATAGTGTGTGTGCTCCCTGGTCAGAGTCCTTCACAGCAAGGGTAGAATGGAGGACAGACTAAAAAATCTGGGGTAACTGGCACTGAAAAGGGAGTTTGCTCCCCCCACAGGTCTTCAAATGGTGGTCCACAAAGTCCTTTTCTGAGCTCTTATAGGTACCTGGGCTCAAAGACACAAGCGGGACAGGGACTCAGGCACCTCCAGGCCCTGCCAGGTTAGATGTGTTGAATTATTTATTCTTATGATTAGGACTGTTATGGGGGTTAATGGAGGTGAGGGACAAAAAGCGCTTAGCCCTGTGCTTGGCACACTCCATAAATGGTGGCCAGATGGCCCTTTGCGTGCTAGACAGGTACAGGTGGCCGGAGCTCCCTCTTGCCCAAGCTGCTTGGAGGCCCTTTCTCTCGGGGACACTGGTCATCTCGGGCCCTGCTGGGGGAGCACAAGGCAGCAGGACTTGACGGAATGGGACCAGAGATGGGGTTTGGCGACCCGGGGTGGGGGCATGTCCAACACCGGGGACAGCGCCTGTTTTGGCTCCGCCCAGGGTGCCTCCTCAAGGCCTGGCTGGGTGGGCCCAGTGGGCCCACCCTCTTGCGCCCCCGGGTGGGCCGGGCAATCCGCAGTGCTGTTTGCCGGCGTGGCCGTTGCCCCGCCAGCCGGTTGGGGGTGGCCGGCCCAGAGCAGATGGGCGGGGGACGCCCAGCCAGTTTGCTGCACCAACCGCCACGCGGCCAGGAGGCGGGCCCGTCGGCCGCTGGGGCCAAAGCAGGCAGCCCCGAGCCTGCACCGAGGACCTCCCCTCCCGGTCCGTCACGTGAGCTGCGCCTGTCCCGCGGGTGGGAACGGACCTGACGCCAGATGAAATGAAAATGAGCTCTGAGGGCTCCTGGGTGGCCTGGTCTTCTCTGGGCCTCAATTTTCCCCTTCAAAACCGAGGACCGGGAACCAGATGACCCCTACCTCGGAGAGCCGCCCAAGGATTCTGTGGAGTCCTTAGAGCCCTGGCCAAGGCTTGAGCAAGCTGAGACCTCTCTCTGGGTCTCTCTCCTTGCTGCTCAGACCCTCTGTCCGCAGAGCAACTGGTGAGGCCAGTCCCTCCCAGCAGTAGAAGCCTGCATGGGAGCTCCCTAAGTCCTGGGCCTTGGGGGTCCTGCCCCCACCTGGTCCCCTGCCGAAGCTAGGGCCCGGGTTCAGAGGAGGCGCTGAGCTCGAATGAATGAAGAGGGCGGCGCTGGATGAGGAGGGACCCCAGCCCCAGCGAGGCGAGGTCGAGCCCCATGCGTGCCCCTCCTGCCGGAAGGGTCAGGGCAGTGATGGCTGCAATGGCGCCCATACACCCCCTACAGGTGCTCGGGGGGCGCCCTGGGCCTGCGACCCCGCCGCAGATGGGACGCGAAGGGCTGGAGCGAGATCCCTGGGGCTCTGCAGTCCCCCTCCCACTTTCCCCACCTCCTACCCCGGGCAGGAACAAAGGCGCGGGGTGGGACCCGCAGGCGGCCTGACTCCGCGGGGCGGGACGGGGCGGGGCGGGCGACGCCGCCTCCTTAAAGCCGGGCTGCGGGCGTGGCGCTCTCCACTGGCGCTGGCTCGGGCCGCTCACTCCGAGCACCTCCCTCCGGGTCTAGGTCTCCCCTTAGGGTCCGGGCGGGCGCAGGGTTCCCACGCGCCTGGCCCGCAGCAGCGCCGCTTCCCCGTCGAGCATGGGGCTGCCTCGCAGGGCCGGAGACCCGACGGATCTGCGCAAGGTAGGGGCCAGGGGCTGGGGACTGGAGACGGGGGGCGAAGCCTGTGGCCCGCGTGACCCCGGTCTCTGCACCCGCCCGCAGAGCCTGAAGCCGCTGCTGGAGAAGCGGCGCCGCGCGCGCATCAACGAGAGCCTGAGGCAGCTCAAGGGGCTCATCCTGCCGCTGCTGGGCAGGGAGGTGAGTGCCGGGACCTGCGGGCCGGGGGTGGCGTCTGGGGCTCGGAGCGAGGAGGGCGGGAGGACGATTGCCTCTGGCCCGGGAATTGGCCGGGAGGCTGCGCGCGGCGCGGAAGCCGAGCCCGGGGGGCTAGTCCGGAGCAGTCGCCCCTCCGCGGGCCAGGGCGCGCACCCAGCTCCCGGCCGGAGCGCGGTGCTCAGGCAGCCTGCCGGATTGTCCGTTTCTCTGTCACTCTCCCTGGTGGCCTGTCTCAGAGCTCTGGTTGTTCGAAGCTGGAGAAGGCGGACATCCTGGAAATGACCGTGCGCTTCCTACAGGAGCTGCCTGCGTCCTCCGGCCTGGCGACAACCCCCAGTAAGTGACCCCGCCCCAGAACCGCCCGCACCCCGCGCCTCACCCGGCGCCTCACCCTCGCCTCTCGCACCTCTCCGTCCCCAGCGCCCTCCGACAGCTACCGCGAGGGCTACCGCGCCTGCCTGGCGCGCCTGAGCCGCGTGCTGCCCGCCTGCCGCGTCCTGGAGCCCGCCCTGAGCGCTCGCCTGCTGGAGCACCTGCGGCGCAGGGCGGCCGGCGCCACCCCCGACGGCGCGCACACTGAGGACTCCTGCGACCCACCCTCGCCCTCCCCGCCGCCCGCCCCCGTGCCCTCGCCGCCTGCGCCTCCCCGCGGCCCCGGCCTCTGGCGGCCCTGGTAGTCCCCGGCCAGTCCCCGGACCCTGCTGACTGCCCCTGGGGACTGAGGAAGCTCTTGGTGGCAACTGCTGTTCCCACCACAAGGGATCAGCCTCACAGCCAGGCCCACAGCCCAGATGTTTGTGATCTGTATGGCACACCGAAGGCCAGGGGAACTCAGCTGGAAGAAATAAGGGTGTGTGGGCTGGAGAAGGGCAGGTGGCCACAGGGGCGGATGAAGCCCCCATCCCCGCTGGTGGCAGTGGCTATAGGCCTTGGCCAAACCCAGCTGCCCAGGCAGACAGCGCTGTCCCAGGGCTGGCACGACCCAAGGGCTAGGCCGGGAGCTCACCTGAGCCAGGTGCAGCGTCTGCTCTGACTGGCCACTGCCCTCCCAGCCCGTCTTGGGCCTGCCTCCTCACCAGCTCTGCTTGGGAGCCTCTGGGCAGACAGAAGCAATGACCAGACGGGCTCAGTAGACCGGGGGCCATCACCTCCGCTCCTGGGCTCTCCTGTCCAAAGCCTCTCATTATAGAGACTGGAGGCAGCCAGCGCTCTGTGCTGTTAGGGGTGGGGGCTTTGCTAGGTGGGCTTGCGGAGGATTTATTTCCCCAACATTAATTTAATCTGGTTTATGTGCCAGGTGTGAGGAAATGGTGGGACAAAAGTGAGGGTGCCCTGTGGCCTCAAGGAGGCCCAGCACCGAGACAGATGGGCGGTGAGCATGGGCCATGTCACGGAGCAGCAGCAACTCAAGGGGTGACAGCAGGTTAAGGACCGCGAAACGCCTGTCCTCATTCTCTTGACAACTGCTCCTTGCTGCTCTTCAGGACGGGTAACTGAAAGCAACTTGTTCTTAGGACTTTTCTCTCTTCCCCGTGGAAGTCAGGGGAGCCTTCAAAGACTCAGGGAGGGGCCCGAGGATCCCAGGAGTCGAGGCCCAAGACAAGGCGGGAGCCCCACTGTTGGTCTTGTTCCCACCACTTCATGAGTATTCGCTGAGCATCGCCCTTCCTCCAGTGCCTAGTCCAACAGCCTGCGCTAGGGACCAGGGCACTAGGGGCAAGAAGATTTGATGGGGTGTCACTAAACCCACGATGGCCTCGGCAGTGATTTGGCTGGCACGATGTGGGAAGCTGTGGGTGTTATGGAAGAAGTCACTGCTAAGACAACAGGGTGAGCCCCCAGCGAGGTGTTCTGTCCTACCCGATCTGTGGGCCAGCTGGCTGGACTGTGAGCTCGTGGAGGGCAGGGCTGGGGCTGGGTGCACCTCTGCGTCCGTGAGGCACTGGGCACATAGTGGGTGCTCAGTAAACACCGTGGGCTAATGAACAGGCGATGTGACCAGACCATGATGTACTGAGCCCTGGGCAGCCTGGCCTTTGCCTCACCTCCCACCCTGGGGCCCCTAACATCACTGAATATCTGCTCCACCAGGGCTGTCCTCCCAGGGGGACACAAATGGGGGAGGGTGTGGAGAGCAGGGAAGGCAGTTTCTGCTTCCTTTCTCCTGTCCCTGAGAGTGCACGAAGGCTGGGGACTGCTCTGCTGAGCGGCCAGGAGAGAAGGGGGGCAGGTAACCTCCAAGCCCACAGCCACCGTATGAGTTGGAGTTTCCTCCTGGAAACATCCAGCACACACTGGGCTGGCTCCTCGTCCCTCTGAGCAAGAACTTTCAACGCAGGTTTACGCTCTGTAAGCACTGACCATCCAGAGGCCCCTGTCCTCCTCCCGGCCGTCCCTGCTACCTTTTGCTTCTGAGCTCCGTCTGGGTCCCCGGCTCTGTGACTCTCACTGACCTGACCTCAACTAAGCTATAACGCAAACAGTCATGGAGGAGGTGTGTAGATAGGCCAGTGACTCAGGGTCAGGCATTCCGGGGCACCTGAGCTGGGCAGCCAGCCAGCCCTGGCAGGAAGCTGAGGTAGGCCCAGACGGGTGAGGTTCTGGGCCCGAGACAAGAAGCTGGCTTCCCAGCAGGGACGTGCAGAAGTTGCCCAGAGGCCTCGGCCAGCCCTCCGACGGGGCTTGGGAAATAGGGAAGCCAACATCCTCCTCCACAGGGCACCTGCAGACACCTACCTCCTCCTGGCAGCTCCCCTGGTATTCCTAGAGGCCTGTCTGATGCCGAAGGTGAGCCCGGGGCCGGTCGGGCTTTTTCTGTGTGGGAGGGAGGCTACCTCACTCAGGAGCATTTCGTGAGACTTAATGAGGCCCACATGATGCCCAATGGCCAGTTCTTGTGACGCTCTTTCTGCGATGGTCCCATGATTGACTGTCTGGTTATCACGCTTGGTTGGAGAAAAGGGCCTCATGTTCCTTATAAACCAGTGGGTGAAATGATCCAGTGACCCAAGGACAACCAGAGCACTGAGCTGTGTGTAAGACTCAGGCTGGAGCCAGGCCCCACCCATCCCCCTGGCATCAGTTAATTCAAGAGGTCAAATCTCCTTTCTGTGATCAAGGATAAAGAGCGGGTTGCCAAGGAAACCTCCTCCAGTAAACATTTACAAACTGCTCTGCTCTGCCTGTGAAGTCCAGACTCTGAGGCTGAGTCTCCCACGGGTTTATCTGGAACGGGAGCAGAATGAACCAGGTCTGGGAAAATCCTGGGCTCTGCAGAACCCTCCCCCCCATGCTTTGAGGGACCATTCTGAAGCCAGTGGTGGGGTAGAGGGGCCCTTCCCCATCCCGTGCAGCCACCTCCTACTCCAAACTCCAAACATCAAGGCCAGATTAACTTATTTAAAAGTACATGTTTTTATTGATTTTTTGAGAGAGAGAGAGAGAGACAGAAACATCCATGTGAGAGAGAAACATCGATCTGTCGCCTCCTGCATGCCCCCCACTGGGATCGAGCCCGAAACCTGGACATGTACCCTGACCAGGAATCGAACCAGGACCTCTCAGTCCATGGGACGATGTTCCATCCACTGAGCCACACTGGCCAGGAGAGATTATTTTTTAAAAACACACCAGGTTGCTCTAGCAGAGCTGGTTCAGTGGTGCTATTTTCTTGGCTTTACTTAAAAAAAAAAAAAACTGTATTAATTTTTAAAATTACAGATGTCCCTCCTTTTCCCCCCTTTGACACCCTCCTCCCCACTCCCATGCCCCCCTTCACCATAGTGTTGTCTGTGTGCATTGGTTACGCATATATGCATAGAAGTTCTTTGGTTTATCTCTTCTTGTCTGGCCCCTCACCAGTGTGGCCCTGTCTCTGGGGAGCCGAGTGTGTGAGCGCCTGTGCCCGTGTCCCTGTGCAACCGGGTGGCTGCCCCACAGAGAGCTGCCTGGGCATGTAAAGTCTGGGAGAAGGCAACCACCTACTGCGGGTTCCCAGTGAGCAACTAGTTTCACTGTGAGGTTTGAGAGGCCCTGGGGAAGCCTCAGGCGCTTAAAGCAGCTACAATAAAGCTTTGAAAGGTTTCAGGAGCGTGAGAAAGGCACCTGGGGGCACGCCCTGCGTGCATGTGCGGTGTCTTGTCACTCGAGAGCCACTGGAGGGCAGCAGGGAGCAGGGCCGGGTGGCTGCTCGCAGGACCCCACTGGTAAATGAGGGGTTCCCTGGCCTGGTAGCCAAGGAGGGAGACTCCAAGCTGAATATGTGGCCCCTGCTGGTTTTGCCTTGGTGTTCAGTATGCTAAAAACCTAAGGAGTCCTTAGAGAACAAGGAACCATTCGAGACCTCAGAAAGCAGAGGCAGGTCCGGGTGTTCTGGGGACTACATTTTGAGGCCCTCTGTAAGAAAACTAATATAAAATTATGAATATAGACTTAGTATGAAAATGAATACTTACTCAGAACAAAAATGTGAGTCGCATCAAACCAGGGTGTTTGCAGACTGGCGTCCCATCCTAGGCTCTCTAAGCAATTTACCAGGTACACGTGTACAGAAATGCTTCCTGGCGACAACCCAGCCTCCCCTCTGCTCCCGGAACATTCTGCTGCTCTACGTCCTGCTCCCCAAGCAGCCCCAGACTTAATTCTCATCAGCCTCGTGGAAAATCCACGTGCCCAGAATGGGCTCTGTTCGGACGACCGCAGATAATGCCTTCCAGTCTCCATCCCCGCATTGTGAGCTGTGGAAAAGAAGATATATATATTTATACAAACATTGTCATCACCGACTGCAAGTCTTCCCCCTTCACACCTATCTGGGAAGCTCGTGAAATGCAGACTTCCAGGTCCCACCTGCAGGGGTTCTGACTCCCACACTCCTGGGGCCAGGTTAATCTGCTCCGGCAAAGCCCCAAACCTGAGAATGGTGGGTGCCAGGGGCAGGGCGGGTGGGGAGCCGGGTGGGGAGCTAGTGTTCCTCGGGGACAGAGTTTTAGTTTTGCAAGATAAGAGGGTTTCTGGAGATGACGGTGGCGATGGTGGCACAACAGTGTGAATGTGCTTAAGACCACTGAGCTGTATGCCTGGGGATGCTTAGGATGGTAAGCTTCTGCGTATTTACCGTCACCACTAAGTAAATAAAAGACGCCATATCTGCAACTGAAGGTACTACGTGAGCTGTTGGCTGTCCTCTGGGATCCATCTGGGGGTCACAGGAACCAGACTGTCAATCAAATGAGGCTGCGGTGCACCCTTGGGTATTTATTCATTTATTTTTATCCTCACCTGAGGACATTTTTTTTTTTTTCATTTATCTTCAGATAGAGCCAGAGGGAAAGAGGGAGGAAGAGAGAGAGAGAAACATTGATGTGAGAGAGACACATCGACTGGTTGCCACCCGCACGACCCCAACTGGGGCTGGGGATGAACTGCAACCAAGGTACGTGCCCTTAGCAGAAACCGAACCTGGGACTCTCTGGTCCGCAGGCCAATGCTCTAACCGCTGAGCCAAACTGGCCAGGGCTGGTCTCTATTTTTTTTAATCTCACCCAAGGATATTTTTTCCATTGAGTGGGAGGGAGGGAGGAGGGAGGGAGGGAGAGAGAGAGAGAAACATCGATGTGAGAGAGACACATCAACTGGTTGCCTCCCGAATGACCCCAACCGAGGACAGGAAGGTATGTGCCCATGACCAGGAATCGAACCCGTGACTCTTTGGTCCATAGACTGACACTCTAACCGCTGAGCCAAACCGGCCAGGGCTCCTTTGGGTCTTTTAAAAAAAATTTATTGATTTTTAGAGAGAGAGGAAAAGAAGAAGGAAAAAGAGATAGAAACATCCATGTGAGAAACATCGATGGGCCACCTCCTGCACGCCCCCTACTGGGGATCGAGCCTGCAACCCAGGCATGTGCTCTGACTGGGAATTGAACCGGGACCTCTCCGTCCGTGGGACACTGCTCCATCCACTGAGCCAATCCAATGGCCAGGCCATTGTGAGCCAGACAAGACCAAGACTCCGCTTGGCACTTGGCCTCCACCATGTCCCCATTCTAAGAGGGACACGTGACGACACTTTGGGTCTCCAAAGATCATGTGAACTCAAACCCTATGTCCAACGCTCCTGGAAATGTTTGCACATTCCACCCCTCATGGGTAGTCATCCAAGTAAGTGCTGTAGGTTTCTTTGGGGAAGGCTGGGAGAAATCATTACTATATACATTTGCTTCAGGCTGCAAGGTTCTGGGGACCCCGCCTTCCTTCAGTCAGTGGGTTCTGGGTCTGACCACTGTCTCAGGTAAGGAAGGCAGGCAAGGGATTGTTACTTTTCATTGGAGCCATTGCCGAAGGTCTCCGATGGTCCATCCTTTGTTTCCTCTAATTTTGTCGACTGGGCAGTGCCCTTGCTGGCTGCCCATCTGTTTTGCCCCTTGGGATGCCAGGTTCTCTTAGTTATCTCCATAACTCTCTGTGAGTCAGGCCTCCCTGGCTGCCACCCTATCTTTGCCACTCACTACAATAATTCTGATCTCCTGGCTTGGCCCCCGGCCTCTGTCCCGGGGTGACAGTGATCCTGGCCCTGTAATGGCGTCTGCTACTGTCGGCCACAGCTTTGCATCTTAGTGAGGCTGGTGCACCTTCAGCACGCCTTCCTTGCTAATTTGGGAAACGGTATCTCCATCAGGTCCTCCCAAGAAACCTACCCTTCTAGGGGTTTTCCAGCCTCACAGAGCTGGTCCACTGTAGCACGGCCCCTCTGAGCCTTTCAAGCACTTCTCACGGGCCATCATCCTGCCCGTGCTTCGGGGAGTCGTCTCAGCAGCATAGCTGCTCCTTCTCGCGCCAGGGCAATGAATCCTGGCCAGTGCTCCCAAAGCAATGCGCGCTCCCTCCCCAGCTCTATTTCCTGCCCTCTTTGACTCGGCACCCTCCGGATGCAGTCCTAAGTGTTCTCTCTGGACCTTCAGCTCCTTCGGGGTTTGGTTCCTGTCCTCCATCATCAGCCCGGCATGCCCTAGCTGGGCTCTGTAATACCTCCGGTTATTAGCCAGTGGCCTGGAAGGGAGGTGGTGCAGATCCCGAGGGGTCATGTTGATCTGTGGGGGTGAGGCTAATTCCCCTTTCCATCCGCTGTCTATGTCCCCATATTTCCTTACTTCCTGATCTATCACCCTGTTTAGGGCACTTCATTCTATTTTTTTCATTTTTTATTCTCACTCGAGGACATTTTTCCATTTTTTGTTCAGATAGAGTGGGAGGGAAAGAGAGGAAGAGAGAGAGAGAGAGAAACATCGACGTGAAAGGGACACATCGAGTGGCTGCCTCCCGCACGACCCAACCAGGGGCCGGGGACAAACTGCAACCGAGGTACACACCCCTAGCGGGAACCGAACCCGGGTCTCTCTGGACCGCAGGCCGACGCTCTAACCGCTGAGCCAAACCGGCCAGGGCCACTTCATTCTATCAATACGATAGATCCAGTGAGTTGGTTAGTGTTCTCCTAAACATTCATGTCCACCTGCAAACTCAGAATGCGACCTTATTTGGAAATAGGGCCATTGCCGATGTAATTAAGAGAAAAGGAGGTCACACTGGATTAGGGAGAGCCTTAAATTCAATGACTGGTGTCCTTACAAAACAAGGAGAGGACACATAGGGACACAGAGAGAAGATGACCACGTGAAGACAGAGGCAGAGATTGGGTGGCGCAGCTATAAACCAAGGAAGACACGGAGCCACTGGAAGCTGGAAGAGCGGGAAGGACCCTCCCAGAGCCTTGGAGGGAGCACTGCCCTGCAGGCACCTTGATTTAGAGCCGAGAGAAGACATTTCTATGGTTTTGAGCCCTCTAGTTTGTAGTACTTGGTTATGGCAGCCCCAGGACACTGATACACTCCGTATACCTTCCAGTTAACCATTGCTGAAAGATGTTTTAAAGTCAACTCTAGCCCAGCCGGTGTGGCTCAGTGGTTCAGCGTCAACCCATGCACCAGGAGGTTGCTGGTTCGATTCCCGGTCAGGGCACATGCCCAGGTTGTGGGCCCGATCTCCAGTGGGGGGCATGCAGGAGGCGGCCAATCGATATTTCTTTCTCATCATGTTTCTATCTTACTCTTACTCTCCCTCTCCCTTCCTCTCTCTCTAAAATCAATAAAGAAAAAAAAAAAAAGTCAACTCTATGTGGATTATGTCTGTTGATATTTACTACATAGAAATTTAAAAACTGTTTATTAATTCATTAAAAATAACAATAATACATGCATGATATGTTAGCATATGTAACCAATTTCCAGTAAGGAATATATTTTTCAAAACAAAAATGTTGGGAGGAAGAGTGGCATTGTTTTATAGCTTTGTAAATCTCTTTGCTGTCTGCATGCAGAAAAAATGGCTGCATTCTCAGATCTGCTTCTGCACTCAGTGTGTTGTGATATGTTGTTTTGGTTAAAGTATGTAAAGAAAATCTAGCCATATATATATATATATTTTAATCCTCACCTGAGGATATTTTCCCATTTATCTTCAGATACAGTAGGAGGGAGAGAGAGAGAGAGAGAGACATCGATGTGAAAGAGACACATTGATTGGCTGTCCCCCACCTCCACACGACCCCTACTGGGGCCAGGGATTGAACCTGCAACCAAGGTACGTGTCTTTGACTGGGAATTGAACCCGAGACTCTATGGTCTTCGGGGCCAAACCGGCCAAGGCAAGGAAGGAATATTTTAATATTCTTTTCAGAAAACTGTGGATGTTTTTCTTCGATACTACATCAAAACTCAACTAGCGTAAGTGTCTTTTTTTTTCTTTATTGATTTTAGAGAGAGAGAGGAAAGGAGAGGGAAAGAGAGAAACATTGATGAGAAAGAAACATCGATTGGCCGCCTCCTGCACGCCCCCGACTGGGGATCGGGCTCACAACCTGGGCATGTGTCCTGACTGGGAATCGAACCGGTGACCTCTCGGTGCATGGGTCGACGCTCCACCACTGAGCACACTGGCCGGGCAAGCGTAAGTGTCTTAAAGGTGGGCTGCAATGCAGAATCGGAATCCACTTTTTCACGTACTACTTTTTCATGCTGTTACATGAAACTGCATTGATCTACCCTTATGTGATTATGGAACGTCATGCATTAGTCATCTGGAAAATATTGGTTCACTGAGTTACTTGGATCTTCCAAATAGTGACCCATCATATAGTGTCATCGCATGTCACGTAGCTCTGGGAGAACACTGTATGTCTGTGAAAGGATGAGAATGAAAAAGGCAAATAACATCTTGGTATAATTAAAGAATCGTTTTTTTCTCATGGCCCCCCGAAAGTGTTTCAGGGACCTACCTCCAGGGGTCCACGGACCATGTTGGGAACTGCTGGCATAGCACAGGCATAGTGAAAAAGCCAAGGTGGGGACGATGAGGAATCACTGAAAAAATCCACAAGAGGCAGGAGAAGAGGGGAAAGAGTAGAGGGGAGATGGAACAAATAGAAAAACAAATAGAAGCCCGGCCGGTGTGGCTCAGTGGTTGAGCGTCCACCGGGCACCAAGAGGTCACCAGTTCCATTCCCGGTCAGGGCACATGCCCAGGTTGTGGGCCAAATGCCCAGTGAGGGGCATGCAGGAGGCAGCCAATCGATGTTCTCTCTCATCGATGTTTCTATCTCTCTCTCCCTCTCCCTTCCTCTCTCTCTAAAATCAATTAAAAAAAGAAAAGAAAAAAAAACAAAAACAAATAGCAAACGATAGATTTGAACCCAATCATATTGCTCTTTTTATTAGGTCTAAATGGCCTCCATGCTCCACGTAAGAGGCAAAGATGGCCAAACTGCATGAAAATGCAAGAACTACTCTCTGTGGTTCTATAAGAAACACACTTTATCTACTTCCTGCCATGGGACCCACTTCCTCACTCCACCCCAGCCCACTTCTTCTTTGTTGTAGTTGTTGTAACGTTTGGATTTGGTTAGGGCAGCTCTGAGGAGTCTGGCATGAGACCATGAGAGCCCGACTGGAGTGATAAAGGTGATGATGGAGAAGAAAGTATAAAACTAAAAGTCAGTTAGAAGGAATATGGTCAAGCCTTGGTAACCAATAAGATATGGAAGAAGAAAGAGAAGAAACCGAATACACCTAGAGATGATCCCATGATTTGGAAAATGAACCACTGTAATTGGTTTCTTGAAACTCTCCTCTCTCTTGATTTACAATGGTAAGTAATCCTGGTGTGAGTTGGTGAAGAAGCACGCTTTAACTTTATTTATTTTTACTGTTGATACTATTACAGATGTCTCCCATTTCCCCCCCCCCTTTGCCCACCTCCACCAGCCCTGCCCCACCCTGTCCCCCTCGGCCTTCACCACACTGCTGTGTCCATGGGCATACATATATGAACTTTGGCTAATCTCTTCACCTTCTTTCATCCAGCCCCCCACCCCCTCCTTTCTGAGATCTGTCAGTCTGTTCCATGTATCCATGCCTCTGGTTCTATTTTGTTCATCAGTTTATTTTGTTCATTAGATTCCAGGTGTGAGATCATATGTTATTTGTCTTTCTCTGACTGGCTTATTTTGCTTAGCATAATAATCTCCAGATCCATCCATGCTGTTGCAAAGGGTAAGAGTTCCTTCTTTTTTACAGCCATGTAGTATTCCACTGTGTGTAGGGATGGGGGTTTGGTGGATGAACAAAATGTAACCTTGTGATATGCATTCTCGTGACGTGGTCAGCCTAGGATCAAAGTATGTGTGGACAGACAGGTTTGCCTGGAGGGTAAGAAGACCGCCCTGTTTGGAACTGAATGTTTTGTTTGCATGTGAATAGATAAGGTTTGCATGTCAATGGGTTGGAAAACCACCCACAGAGGATAATGGGCAAGGAAGCCTAGGCAAGGATGGATTTGTTATTATTTTTTTAATCTTTGATGTCTCTTCGCTGTAAAAAGGGAGAGACAGGGCTTGGCCATCTCAAGGAAATAATTACCTAAATCAACATGTAACCTGAGGAACCACTCTGCAAATAAATTGGGCTGCAACCAGAGATCTGGAGCATTTTGCTCCCTTACGATGCTCCCCCTCACTCCTACCAGCGTGTGCTTGTAGTTCATTGCGTTGCACCAACCCCCGGCAGGCTGAGGGAGAAGGTAATTGTGTAGATGTACCACAGCTTTTTTATCCACTCCTCTACTGATGGGCACTTGAGCTGTTTCCAGATCTTAGCTATTGTAAATAATGCTGCTATGAACAGAACGGTGTGTACATTGGTGTTTCGGGAGTCTTACACAGGACATATTCCCAGAAGTGGGATTGCTGGGTCAAAAGGCAGTTCCATTTTTTAATTTTTTTGAGGAAATTCCATACTGTTTTCCACAGTGGCTGCACCAGCCTGCATTCTCAAGAACAGTGCACTAGGGTTCCGAAGAAACTTTAAATATAGAGACAGAAAGGTTAAAGCAAAAAGACAGGAGAAGACTGTGGTGGTTAATTTCATATGTCAGCTTTACTGGTCACAGGGTGTTCAGATTAAACATTATTCCTGGGTGTGTCTGTGAGGCGTTTCCCAGTGAGGTCAGCATCTGCGTCGGTACACTCAGTAAAGTAGATGGCCCTCCCCAGTGTGGGTGTGGATTTACACCATGGACTCCCCTGGTTCTCAGGCTTTGGGACTTAGATGGAATCACACCACCAGCCTTCCTGGGTCTTCCAGCCATCTAGCCTCCATAATCATTATGTCAGCAAATTCCTTATAATCTTGTAATCAATCTCTCTCTGTCTCTCTCTTTATATATATATATATATATATATATATATATATATATATATATATATATAATTTTTTTTTAGAGAGAGGAGAGGGAGAGAGAAAGAGAAAGAGAAAGATCGATCGTCTGCTTCCTGCAAGCCCCTCACCGGGGATCGAGCCCGAAACCTGGGCATGTGCCCTGACCAGGAATTGAACCAGCAACCTTTTAGTGTGTGGGGTGATGCCCAACCAATCGAGCCACACTGGCCAGTGCCATATATATATATCTCCTATTGGTTCTGTTTCCCTGGAGAACCCTAATTAATAAACAAAAAAATACAATATTAACACTACTGAAAAAGCTGAAGTAGCCACATTAATATCAGACAGATTTCAAACATGAAACATTATCAACGATACAGTGGGACATTTCCTAACGATAAAGGAGTCACTTCATCAAGAAGACATAAAAGTCCTAATTGTATATGTGCTTAGTAATTGGGCTTCAGATTAGACAAAGCAAAAACTGACAACTGAAAGAAGTAATCAAATCCACTATTATAGACAGGGATTTCAACACTCCTATCAGGGTAACTGATAAAAAAAAAAAAGTAGAAAGAACATCGAAAAGGCTACAGAAGACTTGACCAATACTATCAGAGTGTAGGAGAAAAGTGGATAGCACGGAGGGGTCGAGGAACTTATTTGAGGCCACACATCTAGGAAGTGCCGGGAAGTGGGGTTCATGGTGTATTACTCCAGCTCCCTCCCCATGACCAGGTATAAACCCTCTTCGGACATTCGTCGCTGATATCCCATCAACCTGTGTTACTGCACTGGTGTGGAAGGAAAGCATTTCTGTTTCCTGAGAGATCTGAGCATTTAGGATGGATACTGGAGATTTCACCCAAACCTCTGGCCAGGCAGGAGCTTGGTTAGAAAGCAGCTTTCTCTGGGGAGCCTGCCCACGGGCAGACATTGCAATGATTAGGCTACCGTCTCTGCCAGGTGCTTTGCACAGCTCACACATGCGTGTGGAGATCCTCTTAAGCATCTCTAGCAAATAGGGGCCCGAGGGCTCTTCAAACAGCAATTACTTGGCGCATGAAACCAACATCAGGTTCCTCCAGGGCCCTGGAGAAACGTCATTATACCCCAGTATGTTATTATCTTATGTGTGAGAAAAGTAGAAATTACATGACTCTCCGTGGCTTTTGCTGTAATCACAGGGCTCCCGGTACACATTTGAGCAAGCGGAAGTTCGTTCTGATTTTTGGCAACATCTCGGGACAGGAGGAACCCAGGCTGGGGCCTGGAGAAGGGAAGGACGGCCCCTCCAGGGAGTCACTCCGCCGCTAGGTGGAGCCACACAGCTTCAGGCTCAGAGTCAGGCGACGCGCCCACAAGGGGAGCAGAAACCTCCCAGGCCAGGGCGCCTTGAGGATCTCACAGCCCACGAATGTTCAGGCACCTGAGCATGCCTGTAATTCTATCTGAAGATAAATAGATAAAAAAAATCCTTGGTGAGGATTAAAAAAATAAAATAAAATAAAGGTGTTTGAGGTCACGAGGGTCCGTCTCCGAAGTGTCTGTGGTCACTTTGGGAACCCAGGGCTGCTCTGCCGTGTTTACACACATTTCCTGCTGGCAACACCCTGGGTCTTGTCCCTCCGTTCGTGAAGTGTCCAGCATCTCTTACGAGGAAAACACAAATCTTTAGTAAAACAGCTACATCTTACTAACATTAAAAGAAATAGGCTGTGTGAGCAGAGGGGCCAGGTTCCTCCCCTGGCGAGTCCCATCCCTGGGGCGCAGGGGACAGGGTGAGCCCTTGAGCACTGGCAGTGTCCTCTAGAATGAATCCCAGCTTGAACTAGTTGGAGTCTCCTTCCTGGGCCCTGGCCCAAGGTGCTCCAGATCCCCCTGGTCAAACCATTCCTGCAGCCCCCAGTGCCCGGGCAGCGAGCCTTCACCCAGAGCTCGGCCACAAAGACTTGCCTGACGCTGCCCTTTCCCTGTGCCAGGCACTGTTCCAAGGGCTTGATAACATCGACTTATTCACTCCTCCCAAAACCCGATGGGCAAATACTATTGTCTCCCCATTTCTCCCGAGGCACAGAGGAATGAGCTACATCCAGCCACACAGCCCGGGAGTGGGGCCGAGCTGGGGGCTAGGTGCCCCTGCTCAGGATTCTACATCATGCTGTCCCCTCTCTGCTGGCACCCTCCTGTGTCTCAGCTCCTCTCCCTGTCAGTCTCAGAAGATCGCTCTCTCTCTCTTTTATTGATTTGAGAGAGAGAGAGAGAGAGACATCAATTTGCTTATTACACCACAACCTTGGTGTATCAGGATGATGCTACAACCAACTGAGCTACCTGGCCAGGGCTCAGAAGATCTCTTGACTCTGGCAGCCTGTCGAGCCTCCCCAAGGGGTGCATTTAGTGCGACTTTTGGGCACAGGCTTGCGGGAGGTCCCTTCATTTACTCAGAGGCCCTGCCCTCCCATGTAAAGGAACCGACAAGCAGTGACACTTGGTGCTCTGAGTGACCTTCCTGCGAGCCCTTCCCTGGGGTCTACAGCAGGCCTGCCACCTGCTTCTGCCTCACCTCTGGCCCAGGTGTGGGTCAGATGAACTGGGCAGTTTGGAGGGACACATGCCTGTGTGACTAAGTTGCAGCCAAGATCTCCAACTCCCTCCTCCCTTGATATATGAAAAGAATCCTGAGAAACAGATGTTCCAGATCACTACCCCAGGTGTCCAGATTGAATCACCTGGGAGTGGAGCCACCCTTGGTCTCCTTGAGGTTATACCTACGCAAGTAGCCAAATCACATTGTCCTCTCCCTCTAAGGGCTGCCAGCCCCCACCCATACCTCCCCTATATAACCCTGCCTGGTAGAGATACCGGCGCTGACCCCACCTTGGAGTCAGCCCGGCAGATAACTCCCCAATAAAGTTCTCTTGCCTGAAGCCAGGTGTGTTCCTCCTTCGGCCGACCTTCCACCGTGTTCATTGGGCCTCTTCTCTCCCATAGCTCTGAGTTATACATCCAAACTTAACCGAGAACCAACTCCTCTGTTTAAAAAAACGATGCTTGTTATGTTCAAAGGCATTGAGTATACTAATAGCGAATGTTTTAGAATGCTTGCTGCTTCGCACCTCTTACCTGCCCTACCTCCCCACCCTCAGATTACATTACTGATGAAGGAACTTGGCTGCCGAGTGGGTAGGTGACTTGCCCAAGGCTGTAAAATGGCAGGAAAGATATGAGGGCAAGGATTTAACTGCATCATCCGTGCCCATAACCACGAGGCTCACACTTCCCTAAAAATATAAAGGAAAAAAGTAAGGGTCCATAATCCTACTTCCTAGATACGTTAGTTTTAAAGGTGCGACCTTTGACAGATATGAAATGTGTAATACACATATCTCCAGTCTAAAAAAGTCATTATAGACCTGTACAGCATTGCCCGGGTCAAAAGAGGAAACAGCACTCCCTCCTTCTCCCCACCCCATGGGACTCCTCTGATGACAATCCTCTCCCTTTCTTTGAGAGGGACCCACTATTGATTGATTGATTGATTGATTGATTGATTGATTGGTTGGCTGATTGATTTTAGAGAGCGAGAGGAAGGAAGGGAGAGAGAGGAGAGAAGGAAAACATCATTCAAAAAAATTTTTTTTCTTTATTGGTTTCAGAGAGAGAGGAAAGGAGAGGGAGAAAAATAGAAACATCGATGAGAGAGAACATCAATTGGCCGCCTCCTACATGCCCCCACTGGGGTTTTGGCCCACAGCCTGGGCATGTGCCCTGACCGGGAATTGAACCGGTGACCTCCCGGTGCATGGGTCGACACTCCACCACTGAGCCTCACCAGCCAGGCAGAAACATCATTTTTGTTGTTCCACTTATTGATGGATTCATTGGTTGATACTCTAACCAACTGAGCTACCCTACTAGGGCAGGGACCCACTATTTTTTGTTACAATCATTTCTTTGTCTCCCTCCCTACCTTCCTCCTTTCTTTCTCTTTCTTTCCTCCTTCCTTCCTTCCTTCCTTCCTTCCTTCCTTCCTTCCTTCCTTCCTTCCTTCCTTCCTTCCTTCCTTCCTTCCTTCCTTCCTTCCTTCCTTTCCTTCTTTCTTTTAAATCTTCACCCCAGGATACTTTTCAGATAGAGTAGGGGAGAGAGAGAGAGAGAGAGAGAGAGAGAAACATCGACATGAGAGACACATCGATTGCCTCCTGCACGACCCTGAGCAGAGCCAGGGACAGAATCGCAACTGAGATACATGCCCTTGACCAGAATCGAACCCGAGACTCTGGTCCGTGGGCTGACGCTCTAACTGCTGAGCCAAACCGGCCAGGGCTCCTTGTTTTTCTCTATAGCTTTACCATCAACTTATGTTTTCCTAACAAATAGAATTGTTCTTAGCGAGAATTTTTTTTCAAATCCTAAGAGAAAATGTCCTTAGAAGGTCACAGGGGTTGTAGAAGTGAGCCAGCCAGGCTGTGTGGGCTCAGGAAAGACGTTCCGGAGGCAGAAGAAGGGCCCCTGGAGCCAGGAGAGAGGAAGGCAGCAACGGGCCTGGGGGGCAGAGGGGGAGGGAGAGGCCTGGGTGTGCTCCTGAGAGGGAGAACAGAACGCGCTGTTCTTAGCAAATTTCTATTATACAATACAGTGTTATGAAGCAGTCACCATGTTCTACATTAGATCCTCAGATCTTATTCATGTTACAGCTGAAAGTTTGCGCCTTTTACCAACGGCCCCTATTGTCCCCAAACCCTGGTCCTGGCCACCACTTTCCTATTCTCTATGAGTCCGACTTTTTTTGGATTCCACATACCGAGTTATAAGTTATCACTTATACCTTATAACACAAACCCAGTGGGGCAAATACTACTGTTCCTCCATTTTTTCCCCCATAAGAGAACCAAAGCACAGCCAGGCCAGCGTGGCTCAGTGGTTGAGCGTCAACTCATGTACCAGGAGGTCGCCGGTTCGATTCCCGGTCAGGACACATGCCCAGGTTGTGGGCCCGATCCCCAGTGGGGGGCATGCAGGAGGCGGCCAATCGATGCTCTCTCTCATCGATGTTTCTATCTCTCTCCCTCTCCCTTCTGTTGTAACGTGTCAGCGAGATAACAGAGACGCACGGCCGAATTGTAAAGGAGCACTTTATTACACCGGTGGGCTGTTACACCGGCGGGCTGGGGGGGTACAGCCTCCCCAAATCCTCAGCCCCGAGCCTTCTTTGTTGCCCGCTTTTAAAGGCACAGACTACAGGAAAAAAAAAAAACAACTACATTCTCTTGGCACTGCTTTTGGCACCGTGAAGGGGGGCTGATACAGAGAAGGGGGGGAGAGGAGCAGGGCAACTATTAATCTCTTTTTCTCATGGTTTCTCTGAGTTTCCCAAGGCCATCCTCAACCCCTTATCTTTACAGTTTTCTTTGGGTGTCTCAAGGCCCTTAGGTTTACAGAAAAGAAACTGCCAGGGTGTGTACGCGCAGTCACTGAGGGTCAGAATGGAGTTATCACACTTCCTCTCTCTCTAAAATCAATAAAGAAAACAAACAAACAAAAAGAAGAACCAAAGCACAGGGGAACGAAGGGAGAAGCTCTGACACAAGCCTGTGCCCCCGCAGTAGCTGTCTGTGTCTAGCTAACTTCGCTTAGCATGGTGCCTTCCGGGTTCACCCATGTTGTCACAAATGACCGGATCTTTTCTTTTTCAAAGCTGAATAATGTTCCATTATAAGTATGTACATATGTGATCATCCCTCTGTATCCACAGGGGATCGATTTCAGGAACTCCCCGTGGATACCAAAGTCCGTGGATGCTCGAGTGCCTTAAGTCAGTCTTCCGTATCCACGGATGTGGAACCCACGGACACAGGGGGCTGGGTGTGTAGCTCACGTGGCGCCGCTCACGTGCTAATGGACACTGAGGCTGTCTCTGTTCCCTGGCTATGTGGTACTGCAGCAACGAGCAGGTCAGTACAGGTAGCTCTTCAGATAACGGTTTTGTTTCCTCCAGATCTCTATCCAGAAGTGGGGCTGATCACTCATACGCTAGTTCTATTTGTAATTTCTTTTTCTTTTCTGAGGAAACTGAAGCTCAGGTTGAATTAATTGAGTGTTTCCTCTCAAATTCTATGTAAATTCTAAATAGCATGATTTTTATTAGCTCAGTCTTGACTTGATTATCGCTGTCTCAAAACCACACAATATAATGGCACTATATTCGACATACAACATTGTATTCGTTTTAGGTGTACACGCACGGCATAATGATTCAATACCTCTATACATTGCAAAATGGTCACGATAAGTCTAGTTAACATGTAGATACAAAACATTTTTTTCTTGTAGAAAACTTAAAAAATATATATGTTATGTAGCCCTGGCTGGTTTGCTCAGTGGTTAGAGCATCGACTCGTGGACCAATGACTCTCGGGTTCGGTTCCGGTCAAGGGCATGTACCTCAGTTGCGGTTTGTCCGTGTGTTTCTCTCACATGGATGTTTTTCTGGATTGGCTGTTAGGAGAGTCCCGGGTTTGGTTCCCGCTAAGGGCACGTACCTCGGTTGCAGTTTGTCCCCGGCCCTGGTTGGGGTCGAGTGGGTGGCGACCAGTCAATGTGTCTCTCTTACATCGATGTTTCTCTCTCTCTCTTCCCCCCTCTCTCCCTCCTGCTCTATCTAAAGATAAATGCGAAAGTGTCCTCGGGTGAGGATAAAAACAAACAAAAAACCCCCCATATCAATGAAAAGTAAAGGCCTCACTCCCTTGTCCTTTTGCCTGAAGGTTACGAGTGTCAACAGTTTCTTCAGTATCTTCCCATAAATATCAGAAGAAATTATTTAAATAATATATTTAAGTTTTTAAAATGACAATTTGTGGGTAGTATTTCTAGTCCAAAGAGAGTGTGCAAATCAAATATCTGCTATTGTTAAATGCATTGCTGTTGGTAACCCCCTACTGATTCAATAACTTGTAAAATATTTATTGAGCACCAATTAGGAACTTAGGATACGGCAATGAACAAGATAGTAAAAAAAATTCTTGCCTGCACGGAACGCACATTCTGGTTGGGGGAGATAGAATACATAGATGAGTAGAATATACGCAGCATGGTATTAAGTGCTAGGAGAAAAGTAAACCAGGGAGGAGGCTAAGGGCGTGTTGGGAAATTGTACTTTTAGAGTAAACCGTGGCCCTCTGCCCGTCCCAGTCTGGAGGCTATGGAACAAAGTTACACAGACAACAGTTTAGGGAAAGCAGGAGGGGGGTGGGCACGGGGAGGAGGGGTCATGGGGGGAAAAGGGAGGACATCTGTAATACTTTCAACAAGAAAGATTTAAAAAAACCCTCCAACTACGATAGCATATTTGTCTATTTTCCCTCTGACTCTGTGTTTTTATTTGTAGTTTTAAGCTGTTTATAGGCACATCCACATTAAAAAAAAACAAAAACCTGAGAGGGTGAGCCACGTGGGTCCTCAGGGAAGAGCAGTCCCAGCATATTGAAGGACTGTCTGGGAGGTCAGAGTGGCTGGAGCTCTGACTTACACTGAATGCAGCACCAGCAGGGTTTGCTGACGGTTTGGATGAGGAGTATGAGAGAAAGAGGGATGTCAACGACTCCTAGGTTAGCTTGAGCTATTGGAGGGAAGGGATTGTAATTTACTGAGCCCGGAAGACCGTGAGAAAAACAAGTTCTGGGGAGTATGAGGATCCGTGAGCGTGAGATGCTTATACACAACCCGAGTGGGCAGTGGCCTAGATGAGAGTGTGTGGGTCTGGAATTTAGGGGAGGGATTTGGGCCGCTGATATGTGGCAGTTATTGAATAGGAGAGGTTGAGTCATGAGACAGGGTGAGATCTCCAGTCCAGGTCACTGCCGATTCTGTCAAGTTCCGAGAGGAACCAGCAGAGAAGGCTGAGCAGCGCGGCCAGATAAATAGGGCTGTGTGGTGTCTTGGGAGGCAAAGGATAAACGTCTCAAGAAGAGAGGGATTACAGGTGCACAGTGCACTTGTGAGAGGTCAAGTCAGATGGCTTCTGACCTGCATTATTGGATTTAGCAACTTGGAAGGAATTAGTGACCTTGTTAATTGAACAGTAGAGACAAAACCCAGAAGGGAATGGGTTCCGAAGACAACGGGAGGAGGGGAAGAGGCGAGAGGCTGTGTATATAAGCCGCCTGTTTGAGAAGTTTTGCTCAGAGGGATAGAAATGGCCCAGTAGTTAGAGAAAGCCGAAAAAAACTGAAATGAGAAGGTGCGAGACTGTAAGGAGAGAGATCGTGTAAACCCATCATGCCCCCCCCCCCCCATTTCGATCCTCCTCGAATGGAAGGCAACCTCATTAACAACTGGCAGTCAGATACAAGTGGTTAATCCTGCAGCACCGTTTTCTCGTTACAGAATCCAGGACACGGTAACATCCGGGCGGGGCTGGTCGCCGGCTCCGCCTGCCGTCTGCGGCGGGCGGTGGACACCGCGTCCCTTGCTTCGCTGCGGCCGCCGCAGCAGGGGCACCTGCCGGCCCGAGGGATCCGGCCTTTCCGCTTTGTGCACCCGCGTGTCTCCCGGCAGAACCCACACAGCAGCTCGGCCCTGCACGCCCGTTTACGCAAAACCGCCTCCAACTTCCTCTGGGGGTGGATTATTATTTTTTAATTTATTTTCGGGGCTGATGTAGACGGCGTGACCCCGACACGCACTCCCGCAGGCCCGTGTGCCGCGCAACGGCCGCAGGCCCTCGGCGTCCGCCTCGCTCGCCCCGTGGGCGCGCGGCGAGACCGCTAGCTGCCGGCCGCCGGGGGCGGGAACACCCCGCACACACACGCGCCGCGCAGGGCGAGGCTCACCCACGTGGCCCCACCCCGCCGGCACCGCCCAACCGCCGCCGAACCTTCTGGAAGCGGCGCCCCGCTGCCAGAACCGGACGCCCCAGAGGCCCGGGAGGCCCGGCGTGTGGGGCGGAGCCTGCGCGGGAGGCCCCGTCCGATTGGCCGCCGGCGCGCAGCCCCGCCCCGCGGGCGCCGGGAATCAGCCCTTTTCTCCCCCTCCATGGCGCTGCCCGGGCTCATTCATTCCGCGCCGGGCCTGCCAGACACCTGCGCTCTCCTTTAGCTTCCCGCCGCCGCCGCCACCGCCAGCATGTCGGGCCCCGACGCAGAGACCCCGTCCGCCATCCAGATCTGCCGGTAAGAGGGGCGCGAGCGCGGCGAGCGGCCGGGACGCCGAGGCACCGCCCGGGCCAGCCCCGCTCCCCTTCGCGCTCTCTCCGCCCCGGTCCCAGGACCGTCACCTCCGGCCCCCTGCCCGGCGCCAGACCCCGCCCGCCTACCCCACCCCCCACTCCCCATCCTCGCGGCCGGGTGCGCCTCGGGTGCAGCGGAGCCGGCGGCCTCCCGGCGCGCCTCCTCGCCCGGCTCCGGCGCATCCCGGGGACGGAGCCACGGTCACGCAGGCCGTTTGCGCGACGATCCGCGCGGCGCCTTTTCCCGGCGGGGGTCGGAGTACATCCCCCGCGCCCCGCCCTGCCCCGCCTGTGCCGGAGGACGCTGTAGCCCCAGCTTAGGTCGCACTGAGCCCCCTAATTCTGGGTCGTTCTCTGGGCGGTGGTGCAAAGCCAAGCGGATCCCGAAATGTGGGGCGCAAGTAACCAGCTTGCTGGTCGGCGTCCGGAACCAGGCGAGCCTTTTGATGGGTACCCGAGTGGGCGGAGGCTGCAGATGTCCAGTCCGTCTTAGTGCACAGGCTCAGGTTTTGGGGGGAGCCAGTGCTAACAGGAAAAACAGAAAACGCCCTTCCCCTATAACAGTTTGCTGCTAAGAAGAGGGAATGGTCCATTGAGCCTGGAAGCATCTTACACAATGGGGGCAAACGGTTGCTTTCAGCGGGCCACCCCTGCCTTTCTTCATGGGAACCGGGTAGATGGAGGCCCCCAGAGGAAGAGGGAGATCGGGAGCTGGCTCTTTGCCCACTGGAGGACGGAGGGCAGCCTCAAGGTTACTCTCCATTCCCTTGGGCAGAATCGGAAGCAGGCACGCTGGTATCTGAGCGTGAGCTAAGTAAGGGCAGGACTCTGGGATGGACTCAGGCTCTGGGGCCTGCAACAGGGCCTGTCCTGCTTTAGGCACCACCGAGAGTGAGAGTGGTTTCCTGTTTTGGCGTGGGTTCTACAAATTTGGACATTGGGTATCACACTGACCTTGGGTTCAACTCAAATTAGTTTCCTGTGGATGTTGACATGTCTCTGGAAGAGTAAGTGCTGGATCAGTGGGGTGCCCTGACCCCGGAAACCCTCTTCTGGCCTAGTCCAGGGGCTTTACTGACCTCAAGGTCAGTTTTGACTTTTCTAGGGAGAGGAAATCGGGAATCTTTGGGGAGGGGGAGAGCTTGCTTCATTCTATTTGTTATTGGCTGTGCGGCTGTCTTGGCCCCACCCACTCCAAGTTCCTGGGGCAAAAATAATAGGAATAACTGATATTTGGAGACAGCCCTGGAATCAGCTTCTTGGATCAGGCTCTGCCTCCTATTGGTTGGGTGACCTTGGGGTTCATCCTTTGCAAAGGGTTTGTATATCTGTCATCTTACCTGATTCGTCCACCTTCCCTGGCCAGGAGGCAGGGATCTCTGCCACTCTGCTGTGTGGAGGAAATTGAGTTCCGAAACCCACTGACTCCGTAAGGTCATTCAACCAGGACAGCCAGAGGGGCAGTTCCCACCAGGTCTTCTGTCTTCAGCCCCGTGTTCTTTCCACTGCACTCCCTCTAAAAAGAAGGTACTGATTTCAGTCTACTCGTGGAAGGTTGGGCTTTTATTTACTTCATCAGGATGATGAATAACAGGTCTGTACATACTGTCTTTTTAAAAACCAGACTCTCATCTGAGATTTACATAATGCCATTAACCAATGTTACCCCAGTAAATTTAATTTAAAATTAATAATTAGCCCTGGCTGGTATGGCTCAGTTGGTGGAGTGTTGGCCAGTGCACCAAAAGGTGGCAGGTTCGATTCCCTGTTGGGGCATTTACCCGGGTTTCGGGTTCAATCCCCAGTCAGGGCATGTGCGGGAGGCAGCCAATAGATGTTTCTCACATCGATGTTTCTCTCTCTCTCCCTTCTCTCTAAAATCAAAATAAAATAAAATAAAATATTCTTTAAAAAATTAATAATTAAACATAAAAGAAAAAAAAAACACCTGAAATTTATATAATGTTTTAAACCAATGTTTTAATTTAAAAAGTAATTATAAAAACCCCAGCTTCTAATAGGTAATAGATTTTTGGATAGCTTAGACACTTCCATGTGTGCACCAGCCTGCTTACCCACCATGCTCCCTGGGCTGCCTCCTGCACAGATTTGCATATTCAGTTATGCATACTGTCTCTCAGTTGGCTGGGGGATGCTTGGGCAGGATACCTGGCTGAGGTGAGCCTGAGGTGTGACTGCCAAAGGGAGTTGGTGGCTGTGGTCACAAGGAGTTGGCCCAGAGAAACACCAGGACATGGGGTGGGAGCCCTTTAAAGATATATGAGCCAACACCCTGTGTTGAAAGAGGAGCCTCCTGCCCCAGGACAGCCAAGCCCATGAATTTAACAAGTTTCACTGGGTACCTCCAAGGAGCAAATTGCCCTGAGGGGAGACAGGTCCCTGGAAAATGTGGTTCCTGCCTTAGGGGGTTTCACAGTTCAGTGGGGGGAGGATACCCAAACCCCCATCATTCTAGATAATTAAGAGTGGTCACATGTTTTGGGTCTGGAAGGAGGTGTTGAGGGGATTGGGGCTCTAAAGACTGACAAGGGCAGTGGTTAGAGCCAGCTTCGCAGTCCCAGGCCTCCGTGTGAATTCATCCGCTGACCCTTGGCTGCCTAACCCTTCTCTGCCCCCATTTTCTCATGGGTTGTTCTGAGTGTTAAAAGAAAATGCATCAGTGTGTGGCAGGATGACAGGCGCATTGTAAGTAAATGGAAGCTCTTTTTGTTCAAAAAGTGGGATGTAGGCTCAGGAGGCCAATGGCCTGGGTTCGAATCCCAGTTCTGCCTCTTGTAAATGTATAATTCCAGGCATGTTCCTTAACGTTACTGGGCTTCGGTTTTCTTATCTGTGAGTCGGAGATAATAATAGTGCCCTTCTCAGGGTTGTGCCTAGCACTTATAAATGTGAGCTCACAGCAGGAACCCTTTGTCTCTGAGAGCGCAAACATTGGATGGCCAGGCCACTGTGGGGCACGGTCCCCTCCTCCTTTTGGTCCAGCCCTACAGATGCAGGTTTGGGGACAGCATTTAAACTGTCAGAAGAGCATTTTTCCTTTGGTTTCTTTTGAGTACTATTAATCAAGGTTTAGTTAGCAAATTATATTTTTCCTTGTTGGACTCATGTTTTAGAATGTTAGACCCTTGCCCGGCCGGTGTGGCTCAGTGGTTGAGCGTCGACCCATGCACCAAGAGGTGGCTGGTTCGATTCCCGGTCAGGGCACATGCCCAGGTTGTGGGCCCGGTCCCCAGTGGGGGGCATGCACGAGGCGACCAGTCGATGTTCTCTCTCATCGATGTTTCTATCTCTCTCTCCCTCTCCCTCTCCCTTCCTTTCTCTCCAAAATCAATAAAAAATAAAAATTAAAAAAATATATATAGAATGTTAGACCCAGAAGGACCCTTCGAGGCCTCCAGCCCAGCTCTGTCCTTTCACAGTGGGGAAAAGGAGGCTCCCAGAGGTTGAAACTTGGCCGAGGAGACTTTGACTGAGGCACCTGGTGGATTGTTATCTGCCAGGTGACCCGATGTTCCTGTCTTTCCACTGCTCACCCAAGCTTAGGGTTACTTTTGGTGTGCAGCTTAATCACGGCATCAGTGTGGACCCCTAGTAGAAGCCCCCGAGTGTTTGTGGAAATAAAGTTGGAGGCCTGTCCTGTAACAGGCTGCTGGGAGTGTGGGTGGAGCAGTGTGGTCCACTGGAACTTTCTGCAGTGTCCAGCAGGGTAGCCGTTAGCCATTCGGAACCACTGAGTGCTTGAAATGTGGCCAGACACAGGAAACTGAATTCTTTTCTTTTTTTTTAGATAGAGTGGGAGGGAGGGGGAGAGAGAGAAACATCCACGTGAGCGACACAGCAATTGATTGCTTCCCGCACACGCCCAGACCAGGGTAGGGGATCAAATCTGCAACCCAGGTATGTGCCCTTGACCTGGAATCGTACCTGAGACCCTTCCGTCCTCGGGCCCATGCTCTAACCGCTGAGCCAAACCGGCCAGGGCAAGAAACTGAATTCTTAACTATTCATTTCAATTTATTTAAGTGTAGCTAGCTTCCTGTATCTGATGGCTCCCTTACCGACAGTGCAGTATGTAGAAGAATTTAAAAATCAGAATTCCTGGGAGGTCTCTGGGGGCAGAGTTCTCCTAAGAGCTCTCTGGGGACTGCAGCCAGCTTTCAAACAAGGGAGCTGATGGAGGTGGACCTTGACTTGGCCCAGGGCAGGCAACCTGGAACGCTTTTAAAAAAAAATTTTTTTTTTATCCTCACCTGAGGACATTTTTGCATTTATCATGAGATAGAGCGAGAGGGAGAGAGGGAGGAAGAGAGAGAGAAACATCAATGTGAGAGAGACACACAGAGTGGTTGCCACCCACACGACCCCAACCAGGGCGGGGGACAAACTGCAACTTAGGTACGTGCCCTTAGCGGGAACCGAACCCGGGCCTCTCTGGTCCGTGGGCCGACGCTCTAACCGCTGAGCCAAACCAGCCAGGGCTGGAACCCTTTATTTGTAGGTAGGTGCGTGAGGTCTGCAAGGTTATCTTCTGCTTGCTGTGCTTTTAGATGCTGATCGACTAGGGCAAGTCCCGAAGTGAGGGACAGCTGTGCCAGGAATGCCTAGAAAAGTGCCCAACATCCAGTAGGTATGCCAATTAGTGTTAGTGGAGTGGACCTGAATTTAGTATGTTATGGCGTTGGAATTTTTTCCCCTTGGGGCTCTGTCTTTGGGTTTACAGTGGAATTAATGAAAACAGAACCTGATTTACAGAAACCACATTCAGAGCTGGTATTCTGGAACATTCCATAAAACAATGCACAGTGCTGGCTCCCTTCCTGCTAGGATGGGGGGGCCCAGGATGAGGCTTGGTCTTTGCAGCCCGGAGAGCCTGTGGTTGGGAGGCTGTGTTCATCCACTGTCTAGTCCCTCTGTAAGTGGGCCAGGCAGCCTGGCATCTCCCTTGGCTTGGCACTGCAACTGACAGCTCCCTGGTTTCAATCAGGCCAGGAGTTGCTTTCTCCTGGGGGCGGGGCTTCTCCAGGTGGGGCAAGCCAGGGCCACCACACCGCATGCCTGCTGTCCACTTAGCTCACTCTTTCGCTCTCAGAAGTGTCCTGGGGAAGTCACTCTACTCTGGACCCTTGGACTCCTGACCTCTGAATACCTGGGGAAGCTTGTTACAAACGCAGATTTTCTGCATGCATGTTATACCTCAGTGGAAAACCAACAAAATGCAGATTTCAAAACATTTACGAGGTATTTAGGGAAACTTGATAGTTAAGGATATTAAGGGGTTTGCATTCTATTTTGGGTGAGATCATTGTTTTTGGTTCTGTTTATAAAAGGAGTCTTTATGAGGGAATGCTGAGATATTTATGGATGCCAAGCTGTGATGTCAGAGGTTTCCTTGAAACGCACGTGGAGTGAGGGAGAGGAACCAGCGTTGACAGTTTGGAGCGGTTTGGTGGGCCCTGGGGAGTCATTTCCTTTTTTCTCTACTCATGTAACCCTTTGATGTTTTCCACAATTGAAGAATAAAAAGAAAACAGGCTCGCTGAGAACCACCGTCTGAAGTGGGACTGCGGGTGTGTCTCCTTTCCTCAGCCTCCCCGCTGTCCCCCGGACCCCAGTGCCAGTGGCTGCGCCCAGCCCTGCTGCCACCTGCTGCGGGAGGCCCTTCCAGCCCAGGTCTGGCTGCTCCCACACGCCGGGGCCTGATGGTTCCCGTTGTCTCAGCCTATCACACACCAGTGTTCTGGCTGTATCTACCCTTGTGGTTCTTACGGTTGCCAAGATGCCCTTCAGTGATAACCATCAGGAAACTTATTACTCACAGGACCTGGAAATGACACAGCATGCTGCGGTCACAGTGATGTCCAGGGGGAGGGAGCGAGCAAGCTGGCGAGCTCGAGCCTGTGCGCAGGGCTCTGCTTTTGTGTTTATTGTGGTTGAGGGTGACATAAGAGCGGGAACTGAAGTACAGGAAGGGAAAAAACCAGGGGCTCAGATGGTCAGTGTTTGAAATCAACCAAGATCTCTAAAACCAAGGAGCCTGCGTGGCTGGCGAGGCCGCCTGGCTCTTCCTGCAGTCCCCTGGCCGGCCTTGTGTTTAACAGCCGCCGGCTTTGAAGCGGCCGCCTCCTGGGAGTGGGTGCTTGGGTGGTTACAGCCACAGCCAGGCACTTGCGTTGCCGGAAACGACGACACTGTTCACCTTGTCTGGCCCGATCAGCGCAGCGGCTGCCTGGGCCTGGCTCGGGCCTGGTGTTGGAAATTTTGGGGCATGTTGCTCAGAGCGCCCCTCCTCCCCCCATTTCCTCCTCTCCCACTGACTCGCCTTGGCCCTGCCTGCTTTGTCTCTGGTTTGCTTATGAGAGACTTGGGCTGTGTGACTTCAAGCTGAGTCATGAATTCCTTCTTGCATCACTGGGCTGAGGCGCATCCTGTAAGAGGGCTGGACCCAGAGTGCTGGGTGGCACTTGACTCGGCATTGCTGGGGCCAGGGTCGGCCTGTAGGGAGGGCCCTGGTGGGAACTGAGGTGGGGCTGCTCAGCCTCATGCCTCGAACCCGGGACATCCTGGCCTTTCCCAGCGGGGTGAAGCTGTTGGCCTGGGCCCTGCGCCTCCACGGGCTCACAGACGGCCGGGCACCTGTCTGGAAGGGTCTGGGGCCCAGGAGCTCTGCAGGGCTGCGGCCGCTGGGCTGGGCTTCCGGCCCGGCTTTTGGAAGCAAGTTCGGACCCTCTGTCTCTGGAAGGTAGGATGAGGGGGCCACTGAAAGTTACCCAACCTGAGGGGGGGCGTGGGAACCCGTGATTTCTATAGCTGCTTCGTCAGAAGTTTCTGGGACTTGTGACCGGCGTCCAAGGGGGGGGTAGTCTCGTGGGACTGAGCCCTTCCACGTGGAGTCTGCGCTCGCTCCGGGCTCCTCCATGGCAGAACGGCATTGACTTGGGGGTGCCCAGCCGGTGGGGGAGGCTTAGACACTTGGTTGGTGTGAGGCAAAAAAAAATGGGGAAAAAGAGCTCACCCAGGAATGGAATTGCTGGGTCCTGTGGTAATTCTGTGTTGATGTAAGAAATCTCCAAACCTGCAGAGCGCTTTTATGAGTCCATTTGAGCCAAACTGAAGACATGTTGAGAAGAGCTCAGATGCTCTTGAGAACGGCAGTTTTCCAGTTTCTTTCATGCAGTTATTTATTTCTATCCTCTCCTGAGGATATTTTTACATTTATCTTCAGATAGAATGGGAGGGAGAGAGGGAGGAGGAGAGAGAGAGAAACATCTGTGTGAGAGAGACACATTGATTGGTTGCCACCCGCACGACCCCATCTGGGGCTGGGAATGAACCGCAACCGAGGTTCGTGCCCTTGGCGGGAATTGAACCCGGGACTCTTTGGTCCATGGGCCAACGCTCTAACCGCTGAGCTAAACCGGCCAGGGCTCTTTCATGCATTTAAAATTAGAGAGAACATAGGAAGGCTACATGAAGGTGGGCAGCAAGGCAGGGTTGGATTACAGGGTCATTAACAAGATTAAGTACTCTCTTGAGGGTTAATATTCCTTTCAAAGGGTGTTGCTCCTGGCATTTCAAAGGGGTGGCAACCCAGATGCGCAGAACAGTGGGCAGGGCAGGCTTCAACCACTGAAGAAGTTACAGGCCTGGGGCTGACTGCTTATCCCCCTGACCTGCCCCGTTAGGAATTTGTGATTGGATCACCCTGGGAGGTCACTTTCCACAGAACCCTGTTTTCCCATGACATCTGTGTTGAACCTTCAGGGAGCTGCCAGGCTGTTTTCCGAAGTGGCTACTCTGCTCCGTGTTCCCACCAGCAGCCCGAGAGCATCCCATTTTCTCCACACTCTCGCCAACACTTGTTGTTGTCTGTCTTTTTTATTCTGGCCATCCTAGTGCGTGGGAAGTGGTATCTCACTGTGGTTTTGGCTTGAATGTCCGTGATGACTGATGATATTGGGCATCGTTTTGTGAGTTCATGGGCCATTTGTACATCTTTGGAGAAATGCCTGTTCAGACCCTTTGCCTGTGTTTCACTTGGCTCATTTGTCCTTTTACATTTGGGCTGTAAGGGTCTCTTCTCTGCAGTATAATAGATACAAGTTTCTTCTGATTTGCAAAGATTTTCTCCCATTCAGTGGGTTGTCTTTTCACTTTTTTATTTTATTTTATTTTTTTTGTAAATCCTCAGCTGAGGATATTTTCCCATTGATATTTTTTTTTTATTTTTTATTTTTTTTAGAGAGAGTGGAAGCAAGAGAGGGAGAGAGAGAACCATCGATGTGAGAGACACATCGATAGACTGCCTCCCACACAACCCCAACCAGAGCCGGGGACTGAACTGCAACTGAGGTACATGCCTTTGACCGGAATCGAACCCTCGACTCTTTGGTCCGCAGGCCGACACTCTAACCGCTGAGCAGAACTGGCCAGGGCATCTTTTCCCTTTGTTTAAAAAAAATTGAGGTATAATTGATATATAGCATTATATTAGTTTTAGGTGTACAGCGTAATAATTTGGTATTTGTGTATATTGCAAAATGATCACCACAAAAAGCCTACTTAACATCTGTCATCACTCATAGTTACAATTGTTTTTCCTTGTGATGAGAACTTAAAAAAATTTTTTTTTTCTTTATTGATTTTTAGAGAGAGAGGAAGGGAGAGGGAGAGAGAGATAGAAACATGGATGAGAGAGAACATCGATTGGCCGCCTCCTGCATGCCCCCCACTGGGGATCCGGCCCACAACCTGGGCATGTGTCCTGACTGGGAATCGAACTGGTGACCTCTTGGTGCGTGGGTCGACGTTCAACCACTGGGCCACACTGGCTGGATGCTTGTTAGTTTTTAGTTAGTTTGTCTGTTTAAGATTCCGCATGTAAATGAGATCATAGGTTGTCTCTTTGTTAATGGAGGGGAGAGGGCCTCGTCTCTCCTGGTTGCCAGTGGGGGTAGGTTTCTTTCGATATCCCGAGAAAAGGACTTTTCTGAGATACGCGTGGGAGGATGTGATGTAGTGGAAAGCTTTATTTCCGTGGAATTAAATCCCTGAGTTTCCAGAGCCCCATTTCCCTTTGCCCAGCCATAGAAGAAGAGTAGCTGGGCTTCAGCAGAAGTAAGATCGGAGCCAGTGTCCAGAGCTTCCTTTCCATGTTGGAGCCGAGTCCAGTCCAGCGTCAGGCGAGTGTCGCTTGTGTTTCCCACTTGCTGTCCATCAGTCCATTGCGTGTAGGGTCCACATGGCCATGGGCCATACGGGCAAATGCAAGGAGGCAGGAACAACAGAGCCCCACAAGTCAAGAGTCACCAAGAGCCAAGAGCACAGAGAGAGAACTCCTTTGTTCGGGAGATTATGGTATTCCCAGATTTTCTTGTGCTTGCAGTAGCCACGCCCATTCTGGCCAATCACTTCTTTCTCCAGGTGTGACCAACAGGCAGGTGCCTTCCCTATGTCATCCCAACTTCACTGGGCATGTGTCCGTCTTCCCTTTGTTGGACCCCTTCCCCCAGTGTTTTGCAGGGAATAGGCAGGTGGTTCCGTAGGGAGTGCAGATTGACAGGCCTATAATGTCTGGCTCCCGCTTTGCTCCTTTCCTATTGTTAAAGACGAGCTAATTACAACGGTATTGTGTTCTGATTTATCTCAGCATAATGCCCTCAAGTTTCATCCGTGTTGTAGCAAATGGCAAGATGTCATTCTTTTTTTATGACTGAATAATATTCTACTGTATATATGTACACATCTTCCTCATCCATGAATCCACAGATGGACACCTAGGTTGTTCCTGGGTCTTTGCTATTGTGAAAACACCGCAGTGAACATGAGGGTCGTATATCTTTTTGAGTTGGTGCTTTTTCTTCAGATAAATGCTCAGAAGTGGGGCCCTGGCCGGGTGGCTCAATTGGTTGGAGCATAGTCCCTACACCGAAAGGTTGTGGGTCGATCCCCTGTCAGGGCACTTGTGGGGGCAACCGGTCAGTTTCTCTTTCACATCGATGTTTTTTTCTCTCTCTTCCTCCCTCCCTTCCACTCAATCTAAAAAAATCAATGGAGCCCGGCCGGTGTGGCTCAGTGGTTGAGCATCGACCCATGCATCAAGAGGTCACCGGTTCGATTCCCGGTCAGGGCACATGCCCAGGTTGTGGGCCAAATCCCCAGTGGGGGGCATGCAGGAGGCAGCCAGTCAATGTTCTCTCTGATCGATGTTTCTATCTCTCTCTCCCTCTCCCTTCCTCTCTCTCTAAAATCAATAAAGAACAAAAAAAATTTAAAAAAATCCTCGGGTGAGGATTAAAAAAACAAACAAAAAAACCCCCAAAACTTTAAAAATATAATAAAAGGAAATGTTAAAAAGAAAAACTCTAGGGTGTGATATGTCTCCCAAACTTGGCCTGAGGCTGAGTGCTTCTTTGAGTCATAGGTGCCTAGAGGAGAGTCCCAGATGCCACGAATGCTGGGCCCTTGCCACAAGCCCGCCGCCAGGTCTGGCAGAGGCCCTGCAGTGGCTACCCCATAGAACTTGTCTGGTGGGGCCTGGAAGGCACCTGGTTTGTGTGTGCTTTGCTGTCACCCAAGGAAAGGGGGCATGGGGGTGGTTTCTGGTCCCTCCACCCCTGTCCTGGCTTGGCCTGGCACAGCCCAGCCGCTGGCAGGGGGCACGCTGGAGATACACCTGTTGAAAGAGGCTTCACATTCCAGCCTCCTCCTGAGCCAACTAGGTATTCCGTTACCCGTGGGCACTTAGCAGGTGGAAACTCGAGCCTTGTAACTGATCAGGATGGGCAAGGGTGTGTGGCCCTTGTTTTTGGAAAATGGCACCCTTTTTCTTTGTGTGTTTCTCTGCTGTGTGGGCGCCGTGCTCGCTCCGGTGTGGTCATTTTGGAACTCAGAGCTCTCCCGGCTGAATCGCTTTCTGGGCCTTTGGTGCCTGGTGTCTCAGGAAACTCGATCTGGTTTGATTGCTGTTCTGTGCTTCCTTTCATGGCAGGCTGGCCCCACCTTGTCCTGTGCCTTGTGCAAACCAGGCTCTTGGAGGTGGTGACACGCCCCAGCCAGCCTGGAGTTGCCTACTTGACCCATATTCTTATTTCAGCCACACCCAGCGATAATTCTTTTCCTTGCGAGGGTGGGACTTCTATCAATGATCATTTTTTAAATTTGATTTTTTTTTCTTTATTGATTTTAGAGAGAGGAAGGGAGAGGGAAAGAGAGATAGAAACATCGATGAGAGAGAACATTGACTGGCCGCCTCCTGCATGCCCCGCACTGGGGATCGGGCCCACGACCTGGGCGTGTGCCCTGACCGGGAATCCAACCAGCAACCTCTTGATGCATGGGTTGACGCTCAACCCCTGAGCCACACCAGCTGGGCTTAAATTTGATTTTGCTTTAATTGCTTCCATGTATCTATTACATTTTTACACTTATTTTGATAAAATTAATGGACTACAGAATACAATAGAAGTAATTAAGAGGATGTTTAGCTTTGTAGGAAATTACCGGACTGTCTTCCAAAGTGGCTGCCCCACTGTGGGTTCCCACCGGCAGTGAGGGTCCTGCTGTTCCCCGTCCTCAGTAGCATTTGGAGGCGTCAGTGTGCTGGACCCCGGCCGCTGATAGGCGCGCTGTGGTTTGAACTGCCCGTTCTCTAACGACAGGTGATGGAGCCTCTCGGGTACTTATTTGCCATCTGAGTGTCTTTTTTTTTTTAAAGACTTAAACTTCCTTTATTATCAATACAGAATACACAAACTAATTTTAAGGGGATTTTTTTTTTGTTGTTCCAAGATATATTTACATTAGCAAAATTTTATTTTAAAGATAAAAGTGAGCAGATGTGCCATTTTATATCTTTTTATTTTCCAACTACAGGTTTCCAGTGTCATTAAAGTCATTATCAGTTTTTGTTGTTGTTTTTTCTAATCCTCACCTGAGAATATTTTTCCATTTATCTTCAGATAGAGTGGGAGGGAGGGAGGGAGAGAGGGAGAGGGAGAGAGAGAGAGAGAAACATCGATGTGAGAGGGACACATTGACTGGTTGCCTCCTCCCGCACAACCCCGACCAGGGCCGGAGACAAACTGCAACCAAGGTACGTGCCCTTGACCGGAATCCAACCCAAGACTCATTGGTCTGAGGGCCGACGCTCTAACCACTGAGCCAAACCAGCCAGGGCCATTTTCAGTTTTTTAATGAGATCTAGAATCTGTTTATTAAGAGCTGTATGATACCATAAACACTGTACTAGTAACGCCTGAGCTGTCTCAGTGGGGATGTGGAAGAAAGCTTACTTCTATGCCCACAGATGTAATGATGACATCTTCCAATAAGCTTTTAAGACATACTTGATATACCATTTGATTTTAAAAGATGGGAAGACAATTATATTAAAAGAGCGTTTTAAAACAACATACTTTCATTTCTTTTATTTTAACATTATACCTTTTAATTTTTCATCACAAAAATAAGAAAAGGATTTTAAACTAATAGAAATGACATATACTAATTATAAATAAACTGTCTCATTGAAGTGAGTTTGAGTCTAAGTGGGAAGTAAACCCACATTTATCTGATTTTTAGTATTTAAATCTTTATTTATTAATTTTTAGCCAAAGAGAGGAAGTGGGAGAGAGAGAGAGAGAGAGAGAGAGAGAGAGAGAGAGAGAGATCAAGAGAGATCAATTTGCTGTTCTAGTTATTTATTCATTTATTGATTGATTCTTGTATGTGCCGTGACTGGGGATTGAACCCACAACCTTGGCATACCAGGACGATGCTCTACCCAAATGAGCTACCTGAGGGCTGATTTTTAGTATTGTAATACTTGAAAAAGCTTATAACTTTCTTGCAGAATTCCCACTTTAAAAAATACAGCGATAACAATCTGAAAATGTATACAAAGGGCAGCTATGTAATTTGTATGTTTAACAAGTGAAATCTATGCATTTCTCAATTGAATCTCCCGATGAACTACCCCCACTACCAATATCAAGGAGCTCTTTAACTTTATCATTTGACACCAACCCCAAAGCACCCCCTGCACCACGAAGGGTTTTGGAGAAGGCACCACCGAAGGATGCATCGATCCCCTCCCGTGGTCTGTCTTCCCAGGGCAGATGTTTAGCTCCCCACTGCATAGCCCGTGTCTCCTGACGGTGCCAAAGGGGCGAGAGAGCGTTCCAGAGCATGTGGCCGCACCCTGCGCAGCGAGGAAGGGGACAGGAAGGCGTTTCCTTTGGTTTGGGTTATAGGTCCTTACGTGTATCAGAAACTCCGGAGCAAGAGGCTCAGTGCACAGCAGTGCCCGGTACCGCAACTTCGAGCCCTTGGGTAACCCGGCGATTCCAACGGACTTTGCTACTTTCATGAAACGGTCACCTAGCCCCTACACTGTCGCTCTCCGGGACCTTTTCCAGTGTCAGCCCCTGATGAGATTCGAGCAAAACCTGACAGATAAACTACACCTGAGGCCGTTGCCCCCCTGCTCTGCCCGAAGCCAGGTTTGCCAGAAACCACCTCTAAACTGTCTGCGTGCGGCTTCTTCTGTAAATGCTTGGTCATAAGACTTCTGTTGGTTAGTCTGCAGCTGGCTATTCAGGTTGCCTAGTCTGTACTCGAGTTCATGCCAGTTTGGTCCCGGGAGGAGCGAGTGCAGCTCCCACCTGCTGCACTGCCATCTGGGACTCTGCCATCTGAGTGTCTTCTCCACGCGGCGTCTGGCCAGGTCTTTTGCCCATTTTCATATTGGGCTGTTAGTTATTGTTGAGTTTTTCTTTTATCCTCCCCCAAGGATATTTTTCCATTGGTTTTCAGATAGAGTGGGAGGGAGGGAGGGAGAGAGAGAGAGAAACATCGATGTGAGAGAGAGACATCGATTGGCCTCTCCCGCACGACTCTGACCAGGGCAGGGGATCGAACCGCAACCGAGGTACATGCCCTTGACCAGAATTGAACCTGCGACTCTTTGGTCTGTGGGCCGACGCTCCAACTGCTGAGCCAAACCGGCCAGGGCTGTTATTGTTGAGTTTTGAGAGATCTTTGTGTGTTTTGAATACACGTTTTTTAAAAAATCAGATATGTGTTTTGTAAGTATTTTCTCCCTGTCTGTGGCTTGTGTCTTTATTCTCTTAGCAGTGTCTTGGTTGGTTCCTTCAACTGGCCTGGCCCAGGAGCTCAGCCGTGCCGGGGGCTTACCTAGGTCTAGGGAGCTCAGGAGACAGTGTAAGGTGTGACAGTGTCCAGCTCCATGTCACAGGTGAAGAGACTGACCCTGCAGGTGCAGACCTCGTCTCCTGGGCCAGCTGGCCCTGGACGTATGCACACAGTCTCACGGGGCAGCTGCGGACGTGGTCTGTGGGCGATGCGGGCAGGATGGCTGCTTGATGCCCAGGATGTTGGGTGGGACGGGGAGGCCGAGAAGGTCACTGTCCTCTCCGTGGCCCCTTGATGGCTAAGGTGGACTCCTTCCCACTGGCCTTCAGGCCCAGTGTCTTCAGGGGTGTCCACCTTGACACCCAGGGAAGTCTGGGAGCCCTTCCAGGTGAGACTGGTGTCCCGTGTAGACCTACGGCCTGTAACAGCTACTCTGGAAAACCACCCAGGACCTGCTCGCCTGCACACCTGGGGCCTCACCTGTCGTCCTGTGGGCGTGAGGCCTTTGCTCAGTGCCACAGTGGTGCCTGGCGGTGCTGGGCAGGGAGGGCTGGTAGTGAGGGCGTACCTGGAGCTCCCTCCAGAGGGCAGTCTGGTGGCCTCCCTTCTGCCTTTTCTGAGGCCATGGGCACAGTGCTGGTGGCTGGGGACTTTGGGGCACCCTACTCCCAGCTCGGCGCCTGGGGACTTTCTGGCGGTTGCCTCCACCTCCTGCAGAAATGGGCCGAGCTCCAACAAGCTGACCTGCCAGTGACTCAGACGGAAACCCCGGCTTTTGCAACAGTGGGGGGGCGGGTGGGAGGGGCGTGTATTTCCCTAACCAGCTTTATTGAGGTCTTGTTTACAGAACTGCCCTGATTTGGTTATTGTGACATGTATATGCACCTGTGCGGCTATCACCATAGTCAAAGTAATGAACACATCCCTCTTGTAAGAGTTCCTTCCTGTCCCGCAAGAATCCCTTCTCCTGTCTCCCCAGCCCAGGCAGCCATGAGTCACTTTCTGTCCTATAGGTTAGTTTCCACTTCTAGAGTTCTGCAAAAATGGAAGCACACAGAAGGTGCTCCTTGCTGTCTGGCCTCTTCTCACTCAGCACGATTGTTTGGAGGCTCGGCCGTGCCGTGCGGGAGTCGCCTGTCCACTCCTTTCGGCTGCTGAGTGGTGCTCCGTGTCTGGGTGACCACCGCCTGTCCCTTCGTCTGTGCGGGGCATTGGAGTTGCCCCCAGTTCGGAACGTGCGGCTTGTGTTTTCTTTCTTTTCTTTTTTTAAAATCCTCACCCAAGGAGATTTTTCCATTTTTTTTTTTTTGTCAGATAGAGTGTGTGTGTGTGTGGGGGGGGGGGAAGAAACATCGATGTGAGAGAGATGCATCGATTGGTTGCCTCCCACACGACCCGGACCAGGGCCAGGGACCGAACCACAACGAAGTACGTGCCCTTGACCAGAATCAAACCCAAGACTATTTGGTCCGCAGACCAACGCTCCGATCACTGAGCCAGATCGGCCAGGGCTCAGCTAGTGTTTCCAGTCTGCGGTTGGACCGACAAGTTACGCGTGGATTCTCGACTGCAGGTGGCCAGTGCTCCTAACCCCTGCGTGGTTCAAGGGCCAACCGTACAGGTCTTTGTGGGGACACGCGCTCTCATTGGTGCGTCCAGGTGAATGCTAGGAGGACAAGGTTGGATGGCGCGGCAGGTGTGGGTAACGCAGTGCTGTTTCCTGTCGGCCGCTGTGCCTGTCCCGCGGCAGCGGGGGGAGTCCCAGTTCTCCCACGTGCCCCCAGCTCGATACAGTCAGGCTTCTTATTCCAGTCCTTCTCAGGTGTGGAGAGGGGTCTGGTTGTGGCTTGAACGTGTATTTCCCTAATGTCTAACAGTGCTGAGCACTTTTTGGTGGTTAATACTCACCTGAGGATATTTTTCCATTGATTTTTTTTTTTTGGTACATGCCCCTAGCGGGAACCGAACCTGGGACTCTCTGGTCCACAGGCCGACGCTCCAACCGCTGAGCCAGACTGGCCAGGGCTCCACTGATTTTTTTACAGAGAGTGGGAGAGAGATAGAAACATCAATGTGAGAGAGACATATCGATTGGTTGCCTCCCGCACAACCCTGACTAGGGCTGGGGATTGAACCTGCAACCCAGGTACGTGCCCTTGACCAGAATTGAACCCATGACCCTTTGGTCCGCGGGCCGACTCTCTAACCACTGAGCCAGACTGGCCAGGGCGCTGAGCATTTTTTCATGTGCATATTTGCCCCCTACATACATACCTTGTTCGGTGAAGTATCTGCTCAAGTCTTTTGCCCATTTAAAAAAACCTGGTCGTTTGTTTTCTTACCCGACAGAGTTCTTATGTGGTCTGGCTGTAAGTCTCTGCCCCGTCCGGCTTCCTCTGGCTTGGGAGGTGAGCTGCTATGGGAGCAAAGTTGGCCCCCAGTTCTAGGAAAAGTGACTCGGAGTCCCCTCCCCTCCGTTCTCACTTCCAAGTGTCCCCTGGGTTCTAGGTACCTGTCCGTCTCACTGCCTGCCGTTCTACCTGGCTGGGGTCCTTGACAACCCAGGGGTAGCCCCCCTCCCTTCGGCAGGTGCGGGACAGGTGGAGGGAGGAGATGAGGCTGTCTCTTGACCTTTTTCAGTTTCCGGATGCCTTTGACAGCCTGTCATGGACTGGATCATTTCAGATCTGAAAAGTGTCCGCCCTCTAACGATGCTTCATTTTGCTTTTAACTCCTTTGCTTTGTGCAAATGCTGTTCTCTGGATGGTGTTTTCTCAGTCATGGACTCAGTCTCGCTTTCTGCATGTTACCACCCCGTGTCTCAGTGTCGGGTGCTGTGTAAACCCTCAGCCCACGGTTGGCTGACTTATCAGTTAGAAAATTCTCATCCATTTGAGGGTTGTTTGGGGAATTCTGCGTTTCGCTCCAATCAGCACTGTTTCATCGTTAAGCCAATCTTGTGGCATTTTATTTATTTTTATTAAAAACTTTTTTACTTTATTGATTTTAGGGAGAGGGAGAGAGAAATGGAAACATGGATGAGAGAGAACATCGATTGGCCGCCTCCTGCATGCCCCCCACTGGGGATCGGGCCCACAACCTGGGCATGTGTCCTGACCGGGAATCGAACCGGCGACCTCTTGGTGCATGGGTCGACGCTCAACCGCTGAGCCACACCGGCTGATTTTAAGGGACTTTAAAAGGTCAGGCACATAGTATCGGAGTGACAGTGTGGCTGCATTGTCTCTGGGATGGGTGGTGCCAGGTGTGCCAAGGGAGAGAGAAGCCAGGGTTGCTCGGGCACAGTGTCCACTGCAGGGAGGGGCCAAGTCCAAAGGGCACTGCCTCAGGACCAGGGCCCCTCTCCAGTCCCGCCTGGCTGTGGCTTTGGGAGGGACCAAGGAGACAGCAGAGACCATGCTCGTGCTCCGGCGAGGCTTGTCCCTAACCGTGTTCAGAAGGAGAGTCAGTGAGGCCTGTTCTAGGGAGAAGGCCAAGCAGTGAGTTAGGGGCTGTGGGAAGACTGGGATGGCCTGGGTGGGGTGCCTGGGGGAGACCCTGGTTGGTGCACCAGGGTGGGAAGAGCCGAGGTGTCTAGACACTTGGCTCTGAGGTCCCCGAGGCCTTGGGGGCCTTTTCACCACCTGGAGGTGATGGCTGGACTTGACCAGACCTGACATGCAGCCGTCTGGGGGGTCACCAAGCCCACTGCGATGGTCCGTGTCCAGCATGGCCTGTGGAAGTAGCTCACTGGCCTCTTGGTTCAGGGGAGGGGAGTGGGGCCAGGCTTGGGGCTGGCAGGAGGAAGGGGCCAGCTGCCGCCCTTGTCTTGCCAGGTGCACGAAGGTCCTAAGCACCCAGGAGTGCATGAGGGCCAGGGCCTTTGCCCACTCATTCTGCAGTTTGATTCATAGGGCACCTTGCTCTGTGCCCAGCACCTGGGGGCACAGCAGAGGGCAGGCATCCCCAGGCCCTGCCCTGCGGGGATGCTCCCAGGGTCATGTGTACCAGGATAGAGCACCCTGGGGGAGCAGCTGGGGGATGGAGGGGGAGTTGCCTTCCTGGCCAGTGGCAGGACCCTGCCGGGCTGCACCGCTGGGGAGGCTTCTGGCAAGGTTTTCAGCCCTCACTTCCCCCAGGTAGACATTTGGGGTGTGGTCCTTACCCCTTCAGAATTCGCTCCCCTGCCTGGCTTCTAGGCTCCAAGCATCCCGGCTGGCAGGGCCCAGGGCAGCCACTTCCCAGCCTGGCTGGGCAGGACCGGGTCTGGGTTCGGGTTGGAGCAGCACCAGGAACCCTGTGCTGTGGTGCTGCTCAGTCTGGAATTTCCTTTCCTTTTTTTTCCTTTTCTTTTCTTTGTTTTTCTCCTTTCTCTTTTAGCATAAGGTGGGGGGACTTGGGGCAATGGCACTGCACTTCCAGTAATGATTGGTCTGTATTTAAGGAAGTCCTTGGACGGGTGGCCATTTAAAGAAGCGGAAGTATGCGCACCTTTGATAAGAGTGGAGTGAGTGCCAAGCCTAATTAGTGCTCTGTCCCAACTTTGCCACTTGACAGCACCTGCCAGACTGCCCCACAGGCCAGGTGGACGGGTGCCCAGGAGCCAAGCCAGGATGGCAGTTTTTTGGAAGGGCTCAAGTGGCCCCCAGGCGGATCCATTTATTCGTTTCGCCATAATCTCACTCGATCGGCAGGGCGCGCAGGCTGGGACTTTCCATGCCATTGATGGCTGCAGGCTTCCCAGGCAGATGGCCTTGCGGTGTCCTCTCCCATGGTCTCCCCGAGGCCTCGGAGCAGCCCCTGGGACGGCATGCTCTCATGGCAGCGGAAGGGCTTGTAGATGTTCTTCTTCCTTGTAATTGTTTACAAAATGAGGTTTCTATGACAACTGGCTGCTGGTCAGCTCCTCAGATGGGCCAGGCAGCCTCTTCCTGGTTAGGTGGGGTAGCCCAGGGGGCCAGGGCGCTCCTACCAGACCCGGCATGGCAGTAAGTGGTGATGGTGTTTTCGGTGGGGAGGCTAGGTGACTCGGGGACACCAGCTGCAGCTGCCCCCTCGCCTCTCTGGACCTGGGATGTCCCAGCCAGACGGTTACCCAGCTGAGCATGTGACTCCAGTCACAGGCTCCTTGCGCGGGGCCACTGTGGCGGATGGTCTTTCTGGGCACTTGGAGGGGTCGGGTGGTAGAGGGGAAGCAGCCCTGTGTCCAACAGGGTGGCCGGCTTCATGTGGGCAGGGGCACCTGTGCCTGGCCTAGTTTTTGCTGACCCCTGATAGTAGGTGGTTAACTGACGCTAGGACAGGAAGTCCAGCCTGCGGGTGAGCACCTGGGCTCCTGTTAGGGTCAGAACATGGGTGCTTAGCAGAGTCAGGCAGCTAGACTCGGCACTCGCCTACCTGGCCTGAGCCCTGGGATGATGGCCCAGAGCCCTGGGTTCTTGGGAACAGTGGGTGCTGGTTGGCAGGCCGCTCGGGGAGCTTCGGGTTCATTCCCGTCGTGCTCCGGGGCCTCAGAGGACCCCTGGGGCTTTTTCCTGGCCCAGCCACTTCTTGCACCTCTGCCTCTTCTGGGCATGTGGCGGGGTCTCTGGGGGTTGAAGGGACTTTGCCAGAACCTTCGTAAGCAGCAAATTGGACAGGATAAGCAGTGCCACTTTTCATCAGGGTCCCCACAGAGAGATGGGGTAGTCATGTGTGCCTGACCCTGGCCTTCCAGACCCTGAGGTCAGGCTGTCTGGTGTGAACCAGCCCTGCCCCTGACTTGGCCAGGAATGGCTACCCCAGCTTCTCCTCCTGCTCGACTTTCGGAGCCCAGTTCAGGTCCTGCCTCCTGGGTGCTCCCGCCAGGGCGCTGCTCCCTGTGCTGGGCGGGAAGGCATCCCGCCCGCCAGCTGCAGCTCCTCCGGGAGCAGGGAGGGTCTGCTGCTGCCTCCCTGGCTTGAGCCTGGTTCCGAAGGGTGAGGACCAGGGAGCTCGCAGCACCGTCTGGGAGGTGTCCTTACAGCTGCTGCCCCGCGGAGCCGCCTGGCCCTCTGCAGCAGCCCCGGGGGACCTGCCTGGCTTTGGGTGCAGGCGGGGCTCCGAGAGGACGTACCTGTCACGGAAACCTGGCTGTGCTTGCTGCTGCCACCTCCAACGGCAGATGGCTGTTTTAGCTTTCCCTGTCAGATAAACAAGCTCCCCCCCCCCCCCCCCCCCAGTTACCATGGAACTCGCCAGCAGTGTTTAATTTTAGTGCTGACATTTCGTGTCAGGCAGAGATGCTGGCCCAGTGCTGAGGGAGCTGGGAGAGGGGCAGGCAGGGGTCAGGCCCCTGTGGGGCTGCCACCAAGGCCGCCAGGGGCCGGTGGGGCTCGCCCCGCCACTCACTGCTGCCTTCTGGGGTAGAGCAAAGCCCCCCGGGGCAGTGGCTGCAGGGGGCACAGCCCATATGAATTTGGGGGACACCATGACTAATGACCACAAACTGGGTGGCTTAAAACAACAGAAAGGTATGCTCTCACGTCAGACCACAAGCCCCAAATCCAGGTGCTGGTAGGGCCATGTTCCCAGGGCTCCTCCCTGCCTCTCCAGCTTCTGGTGAGTGCTGGCAGCCCTGCGTTCCTGTCCCAGATGCAGCACTCCCCCTCGGCCTCCGCTGTCCTGAGGCCTTCTCCCTGTGGGTGCGCATTTTCCGCTTCTGCGGACACCAGTCCTACCGGAATGGGGCCCACCCTGATGACCTTGAGTACACCTGTGAAGACCTGATATCCTAACTACATTCGTAGGTCCTGGGGCACACAGTTCGACCCAGTACAAAGGTTCAGGGTGGGGCCCCACACTGGCTCGGGCTTGGGAGGACCCTGAGGAGCAGGGACAGGCTGGCCCTCAGGGTGTCTGCTGTGAGACTGGGCACACGGAACACACAGCAGGAGCAGGGCGGCTCCTCCTGGTCCCCAGGCTGGCCCTCCAGAGCCACAGGTACTGTCCAGCAGAGAGGTGGGCTGGACCCCAGAGCCCCTGTGCAGGTGGTCAGTCCAGGGACGGCGGCTGTGGTGAGGTGAGGTCAGGGAAGCCCTTGCTGAGGAAGTGCGTTTGAGCTGTGCTCTGAAGAAATCGTAAAGACCATTGGTTTATGTGAACAGGATGACACGGTTTTTTCTTTTCTTTATTGATTTTAGAGAGAGAAGGAGGGAGAGGAAGAGAGAGGGAGAAACATCGATGAGAGAGAACATCAATTGGCTGCCTCCTGCATGCCCCCACTGGGGACTTGGCCCACAACCTGGACATGTGCCCTGAGCGGGAATTGAACCGGTGACGTCTTGGTGCATGGGCCTATGCTCAGCCACTGAGCCACACTGGCCGGGCAGGATGACACCGTTTTACATTCGGAGGGCCTGTGGGGACGGCTCAGTGACATTTCCCCTGAAGTCTAGGGCTAGTCCCTTCTCAGGGCCAGCGGAAGCTTCCCGATCCAGGTCTCCCTCCAGATGGTCCGCGCTGGCTGGGGGTGTAGTCACCTGGTCCCCACTGTCCTGTGCTTTGCTGTTTTTCTCGGTCCTCCCTCTTGCTCGAGGCCCTGTGCTATTGCGGGTGTGGACGTGAGTTAATCTAACTCGTCCCTACTGGTGGACATTCAGGACACAGCCGGTCCCTGTATTAGAAACAGCCTTGCAGCAAGTGACTTTGGGCACAGCTGGTCTGGTCGTGGTGGAAGCATCGCAGGACGGACTCCTGCCCATGCCCTGCTGCGTCAGCACTCCTGCGCTGGGAGTGCTGGGGACAGAGCTGGGTCGCCCGCCGGCAGGCTGTGCCCACTCGAGGCCCCGTTCATAGATGACAGCCTGTCTTCTGTAGTGTTGCTGGGACAGGGGGCACAGCAGGGTGCTGGACGGCCCGGTGTGCCTTGGGGCCCCGCAAGGCAGTGGGACAGGCAGGGAGCTCCAGGTGGAGGTGCGCTGCAGATCCTCTAGATAGAGGGGCCTCGGAGGGTCTGAGCGGGAGTGACCACTGACTGCCTAAGAAGGTAACTTGGGGGACAGTGGGGTGATCACGAGTCAGGGCCAGGCAGCAAGAGGAAGAGGAGGAGGCCGGCTCTCTACCCTAGGCCCGGGAGTGACCTCCCCGCGCCTCCCGGCTCAGTGTCTCCCCAGGCTTCCCTGTCCACTCTGCCCCAGCTGTCGGCCTGTGGAACGAGCTCCTGCTGTCCCCATCTCTTCACCTGTGTGCACACTCACTCACACTCACATGCACTCATGCACATACACACTCACATACACATTCACTCACACACACATTCTCTCACACGTACTCACACTCTCACACACACATACATGCATGCTCACACTCAGACACACCCTTACACACTCACACATACCCACCCACTCACACATACACACACGCACATGCGCACATGTCACTGGCCAGCTTTGGGGATTGCCTTCAGTCTCTGGACTCACCAAGCTCTCCTGGCCTTGGGGCCTTCCCCTGAGGTGCCCCTTGCTTAGACATTCCCCTGAGTGCCCCCTGCCTGGGACATCCCCTGCCCCCTGCCCCCTGCCCGGGACACCCCTGCCTCCTGCCCCACTCACTCTCTAGGACTTGGCTGTCACTTCTGGGAAGTGTTCTGGAGTCCAAGTGGGGTGGCTGCGCCTCCTGGGAATGACTTCTTGACCCAGGACTGGTGGCCTCTTTAGAGTTCTTGTCATCAGTCTAGTGCCTACTCCAGAGGGGAACGGGGGGTGCCCACTTCCGTTGGCCGTGGGCCCCACACTGGCCTGCTTATCCTGAGGTCTAGGGCAGGAGCAGCTGGCACAGAAGGGGAGGGGCTGCTGGCCCCTGCTTGGCTGGGAGGGTGGGGAGCCCAGGGGATGGGACAGAGGACTGGACAGAGGACGCTCAGGGCGTGGGCCTTGGGTGAAGGCAGCACCACCACTGGCCAGCTGAGAGGGCGGGTGGGAGGGGTGCAGGAAGGCCTCCTTGAGAAGACCTTGAAGTTTCTGGGGTCTGAGGAGGGGGAGGGGCGGAGAGCGGTGGGAGCGAGCCTGCTGCAGCCCACGTCCTGCCCGCCCGCCTGAGCTGGCCACGTGCTGTGGGAGCGTGGTTCTGTGAGCCGCCGCGCTTCCGTGTCCAGAGAGTGCCCTCCCACCCCGGATCCCCGGCTTCTCTGGGACATCCAGAAGCTTTGGCACGCTGGACTCAAGTTCCTGCCGGCCAGAGTCGGCCAGCCCCTCAGGCTGTCCCTCTGGGGATGGCGGTCAGGCCACTGTGCTTGCCCCGCTGGGCTTTCTTTCCTTTTTTCTCAATAGCAAATAGGAAAGTGAAACACTTCACACCCATGTCTTCATTTTATTTTATTTTTGTTAATCCTCACCCGAGGGTATTTTTCCATTGATTTTTAGAGTGGAAGGGGGGGGGGAGAGAAACATCCATGTGAGAGAGACACATCGATTGGTTGCCTCCCATACACACCCGGACCGGGGCTGGGGATCGGACCTGCAACCCTGGTACGTGCCCTTGACCAGGAATCGAACCCGTGACCCTTTGGTACGTGGGCTGACACTCTAACCACTGAACCACACCGGCCAGGGCCCAAAATATTTTTAAATGAACACTTGAGAGGCCAAGTGGCGCTTCTTTCCTGTGCTCTGGTGGCCCCGCTGCTCTGAGCCAGGGGTGCAGGGTGAGAGGCCGGGTGGCCTGAATGGGCTGTGCTCTTTGTGGCCACGTCCCCCAGGATGAAGGGGCGACAGACACCCACAGCTGTCAGTCATTTTCTGAGAAAACCATCTCCTGGCTCTGCTGGCGTAGGTTGGCTCCACACTGAGGACAGAGGAAAGATTACTGCTGATAAGCACTGATTTGCTGGCTGTGTGCCAGGCCCTGCTGTTGGCCTGTGATGTGTGTTGCTGTGTGTGACAGCCCTCAGCCCTCCCGTGGTCAAACCGGGCTCGGTTGTGCGGGTTCTGCAGACAGGGAAGTGCAGGAAGGAGAGTGTTGGCCGCTTGCCGAGTCACCCAGCTAGTGAGGGTTGGAGCCAGGACCGATCTCAGAGTCTCTCGGCGCCCGAGCTGGGGAAGGGGGCAGCCGAGGGTGGCAGAGGGTGCTGTTCTGGGCCACATTAGCCAGCAGGGCCGGAGTAGGTGGGTGACCTGATAGTGGAGGCCGGGCGTGCCTACCCGTGGCACGTGCTCACTGCCTGTTCCCCGCGTGGGAGGAGATTTCATGGAGCCTCCCCACTGATGGCTGCCCGTGGCAAGGGCATGGTTTGTCCTCTGGGGAAGTGAGGTGGCAGTTGGGTTCACCGGGGGCCGCTGGGGAGCAGTGTCCACCTGCTGGTCCCCACTCCTCAGAACAGCGCTCCTCTGGGACTCTCGAGGCAGGTGGTTGTCCCGGGAGTTTTTCCTCGTCCAAGGGGTCACAGCCTGTGTCCCTGTGCTCGGTCAGCTGTGGGTCGTTGGGAACTCGGAGGGGCAGGCGTGCTGGGAACCCCACAGCTATGCCGTCTCGCTGCCTTTCCCAAAGGTTCCCACCATCACCCCTTCCCGTCTGGGCTCCAGGGGAAGGTCTCCCTCTCTGCCCTCTTCTCTCCCGTGGGAACAGGACCCTGCAGCCCCTTGCCTGGCTTGTCAGATGAGCACCCCACCCTGACCAAACACGTGGAAAGTTCCTTTTCCTTCTCTGGAGCCATCCGTCCCCTTGGAGGACCTTGTCCTCTGCCCAGGTCATTACTGTTCACAAATGACGTCCTCGCCAGAGACTTCATCCTGCTGCCTCTCTCTCTGCCCAGGATCATGCGGCCGGATGACGCCAACGTGGCTGGCAATGTCCACGGAGGAACCATCCTGAAGATGATCGAGGAGGCGGGGGTCATCATCAGCACCCGGCACTGTAACAGCCAGAACGGGGTGAGTGTCTGGGACCCTTGCCTGGCCTGGCTGTGAGCGCGGGAGGCTCTGGGCCGCAGGAGGCCTGGCGTCCGTTTGGGGCAGGACCCCTTGCGATGCTGTTTGGCTTTGGGCTCAGCAAGGAGGGAGGGGTGGGGACCGACAGAGACTGAGCCAAGAGCCTGTCTGCAGCCACCGTGAAGCACCTTCCCCTCCTTTCTGGAAGAGTCTTGGTTTCTAGACTCTTCCTAGGGCCCGGACCTCACAGGTCTGGGGCAGGGGATTCCTCCATCTACCCTCCCCTGGTGGTCTCCTCCAGTCTGTGGCTTTAATACTGTGTTTAGCTGTGAGGTTCTGTCTGTAGGCCCGACTCCACCTGGATGCTCAGTCGGCTGAATCGGCCCTTTGACCTTAATGGGCCCGGAAGACCCTCCAGGCCCACCCCGGGCTGCGTCTCCCCCAGTTCCCTCCTCAGCAAGCTCCTCTTGGGCCTCCAGTGACTCGGGTGTAAGACCAGGAGCCTGGGCCCCGCTCCTGCTCCTCCTCTTACCGTGGGACAATGGCAGTCCGCCCTGGTGGCTCCACCTGCTGGGTATTTCCAGCACTGCGTGTCAGCTACATCTCAACTGAGTTACTGGGGCCTCCTGCGGGTCCCTGCCCACCTGGGTCCCTGCCCACCTCGGCTGTTCTCCAGCAGCAGCCAGGGGACCCTTTCACTACGAAGCCCGAGCACATCACAGAGTGAAACGGAACCCCCTCGAGTCCCTGTCCCTGCCTGCCCACCGTCCCCAGCTCCCAGCCCCTGTCTTTCCCTCAGCACTCCTCAGGCCACACTGGTCTGTCTACTCCAGGGCCTTTGCACGGGCTCTTCCAGGCCCAGATGCCCTCACGCTCCCCCTCACCTCCTTCCGGTCTCTGCGCAAACACGGCTTCCTGAAGACCGCTCCCTCCCAGCCCCAGGGGTGGTTCTCCACTGCCCCGGCGCTCCACACCCCTGTTCATTTATCGTTGGGCGGCTTCCCCCCTAGAGTGTAAGCCCCACGAGGGCAGGCACTCAGCAGCTGCGTCGAGGCCTGCCACAGAGTGGGCTCCCTCCAGCCATCTGCTGATTGCTGGGAGTGTGTCTGGGAGAGCCACTGAGGCAGAGCGTCCTTAAGTAAGCCAGCGGCCACCCTGAGTGACGACCTTCCGTCCCAGTACTTCCCCACTTTGCAGATGAGGAAACGGAGGCTTAGGGGAGTTAGGTGGCTTTCCCGGGGCCATGCAGCGCTGCATCCCCTGGGCTGGCGTCCGCTGCGGTGGCCCGGGTGGGTGTGGGGCCGGTGCACGCAGAGCAACAGTGGTGAGAGACCTCCCCAACCCCACATTTCTGGTTTGGTCCTGCAGGGGGCGCTCGGGTAATTCCAGAAGCAGCCTGGAGGCTGGTCCCTCATTCCTGGCCCCTCCTCCGGGCTGCCTCTCCAGCTTTCTGCCAGTGGGTGGTGCTGTAGCCACGTGAATTGACTTAAAGGTTCCTGACGCTATTCCCTGCGACGCTGTACTGTCGTGGGTGACTGCGCGCTGGGAAACTGGGAAGGCACAGCATGGCCCTTTCTCAGTCACCTGATCTCCTGCCTGGCTGAGATCTGACTCTGGGACGTTTATAGGAACAAAAACTCATGGAGCCCCGACCCCGTGTGCCTGAGAATCACCCTGGAGGGGTGAAGATGGAGGTCCCCGGTGTCCTGTGGGCCTGGGGTGGGCTGAGGAGTTGGGGTGTTTGCCGGGTACCAGGGGAGCTGTTTGCAGGTGGGAGAGCTGTGTGTTGGAGCTACGGGGGCAGCAGACGGCTGGCGGCAGGGCTCAAACTGGCCGTCGCATCTGCAGCCCTCGACAAGGCACAGGGCCTGACAGGTCTCATTCGTGCGCCTGTCTCCTGCTCCCGCTCGCCCTCTCCACCCAGGCAGACCCATGCTGCCGGGTGGCTCAGCGGTTAGAGCGTCAGCCCATGGACCCGAGGGTCTCGGGTTTGATTCCTGGTCAAGGGTTGCAGGTTCGATCCCTGGCCCTGGTTGGGGTTGTGTGGGAGGCAACCAATCGATGTGTCTCTCTCACATCGATGTTTCTTTTTCTCTCTCCCCCTCCCTCCCTACCACTCTCTCTAAAAATCAATGGAAAAATATCCTCAGGTGAGGATTAAAAAAAAAGAGAAGAAAAGAAGCGTTGGTGCCGGAAGGCTCCAGGGCCACACCAGGCACTGCCCACTGTTGAGAAGTAGTCTGGGAACAAATGTCCAAGTAGTCATCCAGTCCAGTCAGGAAACCGTCCCCAGTACTGAAAACGGTTGAAGTCAGAGGACACCCATCACAGAATTACTTATAGTCAACAATTGGGTTGACCCAAATCTCCCGCAATAGAATACGCCATTCGCTAGAGCATTGGGACAGGCAGTCCTGAGTGAAGCCGCCTTCCCGTTCCCGCAGGGGACAAGCCTCCCCAGGGCATCGAGAGGCCCCGGCCACCTGTGCACGGGTTACCCAGCGCTCCCGGGTGGCCGGGGACAAGTGGCCAGAGGCAGACCTGGGCCCTTGTGTTCCTTCTGAACTTTGAGTCATGAGAATGGGTTGCCTGGTTGAAGGATAAGTAAAATGTACATAGAAGGACAGTGATCCCCAAGAGCTTGTCATAGCGGGGCTCCTGCTGAGTGAAAAAAGCAGACCGTGAACGTATAGATTAGTTTTCACACAATTATTTAAGGACTGAAACTGCAAACCTGGGAGCAAGGCAAAGGAACGAATGAGCCAGTGAACCCCGTTCTGGGGGAAGAGCCTGGAGAGGGGGCTCAACAGAGACTGCCATTCTCTCGGATGGGGGACTGGCCTTTCCTCCTCTGTCACTGTTCTGGGTTTCCCAAGTTTCCCATAAGTACGTGAGTCTCTCTTTACTTTTCATTGTGCAAATAATGTGTGTTTTTTGTAGAAAAACTGGGTAAAAGAGAAAAGCCGCTGGCAGTCCCACCACTCAGAATCCCGGTGGTTGTCTCCGGAGGGTCTCCGAGGGGCATTGCTGTTCCTCCTGTGGTATCAAGTTTAGGACTGTGTGGGGAAAATCAGAGCAGTCTGGGGGGAGCCTCTCCAGGGTGGGGGCTCTTCTGCTGGGCTGACCCGTGTCTGGTCTTTGCAGGAGCGCTGTGTGGCCGTCCTGGCCCGGGTCGAGCGCACTGACTTCCTGTCACCCATGTGCATCGGCGAGGTGGCCCACGTCAGCGCGGAGATCACCTACACTTCTAAGCACTCGGTGGAAGTCCAGGTCAACGTGATGTCTGAAAACATCCTCACAGGTGACGTGTGTGCTCTCACCGCTGGGTTGGGAGCAGCAGTGACGAGGATGGTGATGAGGCAGGAGCCGCCTCTCACACTGCGTGGGGGCTGGTCCTCACACTGTCCACCAATGACAGCCCTTAACTCCTGCCTCCACCTGTGAGCAGGTGCTCCTGCAGACGGGGACGGGCACAGGCTGCTTAAGCGGCGAGCCCTGGGCTCTGGTCCTGAGTGAGCGAGCCCTGCCCGCCCTGCCTACCCTGCCTTCGGGCAGCTCCTCTGGGGCAGAGGGGTGGGAGTGGCTGGGAGGGCACAGGTGTCCCCCGGTCCTCTGCTGCCTCCCTCGCACTTCTTGCCCTTCCCTGTCCCCTGCTGAAACCCAGGTTGAGGCTGAAGCTCACTGGGCAAACCTTTGACTCTGGTTTGATCCGAATATTCTCTTCTTTGGCGTGGTCACCATGGAAACCCCTTTTCGTCCTCCCACTGGGCACTGCAGGGGAGTGTGGCTTTCCTTCCAGCTGGCTCTGGCTGCTTTTTATAGCTCTCCTCCATCCCCTGGCGGCTCACCACCTCCCACCCTTCCTGGGCCACCCACCCCAGGCCCAGGAGAGTCCGCCCTGGTTCCGGAGGAAGGAGCTGCCTGGCCTGGCGCCGCCTCAGCTGAGGCTGCCTGCAGAGCGTGTGCTCGGAGCTCCGTAAGGGCTCGAGGCACTCCCCCAGGGCCACGGCCGTCGTCCACGGACCGTCCGGTGGCCTCGGCAGGCCCTGCTGCAGTGGGAACAAGGAGCACAGCTGAGCTAGGGCCTGATCGGGGCGCCCCCAGCGTGCCTGCACCTCGTGGCTGTGGCCTGAGCCCCGCATGTGGCAGGTGGCTCTGGCCTCAAAGGGACCTTAGGATACGGCCTTTGGGCTGCGTCCCAGAAAGGGGTTCCTGGGTACTGGCCCAGAAAGGGGTGCCTGGGTACTGTTTTCCCACGTGGCGGCCTGGGGTCTGTCACGCCCCTCCCTCTGCGGTTTGCCCCTGGGCTGTGCTGGGGGCTGGCTGCCCCTCCCGAGGGCTGCGCTCCCTGCCTCGCTGGGCCCTCACGCTCACTCATTGGCAGCAATTTCAGCAGCCTTGTTTTGTCATCGTGGTTTTCCAGCGTTGGAGTCAGTGGCTTCACAAAAGGGGGTGGGGCCTGCTTTGCAGATTCTCTTCATTGACGCCCCCTTTCTGGCACAGAGGCTGCAGCCAGAGAGGAACCCTGAGAGCAGAGTGCGAATGGGAGGAGAGCCAGGGGTCAGAGAGGCCTTCCCGGGCTCGTAGAGGCACCTCATCTCCCGTCCTTTGTCCCACATTCTATCAGGCCCTCAGCAACGGGCGAAAGAGGGTGCCCCTCACCAGGCACCCCGGGCGGGAGGTGGGGCAGGTGGCTCCACGTGGGCCGCTCTGAGCCTTAACTTCAGGGAACGTGAGGTCCATTTTTGCATCGCCAGCTGGGAGAACGCACCAGAGGCACAGGACAGGCGAGAACAGTGGAGAGGCCCCCGACAGAGGTCCCCACTCCTCACGGCCGTGGGGAACCAGGGCTCACCATTGCCTCATAAACTGCTCCTCTGAGGATGCGGCCGCATTTCCCGGTGGTGGCGTCTTGGCTCTCTCTCCGGCATGCCTTGGCGGGGACACTGCCTGGCTCCCGTCGTTCCTGGGCTCAGCACCCACTCCCGCGCCACCGCCGCAGACCTGCGCCGTGCGTTTCTCTGGGCCAGCGCGCTCAGACTGCATCGTAGGGACGCCTGGGGTCCTGGCTCCACCTCTGGCATTGTGATTCTCAAGGGGACGTTTTCGATGGTCACAGTTGGGACGGTGCTACTGGCCTCCAGTGGGCAGAGGCCAGGGACACTGCCGCACAGCCTGCAGTGCACAGAATGGACCACGAGGAGTGACCCAGCCCTAGGGGCCTGTGGTGCTGAGGCTGAGAGAAAGTCATGTCTTCTCCCTGGCAGCCTGGCTTGTCATAGACGTAGACTCAGTAATCGACGCATGAATGAATGGAGGAGTGAACGCACGGAGGAGAGAACGCACGGAGGAGTGAACGCACGGAGGAGAGAACGCACGGAGGAGTGAACGCACGGAGGAGAGAACGCACGGAGGAGAGAACGCACGGAGGAGTGAACGCACGGAGGAGAGAGCGCACGGAGGAGAGAACGCACGGAGGAGTGAACGCACGGAGGAGTGAACGCACGGAGGAGTGAACGCACGGAGGAGAGAGCGCACGGAGGAGAGAGCGCACGGAGGAGAGAACGCACGGAGGAGTGAACGCACGGAGGAGTGAATGCACGGAGGAGAGAACGCACGGAGGAGTGAATGCATGGAGGAGAGAACGCACGGAGGAGAGAATGAATGAGTGGAGGTACCAGGAAGATTTGGGCTTCTGTACTGAGAACGATGGGAAGCCGACAGCAGGTGTTGTCGAGAATGACATACTCATTTTGTAAAAGGAGCCCGCCCACTGGGGGCAGGAGTAGACAGAGAGGCAGGAGGCTCTGGCCCAGAGCCCGTGTTGACGTGAGGGCAGAGTGGGCAAGATGACAGCCCTCTGCCCCGGCCTACCTGTAAGGACACCCCACCTCCCTGAGCATCCCGGCTCCGTGCCCTCGGCCTTGCTTCTTCGCTGCAGAGGGGCACACAGGACCTGAACTGCCCCACAGGGAAGAGGCCTGGTGGGGGGACAGACGTTGCTGTCCTGTTGTGCAGATGAGCAGCCCGTCTGGGCCACGTGAGGACAGGGCTGCGCTGCCCGGCGCTTCGGGATGGGCTGGGGTCTCCAGGGCGGGTCTTTTCTCCTGTCTTGGTCATCTGGCCCGGGCCTCTGCTGAAGAGCCGAAGCTCCCTTTCTTTCATCTCAGGGTCTCCACCTCTCACCGGCCCCTGCACATCTGTCCCTCTGTCGTCCATGTTTGTTTGTTTGTTTTCTTAATTTCAGAGAGAGAGGAAGAGAGAGAGAGATAGAAACATCGATGAGAGGGAACATCAACTGGCCGCCTCCTGCATGCCCCCCACTGGGGATCGGGCCCACAACCTGGGCATGTGCCCTGACCGGGAATCGAACAGGCGACCTCTTGGTGCAGGGGTCCACGCTCAGCCACTGAGCCACACCAGCTGGGCTGTCGTTCATGTTTGGATCTGTTTGTGTCTTGGTTCCTCTGGGCCCTGGGTCTCTCGAGGCCTCCCTGTCCTGATGTGTCTCTTTCTGCCCACATGTGAGTCCTCCGAGCTTGTGGCCGCCCTGTCCACTGCTGTCCCCCAACGCCTGGCCGGCGGCCCTCAGTGGACACCGGCTGCATGGGCGCTGAGCCCAGCCAGGTGGGGAGACAGAGGTGGTCGGCGGCAAATGGCCCCACACGGCTGAACTGTGAAGCTGTTCGCGTGACATCTCCGTGTTTCCCCACCCCAGGAGGCAGGGGTGCCCGGCTGCGTCGCCTGTCAGGAGGCAGTTGGACGGGCACACACCCAGGCAGACAACCGGCAAACCTTTGCCTCCGAGACGGCTGCTTCGTCTCTGGCAGCTGTCAAAACATTCAGCTAACTGGGTGTGATCACTGTGAACTGCTCAGGAAAGAGCTGGGAGCTCCTAAGATTTTAAAACACTTGTTTCTAATGCTGCAGTTGCCTGTTGATGGTTTTATTAAACGAAGGAGAAAGTGCAATTAGTATGTTTTGCCTCGCTTGCTCCATGGCGCGCATTTAGGTCTAGAGGAGGGCACTCGGAGTTTCCATGGAAACCAGCGTGTCAGGCTGGCTCCAGCTGAGTCAGACAGGAAATCTTTATTCCCAAAAGCAGGTTGTCAGATTCGCTTTCAGTCAGAGTGCAGTGAAAACATTTTCCACATCTGCCTGTGGTTCCCGCGCGGAGCCTGTCCTGGTGGTGCTGCTGGGCTGGCGCCGCCCCGGCCGCTGTGCTGTCCTTCCACCTGACCCCGCGCCTGGGCTTGGTCTCTGGGCTCCGTTCAGGGAGGAAGCTGCAGCCCGGTCACCTGGGGAAGGCAGGTCGGAGGAACTGCTGGGAAGCGAGCTCCCAGGCGGACTTTTGGGGTTGCTGGGCCGCTCCCTGCCTTCCCTACTTCCTCTCTATTTCCCTCGGTCTCACTGTGCCCTCTACTTTGGGACTTTTCCACGCTGAAAACGCAATTGTTTAAAAGACATCCTTGCAAATAATGTCCCTGACATTTCTGGGTCCCTGAAGGCCTGGGTCTATACTCAGGGTGGCACCGAGTTGCTGTGTGACCCTAGGCAAACCCACTGACCTCTCTGGGCTTCAGGCTCCTGTGCAAGTGAGGGGTGTGGACCAAGTGATTGCTTTTGGCCTGGTTCCTCAGCAGATGGGGCAGCCCCACTCTGCCCTGAGGCCGGGCTCCGTGCCCCAAGGAAGGCTGTTTCCTGTCATTCTGCTCCGCGTCACAGTCCAGCCCACAGCCCCCTCTCAGCACTCCACCCGGAAGCTTCCGGATTGGGGGTCTGAGGCCGCCGGGCAGCGAATCCAAGCTTCTGAAGGAGGGTGCGCTGAGACGTATCTGGGGTCCACAAATGGGCCTTGGGGGGCTGACTGCACAGCTGTGCTCTGGGCTGGGCTCGCAGCCGCCCTTCCCGGGCTGCCGTGTGGCTCTGCCTCCGTGTCCCCCAGCCTCACGACCACGCACTGCTGCCTTCCAGCTCGTCTGGCGGGCTCTTCTCGGCAGCGGTTAGAATAGACGGGGGCGATCCGGCAGTGCTGTGACCCTGAGTTTCTCAGTGGAGCGCTCTCGAGACTGAAATCAGAGTATGCTGGATCTGTTGGTGGAGACCCGGCTCAGCCTGGCACACCCCGGCTTTGTCCCCCTCTTCTCTGGCTTGTCCCCCTCTTCCCTGAGAGGCGGCTGGACGAGGGTCCTCACCAGGCCAGTCTGCCCTCCTCCGAGCCTCCTCTCCCTCTGGCATCTCCCTGGAGGCTTCCGGTGGGTGTTACTGACCAACCTTCCCTCTGTCAAAACCCCTGCGAGGACAGCAGGCCTCCAGGTGTGAGGCCTCCCCGGGAGCAAGTGCTAGAAAGCCGACAGGCCTGGCCCCCCCCCCCCCCCCCCCCCCGGGCCTAAAGCAGGTGATCCGAAGTCATTCTAGCAGCCTTTGGAGAGTGGCAGCATTGTGGGGAGGGTCCCCTTGCTGAGTATCCACGCTTATACCTCATGGCTAAAGGCCTTGGGGGTCAGGGGTCAGAGGTGGGTGTCAGCCTCCTGCTGGGTTCCTGGTGCCCCGTCCTCCCTGGGCCATCTTCACTCATGTGGTTTTCTTCTCTGAAGGTACCAAAAAGCTGACCAATAAGGCCACCCTGTGGTACGTGCCTCTGTCGCTGAAGAACGTGGACAAGGTCCTGGAGGTGCCGCCGGTTGTGGTAAGGAGGACTCTTCATTTCTCACTGGGGCAGATGGCAGAGGCCTGCTCACTCTTGAGATGGCAGGAGGCGTCCCAGGAGAGCCACAGCCTGGGCCGGGGGAGGGGCGTCCCTGTCTGGGTCTCAGCACAGGTTTGACTCAGGCTGGGAAGGTCGTGTAGGCTGGCCCGGACCCACGGACACTCCTCCCAGGACCCTTATCACACGCTCCAACCAGAGAAAAGGCAGGTGACGGGGCCATGCCTGGTGAGGGGTCCTTCTGCCTGTTTACCTTAAACAGACAGCCAGACATTTCTCCAGCAAACTGGGTTTATTCAGGGACAACAAAGAATTGTAATTCGGCACATACAGTCTAACGGCAAACCACTCACAACCACCCACGAGTCCAGAGAGCAAAGGAGAGGCTCTTTTATAGCGGAGAGGGGGCGTGCAGAGGGCCTGCTGTAAGCAGAGAGCCCGCTGGAGGACACTGGGAGTCCAGAGTGTGGTGGCTTCCCATTGGCTGAGTGGGTGTCAGGCGAGGAGATCTTCCTCCTTGGCAGGAGAGTAGAAAACGCCTTCCTGTTGGAGGTGGAGAGTATTGCTTCCTGTTTGGGGAAACTGATGAGGAGTGGTGGGCGTGAGAGCCTCTGATTCCGATTTAAACGGCGTTCCTGTTCGTGAGCTGTCATGTGCTGAGAGCCAGGGCTGCCCGTCTCCGTCCCTGTGGGCCCCCGAGATGACGGAGGTGAAGACAGCTCTGTCTCAGCCTTTCCCTTGTCTCTCTCAGCTCGCTTTTGCTGTGGACAGATGCGTCTTTGCACGGAGGACTTCGCTGTGTCTGTCCCGGGGGCCCTGGGTGGGCAGGGCAGCGGCAGGCTCCGGAGGGCAGGCGTCTGGCCGATGGAGGGATGTGGCTCCTTCCCGACCATCATTCCCTCCCCTCCTTCTCTTGCAACTCCCTTGTCCCTAGATGTTCCCAGGACACGCGTGACTGGCTCACCGTGGGGCCCCTGCTCTCTGCTCTCACACCTGCGGGGAGCAGGCAGAGCTTGGAGGGAACAGCTCAGGGCTCTAGCGGCATCTGCCCCTGTGGGAGCGTTTGTCTTCCCGCCGTCCTGATGCCTACAGAACAGATTTTCGAAAATAATAAAACTGGGAACCAGACAGTGAGGGACCCCGGCATTCTTGGTTGTGGCCACAGCACTCCAGTCTCTGCCTCCGTCGTCACAAGACCCCCTTCCTGTGTGTGTGGGAAGATTTCCTGCGTACTTATGCAGACACCAGTCACTGACTTAGGGCCCGTCCTGCTCTGGTGTGACCTCACACAGTTACTCCTGCAGAGACCCGAGTTCCAAAAAGGCCCCACTCACAGGTTACAGGTGGACAGGATTGTGACAACACTGTCCAACCCAGTGCCACCCTTCAGTCCCCCCACGCCCCCAGCCCGGGGCTTCCCTCTGTCTCTCTCTGCTCCACAGATGGAAATTGCCTCATTTTCAAGTAGCACTGAAATTTTTTAAATCCTCACCGAAGGATATTTTTCTATTTATCTTCAGGTAGTGTGTGTGTGGGGGGGGAGAGTAATATCAACGCGAGAGGGACACATAGATTGGTTGCCTCCCGCACAACCCCCGGGGATGAACCGCAGCCGAGGCACGTGCCCTTGGCTGGAATCAAACCCATGACTCATTGGTCCGCAGGCCGACGCTCTAACTGCTGAGCCAAACCGGCCAGGGCTGACGGGGGTTTTGAGACCCAAGAACCAGGAGTGTGTTTATGACCCAGTGACTGCTGTCTTTGGAAATCGCAGTGAACCCCCTCGCTCTCCTCTTCCCCCCAAAGCCCCTGGTGCTGGACTGACCTCATCACATGTGAATACTCAGACACAGTTATTCTTACTGATTTAACTTCATATGCTGCAAAATCCAGAAACGTCGAGCGGACCGAATCTCGGCCTGGGCGCCATGTGATACTTCTGAAAGGGAAAGGCAGCTTTTGCTCCTTCCGGCTCCTCGGGGCCCATGTGCTGAGCGCTGTTGGGTTTTGGTCAGTAGGGGAGGGGCAGGGACAGGGCAGCTCCCACATCACCCCTCTCCCCTGCTCGCCCTCCCTCGTCCTGGAGGAGCCCCCAGTAGCTCCCCATTGCCTTTGTTGAGTGGGTTGATGAGACAGAAATGCCAGCTTTGCCCGTGGAGAGGGCTGTGTTGACGCCGTTCCGCTGAGCGGAGGCAGAGGGCTCCAGGTCCGAGAAGCCACATGGCTCCCAGCTGCAGCCCTTGCTCGTGTTTGTCTGGGCTCTCCTCTTCCCACACACGCCAGGCCCTGGTCCGTTTGAAATAGCCGTCTGTTTTCACTGGCCCGGCCCAGTGGAGTCCTGGTTGATCCTGGAAAGCTCGGCATCTTTCTCCAGCTCTGCTGGTGTTTGCAAGCACACCTTGGGTTGCTGCGGGTCGTCCAGACCGCCGCAGTGGCGCGCATCGCGGTCCTTTCGCGTGCATGCATGCATACATATTACACTCACGTATATCCCATGTCACACACACATGCAGGTATCTCACACACCTCTGCCACACATTCCTCGCTCCCTCTCACACGCACTCGTGGTTTTACTGCCGGTCTGCGTCTCCCTGGGAGAAGCCCAGCCGCCCACCCGGGACAGGCTCGTTTGTGTAGGGCTTTGCCACTTCGTTCCATCTTCTTCCCCAAGCCGCCGGTTCCTTCGCAGCCTCCGTTGGCTGCGGGCTCCGAAGCCCGAGGTAGCGGGTGCGAACATCCAGCAGAGCCCTGAGCAGGAAGTCGAGACACTGAAAGGGGGCTTTGAGAGAGGTCTGAACTTGTCCTCTGACATGCATTTGCTTGATTGGAGAGGCTTCAGTGGAGGGCAGAGAGGAGGCAAGGCCCTGAGCTCAGAGACTTCTCCACAGAAATGCTCATGGAGGGAGCGAAAGGGCGGAAGCCGGAGCTAATCACAGAGTGGCCAGGCCAGGCCGAAGGGGGGAGGGGCATCTGGAGGACGTGGACAGTGAGAGAGGCCGTGGACCCCCCTGGGGGTATTTCCTACACTGGGCCGGAGGATGGATGCACGGGAGGGCCCAGCATCCCCCTTTGTGCCCAAAGGACTCAGGAGCCCTTTTTTTTTTTTTTTTTAATCCTTACCCGAGGACATTTTTCCATTTTTTGTTCAGACAGAGTGGGAAGGAGAGAGAGAAAGGGAGAGAGAGAGAAACATCGATGTGAAAGGGACACATCGAGTGGTCACCTCCCGCACAACCCAACCAGGGACCGGGGACAAACTGCAACCAAGGCACGCGCCCCTAGCGGGAACCGAACCCGAGTCTCTCCGGACCACAGGCCGACGCTCTAACTGCCGAGCCAAACTGGCCAGGGCTCAGGAGCGCATTTTTGTGCCAAGTTTTATATTTGGGTTTAACTTCTCGAGTCAAAGCCCTATGACCCATTAGGAGAGCTCAGTGGGGCTGTGTCAGCTGTGTCTGCACCTCCCCCCACGTGCAGCCTGTGCCACTGGGGGACAGCAGGGCTAGGCTGCCAGGGGTAGGGGTCACTCGGGGGCCTGCCGTCTCAGGGGAGTGGGTGCGGCCTGGATTCTGAGTTCTGTATCCAGGAACAATCCTAGGAAGGAATGGGGCAGGCGTGAAATCATGAGTGGCTGAGGTTGTCTGTATGGTATCATTTTAATAGGAAGAAACTAGGAGCAAGCTAAATGCCCCCTCCCCTTTTTTAAAATATGTTTTTTAATTGGTTTTGTTTAGAGAGAAGAAGGGAGAGGGATAGATAGAAATATTGATGAGAGAGAAACATCAATTGGCTGCCTCCTACATGCCCTCCACTGGGGACCGAGACCAAAACCTGGGCATGTGTCCTGACCGGGAATCGAACCGGGACCTCTCAGTCCATGGGACCGACGCTCAATCCACTGAGCCACACCGGCCAGGCAAAATACTGTTACTTTTAAACTTCACAGAAAGCATGATAGAACTTTTATATACACGTGGGTATAAAAATAATTTCAGGGAGGATGTAACCTTGGGTTGGGGTGTGGCACTCCCTGAGGTGTTCACCTTCTCTGCGATTTTGCTGTTCACATTAAAGATGTGTTATCAGAGGAAGGATAGTTTCAGTTATAGAAAGGAGAGCTCTGAGCCCGGGAGGCAGGCTGACCCGTCTGCCCCGGTCTGCCCCCAGTACTCGCGGCAGGAGCAGGAGGAGGAGGGCCGCAGGCGGTACGAGGCCCAGAAGCTGGATCGCATGCAGACCAAGTGGAGGAACGGAGACATCATCCAGCCTGTCCTGAACCCAGGTAAAAGCCGGGGTGCCCTTGGGTAGATGGCTGACGTCCGTGAGCCGATGACAGAGGTGGCGGGTTCATGAACGTCCTCCTCGGGTCAGTGTGCCATCCAGACCCCTTCCCAGAGTCACAGCCGCTGGGGTGACTGGAGGGCTTGGCAAGTCCCTGGAGGCCCTGGGGCTTGGACTGGGAGGCCCGTGTGCCCACGTGGTGGGCTTCACGGCTGGGCGGAGACACCTGCTACAGAGGCCTTGGAGGTCTCTGCCCTGGTGCCCTGAATAGCATGCTTGTGGTGGGATTTCCACCTGTGTAGACACGACAGCGCTTTCTCGCGTGGGTGACAGGGCTCCGCGGGCCCACAGCCTTCCTTCAGCGTGTCCTGCCGTCTTTCATTCTTCAAGGCCACCCAAAACCCAGACTGTAGGTCAGGGGATGTTTTCCTCCAGAAAGGTCTCCCCACCTTCACCCCTTGCCCTGATCCTCAACAGAGAAGCAGAGAAGTCCCTGCTTCGCAGATACACTCAGGGTGGGGCCTCTGGGACACAGTGAGCCCTGGGGGTGGGGGCCTTCCGCAGCGTGTGTCACCTCTGCTGCACACGGTGGGTGACACTTCCATCTGCGTGATGAGGATTCTCAGGAATGTGCTCCGTGTCTCCGCCCCTGTGTGACGGCCGGCTCCTGGGATGAGTGTCCCTGTTCCCTGCTGGGTTCCGCAGGGCGACACCTCCAGGGCCCTTCGTCCCCACCTTCCACCCAAAAGTCCCCCCGTATCTGCAGCTCTCTGCCCCTTTTAAAATCAGAACCAGATTTCAGCCGTCTTCGGCTGTTGCCTAGCAACCCCACGAGGGGCCAACCTCGACCTGGTGTCTTTTCAGAGTCTGGGAGTTCCTTAAAACCCACCTTTTCTTACTGTTTTCTTCATCTGACAAGAGAAAATACAATTGCCTTGAACTCTTCGATCCCCAGCCATCGGTGACCCAGCTTTAGCTGCGTGGGGGCTGTGACCATAGGACCGACCTCCCATTCTGGGCTGCCAGGTGTACAGCGAAATCAGCCCTGCCCAATCCCCAGCCCTGGGTGAGGAGCAGTGCTCACCTCAGAGCCTGGTCCCCTGCAGCAGCTGGGGCTGGGCTCTGCCTCCCGGCTTCAGCCAGGCCTGCCATCCCTGCCCGTCATGGGCTCGCCCAGCGAGGGAGCACCTGCCTTCTCCCCAGGGTCTGGTCTGAAGGGGCAGTGAGGTGTGGGGCTGGGCAGGGAGGAAGGTGTGGAGTCACAATCCACCTCGGCCTCTCGAGGGGGATGCAGCCTCTCTGTGCCTGAGTTCCTTAGCTGGAGACATAGAAAGGGGCGTTCTGTATTTGTCTATAGCCGCTGCTGCTTCCTGTACCCCAGCGCGAGTCCTCCCGCAGAGCCCCGCAGGCCCTGGGGACCTCCCACGGCACAGGGCCGGTGGCCGAACACGGGGGGCTGGCGGAGGCGGAGAGCAGGCTGGAGGCCAGACCGCTGGGGACGGGAAGTGAGCGCAGATGGAAGTGAGACCCCTCTCCAGAGCCCCAGCCGCTTTGCGGCTTCTGATGCCACGGGCACCTTTAGGCTCTCGGCAGGGTTGTGGCTCCCTCTCCTCCCGCACAGCCCCTCGGACCAGGTGCCACTTCAGACGCCAGCTCGAGACGAGTCTGAGTCTGCGCCGTGAGGCTGGAGAACAGCAGAAGGGTCCGCACTGGGAAGTAAATACTCACGGCCTCGCTCACCCGAGCTCGTTTCCCTGCTTCGTGACCCTCAGGCAGCCAGTTTGGAATCCCCCATGGAGAAGCTTCAGACAGAGTCTCCGGGGCCACCCTTGGTGCTTAGGGGACCTCAGGTGCCCCCTCGTGCCACCAGCCTGGCTGCTCAGCAGCACTGCTTCTCCCACAGACTCTGTCTCTGGCCAAATATAGAGAAGACCCTCTCCACCCGAGGCATGTCCCAGCGGCGGCCCGGCAGGCTGGCCCACTCGGCAGCTCAGCATTGCGGGGCTGGGGATGGCCACCCTTTGGAGGACGCTGTCAGGGCAGGAAACAGACAAGTGTCATTTCTGTCCAGAGGCTGTGGGGAGGCAGAGGCGTGGCAGCACGGGGTCTGCTCAGAAGACCCGACACTGGTGTCCCCACACCTGCTGGGGGAGTGGGAGTGGGGCTGGGCCGCGGCCGCCTTTCATCTCCGGGCGCTTCCACAGCAGCGTCGAGGGAGGGAGCGAAGGGGGCAGAGGGCTGGCCGTGGCCGGGAAAAGCGGGCGCACCTTTGGGTGCTGTGTCTCTCTGGGCCCGGCCAGGGACTGGGGGGGCAGCAGTGGGTGGGTCCATGGAGGCTGAGCCTGCAGTGCTCTATCAGATTCCGAGTCTCTGCTCACCATTATGATGAAACTTATAATGAAATAAGTTGAAATTCTGGAGAGGTTGCACAACAAATTCCTGAAAGACTGTCGGCACCTGTTCATAAAATCGGGAATGGTAGCCAGATGGAAGACTGTCCTAATAGGGCCACTCCAACCCTGGGAGCTCAGGCCACCAGGTGTTTCCTGGCTGCCCGTGGATGGAGCAGGGTCTTGCTGGGGACACCGGTGTCCCCAGGGGGTGACATCATGACCCCCTAACAGAGTGGCTAATTAATCCTCGAAAGCCTTCTCTTCGCCAACTGGGGCCTGTTTTGAGACCACAGTTTTCCTTAGAGATCCCAGGTCTAAGCGGACGGTCAGCCCTCGTGACCATGCAAACGCCGGCGTGTCAGCCTTACCAGGCCGTTCGGCCGTGGGAAGCCGTCTGTCCCCTGGCCTAATCTGTCTCCTTCGCAATTCCAGAACCGAACACCGTCAGCTACAGCCAGTCCAGCCTGATCCACCTGGTGGGGCCTTCGGACTGCACGCTGCACGGCTTTGTGCACGGAGGTAAGGACCGGGGTCGCTGTCCTCTGCCGCTCTCCTGCGGAGTCGTGCTGCCGTCTGACCCAGTTCAGGCTCTCGTGTTTAACGAAGTATACATTTAAAGTTTTAAGAGGTTGCATCTCTTAAATTGCATAATAAATTACTGAAGTACTGTTGATGCCTGTTTTGAAATTGGAAATGAAAGTCAGATGGAAGACTGTCCTAACAGAGGGGCACACGCAGCCCTGGGAGCTCAGACCAGCAGGTGCTTAGTGGCTGCCTGTGGAGGGGGGCAGGGCCTTTCGGGGGGTGCCGACATCCCCAGGGAGCACAGTCATGACCCGCTAACAGAGTGGCTAATTAAAGCCATTTTTGCCACTGATGTTTGCATTTATGTTTTCCTTTGGTCAGATTCCAGCTCAAACAGCACAGGCCTTGAAGTTCCTAGCTCGGGAAACACGGCTGGAACACAAGAGGACTTAGCTCCAGGTTCATGGAAGGATACTTTTTCCTTTAACAGTGCGTCATTATTTTTTCGTGATTTAGGAAAGATTTAAGTAGCACATCAAGCCCATAAATTAATGGATATTATCATCTCAGATGGGATTAAAGTAAACTTTATAAAGCAAGCTTATTTTTAAAGAAAAACATAAGGGGAAAAATCATTAAGTGGTATAGATGATCGAGAAGGTTGTGAGGCGGAGTGTGGTGACGGGAGCTTGGGCTGTGCTGCTCTGGGGGTGCTGGCGCTGTTCCTTGTTCCCTGGGCATAGCAGGCACTTGCATAATGTCATTCATTTGCACTTTCACTTCCAATTGTCTGGAATGCCAAGCTTTTCTTTCTTCTCTCAGAAAACTCCTATTCATCCTTCAAAACCCAGCTCAAATGGTACCACTCTGTGCAGGGTTGCATTGATATTTCTGCCAGGCGATGCCTTGGGAGCAGGGCTTGGTCTTATTTGTCGTATGGGCTCCAGGGTCTCACACAGAGTGAAAGAGGCACTTTGCAGAAGCTTGTTCTGTGGATGAGAGGCGCATGTAACATTCAGGTCGAGAAGCTTGGGATAATGGGCCCTGGGCCTGTTAGAATCAGAGGATGGGCCCTGATTTCAGGCATATTTTTAAAGTTCATTTTTTAAAAACTAATTTTTTGACTATTTGTTTTTTCAATGTCATCAGTGTTTTCCTCTTTCAACCAAATGCTGGCTGCCGTGCCCCGAGATCTGACTAACTTGGGCCCTACGCTCTATTTTACGACAAAGAGTACTTCCCAAGCCCATGACTATTGTGATCCTGAGTGTCTTTCTGCCCTAAGAACAGCATGGCTTGTGCAGCTGTGACCTCATGAGCTTTCTTGTTCCTCTTCCTCGCCGCCCTGTACTCCCTCCGGGAAGTGGGAGCAGCCCCCCCTCTGAGCCCAACCCGCAGGCCTTGAAGCCCCGGATTCTGTCACTGCAGAGATTTGTCCTTGAGCCTCAAAGAATCCATCCCACCTGAGATCTGCGGAACTCCACGCTAGAATTTCTGCTGATTTCGCTCACACCTGGGCAGTTCAGGTGGCCTGGCGTCTCCGCATCGCTGTCTCCTGGCGCGAGGTCCACACTAAGTGCTGACCTTTCTTCGCCGCGGAGGCCGCAGTGCGGGCAGTGAGAGCTTTGCCGGGACCGTGAGTGGGCAGCTCACGGAGCTCACGTTCACTCGGGGAGCGAGTGGAAGGGAGGGAGGGAGGGAGGGAGAGATGTGAGAGAGACACATCGACTGGTTGCCTCCCGAATGACCCCAGCCAGGGCTGGGGATCGAACCTGCGACCCAGGTACGTGCCCTTGAACCTGAGACCCTTGGGTCTGAGGGCTGACGCTTTAACCACTGAGCCAAACCGTTGAAGAAGTCTGTACCATTTTAGTAGGGATTTTTGTGCCCACAATGAAAAAAAAGCAGTCTAGTAATTTTACCCAGCCCCATCATCTCTCAGTGCCTGGTACGTCAGTGGGAGGGAAGGACGAAGGACACACTGGAACGTGGCCGCCTTACGTTTTCCTCAGGGAGGATGCTGTCGACAGGAACAGGGCTGAACATCATGGGAATGAAAGCATTCTCTAAACTACTCGAGTGGATGCCCGTTGCGGGGGGGAAACGGTGAACCGGGGTGGATGCTAATCTGGCCTTTTTTCCTAATTCTGTTCTGCATGTGTGTTTTTGGTAAACGACTCCCGTGCCCCATTTTCTGTGACTTTCGCATATTGGACTGTCTTGATCTTGAGACCTAGCTCCTACCCTGCCGCTCACACACACACTCACAGGCACACTCACAGATCTTGGCAGTGCTGAGTGGCTGGACATCACAGATGCCAGCCTGGCTTTTGGCTTCTGGCCCTCCCTGAGCCCTGAGTGAACTGGGCACAGTTCTTCTGCTTGAAAGTGCTGGGATCTTAGCCCCAAAAGGCCGTTTCCCTTCGTGGCCCCTCCCCCGCTGGCTGCACAGGCCGAAGGGCAACCCGTGGCGTGTGGGGTTCAGGTACACGCAGCTGTCAGGACCTTATAAGTTCACCCAGACACCCACCTCGATAAGAACACTGAGACCAGGACTTGATGGTGCTTCGAGAACCTGATGAAACGCAGCGTAGGGGAGCTTGGAGGACCTTTCCCCGAGCTCCGGAGTAAGCAAGGGCGCCCACTCTCTCTCTGCTAGGTAACACTGTTTTGAATATTTCAGCCACTGTAGTTAAACAAGAGGAGAAACTCAGAGGCAGAGGAATTGGCAGAAAAGAAGTAAAGCTGTCTGTCTTTGCAGATGGCACAGTAACACACCGGAGAACCGAGATCCGGTGATAAAAATAACTCAGATTATGAAAGCGTTAAGGTGACAGCATGTAAAATGATAGTACTTGGAAAACTTACCTAAAATAGACAAATGACTCTCCCTCACTTTTGTCTGCAGGTATGTTTGTTTTCAAAGGTGGTGTTTATGTCTCACATTTCAACTACATCACGAAACGTTACTTTTTGGTATTTTGGTAAAAAGGTGGGGTTCACCTTTGTGTCTGTTTGGTTCATGTCTTAAAGGTCTTGTTCTTGTTCTGTTGTTTCCTGAGATGTTCTTTGCTCTGATTTCTTTCCTCTGGGACTCTGCTGGCCTGGCCCTCCGTCGGCGGTTTGCGTGTGGCCTGGGACAGTCCCTGCTCCCGGCCAGCCAGCCCGTGACAGCGGGAACATGCTCCCACGTCAGAGCGCAGTGTCCAAACCTGGGAGAGGGAGGCTTCCTGGGGGTTAGCCCGGGGCAGACGCCAGGCGTCCTCACCGGGGATTCCTGGCTTCTGCACTTTCAGCAGCCTTGGATTTTTTATTTTAAAATAATTTTAAACCAAAGCATTCTGTGGAGATGGCCAGATGGCTTTGGATGAAATGCAGATGCCCCTCGTCCTCGCTCGCCCTGGCCATCCACTTCGCAGCCTCGGCTGCGCCGGCCGGGACTCGCTCCAGAGCGTCTCTCGGTTCGGGAATTCCAGGCTCACGCTGGGTAAACAGCCCCGCAGCCAAGTCGGACGCTAAGACTACGTGGCGTGTGGCTTTGTTACCGGGAGCTCATTGCTGCCTCGTTGGCCACTCTCTGAACACCCGTCTCCCGCCGCGGCAGCTCCAGAGATGCTTCTCAGACAGTTCTGTGCGCCTGCAGGTAGCTGTGGGCACCTGCGTCTCCCCGGGGATGCGCCTCCGCCTCCCTCCAGGCTGCCCTACTCGCCCCCCGGCCCTGCCTCTCACCGGGCTGCCCTGCTTCGCGTCCCCTGGTGGCTTCCTTCGGACGGCAGTGTACTGACCAGGGTGAGGCTCAGCGCCGTGCTGACGGCCCCACGCGGCAGCAGCTTCAACCAGAGAGACGAAGGTTGTGTGCTGGGTGACGATGCTGCTGTCGGTTCCAGGGCCAATCTGTCAGCTCCGTGGAGCAGGGGGCCCAGGCTCCCTCCGCCCAGTTCTGCTGTCCTGGGGGCTGCCCTCTGTGTGGTGCACGCGGGCACATCACTGCGTCAGGGTCCAGGCCGAACGGCAGTGGAGGGCACCCAGCAACCACGGCCACACTTGTGCTCTGGTCCCACTGGCCTGACGAAGTGACGCGGCCACATCTGCTTGAGGGGGTGGGGCTAGTTGGGTGGACGTGTGTCTGTCGAACCCTGGACTTACTGTGGAGCGAAGGAAGAAATGAAGGAGCTGTTCTGTCGTGGCGCCAGGGTCGTCCTTCCGAGCCTGCGTGTGTGAAAGGTTTCCGGCTGGAGTGCTCTCCCCAGGACGCAGACGCGTGGCCACGTCACCTTCCAGGTTCCCAGGTTCTGTGGTTCCGATGACTCAGGGTCCTCAGAAACTCACAGCTGGAGTGTGCTTTTGTCTCAACAAAGCGGTGACCATGTCCTCGTACCCCATTCCCTCGGCCTCTCAAGGGAATTGGACACCACTGACCGCCACCCCTGAAAGGCCCCCTGGTTTCCTGCCCCTCACTCTCTGAAACCACGATCTCCCACACTGATGACGTCAGAGCGGCCCGGGAGACCAGATGCCGAGCCCAGGTACCTGCAGGCCGATGTAATTCCCAGCTGGTTCTCCCGTGAGGGTGTCCAGTGGGTCCCCTGAGTCTCTTCCCCCCGAGTGTAGCTGTCGCCCCCCCCTCCCCCCCGCCGCCTGGGCTTCTCCTTCCCATGACTCACCCCGCCCCCTGGCTTCTGTGACTTCCTTCATGGACTCTGGTATGTTCATGTTCTGCTTGGATGTTCCCTGAGCTCCGGTGGCCCTGGGCCCCTTCACTGGGACAGTGGCCGGTGGACCTGACCTTTCTCTTGATTTCCCCTCTCGCCGTTCTTCTCACAACTTGTGAAGCTAGTGTGTGACCGGTGCCACCTGGCGTTTGCACTGTGCCCTGGGGGAGAATGCTGTTCCAGGCGGAAGCATCTCACACACACAGCTCAACCTCCTCAGGCCTCAGTTTCCTTTTAGGGGCTGGGCTGGGGGGCGGATTGAGATACACAGACAAAGCAGCCGGCTCATAGGACGTACTTAACGGCGAGTTGTCTTTATAGCTGTGTTTACTTTACTAGTGTTGTTAGTATAGATACAGAGAATGTGCTACGTGATGAACACGTGGGCGTTTGTAAATATGATCATGCACGTGACCACAAAGAGGATTTAGAAAATTTTCTCCCTTTTATTGATTTTAGAGAGAGAGGAAGGGAGAGGGAGGGAGAGAGAGATGGAAACATCAATCAGAGAGAACGTCATTTGGCCGTCTCCTGCAAGACCCCTACTGGGGATCGGGCCCACAACCTGGGCATGTGCCCTGACCGGGAATCGAACCCGCGACCTCTTGGTGCATGGGTCGACGCTCAACCACTGAGCCAGACTGGCTAGACTACAAAGAGGATTTTAATTGTAAATTCCCCAAAGTGGGCCCCACCAGGCCTAAACAGCCACAGCGAGAACCTAGCCTCCTTGAAGTTAGACACCCTTTATCATAATTCCTGGGCAAGAGATAAAATCTGGACTTCTGAGTTTTCTAGGAAGCAATGAAAAGGAGAATGCTTCTGACTAAAATTGGGGAATGGCTAGATGTTCTCAGAGGAAAGGTGGGTAACTTGGCGCTTGTGTTACTTAAATTGAGCGTGAGCGCCCTTTCCACCCGCCAGTGCCTCCCGCCCCCTTGCCGGTCCTGGGCTGCACCACCTGTGGGGTCTCCCCTCCCGGCTCTGTCGTGGCTCCCACACCACGGCCTCCTTGCCACCTCCGGGATGCAGTCCAGCCTCGCGGCTCGTGGCCTCCTTTATTCTCTCTGTGCCTTTGTTTCCCTAAACATGCCTTTGGCTTTTCTGTTTCTGCTGCTCAGCCCAAATGCCCTCTGCCCTGGTGCTCTCAGAGCCCCTCTGCCCAGGCTGAGGCCCCCTGCCCGTCGTCCTCACGACCCATTGCTGTTCCTCTTGCGCACTTTGGCCTTTCTGCCTCTTAAGGTGTGATATTGCCAGGCTTTCGTGCCCTGCGGACCACCATCTCTCTCGTTGCTAAGGAACGCGAGTGTCCACCAAGAAGGGAAGGGATCTTCAGAAAGATGGCTGGAGTTGAGGCTGCCGGTGGCGCGTCCCCAGCCCTTGGCAGCTTTTCCCTTAGACTCGTGGGCACATGGGCCTGTTGTCCTTCGTGGAGCTGCCAGGGGGCGCCTTTCCCACCCAGAGGAGGGGCTGTGCCCTGGGCTCTGTGGCACCCTGCGGTGGCCGTGTTCCTGCAGGGGGACTCACGCTACTCTGCCAGATCGTGGATGTGAGCGGCTCTGGTCCCTGCTGGCCAGGGCCCTCCCTCTTCCGGAAATTCAGAACATTTTGCTTGAGAAACCTGGTCAGCCACACAGCGTGAGAACATCCTCCGTGCAGACCTGCTGGGATCTCTTGTTTTGGTGCCGGATCAATTCGCCTCAGCTTCCGCCTCAGCTGTGGTCCTTAGGGACACACATGGCAGATGTCCCCTGCGTCCCCTTTCCTGTTTGACACTGAACACGGCATCCTTACTACCTCCCACCCTCGGCTTCAGTCTCCTGAACCCCCGGAATGGTTCCTGGCCTTGAAGGATGTGACCTTGACCTTGCGTGAACTGCGGGCGAGGCCTCCACCTCCCGGGGGTCCGGGGCTCCCGCACACTGCTGCCGCCTGTTCCCCGGCCGCCACGGCAGCTGGGGACAGGAACCCGCCTGCCCTGCTCCCCCTGCCGCCTTGTTCAAAACGGGGGGCACTGGTTCTCACAGGGCGGCAGGCAGGTGAACTGTGACTGTCTCACCTTCCCTCGTACCCACGTGAGGGGTAAAGACAGCGGCAGCCCTCTCCCCGGCCCCTGGGCTGCGATGCTCCCGGCACAAGGGGAGCCCTGTCCGCTCCACCTGAGGCTGCCCCCAAGTGCCCACTTCTGACACGTTGATCTTAGAAACCATCATCTTTACTACACTGTGCATTAATTGCCCAAAATAGTCCTTATTAATCACCTTAATTAATACCCCTCTGCCCTCGGCCCCGGTTCAGAGACACGCCTGCAGGTACGTTCGGAACGGGGGAGGCAGAAGCCAGACTGGCTCGGGAGGCTGTCACTCCCCTGGCTCTTAGAATAACCCCTGTAATCACCGAAGGGGGCTCATGAAAACAAGATGAACTTACTCTTGTTTTCTTAATCCAGGAGGCTGGCACCCACACTCTGTCACTTGGAATTAAATATAGAAATGGGGGCATTTCACATCGCCGCCCACAGCCAGTCAGCACACTGGGCTGTGAGCTGCTGGTGCTGCTTTGGGTCTGCGGGCAAGCGTGGCCCGGGGAGGAAACAAAGCCTCTATTTTTAAGCCGAGTCAACATGTCGATACTTAAAAAAAACAGACAGACCTGTAAGCGCTTAGATGTTAGATGCAGAAATACCTCCGTTCCCTGATGTTTATCCCCATGTTAGTGGCACGCAAGCCTTGCGTTTTCCTTCCCGTAATTCCCGACGCGAGCGCGGCGTCCAGGACGGCAGGGCCGACAGTCTTGCTGTCCCAGTTTACGTGGCGAGTCTTGGGTAATCACAGCGCACAGCAGACTGTCCTTTGCCAATTCTCCCATCGCCGACAGCACCTGTTGTAGCTGGATGGGAGGAAATTGAGGAGGTTTTTCCGTAGGAACCTGGAAAGAGGCGTTTTGGGAGAACGCAGATAGTTGGTATTAATGAACGTGGGAAAAAGTAAAGGGAGGCAGTTGGTGACGCCCAGTGTCCAAGGGGGCTGGTGGCTTTCTCTGGCAAGACAGAGGGCCCAGGTGGCAAAGTTAGAAGGGAGCCAGGTACAAACCAGGCAGGTGGGTTGGATTTTCTCTTTTAACAGAACAGACGTTTCTCAGTGGACACATGGGTTGTAATACTGTGTCACGGTCATACATACTGTATTGTAATTTTTACAAACGTGTCATGATGGGATGAGATTATGTGGATTTTTAATTATCTCATTTCTGTCCAGGCCATTTGAAATGTCACTTCCTCTTAGCAAAAGACAACAGGAGTGTTCAGAACCAGCCCCACCCACAGAGGTCCGGGCTTGTTCCTCGCCGGGACGAGGGAAGAGAGGGTTAGAAACCAGCGTTCTAGTCTCCTCTTGGTTTTACGAGATCAGTTGCCTTCTAAGTAAGAGGTCCATGGTGACCCTTCCCTGCCTCCGGTCCCCGCAGCGGCGCTGAGGTGTCGTTTGTGACGACACGGACGCGGGCGCAGCGGCCGCACGCAGGTCTCCAGCGAGGCCCGCTTTCTCCCGCGGAGGCTCCTGCTTCTGTCTCTGACCCACGGCTTCCGTCAGACACTACGGGGCCAGAGCCCCTGTCAAGGCCAACGCTTGAGTTTCCCTGTAGCGAGCCCTAAAATCGACCTTGCTGTCACTTCCCATTGACCCCACCGTGGCTCCCCGGGAGGCCCAGGTGAACGGAAGTGAGCGAGATGGCCAGTGGGGAGAGCCCCTGGAGCCCCCAGGCCCCGTCCTGTGGAGCAGACCTCCGTGTCCTGCAGGGTGCTGGCGCTGCTGCCCGTCCGCGTCACCACTGCTGTTCCCGACAGCTGGCGTCAACCCCCGATGTTGCACTGGCGTCCCCGAGCTCAGACCATGCGTGTCGGCCTTTCCATGTGACGCCGGTGTTTGCTGTCTGGTTTGCAGCTAATCGCAGCTCCCTCTTCGGCCCTCCAGCCCACAGTCGTGTGCCAGCTGTCGGGGTTGGGAGGGGGTGCTCTTTAAATGTCACCACCCGCCCTGGCCGGTTTGGCTCAGCGGTTAGAGCGTCTGCCCTCGGACCAAAGAGTCGCGGGTTCAATTCCGGTCAAGGGCACGTACCTCGGTTGTGATTCCTCCCCGGCCCTGGTCGGGGTTGTGCGAGAGGCAGCCAGTTGACGTGTCTCTCTCACATTGATGTTTCTCTCTCTCTCTCCCTCCCTCCCTCCCACTCTGTCTGATGATAAATGGAAAAATGTTCTCGGGTGAGGATTTAAAACAAACAAACAAACAAACAAACAAACAAACAAATAAAACTAAATGTCACCACCCTGGCCGGTTTGGCTCGGCGGTTAGAGCGTCGGCCTGTGGACCAAAGGGACTCGGAATTGATTCTCAGTCAAGGGCACACACCTGGGCTGCAGGTTCGATCCCCAGCCCTGGTCAGGGTCGTGCAGGAGGTGATCAATTGATGTGTCTCTCTCACATTGGTTTTTCTCTCTCTCTCCCTCCCTCCCTTCCACTCTATCTAAAAATTAATGGAAAAATATCCTTAGGTGAGGATTAAAAAAGAAAAATAATGTCACCACCAACAGACATAGCAAGATAATTTTTTGTTGTTGTTAAGCCTCACTTGAGGATATTTTTTCCATTGATTTTTTTTTTTTTTTTTAGAGAGAGTAGGAGGGAAGGAGAGAGAGAGAGAGAAGCATCGATATGAGAGAGACACATCAATTGGTTGCCTCCCACACGTGCCTGATCCGGCCCCAGGATCAAGCCTGCAACCCAGGTCATGCCCTTGACCAGCAATTGAACCCGAGACCCTTCGGTGCACGGACCAACACTCTAACCATTGAGCCACATCGGCCAGGGCAGCCAGATAATTTTGAACATCAATTTTGTTTTCTGACAAGTCGCCTAGATCGCCTGTCTCTGGATGTCTGTGGGCTGGGTTAGCAGCCTCGTCCTGGCCTCACCTGTCACGGAACCAGGTTGTTGCCCAGATTCGAGCCCAACAGCTTGTTATTGGAGCTGCTGCCAGGGGCTGGCTGTGATCTGCCGGTCGCCCCTCCCTCCCTTCCTCCCTCCCTCCCTTGCTCCCTCCCTTCCTCCAGCAACCCTTTCCTGAGTGCGCTACGCCAGGTTTGGAATCGGGCAGGGACACAGAGACGGTAAGGCGTGTCCCCACCAGGGCTTGCTTCCGTGTCACAGGCGATGCAGGTGGCCTGGGTGCTGGACCGGGCTGACGGGGCATCTGGCAGGAGCTCGCCCAGCTGCTCGTGCCTGCCCCGCCTGCCCTGGGCTCGGAGCCCATGCTGCTGGCACACTCTGGGTCCTGCAGTATAATTAGTAACAGTGAAGTCCCCTGTGGACTCTGCCAGCGTTTCGGACAAATGGGGCAGAATCCCAGTTCAAAGGGGCTGCTTCTGAGTTCTTCCATTTGTTCCTCCATTCTTTTTTTTAATCCTCACCCGAGGATACTTTTTTCCATTTTTATCTTCAGATAGAGTGGGAGGGAGGGGGAAGAGAGAGAGACACATCAACTGTTTGCCTCCCACATGACCCCAACCAGGGCCAGGGACCGAACTGCAACCGAGGTACGTGCCCTTGACCGGAATCCAACCCGAGACTGGTCCGCGGGCTGATGCTCTAACCACTGCCCCACACCGGCCGGACGCTTCCTCCATTCTTAATAGCTGCTGCCTTCCAGGAAGACAGAGAAGGGCTCATTGTATTTTCTGCATTCCAGACATTGATTCTGATTCAAACTGTCTTTTCCTTTCCCTCCTCCTTACCCTCCTTCCTGCCCCAACCAGACCCGAGTGGATGACCGCATCTGGTGGCCCGAGCTGGCAGCGCTGGGTCCATGACCTTCCACCCTGCACACCAGTTGACCTGCCACCCCGACCTCTTGCCATGGTCTTGAACTCCCTTCTCCGTCATCATACCGCAGTTAGGAATGCCACTTGGGGTCTCAGTCTCGCGGGTCCTGGATGGAGAGGCTGTGCCGCGTGGCCTCCGGGGCTCTGTGGTCGTAGGCTGGTCCCCACTCTTCCCTGAGCGAGTTCTGTGCCTTTGGACACGTGCTTCTGTGCCTCTGGTTCCCGCTTGGACCAAGGGGGACGGTGCTGGGCCCGCCCACAGGGCTGCTGTCCGGGAGGGTCAGCCTTCGTTCATTCCCTTTGGTTCGGGGTGTGACAAGAGCCCACTGTGGAGCAGGCCCTTGGGACACGTCACAGAAAGAAACAAGACACGGCCTCCCAGCCCGAGGAGGCTGCCGTGTGCCAGGCCCGTGCCTCCTGGGCCCTCGGCAGACGCCGCTGCTGCCCCCCCTGCGCCCAAGGGCATCGTGGCTTCTCTAGTCCTGGCAGGGGCTTAGCCGACGGACCCCTTCCTGTGGATGGAAAGGGCAGGAGGGCCTCGTCGTGGGCTTGGGCAAGGCTGCCCGTGTCCGTTTCCCTCGCATTTCACGTGCACTCCTGAGAGCTGACCTCCGTGTGACCTCGAGCTCGGTTGGTTTGAAGGCGGGATGCTGACACCTTCCTGCGCACCCAGCAGGACCCGGCTAGTCTTGGTGCCTCCACCCGCGGGGCTGCTGCGTCAGCATTTGCGGTGTCTTCCATGAGGGAAAGTCGGGTGATAAAAGCGTGATTTAAAAACAAACTCAAGAACACTGATGTAAGCCCTGGCTGGTGTGGCTCGGTTGGTTGGAGCGATGTCCCGTACACTGAAAGGTGTTTGTGCGAGTCGGGGCCACTGCCCGGGAACTTCTGTTCTTTCTGTTACGTTGTATTTTGTTTGCCCCACACAGTAAAGAGAGCTCTAATTAATCCAATGTCTAAAAGTTGGTAGATTCCTCACAAACATGCAGATTGTCGGCTGGTAGGTTGGGTGCCTCATCCCTGGGGTGGGGGTGGGCAGTAGGCAGGGCCCCCCAGCCTCCTGGTCACCTCCTGGCCCCACAGGCGTTTGCGTCTGTGAGCATCTCCCTGAACAGCCCGGCTTTCTCGAGAGGGGTGGGGTCTGGTTTTTTGTTTCTAGATTTTCAGACATCTGTATTCTGGGGTGAGTCTACGTGACCTTCCAAGACTTCCGGTCGCTGTTAGGTGGGTCAGTATCACGCTGCTGCTTTTATAGGTCAAAATGGTTGCGTATTGCAATTTCATGTAGTTCAACCTAACGATACGGTTTAAGTTTTAAATATGAAGTAAGTATAATATTGTGTTGTATGGGGGGGGCAAGATTGGGGGTTGAGGGATTAGCAGGTGTGCAATCGAGAATCCATCAAATAAAGGGGGGGGCCAAAGCACAGGTGTACGCGGCCTGGGATTTCGAAGACCCCTTGGCCTTCCGTGAGCCCCCTTTTCTGGTCGTGTTTGTTTTATAGCCCGGCTTTACTGAGCTAGAATTCACATGCCTGACAGTCCACCCGTGACAAGCCATTGCTTTTCAGTGTGATCGGAGTTACACCACCATCAGCACAGTCAGTTTTAGACCGTTCCCGCAACCCCAGAGAGAAACTCCGCACCCACGAGCGGTCTCTCCCCACTCCCCACGCCCCCAGCCCCTGGTATCCCTCGTGTGGTCTCCGTCTCCAGACCGGCCTGTTCTGGACAAACGTAGTTCCGCATAAACGGAGTCAGACAGGATCTGGCCTCTGGCTCCTTTCACGTGCCCATGCTTCGTCTCTTCGTATCGCCACGTGACGTTCCGTTGTGCGGAGGGGCCTCGTTTCTTTGTCCATCGGTCAGCTGGTGGACATTCGGGTTGTCCCCCGTTTCTGGCTGTTGTGAGTGATGTGCCTGAAATCGGCATATGGGTGTGTGCATCTGTTCAGTTCTCTGGGGCCGTGCCAGGGAGTGGGATCGCGGCGGCCTGTGGCGGCTCCCGTTCAGCCTGTTGTGAGACTCCCACCTGCTTCCAAAGTGGCTGCAGCGGCGCTGTCTTCCATCCCCAGCAGCAGCGCCCGGGTCAGGTTCCGCCACGCTCTCGCCTACACTTGGTATCTGACTTTGGTGCAGCTACCCAGTAAGGAGACTTTCCTGGCAGCATAAGATCTCTGTAGAGATTAGGGAAAAGGACTGTCATTTTGTTAGTGGCCTAGAACATCAGCCGGGGTCATTTTTAGAAGCTCCCGAGGAAGCCAAGTTGACATCAGCTTTAGCGGCCCCCGATCCTGCACCCCCATCCCACATTCTGTTCCCCAGCTCCATGCAGCCCCCACAGGTGGGTATCGGGAGGCCTTTTTTTTTTTTATTCCTCACCTGAGGATATTTTTCTACTTATTATCAGCTAGAGTGGGAGGGAGGAGAGAGACAGAGAGAAACATCGATGTGATAGAGCCACATTGACTGGTTGCCTCCTGCACGACCCGACCAGGGCCGGGGACAAACTGCAACCGAGGTACGTGCCCTCGACCGGAATCGCACCTGTGACTCAGTGATCTGCGGGCCGACACTCTAACCGCTGAGCCAAACCGGCCAGGGCGAGGGCTTTCCTTTTTATGCCTTGTTTCCACGATGGGAAATAGTCTCCCCTCCCCCAGGTCTAATCTGCCTTGGGCCTCTTTTCTGCGCAGGTGTCACCATGAAGCTCATGGACGAGGTGGCCGGGATCGTGGCCGCACGTCACTGCAAGACCAACATAGTCACAGCTTCTGTGGACGCCATCAACTTCCACGACAAGATCAGAAAAGGTAATGGCACTCTGCCGACGACAGAAGGGGCCGTGCCTGGGCTGCTCGGGTCCCTTGCAGCCTTTGCTTCCGCTTCGCCCAGAGTCGCCTGGGCCCTGGCGTCTGCCCATTGTGCTCTGGCCTGTGGATGTGTCCCTGAGCCCAGGGTTCGCTGATATGACTTCAATCTGGTAAAATCTGTTGCTCCAACATGATTGGAGCCTTTGTTCTGCTAAAGAGTGGCATAAACTTACCCTCTTAAAATTCCCCATGAACGGAGTGAGCGGAGCCCCGCAGAGATGCGAGCCGTGACCGTTGCCGCCAGGTCTCGCAGTGCGTGCTTCCTCTCCGGAGAGGACTAGTCTGGTGTGGGCAGCGGCAGGGTTGGCGCAGAGGCGCTGCCCACAGCCCTGCCCGCCGCACGGCTGCTGCTCCTCCCGCGTCCTGTGCTCCTCTCTGCGTGCAGAGGCTGGTGAGCCTGGGATGCCCTGCAGGCTCTGGCGACGGGCAGTGCCGTGTGTGGGAGATGGAGATGGACATGCCCGCTGTTCTGCTCTGATTTTCTGATGCGAATCTGCTGGGATCAGGTTAAACCCACGGGACTCGATGGCATGCTGCGAGCGGCTGCCCTCCTGGGCCCAGCCTCCCTGTCACCTGCACTGCTGTGACGTGATGGGCCCGGGGCCAGGCTTGGGCCACCTGCGGGCTGGGAGCACGGCATCCCCGTGAGAGCGGTGGCAGAGTTCAGTGCCCTGAAGAGTGGTGTGTGAGTGTCCCCAGGTTGTGCAACCAAGTACCGCACACTGGGGACTTAACAGCAGCGGAAATGGTCCCTCCCCATCCTGGAGGCCAGAAGTCCAAAGTGAAGGGGTCGCAGGGCCATGCCCCCTCCAGGGGCTTAGGGGAGGATCTTTCCTTGTCTCCGGCTGCTGGGGGCTCCAGACATCCCTTGGTTTGTGGCCTCATCGCCCCAACCTCTGCCTCCGTCTGCATGGGCTTCCTCCCTCCGCTCTCCTCCTCTCCATTTCTCCTCAGGACATTTGTCACGGGATTGGGGCCCACCTGCATAACCCAGGAGGATCTCCTCTTGAGACCCTTAACTCAGTGACAGCTGCAGTGACCTTTTCAGATAAGGTCACATTCTGGGGCTCTGACTGCAGTCACCTTTGGGGGCACCATTGAGCCCACGACAAATGCCTTCCCTCCCTACAGTTTAACCCTGTAGACAGACACAAGCTCACCTTCTCTCTGCAAAATCATGAGGTTGGTGACGTCTTCCATGCCTCTGCCCCTCCCTTGTGAGAGCCACTGGCCAGGTCAGGGCCAGCCCAGAGGAGTGGCCCAGCTTTGAGAAATGCCGTCCTGCAGCCGGGGGACATGGCCCAGAGACGTGGCTACAGAGAGCCTCCCTAAAGCAAAGTTCAGGGGCCATGTGCCTACCCAGCAGGGGGCACTGAAGAAGGACCAGTGACTTCGTGTGGCGGGGAGATGGGCTGGGTCCCCGAAACGAGGAGGGGGAGCGGTGTGTGGGCCAAGGGCGGCGCCTCTGTGCTGGGCGGGAGTTGGCTCGCTCCGGAGTCAGGTGTGGAACCGGATCAGCGTGAAGACGATTGCGTGATGATGCTTCCACGGACCGAGTGTCGGCACGTGGTCCCAGGCACGGACAGGCAGACTGAGCACCCCGGGAGCTCCTGGCCTGCTGGGGCCTGGGCAGCACTCCACCTTGTTTGGGAAATGCTTGCCCAGCACCCTGGTCACACCCTGGAAGGTCCCCTCCCTCCGCTGCCACACACGCCCCTGTGCCTGCGCTCCCTGTGGCTGTTGTGATAGTCAGCACGGCCTGCGGCCTGAACTCTTTCCGAGACTCTGGGGCCGAATCCGCGCCTTTCCAGCTGCTGGAGGCGCCCACACTCCTTGGCTCCTGGCCCCTTCCTGCAGCCTCTGCCTTTGTCGCCCTGTGTGTTCCTCCTGCGGCCTCCTCCCTCCCTCCCTCCCTCCTGCGAGGACCCTGTGAGGACCTTGGGCCACTGGGTGATCCAGGGTCGCCTCCCGTCTCGAGGTCCTTCGCTTAGCCCCATCTGCTGAGTGCACTGGTTCCCCGGAGTAGGACCTGGGCATCTTTGGGGACCCGCTTCTGACCGCCGTAGGTGGTGCCTTAGCGATGGACTGTGACTTTCTTACAGCCATTCCGCCTGTTTCCTTAGAGAAGCAGCTGGAGTGGGTGGGAGGTCAGACCTCGGGAGTGACCGTGTCTTCAGGTGTGAGGGGTGCTTAGCTCTCTCTCCAGTCAGCCTCTGGCAAAACGTAGTGCCCCGAAGTGCCGTCCTTGGATGCACCAGCCACATGCCGGGCTGTGGCCTCACCTTTTTTATAGGCCACTTGTTCCATGTCCACTCTTGGTTTTTAGCTGAGACATTAAAATGCCAAGGCAGCTGTTGAAAGTTGGAGGGAGGAAAGAGGTACGTTTGATATGATGGGTGTGGCAGCCTTGGGAGGAAGCCCAGTGCGGAGGTTTCTTGTGGAGGAGCGGCCTCTGCAGACTGGGCGACAAGGCGTCTTCCAGAAAGGCCCGGTTGGGTAAGACCCAGAGCCGCGCACTGCTTCCTCCCCTCGGCCGTGCACGCCCGCAGCTCGCTCTCGAGCGTAAGTGCCAAGCTGCAATTAAAGTCTGAGATACTTGGCAACTTCTAGCCCTGGTAAGAGCAATCTGTTGTTATTCTGTTTGCTCTTCCAAATCCCTGGCATACTGCTGAAATCTGCCCATCTGCCGGGGGAGCCGGGCGGGGCAGCTGCCAGCCCTCCTGGGTCGGCCTTGCGGGCAGCGCGACAGTGGCGTAGAAACAGAAGTCAGCGGTGGCTCCCACGCAGCCACGCGGACGCCGCCCGTTCCACTCTCACGGCTAACACTGCTCCGTCCAGGGCTGGGCATTGTGCTAAGTGCACTGTGCCCCACAGCCCAGTGGGACTGGTGTCCCCTTCTTCTGATCTGAAAGCTGCCCGGAGGGGCACTGGGCAGTTGGCTCCAGGGCCAGATCTCTGAGCCCGGCTCTGGTGCCTTCTCACTGCCTGGCGTGAACCACGCGGGCAGCCACCCTAGGGCCCCAGCATCAACCTCGGTGGGTGATGAGCGTGACCCTCGTGGGTCCATCTTCAGTGCTTGTGCTGGGCCGCCCGAGTGTCAGCTGTCCCCACGCAGCTGTCAGGAGACTCGGGGCCTCCTGCTGCGCCCCCCTCATTGGCCTTCGCCCAGGGCCCTTCTGCTGAATCCAGACAGTCCGGTCTCTGCCTGCAGGCTTCACAGTAGATACAATTAAATGTGCCCTTCCTCGGTCGCACCCGCCACACTTAAGTGCTCATACCCACACGTGGCTGGTGCTACTGTACCGTTCAGCGCAGAGAACTTCCCACTCCACAGAGCGTGCTGTTGGGCAGGCTGGTCTCTGGACTGTGGGCACAGTGCCCAGTGTCCCAGTTGCCAGGCGTGGCGGCCCAGGTGCTGGGTGGCCGTGCTCTAGGAGGAATTTCCCTAAGCCCCAGAACGCCCTGTAAGCGCTTTGTCACAGCGACACTGCGCCGTGAGCACCTGAGCTCGGCCTAGACCTGGGAGCCGTGCCCTCCCAGGAGACAGCCTCTGCCCGAAAGTCACCGTCAGGCCCTCGGTGTGCAGCAGGGCCCCTCAGACCCCCCGCCGGCCGGCTCTGCTCGTGGGCTCTGCTCTCGTGTGCAGCTCAGAGGCGCGTGATTGTAGGTCCGACTCCCAAACTCGGATCAGAGTCGGAGCCACTGAGCGAGACTGGCGGGACTTAGAAAATGTGACACGGATCTGTCCTTCCGTTTTGGGTGGATGCTTTTTTGACAAGTACCTGCAAGTACTGACTTCCTGGGCCCTTGATGGAACGAGTTAACGATTTCCACACGGCGTCACCAAGCGCCCTTTCCGTCGCCGAGTGTGTGACTGGCTGCCGGGAGCCTGGCCGTCGCCTCTGGGAGTCCGTTGTTCCAGAAATGCATTCTCATTTCCAGAGCTTGGCTGTGCTCGAACCACCGCCTGAGACAGAAATATCACGTTCCGTAGTGGAAACGCATGGCTGAGGTTCTTCATACTCTTAGAGCGCCATAGAGCACTGTGCTCCTGAGTGACTTCACTTACGACGAAGTGGAACAGCCAGAAAACCAGGAGCCACCTTAACATTCTCCAGCGTAGCTGCCGCCAACATAGTTCCTCTGGCTGCTGTGGCAGCTGACCAAAATCCTCGTGGCCCACACGGTGCACGGGTCGTCTCCCGGGCCTGCGGGTCAGAGGCTGGAGGCCCCTCTGTGCCTTGCTGTGGCCCCTCGCCTAGCTGTGGTCAGCCCGAGCATCTCCCTGACCCCGCCTCCTGCTTCCTCGTCCACTTGGGGGGACCCCTGTGATGACACGGGGCCCCCTGGACAGTCCAGGCTAATCTCCCGCCTCATGGTCCTTAGCCGAATCACACATGGCAAGTCTCTGCCCTGTCAGGTCACAAACTCGCAGGTCTGCAGATCAGGACATGGGCATCCTTGGGGACTGTTGTCCCACCTGCCGCAGTAGTTAGTTAATTACCCTGATGCCATTTCTGAGCTCTGCCTTTACCCCACCCTGTCTCACCCTGAGAGCTTGGGAGTGAGAGGTCAGAGGGATTGTCCCCGAGGGTCTCCATAGTGCCTCTGCCCCGTCAGGCTGTCCCTCATGCCCGCCAGCACCTCTCACCCATGACCGTGAGACCCAGGGAACACAGGCCGGGAAGCGGGGCAAGCCCTTCATGAGAGGAAACCCATAGCAATTCCCTGGCCGGGGGCCTGGCCGGGGCCACCTCAGGGCACTGCTGTGGGAGCAGCCTGTCCAGGGACTTTGAGTAGCGACCACGGGTTTGAAGGACAACTGGGAATGCACCCTCAGCTTGTGCCCCGTGTAAGCACCCCCCACCCCCACCCCCGCCATGGCAGACTCCTGCTTTCCATGATGAATTTCCAGGTCAGAAACCCAGAGAAATATCTAACTCTAGTCAAAAACTAGTTCAAACAACAAGCTAGGGTGACCGTGAGCATCAGAGATAAGAACAGAGAACTCGCTCAGTGTTACTGCTCAGTGATACGGTAGGAACTGTGTGGTGCAGGTGGGTGCTGGAAATACTGGGGGGCACTTTGTAAAGTATATGATGGTCTGACCCCCACGCTGCACACCTGAAACCCATAGAAAATAACATTGAATGTCAACCATCACTGAAAAAGAGAATGCTCTCGAGTACCACTTATGGTACAGAATGCGATGATTTCTTCCTAAAGGTCAGAGAAAATTCAGCTGCAGCCCTAACCCAGCCTCTTCACCTTCAGAGATAGGACCTCGTTATTCTAGCAGTCACAGGCTTGGACACTGGGCTCTGGCTACGGGCAGCGGCTGGGTCCTCACTGACAAGTCCCAGTTCCGATCGTTACCAGGAGAGACCCCAAGGTGTGCCCTGGATGCTTTGCATGTGACTCTGTGCCCTTGTCACCCACACGATGCCACTTGTCACTGACCACGTGGCCTCCTCCCCCTGAAATGGCTGCGTCTGACCCGAAGCGCTCCCTGAAGTATGAAGCTGATGTGGCGTGGCACGTTCTGTAACTAACACGCAGTGACTGCTCCCGCTTACAGCCTGCCCGCACTCACCCTGACAGTCACCACGCTGCCCGGCTTGTCTGTCTTCCAGGGTCTCTGGACATGTCTGTGGGCCTTCTCCACGGAGCTGGGACATCGGGGCTCCCGGGGTGTTAAAATGTCCCTGCAGCCAGCACTGCTTTCGGGGAGCGGGTCCCAGCATTTGTGCCAGACTCGGCAGGGGTGTCCTTGGCTGGGCCCAGAGTGAGGCCGTGCTGGCGGAGGGGTCTGGCGCGTGCCCCGGTGGAGGCACACCGGGTATCGGCCCTTCCCCCGGAGGCCCCCGAGGATCCCTGCTGCCTCGGGGCCAAAACACCACCCCTCCCGCCACCAGGCACTCGGCTCGGCGCCTGGCCCATTTCGTGCCATCCCCATGGTGACTCCGTGGGATTAAGAGATTAAGTCACGGGAAGAGCTCATGGCCTGGAGGGTGAGGGGCAGAGAGAGCTCTAGATGAAGAAGTCACTGCCGGGGTGGGTATTCCTGACCCGCCGCGTGGGAAGTTCAGAGAGGTTGGGTCAGGTTGAGGGAGAGAGGACACCCAGAGGTGTTATGGGAACACATGACTTTACTTATTTATTTACATCCTCACTCAGAATACTTTTCCATTGATTTTTTTAGATAGAGTGGGAGGGAGGGAGGGAGAGAGAGAGACACTGATGTGAGAGAGACACTTTAATTGGTTGCCTCCCACACGACCCTGACCAGGGCCAGGGATTGAACCTGCAACCGAGGTATGTGCCCTTGACCAAGAATCAAACCCAAGACTCTTTGGTCCACAGGCCAATGCTCTCACTGCTGAGCCACACTGGCCAGGGTTGCACATGTGACTTGAGACTTTGACAATCTACAAGGGAGACTTGGGGGAGGTGGTGAGCACCTGGGGCCTCTGACCAAGGACAGGGCAAGGTGTGTCTTAGGAAGGCACATGTCCACCGCTCAGAGGAGGGCCTGGCGAGGTCCTGCCTGGACACGGGTGGCTGGATTGCTCAGGGCCATGGGACCACAGCCAGTGTGGCCCGACCAGGTCACATGAGCCCGTCCGAGCGGCAGCAGGAGCACTGCGGCCAGGGAGCTCGAAGGGGCTGGAAGTGAAAGAAGGTTCTGTGGCGGCACTCAGAGCAGGGTGGCGGGGCAGCTGTGGCTCCAGTGGGCGCAAGGAAGGCCGCAGCGTGGACAGTGCATTTGCAGGCTTTACCTTCACCTTGGGGGGATCGAGCCAGCTCCCACGGGGCTCCTGCAGGTGGGTTGGGGGCTTGCCCTGAGGGCCGGGGTACTGGAGGCATTTTCCCAGCAGACACTGCCACGCCCAGGGCAGGGGGCCAAGTGATGGCCCCAGATCCCTCCGACTAACCTTCCATAAATGGTACAAGTATGTCTGCCCACCAGGAAGATGGGCCTTCGTGGGTCCTGACATTTTCTTGTTTTAACGTCTTAGTAGCTAGTAAGGCGTCTGTGCTGCCTAACCAGATGTCTTTTAACATCCTCTGCACTGCTGACTGCCACGTCCCCCTGCCAGCTGGCCCTCGAATCCGAACCCCTGTCCCTGCTCCGCAGGCTGTGTCATCACCATCTCCGGGCGCATGACCTTCACGAGCAACAAGTCCATGGAGATCGAGGTCCTGGTGGACGCCGACCCCGTGGTGGACAACTCGCAGGAGCGCTACCGGGCCGCCAGCGCCTTCTTCACCTACGTGTCGCTGAGCCAGGACGGCCGGTCGCTGCCGGTGCCCCAGCTCGTGGTGAGTGGCCCCCTCGCCGCTCACGGGCTCCCAGGAGAAACTGGGTCACATGAGCCTGCTCTGGGCGTCTGGGCCCCTGCCTAGCCACATCCTGAACCAGCGACCTTGGCTGTGGTGCCGGTCAAACGTGAGGCCCTCAGGGGACCACGGGGTGGGACCGAGCAGACAGATGAGAGACCCCTTTATGAGGTCCTCGTCACCGCACTCCCTCTCGCGGGTAAGCTCAGTGCCTTGGGGCTCCTGCCGCTGGACAGATGCTGGAGTAGGGGTGAGGACCCTCCCCAGGGGGCTCCTGGTGTGGACTCGACAGACCCCTGCACTGTGGGGCTGGGTGTCCGGGCCTCGTGGCCTTGCCCTGCCTCAGCCGCCGGGCGGGACTCTGCCCTGGTGTATAGGGAGAGTCGGGGAGCAGAGCTGGGGGCTCTGGCCCAGATACAGATCCTGGGGGGGTCACAGCCACGGGGTTCACTCGCCATCATCAGGGCTCCACACCCGAGGAGCCCAGTTCCGAGGCTGCTGTTGGGCTCCCGATGTGGGTGTCATAGGATGGCTGGGGGTGGCCTCACTCGGTTGTATTTATCTGGTAAACACAGTTGGGCTCACGGAGCACTCAGTGATTTCCCTCCCTCGTGACAGCCCCCAGCCCCCATGTCAGCTGCTGACACCTTCGGTCCCCAGTGCTCAGGGCCACAGTCCCAGGAGACTGCCTAGGCTCCCACCCCTCACACCCACCCCCGCCTCCTCCCTGGTCCCTCCCTCCCTCACACTCCACTCCTCACAGCACGGGTGATCTCTCTCTGGGTCCTGGTGCATTGAGCATAAAATCCAGTTCCTGCCGCCCACCCAGCCTGCTCCCGCCCATCTGGAGCCCCCGCTGTCCCCACACAGGCCTCTTGCCCACCTTTGGGGCTGAATCATCGCCATGGTCTGGGCCTGATGTCACCTCCTCAGAGGAGACCCTGACCCCTGTCCAGATTGCCCCTCCACCCCCTGGTCTCACACCTGCTGTGCTCTGCCGCCACCAGACTCCGGGTAGCTGGTCGTCGGCCGGTAGTCTGACTCCCCCCGGACCGAGCTCCGTGAGGCCCGGAACGAGTTGGCTCCTAGTGGGTCACTAGGACCTGGAACGGCCTTGGCACTTAGTGGGTGCGCTCTGACAGATGCGTGCGTCCTACTGTGTGTAAGGCCTGGCCAGTCGGGGAGGAGATGGGCCGTGTGGGTGCTCCGAGGGGCGGGGGCTGCGCCTGGCAGGTGGCCTTCCGGCGGGAGCCAGGGTGAAGTGCTGCCAGGAGTGGGCAGGGCCCCCAGGACAACTGCGGGGCGCAGGGGGCAGTGTTGAGAGGGCCAGGGGCCGGAACCCTAACAACCTGCTGTGCTGGCCCCAGGGGAGCCAGAGGCAGCCAAGGGTTCAAGTCTGGGAATGGGGAGGTGCTGAGGGTGCTTGGCCGGGAGGCACTCGATGACTGTGTATGGAATGGAGAAGGAAGGAAGGAAGGACTGAGTTCCCCGAAGCCTGGTGATGGATTTATGAGCCCCATGAGTTCCTTCCCCACGGCAGCCAGGGTCAGGGTGAGTGCCCTGGCGGGAGCCTGTCCCACCAGCTCTGAGCCCTCCTCTGCCTGCTTCTCTCAGCCACCCCCCCCCCCGTTACACGGGCAAGCACCCCCAGACCAGCCAGGCTGAGGCGCTTGTGGAAGGTCACACAGCTGGTCACCCGGAGCCTGGGTGTGGATCCGGCGCTCGACTTTCTGTTGCTGCGTGGACAAGGCCTCCGTCCAGGCTTCTCCTGGTCCCTCCTTGAATCAGACTGTCTGTCACCAGGGCAGCTCTTCCGGGGGCTGGGGGAACCCAGGACTCTGGCTGCAGCTGGAGCATAGGGTGGGAGTGGGCAGGGAAGTGGCCTGGGCAGAGCGGGCCTCGCTGGCACCGCCCTCCATAGGGTGGGGCCCCTGCCAGTCAGAGCTTCCAGAAGTGCCTCAGGCCCCCTGCCGCCCCTACACCTCTGCTCCCCGCGCAGACCCTGTGCCTCCTGGAGAAAAGCCTGTGCTGAGAGCCTCTCTACGAATAAATGTGCTGCATCTAAGATCTCGCCTCCTCCCACGGGCAGGAGCCAGGCTCCCCGTGCTCCTTCCTGTGGCTGAGGATGACCACCTGGCCGCCGGCAGCCCTGGCAGCTTGTTTTCCAGTGGCCGGCAAGGCCCCTCCGAGGTGCTCACCCACCCCTGCTCCTTCCAGGTCGCACGGGCTCTCTGGGGTGGGTGAGCTGGAGGAGCCTTAGCTACCCGCAGGGCCCTCTCCTGGCCTTCCCCCGCCCCCTCCCTCCACTCACTCTTTGCTGGGGTGGGTCCTGCCCTTGGGGCTGCAGTGAGTCAGGTGGCCCGGGGGTGGGGCTGACAGGAGGGAGGCAAACCTGTTCTTGAAGGGTAAGGGCTCAGACAGGTGGGCAGGAAGGAAGGCCAGAGCCAGGAGCCCTCATGCAGGCAGGTCCTCCACTGTGCTTCGCGCGTGCCTGTCACCTGTCCACCTGCTGCTCCGGTCCTTCCCGGCGACTGCACCTGCTGAGACATCGCCTTGCCCTGCTTGGGGTTTGGGGGGCACTGCTTCCTCTGTGGGTCTGGGAATACACTCTTGGGCTCCTCCGCTCCCTCCCAAAGTCTGCAGCCTCCCCTGCCTCCCTGTCAGAGCCCTGTTCCTCCCACCCTGAACTTCCCCTGAGGCCAGGGGCCCCTAGCACTCCTGTCATGAGCCAAGGCGCCTCCCTGGGCCTGTCTGGCCACAAGGACAGGTGCCCATCCTACAGGCCGCTCCTCCCCCTGACCCACCGCCAGCAGCCTTGGCAGGATGGCCCCATCCCACCCATTCCCTTGGCTGGTACACATGCATTCCCCCGACCTCTCTGACCTTGACCCTGGAGCCAGGTCTCTCTGGTCTTGGACCATTTCTCGGAACCTTGATCCTCAGATGCAGGCTTGCGTGGGTTCTCTCCCAGACCCTTGTCCCATCTCATTCCATGTTGTCACAGTGACCCTTGGGGGCTCCTGTTAGCAAGGCTGCCCCCCAACACCTCCGTCCTGCACGCCAAATTCCCGCTGCACAGGGGGATCCTTGGGCTCTCTCCTCCCTGCCTCCCAGTCCTCCCGGCCTCCGGCTCTAGCAGGGTGGCCAGATCCAAGGACACCCTCTGTCTTTATCTCGCTGGCCTCTCCCTGCCTTTGGCAGGACTCACTGGGCCCCGTGAGGCCTGCACTCCCTTGACACAGGGCTCTGCAGCGCCGGACGGCCACCCACAGCCCCTAAACAGGAGGCTCTCAGGTCCTCATCTGCACCCTTCCCCAGCTGGGGTGCTTGGGTCCAGGCCCCGTGCTGGTCCGTTCACTCCCACACCGACTTGGCCAGCCCTGCTCTCTCCACAGGGGCTCTGCAGGCAACTCACACAGACTGTCCCAACCCGGGCTCATTCTCTCCCCCCGCCCCTGAGAAAACGTTCTCCTCCTCCTCCCGTGTTCCGTCCCTTGGTGAGTCCGGGAACCTGGCTGGCTCCTCTCTCCTGCTCAGCCCACACAGTGTCTGTTGGCCCTGTCCCTGCTTGGGTCCTGCTCAGCCCTGAGCCGCCCCCCTCCTCCGCCCCTGCTGCCCTCCATCCAGCCCTGCTGCAACCATCGACTTGTTGAAATCAGATTCACTCCCTCTCCCACCTGGACTGCCCTTGGCACGGGTCGAGCCAGGCCGGCCTCCTCCCTGCCCCGGGGCCTTTGCACATGCTCCTCTGTCTGGACACCTGCCCTCATCATCACAGAGCCAGCTCCCTCCACTGTTTCTTAGAGGTTTCCTCCTTGGAGGGCCTCCCTCACCACTCTGGGTACAGCCTCTCCCCTCCACCTGGCGACTCTTCCCCATCACTCACTGTCTGCAGGCCTTGGGCACTGTCTGAAATAGTCTAGTGTGTGTGCAGCAGTTCCGTATCCAGCCCGGTCCAGGGTGGGACTGCTGGATGCCAGTGCAGAGCAGGGTTCAGGAAAGGTCGAGGAGCGATCCCCCAACAGTCGGAGTGGCAGCTGCAGGTCTCTCCCTCCCCGAGGCTCCCTGCCCTCGGTGCTGCGGACCCTGTACATGCTGCCGGCCATACGTACTGGTCTGTGATCTCGGGCAGGTGCTTCCTGCGGGCCTCGGTCTCCGCCTCTGTACCTGCCACAAAGGGTGGACGAGGGTTCCACGAGCTGATTGGTATCGGGAGCTCTTAACTGTCTTTCCTCGGACCCTCCTCGCCAGAGCTCACGCCCTCCTAGCGGGAGAGCGGCAGTGAGCAAGGGTCGGGAAGGAGAGCTTGGTAGATGGCGGCGAGGTGGGGGTGGGGCGGGGCGCTGTTTCTGGGGAGCAGTTGCAACTTAAATCGGTTCCTTTGAAGGAGGTGAGAAGGGCGCAGTCCAGTCGGGCCTGGAGTGGGGAGAGGGAGCCTTTTCTCAGGACCATCCCGGTGAAAGCCACAGGCAGGGAGCTGGGAGGAGGGGCATTCGGCACCTGAGGCCACCTAGCTGATTCAGGGCAAGCCTGCAGGACCCCCAAACGGGCCAAAGACCGAGGACAGCCAAGGGGTCGCGATGTCTTCATTTTGAGAAGGGTCCTCCGGAGTCAGTGTGCCCCACAAGGTCCTCTGAGCAGGTCTGCAGTACCGGCCACAGCCAGGTTAGGAGGTGCGCCGGCCCAGGAGTCGGGCTGCCACGGGCTTAGCTGAAGGTACCATGGCTGTTCCCCGACACAGCCCAGAACTCAGTCAGCTGGGGAGTCCTGTGCCACGGCCGGGGGGTCGGCAGTCTGTGGGCTCTGGGAGGAGGGCCTTGGCACCCCAGGTCTGGTCTCCCATGGAGCGGCCTGTGGTCAAGGAGCCCTTTGTGGGGAGAACCCACGCCCTTCACGGGCCAGTCTGTGGACGATCTGGACAGGTTCGGACAGGTTCCGGTGTAGGAGGAGGTGCTGGGGCCGGAGCGGGCAGAAGGGGGTGGGGAGCGGCACCTGCTCGAATGCAGGCGATGGTGACAAACCCCTCAGGTTTCCCCAGCCGGCTTCGTGTCCATCCAGGCTGGGCTTTCTCACCAATTAAAGGTGGTCTTTGATTCTTTACCAAGGTGGCCTGGGGCGCCCTGGTGTGGATAAAAATAGCTTGTGGCGGGGCGGCCGGGCCCAGGCCCGAGCGGGGTGCTGAGCTCCAGCCTGGCCTCCGTGGCGGCGTGTGTGTGTGTGTGTGTGTGTGTGTGTGTGTGTGTGTGTGTGGTCTGGGTCTCAGCACGTGCTCACGCAGCCTGTGCGCGCCCGCGGGGGCCCAGCCCCCCCTGCCTCCCGTTGTCAGCAGTTCTTCAACCTCCTGTCTATTTTTAGCTCCCATCCCCAGGGCCGGCTGACACGGGAGGCCGCGGCGTTGCTGCTGGGAGTGTTTCTTGGTGAATATTTCATGCTGGGGGGGCCTGTGCACCGTGTCCCCCAGCCCCGCAGCTGCCGGCACTTTCCGGGCTAATTATTAGGACAGGCGAGCAGAGCGTGGAGCCAGACTGCCAGTCTGGACACCAGGCCAGGCCCTCCGCCCTGCCTCCCTCTAAAACCCTTCCCCTGACCATGCCCTCCGACCTCAGGGGTGGGGGACACGCCCCAGACTCTGACCAGGGCTGGAAAGTGGCCTGTGCGAAGGGACGTGGGGGAACCACCGTGGTGGTTTCTTGTCTTCGGCCCGGGTGTGGGGAGCCTTTTGCATCTCCAGAAACCTGACAACCAAATTGTGTCTGTGTTGAAGCCAAAGCAAGTGTCCTCGAAGGTGCCTGGGAGGTGTGTGAGGACGGCAGTGCCTGTCCTGCCTGGTGCGGGGGAGCTGTGTGTGCAGGGCACGGGGCTGCTCCCGCCCTCGGCTTTGGGGGAACCCCGAGCCCTTCTCAAGCACGTGGCAGACGCAAGTTTTGTAAAACAGCAGCTTCCGTGGATTATTTGTCCCCAGCGAGCGGAGGCCTGACTGCTCAGCCACGTCACGTGGGCAGTCTTTGTGGAGCAGGTTTGCTCTGCTCACAGAAAACCCAACTGCGTGGAAGCCTGGCCCACCAGGGCTCAGACCCTCGCCTCGGCTCACCGTGGACAGTGACGCTTGGGGGACAGGGGCCTAGACCCAGAGGTAGACCCAGAGGCTCAGTCGTCTGCCGCCGAGACGCAAGAAGGTGTTTTCCGGATCAGAAGGGGAGGCAGAGAGGAAATCGGGGCTGTGGCCGTCCCCTCTCTCACTCGCAGTCGGCAGGCCCACCAGGAAGTCACATGTCCTCTGCTCTGTCGGCGTGAACAGCTTCCATGGGAGCGTCGCATCCAGTCCTCGGGGAGCTTCCGGGGCTGGTCATCGCCGTGGTCACTGCGCGCCTACTCAGGCCGGGCTGCCCGCCGTGGCCATTGCCCACCTCCTGGGAGGGGCCGGCGGGGCAGGTGCCCAGGTGCCATGGTGACAACAGTCCGGTGACAGCTGCGTGGTCAGAGCGCCGGCTGCTGCTCCCACGCTGTGGCATCCACGTCTGGCAGACAGGCGACTGTGACACGGAGAGGGGAGGTGACTAGCCCAAAGCCAGTAGCCACCTCTGGTCCAAGGAACCTACTGCAGGACCCTGAGCCTCTGGCCGTGAATGGCCCCTTCGTGCTTCTGAGCCTCAGTTTCCCCACTGGAGCCACCACAGGCTGGCGGTTGCTCTCTGGTCCGCCCCCACGCTGTCTGAGTGGCGATGGAACTGGAAGGCTCCCCCCCGGCACTGAGGAAACGCAGGGCAAAGCTTCCAGCAGTCGCCAGCTCCCCGTTCCCCGGGTCCGAGCCTGACCCGGGCACATGGCATGGAAGGGCCTGAGGTCTTCCCGAGGGCCCGTTGCTCACATGAGGCATCACCAGCTGAGGTGGCCACCAAGTCTCCTGACCACAGCCAGGCCAGCTCTGCACACCTGACATCCCACCCCCAGGACGTAGGAGAGCAGGTCCCCACATGGGGCTCGTTGTGGGCCAGGGTCCTGGACACTCGCTGTCCAGTGATTTGTGATTGCTCCCTAACTTAAGAAACGTGGATGCACTGGGGTACTGGGGTACGACATGATGGACGTGTCTGTTCCCGGAAGGGTTGGGGAGCCCGATTAGCCAGGAAAGCTGCGCCCCTGGGCCTCCCTGCTGCCAGCGTCGGGGACAGTCGGGGACAGTCGGGGACTGGCAGGCCATGCCGCTCCTTGACCAGGTGCTCTCCCTGGGTTTTGGATGCTCGGCACAAAGTCTGCCCTGTGACGGGAGCATGCAGAGTCCTGAAGCTGCTCCTGTCCCCTGAATGGCTGGTGCTCGGGCACTTGCAGTGGCCTGCGAGCCCCACCTGCCCGGGACCGGGGAGCGGGCACGAGAGCATGCGCCCCCGCCAGCCGGCTCTCACCTCTGCTCTGCCAGGAGCCCAGACTCTTCCGTTGACCGTCTCAACTTGTCCAGCCTGCAGTCCTTTGAAGACCCACTGTGTCCCCCACGGCTCCACACCTGCCTCTTTGCCGGATCAGCCAGGGCTCTGAAAACCACCCAGTAGTGTTCGACGGCCAGCTCCGGACCGCCGACGCCTCCTCTCAGGAGAGCACTGATGGCCCTGTGCGTGTGGGTCTGGTTGCTCCGTCACGTGTCCCCAGTCCACGCCACTCCTTGCTCTGTGGGTTGCTCGAGCGTGAACACCTGGAGGCCTGCTCCCAGGCGGTCAGGCAGTTAGGCCCGACTCCGTGCGATGCTGGGAAGGCGGCTGCAGGAGGAGGCATGCGGGGGGACCTGCAGAGGGTGCAGAGAAACAGGGGTCCTCCCTAGAGTCAGGGCATCCGTGTTCCACCGTGGCTGCGTGGAAGGTGAAGTAGGGGCTGGGGAGAGGCCTGTAGGGTCTTTGGGCCTGGAGAGGGTTTCTCAGCAGGGCGAGCTGGTGCCTGGTGTGTCCCGGGGCAGAATACCGAGCTGCCCCCAAGCCTGTAAGAGCCAGCTGCTGCCTGGTGGCCCAGTGCCATCGGTGCCATCTCTGGGGGTGGGGAAGGTGACGCCTGGGTGTCTGTCCATTGAGCAAAACCACTGGTTTTGAGTTGTTAACACAAACACCACACCGATTTGGAATGAAGGTTTTCTTACTTTGATCTCCATTTATTTGACCCTATATTCATTCATCAAGTGCCTCCCGCACCCCACCCCCTGCACCATGTCCCGGGCTCCAGGCTGCAGGCTGGCCTCCGACAGAGGGCAGGAAAACTGAGGCGGCCCAGAGTTAGTGCACGCAGGGCCCGAGACGCAGTGAGAGCGTGCTGGCCCCAGGCTGCCGGGGGAGTGCTCGGCAAATGGCAGTTACGGCCGTTGATACCGCTGTCTGGTGAGGGCGGCCACGGCAGCACGGCGGCGCAGGGGCGAGTGCGGGGACCTGGCGCGCAGGGCCTGGGGGAGAAGCTGCTGAGAGCCCCCCAAACATGACCGAGTCTTGGTTCCCCTTGTCCAACGGACACCGGCCCCCTTCACTGCCTGTCCCTGGGCAGTGCCCAAGCTCCCTGCCTCGTGCCCAGCCTTCTGTTGGCCCTTACCCAGGGCAGTTTCAAAGTCGCACTTGAGGGCGGTTATTTGGGGGCTGAGCTGGTGCTGCTGGGTGAGGGGAGCCCCTAGCGAGGGTGGTTGTGACTCTCACAGCAATTCCATTGGCTGCCCCGGCAACATCGAGAGGCTCGTGAGCCGAGGCCTGCGGCCGCTGGGAGCAGGCTGGACAGAGAGGTCCTCAGCCGCCCCCACGGAGAGTGGCTTCCTAGGGCCTGGCCCAGCCCCATGGAGCTCAGCGTCCAAGGGAGGAGCTGCGCTTCGGGCCACAGCTGCTTGTGAGCGTTGTGGGTCCTGGGTGCCAGGCTCTTCCTGGCCTGGCCATGCCGAGGAGCCCAGGAGTCAGAAGGCATCTCAATTGCCTGCACGATTGTCCCAAGATCTCTTGGTCTCCATTGTGAAGATGGGAGAGGGTGCACTCTGGCTACGATTAGGAAGGCCTGCGTCCCTCCGGCTCACGGGAAGTTGTTGTGTCACCGCTGGAAACGTCTTCGCACAGACATTAGTTATAAAAGGACAAGCTATTGATTTTACCAAGGGTGGAACTTAGTCACTCCCCCTCTGTGCCAAGTTCCAAATGTGTTCTCAACGCACAGAGGATGGGAAATGGAAAACGTTTGGTTTGCACTGTCAGGCTCCAAAGCCACAGGCTCCCCACCCCCAGTGGAAGGGAGCCCAGAGACGGCAGGGAGAGCGAGAGGAGGGCCTTGGAGAGGCAGACCGGAGGCCGCCCGCCCGCGAGGTCCCTGAGCAGAGGGGCAGGGGCGCTCTGCCTGCGGCCCTGGGGCCTCCCCTTGCTCTCCTGTCCCTGGGCTGGGGGCGAAGCTCCAGCGGCCGAGCCACCCTAAGATGACCCTCGGTGCCCGCCCTCCCGGGGCTGTGCTGTGGGTCGGCAGCGAGCTCCACGCCGTGTGCACACGCACTCGTGGGGACCTGCCTGTGCAGGCATCGCCGTGTCACCTGCTTGAGTCCCCACTTTACAGGTGGGAGCAACTGTCCAGGGAAGGTGGGCAGCACCCCTGGGACCACAGAGCCAGGTCCCTGCGACCACAGCCTGTGTCTCCCCACCCTCCACTGTCCTCCCACCAGGCAGGCACCTCCTTGCGCTTGTGGTGAATGGGGGTCGCCATGCCCTGAGCTGCCTGGGTCCCCTTTGCTGTCACCCCTTTTCTCTCTGGCCTGTGCATGGGGTCCCTGAGGCCGTGGACATGTGCTCGGACTGTCGGGAGGCGACTGCCGGTGATCCCAGCCCTTCTCCCTGCCCTCAGCTTCAGGCACTTGAAAGAAAAAGTGATTTCCCGAGGCGCCTTTTCCTTCTCCCTGCCGCCTCCGGCTCCCTTAAAGCAGCAACAACCAACAACTTGTGTACTTATTTACTTTGCCGGGTGGAGGGAGATGGGCTGTGAGGAGGCGGCGCGGCCGAGGGTGGAGCCGGGATGGCAGCCATCTGTCTCCTCGCAGCCCCACACCCCAGGGAAGTGGTGGCCTTCGTCCCTTGGCTGGGGGGTGAGTGCCCACAGCCGTCTGGGCGGGGACACCGCTGCCAGCGTGGAGACGCCGCCCTGCGCCTGTGTCTGCTTCCATTCCCGGCACTTGGCAGGAGCCTCACTGCCCTTGACCGTCTTCATAAACTGCCCTGGCCAGGCCAGGAAGGTAGCAGCCCTCGTAGGGTGGGTGCTTGACGCCCGGGTGTCAGCCGAATCCTGCTCCAGGGCCCGGCTGGGCTTGCGGAGCCGGGAACATTCGGCATCTGCCGCTGTCCCCAGAGATGATGAGGCTGAGCTGGCTTTTCCTCCCGGGCCTCGGCCGCGCGTCCAGATGGCCAGCTGCCTCCTCATCCATCACCAGACGGCATTCGTTGTCGGAGGGTAGGTCCTAGCCGGTGAGCTAGCTGCCGAATGGTCAGCGTCGAAGGCGGGTCAGAGCCGCCATGAGGCCGGGCGCGGGGCGCTGGCACCTCCTTCCACTGAGCGGACGCGAGGGGGTGCCGTGTGTGCCAGCAACGTAGGCAGGAATCGCCCGCACTTGGGCCTCTGCCAGTCCTCTCGTGAGAGAAGCATCCAGAGCCCTTGGGGCACCCGTTCTGGGACCAGGTGGCCTGTGGTGCTGCGGGGTGAGGAGCTGCAGTCGGTTGGGGTGATCTGGTGGAAAGCCCAGCTTCAGGCTGGACTGGGGACGAGCTCGGGAAAGCTCTGCTAGGCTGAATTGTCACGGCTGCGGGACCAGGTGGGATGCGGGGAGCTGAGCGAGGTGCCCACCCTGCATGTGCATGACCGCCAGACCCGGTGCTGTGCTCCCCTGGCTTCCAGACACGTGTTCCCATGTGGACCCCCCACCCCACCCCAAGTTTCTGTGCTTTGTGCTGGGGACGGGGGAGGGGCCCGGTTTCCTAGACCTGCAGCTGCCATCGTGGTCTAGTCAGGTTTCCTTTCGTACGGACTAGAAATTTCAAATATACACAAAAATGAAGAGAACAGAGAACTATGTAGTTATCAACCTGGGGCCAATTGCCCGCCTCGCCACCCAGGCTCATTGGGAGCCAGTCTCAGATCACGTCAGCACCTGCACGAATTTCAGCGTGTCTCCAAGAGATCGGGGCTCTTTGTCACTGGCGTGTTCTTACTAGGGGACTGGACTCTGGCCAGCCGGCCCTGGGCCGCCCTGTGCCCTGCAGCGACCTGGCCTGGGCTCCGGCCTCCCTGCTCGCAGCTGCTGCAGGGTCGGCGTTCCCGGAGTCGGGCGCTGGCAGCCTTCCTCTCGTGCCAGGAGACCACCGGGACTCTGGGTTCCTGAGCCCGCCGTTGCAAGGGACCCACAGGTCACCCCAGTGGCAGATCATCAGCCCGCTAACGGGGCACCGTGTGCTGAGGCCTCCAGTTGGGGACGGCATGGGCGCTCTACCTGGTCCTTGAATGCTCGAGACCTGGAGGGACAGGCTCGGCTCACTTTACCGACGAGGAAGCAGCACAGGGTGGAAGGAGCTGCCCGACCCTGCCCTGAGCCCTTCTCGAGACACTGCCCTCCGTTCCTTTCAAGGAGGCCGTTCCTGGGGTGGCTTGGGTTCCTTAATGGGCCCTGGCTCCCCGTTTGCTGTTGACAGAGGACCCTAGGGGCCGCTTGTAGATCAGGACCTTCCCAGGAACCCTCCCGGCACCTGGCCCTCTTGGCCCCTCCCTAGGTAGGCATAGCCTAGTGGGTGTGCTGTCAGTTAGGTCTGCTCATGGAGACGGGTCCCCGTTGCCTGTGGGGACACACGGGGGAGGGAGGGCGTCAAGGCTCGGCCAGGGGCAGACAGTGCTTGGCCCCTCGTGTGCCAGGGTCGGTGGGGGCACTGCCACCCTACACCTTCCCTCTGCCGTTCTGTAAACTGAGGAGAGCGCTCTCACCTCCGGGATGACTTTAGCTCGGAACAGTTTTACTGAGATACACTCCCCACAGTGCTCTGGACCCCACATGCACTGCCCACAATGGGGTCCTCTGCGAGGCAAGCAGAAGCCCCGCTGCAGCCCCTCCCCCTCAGGAGGGCCAGCCACGTTGCTCTGCTGTGGCCTCTGGCCGCTGTGGATGGATGGGAGTCACGTTTGCTCGGCCACACAAGCAAGTGCCACAGGGGAGGAGGAGAGGGCCCTGCTGTCCTAGCCTAGTGGCCTTGACCTTGCATTCTTGGCCACTTCAGCTGTTCCCCATTTGGGACGGGGGTGGATGGAGAGGGAGCAGGGCCCTGCTGCTCAAAGTGGCCCACAGCCAGCAGCATAGCACCACCTGGACGCTTGTTAGAACTGAGTCTCGGCCCTGGACCCACTGGGCCAGAACCTGCATTTCCAGGGTCCCCGGGCTGGAGAAGCCCTGCTCTGGTGCGTTCTGCCAGGGCCTGCACAGTGTTCCCTTAGAACTTTCGTTTTCCCTGGGTTCCAGGTCAAATTGCATAGCCTCAGGTTTCATTTTTAATTTTTATTTAAAATTTTTTTCTTTATTGATTTTAGAGAGAGAGGAAGGGAGAGGAGAGAGAGATAGAAACATCGATGAGAGAACATCGTTTGGCCACCTCCTACATGCCCCCTCTGGGGACTGGGCCCACAACCTGGGCATGTGCCCTGACCGGGAATCGAACCGGCGACCTCTTGGTGCATGGGTCGACGCTCAACCACTGAGCCATGCCGGCAGGGCAGATTTCTTCTTCTTCTTCTTTTTTTTTTTTTTAAATCAGCCAGAGATGAGGCCAGAGCAGGAGGACCTGCTTCAATCAAGCGCCTTGGGAAAGCACCACCTTCCAGGCATGCTCCCGAGGCTTCAGACGGGAGCCAGAGCCCTGCAAGGAGCACGAGCTTGTCTTTTAAATGTCCGAGGGTTCCACTGGCTCCCAGCCCCAAGGCTTTGACAGCTTGCACCTGGTGACACCTGGAGACGGTTTCTGAGAAGGCGCAGAGGAATACTCGGTCTAGGCTGACATGGCATCCTCCGCTCTGCCAGTATACCATTTGTCTGTAAAACCCTTGTGCCCAAACGTAGCTGCTGGGGCCTGGTGTCATTGTGGATGAAGAGCAGCTGCCCATTTCTTTGGCTTTCAGACACCCTCAGAGTGTCACAGGAAATGTCATCCCAGAGGAATTTGCACGGCTCTTTAAACCTAAATCCCCAGCCAGGCGGGCAGGAGAGAACTCTGCAGCCGGACAGGCGGGGCCTCGGGAGGTGACCTCTGCCTAGGGGTCACGCCACTGAACAGCCAGGCCGCTCTTGAGTGAAAGGAGCGCTGTTCATACTCCCCCAGGTCAGCAGGCACGAACCAGGACCATCCCCGACAAAACCCCGCCTTTGGCAAATCCGGGCTGGTCGGTTGGCTCCGCTCCCGCAGTGTGGAGAGCCTCCTTCTCAAGTTGCTAGAGGCAGGAAGTGCAGCAAAGGGGTGACGACTAAGGCGCCGCTTCCGGGCACCCGTGCGATCCAGGGCTCCCTGCCACGAAACGGCCCGAGTTGCTGCTGGTGCAATGAAGTGGCCTTTTCAAGGCGTTTGTGCCCACTGTCCTTTGGGGCAGAGACTGAGCAGCTGGCCTTCCTGGGGTGGAGCAAACGGGCCCCAGCAGCATCCCTTTTCCTTCCTGGGCTCTGCCGTAGGCCTCCCTCCCCCGTCTCCTAGCGACCGCATCTCCAGCTGAAGTTCACTACCAAAGAGGCGCCAGGTGTGGGATTCCCTTGCTGTGAGTGACGTGAGGGTGCCCACCGGGCTCGGCCAGCTCCCCGTGGGCTGTCCCTGCAACCCTACAGGCTCTTTCCTGGGGTTCCCCTCTGCAGGCCTCTGCCATGGGGGCTCCTTGGCCCCTCGAGGCACTCTGGGGGGCAGACGGGCCTCGCCTGCCACCCAGGAAGTCCCAGGAGGCCATCAGAGCCGGGGCAGGGCCCACGGTCCTGGGGTCTGCACGTCTCTAACCGGCCTGTTCCTGTGTATGCTCCGCAGCCCGAGACCGAGGACGAGAAGAAGCGCTTTGAGGAAGGCAAAGGGCGGTACCTGCAGATGAAGGCGAAACGACAGGGCCAAGCGGAGCCTCAGCCCTAGACGCCTCCTCCCGCCGCTGGGCCCGAAGCACCCCAGCACCTAATCACTTAGAGGTTCCCCCCTTGGCCAAAAACCCAGTTCACGTTGAGAGCCGGTGTCGTGTGCAGTATTTGTCTCGCAGTGTTCACCTGTCTTCCTGAAAATATGTACACCAAAGCTTTATATCATTCCCGTGTGAGTGCTACACAGTATTGTCCCTGACACCCCAGGCGCTCCCTGGAGCCCTGGGGAATATTCTACGTACACGGTCTGGAAAGACTCCAGCATCACTAATAAAGCTGCTATTTGGCTGGACCTCAGTCCTGGGTGGTCTTTTGTCCTAGGGGCTCCCGTGGGCTCTCCCACCTGCCTTCCTGAGCTGCCAGTACCTGCGTGTACCCCAGAACCTCGGGCACAGCAATGCCCACTCGTGTTTGCCTGATGACTTGCTGGCTGGAGAAAGCACCCCTTTCCCTGGGCCCTGGTTCCATGTCCTGGCCCCGAGGCCCCACACAGCACCCCACTTGCCAGCTGTCTGGCTTCTGCAGGATGGCAGCTCAGCGTGTGGCCGTCCCACAGTGGGTGGGGCACTTGTGAGGGGGCAGGGAGGTGATGTGCAGGAAGAGACTGGACTCAGCCCAGCATGCAGCTGCCCCTCACAGCAGCTTCCCCCACACCTGGGCTTTCCTCTGAGCAAGAGGCAGGGACCCTGGGAAGGAGCCTCCTAGCTGGTGCCAGGGCCAAATGTGGGAAGTGTCCGAGGTGGAAATTTCCCCAGCCATTCCGGCAGGGGGGTGTCGGCATGGCTTGGGGGGTGGGGGTCTGAGGGCAGTGTGAGGCTGTGCGGTTGTGTGCACGCACATCCCGTGTGCACGCCTGTGTCTGTGCATCCGGTCCCGCGGCCTCGGGCAGCCCCCGACCCCACCACGGCTGAGAAAGACCCTCCACCAAGCGCAGCTGGTGATGGTGCTGGGGGAGTGCTCCCCACTCGGGCTAGCCCCTAAAGCCTGGACATGGAGACTGGCCACCAACAGCTGCCTCACACAGGCTCCCTCGGGCCCCGAGAGGAAGCTCGGCTCCAGATGTGCAGAAACACTGGCCAAGAGCTTCGGAATCTGTCTCGGGCCCCAGTCCCGGCTGACGGGGTTATTTCCTGCCTGGGAGCAGGGGAAGAAACATCCCCGCACGGGAGGCCGCAGCAACCTCACCCTGCCCCCAGCCCCCTGGAGGGCCCCCAGCTCCACCCACGCCCTGTGCCAACCTCCTGAAGACTGGGCTACAGTCTGGGGAGCAGTAAGGCCTCCCCAAACAGCCGGGACCCGCCAAACCAAGGTCTGTGAAACCAGACCCTGCCACACGGCCCCAGCGCCTGAACTCTGGCACTTCCTAGGGCCCCAGGGCACCTACATCCTTCATAAGAAGGTGGGCCCTGGCCTCAGACTCCCTAGTTCAGCCTTGGCTTGGCCACTCCTCTGTGTGGCTTTGGGCAAGTTAGGTACCTAAAACCCTGCCCCCAGCGCCTGCTAACTGCAGTGGGTGAGCAGGGCTGGTGGGTGGGCTCTTGAGACCACAGGCCTGGGGCAGCAGCATGGTCCAAGGCTCTGGAGGCTGAATCACCTGTTTGCCTTCGAAATGCCTCCCTGTGCCAGCCTCCCACTGGGTGGCCTATTTACTAGGGCCACTGGGGCAGGGAGCTGACCTGTCCACTCAGAAGCCATACACACGAAGTACACGGCTCCCCCTTCACCAGTACCACTTCATCGTGGAGTCTTCCCATATAAACACCTTCACTTCTGTCTGAGGACTGACTCTAAGCCCCCACCCCCACCCCGGGCCCCCTAGAAGCCGCTCCTCACTCTGCAGCTGCTCGAGGGGTGCGGAAATGGTGTTGGCAGGGGCAGGAGCCAGGCTGTGGAGGACCTCGGAGAGCAATGGCTGCACGTGGTTGGGTCTTGTCCCGGGAAGGTGCCCGCGTCCCTCCAGACACGGCTCCCACTCACAGATACTTCCCAGCTGCATGGGCAGGGGATGCGGGGCCAGGCCGTCCAGAGTGACTCCGGAGGCCTTGTGCCCAGGGTGTGCGTGCTCACAGGCTTCCTGGAAGAGGCGGCTAGGACCCTCTGCCTAGCTAGGAAGCCAAGATGCCAGTAGCCACTCTCGTGACTCAAGCGGTCTCCACAGGACCCTATCAAGGGGACTAATTTTTCCCCGATGTCCCCCAGCCTATGGATGACAGCCTGGAGTGCTAGTGGGGGGAGCTCCTCAGGAGGAGGGGAGAGGGTCGGGGTGCTGGTTGCAGGTCTTGGCCTCTCCCAGCTGCGTGGTTGTTCCCACTTGAGAGAACATTTCTGAGCCAAGCAGGGAAGGGACAATCACCCAGCAGCCCCTAGTCCGTTCACTTGGTTCCTGCAGTGGACCCCTAACACCTGAGAATAAGTCTGAATCCTTAGCCGGCCCAACCTCACCTCTCCCAGCCCGGGACCGGGGCCCTGAACAACTTCCCAGTTCCTAGAAATTGCTTGTTCCCAGGGCCCCCCCTGCTCTTCTCCACACTATTGTTCACCTTGGATGGCCTCCTCTAGGAAGGCCTCCCTGAATCCTCCCACCCCTGCTCCCAGGTTCTCACTGTCCATTCCTGTCCCGGGCCCCTTTGGCTCCGGGCCTGGGTCGTCCACGGGGGTTCAGAGTCAGCGTCGGGAGTGCGGACCGACCCAAGAGGCAGCGAGGGGCCGCGGCGCGGTCCAGGCGCTTTAGGAGGCGCTACCCTGCCTGGGGCGGCTTTAGCCCGGCGGCGGGGGTGGGAGGGACCGCGGACCCACAGGCGCTCGGACAGACCGCCGAGGCGGGCCGCTCCTCCGGGGGTGGTGGGCGAGGCGGCCCGAGGGGCGGTGTGGAGGCGCCCGCGGAGGCATGCGCCCTGCTCCGCCCCCCGCCCCCGGCCGCCGAGGCAGCCAGCCGAGCGGCGGGAGCGGAGCGCGGCGGTGACGGCGGCGCGCGTGGGGAGGGAGGAAGGGTGGGAGGGGCGGCAGGGCCGAGTCGAGCCGAGCCGAGCAGAACGCCCCGGCCACGGGCGGCCGCCTCCAGGATGCTCCGGCCCTCGGGCCGCTCCGCCGCCAGCCATCCCCGCTGTCCCTGGCGGCCCGCGCTCGGCCCAGGGGCGCGGGAGCAGAGAGCAGTGGCTCTGGGCGCCCGAACGTACGGTGAGCGCAGCCGCCCTAGCTCGGGGGGCGGTCGGGAGGGAGGACCCCGGGCAGGGACCCCGGCGCGAGGACTCTGGGCGGGGAGGGGCTGTCCGCGGTCTGTCGGTCCCGTCGTCTGTCCGATGGGCCTCGGACACCGCTTAGGGCTGTGTACCCCCCCAACTTGGGGACCTTAGGAGGTAACTTCCCCGGGGCTGGCCCCTTCCTCCGTCCCACAGCCTCGGGGCTTAGCAGCGCCACCCCCGGGTCTTGATTGCACGGGGCGGGGATGGCCGTTCTGGGAGCCTTCCTGCCTAGCGTAACCGTAACCGGGGGGTGAGGTGTGTCCGAGGACCACAGTCCCGCCTGCGTCCGGCTCCCCGGCTGTCGCTTGGACGCGCCCTCGGGGCTGGGCAGGGCTGGGGGCCCCGCTGGGGCTGGGCCGGCAGGCGGGGTCGCGCTGGGTCGGTCGTGGAGATCTGAGCACCGAGGAGCGGGGGCCGCGGGTGGGGTGGGGTGCGGGACGTGCAGAGGTTCTGCGCTTCGAGCCCCGCCCTGGGCGGCGGCCAGGCCGGGCCCTGCGGGTGATCGTCGGCGGCGCGGGCTTAACAGCCCGGGGGCGGCCGACCGAGCCCGGGGAATCCTTTCAAGTTCTCGGTCTTCTTTGTTGCGCAATCGAACCCTGGGGCCACGCGGCCTCATTGGCCGGAGGCCGTGACGTCACGCGGGGCCCCGCCTGCAGACCCTGCCGGGGGAGTCTTCTGGACTGTGGGTCCTAGGCCTCTCACACCTGCAGCCTGCCCTTTGACATGGGGGCGGGGAGCTCCATCCTGAAATGCTGTGGGGATGCTTTGGGTGTGATGCAGGAGAAACTTCCCAGTTGGGGGTAGTGATGCCCTGGGTGTGGACCCCACTGGAGGGAGCCCAGCCAGGAGTCTGGCCCCAAATGTCTGCTGTTCGTGAAGAAAGATTCACAGGTGTGTGATCTTCGGGTCACCATCCTGGAGGAAGGGCGACTCCCTGTTCTCACAGAGCCCGCCCCTTCTCACTCCGCATTTGGAGATTTTGGTATACACTCCCCATCCTCACATCCCAGGACCACCAGGCTCAGGAGTGCTGAGCCCCAGACCAGCCCTCACACTTCCCTCCCTGTTTGGCCTGGGGCTGCAAGCTTCAGTGTCCCCTGCAGTGTGGGGACAGTAGACCACCTTAACGAGGAACAACAACAGAGTGTCTTGTTCCTGAGCATTTGGGGGTTTGAGAGGCCAGGATTTTTTTATTTTTATTTTTTTGAGAGAGAGAGAGAGATGGATTTGTTGTTCCACGTACTGGTGCATTCATTGGTTGCTTCTCGTATGTGTCCTGGCTGGAGATGGAAACTGCAACCTTGGCGTATTGGGACCATGCTCTACCCAGCTGAGCTACCTGGCCAGGGCCTGAGAAGCCAGGATTTTTATGTCAGACGAACTGAGTTTGGATCCTCACTCGGGCACATAATAGCGTGGGCAAGTGGTTTTACCTTTCTCTGCCTCTGCTTGACCATCTTTAAAGTGGGGGTGATGGCCTGGCTGGCTTGGCTCAGCGGCTGGAGCATTGGCCCTCAGACCAAAGGGTCGCAGGTTTGATTCCCAGTCAAGGGCACGTACGTACCTGGGTTGCAGGTTAGCTCTCCGGCCCTGGCTAGGGTCATGCGGGAGGCAACCAATAGATGTGTCTCTCTCACATCGAAGCTTTTCTCTCCCCCTTCCTCCCTCCCTTCCATTCTATTTACAAATCAATGGAAAAATATCCTCGGGTGAGGATTAACAAAAAATATAAATAAATAAAGTGGGGATGATGACATTATCCAGCACACAAAATCACTGGGGATGCTCACTGGGGGGAGTGTGCCTGTTCCCAGGAGGATGCTTCCTCCCTCCACCCACAGGTTCCCTTGCCTGCAGACCTAAAGCCTTGCCCTGCTAGACAAGGGGATCACCTGGCACATGAAGGGTTGTGCCAGTGGTAGCCTGTGGCTCCTTCCCCACCACCCTGCACCAGGGTCACAGGGCTCAGGCTCCTGCTTGGGCACCTCAGGGAAGGCCTCCCAGTCGGCCAGCGTATGTGGCCCAGTGCAGGTGGGAAAAGATGCTGGCCCCCCAGGTGCATGCTGAATCCAGTTTCCTGTTTGATAACTTGGTAGCTCAGCTGGTGACTGCAGCCTCTGGACCACGGGAGCACCCACACTCTGCCTGCTCTGGGTCTCCAGCAGGCTGCTGGGTACCTCACAGGCCCCCAGCCCTGTGGCCTCCTCACCCCCAAAGCTGGGCTGTCCCGCCCTGGCTGGTGTGGCTCAGTGCTTAGAGCATCAGCCCTCACACCAAAGGGTCGTGGGTTCGATTCCTGGTCAAGGGCACATGCCTGGGTTGTGAGTTCAATCTACAACCCCGGTTGGGGCACATGCAGGAGGCAACCAATTAATGTTTCTCTTTCACATCAATGTTTCTTTCTCTTTCTCCCCCTTCCTCCCTCCCTTCCACTCTCTCTAAAAAATCAATGGAAAAAATATTCTCGGTGAGGGTAAAAAAACAAACAAACAAAAAAACAAAGCTGGGCTGTCCCAAGGCTGGTCAGGGAGACTGTATCCACCTGCAGGTCTGAGGTCCACCCACATCTCCGAGCTCAGTGTCTTAGCCCGTAAGAGACAGCGTAGCTCAGTGAGCTGGGAGGGCTTTAGCACAGACAGCTACATGAAATCTACTGAGCACTTATCGTGCGTCTGGCTCATCTGAGCAATTCCCCTGGGATAGCTTGTTGACTACCCACAATGCTTTTCAAGGTAGGTACTATCATGTCCGGCTTACAGGTAAGAAAACTGAGGCCTGGCTGCGTGAAGCAACGGGTGGGGAGCAGAAGCTGGAGTCTAGCAGCTCTTACCTCACACGTGTGGCCTCTGTATGCTGAGGTCAAGGGGTTCGCCGGACATCGGAATAGCAGCTTTGTTTTTTTGTTTTTTGTGGTCCGACAGGGCTGCCCTGCCTCCTGCACTGGGTCTGGGATGGGGAAGGGAGGGCCATTCTGCAAGCAAAAGCCTCATGTTGAGAAGGAAGTCCCTGAGCCCCTTGGGGTGTGGTCCAGAATGGACTCCTCCCCTGGGCCAGGGGGCTGGGCAGGCCCACAGCAGAGACGCCAAGATGAATGAGACATATCCCTCAGAGGCCCCTCGGTGTCCTGGGGTGTCAGGCCACAGACAGACCAAAAGAACCCCAGACAAGACAAGCATGGGGGCCTGGCTGTGCTGAGAGGTATCGTGTCCTCTGCCCTGAGCGCCAGGGTCCTGCAGTGGCCCGTCCGTCCCAAGCTGGGAACAGTTCCTGGGGGATCACATGACTGTCTGGTACAGTAGGCACCTGTAAGTGTTGGGCCAGAAGTGCAGCCAATAAAATTGAACAGGCCCCGGGTGAGAAGGGCCGAGTGTAGGCAGAGCGCACAGTGGGCCTTCACTTAGCCTATGCTTCTCCCCACGCGGCCTGCTCCAGGCTGTGGCCAGAGGGGCCTGTCGTGGGGGCTTCACATCAGGGACTGGCCAGCACTCCGCACAGGAGGCAGTTAAGGGCTGTCAGGCTGGGAAGGGGCGGGAGGTGGGGGGACTCACTGCCCAGCCCCCCAACAGGATGGGGCACCTCCCCAACACGTGCCTCCTTCCCAGCATCCTTTGCTCCTGGCTCATGTCCACAGGCTGTCAGCAGTTCCTCCTTGGGTCAAGCTCTGGTCCCTGGGCTGTGCCCAAGGCATCTGTAATGTAATGCTGATCAGCACCCAGAGCGCCACTGAGTGCAAGCCTGTCCGCCCCAGCCTCCCCTGGCAGGATCGTCGTCCAGTGGCAATGTAGGACATGAGTGCAGGGACCTTGCTCCGCCCGCACAGCTAGGATGCGGGGGGCTGACCTGCGCACAGCAGGCTGCCCTTTCCCAGGGTGGGCATGAAAGTTGTCACCACGTCATCCCTACCTCACAGGGGAGTTTTAGGGGACTCATCCTCCCAGGAACATCCTCATTTTGTCGAATGAAATGGGACAGACTGAGGTGAGGGCCCTGGCGTGCACTGGGGAAGCCTTCTGAGGGCTGTCCTAGCATTTGGGGATGTTTGCAAGAATGCCCATCTGAGCCCAGCATGGCTGGTTCCCGGAGGGCACAGGTGGCTTGGAAAGAAACCCAAATTCCACGCTTTGACCAGGGGTGGCTGGAAGTGAAGAAATACGCACTTATTAGGCACTTCTGTATACGTTCCCTGGGGTGCCAGGGTCATGAGCAGGAGGCCATAGAGAGCAGAGAGGAGAGCAAAGCAGCCCAGCCCAAACCAGGACCAACAGGTGATGGCATACCGGGAGAACCTCTCCACCCCCACCCCCGGAGCCTGATGCTGTAGCCAGAGGGAGAGTTGCAAGTGCTCGCTGGCTTGTTCCCCACTGCAGATGCTTGTCCCTGGTGTCCCCGGGCCACTGGGTGTGAGGGCTGCTGCTCCGAGCCAAGGCCTGGCTCCAAGGAGGATGCCCCAGCCACCTGCCAGCTCCCGTCTGCACCATGAGTGATGAGCGGCGGCCCCCTGGCAGCGCCGTGGGCTGGCTGGCGTGCGGAGGCCTCTCTCTGCTGGCCAACGCCTGGGGCATCCTCAGTGTGGGTGCCAAGCAGAAGAAGTGGAAGCCTCTGGAGTTCCTGCTGTGCACGCTCGCGGCCACCCACATGCTCAATGTGGCAGTGCCCATCGCCACCTACGCTGTGGTGCAGCTGCGGCGGCAGCGCCCCGACTACGAGTGGAATGAGGGCCTCTGCAAGGTCTTTGTCTCCACCTTCTACACCCTCACCCTGGCCACCTGCTTCTCCGTCACCTCCCTGTCCTACCACCGCATGTGGATGGTTCGCTGGCCGGTGAACTACAGGTGAGCCGGGCGTGTGCACGTGTGCACTTGGATGGCTGTTGTTTTTGGAGGGGGCGCCTGTGGGCATGAACGTGAAGACCACCTGGTGTACCTGTGTGCACGATGCCCCAGGTGCGGTGACTGCCCCATGTAGGGTGCCACACCTGTGTTGTGCTGGGGGCAGGCAGGGAGGCTCGGGGGGGCTGCTCTGGGCTGCGGGGGCATGCACGTGTAGGGATGCATGGGTGTGCGGAGTCCTGTGCAGAAATGCTTGAGGAAAAGGACATGTGAAATGTGCATGAGTGTCCCCTTGCGAGGGACAAAGCCCGCCACGCTGGTTGTAGCATGCCTGTGAGGTACTGTGGGCCAGGGCAGTTGGGGTCCTCTGCAGGTCCCCAGGACCCTGGGGAGACACTCTGAGTGACACCGAGTCCCTCTGTCCTATCCCCCCCTCCCCGTGTCAGGCTGAGCAACGCCAAGAAGCAGGCGGTGCACACCGTCATGGGCATCTGGATGGTGTCCTTCATCCTGTCAGCCCTGCCTGCTGTTGGCTGGCACGACACGAGCGAGCGCTTCTACACCCACGGCTGCCGCTTCATCGTGGCTGAGATTGGCCTGGGCTTCGGCGTCTGCTTCCTGCTGCTGGTGGGAGGCAGCGTGGCCATGGGCGTGGTCTGCACAGCTATCGCCCTCTTCCAGACGCTGGCGGTGCAGGTGGGGCGCCGGGCCGACCACCGTGCCTTCACTGTGCCCACCATCGTGGTAGAGGACGCACAGGGCAAGCGCCGCTCCTCCATCGATGGGTCCGAGCCTGCCAAGACCTCGCTGCAGATCACGGGCCTGGTGGCCACCATTGTCTTCATCTATGACTGCCTCATGGGCTTCCCTGTGCTGGTGGGTGAGCCTGTCATTGTGGGGAGCCCGTCGGGGGATGTGGGCTCTGGGGCTGGCACACTGCAGGCGTTAGGTGCTTGAATTCTCATACCCAATCCTCTAAGGGGGGCGTTATCCACAACCCCATTTTACAGGTTTGGAAACCGAGGTTCTGAGAGGTAACTGACTGACCCAAAGTCAGGGCAGCCATGGTGGGACTTGAGCTCATCTCAGGTGACTTCACAGCCCAGGACCTTTCTACTACATTGCAGGGGACTTTCTCACCTGAGTGAGGCCCATTCGGTGCAGAGGGTATGAAAGGGGGGTAACAAGCCCACAGGCTTGCTGGTGGGTCCAGGCCTCGGATGTACAGAGCGAGGCTTTGGTGTAGCAGGCTCTGGTCCGGGCCTGGGAGGCAGGGCAGGCTTCGAATGTCTGCTGGGGAGTTAGACTGGATCCCAGGGGCTGAAGGTCAAGGTGAGGTCTGTCTGAGGAAGGCCCAGCCAACAGGGTCCAAGGTCCACCGAGGCTAACTGGGGTCCTGCCAGTGACCCAAGCCCTGGCCCAAGAATGAACTCTAGACCCAAGAGCCTTCCCATCCATGGGTCTCTAGCCCAGCCCCCTGAAGTGCTTGAAATAGGACGGGTTCAAGTATAGGGACAAGGACCAGCCAGAGGCTTCCTCCAAGCAGCTGGGTAGGGTTGTGTCCCTGGAGACATTGTAGGACACAAGCTCAGGAAGGTGACAGGTGGGGTGGCAGCCTCATAGTCGGGGATGCAGCCCCTAGCCACCTGCTGCCCCACCTTCGGGGGGCCCAGTACCCCCCATCCTGTGTGCACTGGGGCCCAGCATCCCGTCCCTGTGCTGAAGGAGGGAGTGTGTATGAAATTACCCCCAGCTTCTCTTCAGGGCAGGAAAGGGGGTGCTGTCTGTGGAGCCCACTCTGTGCTGTAGGCCTGGCACAGTGTCTGGAATCTTTGCCTCACCCTGTAGGGTGTTCTTGGTCCATTTCACAGGTGAAGAAACCGAGCCCCAGAGAGGTTCAGCACCTTTCTGAGGGGCACGCAGCTCATGTGGCAGAACCAACGTGATGTCTGCATCCTGCCCTCTTCCTCTCTGATGGGGGAGTCGTTAAATGTCACTCCGGGTGGGGAATGGGAGAGGAGGAATGGGGCACCCTGGGCAGTGACCCAGAGGTCACCGGGTTGGACCCTCTGATCCTCAGAAACTGCTCTGATTCCCCTCTGGGGTCTGAAGCCTAGACCCCCAGAGTAGGGCCAGGGCCAAGGAGGCCACTGGCCATCAGAAGTGAGGAGGGCACAGTGGTCCCTGAACTGGGAGGCTTGAGACCGATTCTCCAAGTCTGTTTCCTCTTCCCCAAGAGGGGTGGTGATCCATACCCCCACCTCTGTCCTCAGGCAGTCATGCGGGTAACCTGAGGGGAGGCGTGCCCGGCGCTGCCTGGTGCACTGTGGAGGGCATGCACACGTGGGGCTGTGCCTGTTGACCTCGGCAGCGGGCAGGGACTTCTGCCCCCACTCGGGCTCTGTTCTGCCCTAGAGCCCAGAGCTCTGTCTGCCACCACTTCCTCTGGCAGGTGGGCAGTCAGACCTGCCACCCAGAAGGGAGAACTGAGTCTGGGAGGGGAAGGTGTGTGGTAGGTGTCCTGCCGGGTGCCAGGCCGAGCACTGTGCCCACAGGTGGTAAGCTTCAGCAGCCTTCGGGCAGATGCCTCGGCGCCCTGGATGACGCTGTGTGTGCTGTGGTGCTCGGTGACCCAGGCCCTTCTGCTGCCCATATTCCTCTGGGCCTGCGACCGCTACCGTGCGGACCTCAAGGCCGTCTGGGAGAAGTGCATGGCCCTCATGGCCAACGATGAGGATTCGGACGATGGTGAGGATGCCCTGAGAGTAGCCCCTCAGGAGAGGGGCATCTGGGCGAGGTCATGGGGATAACAGTTATAAGGTGACCACCTCATGGCACTGAGGTGATCCCACTGTCAACTGCCAAACATCCCCTGTATTACTCCCAAATGTGCTTGAACCCCGAAGGGACCTAAGTGTCCCATGGGGCACTGTCCCTGTCCCGGCTGCCTGCCCCAGGCAGTAGCTGTGGACCCTAGACTGCATGTGTTCCGAGCTTCCAACTTGAGGGGTTCCCCGTGGCTCCTGCAGGCCCAGGTCCTGTCTCCCCCAACAATGACAGTGTTACCCTAAGCTGAGACCTTGCTACGTGCCAGGCACTGTCGGCCCCTTGTGCGTCCTCAGTCTCCCCAAAACTCATGAAGTAACCTCCAGTTGCACCCCCACTGACAAGGAAACTGGCTCAGTGTGTGACTGCCCCAGTCCCACAGCTAAAAGGCGGCAGAGTCAGGCTGTGTAGCCAGGACCCCATCCTTTCTTCCGCTAACCAGCCCTCTGCCCTGTGCATGCCTGTGGGGGACCCTGGATGAATTCTTGGATGCCCCCAAGTTTCCGTGGCCCTAAGCTTCTGCCCCACCCTGCAGATACCAGCCTGGAGGATGGCGTGCCCCGGGACTTGATGCTGGAGCGCTCCCTCGACTACAGCTATGGGGGTGACTTTGTGGCCCTAGACAGGATGGCCAGCTATGAGCTGTCCCTGGAAGGGGCCCTGCCCCAGTTCTACCCGCTGGGGCCCTTGCAGGAGGACAAGATGCAGTACTTGCAGGTAGGCACACGCAAGGCTCCGAAGGTGCTGGGGCGGGGGGGGGGGGGGGGGGGCGTCCTGACCTCCCTCAGGCCTTTCCCCTCCGAGTCCATCTCCTGCCGCAGCTCCCAGGGGTGGCTTTCACCCTCCCAGGATGGGCGGCCCCAGGTGCAGAACCTACGCAGGTGGGGCACCCCAGTCCGTCCCAGTCTTCCCTTGCGCTCTGGAAGCGTGGTCTACCGGGCGCCTGTTATTTCCTTGGGGCTCAGCACGGCACTCAAGGGGTATCTCCCCAACCTCCCAAGGTCCAGATGACAACACAAACTCGGGGAGATAGAACCAGGGCGCTCTGCCCCAGGCGTCGTCCTGACCCGCAAGCCGCCTGCCCTGGGTGGGGAGGTGTGGGTCCCTATTTTCTAGGAGGGCAGCCCGGGTTAACCCAGCCGGTCCCGACAGGTCCCGCCCACGCGACGCTTCTCGCACGAGGACGCGGACCTTTGGGCCGCGGTCCCGCTGCCCGCCTTCCTGCCGCGCTGGGGCTCCGGCGAGGACCTGGCCGCCCTGGTGCAGCCCGCCGGGCCCGACCGGCGCCCCGACAGCCTGCTGGCCTTCGCCGAGGACGCGCCCCCGTTCCGCCCGCGCCGCCGCTCGGCCGAGAGCCTGCTGTCCCTGCGCCCCGCGACCCTGGACGGTCGCCCGCGCCGCGCTCGCAACTCGCCCCCCAGCAGTCCCCGCCGCCACCCCGGGCCTGTTGCCCGCTCCGCCTCGGCCTCGCTGCTGCCCGACGCCTTCGCGCTGACAGCCTTCGAGCGCGAGCCGCAGGCCCTGCGCCGCCCGCCCGCCCCGCCGGCGCTCTTCCCCGCGCGCGCCCCCGATGCCTCCGGCGCCGCCCAGCCCGGCGAGGACACGGCGCCCCCTGGCGGTGCCAGCGCACAGCCGAGCCCGGGGCCGCGCCCGGCCGCGCATGCGCACGCCCGGCCCCTGCGGACAGCCCTGAGCGTGTCGTGGGGCGAACCCACCGGCCTGCATGTGGCGGGCGGCGGCAGCACCAGCAGCTTCCTGAGCTCGCCGTCCGAGTCCTCGGGCTACGTCACGCTGCACTCGGACTCGCTGGGCTCCGCGACCTAGGAGCAGCCCTCCAGGCCAAAGCACCAAAGATGCCACCTGCCCCAGCAGGGCTCAGGGCAAGGCCGCACTGAGCCCGCCAATGGCGCCTGGACGTGTGCCAGCCGTCCCTGGGCGGCGGGATGCAGCTTTGCTGCCCAGTGAAGCGATGGCTGCCCTGGAGGACTGTGCCGAGCACTTCATCTCTGGGGCAGAGTGAGGCTGGCCTTGGGTAAAGGGGGGCTCTACATGTGCCCTGCCCCTGGACAGCAGGGCTGGGGTCGGGGCGGGGGAGCCCCCCGACAGGACCACTTCCAGACAGAGCAAAGCCCGGCTCTGCGGGAGGGGGAGCCGCCGGACTGCCGGCTTTCCACTCTGTGCTAGACCTGTCTCATCTGGGGGGGGGGGGGGGCACAGAGGGTCTCCAGGCACAGGGGTCTTCAGAGCCCAAACAAGTTCTCCGAGCGGGCCTGGCTGCTGACCCGTTCGGCCTCTGCTTCCCCATCTGTGACTAGCAGGTGACCATGTTAACTCAGGACTGAAGAAGTCTGCCGGTCCGAGTGCTCTGGCCACTTCCTGGAGCGGACAGGGCATGAGAGGTAGCCTAGGGCCCTCCATGGCCCCAGGCCTGAGGCTTCCTACTCTCAGTGCCCTGGCCCCCTTGGGAACTCAGTCCACACCCCAGCTAAAGCACAATACTTTGACATCATCGCCATGGCACGACACCCACCTTGACCGGTTATTGTCCTCACTTGCATTATTTCTCATTGCCTGTCCCCCACATTGGCCATCTCTGTGACTCCCACCATGAAGGTCGTGGGTACAGGGTGGGAAGGACTGAATGGAAGGGTGTCCATCCCAGCCTCACCCCACCCTACAGGTCTGGCCTAAAGGCTCCCCGGTTCTGGGTTTAAGGCCTGGTTTCTGACAAGGGTCCTCCCCTACCATGTGAACGGGATTCTTTGCTCTCCCTCTTTGCAGACCCCTTGCAGGCCTGGGCTTTGGCATGGGCCCTGGGGAGGAGCTGGCTGGGACTTCTAGGGGGGAGGCCCTTAGACACAGGCTAAGGAGAGGCCCAGGAACAGCTGTGAGTTGGAGGGACAGGGGCAAGTGCAGAGGCTGTCTGGTCTCGGCTCCTGCCTTCATGCCGTGACTCCAAAACATGGAGCCCTGGAGCAGGTGCAGGGCCAGCATGGAGCCTGCCTGCACACTGTTCCCTCCTGCTCTGCCCCTCCAGTGGCTACGCCTTTCTCCTCACTCCCCAGACTGGGTCCCAGCCCCAGAAGCAGCCACTGGGAGGAGGGAGCATGGACTGCCTGGCTCCATCTCTGCTTCAGAGGCTCCTGCAGTCCCTGGCTGCGAGATAATCTTGGGGATGAGCTGGCCACTGGTGAGCGAGGCAGGGGACTGCTGTCCAGCTGGGCCAGTACTGCTGTGCCTTCAAGGACTGACATGTCATGAGGTCATCAGCTAGCCACTCTCCCCCTCAGGCTGGCACATTTGTCACCTTGGGTTTTCACTCTATTTCATATCCAATGGCAATACTTGCAGGGGGACATGGTACCTCGAAGTCCCTCTAGTCCTGATTATTACAAAAATAAAGAGGAGGGAGGGCCCCAGGCCGAGGACCCTGGGGCCTGGAGCTCCCTCTCACACTTTGTGCAGCTGCCAGGTCCATTTGCTGCGTTGATAAGCAGCTTGACCCTGGGCTTAGTGGGGAGGGAGTTCTATCCTCATACCACCACCCAGCCCAAAGCCAGGGATCCGTTTGTAGTTTTTGGTTTTTGTTTTGTTTTGTTTTTGTTTTTACAACTAATCATTTCTCTTCTGTACAGAACCCAATAAAAACTTCCTATGATTTGCACCTAGCATTTCTAGGCTGGTTTCATGGAAACGCATTTCTAGAATCTAACAGCACCCCTGGCCAGCTGCCCCCAAATGCCTCTCCCTCTGGGTCTCGAATTCCTCTATTAGTGCGCCGTTCTTTTGGGTTGGACCTGCCCATTTTTTCTGAAAGGGCTATGCCCCAGGCAGAGTTTGCCAGGCCTGGAGCAGTGAGTCGGATGGGCACCAAGGCCCTACTATCAGGAGAAGCCCTGCCCCACTGATGGCTTCAGAGGCCGCTAGCCCCTGTGAGGTTGATTCAGGAGGGCGAAAAGGGCAGGGCAGTTGGAGCCAGGGTCGCCTGACCTGTTTTCCCCAGTGACCAGACCCCTGGCCCCATTGGAATTTGGAGGCCGCGCCCTGGGTCTGCGGTGCGAGATCGCCACCTGGTGACCAGAAGAAGTATTAGAGCCACCACCCAAACCTAGGACTGCGGGAAACTGAGACCCCGCAGGCGGCCTGGAAACAGCCACAACCGGGACCCCTGCCTTCACCTGCAAACCGGAGAGCCCGCTGGGTGGGGTGGGGAGCCGGGTCACTCTCTCCTTGCGATCTGTCCGGTATAGGTTTAGCACACGAGCAAGACCGGGGCAGCCAAAAACAAGAAATGTTTTCTACAAAGTTGATATTTATAGTTTAAAAAGATGCACTTAAGTAGGCATCGTGGGATGAACGAGAACCTTGGTAGTCTCTCTATACCCATTTCACAGGTTCGCACTCTCTTTATTCTGCATTTCAAGCTGGTGGGAGGAGGTGTCGAAATCTCTTCCTGCTCACAGCGCAAGAACCCCATCCCGCCCTCCACCCCCACGATCCCCATCGCGTGGCGGGACCCCCGAAACAGGTGCCCAATGCTCCGAGGGCTGTCGAGGGTCGTGGGCTCCCAGGCGGCCCCAGAAATCCGGAGGCGTGGGCTCTGCGGAGCCGGGGCCGGGGTCTTTGCCGAGCGGGAAGGAGTGAATTCTCCCACAAGAGGAGGTCGGCTTCACTCCAGCAGACCTCAAACTGGCGCATCAGTGCGCGGGGTCCCCTCCAAGAACGGCGTCCGGTGGGCGGAGAGGTGGGAGGAGCTTCTCGCTGGGCGAAGACCTAGAGCTCCGAGCGGGCTGCGGGGAGGGGGCAGCTCCAGGAGGTGCTTCTCACAGGCTCGGGCCTTGGAGCGCGCGCCCGCGGCGAGGGTGCCGCGCTACATGCGGAGGGGGGTGGGGATCCGTGGAAGCCGAGAAGGTCCAGGGTGGGGGTGGGCTGGGGGCCCCTCGCCCCCGGGGCGGGCCCGGCGCGCTTTGTGCCGGTGGGAACCGGGAGTCCCTGGCAGGTTGAATGGGCCGGGGCGGGGCAGCGATTCTCCTCGCTGCGAGGGGTCTGCTCTGCGCCGCTGCAGACTGCGACCTTCCCACCGCGGCGCGGCTGCGGGGTGGGGGCGAGGGCGGGCTGCCCGCTGGGGACCCTGGGAAAGAGGTGCAGCCCAGAACATCCTCTCCCAGCCCCTTTAGAGGTGGGAGGAGGAGAGAGCGGGTCCAGCCCGAGTAGGTGAGGCTGGAGTGGGGGGTATATTATGCCTAGACGCGCAGACCCGGGTCCACCGTGGCTCCGTATATTTCTCTGCGTTCTCGGGCACGCGGCACCCTTCCGGCCACCCTCACCACAGGACCAGGACGGACGTTTGAGGTCCCGGCCGTTACACCGGCGCGCTCAAAATTGTCTCTGCGCCCGCAGACCAGACGGGGGACCCCTTGAGTCTGAGGCCACGCCTGGACCTCACCAGGGCCGCCACAGGCGCAGCCCCGACCCCGGGCTCTCGGCGCAGTGGCGAGACGCCGGCTGCGGTGCCGAGACGTTGGTGGACGGGCCAGGGAGACCACTGGGCTGGAGGAGCCGGGTTGGCGGGGACCGCGGGCCGCGGGCGGCCGGATCAGGGGCCCAAATGGCAGGGGCGCAAGGGCCGCGACGCGCGGGCGCCTCGGGGCCGGGACTGACGCTGTCCATGGTGCTGCCTACCACGCGCTCGTGCACCAGGGGGCAGCGCAGTCCGCCGCCACCCTCCTCTTCGCAGCGCAGTAGCTGGCTAACGCCGGGCACACAGCCACGGAAGCCCGACGGGTACTCGACTCCGCTGGAGACCGGCCAGAGCCCTGGGGGAAGGGGAGCGGACGAGAGAAATGTGGAGGGTAGGGTAGAGTAGAAGAGGGTAAGAGAAAAGGAGAGTTGTAGAGAAGAGAGAAAAGGGAAGGGGAGAAGTGTGGAGGGGAAAGGAAGAGAAGGGAAAGGAAGGGGAGATGAGGCATCCTGAACGTCTCCCCCGAGGTCCAAACCTTCTTCCATTCGGAGTACAGCTCAGCCAGCCGGCCTTTGCTGCCTCCCTCCTCCAGCGATCGGGGCCCCTCCTCACTCAGCTGCCCACTGCCCTGCATCTTTCTTTCTTTCTTTTTTTAAATAAGTTTTTATTGATGTTTTAGAGAGGAAGGGAGAGAGAGATAGAAACATCGATCGGCTGCCTCCTGCACACCCCCTACTGGGGATCAAGCCTGCAACCTGGGCATGTGCCCTGACCAGGAATCGAACCAGAACCTCTCAGTCCATGGGACGACGCTCAGTCCACAGAGCTACACCGGCCGGACATGCCCTGCACTTTCTTCCCCATCCATCCCTCCCTCCTTTATCTGGCCTTGTGTTATGCAAGGCTCTGATCCTACTAGCCACTCCCCTCTTGATCCTCCCCCTCCCCAAAGCCTTCCAGGGTCCACCTCTACCTTGCACCGAGTTCTGAAGGCTTTTCATGTACTTGACGCTCAGCTCCAGGATGTCTGCCTTCTCCAACTTGCGTTTTCGGATCTGCAGGTTTGTGGAAAGGGCTCTTAGCTGGGGAGCCTGTGGTGCAGAAGATGAGGCTGGGGGTCGTACCCCATCGCCACCACGTCCCTGTGTCTCACCTGGTGCGAATAGTGTTTCTCCAGCAATGACCTGAGCTGCTCCAGCGACACATTGATGCGTGCCCGGCGCTTCTTCTCCATCAGCGGCTTGGAGATCTGTGGACAAGAGGCCGTCAGAAGGCAGGGCCATGGCCCTCTCGACCTTTGCCCCCACTGGCCTGGCAGGGCCCCCACCCTGAGCTCTTCAGAACCCCAGACCTTTCGGAATCTGCCTGCAGGGCCCCTGGAGTTGTCCTGGGTCTGGGGCTCAGTGCCCATGTTGTCGTATCTGCACCCGAGGGAGGCAGCTCAGCCTTTATAGGGGCCCCTCGTTTACATGTCAATGAGGTGATCCCAGACTCCAGGAACCTTGAAGGGGAGGGGATGAGAAGGGGACACACCAGTAAATTCTCACCTCCCTCTGCCCGACCTCCTCCCATAGCCCAGGCTTCAGCCTCTCCTCCAGGACCTCTCCCCTCACCCAGCAACCTCTTTTACTCTTTCTCAGTCTTTCCTTTATCCCTCTCACCCCCACCACTTCCCAAGTCTGGGGTCCCCTCCCATGCCCATTCTCTCCAAACCTGTCTCGTCTCAGTATCCCTAGGTTCTAGCTCTCTCCACGAGGCCCACTTATCTGGTCCTTGTTCTCTTGTCTCCGAGCATTCTCGGGGGCATCCACTGGGGGTCCATGGGCCCAGCCAGCTTTGAGTCCGGCTAATGACTGTGACAGAGCACCAGGCCTCCGCTGGCCTGATGAAGATGCGGAGGCAGGGAGCGCCCGCCAGTGAGGCCTTTCTGCGGGCTTCACGCTCTGGCCGCATTGGCAATGCTGCATTAGTAGCCCTAATGTTGGGACAATGCAGCAATTTTATGCCTGTGGCTGCTCAAAGCCCAGCTCAGGCAGGGCCTGCGGGGGCCACACAGCAACATGTGTCCCATTAAAGCATGCAGCCCGCCCGCAGGGCCACAGCCAGCCTCCTCCTCCCTGGGGCCTTGGGACTGGGAGCGATGCTGTCAGCTTGCAGCTGGGGCTCAGGTGCCCTCAAGCCCTGTTAGGAATCATGCTCTTCCTTGGGGGAAGTGGGGCAACCTGCAGGCGACCCCTGGCCAGGGTGAGTCGGAACAGCCTTCCCCACCTCCAGTTCTGGGTTTCCGGGCTGGACAAGTCCGGCTCTGAGGACCCTTTCCCTTACAGGGAAGGCCTGGGAGTTATTCCCACCGGCCTTCTCTGGGTCCCAACAAATGGTAGGTGGGGGTGGGGAAGACCACTGATCATATGGGAGTCGTTCTGCGCTTTGGGAGGTCTGGTACCCCAACTTCTTGTCATTATTCCGGCCGTAGCTGGAGACCCAGGGAGCTCAGGGAAGGAGACGCCTGTCCCAGGACGCGCTGGGCCCCACGGAGGACTCGGGTGCAGTCAAGGGTTTGACTCCAGCAGCTTTGCCTGACAGGAAGGCTGACGTCCAGGGAGACCCTGGGTTCAAACCTACACAACGCCCTCTACTGGCCTCAGAGCCTCACTTTCAGTGTTTGTAAAATGGGGTTCCGAACAATGCGACCCCCGCAGTTGCTTTCGAGGGCGATGGGGAAGTCACATGGACACAAAAGTTTCGAAGTTGAGCCCGGCGGCAGAGGAATGAACAAATTAGCCTTTGCAGGGCCTCCTCGTAAGGGGGAAGGGAAAATTGCTAGGTTCTGTGTAGGCCCCCTGCTTCCTCCACCAGGGGCATCTCTCCCCCTCCCCGCCCCCGCCCTGTAGATATGGAAGGGCCCCACCGGGGCAGCGTTGTTCCCAGGCGCCAAGCAGCGTGGAGAATGGCGCTCCGCCTTCCTTTCAGGCTGAAGCTGCGGCGACAGCGGCTCCACGGTGCTCTTCCGCCCCGGCCGCCGGGCCCACGGGCCAGATCCAGGCCGGGTCCGGGGCGCGCCGCGGGGCTGAGGCCAGACGGAGGGCGCTGGCACGCGCCAGGCAGCTTTGAAACGCCGGGGCTGGCCGGGTCCGAGCGGCCTCCGTGCGTGCGCTCTGGCCTGGGGCTGCGGCGGCGCGGTACAAAGGCACCGCGGGGCGGCCGGGCGGCGCAACCGGGCACAAAGGGGGCAGCCGAGTGTTAAGGGCATTGTGCTGGCCCCACAAAGCCGCGCCCGCGCCCTCCCCCTCGGGGCCAAACTCGGGGCGCCCCGCCGCGCGCAGGCTTCCAGCTGCTGCACAGCTGCACCGAAGCTGGGCGCGCGCTTCGCTCTGGCGGTCCCCCACACCCGCCTCCGCCCTCGAGCCGCGCGGGCAGCGGGGCAATTTGTCCTTTAATTAGGATCCCTCCCCATAAACCAATGCCCGCGCCTTTCAACTCCGGCGCATTAGCAAACCAATGGCCCTCGGAGTGGCTCTGGCGGCCCTCAGCGGGAGCGCGGGGCCCGCCCCTCTCCAGAGTTAGGGCCACCATAAAGGGGCCCCCGGGCCGTTCCTGCCGGCACCCGGCACCACTCCTCTCGAGCCGGTGCCCAAGGACCCCGGCCGCGCAGGGTGGGGCCGCTCACGTGGGTGGCTTAGTGTTTCTTAAGCAGTGGAAAATTGACCGCAAAATGCTCTAATTCGCAATGTTCTGCTTTGGCTGCCGGGGCTAGGCCGGCGGGGGGTGGGAGTCTCAGCGGTCAGGATCCGCCTCCGCCCACTTCAAGAGCCTCTGCCTCCGCTGCCCGCTGCCCGCACTCTCACCCCGGCACCGCTCGCTGCGCCCCTCCGCCCCTCCGCAGGTCCTCTCGCGGCGGTCTCCCCACCTAGGCTGATTCCCCTCATCCCACTTTCCGAGCTTCCTGGTGCGGCTCCCCCGCCACCAATCTCGTCTTAAGCCGGCTGCGGGTCGCACAGAACTCACAACTGAAAGGGTCCCATCCTCCCTTTTCCCGTGCTCCAAGACAGCGTCCCCCACCCCTTCCCCACTTGACCCCAATTCGGCCTCCTTCAGGGCAGCCACTTCCCCCACTAAATTAAAGGCGAGGTCTTTGGAGAAAATAGTAGATAAGTTTCCACCGAGATCCCTCTCCGATACCCAGGCTGGGGACCCAGTTCCTCCCCGTCTCCCTTGCAGTGGCCAGTCCTGCGTCCGGACATTCTACGCTCACTCCGGCAGGCCAGGCCCCCAGGGCACGCAGGGATAGGGGAGGCGGTTCCGAAGTGAGGGTTCACTCCGCGCCCTGACAGCGCTCAGGACCAAATACTCTCGAGCTGCCGGGAAGGGCATGTACCAACTCAGAAGCAGGGTTTATGCAAGCTGGGATGTAGGCCACCGGCTCCCTTTCCATCTTTAGGATCTGGGGTCCCCAGGGCGCTTGGAAGGAGCACAAGTCAGTCCAGGCAGAGCGCCGGGAGACCGAGGCTGCCCTTGCTCACTCAAGGAACAAATGCCTTCTGTAACTCCAGCCGGCTCTGGGGGCTTCCAGAACTACTCAGAGCCCCCTGCCTTCTCATGCTCGGGAATTTAAAGCGAAGAGTAACTTGTGGCTTTGCCCGCCCGTCTCCCCTTGGGCTTTCTTGACTTTGGCAACAACAACAAAAACGTTACAGACCGAGTCAGGCCTGGAAACGAAGTGGGGAGGGGTCTGCAGGCCCCAGGACAAGAGCCCCATTAGATGGCCCACCAGCCATCCCAGGTGACAGCCCTGTGCAGCCTCTCGGCCAGGTGCCGGGGCCTCTTCCTTCCTGCAGCCCAGGCATTTCAGCAAGGCTCCCAGGCAAGTGTTGTGAAGACCACTTAGGGTGTGGTGACTGGTAGGAGAAATGCACCCTCCCCTCTGCAGACGCATTTCAAAGTGGAATGGAGTGATTGCTCCATGCAATTAACTATCGAGACCAGCAAAAGCCCCGGAATGACTCAGCCAATTGTCTCCAGATGGGGTTGGAGAGGCTGCAATTGTTTAACTCTCTTTAGCTGTGTTGGGACTCCGAACAGCTCAGCAGCCAAGGGTCCTCCAGGGGACAAAGGCTGGGACTCTGGTGAGTGCATCAACACTGAACCGGGCTGGCCCAGCTCCGGGAGAGTGAATTCAGAGAGACCCCCATTGTCCCAGCCTTTTGTGTTTCTACCCAGCTGGCTCTAATCTTTAAATATTTACCCGGCTGCTTTGTGCACATATGACTTATGCACTTTGGGCTGATGTGCTCATAAATTACGCATCATTTACCCATTTCCAGACTAGAGAGTGGAGGCTTGAATGCCTGGAGCCCAGAATGGCCAGGGGAGGGAAAAGAAAACTTTTGGAGGACCAGGTTCCCTCCCGGGTAGATCTGAGGCCACACTGGCCAGCCTCACTCCACCTCCAAGTGGGAATTGGAAGAGGCCTGTGTGTGAAAAGGGGCCCCGGAGGCCACTCTAACAGCAACTGACTGGGGACCTACATGCAGAGAACGGAGAGAGGCCTGGTTCCTGGACTTTTTCCTGCTTGGTGCGAGGCTTGGAGAAGAGCAAACTTTTTATCTTGGGAAGTGAATGTAGGTTGAGGTGCTTGGTTAACGCCATCCTTACCCCGGCCTCCTGCTTGCTCCACAGCTCCCCACCCCATTTTCTCTTGCTCAATAACGTAACCCGTCAAAGAAAAGGAAGCCCATTTCATCTCAGCCTGCAGTTTAACTTGGAAAAGTCAAGGTAGTTCTTAGGACTCTTTAAACAGGAGGGATCTGGAGGATGGAAAGCCACCTCAGCTGGTGGGTGGATGGCAGAGGGAGGGCCCTGCAGAAGGACCTTCCTGCATGAGAAAGAGCTCCCTTTGTGCTTGCCTTGCAGCTCCTAGAACAAAACACATTCAAATGCTTATTTACAAAAAAAAGGCGAGCAAGACATCCCAGGGCCGAGCAGTTCTTTATTTTCTTATACTTCTGTAGGCTTGTTGTTTCTCTGGACTGGGGGAGGGGGTGACACAGTGGGATGACACTGGAGAGCTGCGTGCAGAGTGGTTTTGTTTGATCACATTGCTTTCCTCTCTGGTGGGAAAGCCGGTTTGTGTGTGTGTTCCTCTGTGTGTATCTCTTTGTGTTACGTTGTTTCTCTGGGTCTATGCCAGTGTTACTTTGTTTCTCTGAGTCTATGCTAGTGTGTGAATATATCTGCTTACTTGCCTTTCTCCTCCATCACTGGCCTGTGAGCCCTGAGCCCTGATAGATTCAGCAACTCCAGTAACTTCTAAAAATTCCCCATCCCTCTCAGCTGGCCCTATCTTTCTTTCTCCCCCTTTCTTTCTCCCTTTTCCAAGATGGGGCTGGTAGGGTCCAAGGGGGAGTGATGGGCAGAGGAGAAAGGAGGATCTCCAGTCTGGATTACATTACTGTGTCCTCATAATAGGGATGTCCCTGGGGGGATCAGGGCCATAAGTCAGCATGGAGAGCAGAAGTCAATGGCCAGCAATGGAGGTTCCTGGGAGCAGCTCTCTGCCCCAGGACCAGACTCACTCCCAGGAGTAAAGATGCAATGAGCGCTCTCTAGTGGCCCCCAGGCGTCCTGGCACAGAGAGGGAAGTCCTGAGTCTGGGGGAAACCATGAGAAATGGGCAGAGGTAGGAGTTCAACATAATGCCCAGGCCTTCTTCTCACATGGCACTGGGCGACTTTGGATTTTTAAAACATTAAATCTCTTTTTAATTCAAACCAACCGAGTTCAGCACATGTCTTCTGAGCACCATTTAAACATGGTACTAGGCCTTACAGAAATCAGGATCCCCATTTTACAGAAATTGAGGCTCCCAGAGTTGATTTGCCCAAGGTCACAAAGCTGGACTACAGCAGCACTGGGGCCCTGGTACCAGCCCAGGCTCTGTATCCTTCCCTGAACCCAGCTGCCCCAAAGCCAGGTGTCCTGCCAGGTCCTTCAGGGGCAGCCAGGGACTCAGAGGCAGGACCTGGCTGACTGCAGCTCAGCCCTTTGGGCCTCTGTGGAGCTGCCTGGCTCACTACTCTGGGCTCCAGGCTCCCCTGGGGCCTGTCGCCTCCCCTCCCTCCCCCCAGGGCCCCAACATCTCTAGCTGCAACATCTCTCTTCCACGCAGACTCAACCCTTCGGCCCTCCCACCCATGGTCCCTCCTTGGGGTCCCTCTCTTTTTATCCTTACTTGGCTCCTGCCCCACTCCCACCCCACCATATTTTTTCTAGACATTTGTTGACTTGCCTTCCTCCTCCACCATCGCTCTGTAGCTCCCCAGATGGGGGCATTATTAACCCTTAAAACAACAAAAAGACATCCCTGGCAGGTTTGGCTCAGTGCTTAGAGCACTGGCCTGCGGACTGAAGGGTCAAGGGTTCGATTCCCTGTCAAGGGCACGTACCTGGGTTGCAGGTTCGATCCCTTTGGGAGTCAATCGATGTTTTTCTCTCACATCAATGTTCCCTTCCACTCTATCTAAAAATCAATGGAAATATATCCTCGGGTGAGGATTCACACACACACACACACACACACACACACACACACACAAGTAAAGGACAGTTTCTGATTATAAAAGTAATGTAAGTTGATTGTGAGCAATATGCAAAATACAAAAACATATGAAGAAGAAAATAAAAGTCGGCCAGAACTTTAGCGCATGAAGATGACCGCTGTTAAATAATTTTGGCCTCTATTTCAATCATTTTCCCAGGCTCACGCCAATGATTCTGTTTCTCCCAAGTGAAATCGGGAGCAGACTGTCACGTTCTGAATTCTGCCTTTTAAACAACGTAGCATATCCTGAGTTGTCCCACCATCGACCAAGTGGGCTGTCACCCCGCCGCGTGGGTGCCCAGCGCTTAGGGCGCCCCACGGGCAGTGTCCTCGAGGGGCGCAGCGTGGGCTCCAGCGGGCGCCCGGGGACCCTGCGGAGGCAGGTGGGGGGTCGCCGCGCTCGGTCCCTGCGTGTGGATCCCGAGAGGCGGAGGACGGGCTCGGACCCGCTAGCGGCTGCTGGCCGAAGGGTGTGACCTTTGGGGAGGACCGCGCGGGGCGCGCCGAGGGTGGGGTCGCTTCACATTTCACAGGGTTCTCTGGTCGGTGACCTTCTGGAGTTTGGTGGCGACTTCTCCACCCGGGACCCAGGCCACCTGCGGCCCCACGTCGCCCGCCGCCGCCGCCCGCTGGCGGGACCCGGCCAGCTGGGCGGAGCCCACGGGGCGGGGCGGTCCCTGAGGGGCGGGGCCGCGGGCCTGGCGCTCCCGCCAAACTCCAGCCTCAGCCCCGCGGCGCGGCGGTATCGCGAGAGCTCGCGGGCGGCGCGCAGCTCCAGCCGCTCCCTCCCGGCCGGCCTTGGCGGCGCAGTGCGCAGGCGCGGCGGGCGGGTTTCCCCGGGCTACAGCCGGCGCTGTCGCCCGCTGGTCCGCCGCCCTGCGCCATGGCGGGCTGCGCGGCGCGGGCTCCGCCGGGCTCCGAGGCGCGTCTCAGCTTCGCCACCTTTCTGCTGGGCGCCTCGGTGCTCGCGCTGCCGCTGCTCACGCGCGCCGGCCTGCAGGGCCGCACCGGGCTGGCGCTCTATGTAGCCGGGCTCAACGCGCTGCTGCTGCTGCTCTACCGGCCGCCGCGCTACCAGGTGCGGGCCGGGCGGGCGAGGGCCGGCGGGCTGGGCGCGGCGCGGGCACCTGCCCGGGAGGGAGCGGGCGGGATCGGAGGGGGAGCGGGGCTCCTTCCCGCGGCGTGCTCCGCAGCCGCCGGTTCAGGTGGCAGGGGGACCGCGCCTGCCAGGCTCGGGGGCGTGGGGCCGGGTCCCCCCACCGGCGGAGTGGGTGCAGAATTGCAGTTGGTGCTGTTCAGCAGCTGCGGCAGATGCGCGTGGGGTGAGGAGTGAGCGAGCTCACGAGTTCTTTTATGTAATTGAAGGTGTGGAGACCTACCTGCTGTCAAGTCTGAGGTCAGAGGCCCCGCAGTTACGTGGAGGGGGTCGGGCGCAGAGTCCCGGGCGCCCAGACCAGATTCGCGGCGGGGACTTGGGATAATCCGCCCCAAAATTAGGTTCACAGTTTACCCGCAGCCCTGAATAATAATAGCAGCAATAAGTAATAATGGCAGCTAAAATTATGTAGCCTTTACTCTTTAAGTGCTTTACATGGGTAATCTTCAAGGCAATTCTAAAAGGTAATTATTACCCCATTGCCTAGATGGGGAAACCGACATCCAGAGAGGTTAAGTAACTTGCCCAAGGCCACACAGGTGGAGAGTGGTGGGCGCGGCATTTCAACCCAGGCTAGGTACTTGCCGGTGGCCTGCTTGTCCCAGGAAGTAGGGTGTGTATGCTCCAAGAACGCCAGGTGACTGAGCTTCTTTTGAGTCTCTTTTAGATAGCCATCCGAGCTTGCTTTCTCGGCTTCGTGTTCGGCTGCGGGGTGCTGCTGAGTTTTAGCCAGTCTTCTTGGACTCACTTTGGCTGGTAAGAAGAACTTTGGGGACAGTGGGTTTGAGGCTTGAGTGGGCAGATCAGAGGATCAGTAGTGGTATTTCACCCTCCCTGGCTGAAAGCTGTGTAGGGTTCTGTGGAAATGAGTTCTCTATCTTCCACCTAGATTCCTACATCTTAGACCTTGAGAACTTGTGCCCATTGGTTGCTTCTGTTGCAGGCAGAAGCAGGTCTCCCTGGCACTCTCCCCACAGGTGTCCTCACCCTGCAGCTGCTGTGATGTCCTTGGTGATGGAAAGGGGCAAGGCTCTGGCTCATCCCCACAGGCCTCTTCCATCTCTAATTTCTGTTAGGTCACATCTAGGCACCCCCCATGGCCAGTGTAGGGTTTTTCCCTACACGATCATTTTAGTCCCTCGAGCCTTCTAGTCCCTGACCTGGCTATGAACTAGTGGCTTCAAGGTAAAAAGCTTTATCTCCTGTTGTCAACACTGAGCTGTGTAATTCTTTGTTGCTGGAATTCAGTTTTTAAACTTTTTGTATTCGGCATACATTACTACTTTCTTTTGTCATTTCCCACTTTCATGTTTGACTGTGTGTAGAGTCATTTTAAAAAGGCTGAAGGGCCCATAATGCCTTCCTAACCTATGTTTGTTTGCCTAGAACATGCAGAGGTGTAGTCCCTTTAAAATCCCACTTTCTGCCCTGGCCCGTGTGGCTCAGTTGGTTGGGCTTCATCCTGTGCACCGGAAAGCTGACGATTCAATTCCTGATTCATTCAGATGCTCCAATTCCTGATTCAGGTGCCCGGGTTGCAGGCTCGATTCCCAGTAGGGGGCCTGCAAGAGGCAATCGATCCATGTTCCTGTTTCTCTGTCTCTCTAAAAAAAGAGAGAAAAGTGTTTAAAAAAAAAACCCACAAACAACAAATACTTTTCTGCAAACCTGAGGGAGTAATAGGGTGCCTGAGTTCCACTGTCAGCTGGGTGAAAACAGGACTTCATCACAGAATTTCAGGGATAGTTTCACAGACCTGAATCTGTACTTTGACTTACGGCTATTCCCTTATCCCAACTTACCTCTCTATCTCTCTCTCTTTTTTCTTTTAATTTCTTCCCAAAAAAGTTCAAATTTAACCTTTCTTTTTGTTTTGAATAGGTATATGTGCTCCCTGTCATTGTTCCACTATTCTGAATACTTAGTCACAGCAGTCAACAATCCCAAAAGTCTGTCCTTGGACTCCTTTCTCCTGAATCACAGTCTGGAGTACACCGTAGCTGCTCTTTCTTCTTGGATAGAGTTCACACTTGAAAATATCTTCTGGCCAGGTCAGTGTGCCCTGCTCTCCCCTCTGGAGGGGAGGTGGGTGGCTTCCACGCGGGCTTGACCACAGCGATGTGGGTGCACCTCTCAGGTCTAATCTCCTGGAGTGATTTCCGCAGACCTCGAGCCTCACTAAGCTCTTTATAGAGGATGGGATTGTGAATCTGCTTCTGGAGTTTGAATCAAGGACATGACCTTTTGTTTTAAGCTTTGCATAGCGTAGTGCACCCTGTGATGTGAAGGCCCTCCCTTTGATAGCTGTAATCCTAATTTTACGCTCGGAGGACAGTTGGATCTGTGACTTGAGAAATTTCATACGAAGATTTTATTAGCAAGAGCCTCTGCACCAGCAACCTACTCTCATGTTGAACTTTGCACAGCACATTAAATCAAATGCGTGTCGATCCCAGGATTCAGTAAATGGCCAAGGCAGGAGACACTGGGTCCTTCTCTGTTTCGCTTAGCTGTCCTTGTCCCTAAGCAAAGGACGGAAGCATTTGGCAGGGGCACGTGGACTGAGAGCCCCTGAGCTCTTTGCTCTGGTGCTGTAATTGGGTTGTTGGCACTTTAAACGGACGAACAACACAACTTAGGGGGATGTGTTTCGCTCACACTTAAATTTTAACATGATGGCAGATGCTGGTCGCCCGCCAGCATGTTTCCCGCTGTTCCATCTTTGGAAAAGTAGATTAATTTTAAGCACCCAATGGGGGAACTCAACAGTCCAGTGTCTCCACTTTCCACTTGTCACCGTGTGCCCTGCAGAACTGAAGCAGATCACCTGGCTCAGTGCCACAGGCCTGCTGATGGTGGTCTTCGGAGAATGTCTGAGGAAAGCGGCCATGTTTACAGCTGGTTCCAACTTCAACCACGTGGTGCAGAACGAAAAGTCAGAAACCCATACTCTGGTGACGAGTGGCGTGTATGCCTGGTTCCGGCATCCTTCTTACGTGGGGTGGTTTTACTGGAGTATCGGAACCCAGGTATGGTATCAGATGGGATACTGGTCTCCTTCAAGTTTTCTTAAAATGCTGTTTTATTTGACATGTAATTCACCTACCACAAATTTCACCAGTTCAAGGTGTACCATTCAGTGGGTTTCACAGTGTGTTCACAAGGTTGTCGGTCCTCTTTAAATAGGTACCCGTGCTCCCTGTCATGCTTCAAGTGATCACTCAATAAAAGTCAAAAGAACCAATTTAGTCCTTAACATTTTTTACCATGTACTTAAAATCTGGGCATCCTTAATTTGTAGCTCTTAGTAATTCTAGGTGCTGTTACCCCATCTGCCATATCCCTTCTCTGCCTCTTTAACTTGGATCTGAAGCACCCCAGAGGGGTGAGGACAGAGACGGGGCTGCCGCCCAAGTGGCGGCTTAGCTACTTTCCGTTAGAAGCTGCTCTTGATGAGGCCAAGGTCATGTATTAGGTTTAATGTGACCTACGGAGGAATGTTCTGTCTCAGGCTGCAGACTGAGCTTTGGTTCTTGACAGTTGTCTCTCGAGTCTGTTCTCTTGGTCCTGGGATTTAGCCAGAGAATGTGAACAGAACTTAGGAACCTCAGCATCTCTTAGGGAGAACCCAGTCCGAGCCCTCAGACATTCTGGCGCAGTGCATGGTCCATGGGGACTCTGATGAGGGGCAGGTTACTGCGGTTACTGCATAGCATTTGGGTTTTTTTGGTACGTGCCCCTAGCGGGAACCGAACCCGGGACTCTCTGGTCCGCAGGCCCACGCTCCAACCGCTGAGCCAGACCGGCCAGGGCTATAGCATTTGTTTTAAAACTTGCATTTCTGAACCGTAAGACTCCTGCATTAGCGATCGTATTCCCTGGGAACAAATCGGCCATAGTTGAATTATGTGATTTGCCTTAAATACTAGCTAGAAACCTAAGGACTAAAGAGTTTTTTATACTTTTTTGATCACAGATCTTCTTACACTGTGACCCAGCACACGATGGTGTAGAAACTCTTTCCCAGGAAACACTTGCCCTTGCAGCGTGCGAAATGCTGTTTTCTACCGCGCTGTTGTCTGTAATGTGTTTGTGATGCACGGACTGATTTCATGGCCCGGGAACGGGTCACGGCCTGCGGTTAGGAAACCCCACTCCAGGTCACGCCGCGAGGCCACACGTCCGCGGCATGTCTGCAGGCTCTGGGGTCGCTGACCGGGCCAGTCCTGGCTTTAATGTTGACTGATTGGCCTCCCTGTCCTCACGAGTTATGTGAGGACACCTCAGGTTTGCTGTGGGGTTGCCTGGCTTATTGGGTGTCCAGGGCTGAGCGTGTGCTGGGAACACAGAAGCGCTTGGTAGGTAAACAGGGAGAATAAGCTGAGGGCATGTGCCTGGTTCTCTCGGGGAACGGTCACCCCCTTGGGGAAGACACACGTCCCGCTGGGTCAGTCAGAGTGGGCAGGGGTGCTTAGTGGGTTCCCCAGCAGCACAGGAAGTTCCCTGAGAGCCGGGCGAGCTCTTGGCCTGGAAGGACTCTTTGGCGATGGGTCAGTGGGCAAGACGTTGTCAAAAGTGGGAAAACCACATGAGTACGGAGCTAAGAGGCAGCCACGGGGGATCCAGCCGGCGGTGGGGCGGGCGCCAGAAGAGGTGGGCTTAGGTGCTGTGCTCGTGCCAAGGCCAAGGGGGCAGGTAGACCTTGGAGATTTCTCCGAGGGGAGTGACTGGATGAAAGAAGTGATTTCAGAGCTCAGTCAGGCAGCAGTGTGTCAGGGACCAGCAGGCTCTGGGCCCCAGGGTCCGGGGCACACGTTAGGCTGTGGTGGTCCAGGGCAGGAAGGCATGGGCTGGGCGCTGAATGAATGGGAATTCACTCAGGAGGCTGGAGGAAGAGTTGCTCTCACCCTGCCCGAGGGTTGACATCCAAGAGGTTGCTCTTTCCTTTCAGTTGTTAGCTGTCCTTCAGGTAGGAGGGACAACAGAAAGTGTATGAAAAAAAGCCCGGGCTGAGTGTTGAGTTCTAGTGTGGAAGTCATGGTGTGATGTCCCCTAAGGGCCCCCTGACCATGACACTGCGAGGCCCTGATCTTGGGTTGTATTTTGAGAGTCTCTCGGGCCCCTGGCAGGAAATCCTCTGTGGGTCTGACAGGAGCAGATGCCACTAACGTACCCAGTGCCCGCCCCTCTGACCCCGATCAACCTCGTGTTCCCTGTCAGGTGATGCTGTGCAACCCCATCTGCGGTGTTGGCTACGCCCTGACAGTGTGGCGATTCTTCCGCGATCGGACAGAAGAGGAGGAGATCTCCCTGATCCACTTCTTTGGAGAGGAGTACCTGGAGTATAAGAAGCGGGTGCCCACAGGCCTGCCTTTTATAAAGGGGGTCAAGGTGGAGCTATGACACCCCGGGGCCGCGGGGCCTCCCGCTCCGAGCAGCCCGGGACAGAAGGGCCTCTGGCCGGTCACTCTGCAGAACGGATTTTCTTAATCATTTTATATGTCATCATGTACTCTTCTGGAATATCACTCAAGACCACGTGGTCGGAAGGCCTCAGGACCAAAGGACCCCCACCCCCAACCTCCCGGTGCAGTCTGTTCCTGGGCTGAATCAAGACCGGACGAGGATTTAAGATGGGCAAGGAGCAGATAGCAGCAATAGTCAGCAGTGCGCCCCGGAGGGCGCGCCCCGGCCGCGGCCGTCCTGCCAGGCCTCAGTGCATCAGGCTGTAACCAAGACCCCTCAGCGAGGTGGACTCATCCCTCTGAGTAAGGCTTCTTCCGCGGGCCGGCCGGGCACGCGGGCACCAGCGCCTCCCAGCGGTGGAAATACATCGGAAATCTTCCCTTTAACGAGACCCGCCGCCGCGCAGCTTCCGCCTCCTGTTTCTGTCCTCAGTGCATGAGCATCTGTTCGGTTTCACAGACACTGCCCCCTCAGGCACTTCGGCTCTCCCTGTCTGTGATCGTATTCACATGTCTGCATTTTCCGAGACGCAGTATCAATTCGAAGGGGACTCCTTGTTCATAGCCCCAACTTTTATTTGGCAGAAAGGAAGCATCGACACCCAGATGACTGGGCCGAGCGGCTTTGTGTTACCAGGGACGGAGGCCAGGGAGCCCACGGGCCCCTGTGGCTTCCCAGGGCTCCTGGCTCCTGCTCTTCTCCCCAGTGGGGGCTGTTATCAGTGACAGGCACGCCAAAGGGTGTCATTTGTCCTTTCTCCAAGAAAAGCTTACTGAATGCCTGCTCTGTGCAGGGCGTTGTTAAACACAGAAACCCTGTTCTCCACTTATTTGGGATTTCATTCTTATTCTACCATAGCATACAGTTTTGTGTTTTGATTTAAATCTATTAACTATTGATTCTTATGTTCTGTTCTCGAAATGTCATTGTCCCTGATGCCATCTCAAACTGTCTTCCAAAGGGGTTTGAGAGCACGCACAAGTATAGAATTCAAGGCGACGCAAGTCTTCAATCAAGCAAATAATCCCAGCTGAGATTCAGTCGTATTTTTGTTTCAAGTTCAGGGAGAGTGATTGGCCTGATGAGTCAAACATGTAAACCGTAGAGACGCTTGCTTAATTCCGGACCAGACAGGGACGTGGTCTCAGTGTGGGGTCCTGTGCGGCTCTGCGGTGGCTCTGGGGCACAGACGTGAAGGCGGCGAGCCCGGCCAGAGTGCAGCCCTGCCGCCACGCCAGCCACGCCAGCCACGCCGCGCGGCTTTCGAGGAGCCACCTACCTTTCCGTGCCTAGACCTCCCCATCTGCAGAATGGGGTCAATACCACCTACCTCACAGGGGTGTTGGGAAGACTTAGAAGAACGACGTCAAACGTTTTTAATGCTTAGATGAGAGAGGACATTAACGGGATCCACACTGTGTGAGAGGAACACAAAAACGGACGTTCGGTTCACTGTACCAGACGCCGGAAATGTGTGCTCAAAAGAGCATTTTACCAACTCAAAATAGTATTAATTTCTAGATTTCATGGCCTAATTAATCTTTTTGTTGTTGTTATATATACCAAAGAGGTGTGCGGGATCGCTGATTGCTGGTGTGAGCACCCGGGAGACCCCACCGTCGGCCCTCAGGAGGGTCATGCGGTCAGACCGGCCAGGGCCTGTGCGGGAGCCCTGGGCCGCGGGATCCTCGGGCAGGAGCGCTCCCGGGGGGATGTCAGCGTGCCCTGACTGCGAATTCAGGTTGGACTGGCTCTAAACGTGTTCCCCAGACCATGCTTAGCAAAGTCACTCCGCTTAGTAGGACTGCAGAACAGAGGGGCGCCGGCCGCCATCCCCAGCTCTTTTTGCTGCATCGAGCAGGCTTGGACCCAGCTTTAATGACACTTCCAGGGGTCATGAATTGGTCTTTTTCATAGCTGGAGAGCAGCTCATGAGGGCCCCTGGCCGTGAGTGGAAAGTGTGAGGTGCCGGGTTTGATGCCCTGTCCTTCCATCTGCCGGTCCGAGAGCCCACCTGCCTGCCAGCCAGGAGCTTGGGAGGCAGCCTTGTGTTTGGCCTTGACATTCTGCTTGGCTCCCCAGAGCAGGGGTGGGAGGGGGCAGTGAGAGCGTCCACACCCTCGTTCGTAATCCCAGAAGTCCGCAGTTACTTAGGGATGAAAGGTGAACTATTGAGGGACAGGGTTTGGCAGTGATTGACTTTCATCCGGTATGAGATCTTCAGATTGTTTTTAACCGTATGAATTTAGCCGTGACGGTGTCTGGGGCAGAGAATCAGGTTAATGAGGTACCGGCTTCCTGGGTATTCCCCAAAGCTTTTTGGGTAGAGGCCACGTCTCCGGTTCCCTCCAATTAAGAAACTGTCAGGAGATTTCTCTTTCCACGGCAGGTTTTAAAGTGCAGGTTCTTAAAGGGAACACAGACGCGGCACAGAATAGAGCTGCTCTGAAGCCGCGTCAACGGGCACCTTACACAGGGAGTTGCGGGCTGGCCGAGATGGCAGTTTGTGGTTTACAGCGAAGGGAGGGGGGCGAGCCCAGCAGACAGCAAAAGGCAGCGTGCCCCACAGCCCCTCCTTGGTGTGAGCTGCTTCTGGGACCTAAGAGTAAACCTGATCCATCCCTCCCATCCACGTAGCGCTCTGGGTGATAACGTGACAGAGGAACCAGGCCTCAGCGAACACGTCGTATTACTAGACGAGGCTCGGTGAGGTCTTGGCCACAGCTCATTTTGGTAGCAGTCCCTTGTCACAGGTACAGTAACCCTGTCCCTTCTCTGCACTTTCTTACTGCCTTAGATAGCTGCCATCTCCCACCGATCTTGCTTCTGTAGTGACTTGGCAAGGGTAGGCGACCTGGGCATTACCCGAGTGGTGGGCACGCTCTCTGTGCCCTGCTGTGAGGGCTGGCAGCCTCGTCCTGGCCCGGGAGACCGGCCGTTGGAGGCGCTTGCTCTCGGGAAGCCGTCCGTAGCTAGGAGAGTAACTTAATGGAGTAATTATTCTACTCTTCTTTTTACATGCAGAAATGTTTATTTAAGTACTTTAAATTGGATTTTCTTTCCCAGATACTGATATTCTTTCCTAATCTGAAATAAAACTATACTTGATTTCACTCTGAACCAGTGTGATTGTGTGGGATGTGGAAACTCTCAGGTCATGTCGCCCGCAGCTGAGACCCGGGAGGACCTGCAGCCTGAGCTCTGAGTCCCTGCCCTGCAGGCTCCCGTGGGGTGCGTGCTGCTCTGGCGTGGGGACGTCGGTGCCCCGAAATGGCAGGTCCAGGGGTGTTGGGTGTCCACACATGACGTCAACATATTGACATGTGAGCCAACCCAGCGCAGAGAAGCCATTCGCTGCTCAAACCACTGAATCAAGATGGATATTTGCTTAAAATGTGACACCCCCCCCAGGTATCATTTTAAGTTTGAGGTCATGTAGGTTAATTTTCCTTTTTAAAAAGCATAACGTGTCCGGCCGGTGTGGCTCAGTGGTTGAGCGTCGACCCATGCACCAAGGGGTCGCTGGTTCGATTCCAGGTCAGGGCACAGGCCCAATGGCCCGATCCCCAGTGGGGGGCATGCAGGAGGCGGCCAGTCGATGTTCTCTTTCATCAATGTTTCTATCTCTCTCTCCCTCTCATTTCCTCTCTCTCTAAAAAATCAATAAAGGAAAAAAAAAATTAAAAAAAAAAAAAGGCATAACATTGCCCTGGCCGGTTTGGCTCAGCGGTTAGAGCGTCGGCCCGCGGAACGGAGAGTCCCAGGTTCGGTTCCCACTAGGGGCACGTACCTCGGTTGCAGTTTGTCCCCGGCCCCGTTGGGGTCGTGTAGGTGGCAACCAGTCGATGTGTCTCTCACATGGATGTTTCTCTCTGTTTTCTGCTCTATCTGAAGATAAATGCAAAAATGTCCTCAGGTGAGGATAAAAAAAAAAAAGCATAACGCCCCACGTGTAGAAAGGGTTCTGTGTAGGGCTGGGAAGCTGCTGGAGAAAAGCTGCTGTGGTATCTGCTTTGAGAACCAACAGAAGGTGAGCACAGGGCCAGGCGGGCAGCCTGGAAAGGGGGCGGAGGGTTGTGATGGGGACAGGCTGCCGGCACGGAGCCCAGCCCTTGCCGGGAAGGGAGAGAAGCTGGGGCACAGGTTCTTCCCCTTTGAGTAGTGCTCAGATGACTGGGTGGAACCTTCCAGTGGCACCCGGTCAACAGTGGGGCTGTGATTCAGGAGAGACTGGATTCCTTGGAGGATGGAGACTTATTACCTAAGTTCAGAGCGCATGTCCTCACGGGCCCGCAGGTAAGCCTGGCACAGGGCCGTGCACAGGCCCCGGGGAGGAGCCAGGCCAGCGAGGGGCTCGAGGCTGGGTGTTCCCCATTTAACATCCTGTCGCCCTGACTTAAGTGTCGTGTAAACACAGGGAAAGCGAAGTAGCCCAGGCCAAAGCATCAGACACCAGGAACTGTGGGAGTTTCTTGGTTCTGCTGAGAAGCAACCACTTTTGACCTTTTACAAATATCAGGATGGGAACGTCCTTCTCGTGGGGCCCCGGGCTTGCGGTGCCTGTTGTAACAGGCCCACGTCCCTGGGACCAGCCCCCGTGGCTAAGTGGGGCACTCCCTCCGTGGGGGGACGTCACCCCCGTTTTTCGGTTTGGGTCTGTGAGGATCTTTGTTTTTCAGTGGAGGCTCTTCCGTGAGGCTGTTCAGGGTCCGGCTGTTTCCTCTCGGCTCTGAGGTCTCTCTCTTGTCCGTGACACTTACGGGATCGCTCCTAAAGGAACACTTGAACGTGAGCTCTAGTCTGGGACGCTCGCCACCCCGTGTCCCTCTGCCCAGCAATGAAATCCACTCGGGCCCAGGCCTTGGGAACAGGAGGCCTTTCGGGAAGGCACCAGGTGACCACGTCATCAGGGCCAGAACCAGAGGGTCTCCTAAAGGATTATTTCACTTCTGATGACTGTTGTCAAAACTTATCAGTGCAGGCATCTCAACAGGAGCTTTGAGTTGACACGGCCCTGAAGCCTCAGAGCTAATTGTGGTGTCTGGCGGGGCGGGGGAGGGGGCATGCCTTGTCACCAGCAACAGCAGCAGACCTCTGGCCTCTAACAGCTCTGAATCCACAGCTCTGCTCTCTGCCCCCAACCAGCACATTTCAGTGAGTGCAAAACGCTGAAAGCCCAGCTGCGACAGTGACGACAGTGACGTGTCTGTTACTGCACATCCTTTTCTCCCTCTGGCAGTATTTTGGCAAACACTGGCTCAATGCTCTCACACAGAGATCACCCTCATTCTCACTGGGGTGAATTTGAGCCGCGTAGGGTGAGTGCTGGCAGCTCCTGGGGGTGTCGGGGTGGTGAGAAAGTGTGGGTCGCGTCTATCAAAGTCACATCCGTCATCTAGGAGTCACTGTCCAGGTTACAAACCTCTCTGACTCGTGTTTTACTCATCGAGGCCCCGCTAAGGCCGTAGAGGGGACCGAAGGGGAAGGAAAACCCGGGTCTTTGTCCTCTGCACCGCCCGCACCGGCTCTGAGGTGAGCTGTCTGCCGCCCGGGGTGGGAGGACTTGCTTTACCTGTCCTGGGTCTCGTCGTCTGTGCTGCCATCGCACGTGTCCTGCGGCTGCTCTGCCTCCTCGTCCGCGGGCGCCTGGAACCTGTGTGGAGCAAGCAGACCCCGGGAATCTGAAGGCAGCAGGGCCAGCTCTTTGCACAAAAACCAAACTTTAGCGTCACTCCGGAGCCTGCCTGGGGCTTTGGTCCTCAAAGATTTACTGCGGGCGGGGCTGCGGGAGTGGGTGGGAGGCCAGGCCCTGCTCACGGAGGCCACATTCCGGTCAGGGAGATGCCAGGTTCGGGAAGGGGGCAGGTGGCGGGCAGTGGCAGGAAACACAGGCCGGCTTGAGATCCTGGGGTTGAGAATCTCTGTGGACATTCAAGCCGAGACCTGACGGCAAGCATCCAGGGGACTGTCCGAAGCACGAAGACTCCAGGCAGAGGCGGGAGGCGGGAGCCAGGCTAGGGTCTTTGGGGAACTGAAAGGTCATTGTGGCTGGCATGTGGGGAGGGGCTGATGTGGGCAGAGGTGGCCTGTCAGGCCTGGTGTGATGGGAAGTATAGGCTTTATTTATTTATTTTTAAATATGTTTTTATTGATTTTTTTAGAGAGAGGAAGAGAGAGATAGAAACATTCATGAGAGAGAAACATCCATTGATTGTCTCCTGCATGCCCTCTGCTGGGGATCAAGCCTGTGACCCGGGCATGTGCCTTGACCAGCAATCGAACCAGCGGCCTCTTGGTGCATGGGTTGATATTCAACCACTGAGCCACACCCGCCGGGCGGGAAGTGTAGGCTTTAAAAAGACCACTGGTGCCCTGGTTGGTTTGGCTTAGCGGTTAGAGCCTTGGCCTGAGGACCAAAGAGTCTCGGGTTCGATTCCGGTCAAGGGCATGTACCTTGGTTGCAGTTCAGTCCCTGGCCCTGGTCAGGGTCGTGTGGGAGGCAACCAGTTGATGTGTCTCTCACATCAATGTTTCTCTCTCTCTCTCTCCCTCCCACTCTATCTGATGATAAATAGAAAAATATCCTCGGGTGAGGATTAAAAAAAAAAAAAAGCCCACTGGCTGTGTGACAGCTTCCCTCCTCACCCCAAACCTTCAGGAGCTGGGCTGCAGCCTGAGTTCCCTTCCCGCCCCAGGATAATCACCATCCCAACTGTCAACAGCAGAGGTTGGTTCTGCCTGGTTTTGAGGTTTTATCAATGGAATCACACAGTATCTGGAATAAACTACTTTGAACGTCAGCTTAGGAGGATACACTGTAGCCCGTCCTGGGTGGACAGGGATTTGACCACAATGGTACAAAAGGTACGATGAGTTTAACCTCAAATTGTCACTTACCAGGTGACTTGGCAGTTCTGGACTAACACGGAGATTGCACACATACACTCTGATTTTGCTTCCTCTCCAAACTCACTAAAACTCTTGTAAAGGGACCAAAACAACAAGAGGGGGGAGAAAAGAAACTCTCCAGGTTGAGAGCAGGAACACCACGGCTTTGGAAGCTGGAGAGCATGCAGACAGAGGGAACTAACTGAGCGGACTTGAGACACCTGCGTTCGGAGTGCACAGCAGGCCAAACCGAGGCCCCACCTGGTTCACACCACAGACTCCTCAGGGGCCCAGGAACGGGCAGCAACAGGGAGGGTGCTGATGGTCAAGCTCCCCACCCCAAGGGGCCACCCACAGGAGTCTGAAGGATTAGTCTCTGAGAAGGTACAGCCCACAGGTGGGAGTGACAGAAACCAGGGTGCATACAGGTGCTCCATACGGCGACCTTCCAGGAAGGAACTAGGAAGAGACCTAAAACTGACATCGGTGCATTCAAGAAAAAGCAACACAAAACCCTGGCCACCCGGAGCCCTAGAGTGAAGCACCACCGTGTGCTCAGAGCTTCCAGGCTGCCCCTCCTAATATGAGCAGATCCTCAAAGATGTCCTGACATCTGAGAAAAGACTTTAACACGGAAGAGAGAAACCCAAAGAAACAACAGGTAACTTGGAGGAAACAGACTTAAGGGAGGAAACTTAACAAACAACAAAACAAAAAATAAACCCATACCTGTCGGCCTCAGAGAGGTAAGAGACTGTGTCTATGAAACAACAGAATGCTATGTAAAAAGAACAGTCAGGCCCTGGCCGGTTTGGCTCAGCGGTTAGAGCATCGGCCTGCGGACCAGAGAGTCCTGGGTTCGGTTCCCGCTAGGGGCACGTACCTCGGTTGCAGTTTGTCCCTGGCCCTGGTTGGGGTCATGTGGGTGGCAACCACTCAATGTGTCTCTCTCACATCGATGTTTCTCTCCCTCTCTCCATCCTGCTCTATCTGAAGATAAATGCAAAAATGTCCTCCGGTGAGGATAAAAAAAAAGAACAGTCAGGGTACAAAACAAGAGCTCTTGGAAATTGAAAACAATTAAAAAAATTTGAAAACTGGAAATTAGAAACAATTTAAAAAGAGTTCTAGGAATTTTTTTTTTTTTTTTTCAAAAATGAAGAACTAAATGAGTGGTTGGAAGATAAGTGAGGAAATCTCCAGAAAGTACAGCAAAAAGAGATGGAAAACAGTACCAAAGAGGTAAGGTAAATCAGGGGGCTGATATCCAATAGTAAGAATTCCAGAAAGAGAAAACGTGGAGAAATCAATTAACAAGTTCAAAAAGAAATACGCCCAAACTGAAAAACATGAATTTCCTGATTGAAAGGACCCAGCAGTACTCAACCTAGTGGATGGGAATTGGCCCTCATCAATGTGAAATTTCAGAACCCTGGAAGCAGAGAAGGTTCCACAGCTTCTAAAGAGAATCAGTGGGTCACATTATTACAAGGATTAGGAATCAGAATGCCTTCAAAATTCTCAAAGACAACCTTGGAAGCTAGAGGACAATACAGTGATGCCTTCAAGGGAGAATCCTCTCCAGTCTAGAATTTCAATCTAGAATTCGATACCCAGCAAAACTATCAGTCAAGTGTGAAGTCAAACTAGACGTTTTAGACTTGTGCAGTCCAAAACATATACCTTCTGTGCACCCTTTTTCAAGGAGCCACTGGGGGATGGGCACCATCAAAGCATGAAACGGGCAAATGGGATGTAAGAAACAGGAGATCTGACAGGAATGAGGCAAATGGAGTCCCCAGGAGGGTGACAGAGGGAGAGCCCAAGCTGATCTCTGTGCACCAGACATAGAGCAACTGGTCCATGTTGGGGCTGAGTGACTCAAGAGATGGGCACATTGAGGACCTGCTACCAAGATCCCTCTGCCACTGTAACACCTTTTGAAGCCCATGTATGGTGCTGAGAGCATGGTGCAAGTTCTTGTCTAGATTTGACCATGCCCAGAGGAAGTTCTGCTCTCTCCTCCATGTTCTGCTGCTTGGTTCGGCTGAAGACCTTCATTACACTCCCAAGAAGTGTCTTCTGCTTTGACCTACCCCTGAGGGCTAGAGGTGGATGACTGTGGGCCTAGGAGAAGAAACTCAGAGCAGCCCCTCATTCTGTGTCTTTGCAGATGTCCAGCACCTGGTTCGCCCAGGTGCCCCAATTAAACCCTCATGACTTGGCCCACTGACTTCTGAAAGGGGCTCTTCCCAGTGTGTGGCACCTTTCCACACCCGTTCTGAAGTGTCTTGGCTCCCCTGGGAACGCCCCCTGGTCTCACCTGGGCTCCAGCCGCTCTGTCACCTTGGCAATCGAGCGGATGTAGGGTGTGATCTGCTTGGTGACGGTGGTCAGGTAGGCATTCTCCTGCTTCAGCTGAAGAAGGTCATAGAGCTGGGCTGTGGGGGCCAAGGCCAGGGTGTTGGGTCTTATTGGCTTTAGATTCTTACTCTCCAGCCTCACACCATAAAAGTATCCCAACTACTTCCACAGGTATCTCTTTCATTAAAAAGTGAGGTAAGACATGTGAGGGCATTCTGCTCACTGAATCGTGACCTCAGATGCATCATTTTGAGGCCAGTTAGCAGCTGTGAGGCAAAGTCAAGGGCGAAGGGGAAGAGCACGGGGATTTTTGTGTCTGGTTAGTGGTACTGCCTTCCTGCCCCTACTGGCACATGGGTTAGCTCCAGGACAGGTGTGCACCCCGCATGGCTGCCCGAGACCTTCATAAATCTCCTGCTCATTAGCCACCCGCTGGTAGGATTCCTCCCACATCTGAAAGAGAAAGTAAGTTGGACACTGAATGTGGTGTGAGTTGGAATTTCTATTGGTGGCATTTTTATCCTGTAGCTACTCAGAGCCATATGGCACCCCCAGCCAGTCCATGTGGTTCCAGGCAGCAAAGACCCAGGTTCCAGAGCCCGCCACACCAGGCCTCATGGGGCACCGGCCAATGTCCTCTTTCTCCCCCTTCCCGCGTTGGGGTAGCCCATGTGTATGCTGACCGGTGGGCTGTAGGGGAGCTGGGGCCTTGGGAGGGGCTACCTCCTGGAAGACTGCTCTCAGGCCCTCCACGGAGGCGTACTCCGAGTTGATCTGCGCCTCCACCTGCAGGGACTTGTGAAGAATGTCTCCCATGATCTCGGCCTTGATGAGGGAGTGGTGCTTGGTTAGGTCCCGGTGCAGCTCCTGGACCTGGTCCTTCAGGCTCTGCATCTCCGCCTGCAGGTACTGTGGGAGGGACCAGGCCCCTGGTTGCTGCGGCCGCGTCCCTGGCAGGGCCTCAGCGCAGCGCTGGCCAGGGTGTCCAGGCCACCGTGCCTTGGTGCGAAAGGGGTGAGGCCTTCTGCAGCCCACAGGTCCCCGCGGCCCCCTCACCTGGTAGGAGTCCTCATAGTGGCGGCAGTGCTGCACGAAGGGCGTGTCCTCACCCTCTGCCAGCAGCACCTTGGTGCTGATGGACCGGTGCAGCGTGGGCTTTTGGACCGGTGACCCCAACATCTTCCCTACTGGGGAAGGGCAGCTGGGCACCACCAGCACCTTGGGGCCTGAGACCCCTGCTAACCTGGGGAGAGAACCAGTGTGAACGCAGATGGGATGTGGGGGTGGGGCGGCTTTCCCCTCCCCCAGCTTCCCAGTGCCAGTCAGCCTTCTCACCCCAGACTGTACCCCAGAACCACCCTGGGAGCTCCAGAAGAGCCCGATGGAAGACCACAACGAAGACCATGACATCAACGGGGTATTTTTTTAAACCCTCCAGGGTGATGTCAATGTGTAGGAAAGAGCCCACAAGGAGGCCGGCAGGGCTGGTGCTGCGTAAATGCTATGAGCCCTCACACACACTGCCACCCCCTCCCCCTCCTTGGCACAAGCACTGTTCCTAACTCCTTCCAGGGCTCAGGCTCAGGGCGAGTCAGGCCCCACCCTAAAGTGCCCCGTCCGTTCAGTGCCTAGGCACCCCAGCCGGGGGAGCCAGGCTGCAGCCTGGCTGGGGAGAGTCCGCCTCCTCCCGGTCCTCCCCTGACCGGGCTCAGCTTTGGATCCAGGCGCCCCTGAAGGTTGCTTCCCAGATGGCACACTCCTTCTCCCGCTGGCGCCGCAGGCACCGGGGCGCAGCGAGCCCGGAAGGGCAGCGCTCAGCCTGTCGGGGCCTCTGGGGCGCCCCACCCAGATGGGGACTTGGTTGCTCACGTGTTGGTGCCACCTCCGGCACCCGCAGCCCGGCGCGGCCCCTGCGGCGGCAGCAGCAGCGGCTCCAGGCAGCGTGCGAACTCGGCCCGGTGGTCGCTGACGATCTGGATGGGGAGACAGGTCGTGAGCCCCAGGACCCACGGCCCCAGCCCCGTCCAGGCTCACCCGGTGCGCGCGCACCTTGCTGCTCTGTGCCGGCCGGAGGCGATGCGGCCGCGTGGCGATGCCCTGCAGCCTCTCCATCAGCTCCTGCGAGGTGGCGTGAGGGGAGGCGCTCAGGCCGTGTGTGGGGGTGGGGTGATAGCCTTGGGGAGGCCTCCAGGGCAAGTCTGTCTTTGGCACTTTACCTGGTGTCCGTTGGAGGCCCCAACTCTTCCCTGGGACTGGCTGGGAACCCCCACACCACCATGCCCCAAAACCCACAGGGAAGGACTCCTGTAGACACTGCACTTGGGGAAGTCGTGGCTTATGCTCCCTCCCAGGCTTTGCTGTCCTTTTAAAGGGGGCTAACTGGTGCCCGGTGGGTGTGGCTTAGTGGACTGAACCTCCTCCCAGAGACTGAGAGGTCCCTGTTGGATTCTGGTCAGGGCACATGCCCCGGCTGTGGGCTTGATCCCTAGTGGGGGGCGTGCAGGAAGCAGCCAATCGATGTATCTCTCTCACATTGATGTTTCTCTCTCTCTCTCTCCCTTCCTCTCTCTCTAAAAAAATCAATAAAAACATATTTTAAAAATAAATAAAAGGGGCTAACCCGTTTATTAGATAATGGTGCGGGGGAGAAGGTAAGCCCAGAGAACCCTGGTCCAGCCTCCAGCTGACAGGCTGACAAACAAACCCTGAGGTGGCAGTCTCCGGTGTGCAGGGTGGGCTCCTGGTGGGGGAGGGGAGACCCCACAGGAGCGGGGGGGGGGGGGGGGGGCAGACTCACATAGCCCAGGTCCAGGAACTCAGCCTTGCTGGCCAGGCTGAGGAAGGAGGAGCAGATGACCAGATGAACCTGCAGGAGAGACACTGCTCAGTCCTGGCCTGGGAGGGGGCCTCTGTGCAGGGGTGCCCAGTCCCGCACCCCAGCTCCCCTTACCTGCAGGGTGGGCAGCAGAGTGGCCAAGTGGGAGAGCTGCTCCTTGAAGGCCTTGTCCTTCTCCTCATACTGGCTGGGGGAGGGGCAGGCAGCCTCATCTTCAAGGGGAGGGCGTCCCTCCCCACAAGGGGCCATCACCCCACCAGCTTTGTGCATCCTTCCCTGCCACCCTCCCTCTGCCCTGAACCACCCTGCCCTCTTCACTGGGTGGACACCTGGATGTTTTGCTCCCCAGGGTGGGGCAAGGCCTGCCCAGGCCCGGCTGTGAGCCAGGTGTATGGAGGCCAAGGGGCAGCGGGGGACCCCGGACCACTCACCTCTGCACCGCCTGCAGCAGCAGCGCTTTCCTCTCTGCCAGTTTGTCCTGGGAGGGACAGGCTGCTGCTGGCTGGGCATGCCCAGCCCTGCCACCTCCCAGCACGCTGCCACTCCCCTGGGCCCCAGCCACACACTCCAGGCTGGCCCTCTCCAACCTGCCAGCCCCACCAGCTGAGCCAGAGGCCCTCCTTGTGGCATCCCACTGCCTGAGAGCCCCAGTGCCCTCACCTTAAATGTCACCTGCTGGGGAAGTCTTCCCTGACCATCCCCCACCAGCAGCTGTCCTGGCAACTGTGATTAACTCCTGGAAAGCAGTTCAATGCCTGCTGCCCTGCTACGCTGGAAACGCCACAAGAGCTCTAGGGGGCGTGCCCTATGTCGTGGGCAGGGGCCATGGCTGATGAGGATGCTCGGCCAGTGGCTGTCAGGCCTCCCGACCCCGCACCTGCAGGCTGCCAAACAGCGAATGAATGGCGGCCTCCTCCTCCGCTGCGCTCCGCCGCACCTCCTCCACCATTGCTTGCAGCAGCGCGATGGCCTCCCGTGTGGCCGTCTGTAGCGCCTTCACGGCCTGGGGACAAGGCGGCCTCAGCCTCGTGGGCGCGCGCGTCCCCAGCCCTGTCCCGGCCAGCGCGCAGGGCACCCCGCGCTCACCAGCACCGCCTGCTCCAGCCGCTCACAACCCTGCACGTAGGCCGACTCCAGGTCCACGCAGTGGGCTCGGCTCTCCCTGCGGGGACCCCGCGGTGAGCCCGGCTCAGAGCCCCGCTCCTCCGTCCCCTCTGCTCCCGCTCCCTCTACCCACCCCTGCATGTCCCGGAAGCAGCGAATGCACAGCAGCGACTTCTTGTCGGTGGAGAACATGATGAAGGGCTCGGCGTGCAGCGCTGCGAAGGGGACGGCAGTGAGGGCTGGGGCAGTGCCCGTCCCTGTGCCCCTCCCCTCGCCGCGTCCCCACCGGGCGCGCCGCACTCACTGCACTTCTGGAGCACGTCGCGGCTGCGCTGGCCCAGGGCCACGATGTCGTGGCGCGCGAACATGCGTGCCCGGTGCGTCTCGTCGCGGCAGCGCGCGCACAGAGGCTGCCCGCACGTGTTGCAGAAGTACGTGGTCTCAGCGTCCTGCGGGCCCAGCTCAGTCTCAGCCCGCCCACCGGCAGGGAGCCTGAGCCAGACCACCGCCCAGGCAGGACGGCAGTCCCTGCGTGTCACCGAGCATGCCAGTCCCAGCCTGGGGCAGGCGCCCCGCTCAGTGCAGCGCTTTGGTGTAACCCCGACAACGCGACAACGCTCTAATATACCCACTTTACAGATGAGAACCCTTGAGGAGGCGGGTACATGGAGTTGGGGGGAGGGCAGAAACCGCATTTACAAAACATTTTACCTACAACAAAAGTGTGTGTGTGTGTGTGTGTGTGTGTGTGTGTGTGTGTGTTTGTGTGTAGAGCTCTCAAGGCCCGCCTTGGAGGCCAAGTTTGGCTGGGAGGGGAAAGGAAGTGAGGACTTTCCGCTTCCCTTCCCCAGGCCAGACCCAGGGCTGACAGTGCCCGGCATGGGCCGCAGCCATGGCACTGACCAAAACACAAGTTCTCGCCTTGGCATTCAAGGCCACTTCCTCCCCTGCTCTCCTTACCTCCAGCTGGTCACCTCTGTGCTGCTGTGTCACACATGTCCTAGCACTTGCCCTGCACCCCCGCTCCCGTAGGGCGGTCCTCCCGGAATCAGAAATACCCATCCAGCCTCCACAGGCCAGAGTCTCACGTGCCCGTCACAGCCTGGCCTGGAGCCTGCCCGCAGCTCCTTGGTTTTATTTATTCATTTTTTTCTTAGACTTAGGGGCAGGGTTCCTCTTCCCCAACAGCACACTGTCCTCACTTCCCTCGGGGCTGTGGGAGCTGGCTGCCCAGGTCGCAGTGAGCCTCAGGGGCTGGCCCATCCCTGTGCACTGGGCCTCCCTTCCTGTGCCAGGTCTCAACGCACTCTGAGCTGGGGACCCGTGAGCTCCTCCCAAACTGACTGGCCTTGACCTCTGCCACTGTCTGAGGCTCAAGTCACTCATTCTGAACCTTAATCTCCCCACCTGTAAAACAGGGTCCACACTTGGGATCCAGGGTGACTTAAGGAGGCGCTGGAGGAGCCCCTGATGGATAATCCTCTGAGGACATGTTGGGTACACTGCCAATGTCGGGACCCTGCGACCTGGCACCCTGGCCTCCCCCCAGGCGCTCCTGCCTGCTTGCTGCACTCCAGGTCGCAGTTGGCACAGCACACCACCTCCAGGCCATCCCCGGAGCTGTCCACGAGGAACTGCAGCAGCCGGTCCACCGGAGGGAGCCCGCTGGGGCCTTTCACCACCGTCTGGTGTCTGCGGAGAAGCTGCAGCCAAGATCAAGAGGCCCCTTCCCCATGGCTCCCTGCTGGTTCCCACCCCCACCTTCCAGTCTGGAACTAAAAATAGGGTGGGAGGTGGGGTGCCCAGCAGGCTGGCATCTGCTATAAATATCTCAGCCACTGCTCACTCTGACCCAGTCCTGGGCAAATCCTGGGAGGTCAGGGGCCCGTGGAACCGGGGTGACAAGGCAGAAGCCTGCCCTCTAGCCCCTCTCATTACATTGGGGACATTTACAGCCACACCCTGGGAACTTGAGCCAGCACGACCTACTTAGGTTGACCTAAGATTTCAGGGACCCCAAGTGAGTTACTGGCGATGTCTTGACGCTGTGCTGAGACAGGGTACTCCAGCAGCACTAAGTCCTGATATGACACGCGTTCTAGCCCCGCCCTTGCCCCCTGACTTTCTGTGGGAGCCCTGGGCCTGAACCCCTGGCCTCAGTGAATCTGACCTACAGAATGGGCGGGAGCCGTGCGTTCTCCCGAGGAGAGGTTCAGCCTGGGTGCGGCCTTTCCCACCGTCTCTGCTGGGAGTCAGAGCGTGCCCACCCCGCGCCCAGGTCCCCGCCCAGGCGGAGCCAGTCTCCCCTCCTGGGGAGGGAGTCTGTTGGGGCTTCGGGGCACTCACTGGCACAGCGGGCAGGCGAGGCGGCCGTCGGTGACGCGGCCGCGCAGGCAGCCGGCGCAGAAGTGGTGGAAGCAGTCCAGCAGGCACGGGCGCTCGTACTGCGCGTGGCACAGCGGGCACACGAGCGGGTGTCCGCTCGCAGCGTCTAGGACGCCTGGACCCTCCGGGGGCGCGAAGATAGCTCCCGACATCTGTCGGGATAGCGCAGGACGGCGGTGGAGCGTCCAGCGGTCACCGAGCGGGGAGCAGCAAGGGCCCGGGGCTTGGTCTTGGAGCGCAAGGCGCAGGGAGAATGGGCAGGGAGGCGTGCGGAAGGGCCAGTCTGGTGCCCGCGCTCCCAGCCTCTCCCGCACCCCCGCGGTGGCCCTGAAGGTCAGGCCTCTGGACCCGGCAACGCTTCCTACCCAACGGCCAGCCTCCCCTCTCCCACCAACCCTCACTCCCACCCCAGGAATTTCCCTCCCGGTGTCCTCTGAGTGACCTGCAGGCGACACCCCTTCTGTGCTGGGCCGCACCGCTGCTTGGGCGCGGTGACCCCGTCCACGTGCCCCAGGCGAAAGCCCGGACCACCGTTCTGCCCGCGGGGTCCGGCCACGGCCACTCCATCCCCAGTCCGGGAGGAGGGGAGGAGGGGACGCCGCGGCTGTAAAGGATGGCTCTGCGCGAGGGTTCGAGGCTTGGAGAAGACCCGGCCTGGGAAGACAGAACCCCGAGTACGCAGCCGCAGGAGCGCAGGGGCCTGTACCTACCGGACTTGAGCCCCGACAGGAGCGGGTCCGCGCGGCCCCATTTCCAACGCGGCCAACTGGGGCCGACAGAGAGCGGCGGATGCCTCTCCACAGACATCCTTTCATTGGCCAGAGGGCGTGAGAGGGCTTGGAATCCAGGGCCTCCCTTTGGCTGGTTGGGGGCTCTTGCCAAGTTATTGACCTCTCAGGGCCTCGGAGCTTGGGTAAAGGGGGGCAGGCCTCCCAGTGATGGGGTCTGACTTTTAGGAAGTGAAATGTGCATATTAGGCTTTCAGATAAGTAGGCCCCACCCGCATCACCAGGTACGTTCCCAAGACCGGTAGGATTGGGTGGGAGGGTGGCGGCGAAGGCTCTGAGCCTTTCCTACAGGGTCCCCTCTGCTGTTCTAGGCCTGGTGAGCGCTTGTTTATCCCAGTATGATTTTCTCCAGAGTGGCCTTCATCCCTAGGTCATTATCTACCTTCTTTGCACACTGAGCTTTGGGAAAACAGCCCCCGTCTTTGCCCTTCTTGAAAGGGAAGAGTGAAGAAGCCCAGAGCCTGACCCACAGAATGTGCTCAGTAAAGTCTTACTAATCAGAAAAATCCAGGAGATAATATTCAAGCTGGGTTTTGAAGGATATGTAGGAGTTTGCCAGGGGGAAAGAAAATAAATGAATTCTAGGCAGAAACTACCTGTTCTTTTAAGAGTCCTCCCTAGCCCTCGTTCCATTTGTGTTCCAAGTCATGATGACAGTAATAACAGTGACTAATGTTTATGGGTCGAAGTAGTATTCAAAATTCTTTTACTCGTTAATCGTGACAGCAACCTTAGGGAGGTAGAAAATGTTACCCTTGTGAGAGGGAGAGCTGCTGTACAAAAGCAGGCTGGCGCTTTATCAATGAATGATGCATTCGTTTCCCTCTGGAGGGGCAGTAGTGATTGTTCCTGATACTCAGGCTTATTTAATTCATCCGTTCCTACCTTCCTCTATTTGGACAGTATTTATTGAGCATCTGTCATGGGCCATACACATAGAAGGAAACACACCAGCCAAGGTTAACCAAGTGCACAAATAAACAAGTATAATAGTGGCAGACTGTGTTACACGCTCCAAAGAAAATAATCAGGATGATGTGATGGGGGTAGGGGCGGAGCTGGGGGCACACTAGACACCCACAGGCAGAGAGGGTAAGACCCTGGATGACGAGAAATCAGACACAATACATTCCAGGAAGAGTTCAAAGCAGAGGGAGCAACAAGTACAAAGTCCCGGGAGCTGGAATATATTTATAGGAAAGGAGAGAAGACCAGTGTGGGTGGAGATGAAGGGACTCAGGGTGGGGATGGGGCTGAGAGTGAGGGTATGGGGTGTGGGGAGGGTGCCAGTGGGCCAGTGGGGGTGAGGGTGGTCTACCTGACGCTCTGGACTAGAGATGTTGGGAGGCTGCTGAATGTATGAGTCAGGGGTCCAGGCTGCACACACAGACTTGGGGAGTTGTATTTAGAAGCATGAGCCTGGGTCCTGCCAAGGTCAAGTGCAGATGGAGATGAGAGGAGCTCAGTGCCCTGCCACCCTTTCAGTTCAGGAAGGAAGAGGGAGCAGCAAGGAGGGGGCAGCGACCTGTGGTGTCAGATGCTAAGAGAAACAGGAAGAGGAGGATTGAGACCTGAATCCGGTGCTGAACAGGCAGATGCCACCAGGGACCTTACCAAAGCTGTCCAGGTGGCCGTTGGGTGAAAGCCTGACCAGAGTGGGTTCCACAGAAAATGAGAGGAGAGAGATTGCAGACAGCACATGGAGGCAACTCTTCTAAGAAAACTGTAAAGACATTGTCTCTGTTCAGGCTGCTAGAACAAAATGACCAGACTCGGTGACTTAAACCACAGAAATGTCTTTGTCGCAGTTCTGGAGTCTGGGCAGTCCGAGGTCAGTGTGCTGGCAGATTTGAATCCTGGTGAAGAACCTCTTCCCGGCTTGGAGCCGGTAGGCGGCCTTCTAGCCCTGTCCTCACATGCTAGAGAGATCTCGTGTCTGTTTCATCAGGGCACCGATCCCACCATGGGGCCTACCCTAACCACATCCCAACGGCCACACCTACTACCATCACCCTGGGAGTTAGGACTTCGACATATGAATTATGGGGGGATACAAACATGCAGTCCTAGCAGAGATGCGGAGAAAGGGGGTAGTAATTGAAGGGAAATGTTGGGGGGTTAAGGGGTTGTTTTTTCTTTTTTAAAAATATTTTTCTTTATTGATTTTAGAGAGGAAGGGAGAGCGAGAGAGAGATAGAAACACAGATGAGAGAGAACATCAATTGGCCACCTCCTGCATGCCCCCTACTGGGGATTTGGCCTACAACCTGGGCATGTGCCCTGACCGGGAATCGAACCGGTGACCTCTTGGTGTATGGGTCGATGCTCAACCACTGAGCCACACCGGCTGGGCTGCTTTTTTTTTTTCTTTTTTTTTCATTTATCTTCAGATAGAGCAGGAGGGAGGAAGGGAGGAAGAGAGAGAGAGAGAAACATCGACGTGAGAGACACATCAAGTGGTTGCCACCCGCACGTCCCCAACCGGGGCTGGGGACAAACCGCAACAGAGGCACGTGCCCTTAGCGAGAACCAAACCCGGGCCTCTCTGGTCCACAGGCTGACGCTCTAACTGCTGAGCCAAGCTGGCCAGGGCTGGGCTGCTTTTTCTTTTTGAAAGATAGTAAAGCATGGTCCAGAAGAAAGGATACAGTACGGTGATGATTTCTTGGGAGGGAGGAGGGCTGTTGGAGTGATGTTCTCAAGTAGGCAGAAGTGTAGAGGTAAATGGCTAAGTGTTGGTATCAGCCTCAGATGGGGGCAAGGACGCTTCTTCCACAGTAACAGGAGGGGAGGCAGAGTCTGGGGCACAGATGTTGCTGGGTGGGTCGATATGGAGGCAAGAGCGACTGTGAGTTCTCTTTGGATTGCTTGTTTTCAAAGAAAGAGCGATGCAAGTTGTCAGCTGAGAGGAAGATTTGGGGAGGATGCCTGGCATTCTGGCCAGAGGTGTAAAATAGTCACTTAGGAGATATTTTAGGATTGGCAGGCACCCCAAGGGCTTGCTTAAACTAGGTCACTGAGGGGTGAAATAAAAACAGTAGCAGCTGCAGGAGCTGCAGGAAGCAGCTACCACTCCTGGGGGGTTATTATTAAAATGCAGACGTTCCAAAGAGGGGTCCCTCAAGGAGGGGCTGCTCTGCTGGGGTCTTTGAGGAACAGAGCCCAGTTTGGAGCAACTGCAAACTGGATTCAACTGCTGCTTCTGGAATGTTCCAACTGCCACTGCACAGATGAAGCAAGATTGGGTGACCCTGACAGACGAGAACAAGCAGGAAGCGAACAGGAAGAAGTCTCTTCTCCTCCAGCCTGGCCTCCCCCTTATCCCCCTTTGAGAGAACCTAGCCAGGAGCAGCTGGCAAAGCAGACACGTGGTTTGCAGTCAGGAGAGCAGGGTGGGTTCGGAGTGAGGTCAATTGGCACAGGAGGCCCGAGTTTAAACCTAGACCAGTCAGCGTGGTGTGTCCTAAGCCAGGATTGGGCTTTGCCTCGGTGAGTACATACATTGCAGCCACGTAAAGGGAGCAGAGGGTGTTTGCAACCGAGTGATTACAGTGCAGGACCCCTGCACGTAATTGGTAAGGACGTGAGGGTGAGGGTGGGGGAAAGGATTCCAGTTGTTAAACAAAAACTTTAACTTCCACAGCAGAAGGTTTTTAAAACAAACAAACAAAGAAACAAACATACAAAGGGTTTATTAGGCCATTGCCAGCCAAAAAAAAAAAAAAAGAAGAAGAAGACTGGTCTTGGGGCATGGAGTCTAAACCACCAGTCAGTAGTGGAGTTTTGCAAACATTTTTATACAAGTAGCAGGAAGGAAGATGTAAGTAAGCCGTTCTTAGAGGATTTACATTAGCTATAGACAAAAAGGGACAGGAGAAGCCCAAGTGGGCCAGTTGGGGCCAGTTCTGCAGAGTCCTGTGGATTATCTGTGGGCAGCAGATGGGCAAGTCCACGTGTAAATAAGTGGAGGCTCTTAGGGTTCTATAATCACAGAAATAGCCACCTGGAACTTAACCCTAAATTCTAACAGACAAAAGGGAATGCGAGCAGTCGTTGGTCAGAGCTAGTCCACAGCTATTAACAGGGTAACTGTTGTCTTTCTCTCACTCTCCAGCAGCTGTGATTTTAATTTAGAGCACCTCTGACTTTTGTCCTCCTTGTCACAGTCAATGGACTGTAGGCGTGGGGAAGAAGACCCTTGCTACTCCACTTGTGGTTGGTGAACCACCAGCAGCAGCAGCACGTCCTGGGGGCTTGCGAGAAATGCAGTCTCAAGCACTGAGATCCACTGACTAGGACTCTGCATTTTAACCGGGAACCCAGGAGATTCCTGTCTACATGCCAGTTAGAGAAGCACTGGCGGAACTGGAAACTAGGTGATCGGTGGGTGGGCAGGCAGCTTGCGTTTGAGATTGTGAAGGGGTCACACAGGAGAGTGCACCCGACTGCGGGCAGGAAGGGCCAGCGCTGGGAGGCACCAGCTTCCAAACAGAGAATTAGGTAGAAAGAAGCCAGAGTGCCCTCGGTATTGGGACCCCAGGACGAGAAGCGCCTGGCCTCTCCTCCCCAAGTTCATGGGTTCAACTCCCATCCTGTTAGCTGGTAATTTATGATCTAGTGAATTTCTTTTTCTTTCCAAGACTCTGAAACGTAGAGCGTACCCCTTTATTTCTCTTTGGGCTTCTCCGCTCTGGCTCCCGGACTCCGACCCTTCGCAGGGAGACCGGCCACCTGACCCCTTTCCTTCCTCCCTCTACCTCCAGGGCTGCGACAGGACCGGTTTTGCAAGCAGGGGAAAACAATCGCTCGCCGAGCGTACCGAACGGGCAGCAATGATGGCGAACAAGGGGCGTGGCGGAGCGACTGGTACGGCCTGAACCCTACGTGCTCTGCGCGCTGCGGACTCTTTGCGTCTGCGCAGTGCGCGCAACTCCCTTTCTGTCTCCGCTGCCGCCATGGCTCCTGTGGTTAGTATGGCTCCGCATGAGGCCTCTGCTGAGGGACTAGCACGTGGGCCTCGCGGGCCCGGCTCCTCCGCGGCTCGCGCGGCACGGCGTTCTGCAGCGCCCGCCCTGGGCTGGGCTGGCAGGCCGGCCGGATCCGGGCAGGGCCGCCGGCAGGCTCAGCACGCTGTGGGCGGAGGAGGCCGCGGCCTGGGGCCGGAGAGGGAGACCCACAGCTCCCAGAAGCTGGGGCTCGGGTCCCAGCTGGCGGCCAGCAGGGATCTGGAGTGCCGATGCCGCGGCTGGGCCGGTCAGCGGCCCTGGGAGCCCGGCCGGCGTGAGGCTGCCCGGGCCTGGGCCTGGTTACCTGGGTGGAGGGGGGGAAGAAGGGGACCTGCCATCCTTGGGAGCCGCGCATCCGGGAAGCCTGTGGCCAGGTCTCGGGGTCGAGTGGAGATGTCCACGGAAGGTGGTCTGATTTCAGAGAGAGGCCAGAGTTTGAGGACCCCTGTAGTGTTCCCAGAGGAAGTCGGCACAGGGCGCAGCCGTACAGACCCTTGGTCAGGGCTCGATTCCGTGCCAGCCGGGACGCGGCGGCGTGCTCATGTCACCCCGCCTGCAGCTCGCTCTCCGCCCCGGTGGTTCGGAGGAAGTTGGATTCCTCCCCTCCCCTTGTAGTGGGTCACCCCTGTTAACATTTTCGGTTCATCTACTCTTGGGTGGGCTTTTAATGCTTCTAGGCTTTTTGTATGCTTTCGGTTTAAAACCGTGATGGCAGGTTTTGGGTCGACCTTAGAGCCGCCCTCTCGATTGTAGCTAGGAGGAGATGTTTTAAAAAGGAAAAAAAAGTCAGTGATTTTTGTTGTAGCTAAGTGTTTGAAAAGTTGACCCGATTAATGCAAGTTTCAGATGGAGTTCTTTGAAGCATAAGGGGCGGGGGAGGGTGTTAAGAGGGGGTTCCTGTAAAGAAAGGTCTTTTGATTCTGGAAAGGGTTTTTAGAGTGGAATTACACAAGTCAGTAGGTTGTACAAAAGCTTTTTTAAATGGTGTTGGAGTGTGTAGAGGGAGAAAGGTGATGTAAGCCTTTTTTGTGAGTAAAGGAAATAGAACCTTGTAGGATATGTGCCGACTGATGGCTTGGAAGTGCTAATTCATAGATTAAAAGGCCAGAAATTGTTGACAGTAGGGTTGTAATCAAAAGCTAAGTTCGCCTCAACCTTGTCTCTGCTGGGTGTACAGGCTGCTCTGAGGAGGGAGGGGAGACAGGATTAAGGGAGAACCAGCTAAACTGGGTCAGGACCCTGGTCTGGATAGTCAGGACAAGTATTGATTTTAGATTAAAATTGTTGTTTAAAATGTGTTTTTTACTGATTTTTTGAGAGAGAGGAAGGGAGAGAGATAGAAACATCGATGGGCTGCTTCCTGCACGCCCCCTACCGGGGATTGGAGGAATCGAGCCTGCAACCTGGGCATTTGCCCTGACCAGGAATTGAACCGGGTCCTCTCCTCTCAGTCCATGGGCTGACGCTCAGTCTGCTGAGCCACGCAGGCCAGGCTAGATTGAAATCGTTTCAGGTATTGGAGGCATTTGTATGCCTGTGCCTGAATCCTGGAATGCAAGAAATACTTACGGAAATTTCATGGCGCAGAGAAGGAAAACTTCATTTTATGGTGGTTCCTGAAACTAACAGACCTTCATGACCATAGAGAGGGGAGGCTGGGGAGTGTAAATGGGTCAAGAGTGCTAGAATGATTTTCCCTTGAAAAGGCCTGAGCTTGGGTGTTATTCCTCCATTTTTGGGCAGAGGACGGCTTTTGGCACCCTTGCAAGGGACCGGGACTCCATGGGTTTTGCATTTGAATGGTCTTTTACACCTCCGGTGTTTTTGACTCTTAGCTGTGTGTGTGTGCGTGCTGCTTGTGCGTTCATCTCTGTTTGTATGCTTTCTTAGAAAAAGCTTGTGGCGAAGGGGGGCAAAAAAAAGAAGCAGGTTCTGAAGTTTACCCTCGACTGCACCCACCCTGTAGAAGATGGAATCATGGATGCTGCCAATTTCGTAAGTTGAACTTTCATGCCACTTGGGACAGTAATGAATCATTTGAGAGAGCGCTGAGCAAACCTACTGGAGGAGTGTGTCTCTGCTTCCGGCTCCCGGCAGCCCCACAGTTTGGCTCTGTGTTGAACTCTGGAGTGGGGTCCAGTTTCTTGTTTCTCGGTCTTCCGTCTCGTGTGTGTAACAGTTGTGAGGACTGAACAAGTTGAGCTGTAGCACATCGGTGCTGGAGAACTACCTCCTTTTCTTCTTTTCCTCCCTTATTGTCCAAAAATGATTTTACTTAAAAGTTACCAGGAAACGTCCTCAGATCCTATCCCCTTGCATTCTGGTGTGTTTGAGCATAAGCGCCGAGCCCTGATCATTGACAAGGGGCTACCTCGGCCCTGGTGTGGACCTACCTGCCGGGCTGCAGAGCAGTGGGCGGATGGCAGCATCTCCTCAAGCTAGCCAGGCCACTGAAGGGTCAGAGCTTCATGCTTGTGGTAAAATGTCCTGCTTGCTGGCTTGTAATTAGAGCTTGGGTTTATTTTTAAAATTGATTTTAGAGGAAGGCAGAGAGAGAGAAACATTGATCAGTTGCTTCCCACACACGCCTCTACTGGCTTTCAAACCCTCAACTGGGGCATGTGCGCTGATCGAGAATTGACCCTTTGGTGTCTGGGATAACACTCCAACCAACTGAGTCACATTGGCCAGGGCAGAGCTTGGTTTTATTTTTTAGTTATTTTTTGTTAATCCTCACCCGAGGATATTTTTCTGTTGATTTTTAGATGGAGTGGAAGGAAAGGAGGGAGAGAGAGAGAAACACCGATGCGAGAGAGACGCATTGATTGGTTGTCTCCCGCACGACCCCCACCGGGGATGGGGATCAAACCTGCAACTGAGGTACGTGCCCTTGACCGGGAATAGAATCCGAGACCCTTCAGTCTGGGGGCCAATGCTCCAACCACTGAGCCACACCAGCCAGGGCTAGAGCTTGGTTTGATTTTAGACTTTGCTCAGTACTGATTTTTTGCTCCTGTATTTGGTCTATTCCCAGTGTTCCTCTATCCCACATGGTGACTCTGCAGCTGGTTCGGTGCTTGACTTCCTTCCCAGTAACCACACCTGAGGAATTTGGCTTCTTACTGTGCAGAAGCCTTCTAAGTTTACATTTGGTATTCTGTCCCCAGAACATCAACTATTGCCAAGATAATGTCATTACAACACGAATAATTTTCAAATTAAAAAAAGAAAAGAAAAGCTTGGCCTGTGGCTGCTGATGACACAGAAAGGTGGCAAACCACACAGTCGCCCCTGCCCCGTGTGGTTTGCCACCCTTGGATTCACGCCTTTTGTGCTCTGTCCTGTGAGAGTCCCCTCGTTTGGCTCTAGTTCCTTCTCCATCCATTGGCTGCTTTTCCCTCCTAATCTTTGTGGCTTCTTCCTGTTCGTGTCTGGTGGCCCTGCCCATTATTTTCTTCTCCCTTACCCTGCACACATCTGTGTGTGTGACCGTCTTTCCTTCTAGAAGTCTCCTTAGGATAGAAAACTTGAGTCATTTATGAGTCTAAGGAACAGAAGTCAAGCTTTCTGACCTAATCACTTTACCCCATCGTCAGCGTGCTGTGGGTTGGAAATTTTAAACAGATTGTAGGGATTTGCAGTAGCAAGAAAACCAAAAAGCAAAAAAATAACAATAATTGTCGGGGCGGGGGTGGCGGGGACAAGGAAAAGGAAAAAGAAAGAAAACCAAAAAGTTCCTTTTGGACAAAGACCTCCGAAGCCCACGGAGGGGAAGGACCGGCCCCAGCTGCCACAGGGCTTTGCCGAGAGTCCACCTCTGGGCCCCCGGGCTGCTGCCCTTCCTGTGCCACACACATGGCCCCGGAGCAGATCCGTGATTGCTTTGGTCACTGTTTTTGCTCCTTACTAGGTTGAAGAGAACGTAATTGATCGTGCTGAGAACAATGCTTTATGCTCCCTAGGCTCAGAAGTTGCCTGCAATTGGGTTGCCTGTACCAAGCTTGTAGCGGTTTGGCCCTGGGTTTCCTGTCTGCTCTTTACCTTTGACCCACGAGCCAAAGCCTTCCATGTAGAGACACATTTGACCTTGTGTGGAACAGTCAAGTGTGTTAGGATTTTGTTTTCATATTAGATTTGTAAATAATGTTGAATAGTGCCTCTTTTTTTTTTAAAAAAAAATTGATTTTGGAGAGAGGAAATGGGAGAGAGAATCATCCATGTCAGAAACGTCAGTCAGTTGCCTCCCTCTGTGCACCCGACCAGGGATCAAACCTGCAACCTAGGTATGTGCCCTGACGGAATTCAACCCGCCACCTTTTGGTGTGCAGGACGACGCTCCAGCTAACTGAGCCACACTGGCCAGGGCAGTAGTACTATTTTCTAATTGCTATTCTTAGATTTTAGAGCTTACATTAATAGCTAAAGATTTGCTATTGTTACTTTAAAAAGATTGAACATTTGCCCATCCGGTGTGGCTCAGTGGTTGAGCGTAGACTCATGCACCAAGAGGTCGCTGTTCCATTCCCAGTCAGAACATGCTCAGCTTGTGGGCCCGATCCCCAGTAGGGGGCATGCAGGGGGCGGCCAGTCGATGTTCTCTCTCATCGATGTTTCTATCTCTCCCTCTCCCTTCCTCTCTAAAATCAATAAAGGAAAAAAAAACAACAACATTTAAAAAGCTTGTCCAGTGTAAATAGTATGAAAAATAAATATTCTGCTGGTGAATGGGTGAACTTAGTTCACTAATTGGTCAATTCGATGGTTTTTACAGGAGCAGTTTCTTCAGGAGAGAATCAAAGTGAACGGAAAAGCTGGGAATCTCGGCGGAGGGGTTGTAACCATTGAAAGAAGCAAGAGTAAGATCACTGTAACGTCTGAGGTGCCTTTTTCGAAAAGGTACGGGGAGAGAGGAGTGCCGCTTGCCTCATCCCAGCCGTGACCCCTGCCTCACCAGGGCAGGAGTGTTGCTGTCTCGTTTGTGGAGTGCTTGCGTCTGTGATGGAGCAGTGCCCAGTGCAAGGAGGCAGGGAATGCATGAATGCTGTTATGGTAGTTAACAGTATTCAACTTTTGGTAGTTTTAAAAAACTACCAAAGGCTAAAGTGTTATAAGCAGCAACGATGGGCAGACGTGCTTAGATTGCATTGTAGAAGATAAAGACATTGCTCCTCTGCCTCTAGGCCACAGTGAAGAGCTTTCTCTTTTTATTCATTCATTTATTTATTTATGTACCCTCACCCGAGGATATTTTTCCATTTATCCTTAGACAGAGTAGGAGGGAGGGAGAGAGAGAGAAACATCCATGCAAGAGAGACACATCGACTGGTTGCCTCCCGCGCAACCCCGACCAGAGCTGGGGAGGAACTGCAACCGAGGTACATGCCCTTGGCCAGCATCGAACTTGGGTCAGTCGGCTGCTTCCTGCATGCCCTGCGCCCCTCAACCTGAAACCTGGGCATGTGCCCTGAGCAGAAATCGAACTGGCGCCTTTTCAGTGCATGGGACGATGCTCAACCAACTCAGCCACATAGGCCAGGGCAAGGGCTTGCATTCTTTTTTATTTTTAATCCTCACCCGAAGATTTTTCTGTTTCTCTTCAGATAAGGAGGGAGGGAGAGAGAGACTCTGAGAGAGACAGAGAGAGAGAAACAGTGATGTGAGAGAGACACATCGACTGGTTGCCTCCCAAAGGACCCTGACCAGGGCCAGGAAGAACTGCAACCGAGGTATGTGCCCTTACCAGAATTGAACTGGCGACTCATTGGTCCGCGGACGGACGCTCTGACCGCCGACCCAGCCTGGCCAGGGCAGAGCTTTCATTTTTAAATCTGTATTTTTTTTTTTTTACCTGTAAGTGTTACTATAATTGTACGAGTAATCGGACATTTCAGTTTAGACTGAAGCCACTCTGGTTCCTGTGGGTCCGTTTTCTGAGTCGGAGCTGTCAGTTCTCTTGTCCTGCTATATTATGTGGTTTTAGTTTTGAGGGTGAAGTTAAAACACTGTACAAGTCGCTGAAGAATCGGGCATGTTTATACGTAGCTCCTAGCCCAGAGCCTGGCATATTAGGAGCTTTTTATCAAACTATCAAGTAGTGGGAAATTCGAAGGTGTGTGAGGACAGATTGGTTATCCTTGAGCCTTTGCTTTTGTTTTTAATGAGATCAGTCAGGAGATTACTTAACCGTGTAAGCGAAGGACTCCTGTTCCACCTGGCGGAGTTATTTATGGAGAAGGCGGCTGGACAAAGGGACCGTTGCCGCGGTAGGGAGGCTCCAGGGTGCACACAATGTCTAACTTGCTGGGCTTTCGCAGAGCCCTCAGGAAGCTTCTGTGATTCCCGCGACCTGTTTCTGCCTTTAGCAACCCAGCGTGACAGTGTCTCCCAGCACAGCTCACTCGCGGTTTTCCCACATTTCCTGGTCTTTACCCAGTGGCCAGAGAAAGGAGCTTTAACCTGCTCGCGCTGTCCTGTCTGGTTGGCAGACGTTTTCTTTTCTTTGACCATTCAAGGTGCTGCTCATTGGGACCTGCCTCTTGCTTGTCTCTCGACTTCGGCAGCTGTTCACGTAGCTCCCCCCAGCATCCTAGTATGAACATTTTAATTAAAAAATTTTTTTTCTTTTAAAATCCTCACCTGAGGATATTTTCCACTTATCTTCAGATAGAGTAGGGGAGAGAGAGAGAGAGAGAGAGAGAGAAACATCAATGTGAGAGATACACGCTGATTGGTTGCCTCCAGCACGACCCCAACCAGGGCTGGGACTAAACCGCAACCAAGATACGTGCCCTTTGCCAAAATCGAACCCGTGACTCTGGTCTATGGGCCGATGTTCTAACCACTGAGCCCAACCAGCCAGGGCCTAGTAGGAACATTTTCTTTTTAAAAAAAAAAAATTTTTTTTTTCTTTATTGATTTTTAGAGAGAGAGGAAGGGAGAGGGAGAGAGAGCTAGAAACATCGATAAGAGAGAACATCGATTGGCTGCCTCCTGCATGCCCCCCACTGGGCATCGGGCCCACCACCTGGGCATGTGTCCTGACCGGGAATTGAACTGGTGACCTCTTGGTGCATGGGTCGACGCTCAACCACTGAGCCACACCGGCCGGGCCCTAGTATGAAAATTTCAAGCCGCCTGAATGTATTGTGGTGAAAATAATAAAGGAAAATGAATTCTTTTTAGATGGAACGACCAAACTGATTTATTTTATGTAGGGAAAAGTGGATAGGATTGAACTGAGATCTTCACATCTTTGTGAAGATTGCTTTGTCGGCGTAAGTAACAATGTTGGCAGTATTCGTTTCTTGGAGATGTGACTTGTTCCTTTAACATTTGGGCTCTTGTTAATATGCCAGTTTGTCTGCGTCTCACTCAGGCCTCCTAAGAGTCTGAAGAGATGCCAAGTATCATGGGTCCTGTTTTATAGAGGGAGACTGAGGTTTGGAAAGGTTTCTTTGCCCAGCAGTGGGTTTGCTTGGCGGTCTATTCCCTCTTCTCTGGCCTTGGGAAGGTGCCGAGTAGATAGACCCAGGGCCTCTGGAGCAGACGGGAGAGAAGCGTGCTCTCGCAGACCTGGAGCCAGGGAGGCGGGTGGCAGCCTGTTTGGCGCGTTGAGTAGTGAGTGTCACAGAGCCGAAGAGACCGTGTATATAACACAGCCCTGAGAAACAGTGCCCGTAACCTGAACAGCCTCCAGCGGAGGTGTGGCTCACTGCGGGTGATGTGTAGCATGTACTTGGAGCTCCGTGGAAGCCTCGTGCTTTCTCAGTACCAGGTGCTACGGTTGCGTGCTTCACTGTCAGTTAACTATGACATCTTTCTCCAGGAGTCACGAAAAGTCATGTTGCAGGTGTTTGCTATTGTTTCATGGCCAACTCTTACAGCTTATCAGTTCTCACTTTTATTGCTAGTTTAGATGAAATTGGCTCTTTATTCTTGTGAGACCATCGGCCTGGTATCTTTGCCGCTTTTGAAAGGTGGGAAGACACTTTGCACTGGAATGACTTTGAATGCAAGGGTTTCGTAAAAGTGCTTCCGAATGCAAGAATATCCAGAGGCGTTCTCAAATGTTCTTTCTCTGCAGGTACTTGAAATATCTCACCAAAAAATATTTGAAGAAGAATAATCTACGTGACTGGTTGCGCGTAGTCGCTAACAGCAAAGAGAGTTACGAATTGCGTTACTTCCAGATAAACCAGGATGAAGAGGAGGAGGAGGACGAGGATTAAAACTCATTTATTTGGCACATTTTGTATGAGTTCTTGAATAAAACGTGGGAACCGAATTGGTGGTTTTCCTTGTATCTCTGCAGTGTGGTTTGAACAGAAAATTGGAAAGCATATAGTAAAAGGGCTACACTTGGCATGCCATGCGCTTTGTAATTAGGCTTTTTCCTGCTGATTCGATTTCAGTTCTCTGGTAGTCCTAGCAAAACAGAAGAGTAAGTCTCCTAAGGGAACTGACAAGGGTTTGACACCGAGCAGGGGGGTAAGGGTGTGGAGACGTGAGCTCCGTTAGTCACTGTTTTACTTGAAAAGGTGACAGACAGTTTCATCTGCCGCTTTTCTCAGATTCAGGAGTACAACAAATGTGGGACTCCTCCGTCAGTGAAAGCAAAACCAGTGGCTTCTGTCATCACTCCTTGTGGGAAAAGGGCAGTGTTGACACCCTGCAGGGTTCTGGGGCATTTGTCTTTTTATTTTTTTATTACAAATTACTCTCGATGCCCATAATTACTATGTATGTTAATCTGTTTTCTTCCTCTAGAAATAACTGGTCCTTTGGCGTTGCTGCACACTCTACTGCCCCCCAGGAAAGGGTTTGGAGAGCGACTCAAAGTCCCAGGTTTTAAATTTAAAGTGCACAAAAATGAATGTGTAAATACTTGTTTCTCCAAGTCTTTGCAACACACTGTCACTTTGGCCTCCAGCAGGGGGAGCTGGAGATGAGGAAGAGTAGAGCTTCCAGACCTCAGCATCAGTGCAGGGTGGGAATTCTTTGCTGCCCAGAGCTGAGTCTCTTCCTGGGTGGGGGTGTGGGGGATGGCACCGAGATCAAGTGATTGGGAAACAGTTCAGGCTGAGAGAAATGTTGAGATGCCCAGGGGATAGTCACTTCCATGCCATTTAGACCATGGCTGAGTTTCATGTCAGAGGTCATCCCACAGACACTGAGAGGACCAAACAGTGTTGATCCTGCCTGATACTGAGGTAGAAGGTGAACGTGTGTCTCATGGGATCTCGTCATCCGTGCAGAGGCTAGAGCTCTGCGGAAGATTGAGGCTGTACAGATGTCATTGCTGCTGGAAAACCAGGAGTTTTTCCCAGTGACTTTGGAAAGAGACCCTGATGCCTTAGAGTGCCCTTCTAAAATCTAAACAGTTCTGCAGAAATGTCTGCATTGTCTTAAAAGGACGGCGTATCAATTCATGTTTGTACAGAGCTTGCCTACAGCTAATTTCCACACCTGAAATGCTTGTGCTCTGCCAGCTGCAGAGCTGGAAATTGAACGCTGGAGTCCTGCCTGGGTCCCGTGGCACGTTCGTGCTGCTTGGGTTGCCGCGGACCTGTCGAGGCTTTGCAATTTCATCTGGTGAAGGCTCTGGCCTTTTCTATTTCTATGCAAATTTCCTGAAGCAGAATGCTCTGCACCTTGCTCTGCCCTGCAGAGGCAGGGTTACTTTCTCGCTCAGCGGAGGCCTCAGTAACTGTCAGTAAGTTCATGACTTGGGTTTGCACATTGTCCTTGTCTGTCGCATTGATGTTCCCCTGTAGTAATTCTTCGTGTGGTTGTAAAACATGAACCCTGGGCTGAAATTAGCATATAAGTTTCTTTAAAGAAAAAAAAAACTCTTCCCAGATTTTAAAATTTGTAATAAAATGGAAACATTGGTTTTTCTATGCCTTTTTGAACTCTTGTAATTGAGTTTTGATTACATTTTATATTAAAGTGGCTAACACATGGCTACTGTTACTGTGCGAGGCTTTTTTTTTTTTTTTTTTAAGGATTGGCATGTCAGTTTGTTTAGAAGCAAAAGTTTTGTTCACGGATTAATTGCTGTGTTGACAATGACCTTGGTCTTCATTCCGCTTGAGAAGAAAATGTTCTTCGTTCCCATTTTCTTCACCTGGTCGTGCCACTGTGCCTCCGTGAGGTTCTGCAGCGGACCACAGCTGAGCTCTCCAGGGTCCAATTTCGGATTTCCTCGGGTCATTGCAAATGAGGGACTTTGTCTGCGGGAGGAGGTGCAGCGGGGACCTGGAGCACACTGAGGCTCGTTCCCTTGTCTCTCCAGCCTCGTGGGTCACCTGCCCGTCTGCAGTGCTCCAGGCGCAGGAGCAGATTGGGTCGTGGGGCGTTTCCAGCTGAGATTCAGGATCGTGACGGAAGCCAGTAGGAAGTAGGAACAGCCTTGTTCTCAGCTGACTGGTCCCCAGCAGGCCGCCTCTGCTTGATCAGCACCGTCCCGCTCGGAGGTTTTCCTTTCAGAAGCCCCCGTGATTCCCTTCCATGACTTCTACAGTCGGGAGAGTGCTTTTCTCTCCTGCGTGGTGCTCACGGCCCTTTAGGAGGGCCCAGGTCCCAGCTTCAGAGGTGCCAGGATCGAGTCAGAAACGTGGCGGGGTGGGGGAGCCTGTCAAGTACATTTTCGGACAATTGGTCAAAATCACAATGTTCTGGGGTATTTAGATCTCAGCTTTTCTAGGGGACACTTGATTTCTTAGGACGTGAGCAGGACCCCAGTGAGGCTATGATAACCTCAGGAGAGCCTGGACCACGTCCATTTCCTTCTGCTGCTGTGGTCCTTCCTGTGACACCCCCCCCCCCCAACTTATTAAGTTTTGGAGGAACAGCTGTGTGCTGGCCCAGATTTGGCAGCATCGCCCTTGGTGACCCTGGACAGAACACAAGGCTGACTGGGGTCAGAAGCCACCTTGGGGAGAGCCTTGGGGTCCCACCAGAGATGTCGGCGGAATTGTGGTAAACAGCCTCTATTCTTTGGGGCAACCAGCTGTGGTGGTGCCGTCTCTTTCTGTAAGGTAATGACGGAAGACGCCTGGTCTGGGGATGTGTCATCCCCACGGTCTCTTTCCTAGGCGATTTCAGGCCGAGCTGCAGCAGTCTGTCAAGGCTGTGCCGACCAGCTCCTTGCAGGCGTGTGCAAGTACTTCCTCAGGTTCAGGGCCAAGGCCAGGCACCCGCCTTTCTGAGGAGCCCCCTCACTCCCTGGCAACCCCAAGTGATTTGGATTCTGGTGGGACCAGGCTCCCCACTAGAGAAACGGGCTTCCAGAGCAAGTGAGGCCATGTCCGTAGGGGCGCTCACCCTTCATTTCAGGGGAGACTCCGTCCTGCCAGGAACAGCCTCACTGCTCTTGAGGCCAGGTCGGTGTGACCCGCGTGACTGGCTGCGAGGGCTGTAGGAACTTCACTGCCCTTTGGAGGCCTAGTGTCCCGGTGGGGCCATCGGGTGGCTGTGATGGGACATGCTGCTAAAGGAACTGTCCTCCAAGGATGGGAGGGGTACCTGCCTGGGGGAGGACTTCAGGGACAGAGTAGGGTATGTGCTGGAGTTATTAACGGTTGCCACTCTGGTCCTGGGAAAACATTTTTTCGTTGGTGCTTTTATAACCTCTGTGTGTGTGTGTGTGTGTGGTTAATCCTCACTAGATATTTTTTCATTGACTTTTTAAATTTTATCCTTACCCGAGGACACTTTTTTGCATTTATGTTCAGATAGAGCGGGAGGGAGAGAGGGAGGAAGAGAGAGAGAGAAACGTCGACACGAGAGAGACATCAAGTGGTTGCCAGCCACACGACCCCAACCTGGGCCGGGGACAAACTGCAACCGAGGTACGTTCCCTTAGCGGGAACCGAACCCGGGACTCTCTGGTCTGTGGGCTGACGCTTTAGCTGCTGAGCCAAATCGGCCAGGGCTCCATTGACTTTTAGATAGAGTGGAAAGGAGGGGCGGCAGAGAGAAAGATAAAAACATCGATATGAGAGAGAGACATCGATTGGTTGCCTCTCGCACCCGCCCCAACAGGGGCTGGGGATCGAACCTACAACCCAGGTATGTGCCCTTGACGGGAAATCGAACCTGTGACCCTTCCGTGCATGAGCTGACTCTCTAACCGCTGAGCCAAACCAGATGGGCTCAATATATTTTTAAAAAAATATTTGGATTTTGAATTTTCACTGAGGTGTAATTACAAGCTCTGGGAACAGCAAACAGGAGAATCTTATCTCCTGCAACTGTAACCTTAATTACTTAATTCCTTGTTCTTGGAATTGCAGAATTGATTGAATTTTCACTTTTTGGGGGATTGCTTTTAACATCAGGCTTTTTGACCTGTTGTCATTAAAATGCACATTTATAGTTGAACAATAACAAGAATTGTGTTTTATTTATTAAAAAAATTTTTTTTCTTTATTGATTTTAGAGAGAGAGTAAGGAAGAGAGAGATAGAAACATCAATGAAAGAGAACATCGATTGGCCGCCCCTGCATGTCCCCCACTAGGGATTGGGCCCACAACTTGGGCATGTGCCCTGACCGGGAATTGAACTGGTGCCCTCTTGGTGCATGGGTCGATGCTCAACCACTGAGCCAACACCGGCTGGGCAAGAGCTGTCTTTTTTTTTTTTTAAATCCTCACCGAGGATATTTTTACATTTATCTTCAGACAGAGCAGAGTGGGAAAGTGAGAGAGAGAGAAACATCGATGTGAGAGAAACACATCGATTGGTTGCCACCTGCACGACCCCAACTGGGACCAGGGACGAACCGCAACGGAGGTACGTGCCCTTGGCTGGAATCGAACCTGGGACTCCCTGGTCCGCAGGCCGATGCTCTAACTGCTGAGCCAAACCAGCCAGGGCCAAGAGCTGTCTTTTAAATATCACTGGAGCCCGGGCTGGTTTGGCTCAGCAGTCAGAGCATCGGCCTGCGGGCCTAAGAGTCTTGGGTTCGATTCTGGTTAAGGGAACGTGCCTCGGTTGGGGTTCGATCCCCGACCCGGGTCAGGGTGGTGTGGGAGGCAACCAATCGATGTGTCTCTCTCACATCGATGTTTCTCTCTCTCCCGTCCCCCAACTCTATCTGAAAATCAATATATCCTCAAGATATATTCAGAGAATTAAAAAAAAAGCTTAAATATCACTGGAGATTTCTAGTAAAAAATCCGTTTGTTCCCGCCAGTCCAGGTTTTGTTGTTCTGCTTTTGCTCACTGAAGCGATGTTAGTTACGTGGTGCAAGAACAGGCTGGGGAGAGGCTGTGAGTGACGAGCATCACCTTGAACTGGGGGCAGATGGAGCAGCTGGAACTGTTCTTTCTTGACCGATGTCTTCACTTAGTCTGGTCTTGGGGATTGGAGCCAAGGTGTGTGTGGGGGCGCGAGGGGAGAGGCGGCTTTCTGGTGATGGGAAATATTGTCACGCAGTTTCTCTAAAGTGGGACAAGGAAGCTGTGGAAGTGTCCTGAGCTCATCCTGCAAGCTGGGAGGGGTTGAAGGGCTGGTGACAGAGGTGGGCAAGTTTGGAGGCCCTTAGGGTATTTTCCTGGAAAGAGAAAGGCAGCCTTGTCAGGGAAAATGCAGGCCTGCTAGAGCGTCAGTGATTGGGTCCCTCTGCCCAGTGAAGTGAAATACTGCCACGGACCACCAGAAGCCCCCTGCCTCCCTGCAGCCTTTCCTTTTGCCCTGGCAGGCCGCCTGCCCTGGGACCATTCATCTCCAGCGTGGTCCGAGAGCGATCCGGAGAAGCGATTCCCAGCACCCTGCACTGTGATCCAGGAGGCACACAAACCTGTCCTTGCCCAGGAATGAATGAAGAGCTTTTGCGTGGGGCTTGCTGGCAGTTCATCTGGATGGGAAGGGGGAGGAAAAATTGGCCACACATCTTTCCAGGCCATCCATTGCATTCTGGTCACAGCTTGGACACAGCTTCGACTCACCGTGGCTTGGGTTGTGGCCACCTCCCCAAAAGTTCTTGCCCAGGGCAGGCACAACTCTCCCGGTTCCCCAAAGGCCCCAGCAAAGGCCAGCCCTCCTGGCGATGTCAGTGTGGCATGGATGGGGTTCAGGTGCTCAACCAAGACCAGAGGGGTTGGTGCTACAGAAGGGACCTCCTCCCCCTCTGCTTTTGACTTCCCAAGTCAGGCAGACCTGCAGGTCCCTGGCAGCGACATGGGGCTCCAGTGGGTTCCCCCAAACGTTTCTGGCCGGAGGCAGGGAGCTGACGGCGCCCTCCCGTTACTGCCCATTCTAGATGAGAGCTGGCCATTCCGCCGGCCACTGAAACTTGTGCTGTTGGAGTAGCTGTGAGACTCGCGGCAGCCGGGACTGGCTTGGCGGCGCTGATTTAAAATTCCAGTCTTGCTCCCGAGAGCTTTGGCCTCCATCTTCACCTTTAACGACCGAGTGCTGGTGGCTTCCTTCCCGCCCCGGGACACGCAGATCGCTGATCCGCACCACCCCCCGAGGGCTGGGTCCAGCCTGGAGGGGCTTTTGGCCAGAGGGCACGTGGGCGGTGGGAGCGGGGCGCGACGAGGTGAGGGAGGAGCCAGCCTGCACGGATTTTTCTGAAGGAATCAGACCCCTAGTCAACGGGGAGGCCCAGCCCCACGTGCGGGACACATTTTTCTTCTAATCCTCTTTGGAAAGGGGGTTAGAAACGTGTGGGGCCAAGGCAGGTGCGGAGACGCGAGGGTCCCGGTGCGTGTGAGCGGAACGCGCGCGGTCCCGGGACCCTGCCCTCGTGCCCTTGGGAACCCGGGGCCCAGGCATTCCCAGGCGGGGGCGGCGGCGGGCCCTGTCCGGGGTGCACGCTGGCGGCATTTCCCAGCCTCCCACTTGGCCCCGCTCGCCAGAGGCCCAGCTGCCCGCTCGGCCGTCGGGTCCCCGGGTGCACCGGCACCTCGACGGCTCCCCCTGCCGGAGCGCTCTGTCCCCACCCTGCACCCGGAGGCTCAGGACTAGTCCCCAACTTGTTCGCTGCTGTTAACTAGTCGCGCTGCCGGAACGATGGGATGGGGTTGCCACAGCAACCAGACTGGACGTCACAATCCGGGCATGTGTGCCGCCCCCCCGCCGTGCAGCCCTGCCGCGGGCGCTGCCACCGCCACCCTCGGCCGGCTGCGGACTCGGGCTGCGGGGCGAGGTGGGCGGAGCGGCCCGGGCTTTGCGGGAGCTGAGTGAAGGCGGCCTAGAGGAAGGGGGTCGAGACGGGAGGGTGGAGGTTTGGGGGGTTGGGGGGGCAGGCGGCCGCCATCTTCTCGCCGAGGCCGCCTCGCCCGCCGCGCTCACCAGTCCGGTAGCGCACGGGTTAAGGCTGGCACCGCGCCCGGCGGGAGGGGGGGCGCCCACCTCCCCTCCCCCCCACGCCGGGCATGCGGGGCCCGCTGGGCACCGAGGAGGAGCTGCCGCGGCTGTTCACGGACGAGATGGAGAACGAGGACGAGATGTCAGGTGAGCGGGGCACCGGCTGTGCCTGGGGCCGGGGAGGCGGGGGGGGGGGGGGGGGGGGGGCTCGAGGACCGGCGGGGCCCCAGGGCCGGACAGCGTGGGCGGCGCTGGCGGCGCGCGGGTGGGGGTGCCCGGGCTTCGGGCTGCGCTCCCGCCCTGCTGGCGCCGCGGGGCCAAGGGCGCGGGGCTGGGCGAGCGCCGGGGTGCGGCGCGCGGGCGGCCAAGGGCGGGTGCAATCGGGGCCACCCGGGCCGCCGCACGGGCCAGGCGCAGGCGGAGGATGGCGCGGGGCGGTGGCGTGGGGCTGCGCTGGGCGCTCCGGGCGAGGAGGGGGCGCGGCGCCGCTGGGGTCAGCCCGCGTGCCCTTGAAGGGGGCGGGAATCGCGCTTGGCTCCTGGAGCCGCTCACCCTTCTCCTCTCTCTCTCTCTCTCTCTCTCTCTCTCTCTCTCTCTCTCTCTCTCTCTCTCGCCCCACGCCTCTGGCCTCCTGGGGGCTGGCCCATCTTGGCTCCAGGGTGCGCTGGGTGGGGCCGGGAGTGGGGCTCAGACGGGCCCCTCTTGGAGACCCTGCGAGCTCTCTGGATGGGGCAGCTTCCTTCAGGGCCCACGAGGCCCCGGGCCCGGGCTTATGGATTCGAACTCCTCCCCTTCCCCAGCGCTGGGCGATGCGACCACCGCTCCCAAGCACTTTGCCAGCCCACCCTGCCTTGGCTATGGGCCCGCTGCCCAGGCCACCGCCCCTGCCCTTGCCAGCCCTCTCCGAATTCAGCGTAAACATGGCTGGTGTGTCAGGGGCAACCTTGCAAGATCATTCTTGAGTTAACTGCTCACCATTTGTTTGGGACGGTTCCCCTCTTGGCACAGCTGGGCAGAGGGCCTCACCCTGTCAACCAGCCTCCCTCCCTCCCTTCTGGGGGACCTGATACTTCTTAGTGTCCCACACCAAGTCTATGGCCTCTTCTGTGCTCCAGAGAGACCCATGGGAGGGGTGTCCAGGGGCTCTCCCTGGCCCAGCAGGGTGCTGTCAGGCCCCAGGAGTGCCTTTCCCAGGGGATAGAATATTCCACAAATTGGTGCCCCAACTCCTGTGTGCAGGAGGTGAGGAGGGAGCCAGCAGGCAGCAGCTGCCCGGGATGCTCTGTAGGGAGGGGATTCCCATCAGGTGGCCAAGCCCACTGGGGGCTTCCTCCCGCTCCCCACTTGTTTGCTTGCTTTAACACAGTGACTGGGTCCCCTGCCGAGCCTGACCTCGTGCCATCTTTCAGTCTGGCCAGCTTGGCAAAGCACCTGCTGGGGTGAGAGGAGTAGGGTGAGGTGGCCCACATGGGCGGGGTCTTGGGTCCAGGGAATCAGGCCCATTTCCTGGGAGGAACACAGAGTCCTGGCACAGTCACAGAAAACATGGCTGCTTCCTACCCAGGAGGCTGGTCCTTGGTGAGCCATTCGCCTTGGTTCTCTGTGGTGCTCTGGGCGTGGCCCCTTTGTGGCACTGATGGGGACAGTGGACAGCTGAACATGCATTAACAGGTTTATTCTTGGAACTTCACCGACCCCCTGGTGGGATCCCCTGTCCCCTTCTCCTGAAGACTCTGCCTCTCCCTGGTGTATCAGGGCGCCTAACGTGGGGAGGCTGTTGGACACACAACTCACTCCAAAGGGGCTCAGTCAGAGTTACCGCCCGATACCTAGTCTCCCTGTCCCTCCTGCTTGTGCCCATTGCTGCAGGGGTGGGGGGTTGTCCCCAGAGACCCTAGGAACGCTCCAAAGTCCTGCAGAGGAGCGGTCCTCTTCGGCCCCTGTGGCGGGGGGACTGCATCAGCCCCATCCGTCAGCGAGACCACATGTTCCACCTCCAGAGCTTGTCCCAAGCCTTCCCAAGCTCCCAACTTCTCTCCACGTCCCTGGTTCAAGCCACTGTCCCCTCCTGCTGGTCCACCCCAGAGCCTCCTCTGCTCAGCAGCCAGGGTCACCTTTGTAACATAAATGAGACCCCAGACCCCATGGCTTGGGTGGCTTGTGCAGCCCTGCCCTGATCTCCCCTCTCCCCCCACTGCCCCGTTCACATTCTGCAGCCACGCTGGCCTCGCTCCTGCTTCTGGAACCCCCCTCCTTTCCATCCTGCCCTAGAGCGCTGGCTGTGACCTCTGCCTGACCTGCTCTTCCCTCCTCTCACCACTGCCTCCTCGTCATTTAGGTCCAGCTCAATGTCACCACCTGGAGGCCCTCCTTGATCTCCCAGCTCAAGTGTGGCCCCAGCCATCGCTCTCAGACCCAGACCCATTTTCATGCTTTATTTCCTTGGTGGCACTGTCCGCTCCCTGGAACATCATCGTCGGCTTGTGTGTCGATGGGCTCCCCTTGAGTGGGGCTCCCCTTGAGCGGGGCTCCCTTGGTCACCAGCGGTGCCCTGCACCTGGCACCATGGATGCTCAAGAGGTGGTTGTGGTCTCAATATCGGAGGGCCGGGAGTCCCTGGGTCACCCCTGGCTCCTGGACACTATGACAGCCTCAGCCGAGGCCTCAGTCTTTCCTGAGGTGGCACCAGCTGGCCCCCTCACCTGTTACAGACACCCTGCAGCTCTTGGCCTGAGCCCATGGCCAGGACCCGTGTGGACCTGGAGCCAGTGGGTTCCAGTACCCCCGTTTGTGGCAGGAGGAGCTAGTGAGTTGGGAGCTGTCACGCGAATTTCAAATCTGCGACAGTTGGACTTGTTACTTGTCAAATCCACTTTCTTTTCACTGGGCCTCCCCCACCTCCCCCAGCAGAATTCTTGTTTCCCACACAGGGCTTTGCCCAGCCAGCTCTCTGGCCTAGAGGCAGGGCTGGGTGCCTGCCTCTCAGTTCTCCTGGGGGTTTGGCGGGGGGCGCAAACTGAGAGCTCCAGAGTCATAGCTGCCTGACTGGGCAAGTTCCCCAGCCTCTCTGCCTCAGTGCGCCCACTTGGAGAATGGGGGTACAGACTAGCTACCTCATAGAGGGTTATTATGAGGACTGGTGAGATGGTGCCCGTGGAACATTTAGGTCACAGTGCCCGGCACATAATAGGTTCCCAATAAACTGTGACTGTTAAAATTAGCACCATCCAGGGGGGGCGGCTGACCTGCCTTCCCCAAGGAAATGCTTCCGAGACTTGCACCCTCACCCAGTAAGCTGGGGGGCGTGAGAGCCTGGGCTGGAGAACTGGGAGGGTGAGACTAGTGGTGGGGCTGGAGAGAGGGATGGAGGGAGGGAGGGACTGGGCACCTAGGCCTTTTCCTCAGAAGTTCCCTGCCTGGTTGACCCAGCCCTTCCTCAACCACACTCAGCCGGAGAGGGGTGCGTCTCCCAGAGCTGGTGAGTCCATCCTCTCCCCTGGCTAGGCAGTATGACCACTCTGTCCTCAGAGACACTTGAATGGCCTGTGTCCCCCATGCCCACAGGACTGGCCCCAGTCACGTGAACATGTTAGGCTTCCTTGAGCCAAGGGGCCGTGATTCCCAAGGTCGTACCTTCTTAGCTTGCTCCCTCTTCCCACTGGGGAAATGTGGGTTTGGAGGGGTGTCCCAGGGTGCCTGATGGTATTTAATACTCTTTGCTGGGAGGAGGGAGGCAAAGTGACGAGCCCAATTTGCCCAGTGGCTTGGCCTGTGGGATTTTTACCTCACTCTAAATTGATCAGAGACTAAGATCTATCATTTCATCAGTTCATTCAGTCCCCCTCCCATCTATTAATATACCCACCCATGTATCCACCCTCCCACCCAAACATCTACCCGTCCAACCATAAAACCAACCAATTGTCCACTCACCAGCCAGCCATTCATCCTACCCACTCTCCATCCAGATCCACTCTACCCATTCTTTATCCACCATCCATCCACCCACCATCCATCCATGCATCCTACCCACTCACCATCCACCCATCCGTCCGTCCATCCATCCATCCATCCATCCATCCATCCATTCATCCATCCATCCCACTCACCATCCATCCATGCATCCTACCCACTCTCCATCCATCCATCCATCCATCCATCCATCCATCCATCCATCCTTCATCCAACCCACTCACCATCCACCCATCCATGCATCCTACCCATGCTGTAGCTATCCGTCCATCCATCTACTCAATGTAGACTTCCTGTCTTCCCTGAGCAAGGTACTGAATAGTGTGTAGTGTCTTTCTGGGGCTTTTGTAGGTAAAACTTTTGAAACTTCCCACCTTATCTCTTTGGCTCTGTCCTTATTTCCCTCTCCCTGTCTCTCTTGCTGTCCCATGTCTAACCCTGTCTGTCTCCAGGTCTGCCAGTCTGTCTTCCCTGAGTCATTGGCTGCTGTCCCTCTCTCCCTGGCCCTCCTGGCGTGTCACCCCATCTCCTTTGCCTCTCTCTCCTCCTCCTCCCCGCCAGGGCTCTGGGTTTGCATGGGGGCCTCTCTCTGACTGCTCTGGGCCCAGTTCTCCCCATCATCTCTCCCCCTTTCCCAGTCCCTGAGGGGAAAAGCCTCACCCATCCCCCTCACCACCCCCACCTGCCTGCCCTGAGTGCCCAGGTCTGCCGCTTTCTTTGATGAGATGCCAATGAGGTGATGTCTGGGTTTTGTTAAATGTCATAAATAAATTATTAATCCTCTCTTGGGCGGGAGTATCTCCCCTCCTCCCATTATCAGCAGAGGGCCTGTGACGTCGGGGTGTGTGGGGGGACTCTCCAAGGACTCAAGGGACCTCAGTGTTGGGCAGCCATAGGGTGGCCCTGAGAACCCCTGGCCCAGCAGTGCCTGAAGCAGAGACCCTCCACCTCTGCCACCCACCCCTTGGCCACCTGCTGTCCTAGTGCCTCGGGGCCTCCCTGGACGCTGCCTGCCATCGCCGGGCACCTACTGGGCCTTGCATTGGCACTTTTCATTCCCAGTTTCAAATTTTTCATCACCCGTGGGAAAGGCCGAATGAGGCACATTTTAAGGATGAAGAAATGTGCGCAGTGGGGCAACCCCGCTGGGAAGGGGTTGTGGGTTCAAGCCTGTGCTCCCCTGTCCCTCCCTTCTTGTGGTCACCAGGTGGTCTGGTGCCCTGCTTGGTGCCAGTTGGGGTGGGAATGGAAGGGGCCCCTCTCTGCAGCCCGGAGAGGTGGACGTTGAGCTGGGTCCCCATCCCTGGCAGATTTGCTGGCCTCTCTGGGCAACCCCAAATCCCTTCACCGCCGAAATCAGATGCCCTAACTTTTCTCTGTAATCGTATGTTTGTCTTGCTCTGATGACCTTGTGTTAAAGCTCCCCGGGGGGCTGTGCTCTCGGCTCTGGGCTGGGCTCTGCTGCGGCCCCTCCAGGAGGGGGGCCGGAGCTGGTCAGACCGGAACCTGCAGGGTGGTGAGCATGGGGACTTGTGGACTAGCCCCGCCACGACCGAGGGACCCCATATGTGCTTCCATATGAGTCACCTCAATGTCCCCAGGGCGCCGCCCAAGCTTGGCTGTTTAAGTTTGAATGCTGCTTAGATGTGGGAAAGTCTGAACTCTGGGAGGGTCCTCTGCCTGGAAGGAGGGGCAGGGTCGGGGACCGTCCGGCTCTGTCAACCTGCCGGCTGTGGAACATGTGGGCCAGTGAGGAGGCCCCGTGAGCCTCAGTTTCCCTATCTGCACATGGGAATGACGGTAGTGCCAGCTCCCAGGTCGCCGCACAGCTAACATGCATGCAGTGTGCTGCCTGCTTTGCCCGGCACGGGGTGCAGGACTCCCAGTGCTCTGATGCGGCTCCCGAAGGGCTGGTCCGGCTCACCCCGGCTGCAGCCTGCGGGGAGTTGGCCAGGGGCTGCGGGTGAACTTAGGAACAAGCAAGGCCTCTCTTTGCCCTGGTACACTCTGTCCTCGCTAGTCTCTCTGTCTGTCCTCCCCAGCCTGTTCCCAGCCCCCTCCCCAGGCCTGCTCCGACCTGGGAGCCCAGCAGGTAGGAGATAACAAGGCTAATGGGTCCTAATTATAGCCTGTCGTGGATCGATGGAGCCTTGGGCTGGAGAGGCAGGGCTGGAGCGGAGGGCACTGCCAGGAGGACTGTGGGCAGCCGGGAGCGAGCAGGACAGGGAGTCCTCAGGCCTCTCCTCGGGACCCTCACCCTGGGGGAGTGGGCTCTCACCACTGGCTGTATGCCCTGAGGAGGGGCGCAGGCCCAGGACCCGGGAGGGTGATGGGCAGGGGAAGGGGTGCTCGGATGACTCCCCAGGTCTGGGTTGAGAAAGCTCAGGGCCCCTGCGGAAGGAGGTGGGGGAGGAGCAGCAGTGAAGACGCTCTGAGTGGGAGTCATGGGGGGGCAGTGTCACAGAAAGTCAGCCCAGGGGTGTCCTCAGGCCACAGAGGCTGAGAGGAGAGGAAGCGTGTGTCAGAGACGGGTGGGCAGGGCGGGGTCTCTCCTCATGTGCAGCCCTGGAACGTTCCCGGAGGAGAGGTTCAATCAGGCAGGTGGTCCTGGGCCGGGAGGGCCTCAGGAGAGCAGATGGGCCGCCTGGGCAGGGTTTGGGGCCTTATCCTCCGAGGCGTGTTCTGGGCGTGGATCAGGGCTGCACTGTGCCTCCTCCCCCCGCACGTCACAGGCTCCCTCCTAGAGCCTCCTGCAGCCTCCTGGCCTCTCCTTGTCTGTTCTGCTGGTCAGTCAGTGGCCGTGTGCTGGGCTGGCCTTCCCAGTCTGGGGGACTGCCCCGCGGAGGGGACAGGGACATGGGGAGGTGGCAGGAGGCGGAGGGGGAGGCCCCCTCCTGATGACATCAGCCTGAGCCTGTTACATAACGTGCTGGGCATTGCCCGCGGCGTGTGGCTCTGCCCAGGCGGTCTCCCTGCAGTGTGGGGAGGCGGAGGTGGCGGGGAGTGGGCAGGCGGGAGCAGCCACCCGATCCCCAGCCTGGCTCCCAGCCAGCCCCATCACTGCCCCTCAGGCCTCTCCACTCCAGGACGACTCTGGGGGTTCCCATGCCCATTTCCAACTGGCCCCCCAAATCTCTGCCCCTCCCACATCAGGCTCCGGGACTGGAGGGTCCCTGTGCAGCCTCGGCCTGCCCCTCGGCAAGGCCTGCCCACATCAGCCCAGCTTCGGGCGGCGCCAAGCCCACCACAGCAGTGCCCCTGTCTGCTGGTCAGGACCGCCGAGCTGGCCCCCCAGGGGTGGCTGGCACCCATGCCAAGCTCAGGCTGCCGCCTCAGGCAGCTCCCCATCCTGCCTGGAGTGTGCCTCTCTCGGTCTGTCTGCCCAGCGGGCGGGGGACAGGCTGGGGTGGGGGCTCCTGGGGTACTGTACAGGATAGGGAGGACACTTGTGCCTGCGTGGGGAGGCCACAGGCCCCTGGCCCCCTGGAGGGGGTCCCAGTGCAGAGGGGTGCCCAGTGTACAGTCCCTTTTCCTGGTAGGGGCAGGATGTGTGGGTCTTGGGTGTGGGGGGCATCCACTGGGCCACCAGAGTCACAAGTGCCCTCCAGCTGCTCCCAGACTGTGGCAGTGGAGCCATGAGACCTCGGGTAGGGCCTTTCCCCTCTGCCTTGGGCGCTGGGCGGGGCAGGGCGCCCCAGGCTGGCGTGGGGAGGACCCATGTGGAGAATGGGGGCCGGATGTTGGTGTGCCCTGGGTATGCACACGTGAGCCCCAGCATCTGTGGGGTGTGGGTCTGATGCGGCAACAACTCGAGCATAGAAGGTTCCTGGGTGGGGTGGGGGTGGGGGGCCCTGTCTCTAAACCTGGTTCCCCCAGCGCTCTGACCCTTTCCTGGGTAAAGTCTCCCGGTGGCCTGGGGACGTCTCTCCTTGCTCAGGTCCCCTGATGGCAGTCCTCAGGCTGAGTGAGACTCCCTGTTGTGTCCCCACACCCAGGTTGGCTGTCTTTGCCCCCCTGGGTACACATGGGGCAGTGAGGGGACAGGGTAGGACAAGCTGGCTTTGGTGCCGGGGCCCCTGGCTGGCCTGGAGCTCTGGCTCTCTCGTGGGCTCCTTTTCTGGACTCTTTGGAGGTCCTGCTGTTCCTTCCGGAAGCTTCCTTTGCCCGGAGCAGACAGATGTACCTGTGTTTGGGTGGTTTGTTGTTGCAGCGTCTTCTGGCTATTTCCCCCAAGAGGACCCTCCTTGCTCTCCCCTCCGTGGCCCTGTCTGGTCCCCAGAAACTCAGGGCTCGCTGCTTGTGTGGGTGTAATGGGTGTGTACCTGTGTGGGTGTGTGTACCAGTGTGGGTGTGACTGGGGGTGTGTGTATTTTTGTTGGTGTGATGGTGTGTACCTGTGTGGGTGTGACAGGGGTGTGTGTACCTGTGTGGGTGTGATGGGGGTGTACCTGTGTGGGTGTGACAGGGGTGTGTGTACCTGTGTGGGTGTGATGGGGGTGTGTACCTGTGTGGGTATGATGGAGGTGTACTGTAGGTGTGATGAGGGTGTACTGTGGGCAATAGGGGTGTGTACCTGTGTGGGTGTGATGAGGGTGTACTGTGGGCAATAGGGGTGTGTACCTGTGTGTGTGTGATGGGTGTGTATACCTGTGTGAGTGTGATGAGGGTGTACTGTGGGTATGATAAGGGTGTGTACCAGTGTGGGTGCGTGTGAGGGGAGAGCAGTGTGGTCTTCGATTCCCCATTGAGGGGGTCCTGGCACCCTCCTTGCTGGGCTCCCCTCCAGATCCCCAGTGCTTGCTGTCCAGCTCCCTGTGGCCTGGGAAGTATGAACTGGGGAGGTATGCCCTGCACTCCCAGCCTTCTCCCGGCTGTGCGGAGGGCCTGTGGAGGGCGGAGATGGGCCGCTGGAGAGGGCTGTGTGATCCCACGGCTGCTTTCTCCCTGGGGAGCCATGCCCACAGGCTTCCTGGCCACCCCCTTTGGTCAGCACACTGCTTCCTGGGCAATGGGGGGGTGCTAACAACGCCCCATCGTACTGATGAGGAAGGAGGGGTCCTGTGAGGTGATGAGACAGCCCCCAGAGCTGGGCTTCTGCTCACTGGGTGTGCGGGCCTGTGGGGGTGGGGAGGGCGAGGGTGCGTCTGGAGAGGCCCATGGCTGAGACCTGGCAGGGTTGGTGGCAGAGGAGCTGGCTGCCCCAGGGGCCTCGCCCCCTGCTCTGTGTCTCTGGGGGTCTCCCAGGGAGAAGTGGCAGAGTAACCCCCTCCCCTCTGTTTCCCCCAGAAGAAGATGGTGGCCTTGAAGGCTTCGATGACTTTTTCCCCGAGGAGCCCGTGAGCCTTCCCAAGAAGAAGAAATCCAAGAAGCTCAAGGAGAACAGGTCCAAAGGGAAGCGGAAGAAGAAGGAGGTGCGTGGGGCTGGGGCAGGGCGCCGGGCCTTGGTGGCTCCCGGGCCTTCCGCGGGGTCTGCCGACACTCGGGCCCGAGTGAGCAGCGCAGTGCTGAGCGGTGAGCGGACGCCTTTCCGAGACCCGTCGGAGGTGTCCTGTCTTCTTGAGCAGGATGTTCAGGGCGGTTTCTCCTTCTGGCCGCGTGGCTGCCCTGGGCCGTGACAACACTGGGTCCCCAGACCCCTTCACGAAGGACCCCGTTCCTGCCTGCACTGTGGGGCCGCTGCCTCCCGTCCCTGATGGCGGGCCTCTGTCCCCCTGGTTTGCTGCTTCCAACCTGTTGAGTTGGAATCCTGCTGAAAATGAGAAAGAGGGAAGGAAGAATCACCGGGCCCGGTGCGGGACGGGGTCCCCCATGAGTGACGTCCGTGCGCCTCGTGGCCTCATTTCCAGAATGTGTCCACGCGGACTCACTTTCTCAGGTCAACCTTGGGGTTGTGGGGCGGGAGGGCTCTCACCACTGCCCAGGTGGGGAAACTGAGGCCAACCGGCTAACAGCCCTTCCCCATGGGCCAGCGCCTCTCTCGCCGTGTGCTAGCCGGCCACCTCTTTTGGGGTGTCCTCCCTGGTCCTCCAGGTGGCCCCGTGGGGCAGTGGTGGTGTGCACCCCGCTTTACAGACCAGGAAGTGGAGTGTGGAGGCTCAGAGAGGACACTTCCCAGGGTCACACGGTGACTCAGCTGAGATCTGGCCCGGGGCTGTCAGTTCTGCCCAGCCCTGTCCCCTGGCCGGTTCTCCCCAGCCCGCCTGCCCAGGGCGGCCCACCCAGGCCAGCTTGCAGGGCAGAGCCCAGCAGAGGTGGTGGGTGAGTGCAGTGGCCCTGTGAGGCGGGCCCTCCCAGGCTGAGGGTGCAGCTGTCCTGGATGGGGCTGGTGTGAGTGACTCAGGCCAAGGGGGCCTCTTGCTTGTCCCCTGAGCCACGTGGGGTCTCTGGAAGGAGAGACCTCTGAGGACAGGGCCGTGAAGGGGGGCAGGTGAAGATGTGCCCCTGAAGCCACTGTCACCTGTGCAAGGGGTCCTCACCTGTCCACCTCTCCGGCTTATTTTGGGGGTGAAGCAGATGTGACCACAGGGTACCTTCATGGGAGAGGTGCGTGGGGAAGGCTGGAGGGACTTGGGGGCACCCGCGGTGTTGGCCTGGGTCCCCATGGTGGTCAGCCTGGGGCTGCCTGCCGGGAGCTCAGAGCCTGGGGCAGGGAGGTGTCAGCCTCTGCCCCCTCCAGCCGGAACCAGTGTGGGGGCACCCTGCCTCCTTGCTGTCCCATGAGGGTGGTGGTCAGCATTTCTCACGTGTGCCGTCCCCCGTTGAGGGAGACACTGGGGATCATTGGATGGAGCTGGGGCTCTGAATTTTCTGCTCCATCCTTCGAGGACACCTCCCCCTGGCCCCGCAGGTCGGTCCTTGTGGGCAGAGGCTGGCTGGCGGGGCCCTGGAGTGCAGGGCCTGGCTTCCTGGTTGAGGCTGTGAAATGTCATTGCCACCGCTGTCCTCACCCCCGAGGCTTTGTGTATGTTGGGGTGATGGTGGAATCTAGGGTCCCGGGCCTAGTGGCTGAGGGCAGGGGCTCCCCACGCCTCTCCCGGCTCCTCCGGAGCGTTTCCTCTCTAGCAGCTTCTTTCATGGGACTGAGCAGGGGCTAGGTCAGCACAGAGGATGCCTTCTGGTCCTCGGCCTCAGGTCTTCAGGCTGGGTCTCCCCAGTTCCCAAACGCAAATGAGGGACCACGAGGGGTGCCGCGGGCCTGTGGGTGTCCCTTTCCTCCTTTCCCAGCCCCAGGCAGGGCACAGGGCACAGCAGGACCCTCCCCACTGCCCTGGCCAGGACGGCGGTTGGAGGTGGTCAGTGTTTGGACAGTGGTGGGCGGACGTCGGGGGGGAGGGATGCGGCAGTGCGGGGTGGGGCTGGTCTGCCTTCTCCATACCCAGCGCCTTGATCGCTCAGGTCTGCCGCCCTTCTTCTCAACCCGCCAAGCACGTGTCTGTGCCTGTGCCCGTCTCCCTGGCCCTGGTTTGTCTGTCTGCGTCCTCTGCAGGCAGCCTCCGCTGGGCCTCCGCGGTGCCCGTCTCTAGCTGTCTCCCGGCCCCCTTGCCCTCTTCCTACTTCCTTCCATTTCTTCCCGCTCCTCATGTCCCTCCCCCTTCCTCTCGATCTCCTCCTCTCTCCCTCCCCTCTCTTCTCACACTCTCTCCTTCCTCCCTTCCTGAGATGCAGTTCTCGTTCTCAGAAGGGGTGGGGGCAGGGCAGCCTGGAGGGCTGCAGGCACCAGGCAGTGCGGTGATGGCCCTCAAGGCCAGCCTTGGGCCATTGCTGCCCCTCCCCTGTGTCCCTGAGAGCCTGGCTTGGCAGCTGGCAGGTCTTAGAGGGTCTGGAGCACACTGTGGTCAGAGGGCTGGATCCCGGTGGCTGTGTCCTCGCCTCCCCACCCCCACCCCCGCCCACCTACAGACCTGGGTCCTCAGGACCAGGGGAAGGGAATTGCGACCTTTGCTCCTCTCCATCTCCAGCCAGGTGGCCGCAGGTCAGGCTGTGGGCGGAGGCAGGGGTGGGGGGCGCAGTAGGACCGAACAGCAGCCTTGTTTTCCTGTGTGTGTGTGTGGAGGGGGGAGACAAGCAGCAAGTCTCGGTTTCTGATTTACATAAAATAACCGGACTAGGGCCAGAACCTGAGCGTATGTAGATGAAGCTCCTTGTCAAACCCAGCGCAGGAGGGAGAAATGATTTCAACCTGTGCTGCAGCAGTTACCATAGCAACCAATTATTCAGTGCTAAATTATAACTGTTTATAACGGTCGTGAATGGGAAGGCTCATATTTGCTTCTTTCTTTTTTCCTCTCAATCTTGAAGGACCCCAGATAGAGAATGACCCACTGTCCGAGTCCTTCCTTTGGCGCGTAAATGCCTTGTGTGTGCTGGGCGCTGAGCATGGAGGGAAGGGAGAGGGAGGAGAGGGGCGGCCTCGATCCAGAAACATCTGCAGAGCTGGGGAGGAGGAAAGGACTGCTCACTCGGAGTCCCCGGCCTGCTCCGGGGCGTGCTCTGTCCTGTGTGGGCTTGGGGCGCAGGGCCCAGACCCCTCCTGCCTGCCTCCAGTTGTTGGCTCCCAACCTGGGTGATTAAGGCAGCTTTGCAGATGGATTCTGTTGGGGACTCCAATCCACTAAGATTCTCCTACACCAAGTGCATTCCCCATAGTCCGGCCCAAGGCTGCCCCAGCCCAAAGGATGGCGTCAGGTCCAAGCCCCAACTGTGACCCTGACCTTCAGAGCCCACGGTGCAGCTTGGTGCTGAGGTCGGCCGAGGCATTATTCCGTGCCTGCTGCTTCTCCCCGGAACGTGGCTTGGCCTGCAACCCCCCTTCACCAGTGTCAAGATATAGAACTCACCCTGCTTCTCCGATATTCCTCCCTTCTTGCCTCTGGCCCAGGCTGCATCCCCCCAGGTCCCACGGATCACTGCCCTTCCCCTTGCCCCTTCGCTGCAAGGAAAGATTTGGGGAAGAAGATAGGAGGCTGAGGTCGAGACAGGCCCAGAGAGCTGGGTGCAGAGGTGTGCTGTGGAGACCTAGCCTCCACCAGCCCCGGGGTGGCAGGAGGGCTTGGATGAGATGTCGGTACAGGTGGGGTGGGCCCAGAGGCGTGAGCTTCCTTAGGTTGAGGGAGAAGGCGGGGCAGAGAGAGGGTCCGGGAACTGGGGAGTCGGAGCCTGCTCTTTGACCAGGCTTTCCCCAGTGAGGGTGACAGCAGAGGGAGCTGTCTCCCCCTTCCCTGAACTGAGGGGCCCGCCGAAGCTCCAGCTCATTCCTCGAGGAGGTCTTTGCCCTCCTGCTCTCCCAGGTAGCCCTGGAGTGAACGCTGGGCCAGCCCTGCTGGCAGTGCCTGGCGTGGGCCTTCTGCCAGGCCTGCTCCTCCCTCCAGCTCCCTCCCTCCCTCCAGCTCCCTCTGGGCTCTGCACTCGGAGCTTTGCCGGCCACTCCTTGCCTCTTCTGCACCTGGGATGCGTGGGTTGTGGCAGTGCCTGCTTCCCATCAGAGTCTCGGGTCCCCTCCCCCAGGTGTGGCCACAGCAACCTTCTGTCAGCATCGTCTGCACTGTAGCTGCCGCCAGCTGCAAGCACCTTCCTGGTCCCCAGAAACACGGGGCATGAGGCTGGCTGTCCTCCACCTTGTCGTCCTGGCTGCATTTTGGCTTCCAAGCAGAGCTGGGGTTGTTGTCATGGGTACTTGGGATGCTCCCACTTCAGAATGTTTGAGGCCCTCTCTTACATGATCTCCTTTGTCCCACCGACCACCCTCGCGGCATCTCCATCTCAGGCGAGGAAGCTGAGGTCAGGGTGCTGCAGTGACTGGCCCTGTTCCAGGCTAGCTCCGTTCTGGAGCTTCAAGGCATTTTCTGTCTGCGGCCTCCCCAGGGAGCCCCAGGACCCACCGTGGGTCCTCCTGTCTTATTCCCGGTCTGGTTGTGGGTCTGTCTCAGGGCAGCTGAGGGCCAGCCCTGCGGCCCAACCTCTGTGGGTCCCGCGGCCTCTGTCCACGGTGCTGAAGTTTGCGGCCTCTTCCTCCCATCCTTACCTTTGCTGGGGTGAGGGCTGGGATGGAGCCTGTCTCTCAGGGCTCTCGAAGGGTGACCTCTTTAAGCTGGCTGAACTCTGCACCCTTGGGGGGAATGGGCGTCCCTGTCTGACCGCCACTTCCCTGGAGGACCGAGGCCCAGCTGGTAATTGTGGCCACTAGCTCTGGGAGCAGGAGCCACCGGTGAGGCTGTCCTGCCCAGGCAGGCTCTGACAGCAGCCAGGACCTGCACCGCCCCTGGGGCCCAGCATGGCCATCCGTATTTGGAAAACATCAGGCTTCAGGAAAGGCGTCGAGGCTGGCCGACCGCCAGCCAGCACACTGACTCAGTTCTGAATGGGCACCAAAGGTTTGGGGCAGGGAGCGTGGAGCTGGGAGACAGTGGGCTGAACATCCGAGAGAGTCCGGGAAGTGTGGGGAGCCTGTGGGTGGGCCCTTTCCCAGCTGTATGTCAGGGAGAGCTTCCCTCCTGGGAAAAGTCTCTCAACTCCTTACAGAGTGGCTGCAAAGGGCAGAGACCAGCTGGGGGCCTTCCAGGATTCTCCAGAAGACCCCACTCTCCTCAGCCCCCTCCTTCTCCCTTCTCCCCCTCCTCCCTCCCGCCCTTCCCTGTCCTCCTCCCTTCTTCCCTCTCTTCCTCCCTTCTTCCCCTTCCCTCCTCCCTCCTCTTATGCCTGTCTCCCCCTTGGTGTTTCTGAGCTCATTAAAGTTTTTTTTTTTCTTTATTGATTTTTAGAAAGGGAGGGAGAAGGAGAGAGAGATAGAAACATGGATGAGAGAGAACATCGATTGGCCGCCTCCTACATGCCCCCCACTGAGAATCGGGCCCACAACCTGGGCATGTGCCCTGACTGGGAATCGAACTGGCTGCCTCTTGGTGCCTGGGTCAACATTCAACCACTGAGCCACACTGGCCAGGCTGAGCTCATTTAAAAAAAAATATTTTTTCTTTATTGATTTTATAGAGAGAGGGAGGGAGGGAGAGGGAGGGGGAGAGAGAGATAGAAACATCGATGAGAGAGAACATCGATTGGCCGCCTCCTGCATGCCCCCCACTGGGGATGGAGCCCACAACCTGGGCATGTGCCCTGACTGGGAATTGAACCGGTGACCTCTTGGTGCACGGGTCGACGCTCAACCACTGAGCCGCACTGGCCGGGCTCTGAGTTCATTTTTCATCTCTCTGGTTCTTCTCCATCTCGTCCATGCCTTTTTTTGCTCACCTTGAAAACAGTAAACAGCCAGCAGGAAGATAACAAGTCCGAGCTGGTCTCCAGGGCCTCAGTGCCCAGCCCCCACTCGCCCGCAGAGCCAGCCAGGAGCGCCGGGCAGGGTTCGCCAGTCCACTTGCATCTGTGTGGGGGGGCTGAGCGTAACCAGCTTTCTGGGGCAGTGCCTTCTGGTGGGGACGCTCTGGCTATAAACGCCCTGATCTCCATATAAATGGCCGTTTCATGCCCGCATAAAAGGGGAGAGGAAACCAAGGAAGCCCAGCTCGAGAGCTGCCTAAACCACCTTGTCTCACTGAGCTGCAGCGGCCAGGGAGGGGGTGCGGGAAGGTGGCCTGGTGCACAGCAGCATCTGGAGAGCCTACAGGCAGGGAGAGCTGGGCTGTGTGCTCGACATCCGTCAGGGTGCACTGGACACACGGACTCCATGCATGTGCAGTGACCCAGAGGGAGGCGCACTCTGGGGCAGAGCCGGCAGCTTCCACAGAAGCCTGGTTCTGAGGGGAGCTGAACCCGAGCCTCCCGCAGGCTGCGCTGACTGGCCCAGGGCGGGGAGCCTGACCTGGGCGCTGGTGGCCCGGCATCCGGGTGAGAGCCGTGATCATGCTGGCTGGGCTTTGGTGCTGCGCTGTGAGCAGCCGGACGCTGAATGACCTGGGGAGCACGGCCAGCTGACTGCCAGGAGGCTGCTCCCAGGGCAGGCTGCTGCCCAGGACTCCGGGTTTTCTTGGGGCCCCCGTGGCCCTCACTGTGCCCCTTTGTCTCGTAGGGGAGCCACGATGAGCTGTCGGAAAATGAAGAGGATCTGGAAGAGAAGTCGGACAGTGAGGGCAGCGACTACTCCCCTAACAAAAAGAAGAAGAAAAAACTCAAGGACAAGAAGGAGAAGAAAGCCAAGCGAAAAAGGAAGGGCGACGACGAGGATGCCAATGACGACGGGTGCCTGAAGGTAACCCCGAGGCCGGCTGGAGGGCCCCAGGCTCCACAGGGCTCACTTGCCTGCGTGGGCGGAGCCTCCTGCTGGCACGTGCCTGCCTTCCTGCCCCCAGCCCCCAAGTGACAGGGCCCGAGCATTGTCTCCCACGGGTGGTGGTTGGGGCGGATGGGTCTGTGGGTGAGTGGGTGCGTGTGCACGCCTGTGGAGATTGGGTACGTGTTTGCGAGAAAGCTGTAGCCACACGTCTCAGACACATTTGAAATGAGGGTGCGGGAGGGTTTGGGGTTCGGGGAGGAAGTTAGGCTCTCCGACGGCTCATCCGAGATCTGCTCGATGGAGCGTGCAGCTCTTTCTGGAGAGAGGGATGGTCTGAGCCCGAGTTCTGTGTCAGGAACCTCTTGCTTGGAGCAATTGGGGAAAATAACCCAGCAAATGCAGTCTTTGCCAGCAAGCAGCGGCTGGACAGCTCTGCTTAGAGGGGAACTTGTATCGGGGCACGGGTCTGAAATACTGCCCAGGTGGGGCTGCCGGGTGAGCCAGTCAGGGACGCTGTACAAAGGGCCTGCGCCCCCTGGGAAGCATCTTCCCTGACCTGCGGAGTGAGGTGCTTGAGCCTCCAAGGCCACACCATGGGGGCTCCTGGGGGGAGGGGGCCGAGGGTAAGGCTCCATCCAGGACAGTGCTGGGCCCAGCTGTCAGGCAAGGGGCAGAGGACCTTGAGTCTCCCAGGACCAGGTTCCCAGGCTCAGTTTCGACTAGCCTGGATTTATAGATCAGTGCTCCGTAAATATTAGTACAGTGGCTGCTGGGTGAGGCAGAAATGGTGACTGTCAGCGTCTGACGTTAGGAAGCCCCGGTGATGTCCTGGCCCCCAGAGGGACTTCGCGCGTCTGCAGGTGTGCTGTGAGTCGTGACTGAGAATAGCTGGGGGGCTGGCAACTTTGAACAGTGAACTGACAGGCGTGATCTGGGCTATCCTGTAACTGTCATCAGCTGGCTCACTGCTGCCTGCGTCCTGGGGGAGCCAAGGCCTGTGTGCCTCCCGGAAGGGCTGTGTGGGGGGGACAGGTTGGGCGCAGGAGGGGTTCCTTTCTGAAATGTCACAGAGAACCGGGGACCAGGAAGCTCTGGGCACGCAGGAGAATGGAAGTCGCGGCAGCTCAGGGCTTCTTGGCCTGTGTCCAGGGACTGTGCCCTGGGCGTGGCGCGTGCTGATTGGCTGCCTGGGTCAGTGGGTGGGGCTGGGGCGGGGCTGCCTTGAACAAGCCAGAAATCAGGCCCCGGCCAAGCACCGACGCTGACTTGTTCCCTCCTGTGAGGCAGGCGCTGTTATCCGTTTTACAGGTGGGGAAACTGAGGTATGGAGAAGTGAAGTAGCTTGTCCACCTCTCACTGCCAAAATGTGGCAGAGCCAGGATGAGGACCGGTGTCTGTCTGGCTCCAGAGTCCCAGCTCATAGCCAGCACCCACCCCACGCCACCCCAGCCAGCCCAGGTGGCCTGATGATTTGATACCTGGGCTGGCTGTCTCATGAGCTCACTGTGTGCCCTTGGCAAGTCACTCAGTCCCTGGGCCTCAGTGCCCCATCTGGAGAGTGACATAGTAACTGAGGGACCCTCTTGGGGTTGTCCTTTGCCCCTACCCTGGCCAGGGCACACCTTGCTGGCTCTGGAAACTGGCGGCGACCTGTCCTTTTATGGGATCCATGCATGACTGTACCAGGGGACATCCTGGGGAAGCCTCGTTTCTCCCCAACATGCCCTAGGAGCCCTTTAGCCTGCTGCCTCCCCAGGGCCACCTGCAGGTCGCCGTTCTGTCCCAGAGCCCAGACTCCCCAAATATCTTCCTCCCAGAGAGAGTCCTGCTATCACTGCTCTGGGCACACACATGGTCTCTCCCCAAGCTCCATTAACCCCCAGGCAATTTTCCTTGCACCCCTTCATAAACTGGCATCTGAGCCTGTCCCCCGATCAAGGGGGTGGGGCTGGATGTTTTAGGGTGTTTTCAGGGGCGGCTGAGAACTGTTCTTGTTAAGTTGCAGGCACGATCCCTCCCCTTCCCCCGTTCCGAGGCCTGGCTGGGGGCCCCGGGGATGGGGGTGCAGGTAGAAGGACCCTCCTCTGACTCACTTCTCCCCTGTGTGTCCGTAGGAGCCCAAGTCCTCGGGGCAGCTCATGGCCGAGTGGGGCCTGGACGACGTGGACTACCTGTTCTCAGAGGCCGACTACCACACGCTGACCAACTACAAGGCCTTCAGCCAGTTCCTCAGGTGGCCGGGCCCGGCGCCATGCTGGGTGTCCCCGGTGGTCAGGGGGTGGGGGTGGGCGGAGCTGCTGGGACCCTTTCACTGTGGCAGACACTCACCTCCCTCACGGGCCCTGCACCTGGGGAGGGGGGCCCCAGTCCATCCCGGGGGCCTGGTGACCCTCAGGCCCCTCTCAGCTCTGGAAGACAGCAGCGCCCACGGCAAGCCCCTCTCTCCGGCCCGTGGGTCTTGCAGGTTCTAGAAACCCAATTAATTAGATTGCCAACCACATGAAATGGGGGCTCGAGCATTTCGGGGGTGGACTGCTGTCTCAAACTTTGTCTTCTCCCCTGCCCCCCATTTCTGCCCAGTTGTGCCAACCTGGAGTATGGGGCTGACACTCTCAAACCCAGGTGTGGGAGGAGAAGAGGGGTGCCCTGCCGGGGTCATGTGGGGGGTCTCATCCCCTCCATGGCATTGCCCTCACCCTCCTGCCTCCCGCCACACAGGCCACTCATTGCCAAGAAGAACCCGAAGATCCCCATGTCCAAAATGATGACTGTCCTGGGTGCCAAGTGGCGGGAATTCAGTGCCAACAACCCCTTCAAGGGCAGCTCGGCGGCGGCAGCTGCGGCGGCAGTGGCTGCGGCTGTGGAGACGGTCACCATCGCCCCTCCGCTGGCTGTCAGCCCCCAGCAGGCACCCCAGCCTGTGCCCATCCGCAAAGCCAAGACCAAAGAGGGCAAGGGTACGGCTGGGGGTGGGTGGGCACCCAGCCTGCTGGCAGGAGCCCTTCCAGACCCTGTGGCCTGGGACAGCGGGCAGCTGGGGCGGTGTCTAAGGCTCCAGTGCCTTGGTTGACCTTGACCCATGTGGCCTTGGCTGTATGGCAGGGCATTGGGCTGGGGAGAAGGGGGAGATGGTGTGCAGAGCTTTGGAGGTCTTGCCCTGGCCCCCTCCTACTTGGGCATAAGGAAGGGACAGGGAGGTCTGGGCTGCTGAGAGTCAGGGTCTTTTGAGTTTGAGGCTGTGCCATTGCCAGGGAGAAGGGGTTCAAGGTCAGCCTGTGACCCCTCTTGCCTGAGCACTGGGGTCCTTGGGGTAACAGACATGCACGGATGTGGTCAGGGCTGGTGTCCGGGAGTCCTGGAAGATGGTCCTGGAAATTGGACTCAGTGGGGTGTCTGGGTGGGGATAACAGGGACAGCAGAGGCTCTCTGTGGCTTGACATCCCCAGGGAGGGACCCCCCGCCCCGGGTGGAGGGTGTCAGGCCCCACTGCAGGTGGGCACATGGATCTAGCAGCTCAGCTTTTCTGGGTACCCCAACTGGATTCTGACGGGGGGCTGGGGAGGCTGAGGGCTCCTTGCTTCAGCCCCAAGGAGCTTCGCCTTCTGGACAATGTGCCCCTTTGCCAGGTCCCTGCAGGGCCCGGTGGGCACAGTGACATGGGTTAGAGCCTGCTCCTGCTTGCCTCCTTGCTGGCCTCTGTCCTGGGCTCCTCACTGCTTTCTCATTTCCTCTCGGGCTATTGATTCCCTGGGCTGCCTATTCAGGACCTGGAAACTGGAATAGATTTTCCAGGCAGCGGGGTTACAGCTGGGCCCCGCCCATCTCCCTGCAAGTGAGGCAGCTGGAGGAGGGCCCAGGGGAGGCCACTTGCCTCCAGGCCCCTTCTTCCTTGTTCAGCCCAGTGGGAGGGGCTGCTGGGGGCTCATTACTCCCCGGGTGGCTAACTGTTCTGTGGGCAACTCCATAAAAACAGCCTCCACCCTGCTAGCTACCCAGGAGCCAGTACTGGGGGGATTGGCAGAGGTGAGGGCCACCTTGAGTGGTGCTCGTGTTGCCTGGGTGTGGGGATGACCCAGAGGCCGGCAGCTTCCTGCCCTAGAACATCCCTCCAGGGCCCAGGTGTGGGCCACAGGTGGGTGGGCCCTTGCTGGTCCTGTTGGCCATGGCTCCACTGGGGACAGCTCTTTTCTGGGAAGAGGGGACAGGTCAAGGCTGTTCCCGAATGGCCAGTGTTTCTCCACTGGGGACAGCTCTTTTCTGGGAAGAGGGGACAGGTCAAGGCTATTCCTGAATGGCCAGTGTTTCTGCTGTTGGAGGAAGAGGGGCATCACGCTGGCAGGGCCGAGCCTAGTGCGGGTTGTTCTCTGGCGCCCCTCCTGCCACCCTGTGAACTGTAAGCAGGGCGTCACCTTGCTGAGCCTCGGTCTTCTCATCTGGAAAGGGCCACGGCAAAATGACCCTTTCCTTGTCGTGTGACTGTGAGGGCTGCACGCACCATGCTGCTCATTCCGCGACTTTTCAGGGCCTGGCGTGAGGAAGAAGGTCAAAGGCTCCAAGGATGCCAAGAAAAAGGGCAAGGGGAAAAAGGTGGCCGGGTTCAAGTTCCGCTTCGGAGGGCTCGGCAACAAGAGGAAGAAAGGCTCCTCGGTAAGTGTGCACGCGAGTGTGTAAGGATGTGTGTGTGTGAGCATGCAAGAACATGTGTGCGTGTAAGAGCTTGTGTGAGTGTGAGGGTGTGTGCATGTGAGTGTGTGTGAGGGTGTGCATGCGAGCGTGCGAGAGCATGTGTGCATGGGAGCATGTGTGTGAGGGCGTGTGCATGTGAGGGTGTGTGCATGCGAGTGTGTGTGTGCGCGTGTGAGAGTGTGTGTGTGCGTGTGAGGGTGTGTGTGAGGGCGTGTGCGTGTGAGGGTGTGTGTGTGTGAGCGTGTGTGCATGCGAGCATGTGGGCATGTGAGGGTGTGTGCGTGTGAGAGCATGTGTGAGTGTGAGGGTGTGTGTGTGTGAGAGCATGTGTGAGTGTGAGGGTGTGTGCATGTGAGAGCATGTGTGAGTGTGAGGGTGTGTGACTGTGAGTGTGAGGGGGTGGACTGTGTGGGTGTGACACAGCGAGCCCATGTGTACTTGGGAGTGTCTGTGTGAGCTGAGTGAGCATGTGTGAGTGTGAAGGTGTCTGTGGTGTGAGACAGCCAGCCCGCGTGTACTTGGGAGTGTCTGAGGGTGTGCATGTGAACAGCTCTGAGAGGCATTTTGCACGTGTGTACAGAGGTTGGGGAGACTGTGGAGAGCAGGTTGTCAGTTCATTCTCCTGAAGTGGCCTGGGGGCAGGTCCTCCTCTCCCCCCCCTCTTCCCATTCCCCACACAGGCCTGCTGGGCCTCAGTTTCCCAACCTGACTGGTGAGGGGTTCAGACTAGATCCTTCCCAAGGCCCCGCAGCTTGGACTCTGAGCGTGGCGCCCACCCTGCTGAGCTGGGGGCTCAGGCCTGGCTCCTGCTGCCTGAGCTGCCACCCCAATCGGCAGCAGGTGGGAGGTCAGCTGGCCCGTAAGAGTCCTGAGGGGGCCTGGATGCCCAGGTCTGCTGGGAGGCTGCACCCCAGGAAGCTGGCACGTAGGCAGCGTCAGGCTGGGCCCCCTTGTCCTTCCCGGGCCCCTCTGCATCAGGTTAGACTGACCCTAAGGGAACCCACCCCAGGAGCACTTTATCCTTCTCTGTAGGGGATGCCCTGGGCCCTCCTTCTCCCTGGTGGGGACACTCGCACCCCCTCCTTCACTGGGCATTTGTTTCCCCCACCTTGCCCCACCCCTGTAGGGGGCAGAAATGGAAGCCATTTCTCTGTCCCTTGGTAGAGGCAACTGATACATCTTGAGTTGAGCTGCTCTGGAGGGGAGAATGAGCAGCAGGGAGGCCCAGCCTGGAGCCGGCGGAACAGCTCAGCTCAGCGAGTATCTGCTGAGCACATACTAGTGTGCTAGTCTCTGCTTAGCCATGTGGGCCCTGCTCCAGAGGCTCGCAGTCTGGAAGGGGCTTGGGCACGTACACTGGGAGAGAGCCAGCGGCAGGCAGATGGGACAGGCCAGGTCTGGCACACAGGCTGTGCACAGGTTCAGTTAAGGAGAGATCTGGGAAGGCTCCTTGGGAGAGGTGTCCTTGAGGAATGTGTAGGACTTTGGCAAGGTGGAGGACGTGGCTTGGGGAAAGGTATTGAGGTGGAAAATGTGGGGATTCTCAGAGGGCTGGGGAGCTGGGCTTAGGGAGGGTGGTAGGACATGAGGCTGGGCCCTTGGGGTTTCCAGCTGGATGCAGAGACTTGAACGGCAGGAGCCCTGTGACTCCAGAGCCTCCACGGTGCCCCACCCCCTCTGCCCAGGCCAGTGAAGCCCTCAGGGCTGAGCCCCAGGGCAGGCTCGGGGCTCACAGGCCCTCCCCTGCCCCTGCAGAGCGAGGAGGACGAGCGGGAGGAGTCGGACTTCGACAGTGCCAGCATCCACAGCTCCTCCATGCGCTCCGAGTGTTCTGCAGCCCTGGGGAAGAAGAGCAAGAGGAGGCGCAAGAAGAAGAGGAGTATGACTTTCTGTCGGCAGGGTTCCCGCGGCCGCCATGTGGGTGTGGGGGGTACAGAGGCCCCCTTTGGAAGCAGGGGAGGTGTCCTCGTGCCTCGGACTCTTCTGGCCTCAGCTAGCCAGTTCCTCTGTGCTTCCTCAACCACCCTGGTGTCTATGGCAGGAGAAGGGGGTCCTGTCCCAGGGAGGCTAAATTCAGGATCTGTGTGTGAGCCACCCCAGGGCCTTTGCACTAGCAGAGGGGGCACTGGAGAGGAAAGGGCTTCTTAACCTCATCCACTGTCCATCCATTCAGCCATCCACTCCTCATCCCCATACCCCTACTCTCCTACCTCTCTCATCCCTCCTTCCCTCCCTCCCTTTCTTTTATCCATCCATTTTTAGATCCATTTTGCTCCTTCCCGCCCTTCCTTCTTTCCTTTTATCCATCTTCTACCCATCCCTTTACCCCTTTACTTCCTCAACCATTACCCTCAGCGTTCGTTCACCATCTGTCCACCATCATCCATTCATCCAGCATCTATTAAGCACCTACTCTGTGCCAGTGCGGCCAAGGGTGGAGACTGGCTGGGCATTGGGAAAGGGGACGAAGCCTGCATGGACGCCTCTGCCCCCTTTCCAGTTGAAGATGGCGATGGCTACGAGACAGACCACCAGGACTACTGCGAGGTCTGCCAGCAGGGCGGGGAGATCATCCTGTGTGACACCTGTCCCCGGGCCTACCACCTGGTCTGCTTAGACCCGGAGCTGGAGAAGGCCCCTGCGGGCGAGTGGAGCTGTCCTCACTGTGTAAGCCCTGGGCAGAGCCCTGGCCGGTGCAGCCTGTGCTGGTCATCTAGGGACAGAACGTGGGGAGGTGCTGAGTGGGAGGAGGGGGTCCCACGCAGGTGGAGGGTGTCTCGGCCCAGGGTGCCTCCACCTGTACTCCTTCCTCAAGGAGAAGGAGGGGATCCAGTGGGAGCCGAAGGACGACCCAGAGGAGGAGGAGGAGGGCGGCTGCGAGGAGGAGGACGACCACATGGAGTTCTGCCGAGTGTGCAAGGACGGCGGCGAGCTGCTCTGCTGCGACGCCTGCCCCTCCTCCTACCACCTGCACTGCCTCAACCCGCCGCTGCCCGAGATCCCAAACGGTGAATGGCTCTGCCCGCGCTGTACTGTGAGTGTTACCGCCCGCCCCGCGCGGAACGCCCCGCCCCGCCGGCCAGGCCCCGCCCACCACGGCCAGGCCTTCCCCTCCCCGGCGAGGCCCTGCGCCTAAAGGCCAGCTCAGGTCACACTCCCACGCAAGTCCCGCCCATGACACGGCAGGCCACGCCCCCACGAGCACACCCCGCCCACAAAAGGCCCCACCCACGACGTTCCAAGCCCCACCCAACAAGGCCACGCCCTCTCGGGCCCCGCCCCCACAGCCCCTAGCCTAAGCCCAAGACGGCCCATCGCAGGTCCCCACCCACGCGGAGTCCTGCCCACCACTTTGCCCCATCCGATCCGGTCTGCTTCTCAGTCCCCTTAAGGCTCATGCAGGTTTCTCAGGGAAATCTGAAGAGGGTCGTTATGAGAACAGACAGGTGTGGTGATAACCCTAACCACCCCCCACAGCCCGTTGATGGGGCATCTCTTTCAGCCCTACTGGGTTTCCAGGTTCTGGACCTTTTGTTATTCCCGTTTTTAGATGAGAAAACTGAGGTTCAGGGAGGTAAAGTGACTTGCCTGAGGCCGCACAACCACAGCACTGTCCACTCAGACTCACCCAGGATGGCTCCTGTCCCAGGGCAGGGGTGGTGAGAGGGTAGGAGGCCCCTGGCGCTGGAGCCCCAGTTTCTGCAGAGGAGAGAGCCCCCACTACTACCCGCAGTCACCAAATGCCCCCATGCTCTGAGTTGTCCCCCGGGCCCACCCCTGGGTCCTGGGCTGTGCCGTGGCCAGCTCTTCCCGTGTGCAGATAGGCTCTGTTGTGTGTGTGCGTGCATGTGTGTGTGCGTGTGTGTGTGTGCACGCAGACCCACATGGCCCATCTCCTGTGCACACAGCACACCTGGGCTCCTGAGACAGGTCCGTGTGTGGAGTCGTGCTTTCTGACTCGGGGAGCAGTGCAACTCCCCTGCCTGCTGTCACAGGAGCCTCAGGGTGGGTGTCTGCAGCTAAGCCCTGAACTTGGGGACCCTCCTCTGTCCACAGTGTCCCCCACTGAAGGGCAAAGTCCAGAGGATCCTACACTGGAGGTGGACAGAGCCCCCCGCCCCGTTCATGGTGGGGCTGTCAGGGCCCGACGTGGAGCCCGGCGTCCCCCCACCCAAGCCTCTGGAGGGCATCCCGGAGAGAGAGTTCTTTGTCAAGTGGGCCGGGCTGTCCTACTGGCACTGTTCCTGGGTGAAGGAGCTACAGGTGACGTACCTGGGCCGCTGCGGCTGGGCTCAGGCTCAGCTCCCTGAGTGCTGGGGAGGGGGAGGCTGAAGGTGAGGCTTGTTGTGCCTGGGGTCCTCACTAGGGGGTGGGGAAGCTGGGTCCGGGAGACAAGGGGGCCACAGCACCGCTCCCCCCGGTGACCTCTGCCCCCTCCGGAGCAGCTGGAGCTGTACCACACGGTGATGTATCGCAACTACCAAAGAAAGAACGACATGGACGAGCCCCCACCTTTTGACTACGGCTCTGGCGATGAGGATGGCAAGAGCGAGAAGAGGAAGAGCAAGGACCCTCTCTACGCCAAGATGGAGGAGCGCTTCTACCGCTACGGCATCAAGCCCGAGTGGATGATGGTCCATCGCATCCTGAACCACAGGTGTGTGCGGCCCTGAGCCTGCTGGACGGGGCGCCCGCGGGCCAGGACACTGCTCCTTGGCCCGGAGAACGAGCGCAGGCCCGTCCGTGTGCAGTGGGGCAGGGGAACAGGCTGAGGGCCCCAGCTGTCGGTGACTTGACAGCTGGAGGGGTTGTCATATGCGCATGGGCACGCATGTCACGCTTGTGGTGGGAGAACAGTTCCAAGGTGATACATACAAAGGGCAACATAACACTTAATGAACAGCTTGTGAGACTTGCACAGAGTGGGGTGCTCAGGGGTTCACCATCCTGGTGCTCCTGGAGCCTGTTGGAGGGGCCCAGGGACCAAGGTGAGCCTGGTGTGTGGGGTGTGTACACACTGGTCCCTCGTTTATAACAGTTAGCACCACTCAGCACTGTCTGCCCTAAGAGGTGGGCGTTTTATTTCTGCCTCTGTTTCATGGATGTGAGAACAGGCCCAGCAGGGTTAAATCACTTGCCCAAAGTCACACAGCCAAGAGGTGGTGGAGCTGGGAGTTGAACCCAGTGCTTTCTGATGGCAGGACTTGCTTCCTTGGCCACTATTCCAAACGCCAGCACCTCTGTGACAACTCCGTTGAGTCTGGCTTTGGTTTGAGGGGTGGTGGGAGCTCAGGTGGTGAGAACTGGCAGTGGGCAACAGGTAGGCACCCCGTGGGGCCCTGGGCGCCTGCTGCATGGTTGAGGGCTCGGAGCCTGGACTCGCCACTCCCTGTCTTGACACACGGGCTCTGCCTTGGAGGGACTTGGGATCCAGCGACCACGGCATCCTGAGACAGCAGCTGGGTAGAGCAAAGGTTAAGCACCTGAGCCAGATGCTCCGATTTCAATCCTGGCTCCCCATTTTCTGGGCTCCGAGCCTCTGTGTCATGTAAAATGGGATCCTGAGAGTACCCCCCCACACACACTTGTGATGGCGAAAGGAGATTGCTGGAGAGGGCAGGAGAATTTTCAAAAGCCGTCCACTTTGACTATGAAACACACCCTTTTTCCCATTCCCGGCCCTCACTGAAAATGACCCTTAAAAAGGGGGTCCGTTCTTATGGGAACCCAGGCCCCTCATTGGGCTGACCCACAATTATTTGCCTTTATTAAATTTCATGTTAAAACCGTAAATGGCAGTTTTTCTCACTGTTTCCAAAGCAGGGCAGGTGATCTTCCCCCCATTTTTTTTTTTTTTTTACCTGAACAAGGTTTGGGTAACAACCAACGATGTATTGAGAAAATCCATCAGTTTCTATGGTGACTAGGGATTGGTCTTTCTCCTAATGGTCCCCAGGCCGCCACTGCCACGTACGGGGCCACAGCTCCCTGCTCCCAGGCAGCTCGGTGGCCGATCAGCTCAGGTTGGGTGGGAGGCTCTGAGCCCGGCTCGGGGCCAGAATCAGGCTGAAGTGCCCCGCGCTCCTCTGTGCTGCTGGCCTGGCCCTCGGGCCCCTGTGCCCCGGGGGCTCCAGAAGAGGGCACTCCGCCTGCAGGAATCACAGCCCTGTCTACTGTGTGGACCCGGCCTCGGACTGGGATGGGCACCGCTCCAGGTCTTTGCCTTTTTTTTTATATTGAAAATACATTTTATTTTTTCAATTTTTATTAATTTATTTTTGTTACAGATGTTTCTCCTTTTTAACCCCCCAGAACCCCTCCTCCCCATTCCGCTCCCCCCAGCCCCCTAGCATTGTTGTCTGCGTCCATTGGTTATGCATACATGCATATAAGTTCTTTGGTTCATCTCTTCCATCCTCCCCCCACCCCCCTCCTCCGAGGTTTGTCAGTCTGAACCATACTCCTTTCTATGTCTCTGGGTCTATTTCATTCATCAGCCCACCTTGTTCATTATATTCCACAAATAAGTGAGATCATGTGGTATTTGTCTTTCTCTGATTGGCTTATTTCGCTTAGGATAATACTCCCATGTCGTCTGAAAGGATAAGAGATATTTCTTTCTTACAGCTGCATAGTACTCCATTGTGTATATGTACCACAGCTTTTTTATCCACTCATCTGTTGATGGACACTTGGGCTGTTTCCAGATCTTGGCGATTGTAAATAGTGCTGCTATGAACATAGGGGTGCATATATTCTTTCTGATTGATGTTTCAGGCTTCTTAGGATATATTCCTAGAAGTGGGATCACTGGGTCAAATGGCAATTCAATTTTTAATTTTTTGAGGAAACACCATAGTGTTTTCCATAGTGGCTGCACCAGTCTGCATTCCCAGGTCTTTGCCTTTTGAAAAAAATTCTCACCCAAGGATATTTTTCCATTGATTTTTTTATTTTATTTTTTATTTTTTTATCCTCACCCAAGGACATTTCTGCATTTATATTCAGATAGAGCTGGAGGGAGAGAGGGAGGAAGAGAGAGAGAGAAACATCGATGTTAGAGAGACACATTGAGTGGTTGCCACCCACACGACCCCAACCTGGGCCGGGGACAAACTGCAACCGAGGTATGTGCCCTTAGCAGGAACCGAACCTGGGACTCTCTGGTCCGCGGGCCGACACTTTAACTGCTAAGCCGAACTGGCCAGGGCTCCATTGATTTTTTTATATAGAGTGGGAGAGAGAGAGAGAGATCGATATGAGAAAGACACATCCATTAGTTGCCTCCCGCACGACCCTGACTAGGGCCGAAGATTGAACCTGCAACCGAGATATGTGCCCTTGACTGGGAATTGAACCCGAGACTCTGGTCCATCCACAGGCTGATGCTCTAAGTTAGAGGGGTGGGGAACCTTTTCTCTGCCAAGGGCCATTTGGATATTTATAACATCATTCACGGGCCACACCAAATTATCAACTTAAAATTGAGCCTGCTCTGTTTGGTCAGGCTAATCTGGTGAGGCGTGTGACGTGAGCTGGTATTGATTTCATGGGCTTTATACGGCCCGTGGGCTGGATATTCCCCACCCCTGCAAACCACTGAGCCAAAGCGTCCAGGCCTTTGGCTTTGAAGTTAGAAAAGGAAGGCCTCTGGTCAAGGGAGAGAACTGTCCAACTCTGAACTTCAGATTTCTGGGTCCAGACCCCATGACCGACGCTATCCAGGTGCAGCAGGTGGAAAGGCGCTGGCTCTTTGCTCCCGTTAGGTGTCCTCTCTGCCTGCGGCCTGGGGAAGGGGGTTTGTACCCGACTCTCTCTGCGGCTGCCAGTGACCCGCCCCCTCCCCGTCTGTCTGCTGTGTTGCAGCTTCGACAAAAAGGGGGATGTGCACTACCTGATCAAGTGGAAAGACCTGTCCTACGACCAGTGCACCTGGGAGATCGATGACATCGACATCCCCTACTACGACAACCTGAAACAAGCCTACTGGGGCCACAGGTGGGCCGTGGGCCTGGGCCCCTCCTGGACTCTCGCCTCCTGCTGGCCCGAGCCTGGCTCACCCGCACCCCACCCTCTTCCCCAGGGAGCTGATGCTGGGAGAGGACGCCAGGCTGCCCAAGAGGCTGGTCAAGAAGGGCAAGAAGCTGAAGGATGATAAGCAGGAGAAGCCGCCGGACACGCCCATTGTGGACGTGAGTGGGGATTGGGCAGCAGGGTGGGATCACCAGAGCCGCCACCCCAGGCTTGGCCTCCAAGGAGGGCATGCTGTCCAGGGGACTCTACTTTGGGTCCTCACGGCCTGGGCACACGGGCCTTGCCCATGCAGTAGGGGGTATACCAGGGTCCTGTCGTTCAGACACTCATGCCAGGCACCCCAGGGGACAAGGATGACAAGACCCAGCCCCTCCTTGCAGGAGAGAGCTCACGCCCTGGGGTCTAGGACCCCCGCCTCATGTAGAGGGGCAGCTGCGGGGAGGACCGAGGCCTTGGCGTCCTGTGCATGTTGAAATGTGGGTTACCTGTGCACAGATGGGGGGCAAACGGTCTCTACTCAGCCATGAACTTTCATTGTTAACTCCAAGCATTTAAATCAAAAAGTGTCCCTGACTTCAGGAGCACCACAGTCCATTACACACCATCCTTATCTGTTCCCGGGGGGACCCTGGGAGCCCTGTGTTCATCAGGAAGTGGATGGTTGACTTGTGTTCATTTAGCAGACCTCTCCGAGGCGTCTGCTAGCACCTAGCCCGGGGGGAAAAGGGCCCTAGCCCCTGTTTCAAGAACGGCCCATCTCCTAGGGGCCCATGGTGGGTACACACAGAACATGGGGGTTCGGCTTGGGACTGTGGGATGCCAGGGAAGGTGAGCGGGTCTGGTATATCGGGAGGACTTCATGGGGGAGGTGGCCTTGAACTGTAGGATAAAAGAAGCAAGGAGGGTGATGTCTCAGTGAAGCAGAAGAAGCAGTCTAGGCATGCATCAAACAAATGTCGCCTCGGTGCCCCGCGTCCCGGCCCTGTATGGGACTCGGAGGAAGCCGTATTGAGGAGGGCCAGTGTAGTGACCAACCTGTGCTCAGTGTCAGAGATCTAACAACTGGGAGACTGTCCAGATAGGAGAAGTATGGGGCTGCCATGGCGGGACACGTTGGGAACATCTAAACCAGGGTGGGAGTGAGGGAGGGCTTCCTGGAGGAAGAGGCACGTCAGCGGAGACCTGAGGGCTGATGAAGTGAGCAGGAATGAGAGGAGAGGGAACTGCGTGCACATGGGAGGGTGGGCTCTGGTGGCCCCAGATTCAGGGTGTCTCTGACCCTCTGCCTCCCCTGCAGCCCACGGTCAAGTTTGACAAGCAGCCGTGGTACATCGACTCCACGGGTGGCACGCTGCACCCATACCAGCTGGAGGGCCTCAACTGGCTGCGCTTCTCTTGGGCGCAGGGCACCGACACCATCCTGGCTGATGAGATGGGTCTGGGCAAGACGGTGCAGACCATCGTCTTCCTCTACTCCCTGTACAAGGAGGTGTGGGCCGCGTGGGTGGGTGGTGGCGGGGTGGGGTGGGGCGGCGCTGGCAGTGGGCAGGCAGCCTCACCGTGGCCGGCTCTCCCCAGGGGCATTCCAAGGGGCCGTACCTGGTCAGTGCGCCCCTGTCCACCATCATCAACTGGGAACGCGAGTTTGAGATGTGGGCGCCCGACTTCTACGTGGTCACCTACACGGGGGACAAGGAGAGCCGCTCCGTGATCCGGGAGAACGAGTTCTCCTTCGAGGATAATGCCATTCGGAGTGGGAAGAAGGTGTTCCGCATGAAGGTGAGTGCCCCTCGTCCCTGGGAGGCACTGGAGAGGCCCCTGGTCTGCCTGGGGGCCACACGGGCTCTGCAGTCCTCTGCGGGTCCCTCCACTCGGGGCCTCTCTGCACTGGTGACTCTGGAGGCCAGCGGCTGACAAAAGCCTTACCTTGAGGCAGAGTCGCCACCTCTGTCCATGTCCTGGGGCCTCTGTGACAAAGCACCGGAAACGGGGGGCGTGAAAGAGCAGAAACTCATCCTCCCCCAGTTCGGAGGCCAGAGGTCGGACTCAGTGTGTGAGCAGGGCGTGCCACCCCCCGAGGACTCCAGGGAGGTTTCTCCTGTCTCTGCCAGCTTCTGGGGGCTGCAGGCTCTCACTCCAGCCTCTGTCTTGACTGTCACACGGCCGTCTCCCCTCTGTGTCTGTGTCTCATAAAGACACCATCCGTTACCCTGGTCCGTGTGGCTCAGCGGTTAGAGTGTTGGCCTGTGCACCGAAGGGTCTCGGGTTTGAGTCCCGGTCAAGGGCATGTACCTGGGTTGCAGGTTCTTTCCCCGGCCCCCGTTGGGGTGCATATGGGAGGCAACTAGTTGATGGTCTCTCTCACATCACTGTTTCTCTCTCTCTCCTCTCCACTCACTAAAAAAAATCAATGGAAAGATAGCCTCGGGCGAGGATTAACAATAAAAAAGACACCACTCGTTGGGTTTAGGGCCCATCCTATTCTAGCGTGACCTCATCTTAGCTAATTACACCTGCAAAGCCCTCCCTCCAAAAAAGGTCCCATTCTGAAGTTCTGTACACCAGCTGTGTGACCTCTGGCCAGTCGCTCGGTGCCTGGGCGTCTTCTCAGCAAAGCGGAGGCAACAGAGCCCGGCACAGAGTGGAGGGCCGAGCGCTAGTAAGCCCTGGGCAGGGGTCGCCAGGGTCGTGCTGGAGGGCAGGTTCCGGTCCGCAGCTCTGGGGTGGAGCCCGAGGCTGCATTTCTGACCCAGCCACAGGTGATGGAGACACTCTGGCCCCGGACCGAACTTTGAGGGGCACACAGGACCGCTCCTGGCCCGTGGCAGGTCCACAGTGCTCACACTAGCTGCGGTGGGGGCTGCTGGGGGCAGGTCAGCTCCCGGGCTCCCAGAGTTTCTCCCTCGGCTTCTCCATCGGCTCGGAGCAGTCATGGCCCAGGAGAGGCTCAGTGACTTTCTGTTGAATGAGGAGGGGATTCAGGGATCCCAGAGGTGACTGCAGACAGATGGGCCTGTGGGCCAGCTAGTCACAGAAGGACCTTCGCCCACGCTCACACTGGGTTCCTGTGGCAGGCTGGACACTCCGCAGACTCAGCTCTTTTATTTATTTAAATGTTAACTTCTTTTTTTTTTTTTTTTTTTGGTACGTGCCCCTAGTGGGAACCGAACCCGGGATTCTCTGGTCCGCAGGCCGACGCTCTAACCGCTGAGCCAAACCCGCCAGGGCAACTTCTTTTTTAAAAAAAAAAATTTTTTTTCTTTATTGATTTTAGAGAGAGAGGAAGGGAGAGAGATAGAGATAGAAACATCCATGAGAGAGAACATCGATTGGCTGCCTCCTGCATGCCCCCCACTGGGGATCAGGACCACAACCTGGGCATGTGCCCTAACCGGGAATCAAACTGGCGACCTCTTGGTACATGGGTCGACGCTCAACCACTGAGCCACACCGGCTGGGCAGCTTATTTATTTATTTATTTATTTATTTATTTATTTATTTATTTATTCATTCATTCATTCATTCATTCATTCATTCATTTAATCCTCACCGGAGGACATTTTTGCACTTATCTTCAGATAGAGTGGGAGGGAGAGAGGGAAGAAGAGAGAGAGAGAAACATCAATGTGAGAGAGACACATCGAGTGGTTGCCACCCACACGACCCCAACCAGGGCCAGGGACAAACTACAACCGAGGTATGCGCCCCCAGTGGGAACCGAACCCGGGACTCTCTGGTCCGCGGGCCGATGCTCTAACCGCTGAGCCACACCGGCCAGGGCTATTTTTTAAAATTGTGCTAAAGTACACACAAACATGAAATTCACCATCTTCACTGTTTTTACATGTACAGTTCCGGGGCACGAAGTCCACCCACATTGTTGTGCTACCGTCACCACCATCCATCTCCAGGACCCTTTCATCTTGCAAAACTGAAACTCCGCCCCACTCAACACCGGTCCCCCCAGCCTTTGGCACTCACCATTCTACTTTTAGTCAGTGCGGATTTGACCCACCAGGGACCTCATATGAGTAGAATCACATAGTATTTGTCCTTTTTTTTTTATCCTCACCTGAGGACATTTTTGCATTCATCTTCAGATAGAGCGGGAGGGAGAGAGGGAGGAAGAGAGAGAGAGAGAAACATCGATGTGAGAGAGACACATCGAGTGGTTGCCACCCACACGACCCCAACTGGGGCCGGGGACAAACTGCAACCGAGGTACGTGCCCTTAGCGGGAACCGAACCTGGGACTCTCTGGTCCGTGGGCTGACGCTCTAACCGCTAAGCCAAACTGGCCAGGGCCCAAATGTTGTTTAATCATTCATCTGCCCATGTACACCTGGGTTGCTTCTTCCACCTTCTGGCGATTGTGAATAATCTGTGAACGTGGGTGTGCAAATATTTGTTCAGGCCCCTGCTTTCCTTTCTTTCGGGTCTGTACCCAGATGTGGAGTTGCTGGAGCGTGTGGCATTTCTCCGTGTAATTTTTTGTTCATTCCCACAGCATTCCCCCCGTGGGTCCCTTTTCACAGGCGAGGAGACAGGTGCAGGGAAGTGAATAGCTCCACCAAAGTCTAGCTCAGAAGGGCAGGGCCGGGAGCAAACCTCCAGGCAGAGCCTGTGCCAGCAGGCTTCCCTCTGCCTGTCTGACCCCTCCTGCAGGGTCGCCAGGAGGGCCAGCTGGGTTTGGCCAGGACGGGCTGAATCATGCATGAGGCCCAGTGAGAATGAAAATGTGGGAAACAGCTTTGTCCTTTCTTTGTGGTCGCTCTCTTGACCAGCGTGGTGTTTGTATTTGCTGTTTAATGTTGCATTTTCTCAGTTCGGGGGTACTCGTGGGCTGAGTGCCCTCCATGCCCATACCCAGCCCTTGCTGGGGATGGAAGGTGGCAGTGTCTGCTGGGCAGGGGAGGGAGCAGGGGGCTGAGACCTGTCTGGGGGTGTGGGACCTCGCCTGAGCCCGGGCTCCAAGCCCCCGGCACACACTCCATTGTCCCATAGGCCTTCTCTTATGAAACAAATTCAGCAATAAAGTTATTAAGAATTTCAAATTGGGCCCTGGCTGGTTTGGCTCAGTGGTTAGAACGTCGGCCTGTGGACCAAAGAGTCACCGGTTCGATTCCAGTCAAGGGCACGCACCTTGGGTGCGGTTTGTCCCCGGCCCTGGTCCAGTGGTGTGGGCGGCAACCAGTCGATGTGTCCCTCTCACGTCGTTGTTTTTCTCTCTCTCCCTCTCCCTCCCTCCCACTCTATCTGAAGATAAATAGAAAAATATCCTCAGATGAGGATTAAAAAAAAAAAAAAAAGAATTTCAAATCGGCAACTGCATAGCTCTAAGCCCCAAGTGCAGGGTCCCCTTCGCTGTTCGAATCCTAGCTCTGCCATTTGTTGGCTACGGGGACCTGGGGAAAGTTATCCAGCCCGAGACCCTGTACGTGGGGATAAGACAGTGGAACTGGAATGGCTCACGAGGACGAGATGAACCTGAGCGAGGAACGAGGCACGGCCTCCCACGCAGCCAGTTCTGAGCATCGTGATCAGGCTGTCTCGGGGGCAGTTGCTCTGGGCCTCCGCCGAGCCCTCTGCCTGGTGGCCCGTGACTTCCCCTCAGTCCCAGGGCCTCCCTGGGGTCTCCTAGTGCCTTCTCCTCGCCTCTGTCTCTGAGACCTTGAGCCACTTGCCTCCCAGCTCTGCCCCCACATGCTCCTCTTCCCTCCAGAAAGAAGTGCAGATCAAATTCCACGTCCTGCTCACCTCCTACGAGCTCATCACCATCGACCAGGCCATCCTGGGCTCCATCGAGTGGGCCTGCCTCGTGGTGGACGAGGCCCACCGGCTGAAGAACAACCAGTCCAAGGTAGGCGGTGCCGACCTGCCCGAGCCGCCCCGTTGGGGCCCCCCCCATCCCCCGCACCCCTGATGGCCCCTCTCCTCCTCCCAGTTCTTCAGGGTCCTGAACAGCTACAAGATTGATTACAAGCTGCTGCTGACGGGGACCCCTCTTCAGAACAACCTGGAGGAGCTGTTCCACCTGCTCAACTTCCTGACTCCAGAGCGGTTCAAGTGAGCTGGGGATCTGGGCGGGGCCGCGATGGGGCGGGGCCGTGATGGGGCGGGGGGCCGCGATGGGGTGGGGCTGTGATGGGGCGGGGCCATGATGGGGCGGGGCAGCGGGTGGGCCTGGGTTTGTCCTCAGTGAAATGGGAGTGCAGCAGTGCCCACTTCAAATGACCTGCGTGGAGGGGGCACCAGCCGACGGCTTGGGAACAATCCTGATTTTTCTGTGGCTCTTCCCCAGATGACCCCCGGGGTCCTATCCCTGCTCCCATAGCCCAGGCTCATTTCTTTCCCTCCACAAAGACAAAAGTGACCACATGAGTGACAGTGGTGGGGGGAGAAGGCTGGGCGGTGGTGGAGGGGGATGAACACAGTACCAGTTACTGCAATCTCCTTCCTCGGCCTCCTTGTCTTCACCTACCCCCATTTTCCTGCTCAGAATGGGGGTTCAGGGTGGAGGAAGGTGTCCAATGTGGTGAGAGCTGTGGTGTGTGGGGTGACACAGGCACAAGGACACCTTGGGCAGGACCAGCGCTCCCTGGCCCACGAGCCAGCCAGCCTGCCCTGTGACCCTCTGGCCGGTGGCAGGGGGCTGGCTGGCTCACTCCCTCACCCCAATCCTGACCCCCTCTGCAGAGGGGCTGTGGCCTGCTTCTGTCCCTTGCTTCTGGCTCTCATCCCAGCTCTTTCTTGCAGCAACCTGGAGGGCTTCCTGGAGGAGTTTGCCGACATCTCCAAAGAAGACCAGATCAAGAAGCTGCATGACCTGCTGGGGCCGCACATGCTGAGGCGGCTCAAGGCCGACGTGTTCAAGAACATGCCGGCCAAGACGGAGCTGATCGTCCGCGTGGAGCTGAGTCAGATGCAGAAGTGAGTGGGGGCTCGGCCTGTGGGGGGCCCGCCCTGGAACAGCCGCCCCATGTTCCCTGGGCTTGTCTCTTCAGCCACCCCTCCCCAAAGGGCCCCATCTAGCCTTCCTGGGTGGGCGGGAGGACTCTTCACCGTCACAGAGGCCTTGACACACCTTCCCCACACGCTTCCTTCTAGAGGCCCCTTTTCCAACTTCAGTGACCAGCCTCTGGGGCTGCCTGAGTTCTCAGTGTCCCCCAGCAGCTTGCTGGGTGACTCCAGGCCGGTGGTGTCACCTCTCAGGGCTCCCCTTGTCTCTCTGTAAATGGGTCCTTGGCCCCCGGCCCCAGCGCTGGCGGAGGCTGGTATCGCTGGGTATGCCCAGCCACCGCTCCTCGGTGCCCTGCTGTAGGAAGTACTACAAGTTCATCCTCACGCGGAACTTCGAGGCGCTGAACTCCAAGGGGGGCGGGAACCAGGTGTCGCTGCTCAACATCATGATGGACCTGAAGAAATGTTGCAATCATCCCTACCTCTTCCCCGTGGCTGCCGTGGTAGGTGCCCGTGGCTGCCGTGGGAGGTGCCCTTGAGCTGCTGTGGGAGGTGCCCGTGGCTGCCGTGGGAGGTGCCCTGTGGCTGCCGTGGGAGGTGCCCTTGGCTGCCGTGGGAGGTGCCCCTGAGCTGCTGTGGGATGTGCCCGTGGCTGCCGTGGGAGGTGCCCCTGAGCTGCTGTGGGAGGTGCCCCTGAGCTGCCGTGGGAGGTGCCCGTGGCTGCCGTGGGAGGTGCCCCTGAGCTGCCGTGGGAGGTGCCCGTGGCTGCCGTGGGAGGTGCCCCTGAGCTGCTGTGGGATGTGCCCGTGGCTGCCGTGGGAGGTGCCCCTGAGCTGCCGTGGGAGGTGCCCGTGGCTGTCGTGGGAGGTGCCCGTGGCTGTCGTGGGAGGTGCCCCTGAGCTGCTGTGGGAGGTGCCCTTGGGCTGCTGTGGGGGGAGCCTGGTGGCCGTCAAGGTACGTGTCCATGGCACCGTGGTGCTTCTCGACTTTGAGGACCTGGAGGCGATGTGGGCTTCCATGGTGCCAGAAGTTTCTGAAAACCTGCCTCCATCTGCTTAATCAGACCCTCTCCTTCCCTTGGCCCTCCTGTGACCTATAAAGTAATGGGGAGTGTTGGGTCACCCAAGGTCCCCCCAGGCCAAGGTTCTGACGGCTGACCTGGCTGCACTCAGGCACTGAGGGAGCCTGAAAGGCCGGGGAGGGGGCCCCAGCTGATTCTGATATGCAGCCTGGGGGAGACTGGACCACCCCTGGGTCACACACCCAGCTCCAGCCCTGTGGGCTCAGCAAAGTTAATGGTCCTCTCTGAACCTCAGTTTTTCCTCTATAAAATGGGACAATTTGCCCTGGCCAGTTTGGCTCAGAGGTGAGAGCGTCAGCCTGCGGACCAATGAGTCGCGGCTTTGATTCCCGTGAAGGGCACGACATACCTCGGCTGCGGTTCGGTCCCCAGCCCTGGTTGGGGTCGTGAGGGAGGCAACCAGTCGATGTGTCCCTCACATGTCAATGTTTCTCTCTCCCTCTTTCTCCTTCCCTCCCACTCTATCTGAAGATAAAAAGAAAAATATCCTCGGGTGAGGATTGAAAAAAAATAAAAATAAAAAATAAATTGGGACAATGATAGCACCTACCCAGAAGGGTGAGGACCAGACAAGAGCTCGACCTTGCCTGGATACGCCCACAGTAACCACATCCCTGCCGGGACGGCCGGCTCATCTGAATGCTCTGTGTCCTTTGTCGTTCATTGATGTCTCTGGCCTTGGAGTGTCAGCAGCAGGGAGACAGAGGGCAGGGCTGGCAAGTCCGAGCCTTGCCTGGGACCATGGTGCCGGGCACATGTGGCCCACGCACGTCTGCTCCTAAGCCTGGCCTGACCCAGGCTTGGGCTTGGTGCTCAGCCCATTGCTGGGCCCTGGGGTGCAGAGCCAGAGAGGAGAGGGCCCCCCAATGCCCCACCTTCTGCTGTGTCCACAGGAGGCCCCCGTCTTGCCCAATGGCTCCTATGATGGCAGCTCCTTGGTCAAGTCTTCAGGGAAGCTCATGCTGCTACAGAAGATGCTCAAGAAACTGCGGGACGAAGGGCACCGTGTGCTCATCTTCTCCCAGGTGAGCGTCCTGCTGGCTGCCCTGCCACCCCTCCCCACAAAGGGCCTTATGCTCCTTTTAGCTGAGGGCACAACCCGCTGGCAGCCCCTCAGGGCCGATGGTCCCCATGTGGGTTGCATGTCAGCTTACCCCTGCCAAGCTCAAGGCGCTCAGGGCACATTGGCTGTAAAGACCTCCCGCCCCTTCTGGCGTGCTCCTGAAGCAGCGTGGAGCCTGTCTGTGCATCCAGGCTGGTCCGAACGCCCCACCCCTCATCCTGCAGCTCGGGGCCCTGGGTTGGTTCGGAGGACCCCCCGGTGGTGCGGCCCCGGCGCCCTCCCTCCAGCTCCATTCTAAAGTTACACGTGCAGCCCTGTAGTTTGGGCGGTCAGAGGTAGGGCTGTCAGGCTCCATCATCCGTCAGGCTCCGTGCTAGGCGTGGGGGTGGGTCCCTGTCCTCAACACTCCTAGTCTTTATGGGAGCAGAGGTAGAAAGACGGTTATCCAGTCCTGCGGTCAGCTCTGTGAGGGAGTCACAGTGAGGGTCCTATCGGGTCCTGGTGTTCACACTGCTCCCTGTGGTGGGACCGAGCCGTTGCTCAGAGCCGCGGCTGGGAGGGGCTCCTCTGCGCACGAAAGCCACCTGGAAACAGGTCTTGCCGCCGGCTGCAGGCCGAGGAGTCGGGAAGGCTGGCTGAGGCTGTGACTGGGGGCTGGCCTGGACATGGGATCCACGTTGTGCCAACCTCTCTGCTGACATGAGACGTGATTCTGGGCCGAGGCCTCGAGGGACCAAGTAGAGGGATGGCACACCCCTGGGAGTGTGCAGAGGGAAAGACAGAGTCCTCCCACCCAAGATGAGCCTACAAGCCCAGTTCCAAAACTCACGGCAAAACGGAATGCTCAGACATCCCACAAAACGGCAAGTAGAATCCGAATGAAAAGAATAATAGAAAATCCTGGAAAAGACTTTATATAAAGTCTTAGGATCCTCCAAAGCAACAGAATAGTTCCCATAAATCAGGAATAAGTCAGTGAAGCCGGAGCAGGAAGACGTGAAGTCAGAGCAATTGCTTGGCAAAAGGACCTGCAGGAGACTGAAAGGACACATGTCAACACACTGGATACACTCGCAACACCGTTGCGGAGAACACAGATGAATGGGAACCTGGCTGAGGAATTCCCTGAGTGCCGCTTAGAGAGAAGGTGAAAGTGACAAGGAGCAAGGAGGATACCCAGAGAGGTTCCAACAGTCATCTGACACGAGTTGCAGAAGAAAGAGAGAAAACGGGGAAGCTGGACTTAGTGAGAATTTGCAGACCTGGGAAAGATGTGAGCACTCAGATCTGAAGTGCACCCTGGAGTACCATGTGGGAGAAATATATAAATATAAATAAATGAACCCCCCTAGGCACATCTGAGGGAAGCTGCAGCACTCCAGACCTAGTACCTAAAAAGGAGTGACAGTCACTGCCCTCAGCTGCCCACAAAACAGCAAGTAGAATCCGAATGAAAAGAATAATAGAAAATTTTTTTCATCAGTGGGTGGCAGGAGACCATTGTGAAACGTTCGACACACTGCGGGAGAAACGGCTACAGTAATTTTATTTCCAGCTAAACTATCTCTCAAGAATGAAGGGAAATACACAGGGTTATGGGAGCTCAGAAGGGACTGACTTTCTATTCTTATAGTGAGGAGTGAAATCAGGGAAGGCATCACAGAGGAGGTGCTGTTTGACTTCTCTAGGCAGTAAGGGAATGGGCATTGCAGGCGGAGGGTCCAGGTCATTTGGGATGTCTGGGGGGTATGAAGGAAACACTGGGACATGGAGCCCAGATGGATGGGACACCAAGTCCTGCCAGCCTGAATGCCAAGGTAGGGAGCTCAGGCTTTATTCTGTGAGGTGAGAGCAGGGAGGCTGTGGGGCTGGTAGAGTGAGTGGCTCCTGGGGGTCCAGGTTGGAGGCTGTGTTCTTCCCCAGAGAGCCCATGTCATGTCTGGCAGGGGCCCACCTGTCTCTCCACTTAGCAGGCTGCTCTGTCCTCCAACTGTTGTCAGGTCCCTGCCCACAGCCCCGTGGGGGTTCTTGCTTTGCCACAGCCCCTTAGGCACACCATGTTCCCTACAGATGACCAAGATGCTGGACCTCCTGGAGGACTTCCTGGAGTATGAGGGCTACAAATATGAGCGGATTGACGGCGGCATCACCGGCGGCCTCCGGCAAGAGGCGATCGACAGATTCAACGGTACCCCACCTCACCCAGGGTTCTATTATTGAGAATAGTTTTATTGATTTCTAGGGAGAAACATCTATGTGAGAGAGACACATTGCTGGTTGCCACCCTCAGGACCCCAACCGGGGCCAGGGACAAACTGCAACCGAGGTACGTGCCCTTAGCGGGAACCGAACCCGGGACTCTGGTCCACGGGCTGATGCTCTAACTGCTGAGCCAAACCAGCCAGGGCTCACCCAGGGTTCTTAAAAAAATTTTATTTTTTAATCTTCACTGGAGGATATTTTTTCCATTGATTTTTAGAGAGAGTGGAAGGGAGGGGTGAGGGAGGAGAGAGAGAAGAGAAGAGAGAGAGAGAGAAAGATGTGAGAGAGACACACTGATTGGTTGCCTCCCACACTCGCCCTGACCGGGACCGGGGATCAAATCTGCAAACCAGGTACTTGCCTTTGACTGGGAATTGAGCCTGCGACCCTCCGGTGTGTAGGTTGATGCTCTAACCACTGGGCCACACCGGCCAGGGCACACCCAGAGTTCTTGATTGGGACCCCAGGAAAGCGGACCAGTCCCGAGGTCCTAACAGCTGCCCCTTAGTTTTATGCTAAAAGGAATTCATTCCACGGAAACTCCTGGGGGCCTGCTAGGTAACACCTGTTCAGAACTGAGAACCAGGCAAGGAGAAAGGCAGAGGGGAAGGAAAGTACCCCCCTTTGTTACTAAATGGAGCTGGTGCCCAGGGGCTGGCTGGCACCTGTGGGCTTCTAACACTGATACAGGTAAAGGATGGGTACAGGGACAAGGGCGGGGCAGGGCCACATGCCCACACGTGTCAGTCTGCTCTGCTCCCGCCGCGGGGAGGCCAGGAGCAAGGCAGTGTGGAGTGGGGAGGTGCCGGCTGAACCGGGCGTCTCCAGTAGCCCGTCTGCAGCGAGTCGCCACGGGTTCTGTTTTCCTGGGGTCTGTGGCTGTTTCCCAGCTTCCACACTCAGAACGGCTGGGGCCCTGCTGCGCAACACCCCAAGCAGCCATTCCTGTTGCCCGCTCGTGTCAGACGGAGAGTGAACACGGAACATCAGATGTGGCCCTGGCCACTCGTGGTAGCGGGGTGGCTGAGCATCGCGCAGATCGGGGACCTGTTTGCAGCTCCCGTGGGTGCTGTGGTCAGTCGTAGGTCACCTAACGAAGGGCCCTGATGGGCCTGAGAAGCTGTCGGGATAGCTGTGGGGCAGCCTGGGCCCTGGAGCTGTGACTCTGAGCGGTCCTGGTGCCCGCAGAGCATCGTGGGCTAAGGGAGCCGGGAGGGCATGGATGACCACACTCTCCAGGGCCTCGCCAGGGGCTCTGCCTATATTTGCTGGCTGTTTGAGTTTGGTCTTTGCTCATGGGCTTAGGAAGCTGACTTTCTCCTCATTCTGGCTCCCCACGTTGGGGCAGGGCTCAGAGCGCAGCTGGGGCTCACTGGGGTTCACTGGGGCTCAGGCGGCTGCTTTGTCCCCACCCTGCGCCCCAGGCCTCCTCTGGCTTCACTGAGTGAGATGCGGCTCTCATCTGTAATGGAGTCACAGTTCCAGCCCCTGCTTCCCTGTCTCCTCCTGCCCTCCTGTCTGTCCTCTACCTGCCCCCGCCCCTCTCACCTGCCCGGCACCCACCTCTCTTCTTCAGCCCCGGGCGCCCAGCAGTTCTGCTTCCTCCTCTCCACCCGGGCGGGCGGCCTGGGCATCAACCTGGCCACCGCAGACACGGTCATCATCTATGACTCAGACTGGAACCCGCACAATGACATCCAGGTCTGTGACCCTGATGCCCGACCACTGAATCCTTCTGGGCCCCTCCTGCCCCAACCCCCTCAGTGTCTCAGGGCTTCACTTCCTCCTGGGCCCGCCCCATGGAGTCTCCGCCCCGAGAGGGGCCTTGGAGGCCAGTGGAGGCTTTGCCCACCCCTCCAGCTCCTCACTGTACAAAGGAAGAAACAGGCCCAGAGAGGGCTGGGGACATGTCCAAGGACACACAGCAATCTATATGGCTGCTAACCCCTGGTTTGTCCCATCACTCTCAGGACCAGGGCCATAGAGGGAGGAGGAGGGAGTTCTGAGACCCAAAGGGGCCAGTTTGGGATGAGACAGGAGAAGAGAGTGGGGGACCAGGCCTGCTGGAGGCTGGGGGGAGGAAGAGATGGAGGAGGGGCAAATGAAGATGGCGAGGAAAGATGGGAGGTTGGAAGGTTAGGAGCAGAGACACATCCTAATGTCCCCTGGCCACCCCACTCGGGGCAGGGACACACACTTTGCACACATGCACACTGAACACTTATGCTCTTGGGCACACACACACGCTTGTGCTCATGCACAGATGTGTACACCTATGCACAGTCACCCACAAAGATACAATTACACTGGGTCACATCATGCAGGGACCCGAGGGACAGAGCCTCGGCTCGCGTCACACTGGGCAGCTTCCGGGCCTTGCTGTCCTCACAGGGTGGTCGTGCATCCCCAGTGGTCCCGTTATTGGCTCACTCCCAGGGAGGTGCGGCTTCATTCTCCCCGTGACCCCCATCAGAGCCCCGTGTGGCTTCCTTACCTCCTTACACTGGCCCTGTACACACCCCTGCACACCTGCAGTCACACTGAGCTGCGCCTGCACAGGCCCCCAGGCCCACGGGAGACGACACAAAGTCGGGGAGTGAGCACAGCGACCCCGGTGCACGCACACCTCCATGCAAAGTCCCACAGCCCATCCCACGCAGAACACGCTTGTGAGCACGCTTGCATGGCCCCGCCCCACGTGATGGCTGGCCGTGGGGCCCAGCCCTTGCTTGAGCTCCAGGTCGCCCCCAGGCCTTCAGCCGCGCCCACCGCATCGGGCAGAACAAGAAGGTGATGATCTACCGCTTCGTGACGCGGGCGTCGGTGGAGGAGCGCATCACGCAGGTGGCCAAGCGCAAGATGATGCTCACCCACCTGGTGGTGCGGCCCGGCCTGGGCTCCAAGTCAGGCTCCATGACCAAGCAGGAGCTGGACGACATCCTCAAGTTCGGCACGGAGGAGCTCTTCAAGGATGACGTGGAGGGTGGGTGTCCAGGGCCTGCCCAGCCCCAGCCTCTCTCTCCTCTGCTCCCCACTCCCTATCTCCTGGCCAGAGTGGCAGGGCCTGGGTGGTGTCCCTGGGCACTGTCCCCTAGGCCTGCAGCCTCTCCACCTCTGCCCTACAGGCATGATGTCTCAGGGCCAGAGGCCCATCACACCCATCCCCGACGTCCAGTCCTCCAAAGGGGGCGCCCTGGCCGCCAGCGCCAAGAAAAAGCATGGCAGCACCCCACCAGGTAGGGGCCAACCCAGCCCAGCCCCCAGCTCCTGTGCGGTGAATGGCTGCTCCTGGAGCAGAAGGGGTTCCCCCACCATGCTTCACCTGTTTGGCGTTTTGTTGGGTTCCCCTGCCCCCCACTTGTGTGCCTGCAGACTACCCCTGGGCCGGCAGCGGGGCTGTTGCAGTTCAGGGTCGCCCTCTGGTCACCATGCGTGCCCGCTGCAGCCCCTGGGTGGGGGGGGGGCGCTGGGAAGACCATGGTCCGGAGTCTGTCCCCGTGGGCCCCTGCGCTGGACCTGGGCACCCCTGTCTGTCCCCAGACTCTGCACCCTGTCTCCTCCCAGGTGACAACAAGGATGTGGAGGACAGCAGTGTGATCCACTATGACGATGCGGCCATCTCCAAGCTGCTGGACCGGAACCAGGACGCCACGGACGACACGGAGCTGCAGAACATGAACGAGTACCTGAGTTCCTTCAAGGTGGCGCAGTACGTGGTGCGCGAGGAGGACGGCGTGGTAAGTCTGAGGGCCCGCTGTGGCCCCGCCCCCGCCCCGCGGCCCCGCCCCCGCCCGCAGCCCCGCCCCCGCCCGCGGCCCCGCCCCCATCCCTGCCCTGCAGCCCGATCCCTGCCCCTGACCTGCGACCCTCCTGCATGCAGCCCTGGTGGGGGCAGGGGGGTCTGGTGTTCAGGCTCTTCCCAGTCCTGCCCAGCAGGGCCCGCACCAGCACCCCGCCATCTTCTAGGACATGCCTGCCACACCTGTCCACCCAGTAATTCTCTATTGTCCCCAAAGGCCAACTCCTGAGTCTCTCCTCAGCTTCCAGCACCCTCCACGTGGGTGCTGATTGTCCTTCCACATGCCAGTTTGAAACTGGGTGTCCCCTGAGGACAGATTGGGGCTTATTCCACTCTGCACAAGGCCAGGAAATACTTAGGGAGTGAGTGAGTGAATGAATGAATGAATGAGTGATGGTGACTGTGACGGGGGTCAGGAAGCTGGGCACGTCAGGGAAGGCTTCCTGGAGTAGGCAGGCTTTTCAGTTCATCCTTGAGCCCCTAAATGTGAGGGTGGTGGAGGCAGCATGAGGCCTCCCACTGGGCAGAGGTGCCCACCAGCTGGCGCGCCCTGACTGAGCCCCGTCTCCTGTGTCTGCTGGTCTTCCACTGCTGGCTCCGCCCTCACGGGGCCTGCTGCCTGTGTCCCCAGGAGGAGGTGGAGCGGGAGATCATCAAGCAGGAGGAGAACGTGGACCCAGACTACTGGGAGAAGCTGCTTCGGCATCACTACGAACAGCAGCAGGAGGACCTGGCCCGCAACCTGGGCAAGGGGAAGCGTATCCGCAAGCAGGTCAACTACAACGACACGTCCCAGGAGGACCAGGGTGCGTGTCCGGCTCGGGAGTGTGTGCAGGGCCACCGGGCGGAGGGCCTCGGTGGGCGCGGGCTCACGGGTCGGAGGGGGCATCCCGTGGCCGGAAGCCCCTGGGGCCGGACAGTAAGAGCTGCGCAGAACGGCCTGTGCGGGAAAAGCTTCTTGGAGAAGGGGGCTGGGGTGTTGGGTGTTTGGGGTTAGGGTAGGTAGTGGGCCAGAGACTTCACTGCCGGGGCTGGGACCTTGGGCAGGCCTCAGTTGCCCCATCTGTGAAATGCGGCCGATCATGGCTCACGCCTTGGGAAATGGTGTCGGCTTGTTGGGGTCCTGAAGTGAGCTCACAGGTGTTCATGGTCAGTTATTGGGCTGGGGGTTAGGGCCGCGGTGTGGCCCCGCGTGTGGGGGCTTCACCCTGTGCCCCTCTGCCGGGTCCCCAGAGTGGCAGGACGAGCTTTCGGACAACCAGTCTGAATATTCCATTGGCTCCGAGGATGAGGATGAGGACTTCGAGGAAAGGCCGGAAGGGCAGAGTGAGTCTCAGTGCTGGTGACCCGGGCTGGGCTGAGGCTGTGTGTTGGGGGGCTGACGGCCAGCCTGGGGTACTCTGGGGGTGTCAGGACAGGCTCAAGGGCACCTTTGGAGGTCCTCTTGAGAAGTCCCAGTCCTGGGTGAGTTGGTGGAGAGGGGGGCTCAGGGCCCCGCTGAAAGGTTGTGGTTCACCTGCTCCCCAGGTGGTCGACGACAGTCCAGGAGGCAGCTGAAGAGTGACAGGGACAAGCCCTTGCCGCCTCTTCTTGCCCGTGTCGGAGGCAACATTGAGGTGGGGCCCAGTTTTATCCCCAAATTCTCAGCTCCCCTTCCCCCGGTTTATTGTGTCCCCTCTTAGAAGATGGGGTATGGAGGACAGGTGGGAGGTGAGAGGGCTGGGGCTCTGCTCGGGGTCACAGCAAATAGAGGGGGGGCTGGGTTCCACCCTCTGTGTCCTGCCCCAGCTGGAGGCACCTGTCTTCTCCCTGCCCCTCCCCACACGTCGTTCATCCCCATCTCTGAGATCTCTGCTCCCCGCCCTGCTTCTCGCCCGCCCAGGTGCTGGGCTTCAATGCCCGGCAGAGGAAGGCCTTTCTGAATGCCATCATGCGCTGGGGCATGCCCCCCCAGGACGCCTTCAACTCCCACTGGCTGGTGCGGGACCTTCGAGGAAAGAGCGAGAAGGAGTTTAGGTAAAGGGGCTGAGGTGGGGGCCCAGGCCGCGGCTGTCCAGCTGGCAGTGGTCCGGCTCCGGCTGGGCGAGCCAGCACACTGGGCATCGTGTCTGCTCCTGCCAGGCTTGGGGAATTCACTGCCCTTTGGTCTTTGGGGGGCTGGGTGCCAGGCCCCGATAGGGCTGATTTGCAGAAAACGCTGACCAGCCACCTCTCTGGAGAAAGATCTGGGTTATCCAGGGCGAGGGCTGTCCTAAGAGGTTCCCCTGCCAGGGGAGCCCCCTCTGCCCTTCCCTGGGGCCCTGAGCCAGGAGGCCTGGTTGGGAGGCAGGTGAGGGATGGTGATTCCAGCCAGAGGTCTCCCCGGGGGTCCTGCCAGCCCTCGCAGAGGGTCGTTGCTGGCCCCCCACTCCCTGAGCCCCAGTCCCCCCCACCCCAGAGCCTATGTGTCCCTGTTCATGCGGCACCTGTGTGAGCCGGGGGCTGACGGTGCGGAGACCTTCGCGGACGGCGTGCCCCGGGAGGGCCTCTCGAGGCAGCACGTGCTCACGCGCATCGGCGTCATGTCGCTAGTTAGGAAGAAGGTGGGTGAGTCAGCTTTCCGCGGGCCCTTCCTGGTGGCTGCCCGGTCCTGGCATGGTCCTGGGGTGCAATGGGCAGAGGGCACGCACCTAGCTCGGGGTCACACAGCTGCTTGGGGTGTGAGCCAGGCCAGAGGGACTGGCCCAGAGTGCCTCTCTGGGTGGTGGTTTGGGGGTGCTGGAGGCCAGGATGGCAGGTCACAGGACAGAGGACACAGGGAGACTGGGGTTGGCATGGGGCTTGGCACGGGCATTTGGGGTCTGAAGTGCGTCTGACGTGGCCAACCTTGGGCAGAGGTGGCATTTACCCTAAGCCTGGGACACCCCCAGTGGCACTGGCAGCTCTGAGGCCCTTACATCTGAACTGTGACCACCTTCCTCCCTCCTCCCCTCCCCCTGGACCCAGGTTCAGGAGTTTGAGCACGTCAACGGGAAGTACAGCACCCCGGACTTGATCCCTGAGGGGTCCGAGGGCAAGAAGCCGGGTGAGGTCATCTCCTCGGATCCCAACACTCCAGTGCCCGCCAGCCCCGCTCACCTCCTGCCTGCCCCGCTGGGCCTGCCAGGTCTGAGCTCGGATGAGTGGGGGAGGGTACCTGGGTCATGGGAGGTGACGAGGTCTGAAGAGGCCCCCAAGTCCTCTGCACACCCCACAAAGAATGGCCTCCCTTCCCCCAAAGCAGCCTGCAGGAGAGCTGCTTTCCTGATAGATTTTCTTTTTAATGACAGCTTTGAGATGTAATTCACATACGACAACATTTGTTCTTTTTTATTTTTATTTTTTTAAACATTCGTTCTTTACAAGGGAACTATTCGGTAGTTACCAGTATCTTCCCAGGCATGTGCTGCCATCACCTCTAACTCCAGAACATTCTATCACCCCCAAAACAAACACGTACCCATTAGCAGTCATTCCCCGTTTCCCCCCGATATCCCCAGCCCCTGGCAGCCACTAAGCGGCTTTCTGTGCCTATGGATTTGTCTGTTCTGGACTTTCTCGTAAATGGAATCATATAACGTGGCCCTGACGCCTGGCTCTTTTACTCAGCATAATGTTTCCAGGGTCCGTCCATTTCATTCCTTTTCATGGCTGTGTAATATTCCACAGCATGGATAGACCACATTCTGTTTATCCATTCGTCAGCGGGTGCATCTGCGGCTGTTTCTTCTCTCTGGCTCGTGTGAATAGTGTTGCTGTGAACATTTGTGCTCCGGTTTTTCCGTGGACGTGTGTTTTCATTTCTCCTGGGTACACAGCTAGGACGGGGATCTCCGGGTCACAGGGTCTAACGCTTTGAGGAGCCGCCGCACTGTGTTCACGGTGACCCCCGTTCTGCTGCCTCGCCAGCGGCGCTGGAGGTCCCAGTTTCCCCATGTCCTCACCAGCCTTATCCGACTTTTCTCGGTTCTCACTGTGGCTTGCATTTGCCTTTCCCTGAGGGCGATGACAGTGAGCATCTTAGGTGCTTAGGGCCCTTTGTACAGCTTCTTTGGAGAAGGGTGTTTTCAGATCCTTTGCCCACCTTGAATCAGGGTATTTCTCTCCGAGTGTCTCTTTGGTGATCCGTGTATTTTTTGGGCAGAACGTCTTCTCTCACTGGGACCTCTCAGGCCTGGGGCAGACCTGAGGTGTCTCCCCAGGTGACCCTGGAGGTGGACACTCCTGGGTTTGCTTCCTGGAGCTGTGTGACCTTAGCAAGCCACTTGCCCTGTGAGCGCTCTGGCTCACCTGGGGTCCTGTCCTTCTCCTGGAGGTACCTGGGCCAGGTGGGGCCTCCTGACGGCCAGACCCTGGCTCTGCTCTGTGGCGTCCCTGTTCCCGCCCGCGCCTGCATGCCTCACCTCCTTCCCTTGGTCTTTCAGACAAAATGGAAGCCCCCCTGGGCTACATGGATGAGAAAGAGCTGGGGGTGCAGAAGCCAAAGAAGCCTCCAGAAATCCAGGTATGGACGATGCTGGTGTCCGGGCCCCTGGTAGATGGGGGGTGGGGTTTGGGTCTGGGGGCCTTCTCAGGCCTTGCCCAGATCTTCTCCTGGCTTCAGGTTTGGGTTGGGAGGAGCAGGTTGGGAGCCAGGGGAGTGGGTACCAACCCCAGTGCCCGTTCCTTGCCCTCCACTCCTGTTGAGGCCTGGCCTGTCCTCCCTAGGCCCTGCCAGCTGCCCTGGACAGAGTGGAGGGCGAGGACAAGCACGAGAGCTCAGACGGCAAGGAGAGGGCCCGAGACGAGCGGCTGGAGGAGTCGGAGAAAGCCCAGCCCTCCCCGGAGCAGCTCCCGAAAGGTGCGGGCTTCCCTCAGCCCCCCACCCCGGCGCAGTCTCTGGCCTCGTCAGCCCCAGGTTAGAGGAGGGCGCCCGGGCTGCGCCTCATGCCCTCTCCCCTGGCCTCGGACCCCAGGGGAGGGCAGGACTCGGGTCTTTCACTCTTCGGAGTTTGGGGGTTCATGGGCTTCCTTTTCGTTTGTGGTATCTAACTCATCTTGCCTTGCGGTCTAAAAACAGGAGTGTGTATGGTACTGTTTCTGTATGATATCGTCGAAACCTGCTTTCTGGCTTCATGTGGGCAGTTTGTAAATGCTCATGTGAACTTGAAGAGAACATCTGTTCTGTAACTGCTGGGTGTGAGGTTCTAGTTCTATGATGCTTGGAATATTGTTCAAAACATTTTTTTATTTTTTATCCTCACCTGAGGACATTTCTGCATTCATCTTCACATAGAGCGGGAGAGAGAGAGGGAGGAAGAGAGAGAGAGAGCCATCAATGTGAGAGAGACACATCGACTGGCTGCCACCCACACGACCCCAACCAGGGCCAGGGACAAACTGCAACCGAGGTACGTGCCCTTGGCGGGAACCGAACCCGGGACTCTTCGGTCCGCGGGCCGACGCTCTAACTGCTGAGCCAAACCAGCCAGGGCTATTGTTCACATTTTGTATATCCTTACTCATTTTTGGTTTGCTTTGATCAGTCAAGAACCTTATGTTAACATCTCTCACTATGATCGTGGGGTAGTCTCTCTCTCCTTGCAAGGCCAGGGCTGGGGACCGAACCACAATGGAGGTACGTGCTCTTCACTGGAATCGAACCCGTGACTCTTTGGTCCATGGACCAACGCTCTAACCGCTGAGCCAAGCTGGCCAGGGCTGTATACATATTTTTGTGTGGACATGGGTTTCGGTTCTGGGTGCACAGCTAGGAGCGGAATTGTTGGATTGTCGGGCGATTCTGTGTTTAGTGTTTCGAGGAGCTGTCAGGTTGTTTCCGTTACGGCTGTGCCGCTTTACATTCCCACCAGCAACGCGTGAGGGTTCGAACGTCACATCTCACCGGTACTTGTCATTATCTGTCTTTTTGATTATACCATCCTAGTGGGTGAGAAGCGGTATCTCAACTGGTTTCGATTTGTATTTCCCGTATGCATACAGTTGTTGAGCGTCTTTTCATGTGCTTATTGGCCTTTGACTATCTTTGTTGGGAAAATGCATTTCAGATCGTTTGCCCATTTTAAAATTGGACTGTTTTTCTTTATTATTGAGTTGTAAGCGTTCTTTATATATGCACGCACCTTATCAGAGATATCATTTGCAAGTATTTTCTTCCATTCCTTTACTTTTAATCTATCTGTGTAATAATGTTTTAGGTATGTCTCTTGTAAACAGTGTATATCAGGATTTGTTATTTTAATCTCACCATAGGATCTCTACCTTTTAGCTGGCAAGTTTGATTTCTTTACATTTATTGTAATAGTTAAATATTTGGATGAATTTCTACTATCTTATTTTGTGCTTTATATTACCCCTGCCTTTTCTTCTTTATTTATCCTTCTCTGCCATCTCTTGGATTGATCAATTTTTCTTTCTTTTCTTTTTTTTTAATCCTCACCCGAGGATTTTTTTTTTTTTTCCATTTGAACTATGGTTGACTTTATTTTTATTTTTTTTCCTGAGGATATTTTTTCATTTATTTTCAGATAGGGTGGAAGGGAGGGAGAGAGAGAGAGAGAGAGAGAGAGAGAGAGAGAGAGAGAGAGAGGAAGAAACATCGATGTGAGAGAGACACATCAATTGGCTGCCTCCCACACAACCCCAACCAGGGCTAGGGACTGAACCGCAACTGAGGCACATGCCCTTCACCAGGATCGAACCCTCCGCTCTTTGGTCCATGGGACGATGCTCTAACCACTGAGCCAAACTGGCCAGGGCGATGAATTTTTCTTTATAGTTACCTTCCCCCCTCAATTCCTTTGGAAAGTTTGTAGTCAATTCTATTTTGTACTTCTACTTTTTATATACTATGAGGACTGTAGACAGCTTTAGCTCTAACCCACTCTCTTCCCATCGTCCATGTACTCTTGCCGTGTTTTAGTTTCAACTTGTTGTAATTCCCCAGATTTGTTAGTATGCTTGTTTCTAAACCTTTAATCCTTGTTTAGAGCTTCCCACATTCTTAGCCATTTTGTGTTTGCTTGTTTGTTCCTCGTTGCTTCGTTCGATGTCCTTCTTCCCAAAGTGGACCCTTTAACGGCGCTTTCAGCAAATTTCTGCGAATGGCAAATTTTCTCACGGTGTGTCCCCCCGCCCCCTTTACTTCTGAACGATAGTCAGCAAAATTCAAGGTGGGGTAGGGGTTTTCCCTCACCGCTTCGAAAAATGTTCCTTTTGTAGTCTGGCTTCCATTGTGCGTCTGAGAAAGACAGCTCTTCGGGTAATTATTGCTTCTATAGGAAACCTGCCGTGTGCATTTTTCTAACATCACAAGACCACTTTTAAGACATTCCGCTTGTCTTGGGTGCTGTGTGCTTTCACTACAGTGACATCTTTATTTATCTTGCTTTCGATGACCATGATTCGGAAAGCTGAATATTATGTCTTTCATCAATGATAGGTACATTTGCAGTCAGTCTCTCTTTGAATATTATCTTTGCCCCATTATGTTATTTTTTCCCCTGGCATTCCTATGGCTTATTGTTTCATTCATTCATCCAACAAGCGTACAGAGGTGGGCAAAAGTAGGTTTACAGGTGTGGAGTACGCGAGGTACAGAGTTCATAAAGCTATTGTAATCGTCATGACCTGCGTGTCTTCCCAGTCGAACAACTGTGAACCTACGTTTGCCCACCCCTTATATGGAAGGCGGGCTGTGTGTTGGGTGCTGTCCTAGGTACTGGGGTCACACAATTAGCCAAAAGAGCAAAGCCTTCACATGGAATTTGTATTTTACTTTATTTTTATTATTATTATTTTTTATCCTCACTGGAGGACATTTCTGCATTTATCTCCAGACAGAGTGGGAGGGAGAGAGGAAGGAAGAGAGAGAGAGACACATCGAGTGGTCGCCACCCACACGACCCCAACTGGGGCCGGGGACAGACCGCAACCGAGGCACGTGTCCCAGCGAGACCTGAACCTGGGACTCTCGGGTCCATGGGCTGATGCTCTAACCACTGAGCCAAACCGGCAGGGCAGGAATTTGTATTTTAGGGGGGGAGGCAGGCAATCAGCAATAAACGGAAGTGTATCTTTTTTTGGTGAATCCTCACCTGAGGATATTTTTTTCCATTGATTTTTAGACAGAGTGGAAGGGAAGGAGGGAGGGAGAGAGGAAGGGAGAGAGAGAGAGAGAGAGAGAGGGAGAAGGGAACATCGTTGTGAGAGAGACAGTTGGTTAGCTGTCTCCCACATGTGCCCTGACCAGGGCCAGGGATTGAACCTGCAACCCAGGTACCTGCCCTTGACTGGGAAGTGCACCTGTGACCCTTTGGTGCGCGGGCCAACACTCTAACAACTGCGCCACACCGGCCAGGGCTCTGATGTCCTTTTCTGTGACCAGTCAGAGAAAACTCTGATTTTAAAAGGCTGATGTGATGAGGTCAGGGCCACCTGGATGATGTCCCTCTTTTAAGGTCACCTGTGCCCCATTGTGTGACCTGCTCACAGGATCGAATCCAGCACACCCACAGTGCCGAGGACCGTGCAAGGCTGGTCCTCCGGGGCCAGGACGTCCTAGACACCTGCAGTGAAAATGTTTAGTGTTACCTCGTAGCTGTCTGTTTTATGTTTCGAAGGTTCATCTGGCTTTTTCCAGTTTCCCCTTTTCCTTCCGTCTTGTCTTTTCCTGTGCGTTCTCTTCCTGTTTCCCTCTCTGGCGGCTGGATCATTGCTTTCTGACTTTTGCCGGAACTTCGGTTGTCGTCTGGGGGGAGGATTTCGAGACTGTGCCTGGGGGAGTTCGGGGGAGGGGTGCCGCTAGGGTGGGGGGAGAGGGAAGAGGCATGCGATGGGGGTGGGTGCGGTCATGCCCCGCCCTGCCTCCCAGAGGTCTCCTTGAGGCACCTGGACACTCCTGAGCAAATGATGGCTCGGGTTCCTGGCATGGCTAAAGCAGGGTTGGAAAGCCACCATCCCAGAGTGCCCTGCCCTTCCCGGACCCCTCCCCGCCCCATGAACACATTTGTCTTGCAGAAGAAGTGCTTCCCGAGAAGGAGAAAATTCTGGACAAGCTGGAGCTAAGCTTGATTCACAGCAGAGGGGACAGCAGCGATTACAGGCCAGGTTTGGGCTTTTGGTTGCCCTCTGTCCTGTGTCCCGTGGTCTCTTCACGGGTCCACGTGGTCACGTGGTCCAGCCCCGTCTGGACGCTGTCGGGGCTTCTGCAGCCTTCTGGGCACTGTCCCCTGGCTTCTGGGCCCTGGATGGAGCTGTGGGTGGGAACCTGGACCTGCCAGCCCTGCGGGAGGAAGGAGAGCTGACCACAGAGCTTGGCCTGGAGCATTCGGGTCTTAGCCGGAAGCCTTGTGTACCTCTCGGTGCTGGAATGTTCTAGGACAGTTGTCCTCTGATCACACCCCTGAGCTGGTGCTGCCTTTCTTGGACATGAACTGCGTGTTCACAGGGCCCGCCCCCTGTTCCCAGGTGGTCCCGACTTGGTGGGGAAGGGCACCTGGGCCGGCAGCCAGCCCTCCTGTGCAGACGGAGAGGGGGCTGCCGGCTTGAATGTTTAAAACCCGTCTGGGGAGAGCCCTGGAGGGTGGGAGATGTGTTTCCCACTGGCCTTTGGGTCCCGGCTCTTGGCAGAGAGAGGCCCCTAAGCAGTGCCTTGTGGATGGACAAGTGAATGTGATCTGTCCTCCCACAGAGGACACCAAGGTTGAGGAGAAGGAGCCCATTGAAACACAGCAAAACGGTGACAGAGAGGAAGACGAAGAGGGGAAGAAGGAAGACAAGAACGGGAAGTTCAAATTCATGTTCAACATTGCAGACGGGGGCTTCACAGGTATGGGGTGGGGTGGTGGGCAGAGAGCTGGGGTGGCTGGTGTCACCACCTTCCTGACTGTGTGGGTCGACTGTGTGGGTCCTGGGAGTCTCGGCAGGTGGCTATTTTATACTAAAGTGTGAACAGTTGATAGGAGTCTTTTCTAGTAACACTGCACCTGTCGGGGTGGGAGGACGGAAGGTAGTGAGGAGAGGCTTTCCTAGGCCCTGAGGGACTGGGGGGACCTCATTCTGCTCCCCTTGGCTGGCCTCCTAGAGCTGCACACACTGTGGCAGAATGAAGAACGCGCTGCTGTGTCCTCGGGGAAAATCTACGACATCTGGCACCGGCGCCACGACTACTGGCTGCTGGCAGGCATCGTGACGTATCTTTTCCAGGCCAGGCTAGGCAGGACGCTGGCCTGTTTCTCTGAGGTCCTCAGGGAGGGATGCGAGAGGTGTGGGGTGAGGAGTCAGGAGCAGTGCTCCTGACCAGGTCCGGGGCCCTGTCCTGGTGATGATGATGATGGTGACGATGGTGATGGTGCCCATAGCAGCAGCTCTCCCCTTCACCCTCAATACTCACCCCACCCTCACAGCCTTTCCCCCCGGGGCGCTACGTGGTCCTCGTTATACACAGGAGGAAGCAGAGGCCAGGGGGCCAAGCGACTTGCCAGAGATACACAGCTAATAAGTCACGACCCATCCATCTGACTCCACAGCAAATGCTCCCGACTCCTACACGACACAGACCTCCCCTCCTCCCAGTAATAACACCCCAGAGCTGCTTCCATCCTCAGTCCCGTCTCTGTCACTCACCTACCGTGTGCCAGGCATGGAGGATGCAGCCGTTGACCCAAACAGCCCCTAGTCCCTGTCTGCCTGGACCTCACATCCCACGAGGGGAGACGGTGAGCGCTGTGTCTCAGCCAGTGTGGGGTTCAGCGGAACCTGGCAGAGCAGGTGGGGGTTGCATTTCCACTGGGATGGTTAGAGAAGATGACATTGGAGCACAGAGCTCCCGGAGGCAAGGAGAGGGCTGCACAGCCACCTGGGGAGAGCCGCCCAGCAGAGGGGGCCTTCGTGACAGCCTGGGGGGGGGGGCTGGCTGTGGTGAGGAGAGGTGGAGCGTTGTGGACAGGAGTTGGCTGACCCTTCCTGCCAGGAGCCAGAGCGTGAATGTCGCAGGCTTTGCAGAGTGACCACTCTGCCGTGGCAGCCGAGGGAGCCACGCACGTGAGCAAACCAGTGAGCGTGGCCGTGTTCCGATTAAACTTTATTTACAAAACCAAGCTGTGATCAGTTTACTGATCCCTGTCATGGAGGCTAAAGTGTTGGAGTCAGGCTGCCTGGGTTCAAATCCTGACTCTGCCTCTCCTATCTGGAGGACTCCGGGCAAGATAACATTCCTGTCCCCTGCTCCCTCGGGAGACTTTAGGGGAGGCTCCTTCCTTGCTTCTCGCCAGTTCTGGTGGCAGCCATCAATCCCTGGCACCCCTTGTTTGCAGCTACATCCCCCTAATCTTCTCTGGTGTCTAAATTTCCTCTTAGGAGGACACAGGTCATGGGGTCAGTGCTCACTCTAACTCAGTATGACCCCTTCTTCACTTGAGGACACCTGCAGGGACCCTATTTCCAAATGAGGTCAGGCACAGGTGCCGAGGTTAAACTCGAAGGAGTCTCACCCTTCCCCCGCTTTGATTGGCCCTACTGTCTGGGGGACGTTCCCGAGGCTGCTCTGCGCCGGCACCTGCTGACGTCACATCACCACCATCACACGCTCAGCCTGCAGCCAAGGTTCACGATTCCCCGAGAACACACAGTCAGGACTCTGCACCCCCGCTGGCTCCCCACCCCTGGCCAGGTGTGTCCTTAACGGCGCCCACCCAGGCACGGCTACGCCCGCTGGCAGGACATCCAGAACGACCCGAGATACATGATCCTCAACGAGCCCTTCAAGTCTGAGATCCACAAGGGCAACTACCTGGAGATGAAGAATAAGTTCCTGGCCCGCAGGTTCAAGGTCAGAGGCTGTGGGCGGAGGGGCGCGGTAAGGGCAGGCTAAGGACGTAGTGAGCAGCGACCCCTTCCCTTCCATCTGGACGTGGGCTAGGCTGTCCACAAAGGGGTCATTTAGTCCGTCAGCTGACAGGGTGCTGGGTCCTTGCCCTGGGTCAAGTCCCACTGGGTGAGTGTCCCGGCCCTGGGTGATGGGTGCAGAGGACCCACCTTGGTGAGGACTCAAAGGGGTGCCCAAGATCAGAGGAGGATGGACTGCCGGTGGGAGTGTGTCCTTCCTCCCTCCTTCCTGCCCAGAGCCTGGGTCTGGGGACGGTGCTGGTGGCGAAGGGGCCACCGCTCAGTCGCCCCTGCTTCCCGCCCCCCAGCTGCTGGAGCAGGCCCTGGTCATCGAGGAGCAGCTCCGGAGGGCCGCGTACCTCAACATGACCCAGGACCCCAACCATCCCGCCATGGCCCTCAACGCCCGCCTGGCCGAGGTGGAGTGCCTTGCCGAGAGCCACCAGCACCTGTCCAAGGAGTCCCTGGCGGGGAACAAGCCTGCCAACGCCGTCCTGCACAAGGGTGAGGCTGCTCCCCGAGGCTGCCCGCCTTCCCCCGCCCAGGGCGTGGTGCCATAGATGAGCGCGTGAGGGGGGCATGGGGCTGGGGACAGAACGGTGGCCCAGAGGGCGGGGCCTCCTGGCCAGGATGGGACGGCCCAGCATCCGGTCTCTCAAGCCCTGACAACATGCTTTTTTAAAAAAAATTTTTTTTTTTTATCTTCACCCGAGGACATTTTTTTGCATTTATCTTCAGATAGATTGGGGGCGGGGAAGGGAGAAAGAGAAACATCGATGTGAGAGAGATACACTGAGTGGTTGCCACCCGCACGACCAACAAGGGCCGGGGACAAACTGCAACCGAGGTACATGCCCCTAGCGGGAACCGAACCCGGGACTCTCTGGTCTGCAGGCCGACGCTCTAACCGCTGAGCCAAACCGGCCAGGGCTGACAACATGTTTTTAATACGTCCTCTCTGTAATCCTCGTGCTGTCCACAGGGGTGAGGCTTATCACCCATTTTAAAGACAGGGACATTGAAACTCAGGGAGGTGAAGTCACTGCCCAAGAGTTCCCTGATCCAGACCTTTGACCCTCACTGTCCAAGTCTTCAGGAATCTCCAGCTGGTGGAGGGACGGGACCCCTCGGCTCCCTGGCCCTGCTCCGTCTGGGACGTGTTCCCTGAGGCCGCTCTGCCTGTGGGCCCTCCACCCTGTGCCCCGCACGGGTGGGGCTGCGGGCCTCCCTGGGAGCCGGGAGCCTGGCTGAGGGGCTGGAAGGAAGCCCAGTGGTCGCTCGGAGTTTCTGACCCTCCTCTCTACAGCCGAGGTCCCGGGGGAGACGCTCTTTGGGGAACCCTGGTGGAATGTCCCTGCTTTGCGGGCCCCGTGAGGAGCACCTCCCGGTGCGGCCCTGGGAGTGCAGCAACACACCCTGGCAAACAAGCAGCGGCCTGGGCATCTGCATCAGCCCTCACTCCCCGCTCTGTCCCGCAGTCTTGAACCAGCTGGAGGAGCTGCTGAGTGACATGAAGGCGGACGTGACCCGCCTGCCCTCCATGCTGTCCCGCATCCCCCCGGTGGCCGCCCGCCTGCAGATGTCGGAGCGCAGCATCCTGAGCCGCCTGACCAACCGGGCCGGCGACCCCACCATCCAGCAGGTCAGTGCCCTGGGTCGAGTGCCCCTCACGCACGTCCCGAGCGCCTTGGCTTGGGGCTCGGGCCCGCGGTGCGGGACTGTGATCTTTAAACCCGGGTCCTTGCCTCCAGGGCGCTTTCGGCTCCTCCCAGATGTACAACAACAACTTTGGGCCCAACTTCCGGGGCCCTGGACCGGGAGGGATTGTCAACTACAACCAGATGCCCCTGGGGCCCTATGTGACCGGTAGGTGCCCGTCTGCTCCCGGGCGGCATGCACAGGGGCGCCCGCGGGGCCCTGCCCACCACCGCCCCGGGCAAGCCTTGGTTTTCTCTTTCTGCCAGATATCTAGCCGTCCCCGCGACTTCCCTCTCTTGCAAAGCTCATTCCCAGCTGAGGTAAGGATACTCTTGGATGCCCCGGTGCCCCTCGTCCCCTCCTCAGCTCGGCGGGTCAGGCCCTGCCAGAGTCGGCCCTGGTCCATGCTTGATTCATGTCCCTGAGCGTGGGGTCCTCACTGCCTTCTGGGGCTCCAAGGGTCTCGCCCACGGGCTAGAGCCCCCACCCCAGCCTCCTCTGCCCTGGGGACCGTCTCGGGGCCAGTGTGCCCACTCAGGCTTCCAGACACTTCCTGGAAGGCTGGGAAGGCAGGACACAAAGAGCCGTGCTCCCGTGTGTACACGCGTGTCCATGGTGTTGCTGAGGGACCATTGCCCCTGCCCGGAACCCCGCCTCTCCTCTCCTGTCTCCACTGCCCTGCTGAGTAGTGGGTGCTCCACTCCCGGCCCAGGACCAGGAGGGTGGCTCAGGGCTGGGGTGGGGCCAGGAGGGGGCAGCTTACTCCAGTTCCCCCCGGCCTCCCCAAGCCCTGTCTGTCCTGTAAGAACTCAGCTTTTGGGTGGAGGTGCAAAGGGGAGGGGTTTCCAGACCGGCTATCCCAGTGGGCTGCCGGTTCCCAGGGTGCTTTCTGGCGCTCCGGGAGGTCTTGGCTAGGGAGCCCCTCTGATGGCAGCCGCCTGTGACAGGCACTGGGTGGGGAGGCGACAGGGTGTGGGGTGCTCCCCGAAATGGAGACCTGAGCACCCACCTGTCACCCGTGCTCTGCCTCTCGCAGCCACGCCTGCTGGGCCACCTGCCTGGCCCCCACAGGAGAGAAGAGCTACCGCCTTTGTAGGAGCATTGCCACCGCGGGACGGAAAGGGGACCGAGGAATGCCATCACGTGGGCGGGGCCCAGGACTTCCACGTCACCATAACTCACGTGTTCCACGCTGCGTCATGCCACACCACAGGGACGCGCCCCGGGCCACCTTGCCAGAGCGACTTCTTAGAGATTTCATTTATTTGTACACCTTTTGCACTTTCCTATTGGAGACTCGAACCGTTTGTCTTGATAAAAGTTGAGTGGCATACGGAGGAGTCTAACCAGCACACGTCTGTCTGCCAGCGGGCTCCAGCCCCCCGGAAGCTCCTGGAAGCCCTGCCGCCATCCTGGACTCTGCCCACAGCATCTGCCCGGGGCGCTCTGTGCCTCCGCCCACCTGTCCCGTCTGCACTGCCCGACTGTCCTCTGCTCTGTCCCCTGCCCACGTGGGGCCGCCCGGTGCCAGGCGGGCCAGGACTGGGGGGCAGCTGCCCGGCCTGATGGTAGAGACCTGGCTGATGCCCAGGTTGAGGCAGGGCTTTTATTCTACCCCCTTTCTGCCAGGGCTGGATGGAGACCACCGGCTCTGTGTGGTCTCCTTGGGGGATGGGGCCGTCAGTAGGTGTCTGTCCCCGGGCTCTGTCAGCATCTGCGAAGGGACTATGGCTGCTACCCTGCAGGGTGGGCCCGGTGTGTGTTCCCGGGTGTGGAGCCTCCCCTTGGCCGTCTGCCAGGTTGGGCACGGGCAGGTGGTGGTTAGCGTTTTAGCGGAGAGGTCACAGCAGCGCTTGTCCTGCCCTGTGCCCGGGGAGGCCGTCACACCACCGCTGGGTACTGGGAGTCGCTGGTCTGCACCCCCCGGAGCATGGACTCGTCCCTGTTTTTGTCAATGGAGAGGCCTCGATCCAGGCACTTGTTCCCGGACGGCCTGGGAGAGCTCTGCTTGGAGGCAGGGAACTGAAGGCCTCTGCAGCTCTCCCCGCCGGACATCCCAGGCTCCCTGCCTGTGTCCTGCCAGCAACACAGGGCCTGGCCCTCCTCCGCCCTGCTGGTGGTACTGTGGCGGCCCCCGGGGTGGGGGCTGCTGGTGGGCCGAGCCCGGGCCGCTCTGTCTGATGCTCAGCCTGGAAGGGATTTCCGAGCAGCCTTAGGCTTCCTGGGGAGATGCCCTGGGTAAGAATCCTGTTTGAGTGACAGACAAGCTGGGCTTGGGGTGGGGGTGCCCCGAGGGGTTGGGCTCAGCTCCCTGGGCCAGGACTGGGGCCAGGATTTGGTGGCTCACCTTGGGGACAGTGAATGATTGGCTGGCCCTCACAGAGCCCCAGAAGTCCCCATCTGTAAATGGCTCTCTCTGATCCCTGGAGGGCGGGACCCCCAAGGCCCCTTCCATCTTAGCGACTCCATACTCCATCCTGATCAACATCTCCAGGCAGACCAGCCCTGGCGCTGCGGGAGGGTCCTGGAGGTGGCCTGGGTTTCTGGAACCCACGCAGCAGCGCTGGCCCCGCCGCCCAGAAATGCTGAGGCCACTCCTCTCTGGTGGCTCCCCTGCACGTGTGTCCCCGGTCAGTGCCTCCCTGCAAGGGCTCCTGGCTCAGGCCACAGGCGAGGTGACTGCCATGAGCCCCTCCCCCCAGGGCCCTGAGATGTTCCCCTTCCTGTGGTCGGCCTCGTTGGGAACACTGCCAGCCTTCCTTGGCCACAGGGGACGGTCCCGAGTGTCAGGCTGGGAGGTACATGGCGGTGGGAGAGGGTTCTGCATCCACCACTCCAGCCCGAGGGCCTGCGGTCCCTCCCTCCCAGCCCTCCCTCCCCAGGCAGCCTCCCTCTGTCCCCTCCATCTCCATGCCCTTCCCAGGTCTTGCCACTGTCTCCTGGGCCCTCTCACCAGGCCAGAGCCAGGCACCCGCAGGTGCTGCTGGTCCCAGGAAAGGCTCGCCCTCCGTGCCCGGCACCCCGAGGCCCAGGACGGGGGCTGCGGACAGCTGGGGAGTGGGTTCCTGTTAACTGCTTTGGGAGAGAAAAAGGATCTTAAGAATGTTTTCTTCTTGGTTTATCAGTTATCTCCCGCCCAAAGCGGTCGGGTGAGGGGGTCCCACTGTCTTTGGCCTGTTCAAGCTGGGTTTGCTTTTTGCTGCTGGCAGAACGAGGGTCGTGGGCAAGTGGAACCCCAGAGTGCCGGCCTGCGGCTTTGCTTCCAGCCACCTTATTGTTTAACCAGTGCCGGGGAGGCTTCCTGTTGAGGCCGCTTTGGGCCGCGGTCTCCGAGAGCTTCACCTGCTAGGCTCCCAGGTGACGAGGGCCGTTTGGGTAGGACTGACCGTGTCCAGAGGGCGCCCCCCTCGCACACACCTGCCACGGAAGCTCATCCTGTGACCCCGTGTCGGGAGACCCGCCCTGCAAACCACCTTCAGAAGCTCCTTTGTTTTCCACAAATTGTGACCAAGGTCCTGCTGATACCCACAGCTGGTCCAGGTGCCAGCTCCACCAGGGTCCTCTGGGGTCCCCTACCAGGTTTGGGGGCTGGCCAAGTCTCACCCCCGTGACATCTGGTGCCCTTGTTCCCAGGGGTCGGGTAGCAGGGCTCTTGTGGGCCCGGGGGCTTGTGTAGAGGGTGGGCTCTGGACCCCGGCAGGCGGCCGTGGAGCGTGGTGGCGGGGAGGGGGCTTGGGCAGGAGGCAGGGGCTGGGGTTTCGGCCTGGCCGCGCCGAGGGTCTCCCCGCCGTACCTGTGGCTGCCCCGTGCCCACCCCCGTCTCCGAGGGCGCCGGCTCCAGCCCACTTTGTATTTCCCGAAGTTTACAGGTTGTGGGATATCAGCCCAAAGTCATTGGCGTTGTGTTTTGGATTTTTTTTCTTAGTTTTCAGATTTTTTTTTTAAAAACAAAGTATTTTTTTAGGTGCGATAACCCAGAAAGGGCCCGTCAGGTGTGTGTGTGTGTCCTGAACCCCTGACAGGGAGAAGGGAGCCTGAGCCCCCCACCTGGAGATGAGGGGACTCCCACCCGGGTGGGATGTGGCCCGGCTGAGGGGCCAGCTCCAGGCCAGCCAAGCAGCTGGGGACACTGCGGACCAGCCAGAGGGTCCCAGCAGGGAGGGTCCAGCCGGGGGTGGGGCTGGAGCTTTGGAAGCTGAGCCCGTGAGATGCTCACGGAACCATCACCGACACGATCCCCTTTACTTTGTACTGTGTCTCTGTCTTGGTTTTCTGTGTTTTAATAAATCCTTTGGGAAAGGACTGAATCACAGTGTCTTCCTGAGACGCTCACTGATCTAGGGAGGGGGCGAGGGCTGGGGGCAGGAGATGTAGGGGGAAGACTCCACCCAACACGGCTGAGGGGCTTGCTGGGAAGGAGGGGCACCCCAAGAAGGAGTGTGCATGGGTGGTGCCTGCCCCTCCCACCTGCACCCCTAAACACACATCCCATTGCATCAGAGGAACACTGACCCCTCAGACCCCCTCTGTCCCCAGAGAGCACAGCAGCCTCCCAGCAACTAGAAAGTGTGTTGGGGGTGGCGGGGGCACCCCATTCCTGAATCACTTGGGAGAGATGGGGCGTCTTGGTCCTCAATCTCTGCCTCTTCTCCAGGGCCCGTTTCTCCCAACCCACTCTGGGCCCCAGGCTTTGGGGGCCCCAGTCTGCTGAGCCCTGGAAATGAGGGGAGCAGAGAGCCGCAGGCCCGGCGCTCGGGTTTATTTTGCCATTCCGTAAGTGGGTGCCGGCGTCTGGGCCGAGGTCGTCGGGGAGCGCGAGGCGGGTGGCGGTCTCGCCCACGGAGGGTCAGACTGGGAGCCACAGTCAGCGGAGAGAAGCGCGTTATTCACGAGACGGAGAACAGAAGACGGCGCCCTCTGCCGCTCGGGCCTCGCTCTGACCCGTGTGGGAGGAGATGGTGGGGCTGTGTGTCATCAAGGAAGACGGATCCCAGCCCCGTTCGGGCCTAGTTCCCGTGTCAGGCACTCCCGAGGGGCAAGCTCTGCGTGGAGGGGAGGGTGAGGCTGGCGGCCGCTGGCTCCATCCTGTGCAGGGCCCAGGCCACCCCTTTGGGGCCACCCAAGCCCAGCCCTTCCTTTCCAGGCTCTGACTGCCCTTGGGTTTCTGTCCAACTTCCTCTCCCCGACTCTAGCTCCCTCCTAAGTTGGGGGGCTGTCCCCCAGGAAGCAGAGCCCCATCCTCCCTGCAGGGGGTGCAGAAGAACAGGACACTCAGAACCAGGTCCAGGGCCGAGGCTGCTGGGTCCCACTGCTGGCCATTTCAGCCTCCGCTGAGCTCAACTCAGGGGGCCCTTGTCTCCCTCTGTGTGGCCAACATGTGGCCAGCAGGTGTGGCTCACAGGGGCAGCTGTCCCTATCTGCCCGCTGCAAGTCTGGTCCCCGTCAGTGGGTGGTCTGGGGGCCGTGTGGAGGAGGGGTGGGCAATCTGACCCCCCGGGTGGGCCTGGGACAAAATGCCCACCACAGGGCACGTCTGCAGAGCGGGACGCCTCCGTGTGAAGGAGTGGCCTCAGGCTGGGCACCTCGGCTGGGACTGGCGGTGCCCACTCCCCATGCCCACAGGGTGAAGCCTGTTGGAGATGAGTTGGAGAAGACCCCCAAGGGCCTGGTCTATGAGGAGGGGGACGGTTTTAGACTCCAGGTCAAGAGTGGAGAAAGCTGCCCGCCTACCGCCCTTGCCCTTGTGGCTTTTCTCAAAGCCTGTTTCCCAGGCCTCAGCCCAGCCAGGACTGATGGCAGGCCCCTGAGAGGGCAGGGAGGAGTCTCTGGGGACGGCAGCCTTCGGGGATGAGTGTGAGGTGTGGGGTGCCCGGGAGGGGGGCTGGCAAATGCTGCCTGCCCAGGGCAGGGGGCACACAAGGCCCTACAGAGTAGGCTGGCACATCTGCAGAGCCTGGCACCTGCCTTCCACATAGCTGGCAAAGGCTGGGGTACTTCTCAGGACCACGGGGCTGGGGCTCCTGGCTGCAGACCTCCCAGGCTGAGGCTGCAAAGGGGCTGACAGTCCGTCTGTCCTGCCCTTCCTCCCTGTCCCCAATCTGCTCCAGGCTGGAGGGTGGTGTGAAAGTGACATCCTCCCTTTTCACAGGGTGTGGGGGGTCCCAGGGGTGGCACTGCTGTCCATTTGCCCAGGTCACAAGCTCTGAGCACAGAGACACTTAGCACCCCAAGAGGGAACACCTTAACCCCACTCTCCAGGGAGAGGCTCCTGGGGTCTTTTCCTGCACTGTTGGGGCGGCTGCTGGGTGGACAGGCCCCCAGCCCTGGGCACACAGCACAGAAGACCCCAGGGACCCTCCCTGGAAGGCTCTAAGCCTGTTTTCTCCGCAGACTCCAAGGCCACCACCTGGGCAGAGTAGAGGCACCCTCTCCCACGAGTGGTCAGCAGCCACAGTCCAGCCAAGCATGCATGACCTCGGGGCCTTCTGGGGCAAGGACGGAGGGGCAGCGAACTGGGTGCCTGGCAGGGAGGGCAGGCGGGGCCCTGGGCTGGAGCCCATTCCACAGGCCCCTGCTAAGCGCCCTGGCAGACCTGGCCTGGGCCATTGACTGTGCAGAGAGCAAGACAGTGGGGCGATGAACTTGAAGTCAGACCCCCAAACGTTCTGTGGGTCCCAAACTGCAGAGCCAATCCCCCTGAGTCCCTACCGCTGCCAGCCTGGGAGGAGGTAGGGGTCAAGGGACAGTACGGAAGGCCCCTCAGAGACCCCTGGGGCAGGTGGCGGCGGAGAAGTGTGTGGGAAGCATGAAGTCAGGCCCATTGGGAAGTACCTGGGGCCCTTGGGCAGAGGGAGACCCTGTGGGGAGCCCAGCCCAGTAGCCAGGGCCCTGCAGAGGGGGCCACGGGACGACCAGACCCAGTTTCTTCTTCCCGCCCCTGACACCAGGTGGGGTTCTCAGCAGAGGAAAGTCCGGCCCTGCCTGCCCCCAGGCCCCCGTTGGTCCAGCCTGGCCTGGATTTGAGGGTCTCGGAGGAGGGCCTCGCTGGGCGTGCTGGTTTCTTCTCGAGGCTGAGCAGAGGCTGCAGCGGGCGCGGCTCCACCTTCCCGACAGTACCGTCTCCTGGGCATGACGTGGGTCCCGCGAAGCAGTGGATGGTGGGTAGCAGCGGCTTTGGACGTGTTTCCCCGACGACATCTTGGCGTGTTCTCTTTGGGATGCAAACCACATTCTGGACTTGGCTTTGACACAGCGTAAGCGAGTGGCCGCGAGCAGGGAGAGAGGTGGGGGACGGGGAGTGTCCACGCCACGGCCGGGCTTCTTAGGACCGGTAGTCCTTTTTGCTGTAGGGTTTGTTGCCCAGAATGCTATCGATCTCGTGGATGATGGAGGATGACAGTTTGGGAAGGACCTGTGTGCCGAGACAAGAGCCAGTCAGAAGCCCGCCAGGACCGGCCCAGGCCCACGCGCTGCCCGCCCCGCCGGCCCAGGCCCGTCTGGCCCCCATGGCCCCGAGCGCCAGCTGGCGCAGATGGGGGCCATGCTGCTTGTTTGTTCCGGAAGGTTTGGGGCAGAGAGGAAGTCTGCCCTTTCACGCTTTGCCCTCAAACTCCAGAGTGCTCTAGAACCTCCCGGAAGGCATACAATGCAGACTCCAGGGCCAGACCCCCGATTTCCACACCCCGAATTGCTTTCCAGCCTCCCGTGTGACATAACCCAAGGGTGCCTTCGACTCGTTCCCCCTCACACCCAGTCTGTCGGCCAGTCCTGCCGGCCCACCGTCCAAACATCCACGGTGCACCCACCTCTCCCAGCTCCGCCACCATTGTCACCTCTGTCCCCTGTTGTCACTCCCCAGCCCATCTGCCTGCTCCCAGTCTCCCCTCCACTCAGCAGCCAGAGAGACAGGGGCACGCGTGTAGACCTACGTCAGAGCAGCTCCTATTCTGCTCGGAGCTGATGATGGCGGGCATCATCATCACCAGAGTCCTCAGTGTCCCTCACACCTGCCCCGGCCCCGAAGCTCCGTCCTGGGCTCCCGCCCACCTTGGGCCTTCCATCCGCTGTCCCTGCTGCCCGGACTGCTCCTCCCGCACGTATTTGCACGGCCCACTCCACACGCTCCAAGCCTTAGCTCACGTCACTTTCTCCCCAAGCCCACCCGGGCAGCCCCTTCACCCTGGGCCCACGGCTCCGGTCCCCTCTGCCTCGCCAGACACCCCGCCCTTGCTCTGGCTTCCCCACCCCCCCATAGTGCGTATCTGACATCCACCCTAATTTCCTTGATTCTCGATGCGGTGTTTACTGTCTGTTCGGCTAGAAGGCCAGCAATTCTGGAGCTGGGTTCTTTGGTGGCTCGCTGACGGAGCCCTCGTGCCTGGCACAGTGCCTGGTGTGTAGTAGGTGCTCAACAAATGCCTGCTGGACAGATGACTGATGGGACCCTGAACTCTGCCCCAGGGCCTGGGGGGCTGGCACAGCAGGCCCCCACTCACCTGTATTGCTCCGATGTTCTCCATCAGCTGGTCTGCACTGGAAGCCCCCAGGAGCACGGAGCTGACCCCCTCATTCCTTAGGCACCAGGCTGGGGACAGCAAGTCAGAGTGAGGGAGACACACCCACGGCAGGCGCCCTTCTGGTTCTGCCCTGCCCCTCACTGGGCCGGAGACACCCAGCCTTGGGTCTGGGGGCTGAGGTGCCAGGAGGGACCTGTCAAGTCCAATGCTCAGCAGTGCTGGGTGGAGGGTGCTGGGGGAGACCTGGCACAGACTTCCACCAAGTGGAGAGGTGGCCCAAGTGCTCAGGGACCCCTATTACCCATGGCAGGCTGGTAAAGGGGGTGGCCCAGACATCAGGGACTCCTGACATCTCCCAACCCTGCCCCCATCCCCGGCCCTGTTACCTATGGCCGGCACCTGCCCCATCCCCCGGCCCTGTTACCTATGGCCGGCACCTGCCCCACCCCCGGCCCTGTTACCTATGGCCGGCACCTGCCCCCGCCCTGTTACCTATGGCCGGCACCAGCCCCCATCCCCCGGCCCTGTTACCTATGGCCGGCACCTGCCCCACCCTGTTACCTATGGCCGGCACCTGCCCCCAGCCCCCGGCCCTGTTACCTATGGCCGGCACCTGCCCCACCCCCGGCCCTGTTACCTATGGCCAGCACCTGCCCCCACCCTGTTACCTATGGCCGGCACCTGCCCCCAGCCCCCGGCCCTGTTACCTATGGCCAGAACCTGCCCCATCCCCTGGCCCTGTTACCTATGGCCGGCACCTGCCCCACCCCTGCCCTGTTACCTATGGCTGGCACCTGCCCCACCCCCGGCCCTGTTACCTATGGCCGGCACCTGCCCCCGCCCTGTTACCTATGGCCGGCACCTACCCCTCCCCGGCCCTGTTACCTATGGCCGGCACCTGCCCCAGCCCCGCCCTGTTACCTGTGGCTGGCACCTGCCCCAGCCCTGCCCTGTTACCTGTGGCTGGCACCTGCCCCTCCCCCGCCCTGTTATCTATGGCCGGCACCTGCCCCTCCCCCGCCCTGTTACCTATGGCCAGCTGCGGGAGGGTGCAGCCCAGGCGCTCAGCGATGGCCTGCAGCTCCTTCAGCTTGGCTTGCTGGCGCCGGCCCTCCTCACTCAGGATCTTGTCCTTTAGCCACTGGTAGCCCTGGTCGGGGTGGGGGAGAACACAGCCCACAGGTGAGGGCGGGTCACCTGGACCTCTGTGTGCAGATGGCTGATGACCCGAAGCCAGGGCAGCACCGCCCCCTGCGCCCCAAGCCATGTCCCCGCTGTGGGCACAGCTGGAAGGGTGGGACCCACTGCATTCTGAAGCCCGATGTCTGTGGGGCGCCGAGGCCGGGCCCACTAAACCAGGACAAGGAGGTGGACCCGCTGACCTTCCCTTCTCCCAGGAGGCCTGGCGTCCCTGGGAGGTGGGCTGCTGTCTTTGGCCCAGCACTGAGGGGTGTGGTCTCCCTGCCCCCACTCTGGGGTGGCAGTGCCTGGAAGGGGCTCCGGACCTTGCAGTGGGTTGGGGATGGATGAGGGGGGCAAGCCATCTACCCTGAACCTGGGGCCTGGGGTCTGGTGCTGGATCTGCCTTTCTCTGCTCCTTACCTCCTGGACCCTGCATTCTGGAGACTCTCCAGGGGTCCCCTCTAGAGGTGTGTGGGGGGGGCTCGTCCTGGGGAGTCACCTCTGAGTGACAACTGAAGAAGCTCTGCAGCCCTGGGCTCTGAGCTCAGCCAGAGCAAGGATGTGTGTGCATGTGTGTGTGCGCGCATGTGTGCGTGTGCATGCGTACGCGTGCATGTGTATGGGTGCATGTGTGTGTGTGCAGATGCATGTGCATGTGTGTGCATGGGGGGAGGAGCATCTCAAAGGCACATGTGGACCCAGCCCAGGCTGTGAATGTTGAACTGAGGAGGATGTTAAGGGGTGCAGGGGAGTGAAGGGACCTCTTCACCTGGGCATGTCCCATGGGGTGGGCAGCTCTTCTAGCCATGGCTCAGGCCAGCCGGGGCTCCAAGTTCCCAAAGCTCAAACCACCCTGCAGGCAGGGGCCCAGGGAAAGGCACCCAGCACCAAGGTTGTCTGCCCAAGGGCCTCACCCCTACAAAATGCCCAACCCCTGCCTGTCCCCTCCCCTAGCCCGACCCCCCCTTTACCTTCAAGGAGGCTCTGGAGTAGGGTGGGACGCCACTGTCGTACTTTCCAGAAACGATGCCACAGGCCAGAGGGGACCAGGTCATGGCGCCCACTCCTGGGAGAGGAAAGCCAGGGAGGTCAAGCCCTGGGCCCCTGGGGGGGTACAGGAGAGAGGACAGGACGGGGTGGGGGTGGGGAGGGCTGTGCAGGGCGGGGTGCGGGGGGCCCACCAATCTTGTGGAAGAGCTCAGGCAGCTGCACCTCCACCTTCTCGCGCTGGAACATGTGGTACTCGGCCTGCTCACAGATGGGCGGGATCAGGTTGAACTGCCGGGCCACCGAGTAGGCCTCCTGAGAATGCAGAGGGCACGATGGTCCCTGCCCCGCGCAGGTGTGGGGCCGCCCGGGCAGCGGGGAGGAGACACACAGGCATCCCAGGGAAGGACTGGCCCCCTGCCCTTCCCCCTTCTCACGCTCCCTGGGAGCCTGTTAGGTCCCTGCCGTGAGGTGGGGAAAGGGGGTGGCTGAAGGGATTGAGGGGAAAGTACAACCCAGCAGTGAGACTTGGGTTCTGGCATTACTGGCCAGGTGGCCTCGGGCAAAGGGCTCACCCCTCTGGGCCTCAGTTTCCCCATCTGTCACTGAGGCCAAATGAGCCAGTGGTGTTTGCATCCCTCACGACAGTGCCTGGCCCGGGCGGGCGCTCATGCGTGCGTGCGTGCTGTGTGATCACTGCTTTTGTCATGATTGTCACTCCAGGGCCCTGGACCCGGGGTGATGGCCCTGGCAACGTGCTAGGTCAGGAGGGAGAGGGGCTGGCATCAGCCCACTTCTGGGGTTTGGAGATTAAGGCCTCAGCTCGGACTGCCCTGAGCCAGGGCTGATGTCTGCAGACCGGCCCCTGGGGAAGCCCTGTCTGCCAGCCCGGGAGGCCCTCTCCCCTCCAGCTGGGGGCTCTTTTCCTATCTGCGAAATGGGGAGGAGAGGCTGCCGACCCCAGGCAGCTCCAGAAGGGCGCCAAGTGCTCATCAGTGCCGCAGCCAAAGCTGACGACGTTAGGGCTGCCAGGGTTGCGCTGAACTCGAAAGGGAAGTCCTGCTTCGTTTCTTTGATGAAGCAAAAACCTGGGGCTCATCAGAGCAACCCAATCCAGGGACATCAGGACACGGAGTTCTGGGAAGGAGGTGGGAAGGACTAAGGCCAGGAGGGGACTAGGGGCAAGGGTGGTGTCAGCCCGAGAGGGAAGACAGTTCCCAGGCCTCTGCCCTCCAGCCCCCACCCCCACCCAGATGCCTGCCTCTGAGGAACACAGGGCCACCCCACTCAGCCTAGAGCAGGGGTGTGTGTGCACGTGTGTGTGTATGTGCACGTGTGCAGGTGCATATGTGTGTGCATGTGTGTGCATGGGGGGAGGAGCATCCCAAAGGCACATGTGGACCCAGCCCAGGCTGTGAATGTTGAACCGAGGATACCCCAGAAATAGCAAGACGCATCTGCCGCCTTTGGCCTTGGATGGCTCCTCTGGAGGAGAATGACAATGACGGGGATGCTGTCCTGAAGTGCAGGAGAAGGGGAACACCATGGATTACGAGAGGGAGAGTCGTGGTCCCAACAGCCGCCCACATGCTGAGGCAGCCGGGACTCTGAGCGGCATGGCCTGGGCATTCATCTCAGCACGAGCTGTGTGACCTTGGGCATGTTACTTAACCTCTCTGTGCCTCAATGTGCAAGTCTGGAAAACAGGATGACAGCAGTGTTTGCCTCATAGGGCGCTGTGAGGATTCAATGGGAGTGAGTCCACACGAAGCCCTTAAATCTTTTCTTTTTAAATTAAAAAATATTTTTTTTATTGATCTTAGAGTAGGGGAAGGGGAGAGAGAGAGACAGAGAAAGAAACATCGATCAGCTGCCTCCGCACGTGCCCTGACCAGGGAATGAACCTGCAACCTCGGCATGTGCCCTGACGGGGAACTGAACCCACCACCCTTTTGGTGCACGGCTCGACGCTCCAACCAACTGAGCCACACTGGCCAGGGCACGGAGCCCTTAAATCTAAGGGCGCTGGAGGGTCATGACAGCTCTGCCTGAGACTGCTGTCCCTGGAGCTCCCGGGCCTCTGCTCAGAACTCACACCCGCTCTCTCAGCTAACCCTCTGAACAGCCTCGCGAGGGGAGGGCATCCTTGCAGTCCTTGCCTGCAGGAGGGGGAGGGAGGCTCAGAGAGGTTAAGCCCCCTGTCTTTTTTTTTTTAAAAAAAATATGTTTTCATTGATTTTTTTGAGAGAGAGAGGAAGGGAGAGAGAGAGACACTGATGTGAGAGAGAAACATTGATCTGCTGCCTCCTGAACGCCCCCTACTGGGGATCGAGCCTGCAACCTGGGCATGTGCCCTGACCAGGAATGGAACCGGGACCTCTCAGTCCATGGGACCAGCTCAATCCACTGAGCCACACTGGCCGGGCAAGCCCCCTGTCTTAACAAGACTCCTGTCTGCAAGACTGCCACACGTCAGCTATCCGTGCCACTGGGACGGTAGCCCTGAATCTGCCGGAGCCCTGGGACCGCCCTCCACAGAGGGGCAGGAGCCCGCGGCCGTGGACGCACACACCGAGGTCACGTACCATGATCTCCATGGAGCTCCAGCGCGACGTGCCCCAGTACATGGCCATCCCCTGGTTGATGACGTGGGTCATGGCACGGACGGTCTCTGTCATGAGAGAAGGGGGAACCGCAGTTGGGGGGCAGCCGGCGGCACGGGGCCCAGCCTGGGGACGCTGTGCAAACAGAGGCGAGGCGCCGGGGTGGGGACAGGGTGCTGCGAGGCGTCTTGCGAGCAGTGTACTTCCTGGCTCTGAGGTCGGGTGTGGCAGGGGGTCTCCGGGGAGACAGAAAAAGTGAACCTCGATCCAAGACACTGGTCTTGAGAACGACTTCCCTGAACAGTGACAGGTCTCACGGAATCTTTGGAACATGGTTCTGGGTGGGCGGGGCCGTTTCTGGGGCCGATTAGAGGGACGAGGGGAGGTGAGACTGAAGAATGTGGTCCCGGAGCCCAGAAGGGGGCAGTCCGTTCTCTGGTCGGGGGAAGAACCAGGGACCTGACCCGCAGGCAGAACGGGGTAACGGGTAAGATTACAATCTGACTGGCAGGAGGCACCAGGAAGTAAACACGTTTGCGTGTCTGGTCTGCCACTTCGGGCCACTCCTGTCTTCTGGGATCTGGGGAGCTGAAGGGAGAAGGGCGATGGCATCTGCGGGGATAAGGACAGGACAGGGGGGCCCGGTGGTCCCAGGCTGGAGAGCCCCCTGTGTCCAGGAGAGCTAGAGGAGACGGGCAGCTCCGTCTAGGCCAGGCCCCTGCTTCTCAAGCCAGTCCCGTCCCAGGCTGGAGCCTGTCCCCTGGCACAGGACGGCGGTGGCTTCTGATCCTAGTGCAGCGGGGGTCTGGGTGACCCTCCTGTGAAGGCCCAAGGCCTGCAGCAGAAACGTCACCGTCTCCACGTGCTCTGGAAACAAACTGGACCGAACAGCGGAGAGTCGCGATGTCCCAGGAACTAAATCACCGAGACCCCCGGCCTTCCTTTTAAATAAGAGAGAAGGGGCCCTCCCCCACCCGCACAGTGGGTTCCCCCTAAGACTCAGGAGAGGTTCTGAGAAATAAACACCTGCCAGGTTTCATTCCTCCCTAGGCTGTTTCAGCTCATGGGGATGTTGTGCTTTTAAAAACAGAACTTGGCCTCAAATTTTTAAGTTTCCGATGTCTTAGCGTCATGGGGTGAGGGCTGCTCCCCCAGATTTCTCCCAGGTCTCATACAGTGTTTGCGAGTCTGACTGCCCGAGGCAGTGTGGGACAGAGAGTGGACGAACAAGTGTTTCTAAAACAAAGCATGACACCGACCCTTGGCCGTAGAAGGCTAAGCTAGCGCGGGCCTCTGGGGGTGGTGTCAGTGGGCTCGCTCAGGACCCCTAAAAATTCACACCTGGGCTTCCACACCTGCAGGCCAAGCCCTGTCCTCCTTCCTCCCAAGGTCAGGGACTGGGCTCCTCTTTGCCCACCCCAGGGAGGAGGGTTGGCTGGCAGGGGAGCAGGGCCCCTTTGGACCACCCACGGGCCAGCACTTTGCCGACACCGGTCGATGTGAAGGACCGTGGTGTCTGGTTGGAGAGGCCTGAGGGTCCCAGGAAGATATCTGCCCACCTCCAAACCCTGAGCCCCGGCGCCAGCCTGGCTCCCCGTCGGGTTGTTTACAAACGCTGGGGTCCCGCCACCATGCAGCGCGAGTGCCCGGTCCTTTTCAGCCAAGGCTTAGTTAGCTCCACATGCTGGAGAGAGGGAAGCCAAGGATGCCCGTTCCCAGCCTGTCCTGGCACAGCTCCGTCCTGACACGGGCACCGCACGTGGCTGTGCCCTTCCATGCAGAGCGGAGTCCGCCGGCGCCCGGGGTCAAGGCCACGCTGGCAGCCTGCGCGAGCCTGCGGCCGGCCCTGGAGGGCTGGGGTCCGGGGCAAAGGGCCTGGGTTCCCCCAGGTCCCAGGCAGTGGCAGGTGGGGAAGGAGCCCCCACACAGGAGCTCTGCACTTTTGCCCCAGGGTGCTATCGGTGGCCCAAACACCGACAGTTAGGGACAGCTGTCCTTCACCTCAATACTGAAGGAGGTGGAACAGAAGCAGGACCAAGTCCTTGTAGCTGCTGCCGGGTCACAAATAATACATGGGAGGGGTCAGGTGGCAGTGCCAGTTGGCAGGCAGGAGCCCTGGCATCATGGAACACAGCCCAGTCCCCAGGGAGCCTGCCCGTGTGGGGTGTTCTGGGGGCCCTCAGCTTAGGGGTGGGCAGAGGCCACACAAGGCCACAGGCTGCCCTGGTCTCGAGTTTCCCGGCTCTTGTCGGTATTCTTCGAGGGGGACAATGTTCCATTTCAGTGGGGAGGTCAGGCCACACAGCAAGGGGTGAGAGTGGCAGGTGGCCCAGCCCTCCCAGGGACTCGAGCGCCAGGCCAGCCAGGAGCTCGGAGGAGCCTGCGTGCTGTGTGTGGGCGGCGGGCACTGGGGTTGCTTCTGGTTGAGGCAGGGACTTAGCGAACATGAACTACGGAGAAGACAAGACCTGTGGGGCCACCTGCTCTGGGGTCCCCGATGTGTTTGCTCCGGTGGGAACCCGGCCTGCCCCAGCCCATCCAGGGTCAAGGTTTCAGCACTGACCACAGCATCCCCAAATCATGAGGAGCCCCCGGCAGACAGCCGGCCAGCCCCGGGATCACAGCAATGCCAGGCGGGGCGGACATGCACAGGAGGGCGGGAGGATGAACCGTGGCCTGGGCGGGGCTTTCCCTCCATTTGCGAGGTGTGCTCAGAGGGCACTGATCTTCCCCTGATGCATTTTATGGAGAGGTTTGTCATCGGGGGGGAAAGAGTCATGTAAATAAAATCACTGTCTCATAAAATGCAGCTTGGACAGAGAAGTCAATAGTCGGGCTGAGGGTACTGTGTACCTTCTATGATGAATGTCCTGGACTTGGAGGAACTAAATGGGTCCCCTGGTGACAGAAGAAAGATTTAAAGAGACCAGAGTTTATAGCTGTGGGAACACGGAGAGGCGTGGTGTGACAAAGGGCACGGGAGGGAGGCACAAATCACTTTCGCAGAATGCTCGGTTTGTTAAAAAATAAAAAACCCCACGCACATATATACACGCACGTGTGCACGGTGTGTATATATATATCAACAAATGAAGAAAGAAAGTAACTGAACACAACTTAATTTTCCAAGTCCCTGACGCAGGAAAGCGCAAAAGAGAAGGCGCCCGAAGCAGAAAGTTGGGGGGACGGGGGGGGGGGGCGGAAGTCCTGGGAGTCGAAAGAATAAATGAGCGTCCATAGCGCCTAAGAAACGAAAACCGCTTTGCAAAGCCCTGCGCGTTTTCTCTCCTCTAAGGAACAGAGCGAGGAGCTGGAAGCCTCCCTCCCGGAGGTGACTGAAAAGGGGGCAGCTGCACCGAGTCATCGTAGGACTTCATTTAGCTACAAAGTATCAACAGCTGAGAGAAGAGAACATTCCGTACAGTTCTAAACCCAGGAGGGGTGGGGAACCAGGTGTGGGTGAGGCGTGCATCCAGGTGTGCCAGGGTGCACCCGGAGGGGCGCGGGAGTCTGCGGCTGAGCCTGGCCCTCCCCTCCCACCTGGCCTGGCCTCCTGACCGCTGGCCTCGGTGCCCAGTGGGGGCCTCAGAGCCTCGGGGTCAGAACCTCCCAGCCAGCCGGTAGAGAACCTACCTTCCATGGGCGTGTTGGGGTCCGGGCGGTTGGCAAACACCACGTCCACATACTCGAGCTGCAGCCGCTCCAGGGAGGCCTTCAGACCTGGGGGAGGGGTCGGGAGAGATGGTCACCTCCTTCACAGACGTGTCTGGGCCTTCACCCGAGCCAGAGATGGAAGGGACAAGGCCGACGGTTCAGGGACACCTGTGGGCCATTGCCACTCGGGGTCGGGGAAAGCCAGGGTAGAAAGCCAAATGCCCCGTGAGAGAATGAAGGGGGACCCTCCTTGAGAGAATGAAGGGGGACCCTCCTTGGTTTCCTGGTGGCCCGTGGGGTAACTGGGAGAGCTAGGTTATCCAACTCGAGGGGGAGGGACATGTGGCATCCATCGCACCCAAGGCCGAGGGCGTCTGAAACGCACCAGGCGTGAACCAGCACCGGGTGATGGTTCCGAACAGAGTGGGGTGTCGGGCTGGGGGACGGGCAGGGGGGGTGGCAAGGCCTCCCGGTCATCTGATTGTTAGTGGGTGAAAATGAATGTGGACAGAAAAGGCCGGAAAACAGTAAAAATAGAGCACAAGAGAGATGTGCTAGCCGACCCCTCTCCCTGTGCGCCTATGTGACATCCACCCCCACCGGGTGTCCTGTTCCCAGGGAACCCACAGGAGGGTGCTCTCACTGTGCCTGTCCCTCGCTCATGGTTGGCACTGAATGGACACCCAGGCCTGTCTGTGTCCTCCCCAGAGGAACACTGTCCATCCGAGGGTGACACCAGCCCCCCCTGCCCACACCCCGGCCCTCCCTCATGATTCGGAGGAGAGGGTAGGACCAGAGCTCTGGGTGTCCCCGGGCCTGGGGTCGTGCCGTTGGAAGGGGGTGGGTGTGCACCCCCATTTTTGCCTCCAGGGGGGATCCTGTGGGTTCAGGGCCCTGGTGGGCCACAGTCCCCTCACCTTCTATGATGTGCTTCCGGGACAGGCCCCTCTCGGTCTCCGCTCTGAAAAACAGGCCCACAGGCTATGCTGTTGCAAGTGCTTTCGGGGAAGGTGTTTACGATGCGAATGGTAGGCAAAAAAGCGGGGGTCAGCCACGTGCGGCCTGATTCCACCTCGGGGATGAAACCACCGGGCTCCAGGGGTGCGCTCACGAGGCGGGAGGCCCGGGCGCCTCCCTGGGGGTGGAGGGAGGCTTCAGTTTTTCAATTTGCTCTTCAGCTTGGCATGGGTTTTTTTTAAAGATCAAGAGTAAACCATATTTGTAATGCCCATGAAGCTGATTTTTTTTAAAAACCCTTACCCGAGGCTATTTTCCCACTTATCCACGGAGCTGATTTTATCTAGCCCCAGAGAGAACGTGGGGCCAGGCGCCTGGAGGCTGAGGGGGCGCTCTGCGGCCCAGGGAAGGCAGAGGGGTTTGGGCAGTTCGCGAATTATCTGTTTTCCAGAATGTTTAGAATGTTACCTTTGTAATCAGAAAAAAAAATAACAAATCCACGGAAGTAAAAGTAAAAAGTAAACAAGGTTTAGAGAAAGGACAAACAGCCTAAGCCGCTCTTCTGGAACGTGCCGTCCCGTCACGGGGCCAGGCGCCAGCCAGGGCAGACGGCTGCACTGTGCCCGCCCGCGCCTGGCACCAGGGACAGGAAACTGCAGGGGCCTGGCTCCCGTCCTCCTGTCCGGGACGACAACTGCCCTCCCCCCACCCGGAGCCTCCTCAGTCGGGTGGGGTGTCGCTGGGCTCGGGGCTGCAGCCACTGGCCCTGCCCCCCGCCAGGAGCGGCGCCCGTGGCTACACCTACTTTCCTCCCCAGAAGATCTTGGTGGTGATGACCAGGCTGGATCGTCTGTGGACAGAGGAGAAGGAGGGTGTTACTGCAACGTGGCCCCTGGGGGGGTCCTCCCACCCTGACCTCAGCTTCCACACAGGGTCCTACACCCTTCTCGTCCGGGAGCACTGGCGTGAACGGGGCACCTGTCAATGTTCTCGGTGTGTCCAGCCTGGATCCTTGTGGCATCAGGAGACAACCTCGGACGCCACTCACTAACCACGGAACTGTAAGCCAGGTATGGGCCCGAGGGAGCTGGCCCCAGAGGAGGAGGCACATTTGGTGGTGGTGGTGGGGGGTCTGGGGAGAATGATGGGGGGACCGAGCTCAGAGAATAGGAAGCAGCTTGAGGGAGGGGTGGGGGCAGAGACTCAAGGAGGTCAAGTGTAGGGCTGGGGGCCGTGAAGGGACCCAGGTGGGTTGCACTTGTCAAGGATGGAAGGACACAAGGGGGTCAAGCATCCCGTTGACAGGGCCTCAGAAAATCTGTGTGGGACGCTGGCAAGGTGGGGGTCCCACCCAGGGAGGGAGAGGTTGGGACGAGGGCAGCACCTGGGGTGTGAGGGGGGCTAGGGGATGCTGAACTGGGGTGGCTGAGAGCCAGGGGTGGGGAGAATGAATTATTCTCCTCCTTTACATCCACAGAAGGCAAATGAAGACCCCGTGACTCTGCCCTGGTGGGACAGGTGGGGGGCACTGAGGGGTCTCCCCAAGGAAGGGGGAGAGAATGACCCCTGTGGCCGTGCCCCCCAGGGCCACTCAGGAGACAGCTCCTCAAAGCCACAAGCACAGGCTCCCCACTTCACCTACATAATCAGGGGACTTGTGAACACAGGCCATTTCCCTTAATGAGGGAGCCAGGACGAGTTTATTTTGGGCTCAGTTAGAGCCACAGAGGAACAGTTTGGTGGGGGCAAGAGGAGTGTCAGTCATCCACGTGGGGGCCAGGAGGGGAGGCCCAGCTGTACAACAGCTCCTGACTCTCCTGAAAACGACACTCGGGCCACAGGCTGTGTCGGTCCCTGCGGATGGAGCTGGCCTCTGGGGCGGGGCCGAGTCAGCCAGTGCTCGGCTGGCCTGTCCCAGGAGGGAGGGACTCTGCTTCCCGGGGCCGCTCCGAGCGCTGTGGTGGGTCCAAGGGGAGTCTTAAGGGGCTGCCACTTTCCATGGGCGTGGGACTGTCCGGCCTGGGCTGCGTGGTGTCTTCCAGACTCGGGCTGTTTGAGCCTCAGGACAGCCTGACCAGGGAGGTGGGACAGTGGTGCCTCTCCAGGTGGGCACTCTGTGGCCCTCTCCCCTTGGCAACACCCAGCCGTACCCGGGGCCACTGGGAAGTCCTCATGCCAGCTCTTTGTGGCCTAACCCAAGTCAACTTTGCCACCCTGGCCCTCTGAATCCCTGCGGACAAGCTGGGTCTGAGGCGGGGGGCAGAGTTGGGATGTGTGGGCCTCCCCTTGACTTCCGTCTCGAGCAGAGACGCCGGCTGTCTGGGAGACCTGAATGTAGCACCGCCTCTTGGTGGCTCAGTGGAAGCCACCTCACCACAGCCCCTGGCTCCTTGGGGACGCCACCCTAGTGTGCACCTCGCGCCCTCGGGAGGCAGCTAGGGGCTGCCTGGTTCTGGGACATCCTGGGACATCCGGTCTTAGAGAGGCATTAAGGCTGATGAAGCCAACCCTGGGCACCCCCTGGTACGTAGGGGAGGAGAGCAAGGGGACACAAGCCGATGCTCACCCTGGGCGGCGTGCCCACCCACCCGGACCCTGGAGCACGCCTGCCTCTCGTGGAGCCCCCCTCCTCCCACGGGCTCCTCCAGGCCCCTCCCTGTGTGCGCCTGGACACCAACCAGAGGGAGCATTACCTCCATCCCTTCTTCTTAATGATGTTCCCTAGAACCACTTCAGCCCTGCAAGAGACCAGACATGGAGACTTCAAGACAGTGCAGCAGACGTCAAACCCCACCTCCCTGTGACAGTCAGCCACTTGGCCCCCTCGGGGGAAACGTCACTGGGCCAGAGAGCCAGGCCCGCCTTGGCTTGGGCAGCTCATCCAGGGAGAGGAGCGGCTGCGGTTCCCCCGCGGAGGTGGCCCTGGCACGCGTCCCTGCAGGTCTCGTCCGAGCAGCGGGGCTCTGGCTCTCGCAGGGATGGAAGGAGCCAAAGTCCCTACAGGCAAGGCCAGCAGCTCCCGGTTCTCCCGGCCCACGGGAGAGTCACCTGGGAGAATGCTTGGCAACGGGGCCTGGGCGAAGTTTCCAGACAAGTATGTTTTTATTTAATTAATTAAATTAATTAATTTATTCTCACCTGAGGATATTTCCCTATTGATTTCTAGATAGAGTGGGAGGGAGGGAGAGAGAGAAACATCGATGTGAGGGAGACACATCGTTTGGTTGCCTCCCACACGCCCCCGACTAGGGCCGGGGACCGAACCTGCAACCCAGGTACGTGCCCTTGACCAGAATCAAACCAGAATCAGACCAGACCCTTCGGTCTGCAGGCCAGCGCTCTAACCACTGAGCAAAACTGGCCAGGGCCAGTCAAGTATGTTTTTAAAAGGTAAATTATTCAACTGTTTTCAGAGATGACCGACATGTACTCAGGGCCAGGGCTGGGTTTTCCCAGCAGAGCGCTTGTGGGGGTGGGGGTATGTGTGCGTGCATGGGTGTGCGTGCACGCATGTGCGGGTGTGCATGTGTGTGCATGCGTGCATGTGTGGGAGTGTGTGTGCATATGTGCATGTGTGGGCATGCATGTGCGGGTGTGCATGTATGGGCATGCGTATGTGTGTGCGTGCATGTGTGTGCGTGCATGTGTGGGCATGCATGTGCGGGCGTGCGTGTTCCTCTGGTTTCTCGCCTTCGAACAAGAGACACAGATGCCCTGCTGACCGCTGTCTGCTCTGCTTGGCGTCACTCGGGGCCCTGCACCAAACTCGGGCCAGCCCCTCCTGGCACTGCAGTGATGCGTTTATGACTTTTTAATTTTTAAGTTAAGAACTTTTTGCTTGTAGCAAAATGTTTCTGAGTAAAAACAACCGGGAGCGGCTGATCTATTGATCCAGACCCAGCGCTGCCTTCCGACCAGAAGAGCTGAGTCACCCACTCAGAAATAACGGGCTCCCATTTGCAAGCTGCTTGGCAGACTTTCCGAAAGCTCTTTGTTTGTGGTCAGGACGCACGGGGAGCCACTCAGCTCTGGGCCTCTCCCTTTAGTCCTTGGTCCCTCATTTGTGGGACGAGGAATTAGGAAAGGGCGGGGAGAGCAAAGCCAGCTGCGGTCCTGGGGTTACAGGAGCTGCAGACAGAGCTAACCAAAGCCTGTTGCTCGTGGCCGTGGATTTGGCAAGGTTGGCACCGTCCAGCAGGGCACAGAAGTCCTGCAGCTTTCTGGGAAGCGCCCAAATTACAGTCAGCATGAGAAGCAGGGGGACTCGGCAAGCTATGCGACTGGCACTCTGGTTATCGAGGGGGACAGTGCCTGGCCCACCACCCTCTGGGGCTGCCAGCCAGCCCCTGGCCCCAAGCAGCTTCTCCTTGCTTGTCCCTTGGCACAGTGCCCGGCTTCCCCATGTGGGGTGTCTGCTGGCACCGAGGCACAGATGGGGTGAGCAGGCATGTTTAGAGCTGGCCGAGTGGAGGGCAGGATGAGGGCGGGGGGCTCCAGAGGCAACAACCCACAGGAAGCTGCTCCCCGAGTCCTCGGCTTCTGCCAAGGGGCTTCCAAGAGGCCTGTGGCTGCCCAGGACCTAGTGAGCGTGCCCACCTGGGTGTCCCTTAACTGGGGAGGTGGAGACAGTGACACAGACGGCCGCCGTGAAACGTGTGCACAGACCTGCCCCCGCACGCCCTCTCGGGCACAGAACCACAGATGCAGGGCAGGGACCAGGCTAGGGCGCTGGGAGCGGGGTGGGGGCTGTGGGCCTGGCTTCTGATTGGGCTTCCCCACCTCTGACCCTTCGGTGCAGCCCATCTGTCCGGAGAGCATTTCACTTGGATGGGAAGCGGCTGCCAGTCTGGAGGGGTTGGGAGGGGCTGTGGTGTCAGGAGGGGCAGTGAGCCGCTGATAGGGTTTGGGGGAGATTTGGGGGTCCCAGTGGAGGCCCCCAGGGCTGCCAGATCCTCAGCCCTGGGTCAGGACTTGAGTAGAGGCCCAGCTGCGTTGGACCCTTTACAGGCTGCAGGCGATCAGGAGCCCTGGGAGGCAGGTGCTGGCCCCGAGGCCCCGAGGCCGAGGTGCAGCCAGCCCAGCTGCCGGGAATGTGGCTCAGCCGGGCAGGAGGGGCCCGGGGGAGGGGGAGAGAGCCAACAAATGACTTCACAAACCAAAGCTGACTTTGGAAACCCGATGCAGGAGAGTGGATGATTTGATTACAGCCCGTCTGTGAACCTGAAGCCAGCAAAGCCAGCAGCCTGGGCTGAAGAGGGCTTTTGCATAATTGCGTAGGGAAGCTGCTGCCAAGTCGGGAAGTGCTTCCTGCAGAGTGCGAGGCCAGATCCCGCTCTCCCGGCTCCAGACGCCCTGATTCCCCGCAGCCCTCGCTGCACCAGTAAGACGTGAACATGTCCGGTGTGTGGGGCTGGCTGCAGGGCACGACGGCCCACGGCAGGAGAGCCCCGGACCAGGCTTCATCTCGGCCCTCGCCCAGCACAGCATCGTTGGCACCGGAGGGACCGAGGTCACCTTGGCGTGTGAACCGCAGGGAGTTTACAAGTGACCGGTGTCCAAGTTCTGCGATCCCGGCCCCATGGAAACAACACGACCTGGAGCCGCTTAGAGTTTAGGAAAGCGGGCAGAGGGGGAAGGGCACGTGGGAACCCTCCCCGGGGAGCTGTGGCTGCACCACTTTTCCCCACCGGCAAAGACACGTACTTGCCCGCTGCGTAGACCTCTGCGGTGTCGAAGAGGTTGATGCCGTTGTCGTAGGCCAAGGTCATTAGCTGCTCTGCCATCTGAAACGAGAACCACTGTCCTGCCAGCCCGCGGGGAGCGCCCAGCGGCCCAGGCCCCGCACCGGGTAACCCTAACCACAGGACTCTGCTTCTGGACTCCTGGGCACGTGCCTTCCTTTGGACATGGCCTCAGGAGCAGCACGGAGTCCCAGACGGGGCCGCCTGTCGGGAACGGCCGGTGGGCTGCGGCCTCCCTGGGTCTGGTCAGTGCACGTGTCCCTGTGGCCCCAACCCGGCTGGCTCAGGCCCAGCGGGCAGCCGGCTGAAGATAAAACCCAGGCATTCTTCATCCGAACGCGGCGAGGTGGGCCCCTCGCTTGACGTATTGATTTTTTGTGGACACACACTGTAAGATTTAACACGAAAATGCTGCTCGCTCCCGCGCTCAATCGTTTTCGCCTGCCAGGACCTCTGGTGTCCCGAATCTGTCATCTATTGTATCCGCTGTCCTCCCAGCTCTGTGAAACGACTCCCAGTATCTTCGTACGTGTCACTAGGTCCCTGATGGAGACATGGCAGGGGCAGCCGGGGCTGCTGTCGGATCATTAATCAGTGCTCTGGGTGCCGTGGTGTAAAAAAGCCACTGAGTTGCCCTGGCTGGTTTGGCTCAGTGGTTAGAGCATCAGCCTGTGGATCGAAGGGTCACGGGATTGATTCCCGGTCAAGGGCACGTACCTGGGTTGCAGGTCTGATCCCCAGCCCTGGTTGGGGGTTGGGGTCGTGTGGGAGGCAACCGATTGATGTGTCTCTCTGACATCCATGTTTCTCTCCCTCCCTCCCTTCCCCTCTATGTAAAAATTCAATGGAAAAATATCCTCAGGTGAGGATTAAAAAACAAAAAAGCCACCGAGTTGGATGGTCACCCCCCGCCACTCCTGTCTGTCTTTCCCACAAGGATGCCATGCCCAGTGGACATGAAGTCACACCCTCCCAGAATCCTTCCACCGATGAATTCAAGGGAAACAGGCGGGGCAGACACGGCGTATCCCTGCGAACCACGGGGGCTCCGGGCTCCAGCTTCCAGTCAAGGCTCAGACCCAGTTAGGTGGCCGGAGAAAACAGTTCGCCGTGTCTTAAACACTCCCGCCTTCCCGAGATCGCCCAGACCCAGGCCCTCAAGGGCAAAGAGTTCTCGGACCCGCTGCTGTTGGAATGAGAAAAAGGAACAAAAACACACATTAGATGCGTCTAGATTTTGACGGAAGCAAAGCTTTTCCTATGAAAACTAAGCCAGCAACCACAGCTAACAAGGTCTCAAATGGAGTCACGTATTAATTATTTTTTTAAATCCTCACCCGAGGATATTTTTCCATTGATTTTTCAGATAGAGTGGGAGGGAGGGAGAGAGAGAGAGAGAAACACTGATGTGAGAGACACGCATGGATTGGTTGCCTCCGGCATAACCCCGACCGGGGCTGGGGATCAAACCTGCAACCCAGGTACGTGCCCTTGACCGGGAATGGAACCTGAGACCCTCTGGTCTGCGGGGCGATGCTCTAACCGCTGAGCCAAACCGGCCAGAACACGTGTTAATTTTTGAATGCAACCTTTTCAGCAGTAAGTAGGGCAGTGGGGAGATGGCTCCTTGTGAAGCTGGCCAGAGCTCGGAGCCACGGCCGCTGTTCTTATTTCCCAGCATCCACTCACTGCCCTGAGGTGCACAGCAGCCTGGGAGCGCCCCGTCCCCTCCAGGACAGACCCGCTGACGCAGCATCTGTCCCAGCGAGTCCCTTTGCGTGCAGGGCACACGACGGGCGACAGCGATGGGACCTGGAGTAGGAGCCCGGTGGAAGGGAAATCTGCTCAGCCGTCCTCTGGCAGCAGAATTCGCGGAACCTGCATCTCGGTGACCTCAGCGGACACGCACTGAAGTGTCAAGTTCACGCGGGCACACTGCCGGAGCAGCTTGGAATCGCAGAGGGCGTTCTCGGTTGGAAAACCCGCACCCCTGAATTTCCTGGCACACTGCCGAGGAGGAACCTGAGTCTCTGGGACTGTAGGGGACTCGCTGAAGCCCCAAGGCACCCGGCTGCTCTGTGTGGTGCCCAGCTGTGGCACAGGGCCAGGGCACCCCGGAGAAACAGAGGGAAGCTGAGGAGGCTGCTGGGAGCTCGGGCTCACTGGGCATTTAACAGACTTCACACGTGTCCGGAGGGGGCTGGGGCCAGTGGAACGAGGGAGCCCTGTCTTACCTCGTCGGTGATCTGGCCTCCGAAGGTCACCCATGTTCCTGAAAGGAGACACACCGGGTTAAGTCAGAGAACCTCCCTAGGGAGTCCAGTTCTCCCCTCCCTGGGGTGCTGGGACCTCAGACTGGAGGGCCCAGGGGGATGGCCACAGGCCACCAGGCCACTCTGCCCTATGGTGGGCGTGTCCTTGGCACGTGTGGACACCTGGCCTTCAGGGCAACTCTCCCTCTCTTAGGGCCACCAGACTGAGGGGACAGTAAGTGCCGGAGCCAGCAGCCAGCTGTAGGGCTCTGAAACACTCCCTGGGGCTCAAGCTGAAATGGCTCCTGTCCCAGGGACAGGCTGCAGGGAGTGGACAAGGGGCAGGCATCTCCCCGAAAATGGGCAGGCCTTCACTCTTCCTGGACTGTGTGTGTTGGGGGCACACAGTGTGTGCACCGTGGAGGTGGAGGGACAGCGTGACCCAGGAACAAAGCCCCCATTTCAGGAAATAGGAAAAAGCTGTATTTCCATCCCCCTTCCTCTCCTAGGCACCCCCTCCTTGTTACCATGGTGACAGACACACACCCATCCCGGCTCTGAGTGCAGCTCCCTCCCCACTCCCCGGGGTGGCCCCCTTCAGTGTCCCGCAGCCCCTGCTTCCCCGGGTGGCTCTGGACCGAGGGGCCCCACACTCACCGAGCCCCAAGCAGGAGACCCGCAGGCCCGACTTGCCCAGGTTCCTGAAAACCAAATGCGTGTGAGTTCTCAGTGGCCAGCGCCAGCTCCCTGAGCCCCCACCCCAGCCAGCGCTGTGTGAGGCTGGGAAGGCAAGGGGACTCAGACAGGCCTGCTGCGGGCCTGCCCCCTGGGGGAAGGGCCAGCTGTCCCCCTCCCCCACACAGTACACCAGGGCTCAGCCAGGGTGCCGGGACAGGCCATGCTGGTGACCACGCTGGGGACCAGGCAGGGCCACCCCGAGAGAAAATGGAACCGACACGCCTCGTTTTGGCTGCGGTGAGGTTGGTCAGGCCTGTGGTGGCCGCGGGCGTCCCCGTCGGAATTTCCTCTCCGCTTCCTTAGAGTCACGGTAGCAATTCTGTGTAGCTTTACTCCCCCCCGCTCTCTGGGCAGCCGGGCAGAAGTCAGTCCCCGCCATGGGGCATGGGCCCTGGGGACCTGCCCCTCTGCAGTTACGAGTGGGGGGCTCCATCGTGGGTGTTGGTTCCTGGTTCCTGTGCTGGGCTGAGCCCCAGCCTCTGCGTGACCCCCCTCCCCCCCTCAGCTCTGTGGGGCAGGCGCCTTCCTTTTCCTGGTGTCACGATTCCTAGTTTATGGGCGAGCACACGGGACCTGCCGGCAGCGGAGGGGCTGGATTACCCCCCACCCCGCCCCCGGCAGTTGGCTCCAGGACAGGCTCCCACCACAGGGGCCCCCACCCCCCGTTTACAGGGGACACCTTCTCTCACAGCGTCTTTCCCAGAGCTAAAGTTTTTCATTTGGATGAGGTCCCATTTATCACTTTCTTTAGTGGATCACGTTTTCGGTGTCCTGGCGAAGAAATCTAGCTTAACAGAGGTTACAAAGATGTTCTTCACGCCTCCTTCTAAAAGTTTTACAGGTTTACATTTACAGCTATGATTCATACTGAGCGGAGAGAAGATATTTACCACATAATTTACAACCGACCGAGGGCTGACATTCGGAAGAGCTCAAGGTCTACAATTTGCTAAATACAGAATCAATACACAGAAATCAGCCGTATTTCTCTCGACTATAGACAGAGGAAGTGAATTTAAAATGTCAAGCAGCTACCCATAAATCTATCAAAAGTTGTTAGTCTGCAGAGCAAAGTATACAATGTTAGGAGAAATGAAAGAGTTCCCCCAAATGGAAAGATACATCACGTCTATGAAGTTTTAAAGTTGATACTGTAAACATCTGAAATTCCCTTAAGTTGGTCTATAAGTGAGTGCATTCATCTCTGAGCCGCCCAGATGGTGAAACTGTCAGTGGCAGAGAGGGTGTCCCAGCCACAGCTGGGCCCTGACCCTCCTGGTGTTGAATTCCACTCCCCGATGGGATCTCGGTGCTAGCACCCTGGTCCTGGGACCAGCCTGGGGTGTGACACCCTTCTAGGTGGCAGGAAGTCAGAGAAATTCGAGAGATGCAGACAGTGAACACCGCCTCCTTCCCCAGGGGCCCCCGCTGCTTCTCTGGGCTCCCCCACTTCCAACGTCAGTGGATGCTGTGCGCTCAGTTTCTCCACCCAGGACGGAGCCTCACCCGCCCATCCCTGACACAGGCCCCTGGGACCTCCACAGCCTCGGTTTCCCTGGTTACAAGCCCCGGGCCCCCCCACATCACAGGCAGTCGTCGGTGGTGGTGGGGCGGATATCAAACTTGTAAGCAGTTTGAAAACAGTTCAACGTGTCACCAAATTTAAGGTAGTTCGGAACTGCCCAGCTTTCTTGTCAAATCTCCCATGGAAACCAGCCCAGCTGCCGGCCGACTGTTCCTACAGGAGTGCGGGGGACCCTCCCTAAACGAGGTCACACTAGCAGCTGGATTCCCCTTTGGGGAGGCGAGCAGATAGGGCAGAGGAGCTGAGGCCAGAGCTGGAATCCTGGTGCAGCCTCCCCGGCTGCGTGCCCCCGGGTGTGTCACGGAACTGCCAGCCCCTCCAGGTCTCATCCGCAGATGGGCTCCCCACGTTGCCTCCCACGGGCTGCGGGAGGGTGGCGCGAGGTGGCCCACGTGCCTGGGCACGGGGCACAGGATGCTGCCGCTGCCTGTCTCATTCCAAGGGAGAGCAGGGAGCCCGGGGCGGCGACCTTTTCCCTCCAACGGACACCGGCAGACAGATCCAACAGGCTTTAAATATGGGGAGTTAAAGGGGACAGGAATGTCCCCCGTCTTCCCACGAACCAGTGACATAACCTGACGGTGCCTCAGCATCGCCTGTGCGTTCCCATCTGGAACACCTGCACGTGTGACCGCTAGACAGAGGGCTCAGCCTCATCACCTGGACACCTGCGGAGGCGACTCTTCCCACGCTGGCTGGAAAGCACCTGAGAGGAGAAACTAGCCCCTTGCTCATAAGCAGTCTGGTAACGAAGCGAAAAGAACGAGATACATCCAGATGCCGGAGTGGGGCCAAGTGTCAGGACGTGGTACGCATTCAGGGGACCAGTGGCTTTAGCAACGGACAGGTGAGGACACACAACACCGGGCCGAGCCCACCCGCGTCCGTGGCCGAGCCGGCGCGGCCTCTGACCTGCCAGATGGGCTGAGTTTCCTCCCTGTCGGGGCAGCGCGCAGGGTGCGTGGCTCTCTAGCTGCTTCTCCACCCACTGCCCACGGGGATAATTCAGCAAAACTAGGACACCCGCGATGACCCCGCTCAAGTTCTTTTCCCGTTGAAATGATGGTATTAGTTCTGCCATCCGCTGCCGGGCCTCGGGAGAAGAAATGAGAAGAGACAGGGTGTCTCCGAGCTAAAAGCTTGATCAGCCCGGTGCTCCGTGCGGGTGGGGTCTCCACACATCACAGCCTCGTCTGGACCGGGGCTGGGGACAGGGCCGCTCCAAACTCTCAGGCTTTCCTCCCCTAATGGAAACTCGCCCCACTGATAACAGAGTTGGCCGAACCTCGAGACCCGAATACGGGAATCTTCATTAATTTGGCTGGCGTCTCTCCTGCAGTCTGGAGGAACGCTGATCGAGGGCACTTGGTTTAACCTTTGCCAAAAACAGCGCGGAGGTCCGGCCCTGTCACGTGGCCACCTGGTGCCCGGAGCCCCTAAACACTGCACCTCAGACTCTGGGCAATTACAGCTTCTTTAAAAATAGCTCAGGGCCTTTCCCTTCAGCCATCTGGGCGGAGGCCCAGACTTGACCAGGCGATGGAAAGCAACACGGCTTTGATGAAGAAGGGAGCAGGACGTTTTTCGGTCAATGTGGGGTGACCCCCTGTGAAGAGGTTTCCCTGCTCCCAGGCTCCCCGAGGCTGGGCCTGGGTTTCTGGGCCTTCTTCAGATTGCAGCTGGCAGGGGCAGGCGCCCAAGGGTGCAACTCGGGGCTGAGAGTCGCAGGCCCGGGGCCAGACCTCAGGACTTAGCGCTGGCTCCTCCCTGTACTCGCGGGCTTGACCTCCCACTTCCGCTCCCTGGGCCCCAAGCACCTCGTGGGCGCCGCAGGAATGTGGCCACACCTTCAGTTCCCTCAACACTGACAGGTGGCCGGGGGCCTGGCCCTGGACACACCACAGGCTTCCTAAGGAGGTGCTCAGTGTGGGGCAGATTGGGATCCAGCCCCCTGCAGCCCCCACCTGCACCCTGGCTGTGGCCTAGGCCAATCTTTAAGGAAGCAACCCCATGGGGCAGGTGACCGTGAGGCAGGTACCCCATAGGGTAGGTATCCCATGAGGTAAATACCAACGAGGCAGGAACCCCGTGGGGCAGGAACCCCATGCTCAGCAGGGGTGCCCTGTGGTTTGAATGCTGCTTTCCATTTCAGCTGCTATGACACACCCCACAGGGGATGAACCCACCTCCCTTTCTGCACCCCAAGTGAAGTTCGCCTGGCCACGTGTAAGGACAGACGGGGTCCTGCAGTTAGGAAGTTCTGGAGCTGGGATTTGAACCCAGACCTCAGACTGCAAACCCACCAGCCCAGTGAGCACCCATCTCCCTTTACTGTCTCACTCTCCCGCCTCCAGTATGTGTCACACATGCCCACGGATGCACACACACGTGCACGCACACACACACGTGCACACACACACGTGCACACTCAGTCATCTTGAGCACGCAGGCTCTTTGAGATCTCTTCCTCGGTGGGTCTTAGGATCTCAGGAGAGAAATCACATTAACAGCCGCTTCTTCCATTTACATAGCGCTTATATTTTTAGAAGTGGTCTCACTTGTGTTAACTCCTTTGAGGATACTGGGATTGACTTAAGGATCACAGCGGGTAACAGGTATCAAAGTAAAAATGTATACTGTTTACTCTGAGCTTCTGATCCCCACTTAGCAGACGATATGAGCCCCCAGAGCCTCTAGGATGGAGAACTCCATTCCAGGTGGTCCCCACGGACTGAGGATGGAACAAAAGCCCTTTACCCCAGAGGTTCATTACAGAACGGCAAATCTCCCCCAAGGACCCAGGGAAGCCAGGGCTGCGGGCACAGATGTGGAAGGACTCGGTCATTCCAGATTCATCTCGAGGAGGCCTAGGACTGACTTGGTTCCTTTCTGTGAGGCCTGACTTTGGGGCACTGGTTTTGGGGAGGTTTAATCTCTCCATCTCGGTGGTCAGGATCATTCTCTCACTTTCGAGGGGCCACCACCAGTGAACAACCCAGACATTCTCCTGAAACACAGCCAGAATCACCTGTGGTTTTTCTGAGGCTGGAGGCCTCTGTGACCGAGTCACAGAAAGAGTTGGAAACACTTCCCTCTGCAACTGGGGAGCGAGAGACCTAACCCAGCGTTTTCAGTTTACGCAGGTGGTTGGCTGCAAGGGCCCCTTTCCCAGGAACACTGTTCTGGAAGCCCTGAGGGCTCTGGGCAGAGAGACTCCCAGAGAGTAAGAAAGGCCAAACGCCCGGCAGGTGCCCCTGCCCTGCCCCCAGGGGCCCTTTGTACAAAGCTGGGCCCTCCTCTTCCACCTGGGCAAATCCACTGAGCACTGGGGCAGGGCCCTGGGTGGGGCAGGGGGGTGGGGTTGCAAGGATGGCAGGAGGGTCCCTGTCCCCCGACCGTCTCCACGCACAAGCACGGGGAGAGGAGCTCCGGGGGCCTGAGCCCAAGCAGAAGGACACATGGCAGCCTGTGTCATCATGGTATGGGCTGAGTATCAGCAGGGGACTTCACATGCCACTCCAAGCCCTGTGGAGTGACAGTCCTGCCTACAGGACCTGGGCCTGGGGACTGGCTCAGGCCGGGGAGGAAAGATGAACTCCACCCCATGGCTCCCCAGCAGTCCCTGACTATCAAACCAACGCCTGTCATCGTGGCCCAGCTGCAAAGACAGCAGACCACCCACGGGGCAGCTTCTGGGGCCCCGTGTGCCCGGGCGGTGGGGGGGGGGGCAGGGAGCCTGTGGTTCCCGGGAAGAGGAAGCATCGCAGAGTACGGTTTTGGGGGCTTGGCTATTGTAACCCCCCCACCCTGAACAGAAACAGACGGGCAGAAGGAAGAGAAGCCACCATCCACCTCTCTCCCCCTGCGGTCCTGAAGAAACTTGGGGCTGACACTGAGCCTCGATTTTATGTCTCACCCTGCCTGCTAAGGCTAGAAAAGTCCCCACCTGGGCTCTCAGCTCGAAAACTGCCCAAGTCTGACGGGATTTGCGACATTTACCGGCTCTCCCAGGTGCAGTGGGGGGCAGCCCCGCCTCCCAAAGGCAGCTAACCCTCCTACCTATAGTTCATCCCCGGCTGCTTCACGCTGGCGTCACCGGCCCTTGGGTGGCTCTGCACGGATAGCTGTCCCAGGCTCCGGGCCACCATGGCCACAGCGCGGAAGCGGCCGCGGGTCCCCAGGCTGGGGCTGCTGGTGGCCGGCCGGCCCAGCCGCTCGTCGGGGCCCCGGCCCTTGAGGCCATGCTCGGAGCACACGAAGGACACCTGCATGCTGAGGGTGCTGGCTGTCAGCTCAGGCCCCGCTCAGGGCTCCGCAGTCATCTGCCCCTTCTCTGCCCACAAGACTTCCCCCCAGAAGGCGGAGGAGCTGCGAGGCCCTCCTTGGGGAGCGAGGGTTTCCGAAGACAGCGATGGAGAGGGAGCCTGTGTGGCCTTCCGGGCGAGGGGATCCAACGTCCAAAATGTGCAGGAGAAGACCTCATCCGAGACAGCCTGGCGATCGAGTCGGGGCGCCGTTTTCAGTCCCCTCTCCCCTCTTCCTCGTGCCTGGGGGTCCTCCTCTGCCCCGACCTGGTCTGGCTCTGGCTGCCCGGCCCCCAGCAGTGTCCAGCAGGGCTGGGCTGCCAGTTACTCCTGACCAATGAGCAACATCGTGGCCTCTGACGGGAGAAGGGGGGGCCCTCTGTGGGGCAGCAGCCTGGGCGCTGAGCTGGGACTGCTCTCCTGGGGCGGCAGCCTGGGGTTTCGGGGAGCAGCTGCTTCTCCAGGCTTCCCTGAGCCTCTCGGAGGGAGCCTGGCGTTTAACTCCTGGGGCTGCATGCTGAGGGCTGTTGGGACTCCCACCAAGTCCATTAGGTGACCGGTGAGAGGCTCAGGAGGCGGCCGGTGATCCATTATTAATGAGGCGGTTTGCACAGGCTGCTGCCCTGGCCGGGCCCCGGGGGCGGACGGCCGCTCTGCCAGGAGACAGCAGCAGCCGGTGGAGGGCTGGGCTGGCTGCAGGGGCTCCGGCCCGCATTCTCTGCCCGTGGTCCTCGCCCAGGACAGGGGGGCTTCCACCGGAGCTTGGCAGGAGGAGCCCAATCACCAGAAATGTGGAGGAGAAAAGACCACGCTGTCTAGATGATAATGACACAGACGACCCGAGGAAAGAAACCCATGGTTCAGGGACCAGAGACCTGAGAGGTTCAGCACTTACACAGTACTTAGGTCATACTAGGTGCTCAATAAGCACTTCTGGAATGAATGAGTGAATGAGTGAATGAGTGAAGACCCTCCCACTCCGTCCTCCTTTCCCACACTCGTGGCTCATGGGGTTCCCTGAGTCCCAGGGAGACGTCCCCACTGGCAGGAAGGGCTTGCCCTCTGGTCCCCAGCATGACACTGGTCCTGCCTGCAGGGCGGGCCCTTGCCAAAGCTGACTTTTGGGTCCTTTCTTGCCCTTTGGGAGGGGCTGAGAAAGAGCACTGGACAGGAGGCAGGGGGTCAGGGGTCCAGCCCAGGCTCTGCTGCTGATTGGCTGCGAGATCACAGGTGGGCGGTTTGCCCTCTCTGGGACTCTCCAATGACAAAACGAGAGGTGTGGCCTGAGGCGCCGCGCTGTCCCTCCCAGCTCGGACCCCCGGGGCCTTCCACACCTGCTGGCTGTCCACCCTCTGCTCTGACAGGGCCCAGAGAAGAACCCACCCAGAGGTGTGGGCAGTGATGGGGGCTGAACCTGCTGTCGGCCCCGGCCCTGCGTATTTGACACAGAAGTTCAGGATAAAACTGTATTCGGTCCTGGGCTCCCTGCTCGTGCGCTGCACAGCCTGGGGCAGCGACGTCCTCTCCTAGCCTGTGTCTCAGGGGCCAGTGCAGACGGCAAAGGCGCGGTCAGATCACGCCTGCAAAGCTCTCACACAGGACCCGTGGGCGGGAAGCGCTCCCAGATGGGTGTGCTCCATGGTCCTCCAGCCTGCAGCAGTGGCGTCTGGGGGTGGGAGTCAGTGTAGGCCCATGTGGGAGAGCCCCCCACCCCCACCGGGAGTGTACCCCTTTCATCCTCCCAGGGACAGGGGCCTGACTTGGCAGCAGGAGCCACTCCCTGAGGGTGGGACCCAGACCCACCTGGGGACAGAGGGTCTGGGAGGGCAGAGCTGGGGCCTTGGCCAAGGGGGTCCTGGTAGGTCACAGATGCCACCTACAGGGGCCAGCAGGGGGCCCCAGGACCCACAGGCCCAGCTCTGCCTTCCCCTCCCACCTGCCCAGGTAAGCCCTCAGGGTGGCGGGGGATGAGAAGGGGGATGGCAGCCTTAGGGCTGACCCCTCCCCAGCTCAATCCGTCCACAAGCGGAGCCCTGCACTCGAGGACAACAGGCCCTGGCCTGCAGGGACCCACAGAGGCTGCGGACGGCGAACACGCCGCCTCTGGCCCTTCCCCGGGGCTTGTGGTGCCCATCCTCCCTGACCAGGTCACCAGGGGAGCTGGTTACACATGCAGATGCCTGGGCCCCCCCCCAGACCCACCGAACCAGTGGTTCAGGGCCCGGGCCCGGGAAGCTGTGTTTTTATCAAGAGCTTCGAGAGGTGCGGTGCACCTGGCCCAGGGGGTGCGGGACTCTCCTCTTCACTCTTCCGTATTCGTTTCTGTGCTCTGGCAAACTTGGACCGCACAGGGGCTGGTGGCTTACTACTCCCCAGACGGTGCGCTTTAAGCAGCGACGTAAGCAAGGTCCACGAAGACTTCGGCACCACACGGCCCAGCAACTCCACTCCTAGGCCCGCGCGCAGAGACCTGAAAACACGCCCCCGCACGAAACCTTGAACACTGATGCCCACAGCAGCATGACTCGCGAGAGCCGAAAAGCGGACCCACCCAGTGTCCACCAACGGATCCACAAGACGGGGCCCCACCGTGGCACGTCGTCCCGCCACACGAAGGGGTGCAGTGCTGACGGACGCTGCAGCGTGGACGGACCTCGGAAGCATTACGCGGAGGGAAAGCAGCAGTCACAAGAGGCCACACGTACGATTTCACTTATATGGACTGTCCAGAGTAGGCAAATCCACAAGACAGAAGGTCGATTAGTGGGGGCAGGGGGAAAAGACGGGGTGACTGCTAATGTGGGTGCAGGGTTTCTCTGGGGGCAATGAAAATGTCTGAAAGCGGGTTGTGATTTTCGCGCCTCTATGAATATACTAACACCGCTGAACTGTGCCCTTTAAGTGCGTGTATGGCTTACGAGTTATATCTCAAGAAGGCTGTTACCAGAGAAGAGGAAAGTCATTTACCCTGAAGCCTCCTAGCCTTCGCGCTTACTGTTCCCCGTGGGAGTGCCCTTCCTGTCTCTGCCCTTGAACTCATCACACTCTAACATCAGCTCAGAGGGCACCTTCGGTGTGAAGCCAGCCCCCAAGAACCCGTAACACCTCCCTTCCCCAAGTGCCACCACTCACACTCTCCCCAGTGACAGCAGGGGGCAGGGGACCGTTTGCTGGTCCCCTCTGCAGGAAGCAGCCCCTGGCCCTGACATCGGCAGTAGCCAAGGCTTCACTCTCCAGGCCCTCGCCTAGAGTCCCAGCCCTCAGGCCATCGTAACGTGTCGTGGGTCGACAGGAATGAAATCTGACCTCAGGAGTCTCCTGGGGAATCCAGGACACCCATGCTGTGCCCCGCACAGGGCTGCCAAGTGGAGAAGGTGGGCACAAGGGTTTGTAAAGGCTGGCCGGAGTTTGTCACTTTCCCTCGGCCCACAACAGGGGTCATGATTCCTTATGTGCTTAGAAAGTCACGAGAGTTAACGAGACTGGAAAACGAAGAGCTTCCAACCTTGACCTGAACTTGCCGCAGTGGCGTGTCTGTCCCTTCAGGGCTGTTGAGGAGAGGAGGGGGGCTCCTGGTCGACTAGACAAGGGCTTCGGGCAGAAGCATCGCGCGTGGGTGGCTGATTCTGATCTACAACCGACTCCTGGGTTCTTTCCCTGCCTCTCGGGGACCGCTGTGAAAACAAAGCACCTACTTCCTGCTATGAGTGATCAGAGGCACCGCCACGGCGATGCAAAGCTCTGCTCTGTGCCCACAGAGAGCCGCCAGAGAGCCCCCGGAACACAAGCTGCTGGCTCAGCTGCCTGGGACCCCCCCGACCCAGACCCCCAGCCCCTGCCGCCCCAGGACGGCACGGAGAGACACGACAGCTGGGCCCAGCCAGGTCCTTCTCCCAAGATGGGGACAGGCTCACAGTGGGAGGGGACGGACACCCTCCCTGCACAGAACGAGGTCTGGGAGGCTCAAGGCCGCAGCAGACGTTTTGAAGATGGCATTGAAAGCACAGACGTGCACCAGCAACTCCAGAGTGAGGACGTGCGGCTGTGCCCAGCAGGGGCCGGTGCCTCCTCTACCAGCGAGGCTGCCCCGACCACGCCCAGTGGACCGTGGTTTACACCCAAAGGTGGCTTCCTGCCCGAGGAGGAGGGGTGGATGCTGAGGGTTGGGGGCTGCCCCAAGGAGCAGTGGGCTGGGAGGGAGGTCCTTGGGCCCTGAAGCTTCTAAGAGCTAAGGGTGGCAGACTGGTGGCCTTTCTGGAGGAGGTGTCGTCTGGTAGGTGAGAGCTGAAGGAAGACCCCTGGGGGCTGAGTGCTGTGGCTTCCTCCAGGAGCTCACACCCATCAGGTCCAGCGCTGCCAGCCTGGAAACGGGACTGTGCCCTTATTTGGAAGTGGGGTCTTTTAGATGTAATTAAGAGGAGGTCATGCTCCGTTAGGGCGGGTCCCAGTGCGATGACTGGTGTCTTTCTAGAGAGATTTAGAGACAGACAGATACACAGCCATGGACGGAAGCAGAGGCTGGAGCGACGCGTCTACAGGACGAGGCACGCTGGGGCGAGGCAGCCGCCAGGAGCTGGGAGGGGCGGAAGGAGCTGCCACTACAGCCCCAGCGGAGCGAGGCCCTGCCCACACCTGCATTTCTCACTTCTGGCCTCCAGACTGTGAGACACACATTTCTGTTGAGGCCACTGTTTGTACAGGTCTTTATTATGGCCGCCCCAGGACACTGGTCCAGGACCCTTCTCCAGGTGGGCCTGTCCCTGCTTAGCCTCCTAGACTGGTCCACCAGCCCGACCTTTGCTCTTTGTTTGTTTCTTTTTTTTAAATCCTCACCCAAGGATATTTTTTTTCCATTTATCTTCAGATAGAGTGGGAGGGACAGAAAGGGAGAGAGAGAGAAACATCCATGTGAGAGGGACACATCAATTAGTTGCCTCCTGCACAACCCTGACCAGGGCCAGGGACGAACCGCAACTAAGGTACGCGCCCTTGGCCGGAATCGAACCCGCGACTCATTGGTTCATGGGCTGATGCTCTACCTCTGAGCCACACCAGCCAGGGCTGCTCTTTCTTTCTTTTTTAAAAATCCTCACCCGAGGATATTTTTCCCATTTATCTTTAGATAGAGTGGAGTGGAGGGAGGGGGAGAGAGAGAGAGGGAGAGAGAGACGTCGATGTGAGGGCCGGGGACAACCCCAACTGAGGTACGTGCCCTCGGCCGGAATCGAACACGTGACTCTTTGGTCCGCGGGCCGACGCTCTACCGCTGAGCCAAACCGGCCAGGGCCCGACCTCTGCTCTTTCTCTCCTGCCTCTCCCCCTGCCAGCGTCCTCATTCCCACCATCCTTTAAGACACACCCGGGTTCCCAGCTCCTCCAGGAAGCCCTCCACGACTGGTCCAGCTGGAAGGGAGCACCTGTGAACAGCCGAGCAACTCGGTAAAGTCTGTTCAGCGGACTTGACCACAAACCAGGTCCTGCCCGGTGAGCCCCCTGGCTCGAGGTAAGCGCCCACACAGGCCTCCTCCCCCCCGGAAGCTCGTGGCCAGGGCTCCCTGGCCAGCGGGAGAGGCTCAGACACCGCTTCCAGTCCTGCGTTCGACGAAGCACCAGGAAGAGACACATTTCACGGGGGAATATTCTGGAGAGTGAATTAGATGAAGACCACTCACCACTACCAGCCAGTACTCACGGAGGCTTGGAATGTTCCAGGTGCTGGGAAAAAAGGCCCACGCTCAGTGGGGCACAGAGGGGTGAAAACACGGTGAGAGATGGTGGGAGGGGTGCGGAGGACGAGTCGGGATGGTGGGCTTGGAATGACCCCCCAGGTGTTTGTTTAGACTGGGGGGTCGGGAAAGCGTCTTCGAGGATTAAGATGCCAATGACGGGAGTGAGCCCGCACGTGGAAATCTGGGGGTGCACCCTCCAGGCAGGGGGAACAGAATGCGCAAGGACCCTGAGGATGGGATGAGCTCGGCACGTTCGAGCATCCTGCGTGGGAGGGAGAGGGGTCCAAGCTGGAATCAGAGGTGGGCGTAGGCCACGCAGGGCCTTATAGGGAGTCTGGGTTCATTTCCAGTGCCAGGGAGGCAGGAGAGGGACACACCGCAGACACCACATGGGCCCAGGCCACAGTCTCTAGCCTCCTGTGGCCACAGCGGCCGCCCCGTCTGAGGCCACATCTCCGGGCCGCCTGTCACCATGGTCAGGTGGGCATGGGGAGGGCAGCTTGCACAGGGACTGTGTGGGTTTAACAATTCAGTGCATTCATTTTAAACAGCAAGAGTTGAGGACAGTTAAAATAATGGGGGACATGCCCAGCCAGTGTGGCTCAGTGGACTGAGCATCGTCCCATGGACTGAGAGGTTCCGGTTCGATTCCCGGTCAGGGCACGTGCTTGGGCTGCGGGCTCGATGCCCAGTAGGGGGCGTGCAGGCAGCCGATGGATGTTTCTCTCACATCGATGTTTCTCTCACTCCCTTCCCTTATCTCTAAAAAAATCAATAAAATGTATATTTAAAAAAACGGGGGATGTTAACAAAAAAGCATTTCCCCGGCCGCAGGGCTCCGTCCGTTCAGCTGATGAAACACCCAGGCCCGCGGGGTCTCCCTGCTCCACCGAGCAGCGCTTACCTAGAAGTGTTATCTCTTTTATATTAATATTTAAGACCAAGTTTAACCGAGTCCTGGCCCGGCTGCTGACGGGGACCGGTAACTGCAGAACAGCATTTATCTGGCATCTTTAATAACTGGTGGCATTAGTCACGGGGCCCCCGTTTCCAGAGAGCAGGAACCCCCTCGCTGCAGCAAGATGAAATCGCCAGAGAGAGACGGGCCCCCGGTGTGACAACCTCGGCCTGTCGAGTGCCGAGGCCGGCGGGTTTCCTGTCCACTCCGCCTCGCAGCTAGTTCCTGGGGTGTTTCAACCCCGCGGGGAGTCCAGCAGGTTTCAGCGGTGGCAGGTTTTCCTTGGGGTGTCAGGCAAATAGATGTGCCCCTGTCCCCCGACCCCGTGTTAGTTTCTCGGGGGGTGGAGGACAAGCTCTGGCCACCCTGCCTCGTCCCTACTGCCCTCGCGGTCCTCACTGTGGCCCGGCCCCCTGGCCTTCTCTCCGCTCCTCCATTGTGGCCCCGTCCCTTGGCCTGGAAGGTTCTTCCCCATATCTTTAAATGTCCCCCTTCAGCTGGTACGAGCTGCTGTCCCTGGTCTCCCTTACTGCCTAGATGTAACCTGCTTTTTCTCTGCCTTCCCCCACCAGGATGTTCATGGGGCACTGGCTGGTTGCCTGGAGCCAAGTAGACCCTCAATAAACATTTGATGAATTAATGAAAAGTACCAATGACTAGCCAAAAATAGAAAAAAAAATGTAGTCTCACCTCCCTCTTGAGAAAGTTCCATCAGAACTAGGAACTCCTGGAGCCTCACTAGCTGGCCCTCTGTCCTTCCCTTACAGCCGGATTCAGAACACAAAGCCTTCAGGATTCTACCATCTTAAGGGTAGTTTTGTTTCTTTAAACCACAACCACATGTTCAAACACTGAGCCGAAGGCCCAAACACATTGTCCAGAGGAGAAAATGATAAAGCACCAGGGCCAGTTTCTACTCTGCTCTCCAGAGACTGGCCAGATAACCCCAGGGCTTGTGTTAGGTGGGAGCCAGAGAGCAAATTCAGGACACCCAGTGAAATCTGAACATCACATAACAACAAATAACCTTTTTTTTTTTTTTAATCCTCACCCGAGGACATTTTTCCATTTTTTGTTCAGATAGAGTGGGAGGGAGAGAAAGGAAGAGAGAGAGAGAGAAACATCGACGTGAAAGGGACACATCGAGTGGCTGCCTCCCGCACGACCAACCAGGGCCGGGGACAAACTGCAACCGAGGTACGTGCCCTTAGCGGGAACCGAACCTGGGTCTCTCTGGACCGCAGGCCGACGCTCTAACCGCTGAGCCAAACCGGCCAGGGCAACAAATAACCTTTTAGTATAAGTATGTCCCAAATATATCATGGGACATATACTAAAAAAAAAAAAAAATTGTTGTTTATTTGAAATTCAAGGGTAGCCCTGGCCGGTGTGGCTCAGTCGGCTGAGTGTCGTCCTGTGCACGAAAATATTGCCAGTTTGATTTCCGGCCAGGGCACGTGGCCAGATTGCGGGTTTGGTCCCAGGTTGGGTTTGTCCCGAGGCAACCTATCGATGTTTCTCTCTCACATCAATGTTTCTCTCTCTCTCTCTCCCTTCCTCTCTCTAAAAATCAATAAAAACATATTGAAAAAAAGAAATTCAAGTGTAACTGGGAATCCTGTTTTTATTAATTAAATCTGACAACTGTACACAGACCAGGCAGAGAGGGTCCCCTCTGGCTGACTGGCGCTGGTGAGGGCTTGTCCCTGGGAAGCACAGGAACAAAGCTGCATGTATATTTAGAAATGAAAATGTAAGCCATGGGGCTCTGGCCACTCTCTGAGCTGTCAGAGGACAAAGTGTGCCGGCTGGAGTGCTGTCCCAGGTGCTGATTTCAAAGAGGACCGATCTAAACACACTGTCCTGCGGTTCCAAACAGCTCTAAATGCCTGCCACCCGGAGAACACAGGGACACTTAATCCACAGCCTTTGATACGACAGTTACAGTGTAGTTGCAGCAGCCAACCCAGAGGCCACCTGTTGCAGACCGTTTCCCACGAGGACAGCCCGATTTAAGGACCCAAAGGAAGGGAGCCTCACCCTGGGTTTCTGGGGCCCGGATGGATTTGTTTGAGAGGATGAATTAAGCTTTTTCACTAATCTGTGTGCCACCAACCCTAATAATTATGGTGTCCCGGTGATGTTGCAGAAACCACATTCCCTTTTCACGCAGAATGTAGCAAACGTAACAGTGCTTGTCTCGGGAAGGTACGGATACGCAGACTTCCATTTTCCTCTTTCACATGTTTCTATGCGGTTGGCGTTTTTAAACACAAGATATTTACCCCGAAGTACAATGAAGTCATCATCCGGGTTTCCTGAGTTTCTCGCCAGACCCGCCCGCCCGCCCGCGGACCCTTACCGGTACTTCATGCCCGTGCGCCGGGCGGTGCAGCCGTCCAGGGAGAGGCCGTGCATGCGCAGGAAGCTCTCCATGTTCCTGGCCTGGGCGGCCGCCCGCACCTCCCGCAGCCGCTGCAGCTCCACGGTGTCGGTCGGGCGGACCGGGTGCAGGGCCCAGTCCGAGTGGTACCGGCTGCTCACGCTCCTCAGGCTCTCGCTGTACGTCATGGACAACATGGTGCCGCCGGGGAGCCGCCGCTGTCCGACGGAAAGGCCGAGCGGCGACGGATCAGAGAGCGTACTGCTGTCCCCCCGCCCCAGCTGGACCCTGGCCCTGGGGCAGGATGGCCGCAGAGACACATCCTCCAGTGAGAGCAGCCACCAAGGGGGGCACGCTCCTGGATGAAGACACCTCTCGGGTGAGATTCTCCGTCCTGAAGGCTGAGTGGCCGGGGACTGTGGCTAAGCACCCCCCTCCGCCCCGCACCGTGAGTCGAGCCCGGGTGAAGCTGCATTCCAGGCGGGAGAACTCAGGGTGTTCCAAGTGAGAACAGGGCGTGGAGAGCATGCACACAGCCTGAGCCCCAAAGCCGGAGGCACGGCGGCACAGCGCCCCGTGGAGGGGGTGCTGGGTAAGGCCAGGAAAGGGCCGTGCCTGGGAAGCAGTGTAAGCACCTGTCGCTGAGGCAAACTCGTATGACTACACCAGGCGCACCTCGCCCCGTCACAAGCCTTGTCAAGGGAAAGCCTTGCGCACACACTGGGCTGGGGCAACGCGCCGTCGCACTTCAGCCTTCGCCGGCCTCCGTGCTCCGTGCTCACTGAGCAGGCCCCGATCCACACATTCGTGCAACAGAAAGGCGGAGCGGGATACATTTAAGGGAGAGGGACGGGGGCATCAGTTCAGTAGGGTAATTTCAAGCTTAAACGTGAAAAACCATTGCTACACGGTCATCCTAAATGATGACGCTCCCTCGGAAACTAAAAACAACATAAATGTCCATCATCAGGGAAGCTGGGTACATGAGAGAGAGTCCGCCCGACACATGGGAACTTGTGTGGCCTTTAAGGGCGAGGCGTCTCTGAGTGACGGACACGCAATGAGTCCCAAGAGTGGCTAAAGGCAACGGGAGAAGCGTGTGTGTGGAAGGCGAGCGTTTGTGCGAATTCACGGACACAGTGAGGGAATCCCCGCAGGGCACATCAAGGCTCTCTGCCTCCTCGTCCTGCAGCCTCTCTGACCAGTAACAAGGACACGGTCACAGGGGTCAGAGGTGGTCTACAATCCAGGGGTGCCCCCCCGCACCTGACCACAGCCCTCTGCCCGGCCCAGATGCCAGCACGGTGGCCCTGGAGGTGTCACCGTCACCAAGGAGAGATGGGTCAGCTGCAAAGCGGGAACCTGGAGCCCAGGCCTGGGAGTTGGAGGAACCGGCATTGTGCCCACCTCTGTTGTCCCCGAGGGAAAACAAGTTCGATTTTCCCTGGGAAGGGTTGTGAGGGCTGTCCTGGGGGCAGAGACAGCTTTGGAGGCTGCTGCTCAGTCCCTGCGACAGAGGTGTCGCTGGAGCGCCCCAGTCGTCCCCTTCCTTGGGTGAGCTCTCTATCCACCCTTTCCTGCTGATTTTTCTCTATGGCACGTGCCCTCATCTAACGTGCTGGTCTTCTCCAAGCATCTTGTTTGCTGCGTTCAATAACCTAAAGGTCAGGGGGGCAGGGACCCTCCTGTCTGCTTTCACTATTGCGTGCTCAGTGCCCCAGCAGTGACTGGGCGTTTCCCTGGCAATGCCTCGCAGCAGGCCCAGGCTCTCCACAGGCTGCCTTCTCCTGGGGGCAGGGGGCTCTGGGGCCAGGGGCATTCACCATGGCTCAGATCCCTACGGAGGGGGGCCCGCAGGCCCCGTGGCCTCTGGTATCCCCCAAGGGTTTGGACCGAGGTCACCGATGGATGCTAAAGCAGACAGGGATGCCGCTGGGATGAAAAGCCCCACCTTCCAGGAGAGTCACTCTGGGGGCAGGAGGGGGGCCTGGGGTTCCAGGGTGGGGGTCTGTCTTAGGACAAGCAGAGGCACCAGCACCCTCCCTTCCTATCCCCCTCCAAGCGCACGAAGGACAGAGCCAGGCGGCTGCTTCAGAGGTGGCTGTGTGGTCTGCTGCTAGCCCTGTGTGGCGCAAACGCAGGCCAGCCCTGGCTTCCCCGGGGTCCGTGTCCCCAGCAGGCTGGCTGCAGCTGCAGGGGTGCTTCCCAAAACGCAGGGCCCACCTCAGGTGCTTGGGCCCAGCCAGGCTGAGATCAATAACCATTAGATTTCAAGACATTACCCACCAAATAGCATCCTGGCCTGGTTTGGCTCCAGAAATCTAGCCAAGGTCCCGAAGCTGGGAAGACATGTGGCTACGTGCTCAGGTTCTGGACAGGGCAGCCCTGTCACCCACTCTGTGACCCAGGTAGGCATCTGGCCGCTCCAAGCCTCAGTCTCCAATTCTGTGAAATGGGACCAGCAGAGGACCCCTGCACAGGCTGCCTCGGGCGGCATGAGACCAGCCTGGACAGCTGGGCAGGGGCTGGTGTTGCAGTGGGAACACACCTTGTATGGGGAGGCAGCCACCAGCAACGTGGGATATGACACCAGTTATGGTAAGTGGCATGAGGACAGAAATACACAAAACAGGGTGGAGGGCACAGGAGCCGTGCAGGTCCCAAATATCACTAGAAAGTGTCTGCGAGGACACAACGTGGACGTCAATAATCGCCCGTCTTGCAGGGTGGGGTGTGGCCAGGATTCAGAGGGTCTCTCCTGCTCGTGATCCTTTCTTATAGCAGCTCTGGGCGCCAGCCTGCATGGAGGGAGCCCGAGCCTCCTGCTGTGAGTGCCCCCTGGTTCCTGGCTGGCTGGGGCCAGGCACCGCTGGGAGAGGTGGGGTGTGGGTGAGCATGGCAGCCCCTGGGCAAAGGTGGAGGGGTGAGGACCTGGCACCCATGAGGGTCTGTGGCCAGAGGCCCATGCACAGTGCGGGAGAAGGTGGGGGGAGCCGGGAAACGTTCTCCCTTCTAAGGCCCTCAGGGAGGCGTGACCCCATGAAGGAATCCTGATGGTCCCCAGTGCTTCCTATCTGGAGAAGAGAGTCTGGCTCCCGGCACTTCTCACGCTGGGGCTACTCCGCTTCCTCTGAAGGCAACTAGAGCAGGGCTGGGTCCTTGGACATAGGGGACCAGGAAGACATGACCAAGAAGTGGGCCAAGCCCAGCCTTGGGTCTCTTGCCAGCCCCCTCGCTTCTCAGAGCTCAAAAGCGCTGACTCCCCTTCCTTCTCACTATCCCGCACCCCATCTCAAGAACAACCAGCCCCCTCCTCAGTAGCTAAGCTAATTATGGCGCCTACAGGTTCTTCCCGCGCTGGGGCCCACCTTTTGTATATCTATGTTTGTGGAGGGCCAGGGGACCAGGGGGAATTCACGTAAACGAGCCCTGTGGCTTGGAAAGAGGAAAGAAAGGAAGACGTTAGCCTCGTTAAGTCAGCGGGAATCATGACCGCCCAGAAGAGCCACATGGAATCTCCAAACTGTGGTCTGTTTACCCAGAGCCACCAAAGCACGAGGTTTGGAAGGGATCCCGAGCGTCTCCTCCCAACAGCGCCCGTCGGCTCTGCATTGGAGACACCAGCCGAAGTTCCTGAAAGCAGGAAAGCGGGGAAGCGGCGTCCGGCCGGGGCGGGCTCTGCAAGGCATCGCGGTCAGCGTCGGGCAGAAACAGAATCCCTTTTGCAGAACAGTCAGCAAGCCAAGGCCCAGCCAAGCAGCCCGGCCTGCTCAGGCTGCGTGTTTCCAGGCAGCCACCAAACGTCCCGTCATCCCCGGGAAAATGCTGACTCTCAGCGGTGAGCCCAACAACGTGAGAGCTGGGCACCCAGGTCTCCCTGGACGGGAGGACAGACCGTCGTCCCCGCAGGTCCGGGAGCAAGCAGGTGCCAGCGGCAGAGCCCCCAACCATCTCCCCCAGAGCTCATCTCACGGTTTCCCAGGGCCAGCTTTTTGGGAGGTTTTCTGCTTTGAAAAAATACACAGGGTCTAATTTTCGATCAGCCAAATGCACCCTGAATACCACCCCTCCGTTATTCCGTCCCCCAGACGCTCGTCCCCAAGCGGCACCCCCAGAAGAAGGCTGACCCCGGGAGCTGCAGGGCCACTCACCTGCCTTCCTGGTGTCTGCTCGTTAACAAGGACACAGTCTAGCTTACTAGGGCTCACCAGCCGCGCTCAGACCTGGCGCAGCAGAGCGATCTCATTAGGGAGTGTCACTGCGGAACATCAGAGGCAGCTGGTGAATGAGAAGAGTCCCCCAGGGGTCGGGCTTGGAGGCAGCAAGTCCATTAGTCCTATTAGGGCATTTTCATCTCCGTGAAACAGGCTGAATTATTCAGGAGCGCCTCTGCCCCTAAAAGCCCGGGAAGTGCAGATCCGCGGTGCCGCTGGCCAGGCCAGCGCCTGCGTGGGGCTGGCGGGGACACCAGCCAGGGTCTTGCCATCCCCTCGGGCCTACCCCCTGCCTCCATTGTCCCCGAGGGCCAGGGACACCACCCTGGGAGCCACAGGTGGAAAGGGGCAGGCCGGCCTTTTTGTTATTTGAGGAGGGGACCCAGGCGTGGGGCTCTGTCCCCACCACATTCTTAACTATGTCTGCAGTAGGGGAGCCAGGGTCCCCAGGGCATGTGACCAGCTCGTATGGAAGGAGTTGAGATCTGAGGAGACGTCCCCTCAGCACACGCAGATGGATGCCCTTCCTCCCTTCCCCTGGGACGTGCTCCAGATGGGTACCCGTTCCCTGTAAATGGCCGGAAGGTTCCGAAAGCCTGCTACAGGACACCACTCTGCCACTGCCCCAGGGAGGGGCACAGGGACCCTTCCCCACAGCACACGTCCTGCCCTGGGGTTTGGGAAATGCTTTGAAGGCGAGGTCTGGGTTGAGGCTATCCTCAGCCCCTGTACCAGGGTCATAACCCCAGGGGCACTTTAGGTCACCCCAGGATGCCGAGAAATCTCAGCATGACGTTGTCTTCCAGAGAGAAGGTGGCCAGTGTGTGTGGGATGTTGGAGAGGCTGAGCTGGTCAGCCCATGACAAGCCTGGCCGGCAGCAGCCTCTAGGTTGGAGGGGGACCACGGCTCTAGGCTCCTAGGAGAGAGTACATGAAACGCAGGGTCGTGGCTGGAGAGGACACAGGGAGGCGACTGGCAGTGCTGTTGTCTGGAAAAGCCTCAGTTGTGGAAACGAGATGGTTTTTCTCAAAAGCCCAAGCCCTCTACATCTGTCATTGTCCTCCTTGGCTGGAGGTGGCCCTGGGCCTCACTGCTGATGGGTGGTCACCAGCCTGACATGCTTTGAATGAGGACCACCTCCTTCCCCCAGGGACACTGCACACACCTCTCTGTCGACACAGTGGTGCTGGTAGACAAGCCCATGGACATGACTCCAGACACCCTGTTCCTGTGCCCTGCCCCCCTTCACTCCCTCTTCCTGTGGGTCCTTCGGTTCAGCCCTTCTCCATCTCTCCTGGCCTCCCCGTCTTACTCCCTGCTGCCTGGCTTCCTTCCTACAGCAGAGCCCTATCCCCGCCCTGCTCAAGCACCACCGCTGGGTCCCCAGTGCCCCGTGAGTGCAGCCCAAGCTGCTTAGCTTGGCATTCAAGGTCCTCCCTCATCAGACCCCCACCCACCTCTATAGCCTGGCCTCTCGTCACTCTTTGTCCCGTCCCCGATGGCCAGTCTGTGAAACCACTGTTCCCTGTGCACCTCTCCAAGTCGTGGCTCAGGCTGCTGCATCTACCGGAACGTTCTTCGCCGTTTCTGTGTTGAACCCCGTCCAGACCTCAGGGTGCAGCTCAAAGCTGCCTTCTCCGTGAAGCCCCCCTGACTCTCAGCGGACTGTGACCCCTTCCTCCTCAGAACCCCAGCAGCTCTTTAAACCTCTCCAGGTAGTTTCACTTTCTGGATACGATTGGAGCACTTGAGCTCTGGGGTAGGTTGCATTACTGTTGCAGGTCCTCTGTCCCCTTCTGTATCATGGGACTGGTTCCTCCCACGGCGAAACAAGGGGCGTATTTTTCCTGCCCTCTGACCTTGGGCTGGATCATGAGACTTGCTTTGGCCAAAAGGAGGAGCAGAAGTGGCAGTGAATGGGTTCTAACCGTGGCCTGGAGAGACATCACAGGTTTCTACTTTTCCTCTGGCATGTCTGCCATGAGAAGAACGGGCCCGGGACAGCCCCCGGCTAGGAAGGACGGAGGATGGGCACCTGGACCCGACCTGCAGCTCAGAGCTCAGTCCAGCCTGCATGGACGGGCTCGAGTCAACCCCGACATACAGGCAAGAAGTGAATGCCTCTTGCATCGCTCCCAGTTCGGGGCTGTTTGTTAGGCAGCAATTGTGTAAGCGCTGACGGATACGGGACTGAGGGCAGGGCATGCCCTGGACACCCGTCCTTGTTCCAGGAGAGGCTCCGCAGTGCCGACTGACTTCAATAACCACCGAGAGCTGTCAGTGCCCGGGTGACGAGGATGCCCCACTGGGAGTGGCACCCGGTATGTCGGGCAAAGATCCCAGTCCTTAGAGGTCATCATCAGAGGCCCCATAAGAGACACTCGAGTGTCGGTGTGAAGACACCACACTAGGGATCTTCAGAGGCGGGACGGCCAGAGCCTGTGGCGTCCACGTGGCATGCAGAGGAATGACGGAGGTGGGGATCCGGCTCTCCAACAGGGCTGGCTCATCCCGATGCCCACAGGGGTGGACAAGACGTTGGGTCCGTGGGTTCCGAGGTGCGTGGAACACTCTCACTTCAGTGCGACAACTTCCTCGGCCCCTGTCAGGGGCCAGGCCCTCTCAGCCGCCGGGTGTGACCCTGGGGCTTTCCTGCCTGCCTGTCTCCAGCCCCTCCTTCCCTTCCGGAGTGAGGCGGCCCGGGTGTCTGAGGGTGCAGTTCGAGTGCATGGTCAGATCCTGCTGGGACGAGTGTCGCACATTCACTCGGACAGGTTGGGCCACTGCGTACGGACACCGTGAAGACCATTTCATCCAATAAATGCATCTGTGAGCCCATGTCGAGAGCTAACTATTCCAGGAAAAGCATACCTAGTAACACTGTGCGCAGAATCAAAGGCTTGGTCAGCCCTTTAGAGCTCTGTGTAAGGAGGGGGACTGCGGGGGAGGCGCTGAGGCAGTGGCAAAATTAGCCCGAGGACCCAGGCCCACGGCCGCGGTCAGAGGTGCCAGGGCTGCGGGAAAGAAAGAGCCATACGAATCCAGTGCCAACCCCATACCCACTGCCGAGATTCCTGGTGCAGCACAGGAACCGCCCACAGTCCCGTCACAGGTGGGCGTGCACGAGGCTGGGGAGCTAATTCCGGACCCAGGAGCCTCCCCGGCCTGAATGCCCAAACGCACAGCAGACGCAACCGACCTCCAAGAGCTGCACCGGGTCCCCAGCAGTCCCAAGGCTGGCGGAGCTGACCCGCGGATCCCGTATCCTGACATTTTCCCGACAGGAGAAAAATGTCAAAGTAAATACCTAGAGTTTGAGACTTTCCAAGTAGCACGGGGCACCCTCCCTACTGTTCAGGCGAGGAAGGGGCTGCCCAGAGGGAGGAGGGACAGCCCTGGGAGGACCCTGCTGACTGACCTGCTTGTCCCCTTGGCACCACATCTCCTGGGGACAGAGCCTCTTGCCCTGCGAACAGTGGTGCCCCGATTCACCCACAGGGAAGCACACCAGAAAGACGTCAAGGAGGCCGCCTCTCCCTGATCCTGAGTGGGTGCTGGCCTCTGATGACTCCCAGGCTGCCAATCAGCTCAGAGCCAAGGGGGCGGGCTCGCCACAGGGTTTTACTCTGAGAACCCCAGAAGCACACACCGCGCTGGGAAAGCGCCTCCTCCACGGCCTGACGGAGCCAGAGGGAGGCTTTCAGGCCCGTGAGAGCTAAGTAGGTATCACAAGGCCCTTTGCTAAAATCAGAGCAAATTCTAGATCAGCACAGTGAACCCGACCGCGGGGTTTTCATCAGCACAGTACAGGCGCACCGAGAGAGAACGGAGCCGGACCTCGTCGGGGGATTTCTATCCCCGAGAAACCACCAGCGCGCGCGACCGACCGACCGGAGCGCACGGCCCTCCCACCCGCGAAACGGAGGGCTCGTTACCTGTAAAACTGGAGCTGTCTTTTGGGGCTCCCATACCGAGTACTGCGGACAGCAATGGAGAGAAGGAGGGAGAGAAGAGAGAGTCCACAATTGGCATTAACCACGGGAGGTGCCAGCCGGAAGCACTCGCGACGCCGGCAGCCCCGGCCCCACCCCGCTGGGCTCAGGGCTGGCGGAGGACGCGCGCCCGGACCAAGCGCTCGGCGGCAGCGCCACCCAGTGGCGCACGGGGGCAGAGGCCCGATCTGTTGGGACACTGGGGTCCTGGGCCTGCCTCACTCCCACCCAGAGCGGAGGGAATGCAGACAGCAGGTAAATCCTGGGGACTGTCTGCTTGGGTTTTAACGAAATATGCTTTAGAACAACAGTGGAACACCTTCAAACCAAGAACTGCCGGTCACTGGACTCACCAGCCAGTCTGCACGTGACCGTGGGTTCTTTTTAGGATCTTGATGAAGGGTGGACGCCCCTTTTCCCTGTGGTTTCCTTGGACAATCACTGTGGTTCAGGCCCTGATAATTATCTAGAAAGTGGGACCCAGGATTCCAGCTAGTCCCAGGCTTTCGTGGCAGTGACTGTCATCTGGGTTCTGTGCTTGGGCCCAGTGCCTTCTGCCTCCCTCCCTGAGGTTCAGCTTGGGATATAGCCAAACAGAAAGACCCACAGCTGGGTTTGGAAGTGGGTTCTCAAGGGTGCCTGGCATCAGGGAAGCTGGAAGGGCCACTCCTGCCCGCTGCACCTCACAGCCTGTGGGCCTCACTCGGCCCTTCCCTCTGGGTCAAGGGGAGGACAGTGGCCTCGAGGACCCCTTGTAGAGGCAGGACTGACCCTGGGGACCCTGGGGGGCAGGAGTCACCTGTAGATCATGCCGGGGGAGCCTGTCTGCCGCAGGGAGAGCCGAGCCGGGGAGCCCGTGGTTGACTCTGGATACATGGAGCTGGCCTCACTCTTGCCGACCTGCTCTCTTCTTCACGAGGGAAGAGTCTGGAGGAGAAGCAGAGGAGGAGGGGAGCAGGTTAAGAAAGACCAGTTGGGTTTGGCAAGGAGGCTCTGTGAGGGTGAAGGACCAGTTCAGGGGCTGTCTGCACATCGTCCTTCATCAGACAGACCGACCGACCGACCCATGGGGGCTCAGATGAGGCTGATAATCAGGTTCAGTGACTGTGAAGCATTTCCAACCCATCTCTTCAGTCTCCCACCCCAATCCTCCGGGAGCGGTCCTTTGCCCCTCCCTGGCTGCTATTCCGAGGCTCCGGGAGCATGCTTCTGTTGCCCGAATTGCAGAAACAGCGGTCCCAGGGGAATCTGTGGCCTCAGAACTCTGGACGCTTGCCCATCCCAGGACTGCCGTCCCCCAGGGTCATCCTTGCTGCCTCACCTGCCCGACGCCTACCCCAGCCCACTGCGGGCCACTGGTGGGACGGCTCAGCATTAAGGAAGCCGCTTGTCCGATGGAGGCCTCGGGACCCCCTCAGCTCCTGGCACTCACGCCCCTGCTGGCTCTGATGAGGCCAGTTGCCATGTTGGAGACCCACATGGCAAGGAACTGAAGGTGGCCTCTGGCCAACACAAGATGGGAACAAGCTGCACCAGATGGAAAGAATTTGGCGCATCCAGGAGAAGAAAAAGAACATGTAGCCGAAACCAGGAAACCGCCAAGAAAGGTCAGACCTGCGCCTGTGAGTCCAGGATGGAGACACAAAACAAGACAAGACACTTTCTGAGTGGGCCTGGCTGACGACAGTCTGGGTCATCCAGATGTTCTGGGTGACGGAGCTGCCATCTGATTTGCACAGAAGGAGGGTAGGAGGGTATAGGAGATTGAGTTGTCGGCCCCCATTCCTCACTTCTGTACCTATGTCCTTGCTGTGTGACGTCGCTGCCTCCCCCAACACACACACACACACACACACACACACACACACACACTGCACCAGCGCCAGCCTCGGCCACTGGACACCAGTCCTGGGGCTCCTGCCATTGCCATGGACGAATGTGCCCCCGGCCATCCCCCTGGTCCAAAGATTGCACGTGCCACCTGGTCTAGACTGGGACACGGAGCCACCTGATCCACGAACGCATGGTGAGCGAACACTCACTGTGGCCAGAACTCTTCTGCAGAAGGGGAGCGGAGTTTTTTTACATTTTCTTTTTCTTTATTGATTTTACAGAGGAAAGGAGAGGGAGAGAGAGGTAGAAACATCAGTGAGAGAGAACATCAACTGGCTGCCTCCTGCATGCCCCCCACTGGGGACTGGGCCCACAACCTGGGCATGTGCCCTGACCGGGAATCGAACTGGCGACCTCTTGGTGCATGGGTCGATGCTCAACCACTGAGCCACCCCGTGGCTGGGAGTGGAGTTTTAACTTTAGCACTCACTCATGGGAATGCATTCCGGGGCTTAATATTCAGGGTCATCCTTATTACGTTAAATTATAACTGCACTGAGTGGCGGGGAGCTGCTTCCATCCACGGAAAAGAAGGCCGCGTTTGTCTCTCCACTAGATTCTGGAGCACGAGGAAACGGCATCCAGAATCTTCATGAGGGAGATCTGATGGGAAAGGAAGTTAGCACGTTGAGTGCTGGAGAGGTAACTGTTTCTAAACCGAAATCTTGCCAGAGCTCACCACACACGTCTCTGTCTCTTCTCAGGCCGGGATGATGTCACATTCCATCCTCTGCGTGGCTAGAGGAGACCTCTTCAGGTGTCAGGGAGGGTGGTGAGGCCCAGGCGGGGCTCATGTCTGGCTCTGGGTTCGAGTTCTAATTGACGTTATTGGGTGTGACCTTGGGCAAATCTCTCAGGCTTCCCAGGTGTCAGTTTCTTTACCTGTGAAATGGTCACAGGAGTCCGGGGAGGATCGATGAGCTACAGGTGTGTGGGGGGCACAGTGGGGGCCACAGGCACTGGGAAGGTGAGAGCCCGAGGCCTGGGAGTGCTGCTCGATCGATCTCAGCCCCCTCCCTCCGGGACATTGCAACACAAGCAAAAGGCCGACGAAGCCGCTCCTGTACACGTGTCCCTGAGGTGGTCTCTCCTGTAATAACTCCATTCTGACCCTCAGTTACTGCACGTACACACCCTGGCAGTTTCTTTTCTGTAAACATAAGGGCCTTGAGACACCCAAAGAAAACTGTAAAGATAAGGGGTTGAGGATGGCCTTGGGAAACTCAGAGAAACCATGAGAAAAAAGAGATTAATAGTTACCCTGCTCTTCTCCCCCCTTCTCTATATCAGCCCCCTTAACGGTGCCAAAAGCGGCACCAAGAGAATGTAGTTTTTTTCTGTAGTTTGTGCCTATATAAGCAAAGAACAAAGGAAGCTCGGGGCTGAGGATTTGGGGAAGCTGTACCCCCCCAGCCCGCCGGTGTAACAGCCCGCCGGTGTAATAAAGTGCTCCTTTATAATTCGGCCGTGCGTCTCTGGTTATCTCGCTGTCAGGTTATAACATTTGGAGGCCCCAGCGAGATTTTAATGAGGACTCCCCACTTGGGGTGCACCTCCTCAGGCTCCGGCGGATGGGAATCCGTGGTCCTCGTGAGAGCAGGGGGAAGGCCTCGGAGAGATGTTCCTCCACCCCAGCCTCTCGGAGACCTTCTGTCTGTCCCCTCTGCCACCCTAAAAGCACCTATAGTGGAGCCTGAGTGTTTGCTTCTCGCGGGTTATAACATTTGGAGGCCCCAGCGAGATCCCTGGTGCTTTGGGACACCAGGGGTTAGACGCCTAGGATGAATGGCCTCTCTCGGTCTGGCTGCCAGACCCCTAGAGATCTGAGGGGAGGTACCCCCTGAGATGTTCCAGGGCCTCAAAGATCCGATTTAGGTTTCTGACGAGCGGCTGGGAGATGTCAAGACGTCCCCAAAAAGATTAAAGGAGACCTGGTAAAGCCTCCGGAGGTGAGTTCTGGGCGACCGGTCCATCTGGGTGAGAGTGAGAGGGCCGGACGCGGCACAACCTCTCCTCTCCAGGATCCCCTAAGACGTTAGGTGGGGTTCAATTCTGGCAAATTCTGGTTCTGGACCGTGGCGCTTTCTGGTCCGCCACTGGGGCGGAAGGGGAGACTGATCACCTCCCGAGAACTTCTGGTGTGTGAGTGTGACTGTGTGAATGTAATTGTGTATAAGTGACCGTGCTCCACGACTTCGGTTACGGAGCCTGAGTGAGTCCTACCCTGCGGTTCCGTGACGACCTCATACGGCTAAAAGGCGGTATCAGGTTCTTGGGCCACTATGGTGTCCCACCAGCGAGCCTGATCCGAGTTGGGGGCTTATTCCAACCTGCCACATGCCAAGAGGCGTCTGAAATCTCCGCGAGGGGAGCGGCCAGGCGGACGAAGCGAAAGTTTCTGTCTTGTATGTCTTCCCTTGTTTTTGTTCTCGTCTGCCTCCCTACTGTGTCTCCCTCAACTTTGTTACGGTTAGTCTAATCATGGATAGCAGCCCTAATGCCCAGAAGACCTCATTGGGTTGCATAGTAAACATCCTTAGAAATGAAATATCGGGGAAACAAGATAATAGAATAGCAAAGGTAATAATAACAGCCTTAAGGGGAACAGGGCCCATAGAAAAGGATCACCTGAGAAAGGGAAACATGAGGAAGAGCCAGGACAGCAGGCATAGGTCCCGATTAGAGATAGACAAGACAATAGGGGACAAACTAGTTAGTTTCCTGGTAGGTACTGGTGCAGCAGACTCAGTCCTGACCGAGCCAATGGGGCTCTAACCTACCCCTGGACTTCAAAGAGGACTATGGACTTTGGGAAAATACTGTGACTCCTTCATTTCTGGTCATGCCGGAGTGCCCATACCCCCTACTCAGACGTGATCTCCTCCAGAGATCATTCAATTGCTGGCCACTGAGACTCCAGGCCAGCCCCCGCATCAAGTTCCACAAGACATTGGCCGTCAGTCCTGACAGCCTGCTTCCAGATGATGACCCGGAGAAACCTCTACAGGACTGCCTGGAGGTAATCGACATTGTGCAGATGGCCTGCCCAGACCTCAAGGATGTCCCACTGCCATCATCAGATGAGGTATTGTTCATGGACGGGAGCAGCTATGTCCAGGAAGAAATCAGGTATGCTGGGACAGCAGTAGTAACTCAGGACTGTGTCATTTGGTCACAGTCATTAAGTAGGGGAACTTCAGCCCAACGGCCTGAACTTATAGCCCTAATCCAGGCTCTCTGATGGGGCAAGAAAGGAAATCTACTGCACCAGGAAGCTTGAGAGGCAGCCCTAAAACCAGTGGGGAATGGCCTCTCCAGATACACTAGGTCAGAAAATGACTTAGTCAAGCAGAAACAAGCCATTAAAGAAATCAGTGGATGGTGGACACTGCCTGATGGGAGGTTGTTAGTCCCAGAGGCTCTAGGTCGGACTTTAGTCAACCAGCTGCACCAGACTACCCACTTAGGTTACACCAAGCTTACTGAACTCCCAAGAGGCAGGCAATGTCCAGTAAGGTCACAGGGAAAGGGAGAAGGTGGAGGGAAGCAGGAATGTGTGGGTCTAAGTAGGGAGGAGGAGAAGAAAAGCTGGGGGATGTGCAGACAGCATATAGATTGAGCAAGCTCTCAGGTTCATGTCAGGGGAGGGACTAGGAAAGTCACAGAGGGTCTGTGTAAGTTGAAGAAGGATTGTGTAAGTCGCAGAGGGTCTGTGTAAGTTGAAGAAAGTTTGTAGAGAAGGGAAGAAAGGATAAAAGAAAGGGACATACATATTACAGGAAGACAGGATATTGGAGGAATACTCAAAAAGGGAAAAAGAAAGGGACACTGAGAGAGGGAGAGCTTGCCCCTGGTAATGCAATAACAGTGTAGGATGTAGTGTGCTCCCCCTCGCCCTCTTACAGTTCTTGCAGGCCCTGCAGTCCGCCCAGAAAGCCGTCCATAAACACGTCTACGACGCCCTGCCTGTGCCCACCCCAGACCCTGTGCACCCTTTCCAGCCCGGGGACTTGATATAGGTAAAGAAATTTACCACCCAGGGACTGACTCCAGCCTGGAAGGGACCATACACTGTCATCCTGCCTGCACCAACGGCTATCAAGGTCAACGGCATCCCGGTCTGGCTGCACCATTCCCGGCTGAAGGTGGAAAAAGCAGAATGAACGGTCTGGGCCTCTCCAGATCCCTTAAAAATGAGACTCTTGCATTTATCTGGACTCTGATTTTTCTGATAATGACTATACAGGGGAATTTTTATAGATCTGGGCCCCAATGGAACTGGGAACTTGAAAATGGGATGTTGGGGGAGGTCTTAAGAAGTGTCACTACAAAGGGGATAGAAAAACCTGTTTTCAGTCTCGACCTATGTGACCTCATGAGAGGCACCATAGGCACTGATGGTATTACTGAAGATTAATGTCATATAGAAGGGCCCCTTCCCTGGGGTTATGGTACACCTACGGGGGAATGGGGACTACAAGGGATAGGAATATATGCCCAGGGAGCAGTACAATCACCACAAGTTGCTTGAATGCAAATGAATACTTTTGTCCATCTCGGGGTTGTGAAACCATATTTACTACTAAGGGCTGTATAAGAAGCAGGCACCATCATATAGATTTTAGAAGGTTAACCAAGCCCAAGGGTTTCCCTATAGGAAAATCTGACCCCATTCAGATTAATATCATTAGTCAGCCAGACCTTTATTAGGCCACAGGAAGGACATAGGGGCTGACTACTAGTTATGCCTAACTTCAGGGCCCCCTTATTATACAGGGCTAGGCCTCTCTGAGCCAGTTTCCCAGACCCTAAATACTAACAACTGTACATGGGACCAGCCCAAGTTAACTTTGGGGGATATTCAGGGGCAAGGGACTTGCATACTCCCACCTAAGTATAACCTCCAGCAATACAAAACAGACTCTGTGTAGCACTAGGTGAAACCTGCTGTTTCTATGCCAATAATTTGGGAATAATACAAGGACAGAGTTAATATCCTTAATAAAAAAAAGGGTCAATGATTTGACTTGTACCTAAAACCAGTGGGGATGTAATAACTCCATTCTGACCCTCAGTTACTGCACGTACACACCCTGGCAGTTTCTTTTCTGTAAACATAAGGGCCTTGAGACACCCAAAGAAAACTGTAAAGATAAGGGGTTGAGGATGGCCTTGGGAAACTCAGAGAAACCATGAGAAAAAAGAGATTAATAGTTACCCTGCTCTTCTCCCCCCTTCTCTATATCAGCCCCCTTAACGGTGCCAAAAGCGGCACCAAGAGAATGTAGTTTTTTTCTGTAGTTTGTGCCTATATAAGCAAAGAACAAAGGAAGCTCGGGGCTGAGGATTTGGGGAAGCTGTACCCCCCCAGCCCGCCGGTGTAACAGCCCGCCGGTGTAATAAAGTGCTCCTTTATAATTCGGCCGTGCGTCTCTGGTTATCTCGCTGTCAGGTTATAACACTCCCTGGCAGGGGTCTGACCTTCCAGAAAGTCACTTTTTGGGGTCCTCAGACTTACAACACCATCTGCTTTTCTCTTGTTTGTTCTTGAAGGCTTCTCATCTTTCCCATGTTCCCAGGAAGGTAATCTCTCATAGGTGTGACCATCACACGCACATATGACTCAATGTCATGCGGGTAATCGGTGCTTTGTAGGCCCTCTGTGGCTGCATCCAAAGTCTGGATCATTCTAGAAGCTCAAAGGTTCCGGAAGGCTTGTCCCTTGACAGCGGAGGCCATGAGAATGATAGCACTGTATGAGTTATCTCTTGCCACGTGACAAGTTAGCAGCTAAAGCAAGCCTTTCTCACACGGTTTAGGAGAGTCAGGAACCGGGGATTGACGGGGCTGCTGGCTCTGGCTCTGGGGCTGCAGTCTCATCTGAAGGCTAGCCTGGGGTCAGGGGCTCCTCTTCCTACACGTCGCAGGCACGTGGCCGTGAGCAGGGGCCTTGGCTCCCGACATCTGGATCTCACACCAGGCACCTGGGTTCTCCCCAGAGTAAAGAATCGAGAGAGAGACGCTGCGGAGCTTTCCATGACTGAGGCTCAGAAGTTTGTTCTGGTCGCAAAGACCAACCCTGACATGATGAGAAGGGTGTGAGGACCAGGCTATCTTGCAGGTCATGACGGTGACACCCATGAGGGACTGTCCCCCGTAGTTCCTCCCTCCCCATATTCCCTGAGACCACCGGGATGTTGGCCCCACCAGGGCTGGGGCTTCGTCTCTTCTCTTCACAGACGTATCCCAGGGCCCCAGTGGTGCCAGTCACATGCAGATGCTCAGTGACGGCTGACTGAGGGGAGGCAGAGAGGACAGCTCATGCTGCCCGGGTGTGACGGACGGACGGACGGACGGACGGACATCATGCTCTTCCGGGGCTCGGGCTGGGACTCCAGCTCCTGCCTCTTGAACTGGTGTTCCTTTGCACGTTGCGTCTCAGACCTGGAGGTCTTCCTGCCACCGCCCTGAAGTAAGGCTGGGACCGCGCCACAGCACAAAACCGCCCACTTCACAGGCCACACGGCCAGCAGGAGCCACAGCGGTGACCACGTGTCTCGAAGAGACAGGAAGAGGTGTAACTGCTGCAAACCACACAGATCCGGGGGTGCTTGCATAACTCACCTTCCTCCCCCCGGAGCCAGGCGCGCTCAGGAGCCCCTCCCTCCCCTGAGCACGCCTGAGGCCGGCCGAGCGCTGCTGCGGAGGTGCCCGTGGGGTACGGTGGGGTTCTAGTGGTCAACAACCCAATTCCCAAACGGCATCATCAGGTCTTGCTCAGATTCGGGGGGCGGGGGGGGAGAAAGGTGCAAATGTTCCTGGAGGGGGGGTCATAGCCAGGGGCCCTGCCGTTTGCCACAAAGAGACCTGTCTCTCCTCCAAGCTCCCGAGGCCTGAGCTGGGGGAGCCGGGCAGTGGTGACCCATCAACCTGCCACTCGACAGCACGGACTTCACGTGGGCAGACAGAAACAAGAGCGTCCGGACCATGGCACCCCGTTAAGAATTTCTGAACATGGTCACAGACTGGAAATTTCAATCCTCCCAGAGCAACGTTCGAAGGTGTGCCCCCAATTCCCAACAAGGGGACCCAGCGCAGAGCCCGGGTCTGGACCGTTGCGAGGGGGAGGCCACGTTGACCGCTAGTTAATGTCACCATGAAGGACAAAGGTCCTGGCCAAGAAACCCCAGCTTTCCCAAAGCCACGTGGCACTCGCCTTACACAGCCAGTTCTCGTGCACTGGGAGCTGTGTCTCCCGCAGAGCAGAAGCCTCGCTGGGGCTCCAGCTACGCCAGGGCCCTGCAGAGCTGCGGGTCTGCCGGGTCAGCAGCGGAGGCCCCCAGCCTCGGGAATAGTCTCGCTCCCTCCCTGAAAGGGAACGGAGGCTCCAACCACGGTATAGGGCCTCATCTCGTCTGTGGCTCCCCCGGCGCCATCCTGACCTGGGTGACCAGGGTGGAAGGGTGCAGGGCAGGGCCCTCACCGGCTGCAGGCAGAGGGAACCTCAGCATTTTACAGACCTCGTGAGCTGCAGCGGGTCGGGGGGAGACTGGGGAAACAGGTCGCATCCCCATAACCAACCCCGGGGGCCCAGGCCCCAGGCCCCAGGCCCGGCTGCCATTCATTCAGCAGAGTCACAGCTCCTGCCTCCCACCGTGACCACACCCGGCAGGACATCCTGCTGGGCCCAGACCTGAAGAAGAGCCAGGTGGGGGAGGAAGGAGACCCTCCCGAGAAGCACCTGGCTTTTCCGAGCAGGGAGGAAGCCCGTAGGCACCAGGAGCTGCCTGCCCAGCCCTGCCCTCCCCCAGGGTGACTATGGGTGGCTGTGCGGTGGCGCTGGGGCTTCGGGCCACCCTCCCAGGACGGAATCGCAGCTGAGGAAGGGCTTCAGGGGTCCTCCAGCCGCCCTCCCCTCGGCCCTCAGAAGTGGGGGACCCACTCGTTTCGTCTGTAAGGCAGGGACTCTCACTTCCTGGCTTGTGAGCTACTTTCCACCCAGAGGTGGGGAATCTCAGGCCAGGGGATCCCAGGAGACAGCAGATGGGCAGGGCTTCTTGGGGAGCTCGCAGGGCTGTCGGGCAGCTGGCCCCCCCCCCCCCCCCCCCCGGTGACAGAGGTGGCCCTGCAGTGCTCCTGATCTCCGGGCGCCTCGTTGCCCAGGGATGACAGCAGCAGCCAGCGCTCCTGCGGCAGAACTAGGTCACGGTCAGACACCTCTGCCGGCTGCCGCTGGGCACCCACCGCCTGCCGAGCAGCCCCCGGGTCGCGGGGGGCCTGCTGTGCCCGTCGCAAGGACGATGACGGCAGCTGCCCTGACAGGCGGCCACGCAGGCTCTGCCCAGGCCAGCGGGTGTCCGCCGGGCAGCTCCCACCCAGCTGCAGCAGTTTTCCGGCGGCGCAGAGCCTAGGGGCTGCTGGCCCGGCTAACCGGGATGGCAGGGAGCACCCCCGTCCCGCTCAGCACAAACACAAACCCGTTTGGGAGACAGGGTCCCCGAAACACCCCTGGTACCTGCTCCTGGATCAGAATGGCCAGACACGAGCCCATTTTGGTGGAAGGCGAACGGCCACAGGACCACGGGGCCAACCAGGAAGTCGGTGGCAGGAGGTGTCTCAGAGTGAAGGGCGCCTGGCAAGCCAGGGCCCCAGGGAGCCGGGGTGTGGCCTCCAGTCCCAGGCGGAGGAGGGCCTGCACCCCACCTTCCTGGCAGTGCAGCAGCGGGAGGGGCAGGAGGCAGGCCCGCCCAGGCAGGCTGGGGCCCCTTCCTCAGGGAGGGAGGCGGACGGGTCAGTGACCCGCCAGTCCTGGTGATGTTCAAGTTCCTGATCGCTGGTGCCGCTTTGCGCCAGAGCTGCCCCCACGCCCTGGAAGTGGTGCTGCAGCCCACACTCTACAGATGACGACGTGGAGGGCCAGAGAGGTCAGGCTGGGATGCGGACCTGGGGCTGGCTGACTCCAAAGCTGCACTCTGAGCTGGGCCCTGCGCAGAGGCCCCCAGCTGGACGTCGAGCTGGGCAGGGCTCTGCCTCACCCCGTCCCACCCCTGGGCCCCACACGGTGCCAGGACACAGCAGGTGCAAGTGGACGACGTGGGGGATGTGGCGGCGGGAGGACGGATGAGGGGGACCCCCCTCTGTGGGTCTGTAGCCTCTCCCGGCTCTGCCTTTCCTTCCTGGGTGGGGGCTACCTGCAGCGAGCAAGGCAAAGGGGGGACTCAGAAGGAACATTCCACCCCCCACCTTGACGGGGCTCTGAAGACTCGGCGGGGAGTCAGCCAGCTCGGTTCCTGTGCATCCATCGATCTCAGTCGGATAGGGGTGTCGCTCAGGGTCCCCGAAGAGCCATGGGGGGAGACAGAGGAAAGGGAAGGGAGACATGAACAGTTCGGGGTGCTCATTAAAGTATTCAGAGCTAAGCAAAGACAGCAGAGGTGTGGAGAGGAGCACGGGAGGAAGGAAGGAGGAGAATGGAGCAGGGAGCACGGATGGGAAAGTGGAGAACAGGGAGACCTGAGGGACAGTGGGGGACCCGCTCAGCTCAGCCCCTCGGCCTCGCCCCACGGTCTCCACCTCTGACTCTCACAAGCGAGAGCCCTTCTGCAGACAGAAAATCAAGACCCACGCATACTCAGCACGCCCCACGGCCACGCAGCCCATCAGTGGCAGAGCCGATGAAACCTGTAGGGCTGGCTCCAGACTGGGGCTCCTCCCTCCACCTGTACAGTGACCTCCCCCCGCAGACCCCCCGGCCTGACGCAGGACAGGTGCCTTCTGCTCGCCAGCACAGGGTGTTGCCATGACCGTGTCCGAACACAGACCGAATTTCTGCTGTCACCGATCTCCAGCAGCAGGTGACAGCCGGGCATTTCAGAGGGGTTCTAGATACTTCTACAATTTAAGCAGCAAGTATTGACTGAATCAGCCTCGATGTAACTCATGTTCCTTGGAGCCAGGACCCTGGGGGGGTCCATGTCCCCCTAATGTGGTGACAGAATTGGGTTCATGCATCCTAGACCCTCCGTGTGAGGAGCAGAGAGCCCGGTCCAGCGTCCAGACACCAGCTCCCTCCGTAAGATCCCCACGCTGGGGGTTCCGACATGTGCACCCCAGCGGAAGGCTGAGCAGATCCCCCGGGGACCACAGAAATCGTGAAAAAGGCCCTGACGTTGATTTGAAATCGGCTGCCTTGTGACTTCTGCACAGCGGGCCCCCTGCCTCTCTCCGGAGATGGTAAACCCTGTCTCTGTCACACGGCTCTCCTTGGCCCATCCGAGGACACCTGGCATGGCGGGCCCACCCCACCGAGAGTACACAACACCGCTTCTTTCAAAGCTTCCACACATGTCACCGACTTAGTTAACACGTAACCCGGGCCGACGTCATGCATCCCGTGGCTGTCCCACAGAGCCCTGATGAAACCTTCCAGGCAGCGGGTCACTGTGCCGACGGGGACGCCGAGGCTGAGGTCAGCCAGCTAGTAGGCGTCTGGCAGGGGCCTGATGCTCCAGGGTCCGACGCCAGCGCCTGGGCGCTTTCAGTGGCCACCCTCGCTGTGGCCGCGTTCCGGAGCGACACCAGGTCACCTCCTCCATGGGTGCTTGTTTGTAGAAATTCTTGGAGGAACAACAGAGGTGCCCGAACCAAGAGCAGCATCCCGGGCTGCGGTCAGCAGTGGCGTGAGGCAGCCTCCCCGTCACTGGGCCGAGCTGGGCTCTGCTGCGGCCCGTGGGTCTCTGTTCTTGCAAGTTCGGTGGTTGGAAGAAAGATAAAACAATATTTCACAGCACATGAAGAACCTTACATAGACTTCAAATGCCAGAGTCAGCACTCGCTGCTGTCCGGTCAGCTCGTGCCGCCATTAAGAAAGGCCACGGACTCAGGGGCGTTGGCAGCGGATGTATCTCTTCGCCCTGGAGGCTGGAAGTCCGAAATCAAGGTGCTGGCAGATTCGGGTTCTGGTGAGGCCCCACTTCCTGGCTTGCAGACGGCCACCGTCCTGGTGTCCTCACAGGGTGGACAGTGAGCTCTGGGCTCTTCCCCGACTTAAAAGGGCACCAATCCCACCAGGGGACCCACCCTCGTGACCTCATCTAAACCTATTCACCACCCAGAGGCCACACTTTCTAATCCTGCCCCATCAGGATTAGGGCTTCAACGGACGGATTCTGGGGGGGCACAGACACTCAGTCCGTAACACTCACTGATGCACCGTCCCCCCTGCACTTCTGCGACACAGCGGAGCCGAGGAGCTGGGCCAGAGCTCCGCCCGTACACCTAACACATCTACCCTCTGGTCCTCTGTGGAGGAGGCTGGCGGAGCCCTGCTCTGCATGACAGTCTCTCCGTCGTCCCCACGCCTCGTAGAAGGCCACCCACATTCCTGCAGAGACAGAGCCTCAGACAGGGAACGGTCCCCGCCCGTCTTCTGGGCGGCTTGGACTTTACCTCTCTGTGCGGTGCTCCGCCTAAGGGGGTCACTCCGCAAAGCGCAAGCTCCGAGCCGCTCCCGGCCCCTGGGATTTCGTTCGTCTTTCGTTCGGCGGGTCTCAGGTGGTTTAATGACCTTCCAGCCCACATTGGGATTCTGTTTTCATCTCACAAGATCACAGCCTGCTCTCCGGGATTGGACACGCTAATCCTCCTTAATAACCGGCACCAGAAGGCAGACTCATCTCAGATCTGCCGCACTGTGCCCGGCCCGCTCCTAACCTTGCTGGGGGGCGGGGTGTCCGGCAGGAGCTACTGTTGGTGCACTCAGCACAGCCACCGCCCACGGGACCCACCCGGTCGCCGCATCACGAGTGAGAGTCTCCCAGAGCCTTCACACAGATGCAAACCTCCCAGGTCCAAAGCTCCCTGCATTTTTTTTTCCTGGGAGACACCTCCCCAGTGACACCTTATGCAAATTTTCCAAGCGGTCAAGACAGGCCAGTAAAAACACCTAACCTAACTGAATCCAGGACTTGGCTCTGTGGACTATGGAAGGGATCCCCTCCTGCGAGGCCCTGTGGCACCCCAGGAGTGGATGCCTTGCCACAACCCTGAGGTTTGAAAGGGCTCCGTTATGACTCAGAGACGTCACAGGGAAAGGGACCCCCAAGAGGGAGGCCCCTCCTGCTCGACCCCCTCAGCTGTCTGGGGAGCAGAGCTGGGAGGGTGACAGCCCCCCACCCCAGGGAGTCCGTGGGAGGCCCCCTTCCTTCTGAGGGCTGCAGTTGTCCACAGGTGGCAGGTGGGTGGCTCCCTTTTAGGAAGCTAATTATGACCCAACTGTCCCTGTCCAAAGATGTTCCCTATAGAAGAGAAACCTAGTTATTGTAGACTCTTTTTTTTTTTAAACAGTATCTCTAAAACCCCAAATCAGCCCATGAAAACACCACCAAACACAAGACCCCATCCTTAGTAGCTGTCTTTAGGTGGACGGGGTCCTTCCCAGGATGCTTGAGCATTGGGACGGAGACATCTGCGGCAGGGGACAGCAACCGTATGCAGGAAAGGGCCGGAGTGAATTTTTCAGCCCTCTTGGGCCAGTCGGTCTCTGTCAAAGCTCTTCAACTCCACTGTGCAAAAGCAGCAGAGACATTATGTGAACGGAAGGGTGTGGCCGTGTGTCAATAAAACTTTATTTACAAAAACAGGTGGGGGGGCCGGATATGGCCCCTGGGCCATAGTTTGCAGACCTCTGATCTATGACATTGAAAACAAAAATGACATCCATGGAAATGAAATTAAGACAGAACTGGCGATCCTGACGATGTCTGCAGGGAGCTGGAGCTTGGTCCTCTTGTGGGGACATTCTGTGTCAGGAAGGGGACCCCTCAGGTCAAAGAGGACCCCGTGCTGCCCGCTGACCAAGCCCCTGGCCTCACTGCTCAGCGGAGGTGTTGGGAGGAGGCGAAGAGGCCCTGTGTGCTCCGAATCCTTATTCACCTGCTTCCCTTTGCCAGTAAGTCCGATTTGCCATTGCGTCCCAGGCCTGACTAATCTGTTCCGGAGTAAACACACACAGCCACCCGCCCAGCTGCTCCCTGCGACGCCGCTCGCTGGGGACGAGGCTGCTGCCTCTGATGCAGGACTATTTTTGGTGGCTGTTTTGCCTCATTTATTTTTGATTTGACTGTATGTTCTTGTTCTTGCTCCCGCTATGAAGGGAAGAAGCGCAGTATTTTTAAACCCTGCGTGTGTCTCCGCACGATCGGGGCCAACAAGCCACCTGCCCTCTCTGCTGTGGACAAGCTCGGAGAAGCCGCACCTCCACCTCCTGCAGGTGGTGCCTGTCCAGTCCTGGGAAAAAGGCTGCGTTGGAGCGGTCGGGGGCCCAGGGCATCCGAGTGTCCTCCTCGTGCCGAGGGTGAAGGAGGTGCAAGGTGCCCACCAGGGTGGCGGCCCGGGACCAGTCACTGTGCGGGCACCAGTCCAGGCTTGCGGGAACTGAATGCGCTGCTCGAGGCGCTGGGATAGGGTTCCCAGGTGCACGCGTTCGCCTGACCCCGCCTCCAGCCCTGGGAGGGCAGCACTGCCAACCACGGATGACAGCTGAGGAAACTGAGGCTCAGGGGGGTTGACTTGGCCTGCCCACATCACCCCAGTAAGTGGCAGTCCTGGGAGTCCAGCCTGTGAGCCACAGCTCTCTGCTGCCACCAGCAGAGGAGAAGCCACAGAGGCCTCGTCCTACGAGAGCTCATCGACGCTCTCCTGGGACTGGTGCCAGAGGGCAAAGGCAGGAGCGAGGTAGGGGTGTCTCTTGGCAGGAGGCCATTCGATGGCCCAGGTGGGAGCTGGGGTGGCCTGGGCCATGGCTGGCGAAGTCGGGAGGTTAAGACCAAAGAGTCGTCTGGCAGGTGGATGTGTTAGAGGAAGACAGGTGCAGGGTGACCCCCAGGTTTCTGGAGAAGAGTTGCCAGTTCCTGAGGTGGGGGGACTGCTGGGTGCAGCAGGACGGGGGCACCAGGAGCCAGGCGGTGGCTGCATCTGGTCTGAGGTACCCATTGGACATCCAGATGGGAAGCTGGCGGTGTCCTCTTCTGGCTCCTCCTCAATTCCCGGCTGGAGCAGTGTCCCCGGTCCTGCAAGTGTGGTCCTCTGCCTGGGACGCCCTTCCTTTATGTCACTCAGCAAATGTCGGCTCTCTAGAAAGGTTGTCCATCCTGTCAGCACACGCATTTCCCGTGGCACGCCACCTCAGCCTGCAGCGACTGTTCACCTGGCTGCTCCCAACCAGATGGTGGGCCCCCGAGGCACCCCTCGTGCCCGGGACAGGGCCTTTGCCGAATGCACGGAGGCATGTCACTCCCGCTCCGGACAGGTCGCACTCCGTCCAGTGAATACAGACTCCAGCGTGAGGACGAGGCAGGCAGAGGTGGAGGTGGACGAGGGAGTGAGGTGGTCCTTCCCGCTGCTCCGCCCAGGGAGAGGTGGTTCTGCAGCCTCAGCAGCTTTCGCCGAGGGTTTCAGCAGGAGGGTGCAGCCCCGTGGGCTCACATCGGGGTCTCAGGATAGGGCTCGACTCGACGGTCTCTGCCAGGTCAGGAGTCCCCACCAAGACGATGCCCTGTTCATGAAGCATGCACGGAGCCAGGCATCTCATGGGCACGTGTGCAAGGGTGTACACATACACACACACAAACTTCACCTCCACCACTTCTATCTCCACCTCCATCACCTCCACCAACTCCACTTTTACTGCTTCCACCACCGCCACCTCTATCTCTTCCATCTCCATCAGTATCACCTCCACCTCCGTCACCTCCACATCCAACACCTCTACCTCCGTCACCACATCCAACACCTCCACCTCCATCACCTCCACACCCAACAAACACCTCCACCTCCATCACCTCCACACCCAACACCTCCACCTCCATCACCTCCACACCCAACAAACACCTCCACCTCCATCACCTCCACACTCAACACCTCCACCTCCGTCACCTCCACACCCAACAAACACCTCCACCTCCATCACCTCCACACCCAACACCTCCACCTCCATCACCTCCACACCCAACACCTCCACCTCCATCACCTCCACACCCAACAAAAACCTCCACCTCCATCACCTCCACATCCAACACCTCCACCTCCAACACCTCCACCTCCATCACCTCCACATCCAACAAACACCTCCACCTCCATCACCTCCACACCCAACACCTCCACCTCCATCACCTCCACACCCAACAAACACCTCCACCTCCATCACCTCCACATCCAACACCTCCACCTCCAACACCTCCACCTCCATCACCTCCACATCCAACACTTCCACCTCCATCACCTCCACACCCAACAAACACCTCCACCTCCATCACCTCCACACCCAACACCTCCACCTCCGTCACCTCCACATCCAACACCTCTACCTCAATCACCTCCACATCCAACACCTCTACCTCCGTCAGCTCCACATCCAACACCTCCACCTCCGTCAGCTCCACATCCAACACCTCCACCTCCGTCACCTCCACATCCAACACCCACCTCCATCACCTCCACCTCAGGCTGGCTCCTCTTCCTGCAAGCACTCCTGCTTTCATGTTCTGCTCTTGGAATCATCCCCCTGACCAACCCTTCAGGGCAATTCTTTTGCCCTCTGTGAGCTCCAGTTCTTACCTCCATACCTATGAGCCCCAGAACTGCATCTTAAGCCCACTCCACTCCCCTGAGCTCCAGGTTCACTCTCCTGGCTCCCTGTTGGCTTTGTCCACATGGGTATCCCTGGAACACTCCCTATCTTTCCCATTCCACTGCCAACCTTGGGTGGGCCACCTGTCACCAGAGTCCATTCCAATTTCTCAACCACAGATCTATCAGGTCACACCTTTCTCTATAGGCGTCAGTGGCTGCCCAGGGCCTCTAGCATCAGGTCCAAGCACCTTGGCTTGGCACACTGAACCATGCACAGCTGGCCCTGTCTATACTCCAGCTTCCTCTCCACTTCCTGGCCTTCCTGCACACCTGACGTCAGGCACACCTGCCCACCCATTTCCCCTCAGGTTCCTGTGCTTGCTCCGGCTGTTCCCTTGGGGACCATAGCATCTCCCCATGCCCCAGGATTCACCAGCCTCAGGGTCCAATGCAGGGGCCGTTTCCTAGGCCAGGATGGGTCACCCTACACTACTCACAGTGGTTACTCTGAGGGTGGGCACTTTCCATTCCTGACCCTCTGCCGTGTGCATGACCTAAGCCCCTGGCCTGCAGTCACGCAGCTCGAAGAAGCAAAGAGCAGGGGTAGGTCTGCCTGACTGCAGAGCAACATTCCTTGTTGTTGTTGTTAATCCTCACTGGAGGATATTTTTCCATTGATTTTTAGAGAGAGTGGAAGGGGGAGGAGGGGGGAGAGAGAGAGAGACAGAGGAAAGAGAAACACTGATGTGCGAGAGACACATCATTTGGTTGCCTCCTGCACATGCCCCTGTGGGAGCCGATGATCAAACCTGCAACCCAGGTACGTGCCCTTGACCAGAATTGAACCCATGACCCTCCGTGTGCAGGCCAATGCCGTAACCACTGAGCCACACCAGCCAGGGCAGCAAAGCCAACACTCTGAAATGCAACCCCATCCATGTGTCCCAGACTCCATGATGGTTTCTGCAGAAGGACTCTCCCTGCAGCTTTCTGGTTTCAATCTTCAACACTCGATTGCCAGCCTACGCGCTGGGCACCCTCATTCCCAACAACACAGCCCCAGCCTAAATCCAACTGGGCGATATGTGGGGATGACACCCCCCCCCCCGGCTTCCCCTTCTCTATGTCCACCTGAGTGGGTCAAGGAGGGACCCTCAGTAATGTGAATTACCTAGCAGGCATTCCACCTGGGAACTGGGGGGTGGGGACGACCGGCAGCACATGCCCAGTACCCAGAAAACACGCCTAGAGCTCGGCCAGGATCCGTGAAGGCCGGGGTTTCAAGGGCTGGGTGCCCGGTCACGCTAGAGACGGTTCTTGATCGAACATCTATCTGCTCATTTTTCCAGTTACATCTGAACTGTGACAAGTAATGCTGGGTTTGTTGTCAGTGCAAGCTTATTCAAGAAACAAGTTTAACCGACTAAAAGCAACACGCGAACTCGGAAGTGCGCACGTCTGACCCGGGTCCCGGGCTGAAGGCCAGCCACTGGGGTGGAGGAGACTTGCCAGGGCCAGTGAGAGCCCACTGAGAGAGACAGAGTCCCGGGTAACCTGCAGGCCTCTGTCACCCCCAGAAGTCCGGGGAGAAGGTGCTGCGGAGACCCCACAGCAAAACTCCAGGGCCAAAGGGAATTCCAGGTCATCCCGCAGTTCATTCTTTCTTTAGAACTAATTTTACACCCCCTTTCGTGAAAGTGTGTTACAGTTCCTTATGGAAGCTCATCCAGAGAATCTAGGAAGAGACCCAAAGCCCGGGCCAGTGCATTCCAGGCCAGCCCTGGGGAGAAGCTCTGAGGGGGCGTCTCTGCGGGGTGTGCATGTACGGATGTGTGCATACGTGTACGTTTGTGCATGTGCGTGCACACACACACAGGCCCACTCCACCCGTCAGCCGAGCAGTCCGCGGCCCAGTCATGTGCCCAGATTAATGGCAGGGAAGGGCCTCCCCTCGCACAGGCCGCTGCTCCACCCTGGGCCAGGCTAGGCAGCGGTGCTGAGGTTCCCATGTGTGCAAGGAACCTGCCATCACCACTGTCCCCCGGGCCTCCTGCTGTCCCGAAAAGCAGATGCTCGACAGGGCAGGTGAAGACCAAGGGTCCAGGATCCTCAGAGAGTGTGGGGAGGCCAGGACTTTGAGAACTGTGTAATGCCATCTGGGTGACCCTGGTTCTTGTCTCCAGGAGAAGCGACCCTCCAGCCAAGGCGCATTTCAGACACAGACTCGGAGAGCGTGTCCCACACCTCTGGGGGGAGGAGGGCTTGGACCCATTTCCGCCTCCTTGGGGAGGAAGTGCACCTTGGGGTACTTTGCTTTCCTCTGGGGCCTGGTGTTGCCGGATTTCCTGCCTCAGCAGCTCTAACTGCAGCCACTGCCGGAGGAACGGGTAGGGCTGCCCCGTGCCTCCCTCAGGGGACCCAGGCCACCACCCAGGTACCAGGGGTCTCCCCACCAGGCAGCCCGAGGCCTGAGTCTTCAAGGGGCAGCCTGTCCTTGGTGGCTTGGGGGAAGATGAGGGTCACACAGTGGGAGGTCCCAGAGCACACCCGTGCGCGACTGAGTGTGGCAGAGCTCCCGGGGCCGCTGTGCCGGGCCTCGCACACTCCCCTCCCCAGGTTTCTTCTCACACTCGGCTGCTGGCCTCTGACACCAAGAGCATCTCGCTCCCCTGCTGGTGTCAGAACCAGCTGGTCTCGTCCTTCCGAGAGGTCGTGAAGATAACGAGCAGCGGAAGAGGGTTGTCCGTCCCTGGTGCGGGCCCTCGGGAGCAGACAGGCCACCGTCAAGGGGACAGGGGCTTCCTGCCGCAGGACAGGGACTAGGCTCACTGTCCGCCTGGAGGGAGCTTCCCTGTGAAACCAGAGCCATGCCCATCACACCAAGTAGGAAACAGCTGGCAGGGCTTCATGACCCACCTCCAGGATTCCCTCCCCACTGGTGCCAGTGAGGGCGTCCGGGGGCAGCCATGCAGTCCCAGAGGGATCCGGGCAGCACCTGCTGGCCACGCTGAGCCCAGGGCATCTGCTGCAGCCACCACCGCTGCCATCGCCACCACCACTACCGCCACTGTCACCACCACTACCACCACTGCTCCCACCACCACCACCACCACCGCCACCACGGCTGCTGCATTTCGAGCCCCTCCCGGGCCGAGGGTGCAGTTGCAGTGACTTGAGTACCTGGCTGAAGCGTCAGTAACAGAACCTCTGCATCTGCGTCTGAGCAGGATAATCAATCAGCCAAGGGACAGAGGAAGGGGGTGGTCCGGGGACACACTCGGTCCCCCTCCCTGCAAGGACAGGAGCGACGGCGATGCCTGGTGTCTGTGGGGAGGGCCCGGCTCATCCCACTCCCTTGGGAGTACCCGCAGCAGGAGGGGACAAGGAGATGCTGCGTCTCCTCATAGCCAGGCTGAAGGCTCTCTAACGGAGCCTCGGTGCAAAACAAGAGTTCAGGGACGGGCAGAAAGCAAACAACCCTGCCCGTGACTGCTATGGTTGCCGCGACACTGCGCTTCAAAGCCTGACTCAGCAGCTGACTCGGGAGGGAGCAGAGGTGGCCCGCTCCCGCGGATGGATGGCGGATGGCTGGCTGCATGGACAGGCTCCAAGCTGCTTCCCCAGCCGCCTGGGCAGGGAATGGGAGGAGGAGGGAGGCCAGCATTCTGGTGTCCCCAGACAGGCCATTTCAGAGTCTCTCCATGTCCCCCGGACAGGGCCTCCCTCAGTGTGCCTGGGGGCTCCCCCTCTGCAGGGCCCTGGACAAGCCCACAGCAGGGGTAGGTGGTTGCAGAGACTAGGCAGTGCAGCCTGATGGGGGGCGTGGGTGTTCCCATTCGCCTGGCTGAGTTTCTGGTAAACAGCAGGGACCAGAGCCATCTACTCCAGGCCAGCCTCATACAGAGACGCTGGCCATCCTGTCCAGTGGGGCTCGCCCCTGTGCTGAGCCCAGCGCCTGGCACAGCACAGGCTGGCCATCCCCGGCAGATCCAGACCCCGTGGGGATTCCACACGCCTGGGCGCTGCAGCCCTGGGCAATGCTGTTTTCCTGAGCTTCTGGCGGGTTTCACTAGGACCCTGGAAGCAGCTGGCAGACCTGGTTCCACTTGGAGAGGGACCCAGACCCGGGGAGGGTGCTTGCTAGGGAGCGTGTCTGATGGGGCCCCTAAAACCCTCCCGGGGGCACAGGCTGGCCTCCTGAAAACGGGTTTGACTTTGGTCTCCATGCGCCCCCAGCGGGACCCGCTGGCCTTGTCACCACCTCAGGTGAGCTCCAGTAAGAGGCGGCGAACCGAGGCCTCCCAAGGCTGCTGAGCCCGCTGCTGACCCAGGAGGGGACTCTGCCTCCACGTGTGGCCAGAGGAGGCCCCTCCTCAACCCCACTCCCCTGCAGGTGAGCGCAAAGCCCGGCTCCAGGTGTGACTGGTGGCTTTGTGGCAAGGTGACCTAGCAAGCCAGCTGGACCCTCACATCTGTGTTTCACCCCTTGACTAGGAACATGGTGTGCCATTCCCCAAAGGGACAAGAACCAGCAGATGAGAAAGAAGGCCACGGAAGCCCCCCTGGAGGGGGCGCTGGGGCTGGGGGAGGGGATCAGTGGCAGAAGCCCACTGCAGTGGCCTGGCGTCCACCCCCCACGAGATGTGTCGAAGTCTTAATGCCCTGTGAATGTGACCTTATGCAGCAAAGGGTCTCTGCCGATGTGATTAAGGTGTCATCCTAGATTAGGGTGGGCCCTAAATCCAATGACAGGTGTCCTTAGAAGAAGAGGTGAGGACAATGGAAATGGAGATCGGAGTGATGTATCTATAAGCTAAGGAACTTCTCCCTCAGCCTCCAGAGGAGCCAACCTGCCCGCACCTTGGTTTTGGACTTCTGGCCTCCAGACCTGGGAGAGCACCTGGCCATGGTGCCCCGCCCCCTCGGTGGGAAATTGTTCTGGCCGCCGTCTGGGAGACAAACGTACCCCCCTAGCCTTTGAAATCCTCTAACAGTAGCAGGTTGTATAGAAAGCAGAGAAGTGGCCTTCTCTGGGGGGAAGTGACCTTTTGCTGGGGTCCTGGGCCGTGTCCCCAGCCCTGCCTCAGTGGCACACTTTGGGGGTTGCAGGGGGAGCCTGCAGGGAAACGTCTGCAGATCTCTGCATTAGCATCCGTGATGGGCTCCCCTGATCTCCAGGGAACTGTAAGAATAAATAGCAAATGGTTTCAAAGATGATTACCCCCAGCACCACGTGACGGTCAGGAAAGAGTCACCCCTGGCCCGGGCAGCGCCATCCTAGCGGTCTGGAAGTCGGTTTCACTCCACACCCATTAAAGGCTCCGCTGAATTAAAATCATGCGAAAAGAAACCACCAGGCACCGTGCCGTTGCAGTCACATAATGAGCAGGAAAACAGGATTTTAAATAAGATACCCTCTGCCGGGGGCGCTGCACGAAGCTGCCCCACGAGGTGCTGCTGCCTCTGGGGCCCGTGGTACAAGGGACTTTCTTTTAGGTAAGAAAGTCCCCTAGGCTGGCGTCCAGAAATCTTACCTACATGACCATGCGAGAGCAGTGATGAGCTGGGGCACACACAGATGTTCCCACAGCCCTGCTGGGGAGAGTGGAAGAGGCTGCACCCCTAAGGGACACTGGTTAAAGGAATGACGGAAAACCAGGAGCTAGGATGTGGCCAGTCGCGGTGACTGTCTCCCTGTTGGAGAACGCGCTCGTGCTGTCATGTCAAGTGGAGAAAGCGACAGCACCGTGTCTCTGCTGGTGGAAAGGACGGCATCCAGGGGGTGGGGAGGGGTTCCTCCTCTGAACTTGACTCCTGCCTCAGCTCAGTGGGGGCTGTGTGCGTGGGCAGGGGAAGGATGACACCTGTGACGCAGCACCGGCTGGAGCAGGGCGGCCCGCTGGGGCCTGGAACTGGACTCACGGGGTTTCCCCTTATCAGTCATCTTAGTGACCCTACTCAGCATTGAGGCCAAGGGTGAGCATCTGCCCTGTTAAGGAGGTGGTCTAGGGAACAGGGTCGGGAGTCCCTGGAGGTCCCATTCCAGCTCTGTCCTCTGGTAGCTGTGTGACCCCAGGTGATGCATGTGCCTGTTCTCGTCTGTGCAGTACAGACCTCCACAGGACCTACTCCTGGGCGGCTGGGGGTTAAGAGTAAATGTTTGCAAGGTTTAAACAGAGGCCTGACAAAAAGCAGATCTGTGACAAGTGGCAGCGCTGATACAAATTATAGTTGTTGCTGTTATCATCATTACCATTACCGTCAACCACATCATCATCCCCATCGCCATTTCTGTCATCACCATCACCAGCACCAGCACCACCACCACCACCATCACCATCACCACCATCATCACCATCATCACCACCACCATCACCACCACCACCACCACCACCACCACCACCACCATCACCACCACCACCATCATCACCATCACCACCATCACCACCACCACCACCACCACCACCATCATCACCACCACCACCACCACCATCATCACCACCACCACCATCACCACCACCACCACCATCACCACCACCATCATCATCACCACCATCACCACCACCACCACCATCACCACCACCACCACCATCATCACCACCACCACCACCACCATCATCACCACCATCACCATCACCACCACCATCATCACCATCACCACCTCTACCATTCCCATTATCACCATCATCATCATCTCCACCATCCCCATCATCATCCCCATCTCCACCATCACCACCATCCCTGTCATCATCACCATCATCACCTCTACCATTCCCATCATCACCATCACTACCATCACCACCGTCATCTCCACCGTCACCACCATCCCCACAATCATCCCCACCATCATCATCACCTCCACTATCCCGATCATCACCATCACCATCCTCCCCACCATCCCCATCATTATCACCATCACCACCTCCACCATTCCCATCAACACCACCATCACCATCGTCACCACCATCACCACCACCAACACCATTGTCCTCCAGCTTCAGATGAAGTGCCTGCTCCTTCCTGAGGGGGCAAAGGCTTTTAGCTGTCCAGTCTTTCCCCTGGAGGCCCCCCTCTCCCCGGGAAATCTGCTCATGAAACCATGGACTTCTCTGGCTGCCGCCTGGGACCACTCAGTATGGACGCCCTGGGACAGTTTCTGCAGTTAGGAGGAACTATCTTTGAATAATTAAGTGGCTCGGTTGTAAAAATAATGACTGTGCAGTCTATTAGTGGAGGCTGTGTTACAGCAAGACAGAGTGCATGCATCCAGATGCCAGGTGGCTGGGCGCCTGTGGCCATCAGCCCACCGTGCCAGCCTCAGGACCACAGCTGCCTCAGCACACAGCCTCTGGCACCTGGCTTGTCTGCGCTTCAGGGAGTACCCCGCCTGCTGCTATGTCTGGCTGGGCGCCAAGCCCCAGAGGCCATGGCTGCTCTGCTGTCCCTGGAGGACAGCCTGTTGTTCAGGGTTGTTCAGGGTGGTGGTGGGTGTTAAGGGCTATTGGTGGAGTGGCCAGCCTGGGGAAGATGACATCAGGGAGCCCATGATGGGGACAGCTGTTGGCTACCCCCAAGGAGCCCAGGCTTGGTCCCCTGGCTTCAGCCTCAGGGCCCATAGCTCACGAGGCAGCCAGGGCTCCTGCAGGCGGGGCCTCTGAAGGTTCCTGGGACGGACAAGCAGACAGAAGGGGAGGTGGGAAAGCAGTCCTGGCTGAGGGTGGCGCCAGGGCCACTGGTAGGACCTCATGACCCAAATCACGCCTCACAGAATCAGGACTGTGGCATTTTCTACTCTCCACAGCTCTGAGCCCTGGACATCGACACCCGAGGGAGCTGGGGTGGGCTCAGCCGTCCAAAGTGTGCAGTGCACTGGCCTCAATGGATCGTGGGCACTTTGGAGTCTGTGGGTCAGCCTGGGAGGGGCGAGCGCACCTCCAGCCTGAGGGTGCTACCTTTCACATTTTGTGGGGTCCTGCCCCTCGCATCCACAAAATTTCCAACACATACAGGGAAATGAGCATCCCCCTGAAGGACCGGGCAGAGGCTGTCTGGCATGGGAGCACCCAGTGTGTGGCAGAGCCCTCCAGGGAGGGAGGGTCTGATGCATGGAGCAGGGCCCTAGGGAGGATCTGGTACAAGGTTTGCTTTCTGTTGTCTGAAGGTCCCGAGTTGGTGGCAGCCGCCAGTCTGGGGTTGGGGTACCACACCCCTTCCTCGCTCTGCAGAGGGCGGCTCCGGCCAAGTGGACCAGCCTACGCGGTCATTTCCCACGTGGCCCCACCTCCTGGGAGAGTCCACGTTCTGACCTTTGCTGAGAGCCCGCTCCTGCCACGTGCCTGCTCGAGGGAGGAGCTGGGGTACAGAGGTGATGGGGCAGACACGCCCCTTGTTCACAGGACACGTGGTCGAGGAGGGACTGGACATTGGCTACAATGACCACCATGGAAGGTTCTCAGAGAGATCTATTGATGAGGAGGCTGGGAGTGACCATGGGCTGGCAGTCAGCGGGACCCCACCAGGCCAGACTATGACCTCAGCTCTACCAACAAGCATGATTCCTCCCTGAGCCTCAGTTTCCCTCTCCCGAAAACAAGGAGGCTGGACTACATACCCTACACAGCGTCACAGAGTGAGGAGATGACCCTGAGGCCCGAGGGCCGGAGGAGCCCAGGACCCGAGCCCCGCAATGCTGGATGAAATAAAGCCCCATATGGGTTCAATGCCCACTGCTGGGCTGCTTTAGAGAGCAAGGATTCTGCCCAAGGCGGGACAGGTGCCCTCTCGTCCTTGAGGGTCTGGGGGATGGGTCCCCAGGCCTTTGACGCCTTTGCCTGCAGACTGCTGGGTGGGTGCCGGGGGCTGCACCTGCGCCCACACAGGCTGCCACCCAGGGACCTGGGATCCACTGGGCAGACAGTGGGGCCCAGCCAGGCCCTCGGCACCCATACAGCCCAGCAGGTGGCTGGGCACCTCTGGCAGTTCCCCAACGGTTACCATGGTTACCAGGCTGCAAGAGGGCGGGGAACAACCCTCTCTTCTGCATTTCTCCCAGCGACAGCCTAGTGGGCTTTGCCAGAACCTTGCAGCCCTGGGTGGGGCAGGGAACGAGGGCCCAGCTGGGCGCACAGGCTCTGTGTGTGTGTGTTTGGGAGGGTGGTGGCAACCATGGCAGCTGGAGCAGCTCGGGGTCCCTGAGGGAGTCACGGTCATCAGAGGGTTGGGGCCTCTTGGGGCCTGGTTAGCTCCCTCCTCTCCCAGGGATGGAAGACCAGCTCAGCCGCACAGGGGAGGCAGGACGCATCTTCTGTAGATGAACAGCGCCCCCAGATCCTGACCCGGCCCCATGTCCCTCTCCCTTAGTACCCCACGCTGTGTCTGCACCTTTGCATGCAGCCCTCCCCACCCAGAAGGCCATCCTGTCCTTTCTCCCTGTCACCTAACAGCGCTACCAGGTTTCAGGCCTGGCTCCAGCCTTGCCTCCTTTCCTGACCATGGAGGACAGACCCTGCCCCGTCCTGCCCCTCGTGCCTGCAGACACCTCTGCTGTGGCCCGAGTGGCACCTCCGTGCACTGGACCCCACGTCTCGCCCTCCGCCCACTGGGGGCCTTGCGGGCAGGGGTCTCATCTGCGCCCCCACTTCTTGGTCAGTGAAGGAACGAGTGAACCCCAAGCCCAGGCCCCCCCTGTGCAAAGCAGGGTCAGGAGCACGTGTCTCCTGCGGGCAACCCGGCCCAGGACGGCTGACAAGTCCCATCTAAACAGGTCCTCTTGTTAGGACAGTGGGTCCACAGGCCACAGGAGCGGCCCTGGTGGCCTTTCCCAACCCGTCACTTCGGATGAAGAGAAAGTCGCCGGGAGGCAGCTCCCAGGTGCCTCTGTGTGCCCGGCCAGGGCAGCGGGTGTCCCTGGCACCCGCTGTCCTTTTTCAACAGGGGAGTGTAAACGGGGTATCTGCTGCTCCTTGGTATCAAAGCAGCCCTGTGTCTCCCCTGTTCCTGCGGAGAGGTGGCAACTGTTCCCTAGGACTTGAATTCCTATTTTGGGCATTGTGTGTCCTTTGCAGATGGCTTCAGGCCTCCTGTCCCTGACACCTGAACACCTCCTGGCCTGGGTGACTAAAAATACCTCCTCCTCATTGACAGGGAAAGGCAATACCTCCTGGGGGCAGGAGCGCAGGGGAGGGGAGAGGCTGCGAGGGGGAGGGGAGATGCCCCAGGGCCCGGGGCTCTGCTTCCTCCACCCGGAGGACAAGGCTCAGAGGGTCAGCACCCCAACCACACCTTGTTTGGGGAGGACTGTGATGCTGCTAACGACAGCATGTCGCCAAGCACACCAGGAGAACAGTGGGACCTGAGATGCAAAGCTGACAAAAGCGTAGCCGGTCAGGCTTCCGAAGGAGCTGGTTAAGCTGCACCAGGACCCTGGGGCTGTTTTCAGGCACCACTCCCTGCGGCCCCGATGTGTGCCCGGTCCCACACTCTCTGCAGTCACACTATCTGCCAAGCCATCAGTGACGCTGGAAGGATGAGCCCTGGCCCCACACTTCACAGGCGCCCCCAGCAAGGCCCTGTTAGGGCAGGAAACAGTCACGCACCGTGGGAAACGTCTACATAAGGACAGACAGAGCGGACGCTGCCAGTGGACCCAGTTCATCAGAAAGGCGGCTTTTCTTCCCAGCCCGCTGACCCCTTGGCACAGCAACCCTCTCAGGTTCCTTTCTTTCTCCCTGTCCGATTTCTCGAGAGCTGCGGAGACAGCAGAGCACAGAGGTTCGGAGAGGGGCTTCGGGGTGCGCAGCCGGGGCAGATCCTGGCTCCTGCTCCCATGCTCTCCGAGACCCCACCTTCCAGAGCCGTTTCTGCACCAGTAAAAGGAAGACAGTGGCACCTACGTGCCCAGGGACAGCGAGGATGGCCAAGATGACAGGTGCGCCTGTCACTGGGAGGGGAGGTGGCAAGTCCTCCAGTTACTGAGAGGGTGCCACAGCCACGCCGCCCATGCCTGGGAACCACGAGTCCTGTTACTGAGAGGGTGCCACAGCCACGCCGTTCATGCCCGGGAACCGTGAGTCCTGTCACTGAGAGGGTGCCACAGCCACGCCGCCCACGCCTGGGAACCGCAAGTCCTCCTGTTACTGAGAGGGTGCCACAGCCACGCCGCCCACGCCCGGGAACCGCGAGTCCTGTTACTGAGAGGGTGCCACAGCCACGCCACCCACGCCCGGGAACCGCGAGTCCTGTTACTGAGAGGGTGCCACAGCCACGCCGCCACGCCCGGGAACCGGCCTCCGCTCCCCTCTCAGCAGAGACCGCCTCCTCCCGCAGGGCCACCTGGTACAGTGGGCGCCTGCCCTGTCCTGTTTCCTCTCCTCCTGGCTCTGGGATAATGCAAGCTTTCTCCTGCCCATTTTGACCTTCACCTCCCCTGTCAAATCCTGCGCTCACGGCCGCTCCGCCTCTGCCTTCTGTACCCATCACTCTTGCCCCAGATCCCCGTGGCCTTGTCTGCTGTCGGGTTGTCACCAGTGGGTGGTTGGCAATCACCTCGATGTGAGCCCCAGGCCTAATCTCTCGATGCCTGCGGGCACGGACCTCGGACCCATGAGGGAGGCCCAGCACGGGCAGCAGCCTGCACATGCCCAGCCAGAGCCCGGGGTCCTGGACTCTCCTCTCACCACCCACATCCCGTCGCTGCCCAGCCCCACGGAGGCTTTGCCTTGATGCCCTCCTTTCTATTCACCGCTCACGACATTTTCTGTGGGCTCCCACTCCACCTGAGACGGCAGCACGTGAAACGACCACGGTCCCTGCTCTCAGGACGCACACCAGGTCTCCTCTGTCACCTGCCAGTCCTTGCCGCTCACCGTGGACATGTTCCACTTTCTCTGTCCTGGCACCGACGCATCACTACCTTGCTCCAAAGCCCCCCGAGGTTCCATGTCTGGTCTCCCAGATCCCCGTCCCTGCCCACCCTCAATGACTGTCACAGTCATGTCCCACTGTGCTCCCCCCGGGCCTCAGCCACTGTCCAACCTGCTGGGTCCTCCCTTCTGGGTCTCACCTGAGCAGGGCCCTCTCCCAGCTCTGCATCAGGACCCTGCCTTCCTTCCAGGTCTCAAAGGTCACACCCCATCTCTCCTCCCCCAGAGGGACTTCGCTTCCTTCTGGCTGTGATGACCCCACCCTCCTTCTGGCTCTGGGTCCCCAGATGTGGAGGTGGGTGGGGCCTGCTGTTGTGGCCACAAAGGCCTCCCCCCATCATCCTATCTACAGGTTCTAAACAATGTGTAAGCCCTAACTTATCTTTCAATGTGTAGATTTATCAGTCTCCTTGTCTGCGGATTTTGGTTATTTCTGACTCTCCTCTATCGGGAAGGGCACGGTTCCCAGACAGGCCCTGCCACCAGGGGGCGCTCAGGACAGCAAGGCTCCCCAGGAGAATCCGACCTCCTCTGCCCTGGCTGCATTTGGCAGCTCAGCTCTGGACATCAGGGTAGGAGTTTGCTCTGAACAGTCCCCGCCTGGGGGACAAATAGGAGAACAGTGGTGGAGGGGGTGGGCGTGTTTGGGGTGGGGCTCCGCAGCTGGAGGGGCGGCTGGTGTGCAGGTGGGTGCTGCAGGCTCCCCGGGCCTCCAGGCGGCCCGAGGTAAGCGAGGTAAGGGAGGACAGGGCAGGGCCTGTCCCTTCACTCTATAGACCGATGGCAACAGGCCCCCTCCTCCCTCCCTCCCTCCCTCTCCCTTTGGGAAAGCAGTCACTGGGCTCCCCCCGGCTGTTCCCCTTCTGAGCAGCTGAGTGGGATCACGACATGACTCAGAAGGGGACCCAAGTCACTCTGTTCAAGCTGTCCCGGGAGCCACCGGCTAGGGCAATGGTTTGGGCTCAGTCTGTGCCTAGAGGTCAGAGACTAAGTGACATTTACTGAGTGTCTGTATGTGCCAGGGACTGTCCCTACACTTCCACTCAGGTCATCTCATCTCACTAATCCAGAAAAAGGGACTAAGAACGGAGCCAAATGGCTGAGGGGGGAGAGAAAGACCCTCACAGGGCGAACTCCCCACCAGGGGCCGTGGGTCAAGACGGTGACAGGGCCCCGTGAACAAGATCCGGTGTCTATGGGACCCAAGATGCCACCTGCTTACTGGGAAAACCGGCCCAATCATGATCGATTTGCTGCTCTGTCTCTGAAGCCGGCGCGGTTCTGAGAAGGACAAACACACGCCTGCCTTTCCATCTTGAGTTGGATGACGGATCCCAACTGCTCAGCAGCCCGGGCTCAAGATCACGGTGGAGAAAATGCCCTGACAGGGTCTGCAGCGCGGACAGGAAGCCGAGTCAGAGGGCCCACCTCCTCTCTGCCTTTTCCCTTTCCTCAGCCCTGTTTTATCTGTCCCCTGCATGGCACTGAGACAGTCAGCTCTGCAAGTGCCTGAGTGCTGGACGGAGAGAAGCTGAAAGAAGGCAGGTGCCAGGTACTCGGGAGGGGGCTCAGCTCTGTGATGAGGGACACACACAAGTCCACACACAGTGCCCTGTCTCTGGGGTTAACCACGCGGCCATTGGGCAGAGCAGGGTGTGTGGCGCAGGGCACCCTCAGGCTGGGGGGTGCCGGGCCAGAGCTCATCCCAGGGTATGCAGGGAGAGGAAGGCAGGCGCTCTGAGCCCCGTCCCCATCGGATGTGGCAGGGGTAAGAAGATGCAGCCCTGTGCACGTCCGCCTGGCAGTGAGACTCTGGTACCCACCAAGGCCAGGACTTACGGAAAGCTCTGAGTTACCCCACAGTGATGGGATGATAGGTGGGTGACATTCCCACCTGGCCCAGGTGTGCTCTCCTCAGGGAGCCCCTGCTCCCGTTTTCTCCCCTGAACTGGCTGAGCCAAGGACCATACCTCCTCAGTGTCACCCCAAAGAAAGGAGAGTACACAGGGAGTGGGGGGCTCAGCATGCTGGGGTTCCCATCCATGAAAAAGATGGGTTTCCACAGCCCCGGGAACTGGGATTAAAACCTGACATCCATGGGGGGGGGGCTAAGAATTTACAAGGAGGGGGTGTCTATCTGAGTCTGGGTATAGCAGGAACAGAATGAGGGCTTCCTCAAGAGCCAGTAGGCTGGGTCAGTCTCACCACGGCCCTGTGCCTCAGTTTCCCCATCCTGGCTAATCAGGATGATTAGCTGGCTCATTTCTGAGAGCCGCTGAGAAGCAAGGTGGGAAGCGCACACCCAACCTGGGTACAGTCCCTTTTCCCCTTCATCCCGCACAGTGGCTGGCCCTGACTTCTCTCTGACATCTCGGAACCTCAGTGTCCTCGCTCCGGGGGCCTGCCCGGTCAGGCAGGATGGCATCAGCAGACTTCTCTGTGGTTGACAGCACCTCCCTCTCCCCACAGACCCCAGTGACTCCGACACACCCCAGGGTGCTGGTGTCCTCCACTGGGCTCCAGCAGGTAGGAAGGGGCGGGGGCTAACCGGACTCTGCCCCTGCCTCCTAGTGACCTTGAAGAAGTCACTGCCTCTGGGCTTCTGCCGGCTCCTCTGAGGGGGCAGGTAGCCAAGACCCTTGCAGCTCTACGAAGCTGCTGGGAAGGGGGATGGAGAGAGGTGTGGGGTCCCTGGCCCTAGACACCCTCAGAGCTGGTCCTCCCCGAACATGCCTGCAGCCGACCCTGTCCTGCCCCATTATTCAGGGATCCCAGAAAACTGCTCTGGCTCTGGGACTTTTGGTGACGTGAAGGTCACTGAGAATTTAGTCAAGGACTAAAGACACGCTGCTTCCTGTCAAAGTCCCCACAAACAAACCCGTTCCCTGGGGCTCCTTCACTACCACCCAACTGCTGCCCAGTTGCCACAGGGCCCAGCACCAACAAACAGGCAAGCCTAGAGAGGCCCCTCCTCTCTGCCCCTCCCGGAAACTGCCAAATCAAGACCCGCGCCTCTCACTTCCTCCTGAATCATTTGGGGTTTAGAAGATCCTTGAAAAAGGAAAGAGAGAAAGCCCCATGGTATGAAGCCTCTCGAGCTGCCCGGCGCAGCGCTCACTACCCCTCTCACCCCCAGAGCCCACAGCTGTGCCAGTCACCAGGCAAGAAATGGTGTCCCATCTTGCCATCCCTCCAGTGCCAACTTCTTCCCATCCAGGTTCCACATCCACATGCAAAAAGGTTTTGAGCAGGAGACCAGGTTCCACACTTTTCATGCCTCAACCCCCTCCAGGCCTGCCTCAGTCCTCGGGCGCCGAGCAGTGCCAGTGTCTGCGGACTGGCAGAGCAGAGACACAGGACCTGGGGAGCCAATGCCCTCTGGGCCCCCACTGTGAGGGCACAGGTGCAGGAGCGCAGGAACTGCCATGAGCCCGGGATCTGCAGGTGGACGAGTTTGCCAAGCTACAATCAGGAGGGAAGACGGGACTCTCCACACGCAGGTCCCCAGACCCGGCAACATGGGGCCTCAATGCGGCTTCCCTGGCAGAGCCGGAGCTGGCTCTTGGCATTGGAAGGGGGCCTGCGATTTTTGAGGGGGAGGAGAAGTTGCAGAGAAAGAAGAAATCCTGAAAACGACAGACAGCGAGACAGCTGTGGCCTGAACATGGTGTATGTTAATTTCCATAAATGCTAACAGCTCGTTTCCCCAAGAGCTATTACTTATGTCATCTCCCCTGGATGTGGTTCAGGGCAACACATGAAAGGGAGGGAGAGCCGGCCCCACGAGCAGGCCCCTGCTCTCCACCCAGGCAGAACAGGTCTGTTTCCTAAGGTGGCCCTGCCGACTGCAGGATCAAGCACCCCTGCCTTCAGCCTGGTCCCCACCATGCCAGGAAGCAAAAAAAGTTACCAACCCCAAAAATGCTGAATCACAAAGTGAGGCTGAGCAGGAAAGTGGGGGTGGGGAGGGAGATGGTGGCCAGGGAGGAAGGCAGGAAAGGGTGCTAAGGGACTTCCCACCTAGAACCCCCCTCCCCCCAGGATGCTCCAGGCAAAGTGTAGCCCCCAAGGAGCCTCCAGGACAAATGCCAGGAGCAGAGCCGGGGTGCGCCTGAGTGGGAGGGTGGAAAGGTGGGCAGGTACACAGCGGCTGCTACTGCAGGCAGCGGCGCCTCGCTGGGTCTCTGCGTCCTTCCGGAGCAGCAGCAGGTAGGGTGGTGGGAAGAGAAGAGAACCTGAAGATGCCCTAGGGACACAGGGAGTGGGTGGGGGGTGCAGAAAAAAAGTACTAAGGTCCAGGGGAGTGGGGCCAGGTGGAGAGAGCGCCCATGGGAGAGACTGGGAGCAGAATGGGTGGGAGGATGGGGATAGGGGCCAGGAGCGAAAGGCAGGGTGAGCCTTCAGGAGCAAAAAGGTTGGAGGGATGGAGAGGACTGGCACCAGGAGCATTCCGATGGGGCTGCGCAGAGGCCCGGAGATGGGATGGGGACGGGGGAGGGGGTACAGGGGGTAGAAAGGCTGCGGGAAGCGCAGGGGACTTAGGTTGGGCAGAGGGGCTTGGGGACGAGGGGAGGGATGAAGTTTGGGGCAGGGGTCGGGGACGGGAGCTGAAAGGTCGGGCGGGATGGCAGATAGGGCAGGCAAGGGAGGATTGGATGGGGGAAGGGATATGATGGGGAAGAGAGACGATGGAGAAGGAGGTGAGCCAGCCGGCTGGAGAGGAGGTGAGGATGGGGGCGGGCGCGGGGACGCGCAGGGAAAGAGGAGATGGAGAATCACCGCGGGCCTCGCGGGTACCCGCCGCCGCTCTCCCAGTGCACGGCCGTGGACAGCGCGACCCGCCGGGGTCTCCCCCTGCACTCACCTGGGGGCTCCAGCTCCGGATCCTGTGCCCCGCTCCGGATCTTCCTTCCCGCCTTGCCCTTGCGACTTTAGCGCCCCCGAATCCCGCTCTCTCCTCCAGGTTCCGCCCGCAGCATCTTCACCTCGTGGGACACCCGGGACCACGCCCCTGACAGCTTATCACTGGCTGGGATTCACGCCAGTCATATTCCCATTGGCTGAGGAATCGCCAGGAATGCAAATTAGGGCGGGACCGACGCCGCGCCGATTGGCTGGTGCTGGGAGCGCGGAGCCGCTAGACTTGGGCTCTGAGTGGCCGACGACAGTGACGCGGGGCGGGTTCTCGGCCCGAGCGCGCGGCGCGGCGCCTGGCGAGGCTCCTCCCGCGGTGGCAGCGGCCGGGGCGTCCTTTGGCCGGTCATCGGTCCGCGAGGCCTGCGGCCACGGTGGGCACCGGGGGTCGCGGGGGCTCTGGGTCGGCCGAGAGTCTCTTCCTCGAGACTGTGGGCCTTGCCACTCCAGGGTGGGCGCGGGCGCGGCGGGCCGGTTTCCTAGGTAACGCGGCCCGCGGCGGGCGGAACCATGTTGGCTGGCGCTGCGGGGGAGGCTGGACGCGAACTGGAGACGCTGCGGCCGCCGAGCCGGCCGGGTTCTCGGGCTTGGGGTTAGGGATGCTCCGTACGACTCTCCGGGGGACCCGGTGCCTGCGGGGCGCGGCGGCCGGGCGGGGCGCAGGACCGTGCCCGCGTCAGTTGCATGTCACCCCCCTCCGCCTTGACACTTGGTTGGGCCCGGGCTGCTGGTTCCGTGGGCTTCAGGGGCTTCTTGGGGCTCAACCTCCGCTCTTTGCCCCTTGACCTTAGGTCCCTCTGCAGCCCCTCAGCATGAGGAGAGCGCGGTACCGACAGCCTGGGCTTTGCTGAGACCTCGGCGTTGGTCCTCCCCAGTTCGGCATCCCCAGCGGCCTTCCTGCCCCCGAAGCCCTTTCTGGGACCATTGCTGGGTATCTGTCCCCTGCTGGGTGCCTGCCCCGGGCTGGGTGCCCATCCCCTGTGGGTGTCTGTCCCCAGTGGGTACCGCCTCCCATGGAGATCTCCAGACTCCCGGGTCCTTGCAGAAGGCCACCCCACTGCCGGTGTCCCGTGCCCCTGGAAGGGCAGCTGGCCTTCACCCTCTGCTGTCCAGCCAGCTGACCTGCTGACTGGCTCTGAGCTCACCACCTGGCCCCTTTCTGGGGCCTGAACGCCGCTGTCCTGCCTGCCTCTCCTCCTCCAGACACAGGGGCCCCACCTGTGCACACAGACACGGAGTTGGCAGACCCGCTGCTCTCTGTGTGGCATTGTCTCGTGGTAGTTGACGTGTATGTGAAGGAAGTCCAGCCTCACGCTTGCATAGTTAGGACAGGAGGACTGGGGATGGTTGTAGGTACAGGTCTCTGTCACAGATCCCTGCGCCCTCTGCTCCTTTCTGTCGTCTCCATGGCTCACAGCCCTGGAGCCTCCCTGCTAACTCGATCCTGTCTTCACCCCTCCACATCCATGCCCTGAGGGCAAGGCACTTGTCTGCTGTGGTCAGCCCGGTTTCTCCAGGGCCTGGTAGGTACTCAAAGAGTATTTCTTGAAGGAGGGAATTCCAAGCAGTGCTTAATTAGATCTCCACATATTCCCCCAACAAGTTCTCCAAAGCTTTGGGGGTCTCAGTTATTCAAGATCTTGTTCATTTTTGGGAAGGGCGCTTCCCTGGGCCTGGACAGCTCCTCAAGGCTCCTGCCCCTCCCTTTCCCAGGACTTCCGCCCAGCTTACTGCTTCAGCTCCTGGGTTCCCTCCTCTTTCCCCCACTCCCTGCTTTCAGCCCCCCAGAAAGGAGGCTGGATTGGGCCCGTCATCTCTGTGCTGCCCTCTCGCCCCTTGTCTCTCTCCCACTGGATCTTTGGATTCTTGAGGTCAGGGCATTGGTCTTCCCCACGAGGGTACTGGAACAGAACAGGTGCTGGTTAACATCCTGACTAGGGCAGCAGCAGCAGAGACCCCAAGGCGACTTCACAGCCCCCTCGTTGTGAAGGTGGGAAGCAGACGCAAGGAGGGCAAAGGACTTTCCAGAAGTCAGAGAGGGAGTGAGGATCAGCCCGGGGCCTGGCCAGTGCTCTTGAACTCCCCCCGCTGGGGCCTCTTGTCCCTCTGCCTCTCCTGGCCTCCGTGGGACAGCGGGGCAGGCATGGTTATGGTGGCTTTGGGGTCAGTCATGGCTGGCTGTATGGTTTTGGAACGGCCGTTTGACGTGTGAGTCTCACTGTCCTCACTGTGAGGTGGGCATGACGACGGTACTTGTCCTCCGGTGCTCTTGGCATAGCAAATGTGCAAGTGTTTGTGAGTGCCTGGCTCATGGCAGGGCTCAGCAAAAGCTGGCATAGTCTCTGTGTGCCCCCAGCCCATTGTACCCCTCTCTTGGAAAAGGTGGAACCCTCCGGTTTTCGCTATGGTTCATCTAGCTCCGAAGGCCCCTCTGCCCTTCTCCGCAGCATTCTCAGTTCCTCCACAGCGTAGTGTAGGTGTTTACATAATCACAGACAAGCTTGTCACTGAGGACCTAGTCCTGACCCTGCAGAGCGCAGTCTTGCAGGACAACAGTAACTGCGCGGTGTGGGGACACCTATGACAGGATCCCGTGTGGGGAGCCACTGGTCGGGGGTGGGGTGCTCACCCTGAGGAGGTGGCATTTGATCTGACTCCTAAAGGACAAGTTGGAATTCTCCGGGTGTGTGACTCTGTCTGTGTCTGTCTGTCTATCTGTCAAGAGGGCAAGAGGGCGTGATATCCGAGAGGAACTGAAGCAAGGTCAGAGTAGAGGCGGAGAGGGGGTCGGGCCAGGTGGCAGCTGTTCTGTGGGGTCGGGAGGAAGGGAAGAGTCTGGTGTCACAGCCATGCAGCTGCCTGGGCTCCCACCCCCTGGGGCCTGTGTCTCAGGTGTCACCTCCCCCTCCATTGCCCACGCAGGTGTTGCTGCCCGCTTCCACCTGCCCAGGGCAGTGTTTTGATTTTAGGTGGCTGTTCCTTTCAGAATGGGTGCCTTCTTCCCAGTGTGTGTCCTCCTGGTACAGTCGGGGCCATGCCGTGTCCCCTGTAAGGGTGGCCTAGGATGTGAGTGTTCTTCGGCGACACCTGTTGGCTCAGTGTGCCATTGGAAGGGGAGGGAGGCACTGGGTCAGGGGTTGGGCAGGTGAGCCAGACCTACAAAGGAGGTGCAGTCCTGGAGCCGGGGGAGCTCGGGGCAGGTCTGTGCGTCTCCTTCTGGAGGGTTCTCGTGCCCCGCCAGTGCTCTGGGGCAGGAAGGACGCCCCGTCTGTACAGACGCCTGTCCGTTTGTTAGGGCGCTCGCTTTGTGTGAGGAAACATCCCAGTTTTATAAGTCAATGGGAAAACAACATTTCTCTGAAAAAACAAAATGCTTGGGAGTCAACTTTATGGAAACTTCCATTTGCTTTAGTGAATATTTGAGTTGTGATGGTGAGCCTGGTACCAAGGACACAGGAATGTGGGCTCCCTCTGGAGACACTTGGCCGATGAGCAGATGAGTACAGGCAGGTAGCAAGGGCCATGACCAGGGGAGTGCAGGGACCACGTGGGCGTAGGGGCTGGACCCTGGGGCCTCCTAGAGCCCTCCCGGGCAGGTACCCTCCCCCCGGGTATCGGTCAGGCCTCTTCTGCGTACAGGTTGTGGACACCTATATGAGTTCTGTGGCTTCTGGAACAAACTACCACAGAGGGGGTGGCTTAAAGCAACACAGATTTATTCCTTCCAGTTCTGGAGGCCAGAGTCCCAGTCTGTGTCCCCGGCTAGAGTCACGGTGTGGGCAGGGCTGGTTCCTCTGGAGGCTCTGGGGAGAATCTTTCCTTGCCTTTCCCAGGTGCTGGAGGCCACCTGCCCTCCTTGGCTCCTGGCCCCTCCTCCACCTCCACAGCTCTCCCCGTATCCTTGTCACCTGGCCTTTGCCTCTCTGGTGAGGACCCTTCTGCCTGTAAGAGGCCCAGCTGGCTAATCCAGGATGACCTCCCCACCCCAGGTCCTTAACAGTCACACATCTGCAAGGCACAGAGATGCCGGGCTGAGTTTGGCAGCTGCCAGTGAACTTGCCATCCTGTGACATTGAAGTCCTGCGGTCTGTCTCGCATGCTGGGCGGACTGTTCCTCCAGCAGGAGTTCCTGTCGTTACGCACCGTTCACTTGGAAAATACGCGTTCCGAGTTACGCAGCACTTCCAAACATTGACACATTTAATCATACAGTTTCCAAAGATCGCTTTCGCTGCGACACTACCCATCTCCCCCGAGAAGTCTGAGCAGCATGAAGCTGTCAGGTTTGCGGTGGGGGAGACAGATTTTCCCAACTTTAATTTCTGCCTGAAACTTGATTTTGATTACAAGTCTTCCTTGAAGTGACAGGCTCATTTTGTTCACGACGGAGAGATACCTGCCAAGGACGAGTCTGAATAAGCATGTTTTGTTTCTCAGCCGTTCTTTTTAGAGCAAGCGGTGTTGCTGGATGAGCAAAGCGGCTGGTTCAGCTCGCAGCCTGGATCACCAGAGCAGGGCTCACCCGGCCGGGGGCGACCACTGCCCTCCTTTCCCAGCGGACTTCTGTTGGGTTGTATTTCCCATTTCATCCCCGAATCTTGCAAATGCATATACTCAGAGGTCGAGATGAGATCAAATTTGCACGTCTCAGTTTCACCAAGGACATCCTTCAGTGAAGCTGATCAGTTTTGTTGTGAGTGGTGAGGAACAGACTCGCCTGGGCAGCCTCAGGGCTTTGGGGACCACCTTTACTGAGCTGCTGGCTTCGGAGACCAGCCCGCTGCCTTTCTCCTCGCTCGTCATTCAGTGCACAGAATTCGGCCTCTTGTCAAGGCCAAGATCTTAAGATTCTGTGTCAGCTGAAAAGAGTCTCATGAAGGTTTAGATCCCCGGTCTGGCTGGGAGGCAGATAACAGCATTAGTGAGCCAGGTAACACTCAAAACCTGTCCCCAGCTGGCTTCAGCAACAAGAGACATTTCCTGTAGCGGAGCCGTCCTGGGTGACCCGGTCTGCTTGATGACATCCGGACCCACTGGCCCTTGCTCTGGTTTCTGCTCTGCCTGCTTTTCTCTTTATCTTTTTTTTTACATCTTTATTGTTGACAGTATTGCAGATGTAATCCCCCCCCCATTGCCCCCCTCCACCTAGTTCCTACCCCACCCCACGGCCTTCACCACCCTGTTGTCTGTGTCCATGGGTTGTGCATATATGCACATAAGCTCTTTGGTTAATCTCTCCCCTACCCCCACCCCCTTTCCCTCTGAGATCTGTCAGTCTGTTCCATTTTTCCATGCTTCTGGGTCTATTTTATTCATCAGTTTATTTTGTTCAGTAGATTCCACATGTAAGTGAGGTCACGTGGTACTTGTCTTTCTCTGACTGGCTTATTTCACTCAGCGTGACCCTCTCCAGGTTGCTCTGCCTGCTTTTGGTGTGTGTCTGAAGGCAGGACCTCCTCACTGGCCCCTGGCAGCTTCAGGCTGGTGACCGCGCTGCTCCAGGGCTGCAGGAGAGTGTTTCACTCTGTACGGATCAGCAGGAGCTCTGAGATCTGCATCTCATTCGCTCTGACGGGGTCATGGTCCCCAGCCCACCTGAGACAGCCCTAGTCCCCGAGGCCTGGTGCCCGGTGTGTGCCCAGCCTTCACAGCTGTGCAGAGCAGCCCTGCGTGTGTGTGTGTCCCTGAAGCAGTCACCGAGGCCAGGATGGTCGTGCTCTGGTTGGCTCACGAGCAGAGGGCAGAGGGGTCCTCTGGAGCGAGACGGGCACGTTTGCCAGGGGAAGGCGCCCTGGGGTGTGCAGGGTAGGATTGCAGAGGGTGGGTTTCGGGGATGCTAGGCCCTCTGGGATTCAGTTGGAGGTAGGAAGCTTTCAGAATTGCTCTGAGCACTGTGGTCCTTACACTTTTTAAATTTATTTGAACACGAACGGTGCAGGTGATCCCAGAGGCCCACGTGACCCTCAGGCCGGCAGAATGCATGATTGGCACCAGATTTTCGACCAGAATGTGGTGGTCCCTCCACACCCGCAGCGAGCACGCCAGCCCTTGAAGGAATCGACGGCGTTTCAGTGTGTCCTGAAGTGGCTTGATGGGCCACTAACCAAGCAGGTAAAGGAATGTGCTGTTTATTGTCCAACACATGTTGCCACCGCTGTCAGCCGGGAGGCTGCTGATTGGCACTTATTTATCTGCGTCTCACTGCTGTACCCATTACCGTGGGCCTTGGCAATGTGGGGAGGCAAAGTGTCCCATCAGCAAAGCGAATGCGTGATTCAGCGACTCGGTCAGCACTTCTGACACTGGGGAAAGTTCCTTTCTGCCCACAGCAGAGATTTTCAAAGCTCAGGCGATCTGATTTCCTGGGTTATTTCTGAGCCTGCTTTTGGCCTGGCAGGGAGAACCGCAGTCTGGGCTTGGACGTACCACAGCCTTCTGCCCCCTCGGGCCCTGGCTCCGGGCTCTGCCTCCACCTGTGCCCTTCGGCTGGCAGGGAACCTGCACTGCCCACAGAGCCCCCGCGAGATTGGATGTCCTGGTGAGGCCTGTGGGGTTGCACAGGAAGGCCCCAGGCCCGCCTGTGGGAACATGCAGCTGCTTAGACGCTTTGACCAGCTTCTCTTGCTGCTGGGAAGGCAGTTCTCCAGGCGCTCGAAGTTGTTGGCGCGCAGGGTCTGTGGAGCACCTTAAGTCCCTCACGACCTCCACGGCTCAGTTCCATACCTGTGGCTGAGCACCTGCCGTGTGCGTGCAGCGGCGTTAGGTTCTGTGGCTGCTTCTGCTTTTTACAGCATCACTTCTTTCTTTTTTTGTTAATCCTCACTCGAGGATATTTTTGCCATTGATTTTTTAGAGAGTGGAAGGGGTAGGGTGAGGAGAGAGAGAGACAGAAGCATCGATATGAGAGAGACACATCAATTGGTGCCCCCAGCACGTTCCCTGACCAGGGCTGGGGATTGAACTTGCAACCCAGGTACATGCCCTTGACTGGGACTTGACCCTGCAACCCTTTGGTGTGCAGGCCGACGCTCTAACCACTGGGAACACTGGCCAGGGCACAGCATCACTCTGGCACTTGACTTATGCTGATTTAGTTCATCCTCACAACGGTGCGGGGAAGGAGGTACCATCATCACCCCCTTCCCAGAGGAGGAGACAGAGTCGGAGCGCTGGCCGGCCGGCTGGCACTGCAGCCTGCGGTCTGGCTCCAACGGCCCGCCTTCCGGGAGCTCATGAGTAGACAGCCGTCTCCCTGTCCCTAGGAATTATATGAAGGACTTTTGATTGTGTTCCCATTTCGTTTTAGAAAGATAATTCCTATAGTTGAACATTTACAAAGGTCCACAGGAGAGTGCATCATCCCCCAGAGTCCCCAGGGCGCCCAGTGTCCCACCCCAGATGCAACTGGTTACCTGGTTTTTGCACAGCTTTCCAGAGATTCTAAGCAAACGCAACCAGTAAATATACCCGTGTTACTTTGCTTTAAAGAAAATATTGTTAACAATACGCCTCATAGATTGTCCATGTCATCCCACGCAGAATTTCTTCCTCTCTCTTAAAAGCATGATTTTTTTTTTTGGCTGAATGAGCCGCTGTGTATCTACCTGGGCCCTTGGTGAACACTCGGCTTTCCCCGTCGTCCGCTCTTGCAAACACTGCAGCAATGAATAACCGCGTGTATGTCATTTTCCCATGTACACGTACACCTGTAGGATAATTCCTGCGAGTGGAACTCTTCATCGAAAATCTTACGTTAAAAATGATCATGAAAGACCCACTTGTAGGTTGTTTATTAAAAAAAAAAAGCACACTTTAAACCTGAAGACCTAAACTATATGCACAAAAGTAGGTGGTGGAAGGAAGACGGGCATGCACGCTCTGGGCATAGGAAGCTGTGGGGCCGTGCTAACACCAGACAAAGGACATTTCAAGGTGAACAGCATTACCAGAGATAGACAGACGTTTCATAGCGATGCTGGTAACCCGGGAGACGTGACATTTCCGGATGTGTCTGTGTCTCTGTCGGGGCCCCTAGGTGTGGTGATTCGCTGGGAGAGCTCAGCATGACTCAGCATATAGTCATCTTCACAGGAAAGACGATGACAGCGGAAGGATACAGAGCAGATCAGCCATAAGGCATGGGGCGGGGGGAGTCGGGGGAAGGGGGCGCAGGCTTCAGGGGCTGCCAGGGGGTCTCCCAGGATGCACTTTGTCCCCCAGCGACGAGTTGTGATGACACATGTGAGCTGGTGCCCACCACGGAGGCTTGTTAGAGGCTCAGTGCCCAGGGCCTCTAAAAAAACCTCAGGGTGTTTTTTTGGAACTGGCCGCTTGGGCACCGTCTGCTTAGCATGTACCAAAATGCCAGATTCCTAGAGGAAAGCAGGTGTCCAGCATGAACCACTTTGTCTAAACGTTTAGCAGAGTGAGCCATGCTTATCAGTTAGGGTGGTGGGAACCCTGAAATCTAAGCTCCCCGATTCTAGCCAAGGGCCAGCCTCTGAGCCAGCCTTTCAGACTGTGACAGGCCTCCTGCTGGGGTCACTTTGTGCACGGAACTCAGTAACATGGCTTCCAAAAACAAGCAAAAGGGAACTACATTCAGATCACCATCATAACTGGAGACTGTGAACTCTCTTCTTTCAACAATTGTTAGAACAAATAGACCAAAAAAAACACCGAAACCCTAAGGATTTGGAAAATCTGAACAACACCATCGACCACCCCCACCTGGCATCTCTAAAACACTACACACAACAACTAGAATACTCATTCTTCTCCAGTATATGTGGAACATCCCACGAGGTAGACTGTATGCTGGGCCAAAAAAGTCTCAATAAATTTAAAAGGATTGACGTGACAAAGCATGTGTTCACCGACTAATACGTTATTAAATAAGAAATCATAACAAGATAGCTAGAAAATCTTCAAATAGTAGGAAATGAACTGCAAACTAACCCCTTGGTCAAAGAAGAATTCATAGAGAAATTATAAAATACTTTGAACTGAGTAATGGAAGAACATACCAAAATTTGTGGGATGCAGCTAATGCAGTCATTTGAGGGAAACTTGTTGCTTTATCTGACTGTAATGGAAAAGTATAAAGGTATAAAGTCAGTGACCTCTGCTTTTTCCTTAAGAGTCTAGATAAAAAGAACAAAGAAAATAGATGAAGGAGATAGTAAATATATGAGCAGAAATTAATAAAGTAAATGGCAAATAGTACAGAAAATCGGCAAAGCTAGAAATTAGTTCTTTGAAAAGATTAATAATATTGATAAACCCCTAGAGACTGATGATGAGAAAAGAGAAAACACAGACGACCAATATTAGAAAGGAAAGAAGGAACACCACTTATATACCCTACAGACAGTATCAAGGGATGTTATGAATAACATGTGCCATTACATTCATGGCCAGTTGCACCAGTAACGCAAGGACTAAAGACCAGAGCAGAACCTCACTGCAGGTGTGTGGGTCCGGGAAAGGGCGTGTCTTTATAGTCTCTGGTTGCTTTGTCTGTATTTGTGGCCATGACTTCTCAGTCCTCAAAGATCTGCTTTTTCTTTGCTAATACCATCCCAAGATAATCCTGGCAAGTTGAGGGTTTAGAATTTGTTGTTATATCAGGAAGGATTCATTTGGCTGTGCGTGATAAAAAACAACAACATACTAAATAGCTTAAGCTAGAGGCAATTTATTAGCTCACACAACAGACAAACCCATAGTTACTCTAAGCGTCAGGTGTGGCTTGGTCCAGGGTCTCAGTGAAATCACCTGGACTTTCTTGGTTCCACATGGTGTCAGATGCATCTATCTCTGCAGCTCTGGCCTCCTGTGTCTCCTTGGCTCTGGGTGGGTCACACGCCTGTGTTTGTGCCCAGGGACTTTGTGTTCTGAGAGGGAGTTCCTGAAAGGAAGTTGATACCTCAACAAGGGGATGGACGCTGCGTGGCCAGTTGTACCAGGATGCTCATCAGCACCTGGGGGGTGGCTCGTGATGTTGGGGACTTTTCAGGGCTGACTCCTTCTGTCTCCTAGGGAGTGCTGGAAGTGCTGTCGGAGGTGGGGTGCCATCTACGCGTGTCTCTCTTCGATGTCACCTACCGACACTTCTTCGGGAGGACGTGGAAGACCACAGTGCGGCCTGTGGACCCGCTCTCGAGGCAGCCGTCCAGGATCGTCTTTCATGAGGTGGGCGGACCGCAGGCGTTCGGGGCCCTGGGGCGGGCAGGGTGCACCCTGACCTGGGGACACGAACAGCGCATCTCAGATGCTAGCAATGCCTACGAGCTGCAGACCCGGCATCGCCACGCTGGTCTTAGGGTGGGCACTCATTTCCAGATGAAATCTTGTGTGTAGGCCAGGTGTCCCAACGGATGAGAGTGCACTACTCTGGCTGGAGCAGTGGGCAGGGGCGTGCGTGGGGTCTTGTCACCCTCAAGGAACCTTGGGGTGCTTGGAACAAAGTTAGAAAATTATTGTCTCATTTGATTACTTGTTTTTCCTCCCATGTTCCCTCCCCCTCCCCTTTCTCTTTCTTTCTGCCCATGTGCAGGAATTTAAAAACCCAGGTGATCTGATTTCCTGGGTTATTTCTGAGCCAGGTTGTTTGCAAGAGGTGGCCTTGTGCAGGGCTCAGCATGACCTGCTTTCGGCCTGGCAGGGAGGACTCTGGGGCGGAGCCCTGGGCAGCCCCTCGGAGCCCTGGGCTTGGACGTACCACAGCCTCTGCCACCTGGGCCCTGGCTCTTGGCTCTCCCTCCACTGGTGCCTTCGGCTGGCAAGGAACCTTTCTGTTAAGATGGGCAAATTGAGACAGAGGTAAAGTGACCTGCCCAGACAGCAGGTGTCAGAGCCTGGACTCAGATCCACGCCTTCTGCCTCCAGACAGCATGACTCGGCCCACGTGGCGCTGTCTGGCCGCCCTGTCGATGGTGTTTTCCATGCTTGTTCAGCTGCGTCGTGTGCACAGGCATTGATTTGGGGCCTGCTGTCTGCCAGCCGTGGTGCCGATGGCGGACGGGATGGGCGCGGTACCGCCGGCTGGGACTGTGGTCTGTTGGGGGCGGCACTCCGCAGCAGGTGCAGAATACGTGCAGGTTGTGGCTAGTTCCTGGGAGACCAGTGCGCTGCTGTCCCGGAGAAGGGCGAGAGACCTGCTTCACGAAGGTGATGCGGGAGGGCCCTTGTGTGGAGCCGGGCCTGCGGCACAGGAAACACCGGGGCGACCGGTGTGTGCAGGAGCCCGGGAGCCCAGGGCCGGGGTGGGCTTCCTGACGCAGCGGGTCTGTGTGGTTTGCGTCCTGTGGCGACCGTCACAGGTATTGAGAGGCTCTGCCATGTTGATTTGATCTTCCTTGTGTGCGCAGTGAGGCCCACGGAAGCCCGCTATGTGACAGTTAGTACAGTGACTAATGAAGGTGGTGGTGACCCAAGCTGTCCTTGGAGACGTCCCTGTGTGCAACCACAGCCTGAGGTGCCCTTTTCTGCTGGGGACTGTTCTGGGGACTGGGTGAGCACATGCTGAGTCTCACAGTTAGGGCTGTGTGGCGGGCGGGGCCTGATGCGGACAGGTGCCCTAACTCACCTGGTAGGAGCCGGAGATAATGCCCAGTGGTTAGGACGATTAAGTAAAGCCGTGGTAAAGTGAGTGTCCTGGGGACCAAAAGTGTGTGTGATATTAAGGTTGTCAAACAGCTTGGGCAGAGGCCTCTCGGAGGTCTCCGGTCAGCCATGCCGGGGAGAAAGGTTTGTGCTGCAAACCTCGTGTGCGGTCGTGGGCAGCCCCTCAGCGCTGTCAGCACAGGAACAACCAGCCCACTCACGCCTGTGACAGGAAAAGCCTCGTCAGCGGCGGCTGTGGCCCTGATGTTGCTGGTCGCCTGGCTGGGGCTCAGCCTCGCTGCCTTTGGGGGCCTCCTAGGGCCTTTGAGGGCCGGCTGTTTGCCTGTCTCTTTCTCGTGTACAGCGAGGCCCAAGGAAGTGCAGTGTTGTCACGGCCAGTGACTCATGGAGGTGGTGACAGAGCCGTCCCTGCTGGGGCGTTCCTCAGGCCAGGCCCTGGCTCGCGGCGCTTTTGTGCTGCGTGGTCCCCAGCACCCTCGTCCGGCGGTCGGTCTTGTGTTCCCTCCTTAGAGAGTGGTCAGCTGGTCTCAAGGCCACGCGTGCGTGCAAGCAGGTGGACCTGGTAAGCTGGCCCCACAGCCTGCGCTTTGACCGCAGTGATTGTCCTGTGGCCTTCTAACCCCGTGTGTCCACGGGGGAGGGTGTCGCCGGATGGGACCGTGCTCTGAAATCAGCCCGGGGATGCTCTGCAGTCACTGAAGACCCGAGATGAGTCCCCGCTCTGTGTGCCCCCCTCAGGGTGGCTGGGGCTGTCCTCGTCACAGTGGCACTTACGGCCCTACAGGCATCCACCCTGATGCTCTCGATCCCTGCAGAACGGAGCGGCACCGTCAGAAGCGGACTCCGAGGGACGTGCCTCCTTCTGCACTGCCCAGGGCTCAGCATCGGTGCCCAGGCGGGGCTTCCGTTGTTGGTCAAGTGGCGCGACGCTTCAGATGTCATGCACCCAGCTCGCTGCTCAGGGCACGGTTAGGAAATCAGGTTTGGCCCTGGGTTCCGAGTCTGTGAGCCAAGTCTGCCCCAGCTCCGCCTTGCGCCGTGTTCATTCTTTGTGTTCCTCTGAGCTGGGTGTGGGGCCGCACAGTGGGCTAGTGAGGACCGCAGTCCTGAAAGCTGGAGACCTCTGCACCCCAGTCTTGGAGTTGCCGAGGAGGAGAACACAGCTGAGCGAGCGCGTTTCTGGGTGGAGGCCATGCCGAGCCGAGCCGCAGAATGGTTCCCGGAGAGCGGCTCTCCAGCTGCTATGTCCTCGGCGAGCAGTAGAGGCCGCTGGTGCCCTGGGAATGAGTCCTCCACGCCCAGCACCCCCCTCATGGCCTTGCCAGTCAGAAGACAGGTTTTGTTCACGTTCCGTTAGCTCCGGAGAGGTCCCCTTGGCCGTGTGTGCGTGCTCCTGGGCGTGTGTGACGTCTGCACAGTGTAGGGCTGTCCTCGGTGGCGCTGACATGCAGGGTGGGGCAGGGGGCCGCTCATGTGGCTGTGTGGCTGTGCTGGGGGTCACTCTGCCCTTTTTAGAGGGGATTGGGAAATTCGGTGGAGAGCTCTTTCTGATTTCACGAATTGCCCGTGCGTTTTTGGTTTCCCGATCAGCTAGGGGTGGTCTGATCTGAGGTTGCCGGCTGGGGACCGGGCTGGGATTTGGCGTGGCTGTCCAGCTGAGCGTGGGTTCATAAATCACCCTCGTGCTCCGCTTTTACTGAGTCGTCAGTGTAGGACGCAGCCCTGGAAGCAGCTGCTGTTTCGTTACTTTGCCTTGACCCCAAGCCAGGAGCTTTTCTGTAAGCGATGAATTCCTGGCACCAGGCGACCAGCCCCAGGCCCCTCTCGGCTCAGAGCTGACTGTGGGCTCTTCCAGATCGTCCCGTGTGGAGAGGCCTGCCCTTCGCTCCTGCCATTCAGCCCATTCGGCTCGTGTCCATTCAGCCTCTCCGAAAGGGTCTCTTAAAGGTAACCTGGGAGCCCAAGTGCCGGGAGCTTCTACGTTTCCTTTCTCAGATGGACATAATTCTGCCTTCAATTCTTCCTTCACTAACGACGCTCGGCCTTTCGGTGACAGGCTCGTTTTTCCTGCTTTAGCTCCTGAGGGCGGCTGGGCAGGAATCCTAGGGGTTCTCCACAGGTGGGTGAGACCCAGACCGGGGTCCTCCCTCCTCCAGCCCACCTCAGCCCAGGTGTTGCTAAGATGACAGGTAAACCAGCTGCCCTCCTCGAGACAGGTGATGGGGTTGCTTCCACTTCCCATGACCCCCGCCGTGAGGCACGGACCGAACGTTCTTCCTCGTCAGTGAGGGTGATGTCATTTCCCCTTTAAAAGCGGGCTGAAGGGAGAGTCCAGGTAACCCCATGGAACTCCAGGGAGGCTTCCAAATGACCAGGCAGCCCTGGCCGGTTTGGCTCAGCGGTTAGAGCGTCGGCCTGCGGTCCAGAGAGACCCAGGTTCGGTTCCCGCTAAGGGCATGTACCTCGGTTGCAGTTTGTCCCCGGCCCTGGTTGGTCGTGCAGGTGGCGGCCACTCGATGTGTCCCTTTCATGTCGATGTTTCTCTCTCTCTTCCTCTCTCTCCCTCCCACTCTATCTGAACAAAAAATGAAAAAATGTCCTCAGGCGAGGATAAAAAAAAAAAAAATAAATAAATAAATAAAACAAATGACCGGGGCAGCCCCTGGCCTCTCCCCGCGGGGCCTCGCTGCCTGCCACGTGCAGTCACGGAAAAGGCAGGAAGAGCGACAGTGTGACTGGGGTCCCTCTGAGGACGGCCTCTTTCCTCTCAGGCTGGGCCTTCCTGCTGGTGGGGGGTGGGGGGGTTGATAGATGGTTCTAGAAGGATAAGCATGACGTGTCCAGTGCTGGGGCTCGGTTTCACTGCCGAGCATTTGGGGAGCGTGCGCACATTTAAACGGCAGCCTGCGTTGTGTGTTCCTCGCATGTACCAGGCAGGCTTGCCTTCCAGCCGTAACTGGTGTGCGTGCTTGCTTCTCCGAGTCAGCCGGGAAGCGTTCTCTGGCCGGAGCGGGGCTGCCGTTGGCCTTGTTCGTTGGGCTTGTTGTAAGGTGTGCAGGAGCTGGACAGGCAAGGTGGACAAGGCGGCGTGGGACCACTTAGCCCAGGCTGACACCACACTGCCCCTCTAACCAGGTTCTCTCGCCCTTGCATGGCTGGCCTGATGGGCCCGGCGGGGCCCTAGGAGGGGCTGTCTCCACGCCCTGCTGTGTGGTGCGGATAGGGTGAGCCCACCCGGTGCGTGGCCGCTGCTGGCGTTGGCGTGGAGGTTGTGTGTTTCCCAGAGGAGAGCTCGCTGAGCAGAGTCCTGTGCCTGGAGCGCTCGGCTCGGGATGGGTCGTCCAGGAAGCGCCGAGCCTTGTGGGAGGCTGAGCCCGCGGTGGAGGCGGCAGGAGGCACTTGTGACTGACTTGTCTTCCTGACGGTACTCCGTCCAGGCTGATGGAGAAGCCTCTTTGGAAGGATCCAGCTTGGTGTCTGCTCTGCCCTTCCCTGGCCTTATCGTGGCCTTTCCCCTTCTTGGGACTGAAGGCCGGTGTCGCTGGGGTCTCTGGTGGCACTGCCGTTGTGGACACAAGGCTGCAGCCTCTCCACAACGGCGCCTCCTCGGGGTCCTGGTTTCAGGGGCATCAAGTGGGTGAGAGATGGAAACTTGGCCCTGAGGCAAAATGGTGTCGGTGTCTCTGAAGATGGAGCAGCAAGACAGGAGGGTTTCAATGATTTATTAATCTGTTTATCCCGCCAGGGCGGAAACTTGTCACGTGTGGATGAGTGAGAGGCGATGTGGGCGAGCGGGAGCCCTGCTGTCCTTCAAGGGCCTTTCCTTGCAGGGAATTGGGTGGGCTCGACGGAAACGTCTAATCATGTCATTTCAGGTGACGGGTGGCATCTGCCTCTCAAGGCGCACGTGCCGCGTGGCGTTCATGAGCTGTCCCGGCTGCGGGGCTCGTGTGCAGGCCTCACTCCGCTGTGGGGGTTTCAGGCTGAGCCCCCCCTCGGTGCGCTGTAAGGTGGGCCTGGGGCGTGGGTGCCAGGGGAGCCTCCTGAGGGCGCTCCGGCTGGCCGCGAGGATGGCAGCTTGGAGGTGCCTTGTGTTTTCATCCCCAGCCGGCTTTCACCTCCACGAGCCTCGCGCGGTCGGTCCTGAGCGGGGTTTGCACTTTGTACCTGCCTAACCTGGCCTTTCCCTGTGAGCTGGGGCCTTCGAGGGCTGGATCGTGTTTTCCAGGGCCCTTAGGAATTCTCTCGCACGGTGCTGGTCCGAGCCCGGAGGGTCAGTAAATGATGTTTGGAAAGAGTGTCTGCCCTGACCGATCAGGGTGATGTGGCCACAGCCAGGGACCTCGTGTTTCCTTTCCACGCCCCGCTTCCAGGGGCCGGCCTCCCACTTAGAGCGGAGTCCCCGGAGACGAACGCCGATGGGCTCCGCTCCGCTTGTTTTGTCTCAGAATAATTGTTTTCGGTGCTGAGCGGAAGGGAGAGGCAAGGGCCATAAATCTGCACTGGGGACGTGCCAGGGAAGCTGGTCCAGCAGCAGTGGCAGAGCACCTTCAAGGTGACCTCCAGCTGCGGGATTATTGTGGCTTCGCATCGGAGTTGGAAATGTCTGTGTCGCTGCAGAAAGGAAAAGTGGGTGGTGGTGTCTATGAACGTCGTGTGCACAGGTGTAAACACAGAAGGTGGGGTAATGACCGTCTCCACTGCACGGCGGGCTCAAGCCGGTTCCTGAGTCCTGGAAACAGAAACATAATTCTCCCTTGGTCCAGCCACCTGTCAGCTGTAAGTGGTCATTATTTCATCATTTTGCAATAAAAGATAATAGAATAACGATTTATATCTCGCGGCTGATGTTTTAATGTGTCTCTCTGTTATCCTGGCTGACAGTCTGTGATCACAGTAAACGTTTCCTGGGTGACACCGCGGTAATGACCCCTTAACGGGGACTATTCCAGGCTTAAATCCCCTGCAGAGCCCCGCCTGGCCTCCCTCACCTCTTTCTGCCTTGGTGGGGTGGTCTTTGTGCCCAGCCGTGACCCCAGCACGGGCGCTGGGTTCCGGGGACACCCTGAGTCCGAGCCACGGCCGAGTACCTGTGATGCTTGTCCCTGTTGATTCACAAACCCCCATCCCTGTCTTCTGAGTCTATGACGTTTGTTAGTTTTAAGTAAAAGCAACTGCATTGGGTTTCCTGAAACAGAAAAAAACAGCAGCAGCGCAAAGGTGCTCTTGTTCCCTGAAGGTGGAGAGATGGCGGGTTTGACTCTGCTGTGCAGTCGCTCTGTCTGCCCTGAGAGGTCAGAGCTGGGAGGGGATGGAAAGGTGACATGTGGAAAACCATTTAAAAAAATGTTTTTATTGATTTTTTTATATATATAGAGAGAAACATCGATGTGAGAGAGAAACCTTGATCGGCTGCCTCCTGCATGCCCCCTACTGGGGACTGAGCCCACAACTTGGGCATGTGCCCTGACCAGGAATCGAACTGGGACCTCTCAGTCCTTGGGATGATGCTCAATCCACTGAGCCACACTGGCCGGGCTTTTAAAATTTTTTTAATTTTTTGGGTTAATCCTCACCTGAGAATATTCTTTCCTCCCTCACATCCCCTGCCGGGGTGGGGGATTGAACCTGCAACCCAGGAACCTGCTCTTGACCAAGAATTGAACCCATGACCCTTTGGTCCGAGGGCTGATGGTCTAACCATTGGGCAACATTGCCCAGGGCTGGAAAACCTTGTAAGAGCAATTTGATGTCATCTGCTCGGCTCAGTTCCCAAACAATCTTTCAGGAGAATGATCTCAACGTGATTTTTGTCATAAGGAGACGCTGGTTGGGCTGTGAACTGGGGACAATTACATAGCACCCAGACGTCTAAGGGTCCTGCTTAGCTGAACAAGGTTAGTTCAGAGGCAGCTCCGTCCTGGTTGCACGTGGACCAGGCTTCCAGCCAGCGCTAGTACAGCGAGCGCTCCAGAGGGCACCTCAGCAGGCGTTCGCCGGGACCCGTTCCGACTTCATCTAGTGTCACTGGGCTCCTGCCTGGGTGGGGTGAGTGTGTGGCCCCCGCCTCCGTCTCCTCTACAGGGCCTGGCGTCTGTTGGCATTTTTTTTGGTGGATGGAAAGTTCCCAGAGCCAAAGCCGAGTCTGCTGTCCTGGGTGTTAGGCGCTCTGGGTGAGAAGCTGTGGCTCCGAGGGAGTCACTCGATTGGGCCTGTTGTGTTCTCGGGCGCCTTGCAAGGGATGCGGTGCTCCACGGGGCCACGTGTGCGGCGTTTGCATGGCGATGGCCCGGGGGCTGACGGGAGCACAGCGGCGTCCTCTGTGCCCTGCCCTGCAGGTGGGGACGTCCAGCCCAGTCCCTCATCGAGCTCCTGATTTCTGCTTTACAGCCCCTGTATTTCCACACGTCCCTGAACCACCCTCACATCGTGGCGGTGGTGGAAGTGGTCGCCGGGGGCAGGAAACGGGACGGGACCCTCCAGGCTCTGTCGTGTGGGTTCGGAATTCTGCGGCTCTTCAGCAACAAGCCGGAATCTCCCCGCTCTGCCTCCCAGGACAAACGGTACCTGCCTCGTGCCCTCCGTCCTCGCGCTTTTCCGGCGTTCTCTGCGCTGCTGAAGCCGCTGCCCACATGGCTTGCGTGTCGGCTTGCGTGGTGTGCGTCACGCTGTGCCCGGCTGTGTTGGCCTCGTGACCATTTCAGCCCAGTGGAAGCCAGGCTGCCACTCTAGACCTGGCTTTCTCGGCGTGGCCCCTGTGACATTGTGGGGCCGTCCTGTGAGTGTGGGATGTCCAGCAGCATCCCTGGCCCACCACCCACTAGGTGCCAATAGCACCTCCCCATGGGACAACCGAAAATGTCTGCAGGCATTAGTTACTGAATGTCCCCTGGGGGCAGAATCGTCCCTGGTTGCCAGCCACTGCTCTCGATAGACAACCGTGAGAATAGCTCAGTCGCCCTCTTTCCCGGGGCGTTTCAGTCATTGTAGGCTTCCCTGGCTTTGCTTCCTGGGCCCAGGTTCTCGGGCTGCGTGGGGACAGCGCTGCGGTGCTGGGAGTGGGGGGTCGGAGCAGAGCCCGTGGGGAACTGGTGCTCTCCAGGGTGTTTCCTGCAGAGCGCGTGGGCGTGTGGCACTGGGAGGGGCCCCACACACTCTCCTTCCAGAAGAGTAGCCGCCGCTTCCGGACTCGCGCAGGAGGCACACGCTGACGCGCGGCGGCTCTTGTTTTGCAGGTTGAGACTGTATCACGGCACCCCCAGAGCCCTGCTGCACCCACTGATGCAGGACCCCATCGAACGTAAGGGACCTCCCCCAGCACTGTGAGCGTCCTCCGTGCAGGCCCTTGTCGCCTCAGCTCACTGATGGGATGGACTTGGCGGGGTGTGTCACAGGCCTGCGTGTGTGACGTAGTCTGAAAACTGGCCTGGCAGGAGGGCATTGCTTGGTGAGGGTGGCCACGGGACAGGTGGCCATGTGGGGCCACCCGTTGGGAGGGCTGGTGGCCTCCTTGCCTCTAGGGTAACAGCTTTGCCCCCAGATGGAGTAGCTGCTGTCCATCACTGGCCACCACTGTCACAGGAAGCCACTGGCTGTGAAGCCCACTGGTGATCTCCAGCAAGGCCTCAGATGGCCTGGCTGAGAGCCCTCTGTAGGGACGTCCGCCACATTGTGGAAGTGCTGGGCTCCCGTCCTGTGTGAGGCCCAGCGGCCGCCCCTGGCTCGGCCAGGTGGAGGGTGGGAGGAGGGGCAGTCAGTGGGGGCAGGGGGTGGGCTCACAGGCCATGTCGGAGGCTGGGCGGGACCTGTGTCAACTGTGGTAGACGGGCCACATGGTTACAGGTGGCCCTGTTTGGGACGGTGCCTTCCTGTCTCTTTGAGAGGTTGCCGGGGCTCGGTGACGGGAACTTTGCGTGTGCCATGGAGCCAGCGTGAAAGAGACCACCCATCCCCTCGGCTCCCCGCTGAGTTTGAGACAATCACTCAGAGACAATTTTATCGGTAAACGTTGGCTCTGAGGTGATCCCTCAATTGACTGTAATCGTTAATTTGCCAGCGTTTTCTGTCCTGGAGCATCCCAGAATTAGGACCCTGTAAGTGGTGTACACACCACATCAGCCTCCCATCCACAGTTCTGGGTCATGGTCCTGAGCGGTGCCCGGCCTCCTGCTCCGGGGAAGGTGTGAGCCAGAGAGATTCTGTTACTTTGTTACAACGTAACGTTGCATCGAATCGTTACAGTTTCACCAGAGAGAGTTACTAGGGATCTTTTTTTTTTTTTTACTTTTTGGCTGAACTGACAGTAATTTCCCTGTCTCCCTAAAAATATGTTTCCTGTTTGTGGCATTTATGTCTAAGAATCGGGGTTCGTCGGCTGACTGGACGGAAGGTGCCCCGGTTTCAGCTCTCACAGCGGTGTTTCCCTCCCCAGAAAACAAGCTCCTGACGGTCATTGAGAGCTGCAGCCTGCAGTACACGCTGAGACCGCACCCGGCCCTGGAGCCTGCCTTCCACCTCCTGCCCGAGAACCTGCTGGTGTCTGGCCTGCAGCCCGTACCCGGCCTCCTCCCAGCTCACGGGGACTCGGGTAAGGGCTGCCCTGTTCTCTCACTGGCTCTAGGGGAGTCCTGGCAGGGTGTGCCAGCACCTCCCAGCACACAGAGCAGGAGGAAGAGGAGGGGTGGGGCGGTGCCACCACTGTCTGCAGTCCCTTCCCGAGCAGTCTCACGTCGCCCCTACAGGGACCTCCCACAATGTTCTGGCCTTTAAAGGGGTGAATGTGGGATGTTCACGTCTGTTGGGGCCTTAGACCCAAGTCCAAGCCCCCTCTTTGGCAGCCTGGGGGATGGAGGAGAAGAGAGAAGGAGAGGAGGAGGACGGAGGGAGGGATGGGGAGGGCATTTCTGTAGGCACTTCCCCTCTGCCAGCCCCTGGATGCATTCCCCTCATCCCCAGGCCCGGAGAAGTCCCCAGTCAGCTAGCCCAGGTGGGTGGACAGAGGAGGGACAGGCACCGCCACCTGGGAGCCCACCAGGAGGAGAGCAGAGAAGGAAGGAAGGAAGGAAAGAAGGCTGGTGGGAGGGAGCAAGGGAGGAAGACAGGCGGGAGGGAGGAGGAGAGAGGGAGGAGAGAGGGAGGGACAGAGGAGAGACACTCAAACAAAGAACCGAGGAGCTGGGTCGCCCAGTCGCCTCTGTCTCCCTTCCTCGGGAAACGCCTTCGTAAGGAAAGTGGTTCGCGTCTGCATGACTGGCCAGCACGTCCACCGCTGCTGATGCCGCCTTGCTGGCCCCACGGCAGTGGCTTCCTTATGGGTACTTTTCAGTTGTAGATAGACGTGGCAGAACCTCCACTGGCTCAGCCACTTCTTCAGTGTGTGGGTCAGTGCGTTAAGTGTGTCCGTATTGTTGTACCAACGTCCCCAGCACGTTCGTCTTCCCAAACTGAAACCGTCCCATCAGCCGCTCACTCCCTGCCCCCCACCCCAGCCCCCGCACCCTGCACCTCTCTCTGTCTGTGAAGGAGACTCTTCCCGGGCTTCCTGTGACTGGGTCGTGCAGTATTTGGCCTTTTGTCGCTGGCTTATTTCACTGGGCATGACATTCACAAGGCCCACCCCCGTGTCTGAGCTGCCTTCCTTTCCAAGGCTGGGTAACATTCCGCTGTGTGGATGACCACACGTGTCCAGTCGCCTGCCGACGGACACGTGGGTTTCCAGCCTTTGCCTGTGGTGATAAAACTGCCCCGGACGTGGGTGCGCAGTGGCTTGTTATGTGGGAAACTGAGCTTCGTGGGACAGGCCCAACGTGCTGTCCTGTTTTAGAGGTTGGTTCCCGGTGGTGGCGTGGGTCAGCCCCTCCCAGCCGAGGTCATGGCGGTGGGCCCGGTGCGGGCCTCACCACCTGGCACTTTCAGAGGCTCTTGGTCTGGCTGTCTGGAGGAATCCAGAAGCAGGGACCACACCAGCCTCCCCCGCTGGGCTCTGCCGGAACTCTGCTCCGGGAAGAGCGGGCTCGGCCTTGGGCACTGCAGCCCGGTGGAGGGCGGCGACGTGCCGAGTGTGTGGCTCAGAGCCTGAGAGAGGGTCAGTGCGGGGAGCGATTGTTACGCTGTCCCTGTGCAGGGCCCAGGCGTTCTGGTCCATGGGGGATGCAGACGTTCATGCGTTTCTGGACGGGTCTGTGACCCGTGAGGTCACTGTTTGTCCAGTGTCCCAGAGAAAAGACGATGGACGCGAGAGGTGATGAGTCAACCATGAACAGGGGAGAGACTCAGAAGGGGTCTCAGATTTGGACTCTCCAGGGTCACCGAGCTTCAAGCCCCCCCCCCTTCCCCCGAGCCCGTGCAGGAGTCTCATTGCCCTCCACAGTTCACCTGCATTCTCCTGGGAGAGAGGAGGGGCTCGAGCTCTGGGAGACCTCGAGGGCCTGGAGGTCATCTACTGGGACTCAGTGACCGGAGCATGGAACCTGTGCTCTGACCGCGGCTGTGGCCCGTCACCGCCTGGGCCCCGTTGGGCAGGGGGCCCTGCGAGCCCTGCTGTGAGGTGGGAAGGCCCTGGTGCCCCCCTGTTCTGAGTCAGCCCAGCCAGCTCCATCCTGGTTCTGGGTCTTCCAGCAGGATGCTCCAGGGGCTGGGCTGCAGGCAACACCGTGGGTGTCGGCAGAGCTGCAGAGAAGCCCGGACCCATCTCGGGGTCGGCACTGGACCGAGAAGCCCAGCTGCCAGACGGCCCGTCGGACTGTGGGGGCCAGGGGCCACATGACCGAGGGGAGGATTGATGGAAGGAAGCGTGACTCCAGCGCCTTACCCTCGAGGCTCAGGGTTTCAGCAGAGATCTGAGCCCAGCTGCCCAGTGGTGTGGAACCGCCGTTCGCAGGGGCACGTCCCGGATGCCGGCGGTGCCCGGAGCACTGCAGACCTGTAGGGCCAGGGACTGGCATCGGAGCCTGGCGCGCTCTGGCGGGCGAGGGCTGGGGGAGCCCAGCTGCCCACTGGGGAGGACGAGGGACAGCGCTTGTCATCAGGTCCCCTGGCGACCATCCGAGAAGACACCCGTTACGTAGGCGCCAGCCTAGGGGCATGGGCAGGTGGGTGAAGAGGGCCAGGCAGGTCGTGTGGGTGAAGGCTCAGGCCCCAGCCCGCCGTGAGCGGTGCTGAGCTCCTCATGAAGCAGCCGGAGGCGGGGGAGCCGTGTCACCAACACCAGCCAGAACCCGTTTTCTGGACCCAAGGCCCCGCATGGAGTCTGGTTGGGGTGCCGGGGCCGTGCAGGGGGTCCAGGCCTGTGTCTCACAGCACTGATAGGCTCTGCGGGAAGGCGAAGGGTCTCGCAGTCACCTGAGAACACTCCCAACTCCCTGCCCCCGACACCCACAGGAGCATGGGGGGCAGACGGAGCACCTGACTGCAGCCCCCGCTGTCGGGGTTCACCGTCAACCGCTGAGCCCCCACCGTGGCTCCACAGGGTGTTCACGGGTCCCATCACTCAGGGCCTTCGGAGGCTTACTCCTGTGAACCGGCTGTCCCATCACACACTCACTCCCCGTCTTCCCCCAGCCCCGCACCCTCCATCCCTCGTCGTCTCTGAATTCGACTGCTTTAAGCAAACACCTCGCGTGAGTGGGACACACAGCGTTTGTCCTTTTGTATCTGGCTGACCTCGCCCAGCAGCGTGTCCTCAAGGCCCAGCCGCCTTGTCCCACGTGGCGGGACTTCCTTCCTCTTTGAGGCTGGATAATACAGTCACCGTGTGGACGGACCACGCTTCGCTTATTTGTTCATTCGCGACGGACAGCGGGGTGGTCTCCACCTTCTGGCTGTTGTGCCTGCACTTTTCACTGGTTCCGATTCGTCAGCAGGCCTGCTGGCAACGCCGTAAACCAGTTAGGAAAGGAATGCACGACTGTCTCAGCACCGGACCTCACGCACCTGTGTGGTGGGAGGGTGTGGGGGGCCACGAAGAAGGAAATGAGATGACCCAAGATTACAGCCTGCAGATCTGCAGACACGCCAACGCGCGTGGTTTTAAATACAGTTGGACAGTTTTGTGTTCCTCTTTCCTGCTACTGCATCACGACTACTTTTCGATCATTAGATGATCTTTGAAGCATGCTTTCTGTCCCCATGTTTTGTGGACTGACAGCTAACTTAAAGTCCTCTATTGTGGGACATTGGGTGGTTCCTTACTTTTCTCTCTTCTAAATACCGTTCCAAAGGACGCCTTGCTTATTTTGCTGAATAGGTTCGAACACTGGCACTGCTGGGGCAGAGGTGGATGTGGGGACTTTTCAGGGTCTCGATACCCAGGTAGGCGAAGGCCAAGCTGCCTGTTGGCTGCGCTGACGCGGACGCTTCGGGCGGACTGCGCAGCGCTCTCCTCACGGCCGTTCTGCCCTCACCGAGTCTGGCAGCTCGTTTCTTTTCAAAGCAGAGACCTTGTCCCTAAATATTTAAATAGTCCTAAGAGCTCCGGGAGAGAGAGAGAGGACCAGAACCGGAACGATGGATCCCAGTGGTGGCGACGTGAGGTCCCCGCGGGGTTGTGCGTCTTCAGGTGGCAGCTGGCTGTGCCTGCTCCCTCCTGTGCTGGTCACTGCCCCGGAGCTGCGGACAAGGCCTCTCTGCACACGGATCCTCCCCTGGCGGCCAGGGCTCCTCGTGCCTGCTCTGCTGGGCCCTGGGCTGGATGCCAGGAGCTGGTGCCCCTCCTGTCCTCATGGAGCTCACGGCCCGGGGAGGCTGCTCGCTCAGGACAGACTGGTCTCCTGTGGTGCCAGCCCTGACTGTGCTTCTGCCCCAGCGTGGTCATGAGGGCACCTGCATGTTGCCAGGTGGTTCAAGGGCAGCGGAACAAGGCGAGAAACGGCCGGCGTCACTGGCTGTGTTCTTGCTGGAAAGGAAGGAAGCGTGGGGGGGAGCCCAGGCGAAGGGAGTGGGTGCTCCTCTGCCTTCTGTCGTCCGTGTTCTGGATGCCAAGTATAACGTGGTTCCTGGACGAGGTGCGGGGTAGAACGTGGACCTCAAGTGGAAGTTGCATTTGTGTGATCAGTTCAGCGTTTGGGCTTGAACGGAGGTGGGTTCTGACCCAGTGTCCTGTCTGAGTGGTGCCCGTGTTCTCTTCCCCACCTGCAGGTCCCCTCGCCGCGGCCTGGAGCTCGGGTGGCGAGAGCCCTCGGTTGCTCCAGAGGTTGTGTTTCCACGGATAACCTTGCGCTCTCTCGTTTCAGGTGACGCCCTCCGAAAGCCTCACCTGCAGAAGTCGGTCACGTGGTACTTGGACGATGTGTTCTTCACGCTGTATCCTTCCCTCGAGAAATTTGAGGAGGAGCTTCTGGAACTCCTTGTCAGCGACCACTTCCGAGAGGTACAGTCTGACATACGGGACTCGGTCCAGCATGGAGATGCCCACGGCGAGCAAAGCCTCTGATGCGGCCTAGGGCGGGGCCGTGCAGCCACCGTGATCTGTTCCTGTCTTTTCCCTCTTTGTGGCTGAAGAGGGACACTGTAGCCTGTTGTCTTAACTTAGATGGTGACGAAGGTACTGTTATTCTGAGACGTTAACGTTAATTTTGACATATCTTAAACCAGTCCCGATTTAGTAAGTAAATTAAGTCACCAAACGAGCGTAGGGAAATCCGTCAGATAATCTACATTTACAAAGGACCTTTTGAGGATGTTCGGCTCTTTCCAAGGAGATGGCTGGAAGTCCCGGTCATTTCACTCCATCAGAGCAGGTTTCCGGCCGAGGCGCCCTCCCTGACCTGTCAGGGCCAGCCTGCCTGTGCGAACACCTCCCGTGAGCTCTTCACCGAAAGCCTGTGCGGGGAGCCCTGGACATGACGGCGCTCGTCCCACCTTGTGGTTGTGGGCGATGCCTTGTGCCCAGCCGGGGCCTCTGAACACCAGCTCCCTGTCCGGACCTCCAGGTCTCAGCACAGGCCTCCCTGCCTGCAGGCCTCCCTCCCCGTGAGAGCACCTGGCTCCTCACCTGTGTCCTGGTGGGCCTCTGTCCCTTTCACAGAGTTGCACCAGGAGGACAGGGATGTGCTTTGTTCAGCACCGCACCTGGTGCGAGTCCAGTGTGGGCACGCGGCAGGTCTTTGATATCTGTTGTGGGCATGGATGCTTCAGTCCAGTGGTGCCCATCCTGTCGTCTGAGCAGTCAGCAGTTATTAATCACAGACACGCACGCACACACGTGCACACACATGCACACGCGCAGGCACACGCTTGCGCACACACACACATGCACACACATACACACACTAACATGTGCCCGCACACATGCACTCACGCACGCACATGCAGGCACGTGAATGAGATGGCCGTCCTCTGAAATGTAACTCCAGAGGATGTGGTCCCATCTGAAACAGAAACACCGCAGACGGGACCGAAGTGGCAGCTGGGTTTCTGGGCGCAGCTCCCCTGTCTCCTCGCTGCTCAGGGTGCCCCGTGGGAGGGCGGAGAGGCTTTCAGAGCGTCACTGCTGAATTTCATACATTCCCATAAAACCACTTCATTATGTGCTTTTACCGTCTCTGCACTTTTGTTCCCATCTAACCGGCAGACTCTCCGTCTTCTCCACCGGTCTGTTTTCATTACTCAGGGACTAATAGGCCGCATTTAGACCCGTTCCGCCTGATGAATGGGCGATGGAGAACACTTGAAAATTCAGGGACCATTCTGCAATGATCACCCAGTTTAATAAACAGCAATAGCCCGGAGGACTGTCCTGGCTCATTCGTTAGCGCGTCTATACGTTTTTTGTTAAGATGAAACACTTTAATATCCAGTGATCACTTTGGGGCAGATTCCATTTTTATTGGTTTATGACTTACTGCCTGAAGAGGCTGCCTCCGCTGCCCGTCCGCCCCAGGTCTCCAGTGTGTGGGTCCTGCAGAGGGCGGAGGCTGTGAGACCTGCCGGCCGCCTTCCGGTGCCTCTGCCGGTGCCCCCTCCACTGGGGGGCAGGCCCCGTGCCTCGGAGCACCAGGTCCTGTGAGAGGCGCCCAGGGCTTTGGCCGCCAGTTTGGTGCATGTGAGAATGGTGGCTGAACCTTGGAAACTAAGGGCGAGAGTTTGGTGACCAGGCATCTGATGGTGTGCACCGGGGTGCGTTGCTCGGAGAAGATCACGCTATGTGAGAAAACCCAGACTACCTATGAAGTGCCCTGTGGCCAGCCAGTTCCGACTGGATGACGTATCTGTCCCTTGCTGGGGCTCTTTTTCACTAAGCATCATAGGATCTGGAAACTTCTGTCGCAGTCTCTCCTCTTCTCTTGCCCCTCCCCTGGGGACCAGGCCCGAGAGCCCCCTTTCCCTTCCGCCCGGGCCTGATGCTGTCTGACGTGTGCGTTTTCCAGGGGGACAGCCCACTGGACAGCAGCGCCCTGGAGATCTCGGAGCGGCGTCTGTGCGTCGGCGTGCACAACGGTCTGGGCTTCGTGCAGAGGCCGCAGGTCATGGTGCTGGTGCCCGAGATGGAGGTGGCCTTGACGCGCTCCGCCAGCTTCAGCAGGAAGGTCGGCTCCTCTTCCAAGGCCAGGTACTCCCAGGGTCCCGAGTCCCAGCCCCCAGGGGAAATGAAGTTTTTGCACATGCGTTGTGCCCTCACCCACCTGGGGTCCTTCCCTGGTGCCTGCATTTCCTCTTGCTAAGTTTTACCCATTTGGAGCCGACCTCGGTGCTGTGAGGTTGGACAAGTTCTGTTTTTGTGCTGTGACAATTTTGGAGTTAGCACTACGGCCGCTCCCCGCTGTGGCCGCTTACGGTCTCCGGAGGCCCTGCGTGCTTTCCTCCGGGTGTGCCCTGTGCTCAGTTTCTCGCACGATGGAGAACTAGAGCACTGTAAGCCCTGCTGCTCTGCCCGGCCTGCGCCCCCCAGACCAGAACCAGCGGCATCTCCAAGGGGGGCCACGCCCGAAGCCAGGCAGAGGCCAGCCCCGGAGGTGGAGCCGCTCTGGAGACCTGGGCATGTCATTCCATCCTCCGGACATGAGCTCTGGCAATTTGGAAAACTGTTCATTGTGGCACCTTAAAAAGGCCCTGGCTTGGGGAATTGCCCTGGGAGCCAACCCAGAGGAGCTCAGTGGCATTGCCCCGTGGTGGCTCAGGGCAGGGGAGCCGCCGCCTGATGCGCCCCTGCTGTTGCTCTTGCCCAGCTCTGGAAACCAGGCTCTGGTCCTGAGAAGCCGCATCCGACTCCCTGAGATGGTCCGTCACCCCGCGTTCGCCGTCGTCTTTCAGCTGGAGTACGTGTTGAACAGCCCTGCGGGAGCGGACGGCCACGTAAGATCCCCCGTGCCGGTTCAGGTCCCAGCTGGCGGAGGACCTGACATAGTCCCCATTCACATTCCCCATCGGAGCCGTGTGACTGTCTTAGCAGTCTGGATAACAAGTGTGGACTGGGGCTCTGGAAAGCCTCCCTTCCTGGTGATAACTCAATCATCCCCGTCTTTGTGCCGACGGGACATCCTGCTGGCGGGCGGTAATAGGTATTCCGTGGGCATGCATCATGATCGCATTAACTCATAATTACCACGCTGGTAATTATTGTGAAAAACGAGGCCATTTACTGCATTTCTCATATGATATTAAGCGTAGTCAGGCCTGAGTCCGCGCAAGTGATGAATGGTTTCTTCTAATGACTTTACACGCGGCTGGTTGGGACCGGGGATTTGTAGGCTTCAGCTGGAAGAAATACGACAGACAGACTTCACTGATGTCGGGTCTCTGGAAAACCCGGTCATGCTGTTCTGGAGACTTATTTTTCTGTTTGAAAAAGCAAGTAACAATTTTTTTTTTTTTTTTTTTTTTTTTTTTAATCCTCACCCGAGGACATTTTTTCACTTTTTGTTCAGATAGAGTGGGAGGGAGAGAGGGGAAGAGAGAGAGAGAGAGAAACATCGACGTGAAAGGGCCACATCGAGTGGCTGCCACCCACACGACCAACCAGGGCCGGGGACAAACTGCAACCGAGGTACATGCCCCTAGCGGGAACCGAACCAGGGTCTCTCTGGACCGCAGTCCGATGCTCTAACCGCTGAGCCAAACCGGCCAGGGCGCAAGTAACAATTTAACAAGTCAATTAGGAATCGAGGAAAGGTCCAAAGACACCCTCCGAGGTGGTGGGAGGACAGGGGGACCGCCCGCCGTGGGGTGAGCCTGGGCAGGGCCGGTGCCGGGCACGCGGGCTGTGGTGTTCTCCCATCACTCTGGCAGCAGCTGACCGACCTCCCCGACGTCCGCACTCAGGTCGGTGTGATTCAGGGTCCTATTCAGGTGAACAGGCCTCGAGGCAGGTGTCCTGACTGTGGACGGATACACGGTCACAGTCATTCTAAGGACAGTCTGCTTTTCTTTAGGACCAGAAATTTCAGGTGTGCGTGACTGTGCCCGCCACGTGGGTGGGCACTCGGGTGGGCATCTGGGCCCGTGACAGGAGCCTGGGGGAGGACGTGTGGGCGCGGGGCGGCATCCGCTGATGTCGTCCGGTGGGCCTGGCGCCTCGGGGCTCCACACGGCTCTCCACTCCCCATTGACAGTAATACGACGCAGCCTCTGGAGCGTTGACTGTGGTTTGCCTGTGATCACGAAGTCTGCGTGTGAAACGGGCACGTCTTAGGTGACACCCCATTATTTTGTGACTTCGTGGAAACGCTTCGCCACGGCGGGTGGGTGCGACACGCGTGGCTGCCCCTGGCGCTCTGGGACCGTGGCTGGGAATAGCAGCTCAGTTCCCTTTGATGCGGAGGTTCATCTGAACACGGACTGCTGGGCTCCGTGTTGCCATCACCCGTGTCCTTTCCTCCTGTGATCCAGAAAGGGACGTTCCAGCACGTGGGACACTTTTCCACAGGTGATGCGCTGGGTGCAAGGGGCGGAGGCTGGGCCAGGTGTCGCCGGCGCACACGTGGGGGGCTGGGGAGAAGACAGTGCTGTGCCAGCCTGCACGCTCCTTCCTCCGCCGTGGGTCTGCGAGCGCCGGGCTGGGCCGGAGGGCAGGCCGCTCGGCAGCTGTGCTCTGATGGCACCTTCTTTCCTGTCTGAGGCCTCTGTGCGGTGGGAGCTGCAAGCCTGTGTCTGCTGTGCCCTTCCGCGGCCCCCAGTCCTGGAAGAAAGTCCAGTCCCAGTCGGTTTACTGTGAACGTCTGGGCACGTACATGCTGGCTTCTTAAATTTTATTTATTCTTATCAGGGAACATTTCCATTGTCAAGGTGGAGAGAAGAGTCTGAGGAACCCAGTGTTCCCGTCAGCAACCTCGAAAGTTCTCGGCTCTGGGGGTCTGTCTCTGCCCTTCTCTCCTTCCCCATTCCGCCCAGGTGGTTTCAGGGCGACCCTGAGACGCCCTGTCCCTTCAGCTCCAGAACGTACGGGCTTCAGGCCTCTCTGCACCACCACCCTCCCCTAAAACACGAATGTCTCAGCATCGAATACCCGATCGGCCTGGGTGCGTTTACAGTACTTTCCTCATCAGAAACAGGCAAGCCAGACAAATGTGCTTTTCTCTGCAAGCTGATTCCTGAGTGCAGTGTCCCTCGTGAGCGGGGCCACCGGGCTGTACACTGTACCCGTTGTGGCCTCGCTGCGTGGCTGAGCCGGAGAGCCAAAGCGGCCGGGAGCTAGAGCCTCCGTCTCCCGGGGCGCTGCGTGGCTGGAGAGACGTCTGGGCCGATCGCGTGTGCAGTGTGGACCAGTCCCCGCAGTCTGGGAGTCCTCGTGGTTTAGAGGCTGTGACAGTCGTTAGAAACAAACTAGAGGAAATGTTCTGAGAGGTCACGCCCTTGTTTTCAGTCTGTTGTGACGTGTTTGTCTTAGCCAGAGCGCCTGCAGCCTCTAGTCTGTCTTTGGGTCGTTCTTCCCGTCCGAACAGTGTCCTTCCCGGGAGTGTAAGTATGTAGGGACCCTGCAGCCACACAGATGGCCCACGTGGACACGCGGGGAGCTGTGCCAGTGTGGGCCCTACAGACGTGGACCTGCGGGGAGCCGTGCCAGCATGGGCCCACAGACGTGGACACGCGGGGAACCGTGCCAGCGTGGGCCCTACAGACGTGGACACGCGGGGAGCCGTGCCAGCATGGGTCCCACAGACGTTTGCTGATGGAGTGAAGTCGACAAAGCAGAACCTCCCTAAGAGAGGGACGTGGACTGAGCACCTGCCGTCACCAGACCCCGAGTCGTCTGCCACAGTTTTGTCAGAATAAGCGCAGATCCCCACGGGCCGGCCAGCGGTCAGAACGGTCCTTTCTTGGCGAGTCATGTAGTAAAGTAACCCTCTCCCAAATCTCTAGAAGGCGAAGGTTTATTATTTATGAGTTTGCTGGTATCCTTTGAACTAAACAAGCTCATGTGACAAAGATTGGAGTGCTTACCGCGCGTGAAGACCTGGGCTCAGCGCCTGGGACCATCGGTGCTGCGTGGTTTGAAGATTCTGTGTTGGGGCGAAAGTGTCATGCCTTGCTTTATTCTGAAAATTCCATGTAAACTTCCTAGAGCTGGGATACGTAGACGTCCCGAGGGTTTTCTGGAGCTCCTTCAGAAGAACCCCGACGCATGCCCCGGAGCCGGCGCGTGTTGCCGTGGAGTCTCCAGGCAGCCACGGGCGGTGCAGCGGGGGCTCCGGGCTGCGCTCAGGCTGTGCCCTCCGGTCCCGCAGCAGCAGCGCCACGTGTCCCCCTCAGCACACGTGGAGGTCGCAGAGCGCCCTGGAGGCCGCTGGAGAGGCGCACCTGGTGTGGAACCTCCCACGTGGTCCTGCGTGTGGGTTCCCGTACGGTGCTGAGCAAGATACTGGCTCACTCACTTAAAAAAAAATTCTTTGTCTGATTTGTTTTTTAAAAATGTTATTTTTTATGGAGGAGAAATTCCCATAACCTAAAATGATTTTAAAGCGTCATTCTGACTTACTTTTTTTGGAACGTCTTATTTTTTCTTGTGGTAAAACACAACTAAAATCTATGAGCTTAACCATGTTTAAGTGTATACAGTTCAGTGTATCGAACACAGTCACACCCTTGTGTAACCGTCACCACCAGCCCATCCCCAGGACCCTTTCCTCTTGTACATCCGAACTCTGTCCCCATGAGCACTCACTCCCCATGTCCCCCCCCCCCACCAGGCACTTCCCGGCTTCATGATTTGGACGCCTCTCAGCACCCTGTGCACGTGGGCTCACAGGGTTCGTCCTTTCGTGTCGGCCTCATTTCACCTACGTGGCGTCCGCGAGGCCCATTGTGTTGTAGCGTATTGGAGAGTTTCCTTCCTATTCTTGCTGCTGAGGAACACTCCCTTGTACGGCTCTGCCTCGTTTTCCGTCACCATCCATCCACCCACGGGCTCATGTTGGGTCTGTGTTTTAGCCATCGAGACTAACGCCGAGGGACACGAGTGTGCAGACATCTCGTTGAGACCCTGCTTGGAATTCTTTTGCTTATACCCAGAAGTGGGATTTCTAGGTCAGATGGTAACTCTGTTTTTAATGTTTTAAGGAAACACCCTCCTGTTTTCCGTCGTGGCTGTACCATTTTACATTCCCACCAATGGCGCACACGAGTTCTAATTTCTCCACGTTTTCACCAGCACTCATCTTTTTTTTTTTTTTTTTTGATGAGTCATCCCAGTGGGTGAGAGTGGTGTCTCCTTGTAGTGCTGATGAATGTGATTCGTCATGTTGAGCATCTTTGCAAGTGCTTGTTGGCCATGCTTATGTCATTTAAAAAAATCCTCCCCAGAGGATAGTTTTCCATTTATTTTCAGACAGAGTGGGAGGGAGAGAGAGAGAGAGAAACATCGATGTGAGAGAGACACATTGTGCCTTCCGCATGACCCTGACCAGGGTCAGGACTGAACTGCAACCGAGGTATGTGACCTTGACTGGAATCGAACCCATGACTCACTGGTCCACGGGCCAACACTCTAACCGCTGAGCAAAACCGGCCAGGGCTACTTTGTCTGTTTTTGAATTGTGTTGTTTGCTTTTCTGTTGTTGAGTTTAGGAGTTCTCTATATAGTCTGGATATTAGTCCTTTATCGGATACATGATTTGCAGGCATTTTCTCCCATTCTGTTGCTTTTTTTTTACTCTGTTGCTCGTATATGCTGATGTACAGATTTTAAACATTTTCATGAAGTCCAGTTTGTTTATTTTTCTTCCACGGACTTACTGCCAAATCTGAAGTCATGAGGCTCGTGTCCTATGTTTTCTTTAAGAGTTTGATTGGTTTGGACCTTACAGTTAGAGTGTTGATCCTTTTTGAGTTCATTTTGGTATGTGGTGATGGGTAGGGGTCCAGCTTTATTCTTTGGCACGTGGATGTCCAGTTTCCCAGCACCGTGTGTTGAAAGGACTCTCCTTTCCCAGTGATGGCTATGGCAGTCTTGTCAGAAGTCATTTGAGGGTCGTTTTCCGGGCTCTCTGTTCTCTTCCGATGGTCTGTCTGTACGCCTGTCTCTGTGCCAGTGCCACACTGCTTTGATTGCCGTGGCTTTGTAGTACCTTTTGACATCAGAAAGTATGAGTCCTCCAGTTTTCTTCTTTTTCTTTAAAAAATTTTTTTCTTTTCTTTATTGATGTTAGAGAGAGAGGAAGGGAGAGGGAGAGAGAGATAGAAACATCGATGAAAGAAAACATCGATTAGCCGTCTCCTGCATGCCCCCCACTGGGGATCTGGCCCACAACCTGGGCATGTGGCCTGACTGGGAATCAAATCGGCGACCTCTAGGTGCATGGGTCCACGCTCAACCACTGAGCCACACCGGCCGGGCAGTTTTCTTCTTTTTCAAGATTGTTTGGTTATTCATGGTCCTTGAGAGTTCATATACGTTTTAGGATGGGTCTTTTGATGACTGCAAAAGACATCGGTGGGATTTTGATAGAGATTGTGCTGAATCTGTAGATTGCTTTGGGTAATACTGACATTTTTAACAATATGAAGTCTTCTAGTCCATGCACGTGGGTTGCATTTTCATTTATTTGTGTCTTCTTGAGTTCCTTTAGGCGGCGTCTGTAGAGTTCACTGTGGGAGTGAGTCTTTCTCCTCCCGTGATGGACGGAGGTGGCGAAAGTGACGGGCTCGCTTTCCCGAGGGGACAGGCTTTCCGTCTGCACTGAACCGGTGTTTGCTGGGGCTCTTCGAACACGACTCTCATCACGTCGAGCCAGTTTTCGTCTAGGCCTAGTTTGTTGAGTGTTTTCATCACGAGAGGGTGTTGTGTGTCGGCAGATGCTTTTCTGCACGTGCCGGTCACATGTGGGAGCGCCAGTGAGTAGAACGAGACGTTGTCAGGTGCCCTGACTGTGAACGTGCGAGAAGGAATGGCCTGCAGCAGCTCCGCAGCTCGCCGTGTCCAGCTGGATCCATTTCTGGGGGAGTGACTTCGGGCTGATGGTCTCCAGTTCCTGAGTCTTTGCTTTGCCCCGTGGTGGGTCCCAGGCCCTGGGCGCCTCTTTCGCTCCTAACTCTTCACCTTGGGTTTCAGGCCCTCAGGCTTGCCAATCACCGCGGTGGCCAGGGACCCAGTGTCTCCTTTAACGAGAATGCCCAGAAACCAGGCATCTGAAGTGAACCTTGTACCTTGTCCAGTGTCAGCCCTGAGGGCCTGGCGCGGCATGCCGGCGGGCGGACACCTGCCCCTCCCGAGGATGTTCGGTGGTCTGTGCCATCCGGTCGGACCTCGGGCCACCCGCTGTGTGCAGTGGCAGCCCCTCTGTGGTCGGCACTCAGGCTGTGCCGAGGGTCGCGTGAACAGCGCCCACTGGGTGAATGCGGGACATGCCTGTGCCCAGCCCGGGGCCCCGAGCTGCTCCCCGCCCCCTCCCCCCTCTGTAATATGGCTACCTCACTTCTCCCCCTCTTGTTGTCTCTGGTAGCTTCTTCGTTCCTCTGTGGTCTGTGTGATATCAGGGACACTTGGAGACATTTCATACCATTTGTTTTTAGCCATTTGTGTTCAGCCAAGCGCCGCAGTGTGGTTGGCCCATCGAGGGTTTGTCCCTTGGTTTGTCTCGGTGTGGTCGCAGGCAGAGGACCTCCCCCGCCCCTGGGTGCCGCTGTCACCTCTGTGGTGAGTTTCTGGGCCTCGGTCTGCAGCGCCCGGAGTCGGGGCAGAGGGGGCTATGTGGCCGGCGAGAGGCCCTGGGCAGGGGAAAGGTCCCCCAGCAAATTGAAGGAAATCAACCTGGAAATCAAAATTGAAGGTCCCCCAGCAAAATGAAGTAGCATGACGTTTAACCTGCTGCCAGTTGAGTTCTGAGCTCGTCTGAGGACAGAAGCCAGGGTCTCTGTTGGCTTCCTGGGGCTGCCAGAGCCACTGCCACGGACTGTGGCTTCAAGCAACAGACATTTATTCTTGCACAGTTCTGGAGGCCGCAGCTCTAGAGCGAGGTCTGCTGGGCCCTAGGGGAAGACCCTTCCTGCCTCTTTCCAGTGTTGTGGCTGCGGGCGTCCGTGGCTCTGTCCTCTCCCTGTCTGTACGTGGCCTTCCCTCTGTGTGTCCCTCTGCCTCAAATCTCTCTGTCCTCTCCTACAAGGACACTTGCATTGGATGTAGGGCCCCCGGGTAACGAGCTCTCCTCCTCTCACGGTACTTAATTTCATTTCGTCTGCGTGGATCCTTTTCCAAGTAAGGTTACAGTCACGGAGTCCGGGGATTAGGGTGTGGACGTGCCCGTTGGGGCCGCCGTTCAGCGCGCCACAGGGACCCCAGATTACAGCACGCCCCGGGGTCAAGGCCTGTTTCCTGTTTGCCTTCACCAGTGAATGTGGGTGTGACACCCCTGTCCCACGACAGGCCAGGACTGGGTGTGCTCCTCCCGCTTTTTGTGTATTGTTTGTATTATAATCAAAAGCCTGAATGGAAACAATTCAATGACATTTTTTTTCCTTTTCAGTTTGTGTGGACTCAAACTCAATTTAGCAGGATAAGATGTTATAAAGTACGGTCGGCCCTCGTTTATCGCGGTCAATCAGTCCCAGACTCTACCGCGATAAATGAATTTCCGCGAAGTAGGGTTCTGTCTTTATATACAGTCGTCCCTCGCCACTTCGCGCTTCGACTTTCGCGGCTTCACTCTGTCGCGGTTTCAAGTGAAGCCGCGAAAGTCGAAAGTGGAAGTGAGAAGTGGCGAGGGTCGACTGTGACAGATCTGACCTCAACCTCCCAGCCCACTGATGGGAGGAGCTGAGAGCAGGGAGGGGCTTGTCAGGGAGGGTCCCGCCCCGGGAGGGTCCCACCCGGGAGGGTCCCACCCTCAGGCGTCCTTCTGGCCTGTCCTGGAGAACATGCAGGCGAATAAACAGAAATTGAATTGCCACAGGCTCTAATTGTCCTGCGCAAGTCCTTGTGAAGGACTGATCAATAACTCACGAAGCATCCTTTCTTGTTAGAGGCTAAAAACAAAAGGAGGGAAAATGGATATATGTGTAACTGATAGATATTTCACCCACAACAGAGCTGTATCGATCGCGAAGTAAAAAACCCCAAGGAACTGTGAAATTGGAAAATTGGGTATCAGAATCACCTCATTTGAAACATTAGGCCAGAAGGAGTTACGCAAATGGCACGGAAACCTGGATTTCATTTTAATTCGATTCTGTAATAAACTGGGTTTTATAGATGAGTGTTTACAAAAGTCGTCTGGATGTTATTGAACCCGTGCCGTTTTCCAGTGGCCGGCTTTCCGAGTACACGTGCAGTGCTTTCGTTTCTGAAAGGCAGGGGCTCTGTGCTGGGCCCTCCAAGGGTGTACTGGGCTGCTCGGACCGTCGTGCGGTGTCAGCCCCTGGCGGGCAAGGCCGGCGGCGTCTTCGTCTAGACAGACGTTCGAAGTGGGCACGGAGTCGGACGCTGAGGCTCTCTCTCTGCTGATTCTTTGCTCTTTCGGGACGTGGGTTCTCCCTCACCGAGTGATGGGGACCTGTTCCCTGCTCGCCCCATTGCCCGGGGCGAGATGTGGCCCAGCCTCACCTGTGATCGGAACTTCGGCTCCAGGAAAGGGTCAGCGGGTGGTGTGAGGTCCAGTTACGCTGGGGACGTGGGGACAGAGGCTAACTCCAAGCCGCGTGCTGAGTTGGGGTGTTTTCCCCACCGGGTTGTAAAAGCTGTGACAAGGTGGGATATCATCGAGCAAGGAGCAGTCTGGGAAGACTGGCCTGGGTGAAGCCTGCATTTCCTTTTCGGTGTTTGGGACCCACTCGTGCCCATGCGTGGCCATGAGCTGTCCCTCCAAGCCCAGCCAGAGTCCTTCTGTGTGTGTGTGTGTGTGTGTGTGTGTATATGTATGTGTGTGTGTGTATGTATGTATGTGTATGTATGTATGTGTGTGTGTGTGTGTGTGTGTGTGTAGCGACTTGCCTCGGACCCAAGTGTAGTTACGTTGTGGTTGTGTCCAGCTAGGTAAGCAGGGTGCATCGGAGCCCAGCCACACCCTAGAGCCTCGCCTTCCTGTGACAGCTGGAGTCAGCGGGACCCTGGCCCCCTTCCCTCGGGGAGGCTCTCTTCACCCTCCCAGGCAGGGCCTGGGCCTCCACTGCTCTCCAAGGCTGTCCGCCCTCCCTGTGACCACGGCCTGCAGCTGGAAGGGCTACCGGGTGCACTCAGCCAGTGTTCAGACACGGACGGAGGGCCCTGCCCCTCTGCTGCCCAGAATGAGGAACCACCCATTCTTCTGCTTTCCTCGCCCCAGAGGGTCAGGTGGCGCCCTGACCCGTGAGGAGTGCTAGAGAGTGAGGCCATGCTCGTGTTCTGTGTGATGGCCTACCACTGTTGGGTCATTTCTCTTCCCACATCACCCTCAGGGCTGGTGGGGTCTCCTGGGGTCTCAGAGCGGGATGCTGGCGGGATGCTGTGCCCTGCTTCCGCCTTGGGTCCTTCTTTTGTAAAGTGGATGTGATGCTCGCCACCTCGCCACCTACTCTCTCGTTGACTTTATGGCGAGAGCACCCTTGGGCCCCACCCGCGTGGGCTGTGACAGTCACGCACGGCCATGTGCTCTGTTTCCCTTCCAGGCAGCTCCCGCCACGCCCTTGGCCAGCCTGGCGCGCATGCACACGGTCCGCTGGGCTGCCTGGAGGCCCTCGCTGGAGGCCGGCTCCGGGAGCGCCACCGTGCCTCTCCAGGGCGGGGTCCGGCCCAACCCCTTGCACTGTCTGGTCTACAAGGTGCCCCCCGCCAGCATGAGCTCCGAAGAGGTAAGTTGTTCGTACTTCGTAAGTAGGACTCTTCCTACCGTGAGCTTCCAGCAAGTGCGTATGTTTCCAGACGCCGAGAGTTGCGTCGCCTGGTGTTTCATGAGCAGAAGTGGTTCGCGGTGTGGAGAGTGTGATCACTGAGCTGCAGTGGGCTGTGAGCCCGCAGAGGCCAGGGCTGCCTTGGGTCTTTACATCGCAGCTCACGAGTCAGGCCCTCGGGGTGACCTGCGGGCTGGACTCTCACTCGTGCACACTCTGCGACGATGTCCACTCCGCCGTGTGTGTCTTCTAGAAAAGGACTTGGACACGTGTGGTGCTCTGGGGGACGGCCCGTGTGACACGGGTGCTGGGGAGGGAGTCAGGCGGTGCGCATCCAGCCCAGCCCGGCCTGGGGACTTGTCACTCACACCCGCTAGACCCGGCTCTCTCCAGCCACGTGCAGAGGGGTGGGACCACGGCAAGGTTTTGAGAAATCCACTTTTGAAATGAAGCTTTCTCTGAAGCCCAGTCAGAAGGCACAGAGACGTGGGGCAGGGCCAAGTGCGGTGTGTGTGGGGGGTCCCATGCCCTGGCCGTGGGTGGCCCTCCAGGATGCGCAGTAGTTAGTGATCCGGGGAGCCACGGACACGTGTGAAACCGCCACCCGGGCTCCGATGTTGGCGCAGAGTTCCGTCTGGGTGTGTCGTCTGATTCTCCGGCCCCCACCCCTGAAACACCCTGCCTTCTCAGCAGGACGCTCTTGTCTCATTTTTCTTAGGGAAAGGGACCATGCCTGTCATTTCAGTGAGTCACCTGTGTGCTGACTCCAGCAGCAAGCGTGATGTCAGTGCTCTTGTTTATGGGGTGGTGATGCGTCGGGGACCTGAGAGGGGACAGCTGACCGTGCAGCTTCTGTTACTGTGAGGGATGGCTCTCATTACGGGGCCTCGGTTTGCTGCATCCCGCATGGTCTGCTCCGAGCCCTGTTATAAAATCGCCCTGTGAGAAGCCCCGCGCCACGGCCAGGCTCTGGTCACCGTCTCTCACTCTGTGTGTGTGTGTGCGTGTGCGTGCACGTGTGCATGCGTGTGTGTGCATGTGTGTGTGCGTATGCGTGTGTGCGTGCGTGTGTGTGCGCACGCGTGTGTGTGCGTGTACGCGCGCGTGTGTGTGCGTGTGCGTGTGTAAATACGTGTTCATTTCCTTCCATTTTAGCCGTCTCCTGCCACTGCCTTCCTTCACTTCTCTGTAAACGACATCGGGGCAGAGCTTTGTGAAGGTTGGAGTAGCTTAAGGACACAGATACGGTCGGCCCTCGTTTATCGCGGTTCATCAGTTCCAGACTCTACCGTGATAAATGAATTTCCGCAAAGTAGGATTCTTTATTTATGTACAGTCGGCATACTAGTATATTTGAAAAAAACGCAATAGCGTGAAGCCACAAATGTCGACGTGTGAAGTGGCGAGGGACGACTGTACATCAAATACTGCCTTTTACTTTTTTTGTTAATCCTCACCTGAGGATATTTTTCCATTGACTTTTAGAGAGGGCAGAAGGGAGGGAGAGAGAGAGAGAGAGACATTGGCGTGAGAGAGACATATCGATGGGTGGCCTCCCACACGACCTCGACCGGGGCCGTGACTGGAATCGAACCCGACACACTCTGCCGTCCCCAGGCTGACGCTCTAACTGCTGAGCCAAACCAGCCAGGGCAAATACTGCTGTTTCTGACAAGGAATGTCACTTCCAGTGAGAGTTTCTCCATATCAGCCCTGTTGACATGTTGGGCCGGGTGGCCCTGCCTGCTGGAGGACAGCACAGCCCTGGCCTGACCCACTGACGCCAGCAGGTCCCCCACTCCGACTGTGACCAGCCCCAATGCCTACGGATGTTGCCAGATGTCTCCCGGGGGCAGGGTGGCCCCTCGATGAGGGCCATACTCTGGACAGAGATCGAGAGCTAAGGGGTCTCAACCCTGACTCCCCCTACCCCACTCGGGAGGCACCCCTGCTGCTTCCTGTGGGTAAGGTGCCGGCATCTGTCAGCCAGGCGGGCTGGACGCCTCGTGCACCTGTTCCCTGCCCTGCCCCGGGGAGCTCGTCACCTCCTCACTGAGGTGCATGCTGGGAAATGTCCCTGTGCACTGAGCTTCCAGCCGTGGGAGTGGCTGTCCCTGAGCCCACTGAGCTTCCAGCCGTGGGAGTGGCTGTCCCTGAGCCCACTGAGCTTCCAGCCGTGGGAGTGGCTGTCCCTGAGCCCACTGAGCTTCCAGCCGTGGGAGTGGCTGTCCCTGAGCCCACTGAGCTTCCAGCCGTGGGAGTGGCTGTCCCTGAGCCCACTGAGCTTATAGCCGTGGGAGTGGCTGTCCCTGCGCCCACTGAGCTTCCAGCCGTGGGAGTGGCTGTCCCTGCGCCCACTGAGCTTCCAGCCGTGGGAGTGGCTGTCCCTGTGCCCACTGAGCTTCCAGCCGTGGGAGTGGCTGTCCCTGCGCCCACTGAGCTTCCAGCCGTGGGAGGGGCTGTCCCTGCGCCCACTGAGCTTCCAGCCGTGGGAGTGGCTGGCAGTAGGAGTCAAAGGAAAGCGTACGCGTGGAAAGCATGCCATAATCTTCAGCTGAGTACATTTTGGGATCTGTGTTGTGATGACTTCAGTGTCATTTATTGTGAAGGTTAAGTAGTTATGAGTATGTTTTCTTTCCTCACTAACTCCTGTATTTTCCCCTTGAGCAAGTAATGGTCTTCAGAGGGCTGTGTCTGCCGAGGGGGCCGCGTTCAGCTCTCGGCGGTGACTCGCAGCGTCCACTGTTTCCTGAGTGTTGTGCCTCCACTGCTGTTCCTTAGTTTACAACTTCAGATGTTAGTACTGGCACCCAGCAATGACGGGAGTTCTCCCGCTCTTTTATGCACTCCTCCTCCTCCTCCTCATTAATCCTCACCTGAGGACGTGGTGGGGGTGTGTGGAGACAGACAGGCAGACAGACAGACATCAGTGTGAGAGAGAAACATGGATTGGTTGCCTTCTGTGCCTGCCTCAACTGGGGATCAAACCCATAACCCAGGTACGTGCCCTGACCGAGAATCGAACCTACAACCTTCTGGTGTACGGGATGACGCTCCAACCACTGAGCCACATCGGCCGAGCTCTCCTGCACGTCTTTAAAAACACTCTGACCCCTCCGTGCTTGGCCTCGGGTTCAGGTTCAGTCTCTGGAGCTGTGCAGCGCAGGGGTTCCGGCCGGATGACCGAGTGGCGGTCCAGGAGCAGGACCCACTGGGGAGGTAGTGAAGAGGGAGGAGCCACCCTGTAAAGTTGTTTAAGATATGCTGGTTAACCCCCAAGCTGCACCTTCCTGAATCTGACCCCAAGCAGCATACTTAGAGAACTGAACCGTGGGGTGGACTGCCACCCGGCCCCAGAGGTGCCCGCTCGGTGGGTCACATGCAGAGAAATCTGAACGCATTACACAGGCTTTGAAAATGGAACGGGCATTGAAACCTCAGCCCACAGAAGGCTGGTCGGAAACTGTGGCCCAAACCCAACTGGGTCGGAAACTGTGGCCCGAACCCAACTGGGCTGACTCCTGAGCAAACACGAATATCAACATTCTCCATAGGATTGAAATAGGACTCGGAGTCTCATAATATTCTAAAGGTCCGTGATACCATCTAAACTTCATTGACGTACAGAGAGGCAGGAAGAACCTCAGCTTGCGGGGACAAGACATCCAACGGCGAGCACGAGATGACCCCGGCGCTGGGTTACTGGGCTGCCGAGCGGGCATGTAACAGTGCTCCAGCAGGAGAGCGGACACTGGGGACAGACGGCAAGATAGAGGCTCTCGGCAGCAAGACGGCAGATAAAGAAGAGCTGTGGGAATTTGAGAACTGAAAAACACAGTAGCCAAAATAGAAATTCACTGGCTGGGCTCAGTGGAGCTGGTAGAAGAAAGACGCTGTGTGAAGATAAATCAATGGCACGTATCAGCCTGACCACAGAGAGAAACATGGTTGGGAGACCGTGGACGGAGCCTCGGGACTCGCGGGACGCGGCTAATACCTGTGTCACCAGAGCCCCGGAGAGGAGAAAGAGTGCGGGAAAAAAATGTTTGAAGAAATCCTGGCTGAAGACTTCCCAAATTTGGCAAAAGACATAACCCTACAGATTGAAGAGGTTCAGTGCACCCAGAGATAAATGCAAAGTGATTCACACGCGGACACGTCATAATCAGACTGCCGAAAAATGAAGACCACGTGTTCAGAACGGCCAGAGGAAAATGGCTCATCACTGACTTGTGACTTGGATTCTGCAGCACAACCATGGAGGCCAGGAGGGAATGGAGCAGCATTTCGTTGATTTTTTAGAGAGAGAGGAAGGGAGAGAGGGAGAGAAACATCGATGTGACAGAGAAACATCGATCGGCTGCCTCCTGCACGCCCCCTACTGGGGATCGAGCCCGCAACCCGGGCATGTGCCCTGACCAGGAATCGAACCGGGACCTCTCCGTCCGCGGGAGGACGCTCCATCCACTGAGCCACACCGGCTGGGCTGGAGCGGCATTTCAAAGCGGCAGCGGAAAGGCTGCAGAACTGAGAATTCTGTTTCCAGCAGAAGTCCTGCAGGAACGAGGGCGAAGTAACAACATTCGCAGATGAGAATTTATTGGTAGTAGACAAGCTCTAAAATAGCTACTAAAGGAGTTTTTGCAGACAGAAGAGAAATGCTACCAGATGGAAACTTTGTCCATCAGGAATGAGGAAAGAGCAGCAGAAATGACAAATATAGTGTTCTCCTTCTCTTGAGTTCTTGCAAATAAGTTTGATGGCTGAAGCACAAAATGGTAACAGTGACAGGGTTTGTAAGGTATGTAGATGTACTAGGGAAGGCAGCAGTGAAATAGAGGGGGAGGGGGAGAGATCTGTGTGGCGTCAGGGTTTCTGCGTCTCACTTGAAGTAATAAAGTATCAATTCTGAGTAGCCTGTGAAAGTGAAGTATGTACATTGTAACCCAGAGCGCTCACTAGAAGCACGATACAAGGAAGCAGTGGGAAGCCCAATAGGTACAGAAAGTGGATAACTCCAAAGAAGTCAGGAAAGGGCCCCAGCCGGGAGGCTTGGTTGGTTGGAGCGTCATCCTGTACACCAAAAAGGTTACGGCTTCGACTCCCCGTCAGGTCGGGGCACGTACCCAGGTTGGGGTTCGACCCCCGGTCGGTGTGTGTATGGGAGACAACCATTTGGTTTCTCTCTCCCATCGGTGTTTCTCTCTCTCCCCCCACCCCTAAAATCAATAAACATATCCTCAGGTGAAGATTAAAAGAAAAAATAAAAAGAAGCCAGGAAAGGGAAAACAGGAATGTAAACAAAAGGAACAAGTAATAATAAAGTGGCCGTCCTGAATCCAAACATACCAGTGATTACATAAAATGTAAATAGTCTAAACACACCAGTTTAAAGACCAAAATTGTTGCCCTGGCCAGTTTGGCTCAGCGGTTAGAGCGTCGGCCCACGGACCAGAGAGTCCCGGGTTCGGTTCCCACTAAGGGCACGTACCTCGGTTGCAGTTCGTCCCGGCCCCGGTTGGGGTCGTGTGGGTGGCAGCCAGTCGATGTGTCTCTGTCATATCGATGTTTCTCTCTCTCTCTTCCCACCTCTCTCCCTCCTGCTCTATCTGAAGATAAATGCAAAAATGTCCTCGAGTGAGGATAAAAAATTTTAAAAAAAGACTGAAATTGTCAGGTTGTATAGCAAATCCAGGCCCAAGCAAATGCTGTCTCCCAGGAGCTCACCTCAAACACAGTGACGTAGGTGGCAAGAAGGAAGAGACGGGAGACATCACATGCAAACAGCCCAGCCAGAGAAAACCAGCGGGGACAAAAAGACACTTCGGAGCAAAGGACGTTTCCAGGAATTAGAAGGTTGTTGCGTAGGGTAGAGGAGCCAGTTCACCAAGAAGACACATAACCCTGGAGCGTGTCGTCCAAGGTAGGCGGAGCTTCCCGACGCACAGAGCAAACGTCCTAGAACTGAAAGGAGAAACGGGCAGATTCACAGTGACAGCCCGCGGCTTCCCACTCCTCCTGGAGGAAACTGCGCGACGCAAAGACAGGAACCCCCCAAGGTCGTGGGACAGCTGGACGTCGCCCTCAGCCGTGTGGATCTGAGTGACATTTATAAAACACTGCCCGCCCACAGCAGCTACAGTCTTTTCAAGTGCACAGGAAATATTCGCCAAGACAGACCACGTCCTGGGGCACAAAACAACCTTTCACAACTTTATTTTTTAAAAAATGTTTTTATTGATTTTTTAGAGAGAGAGGAAGGAAGAGAGAGAGGGAGAAACATTGATCGGCCGCCTCCTGCACGCCCCCCCACTGGGGATCAAGCCCACAACCTGGGCATGTGCCCTGACCGGGAATCCAACCGGGACCTCTCAGTCCATGGGACGACGCTTCCACTGAGCCACACCGGCCGGGCGACTTTCACAACTTCGAAAGAATGAAATTGTACAAGGTGCATTCTGTGATCATAATGAAATCAAAGCCGAAATCAGTAACAAAGCATCCAAAGTACCGACGCTTGGAAATTCAACAGTCCACTTCTAAACAATCCGCAGGGAAAGAGGAAACCTCAGCGAAGCAGCAGATGCTCTTCGCACTGAACGAAAACGAAAACGCAGCATGTCGAAACACGCGGGACGCAGCCCAGGCGTGCAGACCTGGACCTGTGCAGCTCTGAGTGCTTACGCTAGAACAGAGGGGTCTCAGTCAGTGATCTCACCTTCCACCTTCAGGAACTGGAAAAAGAAGAGCAAAATAAACCTAAAGCAAGCAGAAGGAAGTCAATCATAACGATAAAAGCAGAAACCAGTCTAACGAGAAAGAAAAACAGTAGAGGAAAAACAATGGAGAAAACCAAGGAGACCGGAAACTGATCATTTGAAACGATCAACAAAATTGATAAACCTCTAGCAAGACTGAAAAAGAAAAAAGAGGGGACCCCGATGACCAAGATGAGGCATGAAAGAAGGGATGTCCCTGCACACCACAGGCATTGAAAGGATATGAGGCCACTCCATGCTTTGGACAACTCTGTGCCCATAACATTGACGGCGAAACGGATCGGCTCGCCCTAAACAACAGACTGTGAACACGGCCCCACGTGGAAGCAGAGACCCTGAGTAGTCCTGTAACTGTTATAGAAATAGAGTTCATAGTTAAAAAAATTTTTGAAAAAGCAATACCCAGGCCTATTCAGTGTGAATTCTACTGAACATTTAAAGAAGAAATAATACCAATGCTGTATATACTCTTCCAGAAAATAGAAGAGAGGGGAACAATTCCCAGTTCATGTCATGAGGCCTGTGTGATGCCAAGACCAGAAACAGAAGAGAACTGCGGATGCATGCGTCTCCCATGCACACAGGTGCACAGGACTTAACGAGGTATTAGCAAATGGCATCAGCAACAGAGAGGAGTAATACACCACGGCCAAGTGGGGGTTATCCCGGAATGCAAGCGCTATTTTCTTTGTGAAAACCAGTGACTGTGATTCACCATAGTAACAGCGTAAAGAAGGCAAACTATAGGATCGTAGCAATTGATGCAGAAAAGCACTTGACAGAATTTAACATCCATTTATGTCAGAAATCTTGAGCAAACCAGGAGTAGAAGAGAATGTCTTTGGTCTGATCCAGGGTATCTGCAGACCCTTCAGTGAGATCACACTTACGGTGCAGATGGAGAGCTTCCGAAGGTCAGGAACAGGCCAGGGGTGTCCACGCAGAGCATCCAGAGTCTTACTCAGCATTGTTCTGGAAGTTCTCGCCGAGCAATCAGGCAAGAAGACACAATAAAAGACAGACAGATGGGAAGGAGGGGCCGGAGTGTCCTTATTTGCAGGCCACAGGATTGTGTACATAGACTGTCCCCAGGGGGCCACAGAAAACTCCTAAAATGAATAAATGTGTTTATCGAGGTTGCAGGATACAAGAGGTCAAGTATGAACAAAATCGACCCTATGTCTCTATACTGGCGGTGGAAAGTCGGAAAGCAGAATTTAAAAACTGGTGTTATTGCCCTGGCCGGTTTGGCTCAGTGGTTGAAGCGTCGGCCTGCGGTCCAGAGAGACCCGGGTTCGGTTCCTGCTAAGGGCACGTACCTCGGTTGCAGTTTGTCCCCGGCCCTGGTTGGTCGTGCGGGAGGCAGCCACTCGATGTGTCCCTTTCACGTTGATGTTTCTCTCTCTCTCTCTCTCTTCCTCTCTCTCCCTCCCACTCTATGTAAACAAACAAACAAAAAACCGGTGTTATTTACACAGGCCTCCCCGCAATGAAATCGAACCAAACACGTCGGGGCTTCATGCACTGAACGTGGAAACGTTCCCTTAGCTGCATGCCATCGTTGTCGCTGTGGTTACTCCGGCGACCTCAGAGAGGACCTAAGCAAACAGAGAGATGACCATCTTCATGGATGGGAAGACTCAGCATAATACAGACAGCCATTGTCTCTGAGGCGGTCAGTGGATAACGCAGCTCCAGTCAAAACGCCAGCAGGATTGTCTTCGTAGGCACGATACGCTGATGGTAAGACGTGTATCGGAAGCAAAGGAACGAGAAGCGCGAACACAGTTTTGGAAAGGACACTGCAGCTGGAGGAGTCAGGCCGCACAGTTAGGAGGGCCCAGCGAAGCCCGGGGGGAGTGCCAGAGGTGGAGGGCGTGCAGGTCAGCGGAGCAGAGGACGTGCAGAGCCAGCACGGCAGGCCGGTCCCTGTGCAGCCGCCTGCGTACGCCGTGACTCAGCATGTCTGACAGCCCTCCGCACGATGGAGCTCGGGGCCACAGGAACCTGCAACCAGTGTTCGGAGCGCTCTCTTGACTGTCAGCCAAGCTGGACACAGCCCAGATGTTCTTTTTGTTGCTGCTGTTAATCCTCAGCCGAGGCTATTTTTTCCATCGATTTTTTATTTTTGTTTATTTTTTTAATCCTCACCCAAGGATATTTTTCTATTTATCTTCAGATAGAGTGGGAGGGAGGGAGAGAGAGAAACATCGATGGGAGAGGGACACATCCACTGGTTGCTTCCTGCACGACCCTGACCAGGGCCAGGGACAAACTGCAACTGAGGTATGTGCCCTTGACTGGAATTGAATCCACGACTCGTTGGTCCTCGGGCCAATGCTCTAACTGCTGAGCCAAACCAGCCAGGGCTTTTCCATCGATTTTTAGAGAGAATGCAAGGGAGGGAGGGACGGGGGTAGAGAGAGAAAGGGAGCGAGACAGAGAGAGAGAGAGAGACATCAATGTGAGAGAGACACATTGATTGGTTGCCTCCCCCACGAGCTGACTGGGGCTGTGGGCTGAACCTGCAACCCAGGTACGAACCCGAGACCCTTCTGTCTGCAAGCTGATGCTCTAACCACTGAGCCACGCCAGCCAGGGCAGCCCAGATGTTAAGTGGGTGAGTGGATAAACTGTGGTACCCCATACAATAGACGCCACTCAGCAGTGGGAAGGCATGGACGGTCGAGATACACTGGGACCTGGTATGTGGAGTGAAGGAAGCCCGTCTCAGAAGTCAGGTCCCGTCCATTCCAGTTACATGACGTTCTTGGAAGGACCAGGCCCCAGGGGCAGCGTGAGGGAGTGTCTGGGGTGACGGAGCTGTTCCGTACCCTGCTTGTGCTGGGGGTCACTCTGCACCCAAACTGAAACAGTCTGTTTTACGTGGGTTAGTTTAAAACGCACATTCGAAACCGGAACCGGAGGAGTGTTGTGATTGCTACTTACGTAAGGGTTATTCTGTGATAATGTGGTCTTCTGGGATTTGGAGGCCACAGCTGATAGTTTTCTGCTCAGAAAATTACTTGGTAATAGTCTCAGAACTCATGACCTCCTAGACTCGTGGGGTTGGGTGCGTTGTTCCTGGTTGAATGACTCTGATAACTGCTTTGTGCTCAATCGCAGGTGAAGCAGGTGGAGTCGGGGACAGTCCAGTTCCAGTACTCACTGAGCCCTGATGGACCCCTGGAGACACCCACAGGGCACCCTAGGGTGGAGCGGCGGCCCTCCAGGAAGACACCCGCGTCTCCTTCAAGTAGGTGTTTGCAGAGCACTTGGCTGCGAGCACACAGCACGACTGCCTTCTGTCCCCGAGGGGAAGCCCTGGGTGCGGCACAGGGACGCGTGTCAGGTCGCTGGCGGGCGGCTGTGGTCTGAGTCTTCGCTCCGGCAGGTGCGGCCCTGCAGCTCCTGACTCAAGGCCCGTGGACGGTTCTGTTGGTGGCATAAAGGCCACTTCACATAGCTGCCCTGCACACACAGGGCACGAGAATTAGAGGTGGCTGAAAGCCACAGACCACCCACTCTGTCTCGCATGTTAACGTAGCTGTGAGTTTGTCGTTTTTAAAGATGCTTCCTGCTTCCTCGGGGCCCTGTCCAGGAGTGGGAGTCTGTGGCCTCAGTCTGTGGCGCTGAGAAGGGAGCAAGGGTCACCCGCAGAGTGATGTCCCTCCTGCGGGTGGCGACGGGTCCGCGTGCGTGACGATGACTACGGAGCAGGTGCAGCCTCAGCTCCGCGTGTGGCGGGCTCAGCACCTTCTTCCGTGGCCAGGACCCGGCTCAGCGCCTCCTGCTTTCCGCCTGAGGACACCCTGCCAGCGCCCTGATCGAGAACTCCCCCCGTGGCGAAAAGAGGCGCGGAGGTCAGCAGGGAGTTCGGAGAGGTTCACCGTGGCTGCGCACGGGACCCTGGGCTCTGAGCTTCTGCAGATCTCGCCGGCTGCAAGAATGTTCTAGACCACGGGTGGTTGGAGGGTTCGAAAGACAGGGAGTGCGCAGATGAGTGAGGCGGCAGAGGGGAGCTCAGCCTCCGTCCCCCCTCCCGCTGGCTCTCCTGTGAGGGATGCTGCGGGTCTCCAGGGGCGGCTCGCCAGTCTGTGGGCCGTCGGTCCTGGGAGCCGGTGCAGGGACGCCCCTGAGTCCCATCTGGCGTGACTCTTTATGAGTTGAGATTGTAGTTGATGGAACCTGGTCTTGCTGGGTTTAATTTTACGGTTGGTGGAAGCAGCGTATTTGGTATCTAAGAACATGCAGGCGCCAGCCGCAGCCTTTCCTCCTTCCTCTGCCTGCGCCCTGTGCTCACCAGGCCGTCCCCAGGCGCTGCTCACCCCGAGGGCTCCTTGGGCAGCCTCTGTCAGTGGTACCAAACCAAGTGCACGGCCGCCTGTGCTCGAGGCGGGGCCAGGGCGCCCGCTGGAGTCCCTGGGGCGGGCAGGTGCGCACCTCCCGTGTGCCTCTGCTTAGGATGCATTTCCAATGTTATCTGGTAGAGTCGAATGCCTTGGAGGCCTGGAATATAGAGTTTAAAAATACTGAACGAGGGCTCAAGTTCATTTCTAAACCATTCCCTGTTTTACATCCAGTCTCGTTCCTTCTTTGACACAGTCAGAGTCACATTTAAAAAAGGAAACGAGCATCAACCTCTAAGACACATAATGTGAGAGACGGGTGGTGTTCCAGGTTATAAAAACAGGTGTGTTTTGTGATTAAAAGTACGCCCGATTCCTCTGGCTTTTGGCTGTCATTCAAGAGGACAGTAGAAGGTGACGCACGGGTTTCCCCGCATCTGTGGGGCGCCCGGGGCGACCGGTCCTTGGAGGATGAGCCTGTGCAGCTGTCTCCAAGGGAAGAGGAGAATGACCTTTTGTGGAGAGGAATCTTCAGGTGTGTAATTTATGATGTGGTTGTGGTGCTGGTCACGAGGGGAAAACCTTCTGATCATGTTGATTATGAACTGGGTGGGACGGCCCCTCATCGCTCCTGCTGGCCTGGGTCGGCTAGGGTGCCTGTGGGCTCTGGCTTTGCTCTCCTCGTGCCCGGCCTGTCTTCGGGGGGCACTGGAGGAGATTTACACCCTCACCTGCCGCTGCCTCTGTTTCCCAGCATTGCCCTTGAACTCGTTTTTGCTCGTGGCTCGTCGAGCTGCTCAGATCCCTGGGTTTGCCATTGTCATCGCAGTCGGAAAAGACTCGATCACTGCTTCTTCACTTTCTTCTGTGTCCCCCCCCTCTCCTGACGCCCTGTTCGCCGGTGCTCACGGTCTTTCCTCTGCGGCCACGTCAGTCCTGTCGCTGCGTGTCCGTGTCCACGCCCCTTTCCTCCTGCAGGGTCTGCGCTGTCGTCCACCAGTTCCGGCTCAGACCTGGTGGTTTTTCAGCCCCCGACGTCTTGCTGGGTCTTTTTTGTCTCTTCCATGTCTTGACTTATCCTGTTCAAGGTTTCCTCTCTGTCTGAACACAGGCAATGCAGCTATTTTAATCTTGTTTGTTACTCCTAGCATCTTTGTCAGTCTAGGTCGGTGTTTTAGTTTTTTTCTCTTTATTGATTTTAGAAAGAGAGAAAGGGAGAGGGAGAGAGAGATAGAAACATTGATGAGAGAGAACATCGACTGGCCGCCTCCTGCATGCCCCCCACTGGGGATCTGGCCCACAACCTGGGCATGTGCCCTGACCAGGAATTGAACTGGCGACCTCTTGGTGCAGGGTCTACGCTCAGCCACTGCGCCACACTGGCTGGGCAGTCTGGGTCGGTTTTGATAGACATTTGCCCCAATTCCAGGTGTGTTTTCATGCCCCCAGTTCCAGGTGTGTTTTCATGCCCCTAATTCCAGGTGTGTTTTCGTGCCCCCGGTTCCAGGTGTGTTTTCGTGCCCCCGGTTCCACGTGTGTTTTCGTGCCCCCGGTTCCACGTGTGTTTTCATGCTGGCGATTGCTGACTGGACACACTGTTCAGGTGGCTTTTCCCAGCCTGGGTGGCGTCGTTGTCAGGAATCTGCTGAACCCTCGCGGGTCCTCTGTGAGTGACCAGAGCGCTGTGTCCATGCACCTCATCCTCCCCGGTGCTCTGCCCCACCAACGCCAGCTGCTCCTCTCCTTGGGCTCTCGGCTCTGTCTCCCCACACCAGGCCCCCCGCCCCGTCTGGGCCTCCCCTCCCTGCGCCCGGCCCGAGCCCGCCCAGTGCTGTCACCCTCCGGCGGGCGCCCTGCAGGGCTCACCTCGTTTGTTTCCTGTTCCTCGGGATCTCTCCTTTGTTGCCTGAATTTCAGTGTCTTGAAAAGCATTGTTTTATATAGTTTGTCAGTGTTTTACAAAATTTGTTCCAGTGGTGAGGACAGATGAGTGACCGTGACTGCGTCTGGGCCCGAGGTGGACGTCCTGGCCGGCCGTGGTCTCTGGGCTGCTGAGTCGCCCACCCAGGCCGGCTGTCCAGGGATCTGGAAGCGTCCCCTCGGCTTGTGCTGCCGAGATCACCGGCCACGCCGCGTGCCGTGAGGACCTGGATCCGGGCCGGGCCTCCGCCGGGGCGTCTCCCTCGTGCGCGGTGCTTGTTTCCTTGGGAGACAGGCTTGTTTCACGTGGGAAGGTGACAGTCAGGATAGCCCAGGCCGTTTTGAAGAAGAGAGGCTGTCTCTCGTGTGCTGACTTACCACACGCTTACAGTAACTGGAAGGTGTGGCGTCGGTGCCAAGACAGACAGACAGCAGGACAGAGTGACAGTGTGATGTATGACAAGGGCCACAGAAGGGGTGTGGTGATCTCTTCTTCTTCTTGTTTTTAGCTGCTTCTTGTTGTGTGTTTTTATTTTATTTTATTAAAAAGTTTTTTTTTTCCTTTATTGATTTTAGAGAGAGAGGAAGGGAGAGGGAGAGAGATAGAAACATTGATGAGAGAGAACATTGATGAGAGAGAACATCGATGGGCCGCCTCCTGCATGCCCCCCACTGGGGATCAGGCCCACAACCTGGGCATGTGCCCTGACCGGGAATCGAACTCGAGACCTCTTGGTGCAGGGTCGATGCTCAGCCACTGAGCCACACCGGCCGGGTGGTTTCCTATCATTGTTACCACAGATTACTGTAAACTTAGTGGCTTAAAACAGCAGGAACTTACCGTCGCAGAGTTCCCAGTCCAGAGGTGAGAGTCCAAAGTGGTCTGCCCAGTCCCGGTGCAGGCAGGGCTGCGCCCCTGGAGGCGCTGCGGGGACCCCCTCCTTGCCTCCGGCCCTTCCTCGGCCCCAGAGGCAGCGGCGTAGCATCTCCGAACCCCTCCCCGGCTCCCATCCTCCTGACCCCCTTTTGCTTTCTGGGACCGTTAGGATTGCGATGTGCCCCCCAGGGCACGCAGGATGCCTCCCCTCTCAGGGTCGGCTGGTCAGCAAGCATAGTTCCCGTGGGCGTGGACGGTGTTGGGTGCGCCAGTCCGTTCACAGTGCTGGAATGGCTGCCCCTGTGGAGGACGTAAAATCCAATTTCATGTCACGTCCAAAAATAGATTCTAGATGGATTCAAAAACAAACCTGCGGACATTTCAGAGTCAGAAGATTAGAAAGAAGAAAGATCATAGAAAGAGCCGCTCCAAATCAATAAGAACTAATGAACAACGGGAAGGAACAGCGGGCCGAGGACACGAGCAGGGGGTTCACAGAGAAGAAACCAGGCACCACGCCCTGCAAGAGCGCTCAGTTTCTCTGATGATCCAAGAGAGACCGCTTCCCCCGCCCAGCTGGAGAAAGTGGCTGCGGACCCACGAAGGTCGCCTGGGACTCGGGGAAAGAGGAGCTCTGAGCAAGGGGGTGCGACCCGGACGGCTCTGAAGAGCAGCTTCCCGAGAGTCAGTGAGTTCCCGGCAGCTCAGAGGTGCCCTCCCAGGCGCCCGTGGCGGGACCGGCTAGTCCTGCGTGCAGGGGAGCGGGGCGAGGGTGTCCGCGATGCACCGCCACGTCCAGGAGCAAGCGGGTTTGTTCGGACAGAGGGACGCGGTGTAAGCAGTGACAGTGCGTGAGAATGGCCTTTGCCGGTCACTGTGGACGGATCTGCGCGGCGGGACGTCACGAGAGGCAGCGGGTTCCCCAGGGCGCGGGCATGTGCTCGCCCCTCGGACGGCCTTGCGCCAGCTGTGCGTCGGCTCTGTCCCTCGGTCTCCTCGGCTGCAGCGTGAGATGGTTACAGACCTAACTCTGAAAATCAAAGCTTGTGACGTGTCGGAAAAAGTGGAGAATATGTTTCTGGCCTCGGGGCTGGGAAGGCTTTCTTTAACACCGTGGAGAAACCATAAGCCGAACGGGGAAGGCGGAGAGATGTGACTGGTGAACCAGGAGACTTTTGAGAGAGACGACGCCACACAGGTAACAGGAACCTCCGGCGGAGGGACATTGCAATCCTTGTAGCCATTAACATGGATGGGGAGGCTCAGGGCATCGGCAAGAAGGAAGATTATACAAAGAGCTGCTTCCGATCAATACGAGGCAGATAAACAGCCAAGGAGGAAAGTGGGCCAAGGACATCAAAGTCGCAGAGCGGATTAATGAGCAAGGATTCGCCCGAGGGCTCAGGGCTGCCTGGCACAGGGCAGATGCTCCGTGGTGCCGTGGGCTGTCGTCCGTGTTGTTACTGCACTGCTGCTGCCCTCCCTCCGGCTGGCGGCGTCCGTGGGCGTGGCCACAGGTCATACCCTTTCACCCACTGATCCAGTTACACCCGGATCCAAAAGCTCTTCCTGGAAACAAGGGGCCCGGCAGGGCAGGAGTGGGCGCAGCACGTCTCCACGAGATTCTCCTGACCCCAAAGTCCTTGGTGGTGCACACCCGTGCCGTGACACTGTCCGGGGAAGTGGGCTCTCGCTGGGCCGGCCCGCTGCGTGTGGGACCTCCTTTGCCCCCGTGCCCCCCTCGTCCGCCCAGCAAAGCCTCGCAGGGAGCCTGTGACGGGCCAGGTACTCTGTGGGCTCCTGTCTTCATGGAGCTTGCATTTCATTTGTTTATTTATTATTCTTTTTTATTTTATTTTTCTTCTTTAAACTCTCAGTTCTTGTGACTTTTCTTTTTTTATCGTTGAAATGGAGCTTGCGTTTTAAAAAGAGACGGTAAACGAACAAGTCACCCGACGCTGTGGGTAGCAGAGAGGGGCACGTCTTCCTCCATGCGGGGTCGGGGGTGAGGGAAGCCGCGTCCGTGGGTCACGGAGTCCAGGGTGTCTGTGTCCTTTCCCTCCATCTGGCCGCGAGCATAAAACTGCTCGAAAAGCTCATGTCTGTGGAAAAACACAGGCGCAGACTTGTGGGGACTCCACAGTCCTGCCTGTCTGGACGGGATAACTCGTGCTCAGGACGTCTGTTCCACGTCCACAGTGAGCTCGCCCGTGGCAGAGGTCGGCTGACTCAGGCCCGGTGGTCAGTGTTCGAGGCTTGTGGGCCAGGTGACCAGGGTTCCAGCTACTCATCTTTGCTGCTGTGTCCCGAGAACCACAGATACGTGTGAACGCACGCGTGTGGCCATGTTCCAGTCAGACTGTACTTATACACAGGCCGTGGGCTGCGTCTGACCCGTGGGGCCCAGCAAGTTTGTCTGCACAGGTGCAAGGGATGGAAACAGCTCGGAGGCGCTTGAACGGGGGAGGGACTTGAGGGGCTCCTGGGCCGAAAGTCCCAGAGCTGGGGCTGGTGTGAGACGCATCCCTCTGTCTGTCTCTCCCCCACACCTGTCCCCTCGCCCTCAGGCTGTCTGTGTTGGCTTCTTCCAGGAGGGTGTCCCCGTGCTTGTCCTTGGGCTCAGGACCCGGCAGAAAGAGCAGCTTGTATTCGCTTCTTCCAGGGAAAGTCCCGAGAGGTGCCGTCCCCGTGCCTGGTCACCTGCCGTCACCTCGTGTGCCTGGTGGGGGTGGGGGGCAGTGGGTCCTGGGTACCCTCTCTTCATGTTGGGGTGGCCGCCCACCCTGGCCGCAGGGTGGTACTGGGAGGGTGATTCTCCAGAGGGGAGCTGTGGGTGCTGCTCCCCGAGGAGAGGGGAGCCGGGTGAGCAGACCTGGTGGCGTGGCCGCCCCGACCGAGGGTCTCCCCCGCGCTTTGCCGCTGCTTCTGCGTGGTCGCGTCCCGCTCTGCCCGTGTCTCCCGCATTTCAAGGTCTTCGCTGAGTAGATGTTAGTCCTTCCTGCCGCTGCTCTGCTGAGGGGCCTGTCCCCCGAAGTCCCCACCTGACCTCCGACAGGGGCCGCACAGAGCAGGGCCGGCCTGTGGGGTTCGGGGGGGTGCCTCCTGGGGCCTCCCCACGGAGGCAGTGCGCTCTGGGCCTGAGGGTCCTGTCGCCCCCCGACGAGCGTCTTTGCGCGTGCCTGGCTGAGGGAGTGCTCTCCCTGGCGGGGGGCGCACCGAGCGGCAGTTCGATGTTCTCGGTGCGGAGCTGTGGGGGTCACACTGCCCATTCTGCACCAGGGGCAGACACCTCGGAGGGACCTGGGGCAGCAGCGCTTGCTGATCTTTCCAGCCCGTGTGGGGACCAGCAGAGCTGCACAGGCGCAGCCTGGTCTCATTGGGTTCATTGAAGGGGTTTATCACTGCCTTCCCCCCACACCAGCACGCGCACCCTCACCCGGGTTCCGAGCGTTCGGAGACATCGCGTCCCGAGACCCGCATGCCTGACTTACCTGTCCATCGGTGGTTAGCGTGTGATGGAAACTCCCCCCTCCAGGATTTACCAGTTTCTGTGGGTCCTTTGGAAATCTTAATGCTGTGCGGCTGTCACTTTAAGTGAGGCACTTTGGCTTTCTGTTATGAATTAATTCTTTTTATTCCTAAGGTAAAAGGACCAGGGGACAAGCGTCCATTCATCAGCCTCCGTGACAGTGTGCCGGGAGCCACTAGAGGGTGCCCCGTCTTCATGTTTCGTGACTGAATCTCCCTGACCCGTAGTTTGCTTTCGAATGTTCCGGCGGTGGCAGGATTCCTTGTGTTTGCTTGGCAGGTTTGAGAACAGCCGTGTGCAGGGCTCCCTGAGAACATGCAGTCACCGTGTTGCCCAGAATATGCTGAGTCACGTTCTCGACGTGGCTGTGACCTTCTGTGCTGTTGACACTGTTGGGCATGTCCTCTCCCCCAGGCTGCGTCCTTCCCGGCGGGGGCAGGGGTGGGGTGGGCGTCCCGCCGTCCGGGACCGTGTGGCAGTGGGGGCAGGGGTGGGGTGGGCGTCCCGCCATCCAGGCCCGTGTGCCAGTGGGGGCGTCTCAGCACTCCCTGTCCCCACCTGTGGCTCCTCAGCCCCCACCCAGGCTCTGAGCTCCTCCAGCACGGAGACCCCAGCCCACTCCCTGGTCTCTTCCTGGGTGCTGCTCGTTTCCCCCGTTCCTGTGACTGGAGGATCACAGATATTCGGAATGGGGGCCTTTCGGATGGGTTTGCCCGATGACTTCTTAGTGTCTGGAGCACCGTTAAAGATGGATCACTTCCTCACTTCCAAGGTCTGATGCGGAGAGCCATTTGTCACAGTCTTCCTTTGAGTCATCCCGCTGGGTCTTTAGCAGTGATGACCCTCCCTTCCCCCAGCCTCTTGGGGCCAGCTCTTGTCCCCTGTCCGGTGACATGGCCAGAGCCCCCACCCTCCAGGGCCTGCCCCCTCCCTGCCTTGGCCCCAGCGGTCGCCAGTTACTAAGCAGCAGCCCTCCCAGTAACAGCCTCATGGCGATGTGGTCCTGGGCAGCCTTCCCTCCCCGAGCGCCCTCTGCCTCCTCAGCCTCCCCACCCAACGAGCCCACAGCTGTGCCCGAGCGCGGGCCCCAGGAGTTCAGCTGGCATTTGGGAGAAAGGGCTCCAGCCTGCCTCCTGCCCGGTCTGCTCCTGGTCGGCCGCTGCCATCGCAGGCTCCCAGAGAGGGTGCCGGCGGCCGCTGCCCTCCCCGGCCGAGGGTTCTCCCTGAAGACCCCCCGTGTTCCACGTGTCTGCCCTTGTGTTGCTGCCTTTCTGTGACCTGCCCCGACGTGCTGTCGGGTGGGGGTGGGCTGGGAAGGCAGAGCCTCTGCTCCCAGTGTGGACGCACCCCAGCTTTGCACGCCGGCCCCGCGGCCGCTGCACGCCTGCCTTGCCTTTTGCCCACGTGCAGGGCGCTCGGGCTCCAGGAAGCAGCACTGGGGATGGGCGACAGCGGGCTCCTGTGAGAGCCAGTCCGGGGAGCGGGGCGATGGAGCGTCAGGGAAGCTGGTCTTAGACGGGGGCAGACTCGCTGCAGCTGGGAAGGCAGGTTGCTCCTTTGTTCAGGCGGTGGTGGGCATGCTGTCCGCACTGCGGGTCCCTGGTGGCGTGGGGGCCGCTGGTTTAGTCCCTTCTGCTGCTCTCGTCGACGACAGCTTCGCGGCCCACAGCCGCCACGGCACAGGCAGGGCTGTGGTCTCTGAGTCTCTGCGTTCCTTGAATGTCCACGTTACTTACCTGGAACCAGAGCCCAGTGGTGGCCCTGCCACCCCAACGCCACCCCCAGGAAGGAGCCCGCATGGGTGTGAGCAGAGGGCCCTTCCGGGGAGGAGTACCTGGGGCAGCAGCTGCCCGCGTGGGAACCTCCTTTCTGGGTGCTAGGCCGAGTGGTGGGTGGGTGGGGCCAGGAGTGTTTTCGGGGCTCGCCGGGACAGAGACATGCCCGTCAAGCTGAAATTGAAGTGAGTTTCATCCTGCAGGTCCGTGCGGATAGGTGTTCGCTCGCCGTGCAAAGGGGGGCACTGCAGCCCCCCGAGTCCATCCTGTCAGGGAGGTGACCTGCACACCCATGTCCACGCGTGGTTTCCCCTGCGCCCTTGATTGCGATGGTTGCATTGTGCGCAGTGTGTGGTGACTGCGTTCTCCCCTCTGCAGCTTGTCTCGGGACCTTTCCCCTTCTGGACCCAGGGCGACCTCCCCTGTCCGCTGCTCTGCGCTCCCCACAGGACGCCGGCTTCGCCTCCAGGGCTCCCGTGTCTGGGGTGCGTGGGGTGGCCCGACGACGGCTGTTTCCGGCCATACTGCCGCAGACCTTGTCCATGCTCCAGTGTTACTGCACGCGTGTCCTTCACACACGCGTCCTTCACACACACGTCCTTCACACACGGGCGCCCTTCACACACGCGCGCCCTTCACACACGCGCGCCCTTCACACACATGCGTCCTTCGCGCGCGCGCGTCTTTCACGTGCGTGTTGCCCCTGGTTGTCTGGCGGGAGGGGGCGTCCCAGTCAGACACCCTCATCCGGGCTTTGGGACGCCTGGAGGAGTCGACGTGGGTGCTGTCTGGAGGACGCCGTGTCCTCTGGGTGAGACTCAGTGTAGTTTGAGAGCGACTTCCCCAGCGATTACCATGTGGAACGTTAAAACGGATCGGAGCCGAGCCACTTTGTGGTTTTGGTGAGTTTTCTCTCAGTCTGTGCCTCCCCGGGGCCTGTGGATTTGGGCTCCGTGGCTCGTGGATCACCAGTGGGCGTCTTTTTAATCGCTAGCAAAGCCTTTTTCCGGGGTGCTGTTTTATTCTCTGCGAAGATAAGAGTGCATCCATCATGATGTAAAGAATTACCCTAGAAGCATACGGCACAATACCCGGCTTTGAGACTGAGACGTTGTGATTCCCTGACGGCGTAAGGCCCCACAGCACCCAGACCTTACTCAGGCGGAGGCCACGGCTCCTGGGCGGCTCCTGGGCCGGGTCTCTTCCCACAGGACGATGGAGCCGTTTCCTGCCGTTTCTTCCTCGTCACCAAAGGCAGCCTGTGCAGTTGTCTCCATTTAGGGTAGAGCAAAGGAGACTCTGCTTGCTGCTTGAGCGTGTCGGGGGCGGCGGGCGGGGCAGTGGGGTGCGGGGCAGGGCCCCGAGGTGTTCTGGGAGAGGCTGGCCGTTTCGAGGACAGCTGGGCCCTGGCAGAACCCTCACCTGCGTGCTGCTTCAGGTGCGATGACATCTTTCCTGGGAAGCCCAGCCTGCTCGACGGCTTCCCAACTCCCCAGTGAGCTCATTGTAGGAGCTGAAGGCGCCTCGGACGAGGGTGTGCTCCAGGGCTCGGGGACTGCGTCGCCTTGGCTTGCTAGACGGGAGCCGGGCAGGCGAGGTGCTGGCAGGTTGGACCACCTGAGGGAGGAGCTCCCTCTGCGCCCCCCGGCTGTCGCTGCCCCCCATTAACCCGGTCCCTCAGCTGGGGTGCACCTGCCCTGCCTTCTCCAGGTGGATTCTTTGTTTAAGCCTCACCTGGGGTATGCTTTTCATTGATTCTAGAGAGAGGAAGGGCGAGGGGGAGAGAGAAACAGCTGTTGGTTGTCTCCTGTATGTGCCCCGACTGGGAATCAAACCCACCCTGTGTATGTGCCCCTCCCGGCAATCGAACCCGTGACCCTTCGGTGCGCGGGACGACGCTCCAGCCAACCGAGCCACAGCGACCAGGGCTCCAGGTGGATTCTGAGGGCTGGAAGGGCTTTGGTGGCGCGGGCCTGGTGGGCGCAGCCGGCGGTCTGGGTGCTGCTTCGTGGGTCTTCTCCTCCGCGTGGACCGAGGCTCCGTCCCGTCACTCCGCCTGGTGATGCGGAGCTGCGCAGGACGGCGCCGGGGTTCTCCGTGGGGCGAGCAGCATCTGCCCTCATGGCCCCGCGGTTCGGCTGGCTTGTCCGCGGGTACCGAGGGCCCGCGCTGCGCCGTGGGTCCTGGGGATGTGGGGCTGCAGGGAAGGTGAGAGTCTCCTTGGGTCCACACGTGTCCGTGGCGCCTGCGCGTTCCGGGCTCAGACGTGGCCGTGTGGGGACTTCGGCAGCAGGGCCCACAGAGGAGGGAGGGAGAGCCGAAGGCGGTGCGGTCAGGGCCCCATGAGGGTCACGGCGCAGGGCCAGGCGCCTGGGGGTGGGCTGTGACTCCTCGGGTCTGCGCTGTCCTGATGTCCAGTGGGGGGTGGTCACGCGACGTGGACAGTCTACTGTCTGAAGGGAACCGTGGTGAGCGAGGCAGGGTGTGGCCCCGAGGGCTGGAGCCAGGCCATGGTCCTCAGGGAGTCCAGCTGGGTCACCCTGGCAGGCAACTGCCCCAGTCACACCTGGGACTTCAGGTGGGCAGAGGGGCACCTTCCGGAGGGGCTCAGGGCCAGGGCAGCCCCACTGTTGACCGGAGGCCGGGATGTTGGCGGTGCAGGCGGAAGGCATGCAGCACGTGGGAATGACCGGGAGGCACAGGTGCCCGGACGCTCAGCAGTGCCCGGGGTCCTGTGCAGGAGCCAACCCTGGGGGTTGCTTGGCCTGGACTTCCCACATGGCCTGTGGGGGCGGGTGGAAGCAGCCCAGGCCGACAGCCGCCAGGCCTCCCTGACCGCCATGTGCAGACACTGTCAGCAGGTGGCTCCGTGGAGGAGGCTGCTCGCTCCACACCAGCCTGGCGTCACCAAGGTCAAAGGATGCTCGTGGCCCCTCCTGGGCTCCTCCTGGTACTGCCATGCCCACACTGCCAGCGAGTAGGGCTCTGAGGCCAGGCTCTGCTCGGCGGGCATCAGCAGGGCTGAGTGACGAGACAACCAGAGAGCCGAGCAGCCCGGCCACGTCTGCCTAGAAGTTTCTCATTTAAGTAACAGCGAGCGTGCCGGCCAGGGAAGCAGCCGGCCCGGCGCTCTGAAGAGGAGGTGTGAGCAGACGAAACGGGGGGCCAGCCACGGGCGGCACCTGAGCACTTGGCGTGTCTGAGCTCACGTCTCCTGAAGCCTCACCTGGGAGGCTGCCGTCAGGAGCCCTGGCCAGTGCTCCCTGCGCTGAGTCTTCCAGAGCGCTGAGCGTGGGCACAGCCTGGCACGGCTGCCAGCTCTGAGTGGCGCACTGGATACCCAGAGGGGAGACGCATCAGGCCCTGATGAATTGGGGCTCGGAAAGCCCTGGGCTCTGCCGAGGCTGATGGTCCCCTCCCTGTCCTGTGTGCTTCCTCCCAGGCCCGCCAGTGCCACCGCCCCAGGGGCCCGCCACCTCCCAGGACTCGCCTGTGGGACCAGGGGTAAGTCCAGGCCGAGGGGCCTTTCCGGGATTCCAAAACCAATCATGAAAAGGCGCCGGGTGCAGGAATGTTCTCTTTGCATCTTTAAGGATGGTTGAGGCCCTGTGTGCTGTCCTGAGGCTGGGAAGGGTCCCGGGGAGCCGGAGGGGGAGGGGCCGCGGGCTGTGGTGACCGGGCGTCCCAGTCTCCCTCCTGCCATCTGTGTAGCTGCTGTCAGGGTGACAGCTTTTACAGACTGTCGGTGACCTCCAGTTTGCCTCGGAGGACTCTCTCCTCTTTAAAGTGAAGTGTTCTCCCAGGACCGGGCAGCCTTTGTTTTCTTCCCGAGACACCGAGGTGTGGTCTCCTCTCTGACCCTCTGCCTGGAGAGGGCCTGGCGGTCACCGCTGCCCAGGGGGCCAGGCGGAGCGGCTGGTGCTAGTGCAGACAGGGCGGGGCCAGCAGAGGCCCGCGTGCTGACCGCTGCCTGTCAGGGCGGACCTGTCCCTGGGCAGCGCTCCCGCGTGGGCAGAGGGCTCGGCTTGCTTGGCGTCTGTGTGACTTTAACGAGGTCAGAGGTGGTTTGTCCTCCCCATGACCCTGCCAGCGTCACCTGGAAATGACTTTCTAGAAAAGTTGAATCGTTCAGGATCAAAGCTATCCCCAGGGAACAGGGTTGGTGTGTCCCCTGCAGCTTGGAAATTGGATCAGAAGTGGGTGTCGTCTCTGCCTGAAGACACCCGTCCAGGGACAGCTTCCCGGCCTCCCTGCTGGCCTGTCCCAGCACTTTCCGTCTGGAACTTTCCGTGTTACCCCAGGTGTTCGGGGGCCTCGGGACAGAACACCTCACGTCTGGGGGGCGTGGTTCAGGGGCCATGGGACAGCACTCCTCACGTCCAGGGCAGCACAGGCTCGGGACAGCTTGAGGGCCTGAGGGGAGCTGAGCAGACCCCAACAGTGCCCTCCGTTCCCTGAAGATGCTGCTGGGATCCCCCAGAGCCACACCCCCTCACCTCTCAGACACCTCTTCATGCTCTGAGTCCTCTCTGGACCAGCACCTCCCTGGGCCAGCTGTCGTTGCCGACAGCAAATGTCCCGTTCACAGTGTGAGTCCAGGATCTGAGAGACGACGGGGTCTCAGGCGTGCGGCCCACCCTTCGCATCAGTCTTCTCCAGGAGGCTTAGTGGGTGCCAGGGCCGAGCCCGTCCCGTCAATTTCCATTGAATGCTCTCCATGGTCCTGTGATTTAGGTAGCACTATTATCCCCATTTTACGGATTAGGAGACTGAGGCAAAGAGGTGGGTGACTTGCCCATGGTCACACGGTGATGAAGTGGCAGATTTGGGGTCCATCCCCAGCGGTCTGCCTCCAGAGCCCGCGCCAGCCGGTTCATGTCCAAGGAGCACAGGGTCAGAACCGGAAGGGACCTGGTGACGGTCAGTCCAGGGATGGAGGTGAAACTAGGGAGGGTCAAAGACCGGACGGCCCTGCCGCCCACGAATGCAGAGACCTCCCTGCTGGCCTGTCCCTGCCCATCCTCCTCGCGATAATTCAAATAAAGGAAATCAGGATGGTTTGGGGTTCCACAGCAGCCACTGACTGGAGACTGCTGGCCTCAGCGCCTTCGTGGCTGTGCCGGAGCCCCTCCTTCCTGTGGGTTTGTGCGAGCGTGGGGGGAGGGTCCCCAGGGGTCCCTGGAGCGCACCGATCTTCTCACCGAGCTTTCTTCCCTTAGCTGTCACTCTCCCAGCTGGCAGCTTTCCCGCAGTCCCCGACTCGTTGCCGCCCGGCCAAGTCCAAGCCCTCTTCCCAGCAGCCCCACGGCTCCGAGCCCTCTCGGGCCCAGGCGGTAAGTGTGCCCCAACTCCTTCCAGGAAGTGGCCCCAGACTCCTGACCCGGGGGAGCTTTGACCTAGCCAGCACGCTGGTCCCTGATTGCGTGACAGAGACCATTGTGGGCTCTCTGTAAAGCGGGCACAGGGACCTTCCATGCTGCAGAGATTTGAGCATTTGGTCTGGGACTTCCTGCCAGGGCCTGGTTGAGGCGCTTGCTCTCCCTGAGGAAGCAGCCTGACGTCTCTGGATGGAGAGGGAGAGGGAGAGGGAGAGGGAGGTTTCACGGAGATGGAAAGAGGCTGGTCCAGCCTCAGCTCTCCGGCACACTCTCTGCTGTCCGAGGCCAGGGGAGCAGAGATGTCCCCTCCTGGTTTCACCGCAGCTGATGGCCTCGAGTAGACCCGTGTTTCCACTGACCTTGGGGAATTCACACGGAGTTTGCTCTCAAAAGCTGGCTGGTTCACCTGCAAACTGTCTCCAGGCTGGCCCTGGCAGCCTGGAGGAGAAACAGCTCCCTGTAATTGCTTGTTTGAGAGAGCTCACTATAGCCCGCGGGCGGGTTCCAAATTCAGGGCGGGCCAAACGCAGGTCTGCGGTTCCCTGTGTTTCGAGGACTCACAACTGCAAACCTCCTTTTGCCACCTGGACTTCGGGGCTCATGTTCACGCAGAGCTGGTACCCCTTTCATCACTGGGGTTGCCTGCGGTCACGTGGAGTTCCTTCTGAACGGAAACGGGCAGCTGGGGAGCAAGCTTGAGAGAGGGCGTGCTGGCCACTTAGACATGCGTCTCTGGCTTTGGGGGGAAGTGGGCGGCGCAGTGCAAGGGGCCTGGGGACGAGGAACGTCTGTCCGACACGCTGGCCGGGGCTCGGTGCCAGTCTGGCGGCAGTGTCGAAGGAGGTTTCACTCTGTCCGTAAACACGGCTGGATGCTAACGTACCTTCTCAGGCACCGCATCTCTCCTGTGGTCCTGAGCTGTTCGTCAAATCAGTGAGTCCTTCCTCGTTGCCTTTCAGCTCACATAAAACACAGCATGTGCAGATAAATTCGTATTTCAGAAGAAAAGTGACTTTGTAAGCTGTCCCAGATACTGCGCGGACACACGGACACTGAAATTATTCATGTTTGCCCGGAGTTGAAATGCACTGAGCCTCCTGCATTTTTTTTTTTTTTAATTCTCACCCGAGGATATTTTTCCATTTATCTTCAGATAGAGTGGGAAGGAGAGAGAGAGAGAGACAGACAGACAGACATCGGTGTGAGAGAGACATGGATTGGTTGCCTCCTGCACGACCCGAACCAAACCGCCACCGAGGTACGTGCCCTTGACTGGAACTGAACCCGGGTCTCTTTGGTCCTCGGGCTGACGCTCCAACCGCTGAGGCAGACCGGCCGGGGCTGCCTCCTGTATTTTATTTGCTAACGTTACCGACGTGACAGGCGGCTCACGGATGAGCCCGCACGGCTGAGCATCCTCGGGGCCTCACCTGGGGCCTGGTTCCGTCCCTCAGGAGCCCCCCTTGGAGGGCGGGATCGCGCACCTGGAAGCCGACTTGAGCCGGACATCCTCGGTCCCGGGAGCGTGTGTTGCCGGACAGTTACAGGAGCTGCCTTTCACCCCTGTGCACGCCCCGATCGTCGTGGGGACGCAGACTCGCAGGTGAGGGCCCGGGAGGGGCGCGGCCAGCGCTGTGCCATCAAGACCATTAGGCCCTCTGCCCGCCAGGCCTCCTCCGGAGGGGTGGGTTCCGGGCGCTGCCTCCCAGCCGGCCCGTGTGCTTCAGCTCCGGCAGGAAGCTCTCCAGAGCCTGCATGGCGCTCCTGCAGGCCGCCGGCTTCCCTGCCATTCTGGATGCCAACCAGCAGCCGGTCGAGGCTGTGAGCCCCACCGACCCTGTGCGGTTCAGCCCTCAGAAGGAAGAAGCGGACTGTCTCCAGAGCAACGAGATCGTGCTCCAGTTTCTCGCCTTCAGCAGGTAGGTTCCCGAAAACCCTGCTGTGTTCCTCGACTTACCTGGCTCTCCCATTTCTCACATCGAGGAAGAAGCTCTGCGTGCTTCTGACCTGGCAGAACTCGCTATGTTCGGGTCTCAGCAGATGAAGGGATGCCACCTGTGTTTTGGGGTTTGGCGAGGACTCACACACAGCCGTGTCTCGGCACTAAGCCCTGCTGTGCACCGTCTTCCGTGGGCCTTCATGGAAACAGTGTATTGTCGGCCAGTTCTCGGGGGTTGGCGTGGCTCAGAGAGCGGGGTTCTCCAGCCACACCTGAAGTGGGCTGATGTCAGGCGGGCTCCCCAAGGCCCCAGGAAAGCTGTGCATGGGGGTGAAGGGGCAGGGGGTCATCGTGTTGCCTGGCTGTCTTCCTATGAAGTGTGTGCCGGAAGGCCTGCCCCCTGCTGAGGACGCGGGTTAATTCGTGGCTCTGTTGGACCCAGGTTGCCCCAGGATGACCAGGAGACGCCGTGGCCCAGCACGGTGTACTTCACCTTCCAGTTCTACCGCTTCCCGCCCGAGACAACCCCTCGGCTGCAGCTGCTCAAGCTGGACAAGCTGGGCGAGCCTGGGAGGACCCCCTCGGGAGCCCTGTCGCACGTCCTGGTTCCCGTCAGTAAGGACGGCTCCGATGCCGGTAAGTGCGGTGCCCCCGCGAGCGCCAGGTGGCAGTGCTGAGCGCCGTCCGTCAGTCTTATTAAAGACACGGCACAGGGAGCGAGTCTCAAACACACCGAACTGAGAGACTAGCACACAGTCACCTCCGCTGCGCCGGCTGCATCCCCACCAGACCTCTCCACCCCGCGCCCTTGCGAACAAGTCCCAGCGACTGTGAGTCCATCTATAACGATTTCCTCACGGATCCCCGAAAAACCGAGGAGACTTTTTTGAAAAACATAAACGCAATAGTATTATTCCCACCTAAAAATTAATACTAATTCCTTAATATCATCAAATATCCAGCCAATGTTAAATTCTCCCAGTAACTTCATACACTTTTCTAGTAGTTCAGTTCGGGATCTGCGTAAGGCCCACGCGCAGGAAAGGTGACTCTCCCGGCTCTGGTCTGTAGTCGCCCCCACCCTCCCCTGTCTCTCGTTTGTTTGTTCACATTGCTTGTGCGTGTCCCCAGAGCTCCCCACAGTCTGCCCACTGGTTTGCGTCCCAGAGGTGGCGTTGAGGGCATTTCTCTGCCTCGCTTTCCTGTAACTTGGGAGTTGGATCCCAGTGCGTGACCGGGGTGTGCTTTTGCTCTGGGTCCGGTTCCCTGCAGCTGCTCTCCACGCTGCGTCCGTGGCCATCAGGGCTGTCGCGCAGGTCGAGTCTCGCTCGCGGTTGCTCGGGGGTGACGTGTTAGTTCTAGAATGCCTCCTTCCTGTGTCAGCTGGGTGCTTCCGTGAAGAGACACTTCCCCTCACCAACTACCTGCCCACCCGGAGGTGCAGTCACGTCGGGAAGTTGGCCTCGTGCTTGATTCTTCCCCTTTATTTACTCATTTTCAAAGTCATGAGATGGTTCCCGGCATCCTTCAAGGGAGGGACCAATGGCATTTCCCCCTGGCAGCATTATAAACGAATGGAATTAAACTGCAGTGGATCGAAACATACCAAGTCGGTTTTTTTGGACGGTCCCAGTTGTCCCATCTTTGGCCAGTCACCTGGGTCATAGGGACAGAACTGGGACTTGAACCACTGCTCCTCCTGAGTGGAAGTCACAGGTGGAGAAGGACATCAGACATCTTGTGGCAGTGGCTTCTCAGTGTCAGCATCGGACAGGAGAGGCAGAGGGCAGATACAGGACCGGGTGGGACGGAGACGTGCGTTGCATAGCAACGAAGGATGATTCACTGGGAGACTGGCTCTGGGTCTGTGAACTTGTAACGGGCATGGCCTCAAAATAGAAAGGAACAGCGGCAGGCTTTCTGAGGAGAAATCAACAGCCCGCAGTCATGGAGATGCTGACACACCTTTCTCAGTCAACTGGTCGATCAAGCAGAAAACACTGATAAGGATGTTATAACATACAGTTTGAAAAGACCGTTTTGTAAAAGCCTGTACAACCAATTTAGAGAATGTGCATTACTTTCAAGCACACTTTGAAACTTACAAAAACTAATAGTTCCTATATATATATATTAGATCACCAAGCAGGTATCCCCATGTACCAGGAGAATCTGTCTACTCTAATTTTATGGCATTCTTGGACTTGAACCCCACAAGGTCAGAGGTCAATCACTGCCCCTCCCCCCGAAGGCGCCAAACTACTGGACTTCTTTTTTTTTTTATCCTCACCCGAGGACATTTTCCCATTTTTTGTTCAGATAGAGTGTGAGAGAGAGAGAGAGAAACATCGACATGAAAGGGACACATCGAGTGGCTGCCACCTGCACAACCCAATCAGGGCCGGGGACAAACCGCAACCGAGGTACATGCCCTTAGCGGGAACCAAACCCAGGTCTCTCTGGACCGCAGGCCGACGCTCTAACCGCTGAGCCAAACCGGCCAGGGCCAAACTACTGGACTTCTTTGAATTTTGAAACGTACTTCTAATTATTCCCTAGGTCCCTGAAGAAATAGAAATAGAAATGACTATTTAAAACTGAACGACAAAATAACATTGCACCCAGAGCTAACAGGATGCAAGTAAAATGGTAATTACAGGGAAATTTACAGCTCTAAATGCTTACATTGGGAGAGAAGGAAGTATCTTCTGAAGTGCTGACCCGATTGTTCCGGTGGGGAAACAACAGCAAACCCAATGAAAGTAGGAGAGAGTGTACAAAATGAGCACAGATGCTGAGAAAACAGAAGTGACGGGAAGGGTCATCCAGATGGCTGGGCACAAGCGTCACAGGTGGGCAGGTCCTGCCCCTTTCCCCGCCCGAGGTGGGACTCAGTTAGAGTCAGCTGTAGGGGACTGGGGTTCCTCCGAGGGCCGGACATGCTTGCTGGTGGCTCACCCCGGCTCGGGCGGCCTCTGCTGCAGGCAGGGCAGGGCCCGCCTCGGACCCCGGGACAGAGCTGTGGACTCTAGCATCCTCTCTTCCTGCAGGCAGATCTGGAAAGAAGAGGCAGGGGGAGGGGTGAGCAGCTCAGGCCCCGTTCCTTCTCCCAAACCCTCCAGTCAGGGAGCTCTCCTGCCCTGGGGAGGAGTGTGCGCTGGTCAGAGCATGTGCACAGGAGGCCCCCGCATGGAAGAGTGCGGCTGCGGAAGGCTGCTCCCTTGCAGTGTGCCCTGGTTTTCTCTCAACTCCCTGGGCTTAACCACTGAGTTACGGCCAGCTGGGGTGTGCACCTCCTCCTGAGGTTGGGGGTGGGGGAAACCAGGTTCTATTTCCCAGCCTTTCTGGGACCACTTCTCCCAAACTGGCCGCCTTTCCTTTGCTGATCTTTGTGGGACCCTCGGGGAACAGTTGACTTAGTCCCCGAGGCTCTGGAGTGGAACAGAATAAAGCATGGATTTGAAGGCGCCTCTGTGCCCACTGCTGAGATCGTCCCCTGTTCCGTGTCCCCTGTTCCGCGTCCCCGTCCCACGTCCCCGTCCACGTCCCAGTCTCACCGTGCAGTGCAGCCCGTTGGAGGCCCTGCAGTGAGGGGAATGACGGAGCTAGTCATTCGGTAAACATGCCAACCACCTCGAGGTGCTCCCGATTTGAATGCACACCCCTTCCCATTATGAATTCCCAGAGAGAAATTAGTCCAGAAATTAAGTTTCCTTGCCAGTTGAAGTCCAGAGATATTAAACTCCAAAATCAAATTTTCTTGTCATCGTGAATTAAATTTCAAAGTCCAACATTTCTAAGTTAAAGTCCAAGGAAAGTTTTTTGCAGTTTCTGATACTGCTGAGGCCCCATCAAAGGTCCCTCTGCCTGGGCGTCCCCCCCACCCCCCGTCCCCCCGTGGCCGTTCCTCACAGTCTCAGCACCGCGTCTCTCATGCACTTCACTTCAGAGAGGTTGTCTTTTGTTGTTGAAACAGTGCATGCAACAAAGTGTACAGTTCCAAACGTTTCAAAATGAGCAGATCTTACTTTGTAGAGCAGTGTTAGGTTGTGCGAGAAACGAGCTGGTCGCAGAGCCCCTTTTACTCCCCGCCCCCACAGTCTCCCTCAGAGCAATATGTTGCATTAGTGCGGTTGATGCGTTTATTACAGTTGCTGAACCAATATTGATACATTGTTATTAGCTAAAGCTCATAGTTTGCACTAAGGTTACTCTTGGTGTTGTACATTCTATAGCTCTTGGCCAATGCTCAGCGTCACGCATGTACTGTCACGGTATCGTGGGGAGCAATCTCACCCCCCGTGAGGGCCCCTGTAAGCTCACCCACTGTGGCTGGAGCCTCACTCCCTCTCCCTCAGGCCCTCTGTCCCCCACCCCCTGCCCCCGTGCCCAGTACTGTGTCCCTGTCCCGACCCATTCTGATCCTTCCTCTGAAAGCACTGACCTGGTCTTGAGGGGAGCAGAGGGGACATTATGGAGTGGGCCCCCACAGGGACGAGGTGGCTGGAGGTGGGGTGAGGATCTCGGCCTGGCCCGGGCCTGCAGGGGGTGCTGGGTGAACATTCTCCCCTTCCTCCCCAGAGTTAATGTTCTGCTCGGTGGGGGGCTTCGTAAACGTGGTTACATTATTGATGGAAAGGGGGAAATGTTGTTTTGAACGTGGTCCCAGCACTGCCGTTCCCTGCACTTCAATTAATGGTGATTTCAGTGGCATTTTTGTCAATTTAGAATTAATGATGATGCCATTTGGAGAAGATGAAGGCGGGGGCAGGCTGGTGCCCATCTCTTAGTAAGAAGCCTGATAGCCTGGGGTGACCCCTCCAAGGGGCCTATGCTCCCCCGTGGGGCTGGTGCTCGGTGTATAAGAGCCAGGTGTGTGTGTGTGAGGGGGTGGGTGTGGGTATGTGTGAGGGGGTAGGGTGTGTGTATGTGGGTGTGTGTGAGGGGGTGGGGTGTGTGTGTGTGTGTGTGAGGGGGTGGGGGGGTGTGTGTGGGGGGTAAGCATCCTCACCCAAGGATGTTTTTCCATTGATTTTCAGATAGAGTAGAAGGGGAGGGGGGAGAGACAGACAGACAGAGAGAGAGAGAGAAACATCGACTGGCTGCCTCCCGCACGACCCCGACCTGGGCTGGGAATTGAACCCGAGACCCTTTTGTCTGTGGGCCGACGCTCTAACCTCTGAGCCAAACTGGCCAGGGCTGAGTATCCCAGTTCTGACGGGAGATGCTGACTAATTTCTCCTGAATTCCTGTGTGCCCTGAAGAGTCAGCTCCCCGGCCCGCCCACGAGGGCCCTGGTTCCCACCCAGCGTGGACTGGTCCATAAGGACTCGGCGGAAACCATAAATCTCATTTTGGGAGGAGTTTATAGTCCATATTGGAAAGAAGCGTGGTCTTCTGAATCCCACTCTTCATTTTGTTAATTTGGGTTTTTATGGTGTCTTTGATTAATGTGTTTATTAAACTGTAGCTATGACGGGAGCAGAAATTAGTAATCGTGACCAGAGCAGAAACCTCTTCAGAGTGTAAAGATGATAAATGGCTCCAATTACGCTTGGACTGGTCTGGGGCCTCTTTGCACAGGGTCTCCCGGCTTGCAGCTGAGGTACCTGGTGGACGCCGGATTCCTGAGGCCTGGGGAGCAGCGCTGGTTCACCCGCTACCTGGCCGCGCAGACCCTGCAGATTGACGTGTGGGACGGAGACTCCTTGCTTCTCATCGGCTCTGCCGCCGTTCAGATGAAGGTAGCGGTTCCCCTGGGCCAGGCCCCATTGGGGGGAGTCCTGAGAAGGCCCGTCGGCTCGTGGTGTTGGGCATTGTCCTGTGCTGGACTGTGGTCCGGCGTCCTTCTTCCAAGCGCTCTCCTTCCCAAAAGGAAACGATTTTCATGAAATCTACGTTCTGTCATGCTGGGTTACACTTGCTCAGTTATCAGTTCCTCCCGCAAACGGACTGACCAGGTGATGTCACCTTCTGCTCCTTGCGTGGGGAGGTGGTCAGCTCCATGAGAGCAGCCCCAGGCCGGCCTCAGTCTGCAGGGAGGGGTCGGGTGCGAGTGTTGGCTGCAGGAATCCTGCTTCTCGAGTTCCAGTGGGATTAGAATAGAACCCTGTCTCTGTGGGCTTCCCCCCCCCCCACTGAAACCCAAGTGCACGTGTTACCGCTGTTCTTCCCCGGGGTCTCTCCAAGCCCACTCCGTTCCATGATCGGGGCCCTTCCACCAGCTGCCGTGACGGGAAGTCCTGAGGGTCCCTCCCAGCCATGGTGAGGGTGGGAGAGGAGACAGCACCATGGCGGCAGCTCCCCGCCCGCGCCCATCATCACATCTTCCGCCCCCCCCATGGCTGTTTTCCTTCTGGAGGCCAGGGTGGCCCTCTTGGTCTCCCTGCCTGAGCCTTGGCCCTGCGGCGGCCCCTCACTCCCTGCCCCTCAGGCGCTGCACCGCTGTGAGCTCAGCTCCAGACCGCTGTGCCCTCCGCAAGCGGACTCCCCCAGAAGCTGGGTTCTGAGTCGGGTGCGGGCGGGGGAAGCCTCAGGAGCACAGCGTGGGAGCCGAGGCCGCCCAGGCGCCTGCTGCCGGTGCCCCTGCCTTCCCGGGGTTCCCTTTGAAGCAAATCTTTGCCGTCTCCCAGCTGAGAAGTGGCAGCTGTCGGTGTGGGTGCTCCTTTGCTTCCCAGCACGGCTGGGCGTCACTCCCTGCGCTGACTGGCCGCTCTCCAGAGGGCTCTTCACGGGTTCAGCCGTCGAGGCTCCGGACTATGCAGGTGGTGTGGTTGGATGTGCGGGACTGAGCACCAGCACTGAGCGAGGAGGGTCTGAGGCAGCTGGGAGCCCCCAGACCCACGAAGGAGGGCTCGCTCCCAGAGACCGGCACTCCCCGGGCCGGGGGAGACGCGCAGGCGTTCCGAAGCTGGGCATAGTCTGTTCCCGTGCTTCCTTTGTGCGTGAGAGGCGCTAGTCCAGAGGTCAGGCGGCTTTCCTGAGGCCTCACTGGAAGAGGGGCCCCGCTGGGCCGAGAGGCGACTCGTGATCCCATCATCCCCAAGGGCCCCACTGGCCTTCAGCTCGGGGAGAGGACTGAGGGGCTAAGCTTGGTCAGCAGAGCAGCCTGTGGTCAGCAAGGTCCTGACCCCGTGTGGAGTCCTGACCACTGGTGGAGATCCTGGCCGTCTGACTCCAGCCGTCCACGGCTCCTCCCCTGACCGGAGGCCCATCCTCCAGCCATACTGATGCCCGCGGCTCCCAGCCCTAGGGTTGGGGGGCTCTGTGCTCTGCACCTGGGCCTGGCGTGTCCCCGATCCTTTCCTGCCTGTGGGTGCGTCTTGGTTCTGAAAGGTCTGGCTCAGGCCTTGGAGCTCTGACCGACTGGGTGGGGTTTGCTCGTTGTCCCCACCTTGCTCCGTTGCTCTGTCCGCTCTTCTCCCCACGGAGGAGGCTCCACCTGGCGGCTCGCTGGTGTTGACTCAGTGGGTGAATCGCGTTGCACTTCGTTAAAGAATTGGTGGGAAAGACCTGGCCAGCATCAGGGACTCAGGTTTTCAGAAGGGGGTTCCGCCTCGGCCGCCCTGATGGGTGCCTTCCTCCTCTGCAGCATCTCCTCCGCCAGGGCCGGCCGGCTGTGCAGGTCTCCCACGAGCTCGAGGTCGTGGCCACTGAGTACGAGCAGGACACGATGGTGCTGAGCGGAGACCTGACCGGGTTCGGCAGCGTCAAGCCGATTGGTGTCCACACGGTGGTGAAGGGCTGGCTGCACCTGACCTTGGCCAACGTGGGTAAGACTCCTGACAGCTTTGTCTGGTCCCCTGGTGCTCCCTGGGTCGCCACCCGTCTTCCCAGCCGGAACGTGAGCTCCTCGGGGCAGGGGCCACGGTGTGGGCATCATGTACTCAGTAGGAATTCAGAGAAATTCTTATTAGTTTGACCACCGAGCCTGCCCCTGACCACAGAGTCTGTCCTTGACCACCGAGTCTGCCCCTGACCACAGAGTCTATCCTTGACCACCGAGCCTGCCCCTGACCACAGAGTCTGTCCTTGACCACCGAGCCTGTCCCTGACCACAGAGTCTATCCTGACCACCGAGCCTGCCCCTGACCACAGAGTCTGTCCTTGACCACCGAGCCTGTCCCTGACCACAGAGTCTATCCTGACCACCGAGCCTGTCCCTGACCACAGAGTCTATCCTGACCACCGAGCCTGCCCCTGACCACAGAGTCTGTCCTTGACCACCGAGCCTGTCCCTCACCACAGAGTCTTTGCTTGACCACCGAGCCTGCCCCTGACCACAGAGTCTGTCCTTGACCACCGAGCCTGTCCCTGACCACAGAGTCTATCCTGACCACCGAGCCTGTCCCTGACCACAGAGTCTATCCTGACCACCGAGCCTGCCCCTGACCACAGAGTCTGTCCTTGACCACCGAGCCTGTCCCTCACCACAGAGTCTTTGCTTGACCACCGAGCCTGCCCCTGACCACAGAGTCTGTCCTTGACCACCGAGCCTGTCCCTGACCACAGAGTCTGTCCTTGACCACAGAGCCTGTCCCTCACCACAGAGTCTGTCCTTGACCACCGAGCCTGTCCCTCACCACAGAGTCTGTCCTTGACCACAGAGCCTGTCCCTCACCACAGAGTCTGTCCTTGACCACAGAGCCTGTCCCTGACCACAGAGTCTGTCCTTGACCACAGAGCCTGTCCCTCACCACAGAGTCTGTCCTTGACCACAGAGCCTGTCCCTGACCACAGAGTCTGTCCTTGACCACCGAGCCTGTCCCTCACCACAGAGTCTATTCTTGACCACCGAGCCTGTCCCTCACCACAGAGTCTGTCCTTGACCACAGAGCCTGTCCCTCACCACAGAGTCTGTCCTTGACCACAGAGCCTGTCCCTGACCACAGAGTCTGTTCTTGACCACCGAGCCTGCCCCTGACCACAGAGTCTGTCCTTGACCACGAGCCTGTCCTGCACCAGTTGTTTGGTTTCTGATTAGGATCTGGGCTCCTTAGTCCTCTTGCCTGACCCTTGTTTAATTTTTGGTGCTGTCCCCGGGGCCCTGCTGTGACAACCCTCAAACAGAGCGACCAGGAGAGATTTTCTGGGAGTGTCAGTCCACAGAACTGCCTCATCAAGGAGGAGGGAAGAGAAATGTCCCTGAACTCCCACACAGCTTGGGGACGGGGACAGAGATGCATTTCTTTAGAGCCCAGCACCTTGACCTTACGTCCATGGTGTCCCGAGAGGTGCTCTGCAGGGGACCGAGCCCTGGTCCTCCCTCCACGTGCAAGGCGCAGGGAGCCTGGGCGGGGGTGGCCTTCTGGGGCGCATCGAGGGCCCTGATGGCACCGCAGACAGAGGCCGCCTCAGGGCAGAGGGCAGGGCTAGCCCTGTGGGCCAGTGACGAGCCCACTGAGCCCCCCACGAGGGGACTTTGGAGGGACTGGGGTTGTTCTGGGCAAATTGGGTTGTTCTCGGACAAAGCCGAGCTGTGGGGCCGTGTCTGTCTGGCTAGGACTCGGACCTCTGCTGTTTTATTGGGGAATTTTCCATTCCTCAAAACCCAGCCGGAGTGTGAGGGCTCGAGCCCCCGGGGCCACCTCCACGGCGTCAGCACGGAGGCGGCGGGGCTGGGCAGCAGCAGGTGCGCACGGCTCATTACGCCGGGCTCGAGGTTTCTGCCTGCTTGTTTACAAACACAGGATCCCAGGCAGCTGGGAAAACAGACACTGTGGAAACCGCAGAACTCAATTAGGTGCTGGAGAAATAATGAGCCACGTGTGAGAAGCAGACATGATGCGCGAGCCCGTCGGACCGGGCGTCGCAGGAAGCATTCCGCTCCCGAGACTGTGCTGGTTATTTTTACATTTAATTCGCCAGCCCACAAATGTGCAGTGACTCGGGGTGTTAAAATCTTATCTTCAGAAGAAAGATTAGCTCCATTATGTGTTATCTTAAATTGTCATTTTCATGCTTTGCCTGCAAGAGAGAGATAAGCTCCCGGGGAAGAGTCCGCGATACCTGCCCTGAGAGGCTGCGAGGCGGGCGCGGGAGGAGGGGCTCACAAAGGACAGACGTGCAGCTGCACCCGCCCGGCCGCGCTGCGCTTTCCTCTGTGGGTTTTGCATGAAAAAAAAAAAGGTCGTGGCTTTTATTTCCCTCTGAACCTGGTTGTTCTGCACCAAGCGGCAGGCACAGGCCAGCAGATTGGGTGACGGCGTGGGGCCTTCCAGGTGACTGCAGGGTCAGTGTTGCTGTGCCTGGGTCGGCCTCGCCTGGGCAGTGCTAGGTGCGCGTGAGGCCACGGGAGGAAGCATCGCTGCCAGCACCCCGGGCCTCCTGGGCCTCTTCCCGTGGGAGATGTGTGGCTTCTGGGCTCAGACAAGCATTTATTTATTTAGTTCATCCTCATCTGAGGGCATTTTTTCCTTTTATTATTTTTTTCCCCGGGGTGGAAAGGAGCGAAGGGAGGGTGAGAGAGAGAGAAACATTGATGTGAGAGAGACACATCGATAGGTTGCCTGCTGCATGCGCCCTGACTGGGCCCGAGGATTGAACCTGCAACCCAGGTACGTGCCCTTGACCAGAATCGAACCTGGGACTCTCTGGTTCACGGGCTGATGCTCTAACTGTTGGGCCACACCAGCCAGGGCCCAGACAAGCTTTTTGACGCTCCCAGCAGCCTGCTTTGCAAGCCGTCTCTCGATGACCTTCGTCATGTACACGTTGGAGGACGTGTCCTTTCCCTGTGTCCCAGGGGCCGTGGGCGTGCAGTGTGACTGCTGTGTCCGCTGTCCCCCGAGAGGCCTCCCCATGCTCTCAGGGTTGCAGGAGAACTGGGGTCTGGGGTCAGACCGTGGTGGCGCTTGCTGCCCTGCGGCATCGTGGGAGCGGCACGGCTGTGTCAGGAGCTCTGCGTTTGAGGGGTTCCGGCCCTCGTGGCATATTGTTGGTCCCAGCTGTGACCTGTCTCGCAGAAGGGGGAGGGAGCCGGCAGCAGGTTCCGACTGGAAACTGCCCTGTCGGAGCGCAGCATCCTGGCCCCACACGGTCCTCAAGTGGCCGCGCACAGGCAGACTCAGCTTCTCAGGTGATTGTCCCCTCTCGTGAACCGGCCAGCGCTCCAGGTACAAGTACAGGAAGCCCGAGGATGCCCCTTGTCTGTCCCGGAGGGGGCCGTGTGGTCCTGCTGTCCCAATGCTGCAGTGACAGCCGTCAGTCCTCCCGCGAGCCCCACTCCACGGATGCCGGGCACCTGCCCCTGTGCGCCGTCTGGCCCGGGTCCTGAACTGGCAGTTTCCTTGGTCTCTGAGTGTCTCTCAGGCTTAGAATAGGCTGGTGCCCGACTCAGTTAGATGTGGGGGACAAGAGGCAGCCTTGCCTGCCCTGCAGGGGACCCCTGGCCACAGGATTGGGGGTTGGAGGAAGCTGTGGGAGATTCCAGCTTCCCTCATGTGGCATGAGCCCCTTGTGCCTGCGGTGCATGCAGGTGGCACGTGCCACCGGCTGGGCGGCTGGGCAGTGGGTCTCGGGACGGCGCAGAGCTTGCCAGCGCCTGGGGGCCATGTGCCCCCTGATGTGGAGGAAACGGTGCAGAGCTCGGAGCCCGGACCGTAACTGAGCTGGTGGCAGGAAGGGAGGGCTTGGGCCGGGGGCATGTCATCCCTCCATCATGTGGACAGCAGGGAGCTGTGAGGGGACCCGGGCAGTGCCACTGCTGGGTCCCGGAGAGGCTGCTGTCCCCTTGTGCTCAGCCAGGCTCTCTGTCCCCGCCCATCCTGCTGGTTGGCTGTCTGTCTCCCTCACGACCCGGGGGCTCCTCGAGGGCCCTGCTGGTTCTTCCTGGTTGCGATGTCCGTCCTGGCAGTGACCACAGTGAGCTCGCCCGGTGGTGGAAGGTTCGAGGATGGATCGATCACCACGCCTGGGGACCCAGCCGGCCCCGGAGCTGTTCTCCCTGGACACCAGGTGTTGGAGAAGCTCGTCCACAAAGGGCGAGTTGACACAGCTTCTTTTCCTTGGGACAAGCGTGCGATCCCATGACGAGTGTATGATCCCGTGACGAGTGCATGATCCCGTGACGAGTGTGCGATCCCGTGACGAGCGTGCGATCCCGTGACGAGCTGCTGTCGGGTCAAGGACAGGTCCCATGGGGACGAGAAGAACGTTCTGGCCAAGGACCGAGCGGCCTCAGGCTGCAGGGAGGAGGGAGAGCCCTCGGGAGAGAATGGAGCCGCGGTGGGGGCGGGCGGAGCACAGGAGAGGGCCCCGGTGGTCCCGGTGCAGGCGCTTGTTCTCGGGGTCAGGAGGTGGGAGCATTGTGGCCGCACTTGGGGGGCTGTGCAGAGAAGCGGTGGTCGCGTGTTTGTGGGGCGAGCGGATCTGCAGGTGGGGCTGACAGCACCGTGTTAGCCGTGGGCCTGCCCCGCCTCCCCGGGACCTGGTGGCTCTGTCGGGGGCTTCGGTGGCAGAAGACGTGAGCCCACTGGCCAGGAGGAGACAGCCCGCCGTCCAGTGTCCGGGGTGACGGCACAAGCTTCTGCAGGCGGAACCAGGCTCCAGAGCCGGGTTCTCAGCATGTGGTGGGCAGGGGCTTGACCAGGGCGCCCAGGCCGGGCTGTGGACGTGGCCTCGGGCGGCCCTGAGCAGGCTCTGTCCCTGCCCTGCTGGGGCCGGCCCTGAGGGTGGGTGTGGGAGGCAGCTCCCATGGCAGGCAGGACGGCTGCCGTCACAGGAAGGCCAGCAGGAGCTGAGGTTGGAGAGCGCCAGCACGACACAGGACTGGAAAAGCAGGGAGAACGGACATTCTCCACGGGGGGGCGCTGTTCACTCTCACCAGCCTTTAAGCCACAGGGGCTCGCTCCTCCACGTGGCCTGAGCTGGCCACGTCAGCAGCTGTCATTCCTGAATCCGGCCTCTCCCTACCCCCAGATCGGGCCTGCGTCCGCGCTCATGCTTGGGGCCGGGCTCCAGCTGCAGCCCCAGGACCTGCTGCTGTCCCCTGGGTCTGGAGAGGGCGGCCCTGTTAGGAGCAGTACAGAGACCATGGGCCTCCCCTTTCAACCCCAGCTCAGAACGGTCTAGAGCGACACTTCCGTCCGGCAGCTGGACGTGAAAAGTGCACCTGTCACGGAGAAGACGCAGCAGGGGGCGTGCTGACGCTCAGCCCCGAGCTTGCCCTGGGAAACCGCAGCCTCCAGCAGGCGCCAGGCTTGTGGCCTGGCCAGGCCAAGAGCGGCAGGGGTCTGAAGAGGCAGCAGGGGCCGAGCTGAGCTGCGAGGTCACCCGGTCTCCCAGGTGGGGCGGGCCGGCGGGGAGGTGACACTCCCGCAAGCCCCTGGAGCTCCCCGCCTGCGATCTCAGCTCCGCCTGAGGGTCGGGAAGGAGCAGCGGGAGCCTGTGTGCGGTTCATTTGGGAACGTGCCCTGGAGCCGCGTGTCTGTGGCGTTTCTGCTGCAAACACTTCTTACCCCCACGCTCAGGCGCTGGCAGGTCGGTGGGCGCTGTCCCACCTGTGCTGGGTCTGGGCCGGGCCCGCCCCTCCCAGCGTCTGTCCTGCAAAAGCTTCATGGTGAAAGCAGCCGGGAAGATTCTAGGCTGCGGAGGCGCTGGTACCTCCAGCTGCCTTTGGGGTGACATTTGCACCAGTGGGCAGCGGCCTTCCTCGGGCAGCGTGGCGCTGCTGGGGCTGACCTGACACGAGGGGTCACAAGGGGTCAGGCCACGAGCGCCCCGAGGTTACATTCACCCGGAGGGCAGAGCTCCGCCCGAAGGAGGGCTGGGCCCGGGACAGGAAGGAGCTGGGAGAGAATGGCCTGTCCTCATCTCTCAGCTGCACATTCAGAACCGAGGGTGGGATTTGGGGGCTGGTGGGTCAGAAGGGTGGGTGGGCCGTGTGGAAGCCCGACCCCCTCAGGGGGCACGTGGATGTGTCATCAGCCTCTTGTCTGGCGTGAATGTCTTATGCCAGGGTTCTTCGTTTAGGTCACTTGTGTGAACAGAGAGGGCGAGAGTCCGGTTCTTTGCCACCTTCCAGGTCGCGGGTCATCTCGAACGACGGAGCCAGCCGCTTCGAGGGAGGCAGCCTCCTCGCGCGAGGGGGCCCGAGACGTGAGTGGACAGACGGCGGGAGGGTGGGCCATGCGTGGGTGTGACTGGCAGGGGGGTGGAGCACACGGGGAGAAGGGTGCAGGTGTACATGTGAGAGTGTGCTGTGGTGTTCACACCACTCGTCTGGGGCAGAGGGGTGGCCACTGGTGTCCCGCGTGGTACCCTGCCTCGGCGGACTGCGGGCCACGTCGGCTCACCACGCTCGTCAGACCCAGCCTGGGCTCTGGAAGCCGCCTGGCATTTCACAGAGCAGCGGTCGTCCCACGAGGGGCATTTGTTTTCGGTGAGCTGCCCTCCTGCAGGGGAGAGGGAATGAGAAGGTCAGGACACGCGCAGACTGATTTATAGAAATGAATCTGAAACCCCTGCGCTGGGAATAGGGGCACAAACTAATTATGAAGCTCGGGAAATGAAGACCTGGGCTCGGTGAGAATATTTTCCATAGCAGGGACGTTGTTCTGTCCCCTTAAAGTGACCCACACCCTAAACAGAAAATGCTCATTGGACGGAAAGTGGGATGTGTCCTGTAAGCAGCGCCTCCCGCCTCCCCCCCCGATGTCGCACGTCTCGTGGGAACCCCTGGCCGCCACGAGCTTCCGGTGCTGCTGGGCCTCAGACCGCGTCGGCCTGGAACCCGTGCCCCAGGGCGGGCAGGGCTGTCTGTGGCCGGCTGGAACCGGAGGCCTTTGGGTCTGTGCTGGGAGGGCTCCAGGGCCCTGCGAGCCCCCAAACTCCAGCCAACACTTTGCAGGTCCCCCCATGTTCTCTGGGGGCGGCCCTCCATGTTCATCCCTGGCCCACAATCCAGGCAGCTTCCTCCCTGTAGCGTTCAAGGATCTGAGATGAAGAGGTCACGTGTGGTTGGGGGGTGAACTTGGCTCAGGGTCCACCTCTCCCGCGCTGGGGCCGGTCGTCTCCATCCCCAGCTGCCCCTCTGGTCACGGAGAGAGTGGGTGAGAGTCGAGCGAGGACCCCCACTCTCCACACAGGCTGGGGGCACTCGTGAAGCCCGCGCCCAGCAGGCCGGTGGGGACGGGGGAGGGTCTGCTGAGGAAGGGAGGGCTTCTGCAGTCGCTGGTCCTCTGGGCCCTTTCTGACCAAGACTCGAGGACAGGCGCTCCATCCGAGAGCCCGGCTCCTCCACGGGCTGGTCCCCGAGTTAGGGAGCCGTGCGGTCTCTGAAGCTTCTCCGTGCTTCCCGCTCAGCGGTGTGGCCCGCGCCGCCAGGCCACTGGGATTGCGTTTCCAGTTTCTTTGGAACCAGGAGAGGTGTTTGTCGGGTGGCGCTCATGAACTGCTCTACCCTGGTCCCTCCCCTCGAGGACCTCGGGCCTCGGGTGTCGGGACCAATCCAGGCTGGGCCTCCCATCCCCGCACGCCTCTGCCCCAGCCACGGAAGACGCTCTTTCCGGGCAGCCATGCGAGACGGCCGCACGACTCGTGGCGTTGGGAAGGCAGTTAAACGGACTAGCACTGGGGACCTGGAGCAGCGCCTGCTTACCTGTGACGGCCGGGAGGTGGGCGACTTGGGGGATGGCTTCACCACCCGGAGCGCGGCCGCAGGAGGCTGCAGACACGAGATGACAGGAGGACCAGGCCCGCACTGACCCCGGGGCCCTGGTCCTCAAGCGGGTGCTCCTCCGCCCTGCCCGCCGCTGCCAGGTGGTGTGGGCGTCTCCCGTGTCAGCTGGCACTGTGGCGTGTGTGGCTCTGTCACCGGCACAGTCCCTGATGGAAGGTCAAACTGCAGTGCCTGCCTCCCTCTCCTGCTTCTGCTTCTGTGTCTGGCACACGTATGTCCAGGCTTTCACTCCGTCCAGGGTTCGGGAGCCCGGCCCCGTCTGAACCCCACCCGCCCTGACTGGCCAGGCGGCTTCAGCCCAGGGGCACAAGCCATGGGAGCCCCCGATTCCCGGTCTGAGCGTGGGGCGTGTGACACCCCACCGGGGTGGGCTTGAGGACCTGACGGGACGGCGCCTGAGAGCTGAGTGGTGCTCTGGGGGGTGGGGGTGGGGTCTGTGCAAGCAGGGCGGCAGTCCCGGGGAGGGTCCCACCGGGCCCGGGGCTCCTGGGACAGACCTTCCCCTCCTGGGAGCCCCAGCACTTACTAGTAAATTGGTCTCAGGGCTAAGATCGGAGTTCCTCTTACCTGAGCTGTGGGAGGGAGGCGGTGGAGACCAGGTCTGTAATTACCATCTGTATCACCTTAGGAGACGCAAGAGAGTGACACTCGTGCTTCCTCTGGGCCAGGTGGCTCCGGGGGTTCGTCCCCGCATCTGCTTAAAAACACGAACTGCACTTTCACCTCGGCCCCTCTCTGCACCTTCTAGGGGCGAAGAATGTGGTCCAGGCCCAGAAGCTGGCCGAGGTGGACAGCGAGCTGGCTGCCCTGCTGCTCACCCCCACGCCGCCGGGCAGCAAGGGGCCCCCGGGCTCCGGCCGAGAGGGGGACGCGGTGCGCAGGCGCAAGCTGGAGCGGATGAGGGCCGTGCGTCTGCAGGAGGCCGGAGGCGAGCTGGGCTGCCGGAGGGCCGGGGTGCTGGTGAGTCCCCTTCCACTCGCTGTCCCAGGCCAGGCGCGGGGCCGGGAGTCATCGCCAGCGGAGGAGCCCGGCCCCCACCTCCCCTCTCCTCCCGAGTGTCCTCTGTTTCCTCCAAGTCCTACTTGCAGGATGAGAGCTGGACTTTTTTCATGTCGGGATGACCTGGAGAGCTTTGGTCAAAGTGGGTCCGTGGGCTCCACCCTGGAGAGTCTGTCTCTGATCGGTTTGGGGGCTCCTGGGAGCCTCGGGTTTTCAGAAAGCTTTACGAGGGACCTGCAGTTCCCTGGGTTTGGGGCGGGGACTGCGGCAGCTTCTCTGTCCGGGTTCTCAGAGCTCATTCTGAGCAGACATTCCCATTTTGGGCCGAAAACCTACATGACACCCTGTAACATTTTGCAGCTACGAAATGGGAGGCAAGAATGGTCGTCCTTCCCGGTTCACCGAGCAGAGAAGCCGCAGGCCCCAGAGAGAACTCCTGAGGTCCCCTTGCATTAGGACAGAATCCCAACAGACGCTGTCCCTTCCTCAGGGCAGGGCTGTGCCCGGGTCAGCGGTCCCCGCCCCCCCACTGTGTGCAGCGTCGGGAGGGCTGCAGAAATAAGCCAACCAGCCGAGGGCTGTCCAGTCTAAGGGGAAGGAGAGGACGAGAGGACAGGCCCCAGTCAGGTCCGCAGGCAGAGTGGGCAGAGTCCGTCTGCCGAGGGCGGCGGGTGTCGTGGCCTCGAGGCTGTATTCGGGGAGGCTGGCGGGCCAGGAGGGCTCCTTTCCCGACCCAGGTGTGTGCTGCTCGCCAGCCCACCAGGGAGCACCTCCGCCTGTCAGTGTCACGGGGGACACAGTGGCCCCTCCCTCCTCAGTGGTTTGGCCTGGCCCACGGCAAGTCCTGCTCAGAACAGCCGCTGCCGTTGTTACTGGCGTTATTGTTATTATTAGTTTGCGCGTTGGTGTGTTCGGATGGAAAAGCGATCTTCGTGGGTGCGCCACGAGAGTTTTAACACATGCGACGTCCGTCCCTCTAGCCAGGGGCACAGACCTCCTTCCCCTTAGACTGTCAAACAATGACAACAGGCAACACAACCGTGGCCGCCCAGTGTGAATGAACCAAAGTCACACCTGTGTTCTGTCAGATCGGCAAAAGTGTCATTCTGGTGCGCCGCAGAGTTTCAGTAGGTAGTTTATGTGCCTGAGATGGAAAAGGTTGAGAATCACCGTGATGGGAAATCAACAGCTCGTACTCCTCGTCCGAATACGGCAGTGAGTCTGGAGGTAATCGGATTTCTAAATACAAGAAAAATTTCCACTGAATTCTAATGACTTCCTGGGCCGGTAGCCCTGGAGGATTCTGAGTGGAAGTGACCTGATTTGTGAATACACGGCAGGTTCTGTCCCGTCCGAGCGCTGACGGCTTCTCCCGAGGAGGGGTGAGGGGCCGCGGGCCCTGCGGAGGGGAGGGGCGGAGCAGGTGGGAGCGCGGGGCCCTCCGCACAGGTGGTCTCAGCCGCCGGAGGTCACCAGGGAGCAGGGACAGTCGGCACGTGGCTTTCTTCCTTCCCTGGTCGGTGGTTCTCATGGGCAGTCGCTGTGGACTTGGGGGAGGCCGGGTGTCTCAGGTTTCTTGGTTACGTGGTGTGGCCTGGGGGCCACCAGCACAGACGGGGCCAGATGCCGGCGTGCAAGCCCCTGCGACGCCTGGGGACAGTCACAGGCCTCTGTGCGGGTTGCTGTCTGACTCTGTGTCCAGTGCTCAGGACCGTGCTGGTCCCAGTGACGGTCATGGTTCAGCGTCGGTCACTGTGCAGAGGGACATCCTGGGCCCAGGCCCTTCTCTGTGGACCCCGGGCCTGGAAAGAGGGGCTGGCGGGTTATCTCCTTGTGCGAGTTCTGTGGGGCAGCGGCAGGGTCCCCGGGGCCCATGGCCTGGATTCCGGCCCACCTGCTCCCCATTTGAGAGGCGCCCCAGCTCTCCGAGCCTGGTGCCGCTGTGGCCGCAGTAACAGGACAGTCCCAGGAAGGGCCTCTGTGTGCTCCCTGCAGTGACGTCCCAGCAGCTCCCGGAGGCCCCCCCCCAATGACAGCGAGAGCGGCACTGCTGCCATGTGCCATGTTGTCAGACGTCAGGGCCACGGGGGAGACCTTCCCACTCCAGAAATCCCAGCCAACCGCTCACCGGTCCCACTGCACCAGTTCCCGGGTCTGCAGTGGGTTTGCCGCCCGGGCTTTGGGGTCCCGGGGTCCAGTAAGGACCGTCACCCTTCCCTGCACGGGTCTCGAATGAGAGATTGGACAGGAGCATAGCGTAGCGGAGAGGCCAGAATGTCACGCTGTTTTACTGACGACTACGGGGGAGCTGATGGTGGAGAGCTGGCTTGTGTCTGAAGGCAAGGTGTCCTCGTCCCGAGCCTGGAGTGACCCGGCGAGCTCATGGTCCGGTCACGCCCGGCACTGCAGGCGGGTCTCCCCCAGCCTCACCCCTGGCCAGGAGCAGTATGCGTCCTGCTGACTCAGGCAGGGGGAGCCCGAGAGGAAGAGGATGGCGGGGAGGGCGCTGCCTGCCTGGTGTGTGCTCTGGAACTTGCTTGTCAGATCATGGCCGTCTTTCCCGGGAGGGAGGCTGACAGCTCTCTGCGGTCTGGGAGGAGCAGGACCGGGCAAAGAGCTGCGCTGCTCACAGCCCCCAGGGTCCGTGTCTCCGCCCATCGCTTCCCCGTCTGGTCCTTCCAGGTTGCACAGCCCATGTGTCACCCTCACATGTCTGGTCCTTCCGGGTTGCACAGCCGCTCTGTCCCGTGTGTCGCCCTCACATGTCTGGCCCTGCTGCCCAGCGCAGCCTGTCAGAGGCCCCGCCCACGGAGAAGCTCTCTGAAACGTCCCCCCAGGGAGGCCCCGAGGGGGAGTGTGACGACCCTCCCGTTTTCAAGTCCCTGGCAGAAATGAAAGGCCAGCTCAGCCCCCTTCTTGGGAAAGGCCACGGCTGTGGGCGTCGGAAAGTCAGTCTCCAGTCATTTATGTCAGAAACCAAACTTGGTCTCACCTTTGGGTTCAAGTCCAGAGGCGTTCAGTCGGCCTTTTCCTTCTGACGCTGGGGCCTCCTCCGTGTTTGGGGGTCCCGGCACAGGGGTGGCCCTTTTGGTCTTAGCTCTCGCAGAGTAGCCTCTGGGGCCCCACTTGCTGGTGGAAGGCTCACAGGGAAGCCCGCCCGTCTCCAGCCTCAGAACACACCTGGTGGCCACGCCCACTGACCACGGCATCTGGGGGTGGGGGGCGCAGTCGGCAGCGTGCCCACTGTCCCGACCCAGCTTGGGGTCAGTCAGAGCAGGACACATCCCCTCCTAGGGACTCTGCTTGCAGACGGAACCTGCTTGATGAGCCGGTCACCTGTCTTAGTTTCGAGGTTCTTTTCTCTTTTGTTGGAAACCTTTGGTTTGAGGCCCCCGTCCTGGCACCAGCCTCATGGGTGTGGGGGGTTGGGGGAGTTGGCGGTTGGTTGCAGTCAATAGGGAACTTGCAGGGCAGACCCACCTCCCATGGGTGCACCACCTGCGGGCAGAGGGAAGCCAGGGGTGCCCGCAGGCGTCCATGTGGAAGGACAGGCATGCCCCACTCTGTTCGCTGGAGCTGGAGGCTGGCCGGTCCCCCAGCCCGCGTGTGAGGAGGGGGTGGTGAGTCCAGAGGAAATGGGGTGCTGGGGGCGGGGTGGAGGGCGGAGGCTAGAGGAGCAGGACAGCGGCCCTGGCTTGGGCCCCGGTGTCTCGCAGGCTCAGCAGAACGTCCGCGCACAGCACGCGAGGGACCTGCAGGTCATCGCCGCCTACCGGGAGCGCTCGAAGGCCGAGAGCATCAGCAGTGCGCTGAGCCTGGCCATCACCACGGAGCACACCATCCACGCCACCCTGGGCACCGCCGAGTTCTTCGAATTCGCGCTCAGGAACCCTCACAACACGCCGCACACGGTGACCATCGAGGTGGACAACCCTGAGCTCAGGTGAGACCAGCCCAGCGCGGAGGCCGCCCCTGCTGGGCCGGGGGGGACGTTCTCGCTCAGCCGCGTCTCCCCTCCCAGCCTCATCCTGGACAGCCGCGAGTGGAGACACTTCAAAGACGCGGCCAGCCTGCACACACCTGTGGAGGAGGACATGTTCCACCCGCGGGGCAGCCTCGCCCCCCAGCTCTTCCTGCGCCCCAGGGAGACCGCCCACATCCCCTTCAGATACCAGACCTTCTCCGTGGTGCAGGTGGGGAGGGCGGCTCGTCCGGAGCCAGGGGCCGGTGGTCAGGCACGGGGGGAATGCCGTTCGGCCAGCAGCTGTGGGCGCTTGAGGGGCCTCTGAGCCACGGGGCACGGCGACGGGGTGGCCTCCACTCGTCCTCACGCGCCCTGGCACCCACGCCGTGCCCTGTGGCCCAGACACCTCATGTTTTCTGCGTACACGGTGGGCGTCCTGAAAGGCCGGGCTGTCTCTGAGTCTCTTTACTAAATTGGTAAAACCCTTTCCGAGACCTCAGAACAGCTGGTGGGCTGAGCTTCCCAGCATCTCGGAGTCTCCAGTCAGGGCAGTTTCTCTCCAGGTGGGGCGCATTCTCTCCAGGTAGGACTCACTCTGTCCAGGTAGGGTGCATTCTCTCCAGGTAGGACTCACTCTGTCCAGGTAGGGCCCATTCTATCCAGGCGGGGCTCATTCTCTCCAGGTGGGGCTCATTCTCTCTAGGTAGGGCCCGTTCTCTCCAGGTAGGTATATCCTGTCCAGGTAGGGCTCATTCTCTCCGGGTAGGGCGCTTTCTCTCCGGGTAGGGCGCACTCTCTCTGGGTAGGGCGCGTTCTCTCCGGGTAGGGCTCATTCTCTCCGGGTAGGGTGCACTCTCTCTGGGTAGGGCACGTTCTCTCCGGGTAGGGCTCATTCTCTCCGGGTAGGGTGCACTCTCTCTGGGTAGGGCATGTTCTCTCCGGGTAGGGCGCACTCTCTCCGGGTAGGGCGCACTCTGTCCAGGTAGGGCGCGTTCTCTCCGGGTAGGGCGCGTTCTCTCCGGGTAGGGCGCTCTCTCTCTGGGTAGGGTGCGTTCTCTCTCTGGGTAGGGCACGTTCTCTCCGGGTAGAGCTGTTTGCCTGCTTGTGACTTGCGTTTGCTTCTCAGCAGGTGATGCAGGGACTGAGAGTTCCTATAGGGTGAGGTGCACATGTGCGTGTGTGTGATGCAGAGGGCGTGGGCATGTGCCTCATTTTTTGCACAGTTGACCCTTGGGGTCAGTCCTGTGGGATAGTGATACCCCTCCAATGACCTGGGGAGCCCCAGGGGCTCGCCGATTTCCCTGCAGGCTCTGGGACGCACTCTGAGGACAAGGGGTTGTAAGGATGGTGATGAGGCCTCCAGGCTTTAGGCAGAGCTGGGTTGCCTGTGGGACTCCTCCCGGCACAGCTCACGAAGCTACCGCAGCCTCTTTGGGCCAGTGAGGCTGGTTGTGACCGTGGCCACCGAGTGTCGTGTGACTCTGGGTGGCAGCTGTTCCTACAGGCGGAAGTCCCTGCAGGTAGAGCAGCACCTGTCGCCTCAGGACTCCACCCGTGACCCTCGGGTGCTGACTGGTTTCCACAGGCCTCTGCTGAGCTGAGAGCTGAGAAGGGCACGGACCCCGGATCACCTGGGAAGTCCAGTGTGATGCCCACCAGACAAGCCAAGGTGAGGGGCAGAAGACAGACCTCTGACCCGGTTATGCATGAGGACTTGGGGTGCTAGCCGCGTGTCCCCCGAGTGGTCCGAGCAAAGTCTGCTGTTTGTCAGATGGCTTGGGCCCCGCCCCCCCTTCTCCCGCCTCCTGGAGGAAAGGGGTCCGGGGCGGGGCAGGGTGCTCAGAGGGACTTTCCTGTCCTATGGGGGCAGTGACAGCCTCAGCCAGATGCTGGCACGGCTGCCGGGGTGTGTGTCGCATGGGCAGTTCACCATCTGCAGCCCTTTAGTGAAGCCACCGCCCTGGTGCCCGCCGTTCCCATGCTCTGTCTCTGTGGTTGCTGGGCACCTGGGGAGGCCATGGGGGCGGTTGTTCCTGGTGGCATGATGTGACCCCCTGGGCGGGTGCACCGCGTCGCGGCGGGGTGAAGGGGTGGGCTGTCCGCCTGCACTGCTGGCCGGGCCCCTCCGGGCACAGCGTCCCATCAGCGCTCTGTTGCCCGAGACCTGCTTCACGCCAGGGAGTCAGCGCTGCTGTTGGGTCCTTGCCCTTCGTTCCAGAACAACGAGTGGCGCCTGGGCCCCCAGGGGAGGCCCGTGTCTGGGCGTCTCCATTGAAGACAGGTTCCTGTCCACGGGGACCTGGTGCTGACACTGTCCCCTCTGAGCAGCGGCCGTCTCTTCAAGTTAGCTCCTGGGCCCCCCTTTTTTACCCTCACCTGAGGATATTTTTCCATGGATTTTTTTAGATAGAGTGGAAGGGGGGGGGCAGAGAGAGAGACGAGACATCGATTGGTTGCCAGCTGGGGCCAGGGATTGAACCCACAACCTAAGTACATGCCCTTGACCGGGAACCAAACCTGCGACCCTTTGGTCCACCGGCCAATGCTCTAACTGTTGAGCCAAACCGGCCAGGGCCGGTGCCTTTCTTTGTGAACTTTTCACTTTGAAATACTCTCAGAGTTAGAGAGAAGAGTTTATGGATAGTGCAGGAGTCCCCGCTTCTGCCCCGATTCCCCAGGGCTGACGATTCACAGCTGCTCGTCAGTCTCTCCCTGCGGCTAAGTTGTCGACATCATGCCCATCGCTCCGTGAAACTCAGAGCTGGCGTGCCCTGAAGGTTGGCACAGCCTCTGCCACACCCACGTGGCCGGGAGAGGAGGGAGCGGTCACTGACACGGCCCCTCAGACCCCGTTTGCACGTCAGCCAATGTCCCGACTCAGGACCACTAACGCCCTGTGTCCACGTGGCACGTGGGGTCCTTCCTGCCTCTGGTCTCCCCTGCGGGAGCACTGCCCACGCTGTCCTCTCCTGTCACGGCCTTGTTGCTTGGAAGCGCACAGGCCAGCGGTCCCGCAGAACGTCCCTGCGTTTGGTCTGTGTGACGGGTGCGGGCGGTGGGGCTCAGCTCACGCACTCTGGGCAGAAGACCAGACATTCCGCTGTGTCCTCCTGGAACGTCCTCGTGGGAGGGACGCGGCGCCCCTTCGTCCTGGTGCTGGTGGTGGTGACTGACGCGGTTTAGATGGTGTGTGCCAGGCGTCCGCCCTGCGATGAGCCAGCAGGCATTCTGTACTTGGTCCTCAGAAGTATGCTGAAGGGCCAGGAGCTCCCGAGACCGTGTAAACACCGTGTTCTCCTCGAACCTTGCCCGCTGGCCTCAGTGCCCGTGGGGACCCTGCTGGCACAGGCGGTTGGCATGGTGGCGGCCGTGGGTGGCTTTCAGACTTCATCGTTCCTCTAGCTGGCACGCTAAGCAAGACAGAGCTTTCGTTCGTTTTGGTCCGTGGGTTGTAACTTGTCACTGGCATTACTTGTTTTGCTGCTCATGCTGTCCCCGACCAACCAGTGACAGCTGCTTCAAGCTGGCTCCTGGCTCCGTGGATGTGTCCCTGTCATTCTTTGAGCCCTTCCTGCCTGGCTGGCAAGCAGGAGGCTGCAGAGGCGTCGGAGGCTGCCCCGCTCCCTTTCTGGAACCAGCCACTTACCCCAGGCTCCTTTGGTGGAGAGCGGTGTTCAGAAACCAAACCTGGGTGCCAGTGGGCTCACTGCCCTGGGCCTCGCAGGCAGAGCTGGGGGCCCTCCTGTGGAGGACGTGCGCACGGGCAGAGCTGGGGGCCCCTCCTGTGGAGGACGTGCGCACGGGCAGAGCTGGGGGCCCCTCCTGTGGAGGGCGTGCGCACGGGCAGAGCTGGGGGCCCCTCCTGTGGAGGACGTGCGCACGGGCAGAGCTGGGGGCCCCTCCTGTGGAGGACGTGCGCACGGGCAGAGCTGGGGGCCCCTCCTGTGGAGGGCGTGCGCATGGGCAGAGCTGGGGGCCCGGCCCCTCCTGTGGAGGGCGTGCGCATGGGCAGAGCTGGGGGCCCCTCCTGTGGCGTGCGCATGGGCAGAGCTGGGGGCCCGGCCCCTCCTGTGGAGGGCGTGTGCACAGGCAGCCACCTGCAGCGCCAACGGGCCGAGGGCGGGCAGCGGGGGTGCAGGCCGCTTCCTGGTGTCTGTACCTCCCCTCTGTGCAGGTGAGAAACCCGTCATCGTCCACCCGCTCACCCAGTCGTGCAGTTCTCCTGAGGGCGACACCCACTGGCTGCGCTGGCTGCGGTCTGTGTGTGTGCATTTCGAACTGGCAGCGCTACACTGCGGCCGGGCTTTCTGAGCGCTTCCTCCGTCCTGAGCGCGGATGCCGAAGGAGCGCATGCGTCTCTGGGTGTGCATCGCCGGCTTGACGTGTAGCTGCGTTGCTGTGTTCCACTCATTTTTATTATGTGGACATCCTTTAAAAAAAGGAGTTTTTAAGTTAATTAAAAACATTTACATGAGTCCGAAGTTAAACTGTTAAATGAGATATAGGTAGAAAGAACCCCCCGTGTACACGCATGTGCCCGTGTGCAGAGCGTGAGCGTGGTCCTGAGACGCTTGGCAGCCAGCACATCCGTGTTCGCTCGTCAGCCGAGCCTCTGTCGTGGGGACGGGTGTCCATCGCCTCCCGCCGTCCCCCGCGCTGGGTGTCCATCACCTCCCGCCGTCCCCCTACGCTGAGTGTCCATCGCCTCCTGCCGTCCCCCGCGCTGGGTGTCCATCGCTCACCCGCCATCCCCCGCGCTGGGTGTCCATCGCTCACCTGCTGTCCCCCGCGCTGGGTGTCCATTGCCTCCCGCGTCCCCCGTGCTGGGTGTCCATCGCCTCCCGCGTCCCCCGCGCTGGGTGTTCCGCCGCCTGCCGTCCCACACAGTGTGATGCAGGTGCAGCTTTGCACGCCCCCCCCGCCCGCCCCCCCGCAGGGCTGGCGCTCTGCCCTGGCCGGCCTTTCTAGAGCTTTCACTGACCTGGACAGACGTCAGCTCTCAGAGCTTCTCAGGGTCACGGAAGCTGCAGAGAGCACGGAGCTCGGTCTGAGGGTTCAGTTGCGTTGGCCAGGTGTGCAGAGGCAGGCTGTTCCCGCCTGGGCCCGGGCTGTGTCCTGGTGCCGCCGCCGAGTCGCTCTGCAGCCGGGGGGCTGTCCTGCGTCTGCCGGGGAGGGTGACCCCGGAGTTCAGGGTGTGTTGGGCGGGGCCGGGACACAGAGCTCGGCGTGGGGACAGCGAGCCCATCCGAGTAGGGACGGGGGCTCATGGGGGCTGTCCTGTTGTAATCTGTGGCTTAAACCGTTTTTTTACTCACTTACCCTCATGTTTGTACACCGAGAGATTTCACAGTGAACCTTGCCGGAGGAGCACGTCCTTCCAGGTGGTCTGCTGGCCTGGTCCCTGGGCCGGACCAAAGTGGGGGGTAAAGACACCCATTCTGTCAGCCGTCCAGACGGGGGCTCTCCTGACAGATACGTGTTTTAGTAAGTGACTTGTTACGGAGGACGTGTGTACTTCCCGCCCTTGCCGTCTGGAATCACAGAGCTGACGCTCCTTCACCGGCCCGGGGACCTGGCGAGGCTCAGGGCAGACCCTCGCACCCTCCCCCGCACACGCAGGGAGGTGGGGCAGCGGCTCGTGTTTGCCGCCCGGCGCGGACTGTCCCCTGGCATCCAGGCCCGTGCCTTCCGGGGCAGAACGAGCAGAGCCGCGGACACGTGTGATGTGCACGTGGGGGCAATGAGTCCGTGTGCGGACCCCTGCTGGGAGCCGTCCCCTTGGTGCGGACCTGCCGTGCAGACCCTGTGCCCGTCTGCGGTCATGCCGGTGGGGCCGAGAGGACCACGGGGACACTGTCTGTGTCTGCGGGCGGGGCCTGGTGCCCACAGCGGCCGCCAGCCCGTATGTCCCGACGCCATGCCCTCTGCTCCCGCAGGTGGTGTTCCGGGCCGGCAGCGGCAAGCCCCTGGCCGTGCTCCGCCTGACGGTGCAGCCCCAGCCCCACGAGGTGCACCAGGTCTTCCGCTTCTACCACCCGGAGCTCACCTTCCTGAAGAAGGCCATCCGCCTGCCGCCCTGGCACACGCTCCCAGGCAGGTCCTGTCTGCCCCGTGGCGGCGTTCTGTGGGGTCAGAGACGGGAAAGCTTCCCCCGAGGGTGACAAGTGGCATCGCCATGTTACCGTGTGATGCCCTTACACCCACTCCTGACACGTCTATCGGTTCCGCCCCCTGCCTGCATCACGTGAAGTAACCATCCTCTCGGCTCCTCCGAGATGCCGGGGCCCTTGGCTGGCCGGTCGCGCCCTCCGGAGAGCCGCAGCTCCGGGCTCGTGGGGGGCGCTCCTGCCCCACCCGCCGACCCCTGCTTTCTGCTCGGTGCCTGCAGAACTGTGGGAGCCCCAGGCCGGGCACCTGCTCCCGGCACTTGTGCTCACGTCTTTTGGCCACTGCCTTTGGATGAAACCCCGGAGGCAGCCGAGCACAGTGCCCGTGTCCCCGCGAGCGTGGGTGGGTAGCGTGGCGTGCCCGTCTCCTCAGCACCTGTGCCATCCAGGCCTGTCGGGAAAGACGCCTGTCTTGTCATCTTTGGCTCCAGGGGCTCCCGTGGGGATGCCTGGTGAGGACCCCCCGGTCCACGTCCGATGTAGCGACCCAAACGTCATCTGTGAGACCCAGAACGTGGTAAGTCTGGGGCTGTCGTTCCCTACGCGGCCCACGCACCTGTGCCCCGGCTGCAGCCTCTTTCCTGGGGAGCGACTCCTTCCCAAGGTGCGGAGGGGCCGCTTGCTGTCCTCGTGGGCGCGTCAGGCACGAGTTTTTGTTTTTCCGCCTAGCAGATCCGTTCCTCGGTCATGAGGAGAAGTGAGTGGGGCGCCCGCGGTAATTAGGGCGTGTGTTAGTTGCCACTGTGTACAGAATGACGGCTGTCACTGTGTGGTGACCGCCTGGGACGCTGGGTGCCGTCCCTGCAGATGTGGTTATTATTATTTTTTTTTATTCTCACCCGAGGATATTTTTTGCATTTATTGTCAGGTAGAGCGGGAGGAAGAGAGAGAGAGAGAAACATCGATGTGAGAGAGACACATCGAGTGGTTGCCACCCACACAACCCCAACCGGGCCGGGGACAAACTGCAACTGAGGTACATGCCCTTAGCGGGAACCGAACCCAGGTCTCTCTGGTCCGCGGGCCGACGCTCTAACCACTGAGCCAAACTGGCCAGGGCCAGATGTGGTTATCGAACTCAACGTGAGATCAGGAAGTGAGTGGCCTTCCCTTTGTGGTGAGAAGAGTGGTGAATTCTGATTAGGACGGAAAACCAGAGGCGTGGTGGCGGCCGGGCCCGGGGCTGGGGGCTGGGTAGAGCGAGGAGGCGGGCGTGACCCCGTGATGCCCCCGCTGTCTGGCAGGGCCCGGGGGAGCCGAGGGACGTGTTCTTGAAGGTGGCCTGTGGTCTGAGCCCGGAGATCAAAGACTTCTTTGTCACCATTTACGCGTGAGTTTGCGAGCCTGGCCGTCGGCCGCGGTGGGGAGGCAGCCAGGGTACTGGGGTGTCGAAAGCGGGCCAGTCCTGGTTCGTCCTCCGCTCGTGACGGGCTGGCAGGGGCCTGGCAAAGGGCACCCTCTGCTCAGGGTAGCACCAGCAGCCTGAGGGACGACGGGTCCGGAGCCCACCAAGGGCAGAAGGTCGAGGCAGCTGTGCCCACGTCCAATGCCCCGGCCCCCCGGCTGCCACTGTCAGGGGGCTTCCTCCTGGAGGCCGAGGGAGGGGAGAGAGCTGGAGACGGGCTGGGTCGGCCTCTGCTTCCCTGGCCCAGCCGCAGCAACCCTGGCCCCCGTCCCTCGGAAGTGGGGCCTCCCAGCCCTCCGAGGACCGTCAGACTGGCCCAAGAGAATGGGCAGCGGACAGCCCGCATGCAGCGCCCTTCGGGGCGGAGGGGCCGGCAGCGTGGGGTCCTTGGAACGACCCCGACGGGGCGTGGTCCTGGGCCGTATTACGGGAAAGAGTCTCCATCCCACAGCCTGGGCAGCGGATGTGGGCTCCGCGCTCCGGCCTGTGTGACCAGCGAGGTCTCTTCCACGGAGGGCTGCCCATGGCCTTCCTCGGGCTGGTTTGGGTTCCGGCGGCCCGGGCGCCGTGCTGCGGGGCCACTTGTCATTCCCGCTCAGGCCTGTGCGGTCCAAGCAACGCCTGAGCTGCAATCCTGCGGAGAGCCGCCCCGAGGGAGGGGGTGGCGGTGGGGTGACAGCAGCTGGGGCCCATCCTCCTGCGCCGCCCCCCCCCCCCCCCCCCCCCGCAGCCCTCTCTGCTTCCTCCTGGCCTCCGCCCTCACAGGGACCGCTGGCTGGCGACGCCCGTGCAGATCTGGCAGGTGCACCTCCATGCGCTGCAGCGGCTGGATGTCTCCTGCGTCACGGGTCAGCGCACCCGCCTGTCCCTTGTCCTTCGGGGGACGCACATGGTCAGGAACGTGAGGGCCTTCACCTCGCACCCCCAGGAGCTGACGGTACGGCCTGGGGCTGCTGGGTCCCGGGGGGGGGGGGTTCTCTGGCTTCTGCCACCCTCGCCCACCTGGGACGCGTGGGCGGGGCGTGGGCGGGGCGGGGACGGTGGGCAGCTCAGTGGTTGGCCCTAGGACAGGCTCACAGCCCCACAGGCCGGTCTTCAGAACCACGGTCGGTGAATGCTGACTGTCCTCTGGGGAAGTGCAGCCCATGGTGTGTCTGCGCAGTGGGCCCTGCGGGCCCCCGCCAGCGGCCTCGGTGAGGGCCAGCGCCTCGTGGGAGGGGACGTGCTGACAGGTGGCGTTACGCAGGGGGCGACACTGCCTGTGACCTGTGGCCCAGGCCCTGAGGAGACCTGGGTTCTCACTCGGGCCTTTCCTGGCCACCTGTGGCCCGGGCCCTGAGGAGACCTGGGTTCTCACTCGGGCCTTTCCTGGCCACCTGTGGCCCGGGCCCTTAGGAGACCTGGGTTCTCACTCGGGCCTTTCCTGGTCGTCTGTGACCTGTGGCCCGGGCCCTGAGGAGACCTGGGTTCTCGCTCGGGCCTTTCCTGACCGTCTATGACCTGTGGCCTGTGCCCTGAGAAGACCTGGGTTCTCGCTCGGGCCTTTCCTGACCGTCTGTGACCTGTGGCCCGGGCCCTGGGGAGACCTGGGTTCTCACTCGGGCCTTTCCTGACCACCTGTGACCTGTGGCCCAGGCCCTGAGGAGACCTGGGTTCTCGCTCGGGCCTTTCCTGACCGTCTGTGACCTGTGGCCTGTGCCCTGGGGAGACCTGGGTTCTCACTCGGGCCTTTCCTGACCACCTGTGACCTGTGGCCCAGGCCCTGAGGAGACCTGGGTTCTCACTTGGACCTTTCCTGACCACCTGTGGCCCAGGCCCTGAGGAGACCTGGGTTCTCACTCGGACCTTTCCTGACCACCTGTGGCCCAGGCCCTGAGGAGACCTGGGTTCTCACTCGGACCTTTCCTGACCACCTGTGGCCTGTGGCCTGAGGAGACCTGGGTTCTCACTCGGACCTTTCCTGACCACCTATGGCCTGGGCCCTGAGGAGACCTGGGTTCTCACTTGGACCTTTCCTGACCACCTGTGACCTGTGGCCCGGGCCCTGAGGAGACCTGGGTTCTCACTTGGGCCTTTCCTGGCCGCACACCGCGTGCCCCCAGAGCAGGTGGCCCCCTGAGCAGCGGGTCCCTTCGGGTTCTCTTAGGCCGCCGGGCGGCGATGCTGAGAACCCCCTCGGCCCCACCTGCCTCTCTGCTCGCTTGCAGACGGACCCCAAAGGCGTCTTCGTGCTGCCTCCTCACGGGGTGCGGGACCTGCACGTGGCCCTGAGGCCCCGCCGAGCGGGCGGCCGCTTCGTGCGCCTCAACGTGGTCGACGTGGACTACCACCAGCTCGTGGCCTCGTGGCTCGTGTGCCTCTCCTGCCGCCCGCCCCTCATTTCCAAGGTCTGGGGGGCGGCGTGCATGGGCCCTGGGGTCCGGGGGTGTCGCCGGGTTGTCGCCCGGTCTCTCCACCCAGGCAGGGTCTCCTCCTCCCATCCTGGCCCAGGGGTTGGGGGGGCTGCTTCGGGGCCCCGTGAAGAGCAGGTGCTGGGAGCCCGCAGAAGGAGCCCACAGCTGCCCTCCCCACAGGCCTTCGAGATCACGATCGCTGCAGGGGAGGGGAAGGGCGCCAACAAGTGCATCACCTACACCAACCCCTACCCCTTCCGGCGGACCTACCACCTGCACAGCGACCACCCGGCCCTGCTGCAGTTCAAGGAGGACACCTTCCAGGTGGGCGCTGGGCCCTGGGGCGCGGCTTCCTCGGAGCGCTGGGGTGTGGGGAGAGGTAGGAGCCGGTCCATGCAGTAACGGGCCGTTGTCAGGAAGTCCTGGGAGTGGCCTGGGCGTCCTGCGCTCTGGTGAGGTGCCTGAGCAGGGCAGGCACCTCTGTGAGCGCCTCGGCCTTCGTCTCGGAGACCCCCACATCTAGGCACCATATCGGGGGTCCGGGCCTGGTGACCAGCCTTCCCAGTGATTTCTCCATAGTTTTACCCAGAACCACCCCGTGTTTGCCCTCATCTGTCCTGAGCCTTTGAGGGAAAGTGGGGCTGGTCACAACTGTCAGTTAGTGGAGGGGTGTCTCCGGTTGGGGGTGTGTCCTGGGATCGAGGAAGGAGGTCTTCGGGCATTTCCCAGCAGCACGAGGACCACAGCCCAGAGAACTGGAGCCTGGGCCCCGCCGCCAGGACTGAGGCAGGAGCCGGGCTTAGGTCCTCTGTGGGCTGGGACCTCTGTGCTGGAGGAGGGGCTGGGCTGGGCGCTGACCGTGGGACTTGCTCCGTCCAGGTCGAGGGCGGAGAGACCTACACCATCGGCCTGCGGTTCGCGCCGGGCCGCGGAGCTGGGGAGGAGGAGGTTCTGATTTACATCAACGACCACGAGGACAAGAACGAGGAGACCTTTTGCGTGAAGGTCATCTACCAGTGAAGGAGCGGCCTTGGTGGGCAGCGGCCTTCCGGCGGCTGGGGTCGGGAGCTGGCCGAGGGAGGGCGCGGCTGCCCTGGGGCCAGGGTGAGGATGTGCCCACCCCATGGCCGGCTCTGCACAGGGGAGCCGCCCGGTGGGCCATGGGCTTCCCGCAGCTGTTTCCTCTGGTCACCTTAAGTGGTAAAAGTATGTTTTCTTACTGGGTTTTGTACAAACATATCTTTTTGCTATGCAATGTTTTATACTGGAAATATTTCATATCTTTTTTAAAGTTATGTACGAAATAGTAAACTTTTACACGTTTTCTCTTTTGACAATTTCCGTGGGTGTTTTCTGTCTGCAGCCTAAACTAAGTTTTCCCTTGGGGACATCTGGGCACAGCTGCCTGGGGTGGGGGGGCTCTAAACAGCCGGCAGGCTGCTGGGCGGTGCTCCTGGGAGAGGCGCCCTGCACGCCCCGGTGGGTGCTGCTCCCCACCGCTGAGGGGGGGCACCAGATGAAGACGGGGCCATCTTCCGGAGGGGTGGGGGTGGCTGCCCCTCGAGCCTGCCCAGGCTGCCTATGAGCAGCACGGTCGCTGGAGCCCAGGGAGGTCAGTAACAAGGACGCAGTGGCCTGGCCTTTGGCCAGAGAGGTTGGGTCAGCCAGAGAAACTACACTCATTCATTCATTTGTTCTTTCTTCTGACCTGGACTTCCGGGTGCTCCTCTGTGCTGGGCACCCTGCGAGAAGCCATGAGGCAGACGCGGTCCCTGCTCTAGGAACGGTCCTGGTGGGGCCCAGACAGTCACACCCGGGCATCTCCCACGTGGTCAAGGGCAACAGTCTGGGCAGAGGAGAAGCAGGGGAGGCGGGAGGGGGTCTGTGTGCAGAGGAGGTGCTTTCTGACAGGGTGGACGGGAAGCCTGGGGCAGGCTAGGCCACAGGGCCTAGGGGGTTGGGCCCGCCTCTTGGGGTCATAAGCACTGATGGACTGGGGTGGACAGGTGCCCTCCCTCAATCAGGACCTGGGCCCGATTAGTGACTTGTCATTCCCCTCACATGTTCGAGGCTGGGCACTGGCGGTAGGAACAGGGGCTGGGGAAACTGGGCCTGGCTGCTGGTGGTGGTGATGGTGGTGGTGGTGGTGGTGATGGTGGTGGTGGTGGTGGTGATGGTGGTGGTGGTGGTGGTGGTGATGGTGATGATGGTGGTGGTGGTGGTGATGGTGGTGGTGGTCGTGGTGGTGGTGATGGTGGTGATGATGATGGTGATGGTCGTGGTGGTGGTGATGGTGGTGGTGGTGATGGTGGTGGTGGTGATGGTGGTGGTGGTGGTGGTGGTGGTGATGGTGGTGGTGATGATGGTGGTGGTGGTGGTGGTGGTGGTGGTGGTGATGGTGGTGGTGGTGGTGGTGGTGATGGTGGTGGTGGTGGTGGTGGTGGTGATGGTCGTGGTGGTGGTGGTGGTGGTGATGATGGTGATGGTCGTGGTGGTGGTGATGGTGGTGGTGGTGGTGGTGGTGATGATGGTGATGGTGGTGATGGTGGTGGTGGTGGTGCTGGTGCTGGTGGTGGTGATGATGGTGATGGTGGTGATGGTGGTGGTGGTGGTGGTGATGGTGATGGTCGTGGTGGTGGTGGTGGTGATGATGATGGTGATGGTCGTGGTGGTGGTGGTGGTGGTGATGATGATGGTGATGGTCGTGGTGGTGGTGATGGTGGTGGTGGTGGTGGTGGTGATGATGGTGATGGTGGTGATGGTGGTGGTGGTGGTGGTGGTGGTGGTGATGATGGTGATGGTGGTGATGGTGGTGGTGGTGGTGGTGATGGTGATGGTCGTGGTGGTGGTGGTGGTGGTGATGATGATGGTGATGGTCGTGGTGGTGGTGATGGTGGTGGTGGTGGTGGTGGTGATGATGGTGATGGTGGTGATGGTGGTGGTGGTGGTGCTGGTGATGGTGATGGTGATGGTGGTGGTGATGGTGGTGATGGTGGTGATGGTGGTGGTGGTGGTGGTGATGATGGTGGTGGTGGTGGTGGTGATGGTGGTGGTGGTGGTGGTGATGATGGTGATGGTGGTGGTGGTGGTGGTGATGATGGTGGTGGTGGTGGTGGTGATGGTGGTGGTGGTGATGATGGTGGTGGTGATGGTGGTGATGGTGGTGGTGGTGGTGGTGATGGGGTCTGTGCTTTGTCAGAAAAGCAGTTTTCTACACATGTGGCTTTCTCCTCTGCCCCTTATCCCCACCTGTCCCTTCGGTCCCCTCTCTTGGTCCCCTCCCCTAGAGGGCCCATGGCCTCCTGGCACACAGAGCCTGCCCTGGGCACAGGTAAGGATATGAAGACCCTCCAAGGAGCAGAATTGCACACATGATGGGGGCTTGTTCTTTTCAAAACTTCCTGCCATTCTGAGAGGTCTCCTCCCTCCCTCCCCATCTCGCTCTTTCCTCACAAGGAACAGATTTCTTCTATGAGAAATGTTCACTGGTAAGAAAAAGCCCACACCGTCCCCGTGCTTGTCTCTGAGTCACCACGGCGGGCCGTCTCCCTTTGTGAACCTGGTGCGCTCAGCGGTGCCCTGGACGGACCAGCACTGCGGTTTCCCTTCTGACCCTGCTGCTGGCCCCTGGTGATTTACACGAGCAAGCAGGGCTTCCGGACTCCGGACCGGGCCGCTGGGCGCACAGACAGGTGCACAGACAGACGCACGCCTCTCGCGGGGAGCCTTGTCAGGGGAGCCTCGTCATCCCCATCAAGGGCGTTCCTAGTGCGCTGACTGTTTCTCCCCTCTGCTCTCCCTCCTCCCCTCCTGTTGGAGGCTCCGTGTAACTGAGTGGAGTGGAAGGGAAGCCGGATCAGCTGCTCTGATTTCTGAGTGTGCTGATGATTTAATGCCATGTTTGTCTCTGTTTAGAAAGAAATTAAGGCGCCTCTGAAAATTGCTGCCTCAGGTTCCAAGAGGTCGGGGAAAACAACCATTACGTTTGCTTAACGACCTGTCTTTCCTCCCCGGGTGCAGGTTGGGGTGCGTGCAGCTCGGGCCCTCGACCGCCAAGTGGAACGCTTTCACTTTTATTTCTAGGGATGCGCCGAGAACTAACACAGAGAGCGAGGGGGAGGGAGGAAGGGGAGGCGCGGTCATCCCCTCCCTTGAGAGGGAGTCCAGGGGGGTCCGTGTCAGGTGTGGTCTGAGTTGTGTTTCCTAGCGGTCACTCTGGCTGCCGCGGGCCTTGGATCAGAGGCCAGTGTGAGCGCAAGGAGCGCAGCCAGGAGGCAGTGACGGGCAGGGGTCCTGGAGGGAGAGAGGTGGAGGCACGGACTGAGCCCGCAGCCCAGGGCCTTTGCACGGCCTTGGAGACTTCCCCCTTCCCCCCAGGCCTCATGTCCCTGCGCCGGCACTTTTGCAAGGAGGGTGTGCTGACTCTTTTCCCTTAGATGTCATTGGAACCCTCGTCTCCTAGGGACCTCGCCTCCTGTGGAGAAACGCATCCCTTTGGCGTGCCGTTACTCTGAGGTTGAATTCCTGCAATGAAATTTATCTGCGGCTTCCCCGTGTCCACCCTTCAGTGGGTAGGATGAAGGCAGGAACCCTGTTTAGGGCTGAGGGCCTCCTCCCTCCACCCGTTCCCTCACCCTTGGCCCTGGCAGGGCTGTGGGCAGGACACCAGACCTGGGCCCAGGTCCTGGTTCAGCTGTGTCCTGTGCGGCGGCCCCTCTGGGGCGCCTCCGTCTCCTCGGTGAGGTGGGTCTGGGAGCTGCCGCCTCACCGGATCTTGCAGGAGAGGAGCTCAGGGCCACGTGGGTCCCGTGTAGTGGCCGCAGGGCTGTGCCCAGTCCCCACTGCCATTCCCCCACCCCTGACTGCCAGCATCTGCCTGGCAGTGTCCCCCCGGGGGCTCTGTGCTAACGGGTGTCGTACCTGGGGTCCAGAGGCAGAGCGCAGGGACAATCGCGCCCGGAAACCAGACCTGAAGGTCTCTCCAGCTGGGCAGGCGGCAGGTGCAGGCGGGCCCTGTGCAGGTACGGTGCCAGGCTGGCGGGGCGAGTCGGGTCTGCCCTTCCCCGAGCCTGGCCGCTTCCCAGGTGACGGAGCTCGATGGGGCTGGGGACTCTCAGGCCCCACAGTGAGGAGGCCCACGTGCACCTCGGGGTGCTGCTGGCCGGGCCCGGGGCTGGGTCCTGGTAGCTCAGACAGCACCCCTCTAGGGACGGTGTGGGGGCGAGGCCCTCGGTGTCAGAGGTTCCCTTGCTTGGGAAGCTGCTTTCGCTTTATTCCTTTTTGGTGCTTCCTGGGGAGCCTTGCCCCCATTCCACCCCCTTTGTGCTGAAAGAACTCGGGGTTCACTTGCCAATGGCTCAGGGAGCAGAACCAAGAGACTCAAATGTCAGCTCATCGGCTTCCCCTCGGCCAGCGGTGGCATTCCTCACCGGGACCCTGCGCCGAAGGCGCCCCGACCTGAGCGTCGGCCCAGCCCAGGCTCCCGCGGGGGTGAGCCTGGTGTGAGCGGGCACCTTCACGGCGGCCCTTGTCCCGATGTCCCGGCCCTGCAGGAGGATTTCTGGATGAAGCAGCTGAGCCTAGAAGGCAGATTTGGGTCCCGAGGGAAGGGGACGAAGCCGTTCTGCTCACAGCCCCCACGGCTGGGCCCCGAGTGAGCCCTGGAAGCGGCAGGAGCCGGGGTGAGACCTGCTGTTCTCTGGCTTCTGCTCGGGGTCCCAGGCACCTGGCAGGTGACGTTTGGTTCCTCAGCCAAGGTGACGAGGGGCTGTGATGCCCACCTTCCCGCGGAGGTGGTCCTGTGCCGGGTCGTGCAGCCAGCAGGCGGTGGGCTGGGGATGAGCCCTGGTGTCCCCGGGACCCTGCCCTGCCTGCACCGCCCTCGGCACCTTCTACAGGAGGATGACCTGTGCACTCGCCTGGCTGCCCAGACCCGGAGCCCACCTCCCAGGGCCCGCACAGGTGGGCGGTGCCTCCTCCTTTCTGGGCTGAGCTGAGGGGAAGGCTCAGCTTGTCCGCCGGTCAAGTCTTTCTGGCCTCGGCCGCTTGGCCCAGTCTGGATGGCCTCCCGCCAGCCCTGCGAAGCTTGTGTCCGAGGGGCACCGAATGCGGCCTGGCTAGACGTCCCCTCCTCACACAGGGCGCACAGCCAGCGCGGGCCCAGCACACAGGGCTGGCTCAGCTCTGACCTCCACCGGGTGTGCCCATGGCCACGGCTCAGTGCTCCCTCCCCACTGCCGCCTCCGAGTCCCTTAGGTCCTTGGTAAGACTGACGCGTCTTCCTGTCATCTGGGGCAGGTGGGTCCCAGCCAGCAGCGTGGGCCCCGCTCTGGGGTTGCTGGGAGGCTGCCGTCTCCCTCCAGCCTGGCTGTGGTGATGCTGCCACTTTGCCCCACGCACCTCGTGCGGCCTCCTCTGTCCTGGTCTGGCTGCCCCGCTTTCAAAGCACCAGGCGAGGCCGAGCCCCTCCACACCCCGGGCCGCACTCGCACAGCGGATGCGCGCGCACACCGGCCCCCGAGCACTGGGCGCCCCAGCAGGGTCCTGGTGCGCGTGACTTTGAAGAGGCAGGTCAGTGCAGGGTGACGTCTGATCCATCACCCACAACAACCCGCTGTGACAGGAGGTAGGAGAAGAGACAAACATCAGTGAGGATTCGGAAACAGATGCGGCTAGAATCTGTTTGTGTGTAGGAGTGTCATGGCCTGGGGGACAGTTGAAAGTCGGGGCCCCAAGGGAGGCCGAGGCCAGACTGGAGAGGAGCCCCGAGCCCCAGGGAGCAGCGGCCTCCCCCAGAACCTCTCTCTGACCCTCTGGACCCCCATACGCCTGGTCTGCCGCTGTGACGACCCGTCAGTCCCCAGGCCGGCCGGCTGCTGTGGCAGGTACTACAGGCTGGGGCCTCCAGGTGAGGACGTGGACTTGAGGATGGTGGGGATGGGTGAGGGGGTGGGCACCGTCTCAGCCTGAAAGTCTGCCCAGGCACATGGCCCTGCAGGCCAGCAGGTGGGTATCTGCAGCCCTACCAGAAGGCTGTCAGTCCTCCCTCCCCCTCCCTCCCCCTCCCCCTCCTTCTCCCTCCCTCCTTCCTTCCTTCCTTCTGGGGCTGTGTCTCAGGGATCTCCAGCATCCCAAGCATCGCACCATCCATTGTCCCAGACACACCCTCCCCTCTGTATCCCTGGAACACAGCCCGTCCCATCCCTCAGTTACAGACCCTGAGGTCAGTGTGCTGCGGAGACGAGCCCCGGGTTCCCTGCGAGTCAGGCAGAAGGTGGCCCTGGGCCGCCTGGGGGGTTATAGAACAGGTGCTGGGGGGTGCGCTGGGCAGGAAGGGGCTTCCCGCTCCCGTCTGGGGTGCTGCCAGGGCTCCCTGCTCTCCTCCCTGCCCCCAGAGCCCTCCTGGGCCAGGGAGATTTCCGCGGCTGCCGTTCACGGCGTGTTAAGCTGACGGATGGGCACCCCATCGGGCCCATGCTGGGCGCCTCTGTGTCTTCCCTGGGATGGAAAGTGACAGCCAATATTTCTGAAATGAATCCTGTGAAGACTCCCGTCTATCGAGAACTGCGCACAGGGTTATTCGAGGAGATCGACTGAGTGATTTCCCTAGAATGCTAATTTTTCTTACGGATCATGCGTGAGCCCCGGTCTTCCCCGAGCTGCTGTGAGCCAGAACTGTCTGAGGGTGCGTCCGCACCGCGTCTGGGGTGCCGGGCCCGCGTGTCCCTGAGAACAAGGGCAGAGCCAGACAGACGGCTCCAGGACACGTGGGGATGGAGTGGATCGGGATGATTTCCAGGCCAGTCTCTGCTTGCAGACACGGTTACAGCCCAGGCGTCCGTGCCCAGGGCCTTGGGGTTTGTCCTCTGGGCAGGGAGGCTGGCTTTGGTCAGGGGCCGCCCCACGGGGACTGGGTGCCCTGGGCGGGATGCTGACCAGCTCTCTGCAGTGTGCGGGCTGGAGTTGGGGAGGTGCCTGGCAGGGGTGCTGCCTCACCCCAGGGGCCCTTTGCAGGTAGAGAGAGGAGCTGAGCCGGGTCCCAGCACCCGCAGGAGGCCTTGCCGGCTGGGGTGGGCGACGTCCTGGGCCCCGTCCTTTGAGGACACGCACCTGGCCTGGGAGAGAGGAACAGGTCCTCGTCTCCAGGGCCCAGGATGGACGCCCAGGTCGGCGAGAGGCCAGTCCGCCTGCCCATCCTGGGCCTCAGTGCCTGTGGGTCTGGGACCCCTCTGGGAGGAGAGGTCAGCAGGTCAGTGTGAAGCCCAGGCTGGGTGCCTGGTGGGGGTGGGGACACTTCTCCCCCACTGCAGATGGCCTGTGGGCGTGTCCCACAGCTGAGTGTTAGGAGGGCGCCAGGCCAGTGCACTGCTCTGCCAGCGCGGCGTGAAATCCTTGGATGTTTCACGAGGGGCCCCGTGTGTTCACTTGGCCCAGGTCCCTGCAAACCGCACAGGGTCCGGGTCCCATTCCTCTGGCGGGCGGCGGGGGTGGGGATGCCCCAGGCAGGTGGCAGAAACCCCTAGTTGGAGAGTTTGGGGGGAGCCCTGGTCTGTGCAGCTCAGCCTGTCCCCACAGCCCTCTCTCGGGGACTTGCCAGGCGACAGTGAGCCCGCGCTCCGGTCTGTACCCCTACCCGAGCTCGCTCTACCGGGTCTGCCCCACACCTGAGCCGGGGTCCCCGGAGCCCTCACAGAAACCCGACCTTCACCCCGTCAGCCTGGTGCTGCCTTCTCTTCAGTGGCGTCAGAGCTTGGTGGGTAGAGGGGGGCGTCCCAGGCAGCTTCATGCGACAGTCAAGCTGCAAAGGAGCAACCGACACTCGGGGGCCGACAGCGACGTCTTCCCTCGCTCCGTTCGCTGCTCACGGTTCTGTGTCGCAGTGGGGGCCCTGGTTCAGGCCAGGGGCAGCCTGGCTCCCTGTGAGCCCCTTCCTGGGACCAGCAACCCCAGGGCCTCTCTCAATGATGGGAGGAGCACAGAGGGCGAGTGAAACCACCAGGCTCAGCTCCCTGGGCCGCGCCTGCCCCTGCTGGGCAGGACTGTGGTCCCCTGGCCTGCTGGGCGGCCCTGCAAAGCCACGCGGGCAAGTGTGCTGTGGAGTCCTGCTCCAGGGGCGTCCTGCTCCAGGGGCATCCTGCTCCAGGGGGGGAGGGCGTCCTGCTCTGGGAGGGGGAGGGAGGGCGTCCTGCTCCAGGGGGGCGTCCTGCTCCAGGGGGGGAGGGCGTCCTGCTCTGGGAGGGGGAGGGAGGGCGTCCTGCTCCAGGGGGGCGTCCTGCTCCAGGGGGGGAGGGCGTCCTGCTCTGGGAGGGGGAGGGAGGGCGTCCTGCTCCAGGGGTGTCCTGTTCCAGGGGGGCGTCCTGCTCTGGGGAGGGAGGGTGTCCTGCTGGGGGGGAGGTCCTGCTCCGGAGGGGGCGTCCTGCTACAGTGGGGGGCCCTGATCGGACAGATGTAACAAAGACATTTATTGCTCCCAGCTCTGGAGGCTGGGCTAGGGCAGAGTCGGTGTCTGATGGGGGTGGCCTCCTGCTTCCTAGATGGTTCACCCTCCCTCACATGGCGGAAGAAGGAGGGAGCTCTCTGGGGTCCCTATTATGAGGGCACTCACCCCATTCATGAAAGCTCCACCCTCATGACCTAATCCCCCCCAAAGTCCACACCTCCTAACACCATCACCTGGAGGTTAGGGTTTCCACACAGGGATTTGGGGGACACAGACTTTCAGTCTACATAGCACCCCGTTTTTTGGAGGGCTGGCGGCTACCTCACGAGGGATGACTTCCTCTCGGGGTAGGGAGGCCCCCTCCCTGGGCTTCTGCCGACGGGCGTGGGCAGGCAGATCTGGAAGGCCCTGGAAGGAGGTGAGGCTGGGCCAGGGCCAGGGCCTCCCCACTCCCAGCCCTGGGCCCCCACAGCCCTGGCACTGCCTTCCCCCCTTCCCCACAGCTTGTCCTGCTGGCCCTGGTGTAGACAGAGCCCCGGAGCGGGGTCTGGACCCCGTTGTTCTCTTGTGGCTGTAGCCCTGGGGCTGGGAAGGTGTGGGCTAGGCTTAGCTTTCTGGGCCCCAGGCAGCTAGCTGCAGCCTGGGGGTGGGGGGGGGGGAAGCATCCCACAAGGCTCACAGAGGAAGTTGCTCCCCTCCCCTGAGCTGAGCTCTCCGTGGGCTGAAGCCCTGCTTTCAACTGAGAAACTGCCCAGACAGGGACACCTGGGCTTCCCCTGACCCCAGGGGCCTCGCCACTGGCCCCTTCTCAGCATTCTCCACTCTGCTGCCTGGGGGCCGGGGAGCCTCGGAGACACCCCTCAGCAGGTAGAGGAGGGGGCTGGGCAGAACCTTCTGGAAAGGAGACTTAGCAGGAGGGGACCTCACACACCTGGGGCTGCCACCGCCTCCGAGCCTTGGAGGGTGTTCACAAACCAGAGGGAGAGCTTTGCACCGGGCCCTGGGCGACACTGTCCCAGGCTGAGCCCAGGAGGCTCGCTTCAGGTCGCTGTGGGAGGAGCCGAGGCAGCCCAGGCGGGAGCTGTGATGGGCTGCCACGGGCGTGGAGCTGGGCGAGGGGTGCTGGTGGTCCTGGGCTCCGTTTGGGGGCTGGGGGATCCCTGCCGAGGGGGAAGGAGACCCTTGCTGGGTGAGACTCGGGCACCCAGAGGCCTGGCCAGTGCCCGGTCCCCGGGCTCTGCTTCTCATTCTGTAGCTCGGGCCGCACCTGCTCCGGCCCCTGTGCGCAGAGGAGAGGAGCTGGGTCCCTGCAGCCAGGAAAGGGGAGAGGTCCGGGGAGCCCCTGACTCCAGCCAGGCACTCACCTGGGTCTCAGCTCCCTGAGACTCGGGCCACCTGAGTCGGAACAGTGACCAGCCAGGAAGCCCGAGCCAAGTCCCCCTCTGGGCGCCGTGGGGACACGGGTGTGCCAGCATCCCTGGGAGCGCGGGCGTCCTCAGCTGCTCCCCGAAGCCTGGAGTCAGCCACAGCGCTGGAGAGGAGCCGCGTGTCGGGGGCGCAGTGTGTGTGGGGAGAGGGGTCCCCGAGGGATTCTGTCACCGTGGAAACCCTCCTGGCTTTGCCGAGGCTCCTGCGTGTGTCTCTGGCATCTTCCAGATGTGCTCTCCTCGGAGCTCCCTGTCACCTGGGCCAGCTGTCCCTTCGAGGGGAGCAGAGGCGCCCCCTGCCCTGGCGGGGACCACGATGGCACAATGGGCCTCCCCGCACAGCGATGGCCAGGGCTCGCGGCGGCGTCGGGGCTGCTCGGGGCACGGGGCTCAGGGCACCCGGCAGACCAGGGGTCCTGTTCCCAGGGAGCTTGTATCTCAGTGATGACCAGAAGCCCCCCTCGGCACCCCCACATCGCTCTGAGCTCACAGCCTGAGTGCTGCCTTGTGTTGCCAACCAGGTCCAGGCAGTGGGGACAGCGAACCCCTGGGCACGGCAGGAAGGAGCAGGCGAGGGCTTTCCAAGCAGACGGTCTCCCTCCCCCAGGTCTGTTAAGGGAAAACGGACCCGTGCAGGGAGTGGTAAGGACTTTACTTAAGGCAGGCCATTGGGACCGGTGTGGATCTCTGTGCTGTGGGAGGGAGGGTTTCCAACCAGCTGCTGATGGTGGCGCTGTTGCCTCATGCCAGGCACCGAGCCAGCCAGCTCTGCAGTGTGGCATTGCCACCCGCGGTGTGCTGGCAGCCCGTCTCCCCCAGCCTCCCCGCATCGGGCACAAGCAGCACCCTTGGCATCAGGAAGCCACCAGAGCGATGACAGTGGGAACAGCACAGGCACAGGAGCGGGAAGCCCGCTTAGAGACCCAGAACGTTCCAGCAGGAGAATGGACAGGTGACCCGTTCCCACCCTGCTTTGCTCCACAGGGAGCCTGACAGTCAGGCAGGAATGAACCCGAGTCACAGCCAGAGATGGAGTTAACTTCAGGGCCCCCAGCTCCCAGGTCACATGCTGTCTGGGGCTGAGAACGTACAAGGCCCACAGTCCAGGAACCAATAGCCGTAGGGGTCTCTGGGTGCCACTGTTTCTCAGGAGGAAGCCGGGGCCTCAGGAAGCTGTCCCCCGTACCCCTGGCAGTGTGGCCCCAGGAGAAGGACCATTTTTCTGCCTCTGGTGTTCCAACAGCCATGTCTGCACTAGCGCTCCAGGCTGTGGCCACACCTCCCAGGAGCCCCACTTTCTGAACACGCAGGGCCGGATGGCGTGCTCCAGAGGGGCGCCTCCCCCACAGAGAGCCTCCGTCTCCCCTTTGCTGTGGCCACCAGGCGAAGTCAACCTGCTGAGCGGACCTTCCCTGTGTGCTCCTCAGTCTCCGTGGTGACCAGTTTGTGTTTTATTCCGTGTTTGTCTCCCATGTCATGAAGCAGCCCATCCTTTGCCATCTGGAACTGAGAACCCGGACCATTTTTGCAGAACGGCCTGGCCGGCGCCCCCAGCGACACCTCTCCTTCCCGCAGGACCGAGGGGCTGCCTCGGGGAGTGACAGTGCCGTGCACAGCCACCGCCCCCGCGAGTCGGAGCCCTTCCACTCTGGCTGCGAGGCCACGGGTGCTCACTTAGGGTCTTTCCTGTCGGGCGACCTTTGGCACACCGGGGCTTCCCCATGGCCCAGGTCCATTCTGTTTCACGGACTCTGGACTCTCACAGGGACCCGACCCTTTTGAACTGTGCACAGCCCCAGAGAGAATCCCTTTGGATAAAGGGTCTTTGCTCCTGATTGTAGGAACACTGTGGATGTCTGAGTGTTTGGATAATTCCACACACAGTCGGTGTGCACGCGAATGAAACCCGTCCACACAGCTGCTGCTCTCCGTCCAGGCCCCGGGTGGAGTTCAGAAGGGAGGGGGTGGAAGGAGGCCTGTTCCCTGCAGGCCAGGCTGGTGCTCAGGCCCCTTAGACTCGTGGTGAGTTGCCAATATAAGACACATCAGTGGACAGCGTGACGTCACTAAAGACTGAAGCCAGCCTCAGCAGCCGAGGGAGGCCCAGCACCTGCGTGGACACCAAGGTGTGAATTTCATACAATTGTCACGTGTTAGGCAAGGGGAGGCTTTGAGGCTAGAGGTTCGACTCTGGGCAAGTTCCTTGATTTCCGTGTTCATCTGTGAAACGGGAATAACTATATTACACACGTCTTAGTTTTTCCACGAGGATCACAGTGGTGATACTCAGGAAGCACATGGCGTGGTAGGGAGTATGCACTTAACACATGTTGATTTTTGTTATTATTAGGATCGGGTCTGTCCTACAAGTCACGGTCTACGTCAGTCTGTTGCTTAAACCAGATTCTATTACACATAGAGGGTGTGACCGTGTTAGAGTTTAATTTAGTTCCCTAATGAATGCATTAATGAACCAGCAGGAAGTTAAAAGTTGCTGATTTGCAGAGCGAGTCAGGAGCAGGCTTTTCCCAGTCCGCTGGGGGCGGCGAGCAGAGTCTTGCTACGTTAGGCTCGAGCCCGGTGGCCGGCCCAGAGGACAGTTCAGGCAGCTAGAGCACAGCTGCCGTGCCCTCTTGTGCCCTGGGCTATGAAACCACGACTCCTTGCTGGTCCTGCAGGTTCCAGCCCCTGACCTCCAGGGCCGCAGAATGTCTGGGCGCCTCGCCGAGGAGCCTCGTCAGGGACCCGGAATCAGATGCTCGGACAGACTTAGAAAGTGCTCAGGCGGGTTATCTGCAAAGCCAGTGGTCAGCATCTTTCCTTCTCCAAGGTTTGGGGTACTTTTTTTTTTTGGTTTTGTTTTGTTTTTGTTAATCCTCACCTGAGGATATTTCCCCATTGATTTTTAGGTAGAATAGAAAGGAGGGAGGGAGGGGAGAGAGAGAGAGAGAGACATTGATGCGAGAGAGACACATTGATTGGTTGCCTCCCGCACGACCCTGACCAGGGATCGAACCTGCAACCCAGGTACACGCCCTTGACTGGGAATTGAACCTGCGACCCTCAATCCACGGGCCGACGCTCTAACTGCTGAGCCAAACTGGCCAGGCTGGGATACATTGTTAGTATTAATGAGCATATGTGACGTTCCTCCCATCATAAGGATAGAGGGGGGGAACCCCTAAGACGGCCGGGTGATCTTGCGCCTTCACGGGGAGCCCCTGCCTCGGGGCCCCCATGTTACTCTCACCTGGGAGAGAAGAGGCGCCATTGGGAACAGTGCTCCGTGTGGGTGGGTGTCCGGCGTGGGTCACCCGTGGCGGAGTTCGCACCCCTTGTTCTGACGAACTCCTACCTGTGACGGGGCGGAGGAAGGGTGTCAGAGCTGCAGGACCTGGTCAGCCGCGGAGGGGAGGCGATCTCGGCGGACGATGGCGCTTTGTTCAACTTCGTCGTCCCGGGTCAGTATCCCAACCAAGGGTATGGATGGCAGCCCAGGGCCACCTGAGCGAGTTTTGGAGAGTTTGGACGTGTTTAACTGAGACAGACGCCGAGGATTCCAACACGGGGCCGGTCCCACAGTGTAGAAAGTTGGGGAACAGAGAGCTGTGGCACGGGTGCTGGTCAGGGCGCCCCGCCTTCTGCTCTGGCCCAGCCCCCTCCCCTGCAGCCCCACGGAGACGCTGGAAAGAGGCCGAGGGAGCAGAGAGATGCCGCGCCCCCCTGCAGCTCCCTCCAGCTGCGCTGACCTGTCGACAGCTCCACTCTCTCCCCAAACCCCAACTTGAGCCTCAGACTTGGTCACTTGGGCGGCATGAAGACCACATCTGCCAGTGTCGGGGGGCAGAGAGCTGGGGTTCATACTTAGAGCAGTAGTTACACCATTTACACCCAGAGGTATGAGAGTGTCCCATTAGCTCCCCTGTCCTCATCCCGGGCTGAAGGGTGGAGGGGAGGGAACGCCCTTCCCCAACCCCCCTCATTGCTTACCTTCTCCCCAGTTTTCGCCGTATCCTCTCAATGCTGTTACCATCACTATTCTGTCAATGCACTGGGCTCTTTAACTCAGTGCGTTCATTTCAAACGGGAATGCATGTGTAGCTTTGCTCTAAATAAAACACCAGGTCCACTTAGAGGGGGGACTGTGAAAAGAGAAGAAAAAAAACAATGCTTTTAATGTGGCGAATTCGGCTTCTACCTGGGAACAGCTTTGGTTTGTTTGCTTCTTCCCTCCCCTCCCCCTCCTCTCCCCTCCGACCCGTGTTCAGAGCCCTGTCTCTGCTGGCCCGCCCAGGCCCCTCTGGTCTGATGGCCCACACTTTGGGGGACTTGCCCCAGAGCCAACGGCAGTAAGGAGGGGGATTTCCTCAGCTGCTCCTTTCCCCCTGCTCCTCCCCCTCTTCCCTAACCCCTCACCCTTGGGGCAGCCTGGTTTTAGCTGGTCTGGGCCTGCCCTTCTGGCTCTGTCAGCCTCGGGGGGAGTGGTTGACCCCGGAGCCCGTGAGACCTCGTTCTCACCACTGGCTCAGAGATCCCCTGGAACGGGTCTACTTCCATGGGGGTCCCCACCGGCAGCCTTCCCGTGTCTGCCTTCCTCTCCTGCTCACCAAGGGCATCTTGGAACATTTTCAGGTAAAAACAGCTTCATGGTCCTGGTGCTTCAGGCCAGACACTGGTTTCAGTGGCCATTGGCATCGTGTGGGGGCGATTCCGCCAGGGACAGCGCCCCGGTGACGGTGCCTGCTCTGTGCCCGACTCTGAACTGCGAACTGCGTGCTTCCCAGCGGTTGTTGTGTTAACTCATCTAGTAACCCGGGGCGGGGGGGGGGGGATCTCCTCTCCTTAACTCATCTAGTAACCCGGGGGGGGGGGAATCACCTCTCCTTAACTCATCTTAGTGACCTGGGGGGATCACCTCTCTCCTTAACTCATCTTAGTGACCTGGGGGGATCACCTCCCTTTTATGGGACAATCGAGGTTCAGGATGTGTCCGTACCTCTGCCCACAGAGCACACCTTTCAAGAGCTGAAGTCAGATCGGAATCCAGGACTTTCGAATTCCAAAGGCTGTTTCCTTTGTATGGCTTTGGTGGGTTCTCAAACTTTGAGGCCCATGGACTGGCAGTGTGTCACTCGTCACCTGGGCCCCTTCCCAGTCACCAGGGTCAGGTCAGACGTCCGCCCTTGACCTGGTGGCACATACCCGGTGCCCGGACACCCGCCGCGCCCCCTCCCTCCAGGAGCTCGCACCTGGTCTGCTGGCTCGCCTTCCGACAAGTAACACGAGTTTCTGATGGGGCTGATTTCTAAATGGATTTCTAAGTGAAATGTACATTGGAGCAAAAATAGCGTCTCAGCGAATCCTGGGAAGTGTCTAGAAAATAAATGAAGTCTCTACCAAGGTTTCAATAACAGTTTTCCCACAGAGAGTGTGGTTGTCAATATTCATAGACCGAGTCTCGGAAATCTCAGGCACCTCCGTCAAGGCTGAGAAGGGTGACCCCGTAGTCATCAGAGAAACATGGGATTCGATTCAGAGCACTTGATTCCGCAGGAAGGCTATGTTCCTTAAAAGAAAAAAACAAAAAAACCTTACAAAGACCGTGATTGAACAAAAAGGACTTTCTATGTACTTCTCCTGGTCAGTTCCACTTCCTCTTCCTGTGCCGGGTGAGGGTCAGGTGACGGGCTCTAGCCAATGGGATGAGGGCAGGAGTGAGGCCCGGCACCGTCAGGCTGGCCTTGGCCGTCCACGCTTGCCTTCCTCCTTCCTGGAGACGTCAGAGGCCAGGTGTGAAGGTGACATTGTCACAAGACGGGAGGAGCCTGGAGTTCTGAGTCACCGCATGGAGGAGATGCCAAGGAGCCACCCGGCCTGCTCTGGGCTATGCCGTGGGCGGGGGGTGGGGGGCAGGAACCGCTGGAGGTGACCCCGAGACCGTGGTGCTGGTTGTAGAAACTGTCCACGCAGCCAGTGAACCCGCTCACCAGAGGACACCCCTCCCAACGGTCTAGTGAGAGGAGGCTGAGACGCTGTGGGCAGTGACGTCTGGAGTCAGATGACGAACACTTGCTCACACTTCGTGGGCAGACGCGCACGTCATTGTATTTCATCTCCAGGACAACTTGAGGGGACGTAGGCACTCCTGTCTCCAGGTTACGGGGGGGGGGGGACATGGGACCCAGCGGGTTCGCACAGGCAGCCAGAGCCGAGTGGCGTTTGGACGCACTCTGCCCCCTGGAGACCCAGCTCCTCGTCTCATGCCAGATATATTCGTCCTTTTATTTATTTATTTAAATCCTCACCCGAGGATATTTTTTCATTTACAGTCCGCCCTCATTTATTGCGGTTAATCAGTTCCAGACTCTACCGCGATAAATGAATTTCTGAGAAGTAGGGTTCTTTATACACAGTCGTCCCTCGCCACTTCGCGATAGAGTGAAGCTGCGAAAGTCGAAGCACGAAGTGGCGAGGGACGACTGTATCTTCAGATAGAGTGGGAGAGAGAGAGAGAGAGAGAAACATCAACGTGAGAGAGACACACTGATTGGTTGCCTCCCGCATGACCCTGACCAGGGCCAGGGACGAACCGCAACCGAGGTACATGCCCTTGACTGGAATCAACTCGCAACCCTTTGGTCCATGCGCTGACGCTCCAGCCGCTGAGCCAAACCAGCCAGGGCTACACCGTTTCTTGATGTGGCGTCTGCTTTGGGGACCTAAAGTGTTAGCTCATTATCTCACTGGATGAAGGACACACAGCCCACTGGTAGGAAGATCCTTCTGCCGTCTGAGTACCTGCTCAGCCAACATGACATCTGATGTGTCCCGCGGGGACTTCAGCTCACTGCTAAAGCCGCTCTCTTCCCGACGTCCTTTTCACCTCATTCCACGCCGGGCGTCAGTGACGCGGGGCCCCACGCCTCCCGTTGATTGGACGATACACCACCCCACCTCAACCTCCAAACGCCTTCTGAGGTGTTTCCGGTTGGCTGACCTCATTTTCAGGTGTGGAGTTTGGCTCTTCGATCCCGGGGTGAGCGTTGAGACGTACGGTCGGGTAAGGGGCTTCCCATAGCCGTGAACGCTTGATGTCTCTCTTCCGTTGTCCTGATGTAAGCATTTTAACTTTCCAAACTCAGACCTGCCAAACGTGTCCGGATCCCCTGTGACCCGGTGGAGGCAAAGGGAGTCTCAGTTCCCTGTGTGATGGTTCCAGTCGTGGCGATCCCACCGACTCCGGAGGCTCCTTCCTGGTGACATAGGTGCTGAGCAGCCCGCAAGGCCGGGCGCAGACAGACAGACAGACACGGTTAGGTATTGCCCAGGGGTGTCGAGCTCTGGCGACACCTTCCTGCCGCTCTGCTTACGAGAGATCTCACCTTGTGCCGATCCCAGGCGCCTGCAGCCCAGGGAAGGGAGTCTGCCTTTTCGGAGAGTGGCCGCAGCGCTCATGCGCCTGGTCCCAGACACAGGTGGTAAGTATTTATGGAGTCAGTGGCTGGGAGGGAGGGGGGTCCTTCCTTCCTCACCAGGCTGGACATGCTGTGGCTGGTTCTGCAGATTCATAGCTGGCCACTGTCTGTGCCGGGCAAGCCGCCCCTGATGGATCCGAGGGCAGCCTGCCATCCAGGGGGAAGCAAGTCTTTGCCGATGTGGAGCCGTTGGAAAGGAGTCCTCACCTGTTCAAGTCCTCGCTGGGCAGAAGCATCTGGTGGGCGTGCTGCCGGGGGCCCCTTACCTGGCTGGTGCTTTGCGTTCTGCAGGGGGGAGCTGGTCTGCACGGATATCTGCACCCCAGTGTGTGTGAGCGCGGTTGTGGACGTGAGGGCGCACATGGGTGTGGGAGTGTGCGCGCGGATGGGAGTGTGCTGTGTATGTGCTGTGTGAGCGTGTGTACCTGTGCATGTGTGTGCGTGTGTGTGGGTGTAACTGTGTGAGAGCATGTGTAAGAGGGAGTGAGAATGTGTGTATAGCTGTGGGTATGGGCATGGGGTTATATGGTATGTGGGCGAGAGAGTGTATATGTGAGAGACACAGTGTGTGTGTGTGTGTGTGAGAGAATCATGGGGAGACCGCAGAGGCGCCATCACAGGAAAGCAGCTGAAGGCCTGAACTGGGTTGTAGAAGTTAAAGGAAGTCAGCCTGTGGGAAAGCTGAAGGATGACTAAGGGGGGTCCCCCCACTTGTCCCATTAGATCCTCCTGCCGCCCCCTGAGTGGCCAGGGAAAAAAATGGAAGCTCAGAGAGGTTGCGTGACCTGCCCAAGGCCACCTTTAGGTGGAGGGTACCTTATGAGGGAGAACTGACAGGCTCTCTATGGGTCAAAGGCAATGACAAGGACGTTGGCTTAAATTAAAGTGGAAGAGACCCCAGTAGGGAAGCACATGGCATAAACACGGTCCTCCCAAGACTGTCCCCAGAACATGAAGAGGGGGCATGGATGCCGGGCTGGTGTGGCTCAGTGGATTGAGCGTCGTCCCATGGACTGAGAGGTCGTTGGTTCGATTCCTGGTCAGGGCATATGCCCGGGTTGCAGGCTCGATCCCCAGTGGGGGGCATGCAGGAGGCAGCAGATTGATGTTTCTCCTTCACATTGATGTTTCTATCTCTTCTTTCCTCTCTCTCTCTCAAAAAAAAAAAAATCAATCAATAAAAAAAAAAGAGGGGGCAAGGCCTTTCTTGGTGGTGAGCCCCAGCCGACCTCCTCAGCCCGTCCCTGCGCTGCAGCAGGTCCCTGGCGTCCCCCAACCCCAGGTGCCCTCTGGGGTCTGGGGTGCTCTCCTGGACCAGCAGGTTTCCATAGAAATAAATCCATGCTTAGAGCGAAAACAGAGGGGTCTCCTGTTTCCTGCTCGAGGTTTCTCGGCGCTCACAGTGACTTACACAACGCTTCGTGTGGCTCCGAAGCATGGGGAAAATGGAGGGGAACACACGGCGAATTACTGAAATGTTCCCACGTGTTCTTTCAGCTGACTTCGGGCCGTGGCCTCTGAATTTTGCCCCCTTGGCACTGTGCTTGCTCACCAGGCTGACCACGGGATTCAGAGTGGGGGCGTCTTTAACAGCTGCAGCGGTTTTGCATGGTGTTGGAGAGTGTACCGAGTGCGCGCATGGACCCCTTGATCTTCTCAAGCGGCTTAGATGGCAGAGTGTGTGACCTGTCCCTTACTCAGTGCCTTGGGCAAGCCCCGAAAATGGGGAGAAAGTCTGAGCGTCTTGCCTCACAGAGCTGTTGTGAAAATGGAAAAAGAGGCTCTCGTGGGGAGGTGTCGGGCATTTGCCTTTTCCTTTCTGTCCCTTTTGTCTCCCGTTCCTAGAACAGCACCGAGCAGGCATCTGGTCCGTAGTCCATCCGTTCATCTGTTCAACCAATCTTCTCCGGATGCTTCCATGTGTGAGGCATTGTTCTAAGGGCTTGGGATACACTGGTGAACAAAAAAATAAAAAATGAAGATTTACACAATACATCAGGGAGTGAAAATACTAGATTGGAAGGCGGTATTGGTATGGAATACAAGGAAAGTCTAGGAATATTAGTGCCAGCAGGGGAGTGGGGCAGGGTGGCCAAGCTAGGTCTCTGGAAGAAGATGGCCTTTGAGCAAATATGTGAAAGGGACAAGGGAGTCCATTGCAGGTACCTGGGGAGGAATATTCCAGGCGCCGAGAGCAGCCATTGCAATGGACCCAGGTGGGCGTCCGTCTGCTGTGCTCAGGGAACAGAAAGGAGGAGCTGGAGAGAGGTCAGGTGAGGGAGGCAGACCACGTGGGCCTGTGGGCAGGGTAAGGGTGTTTGTGTTGCTGTGGGGTGAGCTGATGGATGTTGGAAAGCATCGCTCTGGTGCACGAGTTAGGCATTCACTGTAGGGGGTTCAGGGCAGAAGCTGGGGGGCAGAGATGATGGCGTGGAGCTGGAGGAAGAGCGTGGGTTCTGGATCTGTCTTGAAGGCAGGGCCAGCGGGACTGGCAGGCAGATCCCCTAAGAGCCTCGTGTGCTTCCTCTCATCTAAAACTCACATTCCCACGCACACACAAGAAGATGGGGCTAAGAGAGCCGGAGGCTGCAGAGCTGGGGGTGGGGGTGGGGGAGCTGAGACTCAAAGGCAGGTGGGTGACACAACTGGCCGCTTCCTTTGGCCGTTTCTGCAGGATGAAGGTGTGAAGGCGGAGGCCTGCACAGGGCCGTGCTGAGCCCACCTGGAGTCTGGAGAGGAGCGCTCAGCTCAGAGGGCACCCCTGAGCATTGTGTGGGAAGGTCTGGGAGCGAGTTAGGAGCCAGAAGTCGCTGGTTACTGCCGTTAGATTCCAGACTGACACGCTGGACACTCGGTACTTCTGCGTCGTACCCTGAGCACCTACTCTGTGCCCTTTCATGTGCTGAGAGTTTGGTCATATAGAAACGATTCCTCGCCTTCAGAACATAGCGCTCCGTAAGGTGTGGGAAAAGCTGCTTTAGGCCAAGTGTTCCTAGTCCCCTCGAGAGACGTCCCTGGCGCTAGACCTGGGCCTAGAAGCAAATCTGTCTTCGTCTGCAGCTGAGTGTAATAAGTATGTTGTGTTGGCATGTAAGCATGTACATGAATGTATTTAGAAGTCTGTGTTTCAGCCTGTTCTGTGCCTGTGTGTTTGCGCCCCAGTGTGTGCCCCTGTGTGTTCATGTGCTTGTGACTGTGTGAGCTGTGTGTCTACATGTGTTTCCATGGCTCTGTGTGGGCCTCGGCCGAGCTGTGTGCATGCATGTTCATTGTCACTGACAGGTGAAGCCCTGTCTACATGGGGATCCCTGCAGGGGCGGCTCCTCACCCCTCCCCAGCTCCCTCAGTGCCTCGATCTCTCCTGTTTATAGGTCTTCTATCCCTCTTCTGGAAACTTCCTCCTCAGCTGTGCACTTAATTCTGCGGTCTGCAGTGACGATCTCCCTGCTTCTGTTCACTCCTCCAAGGCCATTTCTCTCAGCCGCACTGTCCTCAAGGGCTGTGTTTCCTGCCAAGGTCATGGGCATTTTTTGAATAGCAGGAGGTTCAATATGGGGCCTGAATATCTCTTTAGCAGCTTGATCCTTCTTCATTTCATAATTGCCCATTCTAAATGGATTCATCTAGGAAGAAACCTAACAGCTAGAAACAGAACTCTTTATTTGTCCTTTATAATAAAGAAGCCACTAAATTAATTATGCCAACTTTCATTTTATTAAGTATGGCATTCCTTTTGATTTAAGAATATTTTTACCTCTCCAAGTGCTTTTAAGAAAGGTTACGGCAGAAAAAATATATTCATCTCCGCAGTATATTTGGTTGCTTTTCATAAATTGTCTAGATTGCATTTTAAGGGAGTGGAAATTGAATTTCGTCTTTTTTTTAAATTGCCGAAGCCAATTAACTGCTAACATGTTTAATATGAGAGAGGCACTCAGATCTACAATCGAGGAGAGCCTCCCTAAAGCTGCGTTTCAGCTCAGTTCTGCCTGCTCTTTCTTTATTTACCCCAGTCATAATTTCCAAAGCACAGATTCCCTTACCAACCCCCTGTTTAGTCCTGTGCCATTTCTAAGATGAGTGGGGGTGTCAGAGCTACTTGGCTCCAGGATGCTAGTGAGGGGTCAGTGGCTGAGTATTGACTCCCCTTCCTCCAGGGGCCCTCTCTGACCCCAGGGAGACTGCCTGGGTAGACGGTAGAGGGATGACCTTTAGAGAGATGCTCACTGGTATCTCAAACTGTGTTTATTTTTTCAGCTCTTACTTCTAATTGTCAAGGATGTAAAGCAAAGATTAAGGAGGTCAAATTGCAGGAGAACTAAAAAAAATACTTTATTGATAGATAGGTCTTCGTTGAGTATCTGGACATACAAAGCTGGCTTCTTACTGGAAAGTTCCTGGGAACTTGTGACCTGGCTCCACAGAGGCACCTAGATTTCCATCTGTTTGACACCCCTCACCCACTTCTCAGCACTTTACTTCGAACTTTAAGTAGGTGTTAGCCAACTACAGCCCACAGGCCAAATCCGCCTTCTTTTGTAAATTACATTCTTTGGAACATAGTCATACCCATTAATTTGGCTACTTTTGGGCTGCAAGGCAGAGTTGAGGAGTTTCGGCAGAGATTGTAAGGTTGGCAAAGCCAAAATATTTACATCTGATTTTTTAAGAAAACATTTGTTGACTTCTAGTTTAAAGCATTGAAAGAAAAAATGTCTAATTTAGATTTAACTTACTCCTTCTCTTTTTTTGGGGGGTGGGGGAGAAAAGAGTTAAAACTTTCTCTTAGGAATTTGGAGAATGGAGAATCCGATGCCCTGTCCTTGGTACTGAAAATGCCTTGCCCTCGGAAGCCGGTGCTCTGTCCATGGTACTGAACACCCTCGCCCGCGAATCTGACTCTCTGTCCGCGGTACTGAACACGTTTGGCCTTCGCTCGTTAAAAGCTTTGTTACCAGAGAGAAAAGATGATTTCTAGGGGGTGAGACCAACCCACATGCGCTTCGTGTAGGAGGACACACTACTTATGTTCCGCATCTCTCCAGCCTTCTTGGAATGACTAGATGGAGGTGGCTGTTGTCGAGGGAGGATTCTATGTGTCTTTGCTGTTTTAAAAAAATCTTCATTGTTGAAAGTATTGCAGATGTCCCTGTCTTTGCTTTTTAATGAAGAGAAATGGCTTTGGGAGAGCTTTCATAGCCAAAGGATACTGTATTGGTGATGAAAGGAGATTCCAATCCTGGCATGTCCAAGCATTGCATTCACGTTAGGTGCCTGAAAGGTCAATTAAAAGTATGTTTATGTTTTCATTGCTGCTCTGTAACAGTGAGGTATAATATTGAGACAGCATGGTCGTATTTATGTTCTAAATGTGGACATAAACTTCCTGTTTTACACTGGGACTAAAATCAATAATGAAACAGAGCAGCATTACATCAAATGCACTCTGAAAGGCTCTTGAAGTCATTCCAAATTGCAGAAAGAGATGAATGTAGTCAAAAATATTTAGGCCAGCTAATTTTGCCAAGCTTGGGAGAGGGTGTAGATCACAAAAATTAAGGGTAGTTAATTTTGGACTTGTTTTAATAATTCTGGTCTCTTAAAATTGATCTCTCTCCAGGGTGATATATGGAATGGGGTGTCACAAGCTCTGCTTGTTTTGATATCCGACCTGACGAAATTAGAGAGGCAACCTGAAATATGCCTATGCTGATTTTTTTGTTAAAACATAGACAAAATTTGGTTGCTTAGCCTCAGAATTTAAAAAAATCCACACACAGCAACATTTGATACCTCTATTGCTAATTTGCTTAAATTATTGCTGTTTTCCTGGGGGAAAATGGTGACTTGGTGTTATTAAATTTCCTCACCTCCTAGAATTGCCTGATGGGATGCTATGCCAAGGTCAGGTGGGAAGCCATGTTGACGCTGTTAAATGGTCTTTTTTTTTTTCTAATCCTCACCCGAAGGTACTTTTCCATTTATCTTCAGACAGAGTGGGAGGGAGGGAGAGAGGAAGAAGGGAGAGACAGAGAGAAACATCGATGTGATAGAGCCACATTGACTGGTTGCCTTCCACATGACCTTGACCAGGGCCAGGATGAACTGCAACCAAGGTACATGCCCTTGACTGTAATTGAACCCACGACTCACTGGTCCATGGGCCGACACTCTAACCACGGAGCCAATCCGGCCAGGGTGGATGGCCTTATTTGAAGGAATAAAATGCTATGGTGAAGGTCATGTGTGGAGGGGCAAGAAGGGATCCCAGTGAGGGTGAGGTCTGCAGGATCCCAACTGGGAACAGCGTGAGGTTTCTGAGCACATCTTAGCATTTGCTGAATGATCTGCCCCCAGGCTTTTCCAAATACAGTGATGATCTTATAAAAACTGGGTCAAATAGGAGCAAAGTGGGAATATTTCAAACAACTATTTCATTGTTGAGATATGTAAAAAGTCATTAAGAAAAACTACAGGGTCTAGTCTTGCATTTTTTACCACTGCTTAAAACTGCCCTCTAGAAACATTTGTAGCTTGAATTCTCAAGTACATAAAGCAGGTTGATTTGTCTACATTTGAGTGAATCTCCTACAGGGACCAGGGTGATGTGGGAAGCTCCAGTCTGCATGCAAAACCCTTGGGAAAAGAGGGGGAAAATCTGCATGGATCAAAGAAATGGAAAGATGATGAATGAGTGGAAGGATGGATGGATGGGGAGATGGATAGAAGGAATAACTTCTTTGGAGGACTACGGTAACTGTGTTCTACCCCAAGGCTGTGATGAAAACCTGAAAGTCCTTGACTCTTGCCCCTCTCATTATTTCTCTTTTGCTCTGAGAGTGTGCTTGCTGGGAAGGCTCAGCTGTTAAGCATCTTGATAAGCACTGACCTCTGTCTGAGGAGGGAAATCATCTCTGCGATTGGAGGCTCCAGTAGAGAATGGAGGCTTCTGAATAGGCTCATTCAGCTCCTCTCAAATTGTTCATGTCTCACCTGATGAACTTGACATTTTCAGAAGTATCATGTGATGCCAGCTGATGTCTAAATGCATGTCACTGGTGAGAGTTATTTACTGCAGACAGGTCAGAGACTTGGGTGGCATTTGGTTGTGGCAGGCCAGAGAGAAAATGATGTGTTAAGATGTTTTTGAGAGGGGATATTTTAGGTTATTGCTCTAATTATTCCTGGGCTCCTTGACCAAGGGGATGGTGTGTGTGTGTGTGTGTGTGTGTGTGTGTGCGCGCACATGCATGTGTAAATTCACAGTGGTTGGGGGTTGAGGAAGGCTGAATGTTTACAGGTCAGAGGCTCAGTCATACGACAGGTGTTTTCTTCTGGTGGGGCTTGGTTCTGGCTCAGTGGGGTCAGGGTAGTATACTTGGATGCTGGGGAACAGATGAAGTCCTAACCATCAAGATGGAGACATAGTCGTCTCTGAATTGAGGAAGATGTGAGACTTCTCGATCATGGAGCTAAGAACTGAATGGTAATAACAGTGATACAGGATTTTGAAATCTGTTTTTGAGAAGATGTGTTTTGAGAAGGGGTTGAAAGAAACACAGCTCAGCTTTCTTGGGGGTTAGAAACAATAAAACCATGCATTTTCAAGGTATTATTTAATTTCAGTTGCCTTCCCTCCAGCCCGTGAGGTCCATGGGAAAAACGCCACTGTCCCCATTGTGTATGAATAGTGAGATGATGATGGCGATGATGATGGTGATGGTGATGATGGTGATGATGATGCTGATGGTAATGATGCTGATGGTGATGATGGTGATGGTGATGATGGTGATGATGGTGATGATGCTGCTGATGGTAATGATGAAGATGGTGATGATGGTGATGGTGATGATGATGATGATGGGGATGATGACAGTGATGGCAATGATGATGACAAGTTGTACCTACTCTTTACTGTGGATTGTATTCCAAGGATTGTGCTAAAATACCACCGTACCTCATTTCATTTGTTTCTCAGGACAGTTCTATGATTTTTATAGAGGGAAAGCAAAAGCTCACAGAGAGTTGATTTCTAACTTTATAAATGTGAAGGCATCCCCACAACAGCCCTGTGAAATAGGTGTTATTATCATAATCACTGTCAACTGACAGATGAGGAAACTAGGGCACAGAGAAGGCAGGTAACTTACCCAAGGTTACACAGCCAGTAAGTGACGGAGGCAGGACTGAGCTGAGTCTGAGCTGTGCAGGGCCTTGCTGTGTTGTTCTGCAATGAGCCGGTGGAGGGCCAGGCTGAGTGTTTGGGGGCTGCGATTTTCTCAGTCACATGTGTAGTAACTGCAGTTAGCCACCTGCCTACCCCCCAGTTCTCCCTTCCTCCCTGGCCACACCCTGGGCAAGACAATGAGAGTGCCTCTTGGCTGTGGCCTCACTCACCAGAGGGCACTGTGCTGAGTCTTCTGGCCCTGGGACGCGGAGCCCAGCTGTGGACAGAGAGGGTCTCAGGTGTGACCCTCGTACCTCAGTGATGCAGCTGGGGTTTCAGCCATCTCGCAGAACAGCAGCAGCAGGCTGATCCTGGCAGAAAGGTGGGTTCATTATGGCCTGCCGTGGGCAGGTCAGCTGGGTCCCATGGGGCCAACCGAGGGCAGGCAGTGTCCCTGTATCCTTGGTGGCTTTGTTCCAGTCGGGTCTATCTGAAATTCACCGAGACTGGCCATGGGGCTGCCATCAAATGCTACCTCCCTTCCCTGGCCCCAGGTCATTCAGATACGGTGCCAGACAAGGCCAGCCAGGGACCAGGAGCCATGCAGATTAAAGGATGAAGTCACCTGAGGACCCAGGGTCCTACTGCCCGCTGTAGCCTGGCTCAGGGTCTCTCAACCCAGGAGCACCCCAGGTCTGCACCCCCAATTCCAGCACCCCGGCTCAGCAGAGTGAAAAGAGGCTGGGTGAGGGTGGGGTGGGCTAACCCTGCTGAAATGCCACACGGGGCCAGGAAACAGAAACCCCCAGAGAACAATGAAGAAATGTGACCTTCATTGTGTGTGTCGGGGGGAGAGTCACAGAAGTCCTTGAACAGGTGGGGGCCATGGTCAGCCCTGGAAAAGTCATGCTCGGCAGGGCCAGGCTCCTGGCATTGGTTTTCTGTGGCATCGGAACAAATGACCACGAACCGGGTGGCTTAAGACAATGGGCGCTTATTCTGTCACCATTCTGGAGGCCAGGAGTCCAAGAGCAAGGTGTCAGCAGGCTGATGGCCCTCCAGAGGCTCTAGGGGACGGTCCTTCCTTGCTCTTTCAGTTCCCGTGACCACCAGCGATTCCTGTGGGAGCATCACGCCAATCTCTGCCCCGTCTCCACGAGGTGTTCTGCTTTCCTCCACGTCTCCCTGTGTATCTCTTAGAAGGACACCTGTCATTGGATTGAAGATCCACCCAGACAGTCCAGAGTGCAGTTATTTGCAATCCTAAACTTCAGATCACATCTGCAGAGACCCCTTTTCCAAATCAGCCACAGTCACAGGTTCTGGGATAGGACAGACATATCTCTTCGGAGCCGCCACAACCCACTGCCCTCTCCGTCGACTCCCCAGGCCTGAACAGCGGGCATGAAAAATTTTTCCAGGGTGTGTGTGAATGTACAGGGAGGCCCACCAAAGGCAGAGGAAAGAAATGTTGGATTTCCCCCCTTCCCTGGGGTGGGGAGGGATTTTTTTTTTTTTAATATTTTTCTTTATTGATTTTAGAGAGAGAGGAAAGGAGAGGGAGAGAGAGATAGAAACATTGATGAGAGAGAACATCGATTGGCCACCTCCTGCATGCCCCCCACTGGGGATCGGGCCCACGGCCTGGGCATGTGCTCTGACCGGGAATCGAACCAGCGACCTGTTAGTGCATGGTTCGATGCTCAACCACTGAGCCACTTGGGCCGAGCAAGGGAGGGATTTTAAAAAAAATCCCTCCCCTGCCTGGTGTGGCTAGGGATAGACCTTACAGATGGAGCCCGGCCTCCCGAGCTGCCCAGCACAGACACCGTCCCTCCTGCGCCCCTCACTGCCAGTCTCTCCGCTGGCTTGTGACTCCCCTGGAGGCATCGAGCATCTTCTGTTTATTAGAACAGTCCCATCTTGTTAAGTCTTCTGTCCAGCACAGGCTGCAGGAAGTCCCAGAAGCTTGCTTTGGGCATGAATGAGCACATCCTCAAGTGCACTGGAGGCGGGCATGTCTCAGAAAGGCGTGTGGGTTCCGGCTCCGCGGGGGCCCCTAGAGCCACGGCTGCGTCCTGCAGGAGTGGACGGGGTCTCCCCAAGGTTAGGATTCCTGGCAGAAGGGGGTCAGGAAGGAGAGCTGGGCTCCCATGCGGTACGTTTCTAAGCGCTTTAGAGAGCCTCGTTTCTAACGGAGGGTGCATCGGAGGTGACTGTCAGGGAGCAGGCGGCTGGTCACAGGGCGCTCACCCTGTCCTCCTGTGAGGGCGGCTCAGCCAGCAGCCCCCACATTGCCCTCTGCTCAGGGCAGCATGGGTGGAAGCTGAGCTTCTCGGGGAAGGTGGAGGCTGGCCGGATGCCGGAGTCGCAGGCAGGACAGGAGGACCTGTGTGCAGTGGGGGAACTTGGGGACACTGGCCCCCAAGTCGGGTCCTAATTCGAGGCAGTGTTAGGAAATGGGAGCCGGTAGCTGACTCTCGAAGCTGTTCTAATTGCACCTTTCTGTTCTAAATGCTTCCACTGGCCAGGTTGGCGGTGTCCAGTGCTGCGCCCCCATCCCCTCGGAGCCTGGCCGCCCCCACACCCCTCACCTGCGTGAGCTCCGGCATCCGCCCGCTGCTCTCCAGGTGCCTCTGAGGTGACGCCTGGTTACCGAGCTGTTTAAAGGCTCTTTCCCGGAGCTGCTGTCCAGGCTCTGCTGGTCACGCCCACCTCTTTGTTCGGAGCTGGTCCCATGCACTGCTCGGTGTTCCCAGCGGCAGAAATTTGGGACCCTGCCAGGTAAAGGGGGTGTCATAGCTGTGCCTTGCTCCTTCCCCAACTGGACACCCCCCAGGGCCATAGCAAGAGAAATAATGGGTTCAGGGGACCCCCTCTGGGCTTCAGAATGAGGAGGAGGGAGCAGGTTCAAGGCTTAACTCTCAGGCCTGGTCACCCCTCTCTCGGCACCGAGGCCCCCAGCTGCCTCCCTCCCTGGAGACATCAGACCCTCTCTGCCCAGGGCTGCCTCAACTGTGCTTCTTGTCCTGGGGTGGTGGGGGGTACCCCTTTGGCCGAGGAAGCACTGGAGGACCGCGAATCGGTGGTCGGTGTCTTTCTGCTCCGTGTAGAGCTCTCCAAGGACTGCGTTCACCCCACGCTGTCTACACCCCGGCAGCTTTGGCAGAGTTGATCAAGTGAGCTGACTCTGTGAACCACACAGCACGTCCCACTTCTAGGGCTCAGCTAAGCTCCCACGTTTCCTTTGTTCAATTTCATTTCTCTGTTAAAAAAAAGTCCCAGTCTTCATGGATTGCATTTTCTTGACTCTAGGAAAGAAAACTTTCCTCTCGAAGGAAGAAATGGGCTTCTGGGTTCTTCGGTGTGTCCCAGCTAACTCTGCACCCACAGTTTGGACTTGCCAACAAGGTAGTGGGCTCACTGAGGGCGTGGACCACCGTGCGGGCCGTGGGAACCCGGGTGGCGTGCAGCGCGTGTTCAGCTCACGCAGGATGTGGGGTGACTGTGTCAGACACAGATCTGGGACCCCTTGGCGATATAAACCAGCCCTGGGTGGCGTGCGGTCTTCGCGACCAGCCTGCTACCAGCCAGGCCGACCTGACACGAGCCAGGGATCTCAGAATCCTTCCACCACTTCTCGGTGTGGGATTTGACATTCTGAGCAGAACATAGGGGAATCGGAGCCCTGGGCGCTGACCTTTGACCAGTAGAAAGCTGCACGACCTAGGCAGAGAACTCCTTCCTCCCTCCCCCTCCCCAGGGCATAATCGAGGGCACAGTGTCTCCTGGAAGCCTGGCCAGAGAAGCTCACCTGTCAGGTCGGCACACCTACTCGGGGACATGAGGGGGTGTGTGCCTCGGGGAAGCAGAGGGCAGCCCACGGTGCATCCCTCCGCCTGCTTCACACCTCCCTGTGCCTGGTCCCCTTCCCTCACCTGACCGGGTGTGGACTACCCAGGTAAAGTCGAGCTTGGTCATCCTTGTCTCCGACTTGATCTACCGGAAAACCTGCTAAGACCCGCTCTTTTTGTCTGGCTTGGGGTGGAGGGGGCTTTTGCTTTGTTCCAGCGTCTCCTGGTATCTGCTGATATAAAACACCACTCTGGAGAAGGAACAACCTCCGTCCATGTTGTCTTCCTGCTTCTGATGGTCAGGACACCCAAGGGTCCTGGCGGGTGCACCAGGAGGCCAGAGGGCTATATTCCCTGTGACTGAGTGAAGGACAGGGGACCTGCTTATGTGTGTACATGCATGCGTATATGTGCGTGCTGTGTGCACGTACATGCATGTTTGCATGTGTACACATGCATGCATGCATGTGCATGCATTGTGTGTGAGTACACATGCACACGGTGTCTGTATGTGTGTGTGCATGCATTGTGTATGTGTGAGTATACAGTGCACATGATGTGTGTGTGTGTGTGTGAGTATACCGTGCACATGATGTCTGCATGTGTGCGTGTGTGTGCATGCATTGTGTGTGTGTGAGTATACCGTGCACATGATGTCTGCGTGTGTGTGTGAGTGAGTGTGTGTGTGTGTGTGTGTGCATGCATTGTGTATGTGTGAGTATACAGTGCACATGATGTCTGCGTGTGTGTGTGTGTGTGTGTGTGTGTGTGCATGCATTGTGTATGTGTGAGTACACAGTGCACATGATGTCTGCGTGTGCGTGTGAGTGAGTGTGTGTGTGTGTGTGTGTGCATGCACAAGTGGCCTGCCCTCAGCGGGAAGCTGGAGGGGACATTCCAGAGCCCTGGTTGTTGAGGAGCTGGCTGCATGTTGGGACCCAGCGCAGCACCGCCCTCGCCTTCGCCCTGTGCGCTATGTGCATGAGCGGGACGCCGCCCGTCCCTGCAGGGCCACCTCCTTGCTCGCTCCGCTCTGCTCAGCACACTTAGCGCCCCACGGTGTCTTCCTTCACACAGTTCTGATGACTCGCTCCTCCCGCCTCACTTTAATTAGGTTCCATAAAACATCTCCTGCTGTGAGTCCTGGTTCAGTAATTACTTCATCTTTCTGGTTCACAGAAACCCGAATCTCCCCCTTTAGTAATTTAACAGGACGTTTCCCTCTGTAAGGGCTGAACGCCCTCGGGTCCCCCCGTCTGCTCCACAGGAACGCCGAGGGGCTTTGTTTTCATCGTTGGACAGGCAGTTCTGTTTCTCTCGCCAGTGTCTTTTGGACGCCACACCGGGCCCTGGCATTCCCACGTGTGCGACAAAACCCCAAAGCCACAGCGTAAGCCCAGTGAGACGAGCTGCTGGCACCTTCCCCTGTGTGCCTGGGAGCCTGGGACGAGAGCCCTCCTGCTCCCCACATCACAGCGTTGCCAGAGGGGTGAGGGGGCCAGATCCCTCCGACATCATGGGCGTGAGGTTCTGGGGTACCGCTGAAATGGGTGTTTTCAGAAGCCCTGTGGGAGAATGAAGGGTTCTGATCGGCGTGGAGTTATATTCCTGGGGTTGTAGCATCCCAGTTCCCTTAACCCAGTCCTGGCAAAGGAGCAGCTGTGGGGTTAGTAAGGCCAGAAACGCGGCCAGAGTCCAGAGTGTCTGTCCATGGTGCAGCTGGGTCCAGACGAGGAGCAGGCTGAATTTAGTCCATTAGTCCACTGAATGGGGTCCACGTGGCTGTGGGGTCCACTGTGGGGAGCATGCAGGGCCTGGGAGTCCAGTGCAGGCAGGGAGAGAGAGAGAGAGAGAGAGAGAGAGAGAGAGGGCGCTTTCTTTTGTCTAGGAGAGTAAATATGCAGGTTTTGCGCTCGCAGTGGCCACGCCTATTCTGGCCCCCGACTCCCTCCCAGGTGTGGCAGACAGGTGGGCCACATGTCTCTCAGACCTTACTGGGCATTTGTCTAAACTACCTTTGTCCAGTTCTTTCCCCCATCCCCCATCGGGGATCAGACCCGGAGCGTCAGAGTACCTAGTCTCCCCTTTACTCCTTTCCCGTGAACAGTAACCCGGTCATGGCGACGGCTTCAGCGTCATTAAATACACCCTCGTTCTCTCCGTTCATACCTGCTTGACAGAAAGACTCGTTCCAGGGGTGCTGGCGATCGAACTGACGGGGAAGACGTGAGGCCGCCCTCCTTGGGGTGAACCGCTGGGCCTGTTCGTGCCCGGTGTGTCTCTCACGTCCCTGCGGCTGTCGTGGCCACCTGCCTGCCCTGAACCGTCAACGCCGCTGCCCTCGGCCGGAGGACCAGCTTCCTACCGGTGCCTCCGTGTCTGCTCTCCCCCCTCAGCCCGTTCTCCACATGCCCCGAGGTTCCCCGTTTGAAAACGTAAGTTGGAACAATTAAAATGTAGCCTCTTAGCAGCGTAGGGGTTTATAACACGTATTGTTCGTTATATTCACCGCGCTGTGGTTGCAGCTCCGGCAGCTGGGAAGTGAGCAGTGAGGATTGTGGGGCTGGGGACGAAAGGGGGCCGCGTGCTGACCTGAGCTCAGGGGGGCCGGCGTGGCGGCCTTGCAAACTCCGAGACCTAGAGTACCCACACAGGACGGTCTGAAATGAAAACGTTTTAACTGAAACAGTTAAGGGCAGGTAGTCCTGTCCTAGGCCGGCATCTTCCCTGACAAAGGTCAGTGTGTACCTTCACTGAGCCTGCCTATTATCTTTTTGCAATGTCAGGGTAACTCCCCCTTTTCCAGACCCCTCAGGTCACAACCCATGCATCAGGGTGGAGACCATAAGTCCTCTCATTGTCACTGTTATCATGTTCATTGCTGACTGTTCACTGTCCTGTACCCACCTGTGCAAAAGATGCACGTGTCTATCACTTACCTTCCATCCAATCCCAGAGGTTTCCCGTCTGCTTTCTCCCACCCCCCTAATCTATCACCAGTGGATTGCATGTAACCCACTGACGTCCCCTCTTTTGACTGTCATGTATAAAATAAGGTGCAAAAGTGCCCTTCTCTGGCGCATTATCTCAACCCATTGAGATTTTGCTCCCTGGCAATTGTCGACAGTTTGACTCAAATAAACTCACAGAAATTCTCTGCTGCTTTGAGTGCTGCTCATGTGGGCAGATAGAGGTGTTAGCCGTGGTGGTGTCCACTAGCTGGCGTGAGTTGATGACTTCCTAGTTTCATTCCTTCTAGATTTATCAGTAGGCATTCTCCAGTGAGGGAGCGCTCTCTCTTCTCTCCCCTTAACTTAGCAAACTCATCATATTAATATTTATTACACTTATTTATGCCATCTGTAAACTGTTTCTGTAGTAAATGAATTTTTCGTTGGTGTGTGTGTGTATGGACTCATGGCTTACCTGTTTCCGTGGGCTCTGACCCGCTGTGATCATTATCCGGTTTTCCGCTCAAGCTGTCTCAGATTTGGCTCCCGGAGCCCCTGCAGCTGGGAGCTGGGCCGCTGGGCGCACGGCCTCGGTCTCCGGCACCTCCTCCCCAGGCTCGCCGAGTGCCTTCCTCCGGGCCTGCTGGGCAGGCTTTGTCCTCCGGGTTCTCACACTTCGGGGCCTGGGGGCCCGGGTGCGGGATCTTCACGGGGAAGGGGGGTGCCTTCTGCATGATCCCTGTTTGTGGAGTGGGGAGTATGCTTTGATTGTGACAGATGTGTTTGCTGTCTGCAGGGTTGGAGCACGGTTAGGTGACAACCAGCTACTCTCCGATGACGATTCCCGAATGGAACAGGCGAGTGGTGTGGACACTGCTGGCCACAGGGCATCAATGCCCGACTTGGCCCTTCTTCACAGGGTGGGCAGCTGGGCATGGCGGTGTCTGCAAGCCTTTTCAAATCCATGAGCACGATCCCCGCCCTGTCTCCTCGTTTGCCCTGAGGGCAGGGCTCTGGCTGAGCTCTCTGCAGGCTCCGGGTGGCCCTACGGGGTGTCCAGTGAAGCAGAAGCTCAGCCCACACTAGATCATCCTTTCAACCTGCGTGTGTGCGTGTGTGAGCGCCTCTGTGTTGATGTGCATGTGTGTCCACATGCACATGTGCAAGCATGCATGCACACACAGAGGCATGGGAATGTGGGTGTGTGCGTGTACATGTGAGCATATGTGCATTGTGTCTGTGTGCATGTATGTGCGTACATATAGGCATGCGTGTGCTCATGCATGTGTCCCTGTGAGTGTGGGTTTGCATGTGTGTCTGTGAGCATGCACACATGTGAGTGCGTATGCACGTATACCTGCATGTGTGCGTGAGTGTGGGTGTGAGTTTACGCGGCCGTGTAGGAGGTTGCACGAAGGAATCGCTGGACAGCTGGCAAGGGGATCCCATCCCGACTGCTCTGAAGAAGTCTCTTGCTGCTCCCCTGCCCCCGGGCAGGAGCAATCATTTATTAGGGTTAGAAAAGCTCCCATCCTTTCTGCGTGGGGAAGGGGCCACGAACAGACCCAGGCACATTTCAGAGAATGACCCTGGGAGAAAAGACGTAAGTGACGTAAACTTCCACACCAGGCGTGGGGCGACGGACAATTGCCCACCTGCCATTCCCTCCACCTGACAGTGAGTCCCCCGTGTCTAGGGGCATTCAAGCCTAGAGGAGCCTCCTTGGGTAGGCTGGATGGGCTGACCTCTAGGATTCCTTCTTACTCTGAGGGGGACCAGCTCCCTCAGACTGGGTGGTACCCTGGCAGGATACAGGCCTGGCCCAGTCGGCCTTGATACTCCCGCCCTTCAGCACTCTAGCTCTCACTGGAGGTCCCAGGGAAAGACTCTGAGGCTACTTCTCACTAAAGTGGAAATGACTGATTAGGTCTAAAATGTGTCTCCTTCCAAGTTTGCTGTTTTGTTTTCTTTCTTTTTAATGTTTGCTGAGTCATTGCATCGAATGTGCCAGCCTCAATGTCAGATACCTTTCGTGGCTTCTCATTAAATGTTTACAGCATCCTTGGGTGTGGGGGTGTGTCCTGTCCTTCTGCAGGACAGAGGCTCAGAGAGGTCAGTGGTTTCTTTGGAATTTGCTGCATCAGAGAGAGGCTGGTGGCCCAAACTGCATCCCAGGCCCGTCTGGGACTACAAGGCACGATGTGGTGGCTTCTCGCTCTGTGTCCAGCCCAGAGACTTTCCGCCATGGTGACCTGGCAGGACCCACGCCCCTCCCCCACTCCTCTTCCCTCCTCCTACCTCTTCCTGGAAGAGGTCTTCCCTAGAACGAGCCACCCAGGGCTTTTGCATGGGGTGTTCCCCTGCCTGGGACACTCGGGGCCGAGTGTTGGCGTGGCTCCCTCCTGCCCCTGCAGGTATCTGTGACGTCCTCGATCAGGCCCTCCTGACCACCACACTGAACTGCTGTCCTCCTGTCCCGCTCTGCTCACGCCTACTGCCCGGCGTCCAGGATTTCATTCATTCTTGTCTGCACTCTCAACATCAGCTTTCTACAGGCAGGTGTTGCTTTCTTCGTGGCCGGACCGATTCTGGCCCCAGAGAAGCGGAAGGGCCTGGGCCAGCACCGGCGGCGGGGGCACTGCCTGCCCGTGGCCCTCAGCTCCCAGGGGACACGGAGCCTGCCTGCCCACGAGGCTCACAGCGCGGCGGATCCGAAGCAGGGCCTCTGGCTCCCGCCTGCTCACAGGTGTTCACGCGCCTCCCTCAGAGACTCCCACGGCTCACGGTGCAGCTCCCTGCTGCAGCTCACGGGTGGGCCCCAGACTGTTTGCGGGCTGGATGAGGTAAGTGCAGAAATTGAGAGGAAGCTTTGGAGCAATTTGCAGGGCAATCTTGTGTCTGTTGAATCTGATACAAAATTTGGGCATGTATTTTTTTTCTCATTTCATTTTTCTAGTCATTCATTTTCAATGTATTTTACCAAAGCACTGGTCCGTGACAAATTGAAAATAAAAGGGAATGTGTCCTTTTCCACAGATGGTTGATCAGCCTGCGTCAGAGAACCGTCCTGTTCGCGGTGGGAACCGGTCGGGAAAGTTTGGGGCCCTACACAGAGGCCTAAGCAGAGCTGAGGGGGGCAGGGCCACAGGGCTGTCACAGGTTGTCCAAGTCACCAGTGCCACCGTAGGAACGGGTCCCCGGAGCCTGCGGCCAGATCAGGGGAAGGTGTGACTGTAAGTCTTCCGAGGTCTGCAAAGGTCACCCCGTCTGCTCTTCAGACTCGAGGACATGAGAAGGGGGCGCGTGTGGACCCAGGAAGAGGGAAGCTGCCTCCTGGGCCTTCCCGGAGCCCAGCCAGCCCACGCTCAGGGTCCGGAGCCGCCTGGGAGCCTGCCCGGCCCTGTTCATGCCCCTCCTGCGGGCAGCCAGCCTCAATCCCTCCCTTCGCAGGAACGACCAAATCCAGGGAAGCTGAGCCAAATATTTGAGCACATTCCAAGCAATGCCTTACCACAGCTGTTCCTGCTCACATCTGATGTCTGCAGAAAGTCCCTGGTGTCACACACGGAGGTCTGGACTCAGTGCCCAGAGAGGACGGAGTGGGGACTGGACGGGGTCCCTTCCCGCCCTGTGCTGCCCCTGCCCCACGCCATCCTCACCCAGGAGGCCAACCCTCTGCCTCCTCGTCCTCTGCAGGGCTGGGAGGCCACAGCAGGGGCGCTGGGGTGCAGTTTACAGAGGGAAGGGCTGCACCGCCTGCCGGGGACCCTCACTTCCTCCCAGATCTCTGGGTGGCCACGGACAGGCATTTCTATTTGCATGTTTCTTGGAGGGAGCAAAGAGAAGGCTCTTACCCAAGGTCACCGGGACTTCAGGGCCTCCTCAAGCCTTGGTGGTTAGGTCACTTGCACGACTATGGTGAGGGGATTTTATTTACTTTATTTTTATCTTCGGAGAGAGTGGGAGGGAGGGAAAGAGGGAGAGAGAGAGAGAAACATGGATGTGAGAGGGACACATCGACTGGTTGCCTCCTGCACGACCCCAGCCAGGGCCGGGGGCTAACAGCAACCAAGGTACGTGCCCTTGGCCGGAATCGAACCCATGACTCTTTGGTCCATAGGCCGACGCTCTAACGGCTGAGCCAAACGGGCCAGGGCTTGTCTTATTCTTGAAGCATGGAAACCCTGTCCTGGGCCCCAGCGCCGGGCTCTTCTGCCCTGGGCTCCTGGTCCCTCCCCCCCTCACACGCCGTCTCGTGGCTCCAAGGGCTTTGGCATGTGCGGGGGCCCGGGATCAAACGCCCGTGCCTGTTTATGCCAGGAGACTCGCCAGCAGGTCCGTGAACTCAGGCTCTAGCTGCCTTCCGGTTGGCTGCCCGAACTGGCCGCTTGCTTGTTTCGAGCAAGGTGGTCTTCCGTGGAGGCCGCTGAAGTTCCTGATGAAGTGAAAGTGTTTGCATGCGCACACAGCACACGCTGTGCATGTTGAGACCGAGGACTGGGCTCGCCGACCTTTCCTGAGCTGGGACGAGCCCGCGGGGACCGTCCACCGTCCTCGCCGGGCCGGGAGGGGAGCGCTCACGCTGCGGCACCAGGCGCGGGCAGGGGCGGAGCAGCCGCAGGTGGCCAGGACCGCGGCTCCGGCTCCCTCTCTCTTGTTTCTGTTTCCTTCTGTTCCTCTTCTTCTTTCCCGGCTCTGTGGCCAGGGTTTCTCCTCTGTCCACCAGGCTGCACCTGAGCTGGCCGGTTACAGGCCACCTGCTCAGACAGGCAACGTCGCTTGGCTGCAGCTCAGCGTTGGCAGAAGAGGAGGGCCCACCACTCATGTCGGGCTGCTGGTCCCATCAGCTGCACTCGGCTGGTGGGACCACTGGGAGCCAGCGGGCTGCGGGGGCCGACCCTTGTGGAGGGGGGCACCGCCCAGAGGGGACTGTGATCCCTGCCTGGTGGCAATAGTATCGATGGGACAGCGTTTGCAAGTCCCCAGCCGTGGCTGATTGCCTGACCCTGGTGCTGAGGGCTGTCCGACTCAGGGCTCCTTCAAGGCCGACTCGCCAACCCTCCACAGTCTGGACGCGCCTGGGTGACCGCCTCTGCTCTAGACCCCCAGGGTCTGCAGGCCCGCAGCGCCAACTGGCTGATTGAGACATGCGACGTGCGTGTGGTGTCCAAGCACCCGTGGTGCGCCCGGCTGTAGCTGTCCCGGGATTGGCCTCGGCGGGTCTGCTTGGACCGAGTCCAGCACACTCCCTTCGTGGGAAGGCGCGTCCCTCCTGAGCAGGAGGTGGCTGGGGGACCAGCCTTGCCTCTGACCTGGTCGCGATGCCTGGTAGCCGGTGACGTGGGCCCGTCCAGCAGAGGGCTCGTCCTGCGTGTCACATGGCAGCAGATCCCACTGACATCATCACCTGCTGCGTGGCTGACCCCCGCATGGATCCCTTTTAGATGACATGGTCAGTGACCGGACACGAAACTTCCACTCGACATGAACAACTCTGTTCAGCGGCCTCAGTCCCAGCCAGACCGAGGGCTCCGGGGTGAAATCACGGCGGGACAAAGCGCATTCGACAAGTTGTCTGACGCGAACAATAAGCCTCGGGATGGAAATGACAAACCCTCACACAGCTGCCAGGATGCCACACGGCCGAGATGGATGGCTCTGGGAGTGAGACTCCCAAGGGAGCAGGGCGCGGGAGGCGGTGGCCGTCCGTCTCTCCGCAGTTCCTACAGATGGAGCGTGAGGGGCGGCCGGGGGGTTGCCGGTAAACATCACATCCTTCTCTTCCCACGAGCTTGGCCACGGTTCAATCCCACGGAGACCCACAGGAAGACAGATCTCCTGGTGGGCGGAGGCAGGGAGCTTTGCCGCAACTTTAATTTCTCTGTGTGGCCCCAGAGGTTTCCGGGAGCAGAATGTTTGAGTCTCCAGCGGGAGGAGGATGCCCCGGCCCCGCTGCCCTTCCACGGCCGCCAGCCCCTCTCCCGCCCGGGCACCCGGCACAGAGGCACAGCCAGGGGCCGTGTTTTCAGGCCCATTCCCCTCTCGGAGCTTCAAGTTTTCCCTGGGCAGGAACCATATTCGGTCTCCAGCCCCAGCAGAGCGCCTGGCACCTAATGGGTCCGTAAGAAATGGTTGTTCAATGAAGACTGAGTGACCGGACTAAAAGGGACACAGTGCTGGGAGGACACGGAGGGGACCACGTCCAGGGGTGTGTGTGTGTGTGTGTGTGTGTGTGGTTGCTATGGTCGGATTGGTTGTGTCTCCCCAGATTCACTTGTTGAAGTCTTACCCTCCTCCCCAGGGTGATGGTGTTAGGAGGCGATTAGGTCACAGGGATGGAGTTCTTATAAGTGGGATTAGTGCCCTTATGAAAGGGACCCCGGAGAGCCCCCTGGGTGCCCTGCGCCACGGGGGGACACACAGAGAATCTGGCCGTCGGCACGCTGACCTCGGACTTCCAGCACCTAGAACGGTGAGAAATAACTTTCTGTCTCTGCGGATCTGCTCCCCTCAGACCCTGTACAAGTGCAATCAGGTGGCTCTGTCCTTTCGACTCCGGCCTATTTCACTTGGCACGGTGCCCGCACGGTGCGTCCTCGTGGTAGCACGTGTCAGAATCTCCTTCCTTTCCACGACTGAAGACACCCCGCTGTGTGTTGAAATGCGTCCACTGAACTGAGTGAGCGGGCCACGGAGTTGGCCGTGACCCACGCAGGTGGCGGCGTGGCTGTGGACCCGGCTCACCTGGGTGTGAGGCTGGCCCTTCCTTATCCAGGGCAGACCTGGGTGCTCTCTGAGCCCTGAGCCATGGGGCAGAGGCCGGATACGGAGGGTGCTCAGTTCCTGTGGGGGGAGGGAGAAGTTGGGACCCCAGGCCAAGGCTGGACTCCATCAGTTTGGAGTGGAGGCTACAGTGGGATGGCAGAGTGAAACGGACCTGTCCTCACCGTCCCAGCTGTGGACCAACGTCCAGCTCCAGACATTACCCTGCTGTCTGTCCTTCTGCACATGGCCCTCCCCAGCAGCCACTGCCTGGACCAGCTCCGTGGTCCCCACCTCCCGTCAACGCCCCGGGTCGGCCTGTTCCTCCTCAGCGACCAGACGGAGCAACTCCTAGTGACAGGGCGTTTGGGCCAAATTAAAACCAGTGACCTGCAAATGAAGGGCCTGAATCCCATTACCCGCTCCTCAGCGGCCGCGCTCCCATTCTGCGCTGTCCCCGGCCTGTCAGAGCCGCGGGGGTGCCCATCTGTCACGTGGCCGGGCCCCGGCACCGTTCTCCGCCGACGGAATTTGTCTTCCCGTTTATGAAAGTTATTTCTTTCTAAAGTAATTTCCCACTCTGCCCCCCATTCTTCTTGTCTGTGTTGTGGATGTTCTCATTGGAAGTGAGACCGGGGAGCGACTGGCAGCCCAGAGATGGATCAAGGGACGACACACGCGTGTCCAAGCGCGCCGTGACAAATCGAGGCTATTTTTCTGCAGATATTTTGCAGGCCTGGATGAGAGTCAAAGGCAGCTTCAAAGTGTGAAATGTTCAAAGTGTTGTCGTGGTCTTTGCTGTGAGGCAGCGCGTCCCTGGGGTCTGACGGGTGGCCTGGCGGCAGGTGACGGGGGCTGGCGTGCAGGTCGCCCCCTGGGAGTCAGTCTGCTCCCTTGGGGAGTGCAGGCCACTCGGTGCCCTGCAGCCGCAGGTGCCGGCCCGGGAGGGCTTTGTGGTGTGCCTCTGCATGACCTCGGGCCGTGACCTTCCTCCCTGGGCCTTGCCTTATCCGTGCATTGGGCACATGGCCTCCGGCCTCAGAGGGTTGTTGGAGGCCTAAGTGAGACAGTAACTCATGAAAACGGGTTCGTCTGCTGTCACACGGTGATGATGATAACTGCATGTATTAAAATTAGCCACATAATTTATGCCATGCACTGTAATACAGAACAATTATAATGTAAGAACGAGACACATTTTAATACTGTAACATACAGTATAGTGATTTAATATATAACAATACGGCGAGAGTTACAATGTAGCAGCAGCAGCCAGCGCCTGCGTGCTTCCCGGGCAGGCCCTGTCCTGGGTGCTGGGTCCGAACCAGCTCGTCTCGTCCCCACGGCGGGCCCTGGGATGCAGGTCCCATTGCCAGCCCCCATCCCATTCTACAGATGATGTAGCTGAGACCCAGGGAGATTAAAATGCGTGACTGGCACCCAGTGGGAAGTGGCAGAGCTGACTGGAACCCAGGCCTCCGTGCCCTTGGCGCAGATGGATCGGACCCTGTATTGTCCTCGGCTTGAAGCTGTCCTGGTTTCCTTCCGGCTCCAGCCCGTGTTGGGGCTCGGGCTTTCTGCACAACCCTGAATGGGCTGGGATGGTGGTAAGGTGGGGGGGGCCTGCCTAGACCCTCAGTGACTTCAGGGAAAAGCCAGGGCTCTCGGTCCCCGCTGTCCCCACTGGGCCGCCCAGCCTGGGCTCCTGCAGCCCCTCCCCTACCCACCTGCAGTGTCCTCAGGGTGAACAGGGCCAGCCCACGCTCTTAGCGGGGCTTCCCAGGTCCTCGCTCCCCTGGCTCCTTCCTGTGGGCGCTGCCCTTGCGGGAACAAAGCCTCGGCAAAGCGCGCGTGGGCTGATTAACCCCGTTGAACGATCCACAGATCTGACGACAGACACCCACCCCGTGTGAGAGCCAAGGGGACAGACTGCAGGTTGAGCGTGAGACTCACCACTTTCAGCCACAGCATCGAGGGACCATGGGTGTGTGTGGGGGGGAGATGGCAGACAGGCCGCGGTCCCTGGGAGCGGTCCCCTTTCCCCTGACGTGTGCAGAGAAGAGACGGAGTGTGACAGAAAGAGGTGGCCCCTTCCTCCCGAGCCCTCCCAGCCCCACACACTCCTGTGGCTCCTGTAGGGCCAGCGTGAAAGGGGGAGTCAGTACCGAGTCACTGAGGGCTGGGCAGTGCCTCCCAGTGGTTAGACACCCACTGGGGCAGAGCTGATGGGTGGGCCAGGTCCTCACCTCGCTCGGCCTCAGTTTCTCTACCTGCCAAGTGGAGACTGTGGTCGTGCTGGTCTCATGGAGAGGTGAGCAGATTTGGAGAGAGTCAGGTGTCCCCAGCACAAGGCACCAAGCTTTGGGGTGAGCAGAGCACAGGTCCCTGTGCCCCGGTCCCTGTGCCCCGTAGGAAAGTGGGTCAGAGTAGAAGGTGCCATGTGCATCCCATCAGACTGGGCTGACTCGAGGGGTGGGGGGTCATGGACCCTGGTGACTCTTTCAGAAAGGGGACCTGGACAGAGCCACAAAATTCCGGCTAAATTTTCTAAGGGGCTCATGAGCCCTACGTAGGTTAAGAGCCCCTGAAATGTGTCCATGGCGACATCACTCCGCCCTGTCTTCAGTTCCTGGCCCAGCCCCTCAGGCTGCACCGTGTGGCCCGTCTGTCCTCCAGACGACAGTGGTCCGGGCGGTCCACGCCTGCAGTGCCAGCCTCTCTCCCCCTGCACCAGCAGAGCTGCTCACCCCGGCCCGCGGACTGCCCTGGGCAGCAGGCAGCGGGCAGCCGCCAGGGTAGGGGCTCTGGGCTGAATTCCAGCTTTGGTCGGCCGCCGCGGGCTGTGGGTGCCTTGCTTGGTGCAAGGAGGTGGGGTTATGGTGGTGATTCAACCAAGGTTACCCGCTCTGTGCGTTGAAAGCCCTTCCCACAGCCCCGATAGATGGATGTTAGTGATCGCACCACTGCCCCCTGTGACGGAGGCTGAACCGGCAGGTTCGACAGCTCTCCTCTGTGCGTGCGTGCACCCCAGGGAGCCGGCTGCTGGTCCCCAGGGAGCTGTGGGGCTGTGGACCCCAGAGCTGGTAGAGCCTCTCCTGGGACAGGGGCCAGTGCTGTTGGTGGGGAGACCTGAGTCCCTTCTGTGTCACCCCTGCTGGGCTCAGTGTCGGGGATGGTCTTCGTCCCCGCCCCTTCCGTCCCTGGGACAGGGCTCAGCCTTGGACCAGGCTCTCCCAGGACTTCTGTGCCCGGCTCTGATCTGTGTCAGGTGGGGGTGGTGAGCAGCCAGGGCACTGACCACCGGAAGTGCCCCAGGGCCCGTTTCCGCAGGCAGTGACCGTCCGGGCTCTGTCCCTTCCCCCTGCCCTGCAGCCTCAACACAGACCTGAGGGTCCTGGCCACACCCCCAGCCCCTGACTGTCCAGTGGCCAATGCTGCTGTTCAGGCAGATGGCAGAGACTGCTGTCCTCGGGCGTGGCCAGGGTAGGTCGGGTGAGGACATTGAGCAGTTGGCGAGGAGGGAGGCAGATGGCCGGGCTGGGCCAGGGAGCCGCCGGCAGCTGTTGGCAGTGCCCACAGTATGGGAGGAGAGGGGAGGAGAGGAGGGCGGGGCCGGGGAGCTCCCGCAGGGCTGTGGGCTGAGCGCGGGTGCTGGGATGGCGAGGGGGTGCGGCTGGGGGCCTGGCCTCTCCAGGTCTGTGCACTAACGGAGGAGCCGGCAACGTCGCTGAGGTTTCGCCGTGACAGTGCCGTGCACCCTGGCCACTTGTCACCTGCCCGGAACGGATCGTGTGCCTTTGGCTGGCCAGTTGCAGAACTTCGTCCCTCAGCCACCGTGATTGGCTCAGGGGTGGGGGCGTGGCCTAGGCACGGCCAATCAGATTCACACCTGGGATCTTATCTGGAGTAATGGAGAAAGGAGTGATCTCGCTCTCTCTCTCCCCCGCTCTCTTTCTCGTCAACAGGCGTCAGATGGTAAGAACCAGGACCTCCTGGTCTGCTGGTGGCCATCCTGCTGCCCTGTGGGGAGAACATGCCTGAAAAGGAAGACGTCGGGGGACAGCTGGAGAGATAGATGGTTAGAGAAAGAGAGAGAGAGAGAGTGTGTGCAGGTGAGCATGCCTGTGTGCACACACCCCAGTCCCACCCCCTGGAGGTCCCAATCGTGGAAGCCGATGCCCCCCCAGCCTGTCTGTGTGGGTTTCCGTTACTGTCCCCAGGTGCTAAGCACATTGCGTGCGTCAGGAAGGCCAGTTCTCAGCGACCCTGAGGTGTGGTAAGACAGTCTCCTTCCTGTGCTCACTGAGGGTGATTCCCGTGGCGCGGAGAGCTGCCACCCAGAGCCCACGGCTGTGGACCCGCCTGGACGCCTCCCGGGTCCCGGCCACCCACCCACCCAAGTCCTCCAGTAAGTATGCAGCGCGTCAGACTCATCCTGGTTGCTGGGAGTTGAGTGAACTCTCCTCCCCTCCTTGGCATGTGTGTGCCCGCCTCCGATGTGGCCCGCACTCCCGGGCACTTGCAGATGCCGAGCTCTCTGCCCGGGGGGTTCACAGACCTGCACAGACGCTCCCGGGACCGTCCTCCGACCCTCTGGGAGCCCGGGGAGGGGGGGAGGGCTGGACCCCGCAGACTGCTCAGGCCGGAGCCTTCGGACTCCGGTTCTCGTTAGGACGATTTTCTTGTTTGATGGCGGCACAGCCCTGGAACACCCAGGTCAACCTGTTCTCTGGGACGTTTTAAAAGAGGCCGGAGGTAAGCAAACACGGCGGGGTTCTTGTTCCCATGTGGCGAACTCCGAGGGGGGGAAGATCAGCAGCTGCCACGTTCTTCCGTGGCCGGGAGATCAAAGCCACGGCGGGCAAAGGTGAGCTCATCTCCAAAAATGTCCCTCAGAAAACGGGGGTGAGGGGAGGCTGAGAAGGGGCTGGGGGGCCTCTCCTCTGCTTCCACTGAACCTATGGCCCCTCCCCCTCTTCCTCCTGCCCTGGGGTCCAGGCAGCCTCAGTGGAGTCTCTGGAAACGTGGGTGGTGTGGTCGGAGGGGATACAGCAAGGAGGCAGCTGCTCTCCAGTAGCTGATGCCAAGCTCTGCCTCTCACCCAATCCCGTCTGTCCCCAGGGCCCTGCGTCTGTCCCCGAAGGTGGTCAGCTCACTTGGTGCTGGGGGCTCCTCTCTTTTTCTTTTTAATCCTCACCCGAGGATATTTTTACATTTATCTTCAGACAGAGTGGAAGGGGGGGGGGGAGAGAGAGAGAGAGAAAGAGAGAAACATCGATGTGAGAGAGACACATCAATTGGCTGCCACTCGCACGACCTCCAACTGGGACCGGGGACTAGTCGCAACTGAGGTACGTGCCCTTAGCGGGAACCGAACCCGGGACTCTGATCCGGGGGCTGACGCTCTAACCGCTGAGCCAAGCCGGCCAGGGCCAGACTCGGACTTCCAGAATGGGGAGAAGATACGTGTCTGCTGGTTTAAGCCCTCCAGTTAGGGGGCAGCCCCAGGGACCAGCGCAGCAGCCGAGGAGCTGGTCCGGGACACCAGTGTCCGTCAGCCTGGCCCAGCAACGGGCCGAGGGGCAGTGCAGGGCTGGCCATGAGGAAGCGGTCAGTGACTCTGCTCCCGTCCTGCTCAGGAGGGGACCAGGGCCTTTCCTGGAGGGTGAGCGGCTGCCGCCCTGGGCAGGGAGACCCGACAGGGTGCTCTGAGGGCAGGGCTGAGACGTGGGTGGGAGGAGGGCTCCCTCTCTGCCACGTGCTGTGCTGCCCACCCCTCTGTGGCTGGTGGGCAGGCGCCCCTGGGCAGGGGTGGGGGCAGTGCATGGTGCTGGGAGGGGGCGGGATTTGTAGCAAAGGGCCCAGGTCGGAGTCCTGCCGGCACTGCTCACTGCCATCTGGAAGCCTCGGTGTCCGCGGCAGCACATGGATGTAATGACATCATTCAGGCCTGAGGGCTAGAGCTGACTCACCTCATTGCTGAGGGCAGTGAGGGATGAAGAGGGGCTCTTCCTGCCCAGAGTTCCCACCCAGCACCTTTGGGGACGATGAGCTCCGAGGGGCGTGGGACAGCTGGCGGGTCCTCTCATTTCCAGGGGCGCCCCGTCATCTCCCGGCTGCTGGGACTTCCCCAGCTCCCCGTGTCCCTGCCATTTGCGCCCCAGATTTCGGGAAGCTCTTTGGAGAGGCTCTGTTTGCCAGGCGGCTTGCGTCGTTGACTGATGCCGCAGCACGCCTCGCCTTCCGATGATGAATATTTGATTCACACCCTGGGTTCGTCCTGTTTCTGATCTCTGTCGAACTCATTAAATCGTCCTTAATCAAGCCTCTAACTTTAGCCTTTGGAACTTATCCTTCAGACAGGTTCCTGTGCTGGGTCCCGGCCCGCAGGTCTGCCTGTTGGAAGCACAGACACACATTGGGCTGGGAGTGGTCTGGAGGCTGGCAGCCAGGAGGGGCGTGGCTCGTGAAATGTCCCACTGCCCCCCAGCCGTGGACGCTCCTTCCACGGGTGGAATTTACTTGTGTTGACAGGGTCAGGCCCCCTTGTCAGGGGCTGGGAGCCTTCCCAGGCCGCAGGGCACAGTGACTTTCAGCCTGGATGGCTGTTTCCGGTGAGTGACGGCCAGGTCGGGGCCTCAGGCTGGCAGGGGCCTCGCCGAGCACTGAGGCTGCTGTCGGTCCCTTTTCCTCTGGTTCCAGGCAGGCGTGTGTTGGAAAGGGGGCCTTTCAGATCAAACTGGTGACGGGGTGGGCTGACCTCTGGGGAGCACCGAGCGTGTGCTGCATCCTTTGCTGAATGTTTTTTATTCCTTTGCACGCCTGACGCTCATAGGACCCCTGGGAGGTGGGTGCCCATTTTACAGGTGGGAAAACTGAGGCTGAATAACCTGCCCAGGGGACTCAGCAGTGAAGGGGCAGGGCTGGGACTTCCACCCAGGCTCTCACACTGAGCTCTGCTGCCCCCTACAGAGCGCTCTTGCTACTGCATACGTGGTAGAGACCAGGGGAGCTGCCAACCCCCCACAGCGAGTGGGACCCCCACGAAGCGTTATCACCCTGCGTGCCGCGAGTGCCAAGGTGCAGAAGCCCTGTTGTGGGGGGACCTGCCGTGGCTCCAGATGGCCAGCCCACTCCAGGTCTCCAGTGGGCTCTGGATTCATTAGTCTGCACGCGGCCAAGTACTGGGCTCACCCACGGAAGGATGGGGGACTTGATGACAGTGAGGAACAAAAGGGCCGTGTTCTCACAGCAAACACATCTTCCTGGGTGAGGCTTAGAAATAATGCAGTTCAGTCACGACAGACACGGAGTGTCCAGAACGGGCAGGCCCACGGGGATGGAACGCAGATGAGCGGTGTGGGGCTGGGGGCGGGCGCGAGGGGCCAGGGCCGGCGGGGAGGAAGCAGGCGAGAGCTGGGAAGCCGGACGCGCTGGCCTGGAGCCAATGCACCCTCTGATTTCTCTTCTCTTGTGCTCCAGGCCTTCTGCGCTGCAGCTTATATTACTTTACGTTTTCATTAGGGTGGTAAAATGATCAGTGTCTTTTTTTCCCCTTCCCTATGTTTCCTGATCTTTGTAAAACACACATTTAGAATGCAAAGAGAGGGAGCAATAAAACCCCCGCAACCCCAGACACTGCAAACAGACCCGCTCGACAAAAGCAGAGGATGGTGCTCGAGTCCCAGCGGGCCACGCTCGGTTAACCCGGTGGCTTTTGTTCAGGGCACAGCCCAGTGTCCACAGATGCTCCTGTCCTCTTGTGGGGGGAGCCCTGTTCCCCCACCCCCAGCCTCTTCTCTGGAAAGGCCACGGGAGACTGGAGAAACCGAGTGTGGCTGCCTCCCCCTCCTGCCCAGAGGGTGTGGCTGGCCTTGAGTGTCCACTCTTGGGCTGGGAAGTGGGGCCCCACTGGCTCCATCTGGCAAGGGGCCCTGAGTCCGAATTGGGGGCGGGGAAGGAGGGAGGTCTTCGTCTGAGCCTGTCTTGTATTTTAACCTTCCTCTGGCCCAGGATGGGTGACCGCTGGCCTCCTTCCCACCTCAGCTGGGCGAGGTCTCTCCCTGCCCAGGCTGCACGTGTGGTACCTCTGGGCCACTTTCTGTTGCTCCCAGGGCAGTGTGAGGAAGACCTGTGAGCACTATTCTAAGACAGCCTTTGCTCCTTGAAGGCGGGCTGCTGGGGCAGTCACCTGAGGGCAGGTAGAGTCGCAGAATCTCAGCCCTCATTCATCCCCAGACTGAGCCAGTTCACAGACCCAGAGCCCCTTGAATGAAGGGAAAGCTGGGTCCCCTTGAGGGAGGACCCTGCTGCACTGTCAAAGATTTATATTGTTTTTTCTCCCAATCTTCCTCACAGGGACCTACGGCCTTTGGCCAGGGTGGCTGCATTGGGGAAAGGCCTTTGGGGACCACGGGACACGGGCTCTGAGCTGACGCTGATTCTGAACTGCACCATGGCCCCCACATTCGCTCCAGTCTGCCCCATCTTGGGCCGTGGGTCCCCTGCCCTTCCGTGGCTAGTCCCTGGTTCTGGAACAGGAACTTGGAATAGTGGCCCTGCCTTTCTTCTGCTGGAAGGAGAGACGGAAACCGAGAAACACAAACTGTCAGAGGTGATAAGGGCAGAGAAAGGTAAGGCAGAATTGCAGAGAGAAGGTAGGTGCTCAGGTAGGGTGGGTGGCAGGGCGCCTCTCTGAAGGGTGACATTGAGTGGAGACTCGGGCTGGAGGAATGACGGTCAGCTTGACCTTCATGGCGGCATGAACAAGGCCCGGGTCCGCGGTGGGTACAGAGGCTTCTCGATGAAGGTTTAGAATGATCAGTAGAGAGGAAACACTTCTGTGTCAGTCAATTGTCCCTTAAACACGAAGCTTCTTAGTGTCCAGGCATCAGCTCCTCCCGCTCGTGTCCAGACACCTTCCCTTCCTGGTCCCCATTGTTAAATGCCCTGTTCCCCGTTGATCTCCTGTCTCCTGCTGGGGCCAGGCAGCTCTGACTCAGAGCCGGGCACCTGGGAGCCTGTCTGTATCCACGCAGTGTGGACCTTCTCAATCCTGCCGCCCCCCGACACCCATGCATTTAATGCTGATTTCCTCATTGCTCACGACGCTGCACCTCTCGTCCCGTGGCCTGTGCCTCCTGGCTTCTGGTGACTCTTTCAGGAGACCCCGTGCTGCAGTGATGATGGTCACAGATGCAAGTCTCACTCAGAGCAGGCAGGGAAATGGGACCAGGAATGTGCCCTCCCAGGTCATGCCACTCTTTGTCATTGCACAGAGCAGACTTGTTTTCTCTTCAATCTTTGGGGCGCAACCACCGTGCCCTCAGAACGAGATCTTCTTGGTGTTGAAACATCCTGACCTTCCAAACACCGACACCAGCAGGGAGAAGAGGCAAGACCCCATCTGCACAATGGACGCCCACCTGTCACTGGACCAAGCTCAGGTCGGACCCATGAAAACGCAGAGCTGCCATGTTGATGGGGGGCAGAGAGGAAATCCACTGGAGACGCCTATTTGTTTCGAGGCCAATGCCTTCAAAGCCCACAGAACATGTGTCCCCAAACACCCAGTGGGGAAGGCCACGTAGAGAACCAAGTAGAGACTTTCACCCCTGCCAGCTGGTAACGAGGTCCCCCTTTCTCATGGTGTCAGTGGAGACCACATGGGGAGCCTGGACTTCTACCCCACCTGAAGGTAGCAGGTGCCCCTCCCTTTCCTCTCTGGAGTGTATCAGAGGAGGCCTAATAAAGAGTCTGGACCTTCACCATCACCGAACAGTAATGAGGTCACCCATGTGGGGAGCTGGAGCTCCCCCCAGCCCAGCCCTAACGAGGAACCCCCAGTGCCCAGGGGCGGCAGACTGTGGGTCCTTCCGTCTCACCGGCGATGAGGAGGCAGCGCCCCTCTCCTGCTCCCATCGCTGGGGTAGTTCCAGAGAAAGACGTCTGACAGAGGCTTCAAATAAGATCCCGAGTCTCAACGTAATACAGCTGTGTCCAGGTTTAAGAAACAAAAAATGGCACTCGTTATAGCAAGAATCAGGAATATCTCAAACTGAATGAAAAACTAGTCGATAAATCCCAACACAGAGACGATAAAGATGTCAGAATCACCCAACAAAGATTTTGAAGCAGCCACGATAAAAATGCTTCCTGAACAATTATGAACACTTTTTTTTTTTTTTAAAATCCTCACTGGAGGACATTTTTCCATTTATTTTCAGAGTGGGAGGGAGAGAGAGAGAGAGTAACATTGATGTGAGAGAGACACAGTGATCGGTTGCCTCTCACACAAAAACAAAACAACCTCCCCCTCCAGTGAACTACACATCAGTTTCTCTCAAGAATGTAGATGAAAAAATATTTACAAAGTATTAGCAAATAAAATGTAGCAATATATAAATACATACTATCCCCAAGGAAATCCAGAAATGCAAGGCTGGTTCAATATTTGAAGACCAATTCGTATAGCCCGCCATAGTAACAGGCTAAAGGAGAAAACCCACACAATCCTATCAAACGGAGGCGGACAACAGCATTCGACAAAACCCCACACCTATTCATGGCAAACACGGTTGGAAAAATAGGACTAGAGGAGAATTTCCTCAATTTGATAAAGCGCATCTACGGAAGACCTACGACAGCTAAGCTTGTACTGAGTACTGAAAGACTAAACGCTTTTGCCTGAGGTCAGGAACAAGGCAGCGATGCCCTCTCTCACCGTTCTCATTCACCGCGGCGCTGGAAATTCTAGACAGCGCTATAAGGCAGGAGAAGGAAACAAAAAACATATAGATCAGAAAGAAAGAAAAAAAACTGTCACTGTAGATTATATTATTTAGATAGAATATTCCAAGGAACCCATACGAAACACCTGCTAGAAATAGTAAATGAGTCTGGCAAGGTTGCAGGATACAAAGTAAACACACACACACACACACACACACACACACATCAACTGTATTTCAATATACTGGCAATAAACACACGGACAGTACTATCGATAAGTGCTCAAAAAAACAAAGCATTTAGGTAGAAACCTAACAACATGTACAGAATGTATATACTGTGTACTGCACAATTCTGATATAAGAGGATCTAAATAAATGGTGAAATATATTTTTGTTCAGGAATTGGGAAACTCAACATAATAAAAATGTCATTTATAACTAAATGAACACACTAATATAATTCCTATCAATATCTCAGCGAGATTTTTTTTTTTTTTTGTAGCTATGGGCAAGATTATTCTAAAATGTATTTGGAAAGGCAAGGGAACTAGAATAGTTTGCATTTTTTGAAAGAGAAGAATAAAGCGGGAAGAATCAGTCTACCTGATTCCAGACTTCTTACATAGCTCCCATCATCAACACCGTGTCAAGCAGGCACATGGAAGGCCACATAGATCAGTGGAGCAGAGCAGAGAACCCAGAAACAGGCCCACGCAAATGTGTCCAACTGATTCTCAACAAAGATGCAAAGCAGCTCAATGAAAGAAAGGCAGCCTATTCGACAGGTGGCGCTGCAGCCCTTCTGCTCTTTCAAGGTCAGATCTGTCACCAGCAGACGCAGAGACCACGGAGGAGAGTGCCAGGGTGCCCATGTGAGGACGCGTGAAGGCAGAGCAACAAAGTCACAGTGAGCCCAGGAGCAGCCCTGGGCAGGAGGCACCCTAGGGCAGAGAGAGCAGGGAGTAGGACCTATGTGTGTGTGTATGTGTGTGCATGCATGTGTACATGTGTATATACGTGCATGTATATACCTGTGTGTATAAATGTATATGTGTATACATGCATGTGTGCATATATATGCACGTGCAGGGCATATGTGTATAGGTGTACATGTGCACACATGACATGCACATGTATGTATATTTGTACACGTGCACACCCGTGCACACACACGTGGGCATGTGTGTGTGTATGCACATGCATGTAGGTGTATATGTGTGCATGCATGTGTGCATGTGTATAAACGTGCATGCATATATATATGTGTGCACACATGTGTGAGTGTATATGCACTTGTGTACGTGTATGTGTGCCTGTGCAGCACACATGTGTATGTATGTGTGTACATGTGACACACATGTATATATTTGCACATGTACATGCACGTGTGTATATCTGCACACGTGTGTGTGTGGTCTATTAACTCATGGCCACGCATGTGGAAGCAGGTTGGTGAGGAAAGACAGCCCTCTTGGGATCTGGATTCTGGCCAGGCAGCTCCCTTTCCCGGGGAGGAACTGGGGTGGAGTGAGGGACGAGGAGAGAAAGCTTTCTCTCCCCACATATGCACAACACAAACAGGAAGAAAAGTGTGATCCCATTTTCAGACAGCTTGTTTTAGAAAGCATGGACAGGAAGCTTAGGAGAGTTCCTGGAAGGACGGACCAAGCATGTCAAGTGGCACGCTGGCCGTGTGGGACTTGGGGTCATTTTTATTTCCTTCTTTTGGCTTGTCTGCCTTTCCTAAAATTCCTACAACAAACATCTATTCCTTTGTAATAACAACCAAACCGTTGTTTTAACAGTTGGCCCAGAGCTATGACAAGTGTTTAGATGAGCCGCCTTCCGAATTGCCACCGGCTGTGCCACGTTCTCACTTCTGCGGGGGCCCAGAGCCCGCGGGAGGCGGCCGCGCGGTGGCTGCGATAATGACTGGCTTCCTCGCAGACTCCTCGGCTCCCACCTTGCGCTGCCTGAGTGCTGGCGTTTGTCTTTTTCGGGTGCGTGGGTTTTGCTGGTCCCTCACAGCAGTCGGGTGCTGCTCACGGAACTCGTTCTGCTCCCCAGAGCCCCCGGCCCACAGGCTCCTGTTCATGTCCACGGGAGCCTGGTGTGTGCTCAGGGTCCTGGCTCGGGCTCTGTGGCTCAGGTGTGTTCCTAGTCCCTCAGGGCCTGACATTAAAAGCAGTTTTGACACTGGGCCCCTGGGCCAGACGCCTGGGCTCATCAGGGGTGCCAGTGACCTCGGGCCAATCCCCCAGCCTCCCAGCACCTCGGCTCCATCATACATAGACGGGGGAAAAGCGTGTTCACTGCGCAGGGCCGTCTCGAGGCATAGACTACGCGTGATGCATCACAGCACGGAGACTCGTTCCTGGCACCAGACAGCACCACATACGTGTGTGGGGGCGGTGGTCCCCACCTGTGTAACGAGGATGTCGGGAGGCAGATGAGTGGCCTCAGAGATGTCCAAGTCTGACTCCGTGCGCATGCGTTAGGTGGCCTGGCAGCCAGGAGTCAAGGTCTCTCATGAGTGTCCTGGACAGTCCAGGGGAGCCCAGCGTCATCACAGGGTCCTTGTCAGTGGGAGAAGGAGGCGGGGAGTCAGAGAAAGAGATGAGTTCACGCAAGCAGATGACGGAGACCCCGCTGGCCTTGGGGATGGAGGAAGGGGCCACGAGCCAAGGATGGCAGGTGCCTTTGCAGCTGGAAAAGGCAGGGGCATCCAGAGGAACCAGCCCTGCCCTCACCCCGATTTTAGCCTGTGAGACCGCATCAGTCAGCCTTCGAAACGGCACAACTGTGAGATAGTTAATCCGGGGTGGGTCACTAAGCTGGCAATTTGTACGGCGGGAGACTACAGGGGAGATCTCCGCTCTTCTCACCAGAGAGAGGGCTGGGTGGATGGACAGGGTCTCAGGGTCTCAGGTCCCCAGCCTCCTCCTGCAGCCTGGGTTTGGAGCTTGTTGGGGCCGTGGCTCTCCCTTCCCCGCCCAGATGCAGGCTCCCTCTTGCCATCTCTGAGGGTGTGGTTCTAAGGGTGGGCTTTGACGCTTTGGAGAGGGGGGCTTCCTGGCGCTCCTGGTGTCAGACCTGGTTTGCAGAGCTCCCCGTGGCCCTGCGCCCTCCTGGATGCCGTGTCTGCAGGGGTGTCCTTGAGTGCGGAGTGGAGCCCACCCCCACAGGCTCAGAGCCGAGCAGGCGGTGCCCTTGACCATGAGGCTGCGTCAAGGAACACCTCCACCCTCCTCAGGCCGACCCGTGAAGAGGGCTTGAGCGGAGACGCTCAGGCGCGTGGCTCTGCGGCGAGCGTGGGCTCCATTGCTGTGGACGGAGAGGCTGCAGACACTCTCAGAACCTCTCCTGGTGTGACGTCCCGGCTCCAGGAGTTCTGCCGGGAGGTGGTAGGGGCGGAGGGCTCCTCCTGGAGCCGGCTCTGATGGAGACCTACGTGGGCATCTGGCTTCCCGGCCACCCTGCCTGCTCTGGCTTCTGGTGGCTGGGTCAGTGGGGTCGGGGGCTCGCCCACCGTCTGCCCCTCTCCAGCCTGTGTGTCAGGACCTGTATGTCTTCCTGAGTTCTGCAGAGAAGCCCCCTCCCCAGCCGTCCTTACTCCTCCTAGTGGCTCGAGGGGACCACTCCAGGAATAACCACTGGGTCCTGCCCTGTTCCCAGCGCACGACCTGCATCAGATGATTCAGCTCTCCCAACTCTCAGTGAAGGAGGCACGATTGCCTCCATTTTGCAGATGAGAACACTGGGGCACAGAGAGGCGATTTAATTTCCTCAGGGTCACACAGCCAGGAGAGCAGCAGAGCCAGCAGGGAGTCCGGGGATGCACCGTGAGGCGGCCGGAGCCTCGCTCTGAGTCATAGTCATTCGCATAAAACGTGCCACCAACGTCTATTTCTCCCTAGGATTCAGAGGCTGAGCATCGTTGTTATGTTAGAAAGTATGAATATACGAGGCGTGAAATGCAAAATGAGCCTGAACTTTAGAGCTGAAACGGGGAACTTTAGAGATGGCTGGGCTTGGGGTCCCCAAGAGTCCCCGGTAGCTTTTGGAGCATCTCTAAGGGCAAAGGGAGCTGGAGCAGGGCGTGGGAGCCCATCGTGAAGGTGAGGCCCTGGCCGGCCGTTTTCAGTGGCCTTTTTCTCACTCCTGCTGCTTCTTGTCCTCACTCCGACCTTCCCTCCCCCAGGGACGGCGCTCAGGGCCCTCGGGGGTGGGGGGACCCTGGCCGGCACCCCACTGTGGCCTCGCACTGACAGCGGTGGGCTCCGGGCTCGGGGTGCAGCTGTGGCCCACAGGTGACAGTGGGGGGAGCTCTCGTCCCTGGAATGGAGAGGCCCGGGTGGCGTCCTCATTGAGATGCTCCTTCTGCCCCACGGCTCCGTAAGTAGCTGCTTTGTGGGGAGAAGAGCGGCATCTGCCAGGAATTTGCAGACGTTCCTGCTTCTCCAGCTCATCCGAGCGCTCTCTCTCCCGAGGACGGACCGCGCTGGACCGGGGCGGCACAGAGCTCTCTAGAATGAGCCCAGGTAACAGCTCTGTGACCCCGGTGACTGCCCGTGCTCGGAGCTGCTCAGTCTCGCTGTGTCTCTGAAACACCCCTTCCCAGCCTGGGCTCCGCTCCTGGGAGCGCGGGCTCTGCCGTCCCCATCTCAGGATCGCAGCGGTTTCCCGGTCCTTCTCCCTGAGCCGTCCACCCCGGCTGGCACCCCCGCCCCCCGCCATCTCGTGGCTGCTTAGTCTGCTGGTCCCAGTCACCACTGGATTCCGCTGGTTCTGGAAACCTGGTCTGGCCGCCGGTTTGCTGGGGTTGATTCAACAAAGCACCCGGCAGGGTGGTGGGAAGAGCAGGCAGTTCTTGGTCTAGACCAGTGAAATCCAAGGTCAAGCTGCTGCCAGGGCCGGTGGCTTCGGGGCGCCATAGAGAAGAACCCCCCAGGAAGGTGCCAGCACCCCCACCTTTCTCAGGTGGTCAGGAGCGAGGGGAGAGGCAGCAGCAGGCAGGAGAAGCCAGTTAGCACCCAGGCATCCGGTGGGCACCTCGACAGCACCCCGTCCACCAGGGTCCTCCCCAGAGTGCCCCAAGTGGCACATGGGGGACGGGACACAGCCCCAGGCCCACCCCTGGCTGGGGGCCACCCACCGGTGACCGCAGGCAGGGCCCCTGGGCCCTGCTCCTGGTGTCTCGATCAGGGTTGGCGCTGATGCTGCCTAATAGCGAGCGGGCTCTCTGGGTGCCACCGTCACGCCAAGCGCCCTAGAACCCCCACCCTCCCCCACGCGCCCCTGTCTGAACATCCGCTTCCCGAGGCTGGGCCATGCTGCCTCGGGCCCACCCGAATGACCTGCCCCAACCTGACACCTGCAGAAGCCCTGTTTCCAAATAAGATCACAGTCACAGGTACCTGGGGTTAGAGCTTCAACATCTTTTGGGGGGACACAATGAACCCCAAAACCTAAATGGAAGGAGCCCCTGTCCCTGGCAGGGGAAAGATGACTAGCATTTCGGGGCAAACTTGCTTTCCAAGGGTGCTTGGGCTGAGGGCTCTGTCCCAGGAGGCTTTCTCCGTGACTGCTGCTTCCACCCTAGGGACAGAGGGGTGTTCTCCCCAGAGTCGGGAGGGCTGGGGCCAGACAGCACAGTGCAAAAGGCAGGCCTTTGGAAGCAGGGAAATGAGCTCGGGCTGTGGCGTCAGAGGCCTGGGTTGAAACCCCCGCTTACCTGCTGTGTGACTCCGGCAAAGTTATCTAACCTCTCTGAGCCCCCTTTCCAGTCTGTGAAATAAGGGCAATGACGGTACCTGCTAAATGAGAACGTGGAGGAAAAATGTCCAACACAGCACCTGACCCTCACCAGCTCCGGACACGAGGTCTTGGGGGTCCACGTTTTCAATGTTACTGTCCTTGGGGTGCCTGTGGCCCATGCCATCCCAGGCTAACCCCACTCCCTGACCCCTTTGGAGCAGCAAGTCCCCACACTGAGGAACCTGGGACCTCAGCTCTGTGCTGACCTTTTTCGGAGGGAACAGCCTCAAGTGTCTCAGGGCCCTGCCATCAGGAGGCCGAGCCTGGGGGTGCATGCAGCGTGCTATGTTCTGAATGCTTGTGTGCCCCCCAAATTTGTATGTTGAACTCTAACCCCCAATATCATGGTATTAGGATGTGGGGCCTCCGGGAGGTGACTAGGTCATGAGGGTGGTGCCCTTATGAATGGGATTAGTGCCCTCACAGCAGGGACCCCGGAGAGCTCCCTCCCCTCGGTCACGCGAGGACACAGTGAGAGGTGGTCTGTGAACCAGGAAGCCGGCCTCGCCGGAGAGTGAGTCTGCTGCCGCCTTGATCTTGGACTTGCAGCCCCAGAACTGTGGGAAGTAGGTCTCTGTCGTCTGTAAGCCTCCCCAAACCCTGGTCTATGGTATGCTTGTCACAGCAGCCTGAAGGGGCTCACACAAGGCGGGTGCCCCCGGGGGAATGTCCGTGACAAAGTGACGAGGAACTGGGACAGCTCACAGCCACTCTCTGGGTCCTGGCGGGTGAGGGGTCTCTCCTGGGCGTTCTCTCTTATTTGCTTCGAGATCTAAGGGAGAAGGCTCCCGGTCTCCAGGGGCCAGTGGGGCCCCACGTGCTTCCCTGCGGGCTTGACTCCACGCAGAGGCAGCCTCAGGAGCTGACTGGGGTGCCCTGCCATCCCTGCCAATGTATGTGCACCCCCACCTGGCCCAGCAGCTGGAGTTTCTGTCTCTGTGGGCTCCTTCCCCTCGGAGATGCTCTCAGCCTGTAGGAGGAGACAGTCACCTACTCAGCCAGCTCAGCCGGTCTTGGCATCTCCGTGAGGGATGAGCCCCTCACGGGGTGGAGGAACCCCTGGTCCCCACCTGCCGCCCGAGTCACTGAGTGCCGCCCCTGAGGGCAGGCTGGTGGGCTTGGGGGTGACGATGCTTCCCCACTCTGGCTACGGGGGTGGGGATGTCTCTGGCTTTCCCAGGGTCCGTGCTGGGAGGCTCTGGTGTGGTCCTGGAACCCTCCTGGGGACGAGAACCCACAGCTCGCTGCGGCTGGGCCTGTGTCCCGGGGTGGCAGTGTGGTCCCCTCTGAACCCTGTGCCAGCTCCCACTCAGATGCCCACTGGGCCAGTCCGGGCGTCGGCGTGGGAACACAGAGGAGCTGGCTGTTGGCAGCGGCTCCCTGACGGACAGCAGGTCGGGCCGCAGGGCCGCGGCCTGTGCGCTGACCTCCGGGGGTGCTGCTTGTCTGGCACATCGCTCCTCACGATTTGAATGGAACATCCTCGTATTCGGAAGAACTCTGACTTACACATTTAGCCGCGGAAGAGGAGGGAAATTTAATAAGATGACGACTGAGTAAATGCCAGTCGTTTTAAAAGTGTAATTTCCTTGCCCGGTGGATCGACCTTTGGGCGAGAGCACCCTCTGAGGCTGCCGTCCGCATGGCTCTGCTGGGTGCTGCCCCACGACCGCGTGCCCCGTACCCTGCTGCCGACAGAGGCTGGGCCCTGGGCGCTTGGCGTGACGGTGGCACCCAGAGAGCCCGCTCGCTGTTAGGCAGCATCAGCGCCAACCCTGATCGAGACACCAGGAGCAGGGCCCAGGGGCCCTGCCTGCGGTCACCGGTGGGTGGCCCCCGGCCAGGGGTGGGCCTGGGGCTCTGTCCCGTCCCCGATGCGCCACTTGGGGCACTCTGGGGAGGACCCTGGTGGACGGGGTGCTGTCGAGGTGCCCACCGGATGCCTGGGTGCTAACTGGCTTCTCCTGCCTGCTGCTGCCTCTCCCCTCGCTCCTGACCACCTGAGAAAGGTGGGGGTGCTGGCTAAGCTGCCCCTCCAGCCCTACCCCAGCACCTTCCCCGGAGGCTGTCCCAGGGGGCCTCCTGAACCAGCGCCTTCCCTCTTGGTGCAGTGCCCCACGGCTGCCACCTGGGGGCACCAGACCCAGAGCGGGCTGGAGGGTGGCGGCTGGTGGTCCAGCAGAGTGAGGTGGTAGGGGCCCCGCAGCCTGGGAAGAAGCCAGCAAGAACCCCGACGCAGCTTCGGTTGGGGTCTTGGAGGTCAACCCTGCCCTGGCGCTCCGGCCGGCTGAGCTGTGGGCTTTGGTGCCTGGGGACCCTGACCACCTCCTTCACCTCTCTGAGCCTCAGTCTCCCCATCTGTAAAATGGAGAAACGCTGGAAGGGTTGCTGGGAGGCTTCGGTGCAGAGAGCTGAGCACGGGCTGGTGTGGTGTCATCGGCCGTCGTGATGGTCATTATTCCCCTCCGTGGTGTTTTCAGAGGGACTGTCCTTTCTCGTCCCATCTCCTCCAAGACACTCCGTGGCTCCTGCTGGCTTTTAATGTTCCTAATCTCCTGTTGATTATTCCTGGGGTTTCAGCTAAATAAGCATTTCCAATTAAAGCTCTTGCCGCAGCTCGGAGTTGGGTTGCCACGGCAACGGGAGGGGGGCTTGACTTCTTCCCTGGAACGTACACACGTGTGCGAGTCTGTGTGGGCCTCTGCCCGCGTGTCGACTGTGAGCAGAGTATGCTCCTGCGGGCCCCGAGCTGGCAGGTGGGCAGCGAGGGCGGAGGGGGTGCTAGGGTGACGCCGAGGCTTTCTGCAGGGACCCTTTCACCTGGGAAGGCCTGGCCCCGGAGACGGAGAGACACGTGGACGTCTCCCTGCAAACTTGGCCTCCCTGGCAGTGGCCTCAAGGCCCTGTGCAGCCAGGCTGGTGCGTGAGGCTGGGTGGTGGACGGCTTGCCCAGGTCGCTAGAGCATCACAGGGGGTGTCTGTACCCGTGTCTCTCTGCACGTCTGAGTCTGTGTGTATGTCTCAGGTTGGCTCCTGGAGCTGAATCTCAGACAGAGGATTCTGAACTCAGCGCAGGACGGGGGCTGACTGGGGTCCGGGAGGCGCTGAGCCCGGGCAGAAGGAGAGGCCCATCTGAGTGCGGGTTCTCTGCCTGAGTCCGCCCTCTCGCTGGACTTCCCGGGTCGGAGGCTCGCTGCTCCGTGCTTGGGTCACCCGGGACTCGTTCAAAAGTGTCAGAGTAGCCAGTGTAAAAATAAATGAACAAAAGAAAAGAAAAGATTAGGTATGCACACACACAAGATACAGGCACACGCAAACGTACACTCACACAGACAAGGGTGCACACACACGGCGGGTCCCAGGGGACAGGCATCCAGGCTTGTCCAGCTTCCTGCACACCTGGGCCTGGGGCTGCGTGGGAGTGGGGCTCTGACTTCCTCCAGGCCTCGGCTCGGCCCTGCCCTAGGGGCACCTTCCTCCTCCGGGTGGAAAGATGGCCCACCCAGATGTCTCAGGGCGGGGGGTGAGACAGCTCTCCCCTGGCAGTGTTGAGATGGCAGACCTCATGGAAGGATCTGGAAGGTCCCCACCCCACTGCTCCACTCTGGACGATGACGGGGGAATGAACTGAGCTGGTAGCTGGACTTCAGGCTTCGGCCACTTGGGAGGAAGTGGGTGTCCATGGACAGCGGGAGTCTCAGGGGACCCTCACCCCTGCTGTGGCCCCCGAATCCAGAGAAGGGAGCAGACCCGCCGGGCCGGCCTGGGACCTTCCTCACTGCAGTCACTTCCTGGTGTGTTGGGTGCTATTTCGGCCTGAGGATGAGGAGGAGGAGGAGGAGGAGGAGGATGGAGGAGAGGAAGAGGATGAAGGAGGATAAGGAGGAGGAGGACGAGGGTTCCCTGAGAGACAGAAAAGCCCAGTGGAGGCTGCTGGGCCTCCCCCCACCACCTGCTCCGTGGGACTTTGGCCGACTTACTCATGCCCAGCGCCTCACCTGCAGACCAGGTGTGCTTACACCTGTGTGAGAGTTTGACCCTCTTCATCGGTCTGTCTCAAAGACCAGTCGTCAGGGAGTGCGTCCTCTTACATTTTGGAAATTTCCTTTAAACCTCCTCACGGTGCCTGTCTTGGGGAACAGTGGATTTGGTTTCTGCACGAACTGGGGATTCACTGCGTGGCGGGAATTAGACCAGCAGAGGAGACACGGGCCGAGTGCCCGATGACCGCCATCGCCGGGTGAACAAATGCCTCTCTGCAGCTAGAAGGCCCCAGCTCTCCGGGGCACGGAGGAAACTGTCACTCACATCATCGTGTGGCTGGTGGACCAGACGAGAAACCTGGTGGAGAAGCCTGTGGAAACTCCCCAGACCCGACTCCAGAACACCAGAGATTTGTCCAAGTATCTGTATCGTGGATGCCCCACGAAAAACTCTCAGCACCTCTGAATCTTGTCGGGGCCCTGATGGCACCATGGCCTTCCCTGTGGGTGGGGTCCCAGGTCGTCTTTGCTGTTTTAGAAATATCAGCTCTGACCCTCCAGGAAGGCTGGTGGCCGGCCGCAATGTCTTGGACAGTGTTCTCTGTCTGGGTCATTTCCTAATCACTGGGCATTAACACACCTTTAGTCTCCGGAAATATAGGGAGACGTAGTGGCTTTGGCCTGGCTGCCTGCAATCCTCTGAGTTCTGCCTCAGCCTGTCCCCTCCCGGCCGCTGCAGGTGCGAGGGCTCACAAAGCCTCTCCTCCCCGGAAGCCCCGGGCCCCAGCCCCCTTCCCCCCTTTCTTCCTCCCCCTCCTTCCCCCCTTCCCCTTTTCCCTCCTTCCCTCCAGGCCACTCCTGCTTGTAGGGCCTCCTGGTCCTCAGGGTTGCTCCTAGCCACCTGGGTCAGGCTCACACCCCCCTCCCTGCTGCCCCTACCCTCTGAGCCCTCTGCACGGAGGCTGGTCCCAGACCCCAGCCTTCCTCTGGCTCCGGCCGGGATGCTTGCCTCCTCCCTTCACCCATCCCACTTGCTGGAGGCAGCAAAGCTGCCCAGACTCCCGTCCTTGTCGTCCCACCGTTGCATGCCACACTGAATTGTCACCGCCAATTCCCATCTCCCGCCAGCCTGCATCGTCCGGCTTCCTAAACGTCCCCAGCCCCCTGCACAGGGCCAGCACAGAGAAGCTTGCTCGTCTAGTGCCCTCTTACTTCTGCGGCACAGGCTGGCTGGTTGATGCGAAACCCCCGGGGCAGGGCTTCCGGGTGGCTCATTTGTGCTGTTGTTGCTTAGCAGCCAATGGAGGCAGTGAGCCCCTTTCTCAGCTGGCCCCTTGGCTCTCCAGGGGCAACTGTGATGCTCGGTGACGATCGTGCCGTGGGCCCCAGCTGGCTCAGTGCTGGCGCAGGTGGGCGAGGGAGTCGCCTCAGAGTGCAACGGGGCTCGAGGGGGGTGCTGGGGAGTCAGGGTGATTATTTCCAAACTGGCTACATGCCACTAACTGTTTCCTTTCCTCCTGGCCAGTCAGCTCCAGGCCCTCTCTGGGCTCCCTCAAAGCCAGGTCGGCCACGTGACTGCTTTCCGGGCTGTGGAAAGTGGATGGGGGAGCCCAGAGCACTTTTCCGGTTGGACCGTGAGACCCACCCAGGGTGACTCTGCTCTTTCCCCGTCTTCCAGATGAACAGAGAGTGACTGCAAGGAGCCAGAAGATGGAAGGAGCCTGGGCCCTTGGGAGGCCGGCCTGGCACACCGCCTGACCGGGGAGGGGTTGGATTGCTGCCCGATGAAGAGGTACGTGGGATTTTTCTGAAGCCATTGAAATGTTGGGTTGTTTGTCACAGTAGCTGGTCTGACCTGATTAACACTCCTCCTAAGTCTGATTTTTCTCCTCATGAGCCCTGACCTGCGAGCTGCTGCCCAGGGTTTGACCTGGCTGACTGCGTCGTCTTTCAGGATGTAGTTCGGGTGGCACCTTGTCTGGGTGGTCTTCCCTGGTCTTCCAGGAGGGTCTGGTGCCAGTTCTCTTAGTCCCAACATTCCCTGGGTTTATCTCTATCATTGTACCTACCACATGGCATCATATAAACCTGTTTACCTTTTCCCTATTCCCCTAACCTGTGAGTATCTTGATGGGTGGCGGGGGTTCACGTCCTTGGAGCCTGGCATGGGACCGAATCCAGACCTGGTGGTCAGTATGTTCTTGTGAAGCTTGGAGGGAGGGAGGGAGGATGAGAGGGAGAGGTTCTGTACTGTGTTTTAGTCCTTCTTTGGGATTAGGTTATAAAAGAAAGGTCAGAGTGCCCAAACACCCCACATGTGTACTTTTGGGACACAATAGGTTTTCTATGAAAGTGGTCTTTTCTTCCTATATCATCCGGCCCTTGAGAGATTAGAAACTTTACCTCTGGTCTGTTTCCCCATTTGTGGGTTTGCTCTCAGTCCTGCCTTTACTCTTCCTTTGTTATTGCTCTTCCTTTCACCCCTTATCCATCATCCATCTATCCATCATCCATCCATCCATCCATCCATCATCCATCTACCCATCCAGCATCCATCCATCCATCATCCATCTACCTATCCAACATCCATCCATCCATCATCCATCTACCCATCCAGCATCCATCCACCCAACCATCCATCCATCATCCATCTACCCATCCAGCATCCATCCACCCAACCATCCATCCATCATCCATCTACCCATCCATCCACCCAACCATCTGTCTGTCCATCCATCCATCCATCATCCCTCTTTCCATCCATCATCCATCTACCCATCCATCCACTCAACAATCTATCCGTCCATTTATCCATCATCCTTCTGCCCATCCATCCATCCAACCATCTCCCTGTCCATCCATCCATCCATAATCCATCTACCCATTAATGATCCATCTACCCATCCATCCACCCAACCATCTGTCTGTCTGTCCATCCATCCATCTATCTACCCATCCATCCACCCAACCATCTGTCTGTCTGTCCATCCATCCATCTATCTACCCATCCATCCACCCAACCATCTGTCTGTCTATCCATCCATCATCCATCTACCCATTCATCAATCCAACCATTCCTTCAAAAAATGTACTATGTGCAAAGGGCTGTTCAAAACATAAAAACCATCACCATGAAAAAACAGGCAAAAATCCATGCCCTCATGGACTACACATCTATCATCTATCTATCTATCTATCTATCTATCTATCTATCTATCTATCTATCATCTATCTATCTATAATCTATCTATCTATCTATCTATCTATCTATCTATCTATCTATCTATCTATCTATTATCTATCTATCTATCTACCTATCTAGCTAGCTATCTCCTATCTATGTACCATCTATCTGTCCATCCTTCATCACGCCGCTGGGCTAGATGCCACACCCCGTGCTTTGGCCGATGCAGTCCGAGCAGAGATCTATGCCACCCTGGGAAGAGGTTAGTGGCGGTTCTTGTCCTGCCTCATTCCCGTTCCTCCACCGGAGGCCTGCACCATTCTAGGTGTTTCCCGCTTATCAACTTGGGTCCTGACGTGAGAACCACGACGGCGTGCAGACCACCCTCTCCCCAGCACAGCGACCCGATGCTGGGGACACGTGGCAGGAGAAAGAATCGCGACGCCACTGTGAGCTGTGAGTTTCGGCTGTTAGCTCTGTCGCACACCCTGGGCCAGCCTGGCTGACAGATGTGAAGTGACAGAGTTTCCCAGATGGTTACACCACTTCACATCTCCACCTCAGTGCTGCCAGGGTCCGTCTCACTCTGTCCTTGCCCACCTGGGTGGCATCTTTTCAATGTATTGAAAACATTCCCGCCGTTTGAAAGCCGAAAGGAATCTCATGTTAACGTTCACGTCTGTGATTGGTAGGGAGGTTGGCACCTGAGGAGCAGCCATCCTTTGTGTAGATAAGCAGCCTACTGTGCGCTGATAAGCAGCCTACTGTGCGTCAATAAGCAGCCTACTGTGCGCTGGAAACACGATGACAAAGACAGTTCCCGAGGCGCTCTGTTCAGTCCTGCCGGAAGAAACCGGGCGAGCCTCAGGGGCAGGCACGCCAAGCCCGGGAAGGCCGTGCCCTCGGGATGAGAGCGCACTGCAGAAACCCACTGCAGGGAGAGCAGGTGTCCAGAGGGCGGAGGGGTTGGACTGCGGGGCAGTGGGGGCCGCCTGGAGAAGGTCGCCCTGGAAGCCTGGAGGCCCCGTCCAGGGAGCTCGGCAGGCCCTGTCCCGTCAGGTCCTGGCTCGGTCCCGTTTATGAATGGCCCCGTCCGGCCTGTTTCTGGTCGCCCACACCTGTAGGTGGGTGGAGGGAGCCAGGTTGGGGGTGTGGCTCCCTGGTGGCCGGGCTCTGCTTGGCGGTTCTGGGAGGGCCCAGCTCTGCCTCCCGACAGCTGCACTTGAAGGCCGGGAGTGGGCCCAGGGCTGTCGTCCCAGCGGCTCATTATCCTGGTCTGTGTAAGCCTTCCCAGGTCTCCTCCCCGGCCCAGGTCCCCTCTCTGGCCCAGGGCCCCTCCTCGGCCCAGGTCCCTTCTCTGGCCCAGGTCCTCTCCCCCGCCCAGGTCCCCTCCCTGATGCCAGGTACCGTGGGGACCAGCATGTGTGGGAGGGTCTGGCCAGGGACCTGGGATTTGGTGGGAAAGCCCCACTCTGTCCTCCAGAGCATGTGACCTTGACCCCCTGCCCCCTTCCTCCCTCTCTCCTTGCCTCTGTCTCTCCCTCCCTTCCCTTCCCTTCCTGCACAATTTCAAGTGCCTCCTGTGTGCCAGGCGCTCTGCTAGGCACCAGGCATTGGGCAGAAAATGAAACAGAACTTCCCGCAGAGTTTGCTGCCAGGATGGGTGACCGGTGCAGGGCCGCCGGGCGCCCCAGGGCTCTGGCTCTCACAGCAGAGGCTGGGACAGGACACGCCCAGGGCCGGACCCCGCTCACGCCCAGGTGGCCAGGCGCGCACACCAGAGACTGAGCGGAGATGGGGGCGCTTCTTGGGAGTGAGGTCCCCCAGGTGCCACTCCAGAGATGTGATTCTGTGGGTTAGTGGTGGAGCCCCTAGCCTGGGTTTTAATCAGCACCCCCACCCGGAAGTCGTCTGATGCAGGGGTCCCCTGGGCACAGCCTGAGAAACATGGGCGGAGGGGGAAGGGCTCAGTGTGGATTGAATCCTAGCTCGCCACTGACTTCTTGCCTATGACCTCGGGCAAGCGTCAGCAACTGGGGGTGGTCTGAGATGCTCCGGTCCTTGCAAGCTAGCAGTCAGTCCCCCCCTTTTGTGGGTGCCGGCTGAAGACCTGGGGCAGGGACTAAGGTGGCTCCTTGCTGCACAGCAGGAGGCATCGGCTTCACGATCTTGGTCCCCACGGAGTGACACCGGGTGGCCCAGGAGCTGTGTGTGCAGGGGGTTGCCTTACAGCCGAGGACCCCGACTTAGGGAACGCTGATCTTTTGGGGTGGGCTGCCGGCACACCAGCGTGGCCTCCTCCGCCCTGGAGGCAGACGGCCTCTCCATCTCCCCAGGTTGTTTGCTGTTCAAACACCCTTGAAAAGATTGTTTGGAACAAAAACCGTAAGTGCCTCTCCGAGATGTGCAGAAAGAAACACGAGAGCCCTGGAGAACGGTGTCCCAGCGGCGCTCCGCTCCGCCTTGCTGAGCCCGCTCCCGTGTCCGGAGAAGGGGACAGTCGTGCTGCCCGCCCCAGAGGGACATCTCAAGCCAGGTGTGGGCCAAGGCCATTCCTTTCCACTCCCGCCACCCTCCACTACCCCCGTCCCGCGTGGGGGAGGCTGCAGGAGGAGCACAGGCTTGGCAGACGTGGGAGATGCCACCAATTTCTGGCCATGTCCTGACTCCTCCTTTGGGTTTGGAGTTGGTGCCTCTCCGCAGCCCAGGCTGCTGGGACCCTGCTGCGGGCGCGGCACCCAGGGCCCCGGAGGCACACCCCCTCTCCTGCGGGGGGTGGGGGGGACCTGACTGCCAGCCGCAGAGAACGTGCCTGTTCCGCTTCATTGTTCGTCACTTACGCAAAGCAATCTACATTTCTGCTGTTAATGAAGGATTATGGATGTGATAGAAAAACCCACGAAACCGTTATTCTCTGCACTCAGCTTGTTAATTAAATTCCGAAGCTCCATTCTCAGGTTTTAATTAATAGCACAGGGTCTTGCTTGGCATGTCCTTACACGCGGGCTCTCCCTCTGCCCCTCTCCAGGGAAGCTCCTCGAGCAGGGTCTGCGTGGTGGGTCCCGAGGCCCCCGCCCCGCGGGACTCAGGGGCCTCAGCACGCCGCCTCTGGAGGGGACCCGGCTGCTTCGCCGTGTTCTTGCCAGGACACACCTGGGAGGACCTTCCCCTCACCAGAGTCTGTGGACTGTTGGAGGGTCCCCCGAGCCCTTGTGGCTGGGGCTGGGGTGCCGGCCGGCCACTTGGGGGTGTCTGCGTGTGCGCGGTGCTTTCTCTGTGACATCCGAAAGCTTCATAGGAAGACAAAGCGATAGGATTGGCCTGGGCTGCGGCCCCGCGTGGCGGCGTGCTGAGTGCCTGGGATCCCGGCCAGAGGGCTGGGTTTCGGGTCTGATGTCTACACAGGTCACAAAAAGGCATCTGATAGACATCACCCTTGACGTGCCACCCAGGTGCTGGGTCTGTGCCCTTGGAAGAGCCAGACCCAAGCCGTCCTCTGGCATTTCTCTGTGCCCCAGCTGTGCCCCCGCTGGACGGGACAGTGGGCACCAGGTCTAGTCTGGACAGAGTCAGGGCTGTGAGGGCCACTCTTACATCGACGGGTCTCAGTCCCCTTCCCTGCGACCCCAGGCAGATGCGGCTGAGTGCTCCCACGTTTTCATAGGGTGCCCGCAGCTGACAGGAAGCTCAGTGTGGAAGCGAGATCACGGGGACCTGCTCAGTGTTCGCCCTGAAAGAGGACACAGACGGGGTGCAGACTAAGACTCAGGGTGCTGCAGGGAGAGCAGAGGGAGGCAGCTGCTCGGGGCACCCAGAGGAGAGGCCCTGCGCCCCTCGACCTGGGGCGTGGGGGGCTTCCAGGAGGAGGCGGCATGCTGTTTCTGAAGGCTGCATTTCGTTTCCACGAGGACGAGAGGTGTGGAGCGAGGAGTAAGGGTCTGGGCACACCTGGGCGCCACTCCTCCCGCAGACACACGCTGTCACGCTGTGACCTCTGCGCGGCCCGAGCCCCGCACGCTGCGATGACCTCCGCGTGTGTGTTGGAGGAATGAATGAAAGCGTTTCTCTCTCCCTCGGTCTCCTTGGAAGGAAGCCTGTGTGTTTTGGAAGTTAACCCCGTATCAGCTGTGTCCTTGGTGACTGTGTTCCCACGCAGTATTTCCCTTTCCATGCTGGCGATGGGTTTCTTTTGCAGAAAACGGGAGGCATCTGTAATACCGTCAACAGTAAAAATGTCAACAGTAATTAAATTCTAAAAAACAAACAAAGGCAGAAAAGAAGCCCGGACTCTCCCTCTCACTTGTCCAGTGGTTCTCCCCAGCGGCTCCTTTGCTCCTTGGCTTTTCCAGGGACACTTGTCAATGTTTGAGACACTTTGGTTGTCACAACGGGGGTGTGTGTGTGTGTTTATGGGGGGTAGAGGTGAGAGATGAAGCGAAACACCCCACAATGCATAGGACAAATGCCCCCACAATGGAGATTCACCGCACCCCGAATGCCCACGTGTGGGCACACGGCACGGGCACCACCAGGGGCGAGAAGGGCTTTGGGCAGCAGCCTGCGCGGGGACCTGACCGCCTGCAGCCAGTTCTCACTTTTCTGCTCGCCAGAAGCTGGTATTTGGTGGTGCATGGGCTCAGGAGCCCCTAGCATGCCGCGGCTGCCTCCCCTGGGCCTCTCCTGAGGCCAGACCCCTGGCATCCTGGGTGCCCACACACTGCCCGCCCTCCTGGGCTCTCGAGGCTCTCAGAGTGGCCTGCTCTTCCCTGCTCTGGGGATCCCAAGGCCTTCTAGAGCAGGAACTGCCCCCACATGAACCATCCTCACCCACCTTTGGACTTGTCTGAGCCCCCTGGGCATCAAGCCCCTCCACGGTGCCCTCCCGAAGCTCACGCCATGCCCCCTTCCTGATCTGCCGGCTCACTGCACCCTGCAGCACTCGGCCTTTACCTGGTCTCTGCCAGTGTGGCCTCCTCCCCTGCCGCGAGCTCCTGGATGGGGAAGTCCATGCCCCTGGAAGGGACCCTCACCCCCAGCCGCTGGACACTTGCTCCATGCCAGGCTCCCTGCCGAGCGCCACACAGTTATCTCAGCATCCGGGATCTGCTTCTGCCATTTGCCACAGGACAGACAGCGACGGCGAGAGGGTGAGTCACTGCTCGAGATGCGGGCTGAGCTGGGCTTTCCACCAGGGGCTGCTGGACTCCAGGACCTGGTCCCCGGTCCCCCAGGACAGCTGTGGGCACACAGCCGGCACTCAGCGGAGAGGTCACGGTGTGGGCGATGTTGATGACAGAGGGACGGGGCTTCCCAGGCAGCGGCGGTCAGAGCGACCGGGAAAACTTTGCTTGGGGTGCTGATCCGAGCCTCCTGTTCCTTCCCCCTCTCCACCTAGGGACCTGCTCCAGGTTACGGAGCTGGTGAGAGCAGGGACAGAGGGAGTGGCAGGTGGACCCCTCTGTCTGCTGGAGGCCAGGGTCTCCCACACTGTGCCACCCACCCGTGCCCTGCAGAGTGACCACAGGTCACACTCTGAGTTCACTCGGAGACCCCAGGGCGTCTGACACGGGCTGGAGGACTAATTAGCTGATGCCCGTCAGCAGGTGGGGTGTGAGACAGGCAGGATGCTCAGCCCTGGGGCCAGAGGCGGGCAGTCAGGGACCCAGAGGTGAGACAGACCCTGGGGCGGCGTGCCTCTGGGTGCCACGGCAGAGGGTGTTCATTGCGTTGGGGGCCAGGAACGCTCTCCCTCAGTTGGAAAGATTCTTCACAGATGCCCATGGAGACGAAGAATCGAACGCATGTTGGATGTGGCTGAGGTCAGAGGCCCAGACGACAGCCCCTTCCGGTCCCTCCCTCGGCCGCCTTGGCAAGGAGGTTCAGGCAGACGCGGGCTAACCAGACGCAGGGGTGTGAGGTCCTTGGACCTGGTTCTCTGCCGAGAGCGCTCACAGGAAGCGCACAATTTAGGCCGGCCAGGTGCAAAGAGGGCCCCTGGTCCCCTCTGCCATCATGTAGATGAGGAAAGCACTGTCCCCCAGGGGAGGAGAGGCCGCTGAGCGAGCAGCGTGGGCAGCTCGGGAGCAATGCTTCCAGAGGCTGCTGGGGGCCTGCAGCGGACTCTGGTCTGGTGAGGGCACCAGGGCTGGGCCTCGGGAAGGCACGCAGGACATCCACCGAAAGGGGCACTCACTCTGCAATGGAATAGCGTCCTGCGAACACCTCACCGGCCTCGCCCTAGTTCTGACCCTGGTCCAGGCTGCCGCAGGAGACAAGCAAGCTGCGGGAGTCCAGTCAGCCCCCCACTTCCAATTTCCTCCTGGCAAAGCATGACTTGAGCCGGGTTCCGGCACTGGGCCGGCACAGCCTACAGTCTGCATCTCAAGAGGGGCTCTAAAAACACGGCCAATAAATCTCAGAGCTAATTGCTGTAAAGTGCCTTTAAAAGTATGGAAACACGTTGTTAGTGTTTACTGCCGGGGACAGGGGACGGTTTATATCAGCAAAGTCCTGGTTGGGACATCTTTGTCAGTTGCTAGTGACAGAAAACCCAACCAGCTGGTGGAAAAGGAACCTTCATTCAGGGCCTCAGACAGAGTCCCCAGGCCCAGTTTCGCCCTTCCTGCTTTAACTTTACCTCTTTTCCATTTTCTCATCAGCCGTGCCCTCATGGTGGCAAAGTGGCTGCCACTGCTCCAGCCTCACCTTCCTTCAGGCCTCTTTCCCTCCCAGCAGGCTCTGCAAAAGTTCCAGGGCTCTATTAGCTCAGCAGGGATTTCATGCCCATCCCTGGACCAATCACTGTGGCCAGAGAAATGTAGTTCTCTGATTGGCCAGGTCTGAGTCACATGTCCACTCCTGGAACCAGGCTCAGAATGAACACAGTCCAAACTCAGTGTGTTGGAATGGGGCAGGGTGGCCAGAGAATGGTTATCAAAAGGGAGGGGAGGCACCTGGGCAGACAGAGTACAGATGCCAACAAATACCTAGTGCAGCACCACAGACCATGGCAGACCAGAACCCACTGGACACACCCCTCTGTGTCTGACCCTGTCGGTCATCGCCCAAGCCCCTCCCCCGTTCAGTCCTGCGTACAGTAGTACCTTTTACATTTAAGTGCTAGCTCAGTGCAATCGGGTAGAATCGACTGCAGCCCATCTGGACCCGAAAGTGAAATTTCTAACTGGCATTTAATTGAGATTTAATTAATGTAATTGTCATGATTTCCGGAGGTCTTGTAGGCATTCACTGTTTAAAGATGGTCAATGAAACGTAATCAGTCCATCCAAACACACCGCAGGCCCCGAACAATTTGTCCACACTGTGCGCCGACACTTCCGGGTGCCCGCCCGTGCAAGGCACCGACGCGGGCTGGGGCCGCTGGTTTGGGGAGGTTTCTAGCCTTGTTCTTCCCTGCAGAGCCCCCGGGGGGATATCTCATGGTCCCCACCCCCAGCTATCTGGGGTCCTGCCTCTGCCTCCTCTGGCCGCTGGTCTGTGTCCCTAGCCTCTGCTTCCACTTTGCCGGGCACGGGACTGTTTCCAGGGCCTCCCAGGTTGGTGCCCAGTGTTAAGCCCTTTTAAGGAAGGCTGAGTGGGGGTGGGGTGTGACCTGTCCCTGGCCACACTGGGCTGATCTCACTGAACTTTTTCTCCTTGTCTGCTGGCCGCACTGGTGCATGGACCAACCCCCTGCCCTCGCCCCTGCTGCCCTGGGCTGAGCTCCCCGCGGTGTGGGCGGCAGGGGTCGGGATTCACAGGCTGTCTCTGAGCAGTGAGGTGGCTTTGGACGAGTGATCCAACCGGCCCGCACAGGGCATCCCATGAACCTGGCACAGACCGGCCGCCTCGCCTCTCTGGGCTCGGGTGGGTAGAGCATCCAGGCGCTGGCTCGGAGCCGCAGTCACGTGGTCGATGTTATTGTTATTGTTAGATCTGCCAGTCCTAAAGATGGGCGGGGTCCAGACGGGACTACAGCAGCCTGGGGGGGGGGGGGAGTCCCGGCGGGCTTCCTAGAGGAGGTGCCACTGTAGGTCTGTCCTGCTGCCTCTCGCTCGTCCCCTCTGGGGTCAGTGGCTGTATCTGTCTTTAGTCTGGGGCCTGAGTCTGCCTGAGGGTGCTCGGGCTTGTATGAAATTACCACGGTCTCAGCCCTCAGGCTGTGACCCTGTCTCCTGGAGGGACACGGAGGCTGGCCCCCTGCCCCACTAACCCACGGGGTTTTTAGTGTCCCCACAGGAAGAGCTGCGTCTCCAGGCTGCAGTGTCTCGATCAAGGCTCGCATGGAGCCTCCTGTGGTCCTGGGGCCCGGTCATCGCCCTCAGCCCAGGACAGCCTGTGTTTCTGCCCTGGGTGGGTGCAGGTGCCGCTCGAGCTGGCCCGCGGCCCTTCTGCCCCTCACTGGAGATGAGAAGCCACAGGTGGCATCCCGCCGTGCCCGTCCTCGTTCGGAGCCGGGGGCTCCCAGGCCCGCGTGCTCATTTGTTGTCCATTTTCAAACTTGTACCGGAGTTTTGACCCTCAGTGGTGTTAGCCTGTCAGGAGGCCACTGCAGAACCCACTGGAAGGTTCCAGAGGGAAGGATCTGGCAACGGGCGGCTTGGTGGCGCCTGCGTCTTCCTGGTGGCCTGGCCGCTCTGCTTCTTGGAGCTCCTCGTCACTTCCAAGTCTCCCGGGACCGAGGCGAGGCCGCGACTCTCCCGGAGCTGCCTTCACGCCGCAGGCCGGGCACACGTGCAGCGTCAGCACCAACCATCGCCGGAGTGCCTGGTGATGGCCTTCAGCCGTGGCACCAGCGTAATCCCGGCTGGTTCAGTCGGCCATTTAAACATTTTTTTTTCTTTATTGATTTTTAGAGAGAGGAAGGGAGAGAGAGATAGAAACATCGATGAGAGAGAACATAGACTGGCTGCCTCCTGCATGCCCCCCACTGGGGATCGGACCCACAACCTGGGCATGTGCCCTGACCGGGAATCGAACTGGTGACCTCTTGGTGCATGGGTCGACACTCAAACACTGAGCCACACCGGCCAGGCGGTTCAGTTGGCCATTGAAACACAGGATTTCAAAGGACCGGGTGTTTGGGAGAAGGAAGCATGCTCACACAGGGATGGCGGCCCCTTCTGGAAGTCACGTCAGGGCCAGGGGACAGGACACAGCCGTGGTCCCAGCCCTGCATCACTGTGGTGATGTGGAGAGAACGGCCTCCCGTCTGAGCCTGTGCCCATCACAGACACAGGTCGTGGGACCAGGCCGCTTCCGGGGTCCTGTCAGTCCTAACTTCCTCCATCAATACCTCCCGCCCCAGCCTCCTGCGTGCTTTTTAGTTGGTGTTTGTGTGGGGACTGTCTGCGGGTGAATTCCACACCTGGGGTTTGGACCAGGACACCCCGGCCTGGGGGTCTCCCCGCGTCTGAAGGAGAGCTGCTGCAGAACTGCCCAGTCGGGAGGCGGGCTGCGGGGTCCATCGCGGCCGCAGGAGCCGGGGCTGGGGGGGACCAGGCCTGGGGCCCGAGCCTTCCTCCCAGCTGGTGGACAGGGGCTCCCTTGAATGGGCCTTTGTGGGTTGGCCACAGCTGAGTGTGACACTGAGCAACATCTGTCCGAAAAAGGGCAGAGCTAAAGCAATCCGCAGGCCCAGTTACACGTGTCCGACCCCACCCACTGCCGGGTGGAGGGAGGGGCGCCCCTTCGTCTCCGGGGGAAGCTTTGCTGTGGCATCTGGTTTCAGAGGCAGCATTCTCCTTCTGCTGACCGTTCCGCTCTGAGATCGCCTATCACGGAACACGCTACGGCCCGAGGTCCGACATCGCTTCATTTCATTCTCGTGCTGGGGAACAAACCTCCCCCAAAGCAGAGCCCGCACCCCGACAAGGCAGCCCCCTGCATGCTCTGGTCTCCGGAGGGTCCCCTGGTCCTTCCAGGGGAACCCCCAGAGGGAGGTTTACTCTCCAGTGTCCAGTGGGGCTGCTGCTGCCTGCTCCACATCGGGGGGCAGAAGGCTCAAAGATGGGGTTCACCCTGGGATCCCCAGGAAAGGTTCCGGCTGGGCAGTGTCTGAGAGGTGGGTGGCGGGTGGGGAGGAGCAGACCCGGAACACTGCCCTCCTCTTGGAAGGCCACCTTCTCCCGCCTGGGGTTTCTGTCGCCGCCGATGGCAGGATGTTCACTTCTCCTCCGGGTTTGGAAACACAGCTTTGTGTCGCTGGGACGTTTTAGGCTGTGTGCAGAGCCGGGCCAACAGGACTCAGGATGCTGGGGGTGTCCTGTCCCTGTGGGCGCTGTGGGAGCAGAGGAGCCCCGGGGCCTGGAGGGCTGCTTGGCTGGCCAGGCCCCCAGCAGGGAGGGCAGGGCCTCCCCGGGCCTCTGCTTGGTGCCCGGGCTGTGCACTGCTCTGGCGCCTGGCCTCAGCGCTGCGATCCAGCCTGCATCTGCCCGGAGCCCGGAGCCCGGAGCCTGGCTCAGGGCTGAGCCTACCTGGGGGATGGGGCACTTTCTTCTTTGCACAGAAGCCTCTGCCTAGGTCTGCACTGGCCCCTGGGCCGGCCCTGGGCTGACTTCAGAGAAAACATGTGTTAGTCCCATCTTTTATTTTCTGTTCTGATGCTTTGACATCGGGGGCTTTGCTCCCAGGGTGAGCCAGTCCCCAGAGGTAGTGAACAGCTTGTCCCGAGCGTGCTGTCCTGTGCAAATCATCAGTGCGCCCCTGCCCCAGCTCCTCTAAGGGGCTCTTACTCAGCCCACCCCCGCCCCAGTCCACCCAGGGCAGGTACCAGCCACCCAGGGGCAGCCCCTGTGCCCCAGAGCAGCTGAACCTATCCAGACTGGCCAGTCCCGAGCCCGCTGACCTGGCCCTGCCCGCTGCTTCCCTCGGAAACCACACGGAGTCCCTGTGGGCATCGCCCCGGCGCTGCCTCCAGTCGGACCCCGTGCCTCCCCGCGTGGCCCTGCGTGGCCAGCCTCCGCCTCCTCTGGGGTGTGTGAGCATAACAAACCTCTTCCTTCATGGAGGCCAGAGCTGTGTCTGTGTCTTAGCACACCTGCTTAAAGCAAACCCTGGTCCCCTTAAAACACGTTGCCAGGGAGGCTGCCTGGGGCAGAACCCCCAGAAACCACCCTCTGAAAATCCACTGATCACCAGGCCCTCTGCTCCAGGTCAGCCCGAGGCCAGACCCCGGGTCCCCAGGTCGGGCGTGGGAATGGGCCCGTGAACGCCCCCAGGTCAGAGCGGACTGTCACGTCTGGGGTACTGTCAGGCGCGTTCCCATTCGAACACATTCGGGTCCACCCACCTGACCAGCTGCACGACTCTGGCCTCGGTTTCCCCATCTGTGGACGAGGAGGCTGCCCTAGGGGACCCCGAGGGCTTTCCTCGTGGGCGAAGCTTCCTCAGGTCTGCCACGCGCCTGCTTCATGACCAGCGGCTCCCGAGCGGGGACACGGCGCCCTTCTCCGCCAAGGACGGCGAGGTATTTATCTGACGACGGGCCCCGTCTCCTCCCACCGCGCCTGGCAGTAACGCCGGAGCACCGGGAGCGCCAGAGCCGTTTTATTTTTATTTTATTTCTTCCTGAAGTTCAATACCTCCCGAAGCACCTCCGCGTGGTAATGCTATTTCCCTGGCAGGAGCGTGTTTATTGGAACTGTCACTCACCACCGAGCGCTCTGACGGAGGGACACGGCCGTCTGTAATTTAAAGGCTGATAGACCCAAATGGCCCGCGCAGACCTTGCCGGTGGCACAAGTTAAGGACGGGCTCCCTGCAAATTGGTTGCCTAGTAAGTCTGCAGCCCTAAGTGACTGGGTTTTCTCTCCCGGCCAGCCTCCCTCCAGGGGTGGGCGTGGGGCTGCCTCGCCTCCCAGGGTTGTCCTTGCCAGTCGGGTCTGTGTGGCCAGCCAGCCCTGGGGACGTGCCCTGCTGTGTTTCCATGGACCTCCAGGAGGTAGGATCCTGATGACGGAGCTCAAGGCGGCGGGTCACGACCCAGCAATGATGCAGAGCAGGTGGCAGAAGGAACACAGGTGTGGAAGCCAGGTGGACCCGAGTTCGAATCCTGGCCCGCCACGTCCCAGCAGTGAGCTTCAATTCCCCATCAGTGTCGGGGGCTGGTGGTGCCATGCTTCCAGGGTGGCTGGGGAGACCACAAGGGCTTGGGACACGGCTGGCTCTCGTGCCTGGACGGCCGTCCTCAGGCGGCCTCTGCTCACTCGTCCACATCTCAGGAGTCCAGGTGGGGAGGGGGGTGGTGTTGGGCCCCGGAAGTGAGGGTTTTTTCTTGCTCCGTGAGTCCTGAGGCCAGGTCCACAGACTGAGCACCTCCTCCCTCCTCCAAGGGCTGCATCCCCCCCGAGAGGCGCCTGTTTCCTCTGCTTTATTGGGAAGCCAGGCAAAAACGCACTTAAAAATAGAATCTGCTAAAACCCAACGCCACGGAGGAGTTAGGTGCAGACACGCCGTCTGCAGACGACCAGGTCAGAGAATCTGCTGAGAGCATTCAAAGGCTGTGTGCACACGAGGACAGGCGTTGTCTCCGCACCCTTCAAAGGCTTTGTTTTCCTAAAGGCAGATACTCCTCGACCTATGACGGGGCTCCGTCCCGATGAAACCACAGGACCTCGATCACACCGTGAGTCCAAAGTGCATCGAGTGCTCCTGACCTGCGGAGCCGCGCCGCTGAGCCCAGCCCCCCTGCGCCCTGCTCAGACCGCTCACATTAGCTTCCAGCCGGGCGCCATCAGCCGCCACAAAGCCTACTTCATCGGGAAGTGCTGAATGTCTCGTGCAGCTTGTTGGCTACAGTATCCACAACACAGGGGCAACACAGTGCCCTGCCGAGTGCGGGTCGTGTACCCCGTGATCGCGTGGCTGACTGATGGGGAGCTCGTGGCCGCTGCCCAGCCCCAGGAGCGCGCTGAGCCAGCCGCGGGGGAGGGGGGCATCAAAAGTCCAAATTCGCGAAGGACGGTTTCCACTGAAGACTTCCGCTCCGTCGTGAAGTTGAAACACTGAAGGTTGAACGGTTGTAAGTCGGGGACCGTCTGTGGACTAAATCTTTCCCCCCGTGGATCTGTTGATTCGCTGGCCATGCTAACTTGCTAAATGTCACTTGTTCGTATCTATTTCGTATCTACTTTCTTCTCTTTATTTTTTCTTTGTCTGAGCCCCCTCTCTCCAGCTCAGGAATGATGGGGACCAAGTTGGGGTATTTGCAGGGACACAGCCCAAACTGCCCAAGGTGAGGAATTCACTGGCTTGGGGACTTGAATCAGGGGCAGCGTCCCTGTGGAGCGGCGGGAGGGAACGGGGGCCTGCAGGGTGTCAGCGCCCCCAGCCCACTGCATCCTTGGGCTGGCTTTGCTCCTGCAGGCCAGCTGCCTCCCGAGTCCGGAGCCAGGGCTGCTTCCAATCTCGCATCCAGGGACCTGCCAGGCCTCTGTCCTTTGCTTGAGGGAGAACATCGCAGGACAGGTCTCTCAGTGGGCAGCTCAGGTCACATGCCGGCCTGGTGACCCATCATTCGGCCTCAAGTGGCAAGTGCTGGGAGAGACACCCTCCTCTCCAGTGGGGGGATAGGACAGAGGGGGCGCAGAGGTGGCCCAGGGTGGGAGGAGGGGGACCTAGATGTCTTCAAGGACAGCCTCCGGGTTCCCGCTCTGCCCGGCGCACCGTGGGCATCACCACACCTGGAATTGGCTTCTGTCCACTTCACAGAAACACCGCTTTTTATTTCCGCTCCCTCCTGTCTGAGGACTGTGATTAGTTGGTAAAAACATCCTAATGTTTTTGGCCGGAAACCAAGGCTCTCGGGGAGAGCATTCAGGCTCTTCAAACGCGTGTTTCCACACTTCCCTGTGCCCTGCTGCTGGGAAGATGCGGGGGAGCGGGAGGGAGCCGGGGGCCCCCGGGTGGGAGACCAGAGCGGGGCACTGGCCTGGCCCCCGAATCCCGAACACCTTCACTCACAGGGTCCCGGCTGGAGGGGTGCTTTGCTTTGGTTTATTTTTGCCTCCTGTGTGTGTGGGGGCAAGGGCTGAGAGCCACGGGGCATCTCAGGGGGCACGTCCCGGGCTCCCTCTCTCCCCGAGTTCCCAGGGGGACTGTCTGGGGAAGGAGAAATCGGAGGGAAAGGGGATGGATGGACACATGGGTGCCACCCCACCTGAATCCTTGGCCTTTCTCTCTGTCCCGGGACTCGAGCTGGTGGGAGAGGGCTAGCTCTGCTTCCCCCTACTCCTGGAGATAAAGTGGGGGAGCCGGAGGCATGGGGAGGCTGGGGCGGCGGTGCCCTGCGTGGACAGAGTCCACACTTGAGTGTTGGAGACTTGGAGATCAGAGGGTGAGGTGGAGGGGTCACCCTCGGGGGCTGGGGAAGGGGGAGGGCTGATCCATCCCCTCACCTGAGCCTGTTTTCCATCCCACTACACAATTGACTAATCGTGTCCTTAGGTTTCAATAAGTCGGTAGGTCCAGATGTTTCCCCTTGTATGTTACAAATGTTAATTATCTTCTAATTACTTATCAGCCGAGGCTTCTCTGGCAACAAACGCCCGAGGCCCAGCCAAAGGGGTCTGGAGCTGCAGGGAAGAGGAGATTAATCCTCGGCCTCTTCTGGCTGCGGCTCTCAGGCTCCCCCGATAGTGATTGTTTTTGGAGGGAAGAAGTCGAGTGGCCTGGGGACAGGTGCATCCAAGTGTTTGGAGCCTCTGGGGCAGCCTGACACCGGCTGTGTTGGTTCACTGTTGCCTAGACCCAGGAGGTTAGTGAGATGCAGGGGCCTTCTCTGGAATCAGCCAGGAGGGCAGGCGGGTCTCCGGGGCTTCCCCCAAGGCCGTGCTCCTGCTTGCCCAGTCTCCTGGAGCCACTGGACGTCTGTTTCCCTGGACCAGGGTCAAGCCCAAGCCTTTGAACTGTTGCCCCTCCAGGAGCTCACGGTGGGAGAGGATTGTTGATCACTCTAATGCCTGGGTTTGCACCTAGCCAGATCCTGGGGCCTCGGTGCCATCAAATTCTAGTTAGAGTTGGACCCTCTGGTGTCGGAAGACCAGCACCTGCCACGGAGGTGCCTCCTGCTGGCTGGCACCTCCTCCCAGCTCATTGCACCTGTCTGGCAAAGAGATTCTGCAGGACGCCCCTTCTTCATGGATGAACCTGCCCCATTCATCTCCCTGTGGGTGTGCACCCAGCTCCCGGCAGCAAACCCTTCTTCTGGCTTCCACCCGAGACCCCTTTGTTATGCATGGGGAATAAAAATAAGAGGTGTGAAAGTAAAACAGGTGGATGTAGTCATTGATCAGGGCAGTTCCTGGCGGTTCTACAGAAAGTGATGACCCGTTTTCCCTGGAGTTGAGGTTGCATTGATTTCTGTGGAATCCATGGGCACCAGGCAGTCTTTCTTCCAGCTGCACAGCTGGACCGACAGGTGAGCCCTGTAGACATGGGCTGCATTTGCAAAATCCTTGCAACACCTGTAGCTGCCCTGTGTGTTCATTCATTCATTCGTTCTTTTGTTCCTCTGTTCATCTACCTACCCTTCCTTCCTTCCTTTCCTCCTCCATTCATTCATATATCCATCCATCCACCATCCATCCACCATCCATCCACCCATCTATCCATCCACCATCCATCCACCCACCCACCCACTCATCCACCATCCATCTAACCATCCACCCATTCATCCACCCACTCACCCACCCAACTATCCATCTATCCACTCATTCACATTCCATCTATCCACCCACCCAACCAACCAACCATCCACCCAATCATCCATCTATCTACCATCCAACCATCCATCATCCATCCATCCATCCATCCATCCATCCATCCATCCATCCATCCAAGCATCCTCCCACCTGTCCTACCCAAGAAACATCAAGTACCAGCCAGTCACGTACTGTGATGCTTAGAATGCAAACTCCTGAAGGACAAGGAGGGCGTGGGTGTAGCCTGCTAGATTAGTTTGCTAGGGTTACCCCCCAAAGTATCAAAAACCGAGTGACTTATACAACAGAAATTTATTGCCTCTCAGTTTTATAGGCTAGAGGATGAGATCAACTTTTAGCAGAGAAGGGCATTTGGCACTAAGCATCCTGGGAGGTCTTGGAGATGTCCCGCTATCTGGCCCTCAGGCTGCAGACCACGATCGAGTCCAGCCTGCTCCTCGCTCTCCCTGTGGAGGACCCCAGGGCACCCGGTTCCCAGTCCACACAGAGGCTCCCAACCCCTCGCCCCTTCAGGCATCCTCCCGGAAAGAATCTCTTTACAGCAAGGTGCCACCTGTCCCCAGGAGACCCACAGCTGGCCCCTGTCTTTGTGGCACATTGCCCACCTCGAAGCCCTGTCATCCGTCAGCCTCCCTGAGGCAGCGCTGCCCACAGCCTTCGCCACGCTCATCTTTGGGAGCATGTTGACTTCTGTCTGTCCTGCGCACTCTTGGGAACACGTGTCAAACTTTCCTGGGGCCCCTTAGAAGCTCTCTCCCTTCCTGCAGGTGAGGGGGTGCCCACCCATTTTCCCAGAGGGACTGTGACGTGAGAGGCTCACAGCAGGCACTTGAGATTCCCAGCCACCTCCCCCCCTCCGCAGCTCCAGGGCTCGTTCCCTCGGGGTGGCTCAGGCTGATGACCGGGAAGCCACTTTTCCTCACCCGAGGCTGTTTTCCCATTGATTTTCACATAGAGTGGGAGGGAGGGAGGGAGGGAGAGAGAAACATCCACGTGAGAGAGACACATCGATTGGTTGCCTCCTGCGCGACCCCGACCAGGGCTGGGGATTGAACTGCAACCGAGGTACATGCCCTTGACCAGAACTGAATCTGAGACTCTTTGGTCCACGGGCTGACACTCTAACCGCCGAGTCAAACCAGCCAGGGCAGGAAGCCAGTCTTTGAATCGTGCCCGGGGGCTTGGGCACTGCTGTGGACTGTGGAGGTCGCTGTCGTCATGGACCGTGACCCTCGGTAGAAACCGAGGCAGGGCCCCACGTGGCAGCCTGTTGTGTGCTAGGCATTACCTGACAGAGAAGCCTAAGGATGCTGATTTCTGGGCCTCCCTCCAGAGATCTGGGCACAGCAGGTTTGGTGTGGGGCCAGGGACCTGCGTGTCGGACCCACACCCCAGGTGAGCTGGTGCCGGGCCCTTCAAGGAATTCGCGTTGTCACTGGGATTGAGACGTGGCATGTACCCACCCTGGCAACCCCACAGCTTCCTCCAGAGCCCAACAGGCCGTGGGCTGCCCAGACAATTTACTTGAACGAGAACTTTATTTTCCATCGTCCACGGACGGACTTAAGTGCCTACACCACTCGGCGTTATCTGAAGGGGACACGCACACTTTCCCGACTGGATTTCCAAGGAACGTTTTGAAAGGCTGGTTTGCTTTGAGAGGCCTGGCTCCTTTGCGTCCTGGAAAAAACTGTGTTGAATTGATATTCACCAGGCCAGCGTGGGCCGCCCCCTCCTCCGCTGTCTTCACACGGTCATGTCCCTCCTCTCCCTTCCCGATCGCCCAGGCTGGGGCCTCTTCGTCTTCAAAGGTTCAACATTCATCAGACGAAAGGAGGCGTCTTAGACAGTATTTAAGCCTCCTTCATATTTGACGATTCCCAGTTCACTGGTGGAGTTGCCGGGTCCGTCACTGTGCGTATACGGCGCGAAAACCAGCGGCGGGATAAACACGGCGGGGGGACCACCCCACAGCCACCCAGTGCCACCCGCCAGCCCCCACCCCGGCTCCTCTCCGGGACCCAGCTTCCTGCCTCCTGCAGGGTCCCTGGAGGGTCTTGGACCCTCAACTGGGGAGGGTTCACCTTGCACCTTTTTATTTATTTATTATTTATTTTATTGTATTTTTTTTAATCCTCACCCGAGGATATATTTTCATTTATCTTCAGATAGAGGAGGAGGGAGAGAGAGAGAGAAAGGGAAGGAGAAAGAGGGAGGGAGGGAGGGAGGGAGGGAGGGAGGGAGAGAAACATCTGCATGAGGGGGACACATCGACTGGTTGCCTCCCTCACAACCCCGATCAGAGCCAGGGACAAACCGAAACCAAGGTCCGTGCCCTTGACCGGAATCGAACCTGTGACTCTTTGGTCCACAGGCCGACGCTCCACCCGCTGAGCCAAACCGGCCAGGGCATCACCTTACACCTTTGTGAAAAAACAATTTTGTTGTTATCGTTCTCATCGGTCGTGGGTCTCCTCCGGGCTCCATCTGTACCATTTTATAACAAAGGTTATGTCGTCTGCCTGGAGAGGGGCAGGATTGGTTGGTGCCCTGAGACGCCAGACATGGGGTTCAGGAGACTGCCGCCAGCCAGGCTGGCTTCTCAGGGGGCAGCCTGCCTTTTGGGGTCAAGTGCTGGAATATTAGTTGAGCCCTGCAAAGGAGGGAGATTCTGACCCCCACGACAGGGCTGGGCCTTGAGGACGCCATGCGCAGTGAGGTCAGCCAGTCCCAGTAAGACCAACCCTGTAGGATCCCATTGACCTGAGGTCCCTGGAGGCGCCCACTCCATAGAGACAGAGTGGAGAATGGGGCCAGGGGCTGGGGGAGGGGGACTCGGGTGCGTGTTTGATGGGGACAGGCTCGGTTTGGGAGGATGAAGAGTTCTGGAGATGGATGGGAGTGATGGGCACAGCAGCGTGAAGGTACTTAGCGCCCCTGAGCTGCACGCTTGGAAACAGTTAAAACGCTCCATTTTACATTCTGTGTCTTCTGCACGATTGAAAACAGAAAAAGGAAAGGAATCCAGGCCTGGCTCCCTCCAGGGTCCGCTCTGCCAATCGCTGCCTTTCGCTTATGCCGTTACAGCTCATGCCGTTATTGATGCGTTGGGTCTTAAATACCATATTTTATCGTTTGTCTTGTGTTTGTTCTGTTTTTTATTTCTCGGGTATGTTTTTCCTGCCATCCTCTGAGTCACTGGCACATTTTCCAGATTCCGCCTTGTTTACTGATAGTGTTTTCGAGTGTATCTCTTCGCAGGGCTTTTTGGTGGTTCCCCCTGGTATTCCGTGACATGTATGCCACCCACCAGTCTGGCCTGGCTGTGTCTATCGTTTGACTGATGAATGGAGACCTCACCCCCTTTAGGTCCCTTTGCTGTCCCCGTTCATAATATAATTGTCTAAAGTATCTTCTGCATCCATGTAGACCCATCAGACAGGGTTGTAATTTTAAAAAAAATTTTTTTTTTCTTTATTGATTTTAGAGAGAGAGGAAGGGAGAGAGAGAGAGAGAGAGAGAGAGAGAGAGAGAGAGAGAGAGAGAGAGAGAGAGAGAGAGAAACATCGATGAGAGAGAACATCAACTGGCCGCCTCCTGCATGCCCCCCACTGGGATTGGGCCCACAACCTGGGCATGTGCCCTGACTGGGAATCGAACCAGTGACCTCTTGGTGCATGGGTCGACGCTCAGCCACTGAGCCACACCAGCCAGGCCAGGGTTGTAATTTTTGCTTCAACTTCCAAACATCATTAGAAAACTTGAGTTGAAAAAAAACACCTGTTTTGTGTATCTCCTTTTTCAGCTTACTATGTCTATTCTTCCTTTCTAATGTTCCAAGTTCCTTGTCTTATGTTTTCTTTCCGTTTGGAGAACCTCTTTAGCCCTTCTCTAGGGTAGGCCTGTGGTTGACAAATTCTGTTTTTTTCTTTCTCAATCTGGGCCTGTCTTGACGTCCCCTTTATTCCCACAGAATATTTTGACTGGTTATAAGATTCTGGGCTGACGGTTCTTTGCACTGAGCACATGAACAGTTACATCTCCTTTCCGACCTCCGTGGTTCCTACGGAAAGATCTCTCATTCTGTCTGCCTCCTGTAGATACGCTTTGTTTTTCTCTGGCTGCTTTCAAGATGTGTCTTTGTCTTTGATTGTTCAGAATTTTATTTATTTATTTTGTGTGTGTGTGTTTTTAATTGATTAATTTTTGTTACAGATGTTTCTCCTTTCCCCCCCATTGACACCCTCCTCCCACCCCCCCTCCGCATCAATGTCTATGTCCATTGGTTATGCTCATATGCATAAGTTCTGTGGTTTATCTCTTCCCTCCCCCTGCCCCCCCCTTGAGGTTTGTCAGTCTGAACCCTACTTTTATGTCTCTGGGTCTATTTTGTTCATCAGCTTGTTTTGTTCATTAGATTCCACAAATAAGTGAGATCATTTATATGCATCTCTCTCTGACTGGCTTATGTCGTGTAGCATAACACTCTCCAGTTCCTGATTGTTCAGGATTTTAATGGTCACATGTCTTGGCATGGATTTCTTTGGGTTTATCCTGTTTGGGGTTTGTGATGGTTAATTTACGTGTCAGTGTTATCTGGGTCATGGTACCCAGATATGTGGTCAAACATTATTCTGGATGTTTCTGTGCTGGTGTTTGTGGATGAGGTTACTATTTAAATCAGTGAGCTTTGAAAGAAGCACATTGTCCTCCCTAATGTGGTGGGCCTCATCCAATCAGCCGAAGGCTGGAATGGAACAAAACCCTGACCTTCCCCGAGGCAGAAGCGATTCTGCAGCAAACGCCTTTGAACTTGAGCCGCAGCATCGGCTCTTCTCTGGGTCCCCAGCCAGTGGAGCACCTACTGTGTTCCCTGCGGCGTGGCAGATGCTGGGGGTGGAGCAGAGAACGAGGGAGAGCCTGTCCATGCCTGCAGGGGGCATGCCATCTTGCACAGAACGGAGACAGGGAGGACATGCACAAATACGCAGGAGAGATCAGGCTGCTCGGTGTGAGGACAAACCCGGGTGGCGAGGGGAAGGGACTGCAGGTGGGAGGACTGCGGCCGGTGATCCAGGTAGGCTTCTCTGAGGAGGTGACACTTAAGCCGAGGGGAATGAGGAGCCACTGTGCTAAGGCAGAGGCAACATCAAGTGCAAAAGTCCTGAGGCAGGAATAAGCTCGAGGAAGGAAGGGGGCAGTGTGGGTGGAGCCACGTGAGTGAGGGGGATGGAGTGAGGTCACATGTGGGGGAACTTGCCTGAGTGGGGGCGGAATCCATGAAGGTTTCTGAGCAGAGGAGTAGCTGTGTCTGACTTTCTTTTTAGAAAGACCCGTCTGGAGGGACCCAGGAGGGATGGGGGCAGTGGCAGGGGGGGAGGCCAGAGAAGTAAGGACCAGCCTTGCGTGGCTCCAGACCCACGCAGGAAGCAGTGGCAGGCCCAGGAAAGAGGGATGGGAGGCTTGGCCCGGAATGGTTGCCATGGCAACAGGAGGCCGGTCTGAGATGCATTTGGAGCTGGTGGGACTGGCCTGGCAAGCTCTGTTGGAGACCTCCAGGACTCTTCACATATTAAAAAATAAAGTCAAATAAAACCCCGGGGAAGACCAGGGAAGCTGCTGTCTTTCTGAGAGTGACGTGTTCCTGTCTTCCGATAGGTGGAACCGAATCTCCACCGTTTCCCCTTCCCACTCCCGCTCGTTTCCTCGCCCCACGGAGGACCTCACTGGGTAATCGCTGTGACTCTGTCTGCTGCATCTGCGTGGGGGTGCCGGACTGGGGCGGCTCTGCCCACTCTGGACAGCCACCCCTGGTCAGCCACCCCTGGTCAGTGACGGCCGCAGGGGGAGACGAGCCTAGGCCACAGCGGGCCTCGGCACTGGGTCCCCAGGGCTCTCAGTGCTCGAGGCCGCAGGGCCCCGAAGTGGCAGTCGTGGGCCCCCAGTGCCCACCGTGCTGTGGATGGGCATGCCTGAGGGTGGCGTGGTGGAGAGGAGGGGGCCATGCCCAGAGACCCAGGCAGCTGGGCGGCTCCCTGCTTCTTCTGAGCTTCCTCCTTGTACCACGCGAGGCCCCTCTTGGGGTGCGTGGAGCTCTCTCTGCTCGGAAGCCGCTGCATGGACAGACCTGAGAAAAAATGGTGCGTGGGTGCCTGTTCTGCTTGGCTGTCAGGATCCTGCCCTGTGGCTATGCTGGGGGTGGGGTGGGGCTCTGTGGGCGCCCAGGACTGTTTGTGGAAATATGTGTGTGTTGCCCACAGTTCGCTTTTTGCCAGTAACGTAAGGAAGCCTGCGGTTGCCTGCACGGCGTCTGCTTCAAAGACGTCCGTCTCCGACCCGCACGGCACCAGCTGCAAGCAGACAGCCAGCATCCCCGCCCCAGGTCCCTTTCCCAAAGCCCGGCCGCCTCGGTGACTGACCGCCGGCTCACCCTGCTTTCCCTCCCCGCTCTCATGTCTCAAATAAACTGGCAAGGAGTGAACCCCTGGAATCCTGGGCACCACACCCTCGATCCCAGGAAAGGCAGAGCCCCAGGCCCACGGTCTCTCTACCTGTGACCTTTCTGTGTGGTCCTGGGTGAGCTGTGTGCCCTCTGGGACCTGTGAGTACTAACCCTGAGTTTTCAAAGTTCCCCGCTAGTGGTTGCTGAGGTGTGTCCTGTGATCATAATGAGACCCACAAGAACCGGTCCAGCTGCCACACTGGCTCCTAGATGGGTCGGGTCTGTGGGAACCGCCCTTAGGTACTGCCAGCCCGGGCGAGTGCCCCGGGCGAGTGCCCCAGGCGTTCCTGCCCCCGAGCGTCACTACTGATAGGCGAGGCCCACGTACAACAGTGTGTGTCGCTCTATATATTTAATAACTGTTAGAATGGTTTTTAGATTCACAGAAAAGTTGCAAAGACAGCGCAGAGAGTTCCCATAGGCCTCCTCCGGGTCTCCCCGTGTTCACACCTCACGTTCGTGTGAAACATTGTTACAATTAACAAACCAACATTGTGTTATTGTTGACCCAACTCCACACATTGTTTGGGATTCACTGGTTTTTCCCTAACGTCCTTTTCTCCCCTCCAGGACCCCACCCAGGACAACACGGGGCATCTGGTCGTCATGTGTCCTCGGCTCCTCTTGGTGACAGGTGCTCAGGCTCCCTCGTTTCGATGACCTGCAGTTTCGGGAGACTGGTCAGGTAGCTGGTAGGTCGTCCCTCTGGGCTTGTGGGTGTGTTCTCCTGCTGAGACTGGGTGCTGGGCTGTGGGAGGAGCCACAGGGCGCCCCTCGCCACCCACCTGCTGTCCACACGACTCGTCACTGTCGACGCCACCCTGGTCACCTGGCTGAGGCTGTCATTTTCTCCACTGGAAAGTTACTCTCTCTCCCCCCTTTTATCCTGTCTCCTCTGGAGGGAGAAGTGTGCGTGCAACCCACACTTACGGGATGAGGGTTATGCTCTGCCTCCTGGAGGGAGAAGTATCGTATCCACATGAATTATTTGGAGTTCCTCTGCATGGAAATTGGTCTATTCTTACCCATTTGTTTATTGAGTCGACCGTTTATTGGTATCGGTATGGAGCCATGGGTTTTCTTTTTATACCTTGGGTTACACTTCCGTTGGTTTTCTTGGCTTCCGTTACTCCCGCCTGGATGGTTGAGAGCTCCTTCCACCGACTCCCAGGTCCCTTTGACGTGTGTCCAGCATTTCGTCTCTTGAGCATGATCTCACGTTCCGGCAGCACAAGCTGCCCCGGGCTCGTCTCGTGTGTGTCCTGCTCCAGCCCTAGGGTCAGCATCTGCCCCTCGAGCTCGTGGCTGCTGGGCTGTCACTGCTTCCAGGCGCCCTCGGTGGACAGAGCGAGGGAATAAACATGTTTGCTCACCCACGTGCACACACAATTGCTGCTCGCCCATCTGCCGTCTGTCATCTGTCATCTCTCCATCTGCGTCGTATTAAGTTAAACATGTGTGCACACTGGTGTCTCCAGCTCGAACCCAGCTTTCTCCTCTTCTTGTCGGTGACCCTCCCTCCAACAGGGGGAAGCCTGGGTCCCACTGAGCTCCATCCACTCACTTGTTTACTCAGTCCCAGGGGTTTCAGGACGGTTGACAGTGTCCCTGAAGGAAGCAACTGGAGGTCAGCCCCTGCCCCCAGCTCCTTCTGCGAGGCTCGGTCATGCATGAGTTCCAGTTAGAGTCCTCCTTCACGGACTCTATCCCATCCCGGGATCCTCCCACCTCCTAAATGAGGTGTTTTTTTTTTGGTTAATCCTCACCCGAGGATCTTTTTCTATTGGTTTTAGATAGAATGGAAGGGAGGGGGAGAGAGAGAGAAACATCGATGTGAGAGGGACACATCAACTGGTTGCCTCCTGCACGACCCTGACCAGAGCCGGGGATGGAACCTGCAACCCAGGTACATGCCCTTGACCAGGAATTGAACCCAAGACCCTTCAATCCACGGGCTGATGCTCTAACCGCTGAGCCAAACTGGCCAGGGCTCCTAATTGAGTTTTTAAAAACAACGTCCACACGTTTGCCTTTTCCAGAAGATCACGTAAGCAGAATCAGACAGTAGGTAGGCTTTCAGACACTCTTTCCACTTAGTGTGCATTCAAGGTCCTCATCTCTTCATGGCTCATAGCTCCTTGCTTCTTACCACTGGATAGTGCTCCGTGGTCCGGATGGACCACAGCGCATTCATCCGTTCATCTCCGGAAGGACGTCTTGGTTGCTTCCAGTTTTTGGCGATGATGGAAAGAGCTGATGTACACATTCTTGTGTGGATTTTGGCATGGACACATTTTCAACCCAGCGGGGGAAACCCCGAGAAGCCTGGCGGCAGGTGCTCCGAGGAGCGTTTGTGGACCTCCTAAGAACCTGCCAGACTGTCTTCCACGGTGGCTGCTATTTTGCGTCTCCCCAGAAGGGAGGGAGCTCCCGCTGCTCCCCGTCCTCGCCCGCACCTGCCGTGGTCTGAGCTCCGGGTTTCGGCCGCTCTGCCGGGTGCCGTGGTCGCTCACAGGAGCATGTATTTAAGTCCCTCCTTACCCATGGAGAATGTCTGTGTGTCCGGTGTCCACAGCGATCTTTGTTATTGAAAGACACCTTGTGGGAAAGTGGGGAATTCTGGAACCCTGTTTGTGGTCTTGTTCCCTCCTGCTGGGAGTGGGTGCCGGGCTCCTGCTTCTTCCAACTCGCCATTAGAGTGTCCACGAGTGTCCACATGAAACGCACTTCGGAAGGACCGAGCAGCACAGTGAACCAGTGGGTAACTCACCGTTCATGCCCGTCACCCCACCCGGGAACTTCACATTCGTGCAGGAAGTGTGGGTCTGTCCCTCCCGATACACCGCCTGCCTTCCCCGCCACGGACCTTTGTTTGGGGGCAGGGTGACACATAGCCATCACTAATGACATGAGGACTGGCTTCCTTTATTTTAAAAATCCGGAGCACGGTTTCTAACACGGAGCAGCTGGACTTGGAGAAAGTTTGGCGGAAACACAGCGATCCGGGCAAAGCGCCTGAGCGGGGCGTTCTGCCCTTCGCCTTTCCTTGTGTGTGTGTGTGTGTGCAGTTTGTCAAAAGCGCCCAGGGATTTGATTTCTGAGATAGGAGGCTATCGGCGGTAGCATTTCTCAGCAGAGCAGAAAAGCTCAAGTCTATTGACAGGACTTCAATCTCCTGTGTGTGTGCATGCTCACACATTTTTTGATAACTTTAGAGAGAATTTTGGAGCGTGTTGGGCTGGGACATAGATGTTTACAGGACAGTAACCAGAGCTCCATTCAAAGACATGTTCCCGGGTGGAGGGAGAGGCAAAGGAAAGAGCGCCCCATTCGGAGGACCCGGCTGTGCTCAGGACGTGGGCTGCTGGGGGGCCGGGAGACAGCGGGCTGGCTGCAGGGCCAGGGCCAGGGGGAGCTTAGCCGGGCCTGCGCGGCTTAGCCCCCTCCTTGCACACAAAGCTGGGCTTAGGGCAAGTTGCCTGTTGGGGAGCTCAAGCTCACACAGGTGTGTGGCCGAAATGCAACGGTGACAACAAGGAGCCCACGGCTGTGCCGTTTGAAGGTGCTTCCAGACCTGTTTCCTCCACCGGTCTCCATGACAACGCCAGGAAGACCCTGGCAGGTGCAGGGCACGTCGAGGTCCCAGCGGGTGGGGGTCCCACAGCTGGGAAGTGGCAGCCGGGTTCCCAGACAGTCCGCCTGGCTTAGGAAGGTTGCTCATAAGAGCTGTGGCCCCTCGGCTAAGGCACCAGGGTTGCAAGGAGTTTCCGGCACCAGGTAGAAACTGGCAGGAGCTAACACTCCTGAGCTGAGGGCTTTGAGTCCAGGGAAAGCCCCTGGGACAGGTGGTGCCTCAGTTTCTCTGTGGTTCAAACGAGAGCCTCGTGGGATCGGAGGAAGACTGACCAGGGACCAGCTTCACACTGTGCCCCAGACGCTGAGTCCACTGTGCTCACACGCCTGGCCCTTAGCCCCAGGCGCACGCTCAAAAATTAATTTATTTGCTCTTGATAAAATCATGCATGCGGACTGTAAAACACAGATGACTCAAAAATTACGAGACGGTGTGAATAATAAGACAAACACCACTCGCGGTCACGTCAATGGCTCCGTGGAATCCCTTCCAATGGTTATGCATCTAACTTCTCTCGCAGGGTGGGATGATTGAATTATTATACAAACTTTCTCTGTAATAGTGAAATGTCAGCTCCCCCCAACCTCGTTATCATAAACATGTTCGTCCGCTAATGGAAAGCGGCATTTCATCGGCTGACAATTCTCACTTTGTTATTCAAGGAGGGCTCCCTGCTCTCCCCTAGTTTGCTGTCTCCCACGTGGATGGCCTCTGCCTGCCTTTGTCCTTCTCCTGGTCATGTCCACGGGGTCTTGGCGATGCTCCCCTCGCCCCACGTGAGGTCATTGTGAGGCAGGAGGGAATTCTGCTAAAGACAGCGTCGGTGCCGGTTAAAACCAGCGCTGGGGTCACGCCCGCCCGCCAGACCCAGAGCCCCGGTCCTTGCCCTGCGCTCCTGCTGCCTGTGTGCGGGGGGGCTGGGCTCCTTCCTCCCTCTGGTTACACCCCGGGTGGGGTCTGCCGCCTCCACCGTCGCGGGAGATGAGCAGCCCCCAAGTCTCCAGAAGGGAAGCCCGGTCAGCGGTGTGTTCCCAGGGGCCGTCTCTCCATCCGGCTCGGGAAGGGGATCCACCGACATGGAGTGAAAACGCTGGTGTGTGGGGCGCTACCAAGGATGCGTCTCATCCTCCAGCTGCGCAGCCGCTGTGCGATCGCTCCCATTCCGCAGGCGAGGGAACAAAGCCGGAGAGGCCAGGGAACTGAGCATGAGGTCTGAGCCCAGTCACCTCCTGCCACACGGCTACTCTGAGTGATGGTGGCCTCTGGGGACGGAGCTGGCTTCAGGTTCTAGCTGCAGTACTGCCAGTCCCCTGGGATCACACACACATGCACACACAGATGCACACACATGCACACACACACATGCACACACACGCACACATGCACACACATGCACATGCATGCACAGCACCCTCAACCCTCATACAGGTACTCACACTCTCTCACATGCATTCACACTTCTACACATGCACACATGCACATGCATGCACACACACATGCACGCACATGCACGCACACATGCACATGCATGCACAGCACCCTCAACCCTCATGCAGGTACTCACACACTCGCACATGCATTCACACTTCTACACATGCACACACATGCACACACACGTGCACACACACATGCACACACACATGCACGCACATGCACGCACACATGCACATGCATGCACAGCACCCTCAACCCTCATACAGGTACACACTCTCACATGCATTCACACTTCTACACATGCACACACATGCACACACACGTGCACACACACATGCACACACACATGCACTACACACTCGCTCAGGCTCACGCTTCATTGCTCTCTCCGTGTTTTCTGAGCATCTCTCAGCAGACGCGGCCGTACAAGGTCTTTATCGCGCCGGCTTATCGACTCTTTGTCATGTTCGATGCTGTTATTCCCCCAGCCTACTGTTTCGCTCTGTATTCTGGTTCCGTGCTCTTTCGCGGTGCAACTCTCCTTTCCTCTGTTTTTCACTGCCTTGTTTGGGAGGTGTTTCTATTACCGGTGACTGCAAGTTGTTTTCAAAGCCACGTGCTCCCCACACACGCACGGAGCGGCCAGGCTCCGGCGCTACTTGGGGTCTTGGCTGCGGAAGCCTGAGGGTCTCCCCAAAGGGTCCCAGCCACAGCCCACCCGGGTGGGGGCATCCACTCAGGTGAGAGGGTACGGATGGCACGGGAGGACAGGGCGCCGGGCTCACGGCTCCCCGTCGGGTCTGCGTTCTCAAAGGGCAGTCTTCCAACCCTGATAAAAAGGCCTTTTCTAGGAACCATTGTTCTGGCGACTTCATGCGGCCTCACACACAGGGGGACTCTTTTCAGGGTTTGGAAACAGTTTTCCTTCTGCTGAAAAGGGTAAATTTCATAACCTCTCTGTGGTTCCTGGGAAAAGTTATTCTTAGAAAAATTCTCTGTCCTTGGACACGCCATGGACTGCGGCGCATGGAGAGGGAGGGAAACTATCATTCCCTGGAACAGACGTATCGTTACTTCTAGTTTTAATCAGCACACACTATATTTCCTAGTGCAAGGACACAGGGGCCTGCCAGCTATCTGTCCAGGATGAGGGCCCAGGGCCAGGATCTCGGGGGAGGCATGGGGACCCCTAAATGAGGTCTTCACATGACCCACTTGTTCAAGTACCTATGAGCTAAAAAGACAAAATACCCGCACCCCCCAATGGTGGCACAGGGACAGGGTCTCCACATAAACGTCCCCATTCAGAAAGGGGCAGTATGGGGACCCTGAGCGCGCCAGTGTGCGGCAGTTCTGACTCCCCGCCCCCCTCCCCGGGCAAAGGTTTGGAGGGCCCGGCTCTCCTGTTGGGTGGGGAGTGTTCTTTGGCCACGAATCCGCTCCCCGGACAGCCCCTGGTCCCCTGCAGCCCTGGCTCCATCCACGGGCAGTAGTTTCCCCGCCACCCTCAGCCGCATCGAAGCAGGCCTGGGGCCTGTGCTTCCTGGGCGATGAGCAGCCGTCTTCCTGCCTGCGGAAGGTCAAGGCTCCCTTTGTCGCAGATGCGCACACGGCTCTGTGTCCACGCTGCTGGTCCCTGTGGCCGCAGAGCGCTCTCAGAAATGGACGACGTCCTCATCTCCAGCGATAGCCACCTTCCTCTGGAGCGTAACACGCGTGCTTTCTGTGTTTCTCCGCCTTCTCACCGCATGCCCCCTCTGTCCTCAGAGTTCACCACGATGCCCTTGAGAGGTCAGGCCGCACGCAGACCCCTTCCATGGGAAGCTTTGTTCGGCTGGAAGGACCTGCTGGGCACCGCACCCTCGGTCAGGCTGTTCCCTGGGCCTCCAGCCCATGTGTCTATCTGCGGAGATGCTACCCGCCCCCAGTGGGTCCTTCCTGACACGGCTCAGGTGTGGGCAGCCTTTGGGGCTCCACATTGTTCTCAAAATGTCTACGTCTACTCCTTGGGTTTGGGAAGAAGTGAGCCCTTCCAGGCCTGTGGGTCCCTGGTTCGGGACTGCCCTGTGCTCCTTCATTGGTGTTTGTAAAGCAGCCATTTCTTTGTGACCTCACCTCCCTCCTGTAATGTCTTGCCCAATCCAACAGCCACCAGTCCATGCTAGTGAGTCTCATGGCCAAGCCCTCCCCTGAGGGCAACAGCTTCACTGGTCCCCAGTTGTCACGGCAGATGGCAGAGTTACCAGAACTCTCGACACCGCGTGGCATGGGCCACCATCTTCCCAGTCTTCCGTGTCAACTTCCTAAACTCCTGTCGCCCGCCCACGAAGCCCAAGCCACGTGCTTTGGACTTTTGCTCCATGAGTAGCTAACTCCTGGGGCCAGCCTCTGTATTGCTTAAAGCTGGCTTGACTCTGATGAGGTGATGACAACCAGCCCTGAGGTTTAGCAGCTTAAACAACAAAGCTTCATTTCTCAGTCATGCTCCGTGTCCACGCTGGGCGAGCCGGGGGCTCTAATGCATGCTGTCCTTGCCCCAGGAAGTGGCTCCAGACCCTTCCTAGTTTGCAGCTGGGCATCAATGGCCCCAGTAAAGGAAGCATGACAGCACACCCTCTTCTGTTCCACTTCCATTGGCCAAAGTAAGTCACATGACCACACCTACCTCCCCATTCCATTGGCCAAAGCAAGTCACAGGATTATACCCAACTTCTCCCATTCCATTGGCCAAAGCAAGTCACAGGATTATACCTAACTCCTCCATTCCATTGGCCAAAGCAAGTCACAGGATTATACCTAACTCCTCCCATTCCATTGGCTAAAGCAAGTCACATGACCACACCTAACTCCTCTCATTCCATTGGCCAAAACAAGTCACATGATCATACCTAACTCCTCCCATTCCATTGACCAAAGCAAATCACATGACCACACTTAACTCCCCATTCCATTGGCCAAGGCAAGTGACATGATCATACCTAACTCCTCCCATTCCATTGGCCAAAGCAAATCACATGACCACACCTAACTCCCCATTCCATTGGCCAAGGCAAGTCACATGATCATGCCTAACTCCTCCCATTCCATTGACCGAAGCAAGCCACATGCCCACACCTAACTCCAGAGATGAGGGGGAAGCATCCTCTGCTCAGAAGGAGAAATCCTGGATGTTGGGAGCAGCTCTAAAGACAGTCATAGGTTTTATTTTATTTTATTTCTCTATTTTTTAACTTTATTTTTATTGTGGACTCTATTACAGATGTCCCCATCCCCCTCCCCCGCCTTGCGCACCTCCACCAGCCCCCCCCTCTTCCCTGGCCATCACCACACTGCTGTCCCTGTCCGTGGGCTGTGCACGTATGTCCTTTGGCCAATCCCCTCCCCTTCCTTCAGCCAGTCCCGCCCCGCCAGCCCCTCTGACCTGTCAGTCTGTCCCTGTTTCCACGCCTCTGGTTCTCTTGTTCCTCAGTTTATTTTGTTCATTGGATTCCACGTATCAGGGAGATCCTCTGGCACTTGTCTCTCTGACTGGCTTATCTCACTTAACGTAATACTCCCCAGGTCCCCCCCCCCCATGCTGTCACAAAGGATAAGAGTCCCTTCTTTTTTTTCTTTACAGCTATAGGTTTTAAACAACAGTAATGTTTTCTCTGTGGTCCTCCCTCCCGCCATCTAAGGACCCAATTTCTTCAACTGTTTCTCACGGGGTATTCCAGACCAGCCTCCCCCAGAAGCCTTTCTGGACATTTCTCCCCAGCCTTTGTGCACCCTCCAAAGCTGACTCCTGGTGCTGCTGAACGAGCTGACGGCAGCCTGGTGTGCTGTGTCCCGTTCTTCACAGTTCAGGTGGCTGGATGGCCGAGGGTGGAGGAGCTGTGAGCACCGGGCCCCTCAGACTCCCGCCTCCCCACCCAGAGGGTCCTGGGTGAACCACTGCCCCCTCGCGGCCTCTCTCGGAGGGTCACAGCTGACATGGGCAGTAGGGCCTGAGAAGCCCCATTGTCCAGGTACCTCCTGAATTTTGATTCTGTGATTTTGTTTAATTTGGAGTTTCCCCAACCTCTGTGCCAGGACAGTCCTCTCCTGCCCCATCCAGGTCTGCGGAGGGAGCGCGGGGCCAGAGGCTCGCCCGCCCGGGGCAGACAGCCTTCCCAACCCACACCGCCACGGACACGGGCTGCTGGGCACAGACACGGCCACGTGCTGGCGACAAATCAAAGCGGGCAGCTGTTTATTGTTCTGGGTACTCCAAAGTTGGAGAGATGCTTCCTTAATTATAATTTAGAGGTTTCATCCAAATGGATTAGTAGCTGCAGCCTGTCCCCACCCCCGCGGTGTGTCCTCCCTCCCCGGGGCCTAACTGTGCTCGTGCTCAGAGTCCCAAATCCACCAGACCCTCCCCTACGGCCTGGTTCCCTGGGGCCAGCTTCCCGAGCTCGAAGGATGGGCGGGCACAGACCTCGCAGACCCCAGACTCAATGAGAAGGTGTCGCTGGGTCTTTGAGATTTTTGTATCTCTGTACCTGAGACGTAGCCATCACTCAGTTCCTGCTTTTAAAATTTTATTTACTTCCTTATTTTTTTTATCCTCTCCCGAGGACATTTTTGCGTTTATCTTCAGAGCAGAAGGGAGACGGGGCAAGAGAGAGAGAGAAACATTGACATGAGAGACACATCAACTGGCTGCAACCCACATGACCCCAACCAGGGCTGGGGACAAACTGCAACCGAGGCATGTGCCCTTAGCGGGAACCGAACCCGGGTCTCTCTGGTCCGAGGGCTGACGCCCTAACCGCTGTGCAAAACCGGCCAGGGCTATTTACTTGTTTAAGAAGAAGGATGATGTTCCCTTTCAGATGGCTGCTGTCCTCCTAGGAAGGACTGGGGTGAGGTGCTGTCTGCCAAATGCACCCCAACTCCCTCTGACCCCAAAGGGCTCCCAGAGCAGCCAGCTCAGGAATGTCTGATCTCTTGGACAAAGGAACCAAATGACAAGTGGACCCTCTTGTCCACCCTGGGTCCACGGACCGCGTTGCCCGGCTCCCTCCCGGCTTCAGCACTGTGCAGCCGGCAGGGCCCAGCAGTAATCAGCTCTCCAGAAGGTCACAGGCTTCTCTTCCTTAAACATGCTGAAAAGCAGTGAACAAATCAAATGACTGTAAAATAGTTTTTGCCTGGCGTCCTCATGGCTACTCGGGTCCATGGACTAAGGGCGTGATGTGATAAACTGCTCAAGGACGGGTTCATTCATGCATTCGGCAAGCCTGTGTGACCCCACGCCACACATCCCCGTGCCGGGCAGTGTGCAAACGTCTGGGACGCGTAGGGGCGTCAGCCTGGGTCCCTGCCTTCGAGGGGCATGTGGTCTGGTGGCGGGGAGAGGTGTGCGGGCTTTGTGAAGCTGTCTGTGCAGAGTCCGAGCCCCACAGAGGAGGGAGCCATCGGTCTGCCTGCATCCCAGAGGGTGGGAGGGCGTCACAGGTGAGCTGCAGCTCTGTGGAGTTCCAGGAGAGCACTCACCGTGTGTGTGCATGTGCATGTGCATGCATGTGCGTGTGTATATGTGTGTGCACGCGCACGTGTGTGCGTGCATATGTGTCCGTGTGCATGTGTGTATGTGCGTGTGTTATATGTGTGTGTGCATGTGCATGCATGTGTATGTGTCTGTGTGCATGTGTGTATGTGCACACATGTGTGCGTGTGCATGTATATGTGTGTGTGTGTGTGTGTGTGTGTGTGTGTGTGTGCATGCGAGCACACCTGCCTCAGTCCCAGGTGTCTGGGTAAAGGGCAGGTTCTGCCCCAGCAGACCTGGGCTGCAGCCTGAGCTCTGTGCTCCTGGCAGTCCCCCAGGTGGGGCAACGCTGCTGGCCCACGGGCCACAAAGATGGAGACGGGGAAGCCTGAGTGTGTCACAGAGAAGGGTCAAGGGCATCGAGGGCGTGGGACACGCAGTCCGTGTGGGTGCAGCAGGGTGCAGGGCAGGAGGGAACAGGAAGCAGGGGCCCCCTTCAGGGCTTTATGTGACGAGCAGCAGCAGATTCCCCTTGGGGCTTCGCGAGTGTTCTCTTCATGCATCTGCCTGAGCCCGGCCACACTGTCAGAGCGCTGTGGGGCAGTTCCCCGGCAGTCAAGGCTTCGTGTCACAGCCTGGCGTGCGGAGCCTCCTCGTTACACCGGACGGAGATGTCAGCCTCTGGTTTCCTCAAATGCAGGAGGGATGGGGGCAGGCTCACAGGGCTGCCGGCCGTCATGGGCCACGTGGGCCTCCGGGACAGGGAGCAGCCACTGACGGGTGCAGGAATGGTCCTGGAAATGCAGGGTGCGGGTGGGTGGGGAGGGGCTGGGGTGTGGGGACGTGCAGCCAAGGGCGGCTGGTTGTCAGGGAAGACTCGGCCACCTTGCCTTGAGGATGGCAGCTCAGCGGACTTGAGGACAGACCCCTGCTGTGTTTCTGGACGCCGAATCCCCTTTTCTCCCGGTGGAGCTAAGCCAACAGGCCCCTCTCGCTTGGCCGGCTGCCTGGGGGCTGAGCAGTGAATTACAGGCCATTAGTTTCACTCCAGTGGGCGACGGACCCTCGTGGAGGATGGGGCTGCAGCTCTTTGTAGGGCTGGGATGTGTGTGTGTGTGAGAGAGAGAGAGATGAGGTGGGACAACACAACGTGGCCAGGAAGGCAGCGTGGGCTGGAGGGCTCGGAGATGTCCCCAGGGCAGGACAAGGCACGGCTCTGTCTCTCTGGGCCACGTCCCCAAGGATTTCGTGGGTGTGCTGCAGAGGCTGGGCCCGCGAAGACTGTAATTAATTGAGACAGGACAAGATGCTTTAAAAATTTTACGATCGATTTGCATAATGGATCTTTGTTTTAAAGAAAAGAACAAAATGTGAGCTCTCGGGCACCCTGGCACGGCTCCACCTGCCGACGCAACCTGGCGGGAGGCGCTGTTTCTGACCACGAAGCGTTTCTACGGAAAATCAGCTTTACTGCCTTTTCGCGTCTGATTATAAAAATAATGCGGGCTCACTGGAGAAGCCTGGAAATGTGCACGGGGAGAGCGGTGCTTTAATATGCTGCCACAGGGAGGCTCTGGCAGTGATGGATGGGCTGTTTTTGTTCTTACCTCGGAAGTGGTCCCCTGACAAGCTGTCTCCTAGCAGCACACGCTTCCACGCAGTTCATGAATTCCTCCGGCAGCCCAGCCGACGGCCCCGGGTGCGTTTATTACTGACGGCTAATTGCTCCATGTCCGCCTGCTGCCGGGATGGAGGAGGATGCTGGAGGTGGGCTCCGGGAGGCGGTGCTAGGGGGGAAGATGGTCTCAGTTCTGCCTCGGCCCTGGGGAAGGATGACGGGACTGGGCAGAGTCGTCACAGCAGGCATCGACTGGGCTCTGTGACAAGCAGGCCCCCTGTCTCCATCATTTAACCTTCAAGACAATGTACCACCTGGGTACTAGTGTTGAACACATTTTACAGAGCAGAGATTCAACCCAGGCAGACTGAGCAGCAGGGTCCCTGAGGCCAGGCGATGTATGCACAAGACAAAGACAGCTGCCCTGGACAGGTTTCTTTTTTTTTTTTTTATCCTCACCCGAGAACATTTTTTCATTTTTTGTTCAGGTAGAGTGGGAGGGAGAGAGAGGAAGAGAGAGAGAGAGAAACATCGACGTGAAAGGGACACATCGAGTGGCTGCCACCCGCACGACCAACCAGGGCCGGGGACAAACTGCAACCGAAGTACATGCCCTTAGCGGGAACCGAACCCGGGTCTCTCTGGACCGCAGGCCGATGCTCTAACCGCTGAGCCAAACCGGCCAGGGCCTGGACAGGTTAAGTGGTCTCCTGGAGTCTACCCTGTGTACTCCCCTCCCTATGAGTGGGAGGGACTGTGACTACAATGGGATGTAATTCTGCCGATGAGGTTATACATTGTATGGCAAGCAGAAGAGATTGCCCTGGGTGGGCCTGGCCTAATCAGGTGAGTCCTTTATAATAGGGCCTAGAAGTCAGAGAAGGAAGTCGGAGAGATTTGAAGCATCAGGCATGCATCTGTTGACCTCCAAGAAGCAAGCTGCCGTGTGGTGGAAGAGAACCGCAGGCGATCCCTGGTCGATGAGGGTCTCAGTCCTACAGCCGCAAGGAACTGCCTTCATCCAACAGCCACTGAGTCTGGAAGAGAACCCCGAGCCTCTTCCATGAGATCGCAGCCCTGGATGTCATCTTGATTTCAGCCCGGCGAGACCCGGAGCGGGAGAGCCAGCCCACCTGTGCCTAGACTCCTGACCCATGACAACGGTGAGATAAGAATACATTTGTGTTGTGTCCACTGCTAAGCTGGTGCTCATTTATTCCACAGCATAGACAACGAAGACACGTGCAAATTAATGCACAGCACCTTTGCACAGTGGGTGCACAGTTAGCCGGGCTCTGGCCTCACCCTCATCCCAGGAGCGACCTGCTTGAACCGGGGGGGCGCCTCCAGACGTGCAGGCGGGGGCCGACGTGCCGAGGAACACCTCGCTTCTCCCTGGGCTGTGGCAGATGGCCCAGACACTTGTTACTTCAGAAAAGCCAGCTGAGACCGGATTCCTTCCCCAGCTTCCAAAGGCTCTTAAGAAGCTCCAGCAGGCACATGGTTGTATAGCTTGTTTCCCTCTGGGCTCTGAGGCTTAGAAATAAAAATATTTTGTCTCTCTGGCATGGCGGGAGAGTGTGGGGGTGTTGGAGCCTTGCGGATCCTTCAGCTATAATACACAGCGCCGTAGGCAGCCCTATTATGGGTCCCTAAAATATGCAATGTGGGGGGAAAGAGATAATGAGAGGAGGTTTGAAGAGCGAGCTCTGCATGGCTTCGGATGCCGCCGGAAGACAGAAAGGGAGCCATAAACATCAAAAGTGGAAGAGAAAATGTAGCAATCATATCCTTTGAACAAACACCCTCATCATCTTTCGAGGCCTCACGCGGGGCTGCCACAGGGCGTGTGTTCAGAGTGACACCCTCCGCTGCTTCTGCTCCTGAGAGTCACAGCACACGAGCCCCTCCCTGTGCTCAGCAAGGCCCAGCCCCGCAAGGCGGAGGAACGGGCTTCTGTGGATGCCAAGGTGCATTGCCCTGAGCTGGAGGCGTCACACTGTCGCCGATGAGCCAGTCCCCTGGGGCTTGATGAGGGTCCACCGAACTGGGTTCTGGGCCCCCTCCCAGACCTCAGTGTGAGAGTTCGGGGCACCAGCCATCTAGTCCCATCATCTGCTTGATGTCTTCTTGCTCATCTGTGAGAGCCATCTCCTCCGGGAAGCTTCCCTGACTGCAGGCCGTGTCGGGCTCTCTGGCCAGGGTCCTGTTGCCCACTGGGCTTTGCCTTCAGAGCAGCAATCACCACCGGGATTGGCAGCCTTCCTGACGTACTCTCTGACTGGCTGGCTAGACTGAGCCCCAGGAGGGCAGGGACAGTGCCTGGGCGGCTCACTGCTGTGTCCCAGCATCCTCCCCAGTGCTGGATACGTAGGAAGAATATTTGTAAAATCAACAAATGAAGAGATGACAGGAAAAGTGGGTACGGGGCAGTGCAAGCCCTCCAAGGAGGGGTTGCCCCAAAGGTTTTGGGGGAGACTCCCACTTTTCTTTCTATTCGTATCTTGAACCATGGCATCCCAGAGGTGATCCCGACCTCCCTTATTTTACTAAGAAGGAAACTAAGCAGAGAGGGGCAGAGACTCCTTCAAGCTCACACAGCAAGCTGAGGGCAGGGACCTGGGTCTGGAACCGTGCAAACGTTCTGTTCTTGTTTGTTTTGTTACCTCACCTTGTCTCAGCAAAGGGCCAAAGATGGGAGACGAAATGGACCGTTGGAGCACCCTGGGCATTGGCCCCCAGGCACATGGACAGAGCTAGCTGAATCTGATGGAGGGTTCGTTTCCTTTCCAGGAGAGGTGTATGGGCACTACTCAATGGGGCCGGGACTAGGGTGAGGTGAGTGAGGTTCCAAGGGTGCCACATTCAAGGAGGCGTGCACCCAGGACGCCTGCCTGACTGAGTGTGAGCCCTCCCTGCAGTCATGCCTTCATGCTTCTCACCCTGGTTCCAGCCCTGACACCCCATCGCATGTCTCTGGACCTTGGAGGTGATGCTGAAGGATTGCAGACTTGAGAACACACCAAACATCACCATCTCAAGATCTATTTATCCATCCATCCATGCATCCATCCACCCACCATCCATACATTCACCATCCACCCATCGAACCAACCATCAATCCATCATCCAACCAAACTTCCATCCATCCATCCATCCATCCATCCACCCATCCACCATTCACCTGCATTCATCCATCCAACTTTCCATTTTCCATCCAGCCATCCACCTACCTACCTCAGTAAGTTTATATTTTCAACCAATTCTTCCATTGTCTGTCTGTCTATCTATCTATCTATCTATCTATCTATCTATCTATCTATCTATCTATCATCTTCCTTCTCCCCCTCTCTTTCTTCTTCTTCATCATCTATCCACATACATACATTTACTCTATTTATATATCTTTATAAACAGATCAGTTCCCTTTCCTCTAGTGGAATTGACCTCTTGTTACCTGACATAAACTCTCACCTCAGGGCCTTTGCAATGCTGTCCCTACTTCGTAGACTGTATTTCCCTCCACTTTCAAATGTTTGTTTCTCTTTATTCTTCAGTCTCAGTTCTGCTGAGCACTTTCTCCTGGGTTGACTTTTCCAGCTCTGCAGCCTCTATTTTTCATTGGTGACAGCACTTGCTTTTCTTTGAGAATCTCCTCTCCCCTATTATGAACAGCCTCAATGGGACAGCAAAGATCACACATTCTATTATCCCCCAGCCAAGGAGCAGGTCTGTGACCCGAGCCAGGCCCACCGGCCTCTCCCCTTCCTCATCCCAACTCCCAGGATTTCATCCTTGAGTAGAAGGAGGAAAGGAAAAGAGAAGAAATGGGTAGAATGCATTCATTCTAGAAGCTTTACCAGGAGCGATTCCTGCTACCAGACATTTGGAGGACCCTGTCCTTGAGCCCCTCTGACCTCCCATTTCAGAACTACCCACTGCCCCTCCAAGACTCCCTTTAACCCGGGGGACATGGAGGCGGTCTACCGTGCTTGTCCAGAGGCTCCTAACAGAGAGACCTCTTCAGAGAAGACTTTGATGACTGTCCTTCCTCAACGTGGTCCCCCATGGCCTCAGTCTCCTCTAGGTTTCCGAATAGCAACCAGCATAACCCATGTTTACTTATGTCTATGTACTGGTTGGGTTTCTATTAGTGACTTTGTGTTTCTCTCTCTCCTGGTGGAATATAAAATACAAGTGTCCTACAGGCAAAATCAGTGTTTACCTTTTTTTGAAAGAGAAAACAATGCTACTTTATTAAAATAAATATTGAGTTTATGTCAGACGCACATCTTCGCCTCCCCACCATTCCCATTTGTCTGAACACCGTTACTATTGTGTTCTATCATAACGTTCCAGACACACTTCAAACCAAGCAAAGGGCGGAGTTCCATCTTTAAAAACTCAACAGGCATTTTGGACAACACATGCTTGGCCATGGAACCTGGGCAGCATTTGTCGGCCACGGTAGGGAAAGTTCTCACTCTGCATTGTTAAAAGGACAGCAGAGATCAACTGTTACAGACGTGAAACAAGACAGAACATTTTAACCAACCATTTAAACCGTTTTCTTAGAGAATTCCTCCATGACCAGAGATCTGGAATAGCCTCCTGGTCAGTCATCCTGAAGGCATTCTTCACATAATCGATGAGCTTGGCTTCCACTTCAGGAAGAGAACCACCTTTTTCTATACTTGCTTGCATTTTTCCTTTAATGTCTTCTACAGAACGAGGTCCTTCTGGTGTTCTAGGAGTTTTTTTCCTGTTTTTTTTTTTTTTTTTTTAAGGATTCTTGACCCTTTGATCTTGGTATTGGTGTTTTTGAGTCTTTCTCATTCTGGTTTGATTTTTTTTGCATTTTTTGGCTGGAGTAGCTTCTATAGATTTCTTTACTGGACTTTATCGTCAGCTTCCTCATCCTCAAAATCAACATCATCATCATCATCGTCATCATCATCACCATCAGTATTATCATTGTCATAGTCATCATTTTTCTTCATCATCTTCTTCATCTCATCATCTTCATCATCACCATCCTCCTCCTTATCTTCATCACCATCATTGTCATCATCATCTTCACCTTTCTTCATCATCATCATCATCATCATCATCCTCATCATCATCACCATCCTCCTCCTCCCCCGCCTCCTCCTCCTTCTCCTCATCATCATCTTGTTCATCTTCATCAGCAGCAGCGAGGTTCACTTTTTTCTGTAGAATCTCACTACTGCTTCTAGGGCAGAACACTTCCCAGACATCCTTAGGAATTTTACATCCTCCTCCTCTTCCTCTTCTGACTCTTCATCTTCCTCCACAGCTACTAAGTGCTGTCCAGGAAGATGCACGGGCCCTGAACCACATTTCCAGCGTAAGACCATGGTTGGCATTACTCCAAAGCCACCAAGGGAAACCGTGTGCTGTATGGACATTTCCAGAGTCGCAGGTGTGCCTGTAATTGGCCTGCCTTCATAATTCACTGCCTCTGCTTCCGTAATGTGCAGCTAGCTCATCCTTAGCACCAACCCCTGACCTGACTGCTCAGAAAGATGACTGGTGCTCATTTTCAGCATTATCCACCTTACCTTGATCGTCTTTGTCGGCCTTGAGTTCACAATTGGAAAGATAGTTCTGGGGCCTCCGAGGACTCGTGTCCATGTCCATCGAGTCTTCTGCGGGGTGGTGGCACACACATAAGTGGGGGAGAAGGCGGACGGAGGTAACGCTGGCTATTCCCCAGATCAGGTGCTCACAGGGCAGGGCATGATTTCCTAAGTGTCTAACACAGTGCCTGGCACATAGTAGGTGCTCAACATGTATTTGTTTAATTGGGATGAAAACCTGAAATTGCTGTCAAGGAAGTGAAATTTCCCAAAGTCTTGAGCACTTGGCCTTCTGGTCCACCCCAGCGCCCTTATCTTCTGTCCTGTCTGCTTAGTTACTTCCTGTGGTATATATGTGATCACAGGTTTAGAGGTGCTGTAGAGGAAGAAGCCCCTAAGAGCCTGCCGTTAGAAGTGTCGGCTCTGGGGTCAGACAGAACTAGCCCATCGCTGTCTCTGCCCCACCCCTCCCCGTGGGACCTTGAGCCTCAGTGTTCTCATCCTTTAAATGGGAATAATAACTCTCCCGTCAAGGGGTCTCTGTGAGGTGTAAGTGAGGTAAAGTGGTAGCAAGTGTACCGCTGGGTGAGGCATATGGAAAGCATTCAACAATTATTGAGTTGAGTAAGAATAAACGCATCAATGAAGTTTGAATAAGGTTCTGTACTTGGAAGAAAATGCTCTCCCTTAGAATGCTGATGAGCCGTAAAGCATCTAAAATGTTTGCGCTGTCACTATGCCATTGTCACCGCTCAGTGCCTCCCTCCCTCCCCCCGCTCTCCGCCATCTCTGCCCACCTGGCTAATCACGGGAGCTATTTTTACATCTGACGTAGAGGAGAGGGAGCAGATTAACAACCCCAGAGACATACATCACCTCTATTAATATTAAACAGGGTATTAATTTTACCAGGAACTGAAACATTAAACATGTATATCCATTAGTGGTCATTATTTTAATCTCCAGAAGCTGTCTAGCATATTCCAGGAATAGGTCTGCACCGGTCTCCTCCACCTCCTTTCCCTAAATTTGCTGGTGAATCAGGGATCACGGTTTTTATTTCCCTGAGGGGAAGTGGATAATTATAAACTCACATCTGTTAAGGGAGAAAGTCTGAGAGATCGTCACATTCAGTTTCCTTGTTCAATACCACAAGCCCCTGGGGACCAGCTGGCAGTGTGTGGAGTACTTGCTGGAGTGGTCTTCCCATGGCCCCTGTCTCCCAGAGGCCGCCCCCTGACGTGCTGGCTCTGAGCACCGGCTCTCGGCTGCACCTGTTAGAATCCAGATCTCAACTGCTAAAGATGCCCCAGCAGGACCAGCTCAGCGGCTCTGGGATGACAACAGGAAGGACACGTGTTAGTTAATGACGATGGGATTCTGCTACAGAGGGACCGATAGACAGCTCACAAAGCAGTAGTGCGAGGACACCAACAGCTGCTCGTAATGTGCAGGATGGTGTTGACGACAACTCTCCATGCTTCTCACTAGGAAGCTGATGAAACCCTCGGGCTGGGGCTGAGGGACCAGTATAGCTCAGTGGTTAAGAACATGGCCTCTGGTGTGAGACCATTTGGGCTCAAATTGTAACTCTGCAACAGGTGATCGCACATGAGACAGCACAAGACAGGGATCCCCGAGGGAGAATGCACGGGCCGGTGGAGCCAGATGATTGCCCCAACTTACTGCCTGGAGATGGTCCCAACTCACTTCCAAGGACACAGCCCAGGGAGGGCGAACCCAGGCTGAGCATGGTGGTATTCCTGAGTTGATCAGATGGGTCTGGGAGTCTGGGGAGACCCAGAGCACTAAATTATGCAGGGTAGAGCATCCAGAGTAGCAAAGAGGGGACAGTTGCCAATGGATAAATCTCTAGTCATTAGTTAACTATCGATCAATGCAAGCCTGTGAGTAAGCTACCCAGATCTGGAGAGAGAACCACGTGAAAGGAATGGCAGGACCAATGCTTGAGCTCCACACAGAGCCAGGCACATTCGGTGTTCCCACCAGACACAGTGTAAAAGTCTTAATTTTCCCAGGACATTGGGTACAGTACTAACAAACACATTGCCTCAGCAGTGTGGAAAATTAGCCCTATGCTGAAGCTACTCTACTCCCACTTAAAAAGGCTTTAAAAAAGTCTTCAAAGGACCAACATATTTCCAATTTTTCTCTTTTTATTGAAGTTATTGGGGTGACACTGGTTAACAAAAGTATACAAGTTTCAGGTGCACAATTCTGCAACAGATCATCAGTACACTGTATTGTGTGTTTACCACCCCAAGTCAAGTCTCCTTCCATCACCATTTATCTCCCTTATATCATCCTCCACCCCCACTCCCCCTGGCAAGCACCACACTGTTGTCCGTGTCAATGAGTTTTTTGTTTTTTCTTTTGCTCAATCTTTCCATGGCCTCCATCCAGTACCCCAACCACCCCATCCCCACCAGCTGTCAGCCTGCTCTCTATTTATGAGTCTGTTTCTATTTTTCTTGTTAGTTCCTTTTGTTCATTAGATTCTCCATATGAGTGAAATCGTATGGTACTTGTCTTTCTCTGACTGGCTTATTTCACTTAGCATAATGTTTTTTAGGTCCATCCATGCTCCCGCAAAATGTAAGATTTGATTCTTTTTTACAGCTGAGTAGTATTTCAGTGTGTATATGTACCACAGCTTTTTTATCCACTCATCTACTGCTGGACATTTTGGCTGCTTCCAAATCTCCAACATATTTTCAGTTAATTTAACTGCATCCTAGAACAAAACTCAAGAATATTCACAGATGCACAGTAATATCCATTACCAAATAAGGTAAAATTCACATTGTCAGGCATGCAATAAAAAATAACCAGGTTTGCAAAGAAACAGGAAACTAAAATCAGTAACAATAAGAAAAGCCAATCAATAGATACAGACACAGAAATGGTAATACAGAATTAGCAAAAAGGACATTGAAATGGTTATCATAACTATATTTTCCACATCAAGAGCGTAAAAGAAAGCTTGGAGATATGGAAGTCTAAGATTGAACTTCAAGAGATGAAAAATACAGTATCTGAGATTAAAAAATACACTGGGTGGGGTTAACAACAGATTAGACACTGTAGAAGAGAGGCTTAGTAAACTTGAAGACACAGCAATAGAAACTATGGAAAATGAACCACAGAGAAAGATAAAAAAAAAAAATGAACAGAGAATCAGCTTCAACAGACCGAATATATGTGTAATTGTAGTCCCCAAAAGAGGGAGAAAGGGAAGGGAGAGAAGAAAATATATTTGAAGACATTATGGGTGAAAATTTTCAAATTTGATAGTAACTATAAACTCTGAGATTCAAGAATCCCAATGAACCCCAAGCACAAACAACATGAAGAAAACTACATTGAGGCACATTATAATCAAACTCCTCAAAACCAATGATTGAGGCAAAATCTTAAAAGCGGCGAGAGGGAAAAAATTCACATTGTGTAGAGAGGAACAAGCGTACGAATTAAGGCAGACTTCTAGTCAGTAACAATGCCACCAGAGGGTAGAGGCACAACATCTGTAAAGTACTTAAGGAAAAAAACGATCAATCTAGAATTCTATATGCAGCCAAGATATATCAAACGGCCCTGGCTGGTGTGGCTCAGTTGGTTGGGCAATGTCCCAGGCACCGAAAGGTTGCTGGTTCAATTCCCAATCAGGGCACATGCCTGGCTTGTGGGCTTGATCCCCCAGTAGGGGGCGTGCAGGAGGAAGCTGACTGATGTTTTTTTCTCACATCAATGTTTTTCTCTCCCTTCCTCTCTCTCTAAAAATCAATTTTAAAAATCTTTTATAAAAGATATATCAAACAAACATGACAGTAAAATAGAGATCCAGATATGCAAAAACTTAACAATTCATTACGAACAGAGCATCACTACAAGAAATGATTTAAAAAAACACCCTTCAGGCAGAAGGAAAATGGCACCAGATGGAAATCTGTATCTATATAAAGGAATGGAGAGTATTCACCGAAATGGTAAATATTTAGGTTAAAAATAAAGCATTAAAATATATTTTAAAGGTAATTGTTTAAATAAAAAAATAATAATGTAATGTGGGATTTAAAGCATATGTAGAAGCAAAATGCCTGAAAACAACAGCACAATAGCCGAAAGGGGAAAATAAAAGTGTATTATTGCATTTTGCTTTTCATCCAGTCCCAGAGGTGTCCCCGCTTTGCTTTCTCCCACCTCCCTAATCTATCACCAATGATTTCACGTAACCCACTTACGTCTTCTCTCTTTTTCTTCTTCCAATTTTTATTAATTTATTTTTGTTACAGATGTTTCTCCTTTCCCCCCCCAGACACCCTCCTCCCCATCCCGTCCCCCCCCAGCATTGTTGTCTGTGTCCATTGGTTATGCATACATGCACATAAGTTCTTTGGTTCATCTCATCCATCCCCCCCGCCCCCCTACCCTGAGGTTTGTCAGTCTGAACCATACTCCTTTCTATGTCTCTGGGTCTATTTCGTTCATCAGCCCACCTTGTTCATTATATTCCACAAATAAGTGAGACCATGTGGTATTTGTCTTTCTCTGATTGGCTTGTTTCGCTTAGGATAATACTCTCGAGGTTCCTCCATGTCGTCTCAAAGGATAAGAGATCTTTCTTTCTTACAGCTGCGTAATTGTAATGTATACAATGAGGGGCAAAGCGCCATTCTTTGGAGCATTATCTCAATCCGTCGAAGTTTTGCTTCCCAATAATCGTTGATGGTTTGGCTCAGATAAACTCATAAAACTTTTTAAAAAGCGTAATATCGTAAAGTTCTTCTGCTGTATGTGAAGTGGCACAATATCATTTGATGGTGGCCTGTGATCAGTTAAAGATGTATACCATACACCATAAAGCAGCTACAAAAATCAAAGCCAAACACAGCCTAATAATTTCCTAATACGCCAACAAAGAAGATAAAATGGAATAAAAAAAAAAAACCTCAGTCCAGGAGGAGACAAAAATAAGAGGAAAACGGGAGCAAACAACAGACGGGAGAAATAGAAAGCAAACAGCAGGCTGACACATTGAAACCCTGCTCTCCGACACCCTCCCAGGCACACGTGTCATCTAACAGCTCCGTATCCAGACAACGGCGGACCCTGTCACATGGGCCTCCCGGCACACACGGTGTCTGTGTCCTCAGAACCCAGCGCTCAGGGCTGCTGGCTGTTGGACTGCGGTGTCTCCGTGTCGTCGTGTTGAGAGGTCCCTCCTGGTTTGATCCCACCTGTACCTGGGCGCACCGTGCCGTCTGGGCTGGGGAGCAGTCTCAGCCTCTCGGTCGGCAGGGGTGCTGAGTCTGTGAGCTGAGCCCCCGGGCCTGGTCGGAGCTGTTAGCTACCCCTCATGGATCCTGGAGGGCGGCATTCTTGCCCACAGAACGTCGGTGTCTGGTAATGCCAGGAACATGCTCTCTCTGTCCTCTCCTCTGTCTGGTTTGCACGATTCTCAGCCGCCCTGCCTCTCGGGGAAGGCTTTACAGGGCCAGCTGCGAATCTGGGTAGAAAGAGGACAAGCTGCCCCTTTGGGGACCACCCACTAAACATCCCTGATTTCCCAGAAACGATGCTGTCGTGCTTCTCGACGAGCCCCCGCCCCTCCGAGTTGGCCGGGGGGGCCTCAGCTCGCCGTTCAGCTATTTCAGTGCCCACTGTCGGGGGACTGTGGCTTCTTCTAACCCCCAACCACAGCAGCACCTCCTTGGATAAAGCAGGTGCTCGACATACGCCTGTAGAAGGAATTTCATCCTCGCTGACCCTGTGGGGAGGCCAGTGGCTGGGGGAGTTGTTCAGGCCACACAGCTGGCCAGAGGTTCGGCTGGGTCTAGGACCCCCGAGCCCTGCTCTGGGGCTCCGTTCCTGCACACACGGCCTCTCCCCGTGGTCTGGCTCTGCGCGGTGGTCCTGCCACTGTGGGGTGGGGTCGGGGAGCCTTCTGCAAGTGTAGCTTGTTCTGTGGGCTACAGGTCTGGAAGAACCCACCCGCTGCCTTCTCTCCTCCCTGACCCAGGTTGTGGGTCCTCCAGGCTCCCGAATCAGACTGCTGCACCCCATCCTTCTTCCTCCCCAGCTTTTGTGGTTGCCTCTTGCGGTCGTGGCCCCGTGGGGAGCCCGGGGTCCTCGCAGATGTTCGGCAGCCACGCCCGGGCGGCAGAAACCCCTCTGCTGTTTCCTGAGAACCCAGAGGCTCCCTGCAGTCTCCTGACCCCACTCCCCTGAGGGACCCCTCTCCCTTGGGGACATGGCATGGCTGGGGACACAGAGCACAGGGTCTCCTCCTACATGAAGAGCTGCCACTCTGTGGCTCTCATGCTTTCGGCTGGCGTCCGAGAGACCCAAGGTGAACGCATCCAGAATCCCGAAACATTGGTCATTTTCTCTCCTGGGCTCAGAGTATCCCCTCCGCTGCCCCGTCGCCCCCTGGGGCCCCCTCAATCCATGCCACAAAATGTACAATGTCAGTTTGTTCGACCAAGGAGCCTGCTGAGTATTTAATCCTTATTTAAAGCTGATGGTTCTTTTATTTTGGAGTTTAAGTTAATCAGCCTCAGGATACAGAATTAGATAAGCCAGGGACCAGCGTCCCTCAGTAATTCATCTCGCATCCAGCCTTCTCACCTCTGCAGGGGCAGGGAGAAGTGGCCAGGTGGCTCCATCAGTGAGTGGCAGTGACGTTCCCCCGCCTCCCCAGGCCCTCCTCCCACAGAAGCCAGGATTTTCCTCCTTGGTCACCCCCCTGCCTGATGTCCGCTGCAGGTCAGGGCTATTGGAGGGCGGGGCACAGGGCCGGGACCCGGGGCTGGCTCTCGCGTGGGTGGGGGACGGCCTGGTGGAGCCGAGGCTGGGCTCACGTGATTGCTGGAGTGGGGCTCCGGGCGGCTCACGGTGGCTAATTTCCCGGGTAATTATAGTAATAACAATCATCGCGAAGGTTCATTTGCGTTTAATGGGTGTGCGCACGACGTGTCATCTTGTAGGTGTCACAGGGTGGCTGGGCCACGCGGGGCGCCGGGGTAGGAGGGGGCTTCAGGCAGGAGCAAGGCTGCCGTGGGGTGGGGGCGGCGTGCAGACTGAATTTCCCTGGAAGTGGAGGAGGCAGGCGTGTGTGTGTGTGTGTGTGTGTGAGAGAGAGAGAAAGCTCATTGTGTACCTGCAGCCTGATACCCTGTGAGGGTACATTTCTGCTGCTGGAAGTTACTCCGTCCGTGGAACCTTGTTCTGACGGCCCCGGCAGCCTGATACACTGACCCCGGGGCCCCGAGATCCCTCTGCTCAGAGGTGGGGGAGGCCTCCTTGGGGGGCCCTGCCTGAAGCGGGGAGGCTGGAGGACCCGTCCCACATTGGAGCAGAAGCCTTCAGAGCCATATTGGGGTTCTGTCCCTGGTCTTGTCTCCTTCGACCATGAGGTGGCAAGTCCCAGGTGGGGGACCTCCCGCAGCCTGGATCCCGGAGAGAGGACTGAGCCCTGCTGAAGGTCAGCTAACACGCAGCGTGGGCAGGGAGCAAACCTGGTGTCGCAGCCCCGAGGCTTGGCGGCTGTTTCCGGCGAGAGCCTGTGTGGTGAGAGCCCCTCCTGGTGGGTTTGGCATCAGAATGCCGGGGGCTCTCCCGGGTGCAGCCCCCAGTAACCCAGGGAGATGCTGCATGTGGAAATCAGTCTCAGGCCTCACGGACCCGTGAATGGAATCGAGGACTGGAGATCCACTCCAGAGCCTGGGAGCGGAGAGAATCCGGAGGCAGAGGTGACCGAACAGTCGTCCGGCTCCCCGTCCTCGGTCTTCACCCTTGGACTGCACCCTTGCAGGGTCTGGGGTGCACAGCCTGTCAGGGGCCAGAGGTGATGGAAATGCATAGACCGCACCTGCTGTGGTCCCTGGAAGCTGCGGGAAAGTGGGTGACGTGGTCAAACACAGAACGTGTCGGCTCCATTCTGGCCTGGGACGACCTATGAGGCCCGTGGTCGACAGAGTGCCGGCCATCCCCGCAGGGGCGTGGTACAAGATGGAGGCAGGAGCTCAGCAGCGGGGCTCAGTGCTCTCTGCGTCATGCGGGAGTGTCATGCGGGGGTGTTTGGGCTGAGCTGTGTTCCAGATGCTGAAGCCGTGGTCCCTCCCTGGGCTTACATGCCCGCTGGCAGGACACACAGACCTCTGAGCACTCTGAGAAGTCAACACTTCTCTTTATTCATTCTTTTTTTTTTTTTTTCATCCTCACCCGGGGATACTTTTCCATTTATCTTCAGACAGAGTGAGAGGGGGAGAGAGAGGGAGGGAGAGAGAGAGAGAAACATCGATGTGAGAGAGACACATTGACTGGTTGCCTCCTGCACGACCCCAACCAGGGCTGGGGACTGAATCGCAACTGAGGTACGTGCCCTTGGCTGGAATCGAACCCGAGACTCTTTGGTCTGAGGGCCCATGCTCCAACCGCTGAGCCAAACCAGGCGGGGCTCTTTATTCATTCTTTAAAAATACGTAGCTGCGTCACATCCTGGACGCGAATATGGATGACCGTCATTTAAATAACAGGTCTTCAGTGGAAGGTTGAGGTGAGTGCCAGAGTTTCGTTCACGACAGGGAGGGGGTACGAATGAGCCTTGTGTACACACGAGTTCAGGCCCCGGGGGAGAAGCCACAGGGTGCATTTCTGGAAGTGAGCGTGTCTATCTGTGATCTCGGCAGCGACTGCTCAGTCGCTGGATAAAATCCAGCCCCGTGCGCGCGGGCGGCGATGTCCGAGGCCGCCGTGACCCCCGCGTCGGCAGCGCGGTTCTGATCCAACGCCTGAGCTTTGCCAGGCTGGCGGGCGAAACACGTTATCTTCTTTCAGGGTGATTTTCTCTTCTCCTGTCCTGAGTGGGTCGGTCAGGTTTCCTATCTTGAAGAGCCGTTTATATTTCTGTCCTTTTCTTTCGGGCCATTGGACTTTTCTCTTATTGATTTTTATAGGAACTATTTATTTAAAAGAGGAATGAAGCCTACGTGTGTAAGAATTGCAGATTTTGTTTTTATTATTCATCCTTAAGGAACAAAACGAAACAAAGCCAGGCTCCGTGTACGGCGCCGTCTACCCCGCAGCACACTCTCCCCGTTACGTGGCTGTTTCCACACTTACTTTTGATGACTCCTACATTTGTATTCTTGCTAGATGGGTCCTTCCCATTCTGAGATTGCTTTTATAAAACGATTTCTTCACATACTTTAATGGTTTCCCTCCCTCTCGCCATTTAAATTTTGACCCATCTATTTTTTTTTTTTTGCGGGGTGGGGGGTGGACGGTAAGGATCCCCCAGGGTCTCTCCCATCTTTTCCTGCCGGGATGCAGGGTTGGGGTAGCAGAGAGCCGGGACTGTGCACAGATACCCCGGGAATCTAGGCCTTTAGAATATTTGTTTCCCATGCAGAACATAGATTCTGGCTGCCATGGGGAGACGTGCCTTGGAGGGGCTTGGCCTGGTGGCTTCCCCCTCCATCCCACCCCCCTTGCTAGGAGCACATGCGTTCTCTCTCTCTCGCTCTCTCTCTCTCTCGCTCCCGCTGTCCTTTGTTCAAGGCCAGGGCAGCACCAGTAAACTTTGCCCAGAGGCTCAGGGAAGGCATCCAGCTCCTTGCTATTTACCAAGTGCAGCAGCCCTAATACCAAATCAAAACACCCAGCAATTATTTCGAGTCATCCTTTGAGCCCTGCGCCTCCCCGACCCCCGCCCATGTCCGGCAGGATCCAACTCATAGACACTGAGAGATTGGCTTCATCCATTTCTCTTCCTGCTCCCTGGACGCAGGCTGTGATGCCCGCTGAGGGTCTGCGGAGCCCCCTGGTCCTGATGCCCGCCGCCCCCGTCCGCCCGTCTCCTAGCAACGCTTCCCAGCAGCCTCCCTCCGCAGTGCGCTCAGGTGGCTTTTCTGGAGCAGGTCTCCGCCAGCGATTATCTTGGCGGAAGTGGAGCCCGTGCTGTTCAGAACCCAGACAGGCTGCGCGCGCTGGGGGGTCGGAGGAGCAGGGCGTGTCTCCTCGCGTCCTGTGGCCTGGACGCACCCCGTGTCATCGGCACCCCTGCAGCCAGCAGGGCACGGCGCGTTCAGACAGCAAATTACTCCCCTTATCTCCCAGCCGGGTCACATTCATCATCCTCTCAGGGCCCAGCGATGTGTCAGCTCTTCCTGGTTCCTGTCTCTGCGGGGCCCTCAGGGGCTCGGCCATTGGGTGCTCCATGGGCCTCCGCTCCGGGCAGGGTGCCCACGCTCAGGCCTTCTGCCACTGGCGAGGTGGGTGCCCTTGGGCACAGACCTGGCCACTATGCGTCTGTTTTCTCAGCTGCAAAATAGGGCGTCTCATAGTGCCCGTCTCCTGGGTTGTTATGAGAATGGAGGGGTACGGCTTGAGCAATGAATTGCTGTCCTCGCTGGTCCCACGTCTGAGCGGTTCATCACCTGCGGGGGCTTAGAGAAGGGCAGAGCCACAGAACACCCTCAGGAGACAAGGACATGCAGGTCTGCAGACGCTCGGTGAGATCTGGGGTCACAATCACCTGGGTTCAAATTCTGCCCAGCCACTCACCAGCGGAGTGACCCGGGACAGGTGCTAATTGCTCTGACCTTCAGCTTCCCCGCACGCCAGGAGCGGGTTCTTGTCAAGGCCAGAAAGTGGCAGTGAACCCTCAAACGGAGGCCACTGCCTTTCTGAGGCGACCTTGTCCAGTCCCCACTTGGAATGGCTCTCCTCTGCGGAGATTCCCGATTCCCAACGACATGGCCAGCCCCCCTGGGTGGACCTGGTGCCTGAGTGCTTTCCTCTGGGGACCGCTGGGGAAACGGAGTCTCACACTGAGTCTCCGGGACTTCCTGACTTCGGTCATCTGGCTTTTACCGCCCTTCATGATCGGCAGCTCCTGTCCCCAAATCGGGTTCCTCAGCTGTCCAAGAGCCCCTGGCTACTTGCCTGTGTTCACGCAGGGTTAGCCCACGCACCCCTCTGCGCCCCTGTGGGCTGGGTGTCCAGCTAGGGACGCCCTCCCTCAAGCCCTCCCGCCCACTGCAACTCCACAGGGGCCAGGGCCCGGCCATCTCCCTCGATGCCCACAAAGTCGTACCGTCGTCACGCCAGCCCTGACCCTCCTGGGTTCTCTGTCCTGACGGTTTGGCAGGGGCCAAGAGGGAGGCCCTGCTCGGTGTCCCGAGACACGGTCCAGGCAGGCTGGGCGGGGAGAGCGAGGAGGTTGTGTCTCCGACTTAAATGGCCCCGACGTCTCTCCCCCTGACGCCTACCTAGGCTCCCACTTGTCACCCCCACGTCTGCCCAGCTTTCCCGGCTCTTGTGTTCTCTTCACCTTCAGCCAGAAGAGGACGGGTGTGCCTGGCAGCTGCCCCTGGCCAGCCGAGGACTCTGTGACGGGAAAGGTGACCTGAGCTGTCCCCAGCCTCCTCATCTGCCCCCAGGCTGAGCTGCTGCTAGATGAATGGCGATTGTGCAGTACAAGGGACACACGTCCCTCCGCGGCACCCGCGCCCGCCTCTGTCACCGACAGACCTCCTCCCGCTCCGGGAGCCACCGCCTCGGCTCCGGCCCGCAACGGGACCCGGGCTCTTTGGGTCCCACACCAACGCCCGTCCAGGTGGGCCGAGAATTGGGGCATTCGTCAGACCTTCCAGTATCCTCCTCAAAGCCGATGACATCTGGTCGAACAAACCCCAGCCTCCGCGCTCGGGTTAATTACTGAGTTGTCTGAGCATGAAGACGTTTTTCTATTTTTTGCTGCCTGGATGCTCTGGAGAGTGTATTGATTACCTGATTCGTTCAGACTGAAGATGCGGCTTCAGCCTGGGGACAGCGAGGGAGGCGGCCGCGGGGTGTGGGTGCTGGGCACGATCCCCTCCGCCCTGTGCCCACCAGAAGAAGCGGGTGGCCTTGGGGCTTCAGGGAAGGGGCCTTCCCACGCACTCTTGTGCTCACGAGAGGCAGAAGGGTGAGGTAGGAATAGACAAAGGCTGGGGCTGGGCTCCTGGGTCAAATCCCGGCTCTGCTCCTTGCCAGTGGAGAGACCTCGGAAGTCGGCCTCACCTCTCCCAGGTGCCGTGGCTTCCCAGATACATGTGGGGTAACTGGGGGCACTTAGCTACCGCCTGTCACTCTTCTGTGTACCCCTTATGTGTGTGTATGCAGATAATCCTCACAAACCCCTCATGGGGGACACAGTCCTATCATTCCCACTTTACAGACAAAGAAACTGAGGTTCTGAGTGGCCCCCTGAGCACAGAAGAGTGAGGTCAGCCCCTACCTTCTGAGAGACGGTGAACTGAGTTTCACAACCCAAGCACTTCACCCATCCTGGGGTCTCGTACGTGCACGGTGTGAGCTGCTCTCGTCCAGCTACGGTCCTCTGGCCTCACTGCGTGTTTTTGAGCCCGGGAGGAGAGGCCGGGGCTTCCTCAAGGAAGCCAGGACTCAGCACCGTCAGGGGCCTGCTTTTAGATGGGGTCCTTCCCGGAGGAATCTCGAGAGCATCACGTCCTCTGTCTCCTGCCCACGTCGCCTTCTTGGCTGGTCAGACGAGGTCCTTCCTGGCCACGATCTGGGCTGATCGCTGATGATCGGAGGGAGGTCTCCAGGGAGACGCCCAGGGCTCCAGCCACGGCCCTGTCTGATGATACGTTTTCTCTGGGGACTTGGTTGCAGGTGTAGATGTGGGCTTTTGGACGCTGATGGCAGAGGTCCTCCTAAGAGTCAGGCGCTGGGCTAAACCCTCTGTGTTTCATGAACCTCCCACGCTTTCCCTTCTGGTGCTCACACGAGCCCGTGTCCCCCTCCACAGCCCGGGACACGGAGGCCCGGCAAAGCCAAGTAACTCGCCGAGGCCACGGACCTCGCATGCACGTGTCGGGGTTGCACTCGGGGGCTCTGGCCTGAGCCCACTCCCGGCGGCCTCCCACACGGCTCCTGTGATAGCTTGAGGCTGGGGAAGAGTTTCAGGTGACAGAAGCAGGAGTTTAACCAGCACTGACAGTCTCAAGCGACAGGATCGATCCTGACAAGATAAAACTTAACAGGGAAAAATGGAAGGTTGTGAGCCTGGGTCCCCGAGTCAACGGCGTGCTTAGCAGGTGGGGATGCTGTGGCTTCTCTGTGCGGCGTGCCGGGCGGGGACACGGGTGTGAGAGCCCGGGACAGCTGTGAGCGGACGGGGGGCGCCCTCCCACGCGCCCATGGTTTCAGGCTGCGTCTACAGCTCCGCGTGCAGAGAAAGGGAGAGCCATCCCTGAGTCCTCCACACGCGGGAGATGCGCCTGGGTGTGCAGAGGCCCCGGCGGGGTGCGGAGGAGCTGGGCACAAGGACTCCGACAGCTGCTCTGGGTCCTGGCGTCCGGCCCAGCCAGGCTGCTTTCCTGCTTTGTACCCTCAGACCAGGGATTGGCGAACTCTGCTCCTCGGGCCAGATCTGATGCACTTCCTGTTTCATAAAGAAAGTTTAATTGAAACGCAGCCACACCCGTTCCTCTTGTCTCTGGCCGATTCCGCGCTGCAACGGCAGACTTGATTAATTGCCACAGGGGCCACGAGCCCCGCGAAGCCAAACAAGTCCAAGCTGGCCCTTTGCAGAAATACCGGTTCCCTGAGCCCCAAGAGCAGCCATCTTTCGGCTCCTTGGCCACCCCAGAATGTTCACGGGCTCTTTGCGGAGGCCGGGAGCTCTCTGCCTGCACTCCCGCCGGCAGTCCGCTCTCAGCTCACACGCTCCTTCCTCCATCACCCGTGCTTACCGCTCTTCCCGAGCCCCTTCTTCCTCCTCCACCACCCCTTTCTCAGGGCACCTGGCGTCTGCTCGTCTGTTACTGTGCAGACAGAGAACGTCCCACAGGGTTTCATTGGCATGGCCGGGTCCCAGGGACCCACGCTGTGCCCCCACGGCTGACGCATGGACGGACGGAGCGTGAATGAACAGAAGTGCTTGACCGTTGCCTTGCCCCTGGCATCTTTCCTAGGAGTCCCACAGGGACCTCACCCTGTCCCACATGACGGTGTCACCACCCCACGGCTGCTCTGTGCTGGCGAGCATCCCCTGGGGGCTCCCCCATTCTGCATAGGGAGGGAGCAGCACAGTGCAGGAGGGGGGGGTGAACAGCCCGTGGGTGGGGTTTATCACAGTGCGGGGGGGGGGGGGGGGGGGGATGAACAGCCCGGGGGTGGGGTTTATCACAGTGCGGGGGGGGGGGGGGGGGGGGGATGAACAGCCCGGGGGTGGGGTTTATCACAGTGGAGGGGGATGAACAGCCTGGGGGTGGGGTTTATCACAGTGGGGGGGGGATGAACAGCCGGGGGTGGGGTTTATCACAGTGGGGGGGGGGATGAACAGCCCGGGGGTGGGGTTTATCACAGTGGGGGGGGGGATGAACCGCCCGGGGTGGGGTTTATCACAGTGTGAGGGGGGATGAACAGCCCGGGGGTGGGGTTTATCACAGTGGAGGGGGGGTGAACAGCCCGGGGTGGGCTGCGTGGGCAGAGCCACAGGGCAGCTCCAGCTGTGCTCCTCCTGGCACAGCGATGATGTGACGGATGTGACGTGTGCCAGTAGCCACACGGGCACTGCCAACCAGGGCAGCCCCAGAGCCTCGGTGAGTGCCCAGTTCTTTTTGGGCCTCGTCGCAGACCTGGTTGGTCACCCCCTGGCTGACCTCAGGCTCCAGCCCCTGCAGAGGAGGAGGCGACAGCACAGGACTGCAAGCCCCAGCCCAAACCACCCTGTGAGACTGTGGGGTGCCCGAGGCTCCCAGGTGAACAAACACACGCTTATGAGGCAGGATGGTGGGGCTCGGACGTGACCTCCCGGGCCCAGGGCGGAGTGTGCACCTGTCCGTGCACCAGGTGAAATTGTCACTGCTCACGCTGCACACCGTCCGCGGCTTGTCACCGTCCCCCGCCCGTTCCATCTGTGTTCACCGGTCTCCTGGGGAGCCCTTCCTCCAGGTCTCCTGCCTCTGCTCCGCCAGGGCCTCCATCTCCTGCCGCGACTGTGTTATTTTGACGGGTCCCTCGCTCACAGTCAGAGACTGAGTGCCATGGAGGCGAAGACCCAGCACTGGGCCTGGGAGCTTCTGAAGGGACAGTCATTGCTGAGTGGAGGACGGGAGGGGGGACAGCAGAGCCCTGGGAGGCCGCAGCCTCATGCTTCCCAGAGCCTGGTGAGGTTCAGGAGCCCAGCTTGGACAGGCTGGGTGCTGGGACAGGGGAGGAGGAGGGCACTGGGAGGGGTGTGGCCTTGTCCCTTCCTGGGGTGACTAATGAACAAGAGGAGGGGCTCCAGGTGCCTGGGCCCACGTCCCAGTCCCACAGCGTCCCCACACCCCGAGCGCTGCCGTGGGCAGGCCTCCCTACACGGCCCCCATTGCTCTGAGCTCCGTCTGGTCTCGTCTGTCTGCGGTTTTTATCGCCTCGTTTCTGCCCTGTTTGACCTGTTAACCTTGACCCCCGTCCTGCTCCTGCTGTGGGATGGGCCTTAGTGTCCCGTTGTTCAGCACCCCAGCCTCGGCCCCAACCCCAGTGAAACCTGCTGTGATTGCCCAAAAGGGGGGCCGAGCACCCCAGCACAGGTCCACAGATAAGCAAGAGGAGGGAAGCACCCCCTGGATCTGAACCTCTCTGAGTCATTTTTCAGACTTTATTTTTCAGACCAGTTTTAGGTTTGCAGAGAAACCACACAGACGGTACGGAGGGTTCCCAGCATCCTCTCCCCACCCCCCCACCTCCCCGTTATCAGCACCCCGTGCGGGCGGGAACGTTGTTACCGCCGCTGAACCAGAATCGACGCGTTGTTACGACAGAAGTCTCAGCCCAGGGTGGCAGGAGTTGCGTTCTTTCTGTGTACTTCGCGGAGTCTGTCTGTCCGCCTCTGGATGAGGCAGGCCTGGCAACGGGAGGGCACTGCCCACCCAGCCGGCCGGCGAGACATCGGAAACACTTTTCTTTCTTTTAGTTTTTTTATCCTCACCCAAGGACACTTTTTTTGCATTTATCTTCAGATAGAGCGGGAGGGAGAGAAGGAGGAAGAGAAAGAGAGAAACATCGAGACGTGAGAGAGACACATCGAGTGGCTGCCACCCACACGACCCCAACCGGGGCCGGGGACAAACCGCAACGGAGGTACGTGCCCTTAGTGGGAACCGAACCCGGGACTCTGTGGTCCGCAGGCCAATGCTCCAACTGCTGAGCCAAACCGGCCAGGGCCAGAAATACTTTTCTTTTTTCATTAAATTATTCCGGTGTCATCAGTTAATAGGATTCTATGGGTTTCCAGTGGACATCTCTATGTTACAAGACCTGTATATTGCATTGTGTACCCACCACCCAAAGTCTCCCGTCACCATATCTTTGACCCCTTCACCCTTTACGACCTCCCACCCCGTCCCCTCTGGGAACCACCACACTGTCCTCTGAGTCCCAGTTTCTGTTTGTTTTTCTTGTCTGTTCATTCGTTGCTTTTAGCTTGCTCTCCCACCGATGAGTGAAATCGCATGCTTCTTGACGCTTTCTGTCCGACTTATTTCGCTCAGCATGACAGTCTCGAGGTCCACCTTTTCCGTGTCCGCACACTAACAGGGCTCGGTGCCCTCTGTGACCAGGCGGGCACGGGAGACTCGCCCACCTCTGGGCTCGAGTGCGTGCCAGGGTGGCCCCAGCAGTCTGGGCTCTGCGGCGACACACGCGGCCTGCGGACGTTAGCCTCCTGCTCTGTGGTCAGCAGCTCCCCCACCTGAGTGGCGGATGGCCCATCGCTCTGCCAGCAGGGCACAGCTGCGGCCCAGGACAGGCAGCCCAGGGACCAGCTGTGAGCCGGGCAGGGGCAGTCTCGGGGCGGTCATCACAGCGCGGCCGGGGGCCTCCGCCTGCCTCTCCCAGCTGACTCCTGTGACATCTCCAGTCCTCTTGGCTGAAACCCAGGTCTCAACAGACTCCGGGCACTGCCAGCTGTCTCGAGGAGGCCACGAGATCATCACAACAGAGTTGGTTCCAATTTATTTTCAAAGAATGCGGTACAGTTTCGGGATGCAGGCGGGCAGGTGGTGACAGGGCCGGGTGACGAGCCCGGCGGGCAGTGAGGGGTGTGCTGGCAGTGCAGGAGGCGAGCCCAGGGTTCCCCGCTTCCTCAAGCCCCTGTCCAAGGACGCATCCCCCAGGAAAGGCAATGGCAGTGACTCGCAAACGTCCAGAAAGTGAGGGACCCCCCCCCCCAGAACCCGAACCTCCTGGAGTAAGCATGTTCCAATGTATTAGATTGACAAAGAAACTAAGGAAACAATTCTTGGGGTGCAATGTACATTGGAGTGTCTGTGGGGGAGGGCAGCTTGCTGATGTCTATCAGAATAGAAGACACACACCTTCTTCGTTTCAGCAGGTCCGTGGGTAGGACCTGACCTTGAAAACACGTCTGCACAGAGTTGTCTGGCCCAGGAGGTGTTGGTGGGGGGAGGTGGGACAACCGTCTTCCGATTGGATGGACCAGCTGTCAATCACTGTGTGTGGGCGTGTTTGGACTGGGCTGTAGTCCTTCGGGCTCCTTTGGGGGCACAGCTCTGCCTGGTTTCTCCAAAGACAGACAGGGTGGTAGTCGCCCCCAGGCTTTGTTTGGTTTCAGAGGTCCCAGGTGGGAGTGTGCCTTTTATATTGCAAACCTGCTTCCCGGGTTCTGAGTGGACAATGTTTCTCGAAGTTATTGAAACCCAGGACCCTGCTGTCAAATCAACATGGCATGGCATGACCCACTGTCCACCTAGAACATCCCCTCGCCGGACCTGTCTGGGGTCAGGCCGCGTGGGGAATCCCACTACCTTCTGTGATTATTCGAAAGCGGTCACGACTTCGTTGAGTAATTTTTACTTTCCGGCATTTACTAGATGAACCCAAAGTGGGGTTTTCTGTTACAATAAATTATACCATTGGCAAGCCATGCTGGCCGCACCAGCCCTCTGGTGTAGAGTCGGTGCCGCTCCTGAGGTGACCCTGTGAATCAGCTCAGCCTGTGTTCCCTCCTGGGACTGACCCCACGGCACAGGGATAGCTGTGCATTGCCTCCTGCCCTGCTGTGCGGTCGCGATGGCTGAGACCTTGTCTATCTTCCTCGGATCCTGAAATCCCACCTGGCACACAGCACAGATGGGCACGAGGGCAGGGACTGTTTTCTCTCCTGCTCTGCTGAGCAGCCTGGCACACCATCCGTGCCAGGACCGGTCGACTGAATGCAACCATTGTGTCCTTCTCCTGAGGCTCTAGTCACAAAGAACTCTGAGCTGGCGGCAGAAAACAACAGAAATGCATTCTCTCTCAGTTCCGGAGGCCAGGAGCCTGAGATCCAGGCGTGGGCAGGGTTGGGCTCCGGAACCATGCTTGCCTCTAACCCTTCTGTTGTCTGCGGGTGACATGGCCGTTTCTGGGTTTGTAGTGCGTCATTCCAATCTCTGCTCCGTCCTCACCTGGACTCGTCCCTCTGTGTGTGTCTCTGCGTCTGTGTCCACATTCCCCTCTTCTTATAAGGACACCAGTCATTGGTATGGTGCGCAGCTGAACCTAGTGTGACCTCGTCTAACCTTGATGACATCAGCAAAGACCCTATTTCTAGACAAGATCACGTGCACAGGTACCAGGACTTAGGACTTGAACGAATCCTTTTGAGGACACATTTCAACCCCCACCACTGAGGGATGGAAAAATGACAGTGAGAGAGAGGCTGGCTGTGCAAACGGGAGCCCGCAGTGTTCTGAAAGGAAGGAGTTAATGGTAAGCAGCCCTGACCGCGGACACAGCGCTTTCTGTTTTCATCCACCACGTCACTGATGCTGAGACTTCGATGACATTGATAAAGGTAAAAATATCCATTGGTTACCAGCGATGGCCCCGTGTTAGGCACTGAGCCAAATGTTTGATGGGGATCATCTCACTTGGTCCCCATGGTTGCCCTACAGTGGAGTCGTTCACCTACCCACTTCCTGATTCAAAACCCACATAGTGAGTTTCCTCCCTGGTGCCGGTACTGGACCGGATGGGAACACTGACGTCTTCGTTTCTGAAGCCGAGTCCAGGGGGAACGAGCTTTGCTACGAGTTCCTTCTGCACCCCTTTCACGCACATCATCACCACATCATCACCACTTCCCTCCTCAATACATTCTGTAATCCTCAAATTACATTCCTGTCGTCTGCCTGTTCATTTGATTACCTGCCGATAAAGTAAAGGTCAAAGTCAGTAATCCCAGACTTCAGACAAATAGAAACCTTTTCTCTGAAAAGGCAAAAGGATAACATTAAAGTGAAACTAAAAAGTTGTCAGAATATTTTTAAGGGAACCGTAACCTTTCCGTCTGACCTCCTCTTTGGTGATTAAATCCAATGACACAATTATGTCTTCCCTGAACTGCAGTGGCTTTGAGTCTTAATGCACTTGGTTTGGCTGCACACAGAGAGTAGCTTTATAATGCTGATGATTAGTGTTTCCCCGTGGAGGGAGTGTCCCGGGAAGGCAGCGCGTCCCTCCAGAGACTGGAGATTCCACCGAACAAAGGTCTGTGCCTGGAATTATTGTGAAGGTTCTGGGTGGGAGGCAGACAAGAACCCAAATGTCCATGAGGGTTTGTTTTAGTTGGACTTTAAATCAGCCCAGTAATTGCCGGACTCATCAATTCTTTCATTCATTCAGCAACTACATTTTCAGAACATCTTCTATTTCTTTTTTGTGCTTGATTGAGGTATAATTGATATATAAAAAATTGCACACTTTTTTAATGAATTTGGACAAATGCAAACACCTGTGATTCCATCAAGGTACTAAACATATTCATCATCTCCCAAAATTTCCTTGTGTGTGTGTGTATGCGTGTGTGTGTGTGTGGTAAGAACACACAATAGAGTATTGTTGATTGTAGGTATTCTGTATGTCAAACATGGGGTTAGGTGACAAAGGTAGAATGTCAGCTCTCAAGAAGCTTTTGGAATCATAGGTGCTATGGCTGGGGTGTGATCGAGGGCTGTGAGCTAGCACTCAGAACTTGTCCAGGGCAGAACTTCTCCTAACTCCCAGATGCAGTAACTCTCCCTGATATAGTAGCACTCACTGATACAGTCACCATCGCTGATACAGTCACCTTCACTGATACAGCCACCATCACTGATACAGTCACCATCACTGATACAATCACCTTCGCTGATACAACAGCCCCCACTTTATAGTCACCATTGCTGATATAGTCACATTCACTGATACAGTAGCCCTCACTGACACAGTCACCCTCACTGATACAGTAGCTCTCACTTATATAGTAGCCCTCACTGACAGTCACCTTCACTGATACAGTAGCCCTCACTGATACAGTAGCCCTCACCGATACAGTAGCCCTCACCGACACAGTAGTCCTCACTGACACAGTAGCCCTCACTGATACAGTAGCCCTCACTGACACAGTAGCCCTCACTGATACAGTAGCCCTCACTGACACAGTAGCCCTCACTGACACAGTAGCCCTCACTGACACAGTAGCCCTCACTGATACAGTAGCCCTCACCGACACAGTAGCCCTCACCGACACAGTAGCCCTCACTGATACAGTAGCCCTCACCGATACAGTAGCCCTCACTGATACAGTAGCCCTCACTGACACAGTAGCCCTCACTGACACAGTAGCCCTCACTGACACAGTAGCCCTCACTGACACAGTCGCCCTCACTGACACAGTCGCCTTCACTGATACAGTAGCCCTCACTGACACAGTAGCCCTCACTGACACAGTAGCCCTCACTGACACAGTCACCTTCACTAATACAGTAGCCCTTACTGATGCTCTCGGCACTTGGGTCTTTCTGGGGTTCAGGTCTGGCAACTACACAGAGTCAAGCTGCCATCCAGAAATGGCCCAGACCTGTGCAGCCTCTTAGGGATGGTGAGGCCCCAAACAGCCGCCCCTTCCCACTGATGAGCCCCTGCCCTATTGCTTTAACTGTATTTACTTTTATTTAATTTTGAAATGTATTTATTTATTTATAATTTCCGTTACATTTGACATTGGATGTTATTCTACATCAGGCTCAGGTATACAGCACAGTGGCTAGGCATTTACACAATTTAACTGTATTTTAAACATGCGCCTCCCTTCCTCTGCACCCTGGGGGCCAGATTCCTCTCTGACAATGTCTGGTGTCACCCCAGCAGCTCTCCGAGCCGTGATAGGTGCTCTGCTGGTAGCCTCCGCTCACCTCACTCAACTGATCTCAAGGGATGTTTGAGGCCCAGCTGAGGCCAGTGGTCTTTGCTCCCTTTGGAGTCTGGGATTAGAAAAGACTGCTGAGGTGGGGAGGGCTGAGAGCTGCTGTTTCCATGGACATGATGGCCGTGGGGATCTAAAAACTGTCAACTAGTCTGTGAGCCACAGGGAGAAGCTTGGACTCCATTCCCAGGGGTGCTGTGGGAAGCCTGGGAGATAGTGGGACATGAGCTGGGGTCCTAGGCAGGTTCATGAAGGAACCAAAAGAAACAGACAGGGTGGGGTCGTCTCTGGCCTGAGCCAGGGCCCTGGGTTTCCACCCAGGCCCATGATGAATGGATTGTATTTCTGTAGTGCCAGGGAAGGTCCGGGGATGTCACACTGGGGTTCTCCAGAATTACACTGCAGGTCGTGTTGCTTTGATAGAAACTCCCAGAGGAAGAGGCAAACATCCCCAAGGCTGCCGGATTGCAGAGTGTAGAGGTGGGGGTGGGTCCCCCAAACACTTGGTGTTGACGTGGGGGGTGAACAGGAAAACAGCACAGCTGTCTGCAGCGTGGCTGCTGCTTCCTTCTTCCTGGTCACTCTCAAAAGCCAAGAGGTCCCCACAGGAATGGGTCACCTGGTGGTCATCATAGTCTTCTGTGCCCGAGATGAGTCTGGGGAAGGGTGCCCCAACCATGAAAGGCCCCCGGCATTTTACATCACTGGGGAACAGAAACTCTGGATGCCGGTCTTTGTTTTGACCTTGATGGAGACATGGAGTCTTTCCATGGCGGAACGGACGGAGATGGGAAGTTAGATCGAGTATGGACGATGGAGAGGGGGTGAAGCAGAGTGGTAGGGGTCTGGGGGTGGTTCCGAAGTCAGAGGAGTCCAGAGTCGGCTCAGGAAGGTGACCTGCAGCCCCCACCATCCTCACCTTGTCTCACACTCAGTACCAGTCTTGGCCACTCCAGACTCATTCACGTCCAAGGCTGGTGAGGAATTCTCGTGTGCGGAGAGTCATCCATTTAGCACGCATGGTGGACCCATCTGCGGACACGCCAGGCGAGGCTGGCCTTGCGGTGCTGAGGGGTGGGGAGCAGGTGCGCTCTGGAGGGTTTCCCACTGTAGTTACTAACGGAGCTAGCGTCAGGGGTGGGGCAGGCCGTGCTGGAACCTCCCCGTACCACTGCTGCAACTCCCCGTGAGCTTATAGTGGTGCCAGATGCAACTATAATTTAACAGTTTAACACTGAATACACCTTTTAACATTTCATAAATTTTCTTAATTCAATTTAATTGCTACTAAAACTAAATAGGGTTTAATAGAACAATAAATCCATATAAATATAAATAGCAATACACAAATGCTTGCGAGTGGTTTAAATATTTAGATCATGTACTAGTGAAGGTTCTAGATGATTTCCATCCCTAATTACAAGAAGTGAATAACCAAGGAAGCACAAAGCCGACCAATGATGGCAATGTTCCCCGAGTACCCAGAAGCAGCTCCCAGGTGCCGAGCTGGGTGATGAAGGCTGGGGGAGGGGAAGCGCGTGGTGCCAGGTGGTCAGGTGAGGCAGGGTGTAAATGAACCCACCCCCCTCACCTCTTTATTTCTATTACTGTGGTTGGACATATGTATCACCCTTTAGCTCTAAATTCCAGGGAGCCCCATTGCCTCCCCTTTGGGGGGTTGCAGGCTGGGGGCACCTTCAGGCTTCAGACACAGGACCGCCCTGAGGACCGGGTGCCGGCTGCCCACGCCTCCCGGTTTCCCTGGCTGTCTCCTCTCTGTGAGCTCTCTGTACCAGCCAGAAGGGAACATAAAGATCACTTTGAATGGCCGTTTTAAAAAGCCATGAAGCTACCTGTAGAGCAGCAGATTATACAGGGGAGGTATTTTATGTCTTGTTTTTTTTTACAGCCATTCTGAAAGGGAGCATAAAAGTCACAGGAAAGTCCCGGTTCCTGCCACCTCTGGGCCCCATTTCAGACTCCACAGCGTGACTCATTTGTTTTCCGAGGTCCCCATCTCTGTGCCCGCACAGGGAGGACAAACTGGGGGCGGCCTTTAGGATTCTATTACCAAGAGAAAGTAAATATTTTCCCGGTGTCATGAGGAGTGAAATCGTCTGGCCTCGGGCTGCGAGGCACGGAGGAATTCAGACAGCGGAGCCGGGCTCCGTCCTTCTCTGTGACCTTGTTGGTGCCTCTCACCCTCCCCGTCCAGGGATGGCGATGGTGATTGACAGCCGCCGTGGGTGTCTCTGCAGCTGCCCCAGGACAGGAGCATTGCAGAAGGATGGTGACAGGCTCAGTGGGGGGCCCTGGATGGTTTGCGCATGAATGAGGATCCATTGCCAGCTGGGAATCCCTTATGACTCTGTGCCTTTGTCTTTAGTGACACGGGCGAGGAGTGCATTTGCCCTGAGGGAATTGATCTGGAAGAAAGATGAGTGTGTGTGTGATGCTTTGAATCAAGCAGGGAACAGAACTCTCTGGTGCTCTGCTTGGGCAGGTGCCTGTCTCCAGCTCTCATCCAGTCACTGCCCAGCACAGAGGCTGCAGGCTGAATGATGGCCGGCACTTGGCAATACGAGGAATCCTGGGGAATGGGGGAGAGTCCCGGGAGTTAGAGATAAGAAACCATTCCAATTTCAAAATGGGGAGAAAGGCAGATTCTAGACACTTGACAGACTGGCAAACATTTGAATCGGAGTGCCCAGAATCTGTTGCTCAGGGTCTCACTGTTCCATACTGGTTGGAAGTATTTGCGATGCCTTCAGGGTTTGATAACACTTAAAACCATCTTTTATAAATCGAAACAGATTGTGGAGAGGTTGAAGCAACAATGTTTTATCTTGGAAGAGAAGCGTTGGGTAGTGGCTGCCTTTGAATGTTGGGTGGGTGTTTCTGAAGATGGAAAATAACTCAGTTCTCTTTGCGATCTCAAGGGGCAGGACTGAGATTTCAGAGAAATAGTTTCTCATCTGATGAAAGGAAGGATGTTCTCAAAGTGTGAGCTGTTCAGAGTTGGAATAGGCTACCCAGCTGGGCAATGAACAGCCCTGCTCCTGGGGCTGTCCCGGTAGAGTTTGGTTTGACACAGTAAGACTCAGTGGATGCCTGACGGGGCTAAGGGGTTCGGATTAAATGGTACCCCGGCTGCATAGAAAGATCTGAGGTCCAGGAGCGTTGGCACTGGCAATTCTCTTTCATGTGTTTTTGGAGGATGGCCTCTAGCATTTTCCCAGCAGGAACCCAGTACGTGATCCAGTACGTGCCTCGCTGCCTGCTAGTCGTTGCTGTCCTGTCTCATTTTATTGAGGTTGCAAAGGATGGTCACATGGTGAGACAGCTTGGCAGCTGGCCAGGTGCTTTCCACCAGAGGACCAAGCTCTGAGCTCTGCAGAGCTCACACCCCCATCTGGACTCACGACCCCTGCTTTCATGGTGGGGGCCGGGGGTTCCTTTGAGAAGGACTGTTCTCGTTGTTTTCAGCACTGGATTCACCACTTTGTAAAATTCAGCGAGTGCAGGAGTCAGGCTGAGAATCCTGTTTTGTATCCTGTGCTTGGGGCATTGTGTCCTACACCCGAGTGTCACTGTTCACCAGGAGGACGGGGAGAGGGAGAGAGAGGTGTGGTCTAAGTCACCATCATCACCCACATGGGTGGGTCCGTAGTGTGTCCTTCGAAAGACACCATGTCCCATTGTCGCTGTGAGCTTGACTGTCCAGCAAGTGAATCTGACCTGTGCTGTTGAGTGCTGGAACGATCACTCTGAAAAGGGCCAGACTGCTCACAACAGAGACAGAGTGCTGGGAACCCCAGGAGCCCCTGGCTGTCCTGTCCCCATTCTCTGCAGGCACTGGAGTTTGATCCCGGGCTCCCGGCACCACGCACCTGCCTTGTCATCGCTGCTGCCTTCCAGCACATTCCGTTCTCTGCGGGCAGCCACATTGCCTCAGCCGCCTTGGCCGCCTCTTTTGTTCTCATTTGCTTTTCTTTTGCTTTCTCTCTGAGCAGCGTTATTCTCCACAGCCTTTGATGAGAGCAGAGGAGGAGAGAGAGGCACCAATTAAATAAGATAGAGATTCTCTTGTCCAACCTCCTACCTCGGACTCTGGAATCAACACATTCGTTGGTTTGGAAAACTTTCCTAGCATGCAGTGATATTAAAAATGTTTGCAGACTCCATTTGTGAGATCTACCAGGGCATCTCCTTTGGTTTTGCATAAAGGTCTAATTAAAATGGCATGATTTCTTTCTCAATGTAAGTCTAGATGAATGAGCTGTAGACATTTTATAAACAATGATATCCCCCTTTTTCAAATAAAAATTTTCATGGTATCACATTATATAAATTAGACAAAAATGAATTATTCTGACTTAGGTAGGGGCAAGGTCCAGGTACCCACCCCTGGGCACCTAGGGCAGCTCCTAAGACAAAATTGGAACCTGCCACTTTGAATAAAAGGGGGAAAAATGCATGGGATTTGTTCCAGGCCAGAGTCTCTCAGTGGCTCTGGACTTCCCATAAGAGTTTACAGCCCAATCTCTTCATTTAACAAACATTTATTGGCTGTCCACCATATGTCAGGGTTTGTTAGGTATTTGGAATACTTCAATGGATGAGAAAAACAAGGTCCCTGCTTTATAGGGCTTAGCTTTTAGTGAGTGACACAGGCATTTTGTGATAAGTGCTATGCAGGAAATAAACAGTCTGATGTGACAGAGTAACAGGGGACAGGCTGCTTCACAAAGGGTTTCCTCACTGACTTGCAGATTTGAATCGGACGGGGGCTTTCTCTCCCAGGCTCACTTGTTTTCCTGAGCCACGGTGTCCTCTAGACTAAAGTGTGCCCCAACACTACCTGAAAGGAGGCCCTCAAAGGGGTCCTGTCCAACAATTCCTGGGCAGATGCATGCCCCAAAGGTGCAAGATGAAGGCAAATTCAGGAGCAGAGTCATCTTTTGGGAAGGATAGGTAAAGGAGTGGAAATGGGTAAAACATCGGTCTTTTCTCCTTTCTTTTAAAAAAATTATCGATGAGAGAGAGAGAGAGAGGAAGAGGAGGAAGAGAGAGATACACATCCATTTGTTATTCCACTTATTCATGCATGCATTGGTTGTTTCTTGTATGTGCCCTGACCGGAGATTGAACCTGCAACTTTGGCATATTGGGATGATGTGCGAACCAACTGAACTACCCAGTCAGGGTCATCAGTCTTTTCTTGAAAAGAATTATGACATCGTTTACATGTGGACATTTGTGAGTGACGCTTGAGGGTGATGGCAAGCTTATCCCTTCTCTCCAGGAATGTAAGTTGTTTATGGGGAATCAATACATTCTTGATTTGGGTCCAGGAACTCTCAGGGAGGCTTTATAGCTACCAGAGCATCTGGGAAATCAAGATGAGAGGTTAACAAGAGACGGCTCTGCCAGCCCCAGCAGAGCCAGGAAACAACTGCCTCCATCCCTCACTTGTCCTTCTTCAGGACCACGGAGAGCGCAGAGCTCCTCCTAGTCCTCTGTGCGGAACAAAGGCGGTCACGTGTCCTCCGTCAGGACCACGGAGAGCGCAGATCCCCTCCTAGTCCTCTGTGTGGAACAAAGGCGGTGGGTCTCCAGGGTGAAGCTAGTCAGCCAAGCGTGGAGTTACAAGAAAATGGAGAAAAGAAACACGCATGCAGGCCTTATCGTATAAACTATTTCATTCCTAACAATTGTGCTCAAGCCTTACCTGGATGAACCACACCCTATGCCATGGAAGAGGCCACTATTAAAAAAACACAAACAAAATAAACGGAGAGTAGTATTTTAAAAAAATCAGCTTTATTGAGGTATAATCAACATGCAAGGAAATCACACATTTAAGTTAAACAATATGACATAGGTATACACCTGTGAAGCCATCTCTTATGCACTGAATTGTGTACCTGCTCCCCCACCCCGACCCCAATTATATGTTGAAGTCTGAGCCCCCTGGCACTTCGAATGTGACTATATTTGGAGATAAGGTCTTTAAAGAGGCAAACAAATACACCATGAAAACAATAAAGATGCCCGGTCGGTGTGGCTCAGTGACTGAGCGTTGACCCATGCACCAAGAGGCTGCCGGTTCAATTCCCGATCGGGACACATGTCCAGGTTGTGGGCCCGATCCCCAGTGTGGGGCACGCAGGAGGTGGCCAATCAATGTTCTCTCTCATCGATGTTTCTTTCTCTCTCTCCCTCTCCCTTCCTCTCTCTAAAATCAATAAAGAAAAAATATTAAAAAAACACAATAAAGGTAATAAGTATATCCATTTTCCTAAAAGCTGTCTCATGGTGCTTTTTAATCCTTCCCTATGTATCCCCCCCACACACTATTTCTAGGCACCACTGACCTGTTTCCTGTCACTGTAGATTATCTTGCATTTTTTAGACTTTCACAAAAATGGAATTATATGGCATGTACTCTCCTTTTCGGGGGGATAGGGAATCTGGCCCCTTTCATTGAGCACAATGGAGGCTCATTCATGTTGTATTATGTATCAATATTTCATTCCTTTTAAAATTACAGGGTAGTATTCCACTGTGTTGGTTTTCCATGATTTATTTGTCCATTCACCTACTGATGGGCAGTTGGGCTGTTTCCTGTTTTTGACCATTACAAATACAGCTGCCAGGATGTTTGTATACAAGTCTTTGTCAGAACGTATGCTTGTTTCTCCCTTAGGTAAATGTAAATCTAAACTGTTTTGCATAATAGTCACACTGTTTTACAGTCCCACCAGCAGTGTGTGAGAGTTCCAGTTCCTCCACACACTCCCCAATACTTGCTATGGCTAACCTTTTCAATGGCGAACATTCTAATAGATGTGGTGGGGTCCCATTGTGGTTATAATGTGAAATTCCCTAATGACTTACAATGTTGAGCATCTTTTCAGGTACTTATTTGCCATCTGGACATCTTCTTTGGTGCAGTACCTAGTCAAATATTTTGCCTTTTTAAAGATTGGGTCATGTATTTTCTTTTCATAAGTTCTTTATATATTCTGAGTACAAGGCCTTTATCAGATACATGTCATTGTTTTTCTCAGTCTGTAGCTGGTCTCTTCATTTTATTAACAGTATCTTTCAAAGAGAAGATATTTTAAATTTTGATGAAGTCCAATTTATTAAATTGTTATTGTATGGATTGTGTATATAAATTTTGCTTACCCCAAGGTCACAAAGATTTTATAATAGAGTAGTTTTATAATTTTAGGTGTTACTTTTAGAACTCTGATCCATTTTGAGTTAATTTTTATATATATTGCAGATGTGAATCAAAGCTCATTTTTTTTTATATGGGTAACCAACAGTTCCAGCAGTATTTGTTGAAAAGATTATCCTTTATCTGTAGAATCATCTTTGAACCTTAGTAAACAGACAAACAAACCCAATTATCTATGTATGTACGGGTCTATTTCTGGATTCTCAATTTTATTCCATTGATTTGTTTGTTGATATTAATGTTAATTGTATACTGTCTTGGTTGCTACAGCTTGGTAATAAATCTTGAAATCAATTAGTTCTTTTTCAAAATGGTTTTGGCTATTCTAGGTCCATTGCATGCATTTCCATATAAATTTTAGAATATATATATACATTTCTCTATGTATTTTTGAATCAGTAAATCAATTTCTAACACAAACTAACTGTCATTTAGAATAGGTTTGCATTAAATCTATAGACCCATTTGGGGGAAAACTATCATCTTGACTCTAATGTATCTCATGACCCATGACCGCAGTATATCTTTCCATATATTTAGGTCTTCCTTAATTTCTTACAGCAATGTTTTCAGTGTATAGCCACTTCCCATTTTTGTCAGATTTATCCCTGAGCATTTCCTTTTTTGATGCTGTTGTGCATAGTATTATTATTTTTTTCAATTTTAATTTCTGACTCTTTCTTGCCAGTATGTAGAAGTACAATGAACGTTTGCATATTGACCTTGTGTCTGCAACCTTGGTGAACTCACTTACTCCTCTGTAGCGTCTGTAGTGATGTTACCTCCCTCATGCCTGACACTGGCAACTTGTGTCTTTTCTCTGTTTTATTCAGTCTGGCTAGAACGTGATCACTTTTACTAGTTTTCTCAAAGACCAACTTTTGGTTTCATCGATTTTCTCTACGATTGTTTTCCTGCAGCATCGATTTCTCCTCTGATTCTTATTATTTACTTTCCTCTACTTACTTTGGGTTTAAGTGCTTGTTCTTTTTCTAATTTCTTAAAGTGGAAGTTGAGGTCATTGACGTGCTCAGTTTATAGATAATTATTCCCCGTGACTCAGCCAAGTCTGTTTTGTGTTCTCTACCCAAGGCCCTGCGAGTGATAAATGCTTCCTGTCCGTCTGGTGTGAATAGGCTATCCTTGCCTGGTGTGGGCACAGGGTTCTGTCCTTTCTAATCCTCGCGTGGGTGTTTCTATAAACTTGTGTCGTTTCTTCACACATATGTGCTGACCAGCACATAGCCGAATACTCACGGGGACTGTGTGCATGTCTCCAGAGTTCTCCTTCTCTGTCCAGCTCTCTCTCCTCTGGGACTGTGTCCTGCAGACTCTTGTTGCCTCAGTCTCCAAGACTGTCAGCTAAGCCTTCTCATCTCAGGCTGTCCACCAAGCTCCACCGCGCCAGGGCCTGGGAGCATGTAGGGCTTGCCTCTTTCCTTCCTCAGCTCTCAGGAATCATTTCATTGCCAATGTCTAGCATCTTGAACATTCTTTTGATCCTTTTATAAATATGTTTCTATGTATTTTTTTAGAGAGAGAGGAAGGGAGAGAGAGAGAAAAGCATTGATGTGAGAGAGAAACATGGATCGGCTGCCGCCTGCATGCCCCCCACTGGGGATCTTGCCCGTAACCCGGGCACGTGCCCTGACCAGGAATTGAACTGGGGCCTCTCAGTCCATGGGACGCTGCTTCATCCACTGAGCCACACTGGCCACGCTCTCTTGGGCCTTTTAAAATTCCATCTGTTCCATCTCCCTGCTCCCAAAATCCATTTAACGTCTTGTCCTTGGATAGAAGATATATCAGATATTAAACTGATAAAGACAGATACTACACTTGATCTTAGTTAAAAGGCCGAGAAAAGAGGGAATAGGAGCTTGGTCCATCTACTCTGCCCCTCGACCGGTATTGCAATACTCCTGGGAACAGTGCAACTCCCTCGGGGGAAATAATTGAGGTTCTAAATAAAACATGAAAAAAGTGGGTTTTTTTTTGTTTTTTTGTTTTTTTTTTTTAAATCTGAAACTTTGGCTCTCTTGGGTCTCCAGCTTGCCAACTCACCCTACTCATTGTGGGACTTGTCAGCCTCTGTACTCACGTGAGGCAGTTCCTTGTAATAAATGTGTGTGTGCCTTGACTGGCTGTGTTCCTCTGGAGAGCCCTGAGTAATGCAGATTTTTGTTTCAGGCAGGAGGATAAATCTGGTCCTCATTACGTAGTCAGAAATGAAAGTGCTGGATATCATTATTTACCGATACAAAGCATCATTTTGCATCATGGTGAAGGTTACTCCATCATTTGCTGATTTCGGGAAAGGCTGGGTTTTTGCAGTTGGGTTTTCTCATGAGGGAAAGGGGTGGGCACTCGGGGCAGAGCGTCAGAGCCTGCTTGAGGGACTTCCACGGGAGGCTCTGCCATGAGTGGTGGGCAGCCTTTGGTTCCAACTCTCCCAAATGCCAGCCAGATGGTACACAATTTGCTCGTGATTTCCCAGTCCTCCCCTCATTTGGCCAAATGGATGCTCGGCGGCCAGGGTGCTGGCCACGAAGAAGTCGAGTTGTGGCTGGCGTGGTTTCCGCTCCCCTCTGCCTTGTTAGAGCTCTGGCTTCGGCCCCCCGTCCACGTATTACAGGCTCCATAAAGCAGGCTTGATTACACAGTTATGTTAGCTCGCTGACACGGAAAGACAGCGACCCCAGGATTAATCAGCTCCGAGCGGGGCTCTCTGGGTGCAATGACTGTCTCGAGTAACATTTGACAGCCCGTCTGCCCTGGGTATTACACGGACAAAAGCCATTTCTGTTCCTGAGAGAGTTTCCCATCCCGCACTTAAGATTTTTTATGGGTTTGTGGTGACATTTCTATTTTAATTTGCTAATTATTATTGCTGAAATTGAGAGGCAACTCCAGATTTATTGCATTTCACAGTCTGTTGTGTTCTATATACAGCTGTGAATCTTCACAGACAGGAGGGCAACCTGCCCAGCACAGCGCTCATTAACCCACGCAGCACCAGGGGAGCCCGGGCTGCCAGGCAAGGCTGGGCACCTGCGGGGGCGGGGTGCAGGGAGCCCGTCGGCACCCGCTGACAAACACCTCCACCGTCTCCCTGGCCAGGCAGCTTCGAGAGGATCTCAAGGAGGTGCAGCAGGAACCATGGTCCTTCCTTCTGGTGGCTCTTGCCCCATGGGGCGCCCCGACGGATCTTTTCCCATCTCTTCCAGGCATGGCTGGCTGCCAGGTAGCTGACCGCAAGCAAGCAGGCTGGACACAGTGCTCCCGCACCCACGGAGCGCGGCCACGAGGGGCCTCTGCTGTTCCTCATGTTTACAACAGGTCAGCATCTCTCAGGTTTTCCTCTGGAGTTAGTGTGAGGAACAGACACGCACACGCACGCACACACGCACACACACGCACACACACTCACTTTTACTTAGGGTTAGCGCTACCTTTAACGTTTTTATCGATAGATTTTGCTTTGCACCCCATCCCTCCCCGTGTTTATAAACGCTCTCGCCCTGTTCCAACATTGCTTACCGTGCATGGCTCCCCTCCCCCCCAAGCTGCAAACTCCTCGAGGACAGGGACGGTGCCAGCCCCTCATTCCTCAAGCCTGGTCGCACATGACCTGGCAAATAGGAAGTATGAGTGCTTTGGTGATGAAGAGTTTGTTCAGCTGTTTGCTGAGACATTTACAGCGCAGGGACCTGGCGATAATTGACCAACTATGGAAACCGGCTTCAGTGAATTATGGCGCTTAAAGAGACGTAACGGTGATGAAAAATTAAACGTAGGCATCCATAACAATGTGGGAACTGCTCATACCTGAATGTTAAGTGAAAAGGTAGGATTAAAATACACATAACCGCCCGGCCGGTGTGGCTCAGTGGATGGAGCGTCGTCCCATGGACTGAGAGGTCCCGGTTGGATTCCCGGTCAGGGCACATGCCCGGGTTGTGGGCGCGATCCCCAGTAGGGGGCGTGCAGGAGGCAGCCGATTGATGTTTCTCTCTCTCTCTCTCCCTTCCTCTCTTTCTCAAAATCAGTAAAAAAAATACACATAACCTATGATTCGAGCTACTATTACTATTTTGTTATTCACTTAAACCTGACCTTGTTCCAAAAAGACTTTTAGACAAACCGCAACTCTTTATGTAGTTACACACATCTAGAAAAAAAAAAAAAAAACTGGCCCACTACGCCGTCTGCCTTCTCCTTCACCGAGTGACAGCTGGGGGAAGGTGGCATCATTCTTTCAGGCGAGGTCTCCGCTGTCCACAGTAAGGAGGTCACTGAGATCCTGTGTCTCCCTGGGGGTCTGTACGTGAACACAGGTTTGTCTGCCAAGACGGCTAAACAAAACCCCTGGGCTCTGGGCCCGGCAGTGAACGGCTCGGTGCTCACACGAGGCCTCTGAGGTCTGCACGCACCCTCACCCGTGCCTGTCGCTGCCTGTGGACGCTCCACCGAGAGGAGAGACTGGAAATGCCCGGCACCGGCCGATGAGGGCCGGCCCCTGATCCTGGGCCCAGCTACCTGGAGGCAGGTGTGTCCCGGCTCCGTCAGTGCTGCGGAAAGCGGCAGCCTTGCTGCAGGGCCCTCCCCACGGCTGCGGCCCGAGTCACCGAGGCGGCCATCTGCTCTGCCTGCGGGTGAGGAGGCTGATGCTCCAACCCCTACTTCCAGGCATCTGGGGAACTTGGCTCTCTGGCTGGAAATGGGGAATTCAGTCCTAATTGAGAATCCTGAACATTAGCCGGGAGGTTGTGCTTGGCGTGGGGCGCAGGGGCCTTCCTGAATTCCGCCAGAGGCTCTGCTCTGGCTTGGACGTGGGCCTCAGACGTAACGAACACGGCCCGAGAGCTGACCGCAGGCGGCCAGGGGCTCCCAGCAGGCTCGACCTGGCTCCGTCCCCCGAGAGGCTTGCCCCAGGGAAGAAACGGGCTGTAGCCAAGCCCAGGGCCATTTATTTAGGAGACTGCCTTACTAACGCCCCCCACCTCCCCCTGTCCCACCTCTGGGATCCCCGGGTTCTAGGGCTGCTTTGTACTGTCTTTCCCTGGAAAGAAGTCCAGGGTTTTTGTCAGTGGACACCCTGTTCCTTGTGGGGTGCAGACCCTTATCTGGCCCCCTACACCTGGGCGGGCACCGACCTAAAGCTTGCCAGAGCTCCTCAGTGGTCCCCCAGCCACGTGTGTCCCGGGAGCTCTCAGCCCATGGAACGAGGCGTGGGGGAGCCGTCGGAGGCCACACAGCAGCTGTTTCTGCACCCCGCCCTGGGAAGCAGGGCCGTTTAGTGGGTACGGGGGCTCAGGACTGCAGCCACCTGGGGCCCCGTGAGGACTCTGAGGCCCACTGCCCCCCGCCAGGGGTTACTGTGTGCACCTGTGGCTGGCATCACCGCATCAATGTCCCAGCGCACCTGCCACCTTGCCTTGGCCAGACTGACACCGGCTGCCCCCCCCCATGCCAGAGAGGGCGAGGGGACCGAGCCTGTGGGCCAGAGGCTGTGATGGAGAATAGACCCATTCCGGCAGCCTGGTGATGCATCCGAGCTGAGGTCACTGCAGGCTACGGTGCCGAGCAGCCAGGCAGCGGGAAGGCGGGGTGCGGGGCCAGACCGCAGGCATCGGTTTGGGGGAGCCTGGGCTGGCAGGCGAAGGATGTGACCCGGCAGCCGGCCCCCTCGGCTCTCCCAGCGCCCAGCGGCTCCCCACACTCCCACAGCCACCGCCTTGGTCCAAGCCGGCCGACTCTCTGGGCCGAGTGCGGCGGTCTCTGGCCTCCTGGCTCCCACTCTGTCTCACTGCCGCCTGGCCTGCTCTCAACACGGCCAGAGGCTCCTTCAGAGTCCCAAGTCAGATCACGTCTGCCTGCTCCCCAAACCCGCCGGTGGTTCCCCGAGGTGGGTCACACAGTGTCAAAATTCATGTCAGTCTGCAACCTCAGAATGTGAATTCATTTGAAAACAGGCGCTTTGCAGATGTAACTCGTTAAGAATGGAGATGCGACCCTTCTGACTGGTGTCCTCCTAGGAGAGGGGAGGGCGGAGACACAGGGAGAGCATGTCGTGAGGACGTGAGGACGAAGGCAGAGGCTGGAGCGGGTGGGTGTCCACCAGCCAGGACTCCAAGGCTGGCGCAGCCACCAGGAGCTGGGAGAGGCAGGGACCGATTTCTGCTGGGGGCCGCTGGGGGGCGTGGTCCTGCCAGCGCCTTGGCTTTGGAGGTCTGACCTCAGGAACTGAGAGAACGCGTTTCTGTCATCCTAAGCCATGAGTGTGAAGCAATTTGTCACACAGCAGATCGAACACCTTCCCTCCGAACTGAGCACTTGGCACGCGCTGTGCCGGAACTCCCGCGGCCCGAGGCGAGACAGCCGTCGAGCACGGACTCCTTTTCCTTCTTCGCAATTTCACGGATGGGAGATCTGTTCTTCCCGTAGAGCTCAGCAACCTCAGCCGAGGATGTTTTCTTTCCTTACGAAGCCGAGAACGTTCTCCGTCACTTACAGAAGACACTCGACGGCTTCTCTCTGCACACCGGAACCGCCTGCATCTCCACCCCTGCGCCTCGGGGCCCTTGCCGAGGACCTCAGGGTGCCCTGAACACAAGTGCCGAGACCCTGAGATCTGATCCCCGAGGGGGAGCGTCGACAGCGTGGGGACGCTGGATGGGGACGACTCACGACCAGGCAGGCGGACAGACGGATGGCTCAGGATTTTATTCCACTACTCAGAACGGTGTGATTTATAAAGTTTGGATTGTTTACTTCTGGAATTTTCTATTTAATTTTTGGAACACGGTTGACTGCGGTAACGGAAACCACGGAAAGTGAAGCTGAGGCTAAGGGGAACGATTTAGCTGCTTCCTTGAATGAGCAGTTTGCGGGTTGCGTCCTGGGGCATCTCCGGCCACACCGACCCACGGAGGCGCGCCTGGCGGGCGGGGGGCGGGTGGGCAGAGTGGGCCAGCGGTGCTCACTGGAGGCTGGGGCGGCTCCCTGAGACCATCAGCTGCGCCCCGTGAATTTGGTTCCTCTGGTGCTTTCGTCCGTCGTTGCTCCGTGGGAGCCTGGGACCCGGCTGTTTCCGCAGGGAGGGCGTCTAGGAGTCGGCGCCGTGCGGCCACGTTCCCAGCCTCAGCCCCCATCCTGGTGGCCTTTCCGTTTCAGAGGGGTCAGGCCACATGTGAATGGGCTCCCAGGGCGCCCTGAGGATGGGGACTACGGCGCCCTGGGGCTCCCATCATCCCCTCCGGCGGCCCTTCCCCTGAGGTCCAGCTGGTGGCTGGAGCTGGGCAGGTGCTGTGGCCTGAGCCCCCACGCACCTCGCGGCTCTCCTTGGGGCACCCCCCCACACACTCCTGGCTCTTTGTCTTCAGCAGACAGACATGATCGGGGAGACGTCCTCACGGCTGCCCCCAGCTCCTCTTCCCCGAGTGGCCAGACTGGTCCCGGCCTCGCCTCCCTCTTAGGTGGGGACACAAACAACCTCTGTCCTTGGCAAATCCAGAGGGTGAGTCCTTCTGCCCCTCGTATTTGACCGTCTGGGATCATCGCCACTTACAAAGCTCTACCTCCCGACCCTGACACCCTCCCTCTCTCGCCGGTCTCTCAGGCTCCTGCATGAGTTCCTCACCGTGGGCGTGACATCGGGCGTCCCCTGCACGCCGTCCTAACATCGTCCTGGTGGCCCATCGTCTCCCAGTGTCCCAAGTCCTGTCCTTCCAGACTCCTGAGCCGGCTTCCTCCTCCCACCATCACCTCCTTTCTTCACACCCAGCAGCCCAGGAGACTCAGCAAAGGAATCCTCTGGTGCACAGGTACCTTCGACTCCCAGACCGACCTCCTCGGACACAGTGGAGCCTGCGGCGGCGACCGCGTCCCCACGGCTTCAGAAGAGCCATCGATGACATTTTCACAGCAACCTGTCAGAGGCGGAGATGCTGGCCCCCGTCTTCCTGTCTGTGGCCTCGAAAGCCACCTTTGTCGCCCTGCTGCTGCTAGTATCGCTCATCCTGTCCCCAGCACGTGTCCAACAGCCAAGCCTTGTCTGTGCACACACTTCCTGGGTTCGTCCTCACGGTGACCGTCACCTCTCGGAGGCCTGCACGGGGAGAAGTGAGGGGCGAAGGCTGCTCGGACCCACGCAGACCGTCGGGCTGGATCTTCCTCTCATCGGTGATGCTTGGCTGAGAAACAGCTTTGCCTCCCGCGTGGCACAGCCCCCGTGGCACAGCCACGTGACTGTGAAACATTTCCCTTCCCAGCATCTTCCACCACGATGGGTGTGGCGGTGTCACAGGTTAGAAGATATTACTGGTCCACGCCTTCGGTGTCGCGAGGGCGTCAGCGTGCTGGAGGCGGCGGAAAAGCACGCTGGAAGACGTAAAACGTCAAGACAGCCGAAGTGCACCGAAGAGTCAGCACCCTTCCCTTTCCACGGTCCGTCACAAAAAGCCCCGCGGCCTCTCCTCCTTAACTGGGAGCAGGATGAAACGGTGGGGCTGCTGATGTTCCAAAGTGCTTTCTGCAAAATAATGAGGCTGTTTATGAACACCTAGAAGGCCGGGGAGAGCTGCGGCTGTGACGGTTTCCATAGCAACCGCAAGGCAGGATGTGGGGCGCAGCTGTGGAGACCCGAGCCCCGCCCCGCCCCACCCCGAATCGCAAGGGGCGGCCTGGGGACCCCGGCTGTTTCACCTTGCTTGCTCCTCGGGCGGAATGGAGAGCGTCTCAGAGTTGGGGAAAAGGAGCATTTGATAGGAAGGGACATTGGTTTTATGTGCGTAAATAGCCAGACGGCTCTTACAATCCCGGCTCTTGGTGTCGCCTCGGTCGGTGACGACGTGGAGAAACCAGAGCCTCCTCCTCGGCTGGTGAGGCCGCTCGGGACAGGAGCCCGGCGGCTCCTCCAAAGGATAAGCGTGGTCACCACACGCCCCAGCCAGGGCACTTCTGGGAACGTGCCCAAGAGAAATCAAAGCGTGTGTCCGCCAACAGACTCATACGTGAGTGTTCAAGGAGCATTATTCACAATGGCCCGAGGTGGAAGCAACCCAGATGTCCATCAGCAGACGGGTGGACGAGCAGACTGCGGTCTATCCCTGTGATGGCTCTGATCCGGCCATCAGAAGGAATGACGCACGGACGCCGCTGGCTACGTCACAGGGGGAGCTCGGACACCGGGTGCCGAGTGACGGAAGCCAGACCACGTGTGGCAGTGGTCTCTGAGGGCCGCTGAGATACAACGCCACACACTGGGCGGCCCACCCCGCAGAAGCCTGGCCTCTCCCAGCTTGGGGGGCCGGACGTCCCAACTCAAGTGTTGGCGGGGCTGGTTCGTTCTGAGGGTGACACCGGAGGCGATTCCAGGCCCCTCCGCCGCGTCTGGCGTTCTGCTGGCAGTCTGCGGTGCTCCTGGGCTGGTCGACGGTGTCCCCCTGTGTCTTCACACTGCCTCCCCTCTGTGTGCATGCCTCTTGTCCAAGTGTCCCCTCCTTGTCAGGGGTGTTGGATGAACCCAAGCCTGCTCCGGTGTGACCTCATCTCGGTTAATGACACGCGAGTGACTCTATTTCCAAACAAGATCCCATTCCGAGCCGGGGGGGTGGTTAGGACTTCAACTGGTGAAATCGGGTTCGCCCCATGACATATCCCACTGACAGGACGGGTCCAGAACAGGCGAACCCCTGGAGACAGAGAGGAGAACACTGCTCCCCTGGGGCTGAGGGGTGGCGGGAAGTGGGGTGACTGCCCACGTGGGTGCGGGGTGTCTCTCCGGCGTGATTAACATGCCCTCACACGGACGAGGTGACGGTCCCACGGCTCTGCCTGCGCTCTGAAGGCCACCGAGTTGTTTAAGTGGGTGCCTCGCACTGCACCTGAACCCTCTCTCAGTAACACTGCCTAGAAGAGATCGGGACATCCCAGGACAGAAGCGTCTCTTTGCGGTTTCTGCCCGGCAGCCTTTCCTCCTTGCTGCTGTGACCCGCGCCCAGCGTCCTGGGTCGACCTCCCTGGCTGCCCTGTGCTTGCTCTTCCCACCACTCGGGATCCTCTGGTCCTTTTATTTTTATTTTTCATCCTCACCTGAGGACATTTTTGCATTTATCTTCAGATAGAGCAGGAGGGAGAGAGGGGGAAGAGAGAGAGAGAGAAACGTCGATGCAAGAGAGACACATCGAGTGGTTGCCACCCACATGACCCCAACCGGGGCCGGGGACCAACTGCAACGTAGGTACGTGCCTTTAGCGGGAACCGAACCCGGGTCTCTCTGGTCCACAGGCCAAAGCTCTAACCGCTGAACCACACCGGCCAGGGCTCCTCTGGTCCTTTCTCCAGACCGCCCTCCAGGGTCTAGCCAAGCCCCACCCCTTTCGTGAGGCCTCCTCTGGCGATTTCGGTCTTCCGAGCACTCCTTCTCTGAGTTGGGCTCTCGAGGCCCCACGGGTCACCGTCCTTGTTCTCTGGTTGTTTGTGCATCCGTCTCCTTCCCCATCTGGTCACACGTGGCCCCGGCAGGGCTGGGGTCCTTCCCCAGGACCCCCGTGCTGTCTCGCGGAGAGCTGGGCATGTGCTGGGTGCTCAGGACATGTAATCATTCGATGCACTGTCACCCCAGAGAGGAGACTCCTGTCCCCAGCCCTGCCCCAGGGGAACAGTTACGGACAAGAGCACAGCACCCACTTCCTCCCAGGAGACCTGAGCCGCCGGGCGGCTCGCCATAGCGGCCGTGAGACGGGCCGTTTTCGTCGGGGCAGTCCCTCTCTCCTGGAGGGAGCTTCTAGCTCCTGGAGTCCCACGTATTGTGGCCTGGACTGGGCCTGGGGGTCACCCCAAATGTAGAACCCCCTGGATTCTCCACCCTGCAGGTCGGTCCTTTGCAGGCCGGGGTCAGGGCAGGGGAGCTCTGTCCTGTTGCTTTGGCCCCGTTCGCCTTCCCACTGCTCTGGGTCCCTGGAACCTTCCTTGTCGTTCAGACAACGTAGCTTTCTATCCTGATTTCAATCGGCTGAGAGACAATATCGACTACGTGCATGACTCCTCTGCGTTTGAATTCCCCGATTGGGCAGCCAGGGGTCGCGTCCTGGCCCCAAGCCCGAGGCATCCGAAGGGGAAGGCGGTCCAGGCGGGAGCGAGCAGGACGGTGAGCGGAGACAGGTGTGGACATCTCCTCATCCTCAGTGAGCGGCCGCAGAGACGCCACCACCATGTCCTCCCCCGAAACCCTCCCTGCCGACTGTTCAGCGTTTTCCTCGATCACAAGTGGGGCTGTTCTCCCAAGTGCAGCACGTCACGGGCTGCAACGCGGAGAGCAGGTTGGGGTGGTCTCCTCATCAGCCCGACCCTGTACATTTATCCCTCAGGCTCAGACCCCGGGCTGCGAACATACAAAACTGGGAAGGTTACAGAGGCACAGTGATTGTCATGAGAGACGGGAAGTCATTTCTCTCGGTGGCTGATGGCACCAGCAGACAAAGCTATCTGTCAGGAGAGAGACAATCTGAACAACGCAATTGATCAAATTGACCTAATTCACATGAATGAAACAGCCCAGCGACAACTGACACGCTTCCTCTGCACCGAGCGAATGACCGCAGGACGTTTGCCCAAGCGGGCCGTGAAGCGAGCCTTCGCCACGGGCAGAGTGGGGAACGGTTCGGCCGCTGTTCCCCGAGCACAGCGCCGTGAAACTCGAAAGCAGCCCAGAAAATCTCCGGCTGCTCGGGAATTAAGCCACACGCCTCTCAGGGACCTGGAGTTCAAAAGAGAAACCACGTGGAGGTGTGGAGATGAGAAAATATTTTTAACTAAATGGTAATGAAGACACATCCCATTATACGTGTGGGTGGTAGTAAAGGAGTGCTTGGAGAGAAATTTACAGCCGCAGATACGTACGGAAAGGCTGAAAAATCAATAACACGCGATTTCACTTTGAAGAAGCGAGAGCAAGAAAATCACACCAAGCCCCAAGGAAACAGGAGGGGAGACATTGTAAAGACAAAAGCATAAAGAAAGGGAAAATATGCAATAAAGAAAACCGATAAAGCCCACAGGGGATTATTGGAGAAAATAATAAAAGGGATAGACTAATAACACTGATCGAGAACAGAAGAGATAACCCACGAGAAAGGGAACGGAACGGGGTGGGGACAGCTGGGTGAGTGTCACAAAGCGTCCAGATAACGAGACATCCGAGCAGAGATCTGCTAAAGAGCTTGCATCCCAACGGCATCGCCAGCCCAGCAGCGAGAAGAGAAGCGACCCGATGAGACGGGTACAAGGGCCAATAAGCACGTGAGACGGTGCTCAGCATCATTAGACAGAAACGTGACAAGTAAAGCCACGGTGAAATGCTGCTACCCACCCACCAGGCTGCTAAGTGAAAAAGACTCACCGTGCCAAGGGTGGGCGAGGATGAGGAGTAACTCGAACGCCAAGCTATTAATGCCGAGTAGACCGCGACAGGCTGGGTACCAACGCTGCACTCCATCGCGAAGGAGGACTTTCTGAGGTGCTCTGTCTACACACCGTCCTGAGGTGCCCGAAACACCAGCACATACGTTCGTCCGACGTTACCGGACATGACGCCCCAGATCTGCGCGAAATACTGAATTCAGATCTGTCCTTAGTTGAAGTCGGGGAGAGAAATATCTATTTTCAGATATGAAATGATCTCCTGCCTACACTGGTAAATGGAAAAAAAACCAAGGTGTGAGCCGTGTACATAGTTTACTACTTTTAAAATTAAACGGATAGCCCTGGCCGGTTTGGCTCAGCGGTTAGAGCGTCGGCCTGCGGACCAGAGAGTCCTGGGTTCGGCTCCCGCTAGGGGCACGTACCAAAAAAGTAAATAAGTAAATAAAAATTAAAAAAAATTAAATTAAACGGATAGAAATGATGACCTCTTAAGGGGCAGACAGAGGCCAGAGGAGGGAGGGGATGAAAGAGATACTTTTCTACTTTGATATCATGCATAAAACTGAACGGGTAAGTAGAGAAATAGGTTTGAAAATCCTATGAGAAATGTAAAGTGGAAGCAAAATGGAAGAATTGCGTGGGATAGGCCGTGCTCGGTAGTTAAACACTATTGATACATAGTTAAAAGGCTGTAAAGGACGCTTGGAAGTTGCTGAGAGAGGAGATCTTAAATGTTCTCTCCCCAAGGGATGTGCCGTGAGGAGGCGTTCACCAAGGCCGTGCTGGGAGTCGTTTAGAAGTGTCCGCGTGGATCACAGCGTGTTGTACACAGTTTTTGATGTGATTACATCTCAATGGAGCCAGGGAAAGGGCCACCCAGTGAAAAGAATTCTTCCCCGTGACAGTAGAATATGGCTCCGCGGTCTCTTCCGTGGTCGGGACACGGGTGCGCCCCCAGTTCAAACGGGGCTGCAGAGAAATCCGAACTTTCATTTAGAAAGTCTGGTTATGTTTAGCGCTCTTGGCATTACCCTTTGAAAAGTCCTGTATGGGAAAAGGAAGCAAGTTCATAAGTTACGTTTATGTGGTGAAGGTCCTAGATTTTGAGTGTGAAAAAAAAAAAGAGAGATACCATTATGAAAACGGAGAAATTAAACAACGTACACATAACAGTAAGTGTGAATTGAAAATACCAGTCTGATCTTAGGATGGCTTTGTTTTTTCAAAAAGTGGGAGCTGTGGGTACTGCTCACTAAAAATGCCCAGGGGCAGACAGCATCATTAGCATGGAGATCGTGGTCCCGAGAGTCCATTTGTCATAAAGAACACGCAGGGCTCTGGACAAAACGTCTGGCTCTAGGTCTGGGGCAGGACATACACAAGAGGAGCTGGCCCTGGGCCACCGGTGCCCAAAGCTGGGGGCGCTTAAGGGCCACGGCTTCTACCAATGAGCACAGGCCAGCGTGCCGGGGCCGCCCTTGTTCAAAGAGGGGATCATTTGAGCTTCAAAAATAATGATTGCAAGATGTGAAATATACAAAGCTGTGAGTTTATGATGTTATTCCCAAAGAGGAAGCAGGGTGAGACAAAACAGTGAGAGAGAAACAAGACAGACGGGGACGGAGAGACAGAGACAGGGACAGAGAGACAGAGGGACAGATCAGTTGTAAGCACAAAATTCTTAATCTGATGATGAGCAAATAAAGGGAATTAGTTAAGCATTTATCTGTCCTTTCCTATAAGAATTATATTGCCCTGGAAGAACCTTAGTTTTTGTGGAAGGGTTGTTAGACTTGGAAAACAACCGTTTTTCAGTACTCAATTCAGGCAAAGATGGTCAACAGATGGGGCCATTGGATGAAAGGCACAGAGAGGTTAGGGGCTTGTCCCGGGTCACACAGCAAATGAGTGGCAGAGGCAGGATCTGAATTCTGCCAGCCTGGCTCTAGACGTAACCATCACCCCATTTTCACTCATAAGATGGTAATAGAGGTTAAAATGATGCACTCATTCCACAGACCCCCATTGTGGGGGTGAGGCACCCAGTGAACCGGACACTCAGAGCTCCTGCGGGGCTTGGTGATCACACACTCCGGGGTCAGGTCGGGCTTGTGGGTCTGTGGGTGTTTGTTACACTGTCCTCTGGACTTTACTGTATGCTCGCAAGTTATCGCAACCACCATGAGTAACTAAGGGATGAGACCAGTGTTCCATCGCGTCCATCTGTCTTAGTGGTTCAGATTCATGAGGCGGGTCTCCTGTCAGACCAGGACCGCAAGGCTGTATGGGGACAGGTGACACTGGGAGTTGTGGGTGTGAAGAGAGTTCAGCACCCCCTGTATTTCAGGACCCTCTTCGGTTGGACCTTAACAGAGAAGCCTTGCATCTCCCAGGAATGTAGTTACACGTAAGAACGACTTTATACAAGCTCACCTCACCCTCTCGAGATGCTTTTCCATCAGACAGGCACTGAGGCTGGAAAGACAGGTGTGTGCTCCTGTTATCAAGAGAAGGTGGGACAGGAAGCCCCCAGGCTGTCCGGGAGCCACGCTGCGTCCCATGCCCACCGCTTCCTCCCTGTGCTGAGACTGAGCCCTGCGTAGGGAGTCTCCCTGCCTGGCACTGGGGGGCTGCCCGTGGGGCCGTGGGCGTGGCCCACCTCACACACACACACACACACACACACACACACACACACGGAACAGCACAACCCTCCCCCAGCGGTGCATACACACACACACACACACACACACACACACACACACACACACACGGAACAGCACAACCCTCCCCCAGCGGTGCATACACACACACACACACACATATACACACACACACACACGGCCCCTCCCCCAGCAGCACACCTAAGCACTGACTCGCGCTCAGGAAGGTGCTAACCTGCCAGCCAGCACACGGGCTGCTGGCCTCCGAAGTGTGAAACTTTCCACTTAACAGCTTGGTGAGTGTGTTGATTTTTTATTATATCTAAAAACCGCTCCAACATGATTACAGCGGGATTGCGTCTGATCGTTTTGGGAATCCTTGGAGGAGTTCGGAGGGGTCTCCAGCGACGTGCTCTGAAACCTGGCCGTTTATACCCCGCCCAGGGCCCTCACCCCCTCCTGCCACGGATCGCGGTTCTGAGTTCTGAGATGATCAGGAGGCAGGGCCTGAGTCCGGGTCCGAAACTAGAGCTTAGCAGGTTCTGGGCCATCGCTACGGGCTTACAAGTGTCTGGGAAATAAATGAGCGGATGTCTGGGCTCCTCAAGGGCAAGGAGGTGGCATTCTGTTATTGTCAGGGGACTCGGCAGAGGACCTGGGGTGGTAGTGAATGAGCGAATGCACCAGTGAATGAAAGAATGAATGAAAGAATGAATGAATGGAGAGTCCTTTCCTCCTGGTGCCCTCACAACACAACCCAGTTAGGGAAGGAAACTGGCCCTGTTACCTGGGCCTGGGCTTGAGGAGACCACCCAGGGCAATCCTGGCCCAGCCCTCACCTGTCAGGGCACCGGCAGTTCTCAGAATGTAGCCCACGCCCTCGACCTGAAGGCTGAATTTGATGAAGCAATTTTGAGGTTTTACTGCTTCTCTGAGATGGGGGCTCCTGGGAGGGGGCTCCTGGTTGGCAGGTGTGGGCAGGGCGTGGAGCAGGGGTCTCCTCCCTCCAGCTCCCCCCAGGCCTGGGCCTTTCTCTGACAGATTCCGCCAACACCATCAGACCTGTCAGGACCCATCAGGGCAGGCTGGTTGCAGGCAGTGAATTGAATTTGCAAGCAAGATAATCGGTTATTGATTGGGAGGGCGAGCCACAGTCCCCGCCTGCTTCTGGGGTAATGAACCTCCTCTCTTTCGGGAATATTTACTTGTTGGAGCAAAGCAGGGATGACTGACGCCTGGACGGTCAGAGCCAGCCCCGGAGAAGTGATCTGAGTGGGCTGAACCCGGGCCCCTCTCCTCCCCCCCAGTCTAGGTTATTTATGGAGATGAAATTGGGCTAGAATGCTCGGCCTGGACAGAGGAGGCTCCATCCCACCCACTGGGAGGTGCTGAAGCTGGGGAGGGAGCCCCACTGCCCCACCCTGTCCCACCTGCCCCACCCCGCCCCACCCTGCCCCACCTGCCCCCACCCTGCCCCACCCCAGTCCCACCCTGCCCCACCTGCCCCACCCTGCCCCACCTGCCCCTGCAGCCCACCCCCTCGCCTGGGCTCCTGGGGTCCTTTATAGACTACAGTGGCTCCCACCTGCCACCTCTGGCCCCCAGATTCCCACGGAGGGAGGGTGTCCACCCTACCGAGCCAGGGACAGGATGAGGGCATGGCCACGACCCCCAGAACCCCAATTCTAAGGTGCCTGTGCCTACAGGGGCACTACCGACCTGCCATTGGCATCCTGGGGGCGAACATGAACCCCATTATGTTCAGCATTCATCACCATCATAAAATGTGTCCCAGTGTGGCTCAGTGGACGGAGCGTCGTCCCATGGACTGAGAGGTCCCAGTTCGATTCCCAGTCAGGGCACATGCCTGGGTTGTGGGTTTGATCCCCAGTAGGGGGCGTGCAGGAGGCAGCTGATGGATGTTTCTCTCTCACATCGATGTTTCTCTCTCTCTTTCCCTTCCTCTCTCTAAAAACACAAAACAATAAAAACATATTTAAAAAATAGAAATAAAATGTGTCCCAGTTCCAGACCAGCTAAAAAGAGGGGGAGAAATGTGTGTTAGGATCAGAGAATGTGGTGTGGTTCTTCTCATCCCTAGCTTGTCTGCATCTCACTTTGCACCCCAGGGTCTGCTGTGGGGAGCCGAGCCGGATGCTCCCCTGTGCCCCCGACATGTCTTGGCTCAGAGGCGACCGGCCCAGGGGGTTCAGGTGCACATGTGCGTGCCAGGCTGCAAGCGCGTGTCCAGCCACAGACTGGGCGAGGCCCTCTTGACCTCCTGACCTCCTTCAGCCCAGTGAGGGGTCTGTATGACCAGGGGACCTGTCATCTGAAGCCTGTGTCCCCCGTCCCACAATTTAGCTCATGCTCTTCTACTTGGGGCCCCAGAATTTCCAGCCCTAAAGCCCTGAGCTAGGGACCAGGGTGTGCCCGAATCCACCCTCCTGGGCAAAGCTGGGTGGCCAAGGGGCTGTCAGCAGAGGGTGTGGTCAGAGTCTGCCTGTGCAGACAGACCCAGGGCGGGAGAGAGGGGTGCTGGGGGAAGGTCAGGGTCCGGCCAGCCCTCCTGTGCGGATGCCCAACTGCAAGGGGCACAGGCTTCCGGGCTTGAGACTGGCCTTCGGGGCCAAAGGGAAGGGAGAGGCCCTGATGTGCCAGCTTGCGAGGGTGATTTCTGTGTGGGCCTCCGCTGTTCTCTTGCCCCGGGCCCGCCGTGTTAGGGACCTGCCTCCTGCCTGCCAGGTGCGTGCCGGAATGAAACCCACCTGCTAGGGCACATTCTCCGCTGTCCCCTGGGCGCCGGGTACAAGGCAGGCTGAGGTCCGCTGTTAGCAGGTTTCCAGTTCAAAGTTCAGCGGTCTCCCCTGCCTCCGACTGGCCACCAGCAGCCCTGTCTTGCAAGAGGATGCGGGTGGCTGACGTTTTCTGTGGTGGTCTCCCCTTTCCCCGGGGGACTCGGACTCCAGGTTGCGTCGTCGTGCTCCAGGGGAGGGCCGATGTCAGCCCGGCGCTCGTTCTCCCCTCTGCACCGGGAAGCCTTCCTGTGGGCTCCAGAGTCCAGAGCCAGCTGCCTCTCTGTATTCCTGGCCACGTCCATCCGCAAGGGCGAGCGGGTCCGCACTGGATCTCAGGCCGGCCCGGGATGCGGCCAGCATGGTCCCCATGTTTGCTCTGGAGGGAGCCCTTTCTCTCCGCAAATATTAGCTCATCTTGGCTTCGCTCCGAGAGACACAGTGAGTCAGACACAGGCTGGCCGCAGGGGGAAGGGACAGCGGACGAGGGGGAGAAGTCCTCGGGGAGCTGGGTCAACACACACAGCTGATCCCGGGCCCCCGTGGGTGCCCGTCACCCAGAGTTGGGCTTTTGGGCTTTGGAAAACCCAGGAGCAAGGATTCTGCCTCGTTAATTTTCTAGTCAGCTTGGGGTTCACTGGGGGTGAGGAATGCCTCTTTACTGCAGATGTTGGGGTGAAAAATCTCTGGGCTGTGGTTCCCCTTCTTGACTTGGGAGGCCCGTGCAGGACTGAGGTGGAGTCTGGGGGTGCCGTGGCGGGATCCTCACTCCCCAGACAGTGCCTGGTTCTAGGGGGGCACTCTGGAAGGAGTGGGGTCCCCGAACACACCCTGTGAGCTCTTCCACTTTTCACACAAGGCCTCTGGCAGGGGTCCACCTTTCTGGTCAGCTGCCCCACTCTCCCCGAAGCAGGATGGGGTGCACCACTCCCAGGTAACGGGGAGTAGCGCTGGCTGGCCCCCAGGTGGCGGAACTTTCTACTTTCTTCCCCGTCTTCAGTGAGATGGATAGGAGAGCAAAAGATGTCAAGCAGTAACTACTGATTGGATGTGGGGACAGAAAGCAGGCGGGGCTCCCTGGACAATCCAGGGGGGCACTGCTCTGGGCTGATTCATGCCCCCCACATTCATGTTGAAGTCCCAACCCCCAGGACCTCAGAAGGCAACCGTATTTGGAGGTAGGGTCTTTAAAGAGGGGATTAGGTTAAAATGAGGCCATTGGGCCCTAACCCAATCACTGATGTTCTTATAAGAAGAAGAAATGCCAGGGACGCCCGAGAGGAGAGGAAAGGCCACCGGAGACCCAGGGAGAAGGTGGGCGTCTACAAACCAAGGACAGGGGCTTCCGAAGACACCAACCCCGCCGACACCTTGACCTTGGACTTCCAGCCACCAGAACTATGAGAAAATAAATCCCGTTGTTTAAGCAACTTGGTCGCTGGCACTTTGCTTCGGCGGCCCGAGCAGACGCGTGCGGGCACCGTGGACTTGCAGTGGTGCAGAGGGGTCCCTCTTGCACGGACGTTCCGGGGTTCAGCAGCGTCTGCTCTGTGTGTGCCCAGCACCATGCCTTCCTTTGGGGGGCTGCCCCTCTTCCATCGCACCTGCTCCTGGGGGGACGTCACCGGCCGGCCCGCCAAGGCCTCGGGCAGCTGGCCCGGCTAGCAGGCCGAGTGCAGGGTGTCGGGCCATCTCCTCATTTGTCTCCCCTAATGAAGCCCCACCGGAGAGCCGCGGGCCGGGAGAGCTGCCCGAGACAATTTCCTGCTCTACGAATGCTAATATTTCAACCAACTGGCCTCAAGTGAGAAATCCGTAATTAACTGAAAGAAGATGACTATTTCAAGGCATCCCTGAGCCCCAATTTTGGAGACCAACTTCTGGGCTGGATGGGCTGTGGGCTCGGCCCAGCACGATTATTCTTCCTTTCTTAACTAACAGGAAAGGACACGTGGAGGGGGTCAGCGAAATGTGCCTCTGTGAGGTTTTTGAGGGATAAAATAAAAGAAACGCTCAGTGCAGGACATCACAGCAAGTGACCCCCCTGCAGAGTGACCACGCACCCCTGCGTGTCCCCTGTACCGGCCACGGCTGTGAATGAGCGCCCTGAGGGTGGTCGCTGCCGTCCGGGTTCGGCTGTATTGTCTCCGTGCTGCTTGCTAGAAAGGTTGGCAGACGCCCGCAAACCCGCCTGGCCCGTGTGACCAGGATCTGCCTCGAGCACGCTTTCCTGCTTCAGTGGGGTTTATTCCCTTTTTAAAAAATTATGTTTTTATTGATTTTTTAGAGAGAGAGGGAGAGAGAGATAGAAACATCGACGTGAGAAACATCTATCAGCTGCCTCCCGCACGCCCCCTACTGGGGATCGAGCCTGCAACCCGGGCGTGTGCCCTGACCAGGAATGGGACCGGGACCTCTCAGCCCACGGGACGGCGCTCAGTCCACTGAGCCACACCGGCTGGGCCTGTTTCAGTGGGTTCACTGGTAGCTGGAGCTGGGTCTGGAGATGAGGGTTTCAGGCCCAGCTTGGTCATGGTGTGGGGTTCCACGGCTGCTGTAAGAAATGAGCCCAAACTTGGTAGTGTCCAAAGCAGTCCTGGGGACAGAAGTCTGAATGGAATCTCACTGGGCGAAAATCAAGGTGTTGGCACGACTGGTCCTTCTGGGAGCTCCAGGGGAGAATCCACTCCTCGAGTCCTCCAGCTCCTGGTGGCTGCTAGCATTCCTGGGCTGGTGGGCATCTGTCTCCGGGCTTGCTGGCCGCCTCCCTTTGGGTGTGAAATCTCCGTCCTCACTCAGCTAAGGACTCTGACGGCATTTAGTGCGCACCCATCATTCAGGATCATCTCATCTCCGATCCTTAACTCAACCCACTTGCAAAGTCCCTTCTGCCATACAGGGTCACGTGGACAGGTTCCGGGGCCTGGGGCATGGACATGGGACCACCACAGTCGTTCTCAGAGGCTGTGAAGTTGGGAGACCCTCGGCCACCTCAGGACTTCGGGGCTGATCTGAACTCTCATCGGGCAGCTTCGCCCGAGGGCCCTCGAGCCACCGATGCGGACCTGCTTTGGACGTTTCTTCCTTCTGTTGAATTGTCGGTGGTTCCACACTGTGCTTGTCCACGCTGGCTTGGCAGTGGCTGCCACGATGGAGAGACATGGACCCAAGGAGCCCAGCAAGTGACCGGGCATTTCCCCTCCCCCAGCCGTCTCCAGCGGTGAATGGGATGATGAGGGTCCCTCCTATTAAGCCTCGTGGGGTTAAATGAGAAAACACACAGGGCCCGGCGCACGGAACACCCTCAGAGGAGCTGGCGGCGCTCCAGGTCCCAGCCTCAGCCCATCTCGGCGTCAGTGTCTTGAGGCCTGATGGGATTTCCAACGTGCAGAATTACCTGCTGAAGCTCCAGTGGGTTTTGCTCGTTCCCAGTCCCAGCGGCCACCAGGACAGTGTGGGGTCAGGGGAAGGACCGGCGGGTCTGGCCCTCAGGGGCATGGTGGGAAGGAGAAGGGAGTCGCGTTTTTGTTCAAGGTACATGTCCATCCATCATTCAGGGAGGCCGGGGAATGGACAGCCCACAGGACAGTGTTCACTGGAGGAGGACGGGGAAGGCTGGAGGATGGTGCACGGTCTGTGCTGGACGGTGAAAAGCTGAGCACAGGCTGTGAATGATGGTCCAGCTTCACTTTTCTTTTGGGGGGGGTTAGGGAAGGGGGAGGGGAAGAAATATTTGTGCATTTTCCCTGGTTCATTACATGTTCATCATGAAAATGGGGAAATATAAAAAAGCATAAACAAGAAAACAAAAGTCATTAATAATTCAGAAGAAATTACTCAGCAATAAGTCTCCTACGTTTTTTGGTGTATAATTTGGTATATTTTACAAGCTACTTTGTGGCTTGCTTTATTCCATAATAGATCATGGACACAGTAGTTGCCACATAGACAAAAAAGAGCATAATAGAGTATCATGAGCACTTTTAAGACAGTAAATTTGAAAACTTAGACCGACTCCTTGGAAATGATAAATTCCCACAACTGACTAAAGAGAAATGAAAAATCAGAATATTCCTATAACCACTAAGTAAATTGAATTTAGTTCTTTGTCTTCCTATAAAGAACACACCGCCCCCAGACAGTTTTATTACTCAAGGAACAGATACTTTTATTCTTACACAGAACTTTTCAGAGAGTATTTTTACGAAATCAACATACAGGAAGTTATAATCTTGATATCAAAACAAAGGCCAGTGGGAGAAAAGAAGATTCTCAGCTAACCTCAAACATGAACATGAATGCAAAAATCCTAAAAATACGTAAACCGAACACAGCAGCAAGATATAAACAGATCATCTATTGTGACTAAGTTGGTTTTATTCCAGAAAGCAAAAATAGAAGCTATATTAAATTCCCACATTAGCAGCTTAAAGGAAAAAAAAAATGTTCAGCTCAACATAGAGAAAGCATTCACTCACATTCAATGCTCTTTTATGACAAAGCTCACCTTACTCAAACTCCAAAACAGCCACGAAGATTCTAAAAACCTTTAGCAAGCATCATAACCAAGAGCAAAATAACAAAAGCATTTCTTTAAGCCAAAAATGCCCACCATCCCCTATTATGAATACCGCTGCTATGTAACATTGTATTGGAAGAACTAACTGGTGCAATAAGACAAGAAAAAGAAAAATACACAGAGCAGAGGAGTACATAAAACTGCCATCATGTTGCACAATGACATGCTTGTCTTAGAAAAATCCAAAATAATGTAGAGACAAATTGCACATATTGATTAGATTATTTAGTAACGTTACTGGGGTGACAGCAGGGTCACCCGCCCTGGGGACATTCATTGCGTCCTGGTCTGAGCTCATGGGGCAGGGGCGGGGCTGAATCACAGAACTGGTTAGGATTCACTGTACCTACTCTTTGCGCTTCAGTGTTTCCCTCTCCTGGATGGTTGCCATCAGCTTCTCCCACCTCAGAGAAAGGAACGCCTGGCCCTCCACCCCACCAATGCCACCTCCATTCTCGGTTCTCCCATGCGTCCAGGTTGGATGCCTCCCATCCCTTCCTCTCCTCTCGGACCCACTCAAACTGGACCTCTGTCCCCCTGCACCGCCAAAACCTGATTGGTCAGACCACTCCGACACCCACGTCCTTTCTGATAATCTTCCCTGACTGAGGACCAGCTTTGCCCCGTGTGAACACTCTGTTCTCTTCTTCTCGGACATCACTTTCCTGTCCCCCCCCCCACTTGGTGGCTTCTTGGTCCCCTTTGCTCTTTCTTGCTCCTGATTTTGCTGACTAGAGTGTGAGAGGCCCCAGGGCTCTCTCTTCCGGTCTCTTCTCCATCTACACGCTGTTACAATATTCAGATGTATAGTCCAAAATGACACCCACATGGGGTGACACCGAAATGCAATGCCCTGCCCAGGAGTTGCTTTTGAACTTAGACGTGGCCACTCAACCACCTGTCCCCGTGTCCACTCGGCGTCTCCCGGGCACCTCAACGGTAGTGGCACCCCAGAGGTAAAGGGATGGGAGCGACTCTGCTAGGTGGGGGCCATAGGGCTGCATGCTCCGTCACAGTGTAAAAATAACAGTCACAGCGGCTTAACGTCGGCGTCTTTGATGATCACCACATGGAGGTATTTCCAACCAGTGAGTGGTGAGGGCTTCTCCCACGGGGCCCTGTGCTCCTCACAGCCACGTCCTCAGGCTCCGTGTGTGTGCAGAGTTCAGGTCCTGAACCACGCCCGGTCAGCTGCCAGCATCTCCACTGGCAGGTGACCACTTCCTTCTGAGGCCACCCTGGGACTCCTGCCCGTTCCCTGTTTCCTCTTTCTCCTCTAGCCACCCTGGGCCTTCTGCAAAGTACCTCCCAAAGGTAGCGCTGCCCGCTGGGTCTCCACCTTCCTGCTCCTGGGGGTTCCTGCAGCGCCTCCTCCCGGGCGCCCCAGTGGTCTGCTCTGTGCATCACTCAGAGTGATCCTTTAAAAATGTAAAGCAGGTCGTCGCATGGAAAGCAAAGGAGGGACCAGCCACCTCGGAGAAGCAGGACCCTGGGGTTGCCTTCCCCTCCAAGGGGGCCCTGGTGGGGTAGCTCGGTGCTCGGACCTGGAGTGCGGTCCGAGGGCTGGTCGGACCCCGCTGCGGGCGAGGAGCTCCGACGAGCACGATGCATGCCACACAGGAGCTGCGGCCCGCCCTTCTCCCCGAGTGGCGGAGTGCTGGTTCCCCTGACGCAGCACGGCTGGCTGATGGCTGGGACAGGCCGGTGCACCCCGGAGAGCAGAGAGCCACTCACCTGCACGGAGGGATTAGCCGGGATCTGCCGAGGAGATACATCGTCGGCAGCTCTCAGTGGTCGCTTCCTTGGAGAATTTCTCCTTGATTTTTCCAGGAGGCAGGTTTTGGGGGGAGGAGTAAGACACTCTGGGTTCAGCCCCAGCTCCACTTGCCCACGGTCTGTGTCCTTGAGCAGGGTAGCCAGCCCTCTAGCCTTGGTCTTCTCATCTGTGAGAAGGGTGACGAGTGTCTGCATTGCTGGGTCACTCTGAGGATCCAGCGCCCCGTGCCTGTCGTTCGTGGGAAAGTCAGCCGTGCAGAGGACGCCTTCAGCTTTTCTCTGAGATTTCCAGGCCCCAGCATCGGGCAGTGTGGGCGGGGCCAGGATGCCACCCTCCCGGTGACAGAAGCTTTGATACGACATCCAGGTTGTCCCAAGGGGCATGGATTCTCTCTCTCGTTCAGGCCATCAGAGACCAACTAGGAAACCAGCCCAGCATAGGCTGTGACACAGATGACTAGGAACAAGTACAGCCGCAAACATCAGGGAACCCAACCCACAGCGACTTAACAACAGGGACTCATTTTTCCTATAAAGAGAAGCCCAGAGGTTGGCGATGGCTAGAGTCAGTCTGGTGTTCAGTGATTCCGTCAAAGACCCAGGATCTCTCTAGCTATATATATATATATCTATAGGAAAGAATCCTTTTTTTTTTTTTTATAATTTTTTTTCTTCATTGATTTCAGAGAGAGAGGAAGGGAGAGGGAGAGAGAGACAGAAACATCGATGAGAGAGAACATTGATTGGCCGCCTCCTGCATGCCCCTCACTGGGGACCTGGCCCACAATCTGGGCATGTGACCTGACTGGGAATCAAACCGGTGACCTCTTGGTGCATGGGTTGACACAACCACTAAGCCACACCGGCTGGGCAAGGATCTTTCTAGCTTTTGTTCTCTGCTTTCTTAGTATGTTGTTTCTATGCTTATTGCCTCATGGTCCCAAAACGGCTGCCACAGCTCCAGCAATGTATATATGTCCACAGCAGGAAAAAAAGGCAAAGGAGCAGTATCAGTGAACACCCCTGTTATGTCTGATCTTATAATGGGAAAGGAAAAGCCTATTTTGCAAAAACTCATGACCATTCATTCACTTGTGGTTCCTTTGTCACAAACAGGTCACCCGAATGCCCCTAAGTAAAGGGAGGCTGGGGGAGGGAGTGAGTACCTGGCCTCTACCTGTGAGTGGGAGGTGGTCGGGCAGGAGTGGTTCGGGAAAGGCTGCTGGGTTAACCCTAGATCCCACCGTCCCTGCCCTGGCTTCTAGGAACATTTTCATGAGCCAGATTTGCAATGTTTCCTCGAGTTTATGGTTCTCCCTTACAATAAATTCCTTCAGGTGGAATTGCCAAGTCAACAGCACATGCTGCTGAAGGCTCCTAACGTACGTGGGTTAGTCCTTCCTCTCTCAGCCCTTCCGGTCCTCAGGATGGGCCCCGGAATATCCTCCACGCCTCTCTCTCCCACAAGGCACTCCGCCCACCGGCTTCCGGACCGAGTCCCACATTGGCCCCTCTCCACCTCGTTGGTGCCCCCCCACGGCCGGAGCCTCCCGTCTCCTCGTTCTGAGGCCTATTTCAGCACCTCGAGTCTCATGACGCTGTGAATGTTCCTCCTCTGGGATCCAAAGTCGGAACAGGGGCTGACATGCCCTACCAGATCTGACCCCCACGGTCCCCCAGACTTCATGTCTTACCACCTCCCCATCACTCCAGCCAGGTGGCCTCCTGGCTGCCCCTCACACCCACGGTCACCATGCGCCCAGGCCCACCTCCCGCCACGCTCTTCCTTCTGCTGAGGGCTCCTGGGCCCGCGTGGCTCATTCCCCTGCTGTCTGGTTTGTGCTCCAATGTCACTTCTCGCCATCGAATTGTCCCCTACTTGGATGGTACAGCCCCCGAGGGTGGCCATGCCCCTCCCTTAGCAGGGATTTGTCTTGTTTTGCTGAATGCCCAGCACCTGGGACAGGGCCTGGCACCACAGATGTTGAATTTCCAGATAGCTCTCTAAAAAGATGGAACCAATTTATGCGTTTGAAGCTGTTTTATTTCACTCCCTGACTGTGTTTTCATTTTTCAAAATTTAATGGATTATGTTTTATTTATAGCCACTCTCATTTTATTTAACTTTTGAATTTTAGTTCTTAATTTCTTCTTTGTAAGGGGAAGCTATATTTTTTAACTTTAAAAAAAATATGTCTTTATTGATTTTTTTTTTTTTTTTTAGAGAGAGATAGAAACATCGATGTGAGAGAGAAACATCAACCAACTGCCTCCTGCACGCCCCCTACTGGGGATCGAGCCCACAACCCGGGCCTGTGCCCTGACCGGGAATCGAACCGGGACCTCTCAGCCCATGGGACGATGCTTCATCCACTGAGCCACACCAGCCGGGCCAGGGGAAGCGATTTCTTTCTTTTTCTCTGGGCACCTCATAGCTTATCTGTTTTAAAGCCTTCGTCAGACTGCACCGTAATGGCAATTTTACCTGTCTGAGTTCCTGTTATTTGTCAGTGTGGCATTTCGTGTGTTGGCCACCTCTGCGTTTGCTCCTGAGCATCTCTGAGATTCTGATTCTGAATCAGAAAACCAGGGATGTCTTGTTTCCTTTCCCGTCTGAGTTCGCCCTCCCTGTCCGCTGGGTTTCAGATGGACGCCACAGGGAGGGAGGCTCTGGTTTCAGAACCAGCCCTCAGGACAGCGACCGGGGCTCCTGGGGAAGACGGGAAGGTCCTGGGTGCCAGGTCCCAAGGCTGCGTGGTGCTTCTGGCATCCTCTGGGTCACGGCCTGCTGAGCCCTGACCATCCCCGTGGGCGGAGCGGGAACCCGGCTCCCATGTCCTGTGTTGTGCCCGGTACTTTCGGTCCCATTACCTTCCAGGAGCCGGACCATGGCTGCCCGCCTGAGGTCTGGGCACGGGTTTTGGAAATGTTCCACATTTTGCGCCTTTTCTGGTCCCTGGAGATGTTTCCCCATGGTTTGTTTGTTTTAGCTTGCCATGTTCTTACTTTGCTCTGTCTTCAGGGCAGAGAGGTCTTCCACTGTGAGCTCTGCCTCCTGTGGGTCAGACGCTGACTGTCCTCACAGCACCGTTCGGCTACACTCCTCTCATCTCCCTGTGGGGGTGCCTCTCGCTGGAGATGGAGAACCCTGGGAGACAGGGCTGTGACGTTCTCACCTGCCCCCCGATCTCAGGACGCGGCGTAGACTTGGCGTGAGTCGCCGTGCACCTGTGTGGAGGCCCCGCCTGGCACAGCAGGGGTGATGGGCGATGGGCAGAGGTACACCTGAACTCAATCCCGACACAGCCACTTTCCAGCTAAGTGACCTCGGGACACATCATGTCACGAGCTCTGCCCCTCAGCTTAGCAGGCCTTTCTGTTCATAAGGACAGACTGTGACACAGAGATGCCTAGATTACCCGATCTGTTTCCTGCTTCCTCCGCAGCCAGGCTGCAGATGGGGGGGCTCTGAGCACCTGCCCCCCGTCCTTCCACCAGGGCCACTGTGCAGGGCTCAGGATTCAGGTCCGGGTTTGGGTTAGGGTTAGAGTTCGGGTTAGGGTTGAGGTTTGGGTTAGGGTTCGGGTTAGGGGTTGGGGTTGGTGTTGGGTTAGGGTTCAGTTAGAACTCAGGTCCATGGGGTGGTAGCTCCAGGTTGCTGTGAGGAAGCGATCTGGTAGTACCCTTTGTGGGCTGGGGTTAGAATTTGGCTTAGGGTTAGGGTCAGGTTCGGGTTCGGGGTGGGTTGTGGTTGCAGTTGTGGTTAGGTCCATGGGTGGGAGCTCTAGGTTGCTGTGATGGGCAGATCAGGTGGTGCTCCTTGTGGGTTTGGGTTAGAATTTGGCTTAGGGTTAGGGTCAGGTTAGGGTTAGGGCTGGGGTTGTTGTGGTTTTGGTTTGGGTTAGTTTGAGTTAGGGTTAGGGTTTGGGTTGGGGTTTGGAGTTGGGTTGGGTTGGTGGTGTGGTTGTGGTTGGGGTTAGGGGTGGGGTTTGGGTTGGGGTTAGGGTTTGGAGTTGGGTTGGTGGTTGGCTGTGGTTGGGGTAGAGTTAGGGTTTGGGTTGTGGTTTTGAGTTGTGTTGGGTTGGTGGTGTGGTTGTGGTTGGGGTTAGGGGTGGGGTTTGGGTGGGGGTTAGGGTTTGGAGTTGGGTTGGTGGTTGGCTGTGGTTGGGGTAGAGTTAGGGTTTGGGTTGTGGTTTTGAGTTGTGTTGAGTTGGTGGTGTGGTTGTGGTTGGGGTTAGGGTTAGGGTTAGGGTTAGTGTTGGGGTTGGGGATTGGAGTTGTGTTGGGTTGGTGGTGTGGTTGTGGTTGGGGTTAGGGGTAGGGTTGGGGTTAAGGTTTGGGTTGGGGTTTGGAGTTGGGTTGGTGTGGTTGTGGTTGGGGTTAGGGGTAGGGTTAGGGTTGGGGTTGGGGTTGGGGTTTGGAGTTGTGTTGGGTTGGTGGTGTGGTTGTGGTTGGGGTTAGGGGTAGGGTTAAGGTTTGAGTTGAGGTTGGGGGTTGGAGTTGGGTTGGGTTGGTGGTGTGGTTGTGGTTGGGGTTAGGGGTAGGTCTATGGGGTGGGAGCTCCAGGTTGCCATGACTGACGGAGCTGGTGGCACTCCCTGTGGGCTGCCTGGTTTGCTGTGGGGCCTCCAGACTGCTCTACTGGGGTTCTCAGGGGCTTTGAACCTCACAGGCATGGGAGTGAGAAGAGGTGGAAAGGTCATAGAGCGCTGAATCAAGTTGCATTTTTCAATTAAGTGGCACATATTAAAAGTTTGTAAGTGGAGGAAATGAGTGCCTAATGAAAAGCCACTGGCCCACAGCTCAGGGATTCACGCCAGCGGGTGTGTGGTGGGGTGAACGGGGAGACCATGTGCAGCCTGGCTGTGGAGGAAGCCCGGAGACAGATCACGTAATCTAGGCATCTCTGTGTCACACTCTGTCCTTATGAACATAACCCCCTGTGAGTGTGGGTTGTCCTTGATAATTGCTTGCAATGTCATTTTTTTAATGAAAATTAAGTGCTTCAGTAGCACTAAGTAGCTTTGCTGACACATTTAATTGCTGCTCTGGGAGTTGATAACCTCATTTAATGGCAAGTAAAACCTGGGAGAGTTGAATCTGGCTCCATTGAAAACCACGTACCCCATTAACTTAAAAGAAGAAAATATTTTCTGACTTACGGTGGCTGATTGCTCTTCCCTTTGTTTTACCTCAAAGGGATGTGATGAGTTAGTCTTTTCACAATCTGTGTTTGAATCCAGACTTGCACGTGCCCGGCGCCCCGAGCCAGCCGGTGCTCTCCCCGAGGCTCTCGTGCGGTCCGTTACGCGCGCGGCGCGCGGCGGAGGGAAACAGGTGCAGTGTGTCCGCAGCTGCCCACGCGGTTTCCTGTCCCCTGCAGAGTGGACCTAGGGTTTACCTCTATACCTCAAGGGGACCAATCCAACCCACAGAGGAATGCAGACGGAAAGGCAGCGTGATGGTTACTTAACCCAATCGGGGCAATTGGTGTCAACAATACATTTTTTTTTTTGAAAAAAGAACGTGCGCACGCCCTGCCCTTTGCACCTGAATGACGCTACTAATCGCACGTGATTCGCGTCTGTCCCTTAGAGTGGGTTCTCTCCGCTTGACCGGGACCGAGCCAGCGGTTCCAAGGACGCTTCTGGAGTCCTCTCCCCTCGGAAGCCCTTGCTGCCCGGACTCCTTCCCTCCAGGAAGCCCAGCTTAATGAGATTTCACCGTGTTCAAACGCGAAGTTTAACTTGGTTTGTTTTTCTCTTGTACTTCCTTAAACCCCCTAAAATGAAGAGGATTTGCCAAAAAATGAGCTCCTGAGAAGTAACTGAATGAGAAAACGTCATTCCCCCAGTAAGTGGTGTAAGTGGAAGTTGTCCCGGGAAAAGCGAGCCGTGCGCACCTAGGCGCTGCGGAGCGCTCTGGGCTGCACTGCGTCCCCCAAGATCCCCATGCTGAAGTCCTAGCGCCCGCTCTCAGAGGGGAGACAGGGCCCTTAAAGAGACAGTGAAGACAAAATGAGGTCACTAGGGGGGCCCTAATTCAATAGGACCGGTGTCCTGACAAGAAGAAAAGATTGGGGTACAAACACACAGAGGGACAACCGTGTGAGGACACAGGGAGGAGACAGCTGTCCACAAGCCAAGGAGAGAGGCCTCAGAGACACCAACCTGCCGACGCCTTGGACTCCGATGTTCAGACTCCAGGGCTGAGGAATAAATCTCCGGTGTTTAAGGCTCCCTGTCTGTGGTGCTTTGTTACACGGCGTGAGCTGACTGGTGCATGAGGAAACAGTCACAGCAGCACGGGAGACCCTGGGAGATTAGGCCCTCTTGATGGCATTGGACGGAGACCCTGTATAGTCACAGCTCCAGTGCCCTGTGCCTAGGGGCTCGGCACCCACGGATCCACCTGACAGGCCTGGAAGGGAGGTGAGACCAAGTCACAGTGCAACCTGCCCAGAAGTGCTGGGAGCCTACGGATTCGGTGGGCCTTATTTATGGGCTATTTCTAGGGCACCAACCCTACAATGGGTCCTGGGGTTCAGGGTGCCCTCCCCTCATGTAGCTCACTGTCCTGGGGGCAAGCCAGAGGCTAGCAACACAGAGCACAGGAAACAGTCACCAGCTGTGAAACTGTCGAGAAGAAGACACGCTGTCCAGGGTGGGCAGGAAGGGAGGCTGGGGATGTGGTGCAGGGAGGCCCCTCTGAGCTGGGACGTTTACGGTGAGAACTAATTGGGAGGAGGAAGTAGACCTGAGGCCCGGGGGAGGGGCTACAGCACGTGCAAAGGCCCTGAGGAAGCAGGGCGTTTGGTGTGTTTCTGGAGCAGCGATACCCCAGCTGGCTGGAGTGAGTGATACAGAGGCACAGGCGAGGCTGGGTGAGGGGCAGGGGCTGTGAGCAGGCAGATTTCAGTCCCTCTACGCTGAAGTCATGTGCAGGTTTGAGGGGGGCGGTGATAGGATTCAATGATGTTCTGAGATGTCCATGTGTGACTGGGGACTGGGGACTGGGGACAAGAGGGGAAGCTGGAGGGTGATGGAGAGTGAGGTATTGACTGGACAGGTGAACTTGGGGCTGCATAGGGAGTGCCGTGTGGCTGAGGAGAAGGGGATGGGTCAGAGGGGATGCTGTGTGACAAAAATCTGCATGTTCCTGTTGCTGTGGTAACCGATCGCCACAAGCATCATCTCACAGGAGGGGTCAGAAGTCCAGGTGGGCTTGGCTGGCACCCCTGCTCCAGGTCTCAGGGGCTGCAGTCAAGCTGTTGGCTGGCCCTGGCTCCTCCCTGCAGCCTCTGGATGGGTGGAGCTGGAATCCGCGTCCTTGCTCATTCTGGGTGTTGGTGGAGTTCGCTTCCTTGTGGTTGCTGGACTGACATCTCCGTGTTCCTGCTGACTGTCTGCTGGGATTGTTCTCAGCGTCTAGGAGCCCCCGCTGCATTCCCCTTGGACTGGGGCCCCTTTCTCCATCTTCGAAGCAGCGACGGCGGGGTGAGCCCTCAAGTCCTTGCTTCTCTATAAGCCCCCTGTGCCTCACCCCTGCTGGACATCTTTGGGGAGGACATTGTTCTGGCGTCTACCGGTTGGGAGCATAACCCTGCAGGCAGCATCTACTCATTCATCGTGCAGACATTTATCGATCACCTACTGTGTGCTCAATGCATACCTGTTCTCATGCCTTGCACAGCCTGGGCAGCGAGGGGGGGATGGAGGGTCCTTCGGGGGTGGGCAGTCCAGGACGAGGCTGAGCTGGCATCTCTGGGCGGCAGGCGGGGGCAGTGACGGAGGTGAGGACCAAACCAGCACAGGCTTGGCGGAACTGTGCAATGTTCTGGATCTACTGAGTGGACCCGGGGACTTTCCCCGGACCCCCACCCCTCCCCGTGCCTTCAGCGACCTCTGCCTGACATCAGAGCTGGACAAGGACTTTAGAAATGTTTCAGTGTTTTCAACAGGAGTCTTCAGGTGATTAAGAACAGATTGAAGAAGGACGCTGCTCTGGTTCCAGGTGAAGTTCTGAGGAAGGTGGAGCCTGCCTGGCTGGGAGCTGGGGAGTGCACCCTGCCCCTCGGAGCCCACGGGACTCCTCAGCGGAACCCCACACCTCCCAGAACTCAGTTGGAAAACTAAGGGAAACTGAGGCCCGGTGAGGAGTGTCTGCTCAGCTTCACCCAGGAGCTAGTAGCGACCAGACCTCCTTTTCCAGGGCCCTGTCCCTGAGGGCCTGAGGACTCAGAGTTACGATCGGCACAGCCTCGGGGGGTGGGAAGGCCAGGTGACCTTGGTGAGACCACTTCCAGACATGCAGGAATTCTCTATCTAATGATGCCCCCCCGCCCCCACGCTGCCTATCAACTTTAATTCCATCCCCTCTGCCTCTATTCCCACATCTGAAGACTGACCGGGGCACCAGCAGGTCCCTTGCCGAATATTTCAAGGCTGTTCCTCTAAGAGGCTGGCTCACACAGATTTTCTCTCTCTATATTACACACACACACACACACACACACATGCACACACATACTTGCACACCTGCACACACATGCACACGCACATGCACACACATACTCACATGCACACGTACATACATTGCATGCACATGCACACACGGATGTACACATGCACACATACACGGATGCACACACGGATGCACACATGCACACACACGTGCACACACACACACATATGCAGAGCTGCCACCCTGCTTGCTTTTGCCACTTTGGAAGGAGGGTAATGTCAGGTTGGAGCCCGAGGGAACGCCCGGCTTTGCTGAGCCGAGATCTGCCGGCTGGCTCTCGGGGGGTGTTTTGTTTCAAGCTGGGCAGACTCACTCCATTAATGTTCCTCTGTGGCCCATCAGCTCAGCGGTTCCTGCCTCTCAGCTCTCCCTGTTTGCCTGAGAGACTCAATTACGTCCTGGACTCCATGCAGGGCAGATTTATGAGGCCTCGCAGGCTGCCTGAGGCGCGGGGCAGGAGCAGCCCGACCTGGAAAACACCCTACCCTGGCATCAGCCAGAAGCGCCAGGGCCCTGGGGGCACGGCCGGCCTGTCTCCTGGACGCCTCTCCGCGGCCCTGTGCGTCTGAGCTGCCTCGCAGATGCTCTGGGGTCCTGGGTACCACACTGGCCCTGGGGGGCTGTTCTGTGGACATCTCTCCGAGAGCCGGAATGACCAGCCCCTGCTGGTGGGTTTGCTCTATCTTCCAGAGGAAGCTCAGGACAAACGTCTTTGGTCAGCCCTGCATAGCCACTTCCACCCCCCCTCCCCCGCAGGGAAAGGACACAACCCTCCCCTCCACAGGGAAAGGACACAACCCCCCCCCCCCCCCCCCCCCCGCAGGGAGGGCAGGTTAAGCCACAACTAGTCATTAACACTCTAGCTCAAATCAGGTCCTGCTACCCTCTCCAAAGCAGTTCTGTAGGATCAGAGCCCTGCCCCCACCCTACTGCATTTCCAGTTGGAGGGAGGGAAAGGAGGACCTGGGAAGATTAGGAATGGGGGTTCCAGGAAGCCAGCGGGGAAGTGGTATGGTCCCAAGGTGAGCGGGGAGCTGGGTCAGGCTGCCCAGCCCCCGCCCCCACCTACAGCCTTAGCTGGGTTAGGAGACTGATCTCCAGCCTCAGTTTGCTCCTGGAGCAGAGGGCGGCCTGGGGCGCCTCAGACCAGGCTGAGGATCGTAAGAGTCAGCTGTTCCATTTTAACCCCTCGTCTCTCAGACGCCGTCAAAGCGCGGGTCTGTTCGGAGGGACTGTTCTCTGGACCCTGGAGGATATCTCGGAACCGCTTCGGTTCCGTTTCCGGGATGGTGATTAAGAAAAGACCACATTTAGGAAATGAAGCTGCAAAAGTTCTGCCTTTAGATCTGGGAAGGTATGTTTTAGACTCGGGGAAATAAAAACACAAAACTTAAACGTTCTCAAGGACCTCGCAGACCCTGAAGGATTTGAAGAGCCACCTTAAGCCTGGTGGGGAGCCGAGGAGGGGGCAGAAGGGTGGAAATGGGGGGCGGGCAGTAATGGGGGGCTGTCAGTCAGGGCAGGGCAAGCGCTCAGAGGGCTGAGCGCGCATGTCCGGTTTCTGGGCACTGGGGTTCACCGGCTGTACCCTGACTCGGTTCAGAGGGTGCAGGCGGCTCCGGGAGCTCTCCGGGGCTCCTCCTTTCCCACCTCCGGCCCCTCTCCATCCCCCCAAACTGCTAAGAAGTAGCCGCTAGGAGAGCCCCGCCCCACCGGGCCTCGTGGCGGTGACGCTGCCATCTGGCGGCCGGCACTGCGCACTGCAGGTTCCCCGTGCCGGGGCGACCTGGGGGCTAAGGGCACCTGCGCAAGGACTCCCACCCGGCTGGAACTCGGCCTGGGCAGCGGGGAGCTTTCAGGGACACACACTCGTCATAGTAGATCGGGAATGGGTCCCTTTCCGCGTGTTCCTGAGCCATCAACGAGCTGGGTATGGCGAGATCGCTGTGCCCTGGGCATCCAGGCCGGCCGCGGACCCTCCCTCCTCCATCCACCTCTCAAGGGGCTTCTGCCGGCAGGACCCCCACTCCCCACACCTGGTCCCCCTCCCGGTCTAGGCCCCTGTGTCACACGGCTCCGCCCCCTCCAGGGATCAGCCCCTGTTGTACGTGTTGGATTGCAGGGCCGAGGTCTCCAAGGCCCCGTGGCTGCACCCTCGGCCTCTGATTCCCGCGAGAAGCCCTGCCCTGCCCTTCGTCCCTCCCCAGAAGCGACACCCGGCAGGTTCCCATTTGGCAGCAGACCGGCTCCTGCTGACGTTATCAACACAGATCCACCACGGGGCTAACTTTGTTAGGCACTGGCCACGCTGAGCCCTCACACGCGTGTCCTGTTTACTCCTTAGGGAGCCGGGGGGGGGGTCCTGCAGGCCTCAGCAGGAGGAAGGGCTGGTGGGCGGACCCTGGAGCCAGGGGATGGGCACTCAGCTGGGACAGCGAAGGGACTCAGGAGGCTGCAGCCCGGCCACCTCCAGGTGTGGGGAAACCCCAGGAGGGCCCCACCCCCAGAGTTTCTGATTCTTGGTTTGAGGTGGGGACTGGAAAATGTGCACGTCTAAGAAGAACCCTGGCTGTCATCCCCAGGGCCCTGTTTAGAGAAACACAGATACAGCCCTGTGGTCCCACCTCTGGCTGCAGCTGGAATCACCTGGGGAGTCATAAAAATGCAGATGCCAGGGTCCTGAGATGCCATGTTATCAGGCCATGGTGGGGCCGGCACTGATCTCTTTATCCTAATGTGCACGCAAGGGTGAGGACCACAGATGGAGTTCACCTGCATTTGGGGACAGTGAGGCCCCAGGATGGAAGGAGATTGACCCCTGGGTCAGTCGGCCCTTCTGGGGATGGTCTTGGGTTGGTGTTGGGTGGGTGTGGCTCTTTGGGGACACATTGGTGTGTGTAGCTGGGAAGGGACATTAAGTGGGTGGTGGCTAGGTCAAGGGGCAGTGGAGGAGGGCAGCTTCAAGGGACCAAGTGAGTGTCCTGCTGTGCCCTCCAACTGTTCCCTACCCTAACCCAGACCAGGACATCCACGAGGCAGAGCCCAACCATGTCCCGGTGAGGAGCCAGGCGGGAATCAGAGCCCCGGGAGCCGGCGGCAGGGGGAACAGCGGCAGAAGCCGAGCCACAGCCCAGCAGGGGGCACTGGCCGACCTGGAGGGGGAGAAGGAGGGCAGGAGTCGGGCACGGTCAGGCATGCTATGGCCAGGGAGCCACCTACTCCACGGTCCGGGTTGACGCTGATCTTCTCCTCCACCTTGGCCAGGTTTCCTTCCAGAGGCCTCAGTTTCCCCTCTGTTACCATGATGGCACTGGACCTGATGATCCATGGTGGAGAGAGTGACCGTGGTACCCCCGTGCCAGGCATCCTCATGATCTCTGCACACTCTCCCTCTGAAGCCAGGTGCAGCTGGGGTCACCTTCGTCGCACACCAACGCTGCAGGGTCCAGGCGGCGGTTCTGCCTGCCCACGGAGCCACGCCGGCCACCTCTCCGAGCCAATAAGTCACTTACTTTGGTGGCCTGGGGGAGTTCTGTGTGGAAATGTGGTGTGTCAGCAGAGTAGGGCTATAAATTATTTAATGCACGTCACCCCATTAGTTAAAATGAGGAAGTCCTTCCAAGAGGAGGCGGCCAGGGGCCCCGTGCCAGGCGGTCCTCTCACCATGGGTGTGACTATCGGGAAGGAGCACACAGAGGAGTCCATCCACGGACCCCGTGGGTGAGCCTCGGAGATGCACGGCCCCCGGGGAGGGTGCAGCCCCCGCTGCCCGGCCCCCCGGCTGCTCCAGGCTCACAGTCTCAGCGACGTCACCCTCAGGACGACCGCCACGACTTAGTGAGGTTCTCCCCAACCACAGCCCGCCTTGGGTGGGATGCCGCTGTCCCGCCTTGCCCTTGAGTTGGGGTGTCTGGAGGGCCCTCTGGCAGCAGAAAGGCCGGTTCCTCTCCTGGGCGGCGGGGCAAGGCGTTCCCGGCAGAGTGTTCTGTGGGCGCTCTCGTCAGCCGGGTCTCTGAGCTGCCGCCTCCCTCTGTGTCCTTGTCACCCCAGCAGAAGCGGGCACAGACCTGTGGACTCCGGGAAGGCTTGCTGAATGAAAGGGGACGGTCTGGTCCGACCTGCCAGGCGATCGGGCGGCAACGGTACCTCCCCCTTTGGACTTCATTCTGCGTTGGCGCATGCGCCATCCGTCATGACCCGTGGTCATTAAACGTGGTCACACCCAGCCTCTGTTGTGGTCCTCTCCTGTGCTGCCCGGAGAGGTCCCCATGGGCACAGGGTGTCTGAGCAGCCCAGGGTCCCTGGCCTGAATCACGATGGGTCATTACCAGTCACTGGCAATGAAGACAGGAGACTGGAAGGGGACATGGATGCTAAACATGGGTCCCAGGTCTTGGAGAGGAGGCTGGTGCTCAGCGACCCCAGCTGACTGTGTCCAGCTTCTGTGAGACCCCAGCTCAGTGTCACCCCGATGACAGCAGTGGGTGTCTCGCTGGGTGAGGGCGGACAGAGCTCAGCAACCTGAGAGCGGACAGCAGGCCTCTGCTGACCAGAGCCTTGGCCTGTGTCCCGGGGAGGAGGGGTTTGTGACTCCCTGCTGAGTGGGGCGTGGTCCCTGAACCCCAGAGCCAATCACTGATGCACAGAGATCACGTAGCTGACCCCACTTTCCGGGAATACATTTCCTCAGGTAGGACCAGAGGCAGCGTCCCCGTTTTGGGGCACCTCTCTCAAAGACGGATGATAAAAACACAAGCTTGGTAATGTCAGAGAAGGATGGTTTCTCCGAACATTGATGTGGGGGTGGAGAAACAGCATGTTCAAAGCTGATCAATGTGACAGGTTTGTGTGGGGACGGTCCCCGCTGGGGGAATGGTCAGGATGTTGAAGGAGCTCACATGGGGAGCTCTCGCTGTGCCAAGCGCCGTGGCACACCCCTGGCACACCTTCTCCTCCGACCGCGAACTTCGCAAAGAGGAGGCGCCCTTATCACCCTCGTTACTAAGTCACAAAGCCAGGTCTGCAAGGGCACGAGCCCCTGGGCCGAGGTCCGGAGCCGGGAGGAGTGCCAGGTGGGGTGTGGCCCCAGCGCCCAGTTCCCAACATCAGGGGCATCCAGTGGGCGGTGAGCCTCCGTAGAAGTCCGTCCTGCCCGAGTCAAGCTGTTAGAATCCAGCAGAAGCCCCGGAGGTGCAGCGTGGTGAATTCCATCCATCGCGTCTGTCATTGGCGTCCTAGCCCACTCCGAAGCGTAATGGCAAAACACAAAGGTTAAGTGGGTGGACATCAGACCGTCGTAAGCACTAACAAATACCTCCTTGAATAACCCGCCTTCGCAGTGAAATGTCGGTGCTGATACATGGCGAGATATATCGGCTTGCATAGACTCACCACTCAGGAAAAATTCGTTAAAAATTAATTACGGTGGAATCGATATGATCAGAAGCAAAAGGCCTTTATGCGAAGGCTGCGCATGTGCCTGAGATCTTCTGGGAAAGGAAGACAGTGCTGCCCTGTGATCCACGCACGGGGGACGCTACGGAGACCTTCAGAAACTCTCGCCTCAGCCGCTCAGGGGACAGCCGCGTGGGAGGTGAGGCTCCCTCTGATGCAGTCACATGACACGGTCTGTCGTCCTTCCTCTGTCTGCAGACGCCGCACTGGTCCTCCTGGAGGCCGCCGGCCAGGGGTCCCTGGGTACGGCCTGGGTCCTCCGTCCAGCCCTGCGTTAGTCAGGATGGGCTGGGCTATGGTGCCGTGACAAGCAGCCCCACCCAGACTGTTCTGCGTCTCCCTCACACGGGCGTGGGGGGGTCACCCGCGAACATTCCAGAATGCACGTCTCTTCATGTGAGGCCTCAGAGTTGCACCCCGCTGTCAGCACGGGCTTCCTAAATTATTGTGGCTGGAGAAGAAGGTTCTGGATGGTCTCACAGAGGTACTTTGATGCCTCTGCCGGGAAGTGATACTTCCTTCATCGGCCAAAGAAATGCACACGGCTTTTCCTCCCCTCGCGGGTGGGCAAGGACAGTCCCTATGACCGTGGGAAGCAGAGCCGTGTGAGTCTGGGGAGCCCCATGCTGGCTTGGGGACACCTCCCCGCAGGGCCCAGGTCTCCACCGAGTGCAGGACCTTGGAGGCCCCCGGTGAAGGACTCCTCCTTCTGGCCAGGTTCTGAAGAGGCTGGAAGTGGACCACAGAGTGGGGCGGGACAGAGTGCCACCTTCATGCCAGGGAGGCTGGGCGGGGACGGAGCTCAGGCCATCCCCAGCGCCGGCTGGACCTGCCCCATCCCCAGGCTGGCCCCCAGCAGCCCCCCCAGACTCCTTGGTCGCAGAGCGGCAGCAGAGTCCCCGAGAGGAAGGAGATACTGTTGCACCCACAGTCTGTTACTCCTGGTGTACAATGTAGCTTTTGTGACTTCGGCTGGTGAGGCCCCCAGAGCAGGAGACAACTGCACCTCAAAGGTAGTTTGCTACTCACAGTTCCCGAGGGGAGGGGCCCGCCAGGCCACACAGGTTACAGGGGAAGCGCCAGGGTCGGCCAGGAGGCACGGGGGCGGAGGAAGACACGGGCAAGAGGCTTTCTTGTGGATTCTGCGGAAGGGACGGACGAGGCAGTTACGGGCTCGGGACTGGCCAGTTTGAGTAGTTTCAGCGGCTCTGGGGCGTCGGGGTTGCCCCTGGGTGTCTTGTACCTGCGCTGGGTGATTAGGGCAGCGGGCAGTGACGCAGACACAGAGGAGGTGTGGGGTGTGGGCTCTGCCTCGTCCTGTTTGCATCTGAAACGCACACTCCAGGGTGAGGCACACACTGTCTCTAGGGATCGGTGGCTCCTGGGAGGGGTGGTCTCTCCAGGGTCAGCCTGGCCCCACATGGCTAGGCATCGGACCTACAGAAAATAAAGAAGTAGGTTAATGCAACCTCTCAAAATTGAGCAGAGCAGAGAGGGGGCAGAGAGAGGCTGGGGGTGAGCGGGAGCTGGGGAGACGGCCCACCCACCCACCCACTGTCTCCAGGAAGGCGGGGAATTCCCCACACACCCTGCTGGTCCGAACCTCACCTGCTTCTATCAGGAGGAACGGGTGGGAGATGGGCTGGAGACCAGAGCTCGTGGCGGGTCCTGCAGAGTCGTCTCAGCCCCTCCGCGAACCTGACGTGGCCCCGTTGGGGAGACAGGCCCCTTTCACAGACGAGGACTCTCCGAAGCAACCCACCAAGAGCCGCCACCCAGACTCTCTCCTGGGGACTCCATCGTGCCGGGGACCTTGCTGCTGCCTCTTGGCCCCCGTGGGGAGGATGCTGCAGTGGGGGGACCCCGGTTCCACGTGCTAACATTCCCGGACACTGGGCAGAGCGCAAGCAGCTGCCTCTGGGTGGACGGGGCCCTGACCCTCAGCGCTGTCTTGGCTGAGTGTCCAACCCGTGGTCCTGCCGTCTCCCCATGTCACTTGGTCACTTGTTAGCCGAGGCTTGCTGATCTCTGAGACGCCCCCTACCTGGCCGTGTGTGCCACCCACAGGGCCCCGGGGGATGCCGGAAAGGCCTCTGCCCAGCTGAGGTCAGTGTGGAGGCAGCCGCCCAGCAGGAGGCTCATGGTGTGGGCACGGCACCCCCAGCCCACAGACAGGTCCCGACAAATCTTAATTCTGTGCCCGTCCCCTGTCCTCCTCCTTCCTGGCTCCCTCTGGACACTGCTCGGGCTCTGCCTCTGATTCATGACTGGGCAGCCGTCTGTGCAAGAAGCCCGCGTCTCCGGGTGAAGGAGCTTTTAGAAATAAATCCAAACAAAACTTTAAAAAGTCGCACTTAATCACACTTTCTCTTGGTGTCTGGGACCCAGCCCAAGTACTGATTTGCAGCCTGTTAGCACGACTTGGAATTTGCAGGTTATCCTTTGTATTTATACAGCTCATACGTCTCCCGTGACGGGCGGGATGTCTCCATAAATAGTCCGCGGCGGGGACGCATGAGTGTGGGCTCGCGGGCGGCGGCGGCGTCCGTATTTCAGAGCGGCTGGATCGAAGGAGAGGTGTGGGCTGCGGCACCTCGCTGAGTTCTGCAGTCTGGCGTGGCTGCCCGGGGCCTGCGGCTTTTTCTTCTCAGCTGCAGCGCCCTTGACCTTTCTTGACCTCCCACGTGCTACGTGTTCGCTGTGTGTCAGGTTCTTCCTCATCGGAGCGCTTTGCCATGGGTACACGGCTCCTGTGTTTGGTCCGCGGGCCGACGCTCTAACCGCTGGGCCAAACCGGCCAGGGCTCCGCTTCTGTTTTTGCAGTGAGGACAGTGGGGTGGAGAAGGGGTCAACCGTCCAGCGTCACCCACTTGAGGGGGCTGGGATTCGCACCTCTGTCTTGGGGACTCCAAGCCCACGTCTCATCTCCATGCCACGTATTTAATGTTTCAAACCAAAAAGGGGGTCTCTGGAGCCCAGGGGAAGGCCAGACCCAGCGCCGATGCCCCCTGGCGCTTTCCAGCGGCAACCCCGAGACAGGCAGGTGGGACTACAGTTTTGAAATCGTGCGTAGTCATGGCAAAGCCGAGACAGCCACTGTGTCCCTGTCTGTGGCCGGTGTCTGAGCAGTAGCCTAAAGGAGAGGGCAGGACGGCTTCCAGGAAGGGGGTTCACCTGGGCTTCTTGTAGGAACGGAGAATGCAAAGACCAGCCTCGGGGGAGGGGGGCTACCGAAGGCCCCCGGGTGACGTGAGGGGTGGGAGGGTGGTAGGAGGCGGACATGGTGAGGAATGAGACCCTTGGATGTTAACAGGGGACAGGGAATATACGAGGTCGGCAGGGATGTCATTAAAAATAGATGGAGGCTGTGGACAGGGCTGAGTCGTGGAAAATTCTTCATGAAAGATGTTGCTTAAGAAAGGAGAAATTAAGATTCAAAACATCCATTTTATCAGCTCTACAAGGCAGCCTTCTGTAGTAAATCCCGGTTTCCTCCACCCAGGCACGGGTGGGCTCCCTAATGAGGCCGACGCCTGCTCTCGGTGCAGGCCGACGGCTGCGGGGCGAGCGGGGCCCTGGAGCGGCCGGGCTGCGGAGGGAGGCGCCCCCGTCTCGCCACCACCGTCCCGCGGGTCACCGTCTGCACCAGGGGAGCATTCGGAACCGTGTTCTGGTTCTCTGTCCAGAATATTCTGTTCATCAGGATGACCCTGGCCCAGTTATTTTGGGGGAAACATGGTTGTTTGGGAGGAGCCCTCGCTGGGCTTCAGGGGGGCCTGGGTAGGGTGGTTCTGCAATGGCATCGTGCCCACCGCGGCCCCGTGCCCCAGGGCGAGGCCTCTGCACCTGACCACCGGTCTGGTCCGGGCACTGGCTGTGTGACCTTGGATGGGCGCCCGCACACGGCTGAGTGCTGTGTCCTATCCACTCAGGGAGGAGCAGAGCCCCCTGGGCAGGGCAGTCAGTGAGAGCATCGGCCACCTCGTCCGGTCCCTGGCAAGCGCTGCAAACCACGAATTCCCTTGTCACCCCTGCCCCAGTGCCTCGGATACCAGGGGACCCGGCAAGGGGAGGGAGTGTGTGGATGCCCTGAAACCAGGGCAGGGCGTTTCTTATGGCTTGTCGTTGAGAAGACACCCCTCTTCTTTAAGAGGGCCCCTCGGTAGCCTGAGGACAGATTTGCTTCTGTACCACGCTCCATAGAAACACATATTTTATGGCCGTTCTGTTAACTAGCCCCATTTATGTCTCATAATTTTTAGTGCTAATATTCTGACAAGACAGGAAGTCACAGGCCTGAAGAGGACATAGGTGTCCTGGAATGTTTCCTGATTACACTCACTGGAATATGCCAACACCAACCCACATGCACACGCGCACACCTGCACAGACACACACACACCTGCACACGTACACACACCTGCACAGACACACACACACCTGCACACGTACACACACCTGCACACGTACACACACCTGCACATGTATACATACCTGCACAGACACACACACACCTGCACTCATACACACACACCTGCACATGTACACACACCTGCACAGACACACACACCTGCACAGACACACACACACCTGCACATGTACACACACCTGCACAGACACACACACCTGCACACACACACACACACCTGCACAGGCACACACACACCTGCACTCATACACACACCTGCACAGGCACACACACACACCTGCACAGACACACACACACCTGCACATGTACACACACCTGCACAGGCACACACACACCTGCACAGACACACACACACCTGCACATGTACACACACCTGCACAGGCACACACACACCTGCACACACACACACCTGCACACGTACACACACCTGCACAGACACACACACACCTGCACAGACACACACACCTGCACACGTACACACACCTGCACAGACACACACACACACCTGCACACACACACACACACCTGCACAGACACACACACACACCTGCACGTGTACACACACCAACACACACAACACGCACACACGTGTGATGGAGGGAGGCTGGGGTCCGGCGCTCTGGCTTGGCACTGCCATCCATAGGCACAGGGCCGGGCGGGCGCCAAGGAAGGCGTCCTCACGCGTGCTTGTTGCTTGATTAGAGTAGGTGCAGCCGGCCTGGAACCGGGTGGCTGGCATCCTGCTGGGCCTGCAAGGCCTCAGCCTCAGTCCCACCCTGCATCCGTGCTGGGGCGTCCAGCGTCCAGCTGCCAGCCTCTGCTTGTCTGCTGATTGCTGTCAGGGGCAGCAGCTGCTTTTTCGTTCATTCTTCATTCATGCTGCAGATGTGACTTAGGCACCTGTTAGGTGCTGGACATGTGACTGGTGGCCCCCAAAGAGATACTTCCACACCCCTGGAGCTGTGACCATGACTGTGTTTGGAAAGAGGGTCTTTGCCCATGTCATGAGAGATCTTGAGGTGAGATCACCCTGGATTATTCGGGTGGTGCCCTCAGTCCGATGGCAACTGTCCTTGTAAGAGAAGAGGATACAGACAGAGAAGAGGGGAGGGCGCTGGGAAGACGGAGGCGGCGATGGGAATGATGGGCCCGGGCAGCGTCCAGAGCCCCAGAAGCTGAAAGAGGAAGGAATGGACTTCCCTGCAGCCTCTGGAGGGCTGGTATCCAGCCGACACCTGGATTTCAGACTTCTGGGCTCCAGAACTGTCTGGAATATGTCTCTGTCACTTCAGGCCACCTGGTCTGGGGCAGTCTGTCCCAGCAATCACAATCTGTCAGGGGACTCGCAGGTGTCTGAGGCCCAGGTGTCAGCGTTCCATCTAGTTGGGGGTGAGGGGTCAAGGTCCAAGACGCCTTTGGACACCACAGCACAGTAAAAACAAAGGCCAGGCTGAGGCTAGCTGTCCCCCACCTGCTCGCCCAGTGCTGAGTGGGTGCTCGGGAGACGTCCGCCCGCCCCTCTCGTTGGGTCCAGAGTCACGGTGACAAGGGTGGAGGGGTTGATGCTTAGGAAGAGTGGGGGTCGGCACAGCACACCCCACAGACCGCAGCACTGCTCTGAGCGCTGTGCTCTGAGTCGCCGGCACACCCAGCTGGGCGCGTCCTACACGGAGCACCCAGGGGACACGCTCCCCAGGCCCCGGCCCGGATGGCGTTACCTGTTCCCACCTGGAACCAGCAGCAGAGACTCCATCGGACCGCTGCCTCCAGTTCTCCCAGACACCTTGTGGGGCCGCCACGAGCCAGGCTCCGTCCGGCGCCAGGTGAGCGCAGGGCGGTCTCCAGGCCTCTGACACCTTCCACGGCTGACCGAGCACGGCAGGCTTCCGAGGTCTTCCTGGAGCGTCTCCAGGTGGGGCCGTGATTCAAGGAATGCAAAGAGCAGGGTTCCCTTGGGACACTGGAAAATTCCAGGTGTGAAGGATTTCCAAAGTGAACCCTCGGAAACGCCCGCCTCGATCTGATTACCTGGCCCACCTCCAGCTCTGCGGGGACCCCGACTCCCCGGGGACAGTCCGGCTGTGGGTGGCGGCATGACGCTTCAGGCTTTGGGGCGGAGGCAGCCTCGTCAGCCGCTGTTAGCTAGACTCTCCTGTGGATCACACCTGGGCGCCTCTTCTGTGCCTGACCCATCCCAGGGCTCTCAGGTGTGTTGTTCTGCGTAATGTCGCAGCAGCTTTGGAGGCGCCGATGACGAGCATCATTTCTGTTTTGTGGATGAAAAACGGTTACACGTGACTTGTCCCAGCTCACCTGGTCACCTGGGGCGGACTTGGGATCTGCTTCTGGTCTCAGGGAGCTCTAAGCCGATCGCTTCCTCGCCCAGGAAGTGTGGCAGGTCCCAGTGAACAGGTGGGGGACACACTGTTTCCAAAGTGGCCCCTGACGGGGGCCCAGACTTATCTGTGTCCAACCACAGGGCTCAGAAGGACCCGGGCACGACGGTTGAACAACGTCACCCGGCGCGCGTCTCGAGTTTTCAGTAAGTAGATAATACCGCCGCGGACTCACGACAGTGACACAGGTGTCATCCAGCCACGTGGGGACTTCACACACACTCGTCTGTCTAGTTCGGGGCGATTTTTGGAACGTCGTGTTAATTTAATTTGTCGAGATTTGACTCGATTAAAGGGTATTGATCTGGGGCGTCTAAAATTGCTGCCATTTGTCAATAGGGGCTTGCGCGTGGAATCTCATTGCTAATAAATCAAGTCTCCCTGTTCAATGTGCAGTTATTACAGTGGGTTACGGATGCGGCGTCCCCGCCGGCGCACGGTGACAGATGAACGCCATTAAAAGTTGCAAACATGCCTTTCGGAGAGTTGGCTATTTGCTTTGACTTGAATGTTTCCCCGCTATCATTTGGGTCCGAAAATGAAAGTTTGAAGAACGGAGAAGAGTTGTCAAGTGTCTGGGAGGGCGGCCAGGCTTGTGGGGTGGTAACAATGTCACATTGGGGACTGTGTGGGGTCATCTTGTTCCTTTATTGGACAACCCCTGTCACAGGGAGCCGATCCGGGGATAACGTCCGCCCCGAGAGCCCCATCTTGACTGAACGGGTGGCACTGGGTGGCGCTGGGTGACGCTGAGAACGGGACCAAGAGTGGCTGACGGTTACTTAGAGCCTCTCTGAGGCAGAAATAATGACCTCAGTTAATAAGCTATCCAATATTTATGAATCGCCTTCTTTGTGCGAACTGCTTGGCCAGAGGCATGCTAAATATTGCTAATACATAATTTTGTATTTCTTTTTTTATCCTCACTCGAGCACATTTTTGCATTTATCTTCAGATAGAGCGGGAGGGAGAGAGGGAGGAAGAGAGAGAGAGAAACATCGATGTGAAAGAGACACATCGACTGGTTGCCACCCACACGACCCCCACCGGGCTGGGGACAAACTGCAACCGAGGTACGTGCCCTCAGTGGGAACCAAACCCGGGTCTCTGTGGTCCATGGGCTGAAGCTCTAACTGCTGAGCCAAACCGGCCAGGGCTCATTTTGTATTTCAGGTAAGAAAGCTTACCAATGGACAGCTGGGACCGAAAAGCACCTGACAACTCACTCAGTCCGTGGCCTGGTTCAGAGGGGAAACTGAGTCTTCCTACAGATCAGGGTGACCGTGGGACAGGCTGTCACCTGAGAGACCCGGGTCTCTGGAGGGAGGTCACAGGCCCTTCCTCCTGCCTCCAGCCGCGAAGGCGGCCCGAGCATCCCGAATGCAAACCCCTGAGACAGCAGAACCCCAGAGGGGTCTCAGGTGCTCTTCCACTACAGTGTTTGCCGCGCGTTGCCCGGCTCCTCTGTCTCTTCCCAGGACCCCGAGAGACGGCCGGGCAGCCTTCTGAGCATCCCTCCCGGTTACACAGATCTTCTTTTCTCCTGAGTCTCTCAAACGGCACTGGCGCCCAGTGAAAGTCCTCTGAAACACCTCCCTCCCTCCTGCACCATTCATCCTGTCGAATTTGAACCTGAGAGTGGCTTTCTCCTCCTCTTGCCTTTGTTTCTCTTAATGTGCTGCAGGGGGCCTGTGTGGGGCCTGGCCTGGAGCAGGGGTCCTCTGCAGATTGTGCCAGGGATGCAGGCATCACCGCGGAACCTCTGTCCCCGAGCCTGGCCCCAGAGGATGGATGAAGCTTTGCAGGCGGCTGATTTAATGGGAGCAGCAGAGGCAGGAATTCCTGGCAAAGTGCTGGACAGAGGCCGCAGGGCCGGTATTTCTGTGACTTGCTTTTGTGCCTCGTTTGGTCTCGGTGCCCAAGGACTGACCTCACAAGTCCCCTGTGGACTTGGGGGGCAGGACGGGGTTCAGATGCTCGAAAGGCCGGGCTGCCTGCTTCCGGGGCTTTGCAGCATTTCTGGGAGCATGCACGTGGGCTGGGAAGCGGCCTTGGAGGAGAGCTCTGGGCGGGCTCGCGGGCTGTGCCAGCCGCACGGGGAGGACGAGCTCGGAGCTGTTTGCGTGGAAACCCCACGGCTGGTTTGAGAGCCTTGTTCTTTTATTCATAAGCCTGCACCCCAGCACCTCGTCAATGGCATCGCCCCGTCTGCAGTAAGCAGACCTGGCAAGTCTGGTCTCCGCTCCTCATTCGGGGTTTTGTTTGGAGGACCACACGGGCTTGCGGGCCAATCGCTTCACTGGGCATCGTAAGGATATGCCAATATTCGTTTTGTTTTTCTCTCTCTCTAAAATTCACTAAAGGCCCCTGTGCTGGCTGGAAGCGGATGGGCAAGGCACCCCGTGTCTGTGCCTTTGGCAGCTGCCCGGGGAGGGCAGAGCTGGTGCGGAGCCTGCTCGGGCGCACCCCGCACCCCCTCCAGGGCCATGCTCACGCCTCTGCTGGGGGACTGGGGCGGGGACAGGAAGACGTGCCTGCCTTCCCCTTGGGTCCAGTCTGTCATCAGGGGGCTGGAGCTGACTTCCCCACTCAGATGGAGCGGTGCCAGCCACGGGAGCCAGGAGCCAGCCCGGGCTGGATTCAGAGAGGTGGGAGGGCCCCACATCCCAGCTGTCCCCACCCTTGGTACTAAACCTGGCTCCCAGGGGCGTCACCAGGGAGCTTTTAAAAACTGGGCCCTCCAGAGGGGAACCAGGAGCGTGTCTCATGGAGCACAGCTGAGCCCACGCTGCTGTGTCTGGGGACGGTGGGGGGCTCCTTGTGCCGGTAAGAGAAGGCCGGTGCCGCTTGGCTGCAGGCATAGCCTGCCCTGTGGCCGTGCGTGTCGTGTGTTTGTTGAATGAATGCCTGAGTGACTTAGCACTGACCCCTGAGCCCTGATCACTCACAGTGACCCCAAAGAGCTTTTCGTTGTTCTGGCGGACACAAACTTCTCCTTCTGGAATGTTCTGCTGTGGTCTACATCTGCACAGAAAAGAGAGTCTGCGGTCAAATTAATTTAGGAAACATCAGGATGGACACAATGTAACGGACGCAGGACTTCTCAGGGCCTTTACTCAGTTCATAAATCCTGGGGAGCTTCCGGAGGGGGTCACAGCGCTCCGTGCCTCCCACTCTTGCCTGAGTAAAGAGGCTTTTTCTTCTTTCAAATGGAGCAGTTCTGGAAATGACTGTCTGGAGCTGGGCTGTCCAGTACAGCCCCCACTGGTTCCATATGGCTTTGTAAATTTAAATTAATTAAAATGCACACGAGCTAAAAGCTCACTTGCCCAGTCACAGCAGTCGCACCAGGCTGGTGGCTCCCGCGTAGAGTGGCCCCGGAGCTGTTGCCCTCCAAGCCTGAATGGTGGGGATGGAAATAGTGAATCTTGACCAAGTGTTCGCGGCTCTCAGTGTCTCACACACTTGCTCGTAGTTAACCCTCAGGAGCATTCCCAGAAGTCAGTGCCATTCTTCGTACCCAGACTCTAGCACGAATTCGGAAGGCCGGTGACTTCCTCGAGTTCACACAGATGGTACATTTCGGAGCTTGGGATCCAAACCCAGGCCGTCTGAGACCGGAGGCCATACACTTCGCCACGGAGGGAGGCGGTGCCCTCTGTCCCAGGGTCACTCAGCGGTGGTCCCTTGCCCGTGCACCTGAGACCCCAGCCTTAGTTCCAGTGGACCTGCAGCTGTTTCCAAAAATTGTGTCCAGCCTCAACGGAGGAAAATGATTCATCGTTGAGGATCTTTGGAAAGGCGCGACCTGGCTTTGAAGACAGGTTCCAAGAGGTGCCCAGGACTGCCTCTCGGCGGGGGCACCCCCATGGGCGTGCGTCTCCAGCCGGCCTGGGTTGCAGGATGTCATTCACGGTGCAAAGCTAATGGCAGCTGGGGAGCCCCAGGGGCATGTGGCTTAGTGCTGCAAGGGTCGTGGGTTTGCAGGCCGGCCCTGTAGGAGAGCTCTCCTGCCCATCACAGAGGTGAGGCCATTCCGGTGCCCAAAGAGGGGTTTATAAATAGCTCGAAAGCTGCAAGCAAGACAATCAGGCCGTTCCGCCGAATTAGCTGCCTTCAGCACACCTGGCTGCCGGAAAAATGTGGGTCCCGTGGAAGCAGGCACGTCCCGCTTGGGGGTCACGTCTGCACGCCCCAGGGATGGGAACGTGAGCTCTGGCAGGAGCCTGTGGAGCCGAGCCATTGCTGTTGAGCACAGGGTGAGCTGGCCAGGAGGCTTTGGGTCAGCTGTATGTGTGCATGTGTGCACGCGTGCATGTGTGCATGTGTACAAGTGTGCGTGCATGTATGCACATGTGTAAGAGTGTGCACGCATGCACGTGTGTGTGTGTGTGCATGTGTACATGTGTGTGGGTGTGTGCATGTACGTGCATATTGTGTATGTGTGTGCGTGCGTGCATGAGCTTTTTTGTGGGAGCTGAGGCAGCAGAGGGGCTCCCCCCTGAAACCCTGTCTCTCACATTCCAATGGATCCTCCCTTTACTTTGTGGCCCAGGGCAGGCCTGGCGATGGGGAAGAAGGCCCCGGAATCCCAGGCCCCATGTGGGGCTGCCAGCCTCACCCTGTGCCCACCTGATGGGCACAGGAGCTGTGTCGTCCCACAGAGCCCCTCACTCAGGAGGGCTGTGCTTGGTTTAATGCTCTCTCTGCTGTTGCCGTCTTTACATTCTTAATGATTTTTTAAACTTTAAACGTGTGTGTGTGAGCCAAGTCCGATGGGCATCGGAGTGTGCGTGGACCAGATGCAGGTGCTGTGTGCCCATCATTTCTGCCCCTCTGCTTGCACACGGCGCCCGTGCTGCCCCACGAGGACAGCATTCCAGCGGACCCTGGTGCGGGGCAGTTCCGAGGGACTCGGGGGTGCGGGGGGAGTGCGTTACATGGGCAGCAAAGTGGGGCCTGGGCTGCCCTGCGCGGCTGCACTTTCCCTTTGATCCAGAACCACTTTGAAAGGAGAAAGAACCAAAAACGACCAAGGGACCTTCTCAGACCCTCTTATTCTTCTTACGTCCCTGCATCAGCCAACCACTTACGTGGAACAGAAGGACCTAGAAGGAACGGGAAAGACAGGGCCGTGGCGCTTGTGTCTGGCTCCCCCCCCCCCCCCCCCAAAGCCGGCACGCAGGCGAAGTGCACCCCTCGGAACGGAAATCGAGACAGCCGAGTTCATCCCGTGCAGCGTTTCCACTGTTCTGGCGAGAACGAAATGCATATTCATGCACGGGCTATAAAATATGAATTATACAATTTCGGTGATTCTGAATACGCGTTAGAGGCTCTTGCATTTGCATTTAAAACTGGCGTTGCACAATATAAAGATGAATGGTAAAATCCATGCTAATAATTTAAAATGTAAATTCTTCTTTGCTCAGAATGACAGATCCGACCTAACAAATCGAAGCCACCATGAACGTCGAGAGGGAGACGTGGAAGAAAGGGAGGGGGTTTGTATTTCAGCACCTTGAAAGGCACTTTCGGCTGCTTTTTGAAGAAGCAGCACATTTTGACGTTGCATTGGGCCTTGCGAATAGGTAGCTGGCGCCAGCCAGACCCTCCTGTCCAGAGCTCTCTTTATTGATTTTAGAGAGAGAGGAAGGGAGAGGGAGAGATAGAAACATCGATGAGAGAGAACATCGACTGGCCGCCTCCTGCATGCCCCCCACTGGGGATTGGGCCCACAACCTGGGCATGTGCCCTGACCGGGAGTCGAACCGGCGACCTCTGGGTGCCTGGGTCGCCGCTCAACCACTGAGCCACACCGGCCGGGCTTCCTCTGCTTTTTTCTGATGTTTCTCTGCCATCTGAGGGAGGATCCTTCCTTCCCTCCCGCTGCCACAAGGGGCGTCCTCAGGGGCTCCCGCTCTTGGTCGCAAGCGCACGCAAGCGCACGGCTTTTCCCCGTGTGCAGGGCCAACAAAGACCTGCCAAGCTCCCACTCCAGCACAGCTGAGCCCCACGTGCCACACAGGTCCTAAGAGGCTGACGCCACCGTCTCCTCGAGCATTTCTGTTGCTATGGACCCTCCCTCTCTCTGACGGGGCTGCCCACAGCTACGCGGGTGACTTTTGGTGTATGTATGTATGTATGTATGGTCAGATGGATGGATGGATGGATGAGTGGATGAACAGATAAATCTATGATGGCTGGAAAGATAGAGAGAGGGATGGATGGATGGATGATGGGTGGGTGGATAGATGGACAGATGAATGTATGATGGATGGATGTATGGACAGGTGGATGGACAGGTGGATGGATGGCGAACGCACGAATAAGTAGATTCTTCAGCTGTTTGCCGAGTGCCCGCTCTGTGACAGACAGAGGATCCGTCAGAGGACAGACACCCCTCTGCCCCGTAGGAGGGCCTGGAGGATGAATGGATGAGCAAATGAGGGAATGCCCCCTGGGTCTGTGCTAGGAAGATCTCATCTGAGTTGGTGGACACAAAGCAGACACCCACAGCGGCGTGTGCCAGTGCGTGCTGTGTGGCGTGGGAGGAGACCCAGGAGCTGTGGGCCTTCAGAGAGGGGCTTGTCACACGGAGGAGAAGGCTTCTCGAAGGGGTGGGACGAGACAGGAAAAGCTTCAGGAGAGTGAGAAGAGCTGGGGGTGGACCTGCTGGCCTGGGTGCAAGGTGCTCGGGGTGGGGGAGGGGGCCTGGCTGGAGCTGCAAGGGGATAGGGACAGTCCCCGGCTGTGGCCAGGCTGAGGGGGTCTAGGAGCCCCAATTCGGTCCAGGCCAAACAGCCTAAGAAAGGCAGCCGCTGAGCAATTGAGCAGGGAGCTGGGTCATCCTGCCTTTTCTAACCCCCAAGCAGGATGGACAGACCGTAGACCTGGCCTGGGGCGGGGTTCTCTGCCAGGCGGGAAGGGACTCAGGCAGGAGTGGCCCAAACCCACGAGTGCCCACGTGGGGGCCTCTTTCTCACCCTCACTGCCAATGAGTTTAGCGTGGGACCATGGGACAGAGAGCTGGGGACGGCGCCTGGAGCAAGGTTCCGCTGCAGGCCGGACCTCCCCGGTGTGAGGCCTGGAGCTTCCCGGGCAAGGCCCGGAGGTCAGCAGAGGCTGGGACCAGCCACCTCCGGGGCCTGAGCATCTTCTTCTCAGTCTCACGGGGTGTTTTGGGGATCAGATTAGATAAGGGGAGGTGCAGGCTGAAGGCATTATCAAAATGATAGTGAATGCTGATCTTCTCCTGGGAGGGGTGGGGCGTGGAGGGGGAGGGGTACGGAGGGTCTGCCTGCTGCCACCTGTTGTGGGGTCCAAATCAAAGTTCCTGCCAGCTGCTCTGCCCTTCCCCGGTCCTGGCTCAGTCATTAGTTTCCTGGTGGCCCTGGGTGGAGCCCCAGAGAGGCTGGGTGGTTGCTTGGCAACCCAACATGGTGATTGCCAGGCGTCTGATGGGCGGGCCGGGTTTCCAGGCGCACACTTCCTGGGCTCAGCCCGACCCTCCACCGAGCTGCCCGCTCTGCTTCTGCCAGTCGCTTCGGACAACCGAGCTCATTTTTCCTAGAAGTCTGACATTGGATACCAGCCTGGATTTATTGAATAGTTTTCAAATGTGTCTAATGCGGCAGTAACCAAGGCCTGCCGCAGACTTTGCAGCGATTACAGTGACCCTGGTATTTCATTCCTCACTAACCTTCAATTTCCGATCCTGACCTTTCTCGGTGAAATATTTCAGTATAAATAATGCCGTTTTGCAAACACATTGCCCTGATTACTCTGCAGAGCCCTGATTCTCCACGTGTGAAAGTCTCTGAAGTAAGGAGTGATTTGTTCCCCTCTCTGGTAATTGCTGTCTTAGAAATAGCTTCTTCAGTCGTCTGCCACAAATTGGCATCTCCCCGACTCGCTGCTCGCCTGCCAGGGGGGCGGCTGGGTGTGCACCCTCTGCTTAGTCACGGGGTGCAGTCCCGGAGGCGGGCGCCCCCTGATGGGTGAGGGGAGGGCCCCCGTCCGTGGGAGCCTGAAGGTAACCCAGCTTAGGTGCCAGGAAAGAGGAAAGGGTGTGCTGTTCCGTTCCCTCTGCCTGCTCCTCTTGACCTTGAGGCTTGTGAGGTCAACAGCTCCATCCCGGGCCGGGTGCTGTCCCGGTGGACGGATAGGGGCCGGTACAGACGTACAGCTTTGGACCTGGCCCGGAAGAAGCTTGCAAACAGAGGTGAGATTGGAACTTTTCCATCTCAAATGTCTCAAAGGTGCCCTTTCCTTGCATGTCCCAAATCAAACCTGTGTTGTGTGCCCCCTGCTGGCTGGACTGAACATCTGCAGCCTTGGCCACCAATTGTCCTTCGTGGACCAGTGTGTGGAGCCAGGAGTGGGGTTACAGAGGCATGGAGTCTCCACGTGGAGGTGTTAGCATCTGGAAGGACCACCTGGGGACCCCTGGGTGAGGGCTGCAGGTAGAGGACAGAAGTCAGCTCGAGCCGCAGAGAAAGATGTCTACCAGGACAAGGACTTGGCAGCCCCTGCCCCTCAGGCAGGCACCTCTGAGCACGCTGCCCCAGCTGGTGTCCCTTCGGTGTCCTCCTCAGGGGTGCTAGGACAACACCCCTCAACGTGGCTCAGTCATTCGTTCATTCATGCATCTCTCCACACACCATTCCCCACCCAGCATCATCTGTCCAGCCTCCTGGGCCTCCACAATCTCACAGCACAGGTCCCAGCAGCCGGGGCCCTGCAGCTCTCGGAACCTGTAACCACAGGAGCGGCAGCCGCAATGATAATAACCACTCCTGTGTGTCATCACTTACTTGCAAGTAAGAACTGTGGCTGGAAGACCAGCGCTGAGGGAGGGCAGGGGACTGACCCAGTGAGCACGCCGGGACACAGCTGGCCAGAGGCCACATCTGACTTTGAACCTGGGTCTGGTTGCCTCCTTGCTCGGCACAGCTGCTCCTTCCTGGACAGCCTCCCCCACGGCGGATGCCTGCTTATGTTTAAGATGAAGTTCAAAGTGTCCTCTCCTCCAGGGAGCCCTCCTGGCTTCCCCTGGGAAGCTTGCACACCTTTCTCGGGGAGGATGTGGTTCTGTGTGTGTCCACCGCATGAGTCCCCTGTGGGCAGCGACAGATTGGTTGACCTCTATGTCCTCAGCACGAAGGCAGCGCCCAGCATATCGTAGGTGCTCAGTAAATGCTCAGACAATGACTGCAGGAATGAATGAACCATAAAGAGCAGAAGTCTGCTTTTCTTCACTCTCGTTGAGGCCCAGACCCTTCTCTTTGGAGCCTGTGGCTGACGTGTCGACCCAGCGGGATGGGCGCTGCCAACGTCATAAATGACGGGGCCCCTTTTTCCTGGGCCTGGATGGCTGCAGAGGAAGAGGCTGGTGGCCAAGGGCTTCCGGCTGCCCCGAGCAGACACACCTGATCCCCTGGGCAGGCTGCTGGGGCGGAGGAGGGCCGTAGAGGGGGTCCTCCCGCACGCAGGCTGTGAATGGAGCGTGCTGGTCTTTGGTGGCTGGCTTGAGCCATTAGGTGCTTAATTTCCACAGAAGGTTAGGATCCAAGAGGAAGAAAAAAGTCAATGACTGATCTATTAAGCTCCTGGGGTAGCTTAATGTACGTGTTTTTAATGATTACCTCCTACCCGGGCCTTCTGGAAAGTATGTGGACCTGAATGGCTCGCTCACGCTAAGGTGGGTGCACGGACGGGGCCGGGGCTGTGGGCTGGCCAGAGGAGCTGCTCCGGGAGCAGGAGGCCACCAGCGAGTGACCCCGAGGCCCGGCTCCCTGCATGTGTGGGCAGCCCTGCCGGTCCCCTCTGGGTGTTTTCTCCGCCTCAGTCTGCTGGGGCTGGGAGGGCTGGCAGGTTTCTCCACCCATCGTTTCCAGGGCCGAAACCCCGCCCACGGTTGCTACGCTGGCGGCCAATCCCATTTCTCCAACGTCAATTGCACATTTGACAAGCCACTCCCTCCAGGTTCTGCTCTGCCAGACCCCAGATGACCCAGGGGCCGGGGGCGCAGACACATGGGGAGACTGTGTCCTTCCCTGGCAGGCAGTTTGGAGCTGAACCGGGGAACTCAATAATGTCTTGTGTTGCCAACGGCTGAGACTGTTGGTTCCACTGGTCACTGTACTGGGGTGAATCGTGTCCCTCCCAAGTGCATGTCACCTGGCACTTCAGGATGTGACCTTACTGGGGAATAGGGTCTTTGCAGGTGTGATGAGTTAGGAGGTCACACTGCGGCAGGGTGTGTCCTCGTTCCAAGAGACTGATGTCCTTCTAAGAAGAGACAGACACACACGGGAAAGGCCCTGTGATGACAGAGGCAGGGAGTCGAGTGATGTGGCCGCGAGCCAATGAGAGCTGGCAGCTCCCAGAGCGGGCGGAGGCAGGAAGGATCTGCTGGCATTTGCATGGCAGACTTCTGGCCTCCAGGCTGGGTCCTGAGGTCCTCGGGGGAGGACCAGTTGCCCAGCGTGGCCAAGTGAGAAGACCCCGAAGGTAAAATGACTTTCGAGGATGGGTGTGAAGACCACCCTGCTTATTGTTGTCTGTCGGTGGGTCCTCGGTCCCCTCAAGGGTTATCTGGCTTCCCCTCAAGGCAGACCAACCCATTCTGGGTCCTTGGCATCAATCATCGGAGGAATTTAATTAGTGCTTTCTAATCATTTATTTAAAACGGATGGATGTCTGCTGCTGAAATCCAAACAACAGCACTTTATAAATGACTCAGCTGTCATTCGGAGGACAGACGGCTGTGATACAAACGGGCCAGGAACAAATGGGTTATTTACTTGAAACCTGCATGTGGCCAGGAGCTCGGGCTGCTTCCTGCTGGGTCTGTGCCCGGGTTAAGGAACCTAGTGAATAAATGCAGTCAAGGGCACAGGTACATACACAGCGAGGCGGCTGTGAGGGGCAGCGGGCACGCGTGCAGGGCAAGGGACAGAGATGGCCCGGGAGCCTGCATTGCCTGTGTGGTGGCCAAGGCCAACCATGCCTGCCAGGTCATGCCCAGTGCTATGGCCTGCGGCCCCTCAAATTCATACGTTGAAGCCCTAATCCTTAATGTGACTGCATTTGGAAGTGGGGCTTTTGGGGGTGATTATTTGGATGAGGTCTGAAGGTGGACCTTCACGATGGGGTTGGAGGGCCAGAAGCTCTCTCTCTCTGCCTTGTGAAGACACAGCGAGAAGGCAGCCGTCTGCCGGCCAGAGAGACGAGCCTCACCAGACGCTGAATCTGCCGGCACCTTGCCCTTGGGCTTCCTGCCGTCAGAGCCGTGAGCGATAAATGTCTGTGTGGCCCGCGGACCAATGAGTCGCGGGTTTGGTTCCGGCCAAGGGCACGTATGTAGAACAATTTGTTTGTCCACCCAACAACCCTGGTGTGCTGACCTCGGTGTGGTCAGTCGGCGTCTCTCAGGTGACAAAGGAGAGAAGGTGTGGGTGTGAGTCGGGTTACCGCCAAACCTCATGCTGTTAACATCTCGGGAAATTGTGCTGTGAATATTTTCCTGTTTTGCTTTTTTTCCTTTTGTTACTGTTTATTATTATTATTATTATTAAAATTTTTATTTGTTACCGTACATTTTATTTCCTTTTTGTTAAATTTTCATTTACATTTCCTGTCCTTTTTGTCTTTAAGGTGTTCATTTATAGATGGAACAGTACATTAGACATGTACTGTATAGAAGAAAGGTTAAAACCGGGGGTCATTGAGGTGGGGGGTCTGGAACAGATGAATTCAATTTACATTATTTCTACCGGGAAAAATAGGCTTCCGTTTCGAACAGCCTTCCGGCATGAAGTAGGTTAGAAAACCGAGGTTGCAATGCACAGGGAAGTCTGAGTTGAACTGAAGTGGCCGAGGGCACGAACTACCACGGGAAGGAAGACGTCCTACGGGGAGATGCCTGGGGTTCCAGGGTGGTTTGGATCAGGACTAATGCTTGGCATTCTGGGCTGACTCGAAGGGATACTTGCTGTGCAACAAGAACTCCATGGAGAACAGGACCTCGTGAGAGCCTCATTTCCTGAAGATTTTGGGACTTGGGGTTCATGGGGACCTGTTGAAGAGTAATCGGGAACATCGCTCCCCTTGCCAGCGAGCATCCCACATTCTCACAGCCGAGAGCTGCATTTGCGAACGATGACCTGGGTGTGCTGTTTCCTAAGTGGCGAGCCGTCTTCACAGGGACGGGCTGGGGCTGGTTGAGCACCTGCAGCCTTCCCGTCACGCGAGTCTCTGCATCACAGAAAGCAGAGCCTGAAGCAGGCTTACGGGGCAGGAGCTTCATTTGGAAGGTGCAAACCACACACATTACCGTGCTCTGGACTGTTCCTTTAAGAGCTGTGAATAAACACAGCAGGGGGCAGGCGCGTCCACTCAGGAGTGGGACATCTCTGGGAGGCTTGCAGAGGGAAGCAGTACCTGGAGAAGTCTGTCCCTCCTTCCTCCCGTGTCCCATTGGAAAGCTCATTTCCCTCCACTCTGGGTGGCATCGTCGGTCCTCCAGAGGCTACTTGGGAAGCCGGATCTTACCTCCACCTCCTGTCAGAGCGTTTCACCCAAGCCTGGATATCAAGGGGCAACCCGAGGAGGTGCCCAAAAGTCGGCACTCACGAACACTGTGCACTGAACAGTCTTTTATGTGAATGAGGCCTGTGATGAGCACCTCCTCCCAGGGACCCACAGAGGGGGAAACAGCCATGCCCAGTGATGGCACAGGAACCGGTGAGTAATCGCCCTATGGCAATATGCAATGGAATCTGAGGGCCAGTCACAGGCGGCCGTAACCTTGGCCAAATACATGCACACCCAGACTCTAAGTTCTTTGGCTTTTTCTTTTTTTTCTGTTCCATTGGCTTAGGATTAATCTTTCTGCCCTGCCAGCCTTTGGGGAAAGAGCTTGGATGGAGAGAAAAGAACAAAACAAAAAACCTGACACAATTGGGTTATCTGTTTAAGTGGAATTTGGATACAGTGGGGAAGTGTAAGAAATGCTATGTGCGTGCCAATGTTTTCATTTCAACTTAAAGGATGTGCCATGTATGCCATTTTGTTAATCATCTGGTATAAGACAAAGCTCTTAATCTGAGCACAGTTCTCCTGATTGGAATATCTATCTATCTATCTATCTATCTATCTATCTATCTATCTATCTATCTATCTATCTATCTATCTATCTATCTATCATCTATATCTATCTATTATCTATCTATCTATCTATCTATCTATCTATCTATCTATCTATCTATCTATCTATCTATCTATCTATCATCTATCTCTCATAAGCCACACCTATAATAGTCAGTCTTTGATCCTAGTTTAGGACTGAAAACTTGACGTCGTATATTAATATAAAGCAATCAGAGGTGAGACTCCTTCTAGCGCTATGTGATTTATTTTCTAATCTTTTACGGTCGACTTGCCCAACTCAGTGCAATATATTTAAGAACTTACCTTCCTCTGCTCTTGCCAGAGAAGTCTGTTTTATTTCCAGAGCACCTGCTCTCTGTTCATACTCAGACTGACCGGCTTAGAGGAGATTTAACTGCGTCACCCAGTTATAAAGACGAAGGTGACTGGTGTAGATTTGGGAACCATGGAGTGGACTCGGGTGAGCGTATGAGTTTCCTGCAGCTGCTGTAACACGTGCCCCACGCTGGGCGGCTGAAGGCGGTGCACTGGCTCCTCCCCTGGTTCTGAAGTCTGAGGTCAGATGTCGGCGGGGCCGGTCTGCCTGAGAGCTCCCAGGGACAGTCTGCTCCAGGCCTCGCCTGGTTTGCTGGCACCCTTGGTTTTTCTTTTTAAAGGTTTTCTAAAATTGCTTTTTAAAGAGAGAGGAAGGAAGAGGGAGAGAGAGAGAGAGACATCTATGTCTCTCTCCTGCGTGGCTGCCTCCTGCATGCCCCCTGTAGGGGATTGAGCCCGAAACCCGGGCATGTGCCCTGACCTGGAATTGAACCAATGACCTTTTGGTGCACGGATGACGCTCAACCAGCCAAACCACACTGGCCAGGGCTGTCCTCAGCTTTTCTTGACTCACAGGTCCATCGTTCCAGTCTCTACTTCCATGGTCACAATGTCTTCTTCCCGTGTGTGTGTCTGTGTCTCTTCCTATAAGGACACCGGTCATACTGGATGTAGGGTCCACCTTCATCCTGGAGGACCTCATCGTCACTTGATTTTGGCTGCAGATAGCCTATTCCCAAGTCGGATCACATTCCCAGGCTCTGTAACAGTGACGGTTCCTTCTGGGGGAGCGGAGGGCGCAGGCTTACCGCAGAGGAGTCCGTCCCTGCCGCGTGGGGTGCAGCACAGGGCCCCCCACTCGCTATAGTCAGCGGTGCAGCAGATGCCGCAGAGCTCCAGCCACCGTGGTCCCTGACTCCCAGGGCCCAGAAGCGCCGTGTCCAGGGTCCGGGGTGTCTTTGCAAAGGCCCAGGAGGTGGTTTCAGCTGCCTGAGCTGGGGCCCGAGCGGGGACCCGTGGTTCTCAGTTACAAGGAGGGCAGACAAAGGCCGCAAAGCCAGCAGGAATTCATCGCGGGGCCAGTGGCTGCCCAAAGACCCAACCGGAAGTCTTCCCACCTGTCGCCTCCCTGATTTAAATCCATCACCAAGTCAGGCCACGTTACCCCTCAGCATTTCCCAAGTTTCTCTGCCACGTTTGGTTCTTGGGGTCCCAAGCTGACCCCACGTGGAGTGTGATAAAGACCTCAGCCTGCAGCAGTCACGGCACACCCAGAACTCGCAGGTGACCTTGAACACAGGCGAGGAGAGGAATAGAGGACCCTGGCAATTAGGGAGGTGGGGGGCGGAGAAACGAGGCCACTGCGAAGGAAAGTGGGGTCGGGGTCTCTTTTCTGACCTTGAAGACTGTGTCGGTGTCCAAAGAGCTCAGACATAAAGTCGAAACCTGGCCCTTTCCTCCATGGTCTTGGCACACCTGGGCGGCCTCCAGGCGCACCCTGTCCTGTGCAGGGGGCACACCTGTCCTTTGCTGCTCCCCGCTGTCTTAGTCCTCTCGTTTCCTGCAAAATGAGAACTTAGAGAAATGGCCGCTCAAATGCTTCTCCAGGAACAGTGTCCTCGTGCATTCTCGTTGTGAAAATCAGGAGACACCGTCCCACGTGAGGGGCTGGGTCGGGCTGCCAGGAGCTTCACGCCAGGACGCCTGCGCACTGCCAGGGCCAGCTCTGGGAGTCCTCTCCACCCAGGCACAAAGGCTCATGCTCGTGACGCATGTCTTCGGCTTCACCCTCCACCCCCAGGTGCCAGCGAGGGTCACAGGCCACAGCCTGGAGTAGGGCAGCGGCTCAGCGAGGAACGGTGGCTCTCAGGCTCCCTCAGCCGGGCAGGCAGAGTGAGTGAGCGTGTGATTGTGAGCGTGTGTGTGAGCATGTGTGTGATTATGTGAATGTGTGAGTGTTTAGTGATCACGCAGACACACACCTGTGCATTGGGAAGGCAGCGTGGGGTGGCGTAACGAGCCGCACGGGGCCCACACCTCCGCTCTGCCCGAGACTAAGCTCCTTGCTCGAGGCATTTTCTGTCCCAGCCCCTTGGCCACCTGCCCTGGGACCTGGGCAGAGCCATGCTCCGCCTCAGGCTTGCGAAGGCTGTAGGTCAGATCTCGGGGACTCCCACAAGTCCCCGAGACAAGACACAAGACAGAGAGGAGGGTCTGGTTTCGAGCCGACCACTGTCACTGGCACGATCTCCCCCAACTCACTAACCCATCGCTTCCTCGGTTTTCTCACCTGTAAGGTGGGCATAATGACGAGGTTTGCTCAGGAATTAACCAGATTCCCTGCGCTGCTTACGCACACATCAGTGTTAGCGATAATTGTTATAAAGCTGCAAGGATCCTGGAATGTCAGAGACACTTACTAAATGCTTATTATTATTTCTATTCTTATTACTTGAGGAACAAGTAATTACTGAGGGAGCGCCCACGGCAGAGACTTCCACTGAAGATAGGGGCGGTGGCAGTGGCCGCTGCCTCATGGTTACAGACGCCGCCTCACAGTGTGTGGACACGTGTGCACCCACACGGACACGCCCTTGTGTCCCGTCCCTGGTCCCAGGCCCAGGAGGCAATGGAGCCATGAAGGGACGAGAGGCTGGTGGCCGAGGTGGCTGGGCTGCGGGGCCCGGCCGGCGTGGTGCCCACGCGGGTGCGAGCTGAGACGCGGGTCCCCGTGAGAAACAGCAGACGTAAAGGACGGGAGAAGTTACACGCCGGGCAGTACAGGAAGTAGGACAAGTTCAAAGCCACGTTCAAATGAGTGTGTTTAAAGTATTTTCAGAGGCAAAGGGAAGAAAAGACGCTTTCAGGCAAGAAGAAGACATTAGGAAACAAATTCAGCAGGGGGGCTGGTGAAGAACGAAGCAGAAGCACGGAAATTAAGCAAAATCAGGCTAGCCCAAGGAAAACTAAATGGGCCCGGTGACAGTCACCTGGACTCAGAGACGTGTCCAGAGAAGAGGAGCTTCCGGGGCCCTGACAAAGGGGGAGCAGATCCGGAAGGAGGCCTCGGGAGGGATAATGCTCAAAGCCATATGGCTGAGAATTTTCCAGAACGGACGAAAGGCAGGCGGCAGATGGGAAACGCTAATCTCTGAGCAGGATATGTAAGAACGGTCTCCGTATAGACACCTTTTCTTCATGTTTGGCAATTGCATTTCAAAGAGGAAAATCTTAGCCGCCGTCCGAGAGAGAGGCGGGCACTCTCGGATGCCGCTGGGGAGACGCAGCTCCTTCGGGGGGGTCATCGCTGCAACGGAGGTGTAAATTCAGCAGCGTTCGTAAGGACACAAACATTGGAGAAGTCTAAATTATTTCTAAACAAACAAATGTACCTAAACTAGGGTACCAACCGTAAGCTGGGATGTGACCCCACATGAGGACGATGTTATTTTTTTAATTTTTTTCTTTCCTTTATTGATTTTAGAGAGAGAGGAAGGGAGAGGGAGAGAGAGAAACATCGATGAGAGAGAACATCGACTGGCCGCCTCCTGCATGCCCCCCACTGGGGATCGGGCCCTCAACCTGGGCATGTGTCCTGACTGGGAATCGAACGGCGACCTCTTGGTGCATGGGTCAACGCTCACACTGAGCCACACTGGCTTGACAAGGACGATGTTTGAAGGAGTATTTAGTGAGGCGGAAGGATGATGTGATATGTTGTCCATTTACAGGAAAAGCAGGTGACACTATTGTGTTCAGCATGTCTTACTTCGGCTCGGCATGAGTTCGTGTGTGTGTGTGTGTCCGTGTGTGTGTGTGTGTGTCCGTGTGTGTGCACATATGTGTGTCATTAGTGGGGTTTGACCAACTTCACAGCGATTGCCTCTGGAGAGTGGGCGTGGTGTGGTTTTGTTCTGTATATTTGCACACTGTGTTGCCTGATTCTCTGTAACAAACAGGTATTAACATTGTTGCAGTAAATCGATTACTTCCCAGGCCCTTGGCGGCTCCACATGGGCCAGACCGCTCACCTCCCAGGGCTGGAAGGTGAATGCCCCACCCCCCACCCCGCCACTTGCCCGCTCAGGCCTGGAGCCAGCCAGGTGGGGTGGACAGTGCAGCCTGTCCCTCATGCTAGAGCATTTACCGAGGAACTCGTGTGACATGCTTAGCACGGAGCCAGGCACACACAGGTGCACATAAATGTTATTATTATTATTAAATAAACCGACGCTATTGCTGAGGACCATGTTTTACCAGCCACACTCCTCCTACGTCCTGTAGGACCAACCTCGCGAGGCCTCCACTGCGGAAGGAGTCACATGAGTGGAGGCGGAGGGAGGCCTGAAAGAACCTGTAAAGGGCCAGCACAGACGTGGGGAACAGACGCCTGAAGTGCAGGTGGAGTTCAGGTTCAGTGTGCTCTGGCAGCTCTTAGAGAGAACCAATTGGTACCAGGCCTTGGAAAAGATCATTTTCTGAAGACGGAACTGCGGGTGGCTTTAGGGACAAGGGAACACTGTCGTGCATGAGTCCTGTCCAAAGCCGTAAGGGAAAGTGCCCATGGCTGAGGGCTCCTGCCTGGGGATATGGGGCGGGCTACAGACGCCAGGAGCCTATCGGACCTTCGCAGGAGCAGAGGCGTCTTGTCTCAGGAAAGCCGGTGGCCTCTCCAGGGCTGCCTGGACTTTCCGGCTTGGCCCCGTGGCGTGTACCACAGCACATGCCGGTCAACGTGGATGGGGTGGGGGGTTCAGCAGATGTTTGCTGGGAAGAGTGACTGGGGAAGAGGAGCTGGCCCTGGCCTCAGCCACCTGCTCTCTGGACACCCTGGTCCCTGGCCTGGCCTTCCTGCCAGAGAGGGTGACATGTGGCTGAACGTCAGAACATGTCACCGAGCAGCGGGGTAAACAGAGGTTTCTTTCTTCTGTAAGGTATGGTGTCCACGGTTTAGGCCAGAAAAGAGCAAAGGACAAAGGGCAACAGGTACCGTCACCTGCGCTGGTCCCATAGGGAGCTGTAGTTGGCCGAGTAATGGCCACAAATGACGGCCCTCAGGTCAGGCCCCTCGTTCCCGGCACCTGCAAACCTCATCTCATGTGGAAATCGGGTCTTGAAGGAGCGTTAGACCAGGAGGTTATCCCACATGATCAGACGGGCCCTCCATCACCATGAGTGTCCCTTTAAGGCCAAGGGGCCGGGAGATTTAACAGCGACAGGAGAAGGGACGTGACCACAGGGGCCGGGGTTGGGCGGTGCAGCCACAGGCCGAGAAATGCTGGCGGCCCCCAGAAGCGGGAGGAGGCGAGGGGTGGGCCTTCCCTGGAGCCTTCAGCCAGAGCACAGCCATCCTGACTCTTGCATTTTGGCCCAGGGATGCCGACTCTCGATCTCTGTCCCCCAGGACGGCGAGAGAATCCATTTCTGCTGTTTCAAAGACGCCAAGTTTGGGATGATCTGTTCCATCGCAGTGGACGGCTCCCGAGTCCTTGAGAAAGGCGGTCCTGGGCTTGGATTGACGTCTCAAAGGGGCCCAGGAGGACCACAATGGCGAGTTTTCCAGAGGAAAAGCTCTAAGGAAAGGGGGCCGGGGCCTGGAGTCAGGAAGAAGCCTGTCGGGGGTGTCACCAATCTGCGGAGAAGGGTCAAGCTGTCAGGCTCAGGAGTCACGGTCAGAATGGGACGCCTGCCCTTTCCCAGCCCTGGTGGCCTGTGGGGAGGGGAAGCACGGAGGGAAGGAGAAGACGAGTCAGCGGTGGACGTGGGGCGGAGGGCGGCGGGGCTGGGAGCAGGGAAGCCCGAGACTTCTTCCTCGTTGGGGTCCTACAGGAGACGGCCTGGCAGGTCCCCTCCTGTCTGGTCTGCTCCTGTGTACAACGCAAGGTCGAGTCTAAATGCAAGTGGTGGCAAAGCCCGATGATGGACGGGGCCCCCCCGGAAAGTTCTCAGCGAGGGAGGCGATCGCGAATGTTGCCTTGGAGCCAGAAGGAGCTAGGGAGTCCGGCTGGCCCGAACCCCACGACAGCACGGGAGACACCTCGAAGGGGCTTCTGATCCTCTCCCAGGCTGGCGGGTGGGAACAGCAGCCAGACCGCAGGGGGTCATTCGGCACAAGTGACAGCCAGCACGGGACAGTCTATCCCAAGGACACCAGTCACAGAATGACCTGAAAATGTTCTCCAGTTTGCCAGTGGCTGCGGGGGTGGCGGTGGGTGTAGGCCCCCCCTAATCCAGTACGACGTTGTCTTGATCACATCTGTCAAGACCCTATTTCCAAATAAGGTCCCAGTCACACATCCCAGGTGGACACCAATTCTGGGGGACACTATGGAACCCAGGACATCCTCTATTTCACGGTGGCCGCCGGGAACTTCTGAGGCAGCAGGCTCGGGTAAGAGGGCAGCTTTGATCTGAAGCTGGGGGGCATGTGAGACCCTCTCTCCAGCCTGTGTCTTTTCACATCCTGTCCCCTCTGTGCGTGTCTGTCTCTGTCACCCAATTTCCATCTTTGTGTAAGGACCCCAGACGTATTAGATTAGGGCCCACCCTAAGTGACCTCATTTTAACCTTAATTACCTCTGTAAAGACCCGCTCTCCAATACAGTCGCATTCTGGGGTCCTGGGGGTAGGACTTCCATGCGTATTTTGGGGGGTCAGGGGGCAATGCAGTCCCTACAGACTCGGTCTTCGTAGCATCCTGTTGCCTGGTCCGCAGCACCGGGCCCCCGTCACGGGCACGCAGTGAACGGCCGCTGGATAAGTGAATGCTGGAAATGCTAAGGGCTGGCCTGACAATCGGTGTGACGTTGGGGCCGATGTATCTGATGGATCTTGTTTGTTCAGAGTGAGAGCCGCCTTGCTCCGGACAGGAGCGCCGAGGACATGGGACAACAGAGCCGGCCCAGCTCTGGGAGGAGCTGCTGAGCCCACGCCAGGACACCCTTCTCGGACAGGGGATCGGCGCAATCCATCTGAGGAGGGAGGAGAGACCCTAGGGGACAGCTTTTCTGCAAAAGGCCCAGTGTCCTCCTGAAGGACCCGCAGACCAGTGACGGCGCTGTGAGTCTCCCCACGGAAAGGCACTGACACTCGGTCTGGACAACCCGCTCCAGCAGAGGGGACACAGATGGGCTTGAATTCAATTCCGTGGCATCCTAATGACCTTGGTGGGACGAGACAGCCCGTCAGCTGCACTTAATGGGAAGCGATGGGTCCTGCCCCACGGCCGCTGCGTCCCCATCACTCATCCGCTGTCCCTCTCACGGCGATGAGCGAGGCCGGGGCTGCTCGGCTGGGCAGGGAGGCTGCGGCCTGAAATATTTAAACTCCCAACTCCACTGGCCCAAAATGTAATCAAATGTTAAATTATGAAAGGTCTGTGGGTTCAGCTCAGCCGCCGTAGATAATGGACGGGCTTCAGTGATTCATGAGGCAGGCGGGGCGCCGACCGCCGTCGCGGGTGTTTCTGCATCGCCAGGGATCAGCGCGTCATGCCGGCTCGGAGCAGAGCTCCATCAAAGCGCTCGGGCGACTTCCGTCCACCCGGGAGCGGCCGGGTCCAGTTGCCCAGAACAGCGACCTCCCTCGGTGGCACGGCCGTGAGCACCAGAGGTCGCGGAGAACCGTGGTCTCAATGACCCGGCCGGTTCTGGTTGGTGTGGACTGACCACAACGTGCCTCCTGCTTCTGTGACCCGGGTGGGATGGGCGTTGGTGTTGTGAGAAACCCTCTCATCTGGGGCTGACCACCGGCAATGAGGTTTTAGCAGCATACCTGATTGAATGTTGATGTTGGGTGCAACCCCCTGCCCGACCGGAATCGAACCCGTGACTCTTTGGTCCGCAGGCCAACGCTCTAACCGCTGAGCCAAACGGGCCAGGGCTGTGGCTTACCTTCTTATAAGGACGCTAATCCCTCTGTGGGCCCCACTGTCATGACCTCATCTAACCCCAATTATCTCCCAAAGGCCCCACTTCCCAATGCCATCCTGCTGGGATTAGGGTTTCAGCACATGGATTATGGGGGACACAGACATGCAGTCCAGGGGTGCTCCTCTCCTCCCGTGGGCTCCCAGTGAGCATCCATCACCCGGGTGACCGGCTCCCACCCAGGACCAGAGCCTGCCCGCAGAATCACGGCACATCGCAGGAAGGGGGGATCCAATGCTCAGAGGGGTCCTTCTCAGTGGGCAGGAATAGCCTATAAAACCAGCGGGAAGAACGCCGCCCACACCCGGGCCCCCTCCCCGAGCTCAGCGGGGGTGAGAGGCCAGACAGCCTGCCCGATCCCTGCACCCGTGGGCTCCTAGTTCAATGTCAAACACATTTCTGTCCCCCACGCCTGTTCTGTGGGAGCCGGGTGTGGATGCATATGCATTCCGAACAGTCTCCCGTGGAATGTTCTGGATGAAGGACATGTTCTGTGTTTGTCCAACACGATGAGCAACAGAGCTTGACGTGTGGCTGCCGAGGCTAAGGACCTGCATTTTAAAGTTTATTTTATGTTAATTCATGGAGGTGGGAATGGACACAGCCGCAGGAGGCTGGTCGGTGCTGTACGGGGTGAGACTCTCTCTGCAGGTCTCCCCCTCGCCCTGGGGGGGCCCCGAGAACGTCTCCCGGGTCCCTGCTCCCCAGCCTGGTCTGTGCCCCACTCTCGAGGCCTTTCTTCTTTTATGTCCTCTTTGCTAAACCAGGCACTTGCTTTTCTCACACTTTCTCTGGACTTTTTCCTGAGGTAAGAAATATGAAATCAATATGTCCTAAGTCTGCCCAAGCCACAGTTCAAACAAATCCTTTCCTCGTCACCTTCCTGATTCAGGACATCACAGTGTGGCGTCTAATCCGGCCGGAGCAATGTCCACTTGGCCCGGCCTCTGCGGACTGTCCTCGCCTGCCCTGGCCCCCAGCACTGACGGACTCCCGCAGGGCACAGCCCAGCCCGGGTGCCTTTCTGCGTGCTTTGCAAATACTGACTCATCATTCTCCATCAGTCTGGCATCGGAGATAACATCGCCAGCTCCATTTTTAAAAAATATGACTTTATTGATTTTTTTTTTTAGAGAGAGAGGGAGGGAAAGAGAGATAAAAACATCAATGTGAGAGAGAAGCATTGATCGGCTGCCTCCTGCACGCCCCCTACTGGGGACCCTGCAACCTGGGCCTGTGTCCTGACTGGTGATCAGACCGGGACCTCTCAGTCCCTGGGACGGCGTTCAATCCACTGAGCCACACCCGCCGGGCACCAGCTCCATTTCTGCAGGGGAAGAAACTGAGGCACAGAGAGGTTGAGCGACTGCCCCCAGGTCCACTGCAGCAAGGACAGGGCCAGGCGGGGCCAGAGGTGAGCCTGGGCGTCCTGCCACAGTGTCTGTCCCGGGAGCCCTGACTCCTACATTCCTCCATCAGGGCACCGGCCACACCAGCACTGACAGAGGGTGCCCCTTCAGCATGATCTCCCTGCCTCTGTCCTGCGAGCTGTCCAGACACCTTGTCACCGCTTACTGCAGCCCTCACGTCCTCAGAAGGGGACACTCCCCCGCCTCTCCTGCCCTGACTCTCATCTGGGCTCTGACCACCTCCTGGCTCCTGTTCCTGCCCGGGGTGGCATCCCCCACTCACAGCTGGTAGGAGCTGAGACCGCTCCTCCTGCCCACTTACACACGGCTCCCCCGGGCACCACCGCCTGATCCTTTAATGCTGGTCTACCCCGGGTTTTCACCTCCTCGCGCGTTTGAGAGCAGTTAGACCTGACCACAGCCACTGCCCCTGCCGTCCGCCCGGCAATGGTCCGCCTTCCTTCCGAGGAAACCCCTCCGTGGTCCTCACTCTGCCTGGCTGCTCCCTGCTTGTCTGTCGTCTGCACAGCTGCTGGTTTGCGTGTCATTCCGAGGGGCATCCTCGAGCCCCCACTCCCTCCTCCGTCCCCCTGCACTCGGTTCCTGGAGACAGAGGGTGAACGCTTTGCTGTCTCCCAAGCTCTTGGGTTGGCAGCCAGGGACACCCCACTCTTTATTTTATTTTTTAAATCCTCACCCGAGGATATATTTCCATTTATCTTCGGATAGAGTGGGAGGGAGAGGGAGAGAGAGAAGGAGAGAGAGAGAAACATCGACATGAGAGAGACACATCGACCGGTTGCCTCCTGCACGACCCCAACCAGGGCCGGGACCGAACTGCAACTGAGGTACATGCCCTTGATGGGAATCGAACCCATGACTCTTCGGTCCACAGGCCAACGCTCTAAACGCTGAGCCAAACCGGCCAGGGCCGAGACCCCACTCTTTATAAGAAGGGTGCTCACTGCTTAGCTGCCTTCTGCCCGTGAGCGGACATCAGGGCCCCAGAAATCTAAGCCACGATCGGAACCTGTGACGAAGGCACCCAGGGGCCACTGGAAACCAGGTATTGAGAGAAGATGCGGGAGAACGTCGTGATTCGAGGGCAGGTCCTCACAGCCCCCCGTCTCAGCCTTGCAGGCGATTAGGGAAAACTGAAGAGCCCTGGCTGGGTGGCTCAGGTGGCTGGAGCATCGTCTAGTGCACCCAAAGCTTGTGGGCTCGATTCCTGGTCAGGACACATACCTGGATTGTGGGTTCAATCCCTGGTCGGGCACAAACAAGAGGCAACCGATGGATGTTCCTCTCTCGCGTTGATGGTTCTCTCTCTCTCCCCCTTCCTCTTTCTAAACGTATCCTTGGGGGAGGATTAAACATAAAATAAAATAAAAAATGAAACAAAGGGGAAACGTACCGGCCAGGGGTCCGATGGCTCGATGGTTCACTGTGCCCGGGACACTGTTCGGTGTGCGGAGCCTCCGGCCGGCTGTCTACAGGCAGAAGCCAACTGCCTCGGAGGGTTTAGGGCCTGCCAGCCCGGCTGAGAAACTGAAAAGCAGCAAAGTACGTGGTTCCATCCCCAAATGCCTGGAAGTCTCTGTGTGCACAGACCATGATCAAATCCGTGTCTTCGCTGCGCCTGCTGGAAGCGGCGCATCCCGCCGGCACCGGCCAGGGTCCACTCCGGCTACAACACAGCCACTGGCCTGTGGGTGAGGCCCCCATGGCCGCAGCCGCCCGTCAAAGTCAAGGTCTGGCAGAGCCCAGGTGTACGCAGGCCTGAGGCCCAGCGTGGCCACCCAGGCTGCACCGTGTAAACCAGCCTCATCTCGAACCCTGGCTGTGCAGAGCCTCGGCCCCCGTCAAAAAGTCAGGCGCCCACGAGGGGGAGGGGGGCTGGCGCCATGGCCTCCAGCCACCCGCTCCAAAACCTCCGTCGTATCTGCGCTCCCGGATGTGGTTCTTAGCCTGTTCCGTCCATTTCTAGAAATGGGACAGGCATCGGAATCGGAGGGTGGACACGGAGCACGCCCTCCCCACAGACCCTGCCTGACCCCTGGGACCCGTGATCTGTGGCCGCACGTGGACAGGGCAGATGGCATTCAGTTAGGACCTTGGGATGGGCGAGTACCCTGGGTTAGCCAGGTGGGCCCACGGTCATCACGGGGTCCTCGCCGACGAGAGGCCGGAAGGTCAGAGTGGGAGGACGTGACAGGAGGTGACAAGGGGTGTGGGCACCTCCAGAAGCTGGAAAAGGCAAGAGATCCTTCCCCTAGCTCAGTGGTTCCCAACCTTCCTCACGCCGCGACCCTTTCATACAGCTCCTCACGTTGTGGTGACCCCCAGCCATACAATTATTTTCCTTGCTACTTCGTAACTGTCATTTTGCTACTGTTATGAATCGCCATCGGAAATACGTATTTTCCGATGGTCTTAGGCGACCCCTGTGAAAGGGTCGTTGGACCCCCAAAGGGGTCGCGACCCACAGGTTGAGCACCGCTGCTAAAGCCTCCAGCCTCCAGCCCTGCCAACCCCTTTCGGCCGCCTGCTCCCCCCAGCAGAGCCCATCAGCTGAGCCCCGCCCCTTGCCTGCAGAGGGAGCGTGTGGGAGGAAAGGGGAAAGGGGTGACCAGGCCCGTTACTTTGATTGGGGTCCCTCCCCAGGGAGAACAGAGGCCTGTCGGAGGAGAGTCACCCCTACGCTCTCTGTCCTGGGAGGATGGGTCTAACTGTGTAAACAGAGGGAAACTGAGGCCCGGGAGTGTGTGGTTCCCTGCTGGAGGCCACACAGGGACAAAGCAAACCAGAGGAGGGCCAGGGGGTGGCCTGGCTCTGCCCTTCTCTGAGGGGGTCCCGCAGTGTGGTCCCCTGCAGCTGACCCCATGGGGGAGCAGAGCTCCCAGAGGAGGGACCAGGGTTAGGGAAAAGCTGCCCGTCGCCAGGTCCCAGGGCCTGGACGATGCACTGACGCCCAGATACCACTGGGTCATTTATCCAACTAACCTAGTTCTGCCTTCCGGGCCTGAGTCAGTTCACACCGTCAGGACTCCTCCTGCCAAGTGAACACTGCGTCTTGCTTTCCCGTTTGGCAGCGAGAGAGGATGCAGGAATCGAGTGCAGCCCGGCCACCCTGTGTGACCCCGCTGCTCATCCTCCACCTTCTCTGGGGGACCTGCAGCCACACCCCATCTGTGTGACCCCGCTGCTCATCCTCCCGCCTTCTCTGGGGGACCTGCAGCCGCACCCCATCCGTCTGCCCGAAGGGGCTCCTGCCGGACTTGGGTGATGACCTCACCTTGGCCGGGTGCTATTTTACCTACTTGTTTATCAGACAGACCCGTGAGGAGCCCCTGCTACGGGTGGGGACCCAGTGGTCAGGCAAACACGCCCGTGCCTGCACAGAGCTGGTGGCCTAGAGGGCAGGGGCGGAAGGACAGCGCATGCACACCTGGTCACAGGGGCATGCTCACCTGGTCACAGGGGCGTGCTCATCTGGTCACAGGGGCGTGCACACTTGATCACAGGGGCATGCACACCTGATCACAGGGGCGTGCACACCTGGTCACAGGGGCGTGCACACCTGGTCACAGGGGCGTGCTCAGCTCCTCAGCTGCCAGGACCCAGCAAGGGTGCAGGTGTGGGAACCGAAATCCGGGGTTCAAGTCTCCCTCCAGTCCTTAGGAACTGCTGACTTGGGGGGGTGGCGCGACCCTTTTCTGCAGCAAGGGGGTGGGGTGTGGTGCTCACAACACCTCCCTCCAGGCTGCGGGATGACAGCGGTCGCTGGGCTGGGAGCCCTGCAGAAATCCGAGCGGCTGAGTGGCCGTGTTCGGCCTAGTGAGTTCGGATCCACCTCCCCCACTCCTCCCGCCCCGGGGCACCTGCTGGCCTCCGGCCTTCATCACCACTCACCCATTTCTTGGTGGAAACTGAGGGGACCTTTGGTTGCTCAGTGAGATTAAACCTACGGAGGAGCTCATAGAACGGGACCCTCCATGCGTGGTCACCCCGCTGCTGTCCTGTCTGCAGCTGGGCTGGCACACTTCCCTGTGTGTGCCGATCCCCGGGGACCTCGTTCAGGTGCTGTAGGTCTGGGCCCGGGCCCAGAGTCTGCACCTGTTAACCGGCTCTGGCGGATGCCTGTCCTGGCCCAGTGCCCCCACTCGGAGAAGAAAGGCCCAGGAACTCTCGTGTACTTCTTCTCCTCGTGAGCCTGGGACCTGGAGCGGAGCCAGTGTGCAGTAGGAGATCAACGAATGTCTGTGGGGTGCTTGGACAGGTGGCTGTTCGTTCTGATTGGAACCTGCCTCTCTGTGTGAGGACCGAGGGGACCCGCCCGCCCTTGGGGTGAGGGTCCTCCCGTCCCCTTGGCTGTCAGTGGTGGTCTCTCCATCCCTTGTTCCTGCTTCTCTTCATTGCCTGGAGGTGCACCTGGCCCAGGCGTTAGTCCTGACTGTCCTCCCCTACTGAGTGGGTCTGGAAAACTTTCTTGACTTTTCCAAGCTGGTTTCTTTATCCTTAAAATGCTGCCATTTATCTCTCAGAGTTGCCATGGGAACAAGGGGCGGGAGTGATGTGCTAAGCAAGGGGCTGGGGTATAAAATACCCTTTTTATGTGTTAGCAATTTACCTTGAATGCCCTGCCCACCACCCACTCTTACCCAGGTAATTCCAGGTTCAGGAACGCCCTTGGGAGTCACCTCCACCTGGAAGTCTGTCCTGATTTCCCCACTGTGGACCAGACATCCTTCCTCTGTGCCCCACGGCACATGTTATCACCCTTGACCAATGACCGGGCTCCTGCAGATTTCTCATGGGGGTCTGTATCGTTAGCAGCCAGCTCAGCACCTGGCATCTAGGGGATGCTCCTCAAGTGAAGAATGAGTGAAGGAATGCACCTCCCTGTGGAATTCGTCTGGGAGAGCAGAGAAACAAGGGAAGAAACTGAGGCAACTGGCAGAATCAGCACCCCCGACCCTCTTTGGGCTCATGCAGAAGCCCCCAGAAAAGAAGCAGGCACCAGCGCAGTTTCAACTCTAGGTTCAAGGGGGAAGTGTTAGGGGTTGTCCATGTTTCTTTCTGGTTTGACCCACTCACTTCCCCAAGTCAGGGCCACATTAGGCCTTCAAAGAACTGTCTAGAAAGGGTGACTGTACTGTCATCATGTCTTCCGTGCTGGTTCAGGGGAATCCAAATTTGTCAGGCATCAGGGAAAAAAAAAGTGCCATCAGAAAAAAACAATCGCTTCCAACACTATAAGGATGGAAAAATTTCCTGGAAACCTCCTATTCATTCTTCAAAACCCAACTCAAATTGCCCCTTCCCTCTCCCTCTATGTGCAAGGCCCTCTGCATTTCCCAGCACCACTCAGGCCAAGTTTTGGATCCACCCAAGTTACCCACCATACCAAAGCCCCTGGAGAACAGGCATTGAGTCATTTATCTCGAATCCCCTGTCCTTTCCTAAGATTTATTACACAGTAGTTGCTCAGTTAATGTCTGAATAAATGAATGTTACTTTGTATCTTTTACATTCTATCTTCTCTTGATGAACCTTCTGCTGATTAGATTTTCAAAAGCCCCTGGCCATGCATGCACTCTTGGCTCCTGGGTTGTAGGGCTCCATCCAGAGCCAGCTCCCCAAAGCCCTCAGTGTGCTTATGTGGCTAGAGGCCTGGAATGTGTGATTGGCATTGATTTTTGTCTTTATGATTTAGGCTGCGATTGATTTTCTCAGGTAGAGGCTTTGCGCTTAATGAAGTTAGGGCTGCTCAGCTCTATCTAGACAGGATTATGTGCAAGGACAATTACCCTTCTGGTGACAGCATCTCTCTTTTTAAAATATATATAATGCAATGAAAATAACTCAGCCGACGAGACGAGAGGCGATATGAAGTGGGCGGCGACAGGGACGTGGGCTGCTGGCTGTTTTCCCGCCGCTGGGGAAGACATTGTTAGAAGGATTGCATTATTGTTGTTATTTTTCTCTGTAAACTCGGGGAGAATGTACAGTGTTGATTTAGAATAAAAGGATGCAATATTTAACAGAGCAAGAGAATATTTCAGATTTGTTTTCTTTTAGCTGAAACCTGAAAGCTGGGCACAGACTGAGATTCCGTTGTAGGATTTGAGAGACTTCCAGGAGATGAGGAGAGTGAACCCCTCCCCCCAGGCTCGCTGACACAGGTGAGGAGGACGGGCTAAGGCGTCGGGGCAGAAAGTAACCCCATCCCCATCCCTCCGATCTAAAACCCTGACACTCACAGCTGGAAGTCCAGCATCCAGAACGTACACATACATTTTATTCATTCATTTTTTTTTTAATTGTTGAGGGTATTACAGATGTCCCCCATTTTCTCCCTTTTTGCCCCCCTCCACCCAGCCCCTGCCCTGCCCCAGGCCTTCCCCGTGCTACTGTCTGTGTCCATGGGCTCTGCATATATGCATATATGTTCTTTGGTTCATCTCTTCCTGCCCCCACCCTGAGATCTGCCAGTCTGTTCCGAGCATCTTTGCCTCTGGGCCTATTTTGTTCATCAGTTTATAGTGTTCATTAGATTCCACGTATAAGTGAGATCCTGTGGTACTTGTCTTTCTCTGACCGGATTAGTTCGCTTAGCATAATAGTCTCCAGGTCCATGCACGTGTCTCAAAGGGTAAGAGCTCCTTTTTTACAGCTGCATAGTATTCCACTATGTGAATGTACCACAGTTTTTTTTATCCACTCATCTGCTGATGAACAAACACATTTTATTTTTGAATTTATTTTATATTTATTTTTTTATTGTTGGAAGTAATATAGATGTCCCCTCTTTTATCTCCCATTGACACCCTCCTCCCCCTCCCATCCCCCTCCTGCTTTCCCCAAACTAATATCTGTGTCCATTGATTGTGCATATATGCATATGAGTTCTTTGGTTTATCTCTTGCCATCCCCCCACCCCCTTCCCTCTGAGGTTTGTCAGTCTGCTCCCTACTTCCATGTCTCTGGATCTGTTTTGATTGACAGCTTATTCTGTTCATGACGTTCCATAAAGAAGTGAGGTCCTCTGGTACTTGTCTTTCTCTGACTGGCTTGTTTCCGCTCAGCACAATCCTCTCCAGGTCCCTCTGTGAGCAAATCCATTTTAAAGAAATCGGGCTTGGAGGACCACAGAGGGAGCAGAGCGAGCAGAGGGTGTGTGCACGGCAGGGTGTCCCAAGATGAAGACTCCTGGCCTTGGCCCACCTCGGGGTCTGCGAGCCCGGAGCAGGTGCGATCCCCTGAGCTGGGGTCCCGGCCCCAAGCTCATGGTGCCGTCCACGTCTCCGTCTCTGGGAAACGGGAGGCCCTGTCCCAGGACTGTTGTCGGACCCTTGGGGCCACGTAGACCAGGGCTCGTCTCCTCCCCATCCCCCACTGCTTCTGATATCGCTGCAGGAGTCCCACCTGCAAGCGAGGGCTCCGAGGATGGTGCCAGTTGACACTAACTCACGTGCCGTGGTCTGGGAGCTGGCCCGCCCGTGCCCTCCAATGCCTCAGCAGCATAAAACACGCATCGGGTCACCAGGGACCCAAGATGCTGAAGGCGTGCCTCCCCCCGAGCCTCGGGCTGAGACCTGTGGGACGACTGGCCCAGGGGTGGGTACAGGGGTTGTTTGGGAAGAGAGTGGGAGGCAGGGAGGGCCTCGGGCAGGAGGTAGCCCGTGATTAGACCTGGGGGGTGGGAGAGCGTCCAGGGTGGGACCCTCCAAAGCTTCAGGGGTCAGGAGGAGACCAGGAGGCGCCCAGGGGGAGTAACCTTGGAGGATGGTGAGTCTGGAGGGGCCCGTGGGCCTCAGAACGACAGAGAAAGCACACGCCTTGCCTCCTTTAATGTGCCCCACCATGCTTATAGGGCAGACATAGAAAATTGGGGTGGTCCCCCCTCCCGCCATCCGGGGAATTCCCGGGAAGCTGTGGCACTTTGGAGGCTACAACAGAAAAGTCCCGAGCAAACCAGTCTGAGCTGGTCTCCCCGTAAATATCCTAATTGTTCTCACAGATGAGGAAACAGAGGGTCAGAGAAGTCCCCAGCCATCTCCCAGTGTCTCTCTGCTGAGGGGACAGGGCACCACCCTGGGGCTGTCAGGACGAGGAGTGGGGCTTCTGGAAATGGGTGTGGAGTCAGGCCCTGGCTGTGTCCCTAACTGATCACCCAGCCACACCTGGGTTTCCGTCTGGGCCACTGGTGGGCTCCGCTGTATCTCTGCCATCCCCCTTCACCCCTCCGCCCTCACCCTCTCCACCCAAGGCGTCCGGGAGCATCTGTGTTCTGCTTTTGAGGCGTTGGCTCTGAGTGTTACCGGCTTCCTTGGAGTGAGCGCCTGGAGGAGGAAGGCCGGGGCACGGCTGAGAGAATCTGAGGACGTCGTACCAATTGGAGCCCTAATTAATGTTTGTTTTATGACGTCCCAGGGAGCGATTGCTCGATAAGGTAATGCAAATGGGACGTTAAGGAAGCGTGCGTTCCGTTTAAACAGTGGGCACCAACAGACGCGTGGCCAGGGGGCCTGCCGGAGGATGTTCTTGGGAGCAGATACTGCTGTCCCTGCAGACGGCGCTTGGTGGCTATTTCAGTCACTGTGAACAGGCGGGACTGGGGGCCCTGCTTCCCAGCTCCCTGCCAGAACGTGGGGTCAGAGAGGACACACCCTTCAGGGGCAGAACTTCCTGGGGGGGGGGCTGGCAGGCGCCCTGCAGCTGCCTGGGCTCGGGGAGCAGGGAGGGAATGGGGAGCCCTGGATTTCAGTCCCGGATGTCAGGGTCTCTGGCTGGGTGGGGACCAGAGCCTCTCAGGGGGACGAGGCCGAGGTAGCAGCTCCGCCCGACACCACTGCACTGGGGTGGCGGACGGGGCTCTGGCTCTCCCCGAGGCCTCACGGGGTGCGTCCAGGTTCCTGGTGGTGGCCTCAGCAGGTGCTGTGGACTTGGCTGCGTACGACAACCCACATTTACTACCTGAAGTCCAACTCGGGTCTCACCGGGCTGCAGTCGAGGCCGGGCAGGGTGGCATTCCTCCTGGGCTCCTGGCCTTTGCAGTTTCTGGGGGGCCCTGCATCCCTTCCTCTGAGCCCAAAGCCGGCGGTGGCCGGGGGGGCCGTCTCCTGCGGCCCCCCACCCCGCCCCTGGTCCTGACTGTCCGCCTCCCTCCTCCCCAGTGAAGGATCTTGTGGTGACATGGGGCCCGCCCACGTGGTGCAGGGCGGTGCCGCCATCCTGACTCCACGCAGCCTTCATGCCCTTCGCCATGGAAACCCTGGGACTCGGGGTCACCGTCAGGGGCCCTTGCTCTGCCTCCCACAGGTGATGAGCTCACTGAACAGAACGAGCATGCTTTCCTCTACCCACGTCGGAGAAAAGACGCACGGAGGGTGCTGGGACCCGGGGGCGCTCCGTTTTGTCTCAGCAATGTCCCTCTCTCAGTGTTCACCCCCAGGGATGCACTTACCTGACTTTGGGAGCTTGGTGACTGTTCTGCCAACAAGAGTGGAGCCACCTGTCCTGACCGTGTCTCCCTGGGCCGGACGAAGAATGCCGCACAGTGGACCGTGACGGGCCGGCAGCCCCAGGGCTCCGGCACCCAGCGTTCCCGGGCGTCGTCCCACAGGCAAACCTCCCCGAGCTCAGCGGGAGCACCCCCAGGTCTCGGGCACATTCTTTCCATCTGCCAGGCCCACCCCACCCCAGGGCGGCCCCAGGACAGGAGGACCCTTTCATGGAGGAGCTGGCCTCGCCCTGACCTGTGCCTTGGGGTGGATGGCGAGACTGCCCTTCGGCCACAGGACACTGCCCAAGTGGGCGTTTTCTGGAGACAGAAACGCAACCCCTGTCCAGTTGTCCTAGAGACTTCACCGTTGAGACCCAGGAGCTGACACTTGACGACCTTCGGCAAATGCCACCCCTGCGTCACTCGAGCCCCTTTCCAGCTCGGGACATCAGCGTGGCCCTGAAATCTCCTGTCCCCTGCCCCCTGCCCGGCTGGTCCTCTCGGTAGCCAGTGGTCGGGATTTTTGAGGCTGTGGACTAGGTGCACCTGCTCTCATGTAGCTGGAACCACGTCGTCTGTGGTCTTGTTCCCGCCCCCGGTCGCCCGTGGCCTGCGTTGCTGCTGACCAGAGCCCTGGCGTGAGGCTGTGCATTCCCGCTGCGTCCGCGCCGGGGCCGTCATGGAGAGTGCCCCACGGGCCTGTGTAAAGAGGAGTCCACGAGCGTTTGCTTGCCCCTGGGTTTTTCCTGCAGCTCTGCGCTCGTGAAAGGAGCCCGGGCCGGACCTCTAGGGGTGGCCGTACCTAGGGGAGCCCCTGGTGCTGGGATGGGAGGGGCCGCAGGGACCATCTGCGCGGGGGACAGCGTGTCCTCGGAGCGTCCCGTGTCCTTCCCCGGGCTCCTGGGCCTGGCTGGGCGTCAGCTCATGTGTTTATGGGCCCTGGTGGGGCCGCTTCCCTATTTACTTAACAAGGTAACAGTAATTGCGGGGGGGTCGTGCTCCGGCGAGGGAGCCGCCGGCCTGAGCAGTAAGTGGATAATGAAAAGCAGTGTTTATGGCTTCTGCTACGGGGGAGATTTATGGCCCTAATATCGTGCTATGTGACTAGTCATTTCCTGTTCAGATCGACCGGGGACTTCAGCAGGACCCTCAGCCGGCTCCCGGCCATCGGGCCCAGGAAGGGAGACAGGCTGTGTGGCTTCTCCTTCACACGCTCTCCTTCCTCGCGGTCAGGGAGGGGAGCCCAGGAGGGCCCTCCCTGCGCCATTCGGTGACCGCGGGCTCTGTATCTGGGAAGTGATGTGGGCACAGGCAGTTACCAAAACCCACGGGATGGGACACTCAAGATCCGTGCAGTTCAGTCTGTACGTTTTACCCCAAAATGAAACGTGTAAACACAGACCGGACCACAGTGAGCAGGGTTGCTCACCACGGTGGTGTTGGTTAGGGATTCTAGCACGACTTTCTCTTTATTCCAGCAAAGGACTGCATAGATAGATATGATGGATGGAGGGATGGATGGAGGGATGGAGGGATGGATGGGTGGGTGGATGGATGGATGGAGAGATGGAGGGATGGAGGGATGGAGGGATGGATGGATGGAGGGATGGATGGATGGAGGGATGGATGGAGGGATGGAGGGATGGATGGGTGGGTGGGTGGGTGGATGGATGGATGGATGGATGGAGGGATGGGTGGAGGGATGGGTGGGTGGGTGGAGGGATGGAGGGATGGAGGGATGGATGGATGGATGGATGGATGGATGGATGGAGGGATGGGTGGGTGGATGGATGGAGGGATGGGTGGGTGGATGGATGGATGGATGGATGGAGGGATGGATGGAGGGATGGGTGGGTGGATGGATGGATGGATGGATGGATGAGTATATGGAGGGTGACAGGACCCCCATTCTCCCTGACGGGGAAGCGAGTTCCAACACGGGCAGGAGGCAGACCGGATGCACCCCATGAACTGGGATCATGTGAGCTCATGTCTGTGTGTGTGTGTGCAGATGCAAACACATACACACATAGTGCGCATACATGTGTATGTACACACATCCAGAAGGAGCATGTATAAATACATATATGTATAACTATATCTCTATATATGTGCATTATATTTATATATGTATATTTATATCCATTTCTCCTTTCTTCCTTCCCTTCCCTTCCCTTACCCTCCTCCACCTTCTTCTTCTCCTCTTATTTACCTACAGATCATCTATGTGTGATCATTTATTTCTTCATCATCATCATCTATCATTTATCAATATCTACCAATCATCAGTTTATCTATCTATCTATCTATCTATCTATCTATCTATCTATCTATCACCTGTGTATCTATCCATCATCTCTCTCTCTCATCTATTTTTATCTATGTATGTATCTATGTATCTATCCATCATCTATCTCTCATTTCTCTATCGCCTGCCTGTCAGCTCTGCACCGAGAGAGCAGTGACTCTCAGTTTCAATGGTTACCCCTTCCCCAGCACCCAGGTCTGGGTTTCTAATGCTATTCTCCATCCACAGGAACCAGGACTCCTTGGAGAAAGGGCTGATTGAAGCCCGAGGCAGGAACGCACAGCAGTCTGGAATTTCTTTTGCAACGGGAAGTAGGAAATGCTCACAAAACGGGGGGCGATAAGAAGGACATGGGGCTGGCCTGCGGGGCTGCCGCCAGCCGGATCTGGGACATCTGAGCACCCTAATAAGTCACAGTAGTTGTGGGTTACAGCCCACTGAATAAGACAAAACCAGCGAATCCACGCTGACGTAAATCACTGTGCAGATAAACACGCCGTGTGGAGGGAAGCCCTGCTTACGTCAGAACCCCCATAAAGGACTCGATACCTTTAACAAGCGCTAAGACCAGTGGCTGAAGGTTTCACAACTCACAGGCTATGTATAGAATCGTAGCGTCTCCCCACAGATTACTCATCGAGTAGGAAAGGAAATAGAGCCGTTTACAGCGCAAAGCCCTAAGGACATCGCCTTAGCCAGGAGGTCCAGCTCCGTCTCAGTGGGGGTGCCACGCGCTTCCCCGTGGGTGGCTCCTGGCCTTTCCTCCCAGAACGTCAAGGCCGAGGAGAAAGAAATAGAAGTATAAGAAACTGTTTCAGTTTGAAGGAGCCTGAAGAGACCGGGACAGAGAAATGCGTGGGGCTGGGTCCTGGGGACAGAGCTGCGGAGGACACGGGGGAGGGTGTTGATGGGGTGTGAGTCTGAGCTGCGGGGCCCATGGCTGTGTTGTCTCCATACAGAACTTCCTGCATTTGCTAACTGGGCTGTGGCTTGGTGGGAGAGCGTGTCTGTTCTCAGGAAAGATGGGGGAGGGGACACTGGTGCAACACGGAAGCTGGTGACCCTGGTAAAGGGTCTCTGGGAGTTCCTTGTACCGTCCTTGTGACTTTCCTGCAGGGCTGAACTCACAACTGCATAGAAGGTTTGGACGAAGGAAGAAGCCGGCAGAGCGAATTTCTAGATGTGACATCCCCGGCACAATTCGGATGTGCCCCCAGGACCCACCGGGTCAGAAGAACAAGAACCGTGCGGAGTGTGGTCACCTGATGCAGCGAGGGCTGGTGCCCGCTGGGAGCCGAACAGGAGTGGCAGCCGCCCAGCCGTCCGCGAGCAGCTGTGGGCCTTGCGGCTCGGATGCCGCTCTGCTCCGGGGCAGGTGGCCTTGCAAACTGCCAGGGCCAGGACCCGGGGGGCAGCCCAGGGTGAGCAGGCTGGCAGCCCCCTTGAGGGTCCGGTGTGCCTGGTTCAGTTCTGAGCTGGGTTCTCTCACCGACATTTCTTTCCAATTCACCCTCCTATGTGGAAGGAAGCGGGAAAGATGGCCCTGGGAGGGCGGGCGGGCGGGCAGCCGGCTGTGATTGGACTGTTTTTTCCAGATGTTATTGCACATCTGTGGAATGGTCCCCATCCCTGCTGCAGCCTGGGGGGGGGGGACTGTGGGGACCAACGGGCCTTTCACTTTTTCTGTTGTTTTTTTCTTTTCTCCCTTCAGTGGCTCCCTTGGTTACTGGCCTGGCAACTTTGCAATGCCACCAAAAGCCGATATTCTCGGGGCTCCTGGGAGGATGGGAGAAGGGCAAGCTTCCCGAGGGCGGCAGCAGCCTGGGCAGAGGCTAGCGGGCAGGGGGCTCTGTCCAGCCTGGATGCTATACATGGTCCGGGCAGGGAGATGCCCTGGACAAAACTTCGGTGACCTCATCGGGCAAGAAAAGATTCAGCACAGCTGAAAGGGGATAAAAGGTCACCTCCCCCAGGAAGCCTTCCTTGGAAGCCACAGGAGGACCCCGGGGTGAAGACCACAGTGGGGGCCTGGCTGCCCAGCCCGACCACGCACCACGCCAGCCTTCGGGGCTGGGGTCCAGGGAGCAGCAGGGAGTGTGGTCACTGGGGAGCAAGGAAGGAGCGCTCAGAGAGCTGGGCTGCGTGGGGAGCTCAGAGACCGGAACGGCAGCGGCTGGCTGGCAGGCCCATGGGATCTGCACACAGGACGTTTCGGGAGTCCCATGGGATGGATCTTCGGAGGGTGCAGCTGTGGTATAGGCCCTGGGGATCTGTGGCTGTCACACTCTGTGGGAGGGAGGGAGGAAGGGATGGTGGTGGGAGGGTGACCTCCGCAGGGACTGCGACTGTTAAGAGAATTTTTTGTTGTTGTTGATCCTCACCAGAGGGTGTTTTTCCATTGATTTTTAGAGAGTGGAAGGGAGGGAGGAAGGGGGGCAGAGAGAGAAGGAGAGAATAACGCTGATGTGAGAGAGACACATCGATGGGTTGCCTCCTGCACAACCCCGACCTAGGCCGGGGATTGAACCTGCAACCCAGGTACGTGCCCTTGACCAGAATCGAACTCTTGACCCTTCGGTCCGCGGGCTGATGCTCTGATCCCTGAGCCAAACTGGCCAGGCTGTTAGGAGAATTTATGTTGCCCACATGCTGGGGTTGCCTCTTCTGAGAGCTGGGTGGATAGATGTCTCTGCTTCTCTTTGTTCGACTGAGGAGCTGGTGATGCGGACACATTCTCGTTGGGGCCGGGGATGGATTGGCGTCTGTAAGGAGCGAGCCCTGGGGGAAAGCTGGCTGCCTTCCAGCTGGATACGTCTGTGTCTACGTTGGTTGCGCCCCCTCTCGTTTTCAGGAGGTAATGTTGATTCCGAGCGAGCACGGCAGGAGGGGGGCCATTCCCTCTGCATGGGAGGCGGCGTTCCCAGCACTCCCCCCCCCGGAGAACGGGGCTGGTGGGTTTCCGTCCCTGGGTGAACAGACCAGCCTGCCTGGCTTCTTTATGGGACAGTGTGTGCCGGTTACTCCCTCAAAGCCAGGGCCAGGAGCTGAACTCTGGGCATCGTCCGGTCTGCATGAGCCACAGCCCTCCACACGCGGCTCTGAGCATCCCGCTGTCTGCTGCCGTCCGACCTCCTCCTTCCCCGGGCCGCCCCCCCACGGGGAGTTCTCCTGCGTGGGCGTCTCCTTGTCAGTCAGCTGCTGCTCAGCTTCTGCTGCGAGGAATGCACAGGAGAGCCGTTCCGTCAGCGTGCTCACCCCGAGGTCAGCTGTCTGTCTCCCGAGGATGTCCTCCTGCAGCCTGAGCTCTGAGACCCCTGCCCCTCTGCCCAGCCTCCCGCTCCACTCCTACCCCTCACCCTGCGCGGTGGAGCAGAAAGGCTCCCAGCCAGACCGAGCATCACAGGCCTCTGCTTTTCCCGTGGGCCCAGCACTTCCCTCCCCAGGGTCCCCCAGAGCTGACACCTGACGATGCAGGTTCCCCAGATGCCTCCGGAGAGAACCTGGGTTCACACCTGGGTGACCACGCAGGGCCACCTGATAATATACAGACCACCCAGCTAGACGGGACATTTCAGATGAAAGCCAGGTAATGTTTGCTCACCAGTATATCCGTAAACCATCTGAGGACATACTTCCACTAAAGAATATGCTCCATCATTTGTCTCAATGACAGTTGAACTGGGCTTCCTGTATTGTTACCTATGACGCCTGCCAGCCCTATCCCCGTGTGACCTTGGGCAGGTTTCTTAACATTTCTGTGCCTCAGTTTCCTCGTCTTTTCAAGGGCAGATGATCCCAGAGCTGACCCCTGGGCTAGTGTGGGCATGGGCAGGATCTTCTCTGAACCCATTTATCCCGTCCACACCCCTGAGCCCGGCTGGGGGTGGGGAGGGACGACCCTGAGCATCACAGACAGGGGGTCTGCCTCCTGCACGTTTGTCCTTGTGACTCATGAGTCCGGAGAGGGCCCTGCAGGCAGCGGGCGGGCCCATGCCCCCGCGGCAGCGTCTCCCGCTCTTCGGTGTGGGAGGAACGCATTCTGAGGCCCGTGTTCACTGGGCTGATCGGCATGGGTCCCCGTAGAGTGTCTCAACACAGCAGGTGTGACCCGGCAGCTGGGTCACATTCTCCGTGACCTGCTGAGCCCAGCCACGGTGCTGAGAGCTGCTGAGACTGTCCACCCACTGTGAGCGCTGGCGGGACTCGAGGCTGACCTGCTGAGCCCCGCTGGCAGAGAAGGGGACGGAGGAGGAAGCAGGGCATTTTTCCAGCTGTGACCATCCTTGACCAAGCCCTGGTGACCTTGGTGCCTGTCCCCTGCTTGTCCCAGGAGCATGGGCCAAGGTTTAGCTTGGACACTCTGGCTCGTCCTTGGCATTTCAGAGGAGCGGACTGAGCTCCAGGGAAGTCGCAGACCTGGGCCGCCTGGCCCCTCATGGGAGGCCTGGCTGACGGGCAGTGTCTGAGTTTATATCTCCAGGGATCAGAGCGAGGCGGATAGCAGAGAGCGAGCTGGGCGGAGCCCCGTGGAGGGCTGCTTCTGCCTTCTGGGTCCACGCTCCTTTGGGAACCCGACGGGAACCCAGGATTCCCCTCCCCGGTAGAAAGACCAACAGGCAGAGAATTTCATCCCATTGGGGGGTTTCCTGGGTCCCCAGACCCACTCAGGGATCATGGACCCCGTGGCATTAGTTGAGACGGGGAAACCAAACACAGTCAAAGATCCCACAGTGTAGGAGTGGGGTTGAAAGGGGTGGAATAAAATGATCACGATTGCAAATTTCGGGAACTCACGGTGTACGTGGCAGAGGGGTGGCCGGGTACAGGTGGCTGCCTTCAATGCACAGAGTCTGTGGTGGTGGGTGTCTCAGGAGAACTCACAGGTGCAAGGTGGACAAGGGCAGAGACCCACAGGGAATTGGTAGAAGCTGGGTGGGGGTAGCAGTGGGGGCACAGCCCAGGGCTGGGCCAGGCTGGGCTGGGTGGCCTGGTTTGGTGACGTCCCAGGCAGATGACAGCTACATCACCGTGAAGACTGAGGCTCTGAAACTCACATCCCTGGGTCAGCTTGCAAAGAGGCAGGTGGGTGCCCCGGCAGGTGGGTGCCCGGTAGGTGGGTGCCCAGCAGGGCTACAGCAGGGCCAAGGTTTCCCGACGACCACCTTCTGCTCCCTTTCAGAGTGTTTGCCTCTCTCTGGCTCTGTGGTAATGGACTCCTGGGAGTGGGACGCGTCACGGTCACCTGCAGAGCCCCAAGCAGAAGCAGGGCCCCCGCGAGCCCCCCTGGGCCCTCAGAGGGGACCCGCGCTGCTAAAGGAGCTGCGGGTCGTCTGGGTGGGTTTGTTATGTGACACACCGCTCCAATACCGGCAAGAAGTCGGCCCTGGTGATCCCCACACGGCCGCCTCGGGAACGGCATTCCCGACAGGGACAGTGGCGTTTCGGGATTGCCGCTGAGAAATCGTCTCCAGGTTTCATTTTGAATTGCAAAAATCAGAGTGAAAAATTCCCCCGTAACTGTCTGATGGGAGATACATTGTCTCGCAACACCCCTCTCATTGATTCTCTTTCCTATCTGTATCAAACCTGAGAAGCTCACAGCTGAGCGGCCTGCGGGCGTGGGGGAGGCAGAATCCACGGCGCGGAGAAAGCGGGACAGCGGGTGCTTGGGTGCCCCTGTCGCTCGTTTCCCTTGGCACAAAGCAGCTGGCGACAGCAGTCCTGCAGAAGGGCAGGCCACGAAGTATCGCCACGTTATCGCCGCGTTCTCTCCGTGGGCTGTCCTGGTGTTGGGGCGGTCCGTGACCCGAGCGTGTGCGCAGAGCTCCGGGGGCTGCAGTCTGAGGGTCTGCACGGCGCCTTGGAGGGGCGGAGGGAGGGACCTCACGACAGCGTCAGCAGATGTTGAGTGACAAGGCCAACCTGCTCGTGAAACCCTCGGTGATGTCTGCCCACTCGGATCCCGAACTCTAAATTACACGGTCTGCTTGAACTCTGACCCCGCGCTGGGTGCCCTGGCAGGTGCCCGGTGAGGCGCCTTGCTCCAGCAGGGCAGAGGTCACCTCATTGACACCTGGACTGAGAGTCAGCGTGGCCCCGGGCCTGGCCTCCTGGCCCTGAGCCTTGTCCCCTCCCACGAGGCTCTACGGTGCATCGGTGGACCAACAGCCCACGGCAGAAACTTCTGAGATTAGCAATGGTAAAAACCCTTGCTTCTGTCTTGGGTGCCCTCCTGCATGCCGGTGCCCTCCCCCACCCCGAGCCCAGGGGCCGTGCAGGAAGGTCCAGGCTGTCCTGGAGAAGCCATGTGGAGAAGGGGACTCTGAAGGACGAGAGGTCACCTGAAGGAGAACTGAAGTCCCAGCTGCCAGCCTGTGCAAGAGCGTCCTGGGGGGGCAGCCCTGTAGCCCCAGTCGGGGTTCAGGTGCTGCAGCCTCGAGAGGCCCGGACCCAGAACCGCCCAGCTAAGGCCCTCCCACTTCCCGGGTGTCCGGACAGCGTGGCCTAGTAAGTGCTTGTTTCTAAGGCTCAGCTATGGGGTAATTTGTTACACAGCAGCAGGTAAGTAACAGCGCTGGGAGCTGAGGTCAAGCAGGGTGGAGTGCTCAGAGGGCGGGGAGGGACCCTGGGGACGGGCTCTGGGAGCTGCAGTGGGGGAGGGGAGGTGATGCAGACGTTTTGTGAATGGCCAGGAGCGGTTCCGGGAGGGGAACACAGTGCAGAGCAGGCCAGACTGCAGGAGAGAGCGTGTGACTCAACATCTAGACCCCAGGACAAAGCCTCAGGCCGCAGGGTGGGGTCAGGTTTTCCGCCTGTCCCTTCCTTCTCTTTCTGTTTTTTTATACAACTTGTTTTTTTTCCTTTATTGATTCAGAGAGAGAGGAAGGGAGAGGGAGAGAGAGATAGAAACAGCGATGAGAGAGAACATTGACTGGCCGCCTCCTGCATGCCCCCCACTGGGGATCGGGCCCACAACCTGGGCATGTGCCCTGACCGGGAATCGAACTGGCGACCTCTTGGTGCATGAGTCGACGCTCAACCACTGAGCCACACCGGCCTGGCTGTTTTTTTTAAATTGATTTTAGAGAGAGGAAAAGAGAGAAAGAGAAACAGATGTGAAAGAGAAACATCAGTCCGTGGCCTCCCATACACGCCCTGACTAGGGGTCAAACCCACAACCTGGGAATGTCCCGGACCGGGACTTGAACCTGAGACCGTTTGGTGTTTGGAACCAACTAAGTTCCCACAGCTGAGCCACCCGGCCAGGCTGACTTCCCCTTTCGCTGTCTGACCTGCGCCAGGTCCAGTGTCTCCAGGACGTGATGGGAGCAGAGGAGGGTGAAGGCTCTAGCGCCCTCGTGGTGGAGGGGCCCCGTCCTGCCCTAGTGTGCCCAGCCTGCTGCCCAGACTGTGCCACTCCCCCCACTGCCCAGACTGTGCCACTTCCTCCTCCCTGCCCAGACTGTGCCACTCCCCCCACTGCCCAGACTGTGCCACTCCCCCCACTGCCCAGACTGTGCCACTTCCTCCTCCCTGCCCAGACTGTGCCACTCCCCCCACTGCCCAGACTGTGCCACTCCCCCCACTGCCCAGACTGTGCCACTCCCCCCACTGCCCAGACTGTGCCACTTTTCCCCACTGCCCAGACTGTGCCACTTCCCTCCCTGCCCAGACTGTGCCACTTCCCCCTACTGCCCAGACTGTGCCACTTCCTCCTCCCTGCCCAGACTGTGCCACTCCCCCCACTGCCCAGACTGTGCCACTCCCCCCACTGCCCAGACTGTGCCACTTCCTCCTCCCTGCCCAGACTGTGCCACTTCCCCCCACTGCCCAGACTGTGCCACTCCCCCCACTGCCCAGACTGTGCCACTTCCTCCTCCCTGCCCAGACTGTGCCACTCCCCCCACTGCCCAGACTGTGCCACTTCCTCCTCCCTGCCCAGACTGTGCCACTCCCCCCACTGCCCAGACTGTGCCACTCCCCCCACTGCCCAGACTGTGCCACTCCCCCCACTGCCCAGACTGTGCCACTTCTCCCCACTGCCCAGACTGTGCCACTTCCCCCCACTGCCCAGACTGTGCCACTTCCTCCTCCCTGCCCAGACTGTGCCACTTCCCCCCACTGCCCAGACTGTGCCACTCCCCCCACTGCCCAGACTGTGCCACTCCCCCCACTGCCCAGACTGTGCCACTCCCCCCACTGCCCAGACTGTGCCACTTTTCCCCACTGCCCAGACTGTGCCACTTCCCCCTACTGCCCAGACTGTGCCACTTCCTCCTCCCTGCCCAGACTGTGCCACTCCCCCCACTGCCCAGACTGTGCCACTCCCCCCACTGCCCAGACTGTGCCACTCCCCCCACTGCCCAGACTGTGCCACTTCTCCCCACTGCCCAGACTGTGCCACTTCCCCCCACTGCCCAGACTGTGCCACTTCCTCCTCCCTGCCCAGACTGTGCCACTTCCCCCCACTGCCCAGACTGTGCCACTTCCTCCTCCCTGCCCAGACTGTGCCACTTCTCCCCACTGCCCAGACTGTGCCACTCCCCCCACTGCCCAGACTGTGCCACTTCCTCCTCCCTGCCCAGACTGTGCCACTTCCCCCCACTTCCCAGACTGTGCCACTTCCTCCTCCCTGCCCAGACTGTGCCACTCCCCCCACTTCCCAGACTGTGCCACTTCCCCCCACTTCCCAGACTGTGCCACTTCCCCCCACTTCCCAGACTGTGCCACTTCCCCCCACTGCCCAGACTGTGCCACTTCCTCCTCCCTGCCCAGACTGTGCCACTTCTCCCCACTGCCCAGACTGTGCCACTCCCCCCACTGCCCAGACTGTGCCACTTCCTCCTCCCTGCCCAGACTGTGCCACTCCCCCCACTTCCCAGACTGTGCCACTTCCCCCCACTTCCCAGACTGTGCCACTTCCCCCACAGCCCAGACTGTGCCACTTCCTCCTCCCTGCCCAGACTGTGCCACTTCCCCCAAGATGCACAGGCTGTGCCACTTCCTCCCTGCTGCCCAGGACTGTGCCCCTGTCCCCCCCCGGCTCCCTCCTCTCACAGCTGTGCTCTCCTGGCTGCTCTCTGATGACCGAGGCCCCGTGACCTGCACCCCTCGGTGAACTGGCCCTCTCTCCACCCCGGGACGGAACGGCCTCGGGCAGCAGGTCTGCACAGTGGGTTCCGTCCTGCACCTCATGCTCACTCACTTGGTGTTGGCTTCTCCCCGCTGCAGGCCTCTCCCCCGACATGTGTCCTCTGCCTGCACGCGGCCACATCCCTCGTCCTTCCTGTCCCAGCGTCCTGGATGGGCTCAAGCCTGGCCCTCTCCAGAACGTTCTCTTCTCGGCTCGACCTCACTGGCCTCCTCTCCTCTATCTTGCCAGGATCTGGCCTCTGTGTCCTCATTCAGATGCCCTCAGACCCCTTAGGGTGGAGGTGACCCAGGTTGGATGCCTATTTCGTGGGAGCATTTTAGAGGAACTCGAAGCAGCGGATGGGAAGTGGGAGCCTAGCCACTTGAATGAGCCTTCTCCCGACCACTCGAGGTGACTCCGTTCTGCACACACCCCTCTGTGACTGCTACCTGACAGCTGTCCTGGCTGTGACCGTCACGCCTCAGGCTCCCCCGGCGGAGAGCTGCATGCCGTGTTCCCGCAGACCGTCCCAGCCACCATGCTCCCGCCCTGCCCAGCGCATCCCTCTCCCTGGCTGCCCAGCCCTGCCCTCGGCTCCCTTGCAGACCCTCTGCCTTTCTCCCGCTCACCTCACTGCAGTGCCCTGTCTATCAGTTCGAGCGAGGTCCCCCCATTTTGCAGAGAAGGTCCTGCCTTTGGCACCAAAGTCGCGGACAGGGCAACTTCCTTCGACACTGGGGCTCTCACCGGATTCCCAGGGGTCTCATTGCTTTGGAGATGGTCCAGTCTACACCCAGATTTCTGTGTTCAGGACAGCTCCGGGCAGGACAATCTCATCCGCTTTCCTCTCCTCCTCCCCTCCCCCACTCTGTGTCAGCGAGAGCATCTCTGCCCCCACCTCTGCTAATGAGAGAGCCGTGAATCAGGCAGATGAGACTGTGAAGATGTCACCACGCGGGCCCTCAGGCGCGGAGCGGGGGCTGCCCCATCTGTCCAGCCCAGGGAGGAGCAGCCCCCCCCACCGCAGACTCCACAGAACAAGCCCAGAGAGGTTTCCAGCCTGCACGGCGGTCCATTAGGACTCACAGAAAACCTGGTTCCTTATGAAGCAATTTGCTCCTACGGGCTGGGTTGAGATTAAAATGGTAATTATCCTGCCGATGACTGTGACCGTCTTTCGTAAACGTGGCCATGTTTGAGATGCGGCTGACCGTGCGGCCCGCGGCATAATGGCCTTAATAAATGACGTCTGCAGAGCATGGTCAGGGGGCCGAGCCCGCAAGCCGAGGCCGGGACAATACTGTCGTTTCCGGGAGATCCGGCCCCTTCTTCTCTGCAGACACGTTGTTTTCCATAGCGTGTGCTCATCATTTCCCTCCTAATAGGGCATTTTCCTTAGGATAGCTTGCAAATTGTTCGTCTGGGTTTTTTGTGTTTTTTTTTTTCTCTTGCTCTCATTTTTTTTTTCCCCTCTTAAAAGTTTTGCTTTTCCTGTTGCGACTGAGAAGAGCTGTGGCTGTGGGGAAATGCCCACGCTTGCGGGAGAGGGAAGGGATCCCGGGGAAGGTGATGCTCGGGGCTGGGATGGCCACTGAGGGTGTGGGTCACCCATTCCAGGATGTGTGGGCGGCAGGGGCCCCCCACGAGCACAGGCTGTTCTTGGACACCTGCTGAGAGTTCTGCTCCGTCGGACACCTGGGGAGTACAGCGGACCCCACGGGGTAGGGCGTCTCACGGCCCCCTTCAGGGGCCGATCCCAGATCCAGGCTGTCACCCGAGCTCCCTACGCACTGGCTTTAAATCAGAGGGCTCACAGCCCCCTCCTTGGTTCCATTAATTTGCTAGGATGGCCCACAGAGACTCATTTACTCACTCGAGTACCAGTTTATTACAGAAGATATTAGAAGAGATAAATCAACAGCCCGGTGAAGGGATACAGAGGGTGAGGCCTTGGGGACCGGGGCTTTGGCTCTAGGAGGTTTGGGGCCCAGCACGGGGCCAGGTAGAAGCTTCTGATCTCCCAATCCGGAAGCTCGCGGAACCCCATCCTTTCGGGATGGCTTCATTACCAGCAGGATTGAGAAAATCATTGACCGTCGGCGATTGCTTCAACCTCCAGCCCGTCTCCCCTCTGGAAATCAGGGGGTGGGGCTGGAAGTTCCAACCCTCCAATCACAGGGCTGGTTCCCCTGGCAACCAGCCCCATCCTCCTGTGTTTTCCAAAAGTCACCTCATTAACATAAACTCAGGTGGGGTAGAAAGAGCCTTGTTATTTATAGCAAGACACGGTCTTTATGGCTCTGGAGGGATTTCAGGAACTGAGGACCAGAGACAAAATATTATAACAGAAGATGGTCCCATCGCTCCTTTAGCTCAGGAAATCCCAAGGGTCCCGGGGGATTTGAGCCAGGCACTATGGACGAAGCCCAAAATATATCTGAGAATGACCAAAGGGATCTTCCTTATAAATCACAGTATTGAGTACCCGTACCATAGTCACGGACCTGCCCCGAGCGGGCATCGGGTGACAGCACTCTGAGCGGGAAGGAGCGGCGGAGGGCCCCCTTCCTGCACACGGAGACCCTCGGGTGGAGAAAACTTTCAGCCGCCGGTTTTGCTTCATGCCAGGTCGAAAGTCCCTTCCCAACGAGAGGCTGGGAGCTGGTCTGGTGCCAGGCGGTGGGTCTGATTTCCAGCCTGCAGAGGAGGGATCTCAGGACCCCGCAGAGGCCGTGGGAACCAGGCACGGAGCAGGACTGAACCGCAGCCTGTCAGCAGGCGGGGGCTCACGGGATTCGGGTTGGGACTCTCTTGCCAGTCTTGGTCATCGTCAGCCAGCGCCCCTAGAGCTGATTGGACATGGATGGGCCTGGGAGAGCCTGGTGTGGGGCCATTTGCAATGACCTTAATACACAGGTGGCGGGTTTCTACCCAGGTGTCTTCCTTGGTCCTTGATGGTGAAGGGGGTGGACCTGGACACCTGGGCCCCGCAGTCGGAGAGGTGGGTCTAGTGTGGACCAAGTCACCAGCGCCACGCTGGGGTCCTGCCGCCTCCCCCGGCACCGACCGGAGCTCCCAGCGAGAGAGCTCGTCCGTCCATGGGACGTCCCTGGACACACGGTCGCTGGGATGCAGTGTGTGGCTGTGGCTGTGCGATCAGAACATGCTAGGACCAGGGCGGGACAAGGGGACGAGAAACTGCCAGTGAGCCCAGGAGGGCCGGGGTTCAACGCCGGCACCTCCCTCGAGGTCACGGGCAGAGCTGCCGCCGACCTGTGCACCCACTCCGGGGTACGTCCCCGAGGGCTGGAAGCAGGGACTCACGCTCTTCACAGCTGGTTGCTCCCCACACCTGGAGCTGGGACCAACCAGGTGTCCATCGGTGGGCGAGCGGATGAAGGAAAGGTGGCCCCCCATTCGGTAGAGCGCTATTTGGCCATAAAAGGGAATGAACCGATAGATGCTCCAGCGTGGATGGACTGTGGAGATATCCTGCGAAGCGAAAGAAGCCGTGCACAGAAGCCGCAGGCTGTACGTAGGATTCCGTCTCTATGAATCCTCCCAGAGACGGGCCGGAGGCTGGTGCTCCCCAGGGGCTGGAGAGGAGGGACCGTTCTGTGGGCGCGGGGCTCCTTTTGGGGTGATGCTGCTGTCTCGTCGTGAGCTGCTGGTGCACAGCCCTGACAATGCCCTAAGCGCCCCGGGGCGGTACCTCTTATAATAATCGTCGCTCATTTTGTATTACGGGACGTTTTGCCTCAATTAAAAAAAATACAACATAAAAAAGAAGCCCATGCATTTCAGGGGGGAAGGGGCCTCTTGTTCTGAGCCGGGCCAGTGTGGGGCTGGCTCACGGGCAAGCGTGCGGTCTGCCAGGGCTGCCCACAGCAACACTGCCCGGATTCTAATTCTCGAGGCTCACGTGCAAAGGAGAAGGTCGTTCTGCAGGCCCGGGTGTTTGAGGCGAGGGTGTGGGGAGCTGCACACAGCTGGGCGAGGGGACGAGGCTGTCCAGGTGGACAAGGGGGTGGTCCTAAAAGACATCTCCAGTCAGATTTTTAACCCCAGCGCCTTGGATGTGTCTGCATAGGACAGCGGACTTCATTCTGAGCACATGACCCTGCTGTTTTGGAAAAACAGGAACCTATTTTGGTGCGGAAGTTGAGGGTCTGGCGCTCAGCAGGGGAGTTTGAGCAGAAACACGTGGGGTTCCCCTGGGGTCTGGCCAGCACCCGGTCGTCCCGTGATAACTGTTTCCCGGGCGTGGGTTTGCGCTCGGCGGTTCCAAGTGCCAAGTTCCAGAGCCGGGAATGTCTTCCCTCCGCGTGGCTGTGGATGACTTGATGTCTTTTGAATCCTTCGTGGCCCCAAGTCACATGGAAGCTTTTTGCACCCGGGCTTGAAGCACTGTGGTTGCCTTCCCTTTCACCAGGAGGATTTGTCTCCGCGCGCCGACCGCAAATCACTTCCGAACGGAGCGCCGCCCTGCAGCGCTTGGGCGTCCACGTAGAAGGCGGACACATCCGCACCCGCGTCCACGGGGCCACTCTCACCCACGAGCCGTGCGTCCGCGAATGTGCATGTTTGCATTCGCCGGCACACACGGCGTCTCCTACTACTTCCATTGATGAAATCATCCCTGCAGAATTCTTGTCACCAAGCAGTTGTCTTTCCACCACACTGTGACTCACTGGGACTTCTGCTGTCTTCTGTCACCATCCCTGTGGACGATTACTCACGCCTGGTAATCCATCGCCCGCTTCCTGCCCAAGGAGAGCGTTAGGGGAAGGTGAGTGTCTGACTGCAGGGGGGACATTGACGGGTGTCACCGGGCTGGGCGAGTGAGAGCCTGCGTCCTGGGGAGGCAGCTCCCTCCGTCCCGACTTGCAATCAGAGTGTCCCCAACTTTTCTGAGGCTTGAACAGCAATGACTCAGTCGTTCCACTTGGGAGAATGCATTCATCAGATGCTTTCTAGAGATGTTTCAGGTGCATCCACCCAGGTGGCGGTGCTGAGGGTCTCACCCGGGTGGCTTCTCCGTGGAGGCGGTGCCAGCGACCATTTCTGAACTGCGACCCCTGAGTTATTGTTCTTGGTTCATCTCTCTGTCTCAGGTTCACAGTCAGATTCAGAGAGCCCAGCCCACGAGAATCGAGAATGCTTCCCAGAGTGCATTTCTCCACGTCGCAGGCTGTCTGTCCTCACGAGGAGGGAGATGAACGATCGTGGTCCCATGTGATCAGGGGCGGGGGCAGTGGGTCATGCTGGAAACCTTGTGGGTTGTCACAACTGCCAGGGCTAGGGGGGCAGTCCTAGCATCCAGGGGTGGAGGCCAGGATGGCCCTGCCCTGACGAACCCTCCTCCCCGTGGTGGCAGTTAGATGCCCCTGAGGGTGCCCTCATCGTGATGAACTAGAAAGAGCTCACTAGACCGTCCGAGGACACCTCCGTCCCAGCCTGGCCTCTGTCGGGAAACGCTGTGGGAACTTGGACACACCACGTCCCCTCTCTGCAGTTACAATGACCACGCCCGGTGCCCCACGCCGTGTTAGGAGGTTCGGCTGAGATGCTGGAGACAACGGGATGCTTCACACACCACCCTCTGCCAAAGGGGAGAGAGAGCATGCCATCCGAGCCTCCAGCTTGGAACCCGACCGTTCCCGGTCAAAGCAGTCCCCGGCCGACACCACCCCACTGGGGCGTGCGCACGTGTGCTGGCAGGTGGTGTGCGCGGGGCTCTGATTAATGAGTGGGCTCCAGGAACCCGGCTGCGCGGCGCTTCCTGCTCGGCTCCATTGTTCCCCGGCATTGTGTTCCTCTCGAGGGTCCACCATCTGCACATAAATTACGTCCGACTCTTTCGCGGTGAAAAGTTTCCTTTATCTCATTAGAGCCTTCTTGTTTCCGGGGAGCAGGCCACCTCCAGCGGGCTCTGTTGTTTCCCAGATTGTTTCTCTGTGTCCCTGGCACACTGGGATTGGAGGAAGAGGAGACCGGAGGACGCAGGGAGATGGCAGCCGCTGCTGGGATGGGGGAGGGAGGTGCCTGGGGTGTGGCGGGCCCCGGGGGGCGCGTGGCGGTGTCATGGAGATCCTGGCACCAACTGAAGGCTCAGCCTCCTGGCGGGGCTTGGGGAGGGCGGAGGGTGGATGGCCGGTGGAACCCAGGTTGGGATTTTGCAGACAGGGTCTGATGGACACACAGAGGAGCTGAGTTTGGGCGGGAAAGCAGTTGGAGATCCGTGGAATTGAGGGGGGTCTAAGTAGAGAATGAAGACAGAGGGCCAACTGGGAGGCCAGGCAGGGACCAGGTCCAGACTTCTCGTGAAGGAGCAGGAAAAGGAAGGAGGAGGTCATGGCCAGAGAGCAGACGTTTGTCATCAAGAGGGTCCACTCAACTCAATGTGTGGATGAGGTTCATGGAAGGGGTGAGGAGGCGGGGTGAGCACTCTGAGGGGGGTGACCTAAGTGGGGTGGGTCCCTGGAGTCCATGGCTGGAATGGAGTGAGGTCCCTGGAGGGAGAGTGGCTGAGGCAGGGTGGGCGGGGATGACGGAGGTAGGATGAGGTCCCTGGAGGTGATGGAGGTGAAGGAATGTATGACCAAGATGTGCTGAGGTCTCTGGGTGGGTGACCAAGGGAGACGGTGGACGTCACCCTCTCAGTTTCCCAGGATCCTGGGTGTGGAGCAGAGGGAGTCTGGGGGCCTTGGAGACCTGAAGGGCTCTTGGTTTGGAGGAACTGACAACTCCCTGGGGAGCGTGGGGGGCTGAGGCACCCGTGTGCTCTGGCTGTGGGGACAGTTCTGCTGGGTGCTCGTTGGCACACAGCTGCGGTGCCACAGGACAGAGCTCACTGTGGCAAAGGGACAGGGTGCCTGTCACAGCAGAGGCTGCGGCCTGATGCCTGGAGGCCTGAGGGGCGCAGCGGTGACAGCTGACGGCCCTGCTCCCTCGAGGACAGGAAGCAGCCGTGCCCCGTGGGCTGATCCAGGTCCGGATGACAGCAGAGGACACTGTGAACCAGGCCAGGCCAGCTGGGGGCTGTGACCACCGTGTGGCCCATGCTGGGACGTGGGGACACCCATCTCTTCTAGGATGACAGCCCTCCATGCTGACTTACGGGGTGTCCAGGACCAGCCACCTCTTCCCTGACCTCTGACCTCCAGCTCCCAGCTCAGCTGGGCAGACCTGGCTGGCGCACCAGGGTGTGAGGGCCACGCCGTGACGGCGTACGAGGGAGAGCACCGGAGGGTGCCGAGACAGGCTGGCGGGCGGACCTGGACAGAGGGAGGCTCAGGACAGATGGAGCACTGTTGTCCCAGCTTCTCCAGGATGGTCCTGGCCACCAGCCTGGGCTGTGATCTGCCTCCCCCCCTCCCCACGTCCTCCCCTCGAGTACGGATGACGGAGGCAGGGGCTCTGACGGTGGCTGGGAGAAGACTCGCTGACAGGTAGGTTGTCGAGGCTCCTCCCCCTGAATGAACCGGGGGACAGAGCCAGGTACTTACAAGGCTCTCTGGGCCTGGACCTCGGGGAGTCCCTGTGCCTCCCAGGGATGCCGTGTGGCCCGGAGCTGGACGGGCCACACAGCCCGTCTCCCGTGTTCATCACCTTTGGGCGGTGAGCTCCTCGGTGCAGTGACCGTGTCCTGGTCATGTGTACAGCCTCGGGCTCCTGGCACACTGTGACCTCAATCCATGAGCTGCCTCACGGTCCAGGGCCCCTGCCCCCTCCTGCGCTGTCAGCCCCTCCAGAACATTCTCCCAGCATTACACGAACCCCCGTTTCACCTGGCTTCCTCTTCTCAGATCTCCACTTCTTCACGTGGGGAAGGGCTTTCTTTGGCCACATGTGGGGAGGCTCTGTCCACAAGAGGATACAAAATTGGGGGTGGAGACTTGTGTCCCCCAAATTCCTAGGTTGAAGCCCTCACCCCCAATGGACGACCTCCTACACGAGGAATTAAGGTTGAACGAGGTCACACGATGGGGCCCTGGTCCTCTAGGGCTGGTGTCCGTAAGAAGAGCTCTCCCTCCCCCCTTCAGGGGCCCAGGGGAGGGGGATGGAAAGCCAGCAAGAAGCCACCCACAGCCACCCCTTGACCTTGGCCTTCCAGCCTCCAGGACTGTGGGGAATGAATGAGGGGGCCAAGCCCCAGGCCGCGGAGTCCTAAGGCCGCCCGAGCTGACCCAGCCCTCGCCAGCTGCTCCCACAGCCCAGGGGCTGAGACCGCCGTCTGGTTGTGTTTGTTTGGGGCTCTTCGGGCCGCTGGGAGAGAACACAGCCAGGTCCTCCTTCCCCGAGACCCTCAGGCTTGGCAGCCATCCACAGGGGCCCGGGTGGGGGCTGAGCCGGGCAGGATGGGTGGGGGCTCTGCTGTGCTCTGGCAGCTTTGGAGAGCGGCCCTGGGGGCAGTGAAGGACAGGTGCCAGGGGCAGAGACGGGTGGGGATCCCCAGATGTGCTCTGGCCAGGGGCAGCTGGCTTGTATCTCCCCCAGGAAGTGGTTTTGACGTGGGCATCCCAGGGACCCCGGGGAGCTGTGAGCCGGGGCTGGGTGTGCGCTGTGCGGAGCAGCTCAGCCCTCGTGGTCCACCTGCGGGAAGATGCTGGGTTCCGCCTCACCTGCCATCTGGACTCGTTGCTGTTCAGCAAATGGCGTGTTGGCGAGTGACAACTTCGAGAGGCCTCGCGGGCCCTTGGAGCCGCGTTGGCTCGGGAGGATGGCGCTTTCGCTGTCTCGTGCCTTCCTATTGAACAAACATTTACGGGTGGCTGTTCGAAAACCGGGTCCGATTCCAGACGCTCGAGGTAAACAACTAAACCAGCCGGCGCACGGCTGTGCCCGTGCAGCTCCCACTGCAGTTGGGGGAGGATGGTGGTGCGGAAAATGCACACCTGGGAAAATACCCAGCAATGGAAGACATTTTTAATAAAATACAAGGGATACGGTGACGGTGGGGCTGGTGGAGGTCAGGGTGGCCTCCCTGAAGAGGGGACAATCGAGCTGAGACCTGCATGTGAAGAAAGAAGCAGCTGGGTGAGGATCGGGGAAGAGCACTCCAGGCAGAGGGGGGAGCAGGTGCAAAGGTCCTGGGGCAGGAGTGAGCTTCCTGTGTTGGAGGAACCCAGGGAGGCTGGCATGACTTCAGTGCAGTGAGTGAGGGTGGGCAGGAGGAAAATCGGGTTAAGAGAGAGTTGGGGGCCGACCTCTGGGCCCTATGAGTCGGCTGAGGAGTTTGGGGGTTTGGGACAACAGGAAGCCATGGACAGGTTCAGTCCAAGGGGTAGGATGAGTTGATTACCTTTCTGAAGGCTCACCGGGCTGCTGCGAGGCAAACAGGGAGGTCCGAGCCCATCCTCGCCCCTCCCCTGCTGCCAGGCTGGTCAGGCGCAGGGTCCCTGTGGCACCTCCTGACCTCCTCCCTGGTCTCACGGCTGCCGCTCTTGCCTCTCTAGGGACACCTTGTGATACAGAAGGCAGGTAACACCATTCACCCTCATCTCAAGCCCTCCGGTGGCTTCCGTCTCATTCAGAGGAAAGTCCAAGTCCTCAGAGGGGCCTGCCGGGACCCACATGGTCTGTGCCACCTCTCACCCCACCCCTTGCTCCCCCAGTTACCTCCTGAGGACATCCCTCTGACCTCTGCAGGCCTTTGGCCCCCACCCAGCTCTTGTCGCCACAGCACCCGTGGGTTAGCCTGTCTCCCTGTTAGCCAGCTCCAGGGTTCGGCCCCAGGGCCGGGCTCCTGTTCGGCTCCCAGCTGGGCTCCCTGAATGTGGACCGGCCCTGTCAGACATGCAGATGAGCGGACAGGTCTGTGCTCAGAGCTCGGGCCAGTGTCCCCAGCGAGGTACGGGCATCCGGACGGCCTCTCAGAGGTGGGGGCTGCCGAGGGGAAGGGACTCCTCCAGGGTGACCCCCACGGTGGGTGGACATGCCACAGTGTGTGTGAGGGAGACGGGGAGGGACCCCACGGGGCAGGCAGGGCTCCAGACTCCTGCTTGGCCGGGAAGAATGAACACAGTCGGTACCAAGTGGCCGTGGAAGGAGGCGAGAACGTCACTCTGAGGCTCAGGAGAGGCACTGAGGCTGGAGGTCAAGGTTGGGGTCAGGGGCCCAGACATGCTGTTGCGATCAGGGCCTGGGGCTCACATGGGCGCTGAAGCCAGGACAGGCGGTCAACACTGAGACGGGACCTGCAGCATGCAGGCGAAATAGCCAGAGAAGGAACGGCCGTGAGGCCAGCGTCCTCCCCCGGTACAGGTGACTTTCTCTTCTTCCCTGGGGTCTGTCTGTTCAAGCAAGCTACCCAGGTCCACCCCACAGCCTGCCGTGCTGGGAAGGAGGTGACATAAAGTGGACAGGCAGTGTGGGGTCACTCCACCCTGCTGGGGACAGCACAGGTAGATGTCTGTCCACTGCCTTGGGCCAAGGCCCCCAGAGATGCACACGCCACCTCTCATCCTGTCCCCGCTCACATGGCTGACCAGGGATGCCTGGACTTCAAAGGGAGGCGTCCGGAAGCCAGTTCCTGCCTTCTGCAGATTGTGCTCCCAACAACTCAGCGGGCGTCCGGGCTCTCAGGACACTGTTTACTCCCGAGCCCTTCAGTGAGGTCTCCCTGTCCCGAGCATTGCCAAAGCTTCGCTCTCCCGAGCCCTGCACAGCACAGCTGCGGGCCTCCCTCCGGAGGTGAGGCCAGGACGGCTGCAAGTCTGTCTCCTAGGGAACCTGCCGTTGGCCCCTCCGCGGGCAGTTATTTTCAATTTTCTCCCGCGGACTGGTATTTTCACTGCGATTCCACCCAGTCCGTCTGACCTAGTTCCAATTTACTTGCTGGATTTTCTTATTTCCTCTCGACTCTCACTCTGATACATGAGGCTGTTTTATCACCAGGAGATTTTAATCTTCATACAGAGACTTCTTGTGGCTTCTTATTTTCTCTGTTTCCTTTGCGGTTCAGCCAACAGGCACGTGACACCTGTGAAAGGCGCCCGGAGTCCCCGGGCTGTTCGTTGAATTATTCAAGGGGCTCCTTTATTATTCTCTTTGTGTTGGTCCACGTGGCTTCTTACCAGAGGTCTGACTTACAGGGTAGGCTGATAGCCTACTGAGTGTTGAATACAGATGAGCTTGAGGGGAGATGCCGTGGAATGAGCTTTGCCCAGGGAGAAGTCAGCTATTGGTGAGGCCAGAGAACACTTACAGGACCGAAGCTCATAGATGCCAACCCCATAGTCCAGTAGGTCACTGGGATGCTGTGAAGGAAGGGTCTCAGCCCTAGGAGAGGTGGGAACAAGCTCATGGGGATAAAGAATTCTCAGTGTTGTGGGATATTGAGATCGGTTCACTCATTTAACCAACAGATACATGCTGGACATTGTTCTCTGTGATGAGACTATAAGGAGGGAGGCACTCATTTATCCATGCACCATCCATCCATCCATCCATCCATCCATCCATCCATCCACCCACCCACCCACCTGTTTATCCATCCATCCATCCATCCATCCATCCATCCATCCATCCATCCATCCATCTACCTGTCCATCCATCCATCCATCCATCCATCCATCCATCCATCCATCCATCCATCCATCCATTCATCCATCCATCCACCCACCCACCTGTTTATCCATCCATCCATCCATCCATCCATCCATCCATCCATCCCTCCCTCCATCCATCCATCCATCCATCCATCCATCCATCCATCCATCCATCCATCCACTCACCCACCTACCCATCCATCCACCCATTCATCTATCCATCACTTAGTGTCATCAATCTATCTCTCATCTATATATACACCATTGTTTATACACATGTATTTATTCATCCATTCACCCATTCATGCATCCATCCACCCACCTATTCATCTATTCACCCATTCATGCATCCTTTCATCCATCATCCATCATCCATCTTTCCCTTCATCCATGAGTATCTGTATGTTAAGCATTTTTTTTAAGTACCAGGGCTTTAGCAACAAACACAAGCAAACAAACAGTCTCTGCCCTCCTTGAGCTTTTCACCCTGCTGGGCAGGACAAATGAGGTTAACTTATAAGATGACAAAGGATGGAGTTCAAAGGACATGAGGTCTCCAGAAATAACTGAGATAAAGTTAGATGGTGATGACTGCTGTGAAGTCTACAACAGAGGAATGGCACAGAGGATGGCTAAGGGGACAGGTGGACTGTTTCCCAATAAAAGGGCCACCAAGAGCTTGAATCAGTAGGTGACTCAGCCCACACCTCCACCCAGGAGTGAAAGGTGTCTTCCAGTGGATGTGTATGGCAGGACTGGCCACAATCTCCCTCTCAAATGACCAAGACCAGGCCATTGAGGCCCAGTGGCCTTGTCTGTCGCTTGCAAGGAGCCGGCTGACCAGCTGGTGTTTTCAGTCCGCCAGGACACAGACAGAATGAATAATGCCACTGGCCGGCAATCTGCCAGCCGGAGGGACGTGGCTCACCCGGCTCCCTTTTTCCTTCCGTGGCTGCACAAATCAATAAAAGATTAGACTCGGCTCTTGTCATTGCCATTGATTGATTTCAAAATTTCAAAGGATGTTAATTTTAAGACGGCAGCTTTGGGGACATTTCATTATATCCCATTAGGACATTGAGAGCATCAAGTATTTTAATCTGGGGTGCTGAATTATTTAGGGTCTGACCATTGACAAGCCTAATGAAATATGCTTCCTCCTTCTTGGGGGGTTCCATATCTGGCTATGGAAATTTTTCATCATCAGCGAGAGAAAGCCCTTCTATTAGGGCCATTAAAGTGTTCTATTACTGATGATCTATAAAGGGAAAAAACACCGATCAGGCACACCAGAACATTTGGGATAGCATTAATCTTAATGATCTGTTCCCAAATCACAGAGCTGTTAAAATAAAACTTCAAGTTTGTGGGGGGAGAAAAAGAAATGCATTCTAAATTATTGCTAATGAGTGGGAAATATTTAAATCTTGCTAAATTGACCTGAAAGTTTTGCCTAATACTCCAATCAGACACCGATTATTTAATTTTATACTAGGTTGTCCCATCTTGGCCAAACCACTGTTCTCCTTGCTCACATCAGTCTCTCCGTTACAAGGCTCTGTGTATCTTTACTTCTGTCCACAGCTCCTTAGTGAGCAGAACCTTGGAACCAAAACCTTGGTCTCAGCTTTACAGGCATTTAAAGACCAATGCTTTGAATGGGTGCATTCTGACCAGAGCAGAGGTTTTATGAAGGACCTCATCTGCCATGGCTTGTGCATATGGCCCCAAGAGCCCTGGGTGCCGCCAGAGAGCCTTGGGATGCTATCAGAGAGCCCTGGGTTATCAACAGAGAGTCCGGAGGTGCCATGAGATAGTCCTGGGTGCCATTGGAGAGCCTTGGGTGCCATCAAAGAACCCTGGGTGCCATTGGAGAGCCTTGGGTGCCATCAAAGAGTCCTGGGTGCCATTGGAGAGCCTTGGGTGCCATCAGAGAGCCTTGGGTGCCATTGGAGAGCCTTGGGTGCCATCAGAGAGACTTGGGTGCCATTGGAGAGCCTTGGGTGCCATCAAAGAGACTTGGGTGCCATTGGAGAGCCTTGAGTGCCATCAAAGAGCCCTGGGTGCCATTGGAGATTCTTGGGGTGCCATCAGAGAGCCATGGGGTATCAACAGAGAGTCTAGAGGTGCCATTAGAGAGTACTGGGTGCCATTGGAGAGCCCTGGGTGCCATCAGAGAGCCCTGGGTGCCATTGGAGATTCTTGGGGTGCCATCAGAGAGCCATGGGGTATCAACAGAGAGTCTAGAGGTGCCATTAGAGAGTCCTGGGTGCCATTGGAGAGCCTTGGGTGCCATTGGAGAGCCCTGGGTGCCATTGGAGATTCTTGGGGTGCCATCAGAGAGCCATGGGGTATCAACAGAAAGTCTAGAGGTGCCATTAGAGAGTCCTGGGTGTCATTGGAGATCCCTGGGTGCCATCAGAGAGCCTTGGGTGCCATTGGAGAGCCTTGGGTGCCATCAGAGAGCCTTGGGTGCCATTGGAGAGCCCTGGGTGCCACCAGAAAGCCTTGAGGGTGCCATCAGCTCGTGACATGGAAGACACATGGCTTCTGTTCTTCCCAGAGGCCTTTGGCTGTGTGGTCATGTTGAGTAGGAGTGACAGATTGTTTGTGGGTGCTGAAATGGTCTTGTTCATGCTGTTGTGGTGACTTTCAAGGAACAGAGGATCGATGGCTGGACTCACTAGACTATAACCAAGTGGGTCAAGCCTCATTTCCAGGGCGAAGGGATTGGAAATTGGAAAGGCCTTTACCCCTCTGGTCAGTGTCAGAGTGAGCACAACCTACACCTGCTGGTTCTCAGGGCAGAGGTGGGGGGAGGTGGTGGGGGACCTGGAACATCAGAGTCTGATGGATCTTCATCACCAGCCCGCTGTGTGACCCAGGCAGGTGGCTTTGCCTCTCTGAGCCTTCGTTTCGACTCCTTATCCTTCGGGACTGAGCTCAGCTGTCACCTCCTTAGAGAAGGCTTCTAGGACCACCGTAACCCGCACAGGGGTGGACGTCCATGCCCACTGGGTCTTCACCTATCCCACGACCCTCGGTGCTTCTTTCAGAACACTTAGAAGGATCTGAAATCATTGTTCGTCACCTAGTTCTCTTCTTTCCCACTGGAATGCAAACTCCATGTGGACAAGTGCTGTGTATGTTTGTGGATGACGGATCCCTAGTGTCCATATGTCTCGGGCACATAGCAGGTTCCCTGTGAAGAGACTGTGAGTGAGGGAGGCGGGTGCTGGCTCCGGGACCTCCTGGCTCACTCCCCGAGCAGGGTGGGAGCTCCTCTCCAAGGTGGCGGGAGGGGGGCCCGGTCTTGCTGGACGTTTGGAGCAAGAGTGTCTGCAGTTGGCTCGCAGCACAAATGGGAGTAATGATCATTGCAGCCCATTCTTAGACAACCCTGGGTTCTGCTCACTGACATTTTATTTGAGCCCTTCCCTGGTCACCATGGCAATCCTGCCAGACGAGCCTGAAATTTCCACCTAAATATAGGTGTAACTAAGGCAGAAAAGGTAAGGGATGTCACCGAAGCCACAGTGCTCGGGGACGGTGCAGAGAGCCGTTTCCAGGAATCTCAGCTTTTCATCTGGTCCCCTTTCCACTCCGGCACCACAGGCTCCTTCGTGCGAATGATCTGTGCAAGCAAACAAACTCCCAGCACGTTGTGAAAATCCATTGTTTTCGCTTCTACATGTGGCTTATGTGGGAACGTTTCAGTGTTGACCATTACCTGGGCCTGTGCACACCCATGCACGCACGCACACACCCAGGCACACACGCGCACACAGTGTAGTTCCTCCCTGCTGCGTCCTCTGCGTGGGGATGGGGGCTCTGTCTGTGACCCAAAGCTTTCAGTGGGGGTGCTGAACCACCAGGAAGCTTGGGGTCCACGGGGGCAGCGCTGGTCATGGCCAGCAGAGCTTGGGGTGACAGGAGCTCTATGTGTAGGACACGCTCCCCAAGGGTGGCACTGCTCTGTTTCTCGTGGCCCCTTCCACAGGGATGGACCTGGGGAGAGCCCAGTGGCACCCAGACTCCACTAGAAACTGGTCCACGCACGATATTGCAAGGTGGGCTGAGGCAATGCAAACCAGCCACCAGCAGAACAAGCCCGGGCTTACCTGCTGCAAGGTGCAAGGCCGCTTGGAGGAGAACCATCCAGGTGGGACCGTTCTTCATCAGCCAGCCTCTCGCTGATCACCGGCCCACCACCCACACGTTTGTGGGACCAGCCGAGCTCAGCGGAGCCCTGCCCAGGCCGACAGAACTTTCCAGCTGCCTCACGGACTGATGAGCTCAGTCGGTGCTTGTCGCATTAAGCTGATAATTTCCGGGGTGGCTTGCGTTAGCTAACCGGTACATGCCCATCGGCTGAATGCATGCTACGGGCTTAAAACTCAATCCCGGCATCGGTGAGGACTGGACCCAAATGCATATGCAATTAGGTTTCACGAGGCGCAAAGCTGGGTAAACACGGCATCTGAAGTGTGAGCTCTGGGAACTGAGACGCTCGGTCAGGGAACTGGGAGGACTTTCGAGGACGTGGTGGAGAGGGGCAGAGTTGTCACAGAAGCAGGGTCTGCGTGTCTGTGTGCCTAGAGGGAAGAGTAAAAGCAGAGGCCAGGAGGCTCAGCCCAGACACATGATGGGTCCGGGGGCAACAGAGGGCGAGGGACCCCCCCGGCCGCCTGCCTCACTGTACCCCAGCCAGGAAGTCCTCAGGCAGGTCAGGCCATGCAAACAAACCAAACCTTCCCCAAGTCCCCTCTGCGATCCTTCGAATACAGAGTGAACCATTCTTGGGAGAGACCTGGGCCATGATTTACTGTAACTGTGACGTGACGAACCCGTCCACTAGATTTGAAAGGAGGTGGCAGAAAGTGGTTAATCAAAGGTGGTGTGGACGCTTGGTACCGGGCACGGAGAGCTCGCACGAGGAGAAGCCGTGATTTTCCACGAGCCCGAGCGAATCCATGTCTCAACGTCAATCTTTACTACGTGATTCTGGTTGTTGAGGATGTGTTCCGGGGAGCTGGGGGCCCGAGGAGGCCATCTCTTGCTCCGGACGACGTGACAGCTACGGTCTCCCGAGTCGTCAGTCTCCCGTGGGGGCCGCCCAGCCGGCTCCAGGAAATTGTGGAATACTGTGACGTGTTTCAGCGTGTGGGCGGTCGTCTCTTCCTCAACTTGATTGCTGATCTATTTAGTCTCCAAGCTGCTTCCTTATTTGAAAGGAACTTTCTCTTAACTGAGGGCCACTGAGTGGCAAGAACAGACGATAAGATGGCATGTCAGGGAGGGAGGGGGTCACAGGTGTTTTCTGGGGAGCCATTGCATGGGATGGATGTTCTCGGGGTACAGCCAGGGCCTCTCTCTCTCTTTCTTTCTCTCTCCCTCTCTCATCTCCGCCTTCATTCTGTCTTCTGAAATAACTCACTGTGGGCCCAGGGCCAAGCTCCCCTCCTCTGGAAGTCTCCCCCCGACCCCATCTCTGGTCCCTGCAGATCCAAGATGCCAGCAGATGAGGTGTGGACAGGGTGAACCCCCCGCCAGGGGCCGTGTCTGGGCAGAGGACCGCAGCTCTGCTGTGCACCCCTGGTTCTCTGGGGCAGGGACACTAAAAGACCCTATCTCCCAACACCCCTCAACGTGAGCACACACGCAGACACCCACTGTCCGGACTCACGGACGCACCCGGGAAGCCACCTGGGAAGGTCGCTCAGCCTTGCTCTTGGGACGTCCTGGTTCGGCGGACGTGTGGCCTCTGCCGTCCGGGGTTCCTCCTGACTTCAGGGAATTACCTTTTCCTCTGTGCTTAGAAATGTCCGCTGACCCCAGACCCCCAGGGTGACAGTCGGGGGGCAAACCCTCTGTTCTCAGCAGCCCTGGGCATTTCCTGGTGGCCCCGGGGAGCAGGGGCAGTGGGACTTTAGGGCCAGGACAGTGGAGAGGGCCCACGGTTCAGCTGGGGCAGGGCTGTGGCTTCAGGAGATAAGTCTGTTTGGGCCAGAATGCCCACCAGTGCCGGGGGTGCTGGAAATAGGTCTCACCCGGCCCCACGAGGGAGCTGCAAGGGCGTGAGTGTGGGGTCCAGCTGGGTCTCCAGGCCGGAGTGGTCCTACTTAGCAGAAGTCGGGATTGCAACCCCGGGCAGTGAGCCCAGGGCGGCCCCTACCCGCGCCAGGTGTGGGTGCCCCCCACACACCCCGCGAGGACCGTGGTCTCATCTCAGCTCTAGCCGCTAAGGATTGCAGCAGAAAGAAGCCCGGGGTCCCCCCAAATGTCAGAGGCCAGCCCAGCCAGATCGTGTCCAGAGGAGGGAGCATTCTGCTTGTTTGGAGCGTGTCCCCAGCCTGCTCAGCCCTCGGGTGCACCTGCCTCGGCCGGTCCTGGACCAAACTTCGTGTCCTGAGCTTCGGCTTGCCAGGCGGGTGGCTGAAATCACAGCGGCTCCCGACGAGGGGCTTTCTAATTGTATCTTTTGGAGAAATGCTGACATTTCCTAAAATAGTGGTCTCTATTCAATCTGCAGTAAGGTCAAGAGCAGCCGCACGTGGTTTGTGCCCACGGGTGGCAGTTAGGGGCAGAGCTCTCTGTGAACATGTGCGTGTGCCGGGGGTGGGGCGTGTCCTTTTCTGCCGCCTCCTTGGTCACAGGCGCCCCTGGGTCAGGGGACGGGAGGTTGTCATGCTCACGCTGGCTGGAAAAGCCACCACGCCCTGGTCCTGCCGGGCCGGGGACTCAGGGCGGCTCACTCCGCTCGTCCAGTCTGAGTTTCTTTTAATTTCCTTTTCTTTGGAATCAGTACTCATTGCTCACGTATCTACCTTTCTGGCCACAAGATATGAGTCACAGATGAAAGCCCCACTCTGAATAAAGGGGAAAAACACACCAAACACTTCCTGGCTCTGAGACAAAGCAGGAGAGAATGGGAAGCGCCTGAAATTGCAGGTAATGAAGAAATAGCGTCTCCCGAGAGACTCTGCGTCTCAAATGAGTCAGCTCCGGAAACAACCAGCGAGTTCTGGGAGACAGTCGGGGCGGGGGGCGGATCGTAAGAAAGGGGTTTTGTTCCAGCAAAATGTTATACCAAACTTGTTGTCTCGTTCATTGTCTTAGGCTAGCGGCGCGATTGAAGGGACTCACCCTCCCCTCCACCGCCCATGCTCCCCTGGACGGGCAGACGGATGACCACGAGAGGAGGGCAGTGCCTCCCTCCGTTCCGCTGCGCATCACCCTGGGGACCTGTCCGGTCTCCGTGAAACGTGAATCTGTCTGCGACTACGGACTGATGAGCACGCGGGGAGGACGCATGCAGCAGACACCCATCTTCAAGAAGCACCTGTTAGCTAAGCGGGTCGTTCTCAGGCCTGGCGGCCCTTCTCCCGTGCCTTCCGTAAGTCTCCGAGTCCCGTGCCGTGCGGGAGCCTCTGGCCCCCCTGGGATCCAAGAGTCTCCAGAAATGGGCTCCGGGAGCATTCTCAGCTGAGGTCCCAGGCGATGCCCACCTGCTCACCTTGCTGGGAGACGGCTTCAGAAACGTCTCCCCTCCTTTCGAGCCTGTGGGCTGGTGTCTGGGCACTGGAGACTCCCTACGAGGAAGCACTTGCCGGGCAGGGCGGCTGGCTCCGGGCTTGCACTTCCTCCCTGGGGAGCTGTCGGTTTCCAAGGAGAGCTGGCTTGATTGCTAAAAATCCCAAAGGGACCAGGACTGGGTTGTTGTCCAGAGCCCCTTGGTTTCAAACCCCGAGGTCTCTTCACTGATGCCAACACCAGTTCTCCAAGTCTGCCCCCAGCTGGACGTCCCATAGTTCAGTTCACTTCTGCCCGCATCTACCTGGAGTCGTGTCAGGTCCACAGGTGAGAGGGCCAGTCCCAAAGACTGCGCCCACTTCGGACACCAGCCCGAAGCCCAGGATCCCCTGTCCCTGATGATAAGATGCGTGCACCGTCCGCGCTCGCCCTGGGTGCGCCACCATCCCGGCTGCCTGTTGGAGAGTTTCTCTCTCTCGTCCTGCCTCCCCTCCCTGGAGGCCAGAGGGTGGGGCTGGGAGGTCGAACCCCGTAGTCACTTGACCTTCCTGCTGACCAGCTCCTTCCCGACGCTATCCAGGGGCCCCACCCTGAGTCATCTCGGGAGTGACCTGTAGGTCGTGAATACTCACTGGGGGATTTCCGAGGATGGCGAGAACCCTGCGTTACGGTATCATGGTGTATCAGCGCCCCCCTGGCAAAGAGAGAGTGAACAGAAGAAGGGGGGCAAGGCACACGGCCGCGGAGGGGGACAGTGGCTGGCCCTCTGAAAATGGTGCTCAGACCTCCATGTCCCCCGTCTGCTTTCTGTCCCAAGGCACCCTCCCTCTTGTGGAGACCTCTCCTCCTCACTTCCCGCTGTGGCACCGACACGGAGTCCTCCAAAGCCATGGGTCCCTGCCTTCTCCCCTGGGAGTCAGCGACGGGTGTTAGAGGGAGAAGGATTGGTTGTCAGGCGTGTCCGGGGGTTCCGGAGGGAACAGGATCGGGCGTGACCGCAGGGCTTCTCTGAGGCCAGTGAGCTCTGGGCGCCTCCAAGAGCAGAAGGGAGAAGGAGGCTTTTGTCAGACTCACTGCCCCGTGGTTCACAGCCGAGAGGACTGCCTTGTGTCCCTCAAAGCACGTGTTTGAGCCCTAACCCCTGGAACCGAGGGATGTGACCTTATTTGGAAATAGGGTCTTTGTGGATGTAACCACGTTAAGATGAGGTCACGAGGGAGGGCCCTAACCCGGTCAGAAGAGGGACATGTTGACGCAAGAAACACCAGGTGACGACAGAGAGAGACTGGGGTGATGCGGCCACAAGCCAAGGCACGCCAAGGGTCGCCGGCCGGAAGGGGTCCGGAAGGGCTCTCCCCTAGAGCCTCTGGAGCGATCACGGACCTGCTGGCCTTCGTTTCGGACTCTGGTCTCCTGAACTATCAGAGACACATTTCCGTTGTGTTAAAGCCCCCGGTGTGTGGGGCTTTGTGGAAGCAGCCGAGGACTCTTGGGCAATGCCAGAGACAGTTCTTGCTTTTCCACCTACACCATCTCTCCCCGAGTCCTGTACCAGTTGGTCCCTCAGGCCAACAACCTCAGAGTCGACTCTCTTTCCTTTTCCCCATCCTCCAGCGTCCAGCTCACCAGCAGGGCCGGGAGGCTCAACCCCAATGACACCCACCGGGAGCTGCCCCCTCTCCGTCCCCTCTGACTGTTCAAGCCCATCCTAACTCATCTGAACCCCCCAGCCGGGCTCCCACCTCCCCTCCTCTCTGCTGTGCTCTCTCAGCAGCTCCAGGAACACCCCAGATACCATCCTGATGTCACCTGGTTCTGAGCTCCCTTCTGTCATCCCCCACGTCCTTCTCCCACTGACTTCCAACGCCCCGGCCACACTAGACGTCTTTCTCTTTCATATTCCCTCTATGAACATGTCTTAAAAGCCTAAAAGTTCTGCACAGATGAGACTAGAACCAGCAAGCTCTGATTTCCCCTCCACCCTTTCCGCCCACTTCCCAGAGTCAGCCCCCTGTCAGCCCTTTATACCCCGGCTTCCACCCTGACCTTGGTATTTGTAAATAAATGCTTGTCCCGTAATTTCTCTCTCATTTCAGTGGCCTCTCCACGGACTCCCCACTGCGAGGATAAGGATTTACTCTCTCCTGCTTTGCTCCAGGCATCCAGCTGAACAACAACAGAAAACAGACACACAGCTCCTGCCCCCACCCTCCCAATAGCATAATTTGTGGTTAGATCAATATTCGGCATTTGCATAATTATGTAATTATTATTCACAGCTGAGCCACAAAGTGGTTCTATGATTGCATTTTCCTTCCTGATCACCTTGGTGTTCTCCCTAGGATGAATAACTACCAGTATTTTAATTTGCTAGGGTTGTGTGGACCTATCATTAATGTGTCCCCAAACTGTCAACCAGAGTCATAAAATTACTCGTATTTTGGTCAAAAATCTCAGGGAGGCTAAGATTTCCATTTTTATCTTTCCAGGCCCTATCACTCCTGGAATCTTCTTCCTCCTCCCCCGCCGTGACCGATGGCTCTCTAGATGTGCTCTGCAGATTTTGTCTGGAAATTCCCTTTGCTGTCACCCTTCGAATGCCGTCACCCCTTCTAGGAACCCAAGTCTTCTGGTTCATGATTTACTCCAGGTTTTGATGGAGCTTTTTGTCTCACAGCTTCATGAAAGAGGGGCCACAGGAGCTAATTCTCTGGAGCTCTTTCAAGTCCGAAATATTTACTTCCCACTCTCACACTTGATGCATAGTTTAGCTGGGTATAGACGTGTAGGCTGGAGACTTTCCTTCTACACTTTAAAGGTGTTCCTCCAACATCTTACGAGACATCCAAGGCCATTTTGACTGCTGGTGTTTAGGCCATTGACTTTGTCTGCTGGAAGTTTTTGGTACCATCTCTTAATCCCCAGTGTTCTGAAATGTTACCATGCGACTTATATTGGTCTTTTTCATTATTTTGCTGGGTACTCAAAGGCGCCTTCAGCTTAAGGCCCCAAGTCCTTCCTTTCTGGAAAACATTCTTCCCCCTCTATTTTGTGTGGTCCCTTTCTGGACTTTTGTCAGTGAGACATTAGGCTTCCCAGATTTATCCTCTATTTTTTTTTTCTCTCCCTGCCATTTTCTACCTCTGTCTATTGCTGCTCTACTTTCTAGGAAATTTCCTTAACTTCATTTTCTCTCATTCTATTCCATTTTCAATGTCTAAGAGCACATCTTTAGTTTCTGAGAGCTTATCCTCATTCTCCGAATGTTTCCTTTTTAAATAGAACATTCTGTTCTTTCTTCAAGGATACAGTACATCCCTTATATCTGGGACGCCATCAATTTTACAGACACGAAGCTCTTCCTGGCTTCTTGCATTATTTCTGTCTCCTTGGAGTCCTTCACTTGGATCGGATTATTCTGGTCTCTGGGTGTTTATGATGCGGGCTTTCCTAAAACATCTGTGCAGTTACATTGAAGAGTAAGGTGAAAAACTCCAATAAGAATGAAAATAAAGAGAACCCACACCTCTCTGGAAGGTCTGGGCGCATGGAGGGGCCAGTTCCAGGGAGGACTCCGGGGACTGATATGGTGGTGAGTCTGACAGTCTTCACGGGACACTACTGGTGTCTGGTGCTGTGGGTTCGATCCCTAGCATTTAGGGATAGGGAGAGGGATTGTGTGCATCCTCCCGACTCAGCATGCAGATTTTAACTATCTTTAGATCAGTGTTTTATCCTGTACTTGTGTGTGCAGGCCTCTCCTGATCATGGATCTCCACATTGGGAGGGGAAGGGCTGTCCTCAGACAGTGTGGGGTTCGAGGCAGTCCTGGGGTGGGACTGCTTCCTTGTATACCTGGGCCCCATCTTCAGCTCTATTTTCTGTTTTCACCCTGCCCTTAGAATCACCTGGCCCATGCAAGCCCTGAGCTTTTCTGGGGTCTTTGATACACGCTGGCTCACCCTCTTCCCCAGTGGGCTCACCCTTTGGCTTTCTCTGTGGGCAACTCCAAGCCTATACGGTCATCTGCTTCCAACATGTTGTCAACTGGTTTCTCTGTCTCACCCTCACTGGGTCCCGTTGTCCTGTGAGTCTCTGCTCCTTTTACTCATTGGTTGTGGTTTTGGTGGGGTTTGGGGGGAAGCAGAGAGAAAATGTATGTTCAATCTATGACATCACCTAAAGTGACCCCACTGGCTTTCTGTCCTGCTTGGTGCACATTCTGTCCTTTGGCATCCCATCCCAGGTGGTTCCCTCAGCCGGCACTGCTCAAGCCCTCTGCACCCTTCAGCTCAGCTGCGACACCGCCGAGGCCACAGACACCCCTTCAGAAAAGGCGGCCGTGATGAGTTCAGCTTCAGAGAATGCCGAGGGCGGGTCCCATGGTCTGTTCCTCAGGGAAACACACAAAATGGGGGAAAACCACAAACAAATAGCCTTTTCAGGGCTCTGGAAATCCGAGGGCACACAGCAAAGGCAGAACATTTGTTCGAGGACATCTACTAAATCTGGGTGAGGACAGCAGGTCTGCGTTTGAGCCATGACCCATGCTCTCCCTCCCTCCCCACCTGCTCCTGACCGAGGACCCCTCTGCGTGGGTGTGTCCCTGGCAAGGGCTGTGTCATGGCATCTCACCAGGAGGGCAGGCTGCCAGCTTTTCTCCCCCCCTACCCCAAGTTGAAGAGGTTAAATTCCTAGCGAGTGCCACGGGGGGTGAGGAGTCCTCCTCTAGCCCGCTCCTAGGTGGGAAGCCCACTCCAGGTTAGGCAGGAGAGAATGTTAGCCTTCATCATCCTCACCCAGCTTGCTCGCAGGGTGGAGGGTCTGCACCTGGGGAGACAAGCTTAGAAAAGCAGAGGCCCCACAAGCAACAAACGACAAAATAGCTAAGTTAGGAAATCCTCAAAATGGAAAACTTCTAGAATGGAACACCATCCAGAAAGTGAGAAGACAACCCATAGAATAGGAGAAAGTTTCTGCAACTCACTTTGCTGATAAAGGACTTGCATCTAAAATATATAGAGAACTCTTACAACTCAACAATGAAATGATATAACCCAGTCCCCAATGGGTAAAGGGTCTGAATAAGTATTTCTGCAGAGAAGATACAGAAAGGGCCCCAAAGCACACACAGACAGACACTCAACATCACGAGCTGTGGGGGACGTGCACATCAAAACCAGGCTGAGGTGCCACTTCTCACCCACCAAGGGTGGCGATAAGCAAAAAAGACAGACAATAATGTGTTGGTGAGAATGAGGAGAAATCGGGGCCTCACGCATTGCTGGTGGGATTGTAAAATGGTGCGGAACTAGCAGCTTGTTAAATGCTCCAACATAGAGTTACCACACGATCCAGCAATTCCGCTCCTGCATATATACCCCAAAGAAATGAAAACATGCATGCACACAAAGTCTTGTACATGGGTGTTCACAGTATTCATAGGAGCCCCAAAGTGGAAACATCCCAAAGGCCCATCCACTGATGAAGGGGTATAGAAAATGAGCTCCAGCTATGCAGTGGGATATTGTCCTGCCTGAGAGGAAATCAAGAAGGCTACACGCTACAATGTGGAGGAGCGTGGAGAACATGCCAAGTGAAAGAAGCCAGTCACCAAAGGTCGCGTATTACTTGATTCCATGCATACAAAATTCCCAGAGGAGGCAAATCCGCAGAGAGAGAGAGCAGTCGATTGGTGGCTGCCAGGGGCTGGAGGACGAATTGGGGATTTGGGGAGTGACTGCTAATGGAGATGGTGTAATTTTTGAGTGATGAAAGTGTTCTAAAATTGCTTGTGGTGGTAACTGCCCAAATCTGAATATACTAAAAACCACCAAACTGTCCACTTTAAACAGGTGAATTGTATGATGTATGAATTATATCTTAATAATGGTATGTTTTTTAAAAAGCAGTTGTCCACCTTCCTCCCGGAACGTCTGTCTCTGGACCTGTGCCTTTTCTGTGATAGCCCTTCCCCTACATGGGCTCTCCCGAGCTGTGTCTGCTTGTTTGGGGCTGGAGCCTAGACTGGCAGCTTCCTAGACCTGGTTTCAGTTCATGGTAACAGCAGTGACCGCGCTCTGCATCGTGGGGCTGCCTCACACCAAGTGGGCAGAGTTTCTGTCTTGCCTTTGCATTTGTTGTCCATCGTGACAGTGCCCAGGGAAGGTGACCCGACCTCACTCTGGGCCCAAGAAGAACAAGAAAGAGAGAAATAATGGGGAGGTTGAGTGCCCCCCAGTGTCCCCCGGACTGAAGATCGATGCTCCATTACTCAGGACAGGGTCCCTGGAGCCACACCCATCCTGCCTAGACCTGCCTGGGGCAGGCAAGGGACAACCTAAGTGCCATGAGGAATTTCAAGTGCAACAGTACTTACGGGTTTCGTTTCAGTGATAAATTTTGTGTGGCTGGGTGTAAATGGATCGGTCCATGAGAATAATGGATGAGTGGTTAAAAATGGGTTCGTGGTTAAGAAAGCTGAAGACAGTGATAATGATGAATTAATTGGTGGTCCGTCATGCTCCCAGCCGAAGACCCAGGGTGCTTTGTCAAACCCGCAGCACAAATGCGTCGTCCTCACCCAACACGGGCGACTGGCTCTCAGACAACAGTGCCATCCGTCACCTCCGCGAGGTTGGTGTGAAATTTATTGGTTTTATAGTTTTGTCTGAATTTGAATTGTAAATTAATCCCATTTCTATAGTTGCATATGAGCTATAAGCATAGCAGTTTATACCTAGCTTTGTATTTGTGCTTATTTAAATAACATCATTATAAAAATAATTTGAGTTAGACTGCTGAGCTGTTTGAGCGATATAATATCATTCTAGCCTCTCAACTGAATCCCAAGAGAAGTAAATATGTGTGTGCAAATGAAAAATGATATATATATATATTTCTGTGTGTGTGTGTATATGTTATTTCCATGTGACATATATTTATATTATGTGATGTGCGTATACATGTATATACAAAACATGTATATACACATATGTCTATGTTCACATGATACATATTTAAGGCATCGGCATATTATGTACTTTTGGCCAAGAGGTCAGGAACATAGTCTTAGAATAAGAGGTAGTTGGATTTCACTGTTCACTGTGTCAATTATTAGTTTATTTGATACCTCTGGGCCTCAGTTTCCTAAAAAATACAATAAAAATACAATATAATATGATGTGACATAATGTAATGTAATATAATATAATATAATATAATATAATATAATAATTAAGAATAACATAATATCTACCTCGTGGTGTTGTCACAAGGATTGAATAAATGATGCACCTAGTCTGAGCACATAGAAAGCCATCTACAGATACGAGCACTGTACTTGTCCTGAGTTTGCCGGTGAGAACGGAGGGGTGCCGATCGATGGCAGGCCGCCCAGAGTGGGGAGGCTCTGCTCCCTGAACCACATGGCCAGAGACCCCAGGCCAGGGGAATCCACGTCCCATCCACGCATCCCCGGAGGAGAGCGCTCCCGGGAGCCCTCTGCTAATCTGGTTCGGTGTGCCCTTGGACACCACGTGGAACATAAACCAGCTTGAGACCCGGGCACACGTGCCCAGAGGCTCCTGTGCTGAAATGTCACAGAGAGCTGGTGCCCATGAGCTTTTGCTGAGTGCCTGGAAGTGTGATGACAAAAAGCTTGGCCATCCGCTCCCCACAGGCCCGCCTGCTTTCACAGGTCCATGTTCTGACTTGGGACGGTGCACACCTGCCCCAGGCTCCTCCTCCCCTGTTTTGTGTGAACTTCTTCCTTCTACCTGGAAGGAGAGCGACTGGGGCCGGTGGTTACAGATCTTGTCTACGAGATGCTGGTCCGTGAGGGGTTTGCTTGGCACCCTCCTTTCCCGGGGGGGTGGGGGGTGGGCGGAGCTCCCCGTGCAGGACGTCCCAGCTAGTATGTGCTCAAGGACAGGACCGTCATCCAGAGCAAAGAGCAGCCAGGGGGTTGAGTAAGAACAGCCTGACACTCCATTCCGAAGCCAGAGAAAGGCCGGGTGGGGCAGGCACGCCTCGCCCTCCCATCAGCACTCACTGCCTTCTGGAACAAGAGCGCTCCTCTCGAATTTCCACACCCTCATCCGAGTCACCATCTCCGGGGCTGTCCCTGGTGGAAGTCTCCCTCTGTCCATCCGTCCTCCCGACGTCTGGGCCCGTGGGGTGGTGGGACCTCCCTCCGAGCCCAGGTAGGGAATCTGACCTCCCTCTCCCACAAGCTGTCCGTCCACCCACCACATTCTCTCGGCTGAGATGGCGTGCACAGGAACTTCCTGCTCTGGAGAACTCGAGGGGAGAAGGCAGGGGTGGTGAACGGGAGTGCCCGGTCATTGATTTGCACGGAGAAGCAGAGTTCCGTCCAGGCGGTAACTGCCTTTTAACCCCTTGGGAGTTGATTAAATGCAGGTGCTAATGTTTCCGCTTGTTCCTGGCGATGCACATCCTCTCAGATTGGGGAGGGGATCCAGGGAGGAGCCTTCCTGTCTGGAGAGTTTACCAAACCGAGCGGAGTCCTGGCTGAGGCTGGAGCCACTGTCCTGCTGGGTGGGCGCTGACGGCAGTGGCCGACCTGGGTCACTGGGAGCTGCCCAGGAGGGTGGGGCACCCTTCCCTTGTGTGCCAGTGTTCCCACCTGGCTCATATAAGGGTGATATTTTATAGTTTCTCAGAAGTAGTGGGAAGCGGCCGTTGCCTGTCTGACTTGGAGCTCCAAAGGCACTATTATTTGCCTCATTTCACGCAGATCAAAATCAGTGTGCACAGTGCCGTCTCAGCGGGGACCCCCAGGGGCCCCCCCACAATACCGTCTGCATCTCCCTGCAGGGCTTGCTTATCCACCGCGTTCTTGTGGCACAGACCTCATGACCTGATTTAGGGAAAGAGCAAATACCCCATTTTGACCTGGATGTAGGGGAGGAAAGAGTGGGCAGAGTGAGTTCCCTCTGCGCACACTCGGGGCCGCTGGTCTCGGGTGTCCCCAGGATCTGCTGTGTGAGTGAGAGTGAGTCCTTTCCCCCTGCCTCAGCCTCCATTCCGCCACGTGCAGTGTGTGTGGGGGCGGGCACTGTCGGGTGACCCCCAGCAGGTCACGCTCTTGTAAAGTCCCCTCCGCTGGAGGGCTGGGAAGCCGTGCCTTGCCTTGAGCCGATGGAAAGCGGCAACGTGGCGGGGTTTGCAGATGCCAGCAATGACCTGATCAGTTGATTTTGAGTTAATTGACAGGAGGATTACCCGTGGTGGGTCTGACCCAATCATGTGAAAACCCCATAAAAGGGACTGGGCCCTGCGGGGTTAGAGTCTCCTTCTGACCTGAAAGGGCAAGTTCCGTGTTGAGAGAGAGTCCATGACAGGGTCACATGGCAGAGACTGTGGGTGGCCTCGAGACCAAAAGGCAGCCTCCAGCCTCCAGCCAGCAAGGAACCAGGCCCTCCATCCCACAGCCCAGAGAAAAAGAGCTCTGGAAACACCCCGGGTGATCGTGGAAGCGGATTCCTCCCCAGTCCGTCTTTCAGATGAAAACACAGCCCGTGTGACCCTGTGGCTGCAGCTCTGGGACTCGGGTAAGCCACGCCCGGACACCTGACCCGTAGAAACGGAAAATAAATTTGTGTCCTAACCCTCTAAACTTGTGGGGATTCGTTCGGCAGCGATAGAAGACAGATGTCAGGGTTCTGAGAACAAGGTTGGGGTGAAGGCCGTGGCTCTGTCCTGGTCCGCCCCTGTCTCTCCCACCCCCCTCCATTCATTCAAGCGAAGCCCCTCACCGGGCCAGCTGCTGCGTGGGGCCCTGTCCTCCTTACGTCCCTGCAATTTGGCAAAACTGCTGTGAAGTTCCCATTGGGTGATTCTTCCGAAGAGGCGAAGTAGGACCCATGGGACTCCATACGCTTTCATCACCTGCTCCATGCATTGGGTTTCCGATGGTCATGCCCCATTTTTCAGCATCACCCATAGGACATGATTATATACGTTAGCTTAACCAGGACTAAACGAGCCTCCTGAACGCGTCCTCCCCACACGCCCACCTCTTCCACCTTGCGCCGTGCTTTCCTGAGTGCGTGGAAGGCTAGTTATGATTCCAGCACCACTGTGTACATAAATTCAGGGGTGGCTGGACGGACTGCTTGCTGCACGGACATGCGTTTCTAATCCGCCAGGCTTGCTTCAAGGCTCCCTAATGCAGGCGTGTACTTTTGCAGCCTAATAAATGAAAGGCAGCTTCTCCTCCGGAGCAAATGCTGCCTCAGCAGGTGAGTTCAGAACACGGCGCGTGCATCTCTCCGGGGGACGGTGCCAAGGATAATACTGTGGCAGGTTCTCTTCACACAGTTACTCCGAACAACACTGTCAGTCACAGGTCAGCTTATGAGACAGGGATTTATAAAGTAAACTTGGAATCGCAGCCAGAGCTGGTCTGTCCCACGTAGCTGATCTGTCTCCTGGCTGAATTCTGATCGGTCGTTGACTTGAGCCTTACACGGTGACCAGGTGCGCAGGCTGCCCAGCCCCCGTCGGCTGTGGCTGTCAGCAATGGAGGGGGCGTGGGGAAGAGGACACTGGAGCATACATGCCACAATCCAAGAGCTAGATACATGTGTTCCCACTTTTATTTGCAATTCAAAAATTAACGTACACGTGTGCATGCATGTGTGTGTGTATACAGTATATGTGTGTGCGTACACATGCATATTTGTATATGCATTTGTACACATCTATGCCTGTGCATGCATGTGTATGTGTGCATATTCATGTATGTGCATCATGAGCCTGTGTGTGCCTATTGAATGTGCTTGTGTGCAAGTGTATGCACGTGTATGCATGTACACGTGTGTTCATGCATGTGTACTTGTATGTATGTACACGGGTACCATGCATTGCTTGTGTGTATGGATGTACATGTGTGTATGTGTGGCTGCATACATGTGTGCATGCATGTATATGGCTTTACCTCTGTGTATGCATACATGCTTATGCATATTGTATGTGAATCTGTGTTTGTGTGTACATCTACATGTGTTAATGAATGTGTGCATGTATGTGTAGCTGCATATACACACATGCACACATATGCATGTGCACGTGTATATGTATGTGTAGCTGTATGCATGATGTGTACACAGCATGTGTGCATGTATGTGTGTATGGTTGCCCCGCATGCTTGAATGTCTGTATAAGTGTGTGTGTCCTGGTCCCAGGTGGACTACCAGGTCTTTAAGGGGAGTGACTTATAGCTCATGCAATCATCCCTATGGTCCACTCCATCCCTCCCAGCTGAAAGGCAGATTAAGCAGAGATAGGGCAGGACAACCCCACTAGGAGGACCGCAGGGCCACCCAGACCGGGAAAAGTCCAGAGCAGCAGCCAAAAGGCTCTGTTGTGTTCCCTCCTGTGGAGACAGAAACGCTAAAATAAGAGCCTCACGAACTCCTTCCCACCACGGTGTTGGGGCAGATTCCAGGGGATCTCAGGAGCAGCAGCTCCGAACGAGACTCTGCCTGCGAACACATTGCTGACAAGTCAGGTCTCTCCCACAGTGTCAGCATGCAGCCCGGGGCTGGCTGTCCTGCAGAGAGGAGTGCTGGGGCCGACGGGATGGGATCCAGCCAGCGCTGCCATTCGGAGACCAGCCTTCTGCGCAGTGGGGCGGCTGGCTGGAGGTGATGTCAGAGTCTGCTCTGAGCGGCCGTGTGGGCTGGACCATCCCAAGGGCATTTCTTGTTGGAATTTGGGGCCATGAGTAGAGAAGAAAACCGCTTTGTGGGGGGAGCCCACAGGAGGCTGAGCAGGGATCAGGAGGGAGCTGGGGTGAAGTGGTGAGATTCTGGGGAGATCGAGAGCATAGAGGCCATGGGTTCTCCTATGGATTGGAGGAGGGGTGAGACAGGGTGCTGACTCGGGCATTTTGACCTTTGAGACCGGAAGGATGGAGCAGGCACCCGTGAGTGGGAGAGGGCTGTGGGTGGAGAAGGCTGGGAGCTCCTCACGGCAGGTGTCCAGCTGTCAGTGTTGGGGCAACAGCCAGGTGTGAAGGCTTGGGGGCGTGGGAGAGCCCTCTGCACCCACGGAGGTTGAACTGCGGGTCTCTGGTGGTTAGAATGGTGAGTCTGGACAAGATCACCGTGGGTGTGAACGAGGACAGAGAAGGGGAACCTGGTCTCTCGGGGCAGCCCCACCCCGAGGCGGTCTGGGAGTGAAGGACGAACCAGGAATGAGCTGGGGAAGAGGAGCAGCAGCCTTGGGGAAGGGGAGCTCCGGCCGCCGAGGGAAGGGAGTGTTTTCCTCCGAGGAGGCGCCCGGTGTGTGGAAGGATGCTGCTGTGGGGGTCCAGAACGAGTCACCCCAGGCTGTACAGGTTGTTTCTAGCTGAAGCAACTTTAGCTTCAAGCTCAGGAGAAACTTCTGCCCCTCCCTTAACTGCCTGGAAGAGCTTGAATTAGAGGCTTTGCCTGTCGATCAGTGACAACCTTTCCACCCACCCACAGGCAGCACAAACGTCTACCTACTGAACACCTGTCCCCCTCATTCTACAGTGGCTGTCTGAAGCCCCCCGGGTGCATTACCTCGGCCCTAGCTCAGGACGCCTTGTACACCCACCCCCCTTTCCATCTCTGACTCTCATGCACGCGGGGTTCCCATACATACGTGTGCATTCAGTTCGGTTATTTTCTCTTGCTAATAGGCCTCACGTCTGCGTGATGATCAGACCAAGCAGAGGATCCCGAGGGCGGAGAGAATGAGGTTCGGCCCCGACACTGCAGCCTGTGTGAGGGGCAGCTGAGTCCGGGTCCCGCAGACAGGCACGTTGGTGAACGCGGGTCCCCGAGCTCACGGCTCACCCGAGATTCCAGCCCTGCCGTCCCCGGAGAGCGTGGGCTCGCGGCAGGCTGCCAGCCTCCCCGATTCTCTCTCGCCTGCGGCGATCCCCTAGGAAGTCTCTGTGCCTGCTCTCGGACCCACGCGGCTGTGATCTCAGTGTGACTTTGGCGCTGCCAGCGGCCTTCCCGACGCCCCGTGGACACAGCCCGTGGGAGAACACGGCCAACAGAGCCGAGGGAAGACACCAGCGCCGAGTCCACCTCAGATCCATCCTGCCGAAGCTGGAACCACCCCCGCTGGACTTGGGGGGACGTGGGCAGCCGAGCGGGCGCCAGGGAGTTAGGGGTTGTCATCGCGGCCCGGAAAGTCGAGGGGACCCACTGTGAGAGAGGGAGGTGGCTGGTTTTGAACCCAGTTCAGCCTCGCTGCTCCCCACCTCTCTGAAGATTGCAGGGCGCTCTGCAGAGTCCTAAAGCCCGTCTCCCGCGGTTGCTTTTGCTCCTTTGCCTGTTTCTTTGGTTGAAAGAGCCAAACAAGCAGGAAGCGGAATGGGTGGGAAGCGTTTCAGGAGGGTGGGAGGGTGTCCCTGGGGAGAGAAACACTGTTCTTAAAGGGGGCTGTCATTGTTGGGGTTCTATTATTATTGCCTCTGATTTTTTTTATTTTATTTTATTTTTCATCCTCACCTGAGGACATTTTTGCATTTATCTTCTGATAGAGTGGGAGGGAGAGAGGGGGGAGGAGAGAGAGAGAAACATCGACATGAGAGAGACACATCGAGTGGCTGCCACCCACACAACCCCAACCGGGGCCGGGGACAAACTGCAAATGAGGTACGTGCCCCTAGCGGGAACCGAACCCGGGACTCTCTGGTCCGCGGGCCGACGCTCTAACCGCTGGGCCAAACCGGCCAGGTTGCCTTTGGTGTTTTAACCAAGCTCTTGGGGGATATTTAAAACCTGAAATTGCGGAGTAGGCGTTAACCTTCGCAGGACCCAGTGGGCGGGGGAAGGGCCGAGGATCCAGGAGTGTCCCTCACTCTGTCCCCTCCTGCTGCAGAGTGTGGGATACGCCGGGGGCAGGGTGTCTCCACTGGGCCTGAGAGACGCAGAAGAAAGACAAAGAACAGGATAAAGAGAAGCCTGTGACAGGTCCGTGACACACGAGTCGGTGTCCCTCTGCAGGGGTGACACGGAGGAACTTGGGGAGTGGACCAGGCAGAGAGAGCCCCAGCTGCCGGTGGACACCTGCTTCCCTGACGCACTGCGGGCCTGACGGATCCCGACGTTCATGCCCCCTTTGCCCTGGCATTTGTCCTTGCCTGTTTTCCAAAAGGCCAGGGCTGGACTGACACCGGACCTCTTTTGCTAGCTCTAGTTCCCCTGGAATTCTGGTTCGACCACTTATTACTCGTCTCAGCTCTGATCACTCTAAGTAGCTGGCAGCGGGTCCATGCCTTATCTTTTTAGTTGTTTAGGTGGGTCTGCTATCTTGGCCATTGAAATGCCGCCCCCCGATGGCAGGGGCCAGTCGGTTCTGTCCACTCCGGCACTGCCTGCAGGACGTCTGGACGCAACAGGGGCTCAGAGTTGCCTGTGGGTGAATGAAAATGGGATGAGCACCCTCGAGGGAAAGAAGTCCCTGGGTCTTTTCACAGCTGCTGTTCTTGTGCGGACCCCTGGAGCCTGGCTCAGAGCACACAGAAGGCCCACCTGGCCCTGGCCCAGTGGCTCAGCTGCTTGGAGCATCGTCCTATACACCAAAAGGTTGCAGGATCAATTCCCAGTCAGGGCACATACCTAGGTTGCAGGTTTGATCCCTGGTTGGGTGAACAAGGAAGGCAGCAGATCGATGTTTCTCTCTCACATCGATGTTTCTCTCTCCCTCTCTCTCTTTTCCTCTCTCATTGTCTAAAAATCAATTAAATATATCTTTGGGTGAGGATTAAAAAAAAAAAGTTGTGCTCGGCCGGTGTGGCTCAGTGGATTGAGCATTGTCCCATGGATTGAGAGGTCCCGGTTTGATTCCCGGTCAGGGCACACGCCCGGGTTGCCGGTTTGATCCCCAATAGGGAGCATGCAAGAGATAGCCGATAGATGTTTCTCTCTCACGTCGATGTTTCTACCTCTCTATTTCTTCTTCTCTCTCTAAAAAATCAATAAACACAGATTTTGAGGGGAAAAAGTTGCATCTGATCACAGCTGCACTGAGAGAGGGACGGAGGGGCAGGCGTTCCCTGGTTCAGTGCACAGAGCAGGTGTACTCCTGAGAAGCCCACCAGGCTTACAGGCCACATCTGTACATGGCCACATCTGTGTGTATCCTCCTTCTCTGGAACACGTGCCCCTAATCATCAACACCCGAGGACAAGCTGGCCCTGGACTTGCTTCTGGTCCACACTCTCACCTGTCTCCTGCAAGCAAGGCTCGGCTGCCTTCGAAGCAGTCTGCTGCTTCTTAGTTCGAACCACCCTCTCCCTGGCAGTCCCTGTCTGCAGACCCCCCCGTCTATGGAGGGAACGGGGTTTTAGTTTGAAGACGACCCAAGCTGTTCCCCTGCCTCTGTCCGTGTCCTGTTGGATTGCAAACACTGTTTCTCCCGTCTCACCCGCAAGTATCTGCTGGTGCTCGGCATATCGGAGGAGCGTGAAGCCACACCACTGCGTCATGTTCATTTAGAGCATTCAGCTAGCCCCGGACAGCCAGCGGGGGAGTGAGACCGTGAACAGGACGCCTGGGGTCCATCTTTCCCCGGGCCTGATGTCTGAAGACTGGCCGACACTCGGGGCACGTGGCTAAGCTGTCCCAAGGCAGACGTGTCGAGGCTGGCTTTTTCCCTACACCACCTCTTGAATTTCATGGATGTGACATTTCATTTCCAGAGGAAATCGATATTCTGTTAGGCAAATAGACACAAATGTGGCATTCATTCTCCAAAATGTTACACCAACATTACAGGCACTTTCTGTCCCCAATAGGGCGAGAAGGGATGTTTGAACACATTTTGCTCAAATAGAAATTAGAGGGGGAAGGAGAGTGGAAAGGGCAGCAGGAAATGATACATAAACATTTGATTATGGAAATGAGAGCGGCTGCCCGAGTTCCCCACTGGGCCCATGTTTCCTTGATCGAAGGTGTCAGGATGCCAGCCATGATGGATGGCGTTCGCTCTGTCACCTGCCACGGCCCCCTTCAAGTGTGAGCTTGCACGTGACCGGCGGCTGAGCCGAGATTCCCTACACAATTGCTCCACACTGGGTTCTCCTGGAGGCCAAGGAGACAGACCCACAGGCCACTGAGCTGCCCTGGAAATCCTGTGCCCAGCACCTTCTCCCGACCCCTCCACTGCATCACCTGACCCAGACGTATCCTCAGTCTGAGACTGTCTAGCAGTTTACAAAGTCCATCCGTGGGTGCTCCGTGTTCTCAAAGACGTTTTGCAGAAAACATGTTAGCCAGGAGGAGGAAGGAGTCAGAGGAGGCAGGTCAGGGACTAGCTCGAGACCACAGGGTGAGGTGGTGGCAAAACCGTATTCAAACCCCCGTCTGCCCAATGGGGCTGACGATTCCCCGAAAACCAGGCTGGAGATGCAAAGAAAATAAGTGGACAAAACGTGAAAAATGATGAGCCCTTCATAGGAGAGCAGAGACTCAAGGCTGCCCTCCTTCCTGGAAGGGCAGCAGGAGGGGGAGGAATCTCTCCTTGAAGGGGGTTAAGGTAAAACCGACCAACATTTGGACACACTTTCAATGGCCACATGTGGGCTGGCCACACAGAATTTTGAGAGAACCAGCCACGGAGAGTCTGCACCGACCCGTGAACTCTTCCCACAGGTTTTCCTTGAGTTCTTCACTGAGATATGCCTCACTTAGGAGGTTGTGGGAACTTCTCCTACCTCAAGGGAGCTGCCTTCTGAAAGTGAGGTCAGGACAAGGCAGGGGACTGAGAACAAGCCATCTGAAGTCCTCTGGATGACTTTCAGTGGCTGACGACTAGAGTTGGGGAGTTGTGTAGAAATAAATTCACTGGAGGCATTCTGGGTAGAGAGAGATCTCCCGAGGTGCTCAAACATGGAGTAGGATTTGAGAGCAGAGAGTTCTCCTGACACCCAAAACGTTGACAACAGCCTGGAAAGCAAGAGAGACTTCCCATGGTTGGGAAAACGTGTGACTTGACTATAAATGACAGAGATTCCAGGAGTTTCCCTGTGCTTGGAACTCAAGCCCTGTAGGAAAAACAAAACAAAACCCGACTCGGCTTTGAAAACATTTTTAAAGCCAGCAGTAAACTAAACTACAAACTAAAACTACAATAAAACTCAGCCCTACCTGAACAGTAGATCAGATTACTTCCTTTCTAATGGCCTCTCTAGAGGAGGCACACCCATTACTGATGATAAATGTGGTGTATGTCAGTCACTATTGTTGTTTTGCACAAAAGTGCGTGGTATACAATAAAACATTTTAAGACAGATAAGGAAGCAATACAATATGACCCTGGTGAAGAGAAGAAATAGTCAATAAAAGTAAACTTACAGAGAAAACAGATGTTAGAATTATCAGGGAATTAAATAATGCTGATCCAAAGGAATAAAGGATTCGGTGTAAAAGCTGGACAACAAATGGGTTAAATAAAAACTGATAGTGAAATTTCCAAATGATAAATGCATAGTAAGGGAAATATAAAATCACTAGAGCATTATAGCCATAGTTACTGCAGGCAAGATCCACAGATGCTACTAAACTTAATGAGTAACATATAAAAGAATGAGAAAAAGGACAAACAAAACCCAAAGTAAACAGGAGGAAATAGATCAGAGTGGAAATAAATGAAATGGAAATTTAAGAAAATTAGAAAAGATCAATGAAAGTAAGAGCTGGTTCTTTGAAGAGGTAAACAAAATTGACAAACCTTTAGCCAAACCCATTAAGAAAGAAAGAAAGAAAGCCCAAAGAAATAAAGGCTAAGTGAAAGAGAATTACAACTGACACCACAGAAATACAAAGAGCATTAAAGAATACTACAAACAATTATTATGCCAACAAATTCAACATTTTAGAAGAAATAGATACATTTCTAGAAACATATAACCTTCCAAGATTGAACCAGGAAGAAATAAAAAAACTGAACAGATCAATTACTAGCAATGTACTTGAAATGGTAATCAAAACTCTCCCAACAAATAAAAGTCCAGGACCAGCCCCTTCACAGATAAATTCTACCAGATAGCTAAAGAAGAATTAATACCTATCTTCCTTAAACTACTTCAAAAAATCGAAGAGAAAGAAATTTTTCCAAACTCATTCTATGAAGCCGGAATTACCCTGATACCAAAACCAGGCAAAGACATTACAAAAAAAAAAAAAGAAATTACAAGCCAATATCTTTTTTTTTTATTTTTTATCCTCACCTGAGGACATTTTTGCATGTATCTTCAGATAGAGCAGCAGGGAGAGAGGGGGGAAGAGAGAGAGAGAGAGAAACATCGATGTGAGAGAGACACATCGAGTGGTTGCCACCCACATGACCCTAACCAGGGCCAAGGACAAACTACAACCGAGGTACATGCCCTTAGCGGGAACCGAACCTGGGACTCTCTGGTCCATGGGCTGACGCTCTAACCGCTGAGCCAAACTGGCCAGGCCACAAGCCAATATCTTTGATTAATGTAGATGCAAAATTCTCAAAAAAAATGTTAGCAAACCAGTTTCAACATTACATTCAAAGAATTATATATTATGACCAATTGGGATTTATCCTAGAGATGCAAGGATGGTTCAACACCCATAAATAAATCAACACAAACATCAACTTAATAAAATGAAGGATACAAATCCTATGATCATCTCAATAGATACTAAAAAAAAGCATTTGACAAAATTCAACATCCTTTTATGATAAAAACTCTCAACAAAATGGGTATAGAAAGAATATGCCTCAACATAATAAAGGCTATATATGACAAGTCCACAGTTAATATCATACTCAGTAGTGAAAGCAGATAGCCTCTAAGATCAGGAACAAGACAAGAATACCGCTATCACCACTTCCATTCAACATAGTATTGGAAATCCTAGCCACAGCAATCAGACAAGAAAAATAAATAAAAGGTATCCAAATCAGAAAGGAAGAAGTGAAACTCTTGTTATTTGCAGATGACATGGTATTATATATAAAGAACCCTAAAGACTGCACCAAAAAACTATTGGAACTAATAAATGAATTCAGTAAATTTGCAGGGTCAAATTTTTTTTTTTAGGGAGGGAGAAATAAATGTAACAGCACTGCCCAATCTCACAGCCAAGTGTACAAATCATCCACTCATTAAAAAACATCAATATGTTGTAGTGTTTCTCTATTAATGAATTGATTATATTTTTAGAAATGGAAAATACATAGATGCTGATATCAAAAAATGACTTGGCTGTGTTTTTGTGAGAGAAACTTAATATAATTATGTGCATTTAAGTGAGAATCTAAACGTCATGTAAAAGGAAGGGGAAAAAAAAGTACTAATCTTTAAGTTGATTATTTTCCATTACTTGAAGTAAAAAATATTCATAACAAATACGGTCTTCCTCTCACGTTTAAATTTTTTTTCTTTATTGATTTTAGAGAGAGAGGAAGGGAGAAGGAGAGAGAGATAGAAACATCGATGAGAGAGAACATCGACTGGCCGCTTCCTGCATGCCCTCTACTGGGGATCGGGCCCACAACCTGGGCATGTGCCCTGACCAGGAATCGAACTGGCGACCTCTTGGTGCATGGGTCGATGCTCAACCACTGAGCCACACTGGCCAGGCCTCCCACATGTTTTAAATAGGAATAATCTGAAGATTACTCCAATTCCCAAGTTTCTTTGCTAGATGAGGATGCTAATATCTGGGTCTGGACCCCAGCTTTCCTGAGTTCCTGTCCTCCTGTCTTCTGGAAAGACCACCCAGGAGATGTTCTGCCAAGTGCAAAGTCAACATGTGAAAAACTGAACTTCTCATCTTCCTCTTCCTCATTTCCTTCATCCCCCTCACAGTGCCAAGTTCTCCCAGTGCTCAGGAACAACAGCTGGACTGACCTATTCCTTCTTCTGTCCTCCAGGCTTAACAATCAACATCAAGTTGTATAGATTCTGGTCATTCCTCTCTCATAGTCCCTCTGTTCTTCCTTCCCTCTGCCCTCAGTATCTTTCCTCATTGCCTCTGCTTGGATCATTCAGTGGTCTCCCCACCTCCAACCTCTCTCTATTTTATTAATCATTTGGAAGCATCACTCCGGTCCCGTTAACATATTCAGCCTATAATTGCCCTTCTCTGTGGGGAAAAAACCCAAATCTCACACCTGGCCTCCAGCCCCCAGTGCCATGCCTTCTCCTTGAAATGAATGAAGCTGACCTTCAGAAGCACATACTACATCCCAGGCTTTTCATTCCGTCTTGTATTTCTCAACAATGATACAGGTGAGACGCTGAGTTGCAGAATCATTAGACACCCTGGACCATTCCCTGGGGCATGGCTGAGACATGCACCCTGGCAAGTGGACCCAAATCTCGAACCCTTGACCCCATTACTGGACTTCCATCCATAACAATGTGCCCAGCTTCCCTGCTTCCAGACTTCCTCTGGTTTCTTCTTTCAGACATTGGAGGTGTCTTCCTCACCTTGTCTACCTGCTGAAATCTTGTCAACTCTCTAATGGCAAACTCAACGTTCTAGCCTGTTCCAGAATCTTCCCTGAGCATCTCTTGGAAGCCGGACCCTTTGCTGACCTCTGGCAACTACAGACTAAGGAGTTCAGGCACTAGTCTCTGACTTGCTCTCAGTCTGCAAGCTCCCAAGGGCACAGCCAGCATCTCCAGGGTCTGCTGGCTGCGCAAGGCTCACCTAAGTGTCTGGCACACAGCAGCCGGGTGACAGTGCCAAGGGCTTGCAGAGCCCAGGGCCCTGCTGATGGCTGTCCGGGCTCCTGATCCACGATGGGCGGTGCTTGTTGGCAACCGCATCTTCCCAGCATCCATCAGGAGGCTCACTGGGGATCAGACCGGAACTGAACATAATGAAAAGTGACCAGCCAGTAAATAAGATGACACTTGGACAGTGGGGACTCTAAGGCTCCAGCGATGTCAGGGCCAGCTGGGCGCCTCCCCAGTGAAGCAGAGGTGGCACAATAAGCCATGTGGTCAGAAACAAGCTGAGGTGCTCTCCTGGTGGGGACTCTTGCGGGGGACCGGCGGCCCGGACACCCGGGGACCACGTTCCTGCCCCAGCAGCTCACTTGGCCCCGCCCCAGTGGTGGATGCCTGGTAAGTATTTGTCATCTCTCTCTGTTCATGATGCCCGTTACCTTTTCCATCTGTTGTTACTGCCAGAGAGTCTGCCTGCTTCCGGAGTGGGCCTGGATTGTCCAGGAGGCTGGAGGAAGCCAGCAGGAGGAAAGGTGGAGATATGGGTTTGTCCTTCAGGGATAACTGTGTGTGAGCTTGCTCCTGGCGGCGGGGTAGGGGTCCCACACCAAGGATGGTCAAAGGGAAAGCCACCCCACCAGCCTCAAAAGGCTTGGGTTCCTGACACCCCCAGGCAGGGGAACTAGAAGCCAAGGGCATAGGCAGGAGACTCCAGGGAAGCAGGAGACTCCAGGGAAGGAGGCTGAGAGAGACACAGGGGGGGTGAGTTGGGTGGGAAGTGGAACAAAGAGTCCCTTGAACAAGCGCAAACTTCCGGGAGGAGGGTGATAGCCTCGTCCGTTTGGAAGATTTTTTTTTTAAAGTTTTTATTTTTTTATCTTATTTTTTCCTTTATTGATTTTAGAGAGAGAGGAAGTGAGAAGGAGAGAGAGATAGAAACATCGATGAGAGAGAACATCGATTGGCCGCCTCCTGCCTGCCCCCCACTGGGGATTTGGCCTACAACCTGGGCATGTGCCCTGACCGGGAATCGAACTGGTGACCTCTTGGTACATGGGTCGATGCTCAACCACTGAGCCACACCAGCCAGACTGTTTGCAAGATTTAAGGCTGATGGAGATGAGCTCAGTTTCCTGACAGCATCAAGAGAAGGGGCTCTGGCCACTGAGGGTTCCCCTATGGAAAGAGCCAGGGAGGAGAGTCCCCTCCCTCCCACCTCTTGCCCCCCACATTCTCCTCCCTGCGGTGGGTGGGCTGTGTGGCTCCAGAGCCAGACGGAGGTGGAGCTGCCCGAGATTCCAGGCACGGAGGGGTCTGGTGCTCGCTGCGAGTGCGAGGAGCTAATGTTCCTCTTTAGTATGCCAGCTTCTCTCTCTGCCCACTATTGAACTACTCATCTATAACGTTTGTAGGCCTATTAAGAGGGAAATACAATTTCATAGCTACAGATAAGAGATTAGACAGATCAATTTGAAGTCTGTGAAATAGACTGAGTGTGGGGGGGATAATTTTCAAATTATGATCTTGCTGACTTTGGGGCTGTTGGTTTATTGGATTGCAGTCTGTCTCCTGACCACATCAGGTATGCTTTTTTAGCAAGAAGGCCAGTGGTCTATTGACAAGTGCTTAAATCCACTTAGGGATGCCAGGGACCCGGCTCCACTGACCAGTGGAAGGCTGCTCGGAGCAGTGGGGATATCACCATTTTTGGCCTCCTGCTTCTGGCTGTGCAAAAATTTCCAGCCAGAGTGTCAAGTTATAGGCTTTGCAGCTTGCTCTAATGCAATGAAGGACGGTGGCTAATGGCATAGAATAAAATTACCTGCTCACGTGACTTGTAAGAGGACCTCTCTGTGCAGCCTCCATCCTTGTTAGAAGCTCATGCTGCAGCTAGGTGCTACCACCCTAGGCAGGAGGGGCTTGCATAGAATATCTGAGAAAGGCTGACTCCTCCCCAGGGAGGCTGGTGGTCCCATCTGTCTCCCATCAGCTGGTCTCTGTCTGTTCCACCTTTGTGCCAGCTTCCTGGGGTCCTTGACTCTCTCACTTCTCCCCATGTCACCCCACTCTTCCTTTTCTACCTGTGCTCTCTCATGGGGACTTCCTCCCTGTGCTGGGCAACACACTTCAGGAGCATGTGTTCTTGTCTAAGTCCCAAACCATCTCAGAAGGGCCCTCCGGGTTTCTCCTACTTTCTTCCACAAAACCAAAGCATTTCAGAGCTTTTCAGTTCTCAGGATTGGCTGCATAACCTTGAGAAAATTTCCTAAGCACTCTGTGTCTCAGCTCATAATGGGGCTAGTCATGGTGTCTGTCTCTTGGAGTGGATGAGATGATGCATGGAAAGGGTTCAGCACTAACTGACACACAGCAAGCTTGGCACAGACATTAACTACCATCATCATCACCACCTCCATCATCACCACCATCATCACCATCACCACCATCATCACCATCACCACCACCTCCATCATCACCACCATCTTCATCATCACCACCATCATCACCATCACCACCATCATCACCATCACCACCATCTTCATCATCACCACCATCTTCATCATCACCACCACCATCACCACCACCATCACCTTCATCATTATTATCATCACCACCATCACCATCATCATCTTCATCATTATCATCATCACCATCTTCATCATCACCACCACCACCATCACCACCACCATCACCTTCATCATTATTATCATCACCATCTTCATCATTGCACCATCATCACTATGATCATCACCACCATCATTATCAACACAAATACCACTGCCACCATCATATCATCATCATCATTGCCATCGTCTTCACCATCATCATCACCATAATAATCACCATCAACACCATCATCACCTCATCACTATTAATTGTCTATTCCAAACTCTTAATGGTTCAGGTTAGAAAGTTTACATGTTTTTAGAAATATATATTTTGTCACATTAGAAAAAAAATACAGGCACAGGCACACATGTACACACACACACACACACACACACACACACACACACACACTTGGACAGAGAAATCCTGTGAAGGAAAATTCATCAAAGAAAAAGGGAAACACAGGAGATCATGAGACCTGGAGCATCAGGGACATGATCCTGGCTTTGATCTAAGTAGCAGCCTCCTTCTGGCACCTTTTAAACTAAGTGGCAGTTCAAGATTCTTGAAAATGCTATCATGTTTGGGTTGTAGATATAATAATGGTGATTAGCAGTTAAGTGGAGGTGACATCACCTCTTGTCTTTCAGGCGGAATTAAATTGCTGAAAAGACTTGGTTTCTCCCATACAGAACATATATCAGCAGTTCAATTTCTAAAGCAGAGACTAGGAGCGACAGTGCAATGGGTAACAGGGAGATGGTGTTGGTGGGACTTTCCATGTCATCTTGGGGTCGCAGGGAGTGTTGGTGGGACTTTCCATGTCATCTTGGGGTCGCAAGGGAGGCCCCAGAAGTGAGATCAATAGATCACATGCATCCCAGGTTCAAAGCAGAAGTTGAACAGACGGCACATGCAAGAACCTCTAAGAGACAATGGAACTGGCCTTGTGACCCTGTCAGCCACCTCCAGAATATATAGAGAAGATGAGAACTCAAGAGATGGACCAGAGAGGAGGGTCTGCCTAGTTCCATCCTCTCCCTGTGTCAGAACACCCAAGACAACAAGGAGACTTCAAGAAGACAGGGTGTGCTGTCTGTGAGAACTCTGTCAGTTACTGCACCCCAGAGCCACACTGCCTGCCCCCCACCTTGTGCTGCCACGCCTCACAGCCACTGGTGGTGACAATGCTCTCAGAAGAATTTGACCTAGGTCCTGGACTTGTGGAGCCCAGGACTGGAGCCAACCGGGCAAAGCTTAGAGATGAGAGGCTGGCTGGGCTGCCTGTGACAGTGAAGACCAGGGAGAGAATCCTGCAGCTGGGGGGGTGCATTTCCAGAGTTTGGGGGGTAGAGTCAAGTTACCTAGTTTTCCCATGATCTTAGTGGTGTCATGGAAAAAAGCCAGACTCCAAGTGTCTTGAGAAGGCCCAGTCCAAAAGTGCTGCCTGCCCAAGTGGCCGTGAGGAGCTCAGGAGGAGAAATAAGACTTCGATCAGGAGACTGAATTAGTCAGGTCGGCCCTGGCTGTGCTGCAGTAACAAACAATCCCCAATCGTGGCCACACCGCCGCAGCCCCAATCAAACAAGACTGTACCTCGAAGGTTATCATTCATCCCCACCCAACCCTGGAGGAGGAGGAACAGTAGCTATTAAGAGACATCACAGACCTTGCTTCCTGCTCCCTTCTGGTCAGCTGACTTCATGGTTTGGCCAGAAATTGGGGGCATAGAAATGTTAAAATGGGTGGTAAAATTGAAGTTTTGATTTAAATTACACTGGACTTTTTTTTTTTTTTTTTATCCTCACCTGAGGACATTTTTTCATTTTTTGTTCAGACAGAGTAGGAGGGAGAGAGAGGAAGAGAGCAAGAGAGAGAAACATCGACGTGAAAGGGCCACATTGAGTGGCTGCCACCTGCACGACCCACCAGGGCCGGGGACAAACTGCAACCGAGGTACATGCCCTTAGCGGGAACCGAACCTGGGTCTCTCTGGACCGCAGGCCGACGATCTAACCGCTGAGCCAAACCGGCCAGGGCTACACTGGACTTTTAACTACCTGGAATGAACCTTCTCTTAGGGTCACTGAGTACAATTGCACAGGTTGTGCCCTGCACAAAGGTGTCTGGCCAAATCGATGAGTAGACGCTGAGCTCTGTTTGTCAGGCTTTACATCCCAACAAGGGGGCTGTATCAGTCCTGAGGGAGGGGCATCCTTTACCTAGGTCACCCACCCATAGGGACCTTGTGAAAATCTGCATGAGCCTGGCCCGTGTGGCTCAGTTGTTGAGCGTTGACCCATGCACCAAGAGGTCGTTGGTTTGATTCCCAATTAGAAAGTTTAAGTGTTGTGGGCCCAATACCCAGTGGGGAACATGCAGGAGGCAGCCGATCGACGTTCTCTCTCATTGATGTTTCCGTCTCTCTCTCCTTCTCCCTTCCTCTTTCTCTAAAATCAATAAAGAAACAATATTTGAGAAAATCTGCATGAAAGCATCATGCATGCTAGTGGCTGGCCGTGACTGTCAGTACTTGAAATGACTATGAAAACCCGGGGAGGCACCAAAGCTGTTGCTCAGGGTCGGGCCAGGGAGCTCCAGGCCAGCACCATTGAAGAGCAGTGGTGCAAGACGAATAAATTAATATCTTGACTCAACTTCACCGAATTCATGTAATAAACGACCGTAATGGACCACTCCACGGAGGGAAAGGGAAATGAGTGTAGACTGAAGAATGGCTGATTGAATGAGAAGGACCTGTCCAGGGTCCTGAGCACCTTGGCAGGTATCCCAGGTTCACAGAAGTGGGCTCTGGCTGCATACACTCCTGCACCTATGCCATCACTCTGAGTATGGTTGTCACCCGAGAATCACAGTCTGAGACCCAGCTGGACTGTGCCACTTGGGGAAAACCACCTCTCTGCTCTCAGTTCCTGTGTCTGCAATGAGGAATAGGACCTGACGGGCTGATATTCCAGTTCATAACCACGGCGATGATGCAATGATACAGTCACATTATCTGACATGGCGTTCTTTTTTTTTTTTTTTTTTTAAATCCTCACCTGAGGACATTTTTTCATTTTTTGTTCAGATAGAGTGGGAGGGAGAGAGAGGAAGAGAGAGAGAGAGAGAGAAACATTGACGTGAAAGGGACACATCGAGTGGCTGCCACCCGCACGACCAACCAGGGCCGGGGACAAACTGCAACCGAGGTACACGCCCTTAGCGGGAACCGAACCTGGGTCTCTCTGGACCGCAGTCTGACTCTCTAACCGCTGAGCCAAACCGGCCAGGGCTGACATGGCGTTCTTATTAGGTGCCAGCCAACATCACGAGTAGGTCCATCCCCGTCTTGGGAGGTACCTTATTCCCATTCCACAGACAAGGAAACAGACTCAGAGAGGTGAGGTAGTTTCTTCCACATGTCGGAGCTGGAAGTGGTGGGATGGGGGTTTGGACCTAGTCAGGTTCCAGGATCTGTGTTCTTAATGCCATGCTCCATGGTCTACCGCTCCCAAAGTATCAAGAACCCTATAGAGACTACTCCCTAAGGGTTGGGCACCGTGCTGGCTGCTTTTATCTGAACCCATCTCACCCTCAGAGCCCTCCAGAAATATCCATGCTGTCTACCACAGTATTTGTTTGAGAAAATGAGGCCCATAGAGGCCAAACAAATGCCCAAGGTCACACAGCTGTTGGCGGAAGCCTGGGACTGAAACCCAGGGCTGTCTGAGGCCAACACAAGAGCTTTCCTTCTGTGCTCAGCCTCTCTGCCTGAGCTCGGGAGGAGGGACTGAGCTGGCATTGACCTGCTTGGCCTTCCCGTCTGGTCCCTGGGGAGTCAGCCAGCGAGGGGCTCGGGGGCTCTGCAGCCCAGGAAACAGGTTCTATGGTGTGTGTGTAGCAGGCTGGCTCCGAAGCGGACAAGAATTCTGTCTCGCCCCAGGACTGTGGCTGTTGCCACCCAAGTCTCTTCACTTCCAACGCATTCTCTGGGCTTGGCTTCTGCAGTTTTCTGAGGGACTCGCAGCTCAAAGGCTTCTCCTGCAAAGCAGAATGTAACGCGAAGTTATTTCCTACTGGGCTAAGCTCCTGGGCCTTTCTGCTTCCACCGGCTGCCTGCAGCTCCGTGAAGAACGAAGCACTTGGCTCCAGTCTGAAGCGGGGGTGTCGCAGTCAGGCTGTCCCTGCCCTCCAGAAGGTCACCCATCCAGCCTTCAGCCTCCCAGAGCTCTGTCCCCTTGTGGAGAGGACGTGTCTATGCCTTGGCTGGGACTGGTTTGCATGGATGATGCAGTCCCATAGTCACGTAGACACAGTGGGAGACCCCCATGCTGGTTCTCAGGTGACTGCAGAATTCCAGCTCCTCCAGCGTGGGTGACCAGATGTCTCCAGAGCTGCTCTCTCCAATACGGCAGCCACTGGCCACGTGTCTAAATTAAGACGGGTCGGGTCAAAGGCTCACTGGGTTTCAAAGACCTAGCACAAAAAGGATGTAAACTATTCCACTAACAACTTTTATATCGATTATGTGTAGAAATGATCATATTTTGGACATACTGGGTTAAATGTGATGCTATAAAATAACATAAAGATGAGACATGCACTCTGTTTCTGCCACGTGTGCCACGCGGTGGCTAGAAGACGTACAATCGCACGTGTGGCTCACATTAGGTTCCAGAGGGCAAGCCTGGGGCTGGCGAGTGCACGGGCACCGGGGACGGATCGGCTGTGCTGAGCAGCAAGGGAGCAGCCTCTGACCTCTGGACGCAATTTCATTCTCGCTTTTCCCTCCTCACTTGAACTAGATCTTAGGGCGAGGGGGATGCTGGTGATGGCCATGCACTTTGTGACATCACTTTGGTGCCCCGAGAACCCCTGTCTGCTGACCATGTGCCGTCCGTCACCGGACACCTGCCTCACTGTGCTACTTAATCCTCGCCCCAATTCCTTCGGGCAGATGCCCCCTGAATCCCATTTGTGGAGGAGGAAAGCGAGCCTGGAGAGCCCAGCAATGTGCCCAGGGCTCCGAGTTCCAGAAGTGGCCGAGGCAAGGTCTGAGTCCAGGCTGGCTGGCTCCGCTCCTGGGGGCTCAGCTACCCCACGTCAGTGAGAGCAAGGCTGTGATGACCCACCTGGACAGCCTGGAACAGCGTCTCGAGGGGCAGAGGAACCAGGGGCCATGGAATTGGCGCTGTTGGGCTACCTCTGGGTTCGCACCCACCGTGTGGCTTGAGGCAAGGCAGCTACCTCATTACCTTTCGGTGGATGGTGGACACCTCCCGGTGTCCTTGGGGAGACCGAGTGAGGGGAGGGAGGCAGACGGTCTTGGATCTGGCCAACGGTCTCTACTCATTGAGTTGATTCTTTAATGTGGGAAGAGCTGATTGAAGCTTGCTTGGCACTTATCCCCAGCCCTTCTGTCCTCGCCCTGCTAATGTGCCAGTTTTTCATGTATCCACCCGCTGTGGTGCGTGTCAGCCTCCTGGGGAGACTCGGGGCCTCACAGAAGCATGCTAGCCGACTGGGGCAGTGGACGTGGACGGTGGAGCTGAGAGGTTGGCTTTGTGGCTGAAGCAAAGGGCTGAGACCTGTCCCAAGGAAACATCTGAAGAACTAGCACATCGTTTTCCGTTGAGATTGGTGTGTACTGGGGGTGGCTTTTGGGGGCTGATGGGTTAGGAGGGCCTGGACTGGCAAGCTCACTGGTGCTGTGATGAACTTGGGGGTGCTGGGGAAAGGCTTCTGAAGATGTGAACTCGAGCTGAGACCTGTAGGAGGAGCCTGGCATTTTAGGAGCCAGCGCTACGGACTAAAGATGTGCCCTTGGCCAGGGTCACGGCCGTGGTTGGCTGCCTGGTGACCCAGCTCCCCCAGGTTCTGCCATGCCAAGTCTCTTCCATGGTCTCTGCCAGGGGCTCTGGCAGATTTTACGGTGGCGCCCACCTGGATTTCTGTATGTTGCCTCCTGTACGAGTGTTCTGGGGCTGTCGTACAAGGTGCCACACACTGGGGGCTTAAAGCAACAGAAATATGTTGTCTCACTGTTCTGGAGGCCAGAAGTCCAAGGTCAAGACACCAGCAGGGCCTTGCTCCCTCCAAAGCCTCCAGGTAGAATCCATCCTTGCCTCTTCCAGCTTCTTGGGGCAGCCAGCATTCCCTGGCGTTCCTTAGCTGACAGATGTATCACTCCAATCACTGCCTCCATCATCCTGTGGCCTTCCCACTGCCTCCGTCATCCCATGGCTTCCATCATCCCACGGCCTCCATCATCCCACATCTTCCATCATCCCACAGCTTCCATCATCCCACAGCTTCCATCATCCCATGGCTTCTGTCATCCCATGGCCTCCATCATCCCACAGCCTCCATCATCCCACGGTCTCTGTCATCCCACATCTTCCATCATCACACAGCCTTCATCATCCCACATCTTCCATCATCCCACAGTCTCCATCATCCCATGGTCTGTCATCCCATGGCCTCCGTCATCCCACATCTTCCGTCATTCCATGGCTTCCATCATCCCATGGCCTCTGTCATCCCATGGCCTCCATCAGCCCATGTCCTCCGTCATCACAGCCTTCTTCTGTGGGTCTGCTTCCTCTTATTCTAAGGACACCAGTCAGATTAAGGGTTCACCCTAATAACGACCTCTGCAGACTCTTTGCAAGTATGGTCACAATCTGAGGTTTGGGGAAGGACATGAATTTTGGGGACACTCCAGGCCTCAGCATACACCCCACAGTCATGTTTCCCCAGCGGTAAGAACACCTCATGTTTGGTGCCCTCACCTCGGAATCCACCTGTCTTCACATTAAAACCGGCAGGTGCAGGGGCCCAGCTTGTCTTCTGGCGGTGGAGGGACAGACGCAGAGGACAGGGCCCGGGGGAGTGGTCACAGCCCTCCCAGCAAGTCACCAGCCAAGACCAGGCTTCCACTGGACTCAGTCATCTTATTTTTCCTTATTTCAGTCACTTACAACACAAAAATCCCCTACCAGCTTGACATATCAGCACATGGCCTTCTGTGTTTCCTGCGTCTCCTTCCAGTGTTGGCCACAAGCACTGGGCTTCCGGTCGTGTATAAACACAGCGCAGACGCAACTGTTTCATGCGTTCACTTTGCAGGCACATTCTGTGTGCCTACCGCCCTGCTACTTGTGCTGGGCTCTGCAGACCCGTCACGTGGACTTAGGAGGCTGGAGTCTGCCCTCCTACCTGCTCCGGGCTCGCAGACCCGTCAAGGGGAGTTAGGTGGCTGTATAGCCACATACTTGACAGATGGTCAGTGGGGCCAAAATACTGGTTTCACTATTTAAACAGCGCAGTTCTGAACATCCCTGGAGTTTGGCTTTTTGATTCTTATTTAATTCTTTGAAGGAGTACATTTAAAATTAAACATTGCATTTCTTTAAATAAATGATCTCTCCAATATCCTGACATTTTCCTAAGAATTTAGGACTGAAGATTAGTGATAAGAGGCAGGACCTTGTGCTTTGCCTGCTTGACGCTCCCGTGGCCTTTCCTCGGAACAGTAAAACCCTGGCCCGTGGGGAACGCCCTCACCTGACCTCCACGGGCTCTGGCTGGAGTGGAACTCTCGAGAGAATGGGCCACACGATTGGCTCAGGGATGGGCAACTGGGCCTGTCTGTGCCAAGCAGGGTGCGCCCAGGGTTTCTGTAGGAGTCACTGGGGGACAGGACCTCTTTCTGGAGCTATGAGGATGGACCAAGACTGGAGCTGTGGCAGCCATTCTGTCACCTGAGGCAAGAGTCTGTCTGGGAACAAAATACAATGGAGGGGATTGGAGAAGAGAGATGGAGAGAGAGAGGGGAGATGGGGCAGGAGAACAGGGGAGATAGGCAGGACGGGAGGAGGAAGAGTGACACGGGGCCCTGACAGGCAGTTTGAGCCCTTGCCCGGTTCGGATACCCCTGAATAGCCCTTTCTCCCGAATCCAGGCAGGGCCAGTGTCTCTTCCTCGTCACCAAACAGTGCTGGGCATTGGATTTTGTGTGGAGGAAGGCAGCCACAGGGCTCTGACATGTGTGCTGAGGTGGCTGGTCGGCCACCGAGCTGAGCACTCGGGGAGGTGTCTGAGCGTCCACACACCCGCTGTGGGGTTCAAAGGGCACTGCACGGGGACCCCACAGACCTGGGACCTGTGCCAACTACGCTGCTTCCTGGTGGTGACTCTGAGAAAGCCCCATCCCGCCCTGAGCCTTGTCATTCATCCACAGAGTGAGGGGTAGATGGGACCACTGCCGGGGAGGGAGGCAGCGACCCCTCCTCTGGACTCCCGGCTCCATCCCTGTCCAGACACACAGTTCCTCTGTCTAAGGGTCCATTCAGGGGAAAAGAGCACCAGCCAAACCAAACGGCTCGACTGTAAGAGCACAGTCTGAGCTCGGTGGACGACCCCCACGGTGGCTTCCAGCTCCAAACCCCTGTGACATGGGGGATGTGTGCCCACCTCCCTGTTCGTTACCATTGGACAGGCAACTGAGTGCAGGGGCGGGGCCAAGGGGTCTGCTGGGCGGGGCCAATATGCCTGATGGGGCAGGGCCAACATGTCTGCTGGGGCGGAGCCAATGTACCTGCTGGGGCGGGGCCAACGTGCCTGATGGGGCAGGGCCAATGTGCCTGCTGGGCGGGGCCATGTCTGCTGGGCGGGGCCAACGTGTCTGATGGAGCCTGGCAACCTGACTGTCTGTCTCCCCCCAACACCCTGGACAGGTGTCCAGATTAGATGGAGAATCCAGCATTTTCTTTCTTTCTCTTTCATTTTTCAGTTAATCCTCACCTGAAGATATTCTTCCATTGATTATTAGATAGAATGGAAGGGAGGGCACGATCAGTGTGGCAGTGCCAGCCTCTTGACTCCCGGTCTTGGCTCCTTTCATTAAACCCACGTGGGGATCGAAAAGCATAGAGCAACTTGGAGCACAAGGTTTTATCCTCAAGTCCTCGGTTCAGCTGTGAGGACAGGGAGTGTACTGCTCACCTTACTGCCTGAAAGAGAAACAGTTAATTCAGTACGAAGACAACACGCTGTGGTAGCGAGGAAAATAACCCAGTGTCTTTGTTTTGTGGCAAAACGACGAGAGAGTGACCCCAAGAGAAAACCCACTGTTCTTCCGTCAGGGTTTCAAAAGCCCAGGCCCCAGAGGCCTCTGGGTACAGGTCCGGAAAGAACGTGTGCCGAGGGTCAGGTGCGGCACCCTTGCTCACGAGAGTTCATTTTCTCAGTCCTTTCGAAAGACAGACACAAGCAAGACTCTGGAGATGTTCCCCACGAATACCAAAGTGAGATTAAAGTCAACATCTAAAGGCTCAATATCGTCGGAGCTGAAGGATTCAGCCGCAGGGAAAGGCCTGCGAAAGCAGGGGGGCATCGGACAGCAGCAGAGACCCCGCAGCTGCGAGACGGCCGGCATTACCCCGGAGAGCACGGCAGGACTGGCACGGTGGCGGCACACTGTTCCCATTGCCGAGTGACCACAACCGAGTCACGATCTCCCCGCAGACATCCCAGCAGCCAGGAATGAATGAGCAGCGGGGTCCCCACCACAGCACCTGTGTCTGCCCAGCCAGCGTGAGAGGGCACACGGAACCCAGCAAGCACGGGCGGCGGCCTGACCACAGCCAGGCAGACTGAGAGACACCCAGGGCGGCGGAACCTGCGTTCGAGCCAACGGAAGACGTGTCTTCCCTGCACAGCCCCTCTGCCCCGGGTGCCCTGAAGTGTAGGTGGCATCCTAACCGCGGGACCTGTGAATGCGACCGGATTTGGAAACAGGGTCTTTGCAGATGTGATCAGCTGAAGACGAGGTCACCAGGGTGGGCCCTCATCCACTGTGGCCCGTGTCCTCCTTGTAAGAGACAGAGACACAGGCAGAGAGGATGGCCACATGAAGATTGAGGGAGACACTGGGGTGCGGCAGCGGTGAGCCAAGGAAAGCCTGGGGCTGCCGGAAGCTGGAGGAGGCAGGAGGGATCGTCCCCTGGAGGCTTGGGGGTGCAGGGCCCTGCCCACATCTTGATTTCGGTTACTGGCTGTGTGTATTTGCAGAGGAAGGGGTGTGTATTTTCATATTGACTGAGGGTTGTCCAGGCCTTCCCACGAGCCAAGTGCCTCACAGAAGTCCTGCTAGACCGCAGCTTTGTATGGAGGGTCGGGAGGCACAGAGAGGGCGTGGAAGTTGCCCCGGATTGCACAGTGGGAGCTGCAGTGAGGATGAAGACGGGCTTTGTGGGCTCGGGGCCTGGGCTCTCCCTCTCTGTTCTGCGGCTTCCAGGCTGAGCGGCTCCGTGTGTCTGAGGGGATGCGGCGAGTGGGTGAGGGGCCACCAGTGAAGTGAGCATTTTACCATGGGGTGCTCCTGTCCGCTCTTCTTTATGAAGGACGCTCCCCGCCCAGCTTCCTGCCTGAGTCTTGGCCTCCCTCCCACCCCGTGGCCTGTGTCCAGAGGTTGGAGGCGTCATGGGGAAGCCCTTGGCGCCCTGCAGACCAGCTGGCCACTGGCGCTGCCCTGCGGGAAGGGGGCCCTGCAGACAGGCAGCTACTTTCAAATCCCTGCTGATGCCCTGCCTCTGCTCATCCCTATGGAAACCGGCTGCTCACCTCCCCACCCCGTAGCTGCCAGGCCGTCCATCACTCCCGTGCCCCTGTCCCCCACGGTGCACCACCCACAGGCTCAGCAAGCCCTCATGGCTGCTCTGCCCGCGCGGAAGCACCCCACTCACTCCAGCGCCCTCGCTCCCTCTTTGCTCCTTTGCAAAGTTATTAGTGTTTGCAGAAAACAGCGATGGAGAGGTGTGGGCTGGAGCTCGGGCAGAGGGAATGTTCCAGTTTCAGAAGGCCTGGGTTTTCACTGAAAAGATCCTTGGTGAGAAGTGAAGTCTGATGGCTGCGTGGAGGGCGAGGGAGGACGAGGGGAGCCCGGCGTGTGCACCTCCTTCCCCCAGACCAACCAGAGGGGGCCCTTTCCAGCCGTGCGGGAAAGATGTTTGGGATCGGGCCCCGTGGGGGCGCGCTCTGCAGGCTGCTCCCAGGAGCTTGAAGCCTATGGTCATCACCTGTGTCCACACTGCAGGAGCGAGTTGGGGGACTGCGCCCTGGCCCCTGGGCACCCACTGGGTGAGAACGGTCAGGAGCGGAGAGAAGGCCACCCAGGCTGTGCCCCAGCCAGACAAGCTACTTCTCCCCGTTAGCTCTCCAGCTCATCCCTGCTGCTGTCCCGAGGCTTCCCTGACCCCTGGCCCCCAGCGCTGCCCTCCTGGCCCTACCCCAGCCGCGTCTGATTCCAGCTGGGTGGGCAGGCCTTTCCACGTCGCTCTGGAGATCTCTGCTCTGACGGTGCACAGCCATGGCCTACAGGGCGGGAGGTCACATGGGGCCGCCTTCTCCATCGGTGAGTGCTGGGAGATGGTGGGTGACACTCCTTCTGGCCAAGAGACGGGACTTTCCTGCTCACAGAGTTGGTCCAGAGCAGCACCAACAGTGAACGCTTAAGGCGGCCCCTTCTCCCCCTTCCCTCTCCCTCCTCCCCTCCCCCTCCTCCCCTCCCCCTCCTCTCCCTCCTCCTGCCCCTCCTCCCCCTCCCCTCCCCCTCCCCCTCCCCCTTCCTTCTGGACTGTCACTGTCTCAGCTCCCTGGGCTCTGCTCCCAGTTGAGCCACCTGTTCCCAAACCCTTGCCTTGGGGGTACACCCCATCAAGACCCCTCAGTCAAAGGCTCTCTCCGGACACGGACCTGTTGGGGTCCCAGTGGCTATCCCTACTGCTTTAGTTTAACAGCCCCTCCTACCGCCCGCAGCGTCACCGGGGGTTTGGGGGACTCGGGGATCTCTGGCAACAGCAGGAGATGTGCGCTCAGGTCCGCACACGCGTTTACTGATGAGGGTGGACGGGTCGGTCTGAGCGACTCCGATCCAGCAACTTGACGGGCATCCTTCTCTTATTTGTCATCCACTTCCTGAATTGGGGGTGGCCACGTGTTCTTTGGGGCCTCAGGTAGACTGGTGTCCGAGGAGAGAAGGGGCCAGGTTTGGGTGCGAGGGGTGCACACCGGCCCCCAGGGCTGTCTCTGCAGGTGGGGTCCCCCCGATGAGGAACGAGGAACGAAGCTCAGCCCTCAGCAGTGGTGCAGGTGACCCGAAACTGTGTGAGGCGGGAAGACCAAGGCTTTTCCTGGAAAAACAGACACACAAAACCGAGTTTTACTCACAACAACGCAATGTCAGTAAGCCGGCTCTTCAAATACGTTTCAGCCGACGAGCTTCGGGGATGGGGTCCCTGGGCCCTCCGGCTCCTGCTTGCACCAGGGAAACGGAGACTCCGAGAGCAGAAATGAGCCGCCAGGGTCCCGCGGCTGTGTGGTAGAGTCTGCGCCGAGGGCACATCCGAGGAACGCAGCCCAGAGAGCCCTGGGCCACCCGACAGACGGCCCATGGAAAGCACAGGAGTCAGGGCACGGACAGAGAAACAAACCACAGTTGAGTGTGCTGGAAAAGCATCCTCGGGGAAAACGAGATCACTGGAGGGAGGAAAAACAGAGCGTTAATACAGAACAGAAAGCAACCCGACAGCCCACGCCGCCTCCGCCACGAGGTCCGCTTGGGCGCAGTTCGTGGGGTTCCCTTCCCTCTCGTGCCTCTCGCTCGCCTCTTGCCCTGCGTCTGTCTGCGGGTGACCTCACATGGTGGGGCCACCTCTCTCTCGCCGCCCACTTGGTTTCGGGAGCATTTCTGCTACTTACCGAGGCCATTTACCGTCTTCTCTGTCAGAAGGGACCTCACATCCCACTCCGCGGGGACAAAGTCACAAACATCGAATGAAGGTTTTTTTAAAGAATAAAAATGGCAAGATGAAAATGCCCATCCCCTCACTGTCCTGGAGTCTGAAATTTATTTTTTAAATCCTCACCCAAGGATGTTTTTCCATTTTATCTTCAGATAGAGTGGGAGGGAGGAAGAGAGAGAGACACATTGATGCGAGAGGGACACATCGACTGGTTGCCTGCCGCACGACCCAGACCAGGGCCGGGGATGAACCACAACCGAGGTACATGCCCTTGACCGGAATCGAACCTGTGACTCTTTGGTCTGTGGGCCGAAGCTCTAACCGCTGAACCAAATCGGCCAGGGCAGAGCCCGAGACTGTGATTCTCGTCCTGACGTGAGGACAGCGGCCAGGCTGGTACAGAAGGGTTAGCACACAGGCGTCTCTAGAGCCGTGAAGCTTTCTCCGAGCATTTGGGGTTTGGGGGAACTCCAGGGGAGGCCTCGGAAAGGGGTCAGAGGGGCGGTCAGCAAGGGACTTGGTTGGAGAGGACCTGGGGTCAGCTGTGGGAAGGCTGAAGACCGTAGGGAGAGCATTTTGGGCTTTATTTCCTGACTGGGTTCTTACAGCAGCTCATCCATTGACAACAAAATCTGTTTTTCACATAAAATAGAAAATGCACCCGCTGTCCTTTTCCCAGGAGCGGACAGAGTGTAAATGAACCTCTCCCGCAGCACCAAGCCCAGATGCAGGCAATCTCACCCCAACCCGATAAAAATGTGATTAAACAATTTTTTTTCTCAAGCATCTTCCTCTCATTTAATATCTTCCACGCCATCTCGCTTAGATCAGAAACGGTCCCCAAAATTCAGGACCACGGTCCCCTCGTCTTGGCCCCGTGTATCCGACCGAAGAGAAATCACGCAGCCCCTGAAGCCCCCGGGGGACGCAAAGCTCATTTCCTGACACGGCACTAATCATCACGCCACCTTAACCTAATAAAAGAGGGTAAACATTATTTTGCATGAAATTCTGTTTCTTAATGAATTAATAATAGGGTTACAATTTTCAGCTCAACAAACAGGGAAATGCAGAGTATAAAATAAGGGCAGGCAACGGCATTATAATTAGTTGGTCTTTGCAGCGCTGTGCTCAGGGTCACATTAGCTCTGATGCCAAGGAAGGCGGGCAGGGCGCGGGGAGGGGGGGCAGAGCATGGGAGGGCGGGCTCTCACTGCTGGGGAGTTCATGGAGAAGAGAAGAGGCAGTAATTATTAACCCTAAAATAACTCTTTTCTGCACATTGACCCCATCCAGGGTAAGAGTCTAATATGTGGGATCTAAGTGTCGTTTGCCTTAAATGGAGCTCTCTGTCTCACACTCAGGACCCTTGACTATGGCCTTCTCACGCCACCCCACACCGGTCCATCCTCCTTCCCCGGGGAAGCCTCGCAGCGCAGAGTTCGGCTTCGCCCCGAGAGGTCTGGCCTTGGATCTCAGCTTCTGGGAGGTTGATCTGTATCAAACTGATATCAGCGTCTCTGTTTAGCACAGAGCCTTGGCCCCATTGGATCAGAGGGTCTGGCGGCTGGTCATGCCAGAGAGACCAACCATGGGACGGTGCAGGCGGTGGCTGGCCACTGGCACCCGCTGACCTGAAGACCCAGAGCCCCCACACAGGCAGTCAGTCTATCAGCCGTGCTGGACCCTGAGCCGGGCTGAGCTGCCCTGGCTGGTGATGCTTCCTGCGTGCTGTCCCCTGGAAGCAGGAGAGTGGGGTGTCCTGACCCCAGCGGAGACGGCGTGGACCCTTCGCGTGGGACACCCTCCCAGACTCCGGCCTTGGCTGATTTCAGTTTGTGTCCTCTCCGTGGGATGAACCAGAACCCCGAGTGTGACAGCTTTCCGTGAGCTCTGCGAGTCCTGCCAGAGAATCGCTGACCCCGAGGTGGTGTTGGAAATCCTCCGACAGTGTCGCTGACACCAGAAGTGAGGGTGGTCCTGGGAAGACCGTCGCCTCAGCGCTGCAGTGTCCCCAGCTCTCCGCAGCCCCCAGTGTTCCCCAACGCGGTGTTTCCTGGCCTCCAGAGCTGGGTTCCGGCAGCTCTCTGCTGCCCCGCTCGGTCTTCGGGCCGACGTGGCCTGCGTCCATGTGGCTGGCCCGCACTGGTCGTGAGGAGCAGCACCGAGCCCCCGTCTTCAGTGCGGTTGCCCAGCTTGTGGATCTGAGAGAGGTCCTGGCCCCTGACCTGCGGGGCGGGGGTGGTGCAGAGCTTGAGTGATGCCTCAGACTGAGGGCTCTGGGGCCATCAGGCAGAAGTGGACACGCCCACCCTTTACGCTTCCCCCAGAACCACGATGTCTGTGCCTGCTATGGGGCCATGGCTGGGCTTCTCTGAGATGCCTAACGGGGGCATCGGAGATTTACTGGGAAGGGAGTGGGTGTGGCCATGGGAGGCAGGGCTAACCTGTGTGTTTTATCTCCACCTCCCTCCCTGATTAGTACCAAGGGCATAACAGCCAGCCAGCAAACCTTCGAGTGTGCTGTGTTGATCACGACCAGGTGGAGGGGATGCTAAGGTTTTGGGTTAGCTTGGGGAACAGAAAGAGGAGGAGGAGGGGGAGGAGAAGGGGGAGGAGGGGGAGGAAGGGGAGGAGAAGGGGGAGGAGGGGGAGGAGGAGGAAGAGGAGGAGGAGGAGAGAGGACAGGAGTGGTTGCTATTTGGTAAGAGCGTCTATGTGCGGCCATCCCCGATGTCTGACGGTGGAGAGGGTGGCCGGTCACAGCTCTGGAGGCTGGAAGAGCCACGCTGCTAGGAATTCAGGTTCTCATGGGCCGCAATGCCCCTCAGCTGCACGCCAGCATCCCCAATGGAGACCCCGAGGCTCACGAATGCCCTGCAGGTGACTCTCCCAACCCTACTTCTGTGTCCACACCACTGCAGGCCCGGGGCTCAGTCACGCGCAGGACTGGGGAGGAGAGCCCGTGGGGAACGCGGTCCCTGCCAGCAGGCCGCGTCGCGTGGCAGCTCCCCTGGGGCCTCAGACGTGTCTGCGTGCTTGCTGGTCTTAGGATGGGTGGCTATGCGCGTTAAGTAAAATGTGTAAGATGTAGGGCTCCACCCACGCCTGGCTCAGGACACCGCTGGTAGCTCAGAACCGGATAAAGGAGAGAAGACCTCTGTCCTCTAAGCGCTGCTCTAGGCTGTGACGAGGCAAACAGCTTCTGGAAGGCTACTGATGGCCAGCCGTAAAGACAGAAGCACAGCACGGGTCAGAGCCGGCCTCCCGGTCGACCAGCTGCCTCTCTCTGAACACAGTCCAGCCCTGCTGGGGGTCTCGGTCTCCGTGCCGTCACCCTAAGCGGGACTTAAATAAAGTTGCCGTCGGGGCGTATTTCTTTCTAAATCTAGAGCATGATAAAAAGCAACGACTGACCTGGATGTCAGAAGAGAAATGAAAAATTCTGCTGCAGGAAATGGAGAGGGCTTGCCACTAAGCGGACGATATTTTCCGCGCAGAGAAAAGTCAGCGGGTGACCGCGGCTTCCCGCTGACCCTCCGCGGGGCGAGTTTGGGGCTTGAGTCAGAAAGAAAATTCCACTCAGATGTTTTCCTCCCAGAAGTTTTTCAAAAAGGGACCCTCTTTCAAGGAGCTAAAAGCAATGCCATAACTTGAAACAAGTTTTTGGGGTTTTCACAGGTTAGGTGATGTGTTCATTCTCGGGGATCAGAGCTGCGGGTGATAAACGCTCCATTCCAAGTGGCGTGAGGGGAGGTTGACACGTGTTCTGGGAGATGCTGGGGGGCAGGCAGGGCATGCTGAGTCCAGGAGACCCGAGGACACGCGTGGCTTCCACTCCACTGGTCTCTGGTGGCCCGGCTCCCCGGCTGATGGAGACGACCTCACACGCCAAGGCTTGGGCAGGGCCGCCCCATGGCAGGTGCTTATTAAGCGCCAGAGACCAGTCCACTTGGTTCGCTTCAGGTGCTCCTGTGGGGCTGGTGCTGCTCTGGTCCCACTTCACAGGCGAGGACACCGAGGAACGGCTTCCTCAGATCACACACGGGGAACTGGCAGAAGTTGGGGACCCAGGTGGTCCCTCCCCAGCAGCCATGCTCCCAACCTCGGGCATTCCAGAGCTGGTCTTTCTCTAGCACCCAGCCTGTGGAGGAGGAAAGCTCTTTGCAAAGTCTCAGTGACACGGGAGTCTCTGATTGGACCTGCCGATGTCACCTGGCCATCCTTGAGCCACTCACTGTGGCTGAGGGGCTGGGATATTCTCATTGGCCAGCGTGGGTTATGGGCCCACTTCTGTGGTGCAGAGGCAGGTGATGGAGACTGGTGATTGACACGTCCCCCAAAGCACCATAACCAGCAGAGACCACTCTCCCATGAGCACGCTCCACAGGGGGCACCAGAGCGTGTTGGAGTGTAGGGGGCCGTGGAGGGCACCGGCAGAATCGGAGCCGTGGTTTTGGAGGGAGGTGGGTCTGGCGGATATAAGTCTCTGTTTTGGCACCCTTTCCCCATTTTCCGAGAAGAAACACATCCTCAAAGCTCCCGGGAAATCTACGGACTTGTTGATGAGAGACAGGTGCCCTTGAATGCGGGCTTTGGAACTTCATGACAACGGCTCCCCTTTGGAGACCAGAGAGACTCGAGTGTGCTCATGCGTCTCAGAGCTTCCTGGGTAGCCCTCATTTCAATCCCACCATTCAGAAGATGATGTGAAAACCCGCCGTCAGCCACAAGCTGTCCCAAGATCTTCCAGGACTCGGGCGGGCTGGGCAATGAGCGGGTCGGCGCGTCCTGGCTGCTGAGCAGACGGGAGAAAGTTCCTCCTGTCGCCTACGCGGAGTCTGCTTCCCGTCTTGCTCCTCAGGAGCTGGCGCAACATCTCGCTCAGCTACATCATTAAGGGGGAAACGGAACTCCAGAGGCCAGTTATAAATGCACAACGATAATATAGAACTAGGTACATAAAATAGAAGCTGATTGCCTCATCTGTGCTAATGGTTTATAAACAGAGAAAATAAGATAAGCGCCGGGCACATTAAAATCAGAATTAGGCTGCAGACCTTCCCGACTCACGGAAGGAATGATTCACGGGAGCCGTTCACAGGACTCAGAGCTCACGCGTTTCCACGTTCCCCCACGGGCTCCCCATTCTGAGACCTGCCACACAGTGCGGTTCGCTACGACCCCCCCACCCAGATTCCTTGCGCACACCCCAAGCCTGCACCCCCGGGAAGTCAACCTGTCGTGCTCGGGTTATTGCCAATTCCATGGACTGTACATGACTATTTCTTTTCAACTGTCCCGAGTGAGTTGGTTCCGATACATGTTTTCTTTTATTTATTTTTATTATTTTTTAACCCTCCCCCAAGGATATTTTTCCTTTTTTTTTTTTTTTTTTTTAGATAGAGTGGAAAGGAGGGAGGGAGGAAGAGAGAGAGAAACATCTATGTGAGAGAGACACATGGATTGGTTGCCTTCCACACGGCCCTGCTCAGGGATCGAACCTGCAGCCGAGGTACGTGCCCTTGACCAGAACTGAACTCGACCCTTCAGGCCTCGGGCCAATGCTCTAACCACTGACCCAAACCGGCCAGGGCTCCAATACATGTTATAAAAAGGTTCTTCCCCACCCTGGCCCAGTGGCTCAGTTGGTTGGAGCGTGGCCCCGTACCCCAAAAGATTGCGGGGCTTTGATCCCCAGTCCCTTCCTTTCTTTCTAAAGTCAATAAAAACGTGTCTTTGAGTAAGGATTAAAAAAAAAAAAACACTGCCCCTCTGATTGTAAAAGTAATGTCCACTCATTGTGGGAAATTTAGAAACAGGGGCCACAGGAAGAACAAGAGAAATGACCTGTGGCCTGCACGCAGAGCTGCCCCGCTGAGGCTCCCTCTCCCCCTTCCCTGCCGTAGGCGCGTGTCTGCGTACCCAGAACTCGGATGATGCCGCCTGCGTGATTCTGCATCCGCCTTACCGCTTTGTCTCCCTTTACGTTATACTGCGAATGATTTGCACTTTTGATGAAATATCCCCGAGCACGTCATTTTGATGGTTGCGTGCTATTCCACTGTGCGGATTGCCGTGGTTTATGAAGCCAGCCGTCAGGTCTCCCTTGTGGATAAATCTACCACAGATACGGTCCCACACGGGTCTCTGTGTGCGTGCCGCTGCGTGTTCACGCTGACCTCGGCTCTGCCGCGACCGCCAGAGTAACTGCAGGTGCAGTGCCAGGCACAGTTTCCTTGTTCGATAATGTTTTTCTTACTTTCTTAGGAGAGACACCGCTATGGGGAATTACATTCAAAACCCCTCAATGCATCCAGCCCAGCCAGGTGGCTCCGTGCTCGAGCGTCCACCCACGCACCGAGAGGTTGCCGGTTCGATTCCCAGTCAGGGCACATGCCCAGGTTGTGGGCCCGATCCCCAGTGGGGGGCATGCAGGAGGAGGCCAGTCGATGTTCTCTCTCATCGATGTTTCTATCTCTCTTTCCCTGTCCCTTCCTCTCTCTAACATCCATAAAGGAAAAAAAAGGTTAAAGTAAAATAAAATGAAACCTCTCAATCCATCTGACCAATTTGCCTTTTGCAAAGGTCACGTCCATTTCCAGAGCCGCATCGCCCGAGCCACCACAGCGAGCTTTCCTGCCTTGCTGAGCACGTGCGAGGAGCCCGACGAGCGCCACCCCGGCCCCGGGCGAGGTGGGCCCTGTTAGCGTCCTCATTTTACAGGTGGGCACTCGGAGAGCCGGGGTTCCGTACTTGTGAGAGGTGGAGACGGTATCCAGACCCGAGCCGTCTGAGCCCACACCACGTCCTAACGGCTAGACCAGGGATTCTCATCACGGAATTCTGCACAGCTGCAAAGAAGAAGAGGGTCTGACTGTGGGTTTACATGAGTTCTTTGGATTACTAGTGAAAGTACCGATGTCTTCTGAGTTTATAAGCTCCTTAGTCTCCACAGTCTACAGTTAATGCTGTCTGGACTTACCTTGGGACCCTGCTCGCCTTTGCAACTGGTACGCACTCTGGAAGCTGACATTAATTTTTATACCATGCTGAACAATGGAACGAGGTCTACAATGTATCAGACACGCTAAGCGAATCCAAACAGGAAGATATATTCATAAGGCACCTTGTATCCATGTCAAACCATCCCAGGTCACGGTCAAGAACTTTTTCTGCCCTGCCAATGTCCTTTGAGAGCACAGATCTTAAACTTTAGATTTGTCGTTTCCCCAGGTCCAGCTTAGTGATCAGGCTGAGTTTAAGGCTAAGGACTGAGCATTTGCCACAGTCTGAAATCTCCACGTCATCTGTCTTTCTATTTCGAAGGAAAACAGGGGGCTCTTCTTGGCCAAAACCCACCAACCATACACGTTCTCCACTCTATAGCTTGTGCAGCTGTTCTCCCCAGAATGATACTCATCACTTACCCACCCTCCTTTATCCTCAGCCTCAGCCTCTTCTGTGCCTTCTGCCACCGTTCCTATAAGCAGGCTCTGGTGTTTCCCACATTGAAAAACCTTCCCTTGCTCACACCATCTCCTCGAGCTAATGATTTTTCTCTCATCTGTTCATCTCCACTTCTCAAAGCAAGGCTGCTTTCACTGTTTCAGCTTCCTGGCCTCCCATGAACGCCTTGGTGCTCGACCGAAGACCTTTGATTGGGCTGCAAAGAGCTTCCTAAAGTCAGATGGGTCTTGTCATCTCCTGCTCCAGGGTCTTCCTGCCGTGCTTGGGCCCCGCCACCACGTCTCTCGTCCCCCCTTTATCCTCAGCCTCAGCCTCAACGGAAACCCTCTCTCCGTTCATGACGTCCTCTTTCTGTTTGCCTTGCACTCTGACCTTTTCTTCTTTCCCAGCTCGTCATAGTCTGGTTTTCCTTCTACCCCTCAAATGTCAGTGGCCCTGGGGGCTCCGTCCTTGCATGTCTGCCCTCTCACACTGCATACGCTCCCTGGGTGATGTTATTTACTGTGTGGGTCCACTGTCTCTTACATCCTAAAGATTTTTTATTTTTTACTTATTTTATTTTTATCCTCACCCGAGGACATTTTTGCATTTATCTTCAGATAGAGTGGGAGGGAGAGAGGGAGGAAGAGAGAGAGAGAAACATCGATGTGAGAGAGACACATCGAGTGGCTGCCACCCACACAACCCCAACCGGGGCGGGGATGAACTGCAACCGAGGTACGTGCCCCTAGTGGGAACCGAACCTGGGACTCTCTGGTCTGCGGGACAACGCTCTAACCACTGAGCCAAACTGGCCAGGGCACATCCTAAAGATTTTCCATCTGTATATCCAGCCCGAAGTTGTCCCTTGGTTTGAGAAGTCATATACTCTCAAATTCCTTTAGCTTCCTAGATACTCCATGGGTAATGGAGAAGGTCTCATCCATAACCCCGCCCCTTCTCCCTGCGTTCTTGATTAGAGTTGCAGATACCACCATCCATTTATTTCTTCAATGGGTGAAAACTAAGGATATTAATTTGAGACTTCTTTTTCTCATGTAGGCATTTAGTGCTATAACTCCCCCCTTAAGTACTATTTAGTTGAATACACACCAATTTTGACATGTAATGTTTTCATGTTCCTTCCATTCAAAATGCTTTCTGGTTTCTCTATTTTATTTCTTCCCTGGCCAGTCGATTTATTGAGATGTGTGTTATTTAGTTTGCAAACACTCGGGGATTTTTTTTTTCCTGGTGATATTTTTTATCCGTTTATAGTTTCGTTCTATTTGGGTCGGAGAACGTGCTTTGTATGACTTGAATCCTTTTAAATTTAAGAATGTTAGGGCTCCTCACATTGTTTGTCTCCTGACACACATCTCTGGAAATGAATGTGTTTCTGCCGTTTTGGGATGGAGTGTCAGCGCTGTTCAAATCTTCTACGTCCTTACTGTTTTTCTACCTATTATTTCTCTCCGCTGTTGAGACAGAGGTATCGACATCTCCAACTATAAATGTGGATCTGTGTGTTTCTCCAAGTAGTTTTTGTTTCATGGATTTTTGAAGCTCAGTTATTAGGTGTGTAAGCATTTAAAATTGCTTTGTCCTCCTGATGAATTACCCCTTTCTCGTGACGAAATGACCTTCTTTATCTCTCTCTGCTAATAGTCTTTAAAATTGGTTGTGACTGATAGTAATGTAACCACCTCCACTTTATTTTCATTAGGATGTAAGAGAGTGTTAGCATGGTGCATTCCTTTCTTATCCCTCAGCCTATTCGTGTCTTTACATTAAAGTGTATTTCTTGGAGGCGTATAGAGTTGGATCTTGCTTTTTCATCTATTCTAACAATCTCTACCTTTTAAGTGGGTGTAGTTAGACCATTTACATTTTATGTGATTGATTATATGAGTACGTTTTAAGCTATCGTTTTGCTATTTGTGCAATTTTTTTTCTCTTTCTTCCTTTTTCGACCTTTGCCTTTCTATAGACTAATCAGATATTTCTTAGGATTCCTTTTCATCTTCTTTATTGCATTATTAGCTTTAACTTTTGGTTTTGTTATATTAACGGTCACTTTGGGCTTTCTAGGACATACCTTTAATTTATCACAGTAGCATCATAGCATGACCCATATAGTATAAAATCCTTACAATATATTATACTTCCATTTGCACCCCACCCTGCTACTGATGCTATAATTGTCGTGTATTTTACTTTTACATATGTTATAAACCCCACAGTACATTGTTTAAATAGCCAATTATATTGTAAAGAGATTTAACTTTAAAAATCTTACATGTTTACCCATGTCATTATCATTTCCAGGACTATTCATTCCTGTACGTAGATCTAGATTTCCATCTGAAATCATTGTCCTTCCTTCTGAAGGACACCCTTAGACACTTCTCATAGTGCAGTTCTATTGGCAACAGACTCTTCCAGCTTTCCTACATCTGAGAAGATCTTTAGTTTGCTTTCTTTTTTGAAAGACATTTTTGCTGGGTATAGAACTCAAGGTTGACAGTGTTTTTGTTTCAGTGTTTTAAAACTGTTGCTCACTGGCATTGTTTCGGACGAGCAATTTGTGGCCATCCATGTCTTAATTTCTCTGTGCAGAAGGTTTCATTTTTCTCTGGCTGTTTTTAAGATGTTCTCTTTATCATTGGTTTTGAGCAATTTGAGTATCATGTGCCTTGATCTAGTTTCTGATGTATGTGCTTGCTTGGGGTGTGTTGAGCTTCTTGGATCTGCACACACGAAGTCTTGGGGTGGGACAGGTGGGGCCTGATACGTGAGAAGCAAAACCACCCTGCCAGCCTGGAGTTGGGGGGTACCTGGGCCAGCCAGCAGAGGGACAGAATGTGGGCAAAGGCATGTTGGAACATAAACATTTGCTTCCTTTTCCCCAGCTTTATTCAAATATAACTGACATATAACATTGTGTAAGTTTAAAGTACACAACGTGATGGTTTGATACACGTATAAGTTGCAAAATGATTCCCACCGTAGCCTATCTGACACCTCCATCATCTCACGTGATCACCATTGTGTGTGTGTGTGTGTGTGTGTGTGTGTGTGTTGAGAACATTTAAGACCTACTCCAGGCATCTTTCCAGTAGACAACATAGCATTGTTTACCATAGTTAACATGCTGTTCGTTAGGTCCCAGAACGAACTCACCTTATGACGAGGAGTTTGAACTCTTAGACCAACATGCTCAGTGAAAACAAGGAGGGTGCACGGTTGAGAAGAAACGGAAACTTCTCACAAGAAGAGCAGCAGCTTTGGGGGGTGGGGTCAGGTCCCCCCTAGAATCTGGGTGCTCCCTTTGCTCATCCAGATGGACAGAAGGGGGTCAGAAAAATGTGTTGTTTGGAAGACAACAGCCAGAAACCCTTTATGAATGGTGTCCCTCAGTGGCCATGCTGTTGGGAGCAAGCCCAGATGGTCACCCACATGCTGGGGAGGAGGTGGCAGAGAAGACAAGCAGAGTGAGATCCCCGTCTTGAGTCCTGGACAGCAGAGGCGTGGGACTCGCAGAGTGGAGGAGCTCTGCCCCACACCCGAGGGCACCTGGCCTCATGTGTGCACCTGGCCTCATGTGTGCACCTGGCCTCATGTGTGCACCCAGTTCCCAGGCCCCCTCTGGTCCTCACTGCCCTGGGGCCCCTGATCTCAGCCACCAGCTTTCTGCTCCCCCGGGATGTGGACCTCTGATTCTGTTCCTTCAGTGTTTCCTCAGCCTGCTGCCTGTGGGTGCCCCTGGCTGGGGGAGGGATGGGCTTGGCTAACTCACCGCAGGAGGGCTGCGTGACCAGCGCGGCAGGAGACCTGAGGTGGCGAGAAGCCGGTGCACAGCCGGGATGCGACCCTTCGCATCTTTCTATCCTTATGACTTTAAAAGTTTTTATAACTCCAGGTCCTTTCTGTGAACTGTTTGGGGAACAAAGATAATTTCTAAGAGGGACTGGTGGACGGTGGCCCTTTGTCACCTGCCAGACTCTTTTATGTGTGGTTAAGACCTGAAGCCCCTAAGCAAGCTTGTAACTTCTGCTCTAACATTGCCCCTCTCCTCCCGGGGGTGACCAGGAGAGGGAGGTGGCAGCGGAGGGTTACGACATCATTCCGGAGATATCTTATCTAAATCCTTGTAACAGATGTTTGGGGAAAGGTGAAACCGAGACATAAGCCTCTTAAAAGTATTGTCAAAAACGGCCCTACTCTCTTTGAACATATTTAACCAGGTGTGCTCAGGCAGGGCGGCCCGGCACGGCGCCCGTTATCAGCGCCCGCCAGGCCCCGCTCCGGACGGCCCCCCGCGCAGGGGACTTTGAAAGAAGAAGCGCCCGTGGTGCTGAGGGGGAGGGCGGAGCGCAGCCCGCTGAGCGTTCGGAGAAGACGCACCGGCGGCTCACACACACCTCATCTGTGGCTTTCCTTTTTCAAAGAACACAGAGGGTCATTCAGTGATCCTTCCAGAAGGAATCCTGGTGGCCCTGAATGCCTGGACACCAATGTCTTCTGAAGAGTACGGTTCATCCCTCCCGAGTTCTGCAGGAAAAACCAGCCCTCAGGTTCCCAGCAGCGGTGCCCTGACTTCCCTGCAGCGCATCTAAGGTCCCTGCTGGCACGTTCGTTGCTCATCACCCACAAAGATGCTCATTGAGGCTCCTCCCCTTGAGGGCCTTGGTGGGTGCTTGGAGCAGCAGCTGTTGGTGAGGGCTGGGGTGGAGGAGAGGGTGGGGGCCAGGTGGAGCTGAGGGACTCGAGCCCCTGCAGGCTGGGACTGTCAGCTCCCGGCTGCTGTGTCCATGGCTGTGTTCGGTTTTCGGGCACGTGGTGGTGGACCCAAGGGTCCCTTGGCAAGGTCAAGGCTATGGTGTTCTCCTTGTGTGTCTCCTGTCCCCGTTTCTGGCTGAGAAGAGGTCTTAGAAGATGTGGGGACAGCCAGAGGGAGAGAGAAGGAGAGGGAGGGAGAGAGAACACGGTGGGGCTCCCTCAACTTCAGCAACTGACTCGCTGCCACCAAAACGGCCACCGCCTCCAAGCCCCTGAGCGATGACTTAGCTCAAACTTTTCCTTTTCTTTCTTTCTTTCTTTTTTCTTTCCTTCCTTCCTTCCTAAAACATTGACTCTATTGGGGTGACATTAGTTAATAAGATTATACACGTTTCAGGTGTTCAGCTCTATAGTACGTCACCTGCACACTGTGTTGTGGGTTCACGACCCCAAGTCGAGTCTCCTCTGTCACCATCTATCCTGCCGTTACCTTCTCCTACCTCCCCCCACCCTCCTCTCTGGTAATCACCATGCTGTTCTCTGTGAAAACTCTTCTTTAAATGGATTTTAAATCAACCCCTCTGGGGCGGAAAAGGGGTTCTGTAAGAAACGGGCAAGCCCACAGGTGGAAAGTAGCCCACAGGGAGCTCTGGCCAGGAGTCCCGCACTGAGCAGGTCATGGGGTAGTCATGCCGCAGGCCTGTCACTGTTTTGTTGTTTTATCCTCACCCGAGGACATTTTTGCATTTATCTTCAGAGAGGGAGGAGGAGAGAGAGAAACATCGATGTGAGAGAGAGACATCGAGTGGTCGCCACCCACATGACCCCAACCGGGGCCGGGGACAAACCGCAGCTGAGGTAGGTGCCCTTAGTGGGAACTGAACCCGGGCCTCTCTGGTCCGCGGGCCGACACTCTAATGGCTGAGCCAAACTGGTTAGAGCTGGTGGTCACTGTTTTGATAAAGGGTTTATCTTTGTCTTAAGCGAGCCCTGTCCATTGTTCTTTTTTTTTTTTTTTTTTAAGGTTTTCTATTCTTCCCCTTGTTTTTTTTTTTAAATTAATTTATTTCTGTTACAGATGTTTCTCCTTTCCCCCCACAGACACCCTCCTCCTTACCGCCTGCCCCCCGCAGCATTGCTGTCTGTGTCCACTGGTCATGCTTACATGCGTAAGTCCTTTTGTTTGTGCATCTAGGTTAACATACCTTTCCAAACGCCAGAAATAATCCTCTTTTCTAAACCCCTGGAAGGCATAACCGCCCCCAAGGAAGCACATATGTGGACGGTCCCCACGGGGACACACCTTTTACGTGAAGCAGTGACAGGATGACACCGCTGGTTCGGTGTTCCACTTACCTACTATTTTCCCAAGATGCTTTGAAATGAATGCCTGCCTCTTAAACCCCAAAGCCCAGGCCATGCTGCCCCTCCCAGGAATATCCATTCCCCTCTCCTTCCTTCCTTCCTTCCTTCCTTCCTTCCTTCCTTCCTTCCTTCCTTCCTTCCTTCCTCCCTCCCTCCCTCCCTCCCTCCCTCCCTCCCTCCCTCCCTCCCTTCCTTCCTTCCTTCCTTCCTTCCTTCCTTCCTTCCTTCCTTCCTCCGTGCCTTGATGCCTCCCTCCTGCCTTCCTTCCTTCCTTTCTTTTTCACTTATTTTTTTAAAATATGTTTTTTATTGATTTGTTTTTTAGAGGGAGAGAAGCATTGATCGGCTGCCTCCTGTACGTCCCCTACTGGGGATCGGGCTCGCAACCTGGGCACGTGCCCAGGAATTGAACCGGAGACCTCTTGGTACATGAGTCAATGCTCAACCACTGAGCCACACCGGCCGGGTGCGGACTCACTTATTTTTATTCATCTATTTTTCTGAAACGTTCTGGTCCAGAGCCCTCCCCTGACAGCACGGCTTCCTGTGGACGCTCATGTGACAAGGACAACAATGAAAGCAAACGAACGCGACCGCATTGCTACTGACAACGACTCTGAGCCACGAGGTGGCCACACACGGCCGACAGGCTCCGGGCAGCATGGGCGGAAGTCAAGCTTATTTCAAAGGTGTCTCTTTGGATCCAGGTCTCTGTAGATCGCAGAAGCCGGTCTCACCGGGCAAGGAAGGACAGGCTTTGAAATCCACCCCTCCAGAGTCATAAGCTCATCGCGACATTTGTGGGAAGCGTACATTTGTTTCTTTCACTATCTCAGCGTGTCAGAGCCAAGAGGGACCTCCGGTGCTCCAAGACCCCCACTCTCTGGCTTTTGTGTACCAGGAAAGAATGTAGACCAAGTGAGGTGACATCAGATGAGTTGGGGGCCTGCAGTGTCCTGCCCCGTCTCTGGAGCAGTGAAGTGGGCAGGGGAAGCAACTGTCCTCCCTGTCTGTGGAGCTGGGCTTGTGAGCATGAAGCCTCTATCAGCTTGTGCTTACACCGCAGGTGTTCGTGAGGACACCTGGTCAGGGACAGCCCCCTGCAGGACGGGACAGTGGTACTACCCCGGGCTGGACCCCAGGCTCTCGGCCATGTGCTTAGCAATTTCCCACCAAACCGATTAGAGCATCATATTCTATCCTCTGAATTTTCAACTGTGTGTGATTCAGCAGACACAAAACCATCGTTTCTTCTCCTTTTCATCCAGCTCGCTCTCCAGGTGGGATCCCGCCTGGGACCCTCCCTGTGGTCAATGGGACACTGTCACCGTGCACACGAAGCCACCGTGAGCTGTGGGATACAAATGATGGAGCGATGTTACATTGTATTTAAAATGAGTCGATTCTGCTTTTCCTGAAACTTGAACAGTTCCTTAAAGGCTATCTTGTTTTTTATCCACCTGAAGGCACAGACGCAAACGGACAGTTCTGTGGGAGAGCAGCGGAGGGTCCGCACGTAGCTCTCAGCTGAGCAGTTACAGAGCCCCGGAGCGGACGCTGCCGACCTTGCCCTTTAGGACGTGGTCTGGACCTTGTCAGCACGGAATTCACGCGAGGAAAGAAAAGCCTCTCTTCACCAGAGAGCTGGGTCCTGGGGGAGGGAGATTCTGCCCTCCCTTCTGGCCTTGTTACCGAAACCCTGGTGGTGCATGGGGCCAGCGGCGCGCAGAATACGGAGGGTTTTTATTGTAAACCTTTAAAAAAATAATTTTTCTTTACTGATTTTAGAGAGAGCAGAAGGGAGAGGGAGAGAGAGATAGAAACATCGATGAGACAGAACATCGATTGGCCGCCTCCTGCATGCCCCCCACTGGGGATCGGGCCCACAACCTGGGCACGTGCCCTGACCGGGAATCGAACCGGTGACCTCTTGGTGCATGGGGTCGACGCTCAACCACTGAGCCACACCGGCCGGGCAAAAAATATATATATGTTTTAAAATTATGTCTTTATTTTTTGTTAATCCTCACCTGAGGATTTAAATTTTTGTTTTCTTTTAAAAGATGTTTTTATTGTTTTTTAGTGAGAGGAAGGGAGAGAGAGGTAGAAACATCAATGTGAGAGAGAAACATTAATCAGCTGCCCCCTGCACGCCCCCTACTGGGGATCAAGCTCACAACCCGGGCATGTGCCCTGACTGGGAATCAAACTGGGACGTCTCAGTCCATGGGACGACGCCCAACCACTGAGCCACACCGGCTGGGCGATTGTAAACTTTCAGAAGGAAATATAACGTACACAGCAATGTGCACCGGCTCTGCGGCCTGGCCGGGTTCCACGCAGTGAACACACCTGCGCCAGCCCGTAAACGCCAGGTGGTAGCGCATTCCCAGCTCCCAGAAGTGCCCCCGCGTCCTGTCCCGCCATCACCACCCCCATCTTGTTACTGGCTGCTTTCTATGATGACCAGTGTGTTTTGCCTGTTTTTTTAAACTTTGCCTAAAGATAACCATGAAACGTTATACCCTTTCCTGTCTGGCTTTTTTGATGTAACACCCCATCTGAGAGATTAACCCAACGACATAGCAAAACAGACTTCTCCCCGCTGTTGTGGAAACAGACTATGTTTTTTTATCCGTCTTCTCGTTGACGGACCATGAGATTGCTCCAGTGCTCCGCCGTTCCGAAGAGCGCTGCTACGTACGTTCTCCTCCACCCACGTCTCGTTTCCGAGTGACCCCCTCCCGCCTCGAGGTGTAGCACCCTCGTTCTCTGATGTCTGCCTCTGTCACCTCAGATGCCATCAGACCCCGAGTCTTCGCGCATCCCTGCGTGTATCCTGTCCCCCCGTCCTTCAGTGCATCCTCTTGGCGATGCTTCTGCTCCAGGGGCTGGTTTGAATAATGTCCCTGGGCTCCAGGGCTGTCACTAGTCTGGGACCTGGCTGGTGAGGGCGGGTGGGTAGTGACCTGGATGGGAGCTGACAGGGGTGGAGGGGGGTGGGCTCCTCATTGGTCGGTTTGCATTGGAAAAGCGTGCTCTCCCTGGGAACTGGCCAGCCCTGGGAGGGGCAGTCCCTTCAGGGTCAGCAGGACCCCAAGATACCAAAGCATCAGAAATACGGAACACAGGAGTGGCTGGTGCGACCATCTCTGGAACCACGGAAGGAAACCCCGGTACCTGTGGAAGCGGATGGCCCCTGTCTCTGACTTTGTCTCAATTCCTTTGTCACTGGCCTCCTGCTGGCCCTGTCCTGGACCTCTGCCTCAGGGTTCACCAACATGATCCGCCTCTAATGGGCCAGGCTTATGGGGTCCCAACTCCAAAATCTCAAGAGAGCATGACGGTTGGCATAGCTCATTTTTCCTCCCCAGGTCATTGACCACTCCGGCCTGCGTATGGAATGTCCTGGTCCACCTGGGTCTGGCCAGGAGATGAGAAGTCCCTGGGTAGGCGGGGACTCGCCCACCTCCCCCAAACGCCCAGCCAGTGTCCTCCAGTGCGGCCAAGCAGACTTGGCTGGGGACCTGGTGAAGATTAGCAGGTGGACGCCTTTATTTAAAAAACACCAGTAGCTACACATAGAGAAATTCATCAGATGGGTTCAGAGCCAGCTGGGCCCTGGCTTGGCACTGGCAGGCCTGCAGGAGGTGGTCATTAGCTCTGGGCAGAGTCCCCGGCCCAGGACACTGCGCCACGGAAGGTCACCGGGAGCTGGCGGCTGCGCTGCGTGTCTATCCCAGACTGATTATCTCATTTCGCTGGGCCTCACGCTGCCAGAACACAGAGTGCTGTTTACGGCCCCGGTGCCCAATCAATCACTTATTCATACAGTTTGAAGATCATAGCTTCTCATTTGCTACTTCCAGTCCAACTTGTCATGGCGCGTCTCGGGGGAGACATCCGCACAGCCGTATGAAACCATCCAACTCCTTCTCCATGGCAACGAACTGGGGAGGCTGGGAACCCCGCCGGTCGCTGCTCTGTCGCTGGATGCAAACTGCCACCCAAGCCCACTAGCCCCACAGGCGCGGCGGGGGCGTCTTCGTTAGCGCCGCGTGCCCCCCAGCCGAAGCTCATCGTTGGAGTGAGGGATGGCAAGCCATTTGTCACTGGCGGGCAGATGGGCACAGCTGCCACTCCTCAACGAGGCCCACTCACCCTTCTGGGGTGATAAGATTCAATCTACAGACTGTTTATTAGGAGCCTGTTAGCGTTGACCTCAGGGTCCACTCACGAGTTTTATTAAACTGGCTGCTGTTTCCAGCCAACTCCTGCTCACAGAAGATGGATGGCGGTGCAGAGGACAGCTGCCCGGGAGGAAGGGCACCCTGCCCTGCTCCTCAGGGAGCTGGCACCTCCTGGGAGGGTCTGCTCGGGGCAGGAGGGTCTGTCCACGAAGACGGATCTCAGGTCTCAGGGAGCCCCTGCCTGTGCCAACCCCACGAATGCCTCCTGCCTCGAAACCCCATTAGCTAGTCAGCGTTTCACTGAATAGTCCGGCGCCTCTGTGAGTGGAAAGGCTGGTATTCGTTTCACTCTATTCAGTACACGTTGTTTAAGCACAAGGTTCCCGGCGCCGTGGAAATTCACGTTCTATTCCGAGCCCACCTGGAGCAGAGACTGCCAGGGAGGGGTCCCTTGGTGTCTGCACCATCCGGTCCCTCGCTAATCACCGTACATCTGGAGTAATCTCTGCAAACATATTTCGTTCGCTACAAATATATTTGTGAAAACTTTCCCTAATAAATCTTATGTCAGACGGGCTATTGTCTCTTCACACGGCATCTCCCAGATGAAATATTTAAACAGTCTATGGGCAATAATAAAAACTGCGTGCTCCAGTCATTTCTGTTTTGGAAAAACAGACGACAATAGGTAGATTTATTACTTACAGAGGGCTCCATTCGGGGCTGCATTTTTTTCCCCCCTCTGGTGGATGATTCTCTGGCTTTAAAAATCACCGGAGAACTCAGTGTTTGTCCCTGACTTTACGCAGAAAGGGCAAGACATTACTCTTCCTAACGAGAAAGGATAAAGCCGCCTAAGAAAGCCACACAGAAGCCCTTTCTGATCTGGCCCTGCCATTCGCTCCTACCTCGTGTTCTCTGATAAGGAAAGAAAACATCTATTGCGGGTTTTCTTCCCAGACTCCTCACCCGATGGAATTCCCTTCCCCACCGTGACTGAGCGGATGGCGGGGCTTGAAAAGGGGTGATCAGGATGAGAAGAAAGGGGACTCGGACGATATTTTTGGTACTGTCAGTCTATGGTCATTGGCACCAATTCAACAATGTCCACAGGCGTCCCCAATTTGGGGTGTGGTGAAGAAGGAACTTCATGCATGCAAACAGCTCAGTGGTGACACAGCAAGGCTGTGAGGCGGCCCTGGGGTGAGACAGGTCTGCTACAGTCTGCTCCACCGGCTGGCTCCGCTCTGCCCCATGCCAGTCTGTTCTGTGCCACTCTGCCCGCTCCGCTCTGTTCCGGTTGGTGAAATTTTGTGGCTGTTCCAGCTCAGCCAAGGAAACAGTCTTCTGACTTTGACAGAAGGGGAAAGTGCGTTCCCAGAGCCAGAGGGGAGCTGGCTTATATGGACAGAAGTCCCCGCCCCTGGCCCCTGATTGGTTCATCCTCATGCAAATAGGGACTCCAAATCCTCGCAGTTTGATTGGTCCAAAAGGCACTGTCTTGATTGGTCAGAATGGAGCTGCTTTGGTTGTAAGCCCATGGTGCGCAGCTCCGATTGGATGGGGAACGGCTCAGTCCTATTGGTTGAAATACAATTCCAGGAACGGCTTTATAAGGCCTGGCTCAGAGCGCAGGGACACGGTGCAGGCAGGCCGTCAATGTGCGGCCCCTGCTTAGTAAGGCTCCCTTGGTTTTTATTTATTTACTTATTTTTAACTTATCTTTATTGTTGAATGTATTACAGATGTTCTTCATTTTCCCTCCATTGCCCCCCTCCTCCCCATTCCCGCCCCCCTCCTACCTTTCCCCACACTGTTGTCTGTGTCCATGGGTTATGCATATATACATGTAAGTTCTTTGGTTTATATCTTCCCACCCCCGAACCCCCTTCCCTTTGAGGTTTGTCAGTCTAACAACCAATTTGTACGTCTTAATCCCTTCACCTTTTTCACCCATCCCCCCAGCCCCCACCTATCTGGTAACCAACAAAAGTTCTCTGTGTCTATGAGAATGTTTCTGTTCTGTTTGTTCATCCTGCCTGTAGATTCAATTGTTGACAGATATGTATTTATTGCCATTTTGTTTGTTCATATTTTTTTATCTTTTTCTTCAAGAAGACCCTTCAACATTTCATATAATAATGGTTTGGTGGTGATGAACTCCTTTAGCTTTTTCTTGTCTGGGAAACTCTTTATATGGCCATCGATTCTAAATGACAGCTTTGCAGGATAGAGTAATCTTGGTTGTAGGTTCCTGCTTTTCATCACTCCCTTCTGGCCTGCAAAGTTGCTTTTGAGCAATCAGCTGACAGTCTTATGGGAACTCCCTTGTAGGTAACTAACTGCTTCTCTCTTGCTGCTTTTAATATTCTCTCTTTGTCTTGAACCTTTTGCATTTTGATGATGATGTGTCTTGGTGTGGGCCTCTTGGGGTTCATCTTGTTTGGGACTCTCTGTGCTTCCTGGACTTGTATGTCTGTTTCCTTCACCAAATTAGGGAAGTTTTCTGTCATTATTGTTTCAAATAGTTTTTCGATTTCTTGTTCTCTCTCTTCTCCTTCTGGCACCCCCAAGATGCGAATGTTGGCACGCTTGAAGTTGTCCCAGAGGCTCCTTACACTGTCCTCATTTTTTTTGGATTCTTTTTTCTTTTTGCTGTTCTGATTGGGTGTTTTTACTTCCTTATATTCCAAATCAATGGTTTGCTTCTTGGCTTTACCTACTCTTCTATTGAATCTGTGTAAACTATACTTTATTTCAGTTAGTGCCTCCTTCATTTCTAACTGTGCATCCATCATTTCTGACTGGTCCTTTTTTATGCTCTTGAGGCCCTCACTAAGTCCACTGAGGTTCTCACTAAGTCCATTGAGCATCCTTATAAGCAGTGTTTTGAACTCAGCATCTGTTAGGTTGCTTAACTCCATTTCACTTAGTTCTTTTCCTGGAATTTTGTTCTGTTCTTTCATTTGGGACCTGTTTCTTTGTCTCCTCATTTTGGCTGCCTCCCTGTGTTTGTTTCTGTGTATTACTTAGCGAGAGGTATGGGGCTAGCTGAGACCAGATGCTGCTTGTTTGAAAGAATTTAGAAAAAGCTGAATTAGGATCCAAGACAGGCCAATCCTATGGTAAAGCAACTGGCAACAGCTTGGGTGGGCCTGGAAGTTGGGTGGGGCGGGGCCTCAGGGAATCACCAGGGCGGGGCAAACAGTGTGAGCCAGGTTGCTGTAGTCCCAGATATGGTGGCTGTCTGCCGGCTCAGGGAAGGGCTCACCAAAGGAACAAAGGCCTCTGATAGCACGTCTGTCCAGGAGAAAGCTGCCTCTTCAGCCCTCACGCCAATGCCAAACAGCTCAGTTCTTCCCCATATGACTCTGGTGCCTTTCAAGCTGCCTCCTGCACGCTGGAGCCTGGAGGGAGCGAGTCTGAGTAAGTCCGTGCGCGGGCCCTTTAAGAGGAGCTGCCGGGGCTCCAGCTGCCTCAGCCTCAGTTCCCGCTGGTTTCTCCAACCAGAAGTGATGGGGATTCTCTTCCTGGCTCTGGAACCCTCAGCTGGGCGCCTGGTGTGGGACGGGAACCCCTCAGTCCTCAGGGAGGACCTTCCCAGCCGAGGTGTCCTCCTAATTTTTATCCGCCACACGTGGGTGTGGGACCAGCCCGTCCGCCTCCGCCCCTCCTACCAGTCTCGATGCGGCTTCTTCTTTAATTCCGTAATTGTAGGACTTCCGTTCAGCTCGATGTCAGGCGGCTCTGAATGATGGTTGTTCTGTAGTTTAGTTGTAACTTTGATGTGGTTGTGGGAGGAGGCGATGCCGCGGTTACCTACCCGCCGTCTTGACCGGAAGTCCTCTGCCTTGGTTTTTAAATTTGAGCCCAGTCAGCCACCAGGGGTCCTTCTCGATAGGATCGTTCCCCTTTGGGGTCAACAGTGCAAACAGGGATGCTTAGGACACTTCCCTAATGACTTTTTCTGGGGAAATCTAGCTATACGACTAAGATCTTTCTTTTCCCTGGAATATCCTCTCCAAATTGCCCAAAGAAATAGCACCTCCCTAGGTCGTACCCCGTCTCTGTCAAGCAGGGTCACACTGGATGGGTGGCGAAGGGGTGAGCGTGTAACGGGAACAGGAAACCTAGAGGAAAAGCGGGAATACAGGAAAACCCCGGTCACAGGCGCCTGGAACAGGAGGTGGGAGAAGGTGTGATGAAGAAGAGGGTGTGAATGCCACAGCAGGTAGCCACGTTGCTGCTTGTGAAACCCTGGCCAGCCACAGATGGTCACGAACTCGCCGGCCGGCAGGTGTGAGGAAGCTAGGGGGTGCGGGGTGCAGTGTCTGGGAAGGCTGGGTGCTGTCTCCTCCCCCCCGTTCTCCTACGGGTGACATGTCTGAACCAGCCAGACGGACCACTACTGTGAATCCCACACGGGGCGTTTACAGAGGTCAGCCGCAGGAAAGGGGTCGGAGGTCCGCGGGGAGCCTCTGCTAGGCTTGCAGGACGGAGGGTCATCGGTGATGTAAATGATGGTCTATGTTGAGGACCTTACAGAGGACATTTGTGTCTAGAGTTTGTTCTTGGCGAAGTTGAGCCACATCAGAAAATCAGCCGACGCCACCTGTCTCTGCCTGGGACCTTTTCACCCAGAAGTGTTTCTTTTCTTTTTTTCTTTTTTATCCTCACCCAAGGACATTTTTCCATTTTTGTTCAGATAGAGTGGGAGGGAGAGAGATGAAGAGAGGGAGAAACATCGACGTGAAAGGGACACATCGACTGGTTGCCTCCTGCATGACCCCCAACCAGGGCCGGGGACGAATCGCAACCGAGGTACGTGCCCTTGACCGGAATCGAACCCTCGACTCATTGGTCCGCAGGCTGACGCTCTAACCACTGAGCCAAACCAGCCGGGGCCAGAAGTGTTTCTTACGGGGCATCTTTTCTGAAACAGTCCATGTAAACCAGGTTGCCTGAGGGAGATGTGTGCTCTTTGAAATGACCCTCTTGCCAGGGGAGGAACTACCTTGTAACTTGTCCTCTGGGTTAGTTCAGACTGTCCCATGTTGTCACTCTCTGTGCAGGGCCAGGTGTACTCTGCGCACCTGCGGGCTGTGCATTTAGACGCAGGAACTGGGGCAGGGACGCGAGGTGGACTCAGTTACATCCACAGTGCAGCCCCTGCAGCTTTCGTGGGAGGCAGGAGGGCCAGGGGACGTCCCCAGCCTCACCTGAAGAAGTGGCGGCTCTGGACACCTAAGAGGACATCCAGCCAAGGTGGGGCCGCACGAGGAGCCAGGCGAGAGGCCGGGGACAGGGCTCTGAAACGACTGGGCTGGTCGGGTCGCGTCAGAGATCCCAGGTTCCAGCGGGGGCCAGTTCTCCAGAGCAGAGCGGGAGGCAGGTTCTCGGGGACACTCACCTGGCTGGGGCCTCGGGGAGGCTCAGCTCCCTCCACCAAAGAGGACGTGGATGGCTTCAGCTCAGAGGCCAGAAGGATGGACCAAACGGCACCCTGGCAATGCCGATGGGCAGGTAAAGGAAAGCTGGGTGGCAGAGACACTGGTGTCGTCAGGACGAGGTGTTGAGTAGCCCTGGGCACAGGCATGAGGGCTTCAGACGTCCCACGGTCACCGGCCCGAAGGCGAGGGGGGCTGAGGCGGGGCTGTTTTTGGTCATTGAATCGAGATGCCGGTCTCTGGGAAGGACACTGGGACGACCCCCTGTCTCATTTGTCCACCCCTGCAGAGCTGGGGGAAAGGCTTGGAGGGAGGGCTTGTGGGGAGCCCCAGCCGGACCTCTGGGATTTGGAGTCAGGCTAGCTCCCCGACACCTCATTCCTGCCGTCTCAGGTCTCAGGGGAGCCCTGCCTCCTCCCTTCCTGCGGTGTCCGGAGCTCTCGGTGGGTGGGAGAAGGGACAGGCCAGTGCCCCGAAGGGGGCCCTCCTGCCTGTGAGGGCGGTACCGAGTGGGGAGGGGGTGGCGGGCGGAGGGAGTTGTCTGCCCCGGAGCAGGCGATAAGGGTGCGTGGCAGATAGAGAATGTAAAGACCAGAGTGACGCGAAGTCCATCTCTTTGTGGTTTTTCCCATGTGCAGGTGATGCGTTCCAGTGGCCGTGACAAAATACCTCACCCTGCTGTGGGGGGTGCTCCCTCCTGCCCCTGGCATGTCACGGGTCCAGGGACATCCCATTCAGGGCACTGGGCCTTCCCTGGCCTGCCTTCACCCATGACAGATCACGGGCTCCCAATCTGCTTTTAGATGGAGCATCCGTGGTCCTTGGGGAGGAAGCCTAGGCCCCTGCGGTCACTGAGGCTCTGGGTCCCCTGTGGTCCTCCCTGGGACACTGTTCGGGCCAGTCCTTGACTGTCATCACTCCACAGCAATGTCCTCTGTGCCCAAAACCCCCGCCTTGGGCGGCCTAGGGCCTCATGCGGGCGCCAGCCTGAGCCAGTTGGGTTCCAACGCAGATTAATGGCCCGCGGTTGCCGGCATGATTATTTCTAATAGGCTGATTTGAGAAATAAGCTATTAATCGCTGTCACATACCGGGCGAACATCATCTCGCTGCGGCAGGGAACCGGCCTCTGCTGCTCGGTGAGCTCTGGCCTGTTCTGTGAAAAGCCTCATGACTGGACGCTTGTTCCCAGGTCCCTGCGGTTTCTGCCAAAGTGGGGGGTGCCTCCGGGGCGAAGGGCCACGGCTCGCCCTGCCTTCCGCACCCCCTCCCTCTTCATCTCTCCCCTGTTTATTTCCCTCCAGGGCATCCCGGGCCACAGCCAGGGCCCTGCAAAGGCTGTACAGTCAGAGAGACCTGGACTAAATTCCGGTCTGACCCCTTATTGGGCTGTAGGGTCTTCCACGCAGTATCACTTTTGGGGTGCCTCAGTATCCTCTCTGTGAAACAGGGTTAATGTTCTCTGTCTGAAGTGTTGCTAAAGGGTATTTGTGGGACATTTCTAGACACTGAACAAATGTGTCCTCCCCCAGGCATTTCCCCGACGTCCTGTCCAAGCACACCCGACGTGTCCTACCTCTCTTCCCCCTTCACCACGACACGGCCGTGGAATTCGTCTCCCTGACGGCGGGCTCCCATGGGACAACGGTGGCCTCTCATTCACTCTTTCCTTCCTCCTTCTCCTCATCAAGAAGAGGTCCATTCTGTGCCTCCTTGTCTGGGAAGATGTGCTGAAGTTTCGGGCAGACAGGGATGTAATTCCGAGGGTCTGAAATCTAAGACTGTCTGCTCCGATTGTGGGGTCACTGAACAGGGGCCAGTGTCAAGTGTTCGGCTGAGCAGGAGAGCCAGAGATGGGATCACGGTCGCTGGCAGAGAAGCTACGGTGAGGAGTCAAGGAAGTGGGCTGAGGTCATGGAGGAGGGGAGGGCAGGCTGGTTTGGGAGACCAAACTGGCCTGAGGTCTGTGAAGTCTGAGGTTCAATCAGAGGCGCCCTCTGAGCCCACAGCAGAGACTGTTCATTCTTACCGCTTTACATGAGGGTTAACGGTGCTAGAATTACTCCATCCATCCATCCATTTATTTATCATCCATCCATCCATCTATTCATTAACCATCCATCCATCCATCCATCCATCCATCCATCTATCCATTTATTTGTTTATCCATGAATGCTTCCATCCATCCATCCATCCATCCATCCATCCATCCATCCATCCATCCACTTATTTGTCTATCCATTAATGCATGCATGCATCCATCCATCCATCTACCGCCCACACTCCCAGCCATCCTCCATTGATCCATATCATGGACTCACTCTGTGCCAAACACTAGGCATTGTCATGGTGCAGAGACAAGTAGAGCGTACTCCCTTGCTCATCCCAGAGAGGCCAAGCTAGCTGGGTTCACAGTGGTAAGTGCTACAAGCCAACAGAGGAGGAAAACGTATCAGCCCCCCTGTTATTCTGCCCCCCGTCCCTTTGACACGGAAGAAACCAGCCTAGCTCCAGGCTCCCATCTCTGCTGCCATCTCCAGCGTGAGCCTCGGGGGCCTCTGGCAGACACTGGCCTTGCCTCTCCCTTGCTCCTCCTCTGAGACACCCCGGCTCTGAGCCGCAAACACGGGCTTCGCGGATGCCATGCCTTGCGGCAGACTTTCTGGCTTATCTGGGAAGCCGAGGAGCAGGAGGAGAAATGAAGGCTGAGCGCTGGCGGTGAGCCCAGTGTGGCTGAGGGGCCGCCGTCCCCGGCTGGGGCCTCGGAGGGGGCGCTGCCCTCCCGCCCTCGCTGGCCTGCCTGCCGCAGGAGTTGTGATCGATTCTAATCAGCCGTTTGTTAGAGGGGGCGGGGGTGTGGCGGTGGCTGAGCCACACACTGTGTGTTTACTCCATTCGGAACCCACACACATTCCTGGTTCAAGGAGGCTGGGGGCTGAACTTCTCCTGCTGTCCCCTCCCCCCGCCCTGGTGCCCTCGGAAAGGATGCTGGCAGTCCTCAGATGACCCTGGGTGAAGTGGATTACGCTCAGGTGGAGAGTGGCCGCAGAGGCTGACGTCCGGGTGCGGGTCACGGAAGGAAATGGAGGGCACCCAATGACTGGGTCTCCTTGACAACGGAGACTGATGTCAGGGGTGGGGTGGGGGAGTTTCCAGGAAGTTCCCGTGATGAATAAGAAAGGGCACGCATGGGCCTTACCTCGATGGGATGTGTGTTCTTGGTGCGGGTGTGGGGACAGCCTCCAGCCCCAGAGATAATGACAGTCACTGTGGCAATGGGACGCCCTCCCAGGTCCCCATCCCAACCTCGTCCACCTTTCACGTAGTTCTGGGCACATTGGCAGTGTTCTGAGTTGTCCGCAAGCCCTGGCCGCTCTTTCTCTGCCGGACAATCCCACTGGCCCTCCCGTGCCCACCCTCCCATCTCTCATCAACCATCCAGCTCTGAACCTGGGCTCCGAGCCCCCTGCCCTACCCCAGCCTCACCTCGAAGAAGATGAATCTACCTTCGTCTGCAGGAACACCCAAGTGAGAGCATCAGGCCGGAGGGGCCCTCTTGCGGGCTGTCGGCCAGGGTCACTCGGTTCCGAGAGGCCGCCCACTGTCCCTGCCACGCCGTCTCTCAGCCAGCAGTGGAGAATCTCGCATCTCCTCCTTCTCATGCTCGGAATCTCACGCCCGAGAGAGCCCCTTCCTTTTAGGGGTCCATCTGATTGTGCCAGGCCTCCTCTCTTTAAGACCCTCTGTGCTATCTAACACACCTGAGTCACAGGAGCAGAGCCCGCCCTAGTGACACCCCAGGGCTTAGACAGACATGTACACATGGGATGGGTTGCTTGGAGCCCAGCCTAGTGCCCTGCCCAGCGCCTGGGGTCTCCGCGATGGACGCCTGGACCCGGAGAGAGTCCTGTGACTGTGTCCTGTGAACAGCTCCTCGCGTGCGCCCCACTCGACCTGCAGAGCGCTGTGCCTGGGCCTCTCCCAGCACTTACCAGCTACCATCTGTGAATTATTTATGCTTGTCTAACAGCTCCCCTTGGAGTGTACGGGCTCCCGGGGAGAGATTTATGTCCAATCCATTTACACACTGGCCATGGCCAGGCTTGAGCTGGGACAGGCCGCGGCCCGGGCAGCGCAGGGGGACGCATGGTTCTGCCGCGGCATGGAGGGAGCGTTACGTCCTCAGCTGTGGGCCTGATGGCGTTCTGGAGCATTGTGTAGTGATGGAGTAGCCAGGGTTGCCACAGACCCGGACCTTGTGCCGCAGTCCCCAAGGCGCGTCTGCTGGCTTTGGGGAACCACGGCCTGGGGGGAGGTGCTGCTCGCTGCCTGTCGGCCACGTTCCATTCGAGAAGGCCTCGGACCCGGCGCTTTGAGGAGGCCATGCACGTGCGCACCTCTGCCGTGTAGCAGTTAAAGGGAAACCGAGTCAGGCACCAAGTGTTGCCTGTGCTCTTCTGAGAAATTCAAGTTTATGTTCATGGGCAAATCAACCAACAGCCAACATACACATGCACATGCCTGCACACACAAACACACGTTTCCCCACGTGCCTATGTGCACATGCCCCTGCATACATGCACACAGGTGCCCACACACACATGCCCGGACACACACGTTCCTCCACATGCCTACGCGCACATGCCCCTGCGTGCATGCACACGTGTGCCCACACACATGCCTGGACACACATGTTCCCCACATGCCTATGTGCACATGCCCCTGCATACATGCACACGTGTGCCCACACACATGCCTGGACACACATGTTCCCCCACATGCCTATGTGCACATGCCCCTGCATACATGCACACGTGTGCCCACACACATGCCTGGACACACATGTTCCCCCACATGCCTACACACATGCCCGCATGCATGTGTGTCCACGCACAAATGTGCATGCACACACATGCACATACATGCACGCCTGTGCACATGTGTGTGCACACACATGCACACAACCTTCATGGAAAAGCTAAGCCAGTGAAGGAAGGAAGCCCTGATTAACTATAGGAAAACGTGACCTTAGCATTTTTCAGGACACCAGCTGGAATATGAACACAGGTGGGTGGGCTCACAGGGTCTCCGCATCACAGGTTGGTGGAAACTGGGGACCACTCAGCACCTCTGAGCCTGTTTGTAAAGCTGATTAAAACATAGTTTGGCCGTCCCCTCTTGTGGCGCTGTCTGGACACTCACTTAATGCTCAAGAGAGGCAAACGCGGCCCTTCAGACTGCGTGTGAACTAATCTCTTAATCGCACGCTCCCGATGGTTCCCAGCCCCGCTGCCAGACGCTGTCGGAGCGCAGGCCGGTGAGCAGGGGCCAGATCAGGCGATGCCTGCAGGGGAGGGGAGTGGGCTGGGCCAGAGGCAGGGCAGGGCTCGGGCTCCTGGGGCCTCGAGGATGCTTGCAGGAGCCCAGGGGAGGCCGGGGTGAGACGAGTGGCCTGGGCAGGAATGTGGGAACCAGCGGGTCCTCCGGGGTCCTCAGGGCAGCACAGCTAAGGGGGCGCCCATCTCCTGTGCACAGCAGGCTGGCTCTGTTCGTTTGGGAAACTGGGAACTCCTGTTCTGTCCCCGGAGCCTGGCGGCCCGGGAGGGACACAGCAGAGAGGGAGAGAGAGTCCTAGCCGTGTTCCCTGTGGCCTCAGGCCGCTGGCAAGAGAGGTGACGGGCAGCCAGGACCTTCACGGTGAGGCCCAGGCGATTTCCTGTGTTTCAGTAGCGTGGTCATTCTGTCCAAGGCTCTGGCACTGGACCGCTGGTGTTCAAACTCTGGCTCTGACTCTGGGGCAAGTGGCTGCGTCATGCCTCCGTTTCCTCACCTATGAAGTGGTGACATGTGGGACTCTGGGCTTGCCTCCGCTGGGCACAGTGACACCAGGGAGTCGATCCCTGTAAGGCACTTAGTACACGCCTGGCACCTGTGGGTGCCCCCTGCCAGCTCGTCCTTGGCACCATCTCTGTGTCCCCTCGTGACTGTCACTTTCCCAGCACATCCGCGCCTCTCCTGGCTCCTCCTTGTGGGCGGCCAGCCCCTTTCTTACTCGCCGTGGTCGGAGTGTGGGCACAGCATTGTCCCCACCGTGGGTCCCTGAGCACCACACCGCCCTCCAGCAGGAGTGGGCTGTGGGAGCCCACGGGTCACACACGAGGACAGAGCCCACGCCTGGTGGCTCCCAGAGTCCACAGGGGCCGAGGGGGCAGGGAAGCCCATGGGCAAGTGGGGGTGCCCGGCTCCGGAGCAGCTGAAAGTGACACTGTTTCCTCACCGTTTGTTTCTGGGGGTCAGGAGTCCGGGCAGGTCGCACAGGCTGTGATCAAGGTGTCAGTCGGCCGCGTTTCATCTGAAGGGCCGACAGGGAGGAGCCGGCTTCGGTCTCATTCAGGGGGTCGAGGCATCAGGTCCCAGAGGTCCCCGCCAGCAGCCTCTCCCCGGCAGTCACACGGGGCCGGCAGGAGGCCGAGCGCCTCCCGTGGGGTCTGACGCCCAACACCACCGTCCCCGGTCAGGGAAATGTTGACGCTGTGTTACCAGAAGCGAAGCTTCTCATCCTGCAGTCAGACTGGGCCCCTGTGCTCGGGCCCAGGAGGGGACAGGACAATGCGAAGTCCGGTTATGACAGGGTTCCTGACACCGCTTTGGTGAGACCCAGGCGTATTGCACAGAAAAGCCTAGAAAGCAGAGAAGAGCACCAAGCTCCTGGCACAGAGGGGCACCGAGCTCCTGGCACAGAGGGGCACCGAGCTCCTGGCACAGAGGGGCACCGAGCTCCTGGCACAGAGGGGCACCGAGCCCCCTTGCAGCCTGGCAGGGGCCTGGCCCTACAGCTCGAGGGCCCCCAGGCTGTCAGAGGGGCCCAGGACACGCCCCGTTGTCGTTGGCGGCTGTGACGCGGGCAGAGGCCGAGGGCAGCCGTCTGGACAGAGCGGCCAGGTGGACACAGCGTCCGCCCGTGGATCCCAGGATCATGCGCGTGAGAGTGGACATTTGAGGACGCTCCCTCGCTCTGGCTTTCAGGGGTCACCGGCTGCCCTCTGGGCCCAGGACACCAGCCACAGTAACAGCCAGCAATTCGGAGACCAAGGAAAGGGGGCAGGCTGAAGGGAGGACTCAGAGCTAAGTCACGGCTAAAATACATTGTTAAGTAGACTAATGTTCAGTAATGAAAATCACTAGAGTCACAGACCAGTACAAACGATGGTCAGCACGGAAGCACCCGACGCCACTCGTGGCCGCCACCTCTCTGCCCCCGGCCGCACGTACCGTGTGCGCGGTCTGTTGCGTGAGTTCTCGGGCGGCTCGAGGAGAGTGACAGCTGTCAGCCCGTCTTACAGATGGGAAAGCGAGGCAGGAGGTTAAGCCACGTGCCCAGAGTCACACACGTGCTGAGGAGTGGGGTCCAGGCCCACATTCCCGGACACAACGCTGTTAGAGCCAAATCCTTTCTAAACGATGTTTTCGGAGGTCCGGACTCTGTTCGTTTCGCAGCGTGGGGCAGTTGCCCGCTTTGAAAGTTGTGCCTCAAATGGGGGTTCAGGGCCCCCCGTGGCGAGGCTGGTGACGCCAGGGCTCCGCTCCACAACCTGTCCCTGGCAAACGGCTCTCCCCTCCTCTAAAGTCGAGGGACTGGGGGCATTTTCCAGCACGACCCTCTTCCTGTCGGGGCTGTGTAATCAGGGCCACCGTTGTACCCACAGTTCATGGAGCAACAAAGCAGGGAACAGCCCGCCCGCCCCCAAACCTTAACGTTCCCATATGTGGCTGTTCAAGACCGGGGGTGCTCCAAGCCTCCCTTTGTCGATTTGGCTTCCTCCCCAGAAACAGAGGGACTGTTCAGGTCACCTGGGGGTGTTTCAGGTGAGCGGTAGGGCCAGGGCACCCTTCACTGGGGTAATGTCCCTACCCAGAAAGGAACCGGTCAGAATGTCCCCGCTGGGCCTCTGCTCAGACCCGCTAGCTAGCACATGGGTCACTCCTCAGACATCGTCCCCACCTCGTGCCGGCTGCCCCCACCTTCTGATCTAAGGTGAGCTCAGGGTCCCTGCTCAGTGCCCCACAGCCCCCGAGCCTGCTCCCACCAAGCCAGTTCCTGTTTCCTGCCCGTCATCCCCGTCGCCGAGAGGCCCTTCCGTCCCGGTGTCCCTCGGGCCCAGATGACGGGTGCGTGCTCAAAGAACGTGTCGGCTGTGCCCACAGAATGGTCCCCTTTCCACATCGCGGCACAGCCAGCCTCCCTGTCGGCGTCACCCCCAGACATGTCAAGGGTGCAATGGAGGGCTGAGTGTCCAGGTCTTTCCTGAATTTGGTGCGAGGAGTTGGCCCCCAAAGCCGTCACTAAAGAAGCAAAGTGACGGTGACAGAGGAGGGAGGCGTGACATGGGGAGGGGCTCTTACTGAGATGTCACAGGCACGTCTGCCCGGGATGTGAGGGGGCCCAAGTGTTGACAAGACCGGCATGTATGCCTTCCCGGGCATCCTCCCTGGGGTCACGCTGGCCTCAGGGGACGGAAGAAAGCGACACCCTTCATGGCTCCCGAGTAGGTCGCTAACGGGTGAGCACCTGCTTGCCCCGTGCCCGGGGGATGTGTTTCCCGAGACAGTATCAGCAGCAGCAAGACCCCCTGCGGCCGCTCGGGACTGTCCAGTAAGTCTGGATGCAGAGATACAGTGGCTCGGCTTCCAACAGAAGGGTCGAAGCAGGTGTCCCATGTCCCGGCTGACCCACGGCAGGTCCACCGCAGCTGGAAGGGTGGCCCAGGTGTTGAAGGAGCTTTGACCTGGGTCAGGGAGTCCACGGGCCTTGGAGGTGCCGGCCCGGGCTGAGGAGCAACGTCACGGGGTGATGAGCCCTCAATGAGAAACTTCGGGGGTCGGCGGGGAATGACCTCGGTGGTCCGTACCCATTGCCCGTGTTTAAGTTTGGGGGCCTCCAAAGCAGGACAGACGGCTCTGCTCACGGTAACCGCAGGACTCCAACTGGTCCTTCTTCCCGTATGTCTCACGGCCCACCAGAGGGACTGCCGGCCAGCTTCCCGCCAGGGACTCCCTTGAGGTTTTGGCGACGGGTCTCGTTTCCCATCATCCTGTAAGTGGGATGTGCCACCCGTGTTCAGCGCGCGCGTGGAGGTCTGGGCTGGTCCTCCTGGGTCTGCCTGGCCCTCCGCCAGGGCCGAGGCTCTCAGCCACCGTGAGTGGCCCCTGGTTCCAGTTTTCCAGCCCCCGGTATTTCATGTCAGACTTGGCAAAGGAACGCCATTCAGCTACAGCCTCTTGAAGAGATCTGTGGAAGGGCTGTTGTTTTTCATTTTTCATTCTTTATTACCGATTCCCACCCGCACCTCCAGGGCCGGGCTCGCAGAGACAGTCCTAGTGTTCAGATGGGCGTCTCCGACAACGCTTAGGCTCCCTCCACGGCCCCGGGGCTGGCTCTCCAGGAGAAGCCGTGACAAGGGCGGTATCAGCGGCAGTCATAACCGTAACCGGGAATGCTTAAAGGAAATTAAAAAACGTCTCAGGGTACTCCGGCTCTCACCGTGACGTGAGTCGCTGTGATCGGGACCTCTCCCTGAAGGCTCGTCTCCGCGACTGAAGTCATTTGGAGACCACTGTCAACTGTCAGACCATCGAAGGCTTTTTCTTTGGCTTTGATTTTATTGTGCATTCCTTAAGAGAGCGGGGGGCTCCGCTGGCTGGGCGTCGTCCTGTGCACTGCAGGGTCGCTGGTTCGATTCCCGTCAGGGCACATGCCTGGGCTGTGGGCTCCATCCCAGGGAAGGGGTGTGCAGGAGGCAGCTGACGTCTCACACTGATGTTTCTCTCGCTCTCTCTCTCCTTTCCCCTTCCTCTCTCTCTAAAATTCAATCTCTCTAAAAATCAATCAACTGTTCTTTATTTTTCTTTATTGATTTTAGAGAGAGTAGAAGGGAGAGGAAGAGAGAGATAGAAACATCGGTGAGAGAGGACATCGACTGGCCGCCTCCTGCATGCCCCCCACTGGGGATTGGGCCCACAACCTGGGCATGTGCCCTGACCAGGAATCGAACCGGTGACCTCTTGGTGCGTGGGTCGACGCTCAGCCACTGAGCCACACCAGTCGGGCCAATCAACTGTTCTTTAAAAAGAAAAAAGTCAAAATCATTACCTAACCGACATGCAAAAAAGTCCCAACAGAACCTGAAGGTGCTGCCGTTGAGAAACCTTGGATGTGCTGATCCTGGTTCAGCTGGGTACTACCCAACACCACCACGTGTCCGTGCATGTGCACACATGCACACGTGTGTGCGTGCCTGCAGCTCTCAGACGGACCTCGGAAACCCTGCTAAGGGCTAAGGGCTGACTCGCCCCCTGGGAGTTTCCAGCTGGTTTGGGCAGAGTCTCCCGACCTTCAGATACTGCGGGCTGATGTTCTAGGCATGTGCTATTTTCACAAAGCAGCCACCCCAAAAGAGGAAGGGGGAGGGGTCAAAGGTCTCTGGAAGCAAGATTTTATTTTTTTAAATCCACATTCTAAGATGTTGCAGTGTATAAAAGGCAAATTCTGGATAAATAGCATTTCCTTTTGAATGAAGGAGGACCGAGAGGAAGACTCAATTGGACATTGCATATATATATATATATATATATATATATATATATATATAGTTTTTTTAAATTTTATTTATTTATTTTTTATTTTTATTATTATTTTTTTTGATACATGCCCCTAGTGGGAACCGAACCCAGGACTCTCTGGTCCACAGGCCAACGCTCCAGCCGCTGAGCCAAACCGGCCAGGGCACATTGCATATTTTTAAAAATTTTTTTTCTTTATTGATTTTAGAGAGAGTAGAAGGGAGAGAGAGAGAGAGATAGAAACATCGATGAGAGAGAACATCGATTGGCCGCCTCCTGCATGCCCCCCACTGGGATCAGGCCCACAACCTGGGCATGTGCCCTGACCAGGAATTGAACTGGCGACCTCTTGGTGCAGAGGTCGATGCTCAACCACTGAGCCACACCGGCCGGGCTGACATTGCATATTAAAGATGGCAAGAGGTTCCCATGTCCCCTGAGTAACTTCAGTGTGTCTCAGACGCGACCCTGTTACGCTCCATGAGGGCGTGTGTGTGCATTCTGCCTTCTGATTCGTACTTTAACCACTGAAACTAATGACTGAAAATTACTTTGTCAGCAAGAACGGAAGACTCCGCTCATGCAGATGTATTTAGTGGATACTTTATGAAGGCATTCACAGGAAGTCAATTAAAGCCTTCCAACGGACGCCAGACGATGATTTAAAAGCCATAAGGGTCTGAAAATACAACTTTTCACACATCTAAATGGTTGAGAATCTCTACAGTATAATTGTCGTTCCGTGACTATGAATGCTCCCCATATAGAAATCAATTTCCACCCCGCAACAAAGCCTTTTGTGGAAGGATCTCGAGCAAGGGGTTGTGGGAGCCCTCTGAGTTCCCGGAGTCGGCCACAGCGCAGTCTTCCACGCGGAGAAGCCTGGTGGAGGACAGCCGGTCCCGTGATGCGTCCAAGGCTGGACAGAGCTCATTCTCTCTCCTTCCTTTAAAAAAAATTTTTTTTTTCTTTATTAATCTTTAGAGAGATAGAAACATCGATGAGAGAGAACATCGATTGGCCGCCTCCTGCATGCCCCCCACTGGGGGTTGGGCTCACAACCTGGGCATGTGTCCTGACCGAGAATTGAACCGGCGACCTCTTGGTGCGTGGGTTGATGCTCAACCACTGAGCCTCACCAGCTGGACTCTCTCTCCTTCCGTATATTCAATGCAACACACACTAACTAGGGATCGACTGTGTGCTTGGGAGGTGGTCGGGGTGACTGATTTAGGCTGCAAGTTCCGGGACCCAAATTGCCTGCCCGCCAGTCTCAGCCCCGCCAAGTATTAGCTCTTTCTCCCCGGGTTTATGGAGATGTGATCGGCCCGTGGAAGTCCGAGGATGCAACGTGATGGTTTCCGTACCGCGTATCATGCAGGGGTCACCGCAACGTGGTCATTTACCATACCCAGCATTCGCTCCGTTCTCTTTTTTCTTTTTTTTTTTTAATCCTCACCCGAGGACACATTTTTCATTTTTTGTTCAGATAGAGTGGGAGGGAGAGAGAGAGAGAGAGAGAAACATCGATGCGAAGGTGACACATCGAGTGGCTGCCACCCGCACGACCAACCAGGGCCGGGGACAAACTGCAACCGAAGTACATGCCCCTAGCGGGAACCGAACCCGGGTCTCTCTGGACCGCAGGCCGACGCTCTAACCGCTGAGCCAAACCGGCCAGGGCTCTTTTTTCTTTTTTGTGGGAAAACATTGAAGATCTACCCTCTTGGCAACTTTCAGGTGGACAACGCAGTATTGGTAACTGTCGTCACCGCTCCGTAATTAGGTCCCCAGGACCTATTCATCTTTTTTTGTTTTTGTTTTTAATCCTCACCCAAGGATATTTTTCCATTTATCTTTAGATAGAGTGGGAAGGGGGGAGAGAGAGAGAGAAACATCGACGTGAGAGAGACACATTGATCGGTTGCCACTTGCACGACCCCCACTGGGGCTGGGGACAAACCGTAACTGAGATAGGTGCCCTGGACTAGAATCGAACCCGAGACTCTTTGGTCTGTGGGCCGACGCTCTAACCGCTGAGCCAAACTGGCCAGGGCGAACCTATTCATTTTATAACTGGAAGCTTGTGCCGTTTGACCGACAGTGCCCCCTCCCCCTCCCCAGCCCCTGCTGACCCTCGGTCTACTCTGTGTCTGGGCTCAGACTCTCAGATCCCACATGGAAGAGATCATACAGTGTCTGCCTTCCTCTGCCTCACGGATCTCACTCAGCGTCAAGACTTCAAGGTCCATCCGTGTCGTTGCAGACGGCAGGCTTTCCTTTTTTGTGGCTGAATACTATTCCATTGTGTGTACATACCGCGTGTTCCTCGTCCGGTCAGCCATCGGCGACATTCAGGTTGTGTCATAGCTTGGCTGTTCTGAGTGCCGCACGGTGAGCCTGGGCGATGGCCTCCGGGTGGCGCCTTCAGTTCCTTGGGGTATGTCTGCACCCAGAGTGGGCTTGCTGGGTCACGGGGAATTCTGCTTTTGGTTTTCTGAAGCTCCTCCATACCGGCTTCCACAGTGGCTGCAGGACTTCACAGCTCTTTGATGACGAAGGGGCGTCACTCTGCCTCAGTTTCTTCATCTGTGAAGTGGGTCAACATAGAATGTGAAGGGCTACAGAGAAAACGAAGACCCAGTGCTCTGAACACCAGCTCTGCGTCATTTCAGATGCAGGGAACCGGAAAGGGCCTCATGCCAACGTTAACGAGACAGCCAGAAAGCCTGACACGGCTCGGCTGCGCTGGGCCGCCGGGAGAGCAGAGGGATCCAGCCGGTCTGCAATAGCAGGCCGAGCCGGCCCCCAGCGGGCCGGGCTGCACGGGCTGCCTCACCCGTGGCGGAGGCCGGACAGGAGGAAGAGGACAGGGAGGGGTCAGCTGGAATTCCAGCGAACTGCTTAGCTGTGCTGGGTCCTGGGAGTGGCAGACACAGGGAGAGCTGTTTGCTGGCCCTCTACGGGGTGCTGGGGACACAGGCTGGTGGCAAAACCACTTTGGAAAACAGTTTGGCAGTTTGCGAAAGGGTTCAGCACACACCTGTCACATGGTCAGGCATTCGCCCAGGAGACTGAGGGCGCTGGCCCGTGGAGAGCTTGTTCATAAATGCTCACAGCACCGTCATGGGCCGTATCACTGAAGTCCGTCCTCAGCGTCTGACCCGATGGCTCCCTCCCAGGTCTTCTGAGCTGCTTTGCCCGTCGCCGCGTCCCAAGGGAGCCCTGGGCTCAGCAGCCGGACCTCTTCATTTCTTTTCTTTTGTTGTTAATCCTCACCGGAGGATATTTTTCCATTGGTTTCTTTAGAGAGAGTGGAAGGGAGGAGGGAAGGGGGAGGAGGGAGAGAGAGAGAGAAACATTGATGTGAGAGAGACACATCAGATTGACTGCCTCCCACACTTGCCCTGACCAGGGCCGGGGAATCAAAGCTGAAACCCAGGTACGTGCCCTTGACCGGAATCGAACCCGAGACCCTCCAGTGTGGGGGGGGGGCCGACGCTCTAACCACTGAACCACACCGGCCAGGCCTCTTCATTACTTTCTCTACACGACACTTTTTCACTGTGGTGTCTCATCCAGTCCCATGATTTTAAATACCGCTGATGAGCCGATGACCCTAAAATTCATATCCCTTGCCGGAGCCGTTCCTCTGGACCCCAGACACCTGATGGTCCTGTCCTGCCTACTTGAAAGTCAGTTGGTGTCTCAGCTGAAACACCCCAGACTGTTGTGGTCTCTACATTCCCTTGGCGTCCTGCCCGACCCCCCTTTCTCTCATCCAAGCTGTCACCAATTCCTGCTGTCTCTTCTGTCATCGCCTCCAGCAGCCCCCCCTTATCCAGGGGACCCCCAGCGACAAGCAGCGGCCACACGAGTGAGGCTCTGTTGGGCAGCGCTTCACATGCCAAATGAACAATGCTTAGTCATCGAGGCCATGACCGAGGTCGGCCCAGCGGGTCTCCCTGACCATCGGCTCCTGTCACTTGACGCCTCCCACAGGCGGCTGGAAGCGTCTGAGCTGCTGGTCGAGACCTCGAGCCCTGCTCTGCCCCCTGGCATCCATCCGTCCATTTCCGTCGCAGGCAAAACCCTCTGTTTTTCCTGTTTCTTGTGCAATTACAGGTCCCATTAGAGCTTGGCCTCCGAGGGCAATTTGCTGCCCTTAAAGGCTCCCAGCGTCCTGTCCATTAGATGTTCCTGTCTGGTGTGTGGAAGGAGGGGAGAGTCTCAGGATGATGATTCGGGTGATCTTCCCAGCTGGGTGCAAGGCTCCAAGGAGCATTAAGCTAATGCTGACCATTTCCTCCCCCTCCGCCCCAAGGTGTGCGGGCCTGGCCAGCGCGTGGCCTGGACGGGCGAGGCCAGCGCTCAGAAGTCAGCAGTGGCCCTTTGCGGTTACAGAGAGAACCAGAGACCCCGTTAACTCCTTCCTCACCGGAGAGGCCGAAAATGGCCCGAGGTGCCCTCTTCCTGCAAAACCCACTGGCCTGAGCAGGGGCGGGACTCCCCTGGGGATGGTGGGGGTAAGGAAGCCGTTCTTAAGGATGGGTTGGGGTCGGAGGCTGCTTGTCGCTCACGCACGGGGGTGCTGAGCAGGGACTCCAAGCAGCGTCTTTGCCTTATGTGTGTTTAGGGCTTTTTTCTTTCCTCCAGCTTTGAAAAGAGGTTAGGACATTGTTGGCTTGGAAATCAGTGAGTCTTTCATTTTGTTTTTTTTGTTTTCTTCCTTGCTTTACAGAAATGTATCAAGAAATCAAATTGTAACAGAGCGGGAGCGCGCAGAACGGCCCTCTGGGTGGGAGCCGCGGTCGGGGACGGAGGGCAGCTCTTGAGATGCCTCCTGCTTTTCTGTGGTACTGACCCTGGGTAGAGCTTTTTGTTATTAAATTACCCCCTCAGGGAAGTTTTCATCCAACACTCCGCGCCTGCAGTAGAATTACAGTGATTATACGGCCACCGAGACAGAAGCGCAGAGTGACCCTGTCATCCGGAACAATCCTCCTGGAAGACCCTCCTCCAGGACCGTCCCCGGGACCCGGGACCCCGCCAGGGCGCTCTCTCCTGGTCCCCCTGTTTGTGGACAATGCCCAGAACGCAATCCAATGAAACTCCTCATCTGTGATGCTAAATAGGTCATAAAGCTGCCAGCAAGAATAACTTACTTTGTAAACTGTCACTGGAGATGATATATAATTAAGGCGGACCGTAAACGATGATTAAAATTACAGTCCTCCGTAAATTCAAGAGGGCTGGTGTTTCTGCTGTTCTGGGCAAAGTGCTGATGGCCCGACGCACATGTCAGGGGGGACAAGCCAGAAGCGTGCCGTGAAATACTGCATGACCCACATCCGCCGTTACAGGGTCGTAAACAGTGCAGACGTGAGGAGGACAGGCTGGAGAAAGCCCGGGCGCTGCGCTCCGAGTTCTTCTAAGGGTCGGGCACGCGAGGAGCAATGCCGCATGGTAGGGCACCACCGTTCTGGGCGTCAGGAGAGCTAGATCATCCAGGCCCCGCCACTCGTCCCTGCAGGTGGGTGACAAGCTGCTGTCCGCCTTGGGCCCCTGCCCCACCTGTTACCTAAGGGACGCGATGGCAGATGGTTTTCACCTTGTGGAATGACTGGGTTGAGTCATTCGATCACATCTGACGTGGGACCTCGTGATGCCCAGGGCCCGTCCGCGCCTGCTCTGGGTCGTACAGTCCGTGTTTGCTGGGTGCCCGCGTCGCTGGGTGTGGTCAGTCGAGGAACATGAGGAGGCAGGCCTGCAGAAGTGGGGAGAGAAACTGGGGCGTCCCCTCCCACCGCCTCGTGCAGCCTCTCCGGCAGTTGATGGGAGGTAAGGGGAAGGACCCGAAGACTAGGGCCGGGCATCTGGAACCACGTGCCGTGGCCAGAGATAGAAGCGGAGTTGATGGAGCAAGGGAGCCTTTGGGGATGGTGGCCTGGCCAGGGGGCACCAGCAGAGAAGCATCAGGAAGGAATGACAGCTGTGAGGGGACAGCTGTCCCCTCGAGGGGTCCTCAGATGAAAGTGTGGCATCTCCTAGGAGCTCTGCAGAAAGACAGAGCTTTGCACCCCCACCCCCAGGCCTTCCGCGGGGGCCGCACTGTGGTCAGCTCCCGGGCGCGCCGGGCGCAGGATGCTGGGGGAGTGGCGTCCTCCTGGGGGCATGTGTGGGTCCCAGGGCGGTGAGGAGACAAGGGACAGGTCCCAGCTGAACACCCGCCGCGATGGGACAAACCCGCCCTCAGACCGAGGCTCCGGGGTGGGCCTCTGCCCAGAGCCCCGCACAGCATGGGCACTCCCTCGACAAACCGCTGTGGTCAGAAAAGGCCAAATCGTTGGAAAGGAAAAATGACATTCGTTGGCCCAAGGCCCCCAAACTGGACTTCCTTTGAGCAGGAGCACCTTGGTTCGGGGTGGGGGTGGGGTCAGGAAAAAGAAGGGCGGCTGAAGCTACTTACAGACGAGGCCTGCGAGGAGGAAGAGGGCCGTGGGGGATGGGACCCGAGTGAGCACATTCGTGTCCGGCTCCGGAAATCCCCCCAGTCTGAGTCTGAGCCCAGCTGCCATCGTCCGGAACCCTGAGGGCTCCCCCCTTCCAGCTCAGGGCCACACCAGGGGTCCCTCCGCCGGAACAGCCCTGTGGACCCACCCCTCCCACACTGGGGTGGTTTGCTTGCCCTGAACGCTGGCTTTGCGCTTTGAGTGCCCTTCTGGCCTCAGAAAACTGTGTCCCCTTGTCTCCGGACACCTGAGAATGTGACAGACAGGGGGAGGGGTCCTGGGTTCTGCAGGCCTCTGGAGGTCAGCAGGAGAGTCCGGCAGCCCTGCCGCTAAGAGCCCCTCTCAGTGAGACACCCCGAACCTTGCAAACCTAGTGAAGGAACAGCATGGCCCCCCCAGGCCAGCTCTGGGAGGAAGGCGAGCGCGGCCCCCTTGGAGCCCGGGCAATGACTTCAGGCTGGAAGGCAAATGAAACGGAATGCGTGACAAGGGCAATCTTTAAATAAATAGCACTTAGCCCTGAAAAGATGGATTGGCATATGGAAGCATCATCCAGAAAATTACATCGCAGGTAGAGATGGAAATATGTGCAGCCAGACAGACAGAGCAGGGCCACAGCTGCAGAGGGGCAGACAGCGTGGCCAAGAGCAGTGCTGGGGACACTGCCCTGAGCTGGAGGAAGCTGGCCTGCTGGCGGGGGGGGGGGGGGCAGCAGAGAGAGAGGGCCCCAGTAGGAGAGAAAGCCAGTAGGTGATTTCAACATCATGCTGAGAGCTGACAGCAGGTGGCTGCGTCTGGGCCCTACCTCGAAGCCAAAGGCAGGCAAATCGGAACAGCACCAAGCATAGCAGACAGGTGGCCCCGCGGTGGGCCTGTCCCGGGAGCATTTCCTCCACGCACACGAACTCCTTGAGGTTGTCACGGATACACAACCCCGGCCCACGGCCTGGGTGACGGACCAGAGGCTGTGTTTGTCGCAGCAGCTCGTTCCTACCTGGCACGCACCGTGTGTGTTCTAACTCACCTCGCGAGGCCCCGATCCGGTGGTCACACCCAACACGGGAGCAATGAGCCGAACGTGATGATACTCATCCCCGGGTTTTACAATGCCTCATCCCAGGTCTGCCGTCCCGCCCGGAGGAGGTTGCTGGCACTGCCCAGCCCTCTCTCCGGCGTCTCCCTGTGCTCCTGCTGCCAGGCCCCGATCACACATGCCCTCTGGCTGGCGTGTGCGTGGGCCCTTGACCTCTGTGTTCCACGACCTGGCCTGTTGTTTTTTGGAAAGTCGCCGCTCACAGAGGTCTGTCAGCTGGACTTAATGGCAGCTGAAGACTCCAGACTCCCAAGCTCCTGGCGGAACATTCTGGAAGATAATGCCGGGCACGATCCCAGGAGTGCTTATCCTAAATGGATCAGCCACGCTCAGAAGCCAACCAGGAGCCAGGCCACACGGCGCTGAGCACAGCGGCAGGAGTGGTCTGGGGAGCTGGGTGACCAGGCCCTTAGAGTGACAGAGCCTGGGAAGGAGAAAAGGACACCTACCCGAGGGGGAGGCAGCAGAGGGCAGAGCGGAAGGGCGTCCCTAGCAGCTGGGCCCTGCTGGACGCTGGGTCTTTCCCGACTCTGAGCCTTCGGTGCTCACTGGGTGTGGCAGACACACGTGGCCGTGGTGGGCACCCCAGCCCTGGGTGAGTGCCCAGCCGAAGTCCGACACTTGGATCACCCTGGATGACACTGCGGGGGACAGAGGGACATCGGCCTGTGTCCCATCTACCAACGGGACCGTGAGGAACCATACGTGACGCGTGGCTATTGCTCAAGGCTCGGTTTTGAGCTGGGTGGTCACACAGCAGTAGGTGACGGAAACCCCTGGGTGGAGAGGCTGCTGGCCACCCGAAGGAGGGAACGTGGAAGGAGGGCTGAGCTGAGCCTGGCACCCCTTGAGCTGCCCCCAGTGCGCAGGGCGCTGACTGTTTGGGACTTCGCTCAGAGAGAAAGGCACGGAGTCTCCCTCCCCCAGCCGCTAGCAGCTCTGGTACGAACTGCGTGGTGGTTACATAAGCCCTTTTGTAGAGCACAGAAATAACCCTCGTGTGAAGTGGCCAATTGAGTTATTTATGGCGTTTCTCAGCTACAGAACTTTGCACAGCTCTGCAGTCCACGCGCTGATTATTCCGCAACCAGCTGCTAACGCGGGCGAGGAAAAAACGGATCAAATCAGCGCCACGCAGATCAGCAACCACAAATAGATGAGGCCAGGCCGCAGCCCAGGTGGGCCCTGCCAGGCTGAGGGTGCTCAGGTGGGCCCCGCCCGGCCGAGGGTGCTCAGGTGGGCTCCGCCGGCCGAGGGTGACTAGGCAAAGCCAGCCCTTGGCTCTCAGGCATCCAGGCTGGCACCTTTCTCCTCCTCCACTCGTGCTCCTGATCTGGCTGTTCTTGCTGGCGTCTCTATGAACGAGGAAGCGCTGGAGAACAATGACCAGGTTTATCGTCTCCAGTGCATTGAAAGGATGGATACATGGACACCGATTTTCACCTTGGTGTGACTTTGGACCTCAGGCACACACAGTAGACAACGGCGTGTCTCAGCTCCCGGCACGCTGCCGCCATTGTCCCTGGCGGAGCGCCTCTCTGGGTTACTGCCTGTTACTCTATTGTAGTATTTAGCTCTTCTCACTCACCCTCAGAACCATCCCCCTGTGGGCACAGACCCTAACGGGGTTCACATCTGTCCTACAAACACGCGTGTCTGAGAACACGCACGTTCTTCGTGCACTCACTGCACTGCGGAGCCCTCACCTGGCTGAGCCCCTCCCCAGCGACTCCACATCCGCACCGAGGAAGCAGGGAACACTGTGCAGCCAGCGTCCTCGAGGGGTCCTCGGGGGCCAGGACGCCCCAGTACAAATCCTTGGCCCATCTACCCCCACCTTCCCGAAGGACACTCTCACACCTTCTCCTGGCCCCCCAAACCTCCAAACTCCCCTCTGTAATCCTCCCTCCCCCGTGATGACCTCCTTCCAGGTCATGGATGAAACAGAAACATCGGGAGCAAATCCCAGACGCGGCCACCCTCACGATCATGCACTTTACCTGCGCGGGACCCCAGACGCTGCCTTCCTTCCTGGGAGGGTGAGTCCGTGCTCCCCTCACCTGTGCCAGCTCCCGGCCCCTCTCACCCACGCCAGGATGTCAGCCTACAGCGGCCACGCTGCCCCTCTCTTCTAGATCGTTTTCATGAGTACAAAAACATGCAACAACAGCTCCATCATTTGTCCAAAAATGTCTTTATTGCATACACACATATACAAGCACCCGAAGTTGTGAATGACGATGTCAGGGGGGAAATTTGAAGATATTATCCCACTGTTATCTGGTTTTCATTTTTTTTTTTTCTGCTATAAAAAGTGCAATTAATGTGATTTTTTGGTAATCTTCTTCTCCCTGGTGGGTTTTAAGATTTTCGTGCTCTTTGGTCTCAGCACAAAGTCTTGAAGTGTGGATTTCATTCAATCCTGCGTGGGACGCATCGCGCTTCCTAAGTCCGAGAATTAAAAATGCGAATCTTTTCTGTATCTTCTCAGCCGTACTCGCACTGACCGTCTTTTTCTTCACTAAAAATAAATTCTCCTTCTGGAACTCCTATTAAACATCTGTTCAACATTTTCACTCTGCCCTCTCCGTTTTGATCTTTGAATCTCTCCTTCATGTTTTCGTCTCTCACTCTGTGCGGCATTCTGGATAATTACTTGAGATCTAGTTGTCCAGTTCACTAACTCTCTTTAGCTAGGACTATTTTTTTTTAAAAAACCAGTTTATTGGATTTTAAATTTCAGATATTTTCATTGACACCCATTTGGTCCTTTTTTCACATTTCTTTGTTCGTGTTTTCAAAGCCTTCGCTTCATTTTAAACACATACACTTCCTATTCCATATCTGATCATTCCAAGGAGGGAAGTCATCGTAGGTCTAATTACGCCGAATGTTGTTTCTGCTGACTCCAGTGCATGGCGATCCCTTTCTCTCTGTGTTTTGTAATCTCCGATTGCGAGCTCACATTTGATTGATTGTAACCCAGGGGGACTCTTAGGAGATGCATTTCTCCACAGAGGATCTGTGTTTACTTCTGCCGCGCACCTGGACGCACTACAACCCGGGGTCTTGTTCAGTGTCGTCTCGACAACATTTTCTACTGTACTACCTACACAGCAGACTCTGCACACGGATAGCTTTCTTGCAAAGATGAAAACGTGGAGATAAAGTGAGGTGTTGTGACTTAGGGAACACCCCACAGACTGTTTATGGCCGAGCTGGGATCTGAACTCCGGGCAACCTTGATGCCCCGTCCATGCTGGCGGCCCCTCTGCCATGATGAACCTTCCCTCCACAGCGGGCACAAGCTCAAACCACAGAGCCACAGAAGCGAACGCGATTTTTCTCCTTGCCTCCTGTTGTAGCACATCGAGCTACTCTAAGGAACATGCCACTCTCTGGGTGGCTTCCATCATAGACATTTGCTTCTCGCAGTTCTGTAGTCTGGAGATTCAAGATCAAGGTGCTGGCAGACTAAGGGTCTGGTGAGAGCCCTTGATCTGGTTCATAGATGGTTGACTGCTCACTGTGCCCTCACCTGGTGGACGGGGTGAGGGAACTCTCTGGGGTCTCCCATATAAGTCGCTAGTCCCATTCCTGAGGGCTCTACCTCATGGTCTAATCGCTTCTCAGAGGCCCCGCTTACAAATACCATCACACTGGGGGCGTTGGCGGTTGTCCTGGGGGCAGTCAGCACGCCACCCTCACCCCCCACTCAACTGTTAACTCCCTTTTCTCTGTTGGCCTCCAACAATTTCCTTTGCTTTCCTGTGAGCTCAGCTTTTGATGGAACGTCATGTTTGTTGCAACGTATCCAACATTTCCAGGTGTTTTTCAGTGGAAGAGCTTTTAAGAATTTCTAGACAGGCTCTATTGCCAGAAATAGACATTTTGTCTTTTTTTTCTTTATGTGTGTTATTCATACATCAAAACCCGAGGGCGTCTGGCTGTGACGGGTGAGTCCCAGCTCCTGGCAGGCTGTGTGGCCCAGGGTCTGCGGGGTTGCTCCTGCCTGCGTTTCAATGACAGCGTGTCTGTGTGCACCCTCCGGGCGGGAGCTGCGATTCTTCCCTCGCTCTTTGGACACCCAGTCAACAGCCGGCTGGGGCACCCTGTCCTTTCATCTCGGAGGGCCATCAGCTTCATCCCTTTGAAAGTTTTCAGAACCCTCTCTTCCCTTTGATGGCCCTCGATTTCAGTCTCACATATCCAGGTACAAATTTATTTTCTACCTCGCGCTCTGTTTTTCATCTACCCAGCCGGGTCCTCGGGGAGACCTTTCCAGCGGAGCGCGTCTTTTCCTAATCTGTGGAACTCTTGGTCCTTTCTTGATTTTCAAAGAAATAATTTCCTTTCAGTTTACCTGTCTCTCTCCGAGGAGGGGGGACGGGGTGGCTGTCACGGGCATGTCCTTCACCGGCCACCTCCTCCGTCTTCCAGCTCCTCCACCTTCCCCGTGGCTGCGAGTGCGCATCTCTGGCCTCCGCGCCACCTGCACCTCCCCCGTCGCCCCAGCCCGTTGCAAACATCATCGCTTCTGATGCACTTTCTCTGATTCTCTTCCAGACATGCTTGGACCTGCTGCGTATTTTCAGCGTCCCCGTGACTGCTCTGGGGACCTTTGTTAGAGTTTTAGTTTATATTCTTCTTCTGGTGGATCCATTCATTCTGTTTGGTCTGGTACAGGCTGTCAGGACGCAGCATGCCCCCCCCCCCCCGGACTCTCTGTTTTCCTGTGGGACTCTGAGCCACCAGCGGACGGCTGCTCCGGCCCGACGGGGCGACGTCCTCGGCCCTCGCCCAGGCTCCTCTGGGAGAGCTGCGTGTTTCTCCGGTCATGTGGGCTTTGGAGGACAGAACCCCTGAGTGGCAGCCTGGGCTCGCCCACCTTCCTTCTCCACAAGGCATCTGTGCCGGCTGCATGTGTGTCAGTCCCTCTGCCCGTCCCTGCTGGGGGGTGACCCCGGATCTGCGGTGGTCCAGCTGAGAGAGTGGGAAGAGGGTGGAGAGGAAAAGGAAGCTGTGGGAAGTGCTCCCAGTGGGCTGTGGACAGCCCTCCCGCTGGGCTCCAGCACGACCCTAGGTCCCCGGGCTGTCTCTCTGGCACTTGGCTGTGGTGGAGAGGGCCCTGCTGCTTTCTGCAGAGGGCAGTGGGGGGGTGCAAGGCTCAGAGGGCTCCGGGGGGCGCGAGCAGTCCCACAGCAGCTGCATGGCCGGGGCGCTGGGGGAGGGGGTGGGGACAGCCCGCAGCTCCTGAACCTTCCAGGCATTGTGGGTGTGTATCTTGGTTACACGGGGTGATACAGGACTGGGACATGGGTTCTGACACGGGTGCAGAGTCAGGCTGGATGCCACTTAGACCAGGAGAGAAGGTGCAGCTCCCACGCCGCTAGGGGAGGGCGACCAAGTGTCCGCCGTGTGCAGCTGGGACGAGCTGGCCGTGGCCGAGCATGCCCGTTCTTCTCAGACTGAACGTGCAAACACCCCTGGACGATCTTGTCAAAATGCAGGTCTGATTCTGTGAGTCTGGGGGAGTCTGCATGCAAGCTCCGAGGTCACGCCCAGGCTGCTGGCCAGGGTCTGTGGGCCACGCGAGGTCACGCCCAGGCTGCTGGCCAGGGTCTGTGGGTCACACGAGGTCACGCCCAGGCTGCTGGCCAGGGTCTGTGGGCCACCCGCTGAGTCGCAAGAGCCAGAGCCCTGTGTTTAGAAGGATGGTGGGCCTCAGTGGGTCCAGCAGAGGGGACAGTTTGCATCCCGTGATTATGTCCACCAAGGAGGTGGGGGAGGGAGTGTCAATAGGGGACAGTGTGCATCCCTGATCCAGTCCTTTGACCTTTTCCCCCAATGAAATGCTTTCATTCTGTAAATTTGCCCTGTGGTGTTGGAGCATCTTCCAGCCACTTCATAAAGCAACGAACCTCTATTTATTGACTGATGCTTCGTTCATTAATAATTAATAATTCATGCGCTCACAATCTTATGAATGCAATCAATCTTTCTTCTCGCATCTGACAAACATTTACTTAGTGCCATTTCTGTGTCGTCAGGCATTGTTATAGAGAAGAGGACACAGCAGGAGAGGAAACAGACAGTCTCGCCCCTGTTTTTGAAGGAGGAAGGGCAGGGAAGATGAATGGTTGGGTACAGGAATGAGCGAGCACATATATGAACCAGGTAGCAGACACATAGGCAATGCACAGACTAAAAAGAGTAACTAGTCTGTTAAGTGGTGGGAGGGGGTTGGAGGAGCGGGCAGGAAAGGCTTGCCTTGGTCAAGTTCACGTTGAAACAGAGACCCAGGCAAGGGCAGGCTCCAAGCCCCGCTGCAGGGCTCTGGGCATATTCTGGCCACAACAGGGGACCGATGCATCTGGAACATAGTGATAAAGAGAGAAGTAGCAGGAGATATGATCAGGGCAGTAGTGAAGACAGATCGTAGGGGACCTTGATGGACAGGAAAGAACTTGGGCTTTTGCTCAGAAATGGGACGGGATTGAGTGTCTTTGGGCAGAGGAGTCCCACGATACTATTTGCATTCTGAAGAGCTCACACAAGCTTCTCTGTGAATAGTCTGCAGGGGGGAGAGGAGAGCAGGGTGCAGAGCACAGACCCAGGCAGTTGGAGCTGGTGTTGGGTAGCAGGGACACCAGGAGAGGGCAGCCATGTGGACGTAGGAAGTGGTTGGAGTTGGTGTATTTGGAGGTAGAGCCTCCAGCACGTTCCAGTAGGTTGGATGTGAGGTGCAAAAAAAGGGAGAGATGTCAAGAATGACTCCAAGGGTCTACACGCTGAGAGTTCAGTGGAGGTCCAGGTGTGATCTATATTTGGGGGTTATCAGCGTAGAGAAGCTATGGAAGCCATAGGACTGGGTGAGGTTGCCCAGAGGAGAGTGTGGCCTGAGAAGAGACAAGGTCCAAGAGAGATGCTGGGCACTGTGATGTCCACGGAACACAAAAAGGACGGAGAAGAAACACCAGCCATAGAAAAACGTTTTGGCAACTTGATATATTTCCTTCCATGGCCCTAGAAGGTCATCCTTCTGGTGTAAGTATTTATAAGGTCTCATAGAGCTGGGCTGCAGTGCCATGCTTTGGCCTACAGGTGATGCAATTTGACAAAGTGAAATATTCAATGGGCATATATTTCAGACTAAAAGCTTGAGGTTCTGTCGCATGCAGTCAGTGAAGATTAAGCTTCAGTGATTTCATACATTTCGGATCCTGTGTACTAAGTGTACTTAAAATAACACACACACACACACACACACACACACACACACACACACACACACACAGTTAACTTAAAATGCGTCAGCTTTGCATGAAAATCCCTAATGTATACTTAGACACACTCACAACATGGAAACAGCACCAATATTTGTGTTCTCACAACCAACATTCCGAATGTGAAATTAAACTTCACGTCTCGGGTTTGGGATCAACATCTTGAGACGATTTCTTTGCTGTTTCCAACTCGGCTCCTTGGCATGTCTGTGCGACTGGCATCCAGATTTTGTTGTGAGGTGCACGTCGGTGTGGCAGTCCCCCGTTCGGTGGCTCCGCAGAGCCCACCTCTGAAAGGATGGTACCTCCGGGACTTGCAGGGCAATGAAGAGCCGCGAAGACTCCAGAGCTGAAATTCCACTCATTAACACGTTGTTAAATAATTAATAGGTTTGTGTTTAATTGCTTCTGTGTATATAATCTTGCTTTTTTCTGAAAACCATCATTAATTTTCAGTTAGTTCCACTCAAAGTAACAAGGCCTCATGCTTCCAGTTGGGGGGGGGAAATGAATATTTATGAACACTTGCTGTATCGGAAGCTAGAGGAAAAATAGGATTATTCATCTCCTTAATGTTGAGAAAGGTGTGTGTGTGTGTGTGGGGGGATATTTGTCTGTTTTAGCCTCCGACAGAATGTTTAGTTGGCAAGCTTACACCTCTGACCTCGGCTAATTTCTCCACACTTAAATTCTGTTTTAAGTGTAGAGTCTGTCATTAAAAATTCAGGTTTTCTAACCACTGCACTTAAAGCAATGTCACATGTGCACACCAGTGTAGTTCTGGGCTAGCGCTGCCTCCGGTGTGGATGCCAGCGGGACACCACCTGTCACCTGGGCACAGGTGAATGGTTCTAAGACCAGGTGAGCAGGGTGAGACCAGAGACGAGAAGCCCTGCAGCTCAAACTGGCAGCTGCCAGCCTCCAGCGCAGTTCCTGTGTGTTCACCCGCCCCTGAGCTCTGCACACACACGGTTGGAGGACACTGTTGGGATCTGGGTTGACATTTATCAGTCTTCAAAACAAAACAACACAAAAAAAACCCTATCCATTTTCAGAGAGGTTTTAAAAGATGTAGGATTATGGGCAATTTTATTTTCTTCCTTTTAGCTCTTAGGCTTTCCACATTGTTTGTCATTACCAGGGAACATAATAACAGAGAAAAACCCACTCACGGTGGCTCTCAAGGAAAGGATGCTCCAAAAGCACTCTGAGGTTACCTGGTAATGGGGTTGGCTCCTGTTTCCCGTCTTGCTTCTGCGGTTGGAAGGAAGGCGGGGGATGGCCACATGAGCGCACCTAATCCGTGGCTCGCCCAGTTTTGCGTTGTTGTAAAAGTGGGGACTTGTTGTGTCTGGTCTGCTGGGACGTGTATCCCCATGCCACACTGTGTTTCGGAGACACATCATGCTGGGTGTCTCTGTGGCCCCTTCCTCTTTGTCTGCGTATCGTGGAGACTTGTCTTCCCACAGTGTCACACTCCCAGGCTGGCCCATGTTGTGCGGTGTTCGTTCACGGTTAATGGGCACGCCATTCTACTGTGTGAAGACGCCACCGTCCACCGTCATGTGGATGAACTTTGGTTGTTGCCAGCTTTTTGACTCCTGGTGCACCTACGCAAGCATTTTTAAATACGATTTTTTATTGATTTTAGAGAGAGAGGAAGGGAGAGGAGAGAGAGAGAAGGAAACATCGATGGGAAAGAGAGAGACTGATTGGCTGCCTCCTGCATGCCCCCTACTGAGGATCGAGGTCGAAACCTGGAAATGTGTCTTGACCAGGAATGGACCTGGCTACCCTCCGGTGCATGGGATGATGCTCAACCAAAGGGCTGCACAAGCATTCTTCACGATGTTTACCCAAGGGCAGAGTGCTAGGTTCTTACCTATGTTCATGTTGCACTTTATGCGATAACGCCACATTGTTTCCAAAGTGGCGGTGCAAGCGTCCACTTCCGCCTTTGCACAAGCTTCTTAGCTGCTGCCGGTCCCCTGGGGGGAGGGGCTCTGTCACCGTGACAATGTGCATTTGACTTTCTAATGAGGCCATTGTTCCCTTGGTGTTTGGACTCCTTTCCGCTTCGGGAAGTTCACGCCTATTGCCCATTTTGCTGTTGGTTCATTTCTTTTTTGTAATCGATTTAAAAAATTTCTGTATGGATTCTCAATACTAAAACCTTTTCCGTGAGATGTGTTGAAAATATCTTCTCTTGGGTTTTAGCTTTCTTTATAATGAGTTTTGGTAATGAGTTTTGAATCGCAAAGTAGCCAAAACATCAATCTTTTGAAAACATTAACGTTCTTTTTGGTTCTGTTTAAGGGCCTCTTCCCCATCTCAAGGTCAGAAAGATATGTGTCTATATTTTCTTTTAAATGTTTTAGAGTTTTGCCTTTAACTTTGAAGTTGTAAATGAATTTTAAATTACTATTATTTTTTATATTGTGAGGTATATAACCTCTTACATTTTTTACAAATGTGGATAACGCCCGGCCGGTGTGGCTCAGTGGCTGAGCATCGACCCCTGCACCCAGAGGTCGCCGGTTCAATTCCTGGTCAGGGCACAGGCCCAGGTTGTGGGCCCGATCCCCAGTGAGGGGCACGCAGGAGGCGGCCAATCGATGTTCTCTCTCATTGATGTTTCTATCTCTCTCTCCCTCTCCCTTCCTCTCTGTCTCTAACACCAATAAAGAAAAATAAAATAAAATAAAATAACAATGTGGGTAACCAGCGGCACCAGTGCCATTTATTGAGAAGCTCCTCTTTGCCCGTTACTCTGCACTGTCATCTCTGTTTTGGCAGGCGGGTCGAATTCTGGGCTCTCCGTATTCTCCATCCGGCCAATGTCCCCCCCAGAAATCCCGCACCGTCTCACTCCAGGCTGCTGCATGGACATGTCCACACTGCTGGTGCGTGCTGCACTCTCACCCTCATTTCCACGTTGTTCTCGGCCTTTCGCATGTCTACATACATTTCAGAATCAATGCTTCCAGTTTCACAGACTCCCTATTAGAACCGGGAATGGAGACACGTGCATCTGTGGATCAATTCAGGGAACACTGATGCATTTTTGAGGTTGAGCTTCCCCGCTGTGAACGTAGACACATGGCGCCCCCCACACAAGAAGCTATGCTGACAGAACGGCGGAAAAGAGCAAAGGCTGCTAAACAAGATTTAGAAAGGAAATCTTCTCCAGGCTGCTTGGAGAGCAAATTAACGGGGCTCAGACCTGAGTCACCAATTCAGGGGACAGAACGAGGCCATCCCTGTCGCAGGAGAGCAGGAACATAAAGGGAGAAACAACCGGGGGAAATGAAGACACGTGGGTAATAGCCAAGGAATAAAATCATCACCTAATCAGGGGGGATCCAGAGACTGTTAGGAGAGAGAAAAGAGGGAAAAAAATTAAAAAAGCAATTAAAAAAGATAGAAGACAATGACCTAATACGAAGAAAGACGCGAGTCTAACGAAACCAGTGAATGGTGGGCGAACAGTGTAGACCCACATGGTTCGAAATACAGCTCACATTTCTGAAATCCAAGTTTTAGAAAAGCCAGTCCAAAAAACGGATAAAGGAAAGGCGAGCTATTTTCCAAACGGCGTGAATTAGACGGGCATGACTTCCCATTTTTCAACATGAACTCTTGAAAAGCAGGGAAGCGATATCTCCAAACTTCTAAGAGAAAATAATTTGAAGCTAAAACTGTGCATTGAGAAAACTAGTCAAGCCCTGACCGGTTTGGCTCAGCGGTTAGAGCGTCGGCCTGCGGACCAGAGAGTCCCGGGTTTGGTTCCCGCTAAGGGCATGTGCCCCGGTTACAGTTTGTCCCCGGCCCCGGTTGGGGTCATGTGGGTGGCGACCACTCGATGTGTCCCTCTCACATCGATGTTTCTCTCTCTCTCTCTTCCCCCCTCTTCCCTCCCGCTCTATCTGAAGATAAATGCAAAAATGTCCTCGGGTGAGAATAAAAAAACCAACAAAAAACTAGTCAAGACGGAGCATGCAGAATTGGAACGGATTGTGTCAGCCAGACCGTGTTCCCGAAAGGAAAGCTCCAAGCTGACGTACCAGCAAAGCCAGGTGGGGCCCGGAACGGGAGGCATGGACTCCGAGGAGCAGTGAGGAGAGAGAGAAATTAAATGCCAGGTTAGTCAAAAACGTCAAAACAGTGTTAATATTTTAAATAAAATTTTATGCAAGGATTAAAGAGACTCATTGCGGGGAAATAATCAACACCCTAGAACTAGAAAGTGTTCGGGTACGTGTGGCCATCACACCGTTCCTCCCGGTGACCCCCGTGAGAGCGCAGTGACAGCTTCTGGAACACTCGCTCTCTGTCCACGCGTGTTCCAGTGCCCACCGTCTGGAGCACGGTGACAGTGTGTGTAGCTGCTTGTACGGGAACAGGGTGTGCCTGTTTGTGTCACCAGGCGCGGGCGGACTGCCCGGAAAATGCCGCTGGTTCCCTGACACTCCCCATTGGGTTCTCATTCTGTCCCCATCCACCTGGCTTTGGGGGCGTGGCCACCGTCTGCCTGTCCTGGCTGCTTTGTCCTGCGGCCTTCCTGTGCTGCGACCGTCCTCACCACCACAGGCAGCCCTGCCGGCCAATCACTGTCGTCTGGATCCCCGAGTTCTGCGTCTCGTGTGTTCCTGACACCCTCTCCTTCTCTGCTGTTTCTGTTTCAGTCCAGCTCCTTGTCAGTTTCTCTCCCGAGAGGGTCCGTTACCCCAGCGAGTTCTCCTCCTCTGTGCAGAAGACAGCAGCCTGGTTTGTACGAGGCTATGGTTCCCCAGAGCCTTCCGGCCGCAGCCACGGTGGGCCCCAGCTTTCAGTCCCCTGCCCACGTCCCTCAGGGCTTGCTCTGGCCGCTGGTATTTCTGCAATGGCGGACCTTCCTCCACCTTCTCTGACATTGGGGTCATCTCTTTACAGCCCAGAAACACCTAGGACGGTCCCTCTGTGGCAAGGGCACTCTCCTGCCCTGTGTACCTTGTATCTGCCCCATGGGACCTGAAGCAGGGCTGTCCCTTGGTCCAGATTGCAGGATGGTGACAGGAGGGACACATGTCCGTGGGGTTTTATCATACCTGTCCGGCTCCCTGGCCAGTGTCACAGTGTCATTCCCCGTGACACCTCAGGGATGTTGCTTGTCAATGCTGAGCTCAAACGCCACCATGAGAGCCCTTGGGTGGACAGGCACCCTTCATTCCGTGGAGGGGCAGCGCAGAATTAGGCAGGGCTCTGCTTTTCTAGCACCTGCCATTGCCTCTCGGGGAGTGGGGAGCAGTACCAAGCATCTCACACTTGGGGGATTCTTCTCTTTTCCAGTCAAGAAACCGCAAGAAGAAATAAGCTGTTCCCAGGGCCAGGACCCTAAGAACGCATGAGCTTCACTGGCCAGCTGACCTGTGCTTGCAGGGATGATCGCAAAGTGGGTTTAACAATAACGCCAACGACCTAAATGATGAGGACACTGTTAAACGCACACTAAGCGTTTCCTACATAACGTTTCTGAAATAAACGTGGCCTCAGCGCTGTGGCACGATGGATCGCTGTCAGACAGGGTCTTGGGTCCCTGCTTGGCCGGCGGAGCTCTCCTAGGCGCTCAGGAGCGAGCGATGAGAGGGGCCAGGTGCTGCGTGTGTTCGTCAACGTGTGCTCGGGACCCTGAGTGAGGAGCTCAGGAAGGTGGGGAGGCGTCTGGGGGCATATTTGCGACCCCGTGTTTGGGGCTTGGTGCAGGTGATCCTGACAGATTGGAAATATCAAAGGATCAACAAGGCCATTGCATTCTAGGACCAGACATCCTGAAGGGTAAAATTAAAACGTCTCAGACACAAGCTAATGAATCATATCTCTCCACCAAACGCCCCAAACCACACTTCCACACAATTTTCAAAGTGTGCTAGCCGAGATGTCCCAGATATATTGGTCATGTAAGCGCTCTGGGACCCCACCCATTGGGGCTAGGGCTTCAGTCGGGAAACCAGAGCAAGGACGGAGGGGTCCCCTTACCAGGACACTCGACGTATGTGACATGATTCAGTTCTCACATCAACCCTGGGACACGGATGTGTTACTGTTCCCATTTCACAGATGAAGAGACTGAGACCCGGAGACGTTACACAGTGCGCCCAAAGGCCCGCAGCCAGCAAGGGGCAGAGCGGGGATGTGCGCTCTGGTCTGTCCACTCCACCCGGAAACGCTGGTGGTCTGATCAGACCAGGGGTGCTTAGCCAACCGCCGGAGCCCGACCTCCGGAATCAGACTGAGTGTTGGCCCGAGTCAGCGGGTCAGGACGCCCTCTCGGGGTGTCTCACGTGCACCATGGAAATGGCTGCTGAGAGCTCAGTGCGGTTGGCTCCTTGCTGAGGCTTCACGCCTGCACCCAGAGGTCCAGAGACAGCCCGGTTCAATCCCAGTCCCGCCACACTCAACAGATGTCTTTGGATTCTGTGACATTTCCACGGTCAGAGCTGCAGAAGCAACAAAGAAGAGACTCCCCCATCTGCACAGACCCAGCTGCTGCACCGCGAGGTAACTTCGTTTCCATTTCGACGTTCTACTGCCTCTGAGTTCCTGGGACTTCCCACCTCTTCCTGGGATGCTGGCGGAAGGCAAATGTTTACACTACATACACATTATTCAGTTTTGGAGCATATTTTTCCCCCCAGAAAAATAAATGTTACTTAAAGCAGATGGTGTCCCCCTAATCTACTTCCACCTTCTTCGCAGGGCGCTGTCCTTCAAACAGCCCCGTGGCCACGCAGATGTCTGACCTCCTTCTGAAGGTCTACACAGAGGAAGCTCACTCCCAGCGGACTCCAAGGCGGGTGTGCTCTTCCTTTTATTTTTTCAAAGATTCTATTGTTGTAAGACCATCTTGGCGAGAACTCGGGGGCTGTGCCAGACGTCCACCCCGCCGCACGGCGCTCCCAGGGAGGAGGCAGCTGTCCACATCTGGAAAAACCTCTCCTCCTTCTGAAACGGTTGACGGGATGTTGGTCGTCCCTCCGGTGGCTTCTGTCGTTTTAGACTTTGTCAGCCTGACGTGAAGGTGAGGATTCCAAGGAGAGGCACCGAATGGGTGGCGCCCAGTGGGTGGAGGTCCGAATCCATGCGCGTTCCCCCGCGTGGCCCGTGTTCGTGCACGGGGAGGGGGATGCGGGGGGTGCCAGGTGAAGAATTGCAGCCTGAGCAGCTTGAGGCTCGCTCCGCCGAGTCGATACCCTTCGGGAAGAGCCTGGTGAGCAAGGTGCTGAGCTTAGCAGCGAGGAGGTGCATTTCATTGAATTTAGCTCCCCGATTATTGAAAAATGGTCGCTGGAAGATGAAGCTGCAAAAGCAGTGGTATTAGCAAGAGCGAAGGGCTGTGGTGATCCATCAATCTGCGAGGCGCTGGCTCCTCCGCCCCGCCTCCTCCGCTTCATTATTAATACTGACGAACAATCGCAGCTGGGTTTTCGGAGCACTCTCAGCTCGCGGTTCCAAGGCACTGTCCCAGCGCTGAGGGGTCACGCGCACACCTTCGCGATCCCGCAGTTCAAGGTAAACGCACAACACGGGGGAGTCATGGGCCCCCAGAGGGAGGGAGATGGCTCCCAGTGAATGTTGCAACTGGCCTGACTGACCTCTCAGGTCTCAGCTTTGCGCAGACGCCGCCTGGGGGGTGCTGGGAGAACCCTTGCCCAGGGGCGCACGTACCCATGCTCAAGTTGGCAGCAGAGGAAACATGATAAAACTCCAAGGGAGGAGGGAGGGGTGCGGTGAGTTCTGTGGACCACAGGGGTGAGCAGGGAAGGCTTCCTGTGTTCACTCATTCATTCATTCATTCATTTGTTCCTGCAGGAAATGGAACTGAGCATCTGTCATGCCAGGTGTTATTCTAGGGCTGGGATGATAATGTCCTTCCAGAGGGGAGGCAGCAAGTGGACACATGGCTAGATTCAGGGGTGTCGGGCACTGTGGCTGCCTGTGAACCCCCGTCCCACGCAGGCAGCAAGAGCGTGGCTAGCACCCTAGCCAACATGTTCTGGAATCTATCTCTGCTTCTGCCCCGAGGTCACACTCCCACAGGCTGCTCCCCACCAAGGACTGAGTGCAGCAGGCAGGGGCCTAAAGCAGACCCCATTGCTGGGGGGATGAGGGACTCCTTCCTTGGCCCACTGTAGCTCAAGGAGTCTCCAGAGGCGTTGCCAAACCTCCTGGAGACCTCTGGGGTCAATCTCGCCCGCCTGCTCCCTGCTCCCCTCCCCTGGATCGGACCTGCAGGGGGTCTGGCCACCCGTCAGTGTCCTTCAAGGGCATTTTCCCTAATAAAACCCTGTGTGCTCCAGCCCACCCTGGTGCCTGTTTCCGGGAGAACCCCGATTCATCAGCCGGTTTGTAGAATACGGCGGAGGAAGGGAGCCAAGGGGCGTGGGGGCCTCAGGGACGAGCCCTTAAGGATGTGAAGCACGAGGCCCCGCAGACAACACCGAGGCCGGGCTCCTGAGGCTCCCGAGAGAGGGTCTTAGCTGGTGCGTGGGTGGGGGACGGGGGAGGAGCCCAGTGTGGCTGGGACAGAGTGAGTGAGGGGACGGGGTCAGAGAAGGGACCAGGATGCCAGCAGGGACCAGGTCTGTTCAGCTTGTAGACCGTGACAAGGAGTGTAACGCTGCAGAGCACAGCGCAGGCGTGATCTCCGTCACGACTCAGACGGTCCCCGCCAGCTGAAGAGAGCACGCTGTGAGGGGAAAACGGGCATCGGTGGAGGGAACGCCAACCAGATGGAAAATCACCGTGGGACTGCAGGGCAGGGCGAGGTGGCCGGGCAGGGTGGAGGCCATCAGGTCAGGATCAAGGGCAACCTCTGGGGATAGAGCGTCCAGCACAGTCTCTGGTCCAGCTGAGTCTGTGGGAGCCCCAGGCGAGAGCGTGGGGGATGCTGGGAAGCGGCGGCTTGGCAGGGATGTGGAAGCTTCTTTTCGGGAGGCTGAGTAGCAGGTCGCTGAGAGCAGTCCAGAGGCAGAGGGTGCACGTGTCCAGAGCCTGGAAGACGTTGGGGCTGGAGATACAAAGGGCCTGTGGTCTTCGGAGGGACCCTGAATGGAGGGTGAACTTCTCTCGGGGGGAGACTCGGAGAGGATAGGGGCGCGCAGAGCAGGGCGGGGGGGAGGCAGGGGCGGCGCTGTCGGGATGGCATCTGGGCACCGAGGACCAGCAGCGTTCACGCCAGGACTGGCGAGACCCGACGGCGTCGGTGACGGGCTCTGGAGCTGGCCGCTCTTCTGTAGGTTTATGGAGCGGCTGAAATGTCGTAGCAGGGACACCAAGATTGGAGACAGGCTGGGCAGTGACGGGAAAGGGGTGACCATTTACAGTGATTCAAAGTGATGGTGACAGGGAAAAAAGTAAATGGCGCCTTGGCCGGTGTGGCTCAGCGGTTAGAGCGTCAGCCCGCGGACCAATGAGTCACGGGTTCGATTCCAGTCAAGGCCACGTACCTCGGTTGCGGTTTGTCCCCGGCCCTGGTCAGGGTCATGCGGGAGGCAGCCAGTCGATGTGTCCCTCTCATGTCGATGTTTCTCTCCCACTCTCTCCCTCCCTCCCACTGTATCTGAAGATAAACAGAAAAATACCCTGAGGTGAGGATTTTAAAAAAATAAATAAATAAATGGGAGGGCCTCCTACACGAAGTGTCTATCTGCTTAGCCTGGGACTGAGGGGAGAGGGGCCAGGAAAGCTCGGAAGGCAAAGAAGTCACTGAGCCTGGCCAGCAGGAGGCTGGGGAGCAGTGTGAGGAGAAAGGGGCGTCCTCGGAAGGGGGACCTGTGCCTGAGCCAGCTCGGGAAGGAGAAACCCACCCGGACCACCGGCACTGAGTCCGGGACCAGCTGGGCAGGACGTCCAGGGAGGCTCAGTTCCAGGCTACCGATAGCTCTGCAGAGGGTCAGAACGGTAAGAGTTCATTCCTTCCTGTGACTGCATTTGTAAAGTGAGCGGCGAGGTGTGGAACCCAGCTCCGTGGGGAGTTCTGTGCTGAAGGTCCTTCGACTTCCCAGGCAGGTGCGTTTCGTGTCTTCCTAATATTGGATGATGACGGTTCTCAAACACACAGGAACGTGACCGGACTGTGCCGCGAACACTGTGAACAGCCCGGACTCCCGTCACAATGCCGCCGTTGAGATTGGGTTGGGTTTGCTCTACGGTCAGCCTAGCTATTTACGCACCCCTGCACGCACCCGAGCTCCCTCTTTCCCGCATTTCAGAGTATCTGCAGACGTCTGAGCTCTCCCCACATCCTGCAGGGAGACTCTCACCAGCTCCAGTTCAATATGCACTGATGAATCTTTTGTTGGGCTGAAACGTGCCTACGGTAAAACACGCAAATCCTTTAAATGCTTGTACCTGTCCTCGGAGAACTTTCCGTTTTTCCTTTTCCTTGCGGTGCTACGAGCCCTTGACCTGAGACCCGCCCTGTAAGTGGTGGTTCAGTACACAACACCGACTGGTGGCTTTCTCCACGCGCTTCGTTTCAGCACGTGGACGGACTTTGTAGCTGAGCTGTGCCGAGGGAACGGGGACGGGAGCCAGAGCGTCCCCTGGTATTACAAGCCTTCGACAACCTCGTTTTAAAAATGATTATTTTTTATGCCTGAAGACTTAGCATGTTTACAGTTGTTTTAGCTTCGCGATGACACTGAGAGGAAGGCACAGAGATTTCCCACCTACACATCCACAGGTCCCCCACCCCACGAGCAAACCCCCCAGCAGAGGGTCCATTTGTCACGATTGATGAACCTACGTAACACATCCCCGTCACCCAGAGTCCATGGTGTCCCTGAGGGTTCGCTCTGGGTGCTGGACAGTCTGTGGGTTCAGACGTGTAGGATGGCATGGGTCCACCGTCACACTGCTGACAGAGGGGTTTCACTCCCTAGAAATCCTCTGTCCCCACCTGGTCATCCCCTGTCCCCACCCTCTGGCAACCTCTGATCGTTTTCCGGTCTCCGCAGTTTTGCCTTTTCCAGAGCGTCCAGCCTTTTCTGGATTAAGTGCTCACTTCTTTCTAGCACCGAGTAAGAGTCCGTGGTCTGGATGACTTCACCTCCTCACCGAAGGAGACCTCGGTGGCTTCCAAGGTCTGGCGATTATGACTCAAGCGGCTCTAAGCATCCGGGTGCAGGGTTTTCTGTGCAAATGCGTTTTCAACTCCTCCGGGTCAGTGAGTGCAAGCCAGGGAAAGTGATCGCGGGATCGCGAGGTCGGGTACGTTTAGTTTTGTAGGACAGACACGTTGTCTATCAAAGTGGCCGCACCGGGTGGCGCTCCCCCCAGCAGTGAGTGAGGTCCCCACGCTCCTCGTCCTCGCCAGCACGTGGTGGTGTCTGCGTTCAGCGTTTCGGCCGTCCTGACAGGTGCGCGGTGGTCTCTCACTGCTATTTTAACCTGCGTTTCCCCGCAGACACAGGGAGGGGGCATCTTCTCAAACGTGTATTTGCTGTGTGCACTTCTTCTCGGGTGAGATGCCCGTTAAGACCCGGAGTTCGTGTTTTATATTCGGTTGTTTATTTTCTCCTCGCGGAACTTGGTCTGTTTTGGATGACACCTTCATCGAGTGTTCTTTTGCAAAGAGGTCCTCCCGGGCGGGGGCTTGACTGCTCATTCTCTGGACATGGTCTTTCCCAGAGCAGACCTTCTCGATGTCAATGGAGTCCAGGCTGTCAATGATTGCTTCCGTGGGTCATTCCTTTAGTGTCACACTTAAATCGTCGTGGCCATACTGGACATCATCCAGGTCTTCTCCGGTGTTAACTTTCAGGTTTAAAAAAAATTTTTTCCCTCCATTTTACATTTCGGCCCACGATCCATTTGGAGTTCGTTTCCGTGAAGGGTGTGAAGACTGTGTCATCACTTCTTGGGCATGTGGACGTCCCGTGGTTCCAACAGCCCCATCGTTGCTCCACGGTGCTGCCTGAGCTCCTTTGTCAAGGACCAGGGCCCGCCTGTGGGGGCTGGAGCTCGCTGGTCACTTGGTCCACTGTCGGCTCCTTGGCCAGCCCCACGCTGCCTTCACTCCCGCAGCTCGACAGTCAGCCTTGAAGTCGGGGGTGCCAGCCCGCGACCGTTCTCCTCCTTCAACCGTGTGCTCCCTTTAATCTTCCAACGTGTGCCCTTTCTGCTGTCTTCACTGAAAGCTCAGTGGGCTAACGAGCACTCTCCCAAGCACCGTGAGATTCCTAGTCCTGTTACTCCTCTCGAATCCCCAGAGGAGCCAACCCTCTGCCAGGGTTTGAGGAGTTGCACCTCCGTGACAGGAGCCTGGGCATCGGCCAGGCGCCGTGGGGAACCCCTCCGTGTCTCACTGCAGCTCGCCCCTGTCTGGCATCCAGCGCACACAGGCCAGCTCCTTCCATAGCCCCTCAGCCCGGTGGGACCACTGAGCTCTGCCTTGTCCCAGGGAGGAGAGCCGACGGAGATGCCAGGGTCACCTCACACACTTTCCTCTCCGAGACGCTGTTCCTTTACCATGCCCGAAGACACCTGCCTTGGCTATTGTATTCAGGCTTGTAGATATTTGCGGCGTGAGACAAAGTTCAGTACGACTAAGTGGAGAGGGACCGTCTTCCTCCCCATGGTCCAGTGCTGGGTCTGGTGCAGCCGGTCACTTGTTCACGGAGCTGAGACTCGCCGAGTAAGACTGCAGGTTGTATCCATGGAAATCAATTGTATTTCCTTCCCCGCTTCCCTTCCTCATTTTTCTCTATGATATGATCTGCCAGTTGCGGGGTGGGGGGGGGTGGTTCTCAGAACTGTCTCCTCTTGACCAAGGCGTCCATCACCCTGGTTCTCGCCTTCCTTTCCTGCCTTATTTCCAACATCTCTCTTGGAGAAACAGATATCAGACGTATTCACGTGCTGTCCCTGTCTGGTCTCCCCATTTCTGACTGCAGATGACACAACCTTTCTTGATTACCCAAGACCGAAGCAATCATTCCCACTCTGACCTCCAGTCATTACTGTCTGAGCAATTCACTTGGCAATTAATCACGGCCTGCCTTAGGTTATGTCTTCTCTCATTGTCTAGAACTGACATTTGAATCTCTTATTATATAATTTTTCACAGAAATATCTTTCTTCTCCATCACGCTAGAAGCTTCTTGATGGCAGGGCCCATGACCTAGCATAGCAATGTTGCATGCGAAGGAGTGTGTGTGTGTGTGTGTGTGTGTGTGTGTGTGTGTGAGATCATGGCCGTATGCTTGCTGATGAGAATGTTAGCTTTTGCAGAAGAGTCCAATCAGATGCCAATGTATTAAATTTATCAGGCTTGCTCCATGTTTAGTCCCAAAGTACTTGTCCCCTTGGATCAAGGAAGGAGGCTGGTCTGTGGCCCTACTCTTGAGCCGACATTCAGGTTCCTATAATTGCTGGAGCCCTCTCCCAGGACACTCGATGGCATCACGGACCATCTGGCTCCCGTCTCTGCTTCTCTCCTTGAATGGCTGTGCTTGTGACTCACGGGGTTCAGGACAGGCAGCCAAGAGCGGGTTCTGTCTTCCCTCGTCCATCAGCCTTTCGGGTGCCCACAGTGACAGCCCAGCAAAGCACGGGTGTGAGAGGCCCTGTAGGGTGGGGGTGGGGAGAGGGAGGGAGCCTGTTTCGGAGTCTGGGCTGGGACAGAGGCTTCCCGGGGGGGAAGAAGTCAGGTGCTCGTTAGCCGGAAGTCTCAGGCTGATGGGAAAAGTCTCGGACTCGGTCACATTCCTTTGTGTCCAGCCGTTGATTCTGACATGGTCATCTCAGGACGGTTCGTAGGTGGCGTGTGGAAGTCCCCAGATGTTCCCCAGGTTCCTGAAGGCTTTGCTCCGCAGGTGAAGAAGTGCTGTCTTTGAAACGTTAAAGATGCCGTACAACTGTGGAAGAGGTGACCAGACATAAGAACTGACCTGCGGTGGCCCTGACCCTCGAGCCCCCTCCAGCTCCGACACCCACACCCCGAGCTGCCGGAGCACTGATCCTTGGGGTGGGGGAGGATGCAGCCTCGTGTCCCCTCAGGGATTCATTTCCTGTCCTCCTCCCTCCCCCACCCTCTGCCTTCCCATTTCCCTTCCCCCTCCTTCTCTCTCCCTGGAGACTGTGTGCAGCTCTGGACCGGCTGACACGGCCTCGGGCCACACACACACACACGGGTCCAGCTAACGAGCCGGCTGGCAGAGTCAGTGCCAGGTGAGGTCAGTGTGGCAAGGTCAGGGCTCTGGGCGATGTTCTCCTTTAGCTTTTGGACCCTGTCTTACGGTTGCAACACCGCAGCCCACTTCCAAGCTCTGCACACTCGTGCCCAGCGGGAGGCGGGGGCAGGGGCAGGAGCTCTCTCCCCTTCCCCCTCTCTCCTTTGCCGGAGGGGGCCCTTTCCCAGCGGCCCCAACTAGCCCTTCCCTTAAACCACTGCCGTCCCCCTGACTCGGGGGAGGATTAAAAATAATAATAATAAAAATAAATAAATAAATAAATAAATAAATAAATAAATAAATAAATAAATAAATAAAAGGGTGCTGTCTAAGCCCCCTGCGTTCAAGATAATGTGTTGCACAGGGCAGGAAATGAATGCAGGGGTTTCTAGGTCGGACCCACCCCAGGCTCAGCACATCCCCACAGGGGTCGGCTTGTCACCTCTCCGATCTGCGGCAGAACGAAGGCGTGGGAGGTCCGCCGTGCAGTGTGTAGGTGATTCAGGTGTCCTTCTCTCCCACTGCCCACCTTCAGGCGTGTCTGTGTTTCCCGGCCCCTCCGGCCTGGAGGAGGTAGGTGGAGGGAGGCGGGTGAGGCTGCAGATGGCTAATGGCATTTCTCACTGACCAGAGCGGCAGAGCGTGTGGCCGGTCCCCGCCACGCCGGCCTCTCCCGTCACGTTGCGAGCTCCTTCAGGACTAAGCGTGCGCGCTCAGCCTGGGTACAGCAGGTGTTCCGTCGTCGTGGGTTGAATTGCGTTGGGGGAAGTGGACCGAAAAAACACTGTTTGAAATAAAACTTTTAAATCGTTTCCAGTTTTCCCTGAGCTCATGTTATGCTGAGCTCCAACGGCAATGTGTAATTGCGTTTCGATGGGGCCCCGCTCAGCGGGAACATCGAGCCCTGCCGTTCCCTGTCGGGGCGGCGAGGACAGCGTTTTCACGTGCAGTGAGCTGCTTATGGACCTCAGCGGCGTGGAATCTCATCGCCTGCCGCCGCGGTCCAGGGTCATTGGCGTTATTAGCACACCGACCGGGAGGAGCTTGGGGTTGGCAATTTCTGGAGCCCTGGGTCCTTGCCCCTTACTCTGCATATTCACAGCCGGGGGGGGGTTGGAGTGAACTCGGGGGGCACGTGGGTCGGGTCTGGTTCTGGCATCTTGTGATAGATCATTCGCCCACCACCTTATCGCTGAAGACAGGCTTGCATCTGATTTGGAAGCCGGTAAGTGGCGACGCTGTGTCTGAGGGAGAAACAAACCAAATGAAGCCAAGTGGGGGAGGCTGGAGCCAGACGCACTGTGCCGTGCGGCGCAGGAAATTAACCCAGCATGGAGGTGATGTCCCCCCCAGTGGCGTGTGCGCGGAGCTCAGAGCCGCGTGGCCCGGAGGCGGTCTGCCTCTTGCTGACTTTGAAATAGAGAATTTGCTCTTTTTCTCTAGATATTTGCTTGTGCCGTTAAACCGTCACCTCTTTCTCGTTGTGGTTCAAACGAGCAGAATGCAAGGTGGCAGATCAGTGTGTTCGATTGCCCTGACGATGCCTTTGCTTTTCCGCTCAGAGGCTCCGCTGGGTAGAGGCCTCGGAGACACAGGCGGGGCCGGCGCTTTTGCGGAGACGTCATCTGTGGCTCCGTCCGCTCTGTAAGTCCCCAGGGCAGCTGGAACCTACTTTGAGATAGGCTTTTCACGTCCCCCGTCGAATCCTTTCCGGTGCGACACACCTGCACTGGTGTCACCTTTGTTAACGATAACCACATCCCATTAATCCCCGTGCCTCCTCCCCCAGGTGAACTGGAACCGAACCTGTGCTGACTGCCATGCACAATTTTCCCCCATTTATCATGATTCTGAATACATACTCATCATTCCTGAATATTTTCCCAATTGTGTGATTTTTAAAAACATGTTTGGGTGTTTGATAGGAACTTGCTCGAGCGCCATATTGTCACTTATGACATTGCTGGAAACAGGAGGGCCTTAGATTGAGTTGCAAGTCGAGGGTGCGAAAGGCATTTGAAGGTGGTGCTTGTGACTTCGAGCCAAAGGCTCCCCACTGGTGCTGGCGGGCAGCCGCCAGGAACGGAGCGATGTCACCGAATTTCCACAGAACCAGCCAGTGAACATGCCCGTGGCCTCCAAGAGCCGTGACTCACGATTCCAGGAGAAAATCATGCTGAAGTCAGTGGATAGAACATGAGAGCCTTCTGAGACTTTCAGAGCCTTTGCCATGCACCAAAGACGATTGCCCGTCTCCTGAGCTCGGGGCTCAGCGCCTTTCTGCAGAGAGAAGGGTGCTTCCTGCAGCCGCTCTCTCGAGGCCAGGCCACTGGGCTCCCATGCGTGGCTTGCGTGATGAAGTGTGGACTCCTCCTGGGCTACAGCGGCCTCTGCGCAGAGAAGGCAGCAGCTGGCCCACCAGGGCTCCCGTGCTCTGCGGGGGCCGTGGGGTGGAGATGATCACAGGGACTGGGATCAAGTAACACGAAAGGAAACAGTGTGTTTCCCAGCCGGTAGGAAACGCCACGAAGCTCTTCATTCCAAAGGCTGCAAGGTTGACTGACTCCGTAAACCGAGGGGGCAGAAGCACAGCTAGAGCAGCTTTGGTGAGAATTTAAGGGGACGTGGGAGGTTGGGGGATGCAGCTTTGCGGTCTCCTGGGACCCTATAAGCTCAGCACCCTCGACTGGCTTGGAGCACGGGTCTAACTTGGAGTAGACCTGTGCCAGGTCATCCATTCTCCTTGTTCGAAGGTGCTCTGTTCTCTTGACAAAGCGCTTACAGATGGGCGGTTCCAGGACTGGGACTCAGTCAGGACGCCCCCAAAACCCTTTCAACCCATCAGTCTGCCTCAGGTGCCTGCTGTTGGCACTCAGCATGCCGCATGTAGGCGGGGTGGGGAGCGGGCCAGGCCTGCAGGTAAAATGTCCGTTATCCAGCGGAGTCCCTTCCACAGAAGTTCTGGTATTTGCTCTGAGTGGGGGCCTGAGTCCATGTCCACTCCGGGGGTGCGGGCGGGGGAGGGCACGGCCCCTCGCCCGGCACCCAGACTGAGAAGCAGGCAGGCACATTCCCCACCGTGGAAATGGGGGACAGAATGCTGAGCGGCTGACTGGGCGGTCTCAGCCCCGTGGGGATTTTTCTCCAGTTGCCTTCATCAAGCACGCCATCTCGAATGTCCTCCTTTCCTGTTGTTGTTGTCCTGGCAGGTTTTATTGCTTCCCAGTCCCTGCACATTATTGGAATCAACCCAGTTCTATTTAAACTGGATTTAAACACTCTTCTCATCAATGTTTCCAAGCTCTTCCCGATCACGTGTGGACCACACACTCACCTGAAGGACTCGGAGAGTGGCCCTGCGTGTGCGCATGCTGGGGGCGTGGGGCGCAGAGGTCACCCCGCTGGCCCCTTTGCTCTTTCCTGGGCTCTCCCATGTCTGGAGTCTGGGATCTGACTCCAGGGATCTGGAGTCTGGGATCTAAGGGAAAACTGGGTTTTCACTGCGGGCAGCGAGCGCTGTCCCTGGTGCTGAAACAGTTGTTTCGTCTGCCCCTGAGGGCTGGGTGGACAGCCCAGGTTGGCAGTGGGCGCTGTCCCTGGTGCTGAAACGGTTGTTTTGTCTGCCTCTGAGGGCTGGGTGGACAGCCCAGGCTGGTTTTCTTGGGGAGCAGCACTCACTCTTGTTGCGAGAGCCTCCACCATTGAGGACAATTCAGAAGGGGGTCCAGGTCTCCACATCCCTCCCTTCTCCATCTGCAACATCCCACAACTCCTGCATCCTCCTGGAGCCCCATAATCCTTCCCGCAAAGCCCCAGGAGCCCCAGAAGGTTCCTTGGTGCCTTCCGAGGGCTGTGGGGATCCGGATGAGGTGAGAGACGCCCCTGCTCCCTTCTGCGACCTGTCACACACCACATCCCTCTTATCCTGCTGGGGCTGGTCGTTCATCACACTGTCCGCCTTCAAGTGAAAAACAGGCAGGGACTGTGTCCACAAGGGGATTTCTCTCCAAACCTCAGGGGCTCATGTGCTCAGAACACCGCTCTCGTGAGTCCCCAGTGCAGATGGGACAGCGGGTCTCGCCGCTCAGCAGGACACAACCAGGGAATAAGTAAGTGTTTGGTAAAGAGGTGACTGCAGGAACGATCACCCAAACCTGGACACTTGGGAGAGTGAGAGGTGTGCTTAGTCACGACTCTGGGACACCAGTATGTTCGTGCCAATGCCACCCTGTCATCCATGAGGGATTCTTCTGAAGCTCCCACACCCTCTGGTTTTAGGGAGAGGAGGGGGGAGATCCAGCCCCCGCTGGTCGGGGAAGAAATGACCTCTCACCAGGGCTCTGTGTTCCCACTCATGACCCCAGCCTGGCTGACCAGGGGACTTTCTCTCTTCCTTTCCCAGTGTGTATACAGGCTCGAGTGGTGGGCGTGGCTGCTGGTAAGAGAAAGGGCTGCTGCCACCTGAGTGACTCAGGTCATGTGTTTTTATGGCTCTCAGCTCCCTTTAGAGGGTCAGTCTCCTTCACTCAGTTCTGGGGCCTTCCCAACAATTCTGGGGCAGCAGGGTTCTCAATTGTGAGCAACAGGAAAAAATCTTTGGCCAATTTAAGTGGAAAGTGAATTCATTTATCCAAGGATGTTGTCTACCCCAAGGCTTCTGGGAGAGCCGGATGACCAGCTTGTGAGCCACAGAGAGACATCAGAGCCCAGAATAGTTCTGCACCTTTGACAGGTCAGCCTGCCCTGTGGCTCTGCTGTGAGCACCCCCGCCTGCCACCAAAGCCACCTGAAGTGAGACGGAGCTGCAGCCCCCTTACTTGAACCCACTCCCTGTATTCCTGCTTTTGCACCACCAGCTGCCACGTCAAAACCTGGGGTGCAGGTCTGGCTGCCCTGCCGGAGCCAGAGTCCTGTGCTGAGGTCCTGGAGCCAGAGGAGGAGGGACAGCGAGGACTGTGCCAGCCAGATTCTCTGTCCTGGGGGTGGGAGGCTGGCTCTGTGCCCTCAGGTGGCTGTTTGCACAAGGGCAGGGCGAGGGTGCAGAGGCTGAGCCACCAAAGGTGTGCAGTGTCCTCCTGCCCCAGTGCCCAGGTGAGGGACGGCCCCAAAGGCTTCGGATCCTAATCCCTGGAACCTGCGACCACGTTATCTGACATCGCAGAGGGACTTTCAGAGGGGGTTCCATTCAGATGGGGAGACTTCCCTGGATTATCTGGGTGGGCCCTGATGCAATCACAGGGTCCTTGTAAAAGGGAGGCAGACGGAGCCGTGACGGGAATCAGAGGTCGGAGGGGTACGAGGAAGCGGCCGTGAGCCAAGGAATGTGGGCGGCCTCCAGCAGCTGGAAACGGCGAGGAAAAGCCTTCTCCCCTGCAGCCTCCAGAAAGAACCTTGACTTCAGCCCCTAAGCCTTGTTTTGAACATCTGGTCTCCAGGACTGCAAGAGAAGGCATGAGTGCTGCTCCAAGCCATCGGGTCTGTGGTCATTTGTTACAGCGGCCGCAGGGAACTAATACGCCCGGTAACCGTGTGTGGAATGAATGAAGAGGAAGAGAGTATTCCCCACCCATTTGCAGGCACCCAGGCTGAGAACAGAGGGCCCGGGAGAAAGGAAAGCTGCTCCCTGGGAGGCCAGGGGGGCTCTCCGCTGCTCTTGCTGGGGAGAGGAGCCCGAAAAGCACCCTCTCTGTGCTGAGTGGCCCTGGGGCTTAAACAGTGGAAGGGCAGGATCTTTCTAAACTTCTCCAAGGAGAAGTGTTTGGAACAGGCACTCACAGGCTCATGATTGAAAAACAACTCATGCTTGGAGGCTTAGGGCGTCTGGAGGAAACAGCGCTGAGAGAGGAATTGTTGGGGAAACAGCTCTCTGTATCGGCTGGAGAATTTATCGCACTCCGGTCCGTTGCACTGGCTGCGATTTGTGCTTCTGGGAGCCTCCGGGGGTGGGGGGTGAGGGTGGGGATGGAGTTCTCTCCCTGGGCTCGTGGGTGCCCAGCAACGTGGCTGCCCCCCCCACCCCACAATGTTCCCGCCGCTCCAGGGGGTGTGGGAAGGACAGTGGGCTTAATGGTTTGTGCTAAATTGTAGGGTGTGTGACTGGGGTGGGAGCCGGCTCCAATTTTAGCTTCACGCGGACTCATTTCGAACACCAAGAGTATTACCGTCTTTCTCCCACGGTTCGTAGAATATTACCTCTTTAACAAGCATCTTGTAAAACGGCAGTTCCAGTTTGGCAAACTGCCTATTTGAAAGGAACGATCAAATCCGGGGTCTGCAAGAGAGGGGACCTCGGGAGCTCCCGGGCTTCCGGGCGCTGTCTCTGACGCACCCCCCACGGACCCCCACCCTGTTAGAAGCCTGGTTGGCACCACAGGCTTTTCCATCTTAGCCCTTGTCTTAGTTATAACGAGGCGGTGCTGTGTGGCCATTTGCTGGAGGTCCAGCTGCCTTATTCCAATAAAGGCTCTGCGGGCAGACTCGTAGAGCTGTGTCCATCCCGCTCCTGCCGCACGGCACAGTGCCCTGCTCTGCCTTCTGATTGCAATCGGCCCTTGCGGACTTATCCAAGTCCAGCTGTTGGCCTGTTTGTTCACAGTTTGCACCCTCGGCATTAGCATTCCATTTCCTGCAAGCTCAGTAAATGCTGCTGGGCTGCTCTGTTCACCGTTTGGTGTGGTGAGGGAACCTCCTTGACCTTCTTGTTGCTAGGGGAAGGGACGCCCCAGACGACGGCAGCCGGGCTCTCGCTCACTTACTTGCTGGGTGACTTCTCTGGTTGGTGAGTTTGGGGAGGGACCTGGCCCTACAAGTCCCCTGCTTTGGGGTCTGCCTGTCTGCATAGGCTCAGCTGCAAGACCTCTGCTCTGCGGGGCACTGGGGCACTGGTTCCATCTGGACCTGAAGCTGGATGCTTGATTCTGCCTGGTTCTGGCCCAGGGTTCTGACACCTGTGACGGCCTCGGTCCCCTGAGCCTGAGGTGTTGTCCTCATCTGTCTCTCCTGTTTCTGGATCTCTGTAGTTCCAAACTTGGTCAGAGGGCAAAGGGGTCGTTGGTTGGACCCCTCTGATCTCCTGTGTGCAGCGCCACCCCCAGGGCCTAGCACAGTGCCGGGCACGTAGCAGATGCTCAATTAATTCTTACTTTTTAAAGTGAACGGATGCATAGAAGAGTGAAATCCATGCATCTTATTATTTGCAAACAGCAGGTCTCAAACGTTTGTTGAAACAGTTCATTAAGTTAAACAGAGATCTGGGGAATCCAACACAAGGGACCGCCTTTTCCTAGGTCCTGGGTTGTCGGGTCGAGAAGTTGACACAGACCTCGGAATGAATTGCTAGGTGCCAAGGGAGCAAACTCGATTTGGAGTCATTAGTGTTTACTATTTCCACAAACGTCACTGCCAACTGAAGTGTCAATCCTACAAGCCCACAGGGCGACGAGGTGCTGAGATCCCCGCAGGGCTCAGGTTCTGACCCCCAGCGGACGTCACCTGGGAAAGGAAGAAGGAAATGGATTTTGGTTATCTCTCCCACCCCCATATTTCTTTCTTCATCCAGGTTTGCTAGCAACAACAACCACAAGCACAAAGAACAAAAGCAGAGGGTTTACTCTTAAAATCAAGCTTCTCTATACGGATTTTGAGTGACACCTTCCGCTGGGCTCCCCCTGTCTTGATGACCCAGGTGTGACAGAGAGGTGGAATCAATCATATCGGGGACAAATCGATCTGAATTAGGCGTTTCCAAAAGCAACACGGTCCGTGTGCAGGTGCGTCCGGAGTGCTCCTGATTGAGGGTGGGGGACCCCTGTCTCAGGAAGAGCACTGCTCAGCTGACGGGCCGGTCTTGGGGTGCTGTTGGCAGATAGCCCCTGTGTTGGAAAGGATACAGGGGTGTGCTGATAGGAAGTGATGCATCATTTCCTTGGAGAACTCTCTGCAGAATTTCAGGAAACGGGCGTTTGGGAAGATGGAATTTGAGAGGTTAAAGCAGGTTGTCTGTGTAATCGGAGACCTCCCAAACCAGGTATCAAGCGTATCAGACACGCCTGAGATGAAACACACACAATTTTCCTTTTTATTAAGAAAATGTACCAAGAAAAAATATACTTGTCTGTTTGCTTTTTAGAGTGTGTTATGGGTGAAATGCTTGTGGTCCCCCCAAAACCCATGTAACCCTCAATGGTGTGAAAAGAGGGGGCCTTTGGGAGGTGATTAGAGTTACATGAGGCCAGGAAGGTGGAGCCCTCATGAATGGGGTTAGAGTCCTTATAAAAAAGACCTCAGCGAGGCCCACCCAGTGTGGCTCAGTGGTTGAGCGTCAACCCATGCACCAAGAGGTTGCCAATTCGATTCCCGGTCAGGGCACATGCCCAGGTTGTGGGCCTGATCCCCAGTGCAGGGCATGCAGGAGGCGGCCAATCTATGTTCTCTCTCATTGATGTTCCCATCTCTCTTTCCCGCTCTCTCTAAAATCAATAAAGAAAAAAAGATTATATATATATATATTTTTTTAAAAAAGACCTCAGGGAGCTGCCTCCCCTCCCACCAGGTGAGGCCACAGACCCACAGGGCGCCGTGGTGTTGAACTCCGGCCGCCTGAATGACTGAGACAGTGTGTGCCAAGGAAATGCATGAACCAACCCCCTAATTCTGTGAGATTTGGGAAACGTAGGACCCCAAACTCAGCCGTGGGTTTAACACATTATGTTCCATCTGCCGATACTTCAGTTAATAAATAGCAACCAGGAAACAGCCTTCCGAGATTCCAGCCCTGGAGGGACCGCCGGCCATCCTCGGGCAGAGACCCTTCCATCTGGAGTGGGCACAGGAGAGGGCCAGGGCCTCATCTCTTTACCCGACTGATCCCTACCGGGAGGGAATTTCACCTGCTGTGCTAAGATTCACGTCCTGATCTACTGAGGACAACGGAGGCAAGGCGGTGGGGCTTCGAGGGGGCCGATGGTACGAGGTGAGGGGTCTGTGTCACGGAGGAAGGGTTCCTGGAAATCCCCTCATAGAAGACTCTGGAACCGAACCGACGTAATTACAGGATGGAAGGAAGGGAATTACCACGCACACGCCAGCAGGGACCCAGACGTCACTTGGCCTCCGTTTGCCTCCTGGCAGCTGTTTCCAGACGGGAGGAAGGAACGGCCCCACGCTTAGACAAAAGCGCTCCCCTTGGAAACAGATGTGCCCGCCGACACCATGGCAACGGGATGCAGCCGCCGCTAATGGCCGCAGCCGCTCTCGGCATCCCTGGCGAGGAGCGAGGTTCAAGGTCAACAATACACGTCTTCCCTGGCCGTGGACAGTGAGGGCAGCGAGCCGTGGGCGTCCCAGACGTGCCTCTATGAGCGATCGCAGGGGAGTCCTGGCTTTCTGCAGCTCCGACTTCACTGATGTTGAAGATAAACATTTGCAAGTGCCTGGGGTGCACTCGGGAAGAAAGTACACAGAGATGGACACATGTGCATATATGCATACAGATCCTTCTCCCAAAGAGCTTTCATGTTATTTCTCCCCAAGTATCTGATGACGGCGTTGCAGCGTGTTGACAGAAATAGGAAATGGGCCAACACGTCCTTTGACTAAAATCCAAGTGGAAATTTTAATCATCCTGGTAATAGGAAGAGAATACCCCCTCCCCTTGACCTGTCCCGACGGGATGTCATTCCCTAGTTTACTGAGTGGGTCAGAACAGGGTCACCATAGTGATGGATGCTTCTCGCCGACCACCCTGAGAGACTTTTATTTATTTTTGTTTTTTGTTTTTATCCTCACCCGAGGACATTTTTGCATTTATCTTCAGATAGAGCAGGAGGGAGAGAGGGAGGAAGAGAGAGAGAGAAACGTCGACATGAGAGAGACACATCGAGTGTCTGCCACCCACACAACCCCAACTGGGGCCGGGGACAAACTGCAACCAAGGTACGTGCCCTTAGCGGGAACCGAACCCGGGACTCTCTGGTCCGCAGGCTGACGCTCTAACCGCTGAGCCAAACAGGCCAGGGTGAGACTTTTATTTATTTATGTAAGCCTCACCCGAGGATATGTTTCACTGATTAAAAAAATTTTTTTTCTTTATTGATTTTAGGGAGAGAGGAAGGGAGAGGGAGAGAGAGAAACATCGATGAGAGAGAACATCAATTGGCTGCCTCCTGCATGCCCCCCACTGGGGATCGGGCCCACAACCTGGGTATTTGCCCTCATGGAGAATCGAACCGGCGACCTCTGGGTGCATGGGTTGATGCTCAACCACTGAGCCACACCAGCTGGGCTCACTGATTTTTTTAGAGAGAAAGGAAAGGGGGTGGGAGAGAGAGGGAGAGACATCGATGTGAGAGAGAAACGTTGATCATTTGCCTTCTGTACGAACCCCAAGCAGGCATCAACCCCACAACCTAGGTGTGTGCCCTGACCGGGAAAGGAACCCACAACCGTTTGGTGCAAGGGACGACGCTCACCCAGCTGAGCCAGCTGGCCGGGGCAAGGTGAGAGCTGAACCCAGAATACCTGAGCGGTTAGTCTTCGATCCATCTCCACGGCCACACCATTCCCGGAAGGCTGCCCTTGTAACAGACAGACATAGCCCGGTCAATCAAGTTAAAAAGTCCCTGTTTCTATCGTTTAATCTAACACAGCCTGTGGAGGGCACATGTACAAAATGTCCCTGGTACCGCCGTCACACTGTCTGCCCACGACGTCTGGGAGGGAGCTGGCCTCGACGCCCCTGGGCATAGGCGGGTCTTTTCCACGTGGGAGACGCCGCCTGTAACCCTGGGCTCTATCCCTGGGTGCCTTGCCGGCTAAGCTTTTCAGGATGAAGGGACATGTTTGTCTCCTCCTGGTCCAGCCCAGGGCCTGGCTGGCTTACTGAGAAAGCAAACAAGCCAAGGGAAGGACCCCGTCTAACATCCAGCAAGTGGCTCCCAGGACTGCAGCTCTTGGCCCCTCCGTCTGGCCCCGGAGCCTCGGCCAGTGCTGAAGGGCAGGGACTGTGCCAGAGCAGGAAGGGAGCCGGTGTCTCAGCTGCCAGGAGCCAATATTAATTGAAGTTGAAGTAAATAGGACGGAGTGCTTATCTGGGAGCCTCTGGAAGTGATCTGATTTGAAATATTGCCTGTTCTGTCATGTTTTACTTTTTTAAAAGGAGAGACAGGGAGTAATCGTTTCTCTCAACAGACCTCGGAGTACCTGATAGAGCCGAGGAACTCTGAGGTGCCGGGAATGCACGGCCTGGTCCCTGCCCGCAGGAACCTGGGTCCCCAGGGAGACGCCACCCTCTCATCGAGACTCACACTGTGCGGTGGCTGGGCAGCCCAGTGAGGAGAGCGGGGGGCCGAGACGTCAGCTGTGCGAATCCAAGAACACCACTCGGAGGAAGTGGCTTTTTGACTGAGACCTCAGTAGGGCGTCTTTGGGGCATGTGAGGGGACTTAGGAAGGACATTCTGGAGGGAACTGTGGCGTGGAGTTAGGACACCACTAAACGAAGTGTAGAAGCAGTTAGATGACGGCACAGCCCGGTGGACGGAAGACATGGGAAGTTTGACTCACCCAACTTTCCCAGGCCACCCACTTGGTGCAGCACTGAGCTGAGGGCTGGAGCCTCGGGGGGCAAATGCAGACAGGGGGTCTCCCCTTATGATGCTTGCTGTTGAGTTGGAGAGTCAGACAGGACACTAAATGCATGTGACTAAATGTACATTTACGAATTGCGTAGGGCTGAGGAAGGTGGGGACGGTGATCAGGGACACCGTGGGAGCCACTTGGACAGGCCAACCCCGAGACGATGGCAGGAGAGTGGGAGCTGAGCGGAGAGGCAACAAGTCGGCCACCTGACAAGGTCCGGGGCCAGGACCCCAGGCATGGGTGGCCAAGAGGCATGGACAGCCACGGGGTGGTGGAGGCGTGGACAGCCACAGAACCGATGAGTCTGGTCCCACAGAATCAGGTGGACGACAGGAAGTGTGGCCCAATGGAGCCAGTCAGGGTCCGTGAGCCAACCATGACCTTGTAGGTCGTGGCAAGAAGTTTGGGTTTTGTTTGAAGGGCAGTGGGTGTCGCAGCAAGGTTTGAGCAGGGAGTAAAGATGCATTTTGTGGGAAAGTGTTCACCGGGGCTTTGGGCGGGGCGTGGACGGAAGCAGGGAGGACTCAGACAGCATTCGCAGGAGTCGGGGTGGCGGTGGAGGCAGCTCGGGTTGGGATGATGATTGTGGGGAAGGCGATGGGGTCAGGGCATCACTGGGAGGCAGGATTGATGAGACTGGCTGGAGGGGTGGGTGGGGGCACTGGGAAGGAGAGGGCAAAGTTCGGGATGACTCCGGGCTTCTGGCTTGGGAATTCAGTGCATGACAATGTTGCTTCCTGAGATGGGGAGGTTGGGTGTGGGAGGAGCGAGGTTCCAGGGCGCAGCCATGGTGTGAAATACCCACAGGATAGAGAGGCTCAGGTATGCCCCCGGGCTGTGCAGGGCAGAGGACTCGGGGTGTACGTACGGGGTTTCACTGGGATGCCATCGAAGGCGGTGCAGTGAGATCCTCGGGGTGTAGGTAAAGGAGACAAGAGTAGAGCCTTGAACAAGGCCCACACTTAGAAGTCAGAGTAGGAGGAGCTCATGACAACGACAGAGACCGGGGACCAGAACAGAGAGGAAAACCAAGACCTCGACGTTGGCGGCGGAGGGGCCGTGCACAGAGGGGCAGGGAACAGGGCCAGGTCGCATGCCACTCTGAGGACATGTTGGGGAGAAGGGAATTCTTCCTTGGCTTTGGTGACTTTAATGCGAGTCTTTGGGGGGAAATCCTGGGGCAGAAAGAGGAGAAGGAGTTGGGGGGGGACTGTAGGGTGACAGGTGGGAGGGCATCGAGTCCCCTCCACAGAGCTTTGCCTGTGATGGGAGCCGAGGCGGATATAGGGAAACACTCTCTAGTTTTGTTTTTTTTTTCCTTTATTGATTTTGGAGAGAGAGGAAGGGAGAGGGAGAGAGAGATAGAAACATCGGTGAAAGAGAACATCGACTGGTCGCCTCCTGCATGCCCCCCACTGGGGATCGGGCCCACAACCTGGGCATGTGCCCTGACCGGGAATCAAACCAGCCACCTCTTGGTGCATGGGTCGACGCTCAACCTCTGAGCCACACCGGCCGGACCGCTCCCTACTTCCTAGAGGCTTCCTAGAGCGTGTCTGATGCTCACGGAGAAATGACCAGGGAGGTTGTCGGTGCCGCTCAGAGGGAAGACCCCACGCAGCGACGTCCTGAAGAGGTGGAGGGACAGGTCTCACTCGGTAAGGAGAGGGAGGAAGGGAGACACAGGGGACCCCGGGATCTAATTCGGCCCAGGAAGGGCAGATGGGGAATGAGTGCTGAGGTGAGGTCCACAGAGCAGGGCGGGTTGAAGACGGGAGGACCGGGACGGCTGTGTCAGAGGGGAGCCGCACCTGAGGACCAACCAGAGACATTTCCGCCCAGGAGTTTAAAGTGAACCCGTCAGCCTGTCTCATTAGATTCACCCCCAGCACCTGTCTGCCTCTCGGGCACAGTCATGAAGGAGACTTGTGGTTGAGTGAATTGTCCAGAGTAGGATTTTGTTCCAAGCGTCAAAGAAGGAAGCGCAGAGGACGTCGGAGTTGTCTTCGAGGAAGGCTTCGGACGGTGGACCGCGGACTTCCAGCTGGAATCCAGCGAGAGGAGGGCTGGGACCGATTCACGCGGGGGCCGCTCGGGGTTAAAGGGCCGTGCTCGTGGAAAGCCCTTGAACAGGAGAGTCAGAGCTCAAGGTGCAGAGTGGCGGCGATGCCATCGCAGTTTGGCCAGCGCCCCCGTCGTTGTCACCAGCTCCTCACGGGCACCCCAAATAAGCACGCACGCTAGGTCAAACCGGTGTGCTGGTCATGCATCTCACTGCTGAGGGCGCTGCTGCTTCTAAGCCCCTCTGCACCCTCATTGACCCGGGGGTCACAGAGCCACAGGAGACGTCTGTCCGTGACCGTCCCCAGCAACGATGCACAGTTTTCCATTTGGAGGCGTCTGCAGGCTCCGACGTTCCTCCTGACACCCGGGGAATCACTGGCAGCGGCCCGGCGTTCTCTCTCCCCGCTCCGACCGCCAACTCCTGTGGTCTCCGTCCAATGTTGTTTAAACAGCACAGCAGTTACGATCTCAAATCATCCTCATGGCTGCCTCGGCGTTCACCAGCTGCCTGAGAACGACCCCGCCTCCGCACGATCAGTACAGGATGGATGGGTCTGTCCCGTTCCAGAACTCCCCCTACAGGGTTACCGATGCCTCGGAGAGGAGGAGTTCCAGGAAACACAGCATCGTCCGCCACGCCGGAGTCGCCTGTTAAAGCTCCATCTGTAACGGTGCGGACGTGATCTACCCAGGCGGCAGGCATAGCAAACCACCGCAGAACGAGAGAAACGGCTTCCTGATGGGGACCGGGGGTACCAGGAGGCTGTCCTCACTGCCTGGAATAGTGTGCGTGTGGCTGTCCACTCCGTCACCGAGTCACCGTGCGGGCTGTTTGTCTTCCTCCCACCACCGTGGTCCAGACCAGGGTATTTTGGTCGAAGCGGCTCTCCTTGCCAGTGATGGGCAGTGGGCGCCGTGGCCACACTGTAAGTTAGACAGGAGGCAGCCCCTGGCGGAGCTGGGTTTGGGCTGAATAAGGGCCAAGAGCTTCCCTCCGAAGGAAAGAGAAAGTGGATTTATTGGGGGCAGGTCTTTACTCTAGGATGTGTCACCCACTTCCCCGAAGGTCGCTGTGACGAGGGATGGTTCCCGCCCAGTGGAAGCAGGGCTGTGCTGTGTTGGCTCCATTCTGTGGAGCGTCAGGCTGTGTTCTTAGATACATCTTGCAATTCCAGAGAGGAAATCTGCTTTGTGAAATTAGTTGGTTTTCTCTAAATGGACCGTGATGGCTAATTCCGGGTACCAATTTGCCTGGGTCACAGGCTGTCCGGTAGTTGGCTCGACCTTCTTTCTGGGTGTGTCTAGGAGGGTGTTTCCAGATGGAATGAGCCTGGGATTCGGGGGACTCAGTCCATGCAGCAGCTTGCCCTGCCCAGTGTGGGTGGGCCTCACCTAACCTGCTGAGGGCGTGAAGAGAGCAGAAAGGCAGAGGAAGAACGGGTTCCTTCCTGCCCGCCTGCCTGCTTGAGCCTGGTTGCTGATCTTCCCCGGCCCTTGTCACCTCTGCTTCTCAGGCCTTTGGACTTGGACGAGAGCTATACCACGGGCTTTCCTGGTCTCCAGCTTGCAGAGAGCAGGTTCTGGGACTTCTCAGCCTCCGTAATCACACGAGCCAGTCCCTATATTAAACCTCTTCCTATAGACGTGGCCTACTGGTCCTGTTCCATTGGAGAGCCCGGACTCTAACAGGCACTACTTACCCTGGTAGCAACAAGCACGTTCGGTAAGGACAAACACTCTCACGGTGGCACCTTGACTGTGGCGCTTGCATTAAGCTGCCGGGAGATGTCCCTGCCTTCACCCCAGACGCATTCCCACACCTTCAGGCCACATCCAGGCTCCAGGTAAACTGCATGGCTTCCTTCTCCTCAAATCCAGTCTGTTTTCCAACTCTATGCCTCTTCTCCCGAAAACACTTCTCCGCCTAGCAAATACTCCACGTGGAAGTCGCTTCCGATCCCAAATACGTTCTCTCACTCTTTCATTCATGTGACGTATACTTATTGTACACTTTCCGTGTGTCAGGCACATTGATTGGGGGGACTCTTTGGAATTCCCATAGCACATTGCAGAATGCTTGACATGTGGAACAAACCTTTTATGAATGAGCGTGTGAGCGAATGGTTGTGTGGTTTGGTCTTGGTTTGTTAACTCACCACACTTGGTTATAAGCTCCTCAGGGGCTCAGTGCACGTATGTTACTCCTCATCACCTGTGAACACAGAGGGCAGTGGATTCACTGTTGGGAACCAGGCAGAAGAAACCCTGAGACCCATGGAGTCTGCAGAAATCCATCTGCTGAATTAGCCATCACCATCTCCTCAGATGAGAACCATCACAGGGACCACATCCACAGTTAATGGTTCGTACACAGTTCATCCTTGCTCAGTAAGTCACTGCTTGTGACAGTCAACTATCCAAATATTTTCCGTTCTCTTCATTCATTACCTCACTTGAGTAGGAGCGTCTGGTCCAGCCTCCTCTGTGAGAGTCTGTCACTGGGGGACCCTGGACTATTCCACAGCAAGCTGAATAGACTGGGGCTCTGCCCTTCTCACTTTGGGGTTGCAGGCTTCACGTGGTGGGTGCTGTCCGTGCTGGGTCTGCGCACCCATTTCACTGAGAAAGCCTCCTTAAATTGGCTCTGTGGCATGTAGAGTCAGGACAGAGAACCCAAGAACTCAAAAGAATGGCCAACTATTGGGAGGAAGTTGGAATACCCAGACTGGTGGACATGGAGGGCAAGGGATGATTGACAGCCGTCTCCTGGGAGACACAGACCAGAGCTGCCATGAGACACATATTCAATGGGTGCCTGTTGAATTCACAGACGACCCTACGTATTCCTTCAGCTTGAACCCAAGGTCTCCCTTAGCCCTTCCTAATACAAGGATGCCCCTCAGGGCCAGAAGGAGTTCTGTGGAAAACAAAGACTGTTTTTATTTTCATCCAGGCCGGCAAAGTACCTGGGGCACCCATGGTGCTTGATCAATTTTTTTGTTGAATAAAGAAACAGACAAATACATCCTCCAGGATGGCAACCAGCAAACTGTCCGTATAATAAGGCTTAAAGAAGTGAATGTTCTGGTGTTGAGATGACAGGGGCCTCTGTGTTTCCATGAACCAAATGGAATTGTCTCGAGCATCTTGAGAGAACAGTGTGTAGCTAAAGGTTATTGTAATATCAAGGTGCTTCTGGGTACATAGGGATCCAGGGGAATTCGGGGGCCCCGAGGCACGGCTCAAACACCGTGTGATTGCGTCTTACAGTTCATGTACCTCTACGCCAGGTCTCAGCTCTGTTTTGGACACAGAGGACTGAGCTGTTCATGGAAATCTCAAGTTGCTGACCTCTAGGGTCCACGAAGGACCCAAGGGGAGCCCTGGTGTTCTCTAGGATGGAGAATGTATGTGTCTTTCCCTAAAAATTTGCATTTCAGTTAGAGTGCTTGTTTTCTGTATCATGTGATTGGGGAAAATGGGAAAACACTCATCCCACATAAAGGACAGTTTACCTCTGGGCTTTCACCTGACTCAAGTGTTTGCTCAAAGCTTTTGAGACCAAGATCTAACAGGGTTCAGTCCAGCTTCACAGAAACCAAAGAGACTGGAGCTCAGGGTATGAAGACGGAGAACACCCAGGAAAGGCGTTCTTCCTCCTTGTTGGGTGTGGACACTCCGTGGAAAATCTTGTTTACTATCAATCCGGCCACTCCGGCTGTGCTTGAGAAACACTCAGGGAACCTTTCTGCAGTAGTGGGAGATCATTAGCACTAGACCAAATGCTACACTCATCTGACCTAACAAATGTAACAAGCAAGACTATAAAAGATTGAACAGTTTCCAGTGTATGTTTATCACCCAAAAGGGTGCAATTTATAATGTTTAAAAGCTAATCGCAAAAAGCAGAAAATATGACACACGAGGAGGGGAAAAGTCAATCTCAATGGACCCAGAATTGATACAGATTATAGAACTAGCAGACAAAGACATTAAAATGGTTATTAGAACTCCACTGTAGGCTCAAATAAGTTAAGACCTAGAAGATGTAAAAAAAAAAAAAAAAAAAAAAAAAAAGCTCAAATCAAGTTTCTAGAAATGAAAACAACAGTGTCTGAGATAAAGCGTTTACTGGTGGGATAAATGGCCAATGGACAGTGCAGGAAAAAGGTGGTATATGTGAAGACAGTAATAGGAACTATCTAAATAACACACACAGAAAAAAGAATTAAGAAAAAAACAATAGTGAGCTGTAGGACAACTTTAAGTGGATTGATATGCGTATAGCTGGAGTCTCTGAGGAATGAGTGAAAGAAGGAGAGGCAGAAAACATATTTAAATAAAGGATGGCCAAGATTCTTCCAAATTTGATGACAGTTCTAAACCCCTAGATCCAAAAAGCCCAACAAACTCAACAAAATGTGAAACACAAGCAACGTGCTGTTATTAAAGAAATTAAAGTCAGGCATATGATAACCAGGGTTTCTGAACCAGTGATAAAGACAAAAATCTTAAGAGCAGTTCGAGAATATCAGACAGAGAGAAACAAAGGCAAGGAAACAGCAGCTTTGCTGTGGAACGCAGGCCAAGTGTGAGGATGGTGGAGCAGCATCTTTAAAACACTGATGAAAAACATTATCAATCTAGATTTATATACCCAGTGAAAGTATGTTCACAAAATAAGGCAAAATAAAGACTTTTCTAAACAGGCAAAAGCTGAAATAACTCATCAGCAGCAGCCCCACCCTAAAAGAATACAAACCGGAGTCCTTTGGACAGAGGGAAACTGCTACCAGATGGAAACATAGATCTACATGAAGGATGAAGTGCACCAGAAGTGTCAATACGTGAATCAATACGTGCTTTTTTATTGTTTAAATATCTTTAAGAGAAGACTTTAAAAATAACAGTATATTTGGGTCTATAATATATATAAAGTGAAATTCAAAATGACAATAGGATGAAGGCTGGAGAGACAAATGCAACTATGCTTTTCTAAGGTTCTGATACTGAACATGAAGCGGTATACTAGCGCTTGAAGATGCACTGTCGCTAGTTAAAGATGTGTACTATAGACCCAAACGTGACCACTAAAATTAAAACACAAAGCCCAGAAGTTATAGCTAATAAGCAAACAAATGAAATAACATAGAAATCTAAAATAGGGCAAAAACGAACAAATAGCAGGGAAAATAGAAAACAGACAGTAAGCGGATAGGCTCAATTCTAGGTCTGTGAATAATCATATTAAAAGTAAATGGCCTAAATACCCAAATTAAAGGGCAGAGATTGTCAGATCGGATAACAAATGTGAGACGCAACAATATGCTGCCTATAAGAGACCCATGTTAAATACAAAGATGCAGACAGGTTAAAAGTTAAAGAATAGAAACATCCATATTACGCTCTACTCAAAAGAACTGGCGTGGCTAACAAGCAATAAAATACTACTCAGCCACAAAGAAGAATAAACTAGGGATACACACAACAGTATGGAGGAACCTCCCAATGATGATGCTGAGGGGGAAAAGCCAGAACTAAAAAACAAAAATACGTGCTATAAAATTCCAATTATATAAAATTCTATGACACACAAACTAATAGGGTGACAGAAAGCAGATCAGTGGTGGCCTGGTGGTGGGGTGCTGCACGCTTACTCTCGATCACAGCAATGGTTTCGCTGGCGTATATATATGTCAACACGTATTAAATGAAATGTTTTAAATATGTGCAGTGTATTACATGTCAGCTATACCTGAATTGAAGATTTAAAATTAAGGTCATTCAAGCATTAATGATCCCCCTATTCCTACACACTAAATTGGTGTTAGGCGGGTGTTATGGACTAAATTGTGTTCGTCCCCAATTCTTATGTCGAAGTCTTCACCCCCAATGTGAATATATTTGGAGATGAGGTCTTTAATGAGGCGATTAAAAGTAAATGAGGCCATTAGAGTGAATTTCTGATTCCATATAACTGGTGTCTTATAAGAAGAAAGAGACTCAGAGATACGATAGCACAGAGCAGAGGCCATGTAGGACCCGGAGAGATGGTAGCCACCTGCAAACCAGCGAGAGGAGGTCTCAGGAGAAGCCAGCCTACTGGCATCTTGACCTTAGACATCCATCCTCCAGACTGTAATAAAATGAACTTCTGCTGTTTATCGCCCCCACCTGCTGGTGGTGTGTTATGGCAGCCAGAGCAGACCGAGGGATTCTGGGTAGCAGCGTTTTCATAAGGCTCCCCAGGAGATTCTCATGGGTCGCCAGGGCTGTGACCTGTGACACTTGGCCAGGCCACCTCCCCTCCAGCTTGCAGAGTGAGCCTGACACTGACACCAGGCCCCTTGGTGCTAGCCCGGATGCCAAAGTCAAGACTTCATCAACTCCCTTTGAGTTTCCACTTCTCTCTCGGTGGCTGTGTCTGTCCTGCGCCTACAACTTTTTGTACAACCATCTGTCAAACAAGGTATTTGTCAAAATTTACCTGATTCAATGGAACAATTATATGTGCACACTCCTCGCCAGGCAGGGAATGGGCGCCCCAGAGGAGAAAAAGTAGGAGACCACTTGGTCAGAGAAAAATAAGTTCCTCCCGCTGAAATTCCATGTCCCCTGACCTGTCTCTGAGCCCGGCAGTTCCCGCGAGCTGACCACTGGCTGTGGCTGTGTGGGAGCCAGTTCCTGAGTTTTCTATTTATTTTCATTTTGACACTGAAAAGTCAATGAGCAACCTTTATAGGAACCGTTGAATTATTTTGAAAACATCCAGGCTTCCAAAATGATTGCGAAGGATTTGAGCTGCAGAATTAAATACGGGTTCAGTCAGAGTCTCCCAGCCAAGAGCAATAATTAGTGCATGCACCATAAAACTGCTTTTTAATTAAATATAACTTTGCATGAGAAAGGCGTTTTGTAAAGCCTGGTGCATATAGGAAGCTTTCGAAATGGCACTGGTGGCCACATCCGGAGAAATGTCAAATATACTTGAGAAGTTTAAAAACGTAACTCTTTTTAGAGTGAGTCCAACCTATCTATGGTCATTTCCTGAGACACACTCTGACTTTATGTGATTTATTCTCAACGCTCAGAATATCCTCCAGGAACCTTCTAGAATGACCACATTGACGCTTGCGCATCGTCCCATCCTTTCTGCCTCGGGCACCTTGTCCGGCATTAGCAAGCACGTGGGGAATCTTCCTCCCTGAGCTTTGAGAACACACAGAACTTTTTTACCCAGGCAGGTACTTCCTGGAAGGGTCAGATGGAGAATTAGCGGCTGTCGCTTTAATATTTCATGCGCACAAAGCATCATTTGTCACCCAGGTACATTGCTCTATTGTTTTGTTTCCGAATAAGACGGCCCTAAATGAATGTTTAATGAGAGAACACGGTGTCTCTGCAGATTTAGAAACTGCAAATGAGGCTGCCCGTCTCCATTAGAAGCATCTGTCTGTTCCCATATGCGTGTCTCCTGGATGCAGAGAGCTGATCTTTCCCCGGGTCCCTGCAGATGTGCGGTTCCATTTGGTGGCTCCTGAAGTGACTGTTCCGAATCCTAAGCAAGGCAGCATTTAAGCTTTGTGAAAGGTGCCAGCATGATTTCCTTCTGGCTCCACATCCACGTGCCAGAAGCTGACATTTTTGTTGACACACGGTGGGGAGTAGGCGGTGGTGCCAGCAAGATGCCCACCCTCGTGCAAAAGGACAGTGACCAGCGCCACCCCCCATGGCCTGGGGACACTGTAAAGGAGCACCCCTCCGAAGGGTGAGCCCCCCCCCGGCCAGCTCACATTCCCTCCACTCAACAACTCAGAGGTCAACGGAAAGTTTGACCCGCAATCAGGCGATAGCAGAGTGGATTTCTTTGAAAACTTAAAATTCTTTCTAAATGTACTTCCTATTTGGCAAACCGTGTCTGGCTCATTCATGCCGCACGCAATGTAATACAAAAAAAAACATCTATCTGATGTGACAATGGCTGCGATGTACTGTCTCGTTCTATGAATAAACAGTAGCTTGCGGAAGATAAGGCATTGCTTACACGCTAATGGGGACTGGGAGGATGGGGACATTCTAAATGGACAGTACTTATGGTAATTAGTTAAAATCCACTGACAGAAACACAGCCCTCCGCTGGAATAACATCTTTTCGACTTCGGCCTTCATTAAAACGGAAGCTACTGGTTCTTCGGGAACATGGTCTTGATAATTTCTTGTTTTCCAAATGAGGGGCGTGCCTGCAACTGACGGAGTGTCTGGACCTTGTCTGCTCCTCTCCTGGGGCTCCCGGGGCCCCAGTTATACCTGCTGGTCGGAAACACTCTCGTGGGTTCAAGGAAGGGGTCCACACCCACCATCATCTCTAGCCAACTACTGTGTCCCCCTCCTGGCTCGTCTCGGGCCCCCTTTCCACTCATTCTTCCCACAGCAGCTGCAGTGGTTGAAACATGTCATGTCAATCTCACTGTGTTTTGAATAAGATCCAAACACCTTTCCATGGCCAAAGGGCTCTGGAGCGCTCGGCCCTGGCTTCATCTTCCCTGTGTGTCCCCTCACGGCTGGCTGCTGTGAGCACTCAGGCCTCCCTTGGTATCCTAGTCACCCCATCTCAAGAGTCACACGTGTCCGGAATTGCCTGTCTTCAGAGGGACAGCTCAGCTCCCGATGCCTCGTTCATTGTCTGGCACCTAGATCGCCCCCAGTGAATAGCGTTGACTGAATCCGACACAGGGCGCGTGACGGTGGAAGTCTGTCAGTGTGCAGGTAAACCACATATCCACGCATGCGCCCCGAGACGGGCCATTGCGGGGGCAACGTGGTGGCTTGGCAGCTCAACCACCTTTTTCACTGACAGCTGAACAGGCAGTAAAAGCAGAGAGGGCGTCAGTGAAACCCAAGCTCCGGTGGGACGCTGTCTCCAGACAGCGGGGACCGTGCTTCAGACGTGGGAGTTGTGTGGCGAGACTGGTCTTTGTGCTGTGGTCCCAGAGGCCACCACCGCACCAGCTCAACGATGAAATATTCATCAAAGGGCGCCTTTTACGAGGCGCTCCCCAAAGGCTTCAGGATAGAGGGCAGCTTGGCGGAAACAGCCCAGAGAGAAACTCTTTATGCGAGGAACATGTTTTCCTCCCTCGGAAGGAAGTAAAGGCTCTCAGTCATTTGATTCAAATCAGGGTTCCTTGGCGAGACGAGAAATACAATGCCTCGTGATGAGCGCCCGGGTGACGCGCGGTCAGAGTCGCGTTCTCAGCCCATTCTTTCTGAGTGGCATTTACATCTTTGTGACTTGGGTACCAATGCTGCCCTCCCAAAGTCCTGCTCCCCTGGCGTGCCTCCTGTGTGTGCACGTGTGTGTGCTGGGGCCGCGCTCAGCTTCCGTTGGCACCTTTAACTCCAGGTTTCCAGGTCGGATGGGCAGGGTCTGGCTTTGACCGCATGTGGCCTCATGGCACAGTGAGATGTTAGGGAACTCGACACATTGACAGATCAAAAAATGGGACGGGAAGACGGATTGATATCCTGTAAGTAAATCATCATTTTTAATCAACGACGCCTCCAAATCAATATGAACTGTGCCAATCACTCGATGGGTAAACGGGCACAGGCGGTGACAGACCATTCGTAAGCACCATCCCGAAACATGCAGCCAGGGAGCTGAGCATTCCGGCCACACCGAGACGCCCTCTGCACCAACCACACCTGCCCGAACCAAACAGCAAACGGCAGTCGCCACGCCGCGTGTGGGCACGGACCCGGCCCCTTGGGAATGAGCTTGTGATGACGCTGGAAGGTCCACGGACTGGACGACACGGCGATCCTACCGTCCAGACACCCGGTAAGGAAACACGGGAACCTGTGCAAAGTCACAGCGAAGGGAGGTGTAAGTTCAGGCGGCTGGAACCTAACTGTCCACCCACATGACGATGCATGACCACATGGACGGCTCAGGCAGTGACCTCTGCACAGTGGTTTACATGGATGACCCAGACATATGTGAACCCACGTGGGTGAACGTGGGGACAGTGTCCCGTGAAAGTACAAGCCGAAGGACCGAGAGATGATGTCCCCAGCAAAGAAAAACAGGCAGCAAAGTGTCACCGCAGAGCTGGAAAAGCCTGATTAGTCGCACAACCCAGACACGACGACACCGACCTTTTCCTGTAGGAGGGCCTCTTCCTGCTTCTGCGTGGACATATGAACTTCATTTTTACAACGTGAGGTTCACGTGGCCTTGTGTGTAGATTTGTATTCTTTTCTCAGAAATGATTTCCTGTCACACACCCTTCCCAAGAGACTGATACCTGCCAGGCGAGAGAGAGAACATTGATGTGAGGGAGACACACCAACTGGTTGCCTCCTGTACGACCCGACCGGGGATCAAACCTGCAACCCCGGTACATGCCCTTGACCGGGAATCGACCCCACGACCCTCCAGTCTGTGGGCTGACGCTCTAACCCCTGGGCCACACGGGCCAGGGCGAAAAGCGGGCTTTAGCGGCTGCCTGACGGACTCCGTTTCAGAAGTCTCCAGGTCTCAGCTGAGCCGTGTCTGTGCCGAGAGTGAATTTCCACCACGGAACAGTGGTCACCGTGAATTCACAGATAAGGAAGAGTCGAATTAATTTTCTAAATCCCCACTCCCTTCTAGAAAAGATTAGAGGTCAGTTCCAAGAGCGAAGGGCAAGAGCTGAGAGATGGCATCTCTGTGAAAGGCTGGGGAGCCGGGGAAGGAAGGAAGAGGGTTCATTGCTTCTTACAAAGTTCTTAGGAGGGGACGAACTCGGACAGGGGAGCCCAGGGCTTGGCTCTGAATCCCCGGCAGGCAAGGAAACAGGTGCGCGAAGAGGCTTGTGGCTTCACCATCTCAGGCGGAGGCGCTCGTCACGGTGACGCAGACGCCACCGTGACGCGTACCTCCTGAACCACACAGGAGATTGCTTCTTATACTGACCTTGAGGCCCTTCAAGGGCAAACTGTACGCTGGCATTTATTCTGGATGCTGGGGTGGTGATGGAGGAATATACATCGTCCTGTGAGCCGTGTCCCAGGGGAGGGACAGAGCTCCACACTGGAGTCCCTAGGGTGACTTACTGGTTCTTGGTGCGGCCAGCAGGGGGCGTGGACGGGAGCTGGGCAGGACGCAGCTTGGAATGGACCATCTGCAGAGCACCTGAAGCGGGGCGTGGCCCTTGCCCTACCCTGGGCCTGTCATCACATCCTGCAAATCCCACCAAAGGCCCCTTCCTCAGGGAATCCTTACCTGGTCCCAACCCTGCTCCTGGTCCCCGTTCTACCGCAGCGTAGAAGCCTCTGCGCTCCTGGGTCCCGTTCCGCACGTCCCTGGAACTCACTCGCCCGCCCTTGTCATCGTGTGCGTTACTTTTTCACACGTCCGTGGCCTCCTGGAGATCACAGAGCTTCTCTCCGAACTCCCAGTACCTCTGAGTAACGAGTGAGCCCCCGGGGCCTGGAAGGAGGGAGCCTGTTTAGTATGTTAGGGGCCGTGGAGAAACACAGTTGGTGTTTGGGGATCAGAGTCAGACCTGGTAGTTTTGCCCTGGACAGCCAGCTCAGTCCTGGCAGGAGTCTGTGATGTCCGAGACCTTCCCCAGGGGCATCTTCGGACCACTGGGATGTGATGAGCTAGGCCTTGTGAGCTTGGAAGGTAGGGGTTACCCAGCGTCTGTCTCCCTGAGGGAGGAATCTTTATGGGACTCCAGCGCCTTGTGGGGGTTCATGGGCTATGAGGTCAGACTCCACCACCCGAGTTTTGCAAATGTGTCTCCTAGGGACAGAATGGGGCCACTTGTGCAGGGAGCTCTCCGGCCTCTGCAGGGATGCCGAGGTCCCTGTTCTGGCTGTTCTCCGAGCATGTCACTGGTGCACATCCCGGGAGCGTCTGGATGGCACCACGGAGCCTGGTGAGCAGAGCAAAGCCTGTCCCCACGTTCGCTTGCTGGGAGCTCTCTGCACACTTCGTCTTCATTTTTGTGGCGCGTGGATGGGTGGGAGTTAAGAAGGTGGGTCCCAGACACCTGTCCCAGCCACCGGGGAATGGCACTGGCTTTCCTTGCCGCCCTTCCCTCCCTCTCTGGGGACCCTGTGATCTATGAGAAAGGCCTAGAAGCCACAGTGAAATTTTACAACTTGGCGCTAACTGGTTCCCGTCTATAAAATTAAACACCGACAATAGATTAATAAGCGCTGTAAAATGTCTTAAATTCTTAACAACTTGCCCAATTAGGTGGAAAAAAACATAACAATGTCTGAGAGTGGATTGCCTGGGACTGGAGCGGAACACGAGGCGGAGACCGTGGTTTATGGAGGGGAAAGCCGGAAGCACTTGGGGGGGGGTGGGGGACGAGTCTCCCCGGGAAGTCACAGCACCCCGGCGCTCTCATCTCCGGGCCCGGTCACATCAGCTGTCCCGGATTATCGCAGCGCCCGTGAAATGAGTCTGCTGCTTCTACTGGGCCTTCCCTGGGTCCTGTCTCCATCTCCCCCACAGAGGGAGCCTTCTTGAGACAACAGAGCCTGGTCTGCCAGTCAGAGCCAAGTCCTTAACGTGGCTGCCAAGCCCTGCAGGGCAGACCCCTGGGTACCTCTCCATGCCCGAGGCTTTTCTGCCCTGTCCTTGACTATCAGGCCTGCAGGACTGTCCTGACCTCTTAGGTCTTATGGTATTAGGCCTTTCGTATATCTCAGACCTGCATTGTCTGTTAGCCGTACAGGAAGTGGCCTTCCCTATGAGACCCTGTCAGAGGAGTGCACCCCTTACCTACTGCACCTACAGGATGACTCCCTTCATTCTACTGGGGATTTTGTCCCCATCACCTCTCTGACTTCGTCTGTTCCCGTTCATGCCTCGTGACCTCTGCTCGCCACGCCCGGCTCTTTGCAGTATCTCCGGGACATCAGGCTGCTCGCACCTCAGGGCCTTTGCACGTGCTGTTCCCGTTGCCCGCAGTGCTTTCCCCAGGTGTCTGCCCGCTCACGTTCTTCAAGGACTGGCGGAAATATCCCTCTCACTGAGGTTCCCCCTGCTACTCTGTTTCGAACTTCAACAGCCCCACCTTGCCCAGGACGTGAGCAATCTCTGTGCCCGCTGCGGGGTTGGCCATCAGAGAGATCTAAACGACAGGGCGGCCAAGTTCCTTGTGTCCCTTGTGGGGCTCCAGGTGCCCAGTCCAGAACCCCAGCGCCCTCAGTGATACCCGAGGGTCCCAGTGCCTGGTCCCGGAAGGTATTAACCGATGAATAGACGCGTCCCTTTGTTATGTGGCTGACAAGCTGTCTCAGCCACGGGGTTATCCGGTCACAGGACTGAGTGCAGCAGGGAGCACGGGGCATGTGGCGGACGCTGTGTGTGCAGATGCCGAGCTGGCATTTCACACACATCCGTGTGTCCTTCACCCGAGGGCGGCCGCCGAGCGCGAGCCCCAGTGAGGGGCGGTCGTGAGCTCGAGGGGCAGTGCCCAGGAGGCTGCTGTTAGAGCAGGTGCCGGTCCCTGGGGGCTTCGACGCGTCATTTCATTCAAATATGAACAACAAGCTTGTGAGGGGGGACCCGGGGCTTCCTTTCCTTCTTTTTAGACAGAGGAAGAAGCCAGGGCTTTGAAGTCTTGTCGTTTGCCTGAAGGCGCTGGCCCCCGACACGGCCAGCCAGCCTCCTGGTGCTCCTTCTGTGACCCCGACACCTGTCGCCGTACTAACCCTTCAGGAGGTGGCAGGACTGGGGATCAAAGGCAGGCCCCTGTGGCTCCCAATTCCACATATTTTACCCTAAAGGTGACGCCTCCACTTACAGAATCAAAAAGAAAGCAGCGACCCAGGGCACCCAAGGCCCTTGAAGCCGGGATCCGCCGCATGGCTGGGCTTTCCTTCAGGCGTGTTTGCAGCTGTGGGGAGCTCAGTACTGGTTCCCCACTTGATGCAGCGCCCCGAGACACAAGCTGCCACGGCCGGGGTGCCATGCCTGGCCGGCTGAGCCCTCCAAGCAGGGCTGGGGGACCAGGCCTGTGAGAGGCGAAAGTCACCTTGCTGGCTGGGGGCTGCCGTGCCTGGGACAGAAGGACGGCGTGAGCCTCTCCATCCCGAGCGCGGGAAAGCGTCATCAGCTCCTCGGAAATTAACCACGGAGCCCGCGATGGAAAGCCTGTCTTCTGCATGAGGATTTCTCCCGAGGGAGGGCAATCTGTCATTTTATGGGTCTGGCCGAGTTACGCTGTTTCCTGTTACGATAGCTCTAAATGGGTCTTTAATGACGGAACGGTGCACGGGTACCGATTTAGAAGCTGCAAATCAGACGGGACATCTCCACCTGGAACGGCGTTTTCCTTCCAGAGCTGTCCGTCACCGGAGCCCGTGAGCAGCCGAGGTCCCTGCAGATGTGCAGCAGCTGGGAGGAGGGCGCCCCTGAATGCTAATCGTGCGGGGCCGCATGCTTCAAGGAGGCTCCTGGGGCCCCCGGGGAGACGTGGCCTCAAAGTCAGGGCTCCAGGCAGCCTTCTCCAGGTTTCGGGGTAGCCTCGGCTGAACCACCGTCGTCTGTGACCTGGCTGCTGGCCGCAGCCTTCTATCCAATGTCTGCATTCCCATGTTTGCCTTGTCCGTCCGTCCCGGAGCAGGGAGCCTGTGCTTTTCCAAATGCAAATGGGATCATGCCCTGGCCGGTTTGGCTCAGCAGTTAGAGTGTCCGCCTGCAGACCAGAGAGTCCCGGGTTCGATTCTGGCCAAGGGCACGTACCTCGGTTGCGATTCGTCCCCAGCCCTGGTTGGGGTTGTGCGGGTGGCAACCAGTTGGTGTATCTTTCTCACATCGATGTTTCTCTCTCTCTCTCTTTGTGTGTGTGTGTGTGTGTGTGTGTGTGTGTGTGTGTGTGTGTCTCTCTCTCTCTCTCTTCCTCCCTTCTGCCCTTCCGCTCCATCTGAAAATATTCTCGGGTGAGGATTAAAAAAGCAAACAAAAGCAAATGGGATCAGATCATCCCATGAGCTGAAACCCTCCCAGATATCCCCGGACTCTCAGGACAAAGACCAGATTCCTGAACGTGGCCTCCAAAACCCCGTGTGGTGGCCCTCCCCTCCCTGTGGCTCCGTGTCCTTCCTGGCTCCGTGGTTCTCAGGTGCAGTCCTCCTGGCTGTCCTTCGGGGCCTCCAGGGCGCGTGCCCTTCCTTCCACGGGGGCCGCCCTGCCCAGAACACTCCCTTGCCCTTGCTCCGCTCTCATCAGCCCCTTGCTGAGCTAGTCCCTCCCAGCCTCTGGACTCTGGACACATCGTTCCTGCAGGGACACCTCCCTCGGCACCCAGCGCAGCTCGCTGTTCTTGGTGGCCCGGCGCCTCTCCCAGCTCTGATGGCAGACGTGGGGCGCCGTGTGGTCGCAGCCCCCTTCCCCGTGACGCCGCGGCATCCGTGCTCTCTGGCTCTGTCCCCTTCTGCCTGCAGCCTGATGCGCGCAGGCCTGGCCCTCAGCGCGTCTGGCAACCGTCCCCCCCACAGGTGCCAGGCCAGGCAGGGCGCTCGTTCTCCCTCCCGGCGAGACGCACAGTGACTGCGTGAGGTTCCAGCTCTCCTTTATCACCCTGCTTTCATGGCTGTGTGTATTTACATCGGAAATAAAACAGACACCGAGCTCCCAGTAACGGAGTCGGTGCGGCGAGCAGCAGGCGGGCTCCTGGCGCCGTTGCCGAGCAGCTGTGTGTCCTCGGGCAAGCCAGTCACACTCTGGTCTTATTTCCTCATAAGTCAAGCAGAAATAACCGTGCCCTTCCACCCACAGGGGTGCCCCTAGGACCCCACGAGAAGCTGCAAAATGGCCCCGAAAAGGACAGAGGGCCCTGCAGATATGCAGCAGATCAGCGAGTCCGTTAATAACACCATGTGCCTCCTGTCCTTGGTCACTGAGACTACCCCAAAGACCTCCACGCGGCTGAGGTGTCAGGAAGTGGGGCGACCCTGCACCAGACCACGGGTGGGAGCAAAGAGAAGGCCAAGGATAGGATTTCAGGAAACCGAGCGTGTAGAACAGCCACGTGGGTGCGAGGTGGTGGCACCGGTTAAGCTTTGGGGGGGTGAGTGTTCCCAGGGTCACACCCCATGTGCCAGGGATGGAGCGAGAACGTGGGGCGGGTTGACTGGCCCTTGTGCCGCGGGTAGGATCCCGACCTTAATTTATGGAGCCGACTGAAGGACGTCACGGGGACCAGAGCCGCTGGGTGACGATTCCCGGCTTAGGTTTCCCAGGAGAGGATGCCACGCCTGGTGGGGACACACGGGGGGCACCTGGTGTTGGTCGGAGGCAGAGGCAGGAGCGAGGAGAAAAGCCACGGCCTTCATTGGGTTTCCACGGGAAAGGCAGGCAGAGTGAACGTCCTGCTGGCACCTCCCAGCGACCCCTCGTGACACCCTCCGTGGCCCACCAGCTCCGTGGCCCACCAGCTCCGTGGCCCAGGAGGGCGCTGGGTTCTGGACCCCGTGCGCTTGGCCATGCAGTTGGGTTTGGCTAACAGGGCACACCTTCAGGAACGGGCAGAAGAGGAGGCTGGCGTGTCTGTTCCAGAGGCTCCGTCTCGGGGGGTCACTAGGCGGCAGGGACCCTCCAACGAAGAAAGCAGCTCCCCCCGGGCAGCTCTCCTCGCCTCTCTCTCTCTCTCTGGGTTCCGGGCGCTGCTCCATCCCCACCCTTGGGTGCCTAGAGGCCAGCGGCTCCCAGTCCACCGCCCTGTCTCTTCCCTACACACCCACCACATCGCTGTGGAGTCTCCTTCCTAAATGCTGCTCGGTACCATTTTCTTTTCCGTTTATCTTCAGATAGAGTGTGAGGGGGGAGAGAGAGAGAGAAACATCGATGTGAGAGGGACACATCGACTGGTTGCCTCCCACACGACCCCCACCAGGGCCGGGGGCTAACCGCAACCGAGGTACGTGCCTTTGACCGGAATCGAACCCGAGACTCTTTGGTCCAAGGGCTGACGCTCTAACCACTGAGCCACACCGGCCAGGGCTCCGGTACCATTTTCAAAGTGCCATCTGTTCCCTTTGGAAACTGAAACAGACATCTGTCATTGGTCAAAAAATAAATCTACATTCCGTGTATTCCACACTGTCCCTGTTTCACCCAAGTGGCAGCCGGCGGCCACAGAGAGGACGTCGCCACCCCAAGTGGGCACTACTGTGGGTGGCACCTCTCCCAGGCCAGTGTCATGCCACAGGGGAGTGACCCAGCGGGTGGTGCTGGGCGGGGCTGCCCCTGTGGGCGTGGCTGCAGGTAACAGACACCTTTCAGAAGGTAGGACGACGCCCCTTTGTGTTTTAGGAATTACTGAAAACTTTAAAATCTACCTGCCCCCCCTCCTTTCCTTTCAGTAATAGGGCAAAGCGGCAGGTCCCCGTGAACATCAGGTGCTGAGAAGCCCCTGAAGGGTGCCTGCCCCGCCCCGCACCTTTGCCCCGCCCCATCCTGCCCCGCCCCACCCCACAACTTCACCCCACCCCGCCCCGCACCTTTGCCCCGCCCCACAACTTCACCCCGCCCCGCCCCACAACTTCACCCGCCCCGCCCCATCCTGCCCCGCCCCATCCTGCCCCGCCCCGCCCCGCACCTCAGCCCATTTGCTGAGTCTGATGCAGGTTTGGGCTCAGCTCCCTGCTTCCCTAGAGGCTGGGTGTGCAGTCCTTCTCACCTGCAGCAGCTCCAACCCAGCAGGTAATGGGCCACGTGAGCCCCGAGCCCCAGCCCCGAGCCCCGTGGGGTGGCCGTGGCAAAGACCCCTCCTCTCTCTGCAGTTGCGGGGACCCTCCTCTGTGCATTCCTTCAGCGCCCACTCTGCTTTAGTATCTGAGCGTCTTCTCTGTGGCGGAAGAACGTGCTCGTGTTCCTCACCTGTCAACCACCGATGATGGCAACAAGCCCACAGACGGAAGAAGAAGCTTCTAGAAGCACACCGACTTGTCCTTCTGTCCACTGTGGAGATCAGTAGAGGAAGGAGACACATGTCCATCAAAGAAAAGCAGATGTCCGATTTTGGCTAACATTTTAAAATAGTCATTGCCTCAACAAAAATCCAATTATCCCCAAAGGAGAAGAAACCAGCCAAAAGTCGCTGTGCCATCGAGGAAGGAAGTCACCCGGCCGGGACATCGTCATCGGAGAGGCTCAGGGCAGGACCTCGGGAGTAGACGAGGGGGTGGCAGCTTCTGGTGCAGCGGCCCCTACGGTTCAGACTGCCAGCAAGAAGGCTCACTGGTAAGTTCAGGCCAAAGGCTGGTTAAGAGCTATTAGTTGCCAGCCAGTGTGGCTCAGTGGTTGAGCGTCGACCCATGCACCAGGAGGTCGCCGGTTCGATCCCCAGTCAGGACACATGCCCAGGTTGTGGGCCGGATCCCCAGTGGGGGGCATGCAGGAGGCGGCCAATCAATGTTCTCTCTCATCGATGCTTCTATCTCTCTCTCCCTCTCCTTTCCTCGCTCTCTAAAATCATGTAAATGATTTTACATGAAAATGTAATCTACCGTCAAGTCAGAACCATGGTTTGCAAGCCTGATCCGAATTCTCCCAGCTGCCCCACGTCCCTGCCCCCCAGATCTCATCCAGCTGTAACTTTGCATATTATCTGTCACCCAAGGTGACATGAGAGTGGTGGGCAATTTTCTCATCAAAACTCACTGGGCAGAAAAACACTCAGGGTCCTCGGAGAACAGAAGTACACCCAAGTGATGGGACCAGCACCATCAGCGCAGACGCGTGGCGTTGCGACCCACTCCGGGACCTGCCTTGGCTCGCCCCATCCCATGTGGCCGCCCGGCCCCCTCCCTGTGTCGGCAGCTAAGACATTTACATGGACAACTGCGGTTTCCTGACATGGTGTCTCTGAGTGGCCGGAGCCATTGTGCAGGGCCCAGAACAGCGTCTCGGTAGCACAGTGTGGTCTCTGGGGCAGAAAGCACCCGTGTCCCCAGATACCGTGCATCCGAGTTGAAGAACATTACAACACGGGTACCGGGGATGCTCACTGACGTGTTAGTCTCCGTGTGTGCCGTGGATGAGGGTTTGTGATTTGACCTGTGTGTGTGTGTCTCTGTTTACCTGGGGAGCCGTTCCTCGTGGCTGCAGATGACAAGGAAGACCTGCCTGGCCCACCGGCCGCACGCCTCACTGGATGGGAAGCCGGGTCCCCCGCCCTCCTGGCGCTCAGGCGCTGATATGGGACGGCAGCGTCATAGTGGCGTCAGAGGGGAGCCTGCCTGTGGGGAGCAGGTGCAGAGCCCCGTCCAGGTGACTGGGTGAGATTTGACGGCCTGGGCGCCTGGGCACTGCCTACTGTGCCAGCTTGTCGGGCACAGCTCTGAGAAGGGCGTGGGCCAAACCGTGCCCCCATATTGCACACGATGAAGCCCCAACTCAGGACTCAGGCTCTGACGGCGTGGGGAGACAGGGCCTTTAAAGACATGCCTGAGGTCAAGGAGGTCACTAGGACAGGCCCTACTCCAGTAGGTCTGGTGTCCCCGTAAGAACAGGGACAGACGCACACAGGAGGACTCCATGCGAGGACGCAGGGAGAAGACGGCCGTCCACACGCCGAGGAGAGAGGCCTCGGGAGGAGCAACGCCGGCTCTCGGACTTCCAGCCTCGGGACTGGGGACATGACTTCCACCGTGTGAGCCGCCGGTCTGCACTGCTGTGTTCCGGAGACCGAGCAGACCCTCCGGTGTCCCGCTGGGCAGTGAGGCCTCCGCAGGGGGACTGGCAGACAGGTCACCTCGCTCTGCAGCAGCGTCCCCAGATGGAGGGTGCGGAAGGGAAGTCGGATGGCATGGTCTCTGCCCTGCTCCGCTGCCCAGCCGGGGTCCCCGGGGTGGAGGGACGAGGGCCCGAGAAACGCAGGGCCGTGCCGAAGAACTGGCCTGTCCACGCGGGGAAGGTGGTGAAGGAGTTTCTGGGAGCAGAGAGAACAGAGTGGCTCTGACCCCACAAAGGGTCCCCAGGAAAGTGACCCCCTGCCTGGCCCTGGGTGAGTGCCAGTACGTCCTGTGCTGTCCTGAGACCCAGGGGCCATCGGCTGCCACCTGTCATCGCCTTGAGTTTACCTACAGTGATCATCCACAGGGCGCCTGTCCTCCCAGGTAACCTCCTGCCCCTAAGTGAGTCTGCGCTCCCCCCGAACTCTGTGGTTGGGATTTCAGGGGGACCCTGGCCTCGGCTGAGCCACTGATCCCCTCCCGTGGGAGTTTGGAATCAGCACCAGAACCTTCCGTTCTGAGGGTGCAAGCTGTTCATCTAAGCACTGCTGGCACCATGAGGAGCCGGACACCTTCCGCCCAGTGGGCGCGGAGAGAGGGACCGAGCAGGGGACACTGGGGACCTGCCTCCGAAGCCCCTGGGTTCCGGCAGATTTGGAATAAGTCTGCCCCTGCCCTCCGTCTGGGTGGCTTTTGCCTGTCACGCTGGTTTTAATCAGCTTCCGTGACTTGGAACCCTGGCGCCCCAGCTAATTCTGCCACATGGCTGTGCTCCTGTCTTCTCCGTGAAGGGGAGAAGGTGGCCAGTGCAGCGATGGGGGGATTGGTGTCTGCTGTGCGCACCGCTGGAGACGCGCCCTGGCCCATCTGAGCGGTCCCCTCACCCTGTGCGCAGCCCCGCCGGGGGTTCAAGTGGGCCCTCTGCTAATCGCCATCGGGGTGGCCAAGCACAGCTCCTACGGGAATCCAGGGGCTGAGCCGGAGCAGAAGCCACTTGGAGGCCACCCTGCACCCCCTGCATTCCAGGTGCTGAGTGTGCTTCTGGGCTTCCCACATCGCACGGCTCCCAGAGGCCCTGAGGGCTCCCAGAGCGCACGCAGCGAGCCCCCCCCCGCCCCCCCAGTTCATGAGCAGTCAGCTCCCCCAAAGCATTTGTTCTGCTCTGAACGCACGGTCCCCTCCGGGCCTCCTGGGCTTCAGCGTCTGACATCTTCTGCATGCACGGAAGTCGTTGCCTCCAGCCCCCGAGGCTCCCTCGTGCCCCCTCTCCACGCGGTTTCTCGTCCACATGTCTAACGTCCCATGAAACAGACACGAATATTCAAAAGGCGCGTTCGTTCTAGTCAGGTTTGGGGGGGAAACATGTCTAGCACGCCCCTCCATCCGGCCGATAAAAGGTTTGACATTTCCCAGGGCCACCGCGAGTCTTGCAAAGGCCGCTCCAGCTCCCCCGTCTCTGGGTTTTAAAAAGCACTCGTCCCACACAGTGTTACTGTCCCTGCAGATACGGAGTGGAGTTGCGATCCACTCGGAGCCGCCGTGTCATATTGCTGGAATGGCAATCGCCAGCCCGGAGGAAAGCCGTCAGACCTCTGCTCTTGGCCGGGGGTTCCCAGGCGGATGGAGGAAGTGGCCTGGACCCTCCCTCACCGTCCTGGTGTCCTGTGTCTCCTGGGCATGGCCAGGGACCCTGTGCAGCTCGTGTCTGTGACCAGGACCCGGGCGGTGGGAGGAGCGTGGGTCCTGAGAGCAGGGGGTTGGCATCACTTCCAGGACACATCAGAGCCACGGCTGATCCGCTGTGCCAGAGCCTCTTGCTACCTCGTGTCCTGACGACCAGCTGCGGGCGCCGCGTGAACAAGCATCTTTCATAAGCTGTTCAAAGGGGGCCTGAGTGTACGCCAGCTAAACGCAAAGTCAACGCCGGGAGGGTAATCTGAGCTTAGGTGGTGGCCCTTGTGGGGTTGCCATTGTCTTATGCGTCCTCTGACCTCATTCCGGATGCTTGTATGTAGTCGGCTTCTGCCCTTCACACCCTCCCAGGCCTCGGGGGTAAAACCGACGCTTCTCTCCTGGCCTCGCGTGCTGTCTTCTCTAGAGTGAAGTGTCTGGGTGGCGCTGCTTGCTGCTCCCCTCGTGGTAACCAGGGGGTGTTCAGGGAAGGGTCAAGCCAGGCGACCTTGACCTTGAACTCAGCTTGTCAGAGCTCCAGAGAAAGGAAACGCTGCCTCTTTGGTATAAGGGGTTCCCGACCCTGGAAGGGGCTGAGGTTTAACCCTGACCCCACCGGAAAGATTGGAGAAGGAGCTCCTGTCGCCCAGGGACCTGGGTGGCGTGACTTTGTCGCTCAGGTGGTGGGGAGCTGCTGAAGGTTTCGAGCCAGGAGCAGCTTCAACGTGGTGCTCAGAGAAAACGAGCCGACCTGGTGGTGCTGGACGTCAGCCCAGGACGGCCAGGCAGGGACGGCCCTCGCTCGGGAGACCCTGAATTGCAGGGCCGAGGCGTGGGCATGGGGACCGGAGGGACGTGTGGAAGTGGGAACCTCGAAGGAGGAGGCCGGAGTCCAGCTCTGGGTTCCAGGAGGCAGAGATTCGAGAGGGCACCCTGCAAGGGTGCGGGGCGCCGGCAGAGATGAGGACGGCCGCAGTGTGTGAGAAGCGGCTGCCGGCCGGGGGCTCTGGGCTCCAGTGAAGTCAGACTGCCCTGGAGCTGACCGGGCCTGTCCTTCAAGCTTTGCTTTGGGATGAAAGGGATACCGCAGCACCTCCTCTCTCCGGAAAGGGGTTTGCAGGCCTCCCAGACGAGAACAAGTCAGTGCCCTCCACGCTCCGGGCGTGTGCTGACAGCCGTGCATCAGTGAACACCTGGGCGCGTGGCCGAGGTGGGACATGTGTGTGCATGCATGTGTGTACCCGATGTGTGCACCTGCACACTCCCACTGCACGGGACCGGGGGTTTCTATGGACCAAATTTAGGTTTCTAGCTCAGATGATATTCAGATGAACTCGGCCATATGGAAATGTTGATTCCCTGTACACATTCTGCTTTGGGAGAAGACGGTGTGTGTGTGTGTGTGTGTGTGTGTGTGTGTGTGTGAGAGAGAGAGAGAGAGAGAGAGACAGACAGGGATTGTGCAGAGAATGGTGTGGAGAAACATGTCTTTGTGGGGAAACAGGTGGCCTTGAGCGAGGGGACTGAGCCCAGGGACCAGCGGGCTGCAGCTGCGCCCCCACGTGCCTCCAAGGTTCACTTCCAGCACATTCCGTCTGTCTGCACGCACCCAGCCTTTCTCACGCTCACGAAATGAGTGTGGAACATGGTCTTCCATCTAATGAGAATTTAAATGTTCAGCTTGGGTAGAGACATGTGCCCACAGTCTCAGCGCGACACACACTTCCAATTGCTCAGCTGTAACGAGAAGCAACCTGGGGCCGTCCCTCCTCCCTCCTGGGCCCCCACACAAGACCCAAGCGATGCAGAGCTGCCCTGGACGCCAACAGCAGCATCACAACCATACGAGCCTCTGACTCAGGGTCCAACTGGCTCCGGGTCCCCGAGCGTTGACGGAGTGTCCCGTGTGTGCGCCGGGGGCCACGTCTCCACCAAAGAGCAGAGCTTTCTGAGTGTTGACTCAGGACAGCACAGAGCCCGCAGGGTGGTCTGGGGCTCCCTTCTGCCGCCGCTGAGCTGTGCGGCCTGGAGCAGACGGCGTCACCTCCCCAAGCCTCCACGCTCCCATCTGTGAAATGGGAGCAATCACAGCTCTCTCTGGGGGAGCCTGTGAGGATTCAAGGAGCGACAGGTGGAAAACCCTAGCTCTGTGATCACTGAGCTCACTCAGCCAACGGCCCCCTCCCAAGCCCGAAATAAAGCCACACGTGAGGACCCAGGCACATAGCCTTAGCTGGAAGGGATTTCCACACGCATTCCCAGTACTTCCCACACCTTTGTTCCAAGCTGTCTTATTGTGATGTGAAGCCTCCTGAAATCGTCTGGAGAAGGAGGCTGAGAAATCTCGAATAGTACGCCGTCCACATGCACAGAATAAGGGTGCCAGAGTGGGGCTGCGGGGTCGTCTTGACCTCGGGTTTCCTCCTGGCTGGGGTCCTGTCCCGGAGTTGGCTGCCCTGCGGGACCTTGTACTCCTGCTGGTTGCACCAGGGTCACAAATCTTACCAGTGACCCGGCATTCACAGAGGGTCCTCGCGTGACCCCAGGTGTGCCGTGGGGCTTCGGCATATCACCGCGTCTAACCCTCACATAACCACGTGTAGAAGGGTTGCTCTTGTCCCCGTTGGATATGAGGGGACACACACGGGGGTGGGGGTGTCCCTTGCTCAGCTGTCCGGCCAGACATCCCCTGTGCTGCAGACCCTCCCTGGGTCCCCTCGTAGCCACTCTCCTGAGCCACTGGGGCTGGGTCCTTGGCCTCCTGGAAATACCAGACTGCAGGGCTCAAAAGGAACTCACAGAGATTGCATTCAATGAAGGAGCAAGAGAAAAACTCTCTCATGGGGGATGGAAGAAGCTGATGGTCCTCCCAGGGCTACCCGGGACTCTGTGGACACACAGCTCATTTTATTTATTATTTATTTATTATTTATTTTATTTTATTTTATTTATCCTCACCCGAGGACATTTTTGCATTTATCTTCAGATAGAGCAGGAGGGAGAGAGTGAGAGAGACACATCAAGTGGCCGCCACCCACTCAACCCCAACTGGGGCCAGGGACAAACTGCAACCGAGGTACGTGCCCTTAGCGGGAACCGAACCCAGGACTCTCTGGTCCGTGGGCCGATGCTCTAATCCCTGAGCCAAACCAGCCAGGGCTCATCTTATTTTTTATTTTTTTAATTCTCACCCAAGGATATTTTTCTATTTATCTTCAGATAGAGTGGGAGGGAGGGAGGGGGAGAGAGAGAAACATCGATGTTAAAGAGACACATCGACTGCACGACCCCAACCAGGATCGGGGACAAACCGCAACCAAGGTACGTGCCCTTGGCCAGAATCAAACCCACGAGTCTTTGGTCCCGGGGCCGACGCTCCAGCCGCCGAGCCAGACGGGCCAGGGCTGCACAGCTCCTTTAAACCTGCCTGCCCACACCAGGCTGTGCGACGTGACCGCTCTGACAACAATGTCATTTATCGCCATTATTTTTTCTGCTGACTTTACTTCCCCTCTGGACCCCTGACATGGACTCTGAGTCTGGTGGTTTCCTTCGTATCATCTCTGTGGATCCTGTAAAACCACCTTTCTTCATGGTATAGGTATTGAAGGACCAGGTCAAACATTCTCCTTAGAACGGAGGTTTATTCTCGCGGACTAACCTTCTGGAGATCTCGTGTTGAGTGTGTGCATTGGCCACGACTTGACCTATAGGAGGTCACTAGTGAGAACCCACTGGGCGCCGCGTGAACAGTAGGCCGCTGCTCTGGGCCAAGCACCGCATGATCGGTGCCGCGATGCGAAGGTATGACCCACTCCACCCACTAGGGGGCAGTACGTCTTCTTTCCTGACCTACCGTGGCAGACACAGACACGTCCAGGGTACCTACTGTAGCGTAGCCCGGCTATCTACAGAAACCATGGCAGCCGGGAGACCTTGCTTGGTGGCAGAAGTCCAGCATTTTCCCCACTGGCTCGAAGACATCCCATCAGGGGAGCCCAACGCCAGGCTCTCCCCGTGCTTGCCTCCTGCACCCCCCTTTCTGAACAGGTGCAGCACGCTTCTCTTTTCAGTGTTTGCTCCCAAGTAATTGTTGACGTACAGACAAACTGCAGAAACAAAGTAGAACGTTCCCGTCGACCCTTTACCCAGGCGCCCTGACATGAACACCTTATGTAACCACGGCACAGTCACCGAAACCAGACAGTTAACACCGATCGATACTGGGAGCTCAACTCCAGACCCTGTGCAGGCTGCCTCCCTGTGTCCATCAATGTTCTTTTTCGGATCCAGGATCCCACGTTGCTCTCGATCGTGAAATAAGTTGCACGGGCCCCACGGAACGGGAGGCACGAGCCCCTCGTCCACTAAGGCTCTGAGTATGGGTCCGTGGGCGCGGGCTGTGTGTCCTCTCCGTGAGCGTCCTGATCCCAGAATTTTAAGTGGAGAAGTTCAGTTCAACACTTTACATTTTTTTTTAACCTTTAAAGTGCTCAGATGCCCTGAAAATGGCAAGAAGACACTCTCTCTCTCCCCTTGCAGCTTTTTTTCTGCTCAGTTTTTGACAAATCTGTTATTTTCCAAAACGCACAACCCTGAGCCCTCTGCCCTGCTTTCCCAACGGCGAAGACAGTGGGTGCTTTAGAATAGATCCCTAAGTGCTGGTTCCCCCGCGTAAACACAGCTCCATGGCGGCCAGGACTCACTTTGTCGGGGGGCACTTACCCGCTTTTGCAAAAAAAAAAAAAAGACACCGGGGAGAATAATAATGGAGGAGCTTACAGCAATGTTCCTTGACTTACTTTAAAGAATAAAAAGAAGATATAGGGAGAGAGGGAGATGCATTTTTTTTTTTTCCCCTTAAAGAAAATGAATTATTCTTTGAAAGTTAGTCAATCTCTTGGGGGCACCGTGTGGAAAATTAGATTTTAATGGCTTTGAAATTGAGGTTCCATGGGTCAATAGTACCGGCTACTTGAAGTAAAATGACAAATCTATTAGAAGAAAATCAAACATTTTTGTGGCTCGTCAGAAAGGCAGGCAGAGGACGGCGAGCCTTATCTGGGAGCTGCGCTGTGCAGAGTGCGGCAGACACCGGCTGGGTGTGCGCGGTCCTCGGGAGGGAACAGCTCGCGGTGTCTGCACTCCGCGTGGCAAAGGCCCCGGCGTTCAGCCTTTATTGCAAAGTGTGGGTGAAGGCGGTTCAGCCAAACGGGTGTTTCCCACGCGTTTAATCCCGAGGCTGTGGGGAAGGTGCTTTGTGATTCCGGAGCTGCCGTCCGCAGTCCACTGCTTTGCCTCCGTTTGGCTGACATAGCCCCGTCTCCGGCACGTAGCCTCACTCTCCTGGCGGGTGGCAGGGCTGGCCAAGCTGCCCCGTGCAAGAGCCAAGTCTGAACTTGGTCTTGCATTCCTGGCTCAGAACCTTACTCTCTAACGCGCGGCAGAGGTGACTTCGCAAACCAGACGGGAGCGCATCGATTCATGAATGGGGTCACGCCTCTCTGGGTCCTTTCAACGGTGTGTGCTCTGTGTGCACTAAGGGCCACACGCTGTTCTGGGCCATGGGGACAAAGGGGGACCCTCCTCTCCGAGAGTGGGTGGTCTGGTGAGGTGACCGAACAGGACCGGCCCGGAGGCGGTGTGCATTAGGCTGACCTGCAGTGTGCGGGTTCTTGACTTTGTGTAGGTAGGAGACATTTCACAGCATGAGTCTCCGTGGGCTTAAAAATATGTTTACTGCCCTGGCCGGTCTGGCTCAGCGGTTAGAGTGTCGGTCCGTGGACCAAAGAGACCCGGTTCGGTTCCCGCTAGGGGCACGTACCTCGGTTACAGTTTGTCCCCGGCCCCAGTTGGGGTTGTGCAGGTGGCAGCCACTCGATGTGTTGCTCTCAGGTCGATGTTTCTCTCTCTTCCTCCCTCTCTCCCTCCCTCTCTATCTGAAGATAAATGTAAAAATACCCTCGGGGGAGGTTGAAAAAAAATGTTTATTAATGTCGGGGACACGAAAATACAGGAGGGAATTGGTGTAGGAGAAACAGCAGGGGTGAGCCCAGGCCGAGCTCAGCGTTGGCTCCCTGGAAATGGGATGGGGGAGGAGAGAGCCCAGGCGGCCCGCTCCAGCTCCCTGGGAGTCAGAGAAAAGGGGGCCTTGGAGGCAGGCCCGGGGGGTGAGCCCGGGTTGAGCGACCACTGGCCTCTGTTCCCCCGGTTGCCAGTCTTGTGAGGACCCTTAGAAATAAAAAGTTCAAGCCCGGGACGGGCAGGGGTGTGCTCCAGATTGAGCCTGCACTGAGTCTCTGTCCTGAGGCCTTTTTATCCTTCTTTCTCCCGGCAGCGGGGATCTTGGGGGAGGGTTTCCGCTGCGCATTCATCAGCGTTCCAGGTGCGCGTTTAATAGGCAGGTGCATCAAAACGAGCGTGCAGGGCACTTTGGGTTATTCTTTGGTCTGCTTTACTTTTATCTCAGGTCTGTCTGGCTTTCATGGGGTTTTTGCTATTTTTTCTCCAGATGGCATTAATTGGGTCTCTGTTCTCTGTTTTCCCAGGCCTGGGCGTTCTAAACGGTGGATTTCTGGTCAGGGAGGAGGGGGCGAAGCCCTGGGACTCAAGTGTCCTTGGCTGGGGAGGAGAAGGCTTGAGATTCACAGGCTGCCGGTAAGTCGCCCCAACTGTTTGGCCCCCTTTAGCTGCCTCGTCTCGGTTCCCCATCCCACTTGCCCGGGAGTTTTCCCAGCTCCCTGCTGGCCTGTCACAGTGAGAGGGGGACAGACGTGAGAACGTGCACCGTCTCCTAGGGCTGCCTGTCTGACTCAGGACACGCGGCAGGTGTGCTTTGTGACGAGAACCTGGGACCTGCCGGAGATGCCCAGGAGTCACCAGGAGAAGGGCTTTCCGGGAACGGCGGGCTGGGCCTGTCTGGTCCCGGTCACCACTACCCGGACAGGCCACAGTGTTCTCTGTCTTCTAGAGGAGCGAGCTGCCCAGCAGGGGCGACTGGGCCGGTCCCCGGGGCCGCAGCTGCTTGGGGTCAGGGGGCAGATTTGCCAGCCCCAGGGTTCCCCCAGGCGGAGCCGGGTTTCCTAACAACCCTTTGCTGTTCTGCGTGGTGGGGGAGGAAGAAGCAGATCCCACGAACGCCCAGGGGTCTGTAAGGCAGAGAGACACACCCGGGGGTTTGAGGGCCAGGTGACTTTTGGAAGAGAGCCCAGGTGCGGGGCGCAGGGAGCGCTACCCCAGCGGGAAGTGGCCTTGCTTTCTTCCAGGATTCGTCTGTATTCGGGTCCCATCTGTGCAACTTCTTAGCGATGACTTTGGTGGAGGCCGTGAGCCCTTGGGGCATTTCCAGATGCCAGGAGGTCATGGCAGGGGAGGGGGCCGGCTGACAAATGCGTGACAGAGTCAGGATCCAAGGGCTCGGCACTGGCGGTGGGCCCCAGGGCGGGCGGCCCTCACCTGTTCCCGGCTGCAGCCAGGGACCCGGACGGTGCTGCCACCGCCGTCTGTTGATTGGAAGAAGGAGGGAGGAACAGGCTTTGCTAGGCGTGCTGTGTAAGAAGTGAGATGGCTGCACGTCCTCCGTAAATCCGGCCTCAGCTCCCGTCGCCTACATGCATGGTGACGGGCTGGACACCTCTGTGGGCTGCACCCCGGAGCTCCCAGCTCTCAGAGCCGCCCTCTCCGGGAGCCACACTGGAAGGAACGTCACCTAAGATGCTGTGGAAATGGGGCGGCCGGGGCGGCAGGACTGGGGGGTGCCTGCGCATTTCGGTCTTCAGTGAGGGAACAGATCACAGGGTTCTCCACCAATGCTCACCCGTCCCCTCTCTCCTCTCCTTTACTCTCTTTCTGTGTCTGTCTGTCTGTCTCTCTCTCTCACACACGCAGCGTTTCCATCCCTGGGTGGGTTGAGTCGTGGGGAGAAGAGGCTTTCTGGGGCATCTGTGACGATGCTCAGTGTGTGACAGCAGCTGGAATCGCTTCTCCACGTCCCCAGGGTCAGCCCAGGCCCTGGGCTCTCAGGCCCTCCGTGTGGCCCGGGCATGGACAGCTGAGCTCTGGCTGCTAGCTGGCTGCATTCGGACATCTGTTGTCCCCTCCTGGGGACCCAGCTGCTCTGGCCGCACGCAGGGCCTCCCACACCTCCGGCCTCTGCCCGTGGCCCCTGCTAGTCCCCATCTGAGGGCCCTCCCTGCCCTACTTCTAAAAGCTTTGCCCCTTTCCACCCAGCTGGGATGCCGCCCTCCTGTGCAACCAACTCCAACCCCTCCAGCTCAGCGCCGCCTCCCCCCAGCAGCCCTCCCAGCCTGCACTCGGATCACGGCACAGGTGAGGGGTGTTTGCAAACACCCAGAGTCCACTCAGAAGCATTGAATTGGGGGTCCCGGGCCATGTGAGGTGGGGACAGGGGCACCCAGGGGAGGGTGTGAAACAGGGAGCCAGGTGGCCTGATTTACGTTCAGAAAAATAATAAAAAACAACCCGTGTGCTGTGTGGGAGCCCACGGGGAGGGTCGGGGGGCGGGAGGGGTGAGCCAGACGTGCGTCCGTCCACACGCCAGGCTGGAGGCCGGCACCTCAGATGCGGGGGCTCAGATCTGTCCAGGCGGAGAGGAGAGCTCGGTTGGGGTCTGCTCGGTCCAGCTCTGCCCCGTTCATCTGTGGGTGGCACTTCTGGGCATCGGGCTGGCCGGGCGTAGGTGCGTCACAAACACTGGATAAGCGGGCTTAGCTTGGAAATTCTGCCAGCGATCCAAACGTTATCACAAGTGACCTGCCCGTTCGGTGCTCCCGTTCCTGGGTGCCCCCGTGACACGGAATCAAGGCATGCAGGAGCTGGGGTGTCCGGGGCGCTTCCGTCTTTGCTTCTGTGACTCATCTTCACATCCCCATGTCTCATAAACAAGTCACGGCCTCTCGGACGCCATTCGGAACGCATGCTGAAGTGAGCTCCAAGTACATCTACGCGAGACACACCGGAGGTGACGTGTTTGCTCACCAGAAGTTTCCTTTCGTTGGAAAGCTTGCAGTTCTGGAGGCCCCTTGCATGAATTCATTTCTGAAAATGACACAGACCTTCCCAACCTCCCGGCCCAGATTCTCATGTTGGGCCCCCTCCCCCTCCCTGGCCCCTGAACCTAGTCTAAGGGCCTTAGTTAGAGAATTTGTCAGAGAGGGGACGGTTTGCCCCAGATCTCAGCTCTGCTGGGGAGGGGTTTGGGGTTGAGCAGCTCTGTGTGTCCCCGGAGTCCTGCTGCCCCCACGTCCCACCTGCCTGTCCCCCTGAGACAGACGGGCTTCCACGTGGGAAAATGCCCAGGGCAGAGCCCGGCGGTCGGTCCCTGAACGAACCATGTGCTTTTCCTGCGCCGAACACCCGAACCCCGGGCCTGGTTTGGGTTCTCGAAGAGAAGCTGGTAGTGAACGAATTTTCTGAGCGGGGGGTTTGGTAAAAAGCAGCCGCCCCTTCCCTGGGAGACCCCGAAATGAAGGCAGAGGGTGGAGACCTCCCGCTGACCTCCCGCCCCTCCTTCTCTCACTAATTAAAACACAGCCAGGGCCAATGCAAACACCTCAGGGCTGTTACTGCTTTTCGTTCGTCCACAGACGGGAGATGAACTGAAACTCTGCGCACGAGCTTGGCCATGCGTTCCGGGAGCGCTGGGCTGTGCTGTGCTGGGAGCCGCTGTGCCCGGGCGAGGCAGGCATGGTCCTTCGGGGCGCAGCGGCCCCCCACGTGGCTGCCTCGCGGGCCCAGTGGTTCTCAGGCCGGCAGGCACCGGCGGCCTCGGGCCAAGCTGGCAGACCTACAGGCTCTGAAAAGTGTGCTTCGGAGCACCCTGGGCGTGGAATGCAGGCCCTGTCCCCTGCCCCACCCCCAGCGCGCCAGCGAGGGGAGAGGGCCCAGGGACCACGTGGGTTTCCCGCCACAGCCCCCCTTCACCCACCACTTCCCCTAGAGGCCAGAGAGATAGTTATTTAAATTTGGGTCACTCTCCAAGTGACGGACCCCTCCCAGCTTCCCAAGTCCCTGCGGTCCTCGGTTGGAACCTCTCCTTCCTCACACCCACCCAATTAAACCGGAATTTCCAATGTGCTGCCCAAATTCAGAGGGTTGAGTTTCCCCAAAGCACGCTCCCCCACCTCCACACCTGAAGCCAGCAATTTCCAGAGGGCAACCACGCAGCCCCGAATGTGCGTCTGCCCAAATTCACGGGTGGAGGCGCTGACCCCCAAGATGACGGTGTCTGGAGGTGGGGCACTGGCAGGTGAGTGGGTGTGGATGACGTCGTGGGATCGGTGCCTTCGTAAGAAGACGATGAGACCAGATCTCACTCTGTCCCTGCCCCGTGAGGACACAACCAGGAAGAGGGGCTCGCCACAGACCGAGTCTGCCGCACCTGAACTCGACTCCCAGGCCCCAGACTGCGGGAGACACGTGTCCCATTGTAGCCCAGCCCGGGGCGCTGTTCTCACAGCACGAGCAGACTGACACACTCATGGTGAAGGCCATCAGGCCACCCACACCTCCTGCAGGAAGCCTCCTGAAAAGGCTGATGGCCCCGGGCGTCAGCAGTGTCAGCCACATCCATGCCGTCGTCCCCGTGCGGATGGTCCTGCAGAGCCCAGCAGTGCCAGGCCCGCCACAGCCCACGGAGAGCATCTCGGATGCCCCACGAGGCCTCCCCATGGCCGACACTGGAGGGTGGACGCCCACAGGCAGAGAGGAGCCACGCCACGCCATCCTCGTGGTCTGTGCTTCAGGACAGGAGGACCAACGCCGTTTGTATGAATCCTACATTTAGGAAATGAGAGTCTAAAACACTCTTTCCATAGCGGCAAAGGCAATGAGCCCTCCTCACTCGTGCGACTCCGCCCTGTGCATTGGGTGTAAGGATTCAAGGAGCTAAATGTGGAGGGCGACCCCGCTGCCCTGGACATTCCTGAACGCATCCTGACTGGCTGCAAGGTGATGCCTAATCACTGACCCGCAGAAAACAGTTCTGTGCTCACTTAGTGCTGTCTGTCAAGGGGGGAGGATGGAAACAGTTCTGTGCTCACTTAGTGCTGTCTGTTGAGGGCAGAGGATGGAAACAGTTCTGTGCTCACTTAGTGATGTCTGTCAAGGGCGAGGATGGAAACAGATCTGTGCTCACTTAGTGCTGTCTGTCAAGGGTGGAGGATGGAAACAGTTCTGTGCTCACTTAGTGATGTCTGTCAAGGGTGGAGGATGGAAACAGTTCTGTGCTCACTTAGTGCTGTCTGTCGAGGGTGGAGGATGGAAACAGTTCTGTGCTCACTTAGTGCTGTCTGTTGAGGGTGGAGGATGGAAACAGTTCTGTGCTCAGTGAGTGCTGTCTGTCAAGGGTGGAGGATGGAAACAGTTCTGTGCTCACTTAGTGCTGTCTGTCAAGGGCGGAGGATGGAAACAGTTCTGTGCTCACTTAGTGATGTCTGTCAAGGGCGGAGGATGGAAACAGTACTGTGCTCACTTAGTGCTGTCTGTCAGGGGGGAGGATGGAAACAGTTCTGTGCTCACTTAGTGATGTCTGTCAAGGGTGAGGATGGAAACAGTTCTGTGCTCACTTAGTGCTGTCTGTTGAGGGCAGAGGATGGAAACAGTTCTGTGCTCACTTAGTGCTGTCTGTCAAGGGTGGAGGATGGAAACAGTTCTGTGCTCACTTAGTGCTGTCTGTCAGGGGGGAGGATGGAAACAGTTCTGTGCTCACTTAGTGCTGTCTGTCAAGGGCGGAGGATGGAAACAGTTCTGTGCTCACTTAGTGCTGTCTGTCAAGGGTGGAGGATGGAAACAGTTCTGTGCTCACTTAGTGCTGTCTGTCAAGGGCAGAGGATGGAAACAGTTCTGTGCTCACTTAGTGCTGTCTGTCAAGGGTGAGGATGGAAACAGTTCTGTGCTCACTTAGTGCTGTCTGTCAAGGGTGAGGATGGAAACAGTTCTGTGCTCACTTAGTGATGTCTGTTGAGGGCAGAGGATGGGAACAGTTCTGTGCTCACTTAGTGATGTCTGTCAAGGGCGAGGATGGAAACAGATCTGTGCTCACTTAGTGCTGTCTGTCAGGGTGGAGGATGGAAACAGTTCTGTGCTCACTTAGTGCTGTCTGTCAAGGGGGGAGGATGGAAACAGTTCTGTGCTCAGTGAGTGCTGTCTGTCAGGGGGGAGGATGGAAACAGTTCTGTGCTCACTTAGTGCTGTCTGTCAAGGGGGGAGGATGGAAACAGTTCTGTGCTCACTTAGTGCTGTCTGTCAAGGGCGGAGGATGGAAACAGTTCTGTGCTCACTTAGTGCTGTCTGTCAAGGGTGAGGATGGAAACAGTTCTGTGCTCACTTAGTGCTGTCTGTCAAGGGGGAGGATGGAAACAGTTCTGTGCTCACTTAGTGATGTCTGTTGAGGGCAGAGGATGGAAACAGTTCTGTGCTCACTTAGTGATGTCTGTCAAGGGCGGAGGATGGAAACAGTTCTGTGCTCACTTAGTGCTGTCTGTCAGGGGGGAGGATGGAAACAGTTCTGTGCTCACTTAGTGCTGTCTGTCAAGGGCGGAGGATGGAAACAGTTCTGTGCTCACTTAGTGCTGTCTGTCAAGGGCGGAGGATGGAAACAGATCTGTGCTCACTTAGTGCTGTCTGTCAAGGGTGGAGGATGGAAACAGTTCTGTGCTCACTTAGTGATGTCTGTTGAGGGCAGAGGATGGAAACAGTTCTGTGCTCACTTAGTGATGTCTGTCAAGGGCGGAGGATGGAAACAGTTCTGTGCTCACTTAGTGCTGTCTGTCAGGGGGGAGGATGGAAACAGTTCTGTGCTCACTTAGTGCTGTCTGTCAAGGGGGAGGATGGAAACAGTTCTGTGCTCACTTAGTGATGTCTGTTGAGGGCAGAGGATGGAAACAGTTCTGTGCTCACTTAGTGATGTCTGTCAAGGGCGGAGGATGGAAACAGTTCTGTGCTCACTTAGTGCTGTCTGTCAGGGGGGAGGATGGAAACAGTTCTGTGCTCACTTAGTGCTGTCTGTCAAGGGCGGAGGATGGAAACAGTTCTGTGCTCACTTAGTGCTGTCTGTCAAGGGCGGAGGATGGAAACAGATCTGTGCTCACTTAGTGCTGTCTGTCAAGGGTGGAGGATGGAAACAGTTCTGTGCTCACTTAGTGATGTCTGTTGAGGGCAGAGGATGGAAACAGTTCTGTGCTCACTTAGTGCTGTCTGTCAAGGGTGGAGGATGGAAACAGTTCTGTGCTCACTTAGTGATGTCTGTCAAGGGTGGAGGATGGAAACAGTTCTGTGCTCAGTGAGTGCTGTCTGTCAGGGGGGAGGATGGAAACAGTTCTGTGCTCACTTAGTGCTGTCTGTCAGGGGGGAGGATGGAAACAGTTCTGTGCTCACTTAGTGCTGTCTGTCAAGGGCAGGATGGGAGACACTTGTTCATAGGGCGATGACTTGCTGCTCTGACCTCGGGGTCTAGGCTGGGATTTTGCAAAGAGAAGGAAGTCCCCTCTCTTTTTGCTTGGCCAGAAACATACCTGACCCCCTGGCACGTGGTCACTATCCTTTCTGAGAAGGCGGCCACCTTCTGGAATGCTCAGTCTGCACATCCAGGCATATCCCGTGGGCTCAGCCCAGGGGCCGGGGGCTCCCTCCCCAGAGGCTCCACGACGGAGCCCGAGAGTCAGGGAGAAAGCAGATGTGGGTGAGCAGGGACAAGGAGACACATCCATGTTCGTCCCTGGACACCCTGCGTGACGACAGACGGGCTGGGCGCGCTCTGGCATCTGGGTGGCTTTCGTCCGCTTATTGCAAAACCAAAGCGGCACTGCCTCCTGCACCCCGCCTCCAGGTGCCGTCTCCCAGCAGCAGGAGCACTCAGCTCTCACGGTGAGCTGGCCTTTCCATAAGGGGCTGAATCGGAGTCCCCGCCCTTCCTAGCCGTATTCCAGGGCGATCGCCGAGCTTGGGCGGTTTCAGCGTCTGCAGAAACAGAGAAGCTGCTCGTGGCTGAGTCGGCTTCCGATGGCAGGCGATGACAACACGTTTAGCGAACACGGATGCTGCTGAACACGCAGTGACAGACCGTGTTGTGACAGCGATGCAGTTGCATGCGGGGTAAAACTCGCGTGCGCTGAAGCATCATCGCTTTGGCCTCGGTCGGAGAGACGCAGGCCGGCCGGGAAGCCACGGCCTCGCCTCACTGTTGGAAACCAGGCCCGGCTCTGGATGCTCCTGGAAATGACGCCCATCAAGGAAGCGTAGAGTCAGGGAGACGCGTGCCTTCTGCAGTCGACCCTGGAAATGTTGCCTCCCAGTACTGGACCCCCGCCGGGTGCCACGTCTCTCCATCAGCACGGATGGCTATTTATCAGATGCATTGCACATCAAGCAATTCTCATCCCGTTCTGCCGATGATCAAAGTCATGAGGAGGGGTGAGTGACCTTGGGGTCGGGCAGGAGGGGAGCCCAAGGCCACCTCCTCTCACAGCTCCCCACTGGCCCTGAGCCACTCGGCGGGCAGAGCAAACCAGCTCCCAGGTGGCGTTTGCAGAGTGAACCAGCTCCCGGATCCAAATTCCTGCCGTTATCACCCATCCTTGTGCTCGGAGAGCAGCGCCCTGCGGAGACCCAGCTGGTTTAGTACGTCCTGTGCTACGACACTGGGAACAGTATCTGAATCAGTGCCGGCAGCAGGCCCTTGCTTCCGAGGGAAATTACGCAGAAGCCTGACGCGCAGAGGAGACGGGAGAGGGGTGGACGGGGCCCTGGGGCCTCACTTGCCCATTGCCGTCCGCAGACACCCACAGTGCCTCGGCCACGGAGGGTGATACTGAGCCGGGGTCCCACCCACGGTCAGAATGACGACTCTCGAGTTGGCCCCTCCTAGTCCACCTGTGCTACTAGGTAGTTTATGTTCCATTTTGATCGAGTAATTTTCCTAACTAAACAAACACCTTTGCAAAGGAAATTGTATTTTAAGCTCAAATAGAATTAAGAAAAATGTGTTATGCCTGTCTGGTGTGGCTCAGTGAACTGAGCGTCGTCCCATGGACTGAGAGGTCCTGGTTCGATTCCCGGTCAGGGCACATGCCCGGGTTTCGGGCTTGATCCCCAGTGGGGGGCACGCAGGAGGCGGCCAAACGATGTTTATCTCTCTCACATCGACGTTTCCATCTGTCTCTCCCTTCCTCTCGCTGTAAAAAATCAATGAGAACATACCTTTTAAAAAGAAAAAAATGTGCTATAAAAGTAAATACAAGGTGGAAAGGGATAGAAGTCTAGGTTCTGACTGCCTGCTGAGGGCACCGAGCGTCAGGCCAGCCCTCTCTGCTCAGATGGGACATGGGTATTCCCGAACAGATGGGTGTCCTCCTTGATGACATCGGGAGGGATGACTGCAAAGGAGAGACCTGCCCCCGACATGGAGCTGTGCTCCCCATGCTGTGTGCACCTACCATCTCTAAAACATGGCCCTGGGCAGAGTCCCACGTTTTGGGAAATACCAACCAGGAAACCTGCTGGTGTGGGGACAATATTGGGGAGTAAAGAGGAAGCACATGTCTTCCGAGTCATGGCACAATCGGGATAGCAGCAGTCAACTCTGCCCATAAAGCTGAAACTCTGCAGGGTCGGCTGGCCCATCCCGCTTTGTCCAGACTCACCCGGGAGCGTTCTTGTCCGCACCACCTCTGTGTCACGAGAATGCATTCCAGCAGGTCCCCACGTGGTGGGAGGTGCACTTCTGTGGGTCGTCTCTCAGGGTTTCAGAAATCACTTGCTTCAGCACCTGCCTAGTGCTTGAATTCCCCGCCCACGTTCCTGGCGTCAGGAGTAGGTCTGGGCTCCTGGAACAGAAGAAGAAGTCCTGTCTCAAGCAGACGCACCCCAGCACGGGGACCCCACTAGCACGGGGCTCTCACCTCCCCCCCCCCCCAGCACAGAGGGCCGGGAGCCGGCAGACCACACCACTGTGGCTTCAGGGCTCCGTGGGCAACTTCTGAGAGACCCCTGCTGGTTGGCGCTCAGCAGGTTGGAGCGTGCTGTCCCTGCCGGCTCAGGCCCTTGACCGAATTCAACATCAAACTTGTGCCCACACCCAAGAAAAACAAATGAAGATACTTTGCCACCTGTCAGCATCGTTAGTCTTGTTGTGGTGGCGCATTAACATGGTCTGTCTGTGCTGACCTTCACGGGCCGTCTTTCCCTAATTACACAGTGGGGCAGGAGCAGGGCATAACGGGCCACTGGACCAGCGTAAGACGTCTCTCCAATCTGTTCTCCTCCAGCCGGGTTTGGACCGTCTTTGTGCTGCTGGGCTCTGCTTGTGCCTTTCCCCAGGGAGTCTGAAGTTTCCGTGCTGCTCTGGGTTTCTCCGAGAGTCAAGGGTGTAATCATGCTATTATCACCCCAACTACAACTATATTCACCGCAGAAATGTTGCCTGTGAACTCTAGGGACAGAGACAAAGTCAGAGCAAACTGTTTTGAATTAGACCGGTCAATTGACCTCACCTCTTTTTCTAGGCGCTGGCCTTGTCAAAAGCAGTAACAGCTGGCCTTTGTCAAATGATTGTTATGGGAAGATGCGACACCAAGTGTTTTATTTTTTGTTTTATTATTTCGAATCCTCATCCGATGCCTGGCCGGTGTGGCTCAGTGGATGGAGCGTCGTCCCATGGACTGAGAGGTCCTGGTTCGATTCCTGGTCAGGGCACATGCCTGGGTTGTGGGCTTGATCCCCAGTAGGGAGTGTGCAGGAGGCAGCCGATCAACGTTTCTCCCTCTCTCTCTAAAAAATCAATAAAAACATATTTTAAAAAAATAATCCTTACCGGAGGATATTTTTCCATCAATTTTCCGTTAGAGTGGGAGGAAGGGAGGGAGGGAGAGAAAGAGAGAAACATCGATGTGAGAGAGATGCGTCAATCGGTCACCTCCCTCATGACCCCAACCAGGGCCGGGGATCAACCCGCAAGAGGTAGGTGATGGGAATCTAACCCACAACGCTTTGGTCTGTGGGCTGACACTCTAACCACTGAGCCAAACTGGCCAGGGTTGCACCAAGTCTTTGAAAGATGTACCTTATTTAATGCCTAGAAAGTGGGTACCATTATTATCCTCATTTTATAGGCAAGAAAACAGACCTAGGAGAATGTAGGGTGTCACTGAAGGACCCAGGGTTAGTGCCTGAGGGGCCTAGGACCATCATTCGGACTCTGCCAGGCCTCCCATGAACAGGCCCCCTGCTGTGTCCCTACAAGGGGTCATCCTGGAAGAATTTAATTCAACAGATGACAACCTCTCTCATGAACAGTTAGCAAACCTGCATATTTGTGGCTGTAGGAGGGCTATCAAGCCAGAGGGACCCTACAGAGTGAGATGCACTTGACCATTCGTTCATTCGTTCATTCGTTCAGAGCCCTCAGTGCCTCTTCTGCTCCAGGATCCTTGCCAAGTGCTCAGAATTGAAAGATGAGCACAAATGGCGCCTGTTCTTGGGAGCTCACAGATCAGACAGGCGAGGCGCCTGAGACAGGACCCTAGCGAGCTCAGATCCAAACTGAGTCCTGAACTGTGTGTGTGAGTGTGTGCGTGTGAGTGCATGAGTGTGTGTGTGTGTGTGTGTGAGAGTGTATGAGTGTGTGTGAATGTGTGAGTGGTGTGTAAGTGTTGTGTGAGGGGGTGAGTGTGTATGAGTGTGTGTGAGTGTGTTTGAGTGTGAGGATGTGAATGGGTGAGTGCAAGAGTGGTGAGTGTGTGTGAGTGCGAGTGTGTGTGTGAGTGGGTGAGTGTGTGTGGGTGAGTGTGTGTGTGGGTGAGTGTGTGAGTGGGGTAGTGTGTGAGTGAGTGTGTGTGTGGGTGAGTGTGTGAGTGGGTGAGTGTGTGTGTGGGTGAGTGTGTGTGTGGGTGTGTGAGTGTGTGAGTGTGTGTGTGGGTGAGTGGGTGAGTGTGTGAGTGAGTGTGTGTGTGGGTGAGTGTGTGAGTGTGTGTGTGGGTGAGTGTGTGAGTGAGTGTGTGGGTGAGTGTGTGAGTGAGTGTGTGTGTGGGTGAGTGTGTGAGTGTGTGTGTGGGTGAGTGTGTGTGTGGGTGAGTGTGTGAGTGAGTGTGTGAATGGGTGAGTGTGTGAGTGGGTGAGTGTGTGTGTGTGTGTGTGAGTGAGTGTGTGAATGGGTGAGTGTGTGAGTGTGTGAGTGGGTGAGTGTGTGAGTGTGTGTGAGTGTGTGTGTGGGTGAGTGTGTGAGTGAGTGTGTGAATGGGTGAGTGTGTGAGTGTGTGTGAGTGTGTGTGTGTGAGTGTGAGTGGGTGAGTGTTGTGTGGGTGAGTGTGTGTGTGTGTGAGTGTGTGAGTGAGTGTGTGAGTGGGTGAGTGTGTGAGTGGGTGAGTGTGTGTTCACAGGAGGGGCTCCTGATCAGACAAGCTCATCATTGATCCTTGACACTCATCTGATGTCACTGGCCCTGAGATCCTCTCTCTCCCCAATGCCCAGAATTCTCCTTTTGGACTTTAGGGAAGAGAGATCAATGCTTTTACACATCGAATTATGCCAACCATACACGTTTTATTAATTTATGGAAATGTCAGGTTGCGTTAACTATGATACTGAACTTGTGTCCTCCAATAAATGGCTTAATTTCCTTCCAAGGATGAAACACGCCTGTATTTTCGGCTGACCAATTCGGCTCCGGGCACTCTAATGTTTTCTGCCTACTCAGAGAACACATACTTCACCAGGATGACTCTGGGGTAATGACACCAAAGGCCCATTTCTAATGACTGTCATGGTCTTGGAAAAATGCATTCCATATATTAAGGCTGATGCCTCTTGCCGGGCCGGGTGAATCCTCTCGGGGAATGAATGACCTTTTCATATGAGTTTTTCTCTGCTTGTGACACAAGAAGAAATATCCCAGGGTCGAGAACAGCCCCTAAAGGTGGGGATTGGCTCCGGTCCCAGCATAATTGACATACCATCAAACCCACCGGGGGGTGCAGAAGAATTAACTGTACTTACCCCAGACCTGAGGAAGCTTATGTTTTAGTGTTAAATTTCAATTCCTATCTATCCGGTGAAATACTCTTTCTTCTGGAGGACCCCTCTCCAATGTGAGACAGGAGGCCCCATGAAACCTGGGTCTGGCCCTGGGGAGATGACTGTCAGGCAGGCACAGACATCCCACTGTGCCCAGCGTTGGGAGCCTGGGGGAGAGGAAAGAAGCAGAGAGGGTGTTGAAGGGTGGCAGAAGGTGCCAGCCCCAAATATGCCACTTCGGCATAAGGATTATTTTGAAGACAATTGCTAAGAAGCAGAATCAAGAAAATCTCTCTGCCCTTTCCAAATCTACCCCAAAATAGGACATACATTTGTAAATGTGTTCCCCTCCCCTCTCTACCTGGAAGGATGGAAGGTAATCACTGGAGACAACGCCAGGCCCTGATCAGCACCAAGGACAGCTCCAGAGGGCCAGCCGAGAAACTTGCTATTGTCTTCCCTGTATTTATTTGTCTCCCACAATTTGCTGCCCTAGACACTCATTCCTTTTCCTTTGTCACTTCTCCCCAAATCTATCGTTCTGCGGCTGAGATTCTGTGTAAGCCCGTGCTCTAAACACCCCTTTGGATTACTCATCACTGGGCCTCCTGTGTTTATGTGTTATTAAACGCCTGCTTGTTTTTCTCTTGTTTCTTAGTGCAATTTACCAAAAGGGCCCCAGCCGGAGAACCTCGGAGGGGAGAGAGAAAACGCTGTTTCCTCCCCTACGGTTTCCAGTCCTTGCTGTCCTCCAACGCCCGTAGGAAAGAGGGAAGCAAGCCCTCTTGTGACATCACATGCTCCATCAACACCCAGTTGCACGACTGAAGAAGTCTGAGTTGGTGTCTCTCCATCAACGTCTACCACAGAACGGCCTGGGGAAGTTTTAGGAGTTGCCATGCACGGGCCCTGCCTCAGACCCGGGAACCTGCCATTCCTGCAGGTGGCGATCCCAGTCTGCAGCCACCCAGCTTGTCTGGTCTCTGCCCCACGGTGTAATCTCTTGGCAAGTTTAAAAACGCAGATGCTGGCCACATCCCTGCCCACATCAACCCAAATTCCTGGGCTTGGAGACAGGTGCGTCCACACACCGACCACCCAGACGCATCGGTGATTCTGAAGAGTATCCACATCGGAGTTCATTGAGAGGCGGGGGCGGCGGGTGTGTCAAGAGTGGTCACCGGGGAAGGTGGACGGAGTAAATCAGGGAGGGCTTCCTGAGTGCTGAGGTCAGGCCCGTCTTGGAAGGAACAATGCGCTGGGCTGATGAGGGATGAGGGAGCCTCTTTCTCGTTAACAGCCACAGCCTGCTCAAATTGATGTAACAAACAGGATAAGGTTAATTGGATGAAACTCGGGGTTTTGCAGAAGGAGACACCGTTCTTGGTGGGATGCTCTGAGAGCTCCTCAGACAGTAGAGAAGCACCATGGAGACCGCCTGGAAACAGGAGGAGCTGCAGAAAGTAAGTAATGATGGGGGGTCGTCAGTGAACAATGGGGGAGAGTGTCCACCCAGCCACCGTTCTAACAACTGGGCGTGGAAGTACGTGTACACTTTTCCGTCCAGTAATGGTCTCGATCCTTGGCCCCTGCCCTTGCAGGGAAGCCCCGGGAAGAAGCTCCAAGGTGTACACAGCTCTCTGTTGTACAGACGGGAACTCACCCCGAGTGAAAATCATGCATTTTAATGTTTACTCTCTCAGAGCAACTCATAATAGGTGCCCGCCACCCCCGTGGTCTAGTGTTAGTGCCTTGACCTTTACAGTTTGGGGAAATCACAGGTCAGGGGGTGGTGGACCCCTTCGCCAAGCCTGTTCAACGCAGGAGGTAAAGACGGAGAAAGGGTTTTCGTTTGGGACGCAGAAGAGTTCGTTCTGATTCCAGTGTTACTGTTGTTACCAGGATTTTTTTTTATAGGACAGTTTGAACATTAAAAACAAGACAGGCAGTCAAAAATAGTTTAGATGGAGAACGTTGTGTGTGGCTGTGGGTGGGGAGGCTGGCGTTCCTAACGGACTAAGAGGCCGTGGGCTGAAATGGGGAAAAAGAGACCCTGTAAGGCATCCTGCTTGTACCCACTGGTGGTGTCCTCCACGCCCCCACGCTCCCTTCCCCTAGAGAAAGTATAGAAACAGTGACGCCTCCTTTAAGACTAATAAATCACGTGCTGGTAATAATAACGGACGAGAGCTCACTCACCGTCTCCGTGAGATGAGAAGCTGGTGAACACCGTCATTATTGCAGGAATTAAGAATGAGCTCGTTAGCCTGGGGACTGAAGCCACTCAGAGGGGGGTGACTTCCTGGATGCTGGAGGCCCGGGATCTGTGTGCTCTCCTGCTCACTGATCCTGATCCTTGTCTGGTCTCGATGAAGCCGCTCCGAACGTGACTTACGCTGTTGGACAGTGACAGGAAATGATTTTCTCAGCGCTGCTCGATGAATGTGACCCGTGAGAAAAATACTCTGGGCTGTGTTTACTTGAGGAAATAACTTTTTTCCCCGGGCACATCTTTCTTCTCCGGCCGGTCGGAAGACAACTCACTCTCTTGTCTTGTTTTCCTGGATGGTTTCTCCAAAATCTTTTTGAACTCGTTGGGTTTTAAAACATCTTTTCGGAACTGGCGTGTTCCTGGGCCATTTTGGCGGGTGAACGTGGCCGCCCCGGGTGTTCACAGCTGGGATCCTCTGTTCTTCTGCAGCACGCGGGGTGCTAAGGGTGCAGGTCTTACCTGCGGGCGCGTGCGGGGGCGCTGCATCCTTCTCCCCTTGACCCTCCCTCCCTCTCTGAGGAGGGCACTGCATCCTTCTCCCCTTGACCCTCCCTCCCTCTCTGCGGGGGGCGCTGCATCCTTCTCCCCTTGACCCTCCCCCTCTCACTGCTGAGTCGTCATCACACGCTCACTCTTTACTTCTGAAGGAGCCGCTCCGCTAATAGAGGGGAGTTAGGATGATGGTCTCGCTTCTGATGAAGCCTGAGCTCCTGCTTTCTCTGCGGCTCCCCTCTGCTCTGGGGGACATGAGGGTGCTCCTCGCCGATCCCCACACCTTCCAGCTCTGACAGTCTTTCTAGAAAGTCACTTTCATGCGAGCTCCAGAGGTGGGTCGGGCTTCAGCGCCATGATTTGGGCACTGATTGTGCGAGGCCAGATGCACGGATCCAGGTGGTCGGCTTCCAGCAGCCCCGATCCACAGGGACCTGCCGGCTCTGGGCACAGGCCCCTGGGAGCCCCACCTGGGTGCGGGACCCACGCGCTCGGTGAGTGCACCCGTGGGTCCCCTGCGTGGATGAAACCGAAGGCCTGGCCTTCTGCCCCGGAGTCCTTTCCTGAGACTCCTGGGAACAAATTGAGAACCAAGTGTGCTGACTGTCCACTTATTCACAGGGAGTCTGGGCGAGGGCGCTTGCTCTTTGCCTGGCACATTTCCAGAACTTTTTGTCTGCGAGATATATATATATATATATATATATATAATACACTCTCTAAAAATTGCTCACCTGGGGCTTTTGATGTTTTCAGAGAGATCGCCTGTGTTAACTGCTCCTCCTTCCGGTTTCTCACAGCCCATCCGTGGGAGCGCCAGCCCTTCAGAGAACATGTCACATTCATCAGCCATGTGAAGCGTCCCGGCGCGGGCGTGAGAGAGCCCCTCCCCGCCCTCAGCACGGGGCACCAGCAGCAACGTCCCCCGAACACTGTGTTTACTCCTCCCCACAGCGATCGTCAGACATTACCTGCGCTGTTAACCTTTGTCTGCTACACGGGATTTATGTGGGTTCCTCTGGAAGGCGGCTCCAGGTTCTCTCCAGCCAGGTCTTTATGTGTTGCTTCATCAGACATAAACATCTTTCCTTTGGGCTCAGCGACCGAAATATGTAGCCCTAAATTAGTGTTCAATTTCAGAAGCAATCTCATGCCAGAGGCCTCCGAGAGAGAAATCTCTCCCTGCTTCTTAACGTATCACACAGTAAGTGAAAAATAGTTACCTCTTCGTATTTTAAAAAAAATGCGTGCTTCTGATAGAATATTTGCAGGATGTAGAGAAATAAAATGACAGAGAAAATAGCACTACCAGCATCCTAACCCAGTGTCACTAATGATGATAAAAACAATAACCACAATTAAACGCTGGCGCTCTCTTGCTTGGGGGTTATTGTTATTTTTAAATTATAAGCTCTAGTATTGTCTCGAGCTCCCGTAACAAAACAATAAAACACCACAGGCTGTTGGCTTAAACAACAGACATTTATTTCTCCTGGTTCTGGAGGCTGGAGGTCTGAGATGCCATCAGGGTCTTCTTATAAGGGCACAAATCCCATCAAGGGCCCCACCCTCATGCTCCCATCTAACTAGTCACGTCCTGAAGGGGTCATCTCCTAGTACCACCACACTGGGGGGACCGGGCTTTGACGTGAATTCGGTGCGGAGAGGAAAGAAACATCCGGTCCATAGAAGCCATCCTGAACACACCCAGGTAGATAGACCCCGTTCATTAGATTCACTGGGGGCATATACACATGTACCCTACAAGCACCTTTGTCGAGCTGGAAGGGGTGGGGTGTGGGGTCAAAGTAGTCAGTTTAAGGGGCACACATAGGCCCTTACCCTCAGCATCAATAATCGATCTGGCCCCTGGGTCCACACCCCTTCCTTCTCCTTCATCTCCCCCAATGGAGCCCCTGCGTCATGGTGCTCAGCGCAGTGTTGGAACTGCAGAGACCGCGTGGATAGACCAGGGTGGTGGCAGTGGGCATGGAGGGGGGGGGGGCACAGTCTTGGGTGGGCAGAGGCTGGGGAGCAGAGGAGCACTCTCTCTGGGGTGGGGTGGCTGCGGGCTCCTGGCACTGTCTGCCTCTGGGTGACGAACTCGTTGGGTTTCAGGGGCACAGGGTCCAGCTGGAGGCCTGGAGCATGCCTGCCGTTCTCTCTGTGGGACGGGGCTTTGCTGCATCCCTGCCTCCATTTCCCCGTTTGGACACCACCTGACCTTGGCATCACAGTGACACCGGTTACCTGCCCCACGCCCCAGCACCCCTCGCTCCCACCTCCTGTCGTACGTGCTCCCGGCCTGAGTGCACGGCTGACGATCACGTGTGGACCGGTCCCTGAACGGGTACCCTTCCCGAGGACGGTTCCGTAAGCCGGCCCCCCGCCTGCAGCCTCTCTCCTGGGCCCCGCTCTTAGTCATTGAACGGAGTGGCTGTTTCCCACGTGAAGGTTAATCCCTCTGTGCACCCCGCCTCTTCCTTTGTCTCTGCCACCGTCTCAAGGACCTGAATCCGTACTTAGCCCCACTTACGTGCTTTCCACCAAGCACCCCTCAGCATTTGAACAAGGTGAGCGTGCTTGATCTCACATCAAAGGCCCTGGACCTCACTTTTTCCCTCCAGCTCCTACTGTAAGTACCTGCCACCCACTGCCACTCTTTCCCCAACAGCTGCCTCCGCTGTTGGGACTTCTAGTCTACCTCTGGGTCCCCGCTCCAAGGGGGGGACACTGGCTGTGGCTCCCGTCCCCACGGGAGCTGCCCTCTCCAAAGGCGGACGTAAAGGCGGGCTGCGCGGTTCCCAGCCTCGCTCGGGCACAACGTGGCGCTCTGGGCACTCGGGCCTTTCCAAAATACCAGCTTCTCCTCACTTCTGTGGCAAGGCTCGGATGGATAAACCCACCGACTCGTGTGGCTTTAACTTCCGTGCGTATTGCTGAGGACACACAGACCTACATTTCTACCCGGACAGCACCCGAGCTACAGGTGTGTGGGGGTGGCCTTGGCATTGGCTCCCTCGCAAGCTTCCAGCTGATACCGTGGTCTCAGCCTCCTGCACCCAGAGCAGAGGGAGCGACCTGCCTGTCCCCACTCACGTCCTAGGGATGCGAGACCACAGGCGTGCACAGTGTTGAGCCCGGAGCCAGCGATCGCTGGTTAAAGCAGCACAGACCAGAGGACTGACGCGATGTCCTTGGAAAAGCTCAGAGAGCAGCGTGGACCCCTGGGCGTGTCCCAGCTCCAGGCTCCTCTGGGTCCCTCTCTCGCTCTCTCGTGTCTCCCCAGAGAGGTGAGCGTGGATGACCGGGCTGGTGAGTTTAGGACGCAGAGCAGAGCATTCTCATTCCAGACTGCTCCCCTCTCTCTGCCCTTCGGGATCTTCCTGTCCACAGAGACCGCCCATCTCAGGCCTGGAAGAGGGGCCCTGCCCTCCCCGGTCTCTAAGGGGGCGGGTTTCACTCTCTGGTGAAATTAGCTGATCGCCTCTCTCTGGGTGCTTGGTGCCTTCGCTGCTACAGATGTCGAGTTTTATTCTCGAATCCAGCTATTGTGAGTAACAAAACCAAAATGTTGCCCAGCCAGTGTGGCTCAGTGGACTGAGCGCCGTCCCGTGGACTGAGAGTTCTGGGTTCGATTCCCCATCAGGGCATATGCCCGGGTTGTGGGCTCGATCCCCCGTAGGGGGCATGCAGGAGGCAGCCGATCATTGTTTCTCTCTCATCAATGTTTCTGTCTCCCTCTCCCTTCCTCTCTCTCTTAAAAAAAATGAAACGAACATATTTATTTCTACGTGTCTGACTCTCAATTAATTCAGAACTTAAAAAACAAACACAAATGCGACTCCAGGAGCTATCTATTAACCCTCTGAAATCCCAACACATCAGTCTGGCCCATCTCTGCCACCGTTCTTGCACATCACCAACGCCTCACGGTGACTTCTAGGCCCCCGGTGACCTGACTCGGCCTCGCGCTCTCGCCCGGCCGTGCCGTGGAAACAGATCGCAAATCACAAACATAACTTACAGTTTTCTGGTAGCTTCATGGAGAAAGAAAGTAAAAGGAAGGAGGTGAAGTTAATTTTAATAATGTATCTTATTGCCCTGGCCGGTTTGGCTCTGCGGTTAGAGTGTTGACCCAGGGACCAAAGGGTCGTGGGTTCGAGTCTGTGTTACAAGTTCAACCCCTGGCCTGGTCGGGGGAGGCAACCAATCGATGTGTCTCTCTCACATTGATGTTTCTCTCTCTCTTTCTCCTTCCCTCCCTCCTTTCACTCTCAAAATCAGTGGGAAAATGTCCTCAGGTGAAGATTAACAAAAACAAAATAGTAATATATTTTATTTGACCCAATATTTCTGAGCTACTATCCTTGCGGCCCATTATCAATACAAAAATTACTGATGAGATAGTTTACATTCTCTCTTTTGGTTCGAAGTCCTCGACGTCCAGTGTGTATTTGTACCTAGCACACTTCTTAATCCAAACCAGTCCGGCCTGAGCGCTGGGCAGCCTCCTCTGGCTGGAAGCTTCCTGTTAGCGTAGACAGCGCCCTTGCTGGCCACGGCCAGCTGCCACCCTGCTCGCCATCCAGACCCCGTCCTTTCATTTGCCCCCTGTTCTATCTTCTGTCCCGATGCCGGTTCCCTTGGGTGGAGACCCTCTGTCCTCCGGGATGCTTCCTCCTAAGGTTTTGGGCCTGACTCCCTCTGCACAGTCTTCCCAGCCCCGTGAATCAGTTAATCACCTTTCTCTGGGTGCTTGGAGCATCCGGAAAACCCGTGTTCATGGAGCATGTTAAATTTTGCTCCAAGAGTCCTGGTCAGTGTGGCTCAGTGGGTTGAGCATCACCCCATGCACCAAAAGGTTGCTGGTTCAATTCCCGCTCAGGGTTGCAGGCTTGATCCCCAGGAGGGAGCATGCAGGAGGCAGCTGATAGATGTTTCTCTCTCAGGTCAATGTCTCTCTCTCTCTCTCTCTCTCAAATCAGTAAAAACATATTTTTTAAAAATTATATTAATAAAAATTTGCTCTCCTGGCTGGTTTGGCTCAGCGGTTAGAGCGTCGGCCCGCAGACCAACGAGCCTCAGGTTCGATTCCAGTCAAGGACATGTACCTCAGCTGGTTTGTCCCCGGCCCTGGTCGGGTGGTGTGGGAGGCAGCCAGTTGATGCGTCCCTCCATCAGTGTTTCTCTCTCTCTCCCACTCTATCTGAAGATAAATGAAAAAATGTCCTTGGGTGAGGATGAAAAACACAAAAACATCTGCTCTAAGAGGAGGGTCCCCATCCAGTCGCTGGACGGAAAGATGGGAAACGAAGCCACCAGCAGCTGCCTGGCACTTTTTAGCCATTTAACAAGTGAATGGCAGCCTCCAGTGTTTCATTATCTTAAATAAAGACATACTGAATTTCACTCATGGAGAAGGACATCAGTCATCTTACTGCTACACAAACTCAACTCCGAACCACGGCCCTCCCCGCCCGCAGAGAGCCTTCATCCCAGTGGAACAAGCAGGCGCTGAACTCCTTCTGGGCCGGATGCGCTGCACAGTCAGTTGCCAACGGCAGCCTAAGTGTGGACACCCCACGCCAGGTGATCGGTCAGTGAGCACATCGTGAGGGAGTGGGCTTCCTGCTGGGTCCCGTCCCAGCAGCTGTGAGGAGGGGCATCAGGACTTGCTGGTTTTGTAAAGTGAGGTCATTGGAAATAGATTGAGAAATCTGACAAATTCGATTTCACTGGATACCACTTGGCTGCACCCGAGCCTGCTCTGAAGAGAAACACAGCATGCGATCGGTTTGCCCTGGCACTGCCCCTGGGGCCGCAGGATGTGGCAAGGACATGACCCGGCCCCTGTGACCCCGAAAGGCAGCCGTGACAGACACACGCCTGGGAACACGATGCTTCACCTGAAAATGGTCCCGTACCTTGCATACTGGATCCCGACGGGAAGTATTCCTACTGAGTTATGTTCCCTCCCTGCTACAGGTCCCGGCAACTCCGGGAATTCATTCACGTGTAGAAAAATATGAGTCCCAGTGGCCTTCCGGGCAGTCAGATGTAGCCCCATCCATTATCTTAGCTATTTTGCAACCGTTTGTGAATTGTAGGTGACCGATAGGCAGTCAATGGTATTCTGCCTGGTAGTGGTTTAAATTGACCTCCTCCCCCTTTGAAAAAAAAACAAGTTTGTGGCTGTTTACAAATCGTCTCGACATTGCTTTGCTGGATGGAAATTTGTGCTGATTCGATTTTCCTTTGAGCTGGTTATGACATGTGCTTGCTCCCCTCATAACATCAGAGGATAATGAAACCTTTAACAAGCTTTCGTTTCTGTATCTGTATGCGAGTCATGATTTTACCTTTTTCTGAACATTACCTTTGGACACATTCGAGGAATATTTGTTGAAGAGCGGCCACGCACCCAGGACTGTGCTAGGGACCAGGAGTACGAGGATGGGCTAGACCGCCCCCTCTCGGAAGGTGATGGCCGGTGCCCGCCATGGCCGAGAGGGCGGGGACCACGCAGCTGACTCCCGTGCTAACGTCTGCAGCCCGTGCCCCTGACCTCCTAGGAGCCCAGGCCAGGGTAGCCAAGGCCAGCCTCTGTCCTGAGCCCATGTCTCTGTGGCTGACACAAGTCACATGGATGCGGCTGTGGTCATATGGAATGTAGTTATGCTTTTTTTGTTGTTGTTAATCCTCACCAGACCTCCGCAGAGGACGCCCAGCGCCTGGCTTTCTGCGTCTGCACCCCACACGCGTCTTCTAACACGGAGCCACTCGGAACGTGACTGTTTACCCTGAGCTGACATTCAGTCCTGTGGGAGGCTCACCTGCCCTCCGAGGCGAGGACGACGGCAAGTAATGGACTCGCTTGTGTTTATTTCCCCGATGCATCTGTCGGCTGTTTGAAAAGAAGACGCGTGGGACTGTTTCTCGTTTCGAAGTTGAATGCACGTGTACTGTCCACTCTCCTATTCCTTCAGGAGAGTGCAAGGGCCGACACAGGTGCGCCTGAGATTTCAGGAGGACTAAGACCCCCTGGAGTGGGATAAACCCTGATGTGCTGTCTGCAGGGCCAGCAATGGGCCCGGCCGGGCTCGCAGCCTTTGCCGCTCACGACACGTGTGTGCAGAAGACGTTTGCCGGTTTCTATGGTGTTGTGAGCGTGGACATAAAAACGTCCAAACTGTGGAAGGATGCTTGCCCAGGTGACACCCACACAGCCAGGGGCACACTTAGAACTTTCCATGAATGGTGGGGAGAGATCTGTTCTCAGCTCATTCCGAGCTCCTTACCTGAAGTAACGTGTTGGGACCGCCCCCCCCCATACATTAGATGTTCGCACTGAACCCCTCTGAGGGCACATTTTATTTTTACTAACCCGCAGCACCTCTGAGGGGCCCGTGCGCCACCCGGCTTCCACAGAATACAGCTGGAAAATAAAATCGATGGAACGGATTTAGCCATTGCTTAGCAAACACAGAAATAGAGCAGCGACGGGTGTTTCTATTTGTTTGTTTACTTGCTTTTTGAATGCCCTCCGGTTTGATAACAGAGCCCACCTGCCCTGTGGGGAAGGGTGCCTGTGGCAGACGTCAGGCCTGGGGAAGCTGGTGGACAGGCGGCGTGCCCCCGGGAAAATGCAGCCTCGCTTTGCCCTCGAGGGGTCAAGGGGACGGATTTCGTCAAAGCCAGGTCTTGCTGTTTCTTATCTTCTCCCCCGTGCCGACCTGGCTGGTCTGATGGAACAAATTGTATATAAGTAATATATCTCCTGAGCATTGCTGCAATTCTCACAGTATCTTTCAGGTATCTTCATACATGTGAGTGAGCCTCGCGCGGCAGGAATTGGCGGGCGCGGACATCGGCCTGGACAGCCCCGCGGGCGGTGCCGTTGTCCCGGTGCAGAGAACGGAGCTGAGGAAAACTGCACCCGCGACATGCTGCGGCATCTTCCTTTAGCCTTGACCAACTCCCTTGACCCACTTTTTAAAACAACAACGTCCCCGGGTACAGGGAAGAGGAACGTGCCAGAGCAGGACTGCGCGCAAACATCAGGACGACGAAAACCGAGACGACGGCGAAATGCACGACTTGAACACGGACAGAATGCGTAACGTGACTTGAGCGGTGAAGACGCCGGCGTGTTGACGATCTTGCTGACCTTAGTTCAGTCATCAGTTCGAAGGGAGGCTGAGGGGCAGAGGGCGGCAACGGGAGAATCCGGACAGGTCACCCGAGCACAGACGCGCCGCCGGAGACCGAGCCTGAGACCGTCCGCAGCCTCGGATCCCAGGGACCAGGTGCGGATGTGGGAGCCGGACAGTGAGGAGGCTGCTGGGAGAACAGTGGGTTCCTTTGAAACAGGGGATGGAGGAGACCCCAGACCAAAGACAAGTAAGTGGGTTCTTGTGCAAAGGAAGCTGGAGACATCGCTGGAGGCAAAACGACAAAGCCGAAGCTGGCCTACTCGGGGTGCGTCATGAGAAGGTCAGGTTCTTCGAAAAAGATGAAAATGCTGGGGAAAACGGAAGGCAGCAGGAAAAGAGGGAGACCGAGTGTGAGATGGACTGAGCCCGTGAGTCTGCAGGAGTCTGCAGGAGCTGAGCAAGGCTGGACATCATGGCTGTGACTTATTCCTGAGGCTGCGAGGAACTGGGGCCAAATCAACGAAACACACCCTCTGGGTGTAAATAACTTTGCATTCATCTCGGCTGAAACACTTCTTTGAGCGGAATGATTTTTCAGTGTAGGATTTTTTTCCATTATTCAATATTTCTTCTCCATCAGTGATTTCTATCGCCTCCCACTCTCCCCCAGCAGGGGAGAATCGTGCTTTTTCAATTATATAGGACGCCATGTCCGCCGTCTTCTTCATTTTCTGCTCCGTGTCTTCTTTCTCTGTGATAAGGAGACTGGACCAAGCGTCCCGACCACATCATTTATTTGATTTTCCATAGGCCGTCCATGCGCCTTATTCTCTCCAGCGCTGATGTTAACTTCACTGTTTTATAAGTTTCCGTAAATTGGGAAATGTAGCATACCCAGCAAAGAGCCGATGGAAACATATATGAGCAACGACAAGATCTATTGAAAATGAATACTCTTTCACCCACGACTGAGGCCAAGAAACAGAACAAACCCACGAACCAAGTCTCCTCCTTCCCACTTTCCTTCTTCTCAACCCCTCAGATCACCACCTTCGCATCATTACATCGACAATTTACTACAAATCATTTCCTTCGTTTCCTTGATCGTGTTTTTTTGGCTGCCTAGTGATTCTTGGGAGTGCTTTTGTCACTTTGGGAACTCTAGGTAAGTGGAATAATGCTGTGTGTATTCTTCTATGACTTCGTTCTTTCTTCCCTCACAATTTAGGGAATTCATCCGTGTTGGGGCTTATGACCACAGTTCCTTGATTGCCACAGGGGAGTCAGCGTGCTGATAAATATTTAACAACTGGCTCTCCAGAGAACAAAAGCCCCAGGGAAGCCCTATGGTGTACGTACCCGCACGGTGGCTGATTTCCAGCTACCCTGGGAAGTCGCTCTGCGCAGAGGTAGGAAGAAAGGAGTCTGCTCTGACAGGGTGTAGGAGCTGCCTCCGGCCCCCGCAGCAAGGACTTTCTCGTGACAATATGCAACGCACTTGTCCATTCAGCTGGCGGACATCTGGATCCTTCCCAACATTTTGCTGTCACGAACACTGCTGTGAGAAACAGGTCTGGGTGGGCCTCCTGGTGTGTACGCCCGAGATTCCCTTGGTGATCCAAGCGCCATCAGAGGGTACATGCACATGCAGTTGTATGGGCACTGCGCAGGGACAGACACGCTTATCTGTAACTCTGTCTGCTTCCTCGCGTTCCGCAGCCCTTCACAAGGTCGAATACCGGGTGACAAATTTCAACCAGACCAGTGACTGCGTGGAAATAACACGCGTCCGTTGGCCAAAGATAAGGAACCAATGCTCAACCCGCCAGCTGGGTTCTCCTTGCTGTTCACATCAGTTACAAACCTTGCATCCTTGTCACACCAGCACGGTCCTTGGTCCCTGGGTACACCCTCACCTTCCCCTCGGTCACATTTTGTGAGACAGAAACACATGCCAGATTTTTTTTTTTAACTTTATTGATTTTAGAGAGAGAGGAAGGGAGAGAGATAGAGATAGAAGCATTGATGAGCGAGAACATCGATTGGCCGCCTCCTGCATGCCCCGCACTGGGGATCGGGCCCACAACCTGGGCATGTGCCCTGACCGGGAATCGAACCGGCGACTTCTTGGTGCATGGGTCAACGCTCAACCACTGAGCCACACAGGCAGGACCACACCTGAGGTTTAAGTGCCAATGTCACGCCGGCTTGATTCATACAGATCTATATCATGCCTGAGCACGAGGCAGAGTTTATTACTTCTTCAAGAGTCTCCACTACTTGGAGACATTTCTACGATCTTCTGAATTAAAAATGGACGTTTCCACGTTCCATGAAAAAACCTTGGGAGTGTTTCGGATAAGTTTCATTTAATTTGGGCCAAATGAAGAGTGTGCTGTTATCGAATCTTTTAAAAATAGCTTTTACTAAAATTCCTACGATGTTCTCTCTGAACATCTTGATATTTCTGTTACATTTATTTCTAGGCAGTGTATATGTCGCATACTGTTGTGAAACGTTCTCCTTTCCATCTACGTGTCTGCAGCCAATTGCTGCTTGCTGTGTACACATGCAACTGAATTTGTGTGAAGACTTTTGTATCTGGTAATCTCACTATTTCCTTTCAGCAAAGGTTGAGACTTTGTCGGCATTGTTTTCACGGTTTAATTTCGGTAATAGCATCTGCACATAGTTTCATAGAGAATCTGAGTCCATTTTCGATGTTTCTGCCAGCTTCTAAGTTTCCCCCCACCTCTGCCCCCCACCTAGCCAGCGGATAGGAAAGCCTGGGGGTTTGGATGTGAAGGTCAAACCACCCCAGCCCCAGGAGGCCCACGCGGGAGACTTCAGACGGGTCCTTCCGCCCACCCCTCGGAAACACCCAGGCCAATGTCCTTTGCGTTATCTTAAGCCATTTATCGGACCAGTTTGGGAGCCCGCCCTGCTTCCCCAGAAAGCCTCACTGTGAACAAGAGCTTTTCATACCCTCTCGGTGTGTGTGGTATCATCTGTCTCCACATCGCCACCAGATTCGGGGCTGAGGACCTTATCCCATCTCTGTAGGGACCTTGACAGAGAGGAAGAGATTTGTTCCTTCCTTTCCAGCCTGTCTGTCTTTACTTCATCCTGGCCTTCCTGAACTGTCTAAACCAGTATGTAATTCAACGCTGGATGCCGGTGGAATTGTAAAGCATTTCCCTTCTCTTGACTTGTTACAAACGTTCGTCATGAACCCACGTTCGATACCGAAACCCTTTTCTTCTGCGTCTGTTGAGATGGTCAAGTGATCATCTGATCACCGGAGAACGTGGGAAACCGGTCGGCTGATTTCTGAACCCTGAGTTGGCGTTGCCTTCCTGAAGCTGGCCTGCCGCGCTCACAGTTCATTAACGTTGTAAATCGCGTTGGGCTTAGTTTGTGCGTGTTTTGTTTAGGATTTTAAAGGAGATGGGTCTATATTTTCCCTCTGGCTATTTTGGTCAGATGCTGTAATTAAGGTTGTGCTAGCTAGACTCATCAACTAAACTGGGGAGCGTTTTATCTCTTTCTGTGTTTTGGTATTTTTAAACACATGGCATTATCTGCTTCTTGGCTGTTTGGGGAGGGATTCTTCATTTGTCCGAATGTTTTAATGTATTGGAATGGGTTTATTCCCAGCATGCCCTCATTCGTTTTTATGCTGTGACATATTCTTAACATTTTTCATTTGCGCCTTTTTTCTCTTTCTAATCAGTCTTTGCAAAGGGCCATCAATGTCATTGGATGTTTTAAAGAACCATTCTTTTTCTCTTTGTTGAGTCTCCATGTTTCTTTTCCCTATTTTAATTTCTTTGATCTTTATTACCTTACTCCTACTTCCTTTGTACTTATTCTGTTATTTCTCTATCATCTTTAGATGAAAAATTGTCTCATTCGTTTTTAGGCTTTCATTTTTTTTCCCCTAACATCAGCATTTGAGGACATTTTTAATGTCCCTACTATATTTTGGTGTGTATTGTTTTTATTATCTTCTTGTTCTACATTTATTCTAATTTCTATTATGACTTATTCTATGGCTAAAGTGTTATTTATAAGTGAGTTTCTTGATTCCAAGACACATATAATTTTTTATAGTTATCTTTAAAAATTAATTCCTAACTCGTTTTTTAAAAATATCTTCACCTGAGGACATTTTCACTGATATTTAGAAAAGGGGGCGGGTGGGGAGAGAGAGAGAGAGAGAGAGAGAGAGAGAGAGAGAGAGATTGATTAGTTGTCACCCACACATGTCCCCACCAGGGCAGGGGTTCAAACCCAAAACTTAGGTACATGCTCTGACCAGGAACCGAACTCTCGATCTTTGGGTGCACGGGACAATGCTCCCACCCACCGAGCCCCACCGACAGGGCCCCAACTCATTTTTATTCATGCACATGGTTCGCGTGACATCAATCCTTTTTATTTGTATTTGGTTGACCACTTGGCGTGTTTGCAAAGACTCTGTGTTCTCTTAACTAGATATCCATTGTCCATTAGGTTAAGTTTTTTTAAATCAGCTGATTCAAATCTACTGCACATGTATTTTCTGTCAGAGTATTCTATCAATTACCAAACGAAGTGTTAAAAATCCCCCCATATCATGTTATATTTCTTGACTTGTTACTTTGCCTTGCGTACTGTGATCTACGCTGTTATCTGTGTGTCTAGTTAGAACCCTATGCCTCCCGGGTCCATCAGCCTGTCGCTCGGAGGGACCCTCCTTCTCTCAGGTGACGGTTCTTGTCTTCAAGTCCGGTTCGTCTGACACTAAAATAGTGACTCTAGCTTTGAGTTCTTAGTATTTGTTCCTTATGTTTCTGCCACCTTTTAACCATTAATTTTGCTGTGATCTTCGAGCTGAGATACATCACTCCTGAACAGCAACTATGCCAATCTTTCTTTCACATGGTTGCAGTGATTGATACATTTGTATTCACTTTATACTGTGTTCTTTCATCCTTTCTGTTTTTTTTCTGACATTTCCTTTTCTTTTCATCATAGCCTTCTTTTTCTTTTAATACCACATTTTGAATAGATTTGGGAGTTACATTGGGAGTTACATGCTGTATCTCTACTCCGTTAGTGGTTACTGTGGAAATGATGATGGACTTATTTAACTCTCCCAGGTATAAAAATTATTAATGGCTTCCCTGTCATCTCTGCTAACACAATCGCCCTGGAAACCTCGACCCCAGTGGGGTCTTATGCGTTACATTTGCCATACATTGTATCTAACCCTATAGTTTTAATCCCACGCGATACAGTTATTACTCCCTACAGTCAGTGATTATTTATATTTACCACAATTTTTGCTCTTGCATTGATTTCATCTTGTATTTCAGACCACCCATCTGGAGTTGTTACTTTTTGTGTTACATACTAACCCTGAAAAGATTTCGTTAGTAAGAGTTTGCTGGGAGGAAATTTTGTTTCTTTTTTCTTTCTTTTTTTTTTTTCCTTTCTGAAATTGTCACTCTTTCGTCTTCATCCTTGAAGCATATTTATGCCCAGGTAATATTCTACTTTTGCAGGTATCACTGTTTGAAAATATTAACCCTCGATCTTAGGACTCCGGTGTTGCTTTGAAAAGACCGCTATCCAAAAATGCTCCACTGAGGTCCTCTGTCTTTTCTCTCTGGGTAGTTTAAGATTTTCTCTTTGTCTTTGGTTCTGCCTTCACATATATCTTGTCTGATATTAAAATAGCTACATCAACTTTGATTCATTAATAATTTTCAGTTGTATACATTTTTTCTACCAGGTGTGTTTCATCACACATGTCTGTTTCATCCTGTGTCAGTCAAGACTGAGTAGGTTACTGTAGGGTAAAATCAGTTCCTAAGTCCCAGTGACTTAAATCAAGTTCATGTCTCTCTCATTGACACACCTGTTACTGATCCTGGAGTCTCTGCACATGTCATCCCCGCTCTGGGAACTCAGCTTGACAGGCGGGTTCTCTCTGGAACATCGCTGGCCACCCTGCAGTGATGTGTAGGACGCAGTGGTTAAGCACACGCTGACCCCTAAGGCTTTCAACAGAAAATGACGCATGTCACGCTGCTTACCCATCACGGGCCAATGCAAGGCATGCAACCGTGGCTCAGTTCCACATGACGGCACGTGTGCTCCTGTGGCAAGAACAGGCACCGAACACGAGTAAACCATAGTACGAGTTCATTTCCCACATCTCCGTGCTAATTCTCCACTGAGAGGAACGCTGCCTGTCCTGGCATTTGCACACAAGCCTGCCGCATCGCCTTTGATCCGGTTTTCTCCGTACCGGAGAGCCACTGGGAATTCATCCTGAGAAGTCCAGATGGAAGGCAGGAAACAGCACGGATGATAGTCAGATTCCCAGTGTCTTCCTTGTAAAGTAGCTCTGGGAGGCTGGGATGACATTTTCTCTGCGCCTGTTGCCTGTGGTCCACCTGCGGGGGTCCAGCAGCCCAGCTTCCTTCCCCCTCCTTGCTGTCCTCTTTTGGGGGGAACTTTGCTTCCTGCTGGGGAGACTGGGAAACATCTGCCGCCGACACAGCCCGAGGGCCCCAGGACGGAAGTTGCGGGCACTTCCAGCCAGGCACGCCTGTCCTTTTCAGCGACCCTGTGGCGTTGCTCCACAGACTACACTTTTCCATCCCCTCTCCTTGGCTTTGAAAATAGAGAACTTTCCCCCCGATTCCAGCGGAACAGTGGCTGTCAAATCTAACTCTTGGTGGTGGTGTGATTTTCCTCCTTCCCAGTGCCATCTTTCAGTGAGATGCTCCCGCCAGATGTCACTTAAATCAGAAGTCCCTGCAGACACAGGCGCCTGGGCCTCAGCTTCCTCGGGGCATCTGAGATTCAATCTCCGCAGCAATTTCCAGAAGCATTTCCATCCTGTGAATGGCAGATGGCAGGTGCTTGAGGCGGCCTGGGTGGCCCCCACATCAGCACGAAGCGCCCATGCCCGCAGTGGGGGACGCTGTGGCCCCATGGGGACTCCAGTGCCAACGTGTAGGGATAATTATGATGATGGTGGCGCAGTGATGGTGGCGATGATGTCATCAACAGGCCAGTCAGGTTGAAATTTCTCTGTGTCACTTCATCGAGGGCTTGGTAATGACTTGTGAGAGCCTCTCGGATGAGCCTTCTTGATGCTGGTACGTTAATGAAATGGACATTCTGACGTTTGGTCTTTTCTCCCTGCTTGACCCGCTGTTGGAACTAATCACGTGTGGTGCTTGCAAGAGACACCCCGAGGCCCCAACAGGTGGTGCTGGGGGGCCCTTCACATGGAGGACCAGAGAAGCAGGCTGAGACGGAACGGGGACACAGGGACCCGGGGACACAGGGACCTGGGGACCCGGGGACCCGGGCTGCACTGGAGCCTCCTCTTGCAAATTTTTATGTGGATGGCCAAGGTCATAGGATGGGCAATTGTTGACAGTCCCTTCCTGCTTCAAGATGACACACAGCAGCCCTCCGACAGCTGGGCACGGGGGGGAAAAGCACAGGAAACAGCCGGGCTCTGGAACCGGAGAGGGGCCCAGAGTTTTCTAAAGCAAAGCGGTGGGGCCCTGGGGGAGGTTCGACGGAGAAGACAGGGAAGAAGAATGCTGGGGGAGGTGGAGATCGTCAGCCCCGGCGTGGCGAAACGCTGATGGATACTTGTAATTAGCTCTCAGAATTTTAATTAGAGAAGCGATATAAATAATCACCCGGCCCGGCTCCTCTAATGAGGCTCCGAGCGCTCAGCTGCACCGGCAGGCTTTTGTTGGGTGCCTCTCGGAGTGCGGCTGCTAATTAGGTGTCTCGCAGGGCTCCGGGAGAAGCGACATCCACACTCTGCAGTGAGACTCGGAAGAGGTGACCAGCGCCCAGGGAAGGACGCTGAAAGGAGAACCCAGGAGTGGGGGGTGGGGCTTGGTCAGTTTGCATTGGCGGATCATACGACCTCACACATGTAGAAAGTGGCAAAGCCGAAGTTCACACCCAAGTCTTTTATTTTTTAAATATGTTTTTATTGATTTTTTAGAGAGCAAGGAAGGGAGAGAGAGATAGAAACATCGATGTGAGAGAGAAACATCGATCGGCTGCCTCCTGCACGCCCCCTCTTGGGGACAGAGCCCGCAACCCGGGCACGTGCTCTGACCGGGAATTGAACCCGGACCTCTCAGTCCACTGAGCCATGCTGGCCAGGCCACACCCAGGTCACGCCACACCCAGGTCTTTTTGACTCCAACACACTACACACACACAGGTGCTCAACATTTCTTGGTCATCAGGTCACAACATTCTCACTTTTCTGGTGAACCAGCTGCCTCTCTCTTCTAAACCACAGAAATAACCCGAGTCCCGCGGATGGGATGCCACTGAAACTGGCAGTCATTGTTCCCTTCTGCAGGCCTTTTTATTTTCACCTGGGTTCCAATTTCCCTGTACGTTGTCTCTGACATTGTTCATAGGATATATCAATAAAAGGGGGTGTTTTCAAACTCCTCCCAGAGGGATTTAGTTGGAGGAGGATCAAAGACCTTTCCTCCAACATCTAACTTCCCTTTCTTCCTTTAGTAAGAGAATCCTATCTATGAACTTCAAGTGGCATCATTTTCAGCCTCCCTTGCAGCTAGGAGTAGTCATGTGACTAAATTCTGACCAATGGTAAGTGAGCTGAAATAATATATGCTAATTCTAGGCTGGGCCCTAAAAAGTGTCCTTCTACCTTTTCCCCTTTCTCTAACCCCACTAGCTGGAATGTGGATCGTGATGGGTGGAACTGCAACAGTCTAGCAGGGGTGCCCTACATTTATCGAATAAATTGTTCTCGTTGATTCCTGGGAAATTACTATAATAGCATAAAGATCGCTATGTATGATTATGAACTAACAGGTAATTCAGAGATTCCCAGACTATTCACAGGAAGCCAAATATCCTTCAAAGCTTAAAAAAAAAAGACTTCTGAGACCAGATAAGTTTGGGAGGTACCACCTGCAATATACCCAACTTGAAGACTCATAATGCATTTTGAAGGCTCTCAGATGTCCTGCTCTTATTCCCCCTTTTATAAAACATCTTAAAAAATGAAATATGTCAGGTATTAAATAGTACAGGAAAACCTACCTTACATCTTCATGAATTACCACAAAGTGAGCATCTAAGTCATCATCATAGAAGAAACAGAAGGTTGTAGACAATCCAGATGTTTTCTCACACTTCCTCCCAGTCACCATCTCATGTCTTTGTGTACTCCTCCAAGAGGATGGCTCTCCAAACTTCTAACACCACAGGGCAGTTTTCCAGTTTTGAACGTTACGTAAATGGAAGCGTGAAGTATGCATTTCTTTGAGTATAGCTTCCCTCATTCAACATCTTGTTAGTGAGATCCATTCATTTGTTGGATGGAGCCTGGTTTATTCCTGTTCTTCGCTGTATAGTATTCCATTGTCTATATCAAATGTGTCTGTCCATTCCAACATCAGCAATCTTTTGGATCACTTCCCTTGAGAGAAGATTATGAATAACTGCTGTGAACATTCTTGCAGATATATTTCTGTTGCACATCTACCTAGGAGAGGAATGGCGAGATTGTCAGATATGCTTAATTTAAATAGACAATATCAAACAGTATTCCAGAGTTGCTATTCTACTTTACACTCCTACCTGTAGTATATGAGAATTCGAGTGGGTGCTGCCAGATACTTTAATTTAATTATCCTGGTGAGTATAAACACATCTTGCCATTTGTTCTAAAGTTTTATTATTTTACCTTTTACATTTAGGTTTTCAATCCACCTGAAACTGATTTTTTGCATGGCATGACATAGGGGTGACACTTTATTATTTTAATATAGTAATCCGATTGGTCCAACACCATTAATTAAAAAAATAATCCCCCCCCCCATTGTACTATAAATCGGGTGTCTGGGGATGCATAATCTGCTTCTGTTTCATTGGACTATTTTTCTGTTCTTGGGCCAAATGCCACACTGTTTCAGTCACTGTAACTTTGTAAGTCCTGGTATATATTAAAGCAATTTCTCTATTTTGTCTTCTGGTCCTTTCTATTTTTTATTTTTGGTCTTTAAATTACTAAGAAAGTTGTTTTAAAATCTCTCAAGGTGAGTATAAACTTTCCATTTCTCCTTGTTTTCTGTTTATTTTGCTTTAAAGTATTTGAATATATTATAGTCAGTGATAGAAAGTTACGTTTCTTTTTCACTGTGAATTGATGCTTTTCTCCTAATGAACTCTCTGTGTCTCTAGCCATCTGTTTTGCCTTGTTTGACAGGAATACAGCTACACAAGCTTTCTTTTGTTAACGTTGCATTGTATATCTTCTTTGTGCTTTTACCTCCAAACTTCCTATATCTTTATACAAGGTAGGCAAAAGTGTTTACAGCTGTTCACCTGGAAAGTAAAACAGTAATTAATAAATAATAATACAAGAATAAACTCTGCGTTTCATGTACTCAAAACTGTGAACCTAGTTTTGCCCCACCCTGTATTTTATGTATATGACTTTTGTTAGCTGCATATTGCTATTTTTCATGGGAGCAGGTAGTCCATTTACATTTAGTGTAATTTAGACATATGAGGTTTTAAATGAACCATATTGATACTATTTTCCATTTATGATAACTATGTTTCATTGTCTCCCCTTTCTTGGTGTCCTTGTATTTATTAAGTAGTTTTGTATCATTCCCTCCCTCCCCTCCCTTTTCGTTTGGTTGTTACAAACTCTTACTGTTCTTTTAGTGGTTGCCTTAAAGGTTACAGTCTGCATCCTTGGTTTATCAAAGTTCAATATCACTTGGTTATTTAATCTCTTCTTGAACAAGACAAGTCTCTTAGAATACGTCAACTCCATTCATCCTTCTCCCAACTTATATACTATTGTTTCTGTGTATTCTCATTTTATGTATACATATATGTCTTAGCGCTTTCCTTTCATTAAAGCCTGGTAAATATGAATTATCTGAATATTTGTTTGAAAACACTTTAGTTCACTTTCATCCTTGACAGTATTCTCATCGCTCATAGGCATCTCGATGGCCAGTTATTTTTTTCAGCATATCATCGTCCCTCTATCATTGTTCCTGCTGTTCCAGTGTGAAACGCACTGTCAGTCTAACTTTGCCTCCTTTGAATGTCGTGTGTCCCTTACTTCAATGGCTTGCTATCTTTCACGAGTCTTAGAAAATTCTAAGATGACCTCTCCTACTCCACGCTTTCTGTCTTCTCGCTGTGGGACTCCAATTTCGCACACCTTCTCAGTGTTTTTCTTCTGTCTCTTAGCCGCCTTTTCATGGTTTCAGTCCTCTCGTCATTGTTCATAGTTTAGTCCTCTTGTGACTCTGGATCTTTCCCTCTGAGGACAGTTTCAAAGCTCTAGTTCTTTTTCAGGTGTGTTTAATCTATTGTTGAAACTGTACATTGAGTGTTTAATTGATCATATATATATATATTCATATAAATATATGTTTCTGATTGATTCTTTCTTATGGTCTTCATTTCTTTGCCCAAATTTCAATCTTGTTATTTTATTTTTCAAACGTAATAAAAGGTTACTATAAAGTTGGCATCTGATATTTTCTTCTGGTTCTCCTATGGGTCTATTTCTGATATCCGCTAATTCTCTTGGTTTTCATTGATGTTGTCCAGACTTCTTTTCTATCTGTTTATTTTATTTTATTTTATTTGGAGTTGGAAATTGTACCTGAAACACTGTAGACATAACTTGTGGTCTCAGATGACATTAACTTCATCCACAAAGATGTAGGCTACTTCTCATAGACAGTTCGGGACGTGGGCAATGGGATTTGTCTCAATCCAATTTCAGGGACTTAAAATAATGCAAAGAAAGGCTAAATCCCAGAGAGAGAGAGAGAGAGATAATTTACATACAACTCCCTCTTACTGCCAGCATGTAGCTCTAGGCTCTCAGCGCTGGGTAGATGGACTTACCAGGACTCCCACGCTGGGCCCTCAGCCGTGATTTTTGTCCCCTCCAGGCCTCCGTGACTCTTAACAATGTTGTTGAGCTTCGGGCTCTCAGGATCTCTTCCACATTGTTAGACGGCCTCCGGGGAAAGGACGTTCTAATGGCCAGGCCTTCGGCTGTGGGTTTCCTTCCCCTCCTGGATTTTACCTCCGTAATTTCTCACTGCATTATTAGCTCAAAATGTTCTGTTAATGTTTCCCCAGACCTTCTATTTGTTTCCAGCAGGAAGAATTGATTCTAGTTTCCAAGTCCATTACTCACGGAGGAGAGCCTTGTTTAACTTTCTTTCAGCCAACACCGACCAAACGCACGTTAGCACAAAGCTGCCATTCCCACAGAAATCTCACTGACGTTGAGGAAAGCAGCTTGGGGACACGATGATGTAACTTGTCTAGCGTTGGTGATACACTTTCTGCATGACCTTTTTTGGATAAACACTATTCGAAATTATCCCATGTACCATTTCACCTTCTGAGAAAACGCTGAACATTTTGAACACAATTTTTTTCTTCATGCACCAAGGCCCTGATAATTATGTTGCTTTCACATTTTAATAATGATATATATTCATATTTACATTTGAATCTATTATTACTGTGTTATATATTTTTTCACCATCCATCTGCTGGGAAAATACCAAATATTATTTCTTTTATTCCATGAACCAAGGTCACAATCGTTAGTTACTTCGATTTTGAAGCTGCTGCTTTGTTAGGGGACGCTGTGGCTCTTTCATCCGCAACATTTATGGACGACTTCATTTGCACCACGAATTGGCCTCAAGGTTTGCCTTTACTCATTCACTCCCAACAAAGACCAATGCAACGGTGCTGTCATTCTGAGCCCCAAATTCCAGGTAAAGGGGTTCAGTAACACACCCGTTCGTATCCCTGGCAAAAAGGAAGATGCCCGCCCCCGATCTCAGGTCCACACTGGGGTCAGCAGACAGTTACTATTTGGAATGACTAGCCCCAAACAATCCATCATCTGTGTTTTCTAGACAGTGAAACTTTATTTTCTGACCCCACCCTCCACGGTCTCGCCGAGGGACGTCATTGCGTCTCTGGCCGTAGAGCCCACAGGAGGTGCCCTGTGAACCGCGGGCGGGGGAGGGGAGAGAGTAAGTTTCCGGACAGAGGCGTCCATGGGTGCTGGAGCCTCAGACTTCACGCACTTGGGTCCCTGAGCAGCTGGTGCCCCTCTCCTTTGTTTGTGTTTCTGCTTGCTTCCTTGTTCGTTAGTGTAACAATTGTTATGTTGATTACGTTAAAATACAGAAGATTGGAAGATAGGTTCTTTATTCTCTGCTCACCGCATCTGCATCCAAATGATACTCCGTCTTCCATTTGGGAGAAGAGTCCCCACAGCCCAACCTTAGGATCTGACAAGACAGGTTGAGGACAATGGTCAGTGACGTGGGAATGCCGGCCTGGGCTGCGCTCACACGGCCACGCCCCTGCCGCAGGTGCCCCTACTGATTTCCAGGGACCCGCAGTGGCGGCTGGGGTGGGGGGAGCTATGAAGGTGTCGTTCTGGGAACCACAGGTTGGTGTCATTCCTGAGCCTTCATTGTGTGTGGACACCGCACAGATTCAGGGGACAGAGCAACACAGGTGAGCTTCTTCCCGGGCCCCAGAGAAACCCTCAGCCGCTGGCCCAGGTGGGCAGGTGTCCACTGAGGTTTGCTCGTTCCAGTGAAAACTGGGGGCTGGGGTTATGAGAGAAACAGATCACAGCAGGCACACACCTGGGATCTTTTACGTCCATGAAAATGAATTCAATAAGATTAGTGTGAATCAGCATAGAGAAAGCTTTTGAACAGAACGTTAATTTTGAAATATAGTAGCTGGATAAAATAGCTATTGATGACAGGCTATGTATATAGTATGTATATGCATGTAGTATATATAACAATAGCTTTCCGTGTGGCTCAAACACGCTAACCAGAACTGAGTCATTGGTATGAATACACTGATTTATCATATAAAACCATGGGTGGGAGGGCTCAAACCCGCCTCAAGATAGTGGGGTAGTTGGAAATGGGAATGGGTTCAGAAACGGGTCCTCAGGGAGCTTCACCTGGTGTAGACACTCCACATACAGCCAGCCTGGCCCCGTCCACAGTGCAGCCCGGGGACCCCGTCCACAGTCAGTGCAGCCCGGGGACCCCGTCCACAGTCAGTGCAGCCCGGGGACCCCGTCCACAGTCAGTGCAGCCCAGCCCAGCCCGGGGACCCCGTCCACAGTCAATGCAGCCCGGGGACCCCGTCCACAGTCAGTGCAGCCCAGCCCAGCCCGGGGACCCCATCCACAGTCAGTGCAGCCCAGCCCAGCCCGGGGACCCCATCCACAGTCAGTGCAGCCCAGCCCAGCCCGGGGACCCCATCCACAGTCAGTGCGGCCCAGGGACCCCGTCCACAGTCAGTGCGGCCCAGGGACCCCGTCCACAGTCAGTGCGGCCCGGGGACCCCGTCCACAGTCAGTGCAGCCCAGCCCAGCCCGGGGACCCCGTCCACAGCCAGTGCAGCCCAGCCCTGCCCGGGGACCCCGTCCACAGTCAGTGCAGCCCAGCCCAGGGACCCCATCCACAGTCAGTGCAGCCCAGCCCGGGGACCCTGTCTGCAGACAGTCCGGCTCCTCTGTAGAGCTGCCCTGCTGGAGTGCCCCTCAGGGGCAGCCCTCACCCAGAGACTGAGGGCGGCCTGGGCACCTGGCCCAGACTGGGGCACTGGGCTCAGGCGGCACTGCAGGGCACGCCTTGCCATGCTCAGTGCTTCATTCTCCCATCCCTCCCAGGTGGCCGCCCCTGACAGACACCTGGTGTCCCAAACTCCATCTCCACGCCCCGCCCAGAGCACACCACACGGGTAGTACTTAGTTCTCAAACACAGACATCGCGCAGGTGAAGAGGACCCTGTGGAAGGTCGCCGTGTCCTGAAGGAGCCGAGAGCGTCTCTGCTTTATTTTATCACACGCCCTGTGCTCCGCGGAGGTCTCTCTAGGGGTGCAGCGTCCGAGTTCTGTTTTCCTTCTATTGAGTTGAAGAAGATCAGGGAAGTTCGGTTTTCAGATCCTGACTTTCTCCTCTAACCTTGACCGCCAGGATGCAGGCTCTCCAGCGACGTGAGGTACGCATGTCAGGACTTTGGGGAGGGACGCAAGCACCTGACCTGATACATTTTCTTCTCTTGCGTCATCATCACCACCATCGTCGTCATCTGATACTTCTGAAAACACAATGGCAGGACAGTGGGACAAAAATGGCAACATGCACGTGTGTGTGTGCATGCATGCATGTGCGTATGTGTGCGTGCATGCACGTGTGTGCACATGTGTGTGCGTGTGTACGTGTGCATGTGTGTGGGGGTGTATGTATGTCTGTTTGTGTATATCATAATTACAGATATATAAAATATATTGGTCTGCTCGGGTCGCCCTAACCAAACACCAGAGCCTGGGTCATTAAGCACAGACCTTTACTGCTCGCCGTCCCGGAGGCCGGGCGCCCAAGGCTCTGGAGCTGGTTGTGCATGGCCGTCCTCACCGTGCTCACCTGGTCCCTCCGCATGTGTGCACACAGGGACAGAGCTCCGCATCTCATCTTAAAGTGACACTGAGCTGGCCGATCGGGGTGACTTCATTTAACCTTAATTACTCCTCCGTGGCCCAGCTCCAAGTGCAGCCACACGGAGGTTAGGGCTTCACCCGGGGATCCCGGGAGGACCCCAGTGTTCGGTCCGTATCTCAGAAGGTTCGGTTCGGGGCATCGACAGCAGAATCTGCAGTCTCGGGTTATGAAGAGGGAAATTTCAGAGCAGGAGAGCAGGATGGGGGGGAGGAGACCCCAGTACACCTTCACCAGGAACGACCCAGGCAGGAAGCGGGGCGTCAGTGGCAGCTGCCACCAGGAGTGACCTGCTCCATGTGACCGGCTGCGCGGGAGACCCTGCAGGTGCAGCGGGGTCCACTTCTCCACACACGCCCCGCGCAGGAGGATGTCATGCAAAGTCTCTGAGACCCCATCGGTGGAGACAAAGGCAACGTCAAATGCAAGGATCGTTTCCCTCGGCCTCCTTTCTTGTCCGGGTCCGAGGCAGCCGCAGTTGGCAGACCCCAGCAGAGGCAGGAGCTGCTGTTCTCCTTCATCTGCTACGACCCAGGGGTCTTATTGTTTGGGGGGTTTTCCTGAAGGCACCCGTTTTCACCCCGATCAATTTTAGACTCTGTCACAGCAGTCTATGAGAATAATTGTGTTTACCATTTATTTGGCTAAAACTAATGAACCAATGATAAACAACTCAGCATTTTCTCCCCCATTGAATAATGAATATTAATTAACCTGTCAGAAAGGGGCTGGCACGCATTACCCACCCTGGCACTGAGTCATTTGCACGCCAGGGCCTGGAAGGGCCGCCGCCACGGCGGTCGGAACGGAACGTATGCTCAGAGGCTCCCCGAGAGCCCAAGGTGCTGATGAAACCTCTTCGTGGGCTCAGCCATGTGAGCTACCGCCACGGAGCTTTGGCTCCAGAGACCTGATCGAAACTTGAATCCTTTGACGGCATCCGAGCCTGACATCCAGCTTTTCAGCAGTGGGTTTGAAAATGCCCGTGCTTCCGGAATGCACCACCCGCCAGCATCAGGAACCCGGCCAGGGGCAGCCTCGCTGCACCCTTTGGTGACATATGGTGGCATCTGTCTTTCTGACGGTGCCAACATATGGATGTCAGGCTTCTCCGCTTGGGAGGAGGGGCTGCTGTGCTCAGATCCATGGGCTGGGTTGGCTTTTCCGGGCATCCAGGACTGGCTGGGCTCGGAGCACCCTTGGGGCCAGTTATTCCAGTCACCTCTCCCCGGGGAAGCAGTGGGCGGGCTCATCCTGCCGGCTTCAGACACTCGCGTATTTTCACAGGACTTCGGAAAAGCCTTTCTTAACTGCAAAAGAGAATTGACTTGCTGGAAATGGTAGGAAGCTATCTTATATTAGCAGGCAGATATTTTTAATCTAAATTAATCCGGAATTAATGAGAATGTGCGAAGACATTGATGAAATGTTAACTTTTTTTGTTATTGTGAGGGAGGAGGACTCCCTCCCCACCTTCAATCTCGCCACAGCTTCAAAGGACCCAGCGGATTAAACAGATGGCTGGACCCCTCCCTGCCTGCCCACTCCCCTCACTCAGATCCCCTCACCCCATCTTCAGCTGAGAATCGCTGCTCCTTCCAATCTCCCTCCCTCCCTCCCTCCCTCCCTCCCTCCCTCCCTCCCTCCCTCCCTCCCTCCCTCCCTCCCTTCCTTCCTTCCTTCCTTCCTTCCTTCCCTCCCTCCCTCCCTCCCTCCCTCCTTTCCTTCCTCCCTCCTTTCCTCCCTCCCTCCCTCCTTCCTTCCTTCCTTCCTTCCTTCCTTCCTTCCTTCCTTCCTTCCTTCCTTCCTTCCTTCCTTCCCTCCTTCCCTCCCTCCCTCCCTCCCTCCCTCCTTCCTTCCTTCCTTCCTTCCTTCCTTCCTTCCTTCCTTCCGGAAAACCGAGGCCATAAAGCATGGATGAATCAGGTCTGACACTCTTGCTCATTTACCTGCTTGCAGGTGAGACCAGTTCTCACTCCGCCAGTGTAGGTACGTCTTTGAGTTTGAGAAGAATCACAGCAGTGTCTAGGCAGGGGAGAGAGAGAGAGAAAGAGAGAGAGGGAAGGAGCGCAGGCGTGGGTGGGTGAGCAGCTCTGTGCACACGAGGGCAGTGCTCAGAGTCCACAGTCCAGGCTCACCTCCGACACTAATGCAGTCCAGGGGTTCCCCCAGCACCCCCGGTTTCAGCGATTCTCTGCTAGAAGGACGCACGGAGCTCCCCAAACGCTGCTGTCCTCGTGGCTTCTGCTGATGGCGCTGCTGGGACACAGAATTCCATCAGCAAAGGGAGGGAGGGTTCCCTCCGGGGGCCAGGTGGCCTCCCCTGCGGACTCCCAGACGGCGTGACTCCTGCAAGGACACAGGACAAACCTGCACGGGGTACTGCTGACCAGGGAAGCTCCCCTGAGCCTTGGTGTCCAGAGTTTGTCCTGAGGCTTGACCTTTAGTCCCCAGGCCCTCTGGAAGAAGAGCTACCAGTCCGTGACCCAGATACCCCATACGAAACACGGGGTCAGACTGTCCGGTGGCCAAGGCTCCGGGTGAACCAAGACGCTGTTCTGGGGCAGAGAGTTCCCAGGGCCTGGAGACACCCCCAGCAGCTGAGGGCCACACCTGTCTGCGGGTGAAGTTACACCCGCATGACCCAGGGAGAGATGAGCATGCCGACGATTTCACAGTCTTCGGTGAGAGATCAACCAACGAGGCTGAGAGGCGGGACAGACACCTCGTCATGAGGGTCTTGCATGCCTCACGGGGGAGCTAGGATGTACCCTGAGAACAGCAGGACGCCAATCCTGGAGGTCAGGCGGGACCAGCTGTGGGCGCTGGGAAGCGGATTCCCCCAGCCAGGAGGTGGGCGGATCGGCGAGGGGCAGGGGGGGGGGGGAGGCAAGAGGAGAGGAGCCCAAAGCACGAAGGCAAGGCAGCCAAACCCATCTTCCAGGGAACGGGAGCTTTGTCTCAGATCCGAACCCAGCCTCAGAGTTATCAGAAAAAAAGTTTATGTTTTATGGTACTTTATTTACCGAACACAGAATTTTAAAATTAAGAAAGGAAAAAACGCAGAGAAATGACCCAGGCCCTGGCAATGGCGCAGGCTGGACCCTGGGTGGGACACGTGGGGGGCGTGGGGGACTCACGGGAGAGCATGGGCAGGGGCATACACCCCAGGGAGCGTGCCCGCAGGAGCCCAGAGCGGGTGGGTGCCATGCCCCCGTAGCCCTGGCTGGCAGCAGAGCTGGCAGAGAGGGACAGAATCCCCGCTGTCCGTGGCACTTCTCCCGGGGAGCCCAGGTCAGCTGGGAGGTCCTAGGCCACGCAGACTTCAGCGTGTCCATTGAGAAGTCCATTCGTATCAACGGCCATCTCTCAGCGCGCCCTGTGAATGGTAAGAGCCGCGTTTCCTGAGCCACAGTCCGCAGACAGGGTGCCCTTCTGCATTTCCCATCCTTGGAGAGCCACAGAATGTTTGGATCGGGGATGGGAGACGGGAGAAGAAGAAATCCGTAAGATACAGACTGCGCCTGGTCCTTTCCGGGGGGACACACCGCTCCTTGCAGGGTCGAGTCTCCACACGTGTGGAGTCCAGGGGCTTTGGGGTGCTGGGTGAGCCGTGGAGTCCAGGGGCTTTGGGGTACTGGGTGAGCATGGAGTCCAGGGACTTTGGGGTGCTGGGTGAGCGTGGAGTCCAGGGAGTTTGGGGTGCTGGGTGAGCATGGAGTCCAGGGGCTTTGGGGTACTGGGTGAGCATGGAGTCCAGGGACTTTGGGGTGCTGGGTGAGCGTGGAGTCCAGGGCTTTGGGGTGCTGGTTGAGCATGGAGTCCAGGGGCTTTGGGGTGCTGGGTGAGCGTGGAGTCCAGGGGCTTTGGGGTGCTGGGTGAGCCGTGGAGTCCAGGGGCTTTGGGGTGCTGGGTGAGCATGGATTCCATGGGGTTTGGGGTGCTGGGTGAGCATGGAGTCCAAGGAGTTTGGGGTGCTGCATGAGCCGTGGAGAGGCTCCACAGACACCTGGGAGGACACAACTCTATTCACCCTCTAATCCGAAGTCGACCAGGAACTCCCAGGTGCACCAGGCAGGGCCTGCCGCACACCTCGGGGGGACTGGAGGCAAAGCGTCACCCGCAGGCACAGCTCCCGGAACAGTCTGGGTAAAACTGCTCAGCTGGGACCTGTGTTCACAACCACGTGCGAGTTGTAGAAAGAGGAGACGTCGCCGATTCAATCTCCAGGGAATCAGTGCAGCTGGGTGACCTACAGGATGCCACTGTCCCCCAAAGAAAGGCAGGAGCTCCGCGCCAAAGGAGGGGCGTCTCCAGGGACCCCGCGCCCAGCAGGGAGCGAGAGGAGGGCGTCATCATAAGTGTCGTTAGGGAGGAAGGTGCTCTGTCGGGGAAGCTTGGCGTGATTATGGAAATCAGGCTAAGGCAGGTGAAAGTCGAGGGCATCCTAAAAATAAGTCAGGCCAATTATCCATCGTGTTCAACTGGTGTAGCCGCCGAGGAAGGAGCAGTCCCCCACAAGGGAGGCGAGGAGGGTTCGGGGAGACAGTTTGGTTGCTGTGGTTAAGGTTCACGCCGAGAGCGCGATTGGTGATGCTGTCCGCTGTGGCCCCGGCGGCTGGTCTGTGTGACCAGAGCCAGGCCCCCCAGGATGCTGGTCCCAGGCTTTGGGCACATGTTTTCCCACCAGCGGTGAGGCCTCCTGGCCAGGGCTTTTGTAAACAAAGTCGGCCACGTACTCCAACAACCAAAGGATGCTCTTTGTGGCCATCAACACCTTGTCCTTAGACCCTTTGTCGGTGGGGTTGTCATCAGTGTCCCAGGCTGTTGTAGGGAAGGGCGCAGTCTGAGGGCTTCACTGGCACATGGATTACCTGCCCCGCCCCCCAGGTCTGGAGGCTGCAGCCTGAGACCCAGGGTCACAGGGCTGGCTCCTCCCCCCAAGGCCCAGGTCGGGAGAGAGATCTGTCCCTGCCTCGCCCAGCTCCGGGGTTTGGTGACAGTCAGCGTGACTCCACTGTTAGCCTTCAACCTTGTGTGTGTGTGTGTGTGTGTGTGTGTGTGTGTGAGACCAAATACCCTCTTTGGATGAGGACAGGAGACGTCCTGGCTCAGAACCTGCCCCAGTGACCTGCGGGAACATGACTACCTTTACGAAGACCCTATTTCCCAATAAGGTCACCTTTTGAGGTTCTGGGCTTCTTCTTTTCTTGGGGGAATACAATTGAGCCCATATTGGGGTTGCCTGAGCCTTCTGTAGTGTTTGACTTTGGGGAGCACCAGGATACGTCATCCCCAAATACACCTCCTTGACCTTTGGAATACGTTGTGCTAAAGGTCACTGAGAACCAGGGGACACAGAGAAAAATCTAAAAACAGGGCCCCGGAGTCTTCCCATTTTAAAAGAAATTTGCATTTATAAAGGAAATTTCCTTTTTTTTTTTATCCTCACTCGAGGGTATTTTTCTATTTATCTTCAGATAAAATAGGAGAGAGGGAGAGAGAGAGAGAAACATCAACATGACATGGACACGTCGACTGGCTGCCTCCCGCACGACCCCGACCAGGGCCAGGACGAACCGAAACCAGGTGGGATGAGTTCCTCTTCCTTCCCAGGAGGAGGAGGACTCTTAAAGATCCCTCTGGGCAGAGAAACACCCCCTTTAATCCGAATAACAACCCAGACTCAACAGGACTTGCCTCCCCACCCAGAACCCCCAGCTGTCTTGCGTGGTGGGTACCAAGCCCAAGTTCTAAGGCCCTTGTGGGTCATTCCGGGTTGGGGGCTTCCCCACGGTGCTCAGGGTAATGACGGTTTTTCTCTTGTTAATCTGTGGCAAGTCTCGTTTGCAGAGCCCCAGCCCAGAACCCGGAGGACAGAAGGGAAACATTGTTCTCCCCAATAACTTCTTCTACATTCTAGGGGGAGGCTCCAGCCCGGACGGCCACATTTCACGGGAAGCAGTGACCGATCCGGGGTGGACAGCGCCAGGTGGACGGCTCCTCTCACCCGTCCAGGTGGAGAGCAGCCATCGGCTCGAAAGAGGAGCTGAGACTCCCCACGTTGGCGGGAGTGACCTCTCCCTGTGACCTTGGCCACGCAGTGTCTTCCCGCACTGTAGGTTCAGGAGAATTGGGGTTTGACCACACTCTGCCGAAGTGTCAAGGGAATTACAGATTTGGCAAATCATAGCACAGACCCATCCAAAAGCAGTGATTGTAATTAAGGTGCCTTGGCTTCCTGGTGGCAAGCGGACTGTGACGGTGTGTTTCTGGAGGACGCCACCCGCACCTCCCCTGGTGGAGCCGACGTGGATGCTCTGAGCCAGCTGAAGGCAGCAGGGTGGGGCGGCCACTGGGCGCCAGCAAGGCTTTGGAAGGAGGGGTGGCTCAGAGAGAACAAATAGGGACAGACAGAACAATGAAAGCCCTCTGGAAATAAAGTGCCCAGCAAAGGTAGTGGAGGTGGGGCAGGTGGGAGAGGTGGGGAGGTGGTGCAGGGGGAGGGGGAGGTGAGGGAGGTGGTGCAGGGGGAGGGGGAGGTGAGGGATGTGAGGGGGGAGGGGGAGGGGGAGGTGAGGGAGGTGGTGCAGGGGGAGGGGGAGGTGAGGGAGGTGATGGAGGTGGTGAGGGTGGAGGGGGAGGTGGGAGGTGGGAGGTGGTGCAGGGGGAGGGGGAGGTGAGGGAGGTGGTGCAGGGGGAGGGGGAGGTGAGGGATGTGAGGGGGGAGGGGGAGGGGGAGGTGAGGGGGGTGGTTCGGGTGGAGGGGGAGGTGGGAGGTGGGAGGTGGTGCAGGGGAGGGGGAGGGGGAGGTGAGGGAGGTGGTGCAGGGGGAGGGGGAGGGGGAGGTGAGGGGGTGGTGCAGGGGGAGGGGGAGGGGGAGGTGAGGGGGGTGGTGCAGGGGGAGGGGGAGGTGAGGGGGGTGGTGCAGGGGGAGGGGGAGGTGGTACAGCCAGAGGACCTGACAGGAGTGAAGAGCGCCTCCCTGCCCTGCCCGCCCGCCGCTCCTGCCCCAGCTTCCGAAGCTCTGGAGGCCGATTTGGAACAGCATCCAAGGCGCTGACCTGAGAGTCTGCAGGGCCTGGGTCCGAATCCCAGAGGGCACGTCCCGACTGTGTGACTTGGCCCAGATGTGGGAGCCCCATCCTTTCCCTCTCTGGAATGGAGACGTTCAGCGTGTGTCAGAATGAGGAGGAAATGTCATGAAGACGCCCGGTGACACTCCTGAATTTGACCTGAGCCACGTGTTCCTGCTGGACAGTGACTGGTCGGGAGACCCCACCTCTGCTCTTCTGCCCCTGGAGACAGCTTCCTGCAAAGACCCCCTTGTCATGTGACTGATGACAGTGGAGAGTGGCCCCTTTGCTCTCCTCTAACGGGGCCTCTGGTCCCACTGACACCACAGACACCAGTGGGCTGCCCCACCTGCTGCTCAGAGGACAGGGTGCTGGCAGTGAGTGGTGACCCGGCTTCTCTCGGGCTCCAGACCCCTGGACCTGGGCCCCCGTGACTCAGCCCGAGCCTGCCCACGGCCCTTCCTGACGGCAGGCTGGGCTCAGGGTGCACACGGCGTCCCCTCTGCTTCCCACGAAGCCACTCGTGTGTCCGAGTCTCTCACACCCCTTCTTTCTCATCTTGTTTACACCTCCTTGCAAAAGAAACCCTTCTCCCGCCCAACCTTTGAGATGGTTGCCGATCTCGGGGCTGGAGCGGCTCCCCTTTGCAATACCTTTTCCAAACAAGTCTCCCCTGATGCAGCCTGGATTTCCTTTTTACTGACGGGGGCAGGTGACCTGTGTCTGAGCCCCATGAGACACTCCCTCGCTGTGACATCACACAACGGTCTCCCTCCCCTTGTCTGTGAAGCGGGGGCCGTGACACCTGTCTCGGAATCGGTCCTGGAGATGATAAAAATGGGCGACCTGAAATGCGCAGGGTGCTTGTGCCCGCCGACCGGTCCCGTTACACACTGCCGCTCGGCCGACGGGCCTTCTGTGCTCGGGAACAGACCACACATTGGGCAGAACAATCTTGGGGCCACTTCTAAATGCGTGGGGACCTCAGAGCTCTTTCCCGTGCTCTGGTGACCTGGCGGGAGGGCTCTCTTTCTGATTCTGGAGATAACAACAGTAACGGGCCTGACAAGTCCCGTTTACCGCGCTCCCACGGGGCGCCCTGCCTCGGTGGCGAATTCCAGTCTATGAGCAGCACCCCCCCCAAAGCCCATTACTCTTCTGTAGGTAGAGAACCTCGGTGTAAATCAAGGGGCCTCGGAACGGAGGCTCAGAATGGATTGGCACCCGGGTATGGAAAGAGACACGCCGTATGTTGTGAGTGTGCTTGGCTAATGGGCTGTCATTATCAATTAGGGCCCAAATTGCTTGAGGAATATTGATGTGCCATGAATTCTGGCGTCGCCAGAGAGGACAGGAGTTGCTGTATGAATGGGACCCGATGGGAGCGGGCTTTCTGTTCTGCTCACATCACTGGGCAAGAGTGAGCGAAAGACCTTCCCGCGTTCACTCGGGTGTCACACCGCCACCGACCTGCGGGGTTCGGCCCTGGGAAACGCCGTGGGCCCTTCTGCGAGTACGCGCACCCTGACCTAAGAAGGGGCTGACCTCTGAAAATTCGCCGTCCACGTATCATTTTCAAAAAATTAAAAATGAACACCTTGTGTCAATGTAAAGAAACACACACCAGCCCGGCCAGTGTGGCTCAGTGGTTGAGCGTTGACCCATGCGCCATGAGATCGCTGGTTCGATTCCCGGTCAGGGCACATGCCCAGGTTGTGGGCCCGATCCCCAGTGGGGGGCGTGCAGGAGGCAGCCAATCGATGTTCTCTCTCATCGATGTTTCTCTCTCTCTCCCTCTCCCTTCCTCTCTCTAAAATAAAAAAATCAATAAGAAAGAATAAGAAAGAAACATGCTGATGACAGCATTCAACAGGTCAGCTGTTGAGGAAATCAAGCCGACAGTGCAGCACTGAGCAGCCGGGAATTTTGTAAACCAAGAGGGAAATGTATAGGGGGACCAGCCATGCCCCATAGGACAGGGAGACCATGGCGTTTGAGGATGGAAATGCACAGCAGTGAGTTAACATGCAGGTGCAGAGAGGCTGGGGGGCGGGGTGCACAGCCTCCCCTGGGCCAGCGCCGGCGGGGGCCTCCGGAATTCTCCACGGTCCTGAAAGCGTCTTCTCTCCATCCTTGTAATTCCGTAGCTACTGGTCAGGCGCGTCCCAGGGGCTGCTGTCGCGGGGCCAGCGGGATGTGGAAATTAAATCTTCCTCATCTGAAATGAGTGATTAAGTTAATTCGTGAATTTAATGAAGTCAAATTCAGTTCTAAGTAGCCACATCTGTCCGGTGGCTATGGGATAAGACAGCAAAACATCGTGAAGTGTCTTTGGGTGAGCCTTCTAAGCAAGTCCCCAAAACGGCTCTGAAAGGGCCTGCCCCCTGCCCTGGGTGCCTCGTTTCCAAGTGTTCATTTTTCTTGACATCATCTGTGTAGATGTAATTATTTGAGGTTTTCCTTTCACGTAAAGAGACGTTGTTTACTTTCCCCGAATTGACCTCATGTGCCCAGCGCCCATGGACTAGTCACCCTCTGACAACCGCGTGTCGGGGCGGGAGCAGGTTTCTCGGGGGGAAGCGGGCAGGGAAATGGGGCTGTGTGGATCAGGTCTCCCGAGCCAGTTCTGTGTTTGGTCTTTTCCCTCCAGCTTCAGAGTTCCTCCTGGCATTTATCACTGTCCCCCAGGTGAAGGGTCGTGCCCTTGCTAGAAGCAATGATTGCATCCAAGTGGCCACTGGCAGCTGGCAAGAGAGACGTTGTCTTTATTTATATAACACTCCCTTCGACAGTCTCTGATGGTGAAAGGCTCCCAGTGAGGACAGGTGACAAAGCACGCCGGCCCACTTGGCAGTTCTCTCCTAATTGCTGGGTGTTGATGGACATTTTAATGTAAAAAAATTTTTTTTTGGTTAATACTCACCTGAGGATATTTTTCCATTGATTTTTTTTTTTTTTTTTTTTTTTTTAGAGTGGAAGAGAGGGAGGGAGAGAGAGAGAGAGAGAGAGAGAGAACAGCGATGTGAGAGAGACACATCGATTGGTTGTCTCCCAACTAAGGCTGGGGATCGAACCTGCAACCCAGGTACATGCCCTTGACCAGGAGTCTAACATACAACCCTTCAGTCCATGGGCTGATGCCCTAATCGCTGAGCCAAACCGGTCAGGGCTTGATGGCCACTTTTAATACATCTCTTCTGGATAGTACATGAGACTTTCTCAACGATACGTGGGCCTACGGGGCTGGGTACCCTGCCTCAACAGAGAGAAACTTCAGGATCAACAACGTACGCGGAGGTGCTTGATTCTGACTTTGAACGCGCAAGGGCACCTCTCTCCTTGGAAGATGTAAAGGTCTCTGCTTTTATGACTCGTCCAATCCAAGTCGGCGAGCTGGCGTCCGTCACAGGAGTCACTCGGTGGCTGGGCGTGTTGCCTGTCCTTGAACCACATACATATGGGGAACCTATCTCCTGGCTGCGTTGGTGTTCCTCTTGGGGTGGAGGGGTTTTCCCAGTGGTCCCCTTCTTTGGATAGAGTTCATTATCAATCAATGGAGTACCTGTATGTGCCAGATTCTGTTCCACGAGCAAAGCAGAGGAAGTACTTGCCCTAAGGGAACCTGCATTTATAAACAGGTCCCGGGAGTGACTGTGGGACAGGAAGCCAATGTCCGCCTCTGTCGTCATGCACCTGAACACTCCGAGATGTTTCTAGAGTTGTCTGGGAGGACTGAAAAGCATCTGATAACTTTTAATTCTCTGGTCCTTGGATGGGCCTAATTATGTCCACCTCCCAGCCCCCCATTCATATTTAATCCGTAAGGAAGCCAAGGGTAGCTTTTAGTGTATTATTTATCGCTCACTAAAAAAAGTCTCCGTAATAAGATGCTGAATGTACCTTCTCATAAAATTTACTGGGAAGTAGCAGGGAGAGATTAAACGCAGACAGCTGTTGGATTTTATAAAGGATGACAGGATACCTGCTGCACTCTGCCAGGCCCTGTTTCTGAGCCATAAATCCACCCGCCCTGGGAGGGGTGTGTGGCCGTGGCTGGCATCGTCAGTGCAGACTGGGCCGTTTTCAGGAGCCACCGGAGCTGGGACAGCCGAAGCATCCGAGCGGCCAGTGGTGGGCATGCTGTAGCCTGGGACCATCCTTTCCGGGGGGCAGGTGGGTAGTCCCGCTCAGCCACATGCAGACTGCTGGAGAATGGTGAAGGTGTCCCAGGGAGCAAACCAGTGAACGTCACGAAACGTTCCTAATCCCCTCTGTTTTGGCAAGAGGAAATTACCCATTGCGATTGCTGACCAAACTCATTAATAAGATTGGGAAAATGTGTCCCACCAAGTAACCAGTCATCAGTCACTGATCAGAACAGTATCAACATTCCTGAAAGCTTCTCAGTCTCTTTCCATCACTAACCACCTGTCACACCCACCCACCCAGGGGAAGCACCGTCCTGACTCCTAACATCACAGGTTAGCTTTACACTTTTTTTTTTTTTTTAATTTCTGGGGAATTTTCAGGTTGAGGTTACTGCAAATAATGCTACATTCTTCTGCGTGTCTTTTGGGGGAACGTTTGTGGATATATTTTGGGTATATGCCTCAAGAGGAATTGTTGGGACACACGGTCCGTTTGTGGTATTCATAGTACCTGTGTCCTGTGAAGTCACTGCACATTCTAAATTAGCTAATACTGAGCCATTGCTCCTAGGAGAATACAGTGTTGGGTTCCTGTGGGTCCCTTGTTAAAACCTTTTTATCCACTGATCAACCTATAACTTTGTCGTATGTGCGTTTCTGTTTTAAGGCACCTTGCTGAATTTATACCATTGACTCATTAACATCAAACTCACTGCCAACCACACTGTAACTTATGCCTGAATGAAGCTTATTTAACGCACATAATTTTTTCCATAACACACATCACAAACCCCTTAGGCTTAGAAACACTAGAAGGCACTTTGACGCTGTGCTTGGGAGCATTTTTAAATTAAAAAACACCAACAAAAGGCATTCACATGCAAAACATGTGGTAATAAATAAACCGTAAAAAATGACACTTCTTTACGGTATGTCCGCTGAAACAAGGTAGCAGAGCTTTTTAAATCAGTTAAGAGAGGAAAGATGAAATATGCATTTATGCTGACTTTTGTAAATGTATAAATATATGTATTGGAGCTCTTTTTATCTTGTAGATTAGAATTATTGTCTTTGATCACATATTTTTATCCTAAAAAACCTTTTTTAAAAAATATTTCTTATATGGCATGACTGCTAACAAAGTTTTTTCGTGTGCCTAAAAATGTCTACTTTTCTCCTTCATTTTTGACAGTTTTGCTGGATATAGAATTCTTGGTTGATGGTTGTCTGTTTGTTTTCCTGACACTTTGAATATGTCCTTCCAATGCCTGGTGACCTCCATGGTTTAGGATGAGAAATCAGCTATCATCTCATTGAGGATAACTTGGATGGGACGAAATGCTTCTCTTTTTTGCTGATTTCTAGATTGCCTCTGTCTTTTGATAGTTTAATTATAATGTGTCTCAGCATGCAGCCCTTTGTGTTTGTTCTACTTGGAGTTTATTGAGCTTCTTGGCTGTGTAAATGAATATTTTTAATCAAGTTTGGGAAGTTTTTGGCCATCATTTTTCTAAATAGCCTTTCTGTTCCTTTCTCCATCTCTCTTTCCGGGAGTCTCAATATGCATATAGTGATACATTATGCTGTCCTCCATTTTTTGGAGGCTCCGTTTCTTTCTTTCTTTTTTTTTTTCCCCTTTCTGTTTCTCAGACTGATGAGTCTCAATGGACCCGTCTTCAGATTCTGTGAGTCTTTATTCTGCATATTCAAACCTGTTGTGGAGACCTTCTAGTGAATATGTTATCTCAGTCATTATAATTTTTACCTCCAGAATTTCTATTTGTTTTTTCCTTCTCATCTCTATCTCTGTTGATAACATTCTCCATTTGGTTAAATTTTGTTTTTATACATTTCTTTGTGTTTTGTTTCCTTTAGTTCTTTCAATATATTTAGTTGATTTAAGCCTTTTTCTAGTCATTTCAATATCTGGACTTCCTCAGGGACAGTTTCTATTAATTGTTGTTGTTGTTGTTTTCCTTACGTGTGGGCCATACTCTTTATTTCTTTTTATGCTTTATGCTTTTGTTGTTGTGGTTGAAAACCAGAGGTTTTGAATACTATAATACAGCAATCTTGACTATCAGATTCCCTCCCCAGGGTTTGCTCTGCTGCTTGAAATAGTAGTAGTTGTACAATGTTTAGTGACTTTTCTAAGCCAAATTTTTAACGTCTGTATTCTTTGTCAAAGGCTTCCAATGTAGTCTCTTTCCCATTAGCTTAGTGATCAGCTACTGGTTGGACAGAGATGTCTTAAATGCCTGGAATCAAAAAACTTCCCAGTCTTTGCCGATGGGTTGTGTTTATGTTGAACATGTGTTTAGTCCTAAGCCAAGCAGTTTACAAACTATTTTAGCATAAACTTCCCGCCCATGCAGAGCTGCAGGTCAGCCACAGGTGGCAGTTGGGGCCTCTCAGGTATTTTCCAAGCAGGCACACCTCCCTGGGCACGGGGTGGACTTCTAGATTTACAGGATATGTTATAGCTCTTCGAAGCTCTTATTCCCCAAGAGTATTTCATTCTTCAGCCTTTCCTTCCAAAGTTTTGGTTGGTCTATTGCTGTTGTAGTTAATCCTCACAGGAAGATATTTTCCCACTGAATTTTAGATACAGTGGAAGGGAGGGAGGGAGACAGAGAGAGAAACATCAATGTGAGAGAGACAGATGGATTGGTTGCCTCCAGGCACGACCCCGACCTGGACCAGGGATCAAACCTGCAACCCAGCTCATGCCCTTGACCGGGACTTGAACCGAAGACCCTTTGGTGCACAGGCCCACGCTCTAACTGCTGAGCAAAACCGGCCAGGGCTGATTAGTCTATTTTTCTTTTGGCTCCAATTGTTATGCATTCTCTCAGGCATCAGCAACTAGTACATTTTCCTCTGAATGTTTTCAGAAGAAGTCCTATGGGTAGCTGGCTCAGCACGGAAAGTGTTTCAAGTCCAGGGTTCCAGGGAGACACCAGATAGGTAAAAAAAATAACCACAATTCTTTGTGAATGGGGTCTGTTCTGCTTTCTGTGGCCCTGGGACCTGTACCAGCACTGTGAACTATTTTCTTCAGGGTAGTTTGAACTGAGGAGCAGGAAAGGAGACCAAGGTAAGTTCAAGCAACACAATGCTTGCTGTTCTCACTGAGATCCAGTGAGTTTTCTTGGTGAAGCGTTCCCCTGATTGCTACAGGCTCTGCTTAGTTTCCCGAGTTCTAAAAAGTTGATTTTGACAGATTTTGCCAGTCTCTTTCTTATCTTTTGTGTAGAAATTGAATTTTATTCTGCTATTTATGACATAGCATAACCAACTTTGAATTCCATTACCTTTTTTCTATTTTCTATTTTCCCCTAATTGATTGATTTCAGCTCCTATATTTAAAAATTTTTTTTCTTTCTTATGCTTTTTCTGGCTTTAACTTAATTTTCTTTATTTTTAAAATATTTTTTCACATGGAAATTTAGATCTTCAAATTTTCAACTTCAGTTTTTATCTCTATATGTATTTAAGACTAGAGATGTTTCTTCCCACAATATTCCAGCCGTATCCAAGTGTCGTATCATCCATTATCTGTTAACTAACACAATTTTCGGGGGAATGAAGGGAGAACTAAAAAACATATTGGACTAATCCTAAGTAACACAAGAAAGCAGAAACAAAGAGCTTTATAATTTTTTTTTCTTTATTGATTTTAGAGAGAGAGGAAGGAAGAGGGAGAGAGAGATAGAAACATCGATGAGTGAGAACATCGATTGGCTGCCTCCTGCATGCCCCCCACTGGGGATCGGGCCCACAACCTGGGCATGTGCCCTGACCGGGAATTGAACCAGCGACCTCTTGGTGCATGGATCGACGCTCAACCGCTGGGCCACACCAGCTGGACAAGGAGCTTTAAACAACTGCATCCATCTGAACGTGAACTGTGAGATGGCTGGTAGGAACCAAGTATCGGCCATCGTATCACGTACATGGATTCGATGCCGTAAGCAAGGTGAAGATAAAGACGGTCAGCCTGGGAAAGCTCACGTGAGTCTCACACACAAGGTAGACTTCACGCATGACTGATAAAAACGGAAAATAAACGGGTAAAGAAGAAGCTGCCCCCTTGCAAACATTAACCGAAGGAGAGCCCATGGAATGACACGGCGTTGTGCTAAGGAACCACCAGGCAAGGGGCATCGCTATGAAAGAAGTCATTTCATAATGCTGGATGGGCCAGGTGATGAGAACGCTGTCCCCATCCTAGCGTCACCCAGTAGCATTAAGACCGTATGGATCCACCGGGGACGGAACTAGAAGGAAGAAGCATAATCCATAACCAGTGTGGGAAATCCTAAAAAATTCTCTCAGGCATTCATTATTGATTAATTCTTTATGCATTGTAAAAAAGAAGATTAAAAAAAAACAGATCTGGCCCTGGCCAGTGTGGCTCAGTGGTTAGAGCGTTGGCCTGTGCACCGAAAGGGTCATGGGTTTGATTCCCGCTCAAGGGCGCGTTCCTGGGTTACAGGTTCGATCCTGCATGCGGGAGGCAACCAATAATCCATCCATGTGTCTCTCACCTGGATGTTCTCTCTTCTCTCTCTCCCTCTCCCTCCCTTCCACTCTCTCTGAAATAGCTAAGGAAAAAAATATCCTTGGGTGAGGATTTAAAAAAATATGTATCTGAACAGGACAGCAAACAAAAGACCCACGAGGCATACGGAAAATGTTGCACTCAACAGTAGGATGTACATTTCTCTTTCAAGGGCACGGAGCAGTGATCTATCGCGCATACGGTGCTCCGCAAAGAAAGCTCGGCACATCTCATAGGCTCAAATGGATTCACGTATTTCAGGTGGGTTCTCTGACCACAGCGGCATCAAGCTATGATCAGTACAGACTCCTCTGCTACTTAGAAATTAAACAATTCACCGCTGAATAATCCATGGGTCAAGAGAAGAACACTCTTGACATTATATTTTGAATGAAATGAAAATGGAGATATTGCATGTATGGACCCCCCAGTGCCCGGCAACCCCAGGCTTACCCCTTGCCCTGAACTGGGTCTCGAGGAGCCTGCCCCAGTGTTAAGGCCCAAATAGGTTCTGATTGGCCCATACCCATCTTTGCCATGTGTTAAATATTTGAATATGTCTTCCCCCGTTGGAACTTATATGTTATACGGAACCAAAATACCACCTTCACCCAGTGTACAGCCAGAACATTTTTATTGGCGAGGAATACCTATTCCCAGCTCCTCGGGCTCTCCTCGGTAGGACTGCCTTTGCAAGGTGGAAAATATTCTTCATTCCTCATGAAAAGAATTGAATGCTTTGGAAACCTCTGGCCACTCAAACAACGATTTCCTGTGATCATCTATCCTTTCCTGGCCTTGTACGTTTCCATCTCAGAGACACTTGAGTTCCAAAGGACAGCATTCTTCCACGGGGAAGTTTAATTTCAATTACTATATCTACAGTCCTATTCAACGTACCCTCAAGCGGCACCCTCAACATGAAAGCCTGTTTAATTGCCAGCGAATGGCGGAATAAGCTTTTGAAACAATGCAGCAAACATAATTAATTGAAATAATCTCAAATGTGTTAATAACCACTTATGGAAGATTAACACCCTAGGAGACGACGACAGGCGGAGAGGCAGTGGTGTGTGCCTCAACTGGCGGTCGACCCACCAGTAACGTTTGTATCCTCGCATACGTTTCTCCAGCGTCACGAAATAACACATTATTACCTTATAAAACATCAGTGGAACTGAATAATTGGCAGTGAACTGATTATCTTCGTGCTTTGAATTCAGTGCATGAAACCAGATCCGAGAACCGAGGCGGAAAACCAACGTTGAGAAAAAAAAAAAAAAGATGCTTTTCACAGGAACCAGGAAAACAACAGATTCGTTCATTCATCAACAATTGCAGACCCGATGGAACGCTGATTACACCTGCAGTGAATGACTTTATCAGAATCCGCCCGGCGCCATCTGAACCTGGAACGTGTACACAAGGTAATAACACGGCGGAGAAGGGCACGAAGGAGCTGGAGAACTTGCTTGGGGCCGGCTCGCTCGCCTGGTTTTGACAGCTCTGGGAGGCAGGTGGCCTCATCTGTGTTTTATCACTAACGAAGCCGGGCTCAGTAAGTGAACTCACTGAGTATCCCGCGGATGTTTGTGGCTTCTTTGTCCCTATGCACACGAACACCACTGGGCGTCAGGCGTGGGAGGAGCAGGGAGAGAAGAATGTCCCATCGGGTATGGTAAGAGGACAGACACCTGCCTTTGAAAGGAGTTTATCCCAGTTCCCGAGAGGAGGGGCTGCGCCACGAGGGGCCACGTGGGACGCACCAGGGGTGCTCAGGAGGCAGAAGGAGCCCGGGGAGAGCGTGGGCTGGGCCTTTCTGGAGCTTTTCATGGGAAGGAATGAGTGGCGGTGGTAGGCAGGTCTGAGCAAACCCAAGACTGCAGAGTTTGAATGATGTTATGGATTCTGGGCTGTCGGGATGGCGTCTAGCTGCCCGGTACCTGGCCCGGGGGTATTTGAGGCAGATGCTCAGTTGGTGTGTGAGTTAGATAAAGGAGCTGGTTGGGAGTGTGAGCTTCGGATGGATTGTTTCTGACAAGCATTCTTTCGGACAAGTCGTTTTCTGTGTCTAAGGATTAGCTAGCCCGGGAGGGACGGTCTCTCCAGGATTAGCAAGGCCCCTACGATGTCAAAGCCCTTATAGAAACAGAGAATGAAAAACACGATGAGTACAGAGAAATCTATCATTTCTGTGTAGACTGCCAAGAAACCAGGGCTTTCCAGCCCAGGAATTTATTCAGAAATGACAACAGAGGCCTGGAGTCGGAGAGCAAACCCTCGCTCGATCCGGCGGGGCTTGGACAGCCAGCGTGCGACCGCCCGCCTGCGCCGTGTGGCCGGCAGCGGAGGAAAGTGGAGCCCCCTGGAGGTGCGGTGGGGGACTTCCAGCTTGGCCTTCTCAAAGACAGAGGCTAGGGCTTGTGTGCCAGCCGTTTGCGTGGGAGGTGACCCAGGAAGCACTAGTGACAACATCCAATAAGAAAGGGGGAGAGAGGACGATGGAAGACACACCGACCACTGGGCTATTCCTGTGGGGACCTCGGAGGAACCCTGTGCCCATGTCTCCAAATTATTGCCCTCCCCACGATGGGAAGTCTGGGTGCTCATTCACCAGCTCTCATCTGCCACTTTTGGAGGGCTGCCCGGGGGCAGGGACACTCATGCCCCTTCAGTTCTGGAGGATACCTGCGGGGGCAGCACTCAGGACACAGCGGAGCTGCAGGCAGAGGGAGGAGAGGTGCAGGCCTGGGGGCAGGGCTGCCGCTGCAGGTGGCCCAGGCAGGCCGAGGACATTGGGAAGGGCCACGGCACCTGCTGTTGCTGCAGAAGCAGGACATGGATGCCCTCTTTTTCATTTTTTTTCTTTATTGATTTTAGAGAGAGAGGAAAGGAGAGGGAGAGAGAGATAGAAACATTGATGAGAGAGAACATCGATTGGCCGCCTCCTGCATGCCCCTCACTGGGGATTGGGCCCACAACCTGGGCATGTGCCCTGACCCAGAATCGAACCAGCGACCTCTTGGTGCATGGGTCGACGCTCAACCACTGAGCCACACGGGCCGGGCTAGATGGGCTCCTTTGAAGAGATGACTACATTGGATGCATTCTCATTCAGGCAGGAGGCAGAGCACCGTGGCGCATCTCCTGTCTGTCCCGTCTGGTCTCAGGACCCAGGGTTGGTTTCCTTCTCCCGAGCATTGATCTGCTTGTGATCTTGTGTTTTCTCTGAATCGCCTAATGCTCGGAGTTCCCTTTATGTGTCATTTAAAAGTAAGAAAGTTTAGAAACAAGATGTGCCTTAGCTCGGCAGTGTAGACATGCCTATTTCATATTCCTGCTTCGAGAAGCTCGCGCTCACGGCTCTGCGTGTTCTGAATCCGACTCTGTGTCGCTGTTTGTTGTACCCTTACGTGGCATCTCGAGTGTTCTCCTGAACCCACCGTTTTGTTAATGAGGCGTCTTGATTGCGAGCTTCAGAAACCGGAGTGAAAGTGGGTGAAACTAGGAAAATGGAAATGGTTTGGCTTATGTGTACCCAGGAAAACAGTTAGCTCCAGGCCTAAAAAGGATCAGGAATTCACGGGGTACCACCAGCCCGTCCTCTCTTCTCTCCCTCTATTTCTTTCCCATTTTCTCTCCATCCCTGGCAGCTTTCCCGTGTTGGTTTTATTCTCTGGCAGGATCATCCCAGTTGATCTCTGGCTACGCAAGGCTTGTGCTGACGTACAGTTTATGAACCCAGACCCACTGTAAAAACGATGCAAATCCGCCCTGGCCGGTTTGGCTCAGCGGTTGGAGCGTCGGCCTGCGGACCAGAGAGACCCGGGTTCAGTTCCCGCTAAGGACACGTACCTTGGCTGCAGTTTGTCCCCGGCCCCGGTTGGGGTCGTGCAGGAGGCAACCAGTCGATGGGTCTCTCTCACGTCGATGTTCCTCTCTCTGTCTCTCCTCCTCCCACTCTACCTGAAGATAAATAGAAAAATATCCCCAGGTGAAGATTACAAAAAAATAAAACGATGCAAATCCTAACTTTCTTGGTCGTTCTCACTGATTCCTTGGCAGTGTCTGGCGGATTCTGCCCAGGTGAACTCCCCAGACCTCCAGTGTAGCCTTCAGCCTGGGGGCCCCGGTATGAGAACCCAGCCAGGGGAGGAGGGCTGCCTGAGCACGAACAAGCAGCCCTGGTCCCCTGTCAGAGAAATACGCGCGCTGTACCGAGTGCGGCCGCTGGGGGGCGCGGCAGAGGGAGGGCTCAGCGGGGGGAGGCGAGGGGTGCAGCGGGGCGAGGGCGCAGCGGGGGGAGGGCGAAGCCACCAGCACATGCCGTGTACGGAGTGTTCCCTCTTGCCGAAGTTCGTGCTGACCATTCCCAGGGTCCACCTGATGTCACGTGATCCTCACAAGGCGCCTGGGAGGTAAGGTCAGTAATTACCCAGCTCATAGGGACCAAGCAGGGATTCAACGACAGAGGCCGACTTCCAAGCTACGTCTCTTAGGTACCACACTGCGGCTGGTTTGGGCACCAGAGAGAGGTGATGCCCCTCACTCCGAAAAGGACCTGTGCTATTGGTGCTGGGGTGGCTCAGTCAGAGTGAGCAGCCAGGACCTTGGAAGTGGAGAGCAGCTTCGCAAAGTGATAGGGACTCAGGGGACCAGGAAATTTTGATTTTGATTTTTTTTCCTTTATTGATTTTAGAGAGAGAGGAAGGGAGAGGGAGAGAGAGATAGAAACATCGATGAGAGAGAACATTGATTGGCCGCCTCCTGCGTGCCCCCCACTGGGGATGGGGCCCACAACCTGGGCATGTGCCCTGATCGGGAGTGGAGCTGGCGACCTCCTGGTACATGGGTCAACACTCAAGCACTGAGCCACACCGGCCGGACGGGGACCAGGAAATTTTATGAGGGCAGAGGTGCCTGACACCTGTGTTGGGGACTGAAGAACTGGCCCTCAGACTTCGATCATCCAGGAGAATAAAGTGGCTGCCCCGAGGCTGCGGCCAGGCGGGTGTCGGGGAGCTCAGGCTGGAGGGCTGGCTCTGGGTTCGGCCACCCTGTCCTGCTGGCGGCACGAGACACAGGTTAGTCAAATGCAAACTTCAGTTCACGTCTTCCTGCTCCACGGGAGCTGGGATCCCACCTTAAAGGACTCGTCACGCTAGGCGGAGCGCGGTTAAGGATGAAACCGAGAGGGAGCACCTCCGTCTCTCGGAGCGCACACCCAATCTTTCATCTTTCTTCATTGGTATTCTCTCCCGGGCGCCGGTGATACTCAGAAGTCCGGGCCATGTTTTCCGTAGCAATTACGTGAATTTAGTTAAATGGCCTCACTGTTTACAGATGCCGGGCCAGGCAGAGGTGTCAGGAGGCATATCGATGAGGCCGCGGCGGGCACGCGGCCGGCGTCCTGGCTTCCCCTGCCGTCTGGAGGGCTTTTGTTACATATGAAGAAGGTACACAAGCAATTTCTGTGCCTATGAAGTATCTTCCAGCATTAATTATTTGCATCATTAGCTTCACTCCATTGCAATCACTCATCAGACTAATTTCTTTGAAGTATGGAGATAACATTTCGAACGGGGTGTTCAACTCCTTTTAATTGCGCTTGAAGTAAGAGGTGGCTGCGAGGTCTGCGTTGGGGAGCACAGAGGGCTTCTGCCAGCCAAGAGAAATCCGGGCAGGGGAGCTCAGGGCCTCTTCCAGCAAAGCACCATGGAGGAGGGGACGAGGAGCCACGGGACAATTATGTCTCAAATCGCCGGCTTCCAAAAGAAATGCATTCTTCTGAGCCAATGTTGTTTTGATGGATAGGTTCGGTTTGTTTTCCTCCCAGCTGATTATTCTCGGTGTCTTGTACACCCTTGAAGATTTCCAGCAGGGTGTTAGTATCCGTGACCTGTTTCCCGCGTCGATCTGGGTGTCGGGACGGCCGTGACAGCCCGGTGATGACAGCGCAGGGTGGGAGAGGGCGATGCAAAGGGGCCCGTGTCCGATTCCCGGTGTCCCACCGTCTCCCCGGGTCCCCATCTGCCCACCACATGCAATGGGCAGAGCACAGCAGGGAGGCCCTTTTCCCGAGGAACTCCCGGTCTGGATACGTTCCTGGTGATGGCCACACGCAGCTGCTGTTCGAGGCCGGGAACAGCATGAGAGGGCGAGGCGTCAGGGACATTCAGAAAACAGGGCTGGCATCCCGCCTCAGCCGGGGCCTCAGGGACAGGCTCAGGGGCCAGGTCCTTGGAGGCCTGTCTGAACCTGCAGAGGCATTCACTTCGAGCCGGAGGCCTCTCGGTGGCCCGTGTGGGCTGTGCCGGGTCCCTGCCGGCCCGAGACCGAAGCTTCCAGGTGCTGGGGGATCTTTCGTCCCCTGCAGACTTCCCACCTCTGTTGGTGTCACGCAAGCCTTTCCATCTCCCCCGCCAGGTGGTTGCCCAGGCGGCGGTCTGTGGGGCTTCCGCACCCTGTCCAGTCCGACCGGCGCTGCCGAGGCTTGCGGCCAATCTACTCAACGCCATGGCTTAATGACCAGGAGAAGCCCAGCGACGGGTTCTTCTGGGAGCTTTGTGAGGCAAATGAAATGCGTTTACAGTGCATTTTGGATTCATCACGGCACGTGTTGGGGAGAGCCCAGGAGACGCTGGCATTCTGCTGCCTCCCCGAGGGCGTAGGCTCGGCCCCGCTCGTCCCTGTGTGTCTCGCCCTAGTGCCATCGAAGGATACGCAGGGGCAGACGCTGGCCTGTTCTCCCTCTGCCCGCAGAGAGCTAAGGCACGGGGCGGTGTTTGTTACCGGTGTAACAGTGCACTCGGGGCGAGGCTGGCTGGTACTGCCGAGACCCTGCCGGCTTCCCCGGTCCTTCCAGCGTACTGGGAGACTGGGGTAAAAGAGCTATTTCTGGTCCCTGATCCCGGACTCAAAGCTCCTAAACCCTGGGACTTCCCTGAGCGATGAGTCTTTTGTATGCTGATGAGATGACGCAGGGTGGGGCCCTGGACAGATTCAGGATGGGGCTGGTCACCAGGAAAGCCAACCAAGGGTCAGAGGGTTAGAACACCCAGCGCCACCCCAGGGGAGAGGGCTGGAGAGTGAGTTCCATGACCAGTGGCCTACAATTTAATCAGCCATGTCCACATAATTAAACCTCAATTAAAACACCCTAAATGAGCCCAGCCAGTGTGGCTCAGTGGATGGAGTGTCATGGACTGAGAAGTCCTGGTTCGATTCCTGGTCAGGGCACATGCCCAGGTTGTGGGCTCGATCCCCAGTGGGGGGCGTGCAGGAGGCGGCCGATCGATGTCTCTCACATTGATGCTTCTATCTCTCTCCCTTCCTTTCTCTCTCGCTAAAAAATCAATAAAAAAGGTATTTAAAAATTTAAAAGCCCTAAATGAGGGAGTCCAGAGTGCTTCTGGGTTGGTGGACACGTCCATGTGCTGTGCGGGTGGCACCCCAGAGAGGACACGGCACCTCCTCAGCCCCCCGTCATCTCTGGCCTCCTCCCCTCTTCCGTTTGGCTCCTTCTAGGCTGTGTCCTTTGTAATAAACCTCTAACAGCCAGAACTGTGCTCCGCTGAGTTCTGGGAGCTGTTCTAGTGAATCACCAAACTTGCGGGGGGATTGTGGTGAGTCCCGGACTTGTGATGGTGTGGGTAAAAGTGCAGGCACCCTGAGGACCCCACTTTCGCTGGCATTGGAAGCAGGGACGGTGCTGTGAGAAAACCCTGGACTCAGGCTAGTTTGTTCAGATCGGATCGACTTGGTGGGCCCCCAGTTGGAGTTGGAGGATGGGCTGTCACTGGAAAAACACACACACACACACACACACACACACACACACACACACACACACACACGAAGACCACACGCATCTGTGGCAGAGCGGAGGTGTCCAGCTTACGAAGCTGTTAAACCTGTGACCGCACTCCAGACACTGGCCAGGCTGCTCTCGTGGGAGGGTGTCCCCATACATCACGGCCAGACCGAGACCTGGACATAGCAGCTCTTTCTGTGTTTTGTCAAGAGACATTAAAGCATGTCAAGCCTACGACGGCCGCGATCCTTGTCGTTCACAACCTAGAACTCGGAGCAGCAGAAAGCTCACTCAGCCCCACGCGCGGATGGCCACTGGCCCCGAGAGAACATCAGTTTCTGACTGGAGAACAGAGAAATGAGGGATGGGCGCTGGTTTGGGGACCCTCAGAGAAGTATTTCTAGCTACTCCAAGCGATGCCAGAAATACTCTGATATCAAGGCTGTTACGATCTCAGGGTGAGGTGCGTCTCAATCACCCCACGGCTGGGCTCGGCTCGTGCTCCCCTGTCGCAGGAGCGCGATGGGCGGTGCCATCCAAGGGCCTCCCACAAAGAGTTTCTGATTGTTGCCAACACATTTCTTTCTCTCTGCTCACGAAGGAGAGATTTTTGTTTCCTTCGTGGGTTAGTTCACAAACCTCCAAAAGCAATAAGCTGGGAGCCAAACTCCAGCGAGGAGACGTTTCCTTTCGGTTCCCAGACCATCGGAGCTGGTTTTATGAACACAGCCCTCGTGATTTCTGCATCTGCAAAGCCTCGTACGGAGACGACCGGCCCGGCACCCGGCTTGTCACGCTCCATAAAAATTTAATGGAAAATGAAACACACTGTTCAGAAGATCAATACTGTTCTTCTCTTCCAGCGAAATGTGAGTTATTGTTTTCATAAAGTCATCATCATGCCGGCATGTTGATATGAAGAGGAACTGGGTCTGTTGTCAAAAATAAAGTCACATTTAATCTTTTAATGCTTTTTGCATAAACACACACATCGGGAACCCGGGCGCCTGTCGCTCTCTCAAGACCGTGTGAGCTGGTGACAGTTCGAGTCGGTTCTTTGTTGCTTGGGCGTCACCGCTCCTGCGGGTGACTCATTCCAAAGGGCAGAGGCGACACTGTCTGCGGCCGTCCTGTGGCAGGGACAGCTGCTCCAGGTCAGCCTTGACCAGAGGGAGAGCGGACGGGGCGGGGAGCACCAGGAGACGGGGGGCTCTTTGGCCGATGGTCTCAACGGTCCCTTCCAACCCTAACACCCACAAACCCAGGGTGCTGCCCGGGGTCATGCCCTTTCGTGGGACGAGAAGCGTGGCCGCCCTTGTCAGGATCTGCCTTCTTCTGTGCAGTCCTTCTCATCACAGTCGCTCCGTGTCCTCATTTCTTCATCCCGATGTCCAGAAACTGATTCCGACAAGAATTAGCTGCTGCCAGTCTGACCATCGGATAGACTGAGAGCCTGGTTTTCACGGTGGCCGTAAGAGATGGCAGCTTGGAATCGCCCCCTGCTGCCCTTCCTCTACCCACGGGCGCCCAGCTCGGACGGCCAGACCTGACCTGAGCTGACGGGGGCCCCGAGGGGTAACCAAGGCGGCAGTGTGGTGAGGTCCTGGCTGGAACGGCTGTGCCCAAGGTGCCTTCTGGGCTGGTGAGAGCCTGGCGCAGAGAGCCGGTCGAGGGGCTGGGGTGTCACCGATCCTTTGGAGAAGGGAGAAGACAGCCCAGTGCATCACCCCACCAGGCCTGCAGCCCTCCAGGTCCCCAAAGGGGGAGGGCAGAGGGGCCACTGCCCCAGAAACTCTAACCTTAGTGCCCAAGAAGGCTGGGAGGAGAGGCCCTGCCGCTGTGCTTGGCTCCCAGACAGGGAACCAACTCCTGGCCACCCGCTGGAGCAGAGACCGCCGAACCTCGACCACCAGATGAACCTCCAGGTCCCAGGGTCAGTGCAGCCGTGATCTGTCGAAGGAAAACAGTAATGCACCCCGGGGACCTGCACCCAGCCTGAGGAAGAAACAGAACGCCTAGACCGCAGGGTCCCAGGAGCCGAGGGGGTGGGGAGGGCCAGTGGGACAACCAGTGAGGAACTACTAAGGAGACCTGTCGATACCGTCAGCAGACCTTCTGGAAAGCAACACATTAACAAAGTGCAACTTTGAAACATTGAATTGCTGAGTAGATGACCTGAAGGTTACAATGAGGCACTGTTAGGACGCCAGAGCAGGGGTCACAGATAGTGGGTAAACCCGGCCGCGGCCTGCTTTGGAAATACAGTTAATTGGCACACAGCCACACCTGTCCATTCGGGGACTGCACGCATCTGCCTTCACGTGGTCACAGCAGAGCTGAACACCTGGGACACACCGAACGGCACGCACAGCCTAAAACGCGCACTGCCCCGCCCTGCGCAGAAAATGCAGCCGACGAGCACAGAATACTCAGTTCTGCCCAGTTTACCTTAAACTTGAACCCAGATGGCTCAAATGTTCAGCATGACAGTATTTTTCAGAATACGTCTTTTGTGACCAGAGTATAATTAAGTCGGGAACCGTCAACACAGTAAGAACTAGAACATTTCCTAAGTGTTTAGGACTCTGACGTTTCTCAATTAAAAAGGGTTTAAAGAATATATCACAATAAAAATGACAGATCTTGGGGACTGAAGGATAGTGAAGTTATGACATAACAATACCTGTAGGATCCAACCTACGTAATAGCTAAATATCAATATCAAGAAGCTAAAAAATTAAGACAGTAGGAAAAATAATAGAAGTAAAGAGATACATGTTACACACACACAGACACATATACAGAAAGAAAATTAAAAATGATATAAATTGGCTACTGGAAATGACGAATAAAACACATAAATCCCCAGAAAGACTAATTAAGAAAGAAAAAGCACACATTATCAGTATTAGATTGAAATAAAAGAGAGCATAATTACCATCTTACAAAATAAGAGAATATTTTGAGCAACTCTATGCCAATAAATTAGGAAATGTGAATAAATAAAAGAATTTCTTTAAAAACAAAATTGACTGAACTTGAAACAAGAAGAAAAAGGAAATCTGAATTGGCCTATATCTGATAAATAAATGGAGTCAGAAATTCAAAGCTTCCCACAAAGAGAACTGTAGGCCCAGATGGCTACACTGGTAAATGCTTCCAACACATTTATGAGAGAATGAACTCCAATGCTGTATACTGTGCAAACTTTTACAGAGAACAGAGAGAACACCGTCCAAATCACTTAGTGGGATTTGCATACATTTGATACCAAAACTTTACAAGAATTTACGAGACAGGAAAATTACAAGATAGGGTCTCTATTTCCAACCATTAAGGATTAACTGTTACAAACAGTTAATAATAGACAAACTGAATACACACACATGTGCGTGCGAGCACGCACACACACACACACACACACACACACACACACACACACACTTTTTAGATACTAGACCAGGAAGCACACAGCTGTGATCCCTGAGAGAGTGGAAATGAGAAACGTGAACCTGGGGATTGTCCCAGTATACTAACTGGAGGCATCTTCCAGTTCTTAGCACAGGGATGCCCGATCCAAAAAGAACACAGCAGGCTCACTACCTTGAAGAGAAAGAGACTGGGATTCACAGAAGCTTAGACAGGTAAAATTAGTGGGGCAAGACACCAGAGAGAGAGAGAGAGAGAGAGAGAGAGAGAGAGGGAACCAAAGATCGGTAGAGGGTCCCCTAAATATTTGTCTGAATACAAATTGGCATAGGTATTGAGTGGAATCCCACAAGACTGAGGGGAAAAAATACTAAAAAGGAGTAAGCTGAAGCAGTTTTGAAACACACCAGGCTAGAAATTGTGTGTGTTTCCTCCCACCAGAGTAAAGACACGTTATAACTCACAGGACACCAGGTAGAGTCCTTGGCAGGTGACTGTCTTCGAACACAAACAGGATTAGCCTTGGACTGCACACTGCTCTAGACTCAGCTTAGCAGAGCCTGAAAATGTAAGTGACAAAGATGATGAAATTAGGAGACAAGGACATTGCAGCTACCACATAAATATGTTGCAAAGGCTCAGGAATAGAGGGACTAATGAGGAGAGACATGAACGATTTTAAAAGGACTTAAATGGAACCTCTAGAGATGAAAAACACAATAGCGAACATGAAAGATGCATTGGGTGGGATAAATAACAAATTAGACACTGCAAAAGAAAAGATCAGACAACTAGAATACATAGCAATGGAAACTATCCCAGATGAAGAAAAAAATGAAAAGGTGGAAAACCATCAGGGGCTGACGGACAACCTCAAATGAGCGAATATACATATAATTGTAGACATATAATAAAGAGGAGAGGAGAAAAATGTCTGAAGAGAAAAATAGCTGAAATATTTCCAAATTTGATATAACCAAAACCCTTCAGATCCAAGGGTCCCAATGAATGCCAAGAAATAAACTACACCAAGGCACATTATAATCAAATTGTTGAAATTCAGCCATAAACAGAAAATAATTAAAATCATCTAGGGTAAAAAGATAAATTATTGACAGAGTATCAAAAATAAGTATGTAAGGGGAGCTCTTATTGGAAGCTTTGCAAGCTGGAAGACAGTGGGCAGCGTGTTTAGAGTTCTAAAAGGAATAAAAACCTGTCAAATTAGAATTCTATGCCCAGAATGAAAATATCTTTTAAAATGTAGGCATAAACAAAAGCATTTTTAGACAAACACTAGCCTAGAGAATTCATCACTGTACAAGAAATGTTAAGGAAAGTTCTTTGGGAAGAAGAAAAAAAGTACCAGATGGAAAATTAGCTCTACACCAAGGAATTTAGTGAAACATTGGGAATGGTAAATATGTGAGTAAATATAAAATATTATTCTTCATTAAAAAAAAAAATATGTTTTTATTGATTTTACAGAGAGAGGAAGGGAGAGAGAGATAGAAACATGGATGGGAGAGAGATATCAACACCAATCAGCTGCCTCCTACAAGGTATTGAGCCCGAAACCCAGGCATCAAACCAGGAGCCTCTTGGTGCATGGGTCAATGCTCAACCACTGAGCCACACTGGCTGGGTATATTTTTCCTCATTTTTAAATCCCTTTGAAGGATACTTGTTTACTATAAAAATAATAAAAATGCATTGTGTTTATGGCATATACAGCATTTAAATATATGACATCAACAGCACAAAGTATGGGAGGGAGAATTAAAAATATATTTTTGTAAAGTTTTTATAGTGCATGTGAAGTGGTATACTACTGTTTGAAGATACACTATGGTGAGTGAAAGATGCGTATTGTAAACCCTAGAACAGCAACTAAAAAAGTAACAAAACAAAGAGGTACAGGTAATAAGTTCATAGAATATTTAAAATGGCATCATAAACACAATAAAAAAAAAATCCAAAAAAAAGGTGGGGAGAGAGAGAGAAAATAAGAATGAAAAACAGATAAGACAAACAGAAAACAAACAGCAAGAAGGTAAGATGGTAGATTTAACCCACCCATATTGAGAGAGAGAGTGAATGAATGATTAGATTCTAAATTGTGTATGAAAATACAAACGCCTAGGCCAAAATTACCTTGAAGGAGAACAGACACAGTGACTAGTGGTATACATGCATGAGTATATACAAATGAAACAGAATACAGAGACCAGAATTATGGTCCTTCAATTAATGAATTGGATCCATTGCAGAATCATTTAGTAGACTGAATCAATTAGAAAACCAATTAATGGACTTGATCAAGGATCCCCAATCAATGAACTGGGTCAAGGGGTCACCAATCAATGGACCGGATCAAAGGGTCATCAATCAATGGACTGGATCAAGGGGTCACCAATCAATGGACTGGATCAAGGGGTCACCATATGTGAACAACAACGACAATGACCCCCTCTTACCACACACCATACCCCAAAATTAATTTCAGGTGAACCAGACCTTGATAGCAAAAGTAAATCAACAAAACTTCTAGCAGTTAACAGAGGAGAGTATTCCTGTGTGTGAGTATATTTTATGCCGTTTTCTAGAGGGATATGTTTTCCAGTTCTCTGTAAGTTACACACCACCTAAAATGTACTTGAAATCTGACTCAGCCATATCAGGAGGACCTCTATGCTGTACGATGAGTAGTTGTGGTATACAGTCGGTCTGCCAGTCTGCCAGTGTTAGCAGAGCCGGCTCATGGCTGACGTGTGCCCGAAGGCCAGCCATCCAGCCCCACCCAAGGCAGCCATTCACAGTCCCAGGCATCTCTCCCTACTCTGGCCACTCCCTGGGATTCTGTCTCCCCCTTCATTCCCTACCCAGTTAGAGGAGAGGTATTATAATTAAACACACACAAGATACAGGGGAGGAGGGAAAGAGAAATCCCATTGGCATCAGCCTCTTCTGCTGTGGTGGACAGACTGGATGGAGACTGACACCCAGGGAACCAGGACACCTTCACTTGACAGGTGAGAAAGATTTCCAACATGCTAGGACACAGGGACTCCCTCCAACATGCTAGGACACAGGGACTCCCTCCAACACGCTAGGACACAGGGACTCCCTCCAACATGCTAGGACACAGGGACTCCCTCCAACATGCTAGGACACAGGGACTCCATCAACATGCTAGGACACAGGGACTCCCTCCAACATGCTAGGACACAGGGACTCCATCAACATGCTAGGACACAGGGACTCCCTCCAACATGCTAGGACATAGGGACTCCCTCCAACATGCTAGGACACAGGGACTCCATCTGGAGGTTCTAATATTGAAATATGACATATTCTTGAAAATACACACACAGGGTTAAGTGTAAATGTATAATAATAATAAAGTGATGGGCAATGGGTCAAGTACGTACAATAAATATCACATATGAACTCCTGAAGTAGAGGAGACCCACTGGCCGGTTGGGGCAGGCCGGCTTGCCCATGTTCACTGGGCTCCCTCAGCAGGTCCGAGGGAGAAGGAGAAACGGAACCAACCGGTCTGAAACTCACGTCTGCCTAGTCGGTGAGCAGTGCCGTCTTGGTGGGGAAAGGAGTTGGTGTCTTGTTTTCATACATAATGAAGAAATGTTTGCTTGATTTCGAATACAGCTATGGAAAAATACTTTGGTATCAGTTAGCTATTGCATCATGAAGGAAAGCGGTCCTCAACATGTAATGGCTTGAAACAACGGAAGTTGGTTATTTCTCATGATTCACTTGGGTTGATTGGATTCGCTCAGGTGGCGGCATCAGCTAGAGGTTGGGCTGGGGGACGGTCTCAGCCAGGACTTGAGGACCTCTGGGTCTTGTCTCTCCCCCTCCATGTGCTCTCCAGGTCCCCATAAATTTCTCCACCAGGTCTCAGTCCTCAGAGAGCATTGCCCCAACTTCCATGTATGAAGACAGGAACACAAGTCTCAAAGGTCCTTAAGTCCTCAGTGCTGCGATTTACGACATCTCCAGCCCCACGCCCTTGGTTAAGTGAAATCACAAGGCCAGCTCAGATCCCAGGGGATAGAGACCTTGACTCCTCTTGATTGGAAGGACGGTCCTATGTCACTGCTCTGCGGCATGGACACAAGGAGGCGAGATTCACTGGGGGCCCTGCTATAAGGATCCGTGACAGCTTCCAAATAAACAGAGGAAAAGAGAAATCAATGGTAATTCCATCATATTAGAAAAATAAAGAGGAAAGCCCGGCTGGTGTGGCTCAGTGGCTGAGCATTGACCCATGCACCAAGAGGTCACCAATTTGATTCCCGGTCAGGGCACATGCCCAGGTTGTGAGCCCAGTCCCCAGTGGGAGGCATGCAAGAGGCGGCCCATTGATGTTCTCTCTCATCCATGCTTCTATTTCTCTCTCCCTCTCCCTTCCTCTCTCTCTCAAATCAATAAAGAAAAAGAAATTAAAAAAAAAAAGAAAAAGAAAGAGGAAAAAGTAACAAGGAAATAACAAAATAGAAGAAATAACATAAGCTTGAAGACTGAAGGAGAAAAGCGTGGTACTGTTAGGCAAAACGTGGTCAAGGTCAAAACAGAAAAACTCAGGCCACCCTACTCATTAACATAAGTTATATAAATATACAGAACAAACCATCATATGAAGCATAAAAGTAAAAGCGAAATACATCAGCAGGCATAGTCTTATATTTTTATAATTATTTCATTTTAATTAATCACAGTGAAGTTCGTTCCAGCAATGCACGGTTGACTGACGGTTACAACACCCATCAGTTTTATTCATTCTATCGGAAAATAAGGGAGGAAAACACATACGACCCAACCAGTGATGCTGAGAAGGCAATTATTAAAATTCTGATACCATTCATAATGAAAACGCTAAGTAAGACAGGACTAAACAAAACCACTTGAATATGATAAAAAAAGTTATTTGCTATGACCTAGTCATAAATGTTATCCAAATAACAAAACACTCCAGCTGTCTTAATGAAAACTGGTAACTAAGAGAGTTTCACAATCACCGTTGTTATTCAGCATCACGCTGGCATCGCAGAAAAGGCAAGGATGGAAGAAAATGGAAAGAATTAGCATAAAAACCGGAAAGGAAGAAATAAAACTATCCTTGTCTTTTTTTTCTGATGTGATTGTGTAATCAGAAAACCCAAGACCGTTAAGTAAACAAACAACAGCGTTAAGAGAAATTTGAAAAGATGGGTAGCGGACAGAGAAACGCACGGAACTCATTGGCTTTTCTCTCTTTCAGCAATAAACACCAGAAGCAAATAGTAACAAAGCAGCCGCGGGCCTCACCCGGAGAACAGAGAGTTGGAGACAGACTGTGCTCGCTGCTTCTGGCTTGTTTTGCTGGCTGGTTTGGGGTTTATTTTGAAAATTAGAGAAAAAAATAACCTTCAAATTCATGTGGAAGAATTGGTGCTGGAAATAGCCAAGAACAAGGAGCTCTTCTTACCAAGCATCAGAACAGACTGCCAGCGGTTCCTGCACCCCGGTTTGGCGGAGGGACCCCGTGGTGAGCCCCGCACCAGAGCCCGGTGTGGGGGACCTGCCACCTCCCAGCGCTGGTGCAAAAGACCCTCTTTCTGGGGGAAAAGTAAAGGCGAGGCCCTCTCTTCCATCCCAGGAAATACCAACTAGGAAGGTGTCCAAGGCAACCGCCCCAAACAGGAAGCATCTGGGGAAAGAGAGGGTTTCTTCAACGGGGCCAGAAACCCAGAAGCTACGAGATGAAACACAGATTCACTTAAATCAAAAGAAATGTTTCTGGTAGCAAGGAATGAAAAATAAAACAGAGACTTCTCAAGTACTTGCAGTGCCCGCGGCAGGGGAAGGGTTAACACGTCTACTGGAAAGGGCTCTGGTCACTGACAGGTCCCAGGAAGGAAGCCCCGCCCACTCGCAATGGGCCAGGTGTCAGCCAGGCCCAGAGGGCAGGTCCACAGGCCAACCATGAGGAAGGACACACTGCACCCCCAATCAGGAAGGACACCCTCCATCAGGAAGGACACCCCCCCATCAAGAAGGATACCCCCCATCAGGAAGGACACACTCCCCCATCAGGAAGGACACCCCCCATCAGGAAGGACACACTCCCCCATCAGGAAGGACACACTCCCCCATCAGGAAGGACACCCCCCATCAGGAAGGACACCCCCCATCAGGAAGGACACTCCCCCATCAGGAAGGACACCCCCCATCAGGAAGGACACACTCCCCCATCAGGAAGGACACCCCCCATCAGGAAGGACACACTCCCCCATCAGGAAGGACACACTCCCCCATCAGGAAAGACACACTCCCCATCAGGAAAGACACACTCCCCATCAGGAAGGACACACTCCCCCATCAGGAAGGACACCCCTCATCAGGAAGGACACACTCCCCCATCAGGAAGGACACCCCTCATCAGGAAGGACACACTCCCCATCAGGAAGGACACACTCCCCATCAGGAAGGACACACTCCCCCATCAGGAAGGACACCCCTCATCAGGAAGGACACTCCCCCATCAGGAAGGACACCCCCCATCAGGAAGGACACACTCCCCATCAGGGAGGACACACTCCCCATCAGGAAGGACACCCCCCATCAGGAAGGACACACTCCCCCATCAGGAAAGACACACTCCCCATCAGGAAGGACACACTCCCCCATCAGGAAGGACACACTCCCCCATCAGGAAAGACACACTCCCCATCAGGAAGGACACACTCCCCCATCAGAAAGGACACCCCCCATCAGGAAGGACACCCCTCATCAGGAAGGACACACCCCCCATCAGGAAGGACACACCCCCATCAGGAAGGACACACTCCCCCATCAGGAAGGACACACTCCCCCATCAGGAAGGACACACCCCCATCAGGAAGGACACACCCCATCAGGAAGGACACACTCTCCATCAGGAAGGACACACTCCCCCATCAGGAAAGACACACTCCCCATCAGGAAAGACACACTCCCCATCAGGAAGGACACACTCCCCCATCAGGAAGGACACCCCTCATCAGGAAGGACACACTCCCCCATCAGGAAGGACACCCCTCATCAGGAAGGACACACTCCCCCATCAGGAAGGACACACTCCCCCATCAGGAAGGACACACCCCCATCAGGAAGGACACACTCCCCCATCAGGAAGGACACACTCCCCCATCAGGAAAGACACACTCCCCATCAGGAAAGACACACTCCCCATCAGGAAGGACACACTCCCCCATCAGGAAAGACACACTCCCCATCAGGAAAGACACACTCCCCATCAGGAAGGACACACTCCCCCATCAGGAAGGACACCCCTCATCAGGAAGGACACACTCCCCCATCAGGAAGGACACCCCTCATCAGGAAGGACACACTCCCCCATCAGGAAGGACACACTCCCCCATCAGGAAGGACACACTCCCCCATCAGGAAGGACACACCCCCATCAGGAAGGACACACCCCATCAGGAAGGACACACTCTCCATCAGGAAGGACACACTCCCCCATCAGGAAAGACACACTCCCCATCAGGAAAGACACACTCCCCATCAGGAAGGACACACTCCCCCATCAGGAAGGACACCCCTCATCAGGAAGGACACACTCCCCCATCAGGAAGGACACCCCTCATCAGGAAGGACACACTCCCCATCAGGAAGGACACACTCCCCATCAGGAAGGACACACTCCCCCATCAGGAAGGACACCCCTCATCAGGAAGGACACTCCCCCATCAGGAAGGACACCCCCCATCAGGAAGGACACACTCCCCATCAGGGAGGACACACTCCCCATCAGGAAGGACACCCCCCATCAGGAAGGACACACTCCCCCATCAGGAAAGACACACTCCCCATCAGGAAGGACACACTCCCCCATCAGGAAGGACACACTCCCCCATCAGGAAAGACACACTCCCCATCAGGAAGGACACACTCCCCCATCAGAAAGGACACCCCCCATCAGGAAGGACACCCCTCATCAGGAAGGACACACCCCCCATCAGGAAGGACACACCCCCATCAGGAAGGACACACTCCCCCATCAGGAAGGACACACTCCCCCATCAGGAAGGACACACCCCCATCAGGAAGGACACACCCCATCAGGAAGGACACACTCTCCATCAGGAAGGACACACCCCCATCAGGAAGGACACACTCCCCCATCAGGAAGGACACACCCCCATCAGGAAGGACACACCCCCATCAGGAAGGACACACCCCATCAGGAAGGACACACTCTCCATCAGGAAGGACACACTCCCCATCAGGAAGGACACACTCCCCCATCAGGAAGGACACACCCCCATCAGGAAGGACACACCCCCATCAGGAAGGACACACTCTCCATCAGGAAGGACACCCCCCATCAGGAAGGACACCCCCCATCAGGAAGGACACATTCCCCATTAGCTTCTGCGGGGGGCAGGTTGGAGTTCGGATGGGATCCCTTCTTTACAACAAGCAGCTGGGGAAGTTAAGGAGAGCTTAAACCCTTATTGTGGGCAGGGTACTCCAGCAAGTGTGTACTCACCAGCTCCTGGTAGAAATGTAGTTTTACAGCTTGTTTGGAAAGCATTTGACATGAATTAAAATTATAAATATAGATTCTATTCTATCATGTAAAAATACAAAAGCCAGTGCCTAGAGTTATAAGTTTCATTTATATCTATATATACAATATACAGATATTTATGTTATCTATCTATCTATCTATCTGTTTATCTATTATCTATCATCTGTCTATCTTCTATCCATCCATCAATCCATCCATTATCTATCTACTTATTATCTGTCTATCTATCTATCTCTATCATCTATCCATCCATCCATCCATCCATCCATCCATCCATCCATCCATCATCTACCTATTATCTATCATCCATCCATCTATCATCTATGTATGTATGTATGTATGTATGAATGTATGTATGTATGTATGTATGTATGTATGAATGTATGTATGTATGTATCTATCATCTATCTATCTATCTATCTATCTATCTATCTATCTATCTATCATCTATCTATCTACACATAGTGATAGTTTCTGCAGCTTTATTCCAAGTGGCTGAACACCAGAATAAAAACAAACTCCATGACCCCCAGGAGCGGGACAGCTGGGTGAAAAGGGACACAAATAGGGTGCTGGGCGGAGACAAGAAGAACAAACTAGTTACACAAAGACCCCGTTGTAGGACACAGTGGGGGACGTTTGGTGGGGATGAGAAGGCAGGTATGTTGTGTGTAGCTGTGTGGTCATGCTGAACACATGGAGGGACAGCCAGCCACTGACAGACACGGGTTCATTCCAATCACGGGTGATCAGGGAAGGAGCGTGGAGGTGGAGAAACAAGCACAGGGTTGTGGTGGGGGGGAGATAAACTCAGCATGTATAACACGATTCTGTTACTCATTTATGATTTATGTAAAATAGTGTACTTGTGTGTGTGTAGATAAAGAGAAAACGTTTTTAGCATAGTTTTCTGTTTAATTGATTTCTCCCATTTGTGGAGCGGGAGGCAGTGGGTCAGGGACACAGCCAGCATCCCAGCATCCGGACTGACCTGCCTGGATTCCCCTGGGACTCCCCCTGGGCTCCGGGTCTGTGGGTCCCCTCTTCCCCTGTCCACGCCTTCTTTCCTCCTCTTAAAAACAGAGATCATAACAAAATCTCCCTCCTAGCTTTCTGGTGAGGAGCAAATGAATGAATCTATGTAAAGAACTTTGAACAGTCCTGGTAGCAAGCACTGTTTTCTGTTAGTGACATTATTTATAAGCCAGAGAAAAGCTACGAATACTTATTTATTTATCTTTTTATTTGTGCACCTAATAAAAGATTCCTTACCAACATTAGTCTCTTTTTTCTGCAGTCTCCTGGGTTTTCCAGCTATCCAATCCTAACAGGGGAGTGGCAGTTTTACTTCCTCTTTGTCCTGGTTTTACATTGAAAAAATCTTATTCCATTCTCTAAAACCTTAAAGAATGGTGAATAACGGTGGTGATGAAATTATTCTGTCTGGCTCTTGATTCTAATGTACATCATTCAGTTACTCATCATTCAGAAGGATGCCTGCTGCTTGTTTTGAAGAAATAACCATAATCATATTTAAATTTCTCTTTGTATTTTTCTTAGAATTGTCATTATAATGATTACTAAATTTTGTGGAATGTTTTCTTAGGATTTTTTAAATCCTCATCTGAGGATTCTTTTCTGTTGAATTTTAGATAGAGTGGGAGGGAGGGAAGGAGAGAGAGAGAGAAACATCGATGTGAGAGAGACACATTGATTGTTTGCCTCCTGCACGACCCCGACCAGGGACGAGGATCAGACCTGCAACAGAGGTACATGCTCTTTACTGGGACTCAAACCCGAGACCATTCAGTCTGAGGGCCAACACTAACTGATGAGCCAGACTGGCAGGGCATCTTAGGATCTTTTCATATCTTTTTTCCCCTCTATCTAAGGTGTTGAGGAAGAATTATGGTGGTGGATTTTCAAAACAAATTAGACGCATTTCCATTTTTGGAATAAAACCTGCTTGGTTATGGAGTTGTGTTCCTTTGATGCCCAGCCAGATATGAAGGTGCTGAAACAATGCCCACATCCGCCCTGAGACACAGGGCTGAAGGAGCTGAAACATTGTGTCACATCCGTCCTGAGACACAGGACTGAAGGAGCTGAAACATTGTGTCACATCCACCCTGAGACACAGGGCTGAAGGAGCTGAAACATTGTGTCACATCCACCCTGAGACACAGGACTGAAGGAGCTGAAACATTGTGTCACATCCACCCTGAGACACAGGACTGAAGGAGCTGAAACATTGTGTCACATCCGCCCTGAGACACAGGGCTGAAGGAGCTGAAACATTGTGTCACATCCGCCCTGAGACACAGGACTGAAGGAGCTGAAACATTGTGTCACATCTGCCCTGAGACACAGGGCTGAAGGAGCTGAAACATTGTGTCACATCCACCCTGAGACACAGGACTGAAGGAGTTGAAACATTGTGTCACATCCGCTCTGAGACACAGGGCTGGTCCATGCATGTCTCTTTTTGTTTTCGACATTAAAAAAACAAAAACTTTATTGAGCTATCGTTTACATGTAGGAATGGTATATGTTTACAGGATGCCACTTCATGTTGATTTCTGTATATGAAATTGAAAAGATCACCCTAATTAAGCAAAATATCGATGTCACCTGGTGTGTGTGTGTTTGGAGCAGATTTAGGATCTAGCCCCTTAGAATACTTCAAGTATATGGTGCAGCATTGTCCATTTGTCTCCACGCTATGCCTTAGTCCCCAGAATACCTGCATCTCACAGAGCAGAACTTCTGTGGCCGGTGGCCAGCCTCTGCTTGTTCCCCCTCCCCAGCCTCCGCTTGTTCCCCCTCCCCAGCCTCTGCTTGTTCCCCCTCCCCAGCCTCTGCTTGTTCCCCCTCCCCAGCCTCTGCTTGTTCCCCCTCCCCAACCTCTGCAACCATCGTTCCAAGGTCTGTTTCTGAGCGTATCTTGTGTCCACTTTGTTACTACCCTTTACACTGTCCTTGCAGAGTCGGGTGTGCTGTTCAGAGGAGCTGTGTGCTTTGGGACGTGCACAGAGGTGCCTGGCCAGGGCAGGGGGCTGACACCCAGCCTCCCAGTGGCCCCGTGCCCCCGGGGAGCACGTGAGCATCGGTCTGTCTACAGGCAGGCTCCTTCCTCCCTGCATCCTCTCGGAGGGGCTCGCCTTTTGGGTTTGCCAGAAGGTACCACAGGGGCTGGGGCAGCCAAGACGCTGAGCTGGCTGGTTTCCCATGTCTCCCTGTGCCTCTGACAGTGCATTATTCTGGAACCGTCTGTCCTTACAGACGGAGAGAACCGCACTGCTCACTCATCCATCTTGGCTCCGCTGCGGACGGCGCATCTTGAACGGCCTTTCTCCTCTTTGTCACTGACCAGCTGAAGTTTTCTATTTCTTCTGGGTTCACTTTTGGGATCATTTATATTTTTAAAAGTGATTGTCCCATACAAATGGCAGCACTGTCCCTAAGGCAATGTACCCGGTTCTGTTCATCAGCAGCATTGTTTCCAGGGACCCAAACCTGAAGGGGAACCCCCAGCAGTGAGGAAGTGAGTAGAATCCGCTGTGAGACATCAGTGGTGGGAACACACGCCGACCTTAGAAGACTGGGTGGAATTAGATGGATTTTTGTAACGTACAGAGCAAGCACGATCCAGAAAAGTGGGCATAACATGATCTCCGTTTGCAAAATAAGCAACGACCAAGAAACCCCCAGGCATGGCGCTGGGGTCCGACTGGATGCCTGGCTTTGAACCCGACGGTGAACTTGCCCACATGGCCTAACGTCTCTGTGCCTCTGACTCGTCACAGGGGAAAATGGGGCAATGACGCAGCCGGTCAGAGATGGTGAGGACTGACGGGAACGCTGGATTGGTGCTGAGGGCAGCGTTTAAGAGCGAGCTGTTATGCCCGGTGAGTCTCAGCGCCCACGAACACAGGTGTGATGAGGTGAGCACAGAATGGGTGCGGATGCACCCACACCCCGTTCCCTGTGGGGAAGGCGCTCGGTGTGCAGGAAACTTTTAAAATAAAAAGACTTGAGATAACAACCCAGCAAGGATGTCTCCGTTTATGTAGAAATACGTACGTATATGTGCCCACATACTTACTCATATGCAGAAACGATGACAGGAGGGTCATTAGGCAGAAACAGGGAACTTTTGAAACACTTCTGTGAAATGAAATGATGCTAAGAGAGCCTGCAGAGAAGGCTCTTTTATTTGGGTATAGAAATGAAGAAGAAAAGGAACGATTTGTGCCAGGATGATGAGACTATCCGAGGCAGGGCGCCAGAAGACCCGACGGCTGTGTTCCTGAGCAGAGGAAACATTAAGAGACTCTGTCCCCTTGTGGAAAAAGCACGCACAGAGCAGAAGGGCGGTGAGCTGTTCCGTGACAAAGGGAGCGCTTGGGCATTTGCAGGGTCTGTTCTCAGGCAGCCTGAAGGGTCAGCGTGACAGCTGTCACTCAGCAGCCACTCAGCACGTCTTCGGCTCCCAGCACCTGCGCCCAGGGCCAGGTACGGTGGGCAGCGGACCCAGCAGGCACCTCCTGAGCCCCTGAGAAGGCACCTGACGTTTCCATCACCTCACGGGGACGCACCACCATCATCTGCCTATTGACAGGTGCGCAGGCGCAGATGCGTTAGGTGGCTGGCCCAGGGCCACCCAGGTAGGGTGAGCTTTAGTCAACATTCAAATTCCTGTCACCTGACTTGCACAGAACCTCCCAGCTGGACCGAGCCACACAAAATGTTTCCCTCTCCCAGCCTCTCGAGTGAGTGAGGTTAGTCTCGGCTGGTGTGAAAGAGGCAGAGATTTCCAAACCCTGTTTTACTTACTTACCGGGGATGGGGGGAGGTAGGGTCTGGATTAGAACCAGTGAAAGCAAACCTTTAATGAAGCCCGTGATGTTTCATTAATAAATAATTGGGAAGTGTTTGCCCAGAAAATTCTCCCTAGCGTTGCCAAGTAAAGACGCAGCCGCCGAGTGGCGCGGGGCGTTCTGCGCGTTTCCGCGGAAGGAGACACATCCCCGGGTCCCCAGCCATCAATACCGCTCTCCGCCGCGCTCCGAACACCTCACTTTATCTTACATAAAGTAATTTCATTCCGGAGTTGACAATATTATGAAATTGGAACAAATCCCAGGGACCCAGAAATGAAAGCACTTAAAAGTTTGTGACATCTGTTTTTATTAAAAGTTGACATCGTTTATCAAATAATATTTATAGCCACCCTCCCCCCCTTCTGCAGTTCAAGAGGGGTCTGGGCTCAAGAGAAATCATCAGTTATTGGTTTAAGTTATAACAAAGCCAGGAGTACACCCACTTCCTGAGGCGACGGGAGCTGGCGGGATTTCCAACCCTGCGGAACCGCAGTGCCCGCGGGCGACGGGGCTGCGCACTGGGCGCGTTCACCCCCCGAGCGCGGGCGCTCACCCCGCACAGAGACCGCGGTGGAGATTGTACTCTACCCGGACAGTGCCTATCAGCCTTCCGTATTTCCTCACCTACCCGTCCTTTATAGTAGCCTCCAAAAAGACCCTGAAGCCGTTTTTTTAAAAGTAAGTAGAATCCAGAAGGCACGCTATGGAGCTCTAATCTAGTTGAACTCTGGCTCTTGGTCATTCTTCTTTTTTTTTTTTTAATCCTCACCCAAAGGTATCTTTCTATTTATCTTCAAATAGAGTGTGGGGGGGGTGGGGACAGAGAGAGAGAGAGAGAGAGAGAGAGAGAGAGAGAGAGAGAGAGAGAGAGAGAGAGAAACATTGACGTGAAAGGGACATATCAACTGGCTGCCTCCCGCACGACCCCGACCAGTGCTGGGGACAAACTGCAACTGAGGCCCATGCCCTTGGCTGGAATCGAACCCTCGACTCATTGGTCTGCAAGCCGACGCTCTAACCGCTGAGCCAATCCGGCCGTCCTCACCTGTCCCCTGCAAGGCGCAGCCCAAGCCCACCTCCCTGTGCCTTTGAACACTTGAGCAGCAGTGACCGCGTTCCACCCAGCATTTGCCAAGGCACCAGGGCAAGCGGGGCGCCCCGGGTGTTCCCGCCAGGGTATGCCAGCACCACGCCACGTCACGGGAGCGTGCTGGGCACTGTTCCTCCTGGCACCCTGCTCCCTTTTGCTCCATTCCCATCGCTGGGCTCTGCTTTTGATTTCCAATGTTCACATAGTCCCATATCCTGGTTTTTATATTTTTTGACGGCATCGTCAGTTTTCACTGTGGAGTCTCACACGTGCAAAGACGGTCTCACACATGCAGCACACACGGCGTGTAAGGAGGATTAAACAAAGGAATTGCGCGTAGGGAGGGACAGTCGGCCCCACCCGTCCACGAGCCTGGGTGCATCTCTTCCTGCCACCTTCTCTCCCCCAGTCCCCACAGCACATGACCTCCACGATGACGCTCACCCCTGCTTTTCCTTTGACTGCATAAACACCCACGTGTCCAAAAATGATCTGCTCGGCTTTGCACGTCTGAACCAGTGTCTAGTCTACCCTGACGATGCCCAAGCTGCTGTCTCCTCTCCCCTGGACGACAACAGTGAACTCCACTGTTTCTCTCCTGGGCCCGGGCCGTCTCTCTGCCAAACACCCCGTCCCAGAACCAGAGCCAGCTCCCTCAGGGCTGCAGGTCTCCAAGCTCCTCCCACCTGCTGGGCCTGCCAAGCTCCCAGGTCTGTCCTCCAAGCTCCCAGGTGTGTCCTCCAAGCTCCCAGGTCTCTGTCCTCCAAGTTTCCAGGTCTGTCCTCCAAGCTCCCAGGTCTGTCCTCCAAGCTCCCAGGTCTCTGTCCTCCAAGCTCCCAGGTCTCTGTCCTCCAAGTTTCCAGGTCTGTCCTCCAAGCTCCCAGGTCTGTTCTCCAAGCTCCCAGGTCTGTCCTCCAAGCTCCCAGGTCTGTCCTCCAAGCTCCCAGGTCTCTGTCCTCCAAGCTCCCAGGTCTCTGTCCTCCAAGCTCCCAGGTCTCTGTCCTCCAAGCTCCCAGGTCTCTGTCCTCCAAGCTCCCAGGTCTCTGTCCTCCAAGCTCCCAGGTCTCTGTCCTCCAAGCTCCCAGGTCTGTCCTCCAAGCTCCCAGGTCTGTCTTCCAAGCTCCCAGGTCTGTCCTCCAAGCTCCCAGGTCTCTGTCCTCCACGCTCCCAGGTCTCTGTCCTCCAAGCTCCCAGGTCTCTGTCCTCCAAGCTCCCAGGTCTCTGTCCTCCAAGCTCCCAGGTCTGTCCTCCAAGCTCCCAGGTCTCTGTCCTCCAAGCTCCCAGGTCTCTGTCCTCCAAGCTCCCAGGTGTCTGTCCTCCAAGCTCCCAGGTCTCTATCCTCCAAGTTTCCAAGTCTGTCCTCCAAGCTCCCAGGTCTGTCCTCCAAGCTCCCAGGTCTGTCCTCCAAGCTCCCAGGTCTCTGTCCTCCATGCTCCCAGGTCTGTCCTCCAAGCTCCCAGGTCTGTCCTCCGCTCCCAGGTCTGTCCTCCAAGCTCCCAGGTCTGTCCTCCATGCTCCCAGGTCTGTCCTCCAAGCTCCCAGGTCTGTCCTCCGCTCCCAGGTCTGTCCTCCATGCTCTCAGGTCTGTCCTCCAAGCTCCCAGGTCTGTCCTCCATGCTCCCAGGTCTGTCCTCCAAGCTCCCAGGTCTGTTCTCCAAGCTCCCAGGTCTGTCCTCCAAGCTCCCAGGTCTCTGTCCTCCAAGCTCCCAGGTCTCTGTCCTCCAAGCTCCCAGATCTGTCCTCCACGCTCCCAGGTCTCTGTCCTCCAAGCTCCCAGGTCTGTCCTCCAAGCTCCCAGGTCTGTCCTCCAAGCTCCCAGGTCTGTCCTCCATGCTCCCAGGTCTGTCCTCCAAGCTCCCAGGTCTCTGTCCTCCAAGCTCCCAGGTCTCTGTCCTCCACGCTCCCAGGTCTCTGTCCTCCAAGCTCCCAGGTCTCCATCCTCCAAGCTCCCAGGTCTCCGTGCTCAGACTTCCTGCCCACTGCCTTGTGCATTTCCCCCTCCACTCGGCCCTGTGGCCTCAGGGCCACGGCGCTGGCTGCCCTCCTGCAATGCTGGTCCCCGACTTCCACGTCAGCTGCTCGCTTCCTTCTCGGGTCTGGACGCAGTGGTGCCTTCTCCACAGGCCTTTTGGACCGAAAGTCCAATGCTGGTTCAGGTCTCCACAGCATTCACCCCCACCTGATAGAGTCACAGTTCATGATGAGTGTGTCTGTTTCTACCAGAATGTAAGCTTTATGAAGGCAAAGACTGTGTGCACGCGCGTGTGCATGTGTGTGCGTGTGCACTCCTTGATTAGAAAAGTGCCCGGCACACAGTAGACCCTTGACAAGTAGATGCTTTTGAAGAACGGTGGTGCACATCTCTGTCACCTGCCTGTGTTTGGTCTCAGGGCGATCATCCCCGCTGATCTGACTCTCTGCGTCTCTTCCATTTCCACGGCTGCGTAGTATTCCTCAGTGTGAGCACAGCACACTGACGTACCCACTCTCCCGTGGATGGTCATTTAGGCTGTTTCCACTGGACTGTAGAACCAAGAATGCTCCCCCAGATTATTTCCATATGCTCCAGAATTTTCCAGAACATTCCTGTCTGAGCCTATTTTAATCTACACTCCTGCTGAAAGTCAGTGTCTGTTAGGTCTCACACATGCGAAGAAGGGTGTCTTCTTCTCCTTACCTTTGCCTGGGTGGCGATATTAAGTCCAAATGCTGTGAGCATCTTCTCCTGAAAAGGTCCCAGCCGGCCTTACACCCGGGACCCAAGGCCAGGGCTGCTGGGTCGCGTACAGGTCAGATCAGGGTCGAGGGTGAGAATGATACTTCAGTTTGCACCGTTTTGAGCCAGGGGGGGCACACGACGGTGTTGATGAGGGCGGTGGGTTCCAAGGCTTTCGGGCTTCCTGAGTTCGGTTCCTCCAGGCGGTGCAGCATCGCTGAGCCCTCCCTGCTGAACCTGTTGGCAGGACTACGTGTTTGCAATAATCCCCCCCCACCCCCCCCAGCACCTCCAATTTTCTCCATCAATGCTGCTGGCTGACATTGCCTCTTTGGGGAGCGATTGCCCTGCCACTCACATTCTCCCCTCACTGTTCGCTCGCTCAAACACACTCCGCCTACTGCTTTCAGGGCCTCATCACCGCCGTTTCGGACGGAAACAGTGCGGCTGGCCCGTGGCCGCGAGCACGCCCGCGCGTCCCTGGGCCCGGCGCCGGAGACACGCGCGCCTCCCGAGCAGGACGCCGAGCCGCCGAGCTCCGGAGAGCCGATGTTTCCGCTATCACTCAGGGACATCTGCCAGGTCACTGACTGGCTCCTGAGACAAACTGGGGAACCATTTTCTGCTCCCAGTCATCTTAAGCTTTGGAAAGTGACACACTCTTTTATAAGTGCACGCCAGAGCCCTGCAGCTATCAAAAATGGACAAAAGACAGTTATCACGGTGCCTCTGCGGTCTTCATAGACGCGTTCGGATGCGGACCTGACAGCGAGAGACGGGCGCCAGGTCAACCGGCCCCAGGAGCGCCTCAGGCCTCTTCTCCCGGGAAGCCAGGGCCCCACCGCTCTCTGTCACTGGGCAGCCCCCAGCCTCACTTCACGCTGTTGTCCTCGCCGCCTGCTGAGGCTCACGTCTGGATGCTTCTGCCGAGGCCAGAGGAAAGAAAGAAAGAGAGAAAGAAATAAAAGGAGAGAGAGAAGGAAGAAAGTGGGAGAGGAGAGAGAGAGAGGGAAAGAAGGGAGGGAGGGAGGAAGGAAGGAAGGAAGGAAGGAAGGAAGGAAGGAAGGAAGGAAGGAAGGAAGGAAAGGAGGAAGGAAGAGAGAAAGCTCATTTGGTTGCAGCATTGTCCCGATTCCCCAGGGTTGCGGGTTCCATCCCTAGTCAGGGCACACACAGGAAGCAACCAATGAATGCAGAAATAAGTGGAACAACAAATCTCTCTCTCTCTCTCAAATCAATAAAAATAAAAAAATAAAAAAGGAGAGAGAAAGAGAAAGAAAGAAAGGAAAGAGAGAAGAGAGAGAGAGAGAACCAAGGAATCCCGCCTGGCACCCGGGTCAGCCAGCAGGACCCCAGCTGTGGGGGTGACTTGATGGGACACGGTGGCGGCTCTCTGAGGCCGTGACCTGTGCCTGAGCCAGTGGGGCCCGGAGAGGCTGCCAGGGCCTTGCTGAGCCTGCGGCCCTGGAGGTGGTTCAGGGGCTCAGGGAGGAAGGAGAGGTCCTGAGCGTCAGTTCCCAGACAGAGGGGAGGACGGGCCCTGTTAGCACATCCAGCTGCCTCTTCCCCAGCAGAGGGAAGTCCTGGGTGACAGAGTGTTCACAGCTCAGAAGGACGGATGGAGTTGGAAAGGCACCTGGGAGCAGCAGCCCCTCCGTGAGCAGCGGCCCCACCGGGAGCCATCCAACCTGGGTGAAGGCAGCAGGTCCGACCTCGGGTCCCCAGGCTTACACACAGCACAAGGATTTCTGGAAGCTATTGGAAGCGACCGGGGCCTGGGAGTGCATGCCAGCTCCTGGAGAGCCTTGGAATTGAAGTCAATTTGCCTTAATCAAGGGGTTTAATGCTCATTTAAGGGGACGGAGGCCGGGTTTGAGGAAATGAAGAAGAACGCAGTGGGTGGGCACAGCCGAGCCTCCCGGGTGGGGAGCAGCGAGCACCAACCGCCCTGTGGCTCAGACCAGCGGCTCTGCTCCGGGTCCCAGAGGAGGCAGGACCCCCACTCCAGTCTCAAACTGTGAGTCCCCAGGCCCTCCCGCCCGGGGGTTAATCTCATTATCCCGCACTTGCAGAAGACGCTGTCACTAAAATGTCGTCGCCTGACATCTAGTTAACGATCACAAAACTCTGACTCATTTGAAAATCCTTCTGTCACCACGTGGGACTTTCAGGAATTAGAACCCTGGCTGCTGGTGCCGGGAAGTTGGGGACCGGAGGGAGGGGACGGAAAGGGGGCTTTGCGTCTGCCTTTCTGACTCGGGTGTTTCAGCACGAGGCCTCGCTGGCGGTGCTGGCCGGCTCAGGGTTCCGAGCCCGCTGTGCTGGGTGCCCCTGGGTGGGAAGCAGAGGTCTGCTGACCAAAAGCCCATCCTTCCCTGTCTGTGCTTAGACCCATTCTCACCACTGAGCGAGCGCCTAATACGTAGAAGGAATAAAGAGATGAGCCCTGGCCGGTTTGGCTCAGCGTAGTGCGTCAGCCCGCGGACCAGAGACCCGGGTTCGGTTCCCGCTAAGGGCACACAGAACACCCTCTGAGGTTCCAAGATGGCCCCTCGTGCCCAGCTCAGGGCTTGGCTACCTAGGCTGGGGTAGGTCACAGTAACGAGTTCCCGCTGAGCCAAAGTGACTTAAGAATGAACATGCTCTTAAAGGAAAGGGTGGGAGGGAGTTCCTGCCTCTGCACCAGGTGTCCACACAGAACCCTTCATCAGCCCCCCACGGAGAGAGATTTGAGCCATTTGCTGAGTTTCTACACCATGCTGGCACTGTGGTGACATTTAATCATTAAATGACGTGTTCCTCATAATGGTCCTGCATGGGCGATGTGATTATCTTATTCTGGGTGTGAAGACACGAGACCTGGAGAGGGGACAGCGTGGCCAGGCCAAGGGCACAGAGCCGGCAGGCACGGAGCTGGGCATTTGCAGGGACAGAGAGGCTCTGCTCCTCCTCACCTCGTTGCCACTCCAGGACACGCCTGGGCCGCCCCGCTCGCTCCAGCTCTCCTAACTCTGCCAGATCAGAAACTCGGGTCAGGTTCACGCGGCGGATCTCAGTGGGTGCAAGAGAGAGTCATGGATTGCTTGTACCAAAGATCCAAACTTCCTTCAAAAAGTCTGTTGAAACAGTAACAAACTCATAGACACAGAGAACAAATTGATGGCCGCCAGATGGGAGAGGGTTGGGAGATGGGCGAAAAGGGAAGGGATTAAGAAGTACAAGCCGGCTGTTATGAAACAGTCACGGGATGTCAAGCACAGCGTGGGACACGGCGTCACCAAGGCAGCAATAACTAGGTCTGCTGCAGGCGGGTGCGAGACTTCTGGGGGTCACTTCCTGAGGTATATACATGTCTAATCACTATACTGTACTCCCGAAACCTATACAATATTGTATGCCAGCAATATTTGAAAAAATAAATAAGTAAAAGCACTTTGCATTGAAAAAATTGTTGGACGACTGTTGATTCAGCCCCACCACGTGCCCCGTGCGTCCCGGGCTCCCTCCGCAGTGACCACGCCCACCCAGGCGCGCGCTCTCGGCACCTCCAGTCCAGCGAGTCCCGGCCTGCGCTGAGCTCCGCTTACATGCGACTCAGGACCAGCCTTGGTCACCGATCTTCCCTTTGCTGGGGCATCTGAAGAGTCTTTGCTGTAGGTTTTGCAGTTGGTCAAGTTCCACCCATGCGTGCGCGGCAGAGGGGCGTCGAGGCCCGGCGAGGGGCCTCCTGTGCGTTTGCGAAGACGGCTGTGTTTCTTCTGTATCACAGTCATGAGTCTCTTCAGAGACGAGCCGGTCTTTGGTGGGCAAACGTGCCAACCCCCCTGGGACAGCCCATTTGTCCCGCGAAGCCACCACCCCACACCCGCGGGGTGCGCGTGTCGGGTCAGTGACCCCCAGGGGCTCGGCAGCCAGGGGTCGGTGCGCACAGCCACAAAATGCGGAGGAATGATGTTCCTGAACAACGCGCGTGAGGTGTTTTGGACACACTTTAAATGAGATTATTATAGACTGAGACACCGTTCCTGCCTTAATTAGAAAAAATCTTGGCGCCCGTACTGGGAAGCTAATTGGCGCCATCAAAGCATGAAGGAGGCCTAATTCTGCTCGTTAGAAACACACCTGGTGACGCCTCGCTCCGTGGTACCCAGAGCCAGGCAGAGAAGCGACACCAAGTAACAGCTGTAGTGACGCTCGCAGTGCTGAGAACCTGCTCGCGCCCCACCCCCGCGCGTGCCTGGCTTCGGTGACAGGCTGCTGGCGAGGGGCAGAGAACCGAACATGCGCAGTCGGGGCAGTCCCGCCCTTCCGGGACTGAGGAACTCGGGCTGACCTGACTGTCTAAGCACAGGATTTCCAGCGACCCAGCAGCCTGAAATAATTTCCACCCTTTCCATACCAGGCAGGAAGGGGAGAGGACAGGAGTGGGGTGTGTGGGACACAGGACTCTGACGCCCCCTGTAACTGAGAGGAAGGAAGAGAGGAAGAAGGGGAAGCAGACTCCCTTCAATCAGCGATCAGCAAACTGGAGCACAAGGTCCGCAGGGGAGGTGGTCTGCAGACAGCCATGCCCCCTCAGGGACCTGATCCAGGTGCGGAGGGGACCCTGGGTGGGGTGCATGCTCAAGGCCCCCCTAGGAGGCTCTGATGCAGCCCCCCCTGTTTCCCGGTTTCACTGGGTGATGCTCCAAGGCCTTGGAATCCACTCGGTTCCGCCGAGTTGACTATCAAGTAGTCCATGTTACACGGGTGGGTGACAATGAGCCCCTATCACGCAGCCCTTCATTCTGACTTTCAGTTAAACTGCAGTCGCTTTGTGAGCCCCTCCCGACGCTCGGCAGGCGGGTACAGCATCTTCAATCTGCACGAAGCAGAAAGGGCTTTCGCTCTGAGTCTAAGGAACTTTCTCTCTGTGAGTGTGCAAGACAAGACCATCAACAGGAAAGCGCGTGCACACACACACACACACACACACACACACACACCCCGGAGACTGACCATCCTGTGCCTTGTGCAGAGCTCTGATTTCCTCTCTGCCCAGATTCACCTGGACCTTGGCAACGCATCCTTCCCACGACCCCACCTCCACAGCTCCGCAGATCCTTATCTGCAAGCAGATGCTGGAAGGCTGCCCCTCTCCCAGGAGAGCATCTGTGGAGGAATTTGTCTCTCTCAATGAAGCCCTTTGAATAATTGGCTCATTTTGCAAGCACGCTCTCGTCCATCACTCGTAAGGAGGGTTCTGGAAGCTGAAACCAGCCGAAGTGTGTGTGTATGTGTCGGGGAGGGGGGTGCCTTACTGCCCATCTCCTCCCGGGGGGCTTTACTTGAAAAGGAAGATTCCTTGCCAGTGAGCTGAAGAGTTCAGCATTGTGCCCAACCGGGGCAAATCGCTTTTTAAAGGCTTATACTTAAGGACTAGTCTTCTTAGGAAATTTCCTGGAGACTTCAAAAGGTATAAAAAGGATTCAAAAGGAAATCGAGGGAACTCAGTTGGGGGTGGGGGCGGGGAGCAGCGTGTCCTTAACTTACACTGTGTGACCCAGATCGCTACAGTGTTGTCTTACTGTTTGCAGAGGCTGACTTTTTAAAAAAGCGTTCCTGTCTTTGAAGACTCAGAAAGAGTTTCTTAGCCTGAGAGAAAGGCTTAAGTGGAGTAACTCACCAGGGGCTCCCGGGAGAGGGAGCGAAGCCGGGAAGGAGAGAGCCAGACAAGGGCGCATCACGGACGTTCCCCACCAGGGGCAGCGAGGGGTGGGGTGTAGCAAATAAAAACACACGATGCCCAGCGGAATTTGGACTTCGGAAAAACAACAGATCATTTTAATACAAGGACATCCCATGGAAGATGCATGCGGGGTACCCTTATACCAAACATCACTTGTTATTTAGCTGACGTTCAGGTTTAAGTGGGTATACTGCATTTTTTCTGGTAACCCAGGCCTGGCCCATAGCAGGTGTTTGCAGACATTTGTCGTTCTAAAATCCTCCCTATAAATAACGAATTCATTGTGTGACACGGTATGCTTCCGGGAGCAGGGAGCCAGGCAGGAAGGGTGAGGGGGTCAGGGTGATGGAACAGGGCCAGGCTGGGGGGCAAAGGGGGAGAGCATGGGAGGGGTCAGGGGACAGACACCAGACCTCCTGGATCCTGAGCCTGGATAAGAGCACAGGCTTCTTGTCAGGGCAAGGAAGAAGTCCAGAAGGGTTTTTTTTGTTTGTTTTTTGTTCTTTTATCAATGGAGCATAATAACCAGACCTGCATTCTTTAAATTAAACTTTTTATCTTGAAATAATTGCAGATTCACCTGCAGAGGTAAGAAATAATAGAGACCTCACTGTGGTCCCCAGTGGCAACACCGTGCCAAGTTATGTCCAGTTTCACACCAGGACACGAACGCGGATGCAGTCAGGGTACACTGTTGCCCTTTTGTGGCCACGCCCACTGCCCTGCTCTCCCCAGCTCCCCACCCCCGGCGCCACGCCTTTGTTCTCTATTTCTGTGATTCTCTCCTTTCAACAAGGTCCTGTAAATGGAATCCTTAAGGACGTCACCTTTTGGGACTGGCTTTCTTCACTGAGCGAAATGTCGTGGAGGTTTGTACAGGTGATGGAGCGTATCCACAGTCTGATGGTCTCCGAGGCTGAGTGGAATTCCACGGGTGGATCCAAGGTCGTGCCTTTCGTCACTTACCCACTGGAGGACCTCATGCAACTCTGCAAACAACGCCTGTGCCCACGTTTTAGTGCGAACGCGTCTGCACCTCTCCGGGCTACAGGCCCAGGGCTGCCTGCGCCGGCCGGGTGGCCGTTGTGTGTTTAATGTTTTTAAAATCCCCAAGTGTCTTCCAGAGTGACTTCCCCTTTGCAGTTCTCACCAACAGCGTGACGGATCAGTTTCTCTGCACCCTGCCAGCGTTTGGAATGATCGATATTTTTGTTTTAGCCGTTCCGATGGGGAGGAGGAGGGATCTCATGGTGACTTTAATTTGCATCCCCCGGATGGCTCCTGGTGCCTAGCGCCTCCTGTGCTTACCTGACATTTGTGTGTTCTCCTCGGTGAAATATGTTTCATGCCGTTTTCCCATTTTCTAATTGGATTGCTTTTTTTTTTTCCCCACCATGGCATTTGGAGAGCACTGTATTTATCTTAGACACTAGTCTTTTGTCAAATGTGTGGTTTGCAAATATTTTCTGCCAGTCTGTAGCTTGGATTTTCATCCTCTTAGCGGAATCTCTCGCAGAGCAAAATATTTTAATTTTGATGGAGTCTAATTGATCATTCTTTGCTTTGATGGATTCTGCTTTGGATGTCAGGCTTAACTCTTTGCCAGCCCTAGAATCTAAAGATTTTTCTCCTGTGTGTGTGTGTTTTTCTAAAAGTTTTATGTTTTACATTTAATTCCATCATTCATGTTGAGGTCCTTCCTGTCTAAGGTGTGAAGTTCGGGTTGGGGGTCACGTCTTTGGCTCCTGGTTTCCTGGGGCCCCCATGACAAAGCACCACAGACCTTGAATAACAGACATTTATTCTCTCTGGGTTCTGCGGGTGAGAAGTCCAAAATCAAAGTGTTGGCAGGCTCGGTTCCTTCGGAGGAACCAGGGAATCTCTTCTAGCCTCTCCCCTCTATTCTGGTGGGTCCCTTCAATCTTCGGTGTTCCCGGGCTTGGGGAAGCATCACCCCGACTTCTGCCTTCAACTGAGCGTGGAACCCTCCCTGATTCTTCACTGTATATTCTCTCTTGCTTGTCTGTCTCTGTGTCCAAATGTCCCCTTATTAGAAGGACTCCCATTGTATAGGATTAGGGCCCACCCTAATGACCTCATTTTGGCTTGATGACTTCTTTAAAGACCCTTTTTCCAAATCAGCTCCCCTTCCGAGAGGCTGGAGTTTAAGACTTCCACATGCCTTTTTTGGGGGGAGATACAGTTCAGTCCATAACACCTTGTATGTGTTAAAACATCTATCTTCTCCCCATTGGATTACTTTTGCACCTTCCTCAAAAATCTATTGGAAATGCCGGATGGGTTCTTTGCTGGGTTTTCTGTTCTTTTCCATTGATTTATGTGCCCATTGCACCGCCAATATCACCCATGCCAGATGACTGTGGCTACGTAACACATCCTGAAACTGGGTCAATTGCAGCCTCCCTCTTTGATCTACTTTGTCAAAATTGTTTTCGCTCCTTTAGGTTTCCATACGAGTTTTAGAATAGTCTTGTCTGTGTCTACAAAAAGTCTGGCCGGGATTTTGAAATGAATTGCGCTAAACCTGAATATTAATTAAAGGAGAATGGATACACACACACACACACACACACACACACACGCACGCACACACATGCACACATGCACGCACACACACACGCGCGCACACACACTATATTGAATCTTCTAATCCGTGAGCAAAGTATTCGCTCCATTTATTTAGATCTTTGATTTCTTTCAGTTGCATTTCTGTAATTTTCAGCGTGAAAATCCTGTACATGTTCTGTTGGAGTTGCACGTATTTCATTTTTAAGCGATTATAAATTATATTGCCTTTTACATTTCAGAGTCCATGTCCTCATTGTTAATGTGTAAAAATGCAATTGATTTTTGTATGTTTACTTTGTATCTTTCAACCTTGCTGAACTCGTGTATTAGTTCTAGGGGTTTTTTTGTCGATTCCTTTGAATTTTCTACACAAATAATCATGTTTTGTGCAAGTAGGGACATTTATATTTCTTCCTTTCCAATCTCCATGCCTTTAATTCCCTGGCTATGCCTTCTTTCCCTGGCTAGAAGTTCCAGCCCTATATTGAATAAGACATCCTTGCCTTGTCCCCTCTAAGAGGAAAAATGTCCAAATTTTCGCCGTTAAGTATGATGTGAGCCCAGCTGGTGTGGCTCAGTGGATGGAGGGCCGTCCCATGCACTGAGAGGTCCTGGTTTGATTCCCGGTCAGGGCACATGCCCAGGTTGTGGGCTCGATCCCCAGTGGGGGGCGTGCAGGAGGCAGCTGATCAATGTTTCTCTCTCACATTGATGTTTCTATCTCTCTCCCTTTCACGTCAAAAATCAATAAAAACATATTTTTTAAAAAGTATGATGTGAGTTGTACATTGTTTTTTTTTTTTTTGGTAGATTCTATCAAGTAAAAGAAGTTCCCTTCTATCTCTATTTTTCCAAGAATTTTTATCACGGATGGTTGCTGGATTTTTGTCAAATGCATTTTCTTCAGTGATGGATATGATCATGTGATTTCTTTTCTCGAACCTGTTAAGATGACGGATTCCATTGTTTAATTTTCAAATATCAAGCCGGTTTGCATCCCTGGAGTAAACCCTGCTTGGCCACGGTAGATCATTTCTCTCACTTGTTGCTGAATTCTCTTTGTGAAGGATTTTCGAAAAACTGTACTCATGAGGAATATTAGTCTGTAGTTGTTTTCACTGGATCATTCTTTTTTATCTTTTTGGCATTTTCTTTTGTGTGCGTGCATTTTGGTGTCAAGGTAATTCTAGCTCCATTAAGTGACTTGGGAATTGTCTCCTCCTCAGATTTTCTGGAAGAGATTATGTGTAATTGATGTTCTTTTTTGAATTCTTGGTAAAATTCTCCAGCGAAGCCCTCTGGGCAGGTCACGTTTGCTGTTGGGTGAAGAGTGAGCTGGAAACTACTCACAAGGTGAACGAGTCGAAGTGGGGGGACCCTGCTTTACCCACGAGGAAATCCCGGGTGAACCCTAACACACACAGCAAAGATGCAACCCTAACCCTAACCCTAACCCAGCGCAATGTTGAAGAAGACGGAGTCCCGGGTGTCTCCATTTCCAGCTGGGGGGCTCTGCATTTTTATACGGGGGACCCACAGAGGGACGTTTCAGAGCCACAGACTGACAACGCCCCAAATGTCCAGCGGCTGTAGTGTGGATAAGTGAATGGTGGGTAGCGGGGATGGGAATGAGTAAGTCACACACCACATGAGTGACTCTCACTGAGAAATACACACTACAGAGGCAAGTCACAGAGGTCGCGTGTAGCCTACTTCCTCTCACATACAGATCTCAGCAGGCAGAATTTGGGGACACACACAGGAGGCAAAGCAATAAACGAAAGCCAGAGACTTGCCATTCAAAAGGAGGGTGGGTCTGTGTTTGGGGAGAAGCGTGGAGGAGCCCCGGGCCCTCCAAGGCCCTGGCCAAGGTCAATTTCTTGGCCTAGGTGACGGCTATTATTTATTCTTACAAATAAAAGAATAGAAATAAATCTCGAGGGATGGGAGTGGGTGAAGAGCCCTAGAGAAGGGTGCTTGCCAAGTGGCCCGTGGCTTTCGGGTGCCGGCACCAGAGACGGAACGCCCTGAGATCAGGATGGATGTCTGCCGGGGTCCAGCCTCTGCAGTCCAGGGTTTCCCAAAGGTGTGGACGGAGTCGGCGAGAAAGGAACGCGTGAGTCAGAGATCTTGGACACCTCTGCTACTTAAGGCTAGCAGAATCTTTATTTTTATATTTTCAGGTCACATAGCAATTTCCTTCTTATTTTTTCCCTTAAATCTTTAAGCAAGTAAGTACAGACATTCGTTTTTCATTTACCCAACTCTTAGGTCTATTACATGGTTAACTAACAACTATTTTAATCCCTCACCCAGACATCTCATTGTTGCCTCTCGGTCTCTTAACCTTAAGAGCATTGCTTACACAACATGATTTGTTATCTGCAACCTTCCAGACATTGTCTTATTTAACTACCTTCTACTCTACACCCTCTAATTCAGTTTCTGTTTGCTTCCTCTAAGACTCCTGACTTTACTTCTTACCTAAGATCCTTTTAAGTTTTTACCCTCTTTTCTGAAATCTTTATTACTTACTTGCCTCTTCTTTCTACAGTCTTTTCTAACATCTACATCGTTAATCATCTACATGTTACTTCTCTAGTGATTCCTAACAGACAGCTGACAGATAGACAGAGAAAGCAAAGATCAGTCTCCTTCAGTTGCCATCCTGCATTTTTATTTTCCCATTACTCTAGGTCTTCAGTCACTGTCCTTGGTGATTCCTGCCACGCAGTGAATCCACTTCTCCAGGGACTATGTCAAACCATGGAGCTCACCTGGGACTATGTCAAACCATGGTGGTTGCTGTTCCAGTGACACCGCTCCCGACAGATGTCCTGAGACACCCGGGGAAACCTGCAATGTGTCGGGTGGTGGGTGATGGAGAGAGAGCAGGGGTCATTCCCACTGCTCTGGCTTGTTGACTGGGTCCGGGGGGGGCCATCCTACCTAACACATAAGGCTGGCTTTGCCATGAAAATCAGGGCTCTTAACTTTTGGACTGTATGGTGCCTTCGAGGCACTGGCCCAGTAGGAAGGGGCGTGTGTTCTGGTGGCAGAGGGCATGGCAGCTGGAGCTGCCTGTGGCTGGAATCCCCTAGGTGAGCAGAGGAGGGTCCAGAGCAGCTGGGCGGAGGGCGGCCAGAACCCAGAGAGGGGATCTACTTGGGAAGCAGGGGATGGTGGATGGGGTGACTGCCGAGAGGTGGGGTATGATGTTTGAGAGTCGTGCTCTGGATTTAAGACATGAGGGTCATCGGCGGCCTCAACCCACATCACCTGGACGCTGTGTGGGGGTGGAGCGAGGCCGGCACAGGCGGGGTTCCCTCGCGTCTGCAGAGGCGGCAGGAACGAGGACCAGGCTTCACGCGGGTGCAGCGCAGACGGAACCCTGCCCAGGTGCGGCCGGTGGCCTTTACCTCTGCAACCCCGGCGCCTGGGATCGTGGTCCCAGCACACAGTGGGTCCTCAGGAAGACCTGTTGAATGTGGAGTGAGAGCCCCCCCAGTGTCCAGCATCCAAATACACCAAAGGGACGCCACTCGACTTGTGTTTCGTGCAGCTGTCTGTTAACTCTGCACCCAAGCAGAGAGGCACGGTGTCGCGAGCAGCCTGTAACCAGGAATGAACGAACACGACCGCCTTATGCAGCGTGGGTGACGGAGCGCCAATGTCAGGGCTCGCGTCTGCCCGGGAGGCAGGACACCTGGGAGAGTCTTGTAACAAATGTCAGGGAGAGAAGGGAAGTGACGGCCAGATTCAGCCTCTCGGGCACCATCCTTAATCCTCAGTGACTCCCTGGGAGGCCAGCAGGTGGGTCCCCGGCAGCAGGTGGGCAGCCTCGTACTCAGGGCGCACAGCTGGTGCGTGGCCAAGGGGGGAGTGTGCTCACATCGTCTGAGTTCCCAGCCTTTCCACAGACACCCGTCACCTTCCGGGACCATCCACACTCTGAAGAATTGCAGCAATCACGGGTCATTGTGGAGACAGCCGTAAATCAGGACGCTGCCTCTTCCAGGAAGCTCTCCTTGATCTTCACCCATGTTTCCTGAACGATGGTGTAGGAGCATCTTCTCCCCAAGGTCACTCTGCGGCTTCAGGTGACCCTGCCAACCCTACCTGGAGGGGAGGAGGGACTGAGGCTGGCTCAGTGAAGCCCACGAGCCCCCAACCCCACACTGACCTTATGGTATTTTTAAAATAAAAAAGCACACATCCGAAATGTTCTACATGGGTATTTCTTTTCATCCTCAGACACACACACAATTATTTTTTACAGAGATGCTATTATCTGGCCCACGTACAGATGAGGAGACCGAGGCCCACGGAGCGGAGACAGCTGCCCGTGTCACAGGACCTTCGAGCGGGTGGCCAGGGTCCGAACCGTGGCATCGGAAGTGAATACCGGTTTCCCCCAAGGGCCCCCATCTGACCTGCTGCCTGTGGCCCTCGCAAACCTTCCGGATGAAGGCGAGGCTCGAAGGGAGGTCGCAGACAAGCCAGGAGCCCTTCCTGCTACTTGCAGAGGAACGGCCTCGGGTCTGATCTGGAATGTTCTGTCCCCCTTGGCTGCGCTCCCTGGTGGGCGCTCTCTCCAAAGGGAGGCGCTGTCCCCCAGCAGGGGACCCGAGCACGTTTGCTCCTCTGCCGGGCACTGCAGAGGCACACGGTTGAAGTCTGAGAGAGCTGGGGACAAGGGCCAGGAAACAAAAGAAATAGCCGTTTGGAAGCACAGGGCTGGGCCTGGGGGGCTCCGCATGGTCGTCCCTCCCTCGCACACGGAGACTGTATCGCCTCCCTCCTCTCGTTATTATTATTATTATTATTTCTCACCAGTTGCAGAGGCCTGTGTTCAGGGCGCTGCGGTGAGCAGCCACCGGGTTGCGAATGCTTTTCTGTGCCAAGTGTGCGTCTCAGACACAGAAACGGCACCATCGTGGGGACTAAAGCAGGACACGGAGACTGGTTCCTGACTCGGTCACCTCATCCAGGGACGTCTGCGCCCCGTAGGAAGGCAGAGGACCCGGCCCGGGGGAATAGCTGCTATTCCTGGTTTTGTTTGTATTTTCCAACTGCACATGCTATCGGCTGAGACACGGGCCTCTTCCTCGGCAGCCCTCCCTGCCATGTGTGTGGGTTTCGGGGGGTTAGGGACGAGGGAAGGGAGGCAGGAACGCCCAGGCAACCAGGAGTGCGGCTGGCAGGGGCGAGGACACTTTCTTTGTAATTTCCAAAGCTTTGATGTATTGCCAGAGTCAAGAATTAATTATAGCCCGTGGTCCCCCGGAATGAAGAGGCGGGGGCGGCAGCGCTGTGACAATTGCGCATCTGGTGGCGGGCACAGCTGTGTCTGCTCCAGAACTCGGCCCCATCCCGGGCGCCCCGCGCTAGAGCAAATGGTCCTCCCCGGCGGCTGCCTCCTGGGGCCCGGAACCATCACCATTTGGAACATCATTAGCATCTCTCTGCCCCCTGGGTCCTGGGGAGAAAAATCACCTTCTCAACAGCATCTGTGGCCACAGTGCTCAAATGAAGACATACAGCTCGTGGTCTCTGGTCTCTGCTCAAGGTAACCCCGGCGGGCTCGGTATGTCCTTAGGAAGTTCTCTGGGCCAGGTGGTTCGGGACGGGCGTGTGCCGAGATGCACGCAGGGACCCCGCGAAGGAACGGGAGGGGGGACCGTTTCAGAAGTGAGCCCACGAGCTGTTTCTGCCTTTTCTGAATCTGTGGCCATCACCAGCCCTCAGCCCCGAGGGCTCTGTCTCCCCAGCCAGCAAAGCAGGGCAGGAGGCCTCTGTGCTCCTAACCGCTCGCCTCTCTGCAGCTGACGTGGGGAAGAGGAGGAACAGCATGTGGCTGAGTCCCCGGGTCATTCCCAGGTTCGACGTCACAGCTGCACCGCGGATGAGGCCGCCCGCCCTCCTGCAGTACACTGACCTCAGGTAACATTGGTGCACACGAGAGTGTTTATTTTGTGAGAGTGTGGGACTCGGGCCACACATTTTTTTGTGGTGCCTATGACGTGTTCAGCCATAAGAATGACACAGAGCAATGTCAGTGATGACTGACCCCCAGACGGCTTTGAGTCCGCGAAGGAATGCAGGACCCGTGGGGGGCCGTTGGAGTGGGGGTGCTGCTGCCGGTGTGGCTCAGTGGGCTGAGCATCGCCCGGTACACCAAAAGGTTGTGGGTTCGATCCTCCATCAGGGTGCATGCGGGAGGCAAGTGATCAGTGTTTCTCTCTCTCTTGCCCTTCCTCTTTCTAGAATCAATAAATAAAAAAAGAAAGGGCCCATCGCCTGGGTGTTTGGCACCACAGACCTGCTGCATCTGGGGTGGTAAAGGGCCCTCGGGCGGAAGCCTGGACTCCGTGGGGGACTCAGGAATCACAGTGCGCGGTGGGGTGGGACCAGATGCAAGCAGACGTGGCCAGCCAGCTGGGCAAGGCGGCATATTAGTTACCCCCAGATGGGGGCAACAGAAACTCTGCAAGCAAGGTCAGAGTCCCACACGCCCTTGTTCCTGAGAGCCCTAAAAATAAGCGGAAGGAGAGCATTCTGGGTCACACAGACGGATACCAGCCTCTGAGCGGGCCGCGGGACTCAGAGGCACCACTGTGCCCGCAGCCGCCCTCCGGCCGCTGGCTTCTTTCAGGGTATAATTAGCTGCTTTTATGGTCCAGCGTCCTGGCCTTGCTCACCCCACCCTGCTGCTTCCTCTGCCACACCCGCCTCTCTCTCCCCCGGGGCCCCCGGATCGGCACACTGCGGGCTTTGTGTCGGGGTGCCCGGTGAGGTGAGCTGGGGCACACAAGGCCCGGGCAGGGGACATCCAGGGTCCCAGCTGTGTTTACCAGCCCACAGCCTCCCCAAAGAGGGGAGGAGCATGAGCGACAGTGGGACAGAGGCTGAGGGGTTCGATGTCACAGGTCACTTTCAGAATGACCGTAATTACACCTCCCACATCTGGGGCAGGAGAGACTGTGGCTACCCTTAGGATCAACGACCAGTGGGGACCGGGCTTGGCCACAGAGCCGTCCACCAGGTGACTCAAACCCGTGCCACGTCTGAATCCCAGCCACAGCCCATCCTCCGGGCACCTCCCCTCCCCTGTAGAAGAGGCGGGGTGGTCTTGGAGCGGAGTGTCTGGGGGACTCAGCCTTCCCCGCGTGCCACTGGCATGAGATTCCAGGCTTCTGGGAGGAAGTGGAAAGAGGATCTGAGGCCCAAGCTCGGTTGTTGCTGGAATATTCTCTGCTCCGACAGAGGGCAAAGCCAGGGGATCAGCTCGTGGCGCAGAGTGTGGCTGGAACCTGCACTGGTCCCTGCCCACGGAGCTCAGCCGAGACACCAAAACGTGGCCCAAGGACTCTCTTTTTCCCCAGAAGCTTCTCAGTGACACCAACATGGACCAGGACTCCTCCTTGACCGAGCTTTAGTCCTAGGAGGACTCTTGCTGAGCCAGGTGACTGAGACGCTCCCACCACTCGGCGCCCATCAGTTCCTCTTGGTAGTCTTCTCTCCGGTGACCCTCACCCCGCCTGTTGACACCCACCCCCAGCTGTCTGTTGTATTCCAGCTGCGCTCAGCCTCTCTCCCTCCTTCCAACATCCCCACCCGTACAACCTCTGTGCTGCCTCAGTCTCCCTTGCCTCTCTAACTCCGTCCTCTGAAGGTTTCGTTTGATGACGTCAAAGACCAATAATTCCCATGTGAGGAGGCCGGAGCCATCAGCTGGTGTGAAATCACAAAGCCCAAGGGGATCGGGCCACGTGTCCCGAGGAGTGAACGAGCCGCTGGGACTCGCCCAGTCACTGGCACGGGGTGCGAGCCCTCTGCAGAGCGGGCTGCCGCCCCGCCGCTGTGAAGAGTCTCTCCAGGCACAGAGGGCAGAGATGAGAAGTCGAGAGGCACTCACAGAATTCTAGAAGCTGCAAGACTCCAACTATTAACCAAAAGCTTTACCGGGTCATGATTTCCCCACGATGGGCCTTTATCCCTGTCATCGCACACAGTAATTGGCTGTGACATGTTTAAAGCCCTGGGAGAATATTTTGAGACTTGGACGACCGGAAGGGAGATCGACGGAGATACATTTGTCAGAGAATCAGGGGTGCCACCAGGGGACCGCCACCGGGCAGCAGGGGGCACTGGGTTCACTTCGCTGCCCACAGGTGTGGGCCCAGGGACAGTAGCCTGGGTACTGTTCATTTGTCTACCTTAAAACGTTGGGTAGGATGATGTACCTACCATTGTCATTGCTTCTTTTTTTTTTTTTTTATCCTCACCTGAGGACATTTTTTCATTTTTTGTCCAGATAGAGTGGGAGGGAGAGAGAGAAACATCAATGTGAAAGGAACACATCGAGTGGCTGCCACCCGCACAACCAACCAGGGCCGGGGACAAACTGCAACCGAGGTACATGCCCTTAGCGGGAACCGAACCCGGGTCTCTCTGGACCGCAGGCCGACACTCTAACCGCTGAGCCAAACCGGCCAGGGCGAGTCATTGCTTCTTTCACTGGGTACCTCTACCACCCATCATGTATTTCTCGCAAAGTAGGTAACGCCATGCGCCTGGAGCAGCCATCCGAAAGGGAAGCCCGTTCAAGCAGTAGGAATCTATTTTGAAAACCGTGACTCCATATAGCCCGTTGCCCACGCTTTTTTATTTTTTATTTTCCAGGCCCTCCGTTTCCTATATCATTTCTCTTTACAAATCCATGTTTGCATAGGAGGCAATTAAAATCCTCTTTCGGTTGTTTGCAAAGAAAATGAATTGGTGCCTTTTATTTTAATGTAAATAAAATGAGCTGCAATAACCCCCAATTAGCACATTAAAATAAGTTAAAGATTTGTTTTATCATTTCATTGGAGAGGGAAAAAAAAAAAAAAGGCAGCCATGAGAACCGTCTATTAGTAACGAAAACAGAACCAGTTGTTTGCCTTGAAGAACAGAGACAATCTAATTTAAAACTCTCTGCGAATCTTTGATAATTAATTTCACACCAAACATGCCATTAGAAGGTCTATAAAACATCTGATGGTTAAAAAAAAAAAAAAGCCAAACCAATGATTTTCCCCCAAACAAGAATGTCGACAGTGAGAATGCAATATGCAGCATAAAATCAGAAGAGTAACGGTGGTTCTGCCTTTTCCTTCAGAGTTGGCGACTTGAGGGGTGGGCTTGAGCTTCAAGTGAAGGGAGTAATGGGAACCCTTTCAGTGACAGAACCCATCAAAAAGTAAGTAAGTAATCAGAAAAGTCAGGTGTGTGTGTGTGTGAGAGAGACAGTGTGGCTGGTGTGTTTTTCAGAGATAGAAACCAGAAAGTCCAGAGCCAACTATTGCTTTGAGCACGTGTAAACAGAAGCGAATGAGAAATCAGAGCTCGGCAACCTCTTTCTGTGTCTCGGGCTCTGGGACAGACCAAGGCAGGTGATGGTACCGTGGAACCACAGGGACACGCTGGCCCCGGATGGTGGGGGAGGCAGGTGAAACCTTTCGTTCCTTCACCAGAACTGAGACAAAGTGGAAAGACTTCTCGAGTTTGCTGAGAAAGTCCCAGGAAGAAGTGCCCGAGGAGTGTTCCTGTGTAGCTGCTGCCACAGATGGACCCCTGGTCTCTGGGTCTCACTCCCAGCCACATTGTGTCTGGTGGTGGACCGGCACATGTTCAGCTGCCCACAGGGTCCCTTGTCAGGTCCCTGCTCCTGCCCCTGCTTCCCCCTAGAGTGATCTCAACACAGCACAAATGTTCAACACAGCACACACAATCATCACAGCACATACACTCATCAACACGGTACATACATTCAACACGGCACACACGTTCAACACAGCACACATGTTCAACACAGCACACATGTTCAACACAGCACACACAATCATCACAGCACATACACTCATCAACATGGTACATACATTCAACATGGCACACATGTTCAACACAGCACACATGTTCAACACAGCACACACAATCATCACAGCACATACACTCATCAACATGGTACATACATTCAACATGGCACACATGTTCAACACAGCACACATGTTCAACACAGCACACACAATCATCACAGCACATGCATTCATCAACATGGTACATACATTCAACATGGTACACATGTTCAACACAGCACATACATTCATCACAGCACATACACTCATCAACATGGTACATACATTCAACATGGCACACATGTTCAACACAGCACGCATGTTCAAAACAGCACACACATTCATCACAGCACATACACTCATCAACATGGTACATACATTCCACACGGCACACATGTTCAACACAGCACACATGTTCAAAACAGCACACACATTCATCACAGCACATACATTCATCAACATGGTACATTCAACACAGCACGCATGTTCAACACAGCACACATGGTGTATCATCACAGCACATACATTCACCAACCCGGCACATGCATTCCACACGGCACACATGTTCAACACAGCACACGTAATCATCACAGCACATACATTAAACACAGCACACATGTTCAACACAGCTGGGTTGAGTTTCCTTTCTACCCAAACCCTATAGCTGCTTCCCAACAAGCTCAGAGACAAAACCCAAAGACTCCAAGGACCCATGGGGCCCACCCACTTTCTTTCCCCCCTCCCCACTGTCTGACCCCCCCACACACACTGACCTTTGCACTCTCCACACCTCCCCCCAGGCCTTGCTCTCTCTCAGGGTCAGCCCTTGGTCAGTGGACATGCTCGCCTGAGGCCTCTCCCCTCTGCTCCATTTCTCCTTGGTTCATTCCCCAGCGAATACACTTTACCTCTGTATGCCCCCATTGCCTTTCCCCGCACAGAGTTAACTGCGAGGGCACGGGTTTTCGTGGTCCTGTATGTTTTGTACATGATTCTTTCCCCAAAGCCTGGAATAATGGCCAGCTCATGGTCGACACTCAATAAATACCTGACGGATTAATGAAGGGGCTTCTGGGGAGGGTTAATAATAAATCACAGATTAAATTAGCACGGTGTCAGGTATGAAGCAGGCATTCGAATATGTTGGCGTATTCATCAACTGATTTATTGAGCAAACTAAGGGGATTGGTGATTTCCCTCTACTTTATTTCATGTGAATAATTTCTGAGAGGAAATGTTTCGTATTAAATGACTGACGAGCAGTAAAATCTTCACCCAGCAACGTCTCGTGGAGGGTGAGGCCGTTCCACCAGGCAGACAGGGGACCACAGGACAAAAGCCACGTGACGCCAAAGGCCACACTGCCCTCTCTCCAGAGTCTATGCCATGCTGACATAGAGCACTTTGCACATGTCACTACTTGTTCCTCGTCACGCCGGTGCGGGTTCCCTGCGGCTGCTCCATCACTTACCACGAACCCGGTCATTCATGCTCAGGTCTCGAGGCCCGAGGTCCAAAAGCAGAGTATGGACAGGGCTGCGTCCCTTCTGAAGGCTCACGGCGAGGGCCCCTGCCTGCCTGGTTCAACAGCCGGTGGCCGCCCGTGGTCTTTGGCTGTGACCACATCACCCCGCTCCCTGCCTTCTCTGTCTGTCTGTCTGTCTGTCTGTCTCTGCGTGCCTCTCACAAGGGTTCAGAGTCCACTGAGGTAGTCTAGGATGAGCTCATCTCAAGATCCTGAACGTAAAGGAGTCTTTGCCAAACACAGCAGCGTTTGGGATTTTACCACGGATCTCTTGGTGGGGGCATTTTTAGGCCCACGACAACCCCACTGATGCCATTATTGTGGTTTCCTGCCCATTTCAGTTGGGGAACGGAGCCCTAGAGAAAGGAAGCCCCTCACCCAAGGCCGCACTGCGGAGTCGCCGAACCAGGGATGGAGCCGGCACGCCCCGCTGTCCCAGGTCCCCTCGCCAGGCCACGCTCAGAAAGGGAGGGCCCCATTCCGTTCTAAATCTGAATTTCTGATTCCGATTCTAATTTTTGCGATTCGATTTGAGTCTCATCGGCCACCAGTGTCTTCAAAATATCACCAGGGATCTTCAGAACCCCAAGGATGCAGCCAGGGCCAAGAAGGCCAGCCCCCGTGACAGCCAAGCCACAGTGCCTACACAGCGAGGTCCCGGTGACCATGTTCCCATGTGTCCGGCCGTGCTCCCCTCCCCCAGGCCATCCACAGGGGCGGAGCCTCACGCGGTCAGCATGGGCGGCTACCCGGGAGCAGAGTGGCCATGAGCACACAGGAGCTGCCTCCGCTGGAGGAAGCCACGCCCGCTGTCTCTGGACACACTGCCGTCCCTTGTCTGGGCTCTACCAAGCGGAGGTCACGGCAAGGACACTCGGACCCAAGTCCGAGTCGCTGGCACCTGGCCAGATCCGTCAACAATGTAGTGCTGTTCCCTGGGGCCCACACAGTTCACTGTCCACACCGGGCCTCGGGAAATGCCATCTTACGGAGAGCTGGGACGGATGTGTCCACTGCCAAGTTCAAGGCGATCGTGGAAAGGCAGGACATCTGAGGCCCGGCTCGCCCAAACAACCTCCCCGACCTCGGACAGAGTGACTCATCCAAGTCCCAGTTCAATGCCTGCCGAGTGACCACACGGTCCTCTGCTCCTCACCGCGGCCTCCGTCCTGGAGGGACATTCATTTTATTCCCAGCACAGGAAAAGCTCCCGGTGGCGTCTCGGTGGCTGCTGGCTGCTGTGCAGAGCACAGGACTTCCACTTGGGGACCTCTCGCTGCTGACCCAGGGCTCCCGTGGGCCTCCTCTGTGGCCTGGTGGCATTTCCCATCCTCAGTCTTCAAGGCAGTGCCCCTGAGGTGTAACTTCTGTCTGTGGGCCGTTTGCAGGAGACCTAACCTCACTGGTGCCCACAGAAGCCTGCGTGACCCCTGAATGGCAGCACCTCTCAGCCCTGGGCAGGTTCGATCCCTGCCCTCAGGGAGCCCTTGGAGGGAAACACGAGCTGTGGGAGGGGTACAGAGAGCCAGGAGGTGTAGTCCCAGAAGGCTTTCTGGAGGAGGTGGCGATGAGCGAGCGTGAGCCCTCAGGGACTTGCAGGAATCACCAGGGCACAGGAGAACGGACGGTGTGCTCCAGGTAGAAGAGAGCAGCCTGCTCGAGGGCAGGGAGGCGGGAAGAGCCACGTGTGTGCATTTCCTGTGGCTGCGAATTCCCACGACCTGAGTGACTGACGCCGACACCTATTCAGTCACTTTTCTGGAGGCCAGATGTCCAAAGTCAGGTTGTCACAGGGCCGCACTCTCTCCGGACGCGCTGGGGGTCTACTCCTTGCCTCCTGCAGCTCCCGGTGGCCGCCAGCCATCCTTCTCCTGTGGCCTCATCCTCCAGTCTCACGTCCGTGGCCACATGGCCTTCTCCTCGGTGCCTGTCAAACCCCCTCTGCCCCTCGCGCATGAGGACACATGTGGGGCCACTTAGTGAGCCATCTCAGATGCTTCAGACCGTCACATCTGCAAAGACGGTTTTCCAACCCAGGTAACATTGACAGGTTATGGGGGCCTTGGGGGACACCGTTCTGCCCATCATACCTGCCACACGGAGAGGACCAGTAACCACTGGGGCAGAGGGGATGGGAGCTGAGGGACAGCGGGTACGGGATCTGGGGGAGAGGGTAGGCACCAGCTACCAGGAGCCATGTGTGTGCTGCTGGGAGGCTGGATTTGAGCCAGATCCCTAAACACTTATTGTGTCGACGACACGCACCATGTTCTCGGTGCTGACCTTTCCTCTCCGGGCCATGAGGACTGAGAATGACCATATCTACCTCGTGACCGCCCTTCGGCCAGTCGCCCACGGCCTACCCACCGAGGACCCTCCCCGCGTTTCTCTCAGCACGTGTTTCTTAAATCAAAAGGCACTTTCCTCTCGACCACCCCCACTCCACGGAGATGGTTCTGGAGTGGACCACATCTGCTGGGAGCAGCAGCTTCATGCCTTCTTGTCCCATCACCTCTGGAAGAGCGACAACCACCTCTGCTGAGCCCTTGGTGGTGTGGGAACTCAGGGGAGCCTCACAGCTATCCCGTGGGGGTGTTCCTGTGTGCCCTGCTTTACAGGTGAAATCAAGGAGGCTCGGAAAGGCACCCCACGCCCACAGCCAGGAGCGGGTGGAGGCAGGAAGCTGACCGGACAGCCCCCGCCCCTGCCTGGGCTCTGCTTCCTTCACCATCGCGTGGGAAAGCCTCGCGGATTCATCGTCTGGTGGTAACACGGCCAGCCGGGTCTGTGCCACCCAGGAGGCGACGCCCACGGAACGCGGAGGGAGCCACCTGTAGGCTCAGTGACGTGCGAGAGCTACCCATTCACCTGGGTGAAGTCGGAGGGGCTTCTGGTGACATTGGGACAGCTCTTCCAGTCCAGCTGGCCTGTGACCAGGTGAAGAAGATGCGTTGGGAAGGAATCCTCCTGGGCCCACCCACTCTGGACCCTTTGTAAGCTCTCAGACCCCATCGCCTCCTTCCTTTGCCGTGACTCCCTCTCACACACATCTATGGCTTCTGGGTTCAGTGCAGCGTCTGGGTGACCTGGAGAGCCCCTGCCTGGTCCCCAGCTGCTCGGAGCCGCACGCACGCCTCTCCTCTCCACACGGGGTCTCCAGGCCGGGAGAGCAGGACCAGGCGTCTGTCTCCAATTTAACGGCGTCTTTGCAAGCCTTTCAGAAGCCATAATTTGCACACGCGTTCCTGAAAGGCTTTTCAAAGAATTTAGACCTGCCACTTAAAATTCTCATTACGGTGGGAAATGGTCCCTCTGGGGTCCAACGGTTTTCTCCGGTTTTCACAGTCCCCGGAGGCACGATTTCAATTCAGAGCTCTCCGCGTGGCAGCGGCGAAGGCGCCCAGCCTCCCGCGCCCGCTCCCCGAAACTGGGCGAAATCGCTCATTTCCAAGTCGTATGAGCGCGAGACGCGTTCATCAAAGTTCCGCCGGCGATGGTTCCTGCTCCCGGGACGCCGCGCAACACGTGGGCGGAGCTGCACGCCTTGCATATTTATGGCCCCGCTCTCGGTTTGCTGAAGAACATCGGTACACGGGCAACAAACTTCCTGTTGATTTATATGAGTTTCGACAACACCGAGGGCCCCACGCCCTCCCCAAACCGTGATTACATTTCTCAGGAGGATCTCACTTTCAAATGATCTTGTTAGGTATGGTTAGACGTGGACGCGTTTGCATACCATGAGCGAAGGCGCGGAAAATGCTCAGCCGCCGATGAGCACCACGGAGGCTTTTCCGAATGCATCGGTCACAGAGCGCGGCTGGGCGCCCTGTCCGCAGGCGGGCGGCACCAAAGCCGCTGTGTTTCTCAGTCTCGATGGCCGTGGGCAGAGGGTGGCCCACGGGGCTCCTTCCGGGCGAGGGGACGGCGGCGACGGGACCTGCATCCCTTTGCCATCCTGTTGGACCGCTGATCGAATCAGTCTCCGTCCTGCCTTACTGCTTCCCACGTTGAGACGCCCGGGGCCCAGAGACATCCAGCATTCCCAAGCCGCTTGGCGATGTACTCCGTAAGGAACCAGCGAGGTCCCTTCCGTGAGCGCTGACCGGGCACCCACGGCTGCTCAGCCCTGGGACAGACAGGCAGACCCGGAGCAGAGCCATCTTGGTAAACGGGGTGGGCCTGCTCCTTTGGGCCAGGGACACGGCGGTGATGCCAAAGACCAGAATGGAGGTGGCAGGCTCGGGAGAGAGGTGTTTGAAGAAAGAGGCAGGGAAGCAAATGGTCCTGACCCAGATCCTCTGGGAAATGGGTCTGGAAGCCAGAAGCCCACCTCAGGACGGCCAGAGACTGTGCTGTAGGCCTGAGTGCCTTGGAGAATGGTGAACATTCTTGTGTGTACACGTGGGGTGATATGCTCAAGGGAATGGGGGGCACGCAGTCTGCATACAGACCATGAGCATGAATGATATACGTTCCCATGTGCCCCGGGCTTCCAGGACACCAGCCCCGCTGGTGGCCGTCCAGGGCACCCTGGCCTTCCTCCCGGCCATGAGCCAAGGAGCATCCCTCCAGCCCCCACCTTGAGGTCCCTCGTTCTGACTTCTGTATTTAGAGACAGACCCTGCAGGGAGCAGTCCTTCCTCCTAGCAGGGGCTGATGACTGGGACTTTGGTCTAGGACTTAATTTGTCTGTTTTGGGAAGAGAAGTGAGGAGCAGATGGAGTAATTGGTCACTGCTTCCCGGAGACCTGGATAACAAATGAGCTGTCCCCCGCGCTCAGCGTCGGGCCGCCGGGGCCCGCCACCCATTCCCGGCTCCCACCAACACCGCAATTAGAGATTCCAGCCCGCAGCTCGGCAGTGTGGAGAGTCTCAAGTTCATTAGGAGCTTAAATAAATCCATTCATTTAGGCTTACCTTGAAGAGTTTCCTGTAATCACCCTCATCACATTCCGTAATGGGGTTGGGGAGGAGAGTAATTAGGAAAACTTTGCTCCCGCCAGGGGCACCGTGTTTTATACACAGCGTGGCACCCACACTCTCCCCGGTCCAGAGGTGACGCAGCCCGCATCCCAGCCCTGGCCGGGAGCCACCAGAGCAGAGTTCCAGGAGGAGAGGCGGGGTGGCAGCAGGAGGGGAGAGTGTTTCTGCTCTGGTCTTGAGGGTCATCTTGTTTTTAGCTTGCTTTCCTTTCAAGATCGGTGCCAAGGTTTCCGGTACCTAGGCCGGCGTGGCCTGCCACCGGTCCCGTGAAGGGCTGACCACGACGTGAACGTTTCTGTCGGGTCTCCATCACGCCCTCGCGCCTCTGTCGTCAGAAGTTACGGTCCGCGTGCCCCACGCGGTGGGTTAGACCGTCCACGAAGCGGAGTATTGGCGACGGAACGAGGAGGGAGGCAGGTCTCTGTAAGGACGTTGGGACAGGCTGTGTTTTCAGGGCACAGTAGTGAAGACCAGCTGGCGAGGCAGGTGAGCGTGTCCCTGTCCACGTGCTCCCAGATCTGTCCCCGACTAGCTCTACCGCACTCTGCCGGGACACGCCTAACAGGACGCGCCTGCCCTGCAGAGGGCGCCCTCCTGGGCCTGGCTTTGGGGGCTTTGTTCTGGCTTTCCCAGCAGAGACGGACTCTGTCTCCTTTCCGATTAGAGACCTGAAGCAACCACGGGGAGCCCCCGGTGCCCCTGGGGTGCAGGCTCATGGCTGAGGGCCTCGGCCTCAGCTACAGGGCTGCCACCCCCAGGCAGGTCCTCCAGGTGGGCCGGCTCCCGGCATCTCCCGTGCCCGCCCTCGCTCCCATGGCATGCCCAGGTCTGAGTCAGCCTGCTATAACTCGCCAGCCCTTCGGTTTCAGCAAGAGGCTGGCGTTCTAGAACAATTGAGCCTGGTTTGTGTCCGCTCGGGAGAACCCGACACAGACCCAGGTCGGTGGGGACCACCCCTCTGTGCCAATCTCTGGTGCACCTGGGTGACCACTGGACCCACCTCCAGGAAAGGCCGCCCCTGACTGTCTCAGGATCTCTCCAAGGCGCCCCCCACCCCGAAGCCCTCATTCACTGCCCCCGTGTCTGGAGTCTCTCTGTTTGAGACCCGGGGGAGGGTGTGGGGGTGTCTAGGTCTACTCCACCATGTAGCAGGGCGCCATGGACTGGGTGATCTAGTCACAGCAGACATCTGTCCCTCACGGTTCTGAAGTCCAAGGTCAGGGCCCAGGACATCCACCCGGTGAGGACCCCCATTCCTGCTGTGGGTCCCTTTCCTCAGGGCGCTGACCCCATCTCGGGGGCTTCACCCTCATGACCTACTGGCCTCCCGAAGGCCCCACCTCCAGACCATCACTGGGGGGCAGGTTTCTCCATATGAATTCGGGGGGCACATTCAGCCCACTGCAGGGAAAATGGTCAGGAGTCTAGCCCCGTCCTGTTACCATGCAGAAAGGGGCCAGGACGTGTTGACACGTGTACCCACTGCCTCTTATTATCTCATTTCTGTCTTGGAAGGTGCTGGCTGGGGGCGGGGCGGCAGGTGGGATGTGAGGGCACCGTGGTCTGGAGTCAGCACTCGGAGCAGCTGCCCGGCTGCTGCAGCAGAGCTCTGGGGTGGCCATGCCGGTCGGCCTTGGGGAGCACGAGCCCCCTCGAGAAGGTCACTTTGGTGCAATGCCCGAGTGTCAGCCTGCATCGGGGTGTGCATGTCCTGGGCTGGGGTGAGGCCCCGAGGGGAGGGAAACCACGAGCATCTCACCGACCATGCTGTGAGGTCATCGCCTTCTCTGGGGGTGAGAGGGACAGCGACACCCACCGAGGCTGCAGGCCGGGCGGGTGGACAAGCTCTGAAGGTCAAATAGAGGGTGAGATGTAGAATAACCTCGCCTTGGTTTCCAATGATTCGACAGATTCTTAAAACCTCTGCCTCCTCGCAGCCCCGCCCCAGGCATGCAGATGAGGCGAGCAGCCAAGCCTCGGCGGGCGGCTCTGCTCGGAGAACGGGTCCCCGCCAAGGGGCCGCGCTCCGCCCCACCGGCAGCTCCCCTGATTTAGGGGCTCTGGCTCTGCTGTAACGGTGCAGATTCAGCTTTCCTTCAGACCCCGCGGAACATTTGATTCACAAAAATATTACTCTGAGCCTGCAACGCGGGAGCGAGAAATAGCAGCTAATTTAACCAGTGAATCAGCGGCGAGACAGCATGTAATTTGCAGAAAGACTGAGGAGCTGAAAGGAATAAGAAGGAGCCCAGACGCCTGAAGGACAGCCCAGTCCTGCGGGCTCTGGGCACCGGGGCTCCAGGCCCAGGGCCGACATGACACCGGCAGGAACAGCTGTGATTGTTAGGGTGGCCCCACTGCCAGACACCCAGCGCCCTCACTGAGAACTTTAACCCGTGCATGCCAGCTGCCCAGGGGCACGGTTCCCAGAAGCAGCACGAGCTCTGGATTCAGCCTGGCGGAGAGTGACCCCAGGCTCCCTCCTTGTCGCTCTGGCTGCAGACAAATGGCTGCACTGTCTGAGCCTCAGTTTCCATTTCCAGAGAACGGAGACAACAGCTACCCAGTAGAGAAGGTGCATCAGAAGCCACCCACCCTGCATGAAATGCAGAGTCGCTGGCTCTGACTGCCGGCCCCACCTCCTCCATGGCCTTAGACAGGCAGCAAACACCCGGCTGGGCCTCCGTGCCCCATCTGCATAATGGGTCCACGTGAGGATTCAACGACGCAAGTCGAAGGCTGAGCCCGGCGCACAGTGAGCCCACCATCAACGCGCGTGTGTCTGTCCTCGTAAGCTCACTGCGAGCGTCCAGCGCAGGTCCGGGCTCATTTCTACCGAGCCTGCAATAAGCACCATCTTCTTTTCTCCTACACACCCTGATCTCATCACCCACGCTCTTCTCGAGACAGTTCTCATTCTCCCACATAGACACTCCATCTTCTTACCGGCTCAGAATTCCCTCTGGCTTGGGGGAGGGCAGTCTTTTGCTTTATTCAGGCTTTCGACTGATTAGACGAGGCCCACCACTTCATCAAGTGGCTGTGACGACCGTGTGATGGGCACACCCGGATCTCTTTGTGGTGTCAGTGTCCTCATGCCCAGTGCCTGGACAGTACCTGGGACGGCTTGACTTGGGGAACCCTGTCTTCTGACTCAGAACCCGTTCCTCCCTGGTTTCCCTCATCACTTCTTCCCATTTTAGAGAGAGGGGACCAGGGAAGCTCGTTTCTGACAGCATGAGGTCAATGGCCACCTGCCACCGATAGTGTGCACGCTTCAGAAGGGCACACAAAAACGTCCCACAGCGTTTGCTCAACCTCTGAATCGGATTTTATGAAGCCGAAGAGTTTGCTCTGACCAGTCTAGAGATGTTCATGGGTCCATTTGTCTGAAAGGAAACAGGGAGAAGGAACAGACAGGGTTAGTCAGGCATTTCGAAGGGTAAACACGGCCACTCACGTAGGAAATCAGTGGTTTAAAGACAACCCACCTCACCGACCGGAAGCGATCACCTGGAAAAGACTAGAGCACAGCCAGGCGCGGTCACTGTCCACCCACCAGGACGGCAGACGATGGGTGACCAGGTCTCCTGGGACCCCACCGGAGCCCCGGCTTATCCTGGGTTTGCCAGGAGAAGATACCTACAGGAGCCTGAATGTCAGTCAATCCCGAGACGCAGGAGGAAGCTACGGGGATGTCCCTCCCTCCTCAGAGGAAATCGAAGACAACCGTGGACGTCTCTGTGACGTTAACTGCGGGCAGTGCCTGTTGTCAAACATTGTGTTTGTGTTGATTCTGAGCATCTGGCTCTTTACCACACAAGGAAGATGGTGTGGGCAGCCCTGGAACGTAGCTCCAAGCCCTGCAGCGGGGGGGGGGGGGGGGGGGGGGTCTGGCACGCATTCGCCCGGACCCCACGTGAATGGTGTCTACCATGGGCACGTCGATGGGCCCGGGCTCCGACGGCAAATCTGACCAAAGACCTGGGAACATAGAATACGGGGTGCACCGAGCACGATGCTCACGGGACAAGGACGATGACCACCGCAGACTGTCTTAGAGCCTGCTGGGTGCCTGTTACCTGATTAAAAAAAAATTTACCAAGTCCTGGTAGCCGTTGTCTGTTACTTTTATTTATTTACTTGTATTATTTTGCTGTTCGGTTACAGTTTGCATCGGACACTATTTGGGGCTAGTTTCGGGTGAAGAGCACAGCGGACAGGCACTCAAAGGTCACAGAGTGTCCCGCTGGCACCTCTCCCAGCGAGTCCACTTCAGAACCCCGCTTCCTGCTCTTCCTCGCCCAAGTTCCTGGGTCAGCCTCGAGGAAGACTCTCCCCGACACGGCGCTACACAGTGTCACCATCTGCAACAACGTGTCTACATGAGTTAAGATTGTCACAGTTTCTGCCCCCAAGCATTAGAAGTGACGATTACCATACGGGTGTGTGTTGTTTTCATCTACCAGTTTCGGTTTCGATCTCGGCATTCCTCACCTCTCTGCTTATTGATTTTGCGTTAAGATAATGAAACAGAATCACTCTAGATTGAAACAGAGATTTATGCTCACACAACGCAGGCTTCGTCTGCTGTCTTTACACGAGATTTCCTTGAGAAAAGGGCTCTGCTGGTTTAAGAACACTTGCTTCCCGCCCTGGCCAGAGAGGCTCAGTGGACAGAGTGTCAGCCCCTGCACCAAAGGGTCACGGGTTCGATTCCTGGTCAAGGGAATGTGCCTGGGTTGCAGGTTCGGTCCCCGGTCCTGGTGGGGGTGTGTGTGGGAAGCAGTCAATCAGCGTGTCTCTCTCACATTGATGTTTCTCTCTCTCCCCTCCCTCTCATCCCTTCCACTCTCTCTAAAAATCAATGATCCCGGCCGGTGTGGCTCAGTGCATTGAGCATCGTCCCATGGACTGAGAGGTCCTGGTTCGATTCCTGGTCAGGGCACATGCCTGGGTTGCAGGCTCAATCCCCAGTAGGGGGTGTGCAGGAGGCAGCCGATCAATGTACCTATCTCTCTCTCCCTTCCTCTCTCTCTAAAAAAATCAATAAAAAAAATTTTTTTTTAATCAATGAAAAAAATACCCTTGGGTGAGGATTAACAACAAACAAACAAACAACAAAAACCCCGCTAGCTCCCTTCTTCGCTGCCACCAGCTCCTGTGTGACCACGGCTCTCAAGGGGACGGTCTGCTGCTTGCTGGCTTCCGGGCTGGGGCTCCTGTGTCAGGAGCGGGGTGCCGAAGAACCCCAGGAGGGCCCTCTCTGTCCGTCATGGGCAGCTGGAATGTTCCTCTGTCCTGTCCCCTCATCTCCGGGCCCAGTCGTGGTCCCAGGGATTCGAATGTGCAGGCGGGAGGGTTCAGTGGCCTCTGGAGATCAGAGAAGGAGGCGCAGCAATGTGGGGCTCACCTGAGACCCCACGGGTAAGACGCGCAGGGCTGGGCCCCTCACTCTGGCCACTGCCGTCACAGCCTGAGAGGTTGAGCCTTTGGGATACAACCAGGGAGACCAACAGTCAGAGGGCAAGCAGCAAATGCCCTTCACCTCGACTCATCGGAGCCGCAAGGGTCAAGACAAGATATGTGGGTGCCATAAAGAGAATCAATAACAATCAATGGCTGTAGTTAATATTTTTATTGTGCTGATGACCCGTCATCTCCTGAGGAAAGTGGGCACCCTCCTCCCTGACCCAGGCGTCGGCTGACTTAGAGATGCCCTCTGTGTCTCCCGGCTCCTGTGGTCCCCGGCTGGCGCAGCGGGCCCCGTGCGGGAGCAGGGCCACAGGTGTCCCGATGAAATCCTGACTCCCAGAGTTCAGGGAGACGGGTCCCGGACAAGGAAGCCAGGAGGACACTGCCCATCTCGTGGGTTTCTCTTTGTGGCTCTTGGACACATTCGGGTGCTTGGTGAGGGAATCCAGGGCCCAGGACGCAAAGGGCAAGCCGGTGGTCCCTCCTGAGACGGAGCGACGCTCCCAGGAGAGAAGCAGACTGCTCACGGGACAGGTGTCTCCAGGAGGCATGACCCTGGGCCTTCAGGCTTCTGCTCGGCCCCTCTGCTTAATTCCAGGGGGACCTTCTGGGAGTGTCCCCTGAACACAGCTCACAAATCACAGCAAGTGTAGGTGGGGCCCCCGGAGGCCTTCTGTTTGGATCTGAGCTTCAGTTCATCACAAAATCGTTGCAGGGTGGCTCAGGGGTCCACGGAAGGCCCAGTGAGAGGGGAGGAGCGCCTGGCCCCTCCCAGCTGTCAACCAGCCGCCCTCCTTCCGTCCCAGGGCAAGGGCTCACACGGTGACCAGGCTCAGAAGTCCACGTGGATCACCCACGTGAGGCCCACGGTGTCCCCTCAGGTGCCGTGTGTCCCCTTCGGAAGCATGTGAGCGTGGGGAGGGGTGCGTGTGTGTCTGTGACACGGAGAGGGAGCGATGGATCGAGCTGCAGCCCACAACTGTCAGGTGTCTGCAATGGACCTTCTGGATGCCTTATTTTCGTCTGCCATTTCAGAGAGGCTCGTGGGTAGGTGTCCGAGGATTGATATTGATTTCTGCTCACTCCTCTGGGTGAGCGGCTGTTCGCATGCCGCCGCCCCATCACGTCCGTGCCCTTTCTCTTCGCCTTCGTCTGGTAGCGTGGAGGGTTCAGGAACAAGCGGGACATTCCATGTGGGCTCGGGTGGTTCAAGTTGTTATAAAGTCACGTCCACGAGCCCAGGTGACCCTGTTCCCTGCAGAGGCTTCGTGGATCTTCGGGCCTCAGTTTCCCCAGAGGGGAGCAGCCTGGGAGATGGCTCAGGTCCACGGCCCCAGCCTGTGGCTTCTTTTCCGTGAGAGCTTCATGCTGTCAGGACCACAGTGACCGGTCTTCCTCCTGTGCTCCGTTTTCTCGTGCGTCCCCAGCCACTGAGGGGGCAACGGCCTGTCCAGCTGGTGCAGAGTGTCTCAGAGCGCCCTCGGAGATGCAGCCAGGGCACGGAGGGGGAGCCCGCTGTGCGTCTGCACCCCTCGCAGCGCCCCCAAGGGGACAGTCCGGAGTCTGCAGCCGATGGGAGCGGAGAGGAGCTCTTCCCATGCTTCACTCGGGCGTTGACCGCGGCGTTTGCTCCTGTAATTGTCCACTCGGGTAGCCCACGTTGTAGAGAATCGCGTGGCTGTGGCAGGGTCCGTCCTGCTGATGGGCGGTGCTTCCTGTTAGGGGGCGGCACATCATTCGGGCTCCGTGACAGGCTGTTCCGGGGCACGGGCTGCGGGTCACCCAGGGCTCCCCATCGAATCCCTTCCAGGGTGGCTTTAATTAGTGCTCCCCTGGTCTTGGGGCCCAGAGGCCTTATCATATCAGTACCCGAGGATCTCTCTATTCCGACCAGACGGCGCAGAGGGTTCCTTCTCTACATCGCTTCTCCGACCAAACAGCACCCAGTTATCTCAGCAAGGCCCGAGACCTGCCGGTGTCCAGAGGCACCGTCTCCCGCTGCAGGACGGCGGTGCCCTGGTGGGCACAGGAGGAGGGCAGGGATCTGGCTACACGGGCAGGCGGGGGCATTTGGAGCTGGGGTGCCTAACCTCGAAGTGGCATCAGCTCAGAGTCTGCGACACACACTCAGCAGGGAGGAAGTGACCCAACCCTGAGTGACAGCGAAGGGGGACCGGGCAGGCCCCCGCTGGCCTTCAGTGCCCACCCAGAGCACCAGTCGGGGTACTGGGGTGATCTGAGACCTGGGCTCCATTTGCCCTGACTTCGTTTGCTTGCTTCTGAATAAATTGTGTCTACCAGGAAGAAGTGCCCCATTCCTTAATTTTTCTCAAGAAAATCAGGTCTGCGGTGGGCCTTCAGGAGCTGAGAAGTCTGGACTCAGTCACGATCAGGCTCCTTCGTCCAGCCCGGGGGCCGAGGGCCCTGGATCCTCCTGCTGCCGGGCTCTGGGGCACCCCGGGTCCTCCTGCTGTGGGCTCTGGGCTGTGCCCTTCACCACGCAGAACCGCGGCCCAGGCAGTCCTTCACCGCCCCTGCCTGTCCCTTCTCGCCGGTTCTCCACGGGGACCACTGCAGGGTCTGCTCACGGGGCCCCTTCCCGGGTGTCAGGCGGGGCACCCACCCTGCCTCTGTCCAAGGCACCGCGCCCCACGAAGTCAGCAGAACAACAGTCCCAAGTGCCCGCACCCTGACCCCAAACCCACGAATACCCTACGTGACGTGACGAAACGGACTTCGCAGAAGGAGTTAAGGTTGTGGACCTTAGAATGTAAATATTATCCTGGTTTTTCTCAGGGGGGCGAGTGGGCCCCACAGGCCCTGAAACGTGGAAGAGGAGGGTCCTCAGGACAGAATGGCGATGGGGGGGGCCGACACATTGTTACTTTGAAGGTGGAGGGGGAGACGGCTTAGTCCGCAGAGTGGGCGGCTTACACACACCACGCGGGTGTTTCTCACAGTCCAGAGGCGGCACGTCCCAGATCAAGGGCTGGCAGACGTGGTTCCCCGAGGACCCTCTTCCCGGCCCGCAGATGGCTGCCTTCCTGCTGTGGGCTCACGTGGCAGAGACAGACAGACAGAACTCTCCATGTCCTTCTTAAAGGGCACGAATTCTAGTGGGTCAGGGCCCCACCCTGATGGCCCCATTTAACCTCATTCATCCCTTAGATGTCCCCTCTCCAAATATAGTCACATTTGGAGTTAGGGCTCTGACATATTAATTTGGGAGACACAGTTCAGACCACAGTAGGGTCCAAGAGTCAAGGAATGTGAGCGGCTCCTAGAAGCCGGGACCAGAGTCCGGCGCCAACCAGCAAGGAGACAGAGCCCTCTGGGACAGGGACGGGGTTCTCCTGGAGCCTCCAGAAAGGAATGGCCCTGTCACCGCCTTGGCTGCAGCCCCAGGAAGACCCAAGCTGGACTTGTGACCCACGCAGCTGGGAGATAATAAACGTGTGCTGTCTAAGCCGCTACTTTGTGGTCATTCTTAGAGCAGCATAGAAAACGCATGCACCCAGGATGCAGGTAGACCTCCTACCCTCCCTCCAGGCTGGGCTCAGCACACTGCCCATCTCCCCAGCTCCTCGCCAGCCTCCCAGGGCCCAGCCCCACCTCAGGGCCAGGGCAAGGGCCTCTTTGCCCTCCATACGCCAAGCCTTATGACCTAGAACCAAATTAGGCTGCCTGTTAAACTACTAAAAAATCCATCTATCCATCCATCTGCCTTCCATCCACCCACCCACCCATTCATCCACCCACCCACCCATTCATCCACCATCCATCCATCCATTCACCGTCCATCCATCCATTCACCATCCATCCATACATCCACCATCCATCCATCCATCCACCATCCATCCATCCATCCATCCATTCACCATCCATCCATCCATCCATTCACCATCCATCCATCCATCCACCATCCATCCATCCATTCACCATCCATCAATCCATCCACCATCCATCCATCCATCCATCCACCATCCATCCATCCATTCACCATCCATCCATCATCCATCCATTCACCATCCATCCATCCATTCACCATCCATCCATCCATCCACCATCCATCCATCCATCCACCATCCATCCATCCATCCATCCATCCATCCATCCACCATCCATCCATCCATTCACCATCCATCCATCCATCCACCATCCATCTATCCATTCACCATCCATCCATCCATCCATCCATCCATCCATCCATCCATCCATATACCATCCACCGTTCATCCATCCACCCACACATCCATTTGCTGTCTATCTAGCCATCCATCCGTCCATCTATCCACCATCCATCCACCATCCACTCATCCATTCCTCCAGCCAACCACTCCTGTATGCCAGGCACCAGTCCGGACAGCAGCGGGGACGCTCACGAGACAGCTGAGTACTTAGGTGATGCCTCCACGCTGGGGAGTGAGAGGAGGGGCAGAGCGGAGAGGGAGGAGGTGGGGACAGTGGGGTCAGGGTGGAGTCCTCCGTGGAAGGCCATGGCGCGGCCTCTGCAAAGTGCCACCTGAGGAGCCCCAGGTGCAGGGAGGGAGCTGGCCACGCGCACATCTGGGGACTTGGTGCCAGTTTCCTGGGGCACGCTTTCAGCTAGGCCCTGCTCTCAGCCTGGGACGGAGCCAGGAACAGTGTGCGGGCGGGTGGAACGTTCACTCACTGCCTTCGGGGCAGCGCAGGCACCCAGCATGTCAGGGAGAAAGGGGCTCTGTCACGAGCCCTAAAAGCTCAGCCGTGCCCCCTAAAAGATCTGTCTGTGTCCTAAGCCCCGGAACTGCAAATGTGACCTTATTTGGAAATGAAGATGTAATTAAGGGTCTTGTGATGAGGTCACCCTGAATTATCCGGATGGGCCCTAAATCTAATGACAGGTGTCCAGATCAGAGACACTGCAAAGAAACAGGAAGAAGAGGAGCCTCCGGAAAAAGGAGGCAGAGCCTGGAGTGACGGGCCACGAGCGCAGGCCGCGAGCGCTGGGACAGGGAGCAGAGGGCTCTTCCCGGACCCTCTGGAGGGCGCGGGCCCTGCCACCCCTTGACTTTGTATTTCAGGCCTGCAGAACTGTGACAGAAGAAAGCAGGGTGTCAGAAGCCCCCCGTTTGTGGGACTTCATCGCGGCAGCCCTAAGACGCTTACAGAGACCCAGACAACTCGCGACATCAGAATTGCTGGGGCAGCTTTGAAATGTTTGTTCCGGGCCCCACTGTCCAGTTAGCAAGTAGGGAATCCGTGACTGTCCCAAGCGCCTCCGGGGATGCTTACCCATGTCCCCGAGTGGGAGGGTCACGGTCCTCCTGCTGTCCAGACTGGAAGGCAGAATCCCATCCCTGATCCCCGCACGTTAGGGGACCAGGGTCCTGGTCCCAGCTCCGCCACTACCTCCCAGCTCGGGGCTCTTCAGTGGGTGGGGACGGGTGGTGTGCTTTGGGGTTAGCAACCTCACCTCCCACCCCCTCCCCTTCTTCCTCCGGGCACCCGGCTCGAGGCTGAGCTCCAGTGTCCTGGCGGCACCGATACCTTGGCCTTCAGTGAGGATGACTTCTGTTGACATCCCCACCTTTTCACCCCGTATCCACACCTCCTGGCTGTTCGGAACCCCTGGGAAAGGACTCCATCCTGACTTAGCTGCTCACTTTCTTCCTGAGCCGGGAGTCAGCCCCGCATGAGACCCGCAGCTCCAGGTGGCCCTGGGGAGCAGGGCATCGCCAGCCCCGCTTTATTTATTAGAATAATGAAATGAACCCCCAAATTCTAAGAACAGTAGGGACAGCCTGGTGCAGCCCAAATGTCCGTCCCTGGCAGGAGAAAGGCCTCCGTCCCCCGGCCTGGTCAGCCGGGGAGCCCGGGGAAGCAACCCCACCGACAGCTGGGTGATTCCGATGTCTACGGTACTATTACCATTTATTTAAATTAAACAGACTCTCAACTCTTTCTGTAAGAAATCGATCCATGGCACACGGATCTCCCGGCCCTGTCGGCTTCCTGTCTATGTGGGCACACTGAATGGCTCCGTGTAATTCAGAAAGGAAATCGAAAAGGAAAGCTGCCAAGATTAATTTGTCACAGGTCAATTTTCCTGTCGTGGGGACCATCATTAATGCGCCAGAGCCCACCGCACCCCGCGCTCCAGGTTCTCATAATGGCTTTGGTCGATAAGGCTTTGGATGGTAAAAGCCACCCTCGGTGACCTTCTCCTAGGCCCTCCTGTCATCCTGTCTGGGCCAGAGACAGTAAATGGTCGGGATAAGCTGTTTTATGTTATGACACACATTCTTCAATCTGAAATACGTCTGCTCCCTCTGCAAACCCCACGGCAGAATCAGAGTCACTTTTTCTCATTGATCAACAGGAGTTCTTACCGGTGGTCACTGCTCCAGGAGCGGAGGAGTGAGCGTGAGTGACCCACAGCCCTCCTGCGGCCTCGGGGAGGGACAGGGGGCTTCCGGTGTGGGGACGGTGCGTGAGGGACATTCAGCTGGGCTTTGGGGGCGCAGGGGCAGCCCCGTGGAGGGGGGCCGTGGCTCAGGGCGTTGCCGAGGCCTGTGGGTCAGTTAGGGAGGACACTTACCTGTGTCAGGGGAGAGGAGGAAGAGGCCATGGGGGGCTTGAAAGTGCGACGTGCTCCCTGGCTCCACAGACCCGAGTTCAAATCCCAACCCCACAGTTCGACAGAATCTCATCCCCAACACCCAGCACGTTAGGAGACCAGGGTCTGGTCCCAATGCCTCACTAATTCCTGACTTGGGGCTCGTCGGTGAATAGCCTCAATGGCTACCATGGCCCGACGGGGGGTCAGAGGTCAGTGCCCCCATCTCCCCTGCTTCCTCCGGCACCCGGCCTTCAGTGAGGATGACTTTTGCTGACACCCCCACCTTTTCACCCCTCATCCAAGCCTCCTGGCCATGCGGAACCCCCCCGGGAAAGGCCTTCCATCCTGACTTAGATGCTCACCTTCCTCCTCAGCCGGGGGTCGGCCTGCAGGGCTCGGGGGACCCGCATTTCCAGGCGGCTCCGGGGAGCAGGGCATGGCCAGCCCCGCGTGATTTATTAGAATAATGAAGTGAACCCAGAAACTCCTCAGAACAGTCCTGGAGCCCCAAGGAACAGCGCTGCCCTTGGCGCTGTGGCGGCACAGTTACTGTCTCTAAGCCCCGATCTCCTCCAGGAGGCGGCGACGGCACCCTCTGGGCGGCGTTGCGTGAGGGTCAAGCGAGGTGATCCGCGCACCGCTCAGTGCCCAGCAGGTGCACGGGAGACTCCGTGTGTGTCCGCAGCTGCCATCATCACAGACACATCAGCATCATCGCTGATGTGTCTTGAGTGAGCTCTCGGGGTCCAGCCTGGCCCTCTGTGGGGTTCAGGACATGGTGACCAGAGAGAGGTGCCCTCCTTGCCAGCTGACCACACTTGTCCCTGAGTGCCGTCCACATACACGACAGACAAAGGGCCTCTGGGGCTGCCTCCACACAGGACCGGTGTTTGCAGTGTCCTGTGCATGCACGAGAAGTGCTCACTCCCCTTGTCGGGTACGAGACCCTCCTCACACTCCACGGCTCACACGTGTCTGTGATGTCATTCAGTTCTGCGCCTTCAGAAATTTTACTTGCTTTCTCCACAATTGAGGCGAGGTGATAATGCATATCTCGTTTCCATCAGACATTGCTTTACGTGTTTTGAGGTAATTTTACTAGGCGAATACAAATTGAAATTGTTATATCTTCCTGGGAAATGGATCATGTAGAGGCTCTATTTCTGCCCGTGCATTTTTTTTTTTTTTTTGGTCTTATAGGCTATTTTTGTCTCATATTAATATAGTTATCGTGCATTCTATAGGTTCTTAACTACATAATATAACCTTGTCCATGCCTTCATATACAAATGTGTGTCCTCATTTTAAGTGGGTTTGTTCTAAGCATATGTTTGAATACCTTTTTAAGCCCTGGCCGGTTTGGCTCAGCAGTTAGAGCGTCAGCCTGCGGACCAAAGAGTAGCAGTTTGTCCCCGGCCCTAGTCGGGGTCATGTGGGAGGCAGTCAATAGATGTGTCCTTCTCACATCGATGTCTCTCTCTCTCTCTCTCTCTCTCTCTCTCTCTCTCTATCTCTATCTCTATCTCTATCTCTCTCCCTTCCACTCTATCTGAAGATATATCCTCAGGTAAGGATTAAATAAATAATGAATATCTTTTTAAAAATGGAATCTCATAATCTATGTCTTAAATTGTCAAGTTTAGTCCATTTACATTTATTGTGATTACAGACATACAGCATTTGTTGCCACTTTTGATAGCTGTTCTTTTCTATTTACTCGTCTCCTTTTTTATTGAGTTTATCCAGATGTGTGACTTTGGGCAAGTCACCCAACCTCTAAGTACCCTCATCTGTAAAGTAAAGATAGTGATAATAACTGACATCAGTGAAACATTGTGAGAATTTAAGTTACTATATGCAACATTTTAGATAGCACCCGGCACATCAAAACATGGTTTTTGAGCTTGTAGTTTCTTATTTCTTTTTTCCCCCCTTCTGACTTAGACTCTATACACTATTTCTACCCTCGGAGTGGTTTTCCTTGGAAATTCACCATGGATATTTAGCAAAATCTGAGTCAACAGCACAACCCCCCTTTACCAGTGAGTGAGCCTTAAATTTATGCCTCTTTTGACTTTGAGGCTTCCGTCCAGAATTTTAGGTTTGCCTTTTTTAGATTCGCATGAATTAGGAATGTTATTATTTTGCGCAAATGTTTTTCTCTTAAAAATAATTGAGCACTGACTGTGTGCCAGACACTACTCTGGGCTGTGGGGTACAGAGCTTACTCCCCTAATTCTTCCCCATCCCTCAGGCACCTCTCACCTCTTTTCTGGGGCCATCTTTCTTCTCCCTATGGTACATCTTTCATTACTTCCTCAGGCTAAGTGGGACGGTAGTAACTTCTCTTTCTTTTTATTTATCTACCATAGCTTTATTTTGTTTTTGAGAGATAATTTTGCTAAGTTCATAGTCTTAGTCTAACATTTGTATTCTCTCTCAGGATTTTTTTTTTTATATCCTCACCTGAGGATATTTTTCCATTTATCTTCAGATAGAGTGGGAGGGAGGGAGAGAGAGAGAGAGACATTGACTGGTTGCCTCCTGCATGACCCGGACCAGAGTCGGGGACCGAACCGCAACCGAGGTACGTGCTCTTGACTGGAACTGAACCCGAGACTCTTTGGTCCGCGGGCTGACGCTCTAACCGCTGAGCCAAATCGGCCAGTGCTCATTCTCTCAGGATTTTGAGGCTTTTGTTTCACTCACGTCCAGCTTCCCATGTGCTTTTGAGATCATTTCTGCCAAACAAATAGCCGTCCTTTTGCAGGTGGTCTTCTCTCCATGTGTCCCCTCAAGGTCACCCCTTCTCTTCTGTCTTCTGCACTTTTACTACGAGCCATAGAGGTGACTTTCTTTTCAATTATTTCACCTGGGATGCTGTGCTTTCCACGTCTGTGAACCCACATCTGTCATCAATGCAGTACCTTTTTTGGCCATCACCTCTTAAAATATTACTCCGAATTTTGGGGGTCCTTTCCCCTTCTGGGACTTCACATGGATTTTGGTTAAAGCCTTTCACTCACTTGTGCCTACCTGGATGTGTTTTATTTTTCCTCTCCTTGATTCTCCGTGGTTATAGTGGAGGTTATGACTTGAGATCTATTTTCCAGTTCATCAATTCTTTCCGCAGCTGTGTCCAATCTGCATTTTTTTAAGGTGTGTATTTTCTTTTTTTCAATTTTTATTGATTTATTTTTGTTACAGATGTTTCTCCTTTTTCGCCCCTAGACACCCTCCTCCCCACGCCCCCTCAGCATTGTTGTCTATGTCCATTGGTTACGCGTACATGCATATAAGTTCTGTGGTTTATCTCATACCTGCCCTCGCCCCTGTCCTCTGAGGTTTGTCAGTCTGAACCGTATTCCTTTCTATGTCTCTGGGTCTGTTTTGTTCATCAGCTTATTTTGTTCATTATATTCCACAAATCAGTGAGATCATGTGATATTTGTCTTTCTCTGCTTGGCTTGTTTCGCTTAGCATAATACTTTCCAGGTCCCTCCATGTCATTTCAAAGGATAAGAGATCTTTCTTTCTTACAGCTGCATAGTACTCCATTGTGTATATGTACCACAGCTTTTTTATCCGCTCATCCACTGATGGACACTTGAGCTGTTTCCAGATCTTAGCAATTGTAAACAGTGTTGCCAATCTGATTTTTAACTTAGCTACTGAATTTTTCATCTTCATAGTTGTACTTTCTCAGTTCTATCTCGTTCTTTGTCCAAAGATGCGTGTTGTTGCTTTCTCACTTTGCAATCCTGTTTGCATTCTTCGGTAACTGTTCTTCTGAAGATCATTTGGGGTTCTTACTGTAATCGTTCTAGTGTCTAGTCCTTGGGAGAGTAAGGCTGCTTGTGTTGTTTCTGATGACTCACTCTCGGTGGTCTGCTCTGGCAATGTTTGATCACGAGCTCATCCCGGTTAGCCTTAATTAGAAATGCCTAACAGAGAATATTCCCCTCAAAAGAGGGTTTCATTCATGTCTCTCTCTTTTTCAGTTTGATGCAGTCCCATTTGTTTATCTTCTCCTTTATTTCCCTGGCCCCAGGAGACATATCAACAAAAAGTATTGCTATGAGAGATGTCTGAGATTTTACTGCCTGTATTTTCTTTAAGGATTTTTATGGTTTCACGACTTAATTTAAGTCTTTCACCCGGTTTGAGTGTATTCTTATGTGTGGTGTAAGTTGGTGGTCCAGTTTCATTTTTTTGCACGCATTCACTTCCGATGCAGCCTAGAGAAACCACTCTCACGGGGTGACTCCAGCCCCTTGCACATCCCCAGGCTTACCCGGAGCGTCTTCTTGCCCCTGACCCGACTCCCCCTGCAGGGACGCTTTGCCGCATTATGGGGTCCAAGCTCTGGGTTTTTGTTCGTCTTCCGTTTTTAAGCTCTCCTCGATTTCCATGCAAGCCCAGCAAGGCAATAACAATTATGTTCCATGCAAGAACGAATTGTTTTGTCTCGGAAAGTCTCCCCAGGGGATTCCTCCATTTCTCACTGTCGTTATCCTGGTTGGACGTTAAAGGAACCTGTAATCACGAGCGCAATGTCATTGACGAAATACGGCAATGACTCACATCTAGAGGAGTCCGGAGGGGGGTTGCTCTGTTTCTGTCTTGTCGGCAATGGCACATGATCACCGTGTAAGTGACTTTGCAAGGCGGTAGGTGGGACCCACCAGAATGCACACCCTGGAGAGAGAGGCTTTCTCTCCACATACTCGCCAATGTTTCCCGTCACACACGGCTCACCCTGGCACGTAGTAAATGCTCATGAAATAGTGGTTGTTTATTGAATGGACAATACATGGACTTTTCCAAACCCTTTAAGAAGTAAATTGTGAATTCCAGTGTGCCACCCCCTGACCCCACCACACACAGACACACATAAGATGATGGTATTTGGGGGCAATTGCATGTAATTTTTAAATCGCATATGAATCCATTATAACTCCTTGTTAACATTTCGAGTCTAGGTTACCGTACCATGACTCTCTTCAGCCTGTGCACGCAGCAGGAGGGAGCTTACGTTTCCATTGTGTGACATCACCGTTCCTGGGCCCGTCTCGATGGCCACGCCTTCCACAGAGAACCGCTTCAGGCCCTGGCCGGTTTGGCTCAGCAGTTAGAGCGTTGTCCTGCAGACCAGAGAGGCCCGGGTTCGGTTCCCACTAAGGGCACATACTTTGGTTGCAGTTCGTCCCCGGCCCCTGTTGGGGTCGTGGGGGTGGCAATCAGTCGATGTGTCTCTCTCACGTCGATGTTTCTCTCTCTCCCTTCCTCCCTCTCTCCCTCCCGCTCTATCTGAAGATAAATGCAAAAATGTCCTAAAAAGAATCGCTTCAGTCCCCCCTGGTTTTCCCAGGGTCTCACCTGGTTCAGCTGCTCTCACCCTGGAGGGCTGGTGCGGACCCACGGCGCTGGCCCCACCGTCTGCCTTTCTCATTCAGGAAGGCTGGGGACGAAGAATGTCCCTGTCTAACAAGCCCGCGATGCGGCTGGCCAGCAGCCACGCCTGAGAGACGTCACTCTGTGTTCTCCCGTGGCCTTCCACGTGGCCCGTCTCTTCCCTCCCCCCTCCTTCAGAGGTCTCCCCAGCTCGAACCTCAGAAACCCGTGTGACAGACAAGAGAAGCATCTACGTAGGCTGCGTTTTTCTATACTTTTAGTAACGGGGCGTGGTAGCTTTCTAATTTTAAAATCCCATTAAACACACATCCGTCCAGGCCCTGGTGGATGGTTCTGGGGCTCCCTCGATGGCGTGAGCTTCCCGAAAATGAACGCCGAAGCCAAGCGGCCACGAGGCGCAGGAGAAGCAGGCTGCTGGGTACAGACGGCGAGTCCTCATATGCAAATGTGCGATAATCACTCGTCCCCGCGCCACATCCTTTATCCCGTCCCTTCTGGAGGGGGACACCTCCCGCCTCACGTTACCGGGAAGATGGATGGCTTGTGCGGAGACAGAGACAAAGGCTCTCGGTGTTCCCTGTCATCGCTCGTCGCCGAGCACAGCCGTCGGTGACAAAGGCAGAGGGGAAGGCGGGGGCGGCCCCATAATTAGTCCTTCCGCAGGGGGGTGCTGGGTGATTTATGGAAGATCGGCCGGTGTGCCACTTCCCAACCTGAAGTCAATAGCGGAGTAAGGAATCCCGACGGAGAGGCATGGACAAACCCCTCAGCTGTCTCATGGACAGAGTGGAACGACCAGTGTAATATTAACATCCGGGAAAAAGACGCGATGGAACCTTCTCGAATTTTTCTTTGGGCACCAATTACATCAGAAGCCTGACGCAGAGCGAGCTGCTCAGAAGGTCCCCTTCCCCCGCCAGGCCTCCCTGTCGCTCTTTCCCCAGATGGAAGACTGGCCGCCACAGAATGTCCCTCCGCTCTGGGCATGGTCAGGGCGCGATGGGGACCCGCGTCTGGAATTGGATCCCTGGGGCCAGAGCGCCCAGTGGCTGGGTCCGGGCAGCATCGCTCAGGGCCGCGTGGCCCCTCCGTCCAGCTGAGATGAAACGTGCTTTCTGCCTCCCGTCCGTCCAGGCTGACACTCGAGAGGACGGGAACAGGTCGGGCTGCCCCTCCCTGCGCCCTCGCCCACCTCACAGCCTGGCCCCCTCGCCCACCTCACCGCCCGGCGCCCTCGCCCACCGCCTGGCGCCCTTGCCCACCTCACCGCCTGGCACCCTCACCCACCGCCTGGCCCCCTCGCCCACCTCACCGCCTGGCGCCCTCGCCCACCTCACCCCCTGGCCCCCTCGCCCACCTCACCGCCTGGCCCCCTTGTCCACCCCACCGCCTGGCACCCTCGCCCACCCGACCCCCTGGCCCCCTCGCCCACCTCACCGCCTGGCGCCCTCGCCCACAGCGCCAGGGCATGTTTGGGGCCATGGCGCCTGGGTCCACAGCTCACCTGGTCTGCAGTCAGTGACAAGGCAAAAGAACAGTGAGACAAATGAGCCTTTCACAGCTGATGAAGTGGTTGTTGGAGGATGTGGTTTAGAGCTGCGGCACCGACGAGCGTCCTGATCCCCAACCCCCACGGGGACGTGTCCACCCGCCCGTGGGACGCCCCAGGTCAAGGAGCAGAGCCTCGAAAGGGGCAGGTGGCGAGACAGCTAAGCCCCCCGGCACCCCTTCTCCCAGACTCCCCATAACTCTTGCCCGGGAGGTGGAGGGAGGCCCGCGTCCCACTCATTCATGTCCCTTCCCCTGGAAACGCGAGGCCAGGTGCAGGAGGTTCCATGCCACCGGCTTAGGAAAGAGATTCATGGGCCATTTCTCACAGGAACTCAAGACGCTGTGAGGAGGAGGGTCCATCTTGTGAGTGGTCGTGGGGTCCTACGATGAACAGCAGTTTGGGGAGAAGGAGGAAGCCCGGGGTGTGCAGCCCAGCCACTCACCTTCCTCTCTCAGCCACCCCCCCGGGGGTGACGGCTCCCTGGGGGTCTGACAGAGCCATCCTTAGCGTTTCCCGAAGACAGGGGGCGCCATCCTGCCTTCCTCTTCACGGGCGAAGGCAGGGTCTGCTGGAGCTTTGTCCCCGAGACTTTTCTAGACTGGATTGATCAGTCCCTGGACGGGGGCAGGCACAGCCCCCCTGTGCAGACGGGAGCCCCAGTCAGCAGCGGAGGGACCGTCAGGCCTGGCCCCGCTGCCCCAAACTGGCGTGATGTCCCCTCAGCTCGCCTGCCCTCACCCGGCCCCCTCGCTGTCCCTCAGTCAGCCCACTCACTTTCCTCCGAAAGGAAAGGAAAGGCCCCGTTTGCCTGGGCCTGGTGTCTGTCCGCCTGAGAAATAGGGCCATGTTTGGGGGTCCGAAGAGAGACCCCCACAATGCAATTTGAAATATTAAATGGAAATAAAACTTTCAAGATTGTGCAGGGGAGAAAGGAGACGGGTCACCAGAGGGTCCCCATCGCTGGGCAGTGACCTTCCAGGAGGCTAGCCAGGATGCCCTGAGGCTGGCTGAGACTGGCAGCTGCCTCCCAGCACAGTCCCCTTCTCCCTTTTGGTCCCTTCAAAGCCACCCCCGCTCTCCAGCGTCCTCTGGGCTCCGCTCCAGTCTCCCTGGCGGGTGGGGAGGTGCCTCTCCCAGCAGCTGCCCGGCCTCTCCCTGGAGCGCTCAGGGGTCAGGGAGCCGAGCTCCGGGAGCAGGACAGCCGTGAGGCTCCCCGACAGCTGTGCCAGGAAGGGCTGTGCCCCAGGCCACGTCCCGGAGTCTCTCTTTGGTAGAAAAACATCCGAGTGATGGAGCAGGACGAGTAACTGGAAAAGCGACCTCAGACCTCGGGCTGGCTGTATTTTTCTTCCTAATGACAGTTCCAAGGGCAACAAGTAAGCAAGTCTTTCTGGTGGATTCCCACCACTGCTGGGGCCGTGACTTCGGAATCCCGCCGCGGGTCCTTGTCACCTGTCTCCCCACGCTGTCCTCGGGCCCCGCCTCGCTCCTGGTCCAACGGACGCCTACAGTCCGGCCCCACCCGGATCGCACGGGAGAGAATTATGGGCGTTTTCTAAAATAAAATAAAAAACAAACGCATCTCCGCGTGTGAGCGCAAGGCACCCCCAGTAGCTGACATTGTAGATGGTGGTGGAAAGGCAGTTTCTATTTTAAGTGTCTTTGTGATCGATAATAGCTCCCTCTGTGAGTGGCCCTGAGGTCGGAGTCTTTTCCTGTCGGCCTGGGACAGAAAACAAACTCTTCTTTTATGCTCTTCTAAAGCTTTTAGACGTTAATCCATTGAACCGTCTTGGGAATAAAGAAAAGCCATAGGAAGGAGAAAAGCACAATCCAGCGGTCAGGATTCGGTTTAGCGCTCAGATCATTTAGAATCGAGGCCAGAACTCCAGCTCCCGGCGGGAAGGCGGGCTCAGCCACGAGGAGGGGGCCCCGTCCAGCCTGTGGAGAGGGTGGCGAAGCTTCCCTTGGGGACCCCGTGTCTCTCACCCCGAGCCAGCGTGCTCCCTAAGGCTCCACTCCACCCAGACGGGCCCTGTTCTCCGCGTTCGACTAAATTAATTCCTTGTTGGAATCAACACGTTCTTCTCGAGGGAAAACACGTTTCCTGTCATCCGTGACCGGGTTACGGCCAAGACGGGTGGAAGTCCCTGGCGGGCCGCACGGCTCACGTTCACATCTCAGCTCCAGGCTCCCGTGCCCCCAAACCCCATTTCCTGCCATCCAGTGAGACGATGCACGTATTCTTGGACCCTTTTTCTTTTTTAATTTAACTTTATTTTTTCCTTTATATTGATTTTAGAGAGAGAGGAAGGGAGAGGGAGAGATAGAAACACCGATGAGAGAGAACATCGATGGACCACCTCCTGCATGTCCCCCACTGGGGATCGGGCCCACAACCTGGGCATGTGTCCTGACCGGGAATCGAACCGGCGACCTCTTGGTGCATGGGTCAACGCTCAACCACTGAGCCACACCGGCCAGACTTCTTGGACCCTTTTATGGGCGAGTCCGTGTCCTAGGCGCAGACCAAGAAGCTCCCGGAGGGCGTGAGGGCTTGGCCAGACCCTCCCTCCGTGAGAAGACGCTCCCCGAGGTTTTCCTGTGGGACTCTAACCCGAGGATCAAGTCTCGATCGAAACGTTTGTCACCAGCTGAGCAGAGGAGGCTCAGAGCCACCTCCGTGAGTCATGCGCGCCATGGCATACCCCCTCGTTTCAGCGCCGCGTCACTCCCCCCACCCCACGCTCCTAACTACAGAGGAGCTCGGGGACCATCCAGCTCACCAGCCCCGCACTGAGGGCTCTGTGTGTCGGGGAGGTGAGCTTGAGCTCACACATTGTGTCCGTAATGCCCTCTTGCAGTCACTGCACATACTCCCGTGTTCTGAGGGGCCACATGCACGCACATACTCAAGTACGTGTGCACACACACACACACACACATGCACACGCACACACACTCCCACGCAGACCCGCGGTGGAGATGTTCTCCTGACACCGTCTGCCGGGTTCGTGCTGGCTCGCTCCCGCCACGGCCCGTGGTTTTGACCTTGTGCTTCTTTCTTGTTCAGAATTAACTTGCACGAGACTGTTTCCCATAGATCTTGGGAAAGCTGTTTGTCACAGGTCTGTGCCTGTGATGTCTGAGATGACCCTGCTGGCCTCGTCATGCATAGAAGGCACGCAGGGAGCTATTTCTCAGTGACAGAGAAACGGATTCCTTTGCAGGGATTGCTATCTGGGTCCCGGGGTGGCCGGTGATCCCCATTGTCACGTGGACGGTCTCTCTCCATGCAAGAAGGCAAGGACGCCGGGGCCACCCAGGCCCCGAGCCTGCGCCCTGTGGGTTTCAGACCTTTCTGCCTTTGCTTACCTGTGAGAGGGAGCTGGCCTGGTGGACTGCACGCAGGGCAGGGCCAGGACATGTGGGTTCAGAGCTCCTTGCTGCCAGAGGCACCCCCCTTCCCTCAGCTGCATTCTCTGGCTTAGCTCGCTGTGGAAGGAGGGCCGCTGGCCAGGGTAGGACAGGAGGCGGGTGCTTTCATCTGACACTCTGTCTCTTTATTCATAAGCACTTACAGTTATCAGTTATTTTTTTAATGTTTTATTGATTTTTTTAGAGAGAGAGGAAGGGGGAGAGAGAGAAACATCGATGTGAGAGATATACATCCATCGGCTGCCTCCTGCACGCCCCCCACTGGGGATCGAGCCCACAACCCGGGCATGTGCCCTGACCAGGAATCGAACCAGGACCTCTCAGTCCATGGGATGACGCTCCATCCACTGAGCCGGGCAAGCACTTACAGTTTTTATAAACTTTACATAATTCAAAATTATCATCACACACGATTCCTAAAGATCAAGGTGAGTGCTCCTAGGACCCAGGAAGGGGCGGCCACCCTGTCATGAGTTTGACCTGGTCCAATACGACTCAGTGTGGGGACGACGGGGGCAGGATGGTAGCTCTTTGGTCAGAATTCATTCCTGTTCTCAAACACCATGTCTAACGTCTCCATGCATCTAGCTACACGGGCCAGCTCGTAGGAGAGAAGGGTGGGAGAGATTAACTCTGGGGCCGTGTGCGTTCACACCCATCAGCCTGCGATGTTCCGGGAGGGGTTCCGCTGGAACCCACCTGTGAGCCGGCCTGCGTGGGCCTCCGTCCCCCACGGTCCTGGAGGGACCCTCCTTGTGCCCGGACCCAGCTCTCCTGTGAGGTTCTAGGAGGCGTCCATGTACATCGGCGCTGGAAACACGTATACACGCCATCCAAGCTTTGCAACGTGCGTGTGTGAACGGGACAAAACGTGTTGACGACACCTCATCGGGGGCTCAGGCAAATGCAAGAAATCCGCCCTGTCGTGGGACAGGCACGGCGATTCAAAACAGAGTTTTCTCAGGGAAAACTGACTGGCAACCAAGGAGTGAGGAGCGGATGAGGCAAGGGGCCGCTTGCATTACGGAGCCCCACGACCGCTGTTTCGGCGCCGTCTGCAAACTGCAGCTTTACAGCAAGTGCAGCTCCGAGCACGGAGACCACTTGGGTGCCAGCCAATGGGGCCAATGGCATTTCCCTCAAATGCCTAATCAGCTACAACTGTGAGCAGCTCAGTGCTTAAGACCAAGAAAAGAGACGCTTGGTTCTCCTGGAATTTACAAATTCAGGTCAGGTGACAGCGGACACGTTCTTCGAAACACAAGGACGCCCAGCCGGGTGACGCGCCCGGAACGCACGGGTCAGAGGCCGACTCTGAGACTGCACCACCGGCCGTGATGGTGGCCGAGCTGGGAGAGCCTCTAGTTTTCTGCCATCTGGATGAATAACTATGGAACGAGGGACGCAGATGACAGGGAGCCATTCTGAGGGACCCCTTGGCACCGTGGAGACTGTGTCCGGCTGCCAAGCCAGACAAAAACCATCTCCGTGGTTGCTAGTGGTAGAATGGCCCAGCAAATGCCCTGGCTGTCTTTTCATGCTGGGCCAAGGGCCGCGAACAATGCAATAGGGACCGGCCTCATTTGAAATCCCCGTGCATGCCGAGGGCACTGCGCCAGAGTCCTGGGACGCTGGGATGGTTCATTTCATGTGCCAACTTGACTGGGCCATGCTGCTCACTTTTTAATGAAACACTAATCTAGATTAACCATGAAAATATCTTTTGGATGTAATTACCATCTCAATCTATAACCTTTGCGTGAAGCAGATTGCCCTGCGCCATGTGGGTGGGCCTCATCTAATCAGTTGAAGGCTTTAAGGTTCCCCCAGGGAAGAGGGAATTCTGCCTCCAGACTGCTTTGGGCTTAAGACCACGTCATCAATCGTCCCCTGGGTTTGTGGCCTGCCAGCTTCCCTGCAGATTTCGGAACTTGCCAGCCCCATGATCTCATGAGCCAATCCTTAAAATAAATCTATAGATAGAAAGAAAATGATGGATAGATAGGTAGATAGATAGAAATATAGGTAGATAGAGATATATCTATAGATACAGATGCAGATACAGACATCTTATTGGTTCTGTCTCTCTGGAGGACCCTGAAGAATACAGACCGCAAAGCCATCTGGCTGGCACTCCCTGGGCTGCGTCTCTCCTGGGCTCCCTCCATCAGCCTCCAGGCGGCCTTTGCCCCGCGCTCGGTGAAATGTGCTCCGGCTGCCAAGTGGCCTCTGCATTCTCACCGAATGTCGACCACAAGCAGACAGCTCTCAGGAGGCACCAACCCCTGGAACCTCATCTCTAGATGCTGAAGTCATTCCACAGCCCCATTCATTCCTGCTCCTCCCTCAGCTGCTCAGACACCCGAGGATGTCAGCGAGTGGAGGCAGAACGCGCATGCCCATGGGTGTGGTGCCCGTGGCACGCGGCCTGGGTCCCAGAGCCTCTGCCACCATCCACCACCCTTCCTCTTCCCGATGCCCCGTTCAGTGGCCGGGGTTCTGCTCCGCTCGGAGCTCCTCTCAGGCTCTTAATCTCCGTCTTGATTCTCCTCCTGCTGCTGTTCTCACTGAAAAAGGACCAAAAAAAACAAGCCCAAGTGGAAAAGCGCTATGATTTAATGTTCATGGGATTTGCTATTTTGTTTAAGAATTAACTTGGTCTGAAATTCTCAGGAGCAGTTATTATTATTCAGCCCCAAAGACCATTCACCGAGAGCGCTAGCGACGCGTCGGTCCCCGGCAAGAGCGCCGTTCGTCACAGAGCTGTGCCGCGGCCGTAAATCTGCCTTCGCCGCTGCCAGACACTGGGTTTCCGTTTGCCGAGGGCTTGGCCGCACTGGGTCAGATGGACGCCTCCATCCAGACAGTCCGTTTGGACGTGTCGATGACCCAAGCCAAACACAGCTGGGCTCTGAGGCAGTCACGGGATCCAGGAGGAATGGAGTCAATGAAACATCTCATTTGGAAATATGCTGTTGAAATGGGTCCAGTCACAAAGTTCAGCTCATCCGAGCCTTCGGTTTCTCTGCCAGAGGAGAAAGCCTGTGGCATGGGGGCCCCCTGGGGCCGGCCAGAGAGGGGTCCCAGGGCAAAGACAGATCTGTGTGCTTGGAGCAGAAGGACCTGGTCACCTCTTGCAGAGGGGTGGTGCCTCCCAGCTAGGGCTGGCCCTGTGTGTCCGGACAGCTGTCTGAGGGGTGCCAGGATGGCAATGCACCCAGAGGTCCAATATCCCCCACAGGGTCTCTGTGCAGCCCGCTTCAGCTGGGCAAGCTGGGCGACGCCATGCTGCCGAATGGAAAGGAGGTTCCTTCTGACTCTGGCTCATTCTCGGGGATTCTGAGCAAGTCGTTCAGTCACTCAGATCGGTTGTGTCATTTCTCAAAGGGACAACTAATTCGTCCCTCATGGGATTGCTGGGAGGAGCCAAGGGCAGTGTTGGGAAGGTGTCTGCTGGGTAGCAGGTGCACGCTGGATACTGGCAGTGGGCAGCCACTTTATCTGGGACACATCGGGAGACGTAGCGGCCCCTCGTAACGGTGGGGACGCCTCGACGGGGAAGGAGAGGGGGTGTGCGACTGCTCACGGGGCTGCGGGGAGGAAGATGCTTGTCCTCTGTGCATCTCGGGTTCTGGCTGGGCCGGGTAACGAGACGCCGAGACGGATTAGCAAGAGCTGAGTGAGCAGGAGTATCTGCACACGTGTTTGGTGCACCCAGGGCACACGCTGGGAGGAGCCCAGAACGATCGATGGAACTCGGGCTTAGGTACCAACCGAGGGATCGGGGTGGGGGCCTTCTGGGCGGGAGGGGGGCAGGTGACGAGAAGGTGACTAGGACAAGGTGGTGACCCGGGGTCGCTTAGTGAGGGTCGCTGTGCAGTCAGGTCGCGCCTTGTCCAGCGACAGGAGCTGGGAAGAGCTCTCTTCCAGACGGCGAGGGTCACCTCCCCCCGGGCCTCGTGGCTGCTTCCCCGGCGCTCTGCCCCGTGCCCTGCCGGCTGCGCCTCCTGCCAGGAGCTGGGTTGTGAGTCTCAGCCAGAGCTCTGCCCGATGGTGTGGCAAACTCCTCGATGGTGTGGCCCCCGTGTCCTCCATCCGGTGTCCCCAGTTCGCTCCAGGACTTAGTGGGACAAATACACATTACACCTGTCTGCGGAATACATAGGATCCTTGTTAGGAGGTGCTGGTGGAGGAGACGGGGGGCCCAGGACCACCCAGGGCAGGGCTGGCAGGACCCTGAGACCAGTGAGGGGAGCATGAGTGTCCGGAATTGACCCACGTGCCCCCCACGCTCCCCATTGTAGTGACGGGCTCCTCGCGACTGGAGGGCCATGAGCCTGGGACCAGACACCCCATGTAGGCTCTACACTGCGCCCCTTCCTAGGCGCACCATCTGTACCACGGGGACACCCTAACCACTGTGCTCTGCAGTGCCCTGGAGCCGGGGAGCCTGGGAGTCACAGACTGGGCTGACTTCTTATGTCGATGGGACGCACCCTCGGGAGAACCATCGGTGAGGTGGAGACCATCTTCAGGCACCTCCTTCCGAGGCCGCGTCCACTCCAAATTCCTCCTCTCACGGGATAGAATCGTTTACGCTGAGTTCCTGGAGCCTCCAGGTGCCCCCAGTTTCCCAAACGCGAGGCTGCCAGGGGAGGGCTGCAGACAGAAGGCCAGCGGGCAGCGCAGGTGGACTGGTCCGTGAACTCGGAGGGTCAGCGTGGGGACTTCTCCTGAGTGGGCATGTGTCCCCAGAGCAGAGCCCCTGCTGGGCAGAACGCAGCATCCTCGGGTCTGGGTGGCTCCCGTCCGTCTCCCCGCAGACACCTGCCCACCTGCCCTCTTCTCCTCTAACCTGTCCTCGCTGGCCGTGGACACTCAGGCTGCCACGCCTGACGGAGCGACACTATCCTGTCCAGGTCAGACCCTGGCGGAGCCATGCAGGGGGCTGCTGGCTGATCAGCTGACACTCGAGCCCTGTTGCTAGGCATCACCTGTGCAGAGGTCATTAAAGTCCCTCGTGGCACCAGCTGGAGCTGGATGTGAAGACTGGTACAGAGCGGGGGAGGCGGGACGGGATCACGAGGGAGGATTCCGCGGACGTGATAACAGCGCTTCCTGCAAACCCAGCGCCCCCTCGCCCCAGCACCACGGCCCCTCGGAAACCACATTTGTATTCTGCCCCAGCCGCTCTCTCTCTGTCTTTCGGGCCTTAATTTTATGAGTGATTGCTTTGAAAAGGAGGGATGATCACCGGTTTAGCGAGAGGCCATGCAATTCCTAATTGCCTTTCCAGAGAGTTCTCCCTGGGGCCCAGCAGCGATTCATTCCAGTATCATCCCTATGCCCTCCCACCACTGGCCGCCTTCTCCTCACCTTCAACCAGTGAGCGCTCCGTGGACACACCGTCCTGACCTGCAGCCGGAGGTCTGCCTCTGCCCAACCGCGTCCCCAGCTGCTCCCCTGCCCCTTCCTGTGCTCCAACGCCTCCCGCCTGCCTGTGGGTTCCTTCTGTGCGTTAGCTTCATTGCAGTATTATTATTTTTTTAATTTTATTTATTTATTTTTTTTATCCTCACCCGAGGACATTTTTGCATTTATCTTCAGGTAGAGTGGGAGGGAGAGGGGGGGAAGAGAGAGAGAGAAACATCAGTGTGAGAGAGACACATTGACTGATTGCCACCCACACGACCCCAACCGGGTCCGGGGACAAACTACAACCGAGGTACATGCCCTTCATGGGAACCGAACCCGGGCCTCTCTGGTCTGCAGGCCGATGCTCTAACCCCTGAGCCAAACCGGCCAGGGCAATATTTTTTATTTTTTAATCCTCACTTGAAGATATGTTCCCTCACTGATTTTTTTTTTTTTTTTTTAGAGAGAGAGAAACATCCATCGTTGGCTCCTTGACCTGGGATCGAACCCGAAACCTGGGTATATGCCTTGACCGGGAAGCAAACCACCTTTTGGTGACAGGACGATGCTCCAACCCACTGAGCCACTGGCCAGGGCTGGGGTATCATTGTTATGCAAACAATTGCAGCCACCTTGATGACTCTGGACATGCGCAAACACCCACGGAACCATCACCACAACCAAGGTACTAAACACATCCACCCCCTCCGAAAACGTCCCGTGTTCTTCTCCTCCCCCGCAGGTAAGAACACACCACGAGATCTATCATTTTAAACTATATTGAAGTGCACAACCCCGCATTGCTAACTACAGACACAGTGGGGACAGCAGGTCCCCGGGACGGGACGCTCCATTTTACAGACCAGACACTTTGTATCCATCCAGCACGCCCTCCCAGGCGCCCCTCCCCCGCCCGGCAGTCTGCTCGCTGCTTCCAGGGGTCTGACTGGCGGATTTAGATGTCCCATTTAAGTGAAATCATAGGGTGTTTGTCTTTCTCTGTCGGACTTATTTCACTGAGCGTCGTGTCCTCCAGGTCCGTCCACGTTGTTGCAAGTGGAAGAGTTTTCCTTTTGTTTGAGGCTGACTGACATTGTTTAAGGCTGAATGACATGCTGTTATATACAGGCATCCATCACCGCCTCCTCGGAGGACTTGGGGTGTGGCCATCTCTTGGCTGTGGTGAGTGGCGCAGGGAACACAGGGGTGTAGATTTGAGATCCCGGTTTCAATGGTTTGGGATCAATGCCCAGAGACGGGATGGCTGGGCCATACGGTAGGTCTACTTTTAATGTTTTCAGGACCCTCCGTACTGTTTGCCACCGATTGACACTCCCACCAACAGTGCTGGGCTTCCCTTTCCTCCACGTCCTTGCCAACACACACCTTCTGTTTTGTTAGTAATAGTCCTCTGACAGGTGCGCAGTGATTGCCTCGCTGTGGCTCTGAGGGGCATTTCCCCGATGCTTAGTGCTTGACCACCTTTGCCGGTCCTTGGCGGCCATTGGTATGTCTTCTTGGGAGAAATGTTTATTCAAGACCTTTACCCATTTCCTTCCATCTCCGCGAGTCCAGCTCCCGCCATCCCAGGGCCCAGTACACCCTGTCACCACTTTCTGAAGGTTCTTCCCTAGATCTCCCCATGACTGACATTTTTAACCTTCTGGGTCTGGGGTCAAATGTCACTCCTGACCACCCACTCGAGAATCCCCCAGGTCCTTCCTGTCGCATTGTCTTGCTTTGTTCTTCACCGAGCTCGTGACCATAGCTGGTATCTTTCTCTTCTGTGTGCGTGTGTGTGTGTGCACGTGTGTGTGCATGTGTGCATGCCTGTGCATGTCTGTGTGCATGTGTGCCCTTGTGCGTGCATGTCACTGTGTGTGTGCATGTGTGTGCAAGTGCACATGTGTGCATATGTTTATGTGCGTGTATACATGTGCACATGTGTGTGCATGTGTGTGTGCGTTTGTGCGTGTGCATGTGCTTGTGTGCGCATGTGCGTGTGTACGTGTGTCCTTGTGCGTGCGTGCATGTGCATGTGTGTGCATATGTGTATATGCGTTTGTGCATGTGCGTGTGCGTGCGTGTGCATGTGTGTGTGCATGTGCACATGTGTGTGCATTTGTGCGTGTGCATATGTGTATGTGCGTGTGCATGTGTGTGCGTGCGCATGTGCGTGTGGCTGGAAGCCGCCCCCTGGACAGGAAGGTCCCGGTGATCACAGACTGGCCGTCCTGCTCACTGCTGTCTCCACGCGTGTGGAGGGCGAGTGCGTGTGAATATTTGTGGTGCTAGCAAACAAGCCTCTTCTAAACCGTGGCCCATGCCTTTGCTCACCTTCCCGCTCCTTCCCAGCCTCTCTCTTTTCAGGCTCATGTCAGAGGACCGTCAGAACCAGAGAAAGGCCCGTGCCTGCCAACCCCTGAGGCTCTCTCACAGAAGTGCAGTCTGACCCCAGGCTGGGGCAGAGGGGACGCTGCGTTTCAGGGAGCCTCCCTCATGGCCCTGCTGCGGGGTCAGCCTGGGTCTCTACCAGCTCGGCAGAGTCCTCTGCACTCGGTAGGCAGAGGAGCAACGGCGGCAACCTTTCCGCCTGTCGCCTGGCCCCAGTCCTGAGCCCTGACTCCTTCCTACCCCTCTGCTCCGTTCAGACCAGCAGGACCCCACAGGGCCCTCTGCGCAGCACCCGGGTGTGGCCGAACCCACGGCCTAGCCCACCTCTCCTTCTTCCCCATTTTGCGAGGTCGTTACAGGCCCCTCTTTGGAAACCCAGGGCCTCGGGAGACAGCAGCAGCCACGTCCCACCGACGGACAGGAAGCCTCCTTTCCTGACCGCGGCGGCACCTCCCTCCTTTGCGCTTGCTCTCTCTTCCACGCGGTACCTCAGGATGCACCCACGGCGAAGGCGGCCCACCCTGATGACAAGACGTGCCCGCTCATTGGTCCACTCCTCCCTCCCCCACAGCCATCGTCCACTCCAACTCCTGTTCTGAGTGGGAAGAAAGGAAAAGGAAGGAAGAGAGAGAGGGAGGGAGGGAGGGAGAGGGGAGCTGGGATTGCTTCTTTCGACGTCTCCTTCCTTCCTTTGTTGGAGGTTTCCAGAACGGCCCACTCCAGGGGCCGGGTGTGGGCTGCCGAGCATTCGGGGGTCTCCTGTTTGCCAGATGAGCTGTGGAAGGTGCGCTGGCGGGTGCGGCTCCCCGGGCTCTGGGCCCTGGACCCGCCTCTGGTCTCGGGCCAGCTGGGCTCCTGCACCGCTCCTCCCCCAAGGGCAGGATGGACGGGACCTTTCCGATCCCAACAGCCGAACGTGCCGCTCCTTCTTTACAAAAACTAATAGGCAATCGCTCCGCATCCGTGGAGAGGAATGTCCTCGTGGACACGTAAATCTAATGAGTCAGCAAATAAACGTCCCCCGTAACGCAGTTACTGTTTTGATTCAGAACACAAATGCGTTCCTGCCCCTTCGGGGTGACGGACGTGAGCTTGGAGGGCGGACGGCAGGCAGCTGCCTTTCCGCAAGGACTCGCTCTGCTCTCGCCTCTGCCCTCCCTCCCGCGCGTTCTCATTTCCATAATGAGCTGGGCCGAGCACACCTTTAAACGTCACCGCAAGGGAACATGCTGGTTTCTTTGTGTCTGGAGCTGACGGTACCCCTGGGTGTACCCAGCGAGGCACCGTTTCCCAGCGGAGGGGCCGGGGCTTGCTGCCGGGGGCTTGGAGATGCTGTGCACGGAGCCCATGCGTAATGAACATCCGGACGCCGCAGCTGCCTAGGGAAGGAGGCCACGCACGGGACGACCCCGGATTTATTGTCCTCAGTACCGCGGAATCCACACACTCCCGGTTCCCGTAATAAACAGTGTGTTGCTTAACTGGGCCAGTGGCCGGGGGACTTCCTCCACGCTTCACAACAACTCATTTTAATGAGCCAAACCCTTTCCCTCACGTGGCTGGCCGTGACCTGCTTCCTGCAGCCCCGAACCGCTGGTGCACCCAGAAACCTCAATCACACCGGCCTCTTAACTCTGCGCGAGTCCTTTAAAGGCAAAAATGATAATATTAACAGCAGAAATACGGATTGCTCTGTGTCACGTACTTTCATAGGCTCGCCAGGCTCGGACACGCACCCCGTCCACTGCACCCACCATACACAGCAGCCCGGGGAGAAATCGGGCCCCGGGAAGGTCCCGCGGGTGGAGGTGCAGGTGGAGGGTTCCCCCGGGCCGGCCTGCTTCGTGCTGGGCTTCCCCGATCCCACCTTCCATGGCCCCCCTCCTCCCACGGCTTTCCTGACCCAGGCGGACGAGCCCCAGAGCAAAGGGCCTCCCTGTGTGCGTGTCACCCCCGTAAAAGGGGGGCAGGTATAACCAATGAGCTGCCAAGTGTCTGATGTGATTTTTAGTTTTTTGAGGCGAATGCACAACAGACGAAAACATTCCCCATTCGACCACCACGTGCCAAGAGAAACGTTAGCCCGAAGGTAGAAACCGGTGTTGAAAGCCTCCACCCACTTCTTAGAAGGACGGGTGCTGTGTTTAGTACATCACAGGACGCTGCCCAAGGAGCCGGCGCTGAGGAAGTTAGACAGCGGCCGGGCCCTGCTACGGCGCGGGTGTGTCAGCAGAGAGGAAAAACCGGGGGAACAGGCCAGGGTCCTCCCATCCTGATGCACCCAGTTCAGAGCACCTGGCACAGGGAGAGCACCCGGCACAGGGAGAGCACCCAGTACAGCACAGAGCACCCGGCACAGGGAGAGCACCCGGCACAGGGAGAGCACCCGGCACAGGGAGAGCACCCGGCACAGGGAGGGCACCCGGCACAGGGAGAGCACCCGCCACAGGGAGAGCACCCGGCACAGGGAGAGCACCCGGCACAGGGAGAGCACCCGGCACAGCACAGAGCACCCGGCATAGGGAGAGCACCCGGCATAGGGAGGGCACCCGGCACAGGGAGGGCACCCGGCACAGGGAGAGCACCCGGCACAGCACAGAGCACCCGGCATAGGGAGAGCACCCGGCATAGGGAGGGCACCCGGCACAGGGAGGGCACCCGGCACAGGGAGAGCACCCGGCACAGCACAGAGCACCCGGCACAGGGAGGGCACCCGGCATAGGGAGGGCACCCGGCACAGGGAGAGCACCCGGCATAGGGAGGGCACCCGGCACAGGGAGAGCACCCGGCACAGGGAGGGCACCCGGCACAGGGAGAGCACCCGGCACAGCACAGAGCACCCGGCACAGGGAGAGCACCCAGCATAGGGAGGGCACCCGGCACAGGGAGAGCACCCGGCATAGGGAGGGCACCCGGCACAGCACAGAGCACCCGGCATAGCACAGAGCACCCGGCACAGGGAGAGCACCCGGCACAGGGAGGGCACCCGGCACAGGGAGGGCACCCGGCACAGGGAGAGCACCCGGCACAGGGAGAGCACCCGGCACAGGGAGAGCACCTGGCACAGGGAGAGCACCTGGCACAGCACAGAGCACCTGGCACAGGGAGAGCACCTGGCACAGCACAGAGCACCCGGCACAGGGAGAGCACCTGGCACAGCACAGAGCACCCAGCACAGGGAGAGCACCTGGCACAGCACAGAGCACCCAGCGGTGACCAGCAGGAGAGAAGGCCTCACTCTGGAACCCGCAGGTGTGGCTCTGCGCTATACGAGGTAGGGAAGGTTCCAGGGCGTGGCTGGCGGGGCCTCAGGCACAGACTGGATCTCGGAGCTCTGGGATGTTCATTCATTCCTCTCCCTCCCCTGGACTGAGACAACTCTGCCCGAGTCCGCTCTGACCATCGTCCACCACATTCCTGCGTACATCCGGCCTAATCTCATTTTGAAATTACATTCGAAAAAGCGTGAAAATGCGAATCGCGTGGCGTCGGTGAGAAGGCCGTTCTCTGTGGGTTGCCTGCCCTTCGAGTGGTCTGGGAGACTCTGTGTCGCCTGTCTCCTGCCCATCGCGCATCCTTCAAGTGTCCCCCCCGGCCTCAGCCACACGGGCCACAGAGATCATGCCACGGACAGATTCCGGGCAGCCTTTCACCCAGGCCCCCAGGAACTGGACCCCTCGTTAGGGGGCAGACGGTTCAAATAGAAGCCAGGGTGCTGGGACTTCACTCTGGGTCCCGGACTCGCCCCCGACCGTCACGGACCAGGTGCATGTGTGCCCGATCACGGCTCGGGAATAGCTCGGGGCAGAGCCAGGGTGCCACGCGGTGATGCCCACAGCCATTACTTTCTCCTTCTAGAATTTATTGCCAAAGAGTTGTCAGGCTTCGGGGAGCTTAAATTTTGCAGCATCAACATTTGGCATAAAATATCAGGAGGAGATGGTTTATATCCTCTCGTCGCACCCTCTGAGGGCCGTAATTCTCGGGATGTCAATTAGAATTAGACAAATCAACCTGGGAGGGCACCGACTGACCCAGACTCCCCTCGACTCCCCTGAATCTCCGGCCAGAGCCCGGCCGGCTCGGATGGCCGGTGAAGTCCAGTGAAAGCAGTTCCCATCTGCAGCGCCAGGACCGGACTCGCTGTCTCCCCATCGAGAGACAGGCGCAGACACGTGTGTGCAGCTGAGTACCTACCAGACCGCCCACGGGACTCTAAGTATTCTCCAGGATCCCATCCAACCACTAAAGCGTGATGGGATGCGGATGGATTTACTGAGCAGAAATATTCCAATAAAGTCGGCTATAAACTGAGCATCTGTATTTAAACGTTGTCTTCCCACTTACCTACGTGAGGGAAAGCAGGACACATTTCCTGCGGGAGAAAGGTGGTCTCCGACGTGCCTGGCTGGCAGGTTTTCTCTCTCTGGCTCCGTCACCCATGGGCATCCTTGGACCCCCCTCAGCGGCCTCCACCTGCTCTTCCAGGCTTTCCCGGCCAGTGACGGGCACCCACCCCGTGCCAGGCACTGTTCTAGGTCCCAGAGACACAGCCCCGGGACATCCGGACAGAACTCCCTGCCCGTCTGCGCTCCCGCTCCGTGGACACAGCAGACGAGGTGAGCACTCAGAACACGCAGGAGGGTGCACTGGACACCAAGGCAGGTTTTGGAGGTGGGAGGTGTGTCCGCAGAGCCCAGGGAGGCCCTGCTGCTGGAGATCCTTTCTGGAGGGTGACTGTCCCCTGCCAAGATCCCAAGGGCCCCGTGGCGTGTGCGGGAGAGAGCTCAGAAGCCGCGGGGCCGCCTCACCACCCAGGTGGAAGACAGTGCGCTGTCCTGGGGCCTGGCCCCTGCGGCATGGCCGGACCTGTGCTGACGCTCAGCTGGAAGCCTGAACAGGACCACGCGCTCACGTTTGCAAAGGCTGCTCTGGGGCAGAGAACGATTCCAGGGCAGTGACAGGCCGCTGTGCCCAATGCCCTGTCCTCAGATCTCCCACCTCCTGAGTGTGGGGACCCGCAGGGGGACCCCGAGTAGGTCCTTCTGCCGCGGCTTCCACACACTATGCGTCCTTGGTCTTCCTGCTGAAGTTCGAGCCTCTGGGCGCACAGGCTCCTCCTCGTCAAGCCCCAAGTTCAGGAACCCGCAGGTCACGGGTGTGGTGGCACGGGACTGCAAACAGCTAAACCCTGAAGCAAAACTCCCGGTGTTTCAGCCAGGACAGACACACCGCCCTCTTATAGGTCCCATTTTTGGGGGGATACGTTTTGTTTTTTATTTAGTTATTGATCTATCTATGTATTTACTTTTTAAATATGTTTTTATTGATTTTTAGAGAGAGAAGAAAGGAGAGAGAGAGAAACACTGATGTGAAAGAGAACTATCGATCGGTTGCCTCCCGTATGCACCCTGACCGGGGCTCTCACTCGAAACCTGGGTGTGTGCCCTGATCGGGACTCGAACCCACGAGCCTTTGGCGCGCAGGACGATGCCCAGCCAATTGAGCCACACCGGCCAGGGCTGTCTCGTTTCTGTTGAAACAAAAAGAGCCTCCGTCAAGGGCTGTCTGGCCCAGTAGGTCTTTGCTCTGAGGAGGGCGAAGGGAAAGGATCCCTCGGCCAGCTGGGTTGGGTGTCTCCGGACTTTCCGGTGGGAGGCCACGCCCATCAGCGGAAAGAACTTGCAGGGGGGACAGGACATGTTGGTGGTCCTCCCCGGCTCCTTACCCTAACAACAGCGGTCGGCCGTGAGGGCAGTTCCTTCCCGAAAGCCTCTGCTCAGCTGTAAAGTGAGGACGGTGACAGCCTCCCGGCAGAGGCCTCATGGACCACTCCCATGGCCACCACTGTCGTGTGTCCTACACGCAGCCGGGGCATGGTCCCGTGTGGGCAGCGCGTGGGCGTGCCCTCAGAGGAAGAACTGGGGGTCGGCGCCCGGATCCGGGGCTGTTCGGGGGAGCTTTTGCAGTTAGGAGTGACGTCACAACCCCAATCCGTCCGCCGCTCCTGGAGGAAGAGGTGAGCCTTAGCAGCCTTTGTGGGGTCATCTGTGTGCCCCCCAAATCCACACATGCAATCCCATCGCCCAGCTCCTCTGAGCGGGGCTGTATCTGGAGTCTGGGCCTTTGAAGAGGGTCACTGGGGCGGCCCTCATCCAACCCGAATGGTGTCCTTATAAGAAGGGCTCAGGACACACACAGGGACAGCCACGTGAGGACACGGGGGGAAGACCGCCCTCCACACGCCAAGGAGAGAGGCCTCGGAGAGGCCAGCCTGCCGACGCCTGGACCGCAGACCTCCGGCCTCTGGACTGGGGAGAATACAGGTGCTGTTGAAGCCGCCGTCACGGTGCTTTGTCACGGGAGCCCCGGGACTCTCACACGGAGCTCCTTCCCCGACGGAACCCTGGTCCTAGGTCATGTCCAGGAAGAGTGTGTGTCGATGGCTTCTTCTCTCCTTCTGCCCCAATTTCAAAATCCCGCTTCTCCTTCGTGAAGAACTGTCCCGGCAGAGCAGGCAGGGGCGGGTGGGCTCGGGTGGTGCCCGGCGCGTCTGGCTGCGGGTCTGGGAAGCTCCCGCGCTGAGCGTGTCCGCCGCGTCTCCGTCAGACCGAGTTGGAGCAGCCGGCACCACGCCAGGACCTGCAGCCGCGCCGGCGAGCTCGCTTTTCTGAGCAGCGGAAAGTTCACGAACGACTCCTGGGCAGAGTAATTTCATTTGCTGTGAAGTAAAGTTAAAGCAAATTGCACTAAATTAATATTGATTCAAATTAAGCCATTTATCTCTTTATGCATTTCAACTCCACATCAAATACAATCATTGCGTTAGCTGCTCCGCAGCCAATAAAATCACGAGTGAGATGGCATCCTGTGGTGTTTTCCCTTTTCTGGGAAACACACACACACACGCATGCACGCAAACACACACAGAAACCCACATGCATGCACACACACAAATGCACACCCACCCACACAGAAATGCACACACAAATGCATGCACACACACAAACCCACATGCACGCACACACACACGCATGTGCGCACACAAACCCACATGCATGCACACACAAATGCATGCACACATGCCTGCACGCACAGATGCACGCACATGCATGCACACACACGTGCATGCATACTCATGCACACGCACACACACACACACACACACCCGCTTGCCGCTGAATGAAAGTGGAGGTAATACAAACTCTCGCTCTCGTGGTGGTGAGGGCTGCAAGGAGGCCAGATGCTTCCCATAAGCGCTCTGAGCCCAGCTGTCCAGGTTCTGGACCTTTGTGCTCCAGAGGCAGGCAGGGCGGCGCTGCGTGGACACCATCAGCAGCTGTGTCCCCGAGGCGGAGTCCATACACTGGCTCCCACTTACTTCTCCGTTCTTCTCTGGGGGCAGAGCCGTGGAAACGGAAAACAGCTCAGAGGGGACGCTGCAGCCCTGAGGCCAAAGCCACGGGCGTGAGGCCAGTCACAAGGCCCGTTTCAGGTGCGTGGGTCTGCAAACACGTACACACACGCACGCATGCCTGCCCCTGCTGCTCTGAGACCTGGGTGACCCTGCTCGGTGTAGCACAGTGGTGGCCGATGCCAGCCAGCAGCTGACGTGACCACCCCCTACTCCCAGATGAACAAGAGAAGCAGCTGGAACTGTCCGTGAGTAAATGTCAGGGACAAGTTCTGAGAGACAGCTCTCCAGGTCTGCAGAAAATAAAAACCCGATCCTTGCAAAGAAATTCTGTGGATTTCCAGGCCGTGCCCTCCGATGGTCACCTCGCCCTCGGGACTCCAGCCCGTGAGCCCCTTTCCCGGCCGCCCTGGGAGGGAACCCGTGAACCGCCCTTGTCTTCAGCAAGGACAGCATGAGGCGTGTGTCCATCCTCCCGGGCTGCTGGGATCTGGTGTGCGCTGAGGCCGGCTTCCTGGGTCACAGCCGTCTTCTCGCGTGGTCTGGCATGGCGGAAGGGGTGAGGGAGCCCTGCGGGATCCCTTTATAAGGGCACTGACCCCTTGGGGATTGGTGGGGACGGCACCTCACAATACCATCACCACCTCAGCAGTTGGGTCCAGCATATGCGTTTAGGGGAGAGAGAGGGAGATGGATATCCAGCCCAGGGCAGGTGGAACGGGGCAGCCCTGAGACTGCCAGGGCCCCGAGCTAGAACCCCTTCCCCACCAAAATGCATCAAACGAAGGCCCCAACGACACCCCCCAGTACAGTGAGGGGTGAGCACTTCCGTATACAAATGTGTGGGGACACAGTGCAGCCCGTAACGGATGGCCCAGCGTGGAATTGGCTCTGAACCGATGACGGACGCTGAGGCCTGGTACCCTGCCCTGGGGTGACCGGCACAATGCAGACCAGGTCTCTGGAGCTCATGCTGTCCCCGTGGGGAATGCCTGGCAGCGCTCCTGGCTGGGTGGCCACAGATCGACGCAGACCGAGCCCAGGCCACCGACTTCCCTTCCGTCTCTTCCTCCTCTGCTGAACTCGGGCAAAGACACACCGGATCCAATACTCGATGGTGGCGACCGAGGCTGGCACCCAACCCAGGGCTGGCAGACGCTTTCATCCCACACCAGGTGCGTTTCACCCACCCAGAGAGACGTGAGGCTGTGCCGTGACCACCGGGCGTGTCTGCCATGGGCACGGGACAGGAATGGTCCCACCTGGTCTTAGACCTCCAGCGTCCTGGGAAACTCACGGCCAGGAGGGGACATGGCCAACGCTGAGGCCCTGCAACCCAGCGACAGCATTTTAAATCCAAGTGTTCGGCTTGTCATTTAATATTCCTTCTGCGGAGTCACACCTTGGCTTTTGGTGGGTAAAACAGAAATCAAGGTCATTCATGGATATGCTCTTAAGATTACGAGCAAAGCTCGGCCGGTGTGGCTCAGTGGCTGAGCGTCGACCCATGCACCAAGAGGTCGCCGGTTTGATTCCCGGTCAGGGCACGTGCCCAGGTTGTGGGTCTGATCCCCAGTGGGGAGCGTGCAGGAGGCGGCCAATCTATGTTCTCTCTCATCGATGTTTCTATCTCTCTCTCCCTCTCCCTTCCTCTTTCTCTCTAAAATCAATAAAGAAAAAAATATCACAAGTAAAAAACAAAATTGTCCCAGGACATTGGGGACTGTTTTGCTGGCCACATAGGACTTCAGATCTCCATTGTGCTGGGCAGGAGGCTGGACGGTGGGGTCACAAAACGAGCGAGGGGTCTCTGGGAGAGTGACGGCGAGGGCCGTCACACAGAGAAAGGTAACATCGTTCTCTGGGGTGGGCGGGTCAGAGAAACGCTCACGGTGGGATGTTTCGGAGGCTCCGGAGGGATGAGCAGAAATCTTTCGGCGAAAGAAACGGGAAGAGAGGACGCAGGACCGCAGTGGCGCAGGTGGGCAGGGCTTGTCCGGGAAACAGCCCCAACCACCCGAAAGCAGGTACAGGACTGTGACCACCAAGGCAGCGCTCAGGGCCGCTCCCCACATGCCCGCATGCTCCCCAAAGCTGCAGCCCCAGGAAGCCACCCAGGGACGGTGACAACCTTGTCACTGAAGGAATCCAGAGCCGGAGGGCCGTGGGTCCTCCTCGGACAAGGGCAGGGGAGTAGTGGCCTTTGGGAGATAAAAGCTGGAAAACGCAGCCCATCCGACTTCATCTCAGGTGAAGCCTGTTCCCTTGCCATCACTCTCCTGCAAACCGCATCCTCGAATGCTTTTCTGGGCTGCAGTGATGTGGTCACCAAGGAGCCGCGGGGCCCTGAGTGCACAGGAGGAGCCGAGCTGGGGAGGGAGCAGGTGAGTCCCAAGAGCTGGAGTATGTGGGTGCTGGGAGGAGGGAGCCATGTCCCTGGGGTGGGGCTTCTAGAAAGACTTTTCTTCCATACCATTGACCTGAGGGATGGGGGCGGGGTGAGGGGCAGGTGGGCGCCAGGTTCAGGGCTGCTGAGAAGAAGGGAGATTGTCCCTTCTCGGAAGAAGGAAAATGCTCAGTGTATCATCTGTCTTCTCTCAGTCGGGCACTGGCTGTGCCATGTACCCTGACATTATTTCATGTAATTCTCCACGGGACCAGGGAGACCAGAGTGTCACAGTTACATCTCCTGCCAACGCCGTCCTGCCATGTGGCATCCGGGCAGCGGAGAAAGAGAAGCGCAGAGACTCCTGGGCTGGTGCTGCGCCCTGACTCCAGCCCGGGCTGCTTCCAAGGCTGCCCGTATCACCAAAATCCATCTCACTGGGCCAAAATCAAGGGGTCGGCCGGGCCAGGCTCCCCCGAGGCTCCAGGGTGGAGTCCGTTCCCTGTCTTTGTCTGCTTCCAGCTGCATCCCGGCCTGTGGCTTCTTCCTCCACCGTCAAAGCCGGCCCTGCAGGCCAGCTCCCCGCTTCCCTCCTCTCAGGACATCTGGGGCCCACCCAGATAATCCAGGACCATCTCCCGTCTCTGCAGCCTCAGCGTCACCGCAGCTGCCAAATTCCTCTTGGGGACCTTTGGGGGCGCCCCTCAGCTGGCCACCACCAGCAGCCCAGGCTGCTCTGTTATGAGCCAGAGCACGTCCACCCTCCAGAGAGACCCGTCACTCACCTCTCCCCGGTCTCTCTGGGGGGAATAAAGTGACCACAATGAATTCTGAATTTGCCTGGAAATTCTCCCGGGTCAAAGGATTTTCCAAGTACAGTCAGTTCTGCTAACATGTAACGGAGGTGTTGCTCTAAGTCCTCGCACAGGAAAGCTGCAGGGCTGGTGGGGAAAGCAGGTCAGCGGGACGACCCTGAGAACCTCGGCAGTGACCTACTGAACGCAGCGGCACCTTGCCGCCCCTGTCAGCGGGCGAGGACGCGCCGGCCGCAGCCAAAGGGGCACCGGCGCCGGCCCGCAGCCTCCTTGCTGACGGGCTGTTGGACTGGCGACAGCTCCCGAGTCACTGTGAGGGGTGGAAGGGAGCTCATCGAGGCCCAGTTCCAGCACTGGGCACGCTAGGCGTGGCGCACACGCTGGCAGTGCCCTGGGACACAGGCAGAAGTTTGAGAGGTGTGCATGTGCCGGGTTCGGGGTTCCGGACTCCTCTGCTCGGCAGGACGCAAGGTCCCGGGTCCTCCTACGTCACCCGCATTTTCTGAGTCCCTCCGCGTTCCCCTGCCTCCCTCCGCGCCCCCCTGCCTCCCTCCGCGCCTTGCAGACAAAATCGAAGGGAAGCAAACTTGATCTGCTTCACCCTGAGACTGTTCCCTAACGTGTCAGCTGCATGGAAACAACTTTGCATTTACAAAGACAGAGTGAGAGCGGAAGAGCGGAAGCCACCGCAGAACGGGCAGTAAGGGGCCCAGTCCATGCCCCCGCCTGGGGGTGAGTGGGGAGAATGGGCAGGAACTGAGACTGCCACGGGAGATCAGGGCAGCTGGAAGGGAGTGGGCTCGGTATGTGCTGGGGGAGGGGTGTGCACACGTGTACACACACGCGAACACGCAGGGGAGATGCTCGGAGCTGCCGTGGTTCCTGTCCTGGTTCTCTGTCTGCGCAGACTGCTGCTGTTTATTCTGTCTGCTGATCAGGGCCCTCTGCTTCTGAGCAGCCCTGGGGGGAGAGGCCCGGGACTTGGCTGGACAGTATGTGCTGGGCCAGAGCACTCAGGCGGGGAAAACTGCAGACAGAGTCAGAAATACAGCCGCAGAAGACGGGGCATGGCCCAGATGCGGAGGCCGGCGATTAAAATGACCAATGTGTCAGGCACGAAATAGTAGCTCCTGATATCGACCGGGTGTCGCGGAGAAGGCCCCTTATATCACCCCAGGAAATGGGCGATTTTAGGCCAACTCAGAGCCGTGTGTCTTGAGGTGATGGCTGGAATAATTCACGTCATTTGTGCTGTCCCAGACCTGCTTGCAAAGAGAATTTCCTGGCGTCTCGCTTTTAAAGCCAGACCTTTAAAATATATATTTAAAAGAATGCTAAAATATTTGCTTTGCTCTGGGGGGATTAAGTGCCGGTGGAAAGGGCCGGATTGATGGTCCCTGGAGGTAGGAGCTGCCCTCCTTTTGTCCGGATACATCAGCCTAGACTTCGTCCCGGTTCACACCCACTCCCCCCACACTCGTGCACACTCAAGTGCACACACACATGCATACACACACGCACTTGCACACACATGCATGCACACACGTGTGCACACACATACACACACAAGCACAAATGCACTTGCACACACCTGCATGCACATGCATGCACACGCAGACACGTATGCACGCACGCACACACACATACATCCTTGTTTTTTGTTCCTTCCCTTCGGTCACTATTTCTTTGCTCCTTCATGTCTGCTCACCCGAGCAGGCTGCAGCAAGCCCGAGGCGACCCCACAGAGCTAGAGCTGGGAGGCAGCTCCCGAAGGAAAGATTAAGAAGTAGGACTCGGCCACGTTTCTCAGAAAGAAGACACCAGTGATCGATGTTCCTTAGAGGGCCCTAGAATAACCCACGTTTCTCCGTGTTCGTCCCGTTTGCATTGCGAAGCCACGTTACGGACAACACCAAAGAAGCGACTGTGTAAATAGGACCCCAAACCCCGCCAAACACAATCGCTGTTAGCGTGGGGTGTGTTTGTTTCACTAACGTTTCTAAACATGTGCCCACCGGCGTGACTTGTGCGCAGTCCCACTCCCTACAAACCCAGCCTGCCACCTGGGATCGAGCCGGGACACTGTCCCCGGCCTCTTCCCCTGAGCACGTGTCCTGGGCGGTCCTGGGAACTGGAGTGGAAGTACGTCCTGCATGCAGCCGTTTTCATTCCACGGGTCATGGTAGCCATCCTCCTTCTCCCGCTGGCTAGTTCTTCCACCGTGATTTGTTTTTCTGGGTTTCAATGCTTTTATTTATATCTTAATTTTGCGTCTCAGTTACAGTTTACATTCAATGCCCCTTTGTGTCAGTTTCAGGTGTACCCACAGCGGTTAGACAATCGTGTTTGCAAAGTGTCCCCCGATAATTTCAGTCCCCACTGGGCTCTACACATTTATTACATTATAATTGACTACACTCCCCATGCCCTCCCCCTCTGCCCTCACCCCACTAAGCCCCTCCCCCTCTGCCCTCACCCCACTGTGCCCCTGGCCTCTGCTCTCACCCCACTGTACCCCTCCCCCTCTGCCCTCACCCCACTGTGCCCCTCCCCCTCTGCCCTCACCCCCCAGTGCCCCTCCTCCCCCTCCCCTCCCACCTGCTGCCTCCTGATGTACCCTCCGGATTTACACCCCGTTATTCCCCAGAGTTCAGCACGATGCCTGGTAGGCGCTGAAGGCACGAATGGATGGATCTCTGGTTCTGCAACCACAGCTGCGGTGACCACATCGACGAAGAGTGAAAACTGTTATGGGGGGACTGTGTTCCCCTCCACAAAAATCTACGTCGCGGTCCTAGCCCCTAGGGCGTCAGAGTGTGACATGAATCGAATGTAGGGTCATTGCCCATGTAACTGGTTGCGATGAGGTCCCTAGGGTGGGCTGGGACCCATTAGGACTGATGTCCCTGTAAAAGAGAAAACAGACACTCAGAGGGGACAGGGCCACGTGACGGTGGAGGCACAGATTGGAGTGAGGCATCCACAAGCCGAGGGTCCGTGGCAGCCACTCAGAGCCAGGACAGAGGCCCCTCAGAGCTCCAGGGGGAGGCAACTTCGCGGGACCCTGACTTTGAACTTCCGGCCTCCTGACCTGTGAGACAATAGATTTTTGCTGTTTCAAGTCCCCCCACCCCCAGCCACAGGACTCTCATACCCATCACCCCTTACAGGGCCACGTGCCCATACTTGGAGAGGCAGGAAGGCCACTACTGACCAGGGTGCAGAGGGCATTCTGCTGCGGGGGGAGGGCGACCACAACCCACGGCACCAGTGGGCCTGTCTCAGGAGGTTTTACAGGAACACAGAAAAACAAGCCCCATCACCAGGGGTGGGCTGACTCCGGCCACTTCCTTCTCCAATGCCCCGGGATCTGTCTGCCGTCTCCAGGGATACGGGGCCTCCAGCCGGGGGGACAGGGCTGCGTGCTCCCCTGGGATCGTCTGGGGGCCCTCGGTCAGGCCACCGGCTCTGCAGCCTCTCCCCAGAACCTGCTTCCAGAGCGAAAAGCAGGCCAGCCGTTATCTGAGCCTCATGCATATGTATTCATGGACATTTAAGGAGGCCCCTTGCAGAAATGCATACTTAGTTGCTAAACACAATGTGTTTTATTGCCCATGTAGGCCCTTTTGTAATATCCTCTGGAAATTCATATTAGAGGAGATTTCAAAGCCCGTGGCTGACCCGGCAAGCCCTGATGGTCCCTGTCTGCCAGAAGGCTTTATTTAATAACAAAGTGTCTTGTTTAAAGCCGTGCCTATTGGTGAGATTGCCCGCGGAGACGCTCACGTTTCGGGAATGCACAATTATGTGTATTATTGGCCGAATCAACCACTGCGCTGCCAGACCAATTTCCCTTTTATGTCCTGGGTGCTTAGACTCCCTCAGAAGAGCCTCCTGTATTTTTTAGCAATTGCGTGTCGCGGACTTTTCCCGCTTTTGAAAACCGCAAAGGCTGCACAAGTCAGTCCTGGGCAGCCTTCCAGCCTCCCGGGGGAGAAGGCACCTAGGGGCAGAAGGCATGTTCCCCGAGCTCAGTGCGAGGCCGCACGCGTGCGCTCACGGTGCCCAGGAGCACACGCGGCAGGTCGGTGTCCACGGAGAAGTGAGCATTGCGTGGTTGGGTGCACGCCCACCCCCACACTGGGGGTCAGATGTATTGCGAGGAGAGCAGGAAAACAGGTTTCTCTTACAATATAGAAGGAAAAGCAGCAGAGAATCAAAAAGAGTGTCTCAGGCTTTCCCGATGACCCTGCCCACAAACCCTGGTGTCACCGGCCGAGTTGTGTCCCCTGGAATTCCTGTGTGAGAGTGTGTTTGGACAGGGGACCTCTAGGAAGTAATTAAGATAAACTGAGGTCATAAGGGTGGGGCCCTGATCCACTGGGATTAGTGTCCTTATAGGAAGAGACAGCGGAGGGCTCCGTGTCTGTCCCTCTTCAGCATGTGAGGACACAGTAAGAAGGTGGCCGTCTGCAGGCCAGAGACAGAGCCCTCATCTGGATCTAGATTGGCCAGCACCTTGATCTTGGACTTGCAGCCTCCAGACTTGGAGAGGTAAATACGTGTCTGCTGTGTGAGCCGCCCAGCCCGTGGCATTTTGCTGTGGCAGCCTGAGCCGCTGGTGCCATCTGCCTTGACCGGCTTTAACCCTGACCGACGTGAGCTGTCCATGACCTTTCCTGCCAGGATCCTACAAGCCACAGAAGCCCTGGGTACAGGCAGATGGTGGAGGGGCTCGGGGTCCCTCCCGAGGTCTGGGTTTCTCGTTGTCTCTGCACACACCTCTCCAGGCGTGATTGAAAACAAGAGGGAGCTGGCGCCCGGCGAGTGCCCTTCCGTCCCTCCAAGGAGACTTTGTTTAAGCCCAGTGAGTCCAAAGGTCAACAGGGAAGGAAACGGAGCTGAAAGGGCAGGAGGCCAAGGGGACCTTCCCGCATCTCACCACGAGCACCGTTGCGCAGGGAAGCTGCCCCGGCTGGTCCTGGACGGCAGAGCGCTCTCTGAGTCACCCTCTGGGCTCCTCGGGCTACAGATGCAATGTGAGTTACAGGCTCGCTCCGGGCCGGAGGAAGAGGAGAACAAAGGAACCTCTGCAAACTCCTGCCAGGGCTCTGCCTTGACTCTGGGCCGGGATCTTGGAGCCCCTGTGTGCCTGGGGTCCTCTGAGGACAGTTAAAGGTGCTGGGTGCTGGGACCCTTTGGGGTCTGGAAGCACCGCACCCTCTAGGACCAAGCGAGGGGCAGGCACGACACCTGCAGGGAAGACAAAGCTGGCATTGGATTGCCATTGCTACTGAGGCCAGGACCGTGGAGAAGAGCTGACCACCTGAGCAGGGGACTCCGTGCTGGGATAAAAATGTGTTCAGTCTACGCCCGGCCAGTGTGGCTCAGTGGATTGAGCACTGTCCCGTGGACTGAGAGGTCCTGGTTCGATTCCCGGTCAGGGCACATGCCCGGGTTGCAGGCTTGATCCCCAGTAGGGGACATGCAGGAGGCAGCCGATCAATGTTTCTCTCTCACATCCATGTTTCTCTCTCTCTCTCTTCCTTCCTCTCTCTCTAAAAAAATCAATAAAAACATTAAAAAAAATAAGTGTTCAGTCCTTGTCTGGGCTCCTGGCGAGAGCTCCAGAAACCCTTGGAATGTGTTAGGTGATAGGAGCCCCGTTGCTGTGCTGATGAGGCCTTGAGGGGACTCTCCAGAAAGACCCACCACGTCCTCCAGGAGGGCCCGAGGCCTGGAGATGGAGTTCAGTCATGTGGCCAGGGGTTCAGTCCATTGTGTCTACATATTATAGTTGCACCCCAGCCTCTGCACCTGAGAGCCTATGGTCAAATTTCCCGGCTGGTGGCCACCTCGGTGTGGCAGGAGGGAGACAGACCCGGATGTCCTGGGGGAGGACTCGGAAGCTCTGCGCTCCCTCCCCGACCTGGCTCCGTGGGTCTCTCCCTCATGCTGCTGCTCAGTCTATGTGGCCTTTGTAATAAAACTGGAACACAGCACCTCCCTGAGTTCTGCGAGTCGGTCTAGTGGGTCATCAAGCCAAGGAGGGTTCTCGGCAAGCCCCGGGTGTAAGGCCAGGCAGTCCGCGTGCTGGTGGCCAGGGGACGCCATGTGCAGTGCGTGTGGGGGCGGCAGCCTCGGGAGGACGGGCCCTCCACCTGTGGGTGGCTGTGATGCTCCCTTCGGTGTTGGAGGCAGAACTTTGCCGTCCACCCAGCTGGGCACCAGAGCGGACTCGGAGAAGGAAGGGAGAGAGCTCTGTGGGCATGACCCAGCGGAGGGCCACTGAACTCGGGGTCTGCCTCCCTGCTGCATGGGAGCCTTTGGTCAGCGTGTGTCCCATTGTCTGAGTCCTCGGATGACCGACCAACCATCCCAAAGGACTCAGGCAGAGAGCGCTGGTCCCTGCACCCACCCAGCAGGCTCCGCAGCGGGCCCTGTGCAGCTGGCCTCGGGGGCCAGGGGCCTAGATGACATTGCTCCTGGGAACTGGGGGTAAGTGCTAGCCTGAGGATTTGTGACAGATTTCTAAAGAAGAAAGTCTAGGCCCCAGACACACACACTGCAGAGGAGTCCAGGCTGACACCTGGAGCTGACCCCCTGCTCAGTGACCCCAGTCTCCTCCCCCTTAATTGACAGCCACTTAATTGACTCACAGGATGGCGGTTAAGGTTTTAGCTTTGAGGCCCGACAGCTTGGACTCAGAGCCCTGCCCTTTACCTGCTCAGCAAACTCAAGCATCCATTTTAACCTGGGGGCCTCAGCGTCTGATCATTACCTTGGGGTCAGCAGTGCCCTGTCTCACAGGCCCCTGGTGCTGTTTTAGGGACTGGGTGAGGTGACAGAGACGTCCTGGGCCTGGTCTCACTCACAGGAATCTCTTGATAACTGTGTCTCTCTATGAGAGTCAGGGAGGCCAGAGGGCAACTGAGCTGTGACACAGAAATCCTACCTGAGCTCTGGGATGTTCCAGGATGCTCCAGGACGCTCTGGGATGCTCCAGGATGCTCAGGATGCTCCAGAATGCTCTAGGATGCTCAGGATGCTCAGGATGGCTCTGGGATGCTCATGATGCTCTGATATGCTCCAGGATGCTCCGGGATGCTCATGATGCTCTGGTATGCTCCAGGATGCTCCAGGATGCTCCGGGATGCTCAGGATGCTCAGGATGCTCAGGATGCTCCAGGATGCTCTAGGATGCTCAGGATGCTCAGGATGCTCCAGGACGCTCAGGATGCTCAGGATGCTCCAGGATGCTCCAGGATGCTCCGGGATGCTCAGGATGCTCATGATGCTCAGGATGCTCCAGGATGCTCTAGGATGCTCAGGATGCTCAGGATGCTCCAGGATGCTCCAGGATGCTCAGGATGCTCCGGGATGCTCAGGATGCTCCGGGATGCTCAGGATACTCTGGGATGCTCGGGATGCTCCAGGATGCTCTAGGATGCTCAGGATGCTCCAGGATGCTCTAGGATGCTCAGGATGCTCCAGCATGCTCCAGGATGCTCTAGGATACTCTGGGATGCTCAGGATGCTCCAGGATGCTCTAGGATGCTCAGGATGCTCTGGGATGCTCAGGATGCTCAGGATGCTCCGGGATGCTCCGGGATGCTCCAGGATGCTCCAGGATGCTCAGGATACTCTGGGATGCTCAGGATGCTCCAGGATGCTCTAGGATGCTCAGGATGCTCCGGGATGCTCCGGGATGCTCCAGGATGCTCAGGATACTCTGGGATGCTCAGGATGCTCCAGGATGCTCTAGGATGCTCAGGATGCTCAGGATGCTCAGGATGCTCCAGGATGCTCAGGATGCTCCAGGATGCTCTAGGATGCTCAGGATGCTCTGGGATGCTCCGGGATGCTCCATGAGAAGAGCAGAGCCAGGAAATGGCCCAGCCAGCCCACTTTTTCCCCAGTGGCAGGCACACTGAGGGCATCTGTCAATTTTATTTCCTTTCAGGATCCTTGCATGGGCACTCCCCACAACGCACTGGCCATTCCAGCTGCCAGGCCTTATTTACAGGTCTGATAAAAACCAACAGACGTGGAGGCCGGCCACAGGTGCAGACGCCACCGAGCCTGGCAGCCCAGCGCCCCCTGCGCCCCCGCAGCCCCACATCCCCTGGGTGTATGGGCCCAGCACGGCAGCCTCCTCCTGGACCCTCCTGCCAGGTGCAGACCCGTTTCCATCCTGAAACACGAGCACATTCCGCCTGCCGTGTTCCCAGCCACGGGGGAGGACACGTCTGACTCTTTACTACGCCAATAAATTCCGCGTCGCTTTATCTTCCATCAGGACGACATTAATATTAAAACCCTCCATGAATCATAAATCCGTCACACATCAAGAACAGCAGCACCAGGACATCAAAACGTCCTCATTAACACTGGCGGAATGAGTCCTCCGAGGACCCTGCACAATGGCCAAACAGACCTGCTCAGCCCGATCCCTGTCCCCACGGCCGCGCGGTGGCTCTGGGTCAGCGATGACCTGGCAATCAGCACCGGGGCGCATGGGTGACTAGGGGCTCAGGCTGTCGACAGGGAAGATGAGGAAGGAGGCGTGAGAGAGCTGGTCAGCAGGAGCCCAGATGCTAGCGGCTGGGGCTGGGCAGGGCTGTCCAGCGGGACCCCACGACCTTGCGGCTGGAAGAGCTGTGCACCTGGACTAGAGGGTCTCTGCCCAGGAGGCACCGCCGGAGGACAGACAGCTGCTGTGGCCCAGGCAGGAGGTCTCTGGGAACGTCCCCTGGAAGGAACGCCCATTGGCTGAATTAGGGCGGGACACCTGGGCCGGCTGCGTGGAGGGCAGTGACTTCCTTGGCTTCCCCGTGGGGCTCATCAGTGAACTCAAAACACAGCTCTACACAGAAGTGCAACCCCGTCCACGCGTGGTGGGCTCGCCAGCCTGGATTTAGGGCACTGCGGGGGATGGCTCCCGTGTGTCGGGCAAAGTGGGCTCCATTCACGTGGGCAGGGGCTTGCCTTCTGGCCTCAGGAGCCCCCCGGTGCCCACAGCAGCTCACAGAGATCTAAACAGCTCATCTCCTTCGTACGTCAGCGTGAACAAAGGCCGTAATACAATCGGAGCAGCCGCCTGGCAGAGCAGAAGGCACGGCGTCACCCGTGACCGCGGGAGTCCGGAGACGCGGTTAACATCCGGGGCGAGGCCATTCACACACGCTTCCCCGTGGACACAGTGTCCCCACAGTGCCGCCTGGGTGGACCCACGGCCATCACGGAGGGTGTTTTTTATCTGCCTCTCAGCACGGGATCCAGGACGAGTATCTGTCCCCGCTCACAGGTGCCGTCGCCCACCGCCGGCTCAGGAGCCGTGTGCAAGGCTGAGGTGCACGGTGTGCTGCAGTGTGTTTGCCATCGTGGCCGGGACCTGCATCACATCACGTGATTACCTTCTCATTTTGATACTGAGAACACGAGAGATCCACTCCCTTAGCAGCGATCGCGTAGACGATGCCCCGGAACGCGCTCGTCTGATCCCGGGAGGTGCGGGTCCGTTGCCCAGCATCCTCCCACCCCAGCCCCGGTAACCGCCACCTGCTCTCTGTTTCTGAGTCTGGCTGTTTCCATCCCACATATAAGTGAGGTGATACAGTGTTTGCCCTTCTCTGTCCGAGTCACCTCATTAGCATAATGCCCTTGAGGTCCACCCATGGTGACTCAAATGGCAGGGTTTCCTTTTCAATGGCTGAGTAATACTCCACGGTGCACACCCCATTTTCTTTATCCACTCCTCCGGCATGGACGCCTGGGTTGGCCCACGTCCTGGTGACGTCAGGGACGCTGCAGTGACCATCGGGGTGCAGAGCTCTCTTTGAGATGTGGTCTCATTCCCCCCAGAGATGTTCCCAGGAGTGGGGTTGCCAATCCCGTGGTCCATCCCCATCGGCACGATTCTCAGCCTGGGAACAGCTCGGTGAGGCCTGAGGACAGGCGCAGCTTCCTGGGAGGAGACTTCTGGCTCTCACCGGACCGCTGTGGTGTGAGCTGACGCAAGGATGCAGGAGGTGACTTACTCACAGGTGACCTACAGCAGAGAAACTGTGAACTGCCAGCCAGAGCCTGAACCAGAAAGGAAAGCCACAGGTCAGAGTGAAGAGGGAACTCAGAGGTCGCAAGGGGCTGTGGAACCAGGCCTTGATGGAACAGCATGTGACAACTAAGTCCCTGTGTTGTGGGACATGAATGGGGTCTGCCACACTGAGCCTGGAGCCCTGCCAGCTGCCAGCCCTGGGAGAGGTGAGGGAGGAGCTGTGGCCGGGACCGTGACAGGGACATCTGTCAGCATGGGAAACAGAGACCCCAGACTGGCCGTGTGGGGCCTGGTGACTCATCACCTTTATGGTGGCTCTGTGGCAGGAGACTAGGTGGGGACATTAATGGAACTTTCTGGAGCAAGTAAGGGGTAAATCTGTGTCACTCGACCAGCGATCCAGGGGTCGGCCTCCACGCTGGGTCATTGCGGGCCCCGCAGGATGGAGGAAGCCCTGCTCAGAGACGGCCCCCCACCACCTACATTGCCAGGTCTGGGTCACACGGTCTGGGTCACAGGCCAGCACCAGCAGCTTGGCCGTCTGGGAATGAAGACTTTTACCTGAGCCAATTGCCAATCAGTCCCAACCCAGGCTCTGCTACGGGACTACGGTGAGAACGGTAAGAGGGAGGACCCAGCGGGCTGGGACACTCCTGTGACAGCGGTCCTCGTGGACAAGAGCTCACAGCCAGGACCAGAGCCTGCGGACCCCACCACAGCCAACCAGCAGCTCAAGAAGTGGAGGAACCAAGTAGGTGAGAGATCCCAACACTTCAGTTCCCAGAGGACACAAGAAGCAGGCAGAGACCAAGAGAGTCCGCAGACAGTGATAACGGGCAGATTGGCACCGACCCAATGTCCTTCTGGGACGGGACAGTGATGAACAGGACACAGCTGACGGATTCCATGAACAGGAAAATCAGAGGAGATGTTGAGCAGGTGGCCCGGTGACAGGGTGACAGCGTCTGTTAAGACGGGAGGACGGGGGGACACCTCTGCACATCTCTAAAAATATAGGAAGGAGAGGAGACATTTGAAGAAAAGAAAATGGCTGTTGGCTTTTCAAAAGTAAAAACAGATGCGAGTACTGAGATTTAAGAAACCCAAATGTCCCATAAATAAACAAATCAACACATGGGCATTTTATCGTAAAACTATCAAAATGCATGGACCAAGAGACGATCATAAAATCCTCAGAACGTCACACACACGCACAAAACATTTCAAGCTCGGCCACTGGAGGAAGGAGAGGGAAAAAGAACACCGATAGAAAAATAAGACCAATAATAATTCAGAGAGGAGACATCTCATGAGCAGATACATAAGATGGTCTTGCAACAGAATGCGTTTTGTCTATGAAAGGAAACAACCCTTAACCTAGACACTTTGTATCCAGTTACCTGCCCTGCAGACAACCTCAGAGGCAGGCTGTGTTTACTCTTGCTTGTTCGTTTTTCAGCAACCCTTTCGGAAAGAAGTATTAAAGGATACACTTCAACCACTAGAAAACTAAACCCAAAAGGAAAAAGTAAGGGTGGAAGAAAACCTTTGGAAATCAAGAAAGTCATGAGCATGTTGGCAACTGTGAAAAGCAGCAATAGCGAAGGGGGAAAGAACTGGAGGATTTAACAAGATGATACTGAAATAGTAGCCAACAGGAACACGAAGCTGGGGGTGGAGAACATTTGGAGTTGGAGTCTCCTAACTTCTGGTGACATACAGAAATCTTGTTTAATGTTATTAGGCTTTGCTAATAGACTTGTTACAATTTAAAATTAGTAACCACTAAAGAAAAAAATAAAAGGAAGTAGAAAATGTAAGTACAGCCAGCTGGTGTGGCTCAGTGAATGGAGCACCATCACATGGACTGAGGTCCCAGTTCGATTCCTGGTCAGGGCACATGCCCGGGTTGGGGGCTAGATCCCCAGTAGGGGGCGTGCAGGAGGCAGCTGATCCATGTTTCTCTCTCACATGGATGTTTTTCTCTCTCTCTCCCTTCTTCTCTCGCTAAAAAAATCAATAAAAAACACATTTATAAAAGAAAATGTAAGAACAAAAGCAACAGAGTGGGGGATGAGAATGTAAGAAAACTGCATCAACCCAGTAGGAGATTTAAAAGGGAGAGAGGAAATTACCCTTTTAAATCATTTCAATGGTACGCAGTCATCCACAAAATGTGTTAGACGGGTTTTATTGTTTTGCATTTTTTTAAAATGAATCCCCTGTTTTTAACAGTTTGTCCCAAATTCCTGGCCCTCTTCCAGGCATTAAAATTATTCTAAAAGTGGGAGAAAGTGAGAAGCAGCTATGCTGTGATCTAAGGTAACCAGCTTTCCCTCACCCACGCCCCCTGCTGCACCAGAAGGCCACCTAGCTCAGGCCGCCCTGGTCTCAGCACTGCCCCTGTAGCGTGGCTCCGTGCCCCGTGGAGTGACCCAGCCCAACTGTACTAACGACGACAAGAATGTCCTAAGAGGCAGCTGTGCTCACGTGTCCCCCATGTTTAGTGGCTAACCTCCCAGTGGAGGTGCGCCCCCCTTTTAAAGATGAGAACACTGAGGCTTACGAAGGATTTGCTCAGGACCACACAGCTAGGAAGTGGTGGCAGGTCACCAGGCCTCCGGACTCCAGCTCTGTCTCTGTTTTCACGACACCCCAGCTCATCACCATAACGAAGCCCGGCTGCCACTCTCAGAAAGGGACAAAGGGACGGCCACCTGCCGGGACACGGGAGGGAAAACCCACTTGCTCCAAGAGCCGTGCTGGTCTTGATGGAATCCTGTCAGACTTCCACATGCACTCCTGTCCTGCCCCTGGGGACATGCCTGTCCGAGGCGGCAAGGTTGACCCAGACATCCCCCGGATGCTGAGAGACGGGGACAGCATTAGACTGGGAGCTGCACTGACCGTAGCTCTGTCCCATTGGTGGCCTGGGTCAGCGGTCCTTCAGGGACGGGCATCCTCGGTGTGGAGAGCCTGGCACTGCAGACACAATGCTGTTGTCACCGGTGAAGAGATGGAGTCATTATTTGGAAAAAGCCACCGTCTGGAAGGATGAACCTGTCACACCGGAGACTGGATCTCAGGCGGCTTCTTCGGGCCCTCTGGCAGCATCTGAAGAATCAGCCTGGGCTCGGTGAGTGGCCCGGGGTGCCACGGAGGAGCTCTGGGCGGCCCGGGGGTGCCACAGAGGAGCTCTGGGCGGCCCGGGGTGCCACGGAGGAGCTCTGGGCGGCCCGGGGGTGCCGCGGGGGAGCTCTGGGCGGCCTGGGCTCTCAATCATAGCTTCCTGTCCCCTCCGTGGGGGCTTGAGCTTCCTCGGGATGGAGACAGGCCTCCTTCACCCTGACAGCCCAGACATGGAAGGCAGAGAAGGCACGGGTCAGGGGGTGGGTGGGTGGGTGGCCTCTTGCACAGCGTATCTGTCCCAGAGCCCCCGACCACCTGGGTCAGAGCCCAGCATGCACCCCACTTCTCCAGATTGCTGGGAGCTGGCAGGGTCCTGACAGACAGGAGCCTGACGCCACACCCAGGACATGGTCCCCTCTCCCCAGGACGTGGTCCCCTCTCCCCAGGATGAAAGCTCAGAGGAACGTATTCATTCTCCTTGCCCATTTCGCTCCGTGGGTGTTGCCACGCGGGGGGCAGAGTGCTGTGGCCATGGGACGGGTGCGCTCCGGAGACGCTCGGCTCCCCCAGGGCACCCGGGTCTCCCCAGCCTCAGTGACACCCCCAGCCCCTGGGAAACCCGGTCTTCAGCTTCACTGCAATGCTGCCAGGCTCACTTGCTGTACTGTATTTTCTTGCAGAATCATTGCAGACACATGGATAATTAAACACATCTGAACCATAACTCTGACTCCGCAGTTACTTCTGCGTCGTCGGAGCCGAGACGCCTGGGGCTGGGGTGGCGGTGAGGGGTGGTAACCGTCACCTGGACCCTCTGAGAAGTGAGGTGAAGGATGGACACGTGGCGTGGGGCCTGAGGGGGAGCCCATACTGGAGAATGTCCCTCCCAGTTGTCACCGGGGAAGGAAACATCAGGAGAGACAGGACCCCGCCCCTACACACATCCCACAGAAGGAAAAGCAGGGATCAGTGACTGCCTCCTGCCCCGTCCAAAACTAATGTCGTCACCTTGGGTCCCCTTGTGCCACCCCCCTAGTGGAGCCTCGTGAAGTCCCACCTTGTCTCCACCTTCCGTTGTCATAGCTCGGTGCTTTCTCAGAGGGTGCTCCTGAGAGGGCGCCACCTGTGGTCCTTGTCAGCACCAAGCCCCTGGGCGTCCCCGTGAGACACCCCGTGAAGGGCTCCGGCAGGCTCCTGGTGGTCGGTCAGGAGCCTACACCGGGGTGTCCCAGAGGACGGAGGGCAGGGCCTGCCCCTGTGCATTTCAGCTGGTGTTAGCACCGGGAGCGGTCAGGGTAGCAGAGGCCGGTGTGGCTCAGGGGTCAGAGTGTCGGCCTGTGCACCAAGGGTCACGGGTTCCATTCCCGGTCAAGGGCAGTTACCTGGGTTGCAGGTTTTCTGTTTCTGTTTTGTTTTATTAATCCTCACCCGAGGATATTTTCCCATTGATTTTTAGAGAGAGTGGAAGGGAGGCCGGGGGCCGAGGTCCAGGTGCGGGCAGGGCCGGCTCCCCCTGAGGCTTGGGGACGGCCGCCTCTGCCTGTGTCCTCTCCTGGTCACCCCTCTGTGCGTGCCTGGGGACACCAGCCCCCCTCAAAGACCTCACTGACCTCCATCCCCTCTGGAAAGACCCTGTCCTGAATGCGGTCACTCTGAGGGCACAGTGCAGCCCACAGCCCCTGGCGGCCCCTGGGCAGAGCCGTGGACACCAGTCCCTGGCTGGCCAGCGGTGTGGGTCCAGCCGGCCTCCGGTGCCTCGGGCCTGAGGAGTCACGGGTCCCCCTTTGAGTGACAGTGGCCAACAGCACCCGTGTTCTTCCCGTGGCTTCGCGCTCTTCTTGGCGGTGTGTGGGAAAGGGGACATTTAGAGCCGGGAGGGGAAGCCCACCCACAAAAAGAGCAAAGACAATTGGGTCCCTGGTCGTCAGCAGAGAAAACATCACCACGGGACCAGGTTTGCTTTCCAGAGAAATCTGCCCATGAAGTGAGCTCCCCCACGCCCGCCGGGACCCTCTCACCCAGGCCCTGGCACCCTGGCCGAGGGCGTGCGCAGGCCGTGGGCCGGAGCGCGTGCCTGGGCTGGCAAGTGACACCCACCTCACAGCACCCCGCGCCGGCAGCCTGGACGCCTGTTAAGTCCCGCAGACCAAGGCAGCCGAAAGTCAGAGAAGAAACACATTAAAACATAATAACAGCTCGGCTCTTTGATGAATGCCCCCGCCAAGCCTCCCGCGCATACGTCTGAGCGTGTCAGGGAAGGCAATCGTGGGAAAAAACCTGCCTCTTATCCTCTTAACCTGTAGGCTCCATTTAGCCAATTAATCTTGTTTATTAAAGGGCAAGCAAACAATTAGAGTTTATGCGGTTTCCATTTTGATCATTTTTCTGCTGTTAACAGACAGGGTCATCCTTCCTTATAATTAGCACTCTGGCAGTCAATAAGCCCCAGTATTTAATGTAACTAATATTGATGGCCGGGCGACGATGCCGTCTCTGCCGCCCGCTGCTGGGCTCCCAGCGATCGTGCTCGAGTCCTGGTGCAGGCCCTCGGCGTGGGCCACCTCACTCCACTCTGCCTCCGTCCACATCACTGCCGGAGGAGGGAGGGGGTGGCGGAGCGAGCTCCTGGGCACTGCTGGGAAGACGGGCCGGGAAGGAAATTGTTTTAGTTGGAACTAGAACTACTTACAAGCAACACAAAACAAAACCCTTTGGGTCCTGCTTCTTAATCTTAGGCTTTCCCATCTCTCTCCTTGCTTCTAGCTGACGTCTCAGCACCTATGTGGTCTTGGGGGAGGGGCATCTTTTCCTCTACCCTCTTAGGCTCCGTGGCGGGAGGCTGTGAATTAAAACAGACACCAGACAGAGAAACAGGAGAAAAGGCATGCCCATTTATGAATTTTTAATTTCTCATGCATGGGAGCACCCCGCCAAAGGAGGGGGAGACTTGAGGGGTTAGGCATCATGTTCTTGGAGGGCAGAGGGGAACTTTGGGAGAATGAATTCTTCATAGAAGCAAGGAGGGCACTTAGGGAAACATCAGCTACTTTGGGGAAATGGGCACTCAAGGACCAGATGGGAGATCCAACCGGCACTCTGCATGCAGTGCTGACCTCCCTCCAAGAGGGGGCGCTACGGAGATGGTTCTTTTGGGGGGCTTGGATTTTAGGCAGATAAGGAATTTCAGGAACTCAAATGCCTTCAGCCCAAAATAATTCTTGGGCCAAAGAGGCTTATTTTGGGGTGACCTATCTTATCTCCTTGATGGGCCCCATTCACTGCTTCCACACCCACAGCGACTCTGCATCGAACGCATGCCTGTCCCTTGGGGAGCTTCTCCCCTCCCCCTCCGCCCCTCCTTCCTTCCTGCTGCCCTTTCCTCCCCAGACGTTCCCTGCAGGATGACCAAGCTGGCTGAAGTGGACCCGACTCCACGAGACCCACGCCAGTCGGGAGACGTGGGAATGAGGGGCTGTGGGACTGGATGGGGTGTGTCTGGCTGTGACATGCTGGGGACGCAAACATGTTTGAAATGCAGCTTCCTCCGCCATGAAAAGAAGACTAAAAGCGCAAAACGGGTGGTATCATGCCCAAGGTACAAGAAGTCCTCGGTCAGGACTACTGTCACTTCTTGGAACACCGTCACTGAGACACTCCAGGAAGGCTCCTGGGGACCCTCCAGAGACGCCTGTGTGAGGAGGGTCAGGAGCCGAGCCCAGCAGGAAGGGCGGACGAGCGTTTGCCATCGCTGGTGGAGAGACGGAAGACAGGAGGGACGCGAGGGTGTGTGGACCCAGGGGTGACTCGGGGTGCTCGGGGCTGGGGGGGCAAGGGCAGTGGGGGTGCTGGTGGGGACTTCTGGCCAACAGGCTGAGGCACGGCGGGGTTCCTTTGGTGAGCAGTAGCAAACCCTGCGTTATTCTGCAGTCCGGTGGTGTGTGATGTCATCGGGGCGGTTTGGGGGCGGGGGAGCAATGTTAACGATGACTGGAGGAGAGTGGAAGTAAGAATTTGTTAGGAAGTGATTTGCGGGGAGACTCAGAGGCAGGATGGGTGCAGAGGGGAGAGTATCTGTCAGCTACGGCCGAGGAAGAGGCGATCGCGCACACTTGGACGACCGCGAGTATTGTTCTTTGGGTGTTTCCAGGTCCCCTAGGCGGAGCTGCTGTCCCCTGGCCTTGCCTCCTGCTGTCCTGGACCGGTGCCTTCCACGTTCTGGGTCTGGACAGCAGGACAGCAGCACGGGAGGGGGCTGTTCTCACGGCATGACAGAGGCACACAGGGAGGGGACACCGGCCCCCCAAAGCCAGGCTGGGAGGAGCCCCAGGACGAGGGATGGCACCTGAGCCTTCAGAGGCCGGTGCGTGTGCAGGGACAGGTACAGTCCCTCTGCGGCGAACGCCCAGCCTGCTCTCTGCTCGTCGGGGATTCTGGGTGTCTCTCATCCTCCTCAAGGGAAAGCGGGGCCCTCCTTGCTCTTGCCAACATTTGGGACTTCTGAGGTTTTTATAAATTAATGTTTGTGTTCCCTGTGGCTTTCGGCTCTCCCTGTGGTTTTACTTGGCACCGTTTTCAGGACCGAGGGTACTGTCCGCCCGCACCCGCTGCTGGTTTGCACGCCGGCGCAGTGCACAGTCGAACGTCTTGGCCCATTTTTTTGAGGGGCGGTTTGTCTCTCTGGCACTGAATGGAGGGACAGCTCCCGTTTTGGCTGTTTCCCGCTGTTCTGAAGAGTGGCACGTGGGGAAACCATCAACTTCCCGGAGGGCCCGTTGTCCAGGGGACCCGCCGAGGCTGTCCCCCTGGGGCGTGGTGATGCCGTCCGAGGGACGCCTGCTTCGCCCTTGGGGTTCGTGGACGTAGAAGTGACGAGTCATCGAACTCGGGGGACACGTTTGGATCCCGTGGTCCTACGGACAGACAGACAATGGAGGAGTGGACACTGCACGAAGACAAAGTGACCCGGCAGCGTCCAGGCTCAGCAGTGTGACACACGGATCTCAGTTGTCCTGACATCATGATGGGTAAAGACCCATGTACGGTGATGACATGATAACGAGAAAAAATGCAGGTCAGTGGAAGACCTGGTGGCGATGGTCGGGCCACCTGAGGTCTCCGGAGCTCCTCCTGGCAGGGGGCTGGGGGAGGCACGGTGGGGTCTGCACCCTGGCGGGCAGGGTCAGTGTGACTGCAGTGGAGTGGCCCGGGGGTGCCATGCTCTGTGGAGAGCCAGTGCTGTGGAGTTGTGCAGAAAAGCCGCCTTCCCGGGACAGGACAGCATGTCCCAAGGCCCTGAGGCAGGAATGAGGGCAGCACTTTGAGGCATAGAAGGAAGAGGAGCGTGTCTGGAGGCTGATGTGTGAGTTCAGGGCACCGTGAGGGAAGGAAGGAGGTCAGTCAGGGTCCCCCCACTTGTCAAAGCCTCTGTCTCCTCGTGTGCAGGGCTGTGATGGTACCACCTCGTATTCAAGTTTTAAATACCACTATTGTGGAAGCGACCAGTGCAAGACCTGGGCAGAGTCGACGGTCAGTAAGTATTGACTGAATACGATGAATGAAACCAGGGCTTATCTCAGGATGTGATTACGGAGGGATTCATGTCCGTGAGAAGCTGTGGACAGACCCAGTCACCCCGTCAGTTCTGGGGTTCAAAGCCGGTGGGCTGGCCCTATGGGGGTCTCGGAGTCCCTGAGAGTCCCAGAGAACCCCTCTGCTTCTGACGCAGAGACCTGGCGTGGTCAGAGGGTCTCCACTGTACATGGTTTCCTAGCCTTCACCCGCGGCGCTGAGACCTGGGGGACAGCCTCTGCGTTCTGCACGGCGACTTCTGCAAGGCTCCGACCCTCGTTACAGCGTCTCAGCCCATCCACCGAAGCCCATTCACCCTTTCTTTGTGTTTAAAGCAGGAAACGGGGTGCAGAGACGTATAGACCTGTGACCTGCAGCTTCCTCCGGGTGCGTGTACACGCTCAAGCACACCCACGCAAACGCATGTGCACGCATACACATGCAGGAACCACATTCTAACATATTACAATGCTTAAATATATTCTCAGGAATTGCAACGTCTGCTGTGGTCCTGATTCGGAATTGGACAACTGCTGGGGACCCCCAGTGTGACTGAGGTCTCTGACAGGCTCGGGGGGAAGGAGCCCTACCCAATCCTCTCAGCTACGAAGGTTCTGAACCCTCCCCTTTGGAAACGTCCCTGCAGATGCCTGAGTCTCCCGCTGGCTCTTGGCATGACGTGTGGCCACTACCAGCATCGCCAGACTACGATGGCATCCGGGAGAACGTGCTCATGGTCACCAAGGAAGTGGGCACAGCTCTTCAGCACGTGGGACCCAGCGCTTACTAACCAGCTCTCTGCAGAACTGGGAGCTTACTTGTCGTGTTTACCGATGACCTTGGTGTAAATACTCTCACGGTCACGGATTCTGAGCTACAGACACAATAGTTCTGTTCTGAAACATGGAGCTGGGAAGAGATGCCACCACTGGCCCTGGCAAGATGATGTGAGCTGGTTCCAGCCACCACTGTGAGTGTTCTCTTCCTCCGGACGCGCTGTTTGAGAAACTCTCCCCCCCACCCCATTTGTCCCCGAGCAAGGATCTGTTCCTTCATGGAATGGCTCCGTGTGGGTGACATTCTACAGGTGCCCCCAAGAAGCTCAGAGTGACGAGGGAAACGGGGAGATAGAGATGATTACATTGCAACAGAAGAGGTCACAGCTGTAGAAATTAGGGTGGGGCTTCTCGGACCCTCCGTAATGGGGTGTCTTTCTTCCACCTGGCCCCTCTCGGAGCTGTTGAGAGAGCGCAGGGTGAAGTGTGAAGGGGACAGGAGGGGTGACTCTCTCTGAGCTGCCCCACTCTGGTCTACCACAGTGGCAGAGACGTGTCTGCAGCTACCAAAGGTGACAGTCACGGCCCGGTGCTTCCGATGGTGCAGTAGTCACCCGCTGAAGGCGTCGCATGGATGGTCTCCGCAGAACCTCCTTCCAGGTCTGGGGGACTGCCTGTATTCCCCGCCAGCTCTTCCCTGTTCTGTCCACCGCCTGTCGTTTCAGATGTCTGTGCTCTGGCTCCTTCGACCACCAGGTAGCTGTGATGTTGTCAAAGTTCACAGAGAGAAGGGTGTCCCTGGCTCCCAGCAAGACACGGAGCCTCTGTACCCAGCAGGGTGCCCGTGCCGCCACCACAGAGGCGGCTGGGGTCCCTGCGTTTCCCACCATCAAAGGAATATGACCATGTTACAGGAAATGTGGAAGACACTTAAAAGAGGCATCTTTACAAACACCCCAGTCTCTGAACGGCCACTTTTGGTATCTGGCACATTTCCTCCTGTTTTTCTTTCTTTTTTCTTTTTTACCTGGTTGCAGTCACACCGCTCACATGACCGGAGGTCCTGCTTTCACTCAGCTCTGCCTGAGTCTCATCTCTCATGTGATTCCGTGACCTTAGAGTCATGGTCGTTTCTTCTTTATAGAGTTTTTACTGTCATCAGCTACCCATGCATCGTTACAGAGTCGATTAAGTCTGTGCTGTTTATTATAAAAACCAACAGTGCCTGTTCCCGCCCCCCAGGGCTTCTTATATGTTTACTCCTGTGTCCACGGATCGCATACTGATACCTGTTGATGTTTCATGTCTGTCATTATTCACTGACTTCCCACTAAGGCCAGGAAATGTTTCGTTCTCTCAGTCATCCCGGAGGGGCCACCCGCCCTCCGTCATCCCACATGCGACAGTCACATCACCGTTCTGGCTCGATCAGCGTGCAGTGTTTCTGTTTTTTCATCCACGCCCACGTGAGTGGTGACACGTGAACCGGATTCACTGGCTACTGTGCGGGCATCTACCTTCCCCTGGACAACGGTGTGTCCCCGTGGAGTTCTCTGCCTTGGGTGCTCTCTTGGTTCCTTCTGTTCTCCTGTTCTTTTTTTTTAAATCCTCACTTCAGGATATTTTTCCATTTATTTTCAGATAGAGTGGGAGAGAGAGAAGAGAGGGAGAGAGAGAGAGAGAACATTGATGTGAGACACATCGACTGGTTGCCTCCCGCAGGACCCAACCAGGGCGGGGGACCAAACTGCAACCGAGGTATGTGCCCTTGACCGGAATCGAACCCGCGACTCTTTGGTCCGCGGGCTGACGCTCTAACCGCTGAGCCAAACCGACCAGGGCTGATCTTCCCATTCTTGTGGCAACTGTGTCTCACTGGAATCTGTCCTTGTTTCACTCAAAAGCACCTGGTCATTTTCATCTTGAGGACATCTCTTCCAGTCTACCCACCTGCTCAGAGGCTGCCCCGACAGACAGCTGTCATCCTAGAACCTTGGTCCCCGTGACCCTAGGGGTCTACCTCTGTGTCCATCCCCATTTCCTGACACACGCCCTCCTCCCCCTTGGGGGGCGTCCCCGTGTCACTGGACCGCCTCCTCCAGCAGGGTCAGAGAAGGTGCAGGCACCCGGCCCTCTCACGACGGTGCTGCTCCACGCTCAGGCCTCCGTGCAGGTTGCCCGTCGGCCCCTTTTCCGGCCCAGGTGGAGTCAGCTGTTCCACGTTCCCCTGTCGCCAGTATTGGTCCGAAGAAGCCAGATGCCGCTACGATCATTGATTTCATAGGCAATTTCTGCTCTCTCTCAGCTCGCAGCCCTCACAGTCTGTGCTCTGCCCCAGGGCTCTGACATCCCACAGCGCGGTGACTGTACGATTTTGTGTGATTGTCCTCTGAGCCCGGCACTCAAAGCAGCCTTTCAATTTGGAAACATCAGATCCGGAACACAGTCTTGAAGTGCGGCTTGAATGTCACGCAGCCCTTCGAGAGGCCACGCGCCCCGTGGCTAAGAGCTGGGCCGAGAGCCGCCACCCGCCCGGGTTCGCATCCTCGGTCCGCCGTTTATCGGCTGGATGACCTTGGGTGGTCAGTCTTCTGACCTCTCTGTACTTCGGTGTCCTCGTGTGACGAAGAGGACTAAAATAATGTCTGCCTCCGGAGTTTTTATCAGGATCCTGTGAATCGATGTGCAGCACTGGGGCTGAGTTCGCAGGCGAAGCTCGGAATGGTTTGAAGGCGCGTGGACTCTCCCCACCAGCCATCACCAGGTGTCTCTGCTGTGCTTTTGATGACTTAGTTCCCACTGTGATATCTGCTCGCTCTTTTCCTAATATTTCCCCCTCCTCCTCCTCCTCCTCCTCCTCCTCCGCCTCCTTCTTCTCTGGCTGACCCGACACCATTCCTACCTTTTAAAAATCACTTTGTCATGGTCAACGTAAGAAACGTTCAAACCTGTGAAGAATGTTGTGAGTTTATTGGAGCCAAACTGTCGACAAATGCTGGAAGCAACACCTCGATGGATGGAGATAATGCTCTGGGAATGGCAGTTGTGCCCTTAATTTATACACGACCATCAAAAGAGAAGGCAAAAGTGGGGTGCATGGATGCCCTGGTGACAGGTAGGGAGGCGGGAGAGAGCAGAGCGGGGACACCCTGGGATTGCATGAAAAGTAAAATGATGGACCCAGGCTGCCTTTCCTTGGGTGGGTCCAGGACAGTTAACAGTCAGCAATGAACACGATAACAGTAACAATGACAGGATGTGTGGTCTTCTCTGTGGTGCAAAGTTTGTGCCCTGAGCCATCTGGAAATAAAGGAAGTCACCCCACATTCCAAAGGTCTGTCATCTTAGATGCAAAAAGACAACGGACTCCATAAAGGTGAAAATTGACCTTTGCCAGGGAAGATGCCAGCCTGGGACCTGGACCTGCCATAAACTGCTTCTAGTTAAATGTCAGACCACCCTTGTGGGTACTTTGTGTCTGAGTTTGCCAGGCTGTCCTCCAGGCCTCCCCTGAGCGCGTCAGGTCAGCATGGGGCCCCTTTTCGTCCACATCATTTTGCTGCTTTCTGGGAGATGTCTTCAGCTTTATCTTAGAAGCTTTCTTGTGCGTTTTCAACATTGGCCATTATCTTTTTAATGACCCCAAACGGTTTTGTTTTTCTAAATGACCCTTTTCAGCAGCACCCTGTTCTTGTTTCGTGGATGTGGCATCCTGTCTGGTGACTCAGGATGGCGTGGGCACGCTCCTTGTTTGCTTGGCTGTGGTTGTCATCCCCTACATGACTGCTTCTTCTCGGGGGTTCCACTGGCTCGTTCGCTATCTGTCTGTAACAAGCCTTCCTCAACCGGTGGGTGATCCTAAACGTTCGCTCAGTGTCCACGGATGGGCCCTAAAGAGCTGCTGGGGAACCCCGAGTCATGCGGTCTTGCAATGGGGTGTCTACCTGGAATGTCGCTGGGGAGACTGCTATTAGTAACCTCAGGGCTTTGTTCTCAAGCTGGTCCGGTTTCTCAGCGGAGAACCTTCCCGTCTCCTGCCTAGAAGGGAGAGGTCCAGCCAGCAGGACCCAAGAGCCAGCCAGGGGAGAGCTCCATCGAATCACCATGCTTTCCACTGGCCGCTCATTACCCCCCACGGTTTCAGCAGCCCGCTGCGTTAGCCTCTCCGAAGGCGGAGCCCTGGTCTCCTGCGAGGGTGCAGAGGCCCCAGTTCAGTGCACTCACCACTTCTTGCCCAAGCTGGCGCGGTCTCCCTAGTTCATCACACCCCATGTTGACGGGGGTCCCTCCGTGTCTGAGCCCACCAGGGGTCCTGCAGGGCCAGTCGGTCCTCTCTGCGTTCTGCGTTTTCTCGTACGTTTGATGTGCTGTCAGCTGGATTCTCCTTTCTGGGATGTCTGAGTCTGAAAACACGTGTCTCTGTGCCTCTCAGCATCCCAAATACTGTAACCATGTCCTTCGCTCTCTTCACGGTCCTGTGAGCTTGTGTGTCATCAAAAGCTTCCACATACTCTCTATGTTTTTAAATATTTTTAATTGATTTTTAGAGATAGAGGGAGGGAAAAGGAGAGAGAGAAATGTCAATGTGAGAGCAGTATATCAATCAGCCGCCTCCTGCAGCCCCCTAGCCTACCAGGATCGAGCCCACAACACGGGCATGTGGCCTGAGCGGGAATCAAGCCCGCACCCTTTCGGTGCCCGGGGCGACGCCCAGCTGGCTGAGCAGCACCGACCAGGGCTGCTGTCCTTCCCAGGAGGACGCAGGCCGGCAGTGGGGATGGCTGTTTGTGTTCAGGCTGGCGTCTTTCACCGGACACCCCCGAGGCTGTGTTTGAGGGACAGTGTATAAGGCCACTGAGCGATTCCCAAGTTTTCTTTTTTTTAATTCCTCACCCGAGGATACTTTTCCATTTATCTTCAGACAGAACAGGAGGGAAGGAGGGAGGAAGAGAGAGAGAGAGAAAAACATCGATGTGAGAGAGACACATCGACTGGCTGCCACTCACACGACCCCATCCTGGGTGGGGACAAACCGCAACCGAGGTACGTGCCCTTAGCGGGAACCGAACCCGGGACTCTCTGGTCCACAGGCCGATGCTCTAACCGCTGAGCCAAACCGGCCAGGGCGATTTCCGAGTTCTCATCGTCGTGAATACAGGGGTGAATGTCAGCGTCAAAGCAGCCGTGGGAGTGTGTATTCAGGCTCCTTCGTAGACGTGAACCCATGAGTAAGTCCCGCAGGCGTTGGAGGGAGGCCGACAGGGCTACGTGTCCTGAGTTCAAATTCTGTGCCTGCCACCTACCATTGGCATGTCTTCGGTCCACTGACTTAAACTCTTTCTCCCTCTGTGTCTCCACCCAGGAGATGAGGATGAAGGTGATGGTTGACGTGCCACGTGGAGCCACGGACGGGCACTTGGACCTGCTGCCCGGTCAGTGTTTGCTCTCCTTTTCACAAGGCCTCATGCATCTTTGATAAATAGGGCCCCCAAATCAGTTTGTGTAGCCGCCCGCCATGACTAAGGCTCGTCATTTCACGAGCTGGTTGTCAGACGTGGATGAAGTCACTTCTAGGGTGCTGGGCACACGCACCCACTCACACACGTGTTCCCTGTCATGGCTCCATGCCAGGCTGTGGGCATTTCCCAGTCACTCACTTCCTTGTATGTGTGTGTGTGGGAATTGCCTGCTTGTGTCTGTGGCCCGAACATGCATCGGGGTCCTCTGTCCTGCCCACGGGTTGATACGACATCACTGGTGTTTCACACTGTGATGGGAGGAAGGATTCCCTGCAGGGGGCACCTTTCCATCAGGGAGAGCCAGACATCCGGGGCAGTGTGGACACCAGCGTGGGCGCCCACCAGCAGGTCCCCTGACCCACCGTTAGCCACGTAGGGAACTGCATGGATGCGGCACCCTGGGGGAGGCCTGGACGCAGCAGGGACTGGACACAGGACGTCCTGATTTATGTAACTGGGCTCCTGTCAACGCGACAAGCCTCCTTCCACCCTGTGAGTTCTGAGCAGATTTTCTCTGAGATCCCAGGCACTCAGCTGCCAAATGGCTTGGAGCTGTTCTAGTGGATGGACAACTCAGCAGCCGGGGAGGCAGCGTCGACACTCGGGGAGAGCCATCTTTCTTTCTGACAGCTGTGGCAACGCGGTGAAGGCCACGGCGCCTGTCCTCTGCTTGGGGACACCGCCTCCGACAAGTGCGGGCCGATGTTCCGACGGACGCAGAGGCCCTGCGGAAAGGGAAGCGCCATCTCCACGACCGACCGCGTCCAGCCCCCAAGAGGCAATGCCTGTGCAGGGCCCCTTTGCCCTGCTGCAAAGTCAGAGGAGGCGCCCGGAGCGGGGTAGTTTATTTTGCTCTTGAGGCCTTCTGTGGGGAAGGAAGGCTGGTACTACTTTTGTTTTGTTTTTTAAGATAAGTACTATTTTTTTTTCCCTGTTGATTTTAGAGAGAGAGGAAGTGAGAGGGAGAGATAGAAACATCGATGAGAGAGAACATTGACTGGCCGCCTCCTGCATGCCCCCCACTGGGCATCGGGCCCACAACCTGGGCATGTGCCCTGATTGGGAATCGAACCGGCGACCTCTTGGTGCATGGGTCAATGCTCAGCCACTGAGCCAGATGATACTACTTTTGCTTTATTTTTTTTACGTGTTTTTTCTTAGGTGTAAGCTGCCACTCGGCCGTGTGCAATGAGCTCACCAAGGAGGTTTTATCGCTGCAGGACTTTCCACAGCCTCCAGGACCACACCTCCCAGCAGCTGGCCTTTGGCAGGTATGAGGAGACGAGCCCATGGAAATAATAATCTGTGGCCCTGGGCTGTTTGGTTCAGTGATTAGTGCATCGGCCTTCAGACCAAAGAGTCACAGGTTCATTTCACAGTCAAGGGCAGGTACTTTGGCTGCAGATGTGATCCCCTGGCCAGGGCCATGTGGGAGACAACCAATTGATAAGTCTCTCTCACACTGATGTTTCTCTCTCCCTCCCTCCCTCCCTCCGATTCTATCTAAACAAAATCAATAGAAAACTATCCTTGGGTGAGGGTTTAAAAAAAAAAATTCTGTGGTCAGGCCCACCTGGGAGCCCCGCCCCCATGGCCCCTCCCGGCACACCTCACATCGCAGACTGGGAGCCCCAGTTCGGAGAGCTTTGTTTAGCCCAGCATTCACCAAAAAGATTGGATCTCAGAAGCCTGTTTACCTGTAGGAACCACCAGCCGGCCTCAGAGCCACCGGTCCTGAGAGCGTCGGGGAGGCCTGAGCCCTCGCCTGTCACCTGACCGGTCACGGAGGAGGAGCCACTTAGCAGTCTCATTCCCCACGACAGGACCTTGGCCGTGGAGCACGTCGATCCCAGTTCTTTCCGATGCCCATGAACGCTCCAGACCTCAGCGTCCCCCATCTCCACCCCAGGGCTCACCTCCCGGGGCTCCTCAAGGTGCAAACAGCTACCACAGGTAAGGCGGGGCGAGCTCAGGGTGTGTGCTTGGCGTGAAGTGGGTGCTCAAGAATCACCAGTTACAAAGTCAGCCACATGCCACATGTGCTGATGAGACCCAGGTACTCAGGCTTCATCCCCATCACCGGACTGTCCCTCCCTGATGGAGCGTTAGCCAGGTCCTGTCCCCTCTCCCCAGCTGGGCCTCCATACCTGAACTTCAGTGTCTATGTTGGCATCACCCAGTCTTAACAAGGATCCCATCAGGCCAGTTTAGCCAGGACCCCCATGTCTGGTCAGAGTCCTCATGCCCCAGCTGACATCTGGTCACCTGGCCTGCCTTCAGAAGGACTCCTGTGAGGTCCCTTTAGAGAATTACCCAGCCCTCACAGTCATTTTCCATCCACTGACCCTCCTCCCCAACTCACACCCTGCTTCTGGGCCATAAAGTCCCATTTTCCCGCTGTGGTAGGAGTTGAGCTTGACCTCCTCCCCACTGCAAAGCCCACCTGCGTGCCTCTCAGCCTCAAAGCCCATCAAGGCCCAGAGCCCCAGGCTCGCCCGGTGCCCCCCACCCCAGGATCCTGCTTCTGCCTTCCTGCTTGAACAGCCTCAGGCCTGCAGTGTTTGAAGCAGGCAGCATCTCTCTGTTTCCCTGCCAGATGTCTGGAACAGCCCCAGCAGGGTCTCTACCTGGCAGAACGCGCCTTGGAGTCAAAAGAGGACAAGGGTCTCTGTCCTCCTCCAGTCCCCACAGCACTTCCTCCATGCTCTCCTGCTGACCCTGAGAAAAGGTCCCCAATAACCCTCTCCAAGTTCACTGGTTTCCCAAACATTTCTGCAGGGAGGGATGGCCATGTGTCATCTCGGATGTCCTATGCTGGACAGCCATGCTCAACACAAGACAGGTGTCTGGTGGACAGTGTCATCAGTGGACCCCACGTCTGTGGCCGCACTGGGGTCCAGTCTGTGGAGCACCTTGGGCTCAAGGAGACACCTTCAGGACCTGCTGGATGAAACAGAACAAAGCAAACTCATCAGCATTTCCTGTCTGCCAAAAGAGTCTTGAGGACCGAGCCCCGGGGAGGAGGTCCTGAGCCTTTGCTTTAAGTTGAGGTCCGGGCGCCAGGTCCCTGCAACTGAAGAGGAATGAGTACGCAGTCCTGCTCTGGGTGGGGCTCTTTCCTGCCCTCCCCCTTGCCTTGGGAAGCTGTGTCCCTCAGGTCCTTAAAGATCTCTCCCCACCCCCACTGGTGCCCAGCAGTCACCTGGATCCTCTGTGTCACTCGAAAGCCATCAACTTGCAATTCCGGACTCGTCTTTATTGCGTTGGCGTGTGTTGGAGGAGAGGCATTAATTTCACAGTGATACTGTAACAGGCCAGGCCCCTGGGTGAAACACAGAGAGGTCACATCTTCCCCCAGACCAGGGCTTCACTCATGGTCCTGCAGCGACTTGTCACCTTCCAGAACTCCCAGGCCTTCAACTTGGAGAACTCGGGCTCTGGAGCTGGAGACCTCTACCGAAAATCTGTCGGACTGAAACCAGGCTCGGCCTGGGGCATTTCTGGAACATGCGGGTGGCATGCATGGAAGGGCTTCCCTGTGGAGATTTAGGGACATGCATGAACCTCCCAGTGAGCCGAAGACAGTTCACATGCCCCGAGTTCCCTCCATGCCCCCAGTGTGTTCATCCAAACACGCGCCGGCCGGGGCTTGTCTGCCGGGAGCTGCACCAGCGTGGGTTCTCTGCTCCCCCTCCACGCAGCTCCAGAGACCCGAGGGAATGACTCAGCGCTGCCCATTAGAACACATTTCCCCTTAGGGTTGGAGTCCCACATCCCACCTACAAAACTGTGCGTGTGACTCTGTCTAACGTGTTGGTCAAGAAGGATGTTACTCGCCAAGTCATAAATAGATTCCCCCTTTGGCCTCGCTGAGCGAGCTGACCGGGTCACCAGGGAAACCGGCCCACGCTGGTACCACGGAGAAAGTGGAACACTCATCTGTGTCTGGAGAGGGCTGCCACCCCTCCCGGACATTCGCCTCCTGTCCTTTAACTTGTCACCCAGACCCTCAGTCTTTTGTCCCTCTCTCTCCCTGTCATGTGTCGAAGTTTGCAGCTTCACTTAATGAAACACTTCCTCCCACTCAACCGTCGAAGGCTGAACACCCCTCCAAGGGTCTCCCGCAGGTCCCCTGGTGAGGACTGAGAGACCAGGGGCTCCGGGAGCCAGGAAGCAGAGAACCCCATGCCTGTGTTTGGCGGGAACCGTGACATGGAGCTCACAGAGACCCCTTTGGAAGGGTCTGATTGGGGACATCATCTCCATTCCACCTAATCACTAGAAACCCCCAGCAGGGTCCCACAGATCAGCAACCTGCAACTCGGGCACACACAGCATTTGCTGGGACAGCCTCTGAGCCTCTCCTCCTCGGCCCGTTGCTGGGGGTGGGAGCCTCTGGCCTTGGCTTTGCCACGCCCAGCACAGCCCCTCCGGTTGGCCGATCGAACAACTTCCCTTTCGTCCAAAGGAGGTTGAGTTTTCTGTTGGGTTCAAAGCCACCACTGTGGAGCTCTGCGTGCACGGAGGGATGGGCGGGGTGAGGGAAGGTGGGAGAACCCCACACCAAGATGTAGCCCCTCTTTTGTCCCCTGGATGGGACAGTTCTGCAGCTACTGTCTAGGAGTCGGACAGAGGTCCTATCACCCCGGCTCTCGGTGGTCATATGCATTGAACGAATGAGTGAACGAATGAGCGAAGGGTGCTTTAGGTCCCCCTCCGTGGCTGACTCACTCGCCCACCCCCACCCTCCCGGTCGCGGTGAACAAGGCCTCTGGGGGCGTCACTGCCTGCGCTCCGGGAACAGGGAGTTAATTTTAGCTCAGTCCTAATTACTAATCAGTCATGTAATGAGTGTGGGGAACAAAGCCATCAGCGCCGACGAGGAGACACGTGGACGCACTCACGTATCACGAGAGCGCCGCGAGCAGCTGGGTGGAGCAGCCCGCCTGGAACAGGAGAGCATTCCCCTGGCTCCCCATCAGGGCGCCCTGGACGTGTCCAGGACCCACGCAGGGAAGCTCCAGGTCTCGCCCTGGCTCCAGCTCGTCGTGGCTGACACTGGGTATCACCGTCTCCCCGTGGTGCTGCGGGGACCTGGTTAGACAAGGAGAGGAACGTGGTCCCGGTCGCAGGACTGGCTCCGAGACCCGGCTGCTCTGGTGTGGCTCCTGTCCTCGCGCCCAGGCGCTTAGGTTCTGAGGCAGACGCTGCCCTTTCCCCCCATGACTTCCACCTGAAGTGCCCCTGGCGGGAGGGTGGCCGCAGGGGGCGAGCTTTCATGGACAGACTGCTCCTGGGCGGGGGTTGGGCCGAGGCGTCCTGCCGGGGTCGGCCCCTGATGCCTGGGGTCAGGAAGGCTGGGGGGGGGGGTAAGATGGATTTGGTTCCCCACTTCGAGCCATGACCCAGGCCTGGGCCGGCTCCCAAAGGGATTTCCGAGTCATTCCCCTGAGGACCAGGGGCCGCAGGGCCTGTCGGGTGGCCCTGCGAGCTTGGCCGGGGACATGGGGCCGAGCAGGCCACCGTCCCCAGGCTCTGCCAGCCTCGGCCTCTAGTTCGGGTCTTCAATCCCCGCGAAACCGAGTCGTGCAGCCACGACCCAGCGACAACCCCGAGAAGTCGTTCCCGGGAACAAGCTATAACATCACTCCCGTGAAGAGAACAGTCTATAAAACATCATCAGTCCTAATTGATAACTGGACTCTTCGTGTTGCCATAAAGTAAGGCTAAAAGCATCAGATATTGTATTTAAATGTCTACTTTGCAGATGCGGGGAAGCCCAGCCAGGCTGTTCCATGAGAGAGCGAGGGGCGGGGGGTTTCACAGCACACACCCGAGGCCAGGCTGAGGGCGGCCAGGACAGACCGAGGCTTCCATCCAGAGCCCGTAACAGTCATTTTCCCTCCGATGTCCTCTGCGATCACGTCTGTGCCTGGAGCTGGTACCTGCTCAGCCCTGTCATCAGGACATGTGACAGGCGGGCTCTGTGCTCTGCAGGGCAGTGCCAGGTCAGGGCGGTGCCAGGTCAGGGCGGTGCCAGGTCAGGGTGCTGCCAGGTCAGGGCGGCCTGGGCGCTGGGCTCTGGGCCCGTGTGTGGGGACAGGATGCTGTGTGGAGGCCGGTGTTTTCTCAGGCCCAGCGAGAGGCCCCTCTGGGGGCAGCACCCACCCCAGGGTCCCAGCACCCCGCTCACCTCCCTCCCTGGTCTGTGTGACTGCAAGGCGGTGCTGGACCCGGGGAGCCCGAGCCGGGTCACTCTCGGGAGCTAGACGAGAAGGACGCATCACGGAGTGAAAGGCTGTCGTCCCACCTCTCTGGCCGAGACGCGCAGAGCCTAAGCATTCCAGGCTGAAGATGGGGTCCTCCGGGTTTAGGCGTCGGCCTCGCCTCCACACTTGTAACTGTGGCGGAAGTGATGTCATGGTCCGAGCTCAGGGAGTCAGCGAGGCCCCTCCTCAGGGCCAGGAGGGTGAGGGTGGCGCAGAGCTGGGATCGGCTCACACGAGGGTGCTGCCTGGGAGACTGGACGAGGACATGGGGTCATGGGCTCGGGACACAGCAAGGCCAGTGGGGACGAGCACACCCTGTGTCAGGCTGACCCGCCTTGCACGACCTTGAACGAGCTTGCACGACCTTGCACGACCTTGAACAGGCCACTTCAGAGTCTCAGCTTTCTCTGCCAGGCTGTGGAGTGGCTGACATGAGCTGATGTGAGCAAAGTCCTGGATCTGTACCGGCTGCCCAGGAATTGAAGGTGACATCCCCTGTGTCCCTGCGTCCCTGCGGCTGCGTAAGGACACCTGACCCCAGAGGACCCAGCGAATGCAGTGGGTCCAGCCAGAGAGAGAAGAGAGGTTACACAAGAGGGGTGTGTGGGGGGCATGCATGCCCGTGTGGCTGTGTGCAGGTTGTGGGGTGTGTGTGTGTGTGTGTGTGTGTGTGTGTGTGTGTGTAGATTGTGGTGTGTGTGTGTGTAGGTTGTGGTGTGTGTGTATGTGTGTGTGTGTGTATGTGTGTGTGTGCACGTGTGCACACTGGGGCAGAGGGAGGATAAGAAACAAACCCAGGTCTTCAGTGTGGGAAGACGGCCAGTGTCCCCAGCACCCATCATCCTGGGTCAGAGTTACCAGAGCCTTGCCCTTGACGGTGGGATCCTGAACTTGGCGCCGTGCAGGGTAGGCAGAGCGCCCTCGGGAACACACCCCTGCCTCGAGGCAGCCCTGGCACGGCCACCTTTGTAGTGACCAGGCAGAGCCTCCGTGCCAGCTGACATTCCCACAGAATGGCATGCTCCTTCGATTCGCCAGATTGCTACAAATTAGTTTATAATCACTTCTGTTTGCATTTCCAATTACGGAGGAAGCGAATTTCACCTACTAAACAATTCATCAGTGAAATTCCCCTGGAGAGATATTCCCCACTCGAAGGCTATCGTCTCCAGACAGAGACCCACCTGGGGCCAGGGAGCTGGAGGGGGGCACTCTGGGGCTCGGCTCCCTGAAAGTGGGCTTTCACGGCCCACCCGCGTGGACAGTGGCCCTCACGGTCTTCACACAAATGCTGCGTGGTCTGTGCCACGTTGTCATGAGGATCGAAGACCATCTGGGAGAGAGCGTGCACCCCCGTGCAAAGGCACCCCACCGACGCCGCGTCCCGTGAAGTCCTGGCTGCCTGCCGACTTCCATCCTGCCCCAGGCCATGGCCATCTCTGCCGTCCTACTGACCAGCGTGGTCCGTACACCGCTGTCATAGAAGCCGGAGGCTCACCACCTCTGTGAGAACTGGATCTTGGGGCTAGTCTGCCCCGGGCCAGCCTCCTAGGGCCACCGTATAAGCCCCACAGACCAGGCAGCTTACACAATAGACACCTGTTCTCTCCCGGTCCTGGAGCTGGCAGCCGAGACCCAGGAGTCGCAGGGCTGGTTCCTCCGAGGCGAGAGGGAGGACCGCTCCAGGCCTCCCCCAGCTCCTGGGGGATCTGGCATCCTCGGGGTTCCTCGGCTTGCAGACCCCTCACCCCAGCTCTGCTTGTCTTCACGTGGCATTCTCCCTGTGCGTGTCTGTGTCCAGATTTCCCCTTTTATAAGGTCACGCGTCAGATGGGATTAGGGACCTACCCTAATGACCTCATTCTCACCAGCTCGTCTGCAAGGACCTTATGTCCAAATGAGGTCACGTTCTGAGGTCCTGGGGGGTCGGATTCCAACATGCACATTTAGGGGTACATCATTCAATTCACAACATAACCTAACGATCCCATTTGCATATTCAAGCCCAGAGAGATTTAGGAAGTGTCAGAGCAGAATGCAAATCGAGAGCCACGGCACCCCCTCCGTCTTGCTAACTGGTTCCCCAGGGGCTGCCCCTCTCCTTTCCCAGACGTTAGCTCCCCCGAGCTCTCCCCCACGGGACCCACGGGAAGGACCGGGTGGATGGCCCCAGCCGGCTGCTCTGCGCTGTGCACCAGGCCCTTCCGCCTCCAGGAGCCTTGGTCTCACCATTCCGAAGGTGGATGGGGACCCACACCCGGACGTCAGTGTTCAGATGACATGGGGCCACGGGACAGCTGGTGCCTGCCCCCCGGTCTCCAGGAAGGGTCTCTCCGCACTCCAGGTCCCTGTCCCCAAGCCCACCCTCACGACCCGCCTGTTGGTCTGTCTGCCTTCTGCCCTGGCTCAGCCTCTGCGTCCCCACTCACCCCTCTGTGGACCCTCACCCGGGAGTGGTTCTGGAAGGTTCCCCTCCAGGGCAGCCTCTATCCGCAGACAGGCTCTCAGCACTGCTCTATCCAGGACATTGTCTCGGCCGAATTCTCCATCCTGTCCTCTGATCACTCAGAGTCCCCCTTCACTGGTCCCCTCCTCTCAGGGCGATAACAACTTCACGAGCAACCCAGGTGTGTCTTCTCTGTCCCCTTGGAAGCCTGGGTGGGCTGTGGACCCAAACTCCATGTCCCCGTCCACCTTTGAGGACAGGAAAGGAGAGCCCCTCCCTGGGGGCCCCTGTGGGCGAGCACCAGGCGGTCTCGAGGGCAGACCCCAAGAGCACCGAGTGTTAACGTGGGGGTTCCTGTCATGCTTTCATGGATTGGAGCATCCCCGCCCGGACCGCCCACACCCAGGGGCAGAGGCCTCCCGCCCGACTCAGCCCATCACACTAACGAGGACAGGCGAGACCGTGTGCCGTGGGCGGCGTGAGTGGGTGTCCGAGCGGCGGCTCCAGAGCCCGGCTCTCCTCTCCTTAGTCCACTTACTGGGGGGAAAAGATTCCCTTTAAAAAATCAAGAGTTGAAGGGAATTTGTCAAAAGGCCATTACCTGCAGACAGCCCAGCGGGGCCTGATGAGTTAGGGGCGCAGCTCGGGCCCCTGTCGAAGTTCAAAGCCCCTTTGCCTGAGTTCCCCATCTTCCCTCAGCACCCCTGTCAGGAGGGTTTCAGGGGAGACAGGTATTTGCATACGGTGCCAAGCTGGAGTTTCCATAGCAACAGGCTTCCTCGGAGACCTCGAGGGGGGCTGCGTCCTCGCTTCCAGGTTCCACTCAAAGTGCCCTGGGTGGGAGATGCCTGTGCGGGGACAGGACTCCCCCAGCCTGTGCGGGGACGGGACTCCCCCAGCCTGTGCGGACGGAGTGGCGGCCGCCCGTTAAAAAGGACAGGTGTTCTGTTCAGACAGTTAGGAACTAAGTTAGCAAAGAGGAAAGAGAAGAAGGGGAGGAGGGGGAGGAGGAGGAGGAAGAGGAGGGGGAAGAAGAGGAGGAGGAGGAGGAGGAGGAGGAGGAAGCATTTCCTCCCACCCTCTCACCACAGGAGAAGACTGTCCTTCCGAGGACCCAGCAGGGACCTGCTCCCCAGGAGCGGTGTGTGGGAGGAGCCCGGGTGGAGCCCACCAGGGCTGTCTTGTCCTGGAGGGGAAGGGGCTGCAGACTGTGACCCAGGCCTCGGGCAGGGGTGCGCCGTGACCGGAGAAGGAAGCCCAGGTGCGGGGGGCTCCCCGAGGCGTGGCGGAGACAGCGCCTGGACAGCAGGTGCCCGTGGAGGGTTGGGCTCTGAACACGGGCCTCGGGAGCTCTGCGAGATTCCTGGGCCTGCGCTCGGGCAGAGGACACTCCAGGGGATGGTCTCTGAGCCAGGACAGAGCGGCAGAGGCCCCCAGGCCCCGGGGTCTCCCAGAGCCACCCCCATTCTGGCAGAATCCAGACATGTGACCAGCAGGAGAAGGTGAAGGTGGGGGCTGCCCTCCCACCCTGGTTCCACAGGAGCTGGGAATGCACGCGTTTCGAGACGGCGTCTTCACGGGACCCGGAGTCACGGAGCTCCTCCTGCCGTGACCGGCCGATCGGCGGGCCGAGCTGCACACAGCCGCAGTGAGACTGTGCACATGAGAAACTAAGGGGAAGGACGCCTCCCCTCAGCACGGGGCTCACAGCTGACAGAAACACGGGAACACACTTTAGGGCTCCTAAACCCTCACGAGCCAGCGGATCGGGGTCTGCCTGCCGTGGGCGCCGCAGCCCCTTCTCGGTGTGCTGACCGGAGCCCAGCTCCTCAGGGGCTGGCCGGGCGGGCAGCGGCCTTGTGGGCTCACCCCTCCGCCTGTCCAGGGTGCCTCAAGATCCACGCGGAATGCACAGCTCACCGGGCCGTCCTGTCAATCAGACGAACAGCACAGGCGCCAGGTTCCGGGGCTCGAATCCCGGCTCTGCCGGCTGCTTGGACCCGACACCGCCTCACCTGCGGGCAGTGGGCACGGGACTGGGGTCCCCCTCCTAGGGCTGTGGGCGGTTCAGGAAGCTAGATCTCGGTATGGATATCGATGCAGATAGAGAGATATTGATACGGATATAGAAATATGATGTATCAATCTAGACGTGTCTATATCTCTATATCCATACCGAGCTCTATATCCAAATCCTGAAATATAGACATACAGGTATAGCTCCTAAGCATAGAGATAGATCTTATGATTCAGAGTCTATGTCTGTCCATATCTATGTCTATACAGAGAGGGCTCATGGGATATAGTGAATGAACTGAATGTAGCCCCCCAATTCATACATTGATATCCTAACCCCGATGTGATGGTATTGGTGTGGGGGGGGGCGGCTTTGGGAGGTGACTAGGTCACGAGGTGGAGCCCTCACGAATGGAATCAGGGCCCTGATGACAGGGACTCCCTGGCCCCTTTGGCTGAGTGAGGACAGTCAAAAGACGGCAGCGTGAAACCTGGGAGCGTGTTCTCAGGAGATCTGGTGTCTCGTGGTAGCGGCCGGAACACACGGAGACTCGTCACTCTCATGCACCGGAGACGCCTTCTGCTCGCTGACGGTGACATCACGCCCCAGGTGCGACCCAGGCTTCTCCGAGTCGGCAATCGTCCAAGGCCGCCCGGGCGATGCTCAGAGTGACCCAGTCTGTCCAGGTTTCCCCGTCGCCGGCCGGGGGGTCCCACTGCAGACCCCACTGAGCTGATCTCGGTGACTGCCCTTGCGTAAGACGAATAAGCCTGCGTGTCAAGGTCTCATCAGAACCAGGCCCCTGTTTCCTGCACGAGCCCCAGCACCCAGGCACCTGGCGAGTGTTACAAACAGGCCTTGATGGGGGCGTCGGGCTCCATCTCGGAGACACAGACAGGCAGGAGTGAAAACACAGGGTGGTGACCGTGAGCTGTAATCTCAGGGTGCACTGTGCCTCAAAATACCAACAGCGAGGACACAGGTGTGCATCCCGGGCACCTCGGTGGCCCATGGGATGTCACAGGGGTGATAACGCCCACCCCACGACCTTCGCTGTCACCGGCTGTCGGCTGCGGTTGCCCTGCTGGCCCGACAGGGGCCGCGGCCCCCTCCTGCCTGCGCACCGGGCTCCCCAGGAGGAGTCTGCTCAGCCAGGTGTGGTGAGGGACAGACCGGCGCCACCACGGCTCTCCGCCACCAGCTGGCTCGCCCAAGCTGCTTGTTTAGGAAATAAACAAAGCCAAACAAAAGCCGCAGAGACCTGGCTTTTAGGGGGCAGCTCCCGGGGCTGTGCACGTTTGCACGTTTGCATGGTGCTGGGGCAAGGCTGGGGGACTGGAGGAGAGCCCACCCAGCCGGGACAGCCGCGTGGGGCGGGGCGGGGGGGCAGCCTGCCCACCGGTCTCGCTGGGTGATTGCAGCTGAGGGACCTGAGGGACGGCCCCTTGCTCACTGATGCTCAAGTAGCACGTGAGTGTATGACTGGTGACAGGAGGGACCACCATGCAGCTCTCTTCACAGAGATCTTTGACGCACATTGTCTAGTTTACCCTCAATCCCTTCCACAGGGGAGGGCCAGGAGGAGGAGGGGGAGGGAGAGGGGGAGGATGGAGAGGGGGAAGAGGGGGAAGGAGAGGGGGAGGGGGAGGGAGAGGGGGAGGAGGGAGAGGGGGAGGAGGAGGAGGAAGGAGAGGGGGCGAGTGAGGAAGAGGAGGAGAAGGGAGAGGAGGAGGAAGAGGAAAAGGGGGAGGGGAGGAGGGGAGGAGGGGGAAGAGGAGGAGGGTTGGGGAGGAAGAGGGAGGGGGGAGGGGAAGGAGGGAAAAGAGGAGGAGGGGAGGGGGAGGAGGGAGGAGGGGGAGGGGGAGGAGTGGAGGAGGAGGAGGGGGAAGGAGAGGGGGAGGGGGAGGAGGAGGGAGCCCGGGGCAGTCACCAACTCCGCAGCACTTGGCGGTCAGACCGGATGGTGCCTTCGCTGGTCTCAGTTGCACCAACAGCCTTGAGAGGTGATCTTGAGGTCCTCCCGGTCTCATAGTCGAGGAAAATGAGGACCAGAGTTTACCCAGCCTGCCCAGGACCCACAGACATTGACCACTAGGCTTGGAGGTGATCCCGGACGAGGGGTTCCTTGCTGCCTGGCACCACCAAGCCAATGTGCAGAGACCAGGCAGCCTGGACCCGCTGTGTCCACAGCTAAGACGGAGACCCTCCTGCAGGGCAGCCGGGTCCATGGGGCTGAGAACCACCGGGGAGGCTTCGTGAGGAAAAGCAGCCAGCAAGTTTGTCCAGAGGGTGGTGGCTGCGGGGACACCTGGGGCCGTGACTCCGCAGGGTTGCATCAGCACTCCTGTCCTCACTGAGAGCCCGCGATGGGGGTAGACTGTTCAAGTTCATTGGACAATGGAGTTAGAACAGGTCGTTCTGGCAGTTTATTGTGGCTGGAGGACGCGACTGGGTTGCGTGGGGAAGCCCCGAGTCCCGGAAGACACAGACACAGTGTGCTGGTTGACGCGTGATGGGCAGGGCAGGATCCGTCTGCACTCGGCTGAGACCTGTGCCACCATCCTACCCGCTTGACGTGTCCGGAGCCTGCTGCCCCAGCCCCTTCCGTTTCCATCAACTCGGCCAGGTAAGGATTGTGTTCCCCTGTTACAGACGAGGAAACTGAGGCCCAGAGATGTCACATAACGTGCCCCCAAGAGTTGCTGGTCACAAGAATCAGAGTCCATGCCCCGCCCCCGCCCCAGTCCCACCCCTCCCTCCTGAGTCCCCATGTCCTCACGGTGGTCCTGTTTCCTGAGTCACCCTCACATCCGGGTCGGGGCAGACCAAGGAAGCCACTTGGGTTAAAGCAGGGAGATGACTGTCAGCTTCCCTGTGGGGACACTGTTTCACATCCTTGGCCCCACATTTCAGAGCTGGTGGTGGGAGCCCTCAGCCAGGCAGATCGCGTTCGGTGGGGCGGGCTCCGAGGAAGCCAAGCAGAGCCGGTGCTCTTGAGCGTCAAGGGTTTGGAGCACAAAGCTGGGTTTGGAACCGGGTAACATGTGGTGCCTTTGACCTCCCAGCACCCCCTGCACAGTTCTGACACGCGGACAAGTACATCTTCATCCGCCTCAACCCAGCGCAAGAGCAGAGGCTGTGGCCTGCGGCACAAGCATCTGGGGTCAGTAGAATTTCCGTGCATCGAGCTGGTGCACCTCCGCAGCGGGCATCCCCCTGGGCATCCACGAAGCCCGAAGGCAGAGACGAGAGCCGTTCAGATCACCCTCTCTGCCCCGCGACAGATCCAGGGCACGTGACCACAGCAGCTAACATTCTCTGGGCTCTTGCTATGTGCCATGTGCTGCCCTGAGCTCTCAGTCTGTCCCATGTCTCCTACCCGATGCAGTAGGTACCATCCCCTTTCATAGATGAAGCCCAGAGAGGCCTAGCAGTTTGCCCAAGGCCACAGAGCAGGGATGTGAACTCCAGAAGTCATTGAGAACTTGAGTTCTTGACCTCACACTCCTTTGTGTAGGCCCCGGGCCCATTGAAAATCAGTGACTGGCAGGACCCCAGGGGCTACGGAAACCACCCTGGGTCTTCTGGTTCATCTCAGGGTGAGAAGCGGTGGTGCTGGGGTGGGCTCACCCATCCAGCCACCATCCGGAGGCTGGAGCTCCCTGGCCAGAGCTGATGGAGGAAAAGCCGGGCTAAGAGAAACGTTCCGAGAGCTTTGTTTGTGTCTTGGTTATCATTCTTCCTTAAGCTGAATGAATTTCAAGATTTTCAGTTGCATGATCCAATAAATTTTATTTTTGCTTAAGACAGTTTCTATCAAGTTTTGTCACTTTCAATAGAAAGGATCTTAACTGATTCAATATTCTCTCATTTTTCACAACTTAAATATAATGTGAAATCTAAAGAGAAAGTTATGTCTTCATCAAGATAGACGCTGAAAAACAAAGAAAAACAGGGCAAGCTATTCAGCATCTGGAGGCTCCCTTAATGCCTACCGTCAGATTGGGCTGCCCTGCCCTGCCCCAGGACTTGTGCTATGCCTCTGCCTCTGATGTCAGCTTTGGCCTTCCCCAACTCTCAATGTGTGCAGGAAGTGGGCTGCTACTCCACATGTTCTCTGCCCTTGTTAAAACCTACCTCCCTTATCACTATACAATCAGACCTCAGAGAAAGTTTAGTTTGATACATTTAAAAATGTCAGACTTGATGTCAGCAGGAGGCTGAACAAGGAAATAGGTGGGATGAGTGAGAAACAGGCACCAAAAATAAATGTCAAGCTGTGCTCTTTAAGACCATTGGCATAGTGTTTGAAGACCAGCCTCTTCAGCTGTAAGAGAAAATGAGGGGGTGGGCAGGGAGTGAGCCCCACCTACAGAGATCAAATGTCCAGTTCTGCTTGTTTTTTAATCATCGTTGCTTGTTTATGCCCCTGACACTGTCTCCACACAGTTTCATCCGCAGTTGACGAATGTGTTTCAGAATTTCCCCCCAGTTATCAGCACGGATGAGTTGGCCATCACGTTAAAATTCTTCATCTCCTTTCAGCCTCCACGAAATCACATTTGTTTTAATTCATTGCTTTAAATTAGAGATGGTTGCCCTCCAACAAGTCCCAATTTTACAGGCAAAAATAATTTGAAAAGTTATTTATCTGCATGTCAATTAAGACCAGCTAATTAGCAGAGCTCCAGCGGCTGGGACTTACTGAACTCCTGTGGCTGGAGTCCGCGACAATGTTTACGGTGCTGGGGGGGTTCCGAGGAAGAAGAGAAAAGGATTAGGGAAGGGGGGTCCTGGGAGACCCCACCTCCCACACAGGTCCATCAGCCTGTGATGGGCTCATTTTGTCTCCTCCTCTGCTCCCGCTGTGAGATGACAGTCTTGCCACCGTGCAATATGAGCAGTGGCGACAATAAAAGTAACACTAAGTGAAAGTAATGGTCACCAGAACCCACTCTGCCTGCTGACTCTGCAGCCAGGCGGCGGCCGGGCACTCTACCCATCACGTCCCATTTAATCCTCATCACGCACATTTGCTGTTTACTGTGCCGGAAATGCAGGGCAGGGAGATGCTGTCACTCGGTCCGAATCCCACGACCAGCAAGTGACAAGCCGGGATTCAAGTCGGCATGTGTTTTCCCACACCCGTGCTACTGGGGTCTCTGCCAGTGGGACAGGGTTGACTCTGAAGGCCAGACACAGGTGTGGAACCTGGCCCTGGCCCCACGGGCCAGTCGCTCGACCCCGAGTGCCAACCGCCTGGTCTATGAAACAAGGTCAGCGGTGTCTGGTGCGGGGGCTGTTGTGAACACAGGGAGCTCATGCACTGGGAAGGGTCTGGTGGGAGCAAGTGCTCAGGATGGGAGCTTACGTGCAAAAGGGTTGGGCAAAGGTAGGTTAAATGACAGCCATCAATGCCTAAAAGGTAAATCATAAGTAAGGAGATGAAATAACAACAACAATAATAGTAAAATAATACAAATAAACAATATAATAATTGATAAATAAATAACAGCACAAGAATAAACTGTCTCACGTGATCACGACTGGAGACCTACCGTTGCCCACCCCTGTGGGGTGCAATGGGACGGCTCCTGAGATCAGGTTGCCTTGGGGGCAGAGGTGAGGGGACTCTGCAGGTGCAGTTAAGGTCCCTAATCTGTTGGCTTTCAGTTAATCAAAGGGAGATTATCCTGGGGGGTGGGGTGGGAATCTGGGTTATACCAGATAGATAGATAGATAGATGGATGGATGGATGGATGGATGGATGGATGGATGGATAGACAGACAGACAGACAGACAGACAGATGATAGATAGATAGATAGATAGATAGATAGATAGATAGATAGATAGATAGATGCTGGATGGACAGAGAGACTGATGATAGATGGATAGACAGGTGATGAATAGACGGATGGATAGATGGATGGATGGATGGATGGATGATTGTATGGATGGATAGAAAGACATTAGATAGATAGATAGATGATAGATATTAATTGATCCTGCAGGCACAGATATTTTAATCTTTAACTCAACTAGTCTACTGAGTGGGGAGTTATATTTATATCAGTTAGCTGGGTGTGCGTTAGCTGGGTCCTCTGCTGAGGGTCTCCCCAGCATGAAACCAAGGTCGGCTGGGCTGCGGTCTCATCTGGGGCTCAGGTTTCTCTTCCAGGCTCACTGGCTGCACGTTCTGTTTCTTGCGATTGTGGGACCGAGGCCTCAGTTCCTCGGCTGTTCCCTGCCACGTGGCCCCTTCCACGGCACGGCAGCTCGCTCCCTCCCGGGCTGGCAGGAGGGCGCCTGCTGCTTTCCTTTTAGCTAAGGGATCACCCGATTAGGTCAGGCCCGTGGACAACCATGTCCTCCTGGGTTAACCCAGAGTGAATTGGTTTGGACCTTAATTACATCTTCACAATCCCTTCGGCTTTGTCATGTATCATAACCTGATCACCCACAGGCGTGATATTCCACCTTGTGACATTCCCCCACATTCAAGGGAGGGAACACGGAACGTGTACACTGCAGGTGGAAATTGCGGGGACCATCTTAGAATTCTGTCTACCACCTACGAGAAAATTCAAGTTCATTTTCTTCCTCCTTGGAGGATTTCTAGCTTTGATGATGGTCTCCCGTACTATGTGGTTAAAAGCCTGAGGCCTCCACGCTCACCTGTGAAAAGAGAATAACTATCACCCCTTCCTACCTGGTTCATCAGGGGTGTTTTTGGTTGAAAGGACTAAAAGAAACAACTCAGATTGTGTAACAATAAGAAAAATCCACAAGTGTGTGATTTTCAGGTATGGCTTGATCAAGGACACGGATTGCGGCCAGAAGATTCCGTTACGCAAGCACGAGCCCGCACAGAGGCGCACCACGTGAAGCCCCTTCTCAAGCTGTGGCACTCGGTTAACCTGGGGGAGTGGGTTTGGTGACCCCCGGGGAGTGAGGAGAGGTGGTCCAGACCCTGCCCACTCTGCGAGCTGTGCCTTTGCACGTGGCCGGCTGCACTCAGGCGCCACTTCCTGTCACAAGTCTGTATTTGTTTTCTAAGCCGTGTGACAAATAACCACACACGTGCCTTAAACCACCATCTGTTGGTAATGTCAGGGTTCCCACGGGTCAGGAGTCGGGGCACAGGAGTCCACAGAGAACCCCCGGGCTCAGCCCTGAAGGTTTCACAGGGCTGCCATCAAGGCGTCAGCTGGACTGCGTTCTTTTGTGGAGCTCGGGGTCCTCTTGGAAGCTCATGGGGTGTCGACAGAATTCAGTTCCTTGCAGTTTGGGGACTGAAGGGCCCCTCTCAAGGGCTGGAGGCCATCCTCAGCTCCTTGTCATTGGCTCACAACACGGCAGTTTCCTCTGTGAGGCCAGCAGGGGAGCATCTTTGTGGCTCTGGCTCCCTCGGACCCCTTTGAGTCCCAGGCCCTGCTTTCAAAGGCTCCCTGATTAGGTCAGGCCCACCTTCATTCAAGAGGAGGGAATTTTGCAGGGTGTGCAAATCAGGGGCCGGGCATCTCGAAGGTCATCTTCAAATTCTGCCTATCATGAAGTCCCACCCCTCTGGTGAAAGGAAGCTTGAAATTCACTATTACTTTTTAAAGGAGCAATCTCCTGCAGGCCGCAAGGTGGGTAGCAGTGAAGCAGCTGATACTCGAAGCCAAAATGGTCTTGACAGAATGATTGCGGGGGAGGATGAGGAACAGCCCGGTGGCCCCTGAACACTCCAGCCGAGGACAGCTCAGCACAGTCCTGCTGGGACGGATCATTCGGACCCCGTCCTCAGGCTTTGCACCTTCTGCAATATCCGCAGAAGGCCCATCAGGGACCCAGGGCCCACCCGCCACCTCCTGCCCTGCACTCTGGCTGCAGATTTAAAAGGGCAGAGCCTAGTTCTGGGCTGCTCAGGGCCGCCTCAGTGTCCTGCAAACCCTGCTGAGGTCAGATGTCACCACCTGGAATCACAGTCCAACTTACTGCCAGCCCACAAAAGCCTGAGCTCAGGGGACTGAAATGACTAACAGGCCCACTCAACCCCAACCTGGGTAATTTCCAATTCCTTTCTCTGTGCAGCTTGCAAAGACAGGCTCCTCATCTGTGTGGGTGGGGGCGGGGGGCAGCCGACTTTCCTCCGTTCATTAAAATGACACCTCTCCTTCATTACCAAGGGAATGGGAGCTATCTGGAGGTCCCCCTCCCGACACCTTGAGTGTTTTTCTCTGTTCAGGACTTGAAAGGTATGCAAATGCCCTGCCTAGAACGAAGCAGCTTCTTTAATGGGTTGGTTCTGATGCAAACTGATCATGCTGCAGGGAGCTGGTTTTCTGGAGCTCTGGGTCTCTGATCACTCTGCCTTCACTGGGTTTCTGCCATATTTTAGACATCAGCTCAGGGAGGCTGCAGCTGGAAAAGGCTCATTACCATGAATGACCTTGCCACCAGCTCGTGCATAACATTAGCTTTTCACTGGGAGCCCTCCTCTGGGCCAGGTGAGCACCCTGGATCCAGGGCGGGAGGACGGAGCTCCACGTTTCCCGCACAGTGCCCACCACTCAGCGGCTTCCCACTTGGTTGAAAAGCTGCAGCTGCCTCACGCGAGTACCTGTGGTCGTCAGCTTCCAAAGACGGCTTTCAAAGGGACCCCTACGCCATATATGCACCCAGGCATGCGTGCACACGTGTGTTACACACATACGCGTGTGCACATGCTGTGCTGCAGGCACGCTCACGTTCGCCATCCACACCAAATCGGTGGCTGGAAGTAACGGGCACATCTGGATGCCACATGGAAGTCCCAGACTGCTGCTCTTCCGGGAGGGAAACCAACTGCACCACAAACATCCTGCTGCCTTCCCTCCTCTCCCTTCTTTCTTTCTTCCTCCCTCCCTTCCTCCTTCCCCCCTCCCTCCTTCTCTCCCTCCTTCCCTCTCTCCCTCCCTTCTTCCTTCCCTCCTCCTTTCTCTCCCTCCTTCTCTCGTTCTTTCTCCCCCTCCCTCCCTCCCTGCTCCCTTTCTCTGTGTTCCCTCTGTACCAGCTGGAAAGGACTAGGTTATGTTGCAGTAACAAGCAGCCCCAACCCTCAGCGGCTCGACACCCCGGAAGCTGCTCCTCACTCGCCACAGGCCCAGTGCAGGCTGGCGGAGGGCTTCTGGGCACCGGGCACCGGCATGCTCCCAGGATGAAGCTGGAGAGGCTTCGGCCCAGCCCAGCTCCCACGGTCACGGAAGCCGATTCGGGGACGTGGTGAGGCACACGCCATTCTGGAGTGTCCACCCAGAGCTCTCGGGTACTCTCTGCCCACACCGCACTGGCCTAAGCCAGTCCCAACGCCACCCTGACCTGAGTGGACCAGGGAACTGTGGCCGCACCCCCACGTGAGTCCGCTCTGGCTGCGGTAACACAGCCCCACACAATGGGCGGCTGAGACAACGGATTGCGTTGGCTGATGGTTCTGGAGGCTGGGAGTCGAGACCGGCTGCATCACCTCCGTCTCTGCTCCTGGCACATGGCCCCTCCCTCTGTGCCTGTCAGCATCCAAATTCCTCTGTGTAAGGACACTGGTCATTTGGATCAGAGCCGTCCCAGTGACCTCATCTTAACTTGATCATCCACAAAGATCCTATTCCTTTTTCTTTTTTAATGTGTTTTTATTGATTTTAGAGAGAGATAGAAACATCAATGATAGAGAAACATCAACATTGATTGGCTGCCTCCTGCATGCCCCCTGCTGGGATCGAGCCTGCAATCTGGGCATGTGCCCTGACCAGGAATCGAACTGGTGACCTCTTGGTCCATGGGTCGACGCTCAACCACTGAGCTACACCAGCTGGACCAAAGATTCTATTTCTATGTTCTATCACATTCACAGGTCCTGGGAGTTAGGACTTCAGCATCTTTGGGGGAGACAGAATTCACCCCATAAAGCCTCCCAGACCCACAGACCTTCCGTTATGTGGCCCATGCCCTGAGAGCCAGCTCTCTCCAGATCGGGGCACTAGGGAGACAAAAAGCCACTGGAAGATCTGCGCCTCGGAACCGAGTCTGTGAAAACATGTACGTCTGATGTCACGTGATGCGAGTGTGACCAAGTCTTCTCCTGAGACCTGACCCTGAACTTTGAGCTGAGATCCACAAGGTTGGAAGACAGAGTCGGGGCTAAGGGTGCAGCCTGTGGGTCCCAGACATCATCCATATCATAGGCGGGTGTGGACCAGAGCCTGGGACGTCACAGCATGGAGACAAGAGGTGTAACACTGAAATGTCCTTTGTTGTCGACGATTCCTGGGAAGAAACGTACCCGCATGGCATGCACTGTGAGGACAGTGTGGGATATTCTACAGAACGTGTATACATGTGAGGGTGGACAGCTCAGGCCCCAGGGGAGCGCCCTGGAGGCGGGGACACAGAGCAGGTCTGCTGGAGAACTGAGGAACGCCTCAGCATGCAATAGGGTGACCTCGGTCTCTGCCACCTGTTCACTTACTCAGCCCACACATGTTGATCGAGTGTCTACCGGGCGCTGTTCAGGGGCTGGGTCATAGCAGTGAACACAACACACACACTCTTGTTCTAGTGAACTTGACAATGAAATTGGGGCTTGTGTTAGTCGAGTTGTTCAGAAAAACAGCCAATAGGGTGGACATCTCTTCTATCCTACCCGATAGATAGGTAGGTGGATAGATAATAGATTAGATAGATAGATAGATAGATAGATAGATAGATAGATAGAAAGATAGATAGATAGATACATAGATACATACATACATAGATAGATACATAGATAGATACATACATACATAGATAGATACATGGATTCTATAGATGATAGATAGATACATAGATACATAGACGATAGATAATAGATTAGATAGATACATGATAGATAGATAGATAGATAGATAGATAGATAGATAGATAGATAGATACATAGATAGATAGATACATAGATAGATACATAGATAGATACATGGATTCGATAGATGATAGATACATAGATACATAGATGATAGATAATAGATTAGATAGATGATAGATAATAGATTAGATAGATAGATAGATAGATAGATAGATAGATAGATAGATAGATAGATAGATAGATAGAAATAAGAGGAGATAATTCTAGGAGTCAGCTCAGAAGACTACGGAGGCCAAAGCATCCCACGAGTGCAGTGTTAGGGCGTGGACTTTGGAGACAGGTGTGCCTGGGAACACTATCAACTTTTCAAGTCTGCAGTTTTCCTTGTCTACAAATGGGGAACAAAAATGCCTACCTTTGGGGATTCTTGGCTGAAATGAAATGAAGCAACGAGAGCCCAGCGTGGTCTGTGGTGAGCAGGACAGGGGACAGTTGTGCCCTTCTCCCTGGAATGGCTTCCTGGGCATGAAGCCTACACTGTCCCACAAGGCCCTCGGCTCAGAAGGGTGTTTGGTTATTTTTCAAGTCTTACTGATTCATGCACAGGGACCTCACCTTTCCCTTCTGCCCTGGGCCCTGCAAACTGTGTGGCCAGTCCTGCTGTCCCCATCCCCCCCCCCCCCCCCCCAGAAAACAGGCTTCTGCAGGGCGGGCACCAACCACCTCATCCTTGTGCCTGTGTGAGGGGGGCCCTGGGGAAGGAAGGGCCCCTGCACCAAAGGCGCCCATCCCCCGCAGTCTCTAAGGGCAGATGTCTGATGACTGGGGGCGAGAGGTCCCCGCAGGTGCACCTGGGACGTGCCCGCTCCGTTCTGTGGCTATTGTGCCTCACAGTCCAGTGGACTGCTCACCTGTGCTGGGCTGAACTTCCAGGACCTGACGCCCTGTCTCATTTCATCCTCAGGACAGCCTGCATGTCACCATTGTGATCCCCAGGTTACGGAATGAGAAACTGAGGCTCAGCAGCCCACCCCCAGCCCAGGGTCGGGCAGCTGGGCGTTGGATCGGGGCACAGTCCCCTAGGCTGTGGGGCCCCGCACTGCGGCCAGATAATAAATATGGAGCCCCATGTTCACACAATGTTGGGCAAAACAGCTCTCCGATGGCACTTGGCGGGATGCTTTCAAGGAAACAAAATCATGGAAAGATTAGGAGAAGAAATGGAAGATTCCAGAATCCTGGACAGTAATAAGAGGGACTCACAAGAAGAAATGATGTCAGACATCCTTTATTGCTTGTTGCCTCCCAATAGGATTAAAAAAAAAAAGATGATTAGACCTGGTTGGTGCTATATATTTAAACTCATAAAATGTGTGATAGCATCTGGTGGAGTTTTTACTGGCAGAATTTTTTTAAATTGGCTGGGACTGGAAAATTGTCACAAAGATTAAAGGCTGGATCGCTGCCTGTGCAGAGAGGGTCATGATAAGTGGCAAGGAGTGAGCGTTTGAAGCCCGGCGCTCTGGGTGGCAGAAGCTCCAGGTTTCAATTTGCTTCTCTGTCAATGCTTAAAATAAGTAAATGGTTCTGTGGTATAAGAACCACCACCACTGCAACGACTACCACATCAACTATCAGCACCACAAACCCAACACCACAGTACCACCAACACAACAGCACCAACAAGAACCACCACCACCATAAGAACAGCCACAACCGTCAGCAACAGCATTAGAACAACCACATCAACTCCCAGCACCATCATCACCAGTAACTGTCATTACCACCACCACAGTGACCACCACCTCCCGTAACAGCACCACCAACAACTGCATCACCAGTAACTGTCATTACCAACACCACAGTGACCACCTCCCGTAACAGCACCACCACCAACTGCATCACCAGTAACTGTCATTACCACCACCACAGTGACCACCACCTCCAGTAACAGCACCACCAGCTGCATCACCAGTAACTGTCATTACCACCACCACAGTGACCACCACCCCCTGTAACAGCACCACCACCAACTGCATCACCAGTAACTGTCATTACCACCACCACAATGACCACCACCTCCAGTAACAGCACCACCAACAACTGCATCACCAGTAACTGTCATTACCAACACCACAGTGACCACCACCCCCTGTAACAGCACCACCACCAACTGCATCACCAGTAACTGTCATTACCAACACCACAGTGACCACCTCCCGTAACAGCACCACCAACAACTGCATCACCAGTAACTGTCATTACCACCACCACAGTGACCACCACCTCCCGTAACAGCACCACCAACAACTGCATCACCAGTAACTGTCATTACCACCACCACAGTGACCACCACCCCCGTAACAGCACCATCAACAACTGCATCACCAGTAACTGTCATTACCACCACCACAGTGACCACCACCCCCCGTAACAGCACCACCAACACCTGCATCACCAGTAACTGTCATTACCACCACCACAGTGACCACCACCTCCCGTAACAGCACAACCAACAACTGCATCACCAGTAACTGTCATTACCACCACCACAGTGACCACCACCTCCCGTAACAGCACCACCAACAACTGCATCACCAGTAACTGTCATTACCACCACCACAGTGACCACCACCTCCAGTAACAGCACCACCAACAACTGCATCACCAGTAACTGTCATTACCACCACCACAGTGACCACCACCTCCCGTAACAGCACCACCAACAACTGCATCACCAGTAACTGTCATTACCACCACCACAGTGACCACCACCCCCCGTAACAGCACCACCAACAACTGAAACACCAGTAACTGTCATTACCACCACCACAGTGACCACCACCTCCCGTAACAGCACCACCAACAACTGCATCACCAGTAACTGTCATTACCACCACCACAGTGACCACCACCTCCCGTAACAGCACCACCACCAACTGCATCACCCGTAACTGTCATTACCACCACCACAGTGACCACCACCTCCAGTAACAGCACCACCAGCTGCATCACCAGTAACTGTCATTACCACCACCACAGTGACCACCACCTCCCATAACAGCACCACCAACAACTGCAACAGCCACAAGAACAACCCCACCATAGCCAGCACCATTGTGGTCGCTGCAACAACAGCAAAATCAGCCACGGCAACTAACAACCACAGTCAAAACCACAACAAGATTACCATCAACCCCACCACAGAAACCATTGCGAAAACCACCATGACAAAATCAACAACCGCAACAACCACATCACTTAACAACAAGCACTGCAAACACCCCCATCACAACAACCACCACCACCACCATAGCAACCATTGCAACAACCATTGTCACATTACAACAAGCACTGCAAATGCCCCATCACAACCACCACCACCACCATAGCAACCATTGCAACAACCACCATCACATTACAACAAGTACTGCAAACACCCCATTACAACCACCACCACCACCACCACCACCATAGCAACCATTGCAACAACCACTGTCACATTACAACAAGCACTGCAAACGCTCCATCACAACAACCACCACCACCACCATAGCAACCATTGCAACAACCACCACAACAAAATCAACAACTCTAACAATGACCATCACATTGACCACAAGCACTGCAAACACCCCCATCACAACCTCTGCCACCACCAGAGCAACCATTGCAACCACCACCAAGACAAAATCAACAACTGCAGCCACCACCACCACATAACCAACAAGCACCACGACAGGAAGCCTGGCTTGAAGACCAGGATGGACCTGCTGGGCACAGCAGTGGTTGTGGTCTGCTCTGTCTTCGGATCTGGCTCCCGGCAGAATGGACTCCAGCCCACGACGGTTGAGCAGGGAAGGAGGGCTGGTCCAGTCGGCTCTCGTCCGTCTCCGGGTTAACTTCCATGACACAACACAAGCACCATGGAAGCGGGGCGTTGGTGGTCTCCCCAGTGGTGTCGTGCTGGCACCCAGCACAGAGCCAGTGCTCCAGACATGCGTCTGCGTCAGTAAACAACGAAGGTGTGAGGAGGGATTTTGCTGAAGGAAATGCCCAGACAGAGGCGTGCTGGTTTGGAGGACGTCCTTCTGGGCTCCACCGAGGCTGCTTGCCAGCCGCCCACACATGCCAGCACCGATAACTCCGTTCCAGACACAGCATGGCTCACGGAGCGCCTGTCGTGCTCAGGTCCGAGCTCAGACACCCAGAGGAGGTAGGTGGAGCTGATGTTCCACTGCCTTGTTTCAGTCCCCAGAAAGCAGAGACAGAGGGGGGCAGACTCGCCCTGGGCTGCTGGGAGGTCAATCAGTGTGCTGATGTAGTCTCCTCCTCCATCGGCCGCGTCCCTCTCCTCCTCCCTCGGCCGCGTCCCCTCTGAAAGCTCACCAGGAGATCAAGCCCCGAACCGTCTTGGCTATTCCTCCGGTCTGTTCTAACCCCTCTAACTCTCCTGTACAAGTCATTCCTGGGCCTCCCGAGGGTTGCATCAGGTACGTTCCTTCACATTTCACAGAAGCCATTGCAACAGCCCCTGGGTCTCCACCTCGACATCCCCCACGGTGTGTCCTGTCCTGCTGGGGCGTCACAGCGGCCATGGGTGTGGCCGGGGGGGCTGAGTTGGGGACGCCCTGGGGATCGTGTGGTATGGTTCTGTGAATAGAGCTTTGCCAGCAATCTGGTACAAGAATAGCTTCTAGAAATCCCCGTGCCCGCAGTGTGCCCATCACCGAGAACTGCGAGCCGAAGGAGCGGAAATGGGGCTCTATCCTGACATGAACATGTCTGGCGTGCCCGCCCTGCAATGACGTGGCTGTGGGGGAGAAACAGAGCCCACGCCGCGGGGGGTATGGTCTTGCCAGCACAGGGCATGAAGACACCCCCTCGAGAGTCAGAAGCGCTCAGGAACACACCCAGGAGCGCTGCGTGTGCACAGTTCTTCTTTGGGAACGTGGTAGAACAGACATTCCTAGCATTGCGTTTGTAAGTCCCAACCCTGCCGCACGGCTGCCATCAGCAATACCCGTGGCGACACCCCAACCTTTGCGCATTCCAAAGCAAGACATCAGATCTCAGAGCAACCAGTGTCTCCTGCCCTAACCAAGTCTAGAATTCTTTGCTGTCACCACATGCACGCAACCGGGGACACAGATGACGAAATCAGTGTTTCAGTGACAGACCACGTGAGTCCGTCAGTGCACCGACACCCATGTCCCGCGGGATAGCTCGATTACAGGACCGTAGCTCCGTGGGACGCAGCCGCGCGTCTAAAAGGCATCGACTTCTGATTAATTTTTTAAAGTTCTTTCAGAATTATGGATCACACCCAAAAGTCCAATTAGGAGAGGGAGCGGGGTCCTCATGGGAGCCAAAAACGTAAACCGGGAGAAGATGTACCGGTCAGCTTTTCAAGATTTCAAATGCAGACGATATTTTTTCTCATTTTAAATAACTCTTCACTCCAGAATCTAAGTTTGCATACATAGTTGTATTTCAAATACAGGAGGGTCCTAAAATTGTATGTTTCCTGAGACATCATCACGGATTAGCCTCTGCGGGAAAGGATCCCAGCCTCGTGGTCCCTGTCCTGCTGGCTCCGCCTCGGGGCTGCTCTCAGGAGCTGGTGTCCTGTCCAGGGCCCCGGCTTTCCCCTGGGGTCCCCGTGTGCACCCGAGGAGTTCTGCAGGTTCCCTTTAAGATCTCACGTTCTGGGGAGATGCGGCTTCCTTTTACGTTCGAATGGTGGTCGCACCCGCAGGCAAAGATTGAGCCCTACCTGCAAGCCGGCTCTCTCCAAGCCTGGAGGCTCCTGTCCGTCCCAGGGGGAGCTCTTGGGACAGGCAGAGGCTCCACACTTAGCTCCCATTGTTCATCGTTCAAAGCCGCTGACTGTCTCAAGCTGACAGGGGCCAGGTTTCCGAACACTCCGTCCACTCGGTACGTGGGCCCCGGCGGAGCCTTCCTGAGCAGAGCCTGAACACGCATGCTCCCACACACCCACATTCCCACGGCAGGTGAACATCGACTCCATGCCCACCTGTGCCCACATGCCTCCCCACCCCCGCACACCCCACAGACACTCTGCACACCCACGGGGCCCATGGGGCACACGCCTTTGCAAAGCCTGTATGCCTTCGTCCATCAGTGACACCTCAAACCGCACCTTGGTCACCGGGAAGGAACAGGAAGTCATCCCACCTGGCGCCAGCCCGCAGGGTCAGACAGGTATTATCTGCTCCCGGCAGGCCAGCGGAAGGCAGAGCGCCAGGCCCTCGGCTCCCAGGTGGTGGTGGGCGAGGCCTGTGTTACCTGGGCTCTTCTGGGCTCTGGAATGGCTTCATGACACACCTGTGGGCAGGTGAGGGGGTGCCCCATGAGAGTGTAAACCACCTTTGAGAGTGTGTGTGATGAGTGGGATCTGGGGATGGGGCGTCCTTGGGAGTTTGCACACACTCTCTTGGGGGTGTCCATGTGTGCAAGGGGGGCAAGTGTACAACCAGGCCCACTGTGGGGACACGCAGACTGTCCGGGCTCAGCCAGCCTGCAGGTGGGACTCGGGCCCTTGGTTCTCCTGGGCATCACTTGACATCCCTGGCAAGGCACCCTGGTCCACGCTGCGTGCCCTCACAGAAAGGGCGTGCAGCTGGTCGCAGGGCGGGCACCAGGGAAGCAGGGCAGAGCAGCAGGGTCCCTGGCTGTTAGGAAGGCATCACTCTGCGGGGGGCCACCTGTGGCTTCAGATCCCTGCCTCCCGTTTTTCCAAATGATACAGTGGGGCGCTTAAAATACCCCAGACAGTCCTCTCTGCCTTGATGACAACCCTCGGGCTTGGATAATGGCGGGTGGCGGGTGGCTGCGGGTATTGTTTGGGGCTTGGGTGTTTGCTCAGCTTTGACACTAAGCCGGTGGCATCTACCCCGTGTGGGCGAGACACCCTGTGGCTGAGGCCCCTTCCTGACCCAGTGACTCAGCGTCTCGTGCCCCTGGGGTCAGTGCTCTGGCGTCTGATGGCCCTGGACAGCCACAGGGGGCCCTTGGATGTTTCTCGTAAACCCCTAATAGTAAGCGAGCTGTTCCCTGAGATGGGCGTAGAGCAGTCACTTGCTGTTGTTGTTAATAAACTACAGAAGATTCTCTCTCTCTCTCCCTCTCCCTCTCTCTCTCTCCCCAAATGACGGGGTACTTCGCCTCCTGCCCCACAGTCACCAACTCATGTGGGCTGTTTATTTGAGTAAAAATCTATTCAAATCGGGCAGCATCCAATCTGGCAGATACACAGATGTTCCAAGAAGCTGTCAACATGAAAGACTTCTGTGGGCAGAAGGGGCCGGGAGCAAGGGACTCACGCGGCCCAAAGCTGTGTGGTCGGTGCGGTGCTTTCCTTAGTGGGTGACCTCACAGGTCGGGTCCAGGCCATTCCCGACAGGCAGGTTTTGGGTTCCATCCCAAGGAGAGTTGACACTGAAGTTAAGTCTGGGTTTGGGGACATGGGGCTTAGCATAAGCGACTCCATTTTGGGGGAGAACGTGGCTTCCCTGGCAGGTGTACCTGCTTGAGCCTCCGCTGGGTGGGTGGGTGGGGTGTCTGGGGAGCCTCAGAGTGGTGCACAAGTCTGGGCTATGTCCCCTCCTCTGGGGAGGAAGTCCCTGCTCTGCTCACATTCAGAGAAACGCCACAACCCCCAGTGTGGATCCCACTTCACAGGTCCTCCTGGGGCCTGAGCTTCTCCCACCGAATCACGGAATTCGATCATCACGCCAATGTGCAGGCAGACGCAGACTGCCCCCATCCGGGGTCGTTCACACATGTCACTCCAGCCAGTTAGACTAGAACTCAGGAGGCCGTCCTCTGGGGAGCAGCGGACGTGGAGGTGTCCTTTCAGCCCTCACATCAACCCCCTCCTGTGACTCTGAGGGGGTCACATCCCACCTCTGGCCCCCGCTTTCTCCTCCATAAATCCAGGGGGTTAACACAGAAGGACCTGGACCAGCATGGAGACCCTAAGCCCCCATCTGCAGGAAAGCTATGGTTACCTCTTGTCACTTCACAGCGCCATTGGTCTCCAAGTAAATCCTTCGCTTTCTCCCTGGAGGGGCCGGGCCCTGAGCACCTGAAGCTCTCATTGAGGGGTGCGCTGCCCCCATCTGGATTCTGGTGGGTGAACACAGAGGCAGTGCCCTGGAGAGCCGTGGGCCGGCGAGGGGGCCCCAGGCAGGAGGGGTGGTCTCCTGGGGAGGTGATCTGGGGGTCCTCTTCCCATCTCGGTGCTGTCCCGGTTGGCCACCTGCCTTCTGCTTCCATCCGGTCTGTCCTGAAGCACCTGTTCACTGTGGACGGAAAGGGGCCACCTGCTAACCTGACAAGCTGGGGGAGGCCTGCCTGGCGGCCTTGCAAACTCAGAGACCTAAAGTAACCGCCTAGGGTGGTCTGAGATGAAATCTTTTTAACTAAAAGCAATTTAGGGCAGGAAGTCATGTCCTAGGCCAGCACCGTCCCTGACAAAGGTCAGTTTTTCCCTTAACTGAGCCTGTCTGTTGTCTTTTTGCATCTAGACCCCCTCAAAACACAACGACCACACAGGGTGGAGACCACAGATGCCCTCACGTTACTGAGTTCGTTGTTGACTGTTAACTACCCTGAACCCACCTGTGTGAAAGAAGCCTGTGTCCACCATTTACCTTCCATCCAATCCCAGGGTTTCCCCGCTTTGCTTTCTCCCGCCTCCCTCATCGATCACCGATGGATTTCACGTAACCCACTCACATCTTCTCCTTCGATTCTAATGTATGAAAGTAAGGCGCAAATCTGCCCTTGTCTGGAGCATTTCCTCAGTCCGTTGAGGTTTTGTCATCCGTTGGGCTCAAACAAACTCCCGAAAAGTCTCTGCAGGTTTGACTGTTTTTTCCGTTGCTGGCACTGAGGGTCCAGACCAGGCACGCAGTCCTCCTCCCCTGACTCACTCTCGGCTACTCCGGGATTGCCTTGCGTGGGGTCGCACGGCACGTGCCGTTGATCTCGCTTGCTTTGTTTTGCTCATCCACATTTTTGTGTTGTTGGGGAAGAACACATTTTTCACTCTACACTTCCAGGTTCTTCCAGCTGGGCCAATCGTTAAATTCACGTGAGACAGACTAAGAAGAGAAAATAAGTAAATTGAATTATATGCGTTTGTACATACGGGAGCCCCCCTACAGGCGCGGTTCAGAGACAGAAAGGTGAAATGAGGGTTACATGGCACGGAGCTCCGCAGGAGGTTAGGCGCCGGGGGCGTCAGAGGGGAGGAAGTCTTTGCGGGACCATAAGGAGAGATGTTCAGGAATTGGACGGCATAACAGGGTATTTCAGGTGATGGCACTATAATGGGCAAAGTCCCATCTTAAAGTCTTTCAGGGAGAGGTAAACATTTCTCTTGAGCCCACGGGTCGAGATTTCCTTCAGCTCAAAGGAAACCACGTGCCAAAGGGAAAGTCGCATTTCGGGGAGACCTGTTCCAAACCCTTCAGCGTCTGTCAGTGTGCGGATCCCTTGACGTGTTGACGGATGGTCCCTGGTGTGGCAATGCCACCGTTTTTTCTCCCAGTCACCTGTTGAAGTCACCTGGGTCTTTTCCCGTCTGGGCTGTTATGACACAGCTGCTATGAACATCTGTGAAGAAGTCCCTGTGTGGGTGTGTTTTCGTTTCTTCTGGGTGAGTGCTGAGGCGTGGATTGCGGGATTGTGCAGAAAGCGTAGGCTCACCGCCGCAGCAAGCTGGCTGTTTCCTAGGTGTTCCGTTGCAAACAGCCACGTGAGAGCGTTTTAGTCGGTCCACGTACTTTGAACACGTGGCCACCCCACGGGCATAAAGTGGTACCTCACTTTACAAATTTTAATTTGCATTTTCTGATGACTACGGATGCTGAGCGCTTTTTCAAGAGCTCCTGGGCCATTACAGCTTCTTCTGCGACATCTCTGTGCAAGTATTTTGCTCATTATTTAAAAATCAAGCTGTTTGTCTTTCTTATTGTTTTTTGAGGGTTGTTTTTTTTTTTTTTTTTTTTGCATATTCTGGATACGAGTTCTTTGTCAGGAATATATATTGAAGATATTTTCTCCCAGTCTGTGGTTTAAGTTTATTTTCTCAATAGTGGTGTGTGTATGTGTGTGTGTGTGTGTGTGTGTGTAAGCAGAAGTTTTTCATGTTGAATCAAAGTCCAATTCATAATGTTTCTTTTCTTCTTTGCCCTCTCTGTTTTGGCTATTGTGAAGTCTTTGCTTACTTCAAGACCATGGAGATTTTCCTTATATTTTATTCCAAAAGTTTATACTGTAAGCTTTTACATTGAAGTCTGTGCTCCATCTGAAGTTAATTTTTTAAAATTCTTTTTTATTTATTTTGGGAGAGAGAGAGAGAGAGAGAGAAACATCGGTCCGTTGCCTCCTGCACGCCCCCAACCAGGAAATCAAACCGGCACCCTGGGTACGTGCCCTGACCGGGGATCGAACCTGCCACCTTTTGGCGCACAGGATGACTCTCCAACCTCTGAGCCGCGCCGGCCAGGACTGAAGTTAATGTCTGCAGACGATGCAAGGTAAAAATCAGAGCTCATTGCTTCGTAGAGGGGTGCTCAGTGGCTCGAACACCATTAAAGGCTATCATTTCCCCATTAAATCACCTTGACACTGTTAATGAAAGTTAATGGGCTACGTCAGTGTGAACCTGTGTCGTGCGTCTCCGTCCCGTTCCGCTAGCACGCTGCCTTGGTTACTGTGGATTTTACAGTAAGTGCTGAAATCAAGGAGCAGTGAGTCTGCCCCTCTGCTGTCTGTCGTGGTCAGTGTGTGTACAAGCCCAGCCCGCAAGTGGGGACCCGGACTAAACCAAATGCAACGATGGCCTTTGGAGAGGCCTGGGGGTGCATTGTGTTTGGATGAGATTGTTGTGGGGGGAGCCCCATAGGTAAAATCAGTGCCCTTCACCTCTCTCTCCTCTTCCTCCTCCTCCTCCTCCCTCCCCAATACCCACACCCCCTGCCACATGCCCTCTTCACCCTTCCAGTCCGCAAAATTGTAATCAATACGTTTCTGTTCAAAAAGCCCAAACAGGCTAAGACACTAGTCCTGGGTGTTGTTTTTTCTTTCCCTATCCGGGTCAAACTTACAATCGGTGTCAGTTTCCAAAAAAGACAAGCAGTCTGCTTGGCCTTTGATTGGGATTACGTGGGATCCGTAGATCAACGTGGGAGAATTAACATTTGAATGTTGAGTCTTTCAGCTTTCCAACGCGATCTTTCTCTCCATTTATGTGGGGTTTTTTCATTTCTTTTAACAATACTTGGTAATTTTTAGTGCACACTTTTTGCCTGGATAGATGTATATATGTACCCCTAAATGTGTACACATTTCATACAGCACACATCATGTTAGGTATATGTGACTCTACTGAATTAATATACATCCTTAAGTAGTTTGCTTTTTTGACACCATGATAAGTGATGCTGTTTTTAATTTTCCATTTGTTTACTGCTATAATAGAGTGATAAAAGTGATTTTTTTTTAAGTTTATTTTTTGTTGTTGATATTGGAGGGGGAGGCCGGAAGGCATTAACCAAGGAATTTATATGCATAAACGCACAGCCCAACAACATAGACAGTCGTGTGGTGAAGACCTGGGGTGGGGGAGGGGCGGGGTGCAGGGGCAAAGCGTGGGAAAGTGGGGGACATCCGTGATATCGTCAACGATAAAACTGATCTTTGTGCTTTTACTTTGTATTCTGAGGACTTGATAAATTTCGTAATGCTTTGGGAGGGTCTTTAGGATGTTTTACATACAAAATCATGACCTCTGTGAATAAAGGCAGAGTTACTGCTTTCTGTCCAACTGGCGCGCTTTTCATTTCATTTAGTTGTCTCATTTTTACCGGCTAGGACCAGAGTGAAACAGTAAGCAGAAACAGTGAGGATGGACGCTCTGGCCATATGCCTGTAACTGTCTGGGCTGTCACCGCTGTGTGACTTCAGCAGTGGATTTGGTTTTGTGGGGTTTTGATTTTGGGGTGCTCTTCATCAGTGAGGTTGTTCCCTTCTATTTCTACGTCGCTAAGCGCTTTTAATACGATGGGTATTGAATCCTGTCAGGTGCTTTTTCTTAGTCCATTGAAAGGATCATTTTTCTCCCTTTAATATTAAACTACTTCACATTCCAGCTGGTATTACCCTTTTTTTAATATATATATATACCTGAATTTTACTTGGTGAAATTATATTAAGGATTTGTTCTCTGTGTTAATGAGGACTATTGGTCGGCTGTCTTTTAGTTTTCACTTTTAAAAAAATGTATTGAGTTTATTCAGCTGACATTGGTGAATAAAATGATATAGGTTTCAGGTGGACAGTTCTAGAATATATCATCTGTATATTGTATTGTGTGTTCACCACCCAAATCAGTCAGGTGTCCTTCCATCAACACTTATCCCCCTTTACCCTGCTTCTACCTCCCCACCCCCTTTCTGGTCTGTTGTATTTGTGCGTGTGTGTGTGTGCACGTGTGTGTGCATGTGCGTGTGTGCGTGCATGTGCGTGCATATGCATGTGTGCATGTGTGTGTGCATGTGCGTGTGTGTGCATGTGTGTGTGCGTGCATGTGTGCGTGTGTGCATATGCATGTGTGTGCGTGTGTGTGTGTGCATATGCATGTGTGTGCATATGCATGTGTGTGTGCGCGCGCGTGCGCGCGTGTGTGTGTGTGTGTGTGTGTGTGTGTGTTTTGCAGTATCTTCTTTTGTTTCTCAGCTCCCAGATGAGCTGGGCAGTACTTCCTCTTGCAGTCTGTGAAAGAGGTCGTGTGGGCCGGGGGTGACCCCTCAGGTTGGTGGTGTGGGGCCACCTGGCTCTCCGGTCTCCACTGTGGAGTGCCCAGGTGTGCCCTCCGTCGCTTCCCCGGTACAGAGCTGTCCAGGTGTCCCCTCCCTCTTGTACCAGTCCTAGCACTTGGCACCTTTTCGGCAATGTGTGCGCGTTCTCTAAATTGTCAGGCTTGCTCGGGAAAAGTTGTCCCTATTATCGCCTTACGGTCCTTTCATTATCCGAGAAATCTGTCTCCCTTCATTTCCATTCCGATGGGGTGGCTTCTCTGTTTCAGTTTTTGTTTTTTAATTAGCGGGAGTTTATGATTTTTAAGGGTGTTCTCAAAAAATCGGTTTTCCACGTCCCTGACTTTATCTAGTGTGTGTTAATATTCGAGTTCATTGATTTCCCGCTTTCACGTCTATTTCCTCACGTACTTTTGGTTTAATTTTCTCTCTTTTTTCCCCCTAGCCTCTTAATGTGGGATATTACATCACTGGTTCTGCGACTCTATCTTTTTCTCATGCCGACAGGCAGATAAATTCCCTCGAAGGGCTGTTTCAGCTGCAACCCACAAAGCACGATGTTGTCAGGTGCTTCTGTGACCCCTCTCCTTCCTTCTTCTGGGACTCCGACTACACATACGTTACCCAGCTCAATTTTTGTCCTACAGGCCACTGAAACTTTGTTTGTTTTTTTTTCAGGATTTTTTTTAAATGTTTGAATTGGATAATTTCTACATCTATCTTTTCAAGTTCACTTATCCTTTCTTAAGCAGTTAATCAGATAGTAAGCTGATCCAGGGACTTTTTCATTTCAGATATTTTATTTTTCAACGTTAGAAGTTCCATTTGTGCCCGGCCGGTGTGGACTGAGCATCGTCCCATGGACTGAGAGGTCCCGGTTCAATTCCCCGTCAGGGCACATGCCCGGGTTGCGGGCTCCATCCCCAGTAGGGGGCGTGCAGGAGGCAGCTGATCCATGTATCTCTCTCATCAATGTTTCTAGCTCTCTCCCTTCCTCTCTCTAAAAAAAAAAAAAAAAAAAAAAAAAAAAGAATAATAAAAAAAATATTTAAAAAAAGTTCCATTTGGTGTTTTATGTCTTCTATTTTTCTCATTAGTTTTGGATTTTCCTTGTGTACCCTCGAGCACCTTTATAACTACTCTTCTAAAGACCTTGGCTGTTAATGCCTTCCTTCCTGTGATTTCTGTGTCCGTTCCTATTAAATATGTTTTCTCCTTATAACCGATCCCATCACCCTGGGTCTTCACATGCCTAGTAATTTTTTTATTGCACGCTGGACATGTTGGGTATTACGCTGTCGAGCGTCTCATTGTGTTGTCCTTTAGAATACACTCAGTTTTGTTCTGGCTGCAGTTACTTGTAAGGCGAGTTGATCCTTTTGAAACTTAAAAAAAAAAAAAATTCTTATAGGACAAGCCCAGGGTAGCCTTTACTCTATGGCTGTTTAGCCCTACGCACGAGGCATAACTCTTCGGGGATCCGTCCTGAGTGTCACGGAGGTTAAGCAATCTCTCTCCGCTCTGGCCGATCAGAACTTAGAATGCCAGGCATCCTGTGTGGATTTCAGGAACTGCTGGCCTTACAGCCCCTTGCTAGTTCTTTACCCAGCCTTATGGAGTTTCATCTTATGGGGCTTAGTATTTAGCAACAAACTTCCAAGAATCTCTATGCAGATTTCATGACTCTCTCTTCCTCAGCACTGAACCTCTACGAACTGCAGCCTCAGTGTTTCCAAACCCCAGCCTCTCTCTCGGCCTCAGCGAGACAGCTGCTTTCTCCAGGCCCCCTCTCTTTGCCACGGCGAGGACAGTACCTCCCAGAAGAAAGCAGTCACCTCCGTTGTTCTTTCTCTCGCAGATCACAGTGTACCCTTCCAGTTCTCCAACGTTTCATCTGTTTTATCCAGTTTTCTAGTCGCTTGTGATGGCAGGATAGAGCTGGTACTATTTACTTTACATCTGTGGAAGTAGATATTTATCTTTATGTTGACGTTTGAGTCAGTAAACCCGGCTCAGCCTTTCCCTCAGTGTTTGGCCTCTCATCTCTCATTACCTAGAGGACACTGTCTGCCCTGCTGTTATCTCTGAGTCATCACGTTCCAGCGTGAGTCCCTTATCTCTCTCTGCCCATCAGCTGCTCCTTCCATTTGCCTTCTGTCTGCACAGCTCAAAATCGTGGTCATCTCTAAACATTAACTTAACCATCCATCTCCTTTTAAAAATCGATTCCAATTTCAAGGCATGCCAGTTATGCCTCAAAGATTTTTTAAAAATCTACTCCCTTCTCTCTATTTCGCCTGTAACCTTACCGGGACAGGCCCTCCTCCGCTCGGCACTGTCTTTCGAAAGGAGAGACTGTATGAGAAGGCTGGTGATACGCTATACACAAGAAATAAGTCTCAGTGATTAACAGGCTCTTCAAACACGTTGGGTCCACTCCTTGTCTGGTGCACTGGGCACTTCAAGAACTATATTAATTCCCCGTGATGCTTTCTCTCATCTCTGAATCTTCCCTTTTCTTGGCTCACTGTTCGTTTCCACCTGTCTCCCTCCACGACCACCACCGTGCTTTGTCCCAAACTTCTGCTCATCCCTCAGTGCTCATGTTAAATATCCTTTCCTTCAGAAAAACTTATTTTTCCTCCTCGTCCACAGTTGAGGCTTCGTGGCCTCTCCGTGGGTTTCTTTCCCAATAGAGCCCGTCTCCTGAGCATGGTTTCACGACCGTCTGGACCTCCACGGATTCTGAGACGAGGTTCACGCACCTGATGCATTGATCGTGCTGCTGCGATCACTCCGTCATCGGCGCTTAGCACAAAGCCTGCCACGTGCAGGATGCTCAGTGAATGGTCGTTCAATAAACAAAGGAGGGCCTTGGTAAAGAAATACAGGCGACTGGCCAGTTTGGCTCAGCGGTTAGAGCATCGGCCCGCCGACCAGAGAGACCCGGGTTCGGTTCCCGCTAAGGGCATGTACCTCGGTTGCAGTTTGTCCCCGGCCTCGGTTGGGGTCGTGTGGGTGGCAGCCAGTCGATGTGTCTCTCTCACATCGATGTTTCTCTCTCTCTCTCCCTCCCGCTCTATCTGATTATAAATGCAAAAATGTCCTCGGGTGAGGATAAGAAGAAAAAAAAAAAGAAATACGGGCGATGCTTATGTTCTTGGTTCCATGATGGAAACAGAACAGAATAAGAAACGAATAGGAAGTCAGAGTTAGAAACAGCCCAGAAGTAATTGAGTCTTTTCCTCCATTCAGTGCAGAAGGACCCTTGGCAGTTCCCAGGAAACGGTCAGCCAGTCCGTGTGGAACCCGCTCAGTCGTGGGGAGCTCACTCTTCGTCATGGCCTCTCTGAATGCTTTCATTGACAGAAACGGCGTCAGAACCTTCTTCCCCCCACGGGCCTTAGTCTTCCCTCGGAATCTGTGCGGCCACGTGCTACCCTACATTCCCGCAGGAGCTGTGAAGTATCCAAAGACTCCCCGCAGCTCCCAAGTCTCCTTGACAGTGATAACAACCTTGATCAGCTGACATTGTCAAATGCTGACCTGCTCGTTGGAACTGGACAGCAATCCCATGGGATGGTTTGTATGATCACCACCATTCTGAATGGGGAAGCTGAAGCTGGCAGAGAGAGAGACCCAGGGAGACTCGGGTGTTTGACTGCGTCCGGCTCAGGCTCAGACTCATGAATGAGGACGCCTCCAGGGGGTTCCCGCTGCGGCCACCATCTGACTGCAGCCAGGTGAGCGGTGACCTGCAGCCAGCTGCAGGCACCACCACCCAGCTGAGCCCGGTCGACTCACAGAAGAATTGGGATAAAAACTGAAACACATTTTGGTTTCCTGCCACTAAGTTTCGGGGGGTGTCTTCTGGAGCAATGGAAGAGCCGTCTGTCACAACGCACTGTCCTCTCCGTCCGGGGACGGTCCTCAAATACGGGGAGTGGTGTGCTGTGCCCCGAACACCTCGCACATGGAAAGTGAGCTATTGGTGCCACAGTAGGGACAGCTCGTGTGTACTTCGTATCTTCATTCTATGAAAGAAAAGAAGAGCTGTGACCTCATCTCGCACCGGCCATTCAGGCCGGAGTTAGGGACGACTGTGGTGTAGGGGTGTGCAAGGCAGAGGTTCCGTGGATGTCACCTGTCACCACTCCCACCAGCTTCAGCCCCGCTGTCCCGGAGGGGACCCGGCGCTGTGGGATCAGGGGCGGCGGTGGCTGCATCCCCTGGCAGGGTGTGTGTTAGAGGGCGGGGGACTGGAGCTAAGAGCACCCTGGAGGAGGAGAAGCGAGAGTTGCTTGTACCTGAGAGAGCGTGTGGTCTCTCTCCTGGGACAAGGACACGGTGGGCTGAGCATGCAGTCGAAGCAGAGAACCCGCAGAAGAAGTCACACCGGGGCCCGACGCCCTGGTCCCTGAGGTTGGAGTTTAGGAAAAGTGGGAGGGGCCTGAAAAGGCGGGTAAGTGGGGAAGAGCTCGTCCACTGTGATCCCGCTGGGGGGGGAGGGGGACCTCCCCACAGCGGAAAATGTCCAGGCTTTGGAGGCTCCTCCTTTGATTGTCCCATGTGGGTTATCTTACCCAAGTGTCGGAAACGAACGGAATGGCCTTCCCGTCTTATCTCCAGAGTGAACAAGAATTTATGTGATGCTAACGGAAGGCATATGGCAAAAATTAATGACCCTGACTTGGCCGTTGTCCCTCCATATTTCCAGAAATTGACATGGCAAGGTCTCGCGTGGGCAGGCACTCCTTCCGGGTGCCTCCGTGCTCGGCTCAGCATCCCCGGCTACAGGTGGGGTACTGCAGACTGCACACCTGTGATTGTGGAACCCAGCAAGGAAGGGGCAGTGCAGGGGCGACCCCTCTCCCAGGGCCCCAGCAAAGGGTGCCCTGTTGGCTCCGCAGTTTGATTCCTGCGCTTTCTGTGATGTTTGATCTTCTTACACTCGCCACCGGCCAGAGCTCGATTCTCAATGAAAGGGAAGGAAGAAATCCCCTTTGGGTGGTGAGGCTCACCCTGGTCACCTCTCAGACTAGGCACAGATGACAGATGACACCCAGAGTACAGCTTTGAGAGCAAACCCCTGGTCTCTCCCTAACTAAAGTCAACCCAGGTCATCTGAATGCAACTCAGAATCCAGGAGAAGCGCCGGAGGGAAATACCCCAACAGAATTAGGGTCGTCTCCCACTGAATAAGTGAACCTTCCCCTGGTTGTCCATTTTCAAAGGACCACTCTTGTCTAGGCAGAAAAGGGGGTTCAAGGGCGTCCGTTCCCTGGTGAACAGATGAAACAAAAGCCCAGCCCTTCCCCAGGACGGCCGCTGAACGGAGGTAAGGGCATCTGGGACACTGGAGACCTCTGTGCAGACAGCTAAGGTCACATTGCGCCGGACAGCGAGAAGAGGTGAGCAGGTGGGCAGACCAGGAGGGCAGATGCACGTGGACAGCTGGAGGGCCCAGGGCTGGGAGGGACGGGGAGAGGCAGGTGCAGAGCTGCCTCGGAGAGGAGAATGGCACTCTCTGGTCCTGGCAGATTCCTGGTCTCCTCCCAGATCACACAGTGAGACCTTCACCCCCACCCACCCCCACTCAGCACCTGTGCCCACGTTTCCCAGCACACCCCGCTGGCTTCCTGGGGAGCACCCCAGCTGGTGTGGAGACAGCTCTGTGTTCTGTTCCTCCCCCTGGACCGTCGGCCCTCTGGGGCGGCCCCCTCCCCGGGCAGACAGCTCCCCTGTCTCTTCCCGACCACTGGCTCTGGTCTTGTCCGCCAACGCACTGCTCACGCCCTTTTCCTCAAACCAGGCGACAGGCATGGAGCTCAGCTCAGAACTCTGGTGGCTCCTCGCGTGCTGAGGGCGGTGACAGCACTTGACCCCCAGCAGAGCCTCCGCCCCCGCCTGGTCTGCCGTCTCCCCAGACCGAGTCTCCCTCGTGTGCGGCTCCCCCTCTGACACTGCACACCAGCGTTTCTGTCCGGGAAAGTTCATAGTCGCAGGAACTGGGTTAGAGCGAAGCCCTCTCAGCGCCCTTTCTGGAGTCCTGTGCTGAAGCCACGGGGGCAGCCTGGGACACTCACCAGGCAGCTGGGCCACGGGGGGCCACGGCTGGGCCACGGAAGGCCACGGCTGGGCCACGGAGGGCCACGGGACGTGTCTCCAGGGTGCATGCTTGTGTGTGACACATTCAATACAGCCAGGTGATGAGTGCCAGCCGTGGGAAAGGGAGCCCACCTGGGAGCCGCGTCCTCGGGGTTGGGCAGAAGCCACGCTGCACAGACACCATGAGCTCCCAAGAGTGGGCAGGAATGAGACACCTACCTCCATCTTTGACCACCTTCTGGAGCAAGAAAGTGGAAGGTGATGATTTGTAAGTGGGGAACCTACCCCTGAAGGTCAGGCAGAGACAGAAGGTGGCCTGTGTCCAACCCTGAGGGGCTCAGGGGCCAATGGCACCCCACGGGAAGGCCAGGGTTGGATTCAGGCTGGTCTCTCCCATGTTTTCCCGGCTGGTTCACCTTTGCCTCCAGGTCACACGCACCCCAATACCTCGACCATGGAAGACAGGTCTAATGCCTGCTGACCTTCGGAGGACAAGCCCCAGAGGTCACACTCCTCCCTCCACAGGCCCCCTAGCCTGCCCAGGTCTGAGGAGCTGGGGTTCCATCGTAGAAGACACAGAAGTCCTTGTAGCCTCCCATGCTCTCCCCAGGGTCAAGTCCTTCCCCGCCCATTCCCATGCCATCGATTCCAGAATGAGACATTCCTATGCTCTTTGAAAATAACATTCGGAACCATCCAAACAAGCCCCCTGGGCTCAGATGAACCACCGAGGTTGGAGCGGGAGTTCAGGGCTAGGTGTCCCTCGGAGGAGCCCCACACTCCTGGAAAGGCCCCCAGGCTCCCCTTTGAAATTTATCTCCTCCTAGTCTCATCCCGCAGGCCCTCGGTCCCCTGTCACTTTGATTTAAGCGGCAATTCAATCCCAAAGTGAGCAGCGTCTTCAATGCCTCTCATGATTTTTCTGCATAATGTTATCATCGCTAAGGACCTGGGCCGAGGGGCACGCACACCCTGGCATGACTCACCACGGTGCCCGCTTCCCAAGCCCAGCCAGGGCCTGGTCTGGGTAATTGGGGGTCTGCCTCACCCCTGGAGCGAGTGTGGGGTGATTCCTTTTCTCACGGGAAGACAAAACCCAGCCAGATACACGTGGCTTCATTGTTATTTCTCCCGCTGGCCCAGAGTGAGCTGGCATAATGAGGGGGGTCCCTCGTGGGTGTGGGGAGGACACGAGAGAACCCAGGTCACAGAAGGAGCCACCTCGATGTGGGACTGTAACGGAGTAAAGGGGACAGGTTCTCAAAACTCTTAGCTGCTCCCCATACTCAGCTGTTTTGGCGCCCAGCCTGCTGGTGTTAGTGACGCCAGCCAGCGGTGGCCTGGGGTCCTCAGAACATCCAGCCTGTGCCCATAGCTCGTTCAGTGTCATTCTCAAAGACTCATTCCCTGGTAGTTTTCTTGAAGCTCTTGTTTGTGTAGAAGTGTCTCAGGGACCACACACTGGGTGATGGTTTCCAAACTCTCAGCAGGATGTCCAGACGCTGGCTCTTCTCCAGCAAGATGGGTCATCAAGTCAAGGGCATCTAGTGAACTGGCCCCAGCATCTCCAGCACCACGGAGAGCTCCCCCCTGCAGGCTAGGCGGAGCTGCAAGCCCCAGCAGGGAGACCCTGCAGACGGGCTGGGCCTCTCTGGCTGGAAGGCAGGGCTTCCCGGCATCATCCCACCCCCGCCTTCTGCATCCTAGCCTCAACCACCCTCCCGGAGACTCCGCCATTGTCCAGCGTCCACAGGTTTCTGCCGAGTTGCGCATTTGGGGGCCTGTCACCGTCCACGCGGCCAAACTGGGACCCCCTGTTTCTTTGGCTTCCTTCCAAAGGCAAGAGCTCCAAGCACAAGCAAGTGGACGCTAGAATCCCAGTTTGCCCCCCCACAGGTGACCATATTGAGTTTATTTTAATGGCACTCGAGCTGTTGATTGTTTAAATAAGTGAAATGACCGAAGTGGCCGTGTATGGGCGGCTTGTTAAAGACAGTCATGGAGCCCATTGGTCACTGCGTCTCAGGACATTCAACTCGTCACAGGTTCAAGAAAGGTTGTCTCTGGGGAGCCATTGGTCACCTCAGCTACCTGCCAGCTCACGGCCTCAGAGTCAAGTGGAAGCTTCTGGGTGCGTGAGAAGCTAAGACAAAGACATCACGCCAAGCGGAGAGGGGCAGACGTCTGCGTGTCACCGCAGGCCCCGCGAGCTGGGTGAGGTGACGTGGAAACTGCCCGTACACCCCCAGCGGGCACGGGGCGGGGGCGGGGCAGAGCGCCATCCACCCTCCTGACTCGTGGGGGAAATGACGCTCACTGACACTTGTCAGACGTGCTCTACCCCGGCGTTCTGGCGTCCACAGGTCTGCATCCTTCGGTGAGCTTTCTTTCTTAGAAAAGCTGGCCGAGACCTCACTTCCCCAACTCTGCAGACCTCCGGCTGGGGTCCTTCGTGTCCACCGATCTCTAGGACCACGGCTCCCTGACCCCTTCCCTCCTGTCTTTCCGATGCTGGTCGTTGGCCTCGGGAATGGCCACACTTAAGAAGGGGGCAAGAACATTGCAGCAGGTTCATCTCTCCACGAAGATGTTTCTAGAGGCAGGTGAGGCTGTGATTGGGCCGGGGCAGGGGGATGGTAGGGCGCTGGGTCCAGCTCGGGCCCATCCCTCCCGGGCTCGGGGCCCTGCACCAACCGTGTCCCTGTGGTGTTCAAGTCACTCCAAACATGTGGGAACACTTCAGACATGTTGAAAGGGGCTTTGCAGGTGGGATGCTGTGGGGCTAAGCAGGGATTACTGATCGAAGGGACCACGCTGTCGTCCTTGCTGCCCTAGACCAAGCCTCCAAGCCCGCCCGTCCAGGGTGGGAAAACTCAGCAGCCGAGGTGAGGGCTTCACCTTTAAAAGCACATCAGGGCGAGATAACCCCGCCCCCACTGCAGACAGAGCTCAGCCGGGCGCCCCTGTTGAGGGGGAGGGCAGGCTTTCTCAACCTTGGCGCCGTCGGTGTTGGGGCTGTGTACTTCCTGTCTTGGGGTGGGCACCCTAGGCCCGCAGGCTGTTCAGCTGCATCCCCACCCTCTACCCTACACATGCTAGTAACACTTCTCCCCGGTGGGGCAACCGAGACCGTCTCCAGATATTGCCAGATGTTTTCTGGGGGGCAAAACCTCCCTGGTGGAGACTGCTGGGCTGGCGGCAGGGGCCTTTGTCACCCTAGCCTGGCCTGAGCCTGTCTTTGCTCCCCCTAAATTCTGGGCCCTCCGCACGTCCCCAGGCTCCGGTGTGGGCCCTGTGGGATCTTCTGCTCGTCACGGGCACACGCTCATCGCCTTCGGGTGCTTCTCCTTCCCGGGGGTGGGTTCCTCTGCAGGCAGCTCTGCGGACCTGAGTTGGACGCCGTCTGTCCTTAAAGCTCACTGGGAGCTCCCCATCCTGCCGTCGGGGACCGTTGTGGTCTCATGTCTGTGGGACCGTCCCACCTGGCCCAGACTCAGCGGCGACCAACCGCGGAACCCCTTCCCTCCTGTCTTTTCGACGCTGGTCATTGGCCTCGGCGATGGCTGCACGTTAGAAGAGGGGCCAGAAAACTTAGCAGCAGGAGAATTCATGCCACGAAGACGTGGAAATGGTTCCTTCGTTGTTGAACTGGGAACTCCTTGGCTTGGGAAAGTGAAGACCCAGGATGGAGATCTCGGGCTCTGGGACCCACGCCCACACTCTTCCAGGGGGTCTCAGGCACCCTCGTTTAGAAAGTAAGTCAACAGCCCTGGCAGGTGTGGCTCAGCAGTTAGAGCATTGGCCTGCGAACCAAAGAGTCACGGGCTCGATTCTGGTCAAGGGCACGTGCCTCAGTTGCGGTTCGGTCCCCGGCCCTGGTCAGGGTCGTGCGGGAAGCAACCAGTCGATGTGTCTCTCTCATCAATGTTTCTCTCTCTCTTTCCCTTCCACCCTATCTGAAGATAAATGGAAAAATATCCTCAGGTGAGGATTTGAAAAAAAAAAAGTAAATCAACCAAGAAAAAAAAGTCCTTCTGAAGTCATCGTTTGAACACATGGTGATTATTTTCTCCTTTTCTTCCATATTATGTTTTTGTTTTTTAATAGCAACATCAGAATACTAAGCACACACAGGAAGCTGGTACGGGGTATTGCTGTGCAGTGCTCCCCATACACTGTTCCTTAAGGAAACTCTGGAATAGAAGTTCACCTGGATGGAACTCACACCTGTATGGAACTCATGCCTGTATGGAACTCACACCTGTATGGAACTCACACCTGTATGGAAATCATGCCTGTATGGAAATCTCAGCTGTATGGAACTATGCCTGTATGGAAATCATGCCTGTATGGAACTCACGCCTGTATGGAAATCTCAGCTGTATGGAACTATGCCTGTATGGAAATCATGCCTGTATGGAACTCACGCCTGTATGGAAATCTCAGCTGTATGGAACTATGCCTGTATGGAACTCACGCCTGTATGGAACTCACGCCTGTATGGAAACCTCACCTGTATGGACATCTCAGCTGTATGGAACTCACACCTGGCCCCACCCCCACCCCAATACACCATGTCATCCCCGTTTATGAACCATGGTGATGATGTGCATTTAAAGGAGAACACAACAATAAACCACAATAGTTTTAACTCTTTCGCCTGTGAGGACAGCTGTGGGTCAGACACAGGGGTAACATTCAACAGAGGGGCTGTCGTCTTTCTGCTGAAAAATAACAAGTGCTCCATGTGAAAGTAAAAATAAACAGTTCACAGTGTGTTGTATCAGAAAATAATTTAGGAAGATCAAAATACGCCCAGTTTCATGATACATGAGTGGGGGGGGATAAAATCCCGCTTAAAACCTGTGAAAACACGCCACGGCGGCCCTGGCCATTTAGTTCCTTGTCCTGTGGTCCCAGTCCACGGTCTGAGAGCTTTCCAGTCCCACGGGTGAGCGGGGGGCAGAGGGAGAAGTCTGCTCCCTCTTTAAATTCATGCAATGAGACCTGGTGAATTCGGCGTTTCTCCAAGATGCCCGGGTTACCAAAATGGCAACGCACCCCTCCATTTGGGGGGTCTGTGCCCTCGGACAGAGGCCCCGTGTGAAAAGCCCAGCCAATCATTTGGATGCTTCTCTGAGTACTCTGTTCACGCCACCCTGATGCCCAGATGTGCCCACAGCCCACGCTTGATGGCGGGGACGCATCCAAACAGCTGCCTGCCTTTCCCACTTAATTGGGGACACTCTAATGATCGTGATGAGTTTGGTCAATGAAGAGTTCAACTGGCACAGACGCATTCAGGAGCTAATTGGACTTTTTTTTATATAAAACACATTGTGGCGAGATTTGTCCACGGTGCGACCGCGGGGCAGTCTCTACAACGCGCCCTCACTAGGTCAGCATTTAATGCGTAGCTTCCACTGAATGAAACAATAATTGAAGGGTTTCTGATGTTCCCTTTGTGTTCAGTCATTGTTATTTTTGAAATGTTTTGCGGGAAACACTTACGCCTTTAAAAAAGGTGCAATTGCAAAGATAACCAACGCACGGCCTTACCCTTCCCGCAGTGTCCAGGTCAGCGCTTTCTGGGACTAGCTCAGGCTCGAAGTGACGCCCGCTCAGTGGCCCGGGTCTGTCCACACATCAACCCGAAGTGAAGTAACCCGAATTGGCAAGGTCATGGGAGTCACGCGAGGCTTTGTTGTGGTTCTGCTTTCCATGTAAACACTTTTAGCTGAAGGGAAACCACGTTCCGGGCTCCGGCACCCGCCGTCTCGTTTCTCCAGGGAACCTCAGAAGAGGAAATGAGCCCTGGCCAGTTTGGCTCAGCGGTTAGAGCCTCGGCCTGAGGTCCAGAGAGACCCGGGTTCGGTTCCCGCTAAGGGCACGTACCTCGGTTGCAGTTTGTCCCCAGCCCCGGTTGGAGTCATGCAGGTGGCAACCAGTCCATGTGTCTCTCTCACATCGATGTTTCTCTCTCTCTCTCTTCCTCCCTCTCTCCCTCCAGCTCTATCTGAAGATAAATGCAAAAATGTCCTCGGGTGAGGATAAAAAAAGAAGAAGAGGAAATGATTCAAATACAATTGCCAGAAGAAGGGGGGGAACCCTCTATTTTCAAAGCAAACAATTTCCTGGAGCCCCAAACTGGGCACGTGTTTCCCCCAAATCACAGTGGGTCATCCCAAACACGGCAAGTCCCCGCATCTCCCACTCCCCACGGCGGGCGGGAGCCCCGGACGGTCTTCCTCCCCCACCAGGCTCCCCAGCGCGTGAAGGGCTCTGAAACGCTGGCTGAGCCGCGAGCTGTGCGTGCCATCTTGGGTTGGAAAGTCATCGTTAAGGATGAAATGTACAGTCCGTTGACTGAGAACAGACTTTGCTGAGGTCCATTCACTCTCGGGCTTCAGAAGAAACAACCCAGTGGGTGTGGAAACAAACAAACGGAATGTGTCCAAGGGTCACGTCCGTCCAGTGCCCAGAGTGTGCAGCCCCACGTGAAACCTGCCAGGCCTGCTGACCTCCCAAACAGCTGCCCCCGCCCGGGCGCAAGGCCGTGAACTGGGAGGACAGGTGCGCTTATCCACAGGAGGGCACAGTGCTTCCGAGCGCCTCGGAGACCCCGCTCCTCGGACATTCAGGTGAGTTCCTGTTTATCCATAAACTCATCCAGGGAAAAGGCTCTTGTGGATTTGACCTTGAGTTGTAGGCAGTCGCGTAATTTGATATGAGAAGTTCACATGCATGAGAGAGAGGGGATAAGGGTGGAGCCCCAGCCCCCGAGAGGCTTTGGTGGCAGGAGAGGGCTCCCTCTGGTGGCGGGGTGGCCACACAAAGCCGGTGAAAGCAATGGTAACGGCTTGCCGCTCCCCCTCCATGGATTTCAGCAGCTGAAGACCTCAGCAAACCTCTTCCCTCCCACTCCAGTTAGTCCCCTGAAGGTTGAAAACTGGGTCTGGGTGTCACAATGGCTTTGAAATGGTCCCTTTTGGCAAGGATGGTAGAAGAGTAGAAAGGGATGAGATGGTGCCCTTGGGAAATGGGAGGTGGCCCAGGAGGGTGGTGCAATGGTGTTTGTGCAGTTTTCTGGGTAACGACTTGCAATAATTATCGGGGATCCTCAAGGGGTCCCCATCCTGGACTGTTAGTGGCTACAAGTCTTCATGGCACATGAGGGAACGAAAAAGTAGAACTCAGGAGATGCATTGCGCTTCTCCGGTGGCCGAGGTTCTCCCCAGGTCTCGGGAAGCCATGTCTTGCCAAATTCAGTGAGACCAGCGTTCACTGACAGTCTGCCAAGCATCAGCACATCTGATTACGGAATCTCGTTACAGAATTTCAGTAATCCTGTTACAGAATGTCCGTCATCTGACAAGAGCTGACCAGGGCGCTCAGCTGGGTTCCGTCCGCAGGAGAATGAGGCTTCCGGGGAGTTATGTGGCGCTGCAACCACGTGTGTGTGTGTGTGGATTTCTGCACGAAAGCCCAGGTCTCAGGAGGATCCTGTGTTAAGAGAGGGACCACCTGGGACAAAACCAATGAACTTTCCTCAAGGAGGGTTTCCCACCATCCGGACCTCCCTGCCCCCATTCCGGCCAAACACTGGTCAGCAGGGGTTTTCCTGTGAGATTCAAGCTATAGACAAGAGCTGAGTCCGCCCCAGGGGACGTCTTAGCAGCTCCCTTGGCTCAACAGGTTAACCGTTCTGGTTAATACTGTCCACGGTACACGTGCGTGCTGAGTCCAACCCACAAGGAAGAGATTCCAAGGCCATTTATGTATTCACGGGCCCGTCCCCCACGACTCACCTGCTGCTTAAACTGCCCCCACCGTACGAGCCTGCAAACCTGTGCGTCCAGGTAGGCACCCTGCCTCTCAGGCTGAGGTTGGTCCGTGCACAACTCAGATTCATTATTCATTCAAAGCTGCTCTCTCGATTCTCCGCACGGTGGCTCTGGGAGCGCCGAGCCAGGGGCCCATCAGTGGGAGATGGGCTGGAGCTCCCGAGAGGATGTGTTCCAGTCTCTGAGCTCCAACAGACACACACGTGAACTGAGCTGATCATTGCCTTCACCTGCCTTCACAACTGGGTGCGGGCAGTGCACTTGCGAGTGCGGAGCGTGGCCCCAGGGCTGGCGTGGAGTCGGAATCCACGGAGACAAGCCCCTCGGTCCCACCCCTGCTCTCATGCACTGCTGCCTTAAAGACCGGTGGCCAGCCTGGCCGGTGTGCCTCAGCGGCTGGAGCGTCGGCCCGGGGACCAATGAGTCGCGGGTTTGATTCCGGTCAAGGGCACGTGACTTAATTGTGGTTTGTTTCCAGCCCTGGTCGGGTTGTGTGGGAGGCAACCAATCCCTGGTCTCTCACATTGATGTTTCTCTCTCTCTCCCTCCCACTCTATCTGATGATAAATACAAAAATATCCTCGGGTGAGGATTAAAAATAATAATAATAGCCCAGCTGGTATGGCTCAGTGGTTGAGCGTCAACGCATGCACCAAGAGGTTGCCGGTTCGATTCCCGGTCAGGGCACATGCCCAGGTTGTGAGCCTGACCCTCAGTGGGGGGCGTGCAGGAGGCGGCCAATCGATGTTCTCTCTCATCGATGTCTCTGTCTCCCTCTCCCTCTCCCTTCCTCTCTCTCTAAAATCAATAAAGAAAATGTATTTAAAAAAAAAAAATAATAATAATAAAATGAAAAATAAAGACTGGTGGCCAGCTCCTCACGTCCAGCTCTTGTACCAATCTATGATCTCGGTGCCATGGTGGGCACACCTTACCCACCGGCTGCAGCCTCCACGCTTAACCTCCCCCAAACCAAAGTGACATGGACTGTTGGGGGAGGGGTGCGAGCAAGTCGGAGCTGGTTGTGCCCATTCTGCTGGGGCCGCCCCTCTGCTAAGGGCTGCTACCGGCCCCTGGGCATGGAGGGCGATTACGCATGGAGTTAAAGTCCCCACCAGGGAGTGGCTGTTGGCGTGGTGACCGACTGGGACTCTGGGGGTTGGGGAAGGGTGTGCTTGCTGGCTGAGACCTTTCTAGAGTCATTTGAGGTCAGTGTTTCCCTTGGTGGATGACTGGGCTGACCTGGACAGGACGGTGCTGGGTCTCTACCTCCGTTTACCCAATCCTTGCAGTCAAGTGCACACTCGAAGCCCAGAGATGCCGAGCGGCACGACCATGCTCCACCCTGTCTGGAAGGATGAGCTGGGGGCACATTTCACGATGCCAATCACCGAAGGCCTCCCTGGAAAGCCCACGGAGAAGGCTGAGCGTCGCTCACACCCACCCCTGGGCTCCGAGCGGGGTAGCGAGGAGAAGCTGGTTTTCGTGGCGGGACGCACAGCAGTGGAAATCCAGTGGGGGGGGGCATCAGAGACCTCAGGGGGCGCGTCGACTCATTTCTGTGGGCTGTGCTATTTATGTTGGGAGGAAACGAACAATCAGAAAACAGTATGGCCCGGCAAGTCGAGCACGCAGAGCAAGCACCCCGCACGGCGTGAATCGCAGGGTGTATGGAGCGATCGCTGCCCGAAGGCAGATGGTGTGGGAGGAGTGCGCCGGCGCGGAGGGCAACCTCTGGAGAGACGGCTGCCTTCCTCACGGGAGGGAGGGCACCTCTCCTGGGCCCCGAGCATCCCTGGCCTGGCGTCCTCTGTCCCCCTGAGACCTGGCTGACCTAACGGCGACCTGACGATGTAGACACGTGCGTGGGGAGGGCCCAGAGGGAAAGACAGAGCCCAGGAAGGGGGGAGTTCCTCCTCCTGGCCCGGCGGCTCTGTCCCCGCAGGACTAGCCCTCCCTACAACGATGGTGGGCTCTGGTGGGAAACTGGGGGGAGGGGGTCCTGACCGCATCTCGTCTCTGGGGCTGGGCCGCATTTTTACCCAGGACGCTGGGGTACGGCTTTCCTGCTCCCATGGACCCCAGACCACCCCTCGGTGAGCAGGTGATTTCCCGACGAGATGGTGGCCCAGGAAGAATCAGAGTCACGCTTCTCCCTCTTGTCACCTGCTCTGCTGCCTGTCCCGTGCCCCTCGGGGCCTTGTTCTGTTTGCTCCAGTCAATACCTGCCCCCCCAGAGCAGGAGGCGAACCCAGAGGGCGGGCTGTGTGCGTCGTCGGCCCTCACCTGTCGCCACCCTGTGGGAGCTCGCCACGTCTGTGGCACAGCGGTGGGTGGGTGGCCCGCTGAAGACGGTGAGCCACGGACACGGGTTTCTGTTCTGATCGCACACATGAGTCGTGTCTTCTGAAAGAGCTCACATGGCCTTGCAGGAACGGCCCAGGGCGGCCCCAGAGCTCCGGGGTCCCAGCACCTGTCCCCGTCGTGACTGCGGGCTGATGGTGGAAGGCGGGGAAAGAGCCCAGGAATGTGCATGTTCACATCGTACGAAAGAGGGTGACAGTGTCCAAACACGGACAACGCAGCGGTAGGTCCCCATGCGACTGAGCAACGAAAGCCTTGGGAAGGGCCAGCCCAGCTGTGAGGGGCTCCAGGTCCCAGCCGGAGCCTCAGCCCTGGCCCCTCGTCTCATCCGCCAGGACACAGGGGTCTGCCCGGCTTCCTGCGCGACGCGGAGGCTGACTGGCCGGGAGGAGCAGCGAGACAAGTGGACTCTCCTCCGCTGCGTGGAGAGACGGGGTCAAGTCTCCGATGTGCTCGCTTCCTAACACGCCCGGACAGGGGTGGGCAGCCAGGCCCCAGGTTCCCGGAGGCCCATCCGTGAAGGACGCTCTGCCTGGGGCTGACGCGGGGCCGAGGACGGGAGACGTCTCTGAGCAGACGGACTGCCCAAAGCCTGCAGGGTCACCGTGGTGACTCCTGAGCTCCCGGGGGTCAAGCCCACGGAGCCAGTGGGATTGCTGAGCGCGGGGTGCTGAGTGGACGGGGGACCGAGAGGGGTGTCTGGGAGTGGGGTTCGCCCTGAGCAGTCCACCCACACTCAGGACTGGGAAGGACCAGAGACACTTGGGAGGAAATGCCGCGTCCTGGGTGGCCTCTCTATTCCACACGAAGGACACTGCGCAGTCATGGCCCCGGACGTCTCGAAGGGGCCTGGCCCTGTCACGCTGAGTGTGAGCCGGGGACACGGAGGGAGCGTGCTGGGCCCGGGGATCTGAGCCCAGCACGAGGGGGACAGGAAGCGCTCCCGGCCACGCCTGAAGCATCGTCCCCGTGGCACTGGGAATGTGTAAACAAAAGTAATTACACCCAGTATTTCTACCAGATAACACGATATCAAGGTCCCGGAGATGAGAAGGGGTTGAGCCTAGAAGTAGACTTGACCACACAGAGACGTTCCCACGGCCACGCCCAGCCGTGCTGAGGGCTGTGAGGAGCACGGGGGAAGGAGCCCGGGGCCGTGACGGTGGGCGTCTCAGTCACTGAGGGATGAGAAGGTGGGCAAACATATGGGGACCTCACCAAACCCTATCGCCCTTCCTTCACGTACCCTTATTGAGGAGAAAGAAAAGAGAAGAAAAGAGAAGGAAAGAGGGGAAGAAGGGAAGAAGGGAAGAAGGGAAGGAAGGAAGGAAGGAAGGAAGGAAGGAAGGAAGGAAGGAAGGAAGGAAGGAAGGAAGGAAGGAAGAAAGAAAGAAAGAAAGAAAGAAAGAAAGAAAGAAAGAAAGAAAGAAAGAAAGAAAGAAAGAGGCCAAAGCAAATGGGAGGACAGGGCCCTGGACGCCCAGACGTGACCTTGGAGTCACAAGCCCAGCGAACTGAGGAGAAAGAACTGTGACAACCCAGAGCATCACCCCTGAGCCGAGGCGGCGGCCCAGCCCAGCTCACAGACCCGAACACTACACCTTCGGGCGCGCGCCATGAGGCCTGATTCAGACGCCCTGAGCTTTCACTGCGTGGACATGACCGTGGGCGGGCTGCATCGTGTAAGCTCCCTTCACAGACTCTCCCCTGTACGAGAGGCCGTCCCAGGTAACCATTACAAGAATAAACCATCTTGCCTGGCCGGTGTGGCTCAGTGGTTGAGCGTGGACCCGTGCACCAAGAGGTCGCCAGTTCGAATCCCGGTCAGGGCACATGCCCAGGTCGTGGGCCCAATCCCCAGTGGGGTATGCAGGAGGCAGCCAATCGATGTTCTCTCTCGTCGATGTTTCTATCTCTCTCTCCCTTCCTCTCTCTTTGAAATCAATAAAGAAGAAAACGTTTTTTTTTTTTTGAAGAATAAACCGTCTCTACGCACACACCCTCAATCACCAGGGAACGGTGGCCTTCCCCTACGTGGCTGGTTCTGACAGTCCTGAGAGCAGTCCAGGCCCCTGGCGGGAGCGTGCTGGCGTGGGCTTGCTGCTGGCGGTGGGGGGAGCACCTCTGGCCCTGCCCTGAGCAGGCACCCAGGGGCGGTGCGAGCGGGGGTGGCGCTGGTATCTTAGATTCCTTCCCAGGCTCGGGCTCCAGTGGCCTCCAGAACGGTCCAGGCGTCCGGAGAGCAGCTGCGGTCTGGGGTCGGAGGTGAATGTGGTAAACTCTGAGTGGCGGCCCCTTCGGAATCCTGGGTTCCTGCTGTCGGCGGACAAGGGTCCCCGAGTCCCCCCTCCTCTGGGTGGGGCTCCCTGGAGCTCAGTGTCAATGGCAGAGCAGCAGCCTCCGCGGCCTGGGGACGCTGCCAGCCCCCGCCCTGCGCTCAGGCCAAGCTGGGCTCCCCGGGGTCAGGAAGGCCCAGCGCCCACCTCCAGAGAGGGGTGTGTGGCGGAGCGCCCTCCGGGGTCCTGGGAGCCTGGAGATGATCCGCGTCGGTGGCGGATGTTTGCGTCACCTCACCTCTGCCGAGGCCGGGGAACACGACAAAATCAACACAGACAGCGAAAGAAAACAACGGAAACCACGGCAGTCCGACCTCATGAGCGATGTGGCCGGTACCACGGTGTCATGGAAACAGCTCCCCTCCCTCCGCCGCTCGCTTCCTCTCCACGTTTCAGGAGACGCAGGAGCGCACGGTCCAAGCACGCCCCGGGGTGTTTCAGGGGGAAACGGAGCCCGGCGGGGAAATGAGGACGTCACCAGCCGAGCCATTGGGTGGGCGTGAGGTTGGCTGTCTGCCTGACCTTTAACCTTCTAACCGACCAGTTCCAGGGCCCTACTGGTGACACTCAAGTTGCACGTGGGCCATTTCTAAGCCACGCACACGGGTCCGGCGGCCCCCACAGGAAGACGTGTTCTCTCACAGGGAAGAGGCCCTCAGAGGTCTGCCCCATCTCCTCCAGCGCCCCCTACTGGCAACATGGTGAGCACCAGGGCAGCTTTATAAGGTGGGGCCTGTGTGGGCCTTTTGATGGCCTGTGTGGCTGGGATCTGTGAGGAGACTCCAGTGTGGGGTCTTATTTCCACTGGGGCGCTCCACGGGGGAATTATTGACAGCAAAACAGAAATGCTGGCCAACGGGAACCCACAAGAGACACTGGGCTTGCTCCCGTCTCCCCCGAGCTTCAACCTCACCCCGGGGCTCAAGAAAGAGCAGGCGACCCCTGTCCAAGAACGTGTGGGAAAGACACGCAGGCCACGCCGGGCACGTTCACGTGGGGCAGCCTGGGTCGCCCACGGAATCCGTTCTCATTTCCAAACAAACCGGGGCCCTCGTCAGTTTCCGAGCCCTGCGCTGACACACTCACACGTGTGATAAGGATACACTCCTTGAATCGTTGGAACTGGAAAAATTCTTTAATTCGATCTACATTTGTATTAACACAAAGATGGCCGAGAACCCACCACCCGCCCGATGGGACGCTCAGGCCCACGGTAAGCAGCTGGTTACATAAATACGCAATGGCTCTTAGGTAGCATCTTCAAACAGTCGAATAAAAAAAAGACAGTATTTACGTGTGTGTGTGTGTATATATATATATATATATGTATGTATATAAAACCACAGCGTTCTTCATTATGGCCCAAGAGAATCGCTCGTGGGGCGCCACTCACCAAATATCTAGCAAATACAGGGTGTATCTCTTGAGGGTCTATCGGCGTGGGTCGAGGCTGTCCCCCAGGACGGACGGCGATGAGAGACCAGGTCACCAGAAGGAGCACGCTCACACGCGTGGGACGGCATTTCCAGTCTATGCAGATAGATGCGCGTGTACGTGTGTGTCTAGGTGTGCGCGTGTATGTGAGCCTCTGTGTGGTGCGTGTGTGAGTTCGCAAAGTAGAAAACACCGGTGTATCCTGTTCGTACTAAGCATGTTAAATAAATCAGGTTTTGTCACCGATAACACTTTTTTTTTAAAAAGGAAACATGGAAGATATTCAAAAATTGCTACAGTACAAAAAAGTGTGCGTGTGTGTGTGTGTGTGTGTGTGTTTATATATTTATATACATATATATTAACCAGAAATAGCGACTCTACCGGAAGATTCCCACCCCCGTTTTCTGCGAGACGTTTACGAGTGGTTCGCTTGGCTTCGGCGATTCACCAAGTCCTTCGGGTCCGTACATGGCACATAATGGTATTATTGGCACAGGTCAGAATCGTGGTACAAATCCCAGGCTGCCGTCAGGTGTCCCCTGTCCTTTCCGCTTGGCCGGCTCTGCTCTCGGTCCCAGGTCCCGCGTGTCTTCCTTCCGTTCCCCGAGACCCTGGCGGAAGGCAGTCCCCGGGGCGCAAGCTTCTGTATAAAAATAGATTTGGCCTCTAGCGTCCTGATCCGAGCACCCCGCCGGCAGACAGACGTGGTAGGTTCGGGGACCCTCCCCCTTAGATAGTTTAGTTTTAGGTTTTTTAAATTAAATTTATTTTTTTTTTTTTTTACAGGTTCACCAACGGAATCCTGCAGGGAAAGAAAAGAAGAACATTAAGTGGCAGCGAGCCAAGGGCAGGAGGGGCCTCGGCCAGGGACACCAACGTGTCCTCAGAACAGGAGCGGTGTCCCGCGGCACCTGGACACATGGCCTGGGGATCCCAGGCGGGAAGCGGGCCGGGGACCTCATGGTAATCACAGTGACCAATGCGGAACCCATGTCAGCTCCCGCAGCAGGAGGGGGTCTGGGCTTCCTGCGAGGCGTCACCAAGCGTGCAAGCGACCCCGGCGTCCAGTGCCACGCTCACGCCCGTTCCAGCTGCACCCTCTGAGGACCGAGGTGCCCCGGGCTCCAGTCCTAGACTGCGGGAAGCATGGGAGTCCATGCCCCTGAGGCCAGGAGGGGTCACAGACTTCGTCAGAAAGCCACCTCCAGGACTGTCCTCCAGGCCAGGCTGCGAAGACGCGGCAGCCCCCACCCAGCGGGGGTGACAGCCTCGGAAAACAGGACCCCGAAGTCTTCCTGCCTTGGACAAACCCACAACTCAGTGTCCCCCAGAGAGCTAGAGAGCTACAGCCGTGGCCAGGGGAGCTCAGAGGGCCAGCTCCCACCAGGCTGGGCGTTGTCTCTCTCTGCCGTCACCCAGGGCCCCCTCCAGCTCCCCACCATTACAGGGAACCAGGACCCTCAAGCAGGAGCCGGGGCAACGCCACTGGACCCTCAGCTTTGTGGGGGACACAGCTAGAACGTGGGGGACCCGAGGATTCCAGGTGACGTTGGCGAGCACTCAGCAGGCATCTGGGATTTTCACCCAGTTCCCTGGCCCTGCAGCCAGGCTCGCCCGTCCTGGTCACCTTGGGAGCAGCTCAGAAATCCAGATTCCTGGGCCCACCTCTGGGGACCCCGAATCAGCTCCCCCGGCAGGGCCTGAGGAAATGGGTTTCTGCAAGCTCGAGTCATCACTCTGTTCTTCTCAACAGACCAGGGTGTGGGGTTCTTTCTCCTGAACCAGGTAAGCCCCCCGGGTGACCCTTGCCGAGGCTGAGGGATGAAGGACACCCGGGGGGGGCATGGGTACGGCACACGATGGCGCCCCACTTGGCCCCCTCTTCCCCATCTTTGCCAACAGCCTAGGCGTCCAAGTCTGCTCCTCGCAGGGTCTCCTGATCAGAAAGGGAGCTGTGTGTTGCCAAGTGATCGGAGATGGGGACCTGGGAGAGATTCCGACTTTGGAGAAACTCGAGCCCTCAGCTGCCTGGAGGGGCCTCTTGGCTCACCGGGCCCCACTGGCTACCAGCCACACGGTGGGTCGCGGCTTAATGACCACCAATGTCTGCTTTTGCAAAGCCAGGAGAACAGAGTCCCCGGGAGCGCCCAGCTGGGGGTTGATCTCCTGTCCCCGGAAGGGCCGCCTTCCCAGCTCTCCTTGGGGCTGGTCCTTTCCTTGGCCCTCAGCTCAGAGAAAGGTCCCAGAAGGGTCTGGTTGTCGCTTTGGAAAAAGTGTTCCTTCGAACGACCAAAGCCAGCTGGCTATTCTATTAGTGCGGTTTTTTTTTTAGAACAGGGCGGTCAGGCTCAGGTGCTTTTCTCGTTTCTTATTCAATGCCTTCCGCGTGTTCTGGAAAATAATAACACCCCGTGATTGATTTCTCTAAGAGCCTCCAGCCTGGCGCGGGCTCCGTCTGGGATGAGGCTGCCGTGGCAAATGGGAAGATCTGAGTGCTGATGACGTCTCCTGACGTTTACTTGTCACAGGAAAAACGACAGGGAACTCGCCCCAGAGCCAACGGCAGGCGTGTGTCTGAGGTCACGTTTCTGGGAGCAGCGGAGGCCGTCGGCTTCCTCTGGTCTGGTCCCGGGCATTCGGTGGGGCTGCCCTGGCCGAGGTGGTCTGGGGTGGGCTCTGCTGGGATCTGTCTCAGAGGCTGAATCTAGGGACACAGTGAAGGCTGCCCAGGCCGGGGCGCCCGTGTCCACCAGCCCGGCCATCGCTGACCAGCTGCCTGCAGGGAAGGGAACCTGGCCACGCCGGGGTCCCACGCGTGCGTGTGGGTTAGCCTGAGCACACCAGACGGCGCGCTAACAAACGGCTCCATGGTCATTAAAAATGCATTTGGAGAGGCTCAGCCGCTCCGCCGTAGATAAATATCTCGGCCGGCTCTTAAACCTTAATTAAATGTTTTAGTATTAATTGCTATTTATTTAAGGGGTAATAAGTACCCCAGTAAATCTGAGAGAGCTCCCTGGTTATCCTCCGCGCCACGTTCATGTCCAGGCATTCATTACGAGAATCGGGGACGCTTAGCATCTGTATGTTTTCTTCCCAGAGAGTGATGAATGGTCTGTCGGACACAGGGCCACGGAATCTTTTAGCATTTATCAAAGGCTAACAAGGCGGTTGGCGGAGCCCTCCCGGTCCTCGTCCGCGGGAACGAGAGGTGGCTGGACAGAGGTGTGGTGGCAGCATGGCCGGGCGCCCAGCAGGTCCTGCGGGCTCTCCGTACCACCTACCTGCGATCCACAAGCTGGGATCCAGGGAGCCAAGGTCTTTGACACGGAGGTGCCCCCTCCTGCAAACCGTGGTGGCCCCGAAAGAGCTCCTGGGCCCAGATGGAGAGTAGGGTCCAGACACCTTGACACCTGCCCCACCTCTTACAACGGACCGACCTCAGGCACGTCACTTAACCTCTCTCTCCGTCCCTCACTTTCCCCTTCGGGAAATGGGATCACTGGGAGGATGAATGAGTTCCTCGGTGGAAAGACTCTTCCAAGGAGCTGCCATTTGAACGTCTGCCTTAGGGAACTGTCCCCAGGGCGGGGGCTGCCTGAAGCCACAGGTGCGTCTGTCTGCAGGCCTCTGGGCCGCAGCTCTGAAATCAGCGTTCTCAACCTTCCTCACGCCGCGACCCTTTAATACAGTTCCTCGTGTTGTGGTGACCCCCAACCATACAATTATTTTCGTTGCTACTTCATAACTGTAATTTTGCTACTGTTACGTCTTAGGCGACCCCTGTGAAAGGGTCGTTCGACCCCCAAAGGGGTCGCGACCCGCAGGTTGAGAACCACCGTCTTCCATGAAGGGAGCAGAGGCCTTGGGTTCTCAGGGCCAGCGCCTCCCAGGTCAATGTGTTCTGCTCTTACTGCGTTTAAAAATCCCAACAGAGATGCTGGTCATCGCCGGGCTGGCCCGCGGAGCCTTCAGGGGACAGGCGGGACCGTGGTTACTGCGGCCGGGCTGGAGCAAAAGGAGCTCCCTGTGGCCCTAATGAGGTGTCACCTGCAGGCAGACAAAGGCACCGGCTGCTGGTGGCCGGGCCTCACACATGGGGATGGAACACATCCCACCTGCGGGCTACAGCCTGGGCAAAGGCACCTGGGGGAGGCTCACTCTCCATTCTAATCTAATTACATTTATTTGCCCGTTGGCTGAACACAATGCTGAGCAGGTCATTCTGGCTTCGGGACAGGAAAGGAGGGCTGGAGATTTGATTTGGAGCAAACACGCTATTCATAAGTACGGGCACCAGGAACCAACCGACCCATTCCAACCTCTGAAACCAGCTGAGGCCAATGGCTGGGCGCCGAGTCCTCGGAGGGTCCCGTGGGGGCCCGAGAAAACACCGCCCCCTCGGGCGCTTCACCCCGCTCTGACAACGGCTCTGCCCCTTCAGTCCCCACGTCAGAAGGTGGGCAGAGAAAGAAAAAACATTTTCAAATATCGATACCCATCCTAGAAATTGGGTTCCCTGCTCGGGGACGAGATCTAATGTCACATTTAAAAGGAACATCTGGGGCGGGGGGGAGATGCTCTCTGTGGTTGAGCAAAATGGGGGTCCTTGGGAAACCGAGCGTCCAAAAGAAAAACAAATTAGAAGAACCCCAAGCCTGAGGTTGCATCGATCGGCCGTGCTGGTGGAATGTGCAGCCGTGGGGGCGGAATGCGCCCCCCCACCATCCCCGCGCGCGGGGGATCCAGCCTGGAAGAACCCAATTTCCCATCAGCGTTCGAGTTAATATCGCTGAAGGCAAAGCAAATGTTCCCGGCCAGCCGAGCGTGGAAAATTCTCCGTTTTGCTACCAGTCCCCGGCTTCCAATGAGCAGATGTCTCTGTTCCTCGCTTTCTTTCTTCATCATTTGCCTTCTTATCTCTTGTTTTGTTTTGTTTTTATATATATATATTTCTCATTTGGATTTTAATTCTGCTCTGAGCCCCCTCCCCACGCAAGGACACAGGAGGGCGGGGTGCCCGCCCACTCGGCCGCAGCCCTGACCCCTTCCTGTCCAGGGATGAGAGCCGTGGCCGGAGCTGGTTTGCGGGCTGAGTTCCCTGCCCTCCGATCACGCTGGCCAAGGCCTTCCTTGGGGATGGACGGACACGGACAGAAGCGGCTCCAGTGCAGTGTCAGGGAGCCTGGGTGTCACTCTCCCCCACACCGGGAAGCGGGGGTGTCCCTAACGAGCTCAGCAGAGAGCCCACGAGCCTAGCCCCCCAGTTTGTTCAGAAAGTTAATGCCATGGAAATGCCCACAGCGTCACCACGTCGGAAGGGCTCCCCGTTATCCCGGGGTGGGGACTGGGTGGGGAGGGCGAGGCGGAGGGAGAGGAGAACCAAGCTCATCCCAGAGGTACGTACCATGAACCAGACACACGGCGTCTGCCCTGCCCCCAGGAGGTAAAAAAGACTTCGGCCAGTCAGCAGGAGATTTCAAACCATTTCTCAGACACGAAGGCCACGGGAATGAGATGCCGATCAGAAGAAGAGGGTCTGCGGGAAGCAGAACCGACAAGGTCAGGCCAGCTGCAGAACACGGGCTTCTCGGGTTGAGAAGAACCCCCCGGGAGGTGATGCCCAGGTGGGTCCCTGGCCCTCGGCAGGAAGGACCCGCCCCCTCCTTGTGACTGGCTGACCCCCGTCCACCTGGACGGCCCTGGAGGACACAGGGCCTGAAGGACCCGTCGAGGGAGGGCTCTGGTGGGGAGGCCGGAGGCCAGGGTTCCAGCACAGTGGGGCCATCTCCAGAATTTAGCATTTCAATCACGGGACAAGCAGGGTACTCAGGGTCCCTGCCTGCGAGGACGTCCCAGAGCGGGCAGGGCCTGACTCCTCAAATGGCATTGCCATATTGTGTCACCTCTGAGCCTACACGACCACTCCTCGAGGCCAGTGAGGGTCGGCCGAGCACGACAGGCCGATCAGCAAGGGCCTTTCCCTGCCGTGCCTCCTCGTGGGGCGTAGGCGTGCCAGCGGAGCCCACGCCGCCCGAGGACAGGGCTGTCCCAGGACACAGGGTCGGAGCACGGGGCACAGCCAGACAACCTGCAAACAGCCCCCCTCCCCCGAGGCTGAAGCTGCTGGCCGGGATTCAGGTCCAAAGCGACACGCTCCTTCAACGAAACGGTCGGGAGATCCTCTGCCAGTTCTTGGTGAACTCAGCCTTCTGCAAGGCGGGGCCCAGCCCACGAGCTCCCCAGTGTCCCGGAGTGACAGCCAGGCTGTGGCGGGAAGGGCCGCCCTGAGGTTCCCTCTTTCCAGTCTCCTCCCCTGGGAAAGGGGCGTCTCACACACCGTGGGGCCCAACGCAAAGACACAAGGGATTTAAGGACAGCTGCTCATTCTCACAGAGGGACGGGCAGGCACCCCCGCTGAGAGTCACCCCAAGTCTCCCCAACGGGTTCCGGGAGAAACCCATTCCGGGCAAGTCCCCCCGAGTCCCCCCAACGGGTTCCGAGAGAAGCCCGCTCTGGCAGCAGCCCCTCAAGTCGGCCCGCTGTCCTACCCGTTCCCTCCTAAAATTAAGTCGTTGCAGAATTTTTTTTAATTTGTAAAATGGGGTATGAGCGGATGCCTGCGTTAAAAAATAGCTTATTGATGTTTTAATCTAATTCCGGATAAACCTCCGAAGCTGACTCAGGCTTTCTGCGGCGTCTCCAGGCCTGGTTTCAGGGCTGTCGTCTTTAACGGATTACTTGTGATTAATAATTAAAAAAAAAAACACCGCGCATTTAATGACCAGGAGTCTGGCTGGTATGTGACCGTTTTGCTCGATTCGCCGCAGACGCCGTATGGATGGGGTCCAGAGACACTGGCCGGGAGGGACCCAGCAGGACGGCTGCCTTTAGGGGTGACGCCCTCCGTGGGGCACTGGGGCGGGAAGGCACCGGGCCTGGATGAGGATTGCATCTGTCCCTGCGTCCTTTCTCTGGGGGAGGGGCACCCCTGTCCACCCTGCCTTGGCTTGGGCCCTCAGACACAGGGCAAGGACGCCTGCTGTCGCCCGCAGCCCCGCGGCCAAGCGGGCACCGGGGGCTGGGCGAGGCAGGTGGGCCCGCTGAGCTTACCGGTTCCCGTTGAAGGTGGACTTGTGCTCCCCGATCGAGTGCAGCGTCTCGTCGGCGTACACGGGCACGGACGCCCGGACACACTCGTGGGAACACTGCAGGGTCTCGTTGTAGGCCGTGAAGATGTCCAGGCTGCTGGGCACCCGGGCGGGGGTGAAGTCCGTCAGGTTCTGGCAGCTCTCTTCCTGCTGGTTGATCTTCCGCTGGTGACTGTCCCTCCGTGCGTTCCCGCTTTGGGCACAGCTGGAAGAGACAGGCGTGGGGGGGGCGTGGGGGGCGGGCCGAGCGAGGCTGGACCCCGACCACCTTGGTCTCCGGGCGGTCCTCACACACCATCACATAGTGAAGGGTGACTCCTGGCCTCTTCGGAGAGATCGACCGCAATCAAGCGATCGGCACATTTTTAAAGAAAATTTGAATCTTAAACGTGCCTGTTATTGTAGGGAGGGCTACGGGGTGAGTGGGTGAGCTGTGTTATCCCAGCGCTGAGGCCTGGTTTGGCCAAAGCATGTCAGCGTGCCCTCGGTGCTGACTCGGTTTCCCCAGGAACGCCTCGCTGGAATGAACACGGATGGGTCCTCACGGGGAAGCCTCTGTGCAGTCTGGGTGGCCCCACCATTGGTTTTCGACAGACTATGTAATTCTCTCCTTGGGTACAGTTGGGGCATCAGGAACCCCTCCCTGTCACACTCACGAGCTGGAAATATGGCTGGACCGGCCCCCCTTCACCCCAATCGGGTCTGTGGAGAGAACCATCCTTCGCGCCCGAGGATCCCTGCCTCATTTCCCTCGGGACCACAGAACCTTCTAGATGCCGCCTAAGACGGACATGGGCCTCTAACCCCGTGGGCCAAGGGGCCTGACCAAGTAACAAGCAGAGGCCCGTCCCTGCTCCTGGAGGGCACTCTGGCAAGTTCACGAGCAGGATGGGTGGAAGTCCCATCCCCATGGAGAAGGGTGGCTAGGAGGAAGTGTGGGGAGCCCCCACTTTGGGAGACCTCACCCAGGCACCAGCTCCCCTTCCCCTCCACGCTCAGCACTGATGACGAACGAGGGCGCTGCAGGGGGCTTCGTGAGCCCACTCCCGTGCGTCGATCCCCTGCCTTGCTCTCCCAGGGAGGACTCCTGACTGCGGGCCTGGAAGTCCCGCCCCAAGGTCACAGGAACGCCCCATCCGCCTTCTGGGCCGTCTTCCCTGAAGGGCTCTTTGAGCGTTGGCTGCAAACCCACACGTGTGGGGAAACCGGGAGGAAGCTGCGGCCTGTCTGTCACATACAGGCCCGCCCTCTCCTTGGGGGAGGGGTTTCCCTTCCTCAGGACAGTGGGTGGGATCTGCAGGGCAGGCGTCCACGTGGTCCAGCCTCCACCCAGGAAGCCCGCCATAAGCCCAGCGCTGTCCTCATCGTCGGACCCGGAAATCGCCCTGGGTCCCGGGCTTGCTGGCCGTGGGAGGCGGCTCCAGGCCCCCTGGTCTGTGTGAGGTCCGTTCCAGGAGTGTGCCTCCCTGCTGCCTTCCCGGCCCAGAGACTAGCTTCCTACCACACCTGTCGTGTGGCTGCTCCCGCAGCTCCCACCTGTCGCCCGTCTCATTTCCCAGCGGCTCTGCAAGCAGCAGGGGTTGACGGGGCACATGACCCTGCCGGGGAGACTCGGCTTGGATGCTAAAGGAGCCACACCGGCTGGAGGCTGCAGGCGGGCGGGGGTCACCCAGCAGCTCCCTGCTTTTCCCAGGGGTGGAGCAGGTGTGTGTACACAGCAAGGCCAACCTCAAAATAGGCCAATTTCCAGGAGGAAATAGGCAGAGACAGGCTGCCTGGGGCAAAGCGGTAACCTAATTCCGCAGACACGGAGAGGCTCGTCGAGGAAGGAAGGATGAGACGAGGCTGGGCCAGCCCCAGGCGCCCGGGACAGCCCAGGACAGCCCGGGACAGCGAGGGCCAGGCGCTGCTAGAAACAGAAGAAAAAAGATTGCGCCCTAGGTGGACGACACCGAAGGCACTTGGATCGGAGGAAAAGGAGTCAGAGGCGGTGGCACGCGCTGGCCGTCCGGAGGCTGGCGCGGCATCCGCAGACAGCACCTCGGCGGTGGGGCTGGGCTCCCAGGCGCCCTGCCGGAGCAGAGACACAATCCTCTGGGCTGCGGTCTGGGGCCAGGTGTGGCAAGTGGGATCTTTCCGTGTGCCCCTCCCCGGGGACCCCCACAGCCTCCATTTCCAGACCGGAAGGGCCGAGGATCCTTACCAGTTTTTTAAGACAAGAGTTGTGATCAGAGCAGCTATGACCATGATGAGGGAGACGGTGATGGTGACAACCTGATGGACAGCCAAGCCTGGAAACAGAGGGGGAGAGCGGAGAGGTGAGACCAGGGTCATGAGATGAAGGGGTCCAGGAAGGGGGACGTTAGCCGGTCCTGTTCACCTGGCTGTGGACGCCAGATCCTGTCTCAGCAGCCTGCACGCGCCCGGCAGGGGCCACCGTGGACGGCTGCCTGGTGACAGCACAGGCCCCCAGGCCCCTCCTGCACCACACCAGGTGCTGGCAGGTGCTGTGGGCACAGGGTCGCCCTCACCCAGAGTCAGGGAGGGAAGCCCCAGCTCTCCAGCCCCCCAGCCCCGGCCTCTCTGCTTCCCAGAGCTCTTTCAGTCCCGGCTGTGACCTGGCCTGTGGGCAGCCGATCCCTTCTGGCACCTGCAGAGCCCCCCACCTGGCACAGGTAAGCCCTGGCTGACGCTTCCCCCACGACCTGTCACTCTCTCTCCTCCCACCCTGGGCAAGTTCTGCTCCTCGATTCTGAGCACCAGGGCGCTGACCTACACGTGGGGGCAGGACTAGGCCTGACCCAGGAGGAGCCGGGATGGCCCAGGACTTGAAGGCAGGGAGACAGCCTTGAGGCTTGGGGACACTGGGAATCGTTTAAAAACATCTTCTGCTTTCCAGACTTCCTCCAACAAGTCCATGCCTGTTGAGGTTCCAGGGAATGAAGGATCCAGGCCCAGCAGAGGCTGTGAGGTCCGGCCCTGCTCTGTGTGTGCACGGTGGTGTGTGTGCACGGCGATGTATGTGCACGGTGGTGTGTGTGCACGGTGGTGTGTGTGCACGGTGGTGTGTGTGCACGGCGATGTATGTGCACGGTGGTGTGTGTGCACGGTGGTGTGTGTGCACAGTGGGACAGGGATGGGGTGGCCACTCCAGAATCAGGGTACCCAGAGTCCCGGCCAAGCGCTGGCTGCTCACCCCACATTCAGACTGCAAAGGGTGGGAATTCCCTCTCATACTCTCCCTCTGCCTCCCACCCACCCACCACACCATCTCCAGCTTCCACCCCTGGTCCCCCACCGTAACCTTACTTCTCCTGATGACACATCCCTAACATCCCTCCTGGGACACAGACAAGGGACACCCCCCCTGCTGTTAGCAAGAACCTTACCTGGGAACCAGGTAAGAAAGGCTGTGAGGGGCCCTGCAGAGACCCCAGAGGGCAGCACTCTCCCCCTCAGAAGTGCGGATTCTCTGCGTTCTTTCACCTGAGACGCCTCAACATCTGTCTCTCTCCACTCCCGGTGCCTGACCCTGACGTCCATTAGCAGAGGCCCACCCATCACACCCAAGGAAGCCGGTGGGCCCTGCGGTGAGGACGGCGTGGGCAGGGTTCTGGCGTGGAAGGTTTCAGCATGTAAGATTTCTCTGGCGGCCTCCCAAGGACACAGTCTTGCAGACAGATGTTACCTCTCTACTGAATCTGATCCTGGTGGTGGGGGGTTGCTAATGAATGGTTCAAAGTTGGCATAATCAGGAAACAAGGTTTTTCTTCCTGCCTGCCCCTGGCTCGTCTGCCGGGGGCGATTCCCATCCTGAGAAGCAGCATAAGCACCACCAGGAAAACTGGAGGAAAGTTTTCATTCTTCTATTCATGAGCTCAAGACCAGGCACTGAGCATCTACCGTGATCTTGGCGGTGCCAGTTTTGACCAACTCAGCCAGTGGGCCAGTGCTGCCCACCCTCAGGAACAGCCACTCGGGTGCCCGTTATTTACAGGGGCAGCGTTCACTGCTGGTTCTGGCCAATGGCTTCCCATGCACTGGTGCCCAGTTTGTGTCATCTGTGGTAACCTCTGAGACAGCTTGGCTCCTCCTCTCGGACTGCCCAATCGCCTGCCAGTGGGGCCAAGCTTCATGCCCTACAGACCACCCAATCCCAGCAACAGTGCAGTGCCCACTTGCCTCAGTCGTCCCTATCTATTCACCAGCTTTCTTTAGACTCAACCGAGACACTGTTGGCAGAGGGGATTGGAAAAGATGCCCAGTTTAATGGACAACCAGGGAGAACTGCTCAGTTTTTCCTCACCCTCCATCCACACACCCTCTGGCCCAGTCAAGAGGTTGCCATGCCATCTTGAAAACTATGAGTTCATCCTGTGTCTGTCCTTCCAACGATGAGAAGTAAGCTGGTGATGATGATGATGATGGTGAATATGATCATAATGATGATGGTGATGATGATTATGATGGTGATGATGGTGGTGGCAATGATGATGATGGTGAATATGATGGTAATAGTGATGGTGATGATGATAATGATGGTGATGATGATGGTGATGTTGGTGATGATGGTGATGGTGGTGATGATGGTGATGTTGGTGATGATGGTGATGGTGGTGATGGTGATGATGATGGTGATGTTGGTGATGATGATGATGATGATGAATATGATGGTAATGGTGATGGTGATGGTGACAATGATGGTGATGATGATGGTGATGGTGGTAATGATGGTGATGATGGTGATGGTGATGATGATGATGGTGAATATGATGGTAATGGTGATGGTGGTGACAATGATGGTGATGATGATGGTGATGATGGTGATGATGATGATGATGGTGATGGTGATGACAATGGTGACGATGGTGGTGATTATGGTGGTGATGATGATGATGGTGGTGATGATGGTGGTGATGATGATGATGATGCTGATGGTGATGGTGGTGGTGATGGTGATGGTGATGATGGTGATGGTGACAATGATGGTGATGATGACGGTGATGGTCGTAATGATGGTGATGATGATGTGATAGTGGTGATAGTGGTGATGATGCTGATGATGTGATAATGGTGATGGTGGTGATGATGGTGATGGTGGTGATGATGGTGATGATGATGTGATAATGGTGATGATGATGATGGTGGTGATGATGGTAGTGGTGGTGTTGATGGTGATGGTGATAGTGGTGCTGATGGTGGTGATGACAGTGATCACAGGCACGCTCAACAAGTGGTAGCAATCATTAGGTCTGTATGATGCCATTTAATCTTGGCAGCAACTCTCAAAGGTAGATGCTGTCATCATAAATGGAAGAGGAAACTCTCTGGGCACGTTTCTGTAAATTCCTTGGGTCACATAGTATCTTCCGGCTCCAAAGTCCATGAGTAGTCTGAGTAGTATGATATGACTCTGAGCTCAGACTCTGTTCATCAGTTTTGGCTTCGACCTGGCAGCCTCACTTATTCCTGTGGAGGAACTGGTACCCCCACATTCCCGGGGGCAGACAAGCTTCTAAATCATGAAGGCAAGTGCTTCCGCCCCACCACCCCTCCACTGACAGACCGCTTGGGAGTGCTCCAGGTCCCAGCCAAAAGCCTCTCTGCCATTTTTTTGGACAGGTCATACCCCAGTCCCCGTGGCAAGAACTGAGTCTTTACTTCCTGGGCTGAACCTGCCCTCTCCCGGGTCATCAGAATTGTATGCCGATGGAGGCAGGTGATGTAGAAGAGTTCACTGCGCCAACAGGAACTCGGGGAACGGCTCAGGTGTGAGACTAGCCCCACTGGAGGCACTGACGGTCCCCTTGCAAGAGCAGAGCACCCTGTCGTCCATCCCCCAGTGTCCGCAGGGCCAGGGGAGGCCCAGCCCGCTGCCACATTTTGACCCCTCATCTTGTTACCAAGGGCATTCTTCTGTTGCGTTGAGTATCTGCAATGGCCAAAGTCCTTGGGAGGGAAGAGTTCCGTGAGCAGCTGTATCTCAGCTGTTCAGTCCCCTGCCGTGCCCCTGTGGGCGAGGATGGGAAGGCTGTTCTCCTCTCCTGGCAGGTGGAAGAAACTGAGGTCCAGAGAGCAAATTGCTGGCTCAAGGGACCTCTCCCCCCTGACTCATGGCTCTAAGAATGAAAGCCCATCCCTTTGCCTGAGGTCCTCATGAGCCTCTGGGTCCCTTAAGAAAAGGATCAAAGCCCTGGACGGTTTGGCTCAGCAGTTAGAGCGTCGGCCCGTGGACCAGAGAGTCCCGGGTTCGGTTCCCGCTAAGGGCATGTACCTTGGTTGCAGTTTGTCCCTGGCCCCGGTTGGGGTCGTGTGGGTGGCAGCCAGTAGATGTGTCTCTCTCACATCGATGTTTCTCTCTCTCTCTTCCTCCCTCTCTCCCTCTTGCTCTATCTGAAGATTAACGGGGGGAAAAATGTCCTCGGGGGAGGATAAAAAAAAAAGAAAAAGAAAAGGACCAAATCTTCATCATCCCCATGCCCACCCTGCCCCCCCCACACTGCCTGACACAAGACCTCAGGATAGCAGTTATGCACATTATTGAATTATTGAGTGATTATTGACTGTAACGGACAAGTGGCAGATGAGACAACCGGGGAACAGGAAGCAAGGCGACGCCCTAAGTCCGACGCCTGCCTCCTGTGTGACGTCCTCTGCAGGACGCGAGCCAGAGGAGGGTTTGGAGGAAACCACGTGTGGGCTGGTAACCGGGTAAGGTCATCTGGGTGGAAATACAACGACGCAGCGGCTGAGCGCTCGGGAAAGACTTCTCTACGCCAGCCTTCCCCCACGTGGTCAAACTGATCCACCCCCCACCCTGCCATGCCCCTGCAGCTTTTCACCCGGCCTGGCTGACCAGGAACCCGACTAGCAAAGAAGTAAAATGAGCTTCCTGTGGGCGTTTGGCGGAGCCAGGATGGAAGGCAGTTCTCTTCCGGGGTCCCAGGGGAAACCAAACACGGGTGTAAGCACATCCCGGTAATAAAACTGGGGAGGGGCAAACTCCCCCTCCCCTACGTGACAGTGACCCTCCGTATCCGCTGAGGACACGTTCCGAGACCCCCAGCGGATGCCGGGAACTGGAAGAGTGCTGAACCGCCCTCTAAATGACCCATCTCCCCGTCCACGCACACCTAGGATAAAGCTTAACGTCTCAGTGAGGCAGAGGCAGAGGTTAATAACAAGTCATCATAAAAGAGAACAGTTGTGACAATATACGGTAATCAAGGTGACGGGAAGAGCTTTGGGGCCAGAGTTAGGGAACATAAGGCTGATTTGAACACAAGCACGGTGATGCCACCACCGTCGATCCGCTAACCCAGACGTCTGCGAAATGACGGACGGGCGGGGAGAGGGACGATTCTCGTCCAGGTGGGACTCAGCTCGAGATCTGAGGACGCTACTCAGAAGGGCACACGCTATCAAAGTCACGCGTTGCTCATTTCTGAAAATTTCCACTTAATATTCTTGAGCTGCGGTTGACGATCCGCAGAAAACTCGATCCGCAGAAAACTCGGAAAGCAAAAGCACGGACAAGGCAGGGCTCCTACAGTTCCAAAGAGCCTTTTTTTTTTTTTTTTTACTTTGATGCCTGGCCAGGGGCGCTGATGGGCAACTGGGCTCATGAATAAGGAATCCAGAGCTACAGGCAGACCCCACAGGCCCTGTGGTCATGATGGTTGAACAGACCCCGGCCCTGGGCATGGGGTGGGAGTGATATCTGTGGGAAACAGGTTGAAAGGTGGAAAATATAAGCACACCTCATCATTCCCTGTCTTTGGGGGGTCAGCCATGAAGCAGCCCAGACGCTGTGTGAGCAGCTGTGTAGTATTTCACGTGCCCGACCGCGTGGGCGTCCCCAAACGCCACGAGTCACACCCTCATCTGCGTATGTCCCATAAGTCTTCTTGTGCACCATGCTGGCCGGGCGCCCCCAAAGGGACTTGACGCCGGACATGTGTCCCCTGGCATCAGGCTCCACTAAAACTATCCCCTCCCGGGTTGGCCACCTCAAGGAGAAATTCCTCGAACAAGGGGAACTTTGTCCAAAGATTTTCAGAGCTCGGTGCCACAGGTGGGGGGACAGAGGGAGCCCAGGGGGAAAAGATCACATGGGCTCCGAGGGGAGGGCGGGTGGCACCGGTCGCGAGCTGGGAAAGGCCCTTCACAGGCAGCGCCTCCCCCCAGCAGAAGGGCCGTCCTGAGGGACATGGGAAGGTCCTCCGACAGGGGCCGATCCTCCAAAGCCCAAGCACCATCGGGCTTCTTAGGCATGTCATGCTCCGCACCTCTCCGTGATGGCCGCCAGTTCCTCCCAGGACCCTCGGGCACACATGTGCACAGGTGCACACCCACCTGTGCACACACACGCACACATACACACCGAACGCATCGCGCGTCTCATTTAAGAACAGAAGGAGCTGGCATCGGGCTGCTTGTGTTCCACACGGAGATGACCCATTTCTTTCACCTCATTCCCAGCAGCACTGGAATGTTCAACAAAGGGTGACGGGCGGGAAGGAGCGTGCTGGGGGTGGCTGGTGTGCTGGGTGCCAACAGGAGCCGGGGGCCCGGGGAGGGGCACGCACACGGCACCCGTCAGCCGGTGCCTCGGGAACGGGGCTGCGGCCGCGATTCAGCCCTGCCCGCCTGGCAGCCGGCGCTTGGCCCACGTGTGGGCTGTGGAGTCCGTGACCGCATTACTCACTATCAAGATGGAGTCTCTATTTAGCCCAGAGAACGGTGAATGGATCAAACAGCTAAGCGAACTCGAAGCCTCCTCCACAAAGCCCGGCCGCCCTCCCTCTCCACGCGGCCGGGTGCGCCCGTTCTGCAGATAGGGATCCGGTGTTGCGCGGGCTCGGACTGCCCGGGGCGGGCGCACAGCAGGCGTGCAGAGGGAGGGGGCCCTCACCCTGGTCATTGTCACAGGGGCGTCTGGGCAGAGGCTCAGGCCCCTTCCTGGGCAGGACAGCCAGGGCTGTGGGTGTGGGCTCAGCCAGGGCCCGGAGCAGACGCTCCCTAAACACCTACACAAACAGCAAAACCTGTGCCCGGTCCCTAGGAGGAAGTCCCAGGACGCTCACAGCACACCTCGGCCCCATTCCCTCCCAGTGTCCAGGCCCTAATGACCACTAATCTTTTTATTTGGGGATCTCTTTAAAAATGCTTTCCCTCCCGGCCGGTGTGGCTCAGTGGTTGAGCATTGACCCATGCACCAAGAGGTCGTCGGTTCGATTCCCGGTCAGGGCACATGCCCAGGTTGTGGGCCAAATCCCCAGTGGGGTGCATGCAGGAGGCGGCCAATCAATGTTCTCTCTCATCAATGTTTTATCTCTCTCTCCCTCTCCCTTCCTCTCTCTCTAAAGTCAATAAAATAAAAAAATAAAAATGCATTCCCTGTGCCCTTGTTCCTTGTCCAATAGACAGACAGGCGCCCAGGCCATGTGTGTTCACGCCCTGTGGTCTGTGCCTTCGTCCCCTGCTCGTCTCAGTGACGTTTCAGCGCGCTGTGGCCCGGGGCAGACTCGCCCGCCCGGAGGCCTCGTCGGAGGCGCCATTCTAATCGCAGGCTCCCGTCTGCAGGCAGAGGCGCCAGCCGAGCACCCGAGGGGGCCCCATGGTTCCAGCTAGCAGCCCCTCACTTGCAGATGTGTCACAGATGAAAACAGAACCAAGGGGCAGAGACAGATGTGATGAGGACCTGACCACGCCCGGAGCTGCCCCACCTGCGTCCTGCCCTCGGCTCTGCGCTCCGAGCCCCCGCGGCTGGGATTGCCTAGAGGTTGCAGGTGACGCTCTCGCCCAGCTGCTCCTGGGGCCGCGGCTCTTTCCTGGGGCTCAGCCTCGAGATGCTGATTGCAGATGCTGCCCCGAGTCCGTGTCCATGAGGATCACCCCCGAAAACGCCCCTGAGTCAGGCCACCCCTGGAGGAGCTGGGCCGTCACTGAGCAGCGGCCCGAGCTGTGTGCCACTGGCCGAGTGAAGCGGGACGGGGACGAGTCCCCGAGCGGTGCTTGCAGGACCTCAGACGGCCACCCCACCCTTTCTCTCCCTCTGCCCCACGCAGGCCTGACTGTCCCCCAACAAGATGCGTTTGAAGAGCGACACGCCCCGTTTCCAGAGGTCCCTGTTACCCAGAAAAGTGCCGTGTGTCCACTCAGCAGCTGTTTATTGAGGACCTACTATGTGCTGGAGCTGGGCTAGACACTCGGTCCCGTCTGGGAAGGAACGCAGGGGAGTCCCCGCACTGAGCACTCCACAGGCGGGAGGCTCAGGGAACGGAACCGGCCAAACGCACCCAGACGTCGGCACGCGCGGTATCCATGAAGAGGCCTCCGCGGTTCGAGGCGCCAGGAAGACCTGTGAGGGGGACCGTCCAGGAAGTCGGGAGGGGCTCCCCGAATGACCACAACTGGCCCCCAGGTGTGATGTGCCACCACGGTGGCCCCCAGTCTTCACCCCTCCCCCCAGACATGCTCGCTGCTGTGTCACGTTGCAGCGATCCCTCCCGTAAGAGGTGACGTCCCCCAGCTCGGATCTCTGGGAAGCCGAGGCTGACACAGCCATGTGTATGGGGCTGGCACACTGCCGTCACCATGAGAACATGCCCGGGCCGCTGCTGGGGGATGAGGGACACACGGAGCCCGGCTGACAGCCTCAATGACCCGGACGGAAGCCAGCCCAGATCTGCCCACAGACGGCAACCCCCCGCCCCGCCATGCGGGCGACCCCGAGGAATCCACTCTGAGTGTACCCCCGGCTGGGGTGCTGTTTGTTCCGCAGCCGTCCCAGGGCCGCAGCTCACCCACAGCTGATGCACCAGGGGAGGGGGAGGGGCGGCGCTCCAACCAAGAGAGGAGAGCTCACGGAGGAAGCGGAGTGGGGCTGCCTGGGAGGCCTCGCGACACGAGGCTGCGGGGAGGAGACTGCTGCCAAGGGGCATGGCGGCTTGAGGCCAGAGAGCTCAGGGTGTCAGACGCGGCCGGGCACCGCATGGAACGGCCCAGCCTCCCTCCCTGCGGCCGCCTCCCTGAACACGTCTCAGGCTCTCCCTTGGGGAGCCCAGGCTCTGACGCTAGGTCAAGGGCAAGGGCTACGAGACACACGGGTTTAGGGAGGTGGCTGTAGGCAGCCTGAGGGCACCGCCCGGGGGCTGTGGTGGAGCTAGGCCCCCCGTGCCCCCCCAGAGCCCCTCCCGATGTTGCAGAAACAGCAGAGCCCCGTGCTGACTTCGGATCAGGGAATTCTGTGCACAGAGCTTGGCTCCTCCTAGGGACTCGTGCTGCGGGAGACGGAGTCTTCCAGAAAAGACACCTGTTCAGAAAGTTGGTTTAACCCTGCCTTCCCCAGACACTGTGACCTCTGCTCTCTCCTTCCACAGAACAGGTGCCTGGTCACGGCTTGGAGAGTGACGGTCAGAGCAGGGCTGTCACCCAGAGCATTCGAGCTCTGGTCCGGGGCTGCAGGCCAGGTGACCCTCTGTCGGCACCCCTCCGCCTCACCGGGCTTCCTGCAGCTCCGAGTCCCCACCGGGGCTGGCTTCTCCTAGTTGAGGGTCTGTGGTGGCCACCACTGTTCCCACAGGGAGAGACACCCCCTCATGGACGTGGTTACACAGCTCACCAGCAGGACACCTTCTGGAAGGCTCTGAGTTGAACCTTCAGGGATCAGCTGAGTCCGGGAGGCAGGATGGGAGGGCCTGGCCTCGTCTCCTAGGAGCACCATACAAAGCTTGCAAACAGGGCCCAAGGCCCAGCTGGCTGCCCGCTGTGTCCCCCCTGAGGGCACCAGCACTGCCAGCAGGAGGGGTGTGGCTGTGCCCACGGTCCAGTGACCTGCCGGGCAGCTGGAAGGCTGGGGATCACAGTGCAGTGCTGATGAGTGAGGGGGGAGGGAGAGACCGCCCAGCACCCGCATCCCATGGGGTGCTCAGCACCTTTTAAAGGCTTCCTGGCCCGACCAGTGTGGCTCAGAAGTTGAGCATCGACCCATGCACCAAGAGGTCACCGGTTCGATTCCCGGTCAGGGCACATGCCCAGGTTGTGGGCCTGATCCCCAGTGGGGGGCATGCAGGAGGCAGCCAATCGATGTTTCCATCTCTCCCTCCTTCTCCCTTCATCTCTCTCTCTAAAAAAAAAAAAAAGTCTTTAAAAATAAATAAATAAAGGCTTCCTGGTGGGGACTATCATTAAATATAACAGCAGCCGCCGTGTTTATGCTGCTGCCGTTTTATTAAAAACAATAGACAAATACATGCATTTAAAAGGCCCCAATATCGCCCTGGCCGGTCTGGCTCAGCAGTTGGAGCGTTGGCCCGCGGTCCAGAGAGACCCGGGTTCGGTTCCCACTAAGGGCACGTACCTCGGTTGTGGTTTGTCCCCGGCCCTGGTTGGTCATGTGGGTGGCAGCCACTCGATGTGTACCTTTCATGTCGATATTTCTCTCTCTCTCTTCCTCTCTCCCCCTCCCACTCTGTCTGAACAAAAAATGGAAAAATGTCCTCGGGTGAGGAAAAAAAAAAACAAAAAAGCCCCAATACCCGCAGCCCCCAGCCAGCGGGGTGCTTGAGCCCCTGGTTGCCCTTGGGGACCCTTTTGTCCCCCCTGGATGGGGCAGCATGAGAATCCCTGCCTCCCCAGCCCCCAGCTCCTGGCAGAGCTACCTATCAGCCACCTGGGAGGAGGGCCGTGCCCAAAGAGGATGGGGCCTCTCTCTGCACCTCGGCCCTGGTCAGGACAAGAAGGGCCGGCAGTGGTGGCCTTGGACACTGTCCCTGTGATACCTGGAGCAGGGCCTGGGGGCGGGGCCTGGGCGGGGGCGGCTCCTGGTGGAAGAAGCAGGCCGAGGGGAGAGGGCTGCCCTCTCTGTGCTCCGGGGTCCCTGACACATTCAAGTCCCTGTTGGCAGGACGGCCTTTCCAAGCACAGGGCTGGGCCCTCTCAGGGGACAGCACACACACGAACAGGACACTGTGCAAGTTCAGCGGGGGAGCCGGAGCCGGAGTTCTCTCTGAGTCGGGAGAACAGCAAGGCATTGTTCTCCCGCCCCCGAGGCACAGCTCTCCGCAGTCGGGGAGGCGTCTGTGGGCGGCCGAGGCTGCATCCGGGGCGGGAGCCTCTGGAGGAGGTCGGGCCTTCCAGAAACGTGGAAGCCCAGCTTGCAGTCTGCATGATCCCACCCGGCTGCGGGCAGGACGGCCCAGAGTGGAGTCCGCAGACGTCTCCCGCGAAGGGCCGGACCCAACCGTTAAAAGTCCAGGCTTCGCGCCCCACCGTCTCCATGGCAACCACTGGCCCCTGCATGGTAGCTCAGGGCTGCCACTGGGGCAGACAGAGGGGTGCCGGGGGCACGGCTGGGTTCCAGTCAGACCCTGCCCAGGGACACGGGCATTCGCATTTCAGATGACTTCCAGGTCTTCGGAAGTACTATTGTCGTGGGTTTTTCCAACCATTGAAAAGTGTAAAGCAGCCCTTGTTAGCTCCCAGAACGTACAAAGACAGGAAACAGGAGGATTTGGCCCAAGGGCCAGTTTGCCAACCTTGACCAGAGCCTGAAATTCTCCCTGTCGCTTTTCTGCACAATGTCCAGCATTAAACACTAGATCACCAGGCACACCAGGGGACAGGACCCAATGTACAAAAACCAAGAGAAGGAAAAAAAAAACAAAAAACAGACAAGGGTAATTGTCCTCTAGAATACTCAGGGAGGGGAGTTCCTTATCAGGCAGGAACTTTAAAATAACGGCGAGTGATAAAGTAAAGAAAACAGATTCCAAGATGAAGAAGTCCAACAGAGGACCGGGACCCTATGTAAATACTACCGTCTTGTATATAAATCAGGTGTGTGAATAATTTATATGCGTACACACAAATAATACATACGGATATTTCTGGAGGAAAACAAACCATTTATGCTAATTCCCGTGTGATTAGCCTTGGGCAGTTCCTGCTTCCTTCTGGGGTCCTGGTTTCCCATCTGCTCAGTGTGAAACTTAGCCTGTATAAGTGGTCCTCAAACTGTTCCTCTGTGGCTTAACCTAGTACCTCCCAGGGGCGGGTGAAGAATCAAGATGGAGGCTCTGGGCCCCCCCCCTCTCTCGTCACTGTGTGGTCCCCCTTCAACCTGTTTCCACACTGGAGATGCAACATTTCATTAAAAAGAACATTGACAGCCCGGCTGGCGTGGCTCAGTGGTTGAGCATCGACCCATGCACCAAGGGGTCGCCAGTTCGATTCCCGGTCAGGGCACATGCCCAGGTTGTGGGCCTGATCCCCAGTGGGGGGCATGCAGGAGGCGGCCAATCCATGTTCTCTCTCATCGATGTTTCTATGTCTCTCTCCCTCTCCCGTCCTCTCTCTCTAAAATCAATAAAGAAAAAAATTTAAAAAATAAATAAAAAAAGGACGTTGACAGCTGCTGGGTTGATTGGTGCCCCAGGACCTTGGCAGCAGCCGCGATGGGTGATTCTGTGAGAGGAAGACATTCCTTTTAGGCTCCCGCCGGCCTCTCCAGGGGCAGTGACGGGACAATCAGGAGAGGCCCATGGACCTGTGGAGTGGCCAGAACAGAGACCGGGTGACCAAGGGGCTCCAGGTCACAGCTGGCAGGAAGTCTGTCCAAAGAGCGTGCGGAGGCTGGGGCAGACGGGCAGACGGGCACACCACCACCTGTGCGACAGGCTGCGTCTTCGCGGGCTTTGGGTGACCTCCCTCTCCCAGAGCACCACACCTTTGTCTCGGGCCTCGAATCCCACCTTTTGGGTCCTGGTTGTATAGATGTCTTACGAGCAGCGGACTCTCCTCCGAGGCATCCATCCTTCAGCTGACAGTGTGACTGGGCGTGGGCGTGGGAAGTGGGGATTGTTTCTTAGTGGCGGGGGAACTCAGAGAAGCGCCAGCATCCTGGCTCCGGGGCGCTGGGAAGGGCAGGAGGAGGGGCCCACCTGGCTGGGAAGACCATGCGGGAACCTGCACGGGGCTCCCTCCTGCGTATCCAATGCAGACGCCGCAGTCCAGCGGCCCTATTTGTCCAGCGCCCACTGCACGCCAGGTGGACCACGCAGCCTTCCCGGCTCTGCAGGGTGGCGGCGACAGGCTCACACCCTGCCTGAGCGCGCTCCCTGGGCAACACAGTCAGCCCTCAGCGCTGCACTGACCGTGGACACTGACCACGCCCCGGCATCATCTGTCACCGAGACACCCTGCCTGACGCATTCTCCTGTCTGTTGGACGTCACCTCGGGGGGGATGCTGTGCCCCTCAAGCACAAAAACCAACCTGGTCCTGCCTTGCCACCATCTCCGTGATGCCACCAATGCCTTCCTCCTCCATTCTCTCCTTCTCCTCCTCCTCATCCCCATCTCCCTCCCACCTCCCCCTCCTCTGCGATGGAGTTTCCTCTAGCCACCGAGCCCTGCCGTCTGCAGTGACTTTCCTGGCTAACTCGCCTTCTCGCTGTGGGCACTGCCCTCCCCCTCCAGGGAGACAGCAGCTCACGCTGCACAGGGCGGTCTGGCTGCGCCAGGACAGGTGAGCAGACAGCTGAGTCCTGCCCCCAGCCTCTGTGCCCAGAGTCACCTGCACTCTTGGCTTCGGCCAGGCCGGCCGGCATGTGGGACCCACATGGACGCACCAGCTGAGAGCGGGGTGCTCTTCCCTCGGCCTCGGCCCCCGGACAAACACCGTCACAGGGCATGGCCGGGTCCTGGGTAAAGTTGGGGAGCAGACACGCCACACACAACTGTACAGCAGTGAAGGCAGTGGCACCCCCAGGCTGTGGGCCGGGCGCCCGCTCCTCTGCCCCCGAGCCCCATCCGGGCAGAGAGGCCATCAGGCTCGTCACACTGCCCACTTTCTGGAACTGAACGGAAGCAGAATGCCACTCACGGTCACCCTGTGGGCCCGGGGCTGTGCTGAGCAGACCTGTCCAAGTCCTTCCCAGGCCACGGAGCCTCTGCGGGTCCGGAAACTGTGACATGGTCTCTGAATGAGGGTGGGGAAGAAACGCCTGCGGCAGGGAGGACACGGGTGGTCCGAAGGAGTGGCACCTGCCCAGGTGGGCCACAGGTGACCCCTGACCCGGAAGCCAAGGAAGAATGGAGGAGCAGTGGCCTGGGGCACCCAGGCAGGGTCCAGTCGTGGCTCGGTCACTGCCACCTGGGACCTGGGCAAGGAGATGGTCTGACCGCCGGATTCTACCTTGAGGATCACCAACACAGACCTCCCCACTCACCCTCCCCGCCCTCGGGCCAGGGCAGTGGGGGCTCTTCCCTGCTCCTGGCAGTCCATCCACGATGCCACCGCTGCCCAGGACCATGACGGTGTCGCTGGATGAGAGGACCACTGCACTCCTTCCTTCCTCGTGCCCTCCCTCTGTCTCTCCCTCTGTCTCTGTCTCTCCCTCTGTCTCTGTCTCTCCCTCTGTCTCTGTCTCTCCTTCTGTCTCTGTCTCTCCCTCTGTCTCTCTCACTGTCTCTGTCTCTCCCTCTGTCTCTGTCTCTCCCTCTGTCTCTCACTGTCTCTGTCTCTCCCTCTGTCTCTCACTGTCTCTGTCTCTCCCTCTGTCTCTCACTGTCTCTGTCTCTCCTGCTCTCTGCTTGGATCAGTCTGATCAGACCAAATCGGGGCCACATCACCTCCTCTTGAGGTGACAGAGGGGGTCCTCTCATAGCGATGGACAGCAAGGGGGTTTCACAGGAACTGTGGGGCTCTCTCTGCCCCCTTGCAGCACGCTCCCCACCCCAGCCCACAGCTGGGAAACCTGCCATGAAGGTGGGACAGTGGCCTGTCTCCGAAGGCAGCGGCCACCACGAGGAGCGTCCACTCCATGCTTGCTCAAAAACTACTTCCTAAGGAGTCCTGAGGGTGGCGAGGCTGGGTGTGGGGTCCCTTTGGTCACCTCACATGTCCTTCCTTAGCACAAGGGTGTGGAGGGCAGTGAGGCAGCCAGGCCTGCCTGGACAGCATGACCGCACCCACACCTCCGCGTACACACACGCAGGCACATGGGCAGACACTGGGCACACACATACACACACGTACACACATGCACGCACACACACACACATACACACCCTTCCTGAAGCTTCCTCTCAGAGCCAAGCCCCTGCGTCTGCGTCCCTCCAGCACCTGGGTCACATGCCCTCTGCACAGGCTTTTGGGGTGAAGCAAACCCCCTTCTCAGCTCCCAGCCCCACGGCCTGCACCCTCCTCCCTCGGCCTGTGGAAGGCTGGGCCGTCCTGTCCTTGGAGAGCCTGCACCCCAAGGGTGATGGGGGCACCCGGACCTGCCCGCCGGCCCCACACGGCCTCCGCCTCTGGGGTACTGTGTCCTGCTTCACCCTCTGCAGAGGCCCAGGGCGGTGATGTCATCTCGGTCTGCAGATGAGAAGACCGAGGATCCCGGGGCAAGGTGACTTCTCCAAGGTGACTTGGCAACAGGGAGCAGAGGGGGAACTGGCCACACACCCACACCAGGACTGGCAGGAGCTGCGTCGGAAAGCCTTCCTCAGTCCCGTGGGACCTGGAGGGCGTCCCCCAGCCTTTGAAGCCCCCCAAGGGCACTTGCCAATCAAGCAGGAAATACAAACTCCATGGGGCTGAAACACTGAGAGGCCCTGAGGCTGCGTGCACGTGGGCACACGTGGGTGTGACAGGGGCACGGAACTGGCGTTGCTGGGTGAATCGTGTCCCCCAGAAAGACAGGATGCAGCCCTAACCCCAGGACCTCCGAGGGGGACCTTATTTGGAAACAGGGTCATGGTGAATGTAACCAGTCATGAGGTCAGACTGGAGCAGGGCGGCGTCCAGTCCATGTGGCTGGCGTCCTTCTCAGAAGAGGAGAGGACACACGGAGAGAAGACAGGCACGTGGTGACCAAGGCAGAGGTCAGTGTGACGCGGAGGCAGGCCCAGGGGCACGTGGAGAGGAGGCGGCAGGCGGGGTCCTCCCTCCCCAGGGCATGTGTGGGGGGCGTGGCCCGCGGACGCCGTGATCTCAGACGCACTGTCCCGGACTCCGGCCTCCACACTGTGACAGTACATTCCTGGTGTCGTCAGCCCCCCGGTTTCTGGTGCTTTGTCACAACCGCCAGAAGAAACCACCACACATGGTAGAGGGTGGACTGGGTGGGACCGGGCGGCCGCCACCGTGGCAGGGTCTCCGCGGAAGCACGCGGATGGACGGAGCACAGCGAGTCTCTTCTTCGTGGAACAATCCGCGCTCCTGCGCTTGGGCCGGTGACCAGGTATCCAGCCTCCATCCCAGCCGCGCAGCGGCCGCTGGGACCCAGCACCTTCCCAGCACCGTGGGCTGGGGCGCGGCCGTGTCATCGGGGACACCCCGGCCACCTGCTGCCTCACCAGCTAAAAGCCTGGCTGGGGGAGGTGACTTCTCAGGCGAGGGAGCAGGGCCAGAGGCCGAGCTGTGAGCAGCCAAACGCCGGGGCGAGACGGACAGCCTGACGTCCCCCCGCCCCCCGCCGGCACCCGAGCTGGTGCCCCCTGAGCGGCAGGGCACGGAGCCCAGTGGGTAGTTTGTTCTAATACAGCCACTGCCACCCGCAGGCAGAAGACACGTTTTCAGTCATGGTATGAAATCAGCTTCCGAGCGGACGTGGGTGGTCGGCGTGGGCGGTGTGGGTGGGCCCTCCCCACCCTGCCCTCCCACGGACTGATGGGAGGCCTGGTGCGTGGACACACCACTCCTGGTCCTACAGGATGCTCTGACCGGGCAGGTGGGCGTCGAAGGTACACCAATTCCTAACCCCGCACCTCTGAGCGGGACCTTGTTTGGAAATAGATCGCTCGCCAGATGTAATTAGTTAAGGATTGTCATTACCCTGGATTTAGAGTCGGCCCTAAATCCAATGGCAGAGGTCCCCATGAGAGAAAAGAGGGGGTGATTTGAGACCAGGGCAGGAATCCACGTGACGCTGGTGGCAGAGATGGGACAACGCGGCCACAAGCCAAGAACACCCGGAGCCACCAGGCCGGGAAGAGGCGAGACGGCAGGGGGAGCTGGCCCTGGGACACCGGGTGTGGGACTTCTGGCCTTCAGAAACGCGAGAGAACACGTCTCTGTGGTTCTAAGCCCCCCCAGTTCATGGCGACTTGTTACTGTAACCCCAGGAAATCAGAGTGGACGGCACTGTTTTCATTTGACCAGCGGAAAGGGCTGTGCCTGGCCTGTGGTCGGAGCAGAGGCAGAGCCCACGTTCACACTCAGCTCGGCTGACTCCACAGCCCGCGCTCTCTCCCGGCCCGCACGTCCCAGACAAACACTGGAGCGGCCCGCTGGCTCCGCCATGGGGGACCTGGGATGACGACGTTCACCTGAGATCCCCAAGTGATCCGCCTCCGCTGGACCCAAAGCCAAAGGCTAAAGAAATGCCCCCCACTCTGGCCTCTCGTCTCCCAGCCTCTGCGCCCCACCCAGGCACTGGGGTAAGTCACTCCCCAGCGCCACTTCCTCGGAGAGGAGCCCTGCCAGCCGAAGGCGTGGCCAGCAGAAGGCAGCAAGCCCAGGAGCACCCTCGGACCCCTTCTCAAGGCTGTGCTCTATTATATTCTGATCAAAGCACCTGCCTGCTGTGAGCGGTAGAAGGTGGGGGTGGCGTTATCCCCAGAGGCATGGAGAAAAGGCCGAAGGCTGGAAGTGGAGAAAGCAAACAGAGGAGCCGGAGCACCTGTCCCTCCCCAGGAGAAGGGGGCCCGGGTCAGCACATGCAGCAGCCACCACCACTGCCCGCGGGGGCCTAGAGGGAGGCACCGGACAATTAATTTGGGAAACTGTCATCCCAGACTCTCCAACAAACTCCAGGCCGCGGAGGGTGCCTCCCACGACCGTTTGTTACTCTTACACATTGTTATTTAGCGTGATTGCATATAATGATTTTGATTATTTCAGATTATTTTGATTATTTCAATTCGCGCCGTGGAGGTGAAGTGCAGCTGTGAGTTCCATTGGGATTGCCTCCCTCCCTCCTCCCTCCTCCCTCCTTCCCGGGACTCGTCTCAGGGGCTCTTTCCTGCTGCAGTGACCTTGGCCCAGGTGAGGGGGTGCAGGAGGGGTCTGGACCCCTGGGCCCCTCAAGATCTACGGAACCCAGCATTCAGGCCTCAGTCACCCTGCCTCTGCCCTGGCGTCCCTGTAACCCCCGTGGTTCTGCTCCCTCTGCTCTCCTGTCCCACTTCATGGTGTCGCCACCGCCCGTGGGCAAACCATCCTGCCTGGCCTGAATCTGGAATTTGTCTTTGTGTAAGCAGGGTGTGTGTGTGCCTATGTGTGCGTGCGTGCCTATGTGCACGCGTGTGTGTGTGTGCCTGTGTGTGTCTATGTGTGCCTATGTGCGCGTGTGTGTGCATGTGTGCCTATGTGTGCCTGTGTGTGCCTATGTGCACCTGTGTGCCTATGTGTGCGTGTGTGTGTGCCTGTGTGCGCGCGTGTGTGTGTGCGTGTGCGTGCCTATGTGTGTGTGTGTGTGCCTATGTGCCCATGTGTGTGCATGTGTGTGCCTATGTGTGCCTGTGTGTGCCTATGTGCGCCTGTGTGCCTATGTGCGCATGTGTGTGTGTGCCTGTGCGCGCGTGTGTGTGCCTGTGTGCGCGCGTGTGTGTGTGCGTGTGCGTGCCTATGCGTGCGTGTGTGTGCCTATGTGCGCGTGTGTGTGCATGTGTGTGCCTGTGTGTGCCTATGTGTGCGTGCATGTGCCTATATGCGCGTGTGTGCGCGTGTGTGTGCGTGTGTGTGCCTGTGTGTGCGCGCGTGTGTGTGTGCCTATGTTCACGTGTGTGCGTGTGTGCCTATGTGTGCGTGTGTGCCTGTGTGTGCCTGTGTGTGCCTATGTTTGTGTGTGTGCCTGTGTGTGCTGTGTGCACACGGCTGGTTATGGGGAGTGAATACATGTGTGTGTGTGTTTTGTGTGTGCATGGGGGTACATGTGCCTTGTGTGCCTGAGTGTGCACACACGTGCTTGTGTGTGCATGCACACAGCCCCTTGTCTGGCCCTGCTCAGCCAGGCCTTTCTCCGCCCCACCGGCCTCCCCTGCAGGTCCCCGCCCGGTGCTCTCCAATAGAGCTCAATAATGCTCTGTTGATTGACTCGCTGACCTTGGACAAATCGCGTACATTCTCTGCCTACTCATCTGCCAGAGGAGAAAAACGCGTGAGCGTCCTTTACAAATCACGAAGCCTTGTACCAATGCGCGCTGAGTGTGCGGCCAGCAGCGGAAGGACGCCTCAGCCAGCACTGGGGGCCCAGACTCCGCTGGCTCTGACTCCCAGGCCAGTGCCGCTGATGCTGGGAAGCTCTGGCTGGATCCAGTGACTCAGGCTTCAAAGGGCCAATTTGGTCTGCATGCTCAGATGTCCCCGGAGGGCACAGTGACACTGACCGGAAGCCTGCGTGCCTCTGTGTCCTCTCTCCGCTCTCCTCTCCTCCCATCAATCCTATTAACTACCCCCCAATCTGTCCATACAAATCCCAGTGCTCCCCCAAATAGAAACACCCCATCGGGTCACCCCTGCCCATCCCAAACTGCCATCACCATGGTCTCCAGAGCTCTGGCTGTGCTGTGATCACCCAGGGCACGCCTTTTCTCACAATTATATCATCAAGACTGAATCAGCATGCCGGCCTTGGAGTCAGGAGGCCAATTATTCCCCAGCCAATCTGAGGCGGTAAGTCAGGAATTGTTCTTGGCAACACATCCTATAGATGAGGTTGAACCAACCTGACCTTCACTTTGCAAATCCACCGCAGCGGCACCGAGCACTTAAGGGTTCAGGTCAAAACGTAAAAGACAAACCCACTGGGGGCCGGGGAGGGGGAGAAATTAGAAAAACATTCAGGCCCATCTGCTTGTAAGCTCCCGGCAGAACCTCAGCATTCATCTGAGAGCCTACAGTTGAATGAATGAATGAATGAATGAATGAAGAATGAGTGAGTGAAGAATGAGTGAGGGAATGAGTGGGGGAATGAGTAAGTGAACAAATGAGTGAGTGAATAAATGAATGAGTGAATTAATGAGTGAGTGAACAAATGAATGAGTGAATGAATCAGTGAGTGAGTGAATGAGTGAGCAAAGGAATGAGTAAATGAGTGAATGAATTAATGAATCAGTGAACAAGTGAGAGAATGAATGAATGTGTGAATGAATGAATGAGTGCATGAATGAATGAGTGTGTGAATGAGTGAATGAATGAATGAGTGCGTGAATGAGTGAATGAATGAATGAGTGCGTGAATGCGTGAATGAATGAATGAATGAGTGCGTGAATGAATGAATGAGTGCATGAATGAGTGAGTGAATGAGAGAGCGAATGAGAGAATGGATGGGTGAATAAATGAATGAGTGAGTGAACTAGTGAATGAATGAGTGAATCCATTAATGAGTGAATAAATGAATGAGTGAACGAATGAATGAGTGAAGGAATGAGTGAATCCATTAATGAATGAGTGAATGAATTAATGAGTGAATAAATGAATGAGTGAATGAATGAGTAAATGAGTGAACGAGTGAATAAATGAATGAGCGAGTGAACCACTGAATGAGTGAACGAGTGAATGAATGAGTGAGTGAATGAATGAGTGAGTGAATGAATGAATGAGTGTGTGCACACACACACCTGGACTAAAGATTGTGGGGAAGAGAAGGCACAGAGGTCATCTACAGTTTCCACCAAGTTTGTTTTCAATGTTTCTCTGCCAGCGCTGAGCCCCTTCCCCTTTAATTCCCTACAACCTGTCTCGTGGCCCCTTAAAGGCCCACCTTCCCTAGCTCTGCCTCTGCCCCACCCCACCACTCAGGAGTTCCCCTCTAAGCAGTGACCTGTGTTCAGATCTTGGCTTTCACAGCCTCTGTCCTGTGTCCTGTTTCCCCAGGGACTCTGGTGAAGTTCTGATCAGCTGACAAGAAGGACCTACATGACTTCACGGGGTTGCGTCCCCTACCCCCAAGAGAACACATTTCCGCTTTTACAGCCTTTCACCCCTCGCGCAAAGGTGGCTGTTGGTGGGGAGGCACTGCTGCCATCGTGGGACACAGGTGTGGACACAGGCCACGTTTCAGTCCCCAAGTCACATCCCGGAAGCAGCCCTGGAGCAGCACAGGTGACCTGAGGCATCACCCAGCCCAGAGCCCGCTGGCCACCTGGAGGTACCTTTCAGGCACCTGGCAATTGGAACGCGGTCTGGCGGGTCAGTCATTGCCACACTGTGCTCCCCACAGGACACGGTCACCAAAAGAACGGACCTGAAGTCCACTCATGGAGGCAACGACCTCTGAACTCAAGGGATTTGGGGGAAAAGTAAAAGCATGCTGTCTGAACTATTTTTCTAACTGGGAGTTGGGGGCCAATGCTCTTGTTATGACTAATGTTGATTCGCGAAGGCAGTCACGTTTTTTCCTGTGTGTGTGTGTGTGCGTGTGTGTGTGTGTGTGCAGGCAGAGGCTTAGGGAGAAAATGAAAAAGGTGATAAGCTTTTAGACTGCTTTTTAATTTCTTTTCTTTTGTATCTTAAAACCACTTCAGACTTAGAGCGGCCGGAGGACACAGTCACCCACGTACTCTTCCCCAGACCCCCACCCAGGTGTCACCCGTGGTCCCAGCATTTTCCGATTTCTGACCACGTGTAGTCCTCGTTCTGCCTCGTCACTAATCTCCTGGAATCTGGATTCATGTCCCAGGCCCTCCTAGACTTGCATGAGCCTGGCAGTGTTGAAGGTTACAGAATTACCAGCCCTCCTGTGGATGCCCCTCAGGCTGTGCTGTGAGTCCTTGGCAGAGGCATGGGGCTGACCTGTCCCCTCCCCTGGGCAGCTTGGAGTGTCTGCCAAGTGTCTTCACTGCAAAGTTACTTCACCCCCTTTGTGGGAATAAGTATTTCCCGGGAGACGATTTTCTGGGGATCTTTGGAGGTGTGAGGTCCCGCTCCTCACACAACTCTCACCCCTCTTTGTGGTCTGTGGGTGCTCCTGGCCTGGATTATTCCTCTGATGGTGACCGTTGTGCGAACCCCATCTCTGTTTTGCATTTATTAGCTGTCATTCTACGCTGGACCAGAACCGGCCGCCTCCCCTTCTTCGGCTGGCTCTCCTTAGAAGCGTGCTGAGGGCCGCCACTGCGTGCTGGGAGAACATGAACACGCCCAGCGCTCAGAGGAAGTAGGGCCAGGATGACTCAGGAAGGAGGGAGGAAATGCACACGGAGCCCTGCCCCTCCGGGAACCCATTAAAGAATCTATTCAAAATCAAATGACCTTTTTGACTTCTTTCCCCCCAAAGATGGGATGGCAGCAATGGGACGCCTGGAACACTGTCACCAGGGAAACACAGGAGCCTTGGGGGGACCATGCCACCGACGTGTGTCTCCAAACAGACAGAGGGGCACTGTCTGTGCTGGGACAGACCAGCTCTCCAGAGCCGCTGGCCCTGCGGCCTGTGGTCAAGCGGAAAGGCCTCTGCTCGCTCCCAAGGTCATTCAGCTCCTGGCCAGTCCCAGGGCTCTCACCCCAAGAAGATGGAAAACCCGGGCTCCTGGGGAGCAGAAGAAACAGCTCTTCCCTCCCCATGCCCCACTTCTCCACCGGAAGGTGTCCAAGCGCCAGGTGATCTCACCGGCTCCCGCCATGCCTGTCCACCTCCTCCCTGGCCAGTGAGAACAGGACCCCGCCGTGCCTACCACGTGCCCCGGGCACTGGGAGCTCCATGCCTCTGGGGCCAGGCCACACTGGGGCCAACCTCTGGTTCTCTCCCGTCATCGCTGTGTGACCACACACAGACTCTGAGTGCCTTTTAGTCTCCATCGGCCAAACTGTAGAGTCATGTTTAAAAATACCTTATACCCCAAAGAGTTGCTGAGAGGACTGAAGGAGATGAGGGCCAGGGCAGTGCGGTGCACTACCCTCACATCCTTGAAACGGGGTTCAAACCCCAGCTCCAGCCCTTAAATGCTGTGTGACCTTGGGCAAGTCCCTAAACGTCTCTGTGCTTCTGTTTCTGAATAAGGATTAGAGAAGCGTCCACCTCCCGGAACTGCCGTGCACCTCACAGGACTCCATGCGAGTCAAGCACTCTGAACTTGGCTCAGGGCGAGCACAAAACACCTAGCTGTAAATATGAAGGCCGGAGTCACAGACTGGACGCCCCCTCCCGCCTTCATTTTCCGGGGTGCGGCTGATGTACGGCTTTCTTCTAAGGAGCAGCATCAGAGCTGGCGGCCTTCATCCTCCAGCCAGAACAGGTGCTTGGGGTTCAGGACAGCCACGGGCAGGCACGGGGATTTTCACTGTCCTCACCGAGGGGCCTTTTGCAAACGGCTCCTGTTCTGTCCTGGCCGAGCCAGTCAATACTTGGGACGCGATGGCTTTCGAAGGCGGCTAATTGGAGCTTCTGATGTGCAGGCCTCACGCGAGCGGCTCCGCTCGGCTCGCTCCCTCTCCCGCACCTCCCTTGATCCACATTTCAGGAGGGCATCTTGCCCTAGAATCATGAGCACAGAAATCAGATCAAGAATCTTCCGCGTTCTATTTCTGGCTCTGTCACAGACGACGCGTGTGGGCAGATCAGAACTCCAGAAGTTTCTCTGGTCTCTGGGAGACAGCACAAATCACCGTGGCCTTCTCTTGCCCCTGCCCTGCCCCTCTGAGCAGGATGGGGACGGGTCCAGGCTCACCAGGGTGGGTCCGGACACACTGGACGTCCCCCCAAGTCGTGTCCATTGGGATTCCCCGGGCTGGGGACCAAGACCTGTTCTCCACGCCCTGTTCTTCCAGAAGGGCGACAGCGGCGTCAGGCCGGGGACAGCAGCTGTTCTTGCATCTGGCTCCCAAAGGACCGGCCCAGCGACTCTGCTGACTGAGGCCCCAGCGCCTCGCACTGCCCGGCACAGAATATATTATGGTTGGGTGAATGAATGAATGAACGAATGAGTGAATGAGTGAGCAAAGGACAGTATCCTGGGCAGCTTCCCTCCCATATGACCTGCTTTGGAATGCAGGACTTAGAAACGGCTATGGGGTAGCTGGGGCCTTGGGCAAGTACAGACCCATTTCCCCCTGAGTCTCATGACGGACAGGCGTTCTGAAGGGAGCGTGGCATTTCCATAAAACAAATCCAGTGACCCCTTGAGCCGGTCCCAGGGGCGCTGCTGCCTTCCGGGCTCAGCCCTGCAGGACCGAAAGGGAAAGGCTCGGGGCCTGCAGCCCAGGGGGACGAGGACTCCGCGAAGAATCCAAGGTGAAAATTAGTGTTTCGACAGTTTCCTAATTGTTCTCCGTGCTAACATGTTCAGAGAGACCCCGCAGGGCAGAGGAGAGGCCGGAACCCTATTTCATCATCGGCGGGGAATTGGACCGGAAGAGGCCGCGGGCAGACGTCCAGGCTGAGATGTCTGGGTGGGGAAGGACGGTCTCCGGGTGTCCGAAGGGAGGACCAAGGGTCACCTCACCTCACAGCTGTGCACACGGAGGTCTCCCGGGGGGCACCAGCCCACTCCTGTGTTCCTGCTACACTGCTCTGCACCCGGGTACCAGGCACATAGGACACCGCGGGGCGCGGGATGGGTGGCGCTCCCACTCACGGTGGGTGCCAGCACCGATGAGGCCGGCGGCAGGCACAGCGCAATCCTGAGGGGCCCCTAGGAGCCCAAGCCTCTCCGCGTGCCCAGGTTGGCCCACGTGACGCCCCAGCAATGTAAGATCCTAGGAAGAGAAGGCACTGGGGTCCCCTGGGCCGGCTGGGCCTCCTCAGGACGCTTCCCCCTGGAGCATCTCCTCCTAGGTCCGGCTCCCCGAATTCACAGGAGAGGGCAAACGCTTCTACCGTGGGAACACTTTATTGTTGGCGTTCTTTTCGAGCGACGAGGAGCTGACAGTCACTCCGGCGCCTTCGAAACCGTGTCATCTCTGCGCAGACAGCAGCGCTCTCTTTGCGACCCTAAATGCCCCCAAAGGGCTCAGAAAAATTCGGGATAGCAAAGCATACTATCGTCCACTTTCAATATGTACGTTTTTATCTGTCAGTTACGCCTCAGCAAGCTGGGGGGAACAGAAAAGTCGGGGAGACAGGCAGGCTGAGGGGCCGCGGGCACGGTGGGCCGCAGGGCAGGGTGCCCGCCCTGCCACCCTCTGAATTCAGAGTTGCAGGGACAGCTTGGGAAGGAGGAGAAGCCGATGCTTTAAGGGTCCGGGGTCCAAAAGCTTAGTGGGTGACATATGGAGCCCACACAGAGCAAGCTGGTTGTGACCTGGGTGCATGGCGCTTGGGGGGCCAGCACCAGTGGCTGGCACCCTGCCCTGGGCCAAGGCAGCCCCCTCTTTGCCTAGGAAGATAAGGCATTGGGAAGAAAGGAGGCTTGCAGGTGGAGTTTGATCCAGCCTGCAGCGATGAGAACGGCTCAAGCCCCGAGCTGGGAGGGGCAGGGTGAGTGTCCAGTGTCCTCGGAGCGTCTGCTCCTTCCTGCGCACCTTTGAGGTGCCCAAGTCCAAGCCACGCCTCCCAGGTGCTCCGGAAACGCTGTCTCTGTGGTGAGCAGGGCTGTCCCCGTCCAGCAGGTGTGGGCTCCGCGCCAGGGGACAGAAGCAGCTGCGTTTCACTTTCCTGCTTGGGCGCCTGTGTCCCCTCCCCTCGGCTCCGGCCTGAAGGCGGGCCTCGGTCCATCCCCTGCGGCACAGGGATCAAGGTCCCCGTTATCTGGGTTAGTGGGGACGACGCACGCCTTCCCCTGCGGCACAGGGATCAAGGTCCCCGTTATCTGGGTTAGTGGGGACGACGCACGCCTTCCAGGAATCCATCCGCGTGAACGCCCAGTCCAGCGGAAGACGCGGCCCCTGGTGTTTTTGCTGTTCTTTCAACTTTGAAAAACGAGGTGCGATCAGGAGAAGGTAAGGGCTTCCCCGTCCCCTGCCTCCTTGCAGGCCCTGGGCCGGGGAGCATCACGTGCACCCGGCTTCGGGAGCTGCGCCCCGCGCTCTGCCTGGGTCTCCCCACCTGTCGGTTACTTCCACGCCCGCCGAAGGGAACCGCAGAATCAAACTTCCAACCACAGCAGCGGGTCGCTTCTCATCCCGCCTGCCCCCTCCCCCAGCAGGCCATGGAAACATCCCGTGTGGTCACAGAAGGCTCCAGAAACGTCTGATCTGGCGGGGGACGAGCCCCTTCCCTCCTCAAGCCTTGCTCTTGTGGGCCCCAGGCCCTCAGCTGACACCAGTCTCCCCAGGGAAAAGAGAGAAGAGTTGCATTTGGTTGGTGGTGGGGTGAACTTTGTCCCCCCAAAGGAGGCTGAGGTTCTAACCCCCCCTCACCTGTGAATGTGACCTTTTAGAAACAGTGCCTTTGCATAGGTAATCAAGTTAACCTGGGGTCATTCGGGAGGACACTAGGCCTGTATGACCGCCGTCCTTATAAACAGGTGGCTTTGCACACGGAGACAGGCACCCGGCGGGAAGACGGCCTGGATTCTCCTCGCAGCCCTGGAAGGACCCACCCTGCCTGCACTGGGTCCTGGCTTCCAGTCTCCGGGACTGAGACAGTCAGTGTCCTGGGTGAGCTGCGAGGTCACAGCCACTTGGGCAAACTGAGGGAAGTACCCGTGGCAGAAATGGACCTTTCGCATGGACCTTTCACTGGGCTCCAGCTGGCACCCAGTTGGAATCTGGCGAACAGGAGAGTGGGCAGCTCAGAGCACAGGAGACAAATCCCACCGCCCCTGGAGGGCCTGGGCACGCGTGTGCACCGGGGCTTCCTGCTGGGGCCCAGCCCCTTCCCTGCAGCCAGACCTCCCGCGATCCGGGATCAATGCTGTGACCCCACGGACCCTGTTCAGTGTTCTTCCCGAGCTGGCCTGCTCCCCCGCCCAGGTAAAGGGAGGACTTGTTGGCACCTTGGCCGGAGGCCGGCGCTTATTCATTCCCTGCTGGTGCTATTTATGGGCAGGAAGTCGAGATGGCCACGTCTGTTAATCAATGGCCCGTCTCCTGGTGTTGATGTATAATTCAGCGCAGTGATTTCCCCAGGACCCAGAGCCACAATGGACTCAGTGCCAGAGCCAGAGGGAGGGAGTAGGGGCACACCCTTGGGGGCCCAGAGCCCATGGGGAGAGCGGCGGGGGAGGGGTCTGCAGCTAGGGCCAGGGCTGGTGGACACCCCGGGGTCCCCTGTGTCCCGGGCCACAGGCCCTGTGCGGCTGGTTCCCACAGGGAGCTGGTACAGAGAGCCCACCAGGAGGGTCGGCCAGAGAGAGTGGGTCTCAGGCCCGAAGTGAAGACTAAAACAGCAAGAAGACAAAGCCCAGTCACCTGTGGCCTGAATGGACATTTCCAGGGCCTGATGCTGCTGTCCAGGCCCCTGAGACAAGGGCCTCCCTGTGGCAGCAGGGAAGTCCACGGTGCCTGACAGCCCACCTGGACCCCTCCACCACGCATGACTGCCATGTGTCACTCAGGCTAACAGCCAGTCCCCAAAACTCCCCACACTTGAGTCCCCCATTCTCCCTGGCCAAGCCCCACCCCCACCGGTTCGGCCACGCCCACCCCATCCAGGGCCCGAAGACCAGACTTGTCTCCATCACAGACCTGTCAAGCCTCTGTGTCACACTGTTGTGTACACTTCAGATGACCTGTGTCCACCTCTGCGCAGAAGCTCCCTGAAGGTAAGCAGGTTCATTGTGCTCCCACGTGGCTCCCACGGCCACGTCGGGACAAGCTTTGGGGGTGGGGCAGAGGAAGGGGATGAGCAGGGAAGCCGGGAAGCCCAGCTGGGCAGGGAGTGCTGTAGGGAGTAATGTCCATCTCATGGACAGAGACTGCCTGGCAACTGCCCTCCGTGAGCTCCGGAGCCCGGTCAGCAGCACATACGTGATCGACACGTGTCACAGACCCGCTCTGGCCGGCACGCCTCCCAGTCCTTCTGTCCTTCTTCACTCCTTCTCTTCCTCTTCCACCCTTCCCCCATTGCAGGTCCCCAAGGAGGGGTGTCTCCTTGCAAGCCCAGCCTCCTCCTTTCTAATTGGGGGTTCACTTTGGGGGCATGACTCTTCTCCAGGGGATGGCAAGCTTTTCCATAAAGGGCAAAACAGTAAATATTTTTGTTTTTCGGATCTTGGGTCTGTGTTACAACTACTCAACTGTGCCATTAAGGCAAGAAAGTAGCCATAGACACCGTATAAATGAATGACCATGGTGGTGTTTCAATAAAACTTTATTGACAAAAGCAGGTGGAGGGCCAGATCCTGCCCAGGGGCCATAGTTTGCCAACCCTGCTCTGAGTCCTGTAAAGCACTGGTTTTGGCACCCTGATGCCCTATGGGTGCTGACCAAGCTCTCGGGTGACACAGTCAACCCTGAAGACCCTTGTGGACCAGAGGCATCAGGAAGGCGTTACCTAAAGAGTGATCCGTGGCACACCATCCTGGTAGGTTCTCCACACTCGGGGTTCTGTGGTCCAATGAGTTTGAGAAACACCGTCAGCTCCCTCCCCCTCAGGCCATGCACGCCCTGTGTCCGCAGCAATGAGACCCCTAGCACACCAGTGTGCACGTCCCCGGGGCACATCCTCCTGTCTCAGAAAACCTGCCGACCGTTGCCCACCTCAGAGCTCCCAGACGTTCTGCTTTAACGGGAAAGTCTGAAAGGAGCCCACTGAGAGGAGCCTGGGGCCGGCGCACAGGGGAACACTGCCTGAGGGTGGCATTTCAGGCCACAGGTGGGTCAGGTGGCCTGAAAGTGAGTCCTGGGTCAGCCAGTGACACCATCACCAGGTGTCCAACAAAGGGCTTCCTGTTCATGACACATGGCCTCCCTGAGTGCTGGTCACGTTGCCTGGTCCTGGGCCAAGCACAGGGGACCCGGGGACAGGATGTGAGCTGAGCTCAACTTCTCAGGACAGGAGTGACCCCAAGGACTAGAGGGGAGGTGTCCTCAGTGCTTAGGCAGGGAACAGGGTGGGGAGGTCCACCAGCCTCTGAGAGAGGAGACACCCCCATCCTCACCCACATGCACCAGCCCATGCCCCCTGCTGCCATCCATGGCTCTGGGGGCACGGATCTGGGCACCAGCTCCGCCCTGCCTGCCGGACTGGAGACGGACTGGAGATGCCCCCGCCACTCTGGGTTCCCGTGCCTCCTGAAAAAAGGCTTTCCAACACCTGGACAGGGATCCCCTCCACCAGACCGTTGTCTGTCCCCCACCTCTGCTCCCTGGAGCCCAAAGGTGGCAGGCAGGTGGGAAACCCCATTCCTTCTCCCAAGATCCAGCTGCTTTGCTCACGTGGACCCCCTGGGATCACGCCCACATCAGCCGCGTGCAGGACAGGGGCGTGGTGGGCGTGGCCGGGCATCCAGGCCAGGGTGGGAGGAAGAAACTGCTCAGTCCAGGCTTCGGTGACCTTGGAAGGCACAGAACAGTACTGTCCTGTTTCTCCTTCCGTTTCCTCGTCTCTCCCCTGAAGGTCTGAAGACCTGCTTGGCTCTCACCCCAGGGGCCGCTCCCAGGGGCTGCAAAGCCCAGAGGTTGCATGTCTCACACCGTTTAGAAACCGGATGCGGAGCCGGCTGTGGTGCTGGGAGCCGGCTCGGGGCACGGGATCTGGGGCTGGAGGTCTGTGTTGCCCCGCAGAGTTCCCAGGCTGGGGACCGCCCTGGGGAGCACTGGGCACTCAGGTGGCATTTGCTGCTGTTATTGGCATTGGGGGTGGGGGGCGGCCAGACAAGTGGCTACAACATACCAGAGGTCACAGTAAACACCAGGAGACCAGACAAAGTGTCCTGAGGGTCCTAGAGGTGTGGGCGGTGTAATAACTACTCCATTCTGACCCTCAGTTGCTGCACGTACACACCCTGGCAGTTTCTTTTCTGTAAACATAAGGGCCTTGAGACACCCAAAGAAAACTGTAAAGATAAGGGGTTGAGGATGGCCTTGGGAAACTCAGAGAAATCATGAGAAAAAAGAGATTAATAGTTACCCTGCTCCTCTCCCCCCTTCTCTGTATCAGCCCCCCTTCACGGTGCCAAAAGCGGCACCAAGAGAATGTAGTTTTTTTTCTGTAGTTTGTGCCTTTAAAAGCGGGCAACAAAGAAGGCTCGGGGCTGAGGATTTGGGGAAGCTGTACTCCCCCAGCCCGCCGGTGTAACAGCCCACCAGTGTAATAAAGTGCTCCTTTACAATTCGGCCGTGCTTCTCTGGTTATCTCGCTGACACGTTATAACAGGCGGCAAGGAGAGGCGGGGTGTGGGGGAGGGGGGCTGCCAGAGGGAGGAGCCTGAGCCTGGCCGCAGGGTCACACTCCTGAGGTCTCCCCTCCCTCCCCACCTCCAGGCTGCCAGGTTCTCAGTCCAAGAACCAGCCAGGGTGACCTCTCCATCAGGGAGTGACCAGAGATTAGGGTCCTGGCAGGCTCCCTCTGCCCGAGGGCTCGAGAGAGAACCTGGGGAGAACCAGCAGCTGGGGTGTGGCCCGGACGGGGAGCCTGTGCACTCGGGGTACTGAGAAATAACCCTCCCTGCCTCCCCCACCCAGTCCCTCTCTGCCCCGCTGGGGCCTGCCCCCTGGAAGTCTGGGGCAAAAGCAGGGCAGATGAGAGTGTCTGTTCAAGGAGAAGCAGCCCACGGGGCCTAGCTGGCCGCTTCGCCTTCCCCACGATGGCCTGAGGCCCTGGCGGCCTAGGTGGCACTGAGACAGCAGAGGCAGCTGGACGGGGCTGCGCGGCTCATGGCCGCCTCGGCACTGGACACGGCGCCTGGCCTGCTCCTGCGTGTCAGCCGCTGACCCGAGGCTCTGGTCGTGCCACCGTGGTTGGGACGCAGGGTCTGGGGTCCACACGCCTGGAATGTCTGCCTCCTAGCCCTGACTCCTTCAGGGGAGGTCGCCGAAGGAGGCAAAACAGGCCCCCAGCTCAGCCGCAGGGTGGAGTGCATTCACAGGCCGCCCGCGTGGGCCCCCAGCACCTGGGAGCTCAGCCTCCACCTGGGTGAACAGGGCCACGTCTCAGGCTGACCCTGCGAGGTGGAAAACACTGCCCGGCTCTGCAGGGACCGACGCCGCCCCGCCCCCGAGGTCACGTGGCCGATCCAAGGCCGCGCCGACGGTCAGCGCAGTGGGTGGCTGGGGCCTGGGTCAGGTCTGGGTCAAGCCTGGGTCTCTCCTCCAAGACGTCTGCTTCGTGGTCCACGTGGCCCAAACCTGTGTCAGCTCAGGGGTGGGTTCTGAGCCCTGCCGCTGAAAGAAACTTCTGGAAAGGGAAGCCAACTCCTCTATTATTGCTGATCGTCAGCTCCTGGTAACAGACTTCCAGGCGGGGACCCGCACTGAGCGCAGAGCCCCAGGCCTGTCTGACCATATGGCCTGTGAGTCACGTGTCTGCCGCCCGGCTGAGTCTCCGGAACTAGGCAGGGACGGCCGGGTGGCGCCGCGGCTTCACCTGGAATCCACCTGCCGCCCAGGTGAGGCCGATGCTGCTGCCATTCACCTGGGACCCTTTCAAGTTAGACTGTGGGGCAGGGGTGGGGAGGGCTTCACCCAGCTCAGGGAAAGGGCCACTTCTCACCCCCGTGGCAGCTCTGGAATCCAGTCCACAGCCATCTGCCCACTGGCCCCAGGATGGGAGGTAGGGGAGGGGCACAGGTGGCCAGCGTTCACCTCCCACTGCTGAGGGCGGGGAGGAAGGCCTCCAGGCCGTTTGCTAGCTGGCTGCAGAGGGAAAGGGGCCGCATGTTCTTCAAGCGATCCCAGCTGAGGAGGGGCCTGGGGGCTGTCTCACCTAGCATCATCTGTCCTAAAGGCCAGGAGACCGAGTCCTGGGCGGTGGTCTGCCAGCTCTCTCTGCCCTCCAGGCAGCTGGGCCTACCGGGGCTCCGGCCTCCCCACCCCTCAAACCTCCCCACCCCTGTACAGCCCCCCACCCCTCAGGACTTGGCAGCACCCACACTTCAAGAAACCCACCGCCTTCCTGCCTGGACGGGCCCCCCTCCGCTGAGCCGGCTCCAGAAGAACAAGGAGGCAGTTGCCTAAATTGTGGTTTTGTGACATTTCCCTCCAGGCCTTCCCCGCCACGGCTTCCTTGTATAAGCCTGTGTTCTCGCTTCCCCTGACAGATGCTTCACCCCCTTGAGAAGAGGGCAAGGGGCCGGCTTTCCATCCCCTCCTCCACCCAGAGGCGCAGCATCAATGCCGACTAAGTCCGGGGTTGCTGGTTCGCTCCTGCCCAGTGGACCCGGGAGCCAGGGATTCTACAACCATCCCTTTCAGCGGAGTCCAACACAAAGTCTAAAAACGATGTTCTGTCTAATATTTGATCTCAACACTTAGTCACTCCCCTGTGAGTGGATGAAAATCGTATATTCGGTGCACCGTCCGTCCAGCAGGTCAAGCCACCGTTTAGTGAAGTGGGGTGCAGGGGTGTGTCTCCCTGGGAGGAGACCGACTTCCGGGTAGAGGGCGTGTGGATCCAGGCCTCTCCCTGCAGAGTGGAGAGCGGCAGCTCCCGGGTAGAGTGCCGGAGGAGAGGCACCGGGGATCTGCAGGAATTCAAGAACCTTCAGGTCCCTCACTGCTCTTAGAAGGAGAATGAGGCCCCCGGGGAAACAAGGAAGCTTAAGAAGCACTTAAATGCAATAAGTTGGAGCAGGCGGCTTGTGAAGGGGAAATGAGAGGAAGCCAGGATAGAGTCATCAGCAGAACAGTCGCGGCTGCTTAAATGAGTCGGAGCTCATTTACCCACTTGCGGCGAACGCAGCTTTGCTCAGCAGAAGCAGAGGGGGGCTCCGGGAGGCTGGACGGAGCCAGAGAGCTGTGGGCGGGCACAGCGATCCCACCCGTGACCACGACAGTACCCCACGGAAGCCACAGCTGCAGGAGTGCCACACGGCATCCATTCGGGTGGCCCCGGTGATGACCCTCGGGACCAGCCTTCTCACCGTCAGAGTTCAGGGGGTTTGCAGAGCTCCGCATGCTTACGTACGAGAACGCTGTTATCCCAACTAAGCCACTCCAACCTTTTGAAGTTCATGAGTCATTTGCTTCAAATATCTATAAATCAAGGACAGAGTCACTTCCCTGGTAGCAAAGATCCAGCAAATGAATTAAAAGGGGTTCCACATTTAAACCGCCGTCTTGGCTTGAAACACAGCGGGAGGGGCCCTTCTCGGCCTCCCAGCCCAATCCTGGAGCTTCAGAAGGGTTTCAGCATCATGAGACTTGCTTCTGAGGTTGTCCCACTGTCTAGGTCAGGTGACCACTGGAGCGAGAGATGACAGCAGCCCGTCCCTCGTGCTTACAGAAGGATGCAGCTCAAGGACACTGAAGGCCCCCTGGTGACAAGGGTAAAACAACTTGGAAATCATCCTTGGAAACACATGAGTCCCAGTGTAAAAACTGCCAGGCAGGGCTGAGGAGACATCTGAGCGTGGCATCCTTGAGCTGCTGGGTGTCACAAGGACGTGACTGATCCTTAATGGAGCAAACCCTGAGTGACGATGGAGACCTACAGGGCTCCGCGCCCCTCCTGGGCGGTGCACCTCCCCACAGTTGTGAACATGGGCAGCTAAGGACAGTGCCAAGGTGTGTCTGAGCAGGTCCTGGGCAGGCAGGGTCTAAGAACGTCAGGGCCAGGAAACCTTTGCTCAGCACTCGCTGTTCACCAAACACCCACGGCCCAGGAGATCCCGCAATGGGCAAATGCAGTAATGGAAATCAGCTGGCTTGAATTCCCCACAGCTCCTTTTACGAGTTTTGAGATTAAAGCCCAGGAAATGACTTTCTGTTTTTCTCCCAGGAGACTTTGTGATTCTAGACTCAGAACATGGCCGGCAAGAGAGCTATCACAGGAGGAGGGCGCTTCGCTCTGGGAAGCCCTCCTCTCTCGACCTCAAGTGAACTTCTAACCCATCTGACACTCACTCTCTGCCAGCACCGTGTGAGGCTGGAGCCTTGGAGAACCTGAGCTAGGTGATTTTCCATCCCAAGTGGTTCCTCACTAGTGCGATCTATACCTCTGCTTGAAGCACCATGGTCTGGGGTGAGGACATGGAACCTCAATGAAGGACCTTATCATATGACTCCAAAATAAAGCAGCAAATGGAACAGCAACCTGGTGGCAGCAAAACCTCACAAAGATAATTATCATCATTATCATTATCAACATCATCACCATCACCACCATCATAATCATCATCACTATCGTTATCATCATCACCATCATTACCATTATCACCACCATCATCATCACCACCACTATCACCATCACCATCATCACCATCATCATCTCCATGATCACCATCACCACCACCACCACCACCATCATCATCACCACCACTATCACCATCACCACCATCATCATCTCCATCATCACCATCACCACCACCACCACCATCATCATCATCACCATCATCATCATCACCATCGCCATCATATCACCACCATCATCATCAACATCACCATCATCACCATTATCATTACCATCACCACCATCATCATCATCTCCATGATCATCACTCCATCTCAATCATCATCACCATCACCACCATCATCATCACCATCACCACCATCATCATCACCATCATCATCATCACTCCATCTCAATCACCATCACCACCACCACCACCATCATCATCATCTCCATCATCATCATCACCGTCACCAGGATCATAATCACCATCACCACCATTATATCCATCGTTATCACTGCCACTATCTTCATCACCGTCATCACTACCATCGCCATCATTATCATGGTAACAGCACCGAACATGTACTGAGCAGCTAGTATGTGCTGTACACTGAGCACCTGGCATGTACTTTCTCACTTAATCTTTACAGCATGATGAGATGGTTAATTCTGTCATTTCCACTGAGGCAAGTCACCCAAGTTCAGACAGCTCATACCGGATGTTGCCAGGAATGGGAAGGCAGGCCAGGCACATTTAACCACCACATCAAGACTAGGAGAGCTTCCCAGCCACTTCACTTACAAGGAGACCCTGTGAGGGGGGCCCTTTGACAGTTCCAACTGGTGTTCCATGTGATGTTAGCTCCTGAGGGATTTCAGAGTGCCCCAGATCACCAGTGCCCCACCAACCTGTGCTCCAGACAGACAGGAAAACGTAACGTGTCCCTTGTAAACATTTCTCTGCAGAAGCAAACATAAAATTTACAACTCCCAAAATCTGATTCCAAACATCCCTCTTTGGACAGCAGATCTGACTTCACGAATTCTTTCTATCGCCTCCTGAAACCTGAACTCCAGAGTTCAGGGTGCCCCTGGACGGGCATGCTGAGATGGCAAGACTCCCACGTCCCTGGCAGCCTGTGTGCCCCTGACACCCGCCATGCTGCTCTCTGAGTCACTCTTGCTGGGTATAAAAACACCTGGCACGTATGGTGGTCCTTAGGTGCCAGGCATAACGTTTTATATTCAGTTCATTCACTGAATCCTCACAGCAGCCACTTAGGAGAGGTATTTATTTCATTTTGCTGATGAAGAAAATGAAGCAGAGAGAGATGAGAAGGCTCCCACGGTGCACCCAAGCCACACGAAGCAGAGCTCAGAGTCACACGTACGACTAACCACGCACGCACGGTCCCCGAGCCCCGCCCCCCCTTGCCATCTTAAATTCTGCCCGAGGTGCATAAGTAGCAGTCACGCTCCACAAGACTGAGGGGCCCAGGTCTGCATCTGATGTTTGGCGCAGCCACGGGGATTCCGGGACGCCTGCGTGGGCTCTCAGCACCCTGGGGGCTTGTGTCCCTTGTGTAGGACCAGCTGGCCTGGACGGTTCCCCAGTTAGAGGGATCATCTCAGCATGTCCTGCCTCTCCTCGCCTGGGCCTGGAAGCCGAGGACCGCTGGCTGTCCCCTCTCAGCATCGGGCGTCACTTCCCAGAGTTAACATTTCTCCTCGTGACAACACCCATACTTACCCCCCTTTAAATCTGTTTTGCTAAACAAATTAACGTAGCACCAGACTACATTAGGAGGAACCATACCTCTTTTCCCAGATAAGCATCTGTCAAGTTGGATTAGCGACATCCGGTATACTGTGAGTTAACGGGCGCGGCCGTATGGTGCTGTCCCCGGCGTGCGGCCTCAGTAATAACACACATGATCCGGAATAAATGGGAACTCGCTTTCTCATCGCCATCGTCATGACGATGGCTTGTGTGTCTACTGAGCTAAAAGCGAAGGCTTTGCAAGCTGCCCTGGGCGCCCGGCACGGAGAGGAGGAATCGCAGGTGCGCAGGGCTCCGTGGGGTCGGCCCGTGCTGGGCCCTGCAGCCCCGCTCCCGGGGCACACCCATGCTCCGGCCGGCCCTGGCACGGGATGGAGTCGGGTCTCTCTTTCACGGGTATGTTGCTCTCTCGGGAAGAGGAGCTCAGAAGGAAACCACAGTTCTCTTGTCCCGGTGAAGCGAGAAAGTAGGCCATGGAGCAAAAGCCATGCGCTCCCCCAAACCTGTCGGACTGCTGGCCCCCTGCCTGCCAGCCGGGATGCAGGGACGAGTGCAAGGCTGGCCAGTGTGCTGCAGGGGACCCTGAGGCGCGATGCTCTCCTTCCCCTGGGCTGACGAGGACCCACCAGGGGCCCGCCAAGTCCAGATCCTTAGGAAGTGCAGAAGCAAGCTGGGCGAAGGAGGCTGCCCGGTGCCCGCTCTGTCCTCACGCCCTGGACACCGCATCGTCCTCTCTGCCCCTTAGCAAGTGCGGCTGCTGTCGTGCACACAGATCCAACCTATGGACCTGTGTCATGGCGGGGCGGGGCCACAGCCCGCTCGGAGACAAAGGAAGCCGGAGGCAGGTTGGGACACAGAGGTCCCTGCTCTGCGCTCTCCTCAGCCAGGTGTGAGGTGGGGTGCCTGCTGGTGGCTCTGGGTGAAGGGACAGGCTTTGGCCTGGAGAGTTCTAAGAGCCCCTCCATTGAAGCCCCTGGAGGACGCGGTGCGAGAGGGAAAAACAAAACCACGGGGCAGGAGACAGTTCAAAGCCAAGGACCGGAGTCCCTGGCAGACGCACCAAAGCCCTTTGCTCCGACCTCCCAACCGCGCCCAGGAAACCGCCCGCCCCAGCCTGAGTCCATCTGTGCAGCCTCAGCTGACGCGGCGGGGACCTCTTCCTTCTGTCTGGCCTCAGTTTCCCCTTCTGTCTAAAGTGACTCCTCGTTCTGGAGACTCCCGTGGCCCCTGACCTCGTTGGCCACATCCTCCTCCAGAGCTGACCCAGGACAGGACACCACACCTTTCTGGAAGGTGCAGCTGTGGTCCAGGGGGTTCGGCGGCCCCTCACAGAGCACGGGGGCACAGCACCCCTCTCGGCCTTTCCCTTCCACCAGCCTCCGCGGCCTGGCTCCGCCTACCCAAGCACAAGCCCTCTTGGCCAGTACACCTGCGTGGACAAGTCACCAGCACACGGCGCCCGTCCCTCCCAGGGGCCCCGAGCCCGACCCCTGGCCCTTTGCCTTTGTGTTAGGTCCTGTCACTGGGAAACACAGTCCCACCAAGAAGCAGCACCCAGGCACAGCTCAGCACCCCTCCCTCACGTGAACCCCAAGTGAACCCCAAGCGGAAAAGAGAGGGCATACCTGAGGTCTCCCCCAGGATCCGCGGGGGCTTGGTGTCTTTGCCACTGCCTCTGCTGGGGCTGATGGAAGGCTCCGTTGTGCTAAGCCCAACCGCGATCCTATTCCTGGGGTCCAGGGGCACGGTGACCCCCTTAGTCTGCAGCGTCACGGAGGTGGCCGTGGTGGCCGAGGTCGTGGCGGCGGCTGTGGCCACAGGCGTCTTCCACGTGTGGAAGCTGGACACCGTGGTGGGGCGGTCGGGGAATGTGTTGGACTCCAGGGCCTCCTCCTCCCCCGTGGGCCCCCACGCGATGAACTCCGTCTCCGTGGTGGGCCTGCTGCCCCGGAAGTCAAAGCTGTTGAAGTTGGCCGCCTGCAGCTGTCTCTTCCCCCTCCTCAGGAGGGCCTGCTGGTCCGCGGTGACCCCGCCGCCCACCGCAGGGGACAAGGAGGCGGAGGAGGTGCCCAGGGAAGGGCTGGATTTGGCAGCAGCTGGGGGCTTGGCGAGCCCCCCCTTGGGCCCCAGGGCGGCCGCCTGGTCCCTGGGTCTGTGCACCCGTTTCGCACGGGGACTCTGCATCTGGCCTTGGCTGCGCTCCACGCGGGCCGGGCGGGGGCTCCACAGGGGCGCCGGGGCCCGGGCGGGCTGTCCACTCTTCAGGCTCCACAAGCGGGGCGGCCGGTGCGAGGGGCGGGGCAGCAGCCGGAACTCGGGGCCGGGGCCCAGGGCCTCGCACGCGGGCAGATCCATGGCGAGCTGGAAGATGGCTATCAGTATCCAAGCATGGCTTCCGAGGGAGCAGCCCGGCCAGCAGATGGACGTGGAACTGGTGGGAGAGAGAGAGGCAGGTCAGCGTGGGGGCTCGCGGGCGCTGCTCCCCGCACCGCGGCAGGGAACTGCTCTGCGCAGTGACGGGCGCTAATCCGGACTTCAAAAGGGAAACCGAACCCCCTCATTAGTGCACTTCAAAGGCCTATTCAGCGTGATCTATTAATCAGCTTTTTAAAATAGTCCCGGCTGCACGTGCTCGTAAAGCTGGTTCCCGGCCTGCACATCACTGTCACTTCTCTCCAAGGGGCCGGCCGTGCCCAGGGCGGGTCCACCACCATCCACACCGAGTCCCAAGCCCCCTGCTGTCAGCTGACAAGCCGACCTCAAAGTCCCCACTCTGCTAAAAACGCCCAGAATAAAACAGGGGTGGCAGGGACAGGAGGGGAGGGAATGGCAGGGCCGCCCGGGGGACACTTTTCTCTAGGTCACAGAGGTCACCCACCCAAGGCCCATGACCCTCAGCATGCAGCCACCTCCGCTGAGGTCTGGAGGGACCAGCGTCCGCTCCCAATGTGGATGGACCACCGGACTTCACTGGGCATAGGCCAGGCGTGTCCCGAGCCTGCCCACCTGTGCTAGGTGCTTGCCGCCCCCCACCCCCTGCGTGTCTCCGTCTAACGTGCGTGTTTTAAAGCAGGCCACGGCCTCGGTGTCTGACTGGGGAGAGCTGCTTAGTGTCGGCCGCCTCTGGATCTCGCTCAGGCAAACGGGACCTGCTGTGGGCCCGCAGAGAGTCTGCGGCTCCCACTCTGCCCAGGTGGCCTTCCGTTGGCCCATGTGCATCCGTTTACCTCGCGAGGGTGCCCTTGAAACGCCTCTCAGCCCCCCTGCTCCCGGAGGGAGGGGAAAGGGCCAACCCCACAGAGCCTGGCAGGTGGCCGGCCACCCTCAGTGTGACAGGAGCTCCCAGGTGCACTCACGGAGTGTCACGTGAGATCCAGAGCTCGGGGACAGCCACGCAGAAGGGTGTGGGGACCCGGCCCACGCGCCCTCTCCCACCAGCTTAGATAACTGAGAACCGGTTCCAGGCAGCATTCAGAGTCAGCACGCGTCACCAGCGTCAGGTCGGAGAGTTGACAGGCATCCAGGGCTAAGTGACTGCTGCGGGTGGGGGCGGGTGAGGGTGTCGGTGCATGCCGCGCCAGCCAGAGGCTGCTCAGAGCCAGCCCGAGCCCGCGCCGGCGGCTGTTCTGTCCCAGGGGCGGCGAGGCTCGCAGGGAAACAGGGCTGAGAGTGCGTGAGCCACTGTGCGAGTGTGTGCCGGGAGTGTCTCAGGTGTCGGTGTGAGAGTGTGAGGCTGTGATGACGTGTGTGTCTGCATGAGTGCACCTGTTAGAGTGGGAGACTGAGTGTACAAGCAGGTGTGACTGTTCCAATGTGTGTGTCCGTGTGTGAATGTATCTGTGTGTGTGAGGTGAGTGTATCAGTGAGTGTGCTGGTGAGTGTTTCTGTGTGTCAGTGCATGTGAGTGTTGGTGTGTGTGTGTGTATCTGTGTGAAGGTGGCTATGTGTGTGAGTACGTGTGTATCAGTGAGGGTGTGGGAATGAGTGTGTATCTGTGTGATTGTGTATCTGTGTGTGAATGTGTGTGTGTCAGTACGTGTGTGTGTGTGGGTGTGAGTGTGTGTAAGTGTGGGTGTGTCAGTATGTGTGTGTGAATGTGTGGGTGTGAGTATGTATCTGTGTGTGTATCTGTGTGTGAAGGTGTGTGTGTGTCAGTACATGGGTGTGAGTGTGTATCTGTGTGTGAAGGTGTGTGTGTCAGTACGTGGGTGTGTGTATCTGTGTGTGAAGGTGTGTGTGTGTCAGTACATGGGTGTGAGTGTGTACCTGTGTGTGAAGGTGTGTGTGTGTCAGTACGTGGTGTGAGTGTGTATCTGTGTGTGAAGGTGTGTGTGTGTCAATACGTGGGTGTGAGTGTGTATCTGTGTGTGAAGGTGTGTGTGTGTGTCAGTACATGGGTGTGAGTGTGTATCTGTGTGTGAAGGTGTGTGTGTGTCAGTACGTGGTATGAGTGTGTATCTGTGTGTGAAGGTGTGTGTGTGTCAGTACATGGGTGTGAGTGTGTACCTGTGTGTGAAGGTGTGTGTGTGTCAGTACGTGGTGTGTGTACCTGTGTGTGAAGGTGTGTGTGTCAGTACATGGGTGTGAGTGTGTACCTGTGTGTGAAGGTGTGTGTGTGTCAGTACGTGGGTGTGAGTGTGTATCTGTGTGTGAAGGTGTGTGTGTGTCAGTACGTGGTGTGAGTGTGTACCTGTGTGTGAAGGTGTGTGTGTGTCAGTACATGGGTGTGAGTGTGTATCTGTGTGTGAAGGTGTGTGTGTGTCAGTACGTGGTATGAGTGTGTATCTGTGTGTGAAGGTGTGTGTGTGTCAGTACATGGGTGTGAGTGTGTACCTGTGTGTGAAGGTGTGTGTGTGTCAGTACGTGGTGTGAGTGTGTATCTGTGTGTGAAGGTGTGTGTGTCAGTACGTGGTGTGAGTGTGTATCTGTGTGTGAAGGTGTGTGTGTGTCAGTACGTGGTGTGAGTGTGTATCTGTGTGTGAAGGTGTGTGTGTGTCAGTACATGGGTGTGAGTGTGTATCTGTGTGTGAAGGTGTGTGTCAGTACATGGGTGTGAGTGTGTATCTGTGTGTGAAGGTGTGTGTGTGTGTCAGTACGTGGGTGTGAGTGTGTATCTGTGTGTGAAGGTGTGTGTGTCAGTACGTGGTGTGAGTGTGTATCTGTGTGTGAAGGTGTGTGTGTGTGTCAGTACGTGGGTGTGAGTGTGTATCTGTGTGTGAAGGTGTGTGTGTGTCAGTACGTGGTGTGAGTGTGTACCTGTGTGTGAAGGTGTGTGTGTGTCAGTACGTGGTGTGAGTGTGTATCTGTGTGTGAAGGTGTGTGTGTGTCAGTACGTGGTGTGAGGGTGCAGGTGTGAGGGGGGCCGTGTGTGTGTCCCCTCCCCAGTCCATGCTGACCACCACCAGGCTGACCCTCTGTCCTTACACCTGGGGAAGTGCTGGTCCCCACAGGCCATCCGGAAGCTCAAAGGAATCACCTGTATCCATGAGCACTCATCACCAAAGAGGACTTACCCCCAATAACAAGGCGGGTCCCCCCGATGGAACGACTAACCCCAATAATAAGGCGGGTCCCCCAGATGGAAGGACTAACCCCAATAATAAGGCGGGTCCCCAGATGGAAGGACTTACCCCAATAACAAGGCTGGTCCCCCGATGGAAGGACTAACCCCAATAACAAGGCTGGTCCCCCAATGGAAGGACTAACCCCAATAACAAGGCTGGTCCCCCAATGGAAGGACTAACCCCAATAACAAGGCTGGTCCCCAGATGGAAGGACTAACCCCAATAACAAGGCTGGTCCCCCAATGGAAGGACTAACCCCAATAACAAGGCTGGTCCCCCAATGGAAGGACTAACCCCAATAACAAGGCTGGTCCCCAATGGAAGGACTCACCCCAATAACAAGGCGGGTCCCCAATGGAAGGACTAACCCCAATAACAAGGCTGGTCCCCAGATGGAAGGACTTACCCCAATAACAAGGCGGGTCCCCAATGGAAGGACTCACCCCAATAACAAGGCGGGTCCCCAATGGAAGGACTAACCCCAATAACAAGGCTGGTCCCCAGATGGAAGGACTAACCCCAATAACAAGGCGGGTCCCCAATGGAAGGACTCACCCCAATAACAAGGCGGGTCCCCAATGGAAGGACTAACCCCAATAACAAGGCTGGTCCCCAATGGAAGGACTCACCCCAATAACAAGGCGGGTCCCCAATGGAAGGACTCACCCCAATAACAAGGCTGGTCCCCAATGGAAGGACTCACCCCAATAACAAGGCGGGTCCGCCAGGGGGAGTGTTCCCTGCAGCAGTTAGAACCACTGGCTGTGCTAAGGGGTCGCCCCAGTTCTGCCCAGTGGGTTCTCAGCACAGCCAGCAGAGCCGGCACAGGGAGCAGCCCCGCTGCAGGCGGGCACCGGGTCGGGGTGAGCCGCCCGCACGCCTGGGGCAGCGCCTTCGCAGCTGCAGGTGTCTCCACGAGGACGGTGCTGTAAGGCTGCTTCTCCAGCTCTGCATTCGGGCCGGAGTCGGGCCCTCAGAGGACGAGAGGCTGCTTCCAGCCCCGTGGTGCCTTGGCCCCGGGGGCACCACTGGCAACCCCCAGGCCCCCAGGCCCCCCAGGTCCCCAGGCCCCCCTCAGGCCCCCCAGGTCTCCCAGGTCCCCAGGCCCCCCCAGGCTCCCCCAAGTCCCCAGGTCCCCCAGGTCCCCCAGCCCCCCCAGGCTCCTCCAGGCCCCCCAGGCCCCCCAGGTCCCCAGGTCCCCAGGCCCCCCAGGCCCCCCAGGTTCTCCAGGTCCCCTGGTCCCCAGGCCCCCCCAGGTCCCCAGGCCCCCCCAGGTCCCCCAGCCCTCCACCCCATCAGGCTGAGTAAGAACAGCCATGCAAAGCTGCCGACTGTCAGTACTCGGAGAAATATCGCCCCAGGAAATTAAACGGCAGCCCTAAGCCTGTGCCTGCCTCCCGGCCTGCCCCTCGAAACTTCACACACCGGATATTTCTGTCCTGTCCCCACCAATCATGAGCTGTAATTGGTTACCATAGAAACCCCTCATTTCCCCGCCACCCAACTGTTATGCAGAAAGGCCAGCCAATGGCAAGGGCTGCAGAGCTCGGTTTGTTTTCCTCCTCAAGTCCAGTGTCATCCCTTTTTAAAGTGGCGGCTCGGTTCAAAGGGGAAGTCAGGAGGGCAGGGAGGACGGCCAGGCCGGACAGAGGGAGCCCATCCCCCGGGGAGGGCAGGGGCCGACGCTCTGCACCTCTGTTCTCCACGAGGTCGCAGGCCCCGCGCCCTCTGCTCGTGGCCAGGCCCCGTGGCCTACATGTGCAATCTGGGCCTTCCTGGTCCTGAGATTCGGGTGGGGGACTCCCTGGGCTGAGGCTGACCCTGGCATAAGGGTGTTCAACCACATCTGCCAGCTCCAGGTGGGGGACGACAGGTGACCCCTATCCTGACGCCTCCAGCTGGCCCAGAAACCAGGCAGGACCCCAGCTCTCCCCTCTGACCCTGCTCAGCACCAGGCTGGGAGGACCCAGCTGCACACCATTTCCTGAGGGAGAGGTCCTCAGAGGGTGACCAGCAGCCCCCACACTCAGGAAGGCACCTGGCACAGTCGGCCATTCCTCGGGAGGGCAGTGGACCCCACATCCCCAGGGAGGCCATCAGAGGCAGCGTGTGACACACCAGACAGGCCGGGCCACGGTGCAGACGGTGCCAGCTCCCCAAACTCTGGGCACGCACAGACCCCTCAAGAACATGCCCTCACTCCAGGGGACAGAGGCGGGTCCCAGAACCCGTCCGTCCACAGGGATAGGCAGTGGATTAGAGGTTGCCGGGAGCTGAGACCAGAAAGGAAGTGGGGATGTCTTTAGGGTGGTAATTGTTCTGGAATTAATAGGGCGGATGGTTGCACAACTTTGTGAATATATTAAAACCACGAACCAGTACACGTTTAAAAGGCGAACTTTAGGGTATGTAAGTTATATCTCAAAAAGCAAATTATATCTGTAGATGATGTGTGCAGAGGTCACGGAGAGCCCTACGGGGGGTGCCTGCACAGGACGCCAGGCCAGCGCCGGCCCCTCCGTGAACACGCAGCCGGGACCAGATTCGCCCACGCGGTCCTCCCAGGGCCCCGCGGCTTGCGTGAGCTCCCAGCCGCCCAGGTCCTGACCCCGAGGAGGCCAGGCCGGTGTGGCCCCCCCGGCAGGGTCCCAGCCCAGGCTTCCACACGAGACCGAGCTCCCCAGCCCCCACACCTGATTGCTCCCAACTGGAGGGCTGCTGCTCCGTCTCACCTTATTCTCTAGTCTGCAGCTTTTTCTTGCTTCTCTCCCTTCAAATTTTTATTGAAATTTTTTTTTCCCAAGGACAGTTTAATAAGATTCAGTGAGTTGAGATTCAAAATTCGATACCTTCTGTATATTTTCTTCCCAAAAGAAAATTGCTGTCAATTAGGGGGACACAGAGCCATCTCGTCCACCTCAGGGGACACGTTCCCGCCGGGGGCAGCTGCACCCACTTGCCGGAGCTCCGGGGCGGTGAGAATCTGGGCTGGGCCGAGCTCACACGGGAGCCCGGGGCTGCACGGAGGGCCATCCTGGAATCTTCAGGATGACACAGGACCTCAGAGGGGTCCAGCAGGTGGCCAGTGAGTCCCAGCCCTGCTGGGGGCAGTAACGAGCTTCCCCCTACAACCCCAACACCAAAAGATGGACAGGCCCCGCCCCCAGAGTGTCTGCTCCTGGGCTCGCCACCAGCTACTCAGGGGACAAGCCACCGTGGGAACAATTCTGTGTGACGGAGAAGTTGCTTTCACTCTGCTAGCCCAGTTTCCATCCTTCATACCAGATGGTGGAGGGCCCTGAGCACAGGACGGCCCCCACCACGCCTGTCCAGTTCCGAGTGTCCACAGGGCTGTGCCCGGACACCCTCCCAGGGCGTGGCGAGGGGGGCGCGGCCACCTTTATCTCCCAGAGAAAGCAGCTCGGAGGTGACTGGCCCAGAAGCGCGGTGGTCGCTCAGGGGCTCAGGGCCAGCTGCCTGACTTCCAGCCTTGGGGCTGTGTGAGCTTGGGCAGTCCACATAGCCTCCCAGTGGCTCGGTCTCCCCACCTGTAAAATGGGGTGTCATGGGGACTCCATGGTGAATCCGTTAGGTGTGGCTCCTTGTGAGCCCGCACAAGCGTCCCGTGATCCCTCCGCTCCCCTCGTGGCCCTCGGTGATGCGGCTGCCACGAGGCCATCTCCTTCCCTGGGATCTCGCAGCCGGCATCTGCAGAACTCAGAGGCACGGGGACCTGCTCCAGCAGCTTCTGGGGGCTGGGAGGAGACTGAAGGATAGCAACCCGCTGGCGCTGGCGTCTGGTTGCCCGGGCAACGTGCCCGCGAGCATTCTGGAGGAGTGAGGTGGTGACAAGCAGAGGGTGGGTAGCCCTGTGGGTGGGAATGTTCTCTCCCTGGGAGTGGAAGTCGGGCAAGCTTCTGTGTGTCTGACGCCAGGTCACCTGCTGCCGCGGCCGGGTGTCCTGCAGTCCTGCTGCAGCGGGACAGCGGCCAGGCCACCGCGGACCCCGGGAAGTGCCCTTGGCCCAGTTACTGTCCCTTCTACATTATGTCTGTGCCCTCTGGGCAGTGCCCAAGACGGGACCAACAGCTGCCCCATGGCCGGGCAGCTGCCCTGCCAGGTACCCTGGGCCATGCCTCCCAAGCTTCTTCTGCAGGTGAGGACCAAAGTCTGAGACAGGACCCCAGCATGCGCTGGCCCGTCCCAGGGGCAAGCCCTGTCTCCTCTCCACTACCCTCTGGGCAAAGGCCCAGACTTGGCAAAGCCCCACATTCATGGGAGCTGGACGAGAATCCTGTCATCCAGTAACCTCCCCGACCAAGGTCACCCCAGAGCAAGACGCTCAGAAGGGCCTGGAAAGGCAAAGTCAGGCCTGCCACCTGGCAGAGGTTCTCACCCAGCTGGGGGTAAGGGCGGTGACAAATGCTGACGCCCAGGCCCCACCAGGCCCAGTAACCGGCACTTTGGGGGACCAGGCCCAGCACCAATCACGATTTCAGAAGCTCCCTGGGGGCATCCGGGTTGGAGAGCCGAGGAGTGCCCCCTGTGCCTCAGTCAGACCTGGTTGAATCCGACCTTATGTCCCTGTTTAACCAGAGATACAGACTTGGGAGGGAGGAGGGTGCAGCGGGCAGGCCTGGTGCCGCAGGGTGAGCCTTCAGAACGGGTCCTGGGCAGAGCCTCAGCACCCATCAGCCCGGGCACCACGGTCCCGGCTCCTTTCGGACCTCGGCTGCGCTCGGGGCTGTCAGGCCGGGAAGATGCTCACGAGGAAGTTCGTAGCAGTCACGTGGAAAGAAAAAACAGAGCCACTGCAGACACGCGCATTTGTGGGAAACAGGACTGAGAAGAGAGCGTGTCAGAAAGCGCGGAGTGGGCCTACACACGGTACCCACGCGCAAGGAGTGGCGCACGCGGCCCCCGCGCGGAGGGAGCGACGCTCCGCCGCCGGCACGTGGCCCAGGACTCCACGGCGCTAAGCGGTTACCTCCCCAGGCCCGGCTGCTGCTCCCCGCGCAGGAGAAAGGAAGGCACAGGGTAGCAGCTGCGCTTCCTCGGAAGAGGTCTCTCCGAGCACAGCAGAGCAGGCGGTGGGGCGGGGTGAGCGCTAGCCGCGGAGAAGCCGGTGCCAGGAGCGAACGTTCCTCCAAGGTGCCGGGTTCTGCAAACCGTCCCACCGTCTCACCGAGGCTGAGAAATATGCTCTGCTCCCCGGGGACCTGCTGAGCGTCTCAGGCTCTGCCCTCCCTGGTGGGACAGCTCACTATTGATGGTCTCGTCCCTGAGAAGTGGGCTTGGAAGAATGAATGTCCCCGGCTTCCAAAGCACCCATCCACGACGTCCCTGTAGCTTCACGGGAAACGTCTATTTTGGTTTTGTTGCTATTGTTATGTTGGTATTTATGGAGCTCGGTCCGCGTGCCAGGCATTTTTAAGCCAGCTGAGAAGGATGGAGGAGAGTAGCGAGGCAGGGGATGAGAGCCAGGGCTGCTACGGGCTCTGTGTGTTGCTAGGATTCGCAGAGGCAGGGGGGGCATGACGTTGGTGGAGGGGGAGGGCGAGGCACCACGAAAGAAGGGCAGCGTGGCAAGGGGAGGCGTGGGGGTCAGATCACTGGCTCACGCACAGTCCCGCCTGGGCAGGTCCCTCGTGTCCCTGGGCACCGTCTCCTGTGGCAGTCACTGCCCACCTCGCCGAGAGGGTGTGACAGTGGAGAGATGCTGACAGAGTTCAGCAGAGGGCCCAGCCATGCTTGTGAGGGACACGGAGGAAGTCTGCAGCCGGCCCCAGGAGCTAAGGCAGAGCAGCACCAAGAGGGGGGCTGGGCGAAGGGCCCCCACCCACCCTGCCCGAGCGCTCCTCTCTGACCTCCAGAAGCCCGGACCATCCCTCGGGAAAAGCTGAGGTGATGAGTTCCTTCTTGGGGTGACTCTCAGAGGGGCTCCGTGTGGCTGAAGTATCGTGGGTCCTCACACATTAGAAGGTAAACTGAGGCAGGGAAGATCAGTAGTTTCAGAGCTCAAGGTGGGCGTGATGAAGGAGGAGAACTTTCAGAAGGACCTCAGAGGCTCAGAGCCTGGTGGGACCCACTGGTGCAGGACGGAGCATCACACAGACAAAGACATCAGGCAGCTGGGGGAGGGGCCCCGCAACAGCCAGCCGGGCACCAGGGGAGGGAAGGTGACCTTGAGGGTCCTTCTGAGTCTGTGATGGACAGATTTTGGGTAGCATAAGGAGGGAGGGGGAGGGCCCGACCTAACACATCTGGACCCAGCCCACGTAAGGGAACCTAGGGACCCCGGAGGTCCCCATGCAGCCTCTCCACTCCCTGCCAAAAACACGTCACTGTCCTCAGTCCTTTACACCTGAATGTATGGGGCCTTTGCAGGGGACCCACAGATTCTTGGCAGTCTGCACAGGTACTGAGAGTAAGCACAGTGGGGCAGGAGGCCAGGGTTCTCAGGGGCTCCTCCAGAGTCCGCTGACATCCCCACACCCAGGGATGGGAAGAAAGAAAACGGTAACTTGGAAACAAGCGGGAATTACGGGAAGCCCGTGAAAGCATCCACGCAAACCCTTGACAAAGCTCGAGCTGTCTCATCCCCAGCGGAAGGTCCTCAGTGCTCCATGCCCCGCGAGCTGGCCTGACTGATGTGCCGGGTGAAGAGGGGCGCTTGGCACACGACCCCTGCAGGAGGATTTGGGGGAGCGACGTGGAAACCCTGCAGTCCTGGTGCCCACTTCCGGCGGGGATCTGTGGGAGGGAGTGCAGAGTGCCCAGGGTCGTGGGCACTGGAGGGCCTGGCACCCACCCTGCCGCGGGCAAAAGCCGCCAGGAGCACCTGCACCATGCGCCTGGGCCTCCGGGTACGGCCTCGGCTGGTCCTGGGGCGGGCTCTGCCAGCCACACTGTCCCTGCCATCAGCTCTGAAAGTATGTGTTTTAGTTGTGACAAATTGCTTGCTCTGTTGTTAATCAGGCAACGCTTTGCTGAAGTAACCGCCTTAATCAGCGGAATTCATACCGGGCGCGCTGTCCCGGTTCGTGGGCAATTGCGTCTGACACCTCTCCGGGAAGAGTGCGCTGTGTGTGTCTCTCTTCACTCCGTGGACGCCCCGCTGCCGCTCTGTGGTCTCGGGAACACTCCACGGAGAAGGAGTGTCCCAGACCTGAGCCTGCTTGACCTGGAGCCCCACAGACAGAGTGACAGGGAGGGCCCCCGCCTTCCCCCAGGCCCCTCGAACCCCTGCAGGCCTGAGCACCAGGCGAGTCCTGCATCCCTCCGGTGGGTGGGTGTGTCCTCGCTGGGTGCTCACGCTGAGGGGGGCTTCTCGGAGCCCAGGCACCCACCACTGCCTTCCTGCCTCGGTTTCCCCACCTGCGGAAGGGAAATGTGTTCTCAGGGACGTCCCCTGTATCTTGTGAGCTAACGATGTGAGTTTGTGGGTGATCTCCACAGCAAAGAAAACAATGAGAAGAACAGCCAATGAGGCTCCTTTGTTTCTGCAGAATTCTGTATTCATGCTAATCACTTGTTTTTTAAGGAGACTCTAAGCCTGGATTGTTTTCTCTAAACCAATCTATGTTTGGATGTTGCCCATTATATTTAAATTTCTCCCACGTTGCACTCACCCTAGGACTGCGATCTGCCGGTCTCTGTCTCTCGGTCTCTGTCCCCCTCTCTGTCTCTGTCCCTCTCGCTGCCTCGCTGTCTCTCTGCCCCACCTCGCTCCTCTCCCCTCTCCGTTTCTGTCCTTTCCTATTGGATCGGTCAGCCTACCAACTCTAACGTGCTAGGAGGGGCTGCTCCATGCTGGAGCCTGCCAGGCCCTGGGGTAAGCACTCAGCTGGCCTCCAGGTGCAGAGACGGGCACGTCGATGACGGTACGTGCCGGGCACACGCCCACTGGGGCCCTCGGCACGCTGAGATGTCCCTGAGGCCTCAACAGAGGGTGGCGGACCAGCATCTACGCCCAGATTGGGGGAGAGCAGGGAAGTGTGGGGGCCACGCTGCAGCCGGGCCACCGCCTCTCGGACGGCACACGCGTGGTCATTTTGAATGCATGTCCACACTGCCCACGGCTCAGCCAAAACCAAGGCACATGACCCCTAGTCAGTCTCCCCACATCTGCCCTGTGGGGCTCACAAGGCTCCACTCCGGCCGCCTCTCATGCCATGCCCACCGGAGCCCACCCCTCTGCCTACTTCCCGTCGGCACCACCCACTCCTGCATGCTCTGGCCTGGCATACACGTCTCCCTCCGACCACCCTCCTGCCACCCGGAAAGGCGGGGCCTCCGAGAAATGTTCTCCTGGTACCTCCCCTCACATGAGGCCACTTAGAGGTGCAACCCCTTCCTCAGCTGGGAGCCCCAGGGGCTCTGGTGTCTGCTCAGGTCAATACCTGCAGTGCCCCACACAACGGCCAGCACACATTGGGCAAATGGGTGTGAGGATGGATGGATGGATGGATGGATGGATGGATGGATGGACAGAAAGATGGATTGGTGTGTGGATGGATGGATGGATGGATGGATGGATTGGTGTGTGGATGGATGGATGGATGGATGGATGGATGGATGGATGGATGGATGGATGGATTGGTGTGTGGATGGATGGATGGATGGATGGATGGATGGATGGATGGATGGATAGATGGATGGACAGATGGACGGGTGGATGGATGAATGGATGGATGGATGGATGGATGGATGGATGGATGGATGGATGACTGGATGGATGGATGGATGGATGGATGGATGGATGGATGGATGGATGGATGGACGGGTGGATGGATGAATGGATGGATGGATGGATGGATAACTGGATGGATGGATGGATGGATGGATGGATGGATGGATGGATGGATGGATAGATGGATGGACAGATGGACGGGTGGACGGATGAATGGATGGATGGATGGATGGATGGATGGATGGATGGATGGATGGATGGATGACTGGATGGATGGATGGATGGATGGATGGATGGATGGATGGATGGATGACTGGATGGATGGATGGATGGATGGATGGATGGATGGATGGATGGATGGAAGGAAGGAAGGATGAGTAGATGACTCCCATGCTTCTTCCCTCTGGTGGGACATCCTCCTGCATTCTCCACCTGCACTGACTACCCTGGTCCCGGCACCCTCACCTCTGAACAATGACATGTTCATCCTATTAGTTCATCATTTGCCAGACGCGGCCTGAGTGGGTCTGTCCCACATGTGCGTGTTCCCTTAAGGAAGCCATGGTGATGGAGGGCAGAGGCTCCCACCACAATCCCATCAACCTGTTTGTCTGTTCGGTCTCGCCTGGCACCATTTCACACTTGCCCCCACCGTGATGGACCCAGAAGATGTCAGGTCTTTCATCTACAGTCCACAGGAAAACTGCAACCTCACAGGAGACAGTCCAGCGTGGGAACCCTAAGGGTCTGGGCCAGTCCACAGGCTGCCCGCCCCGCGGCCCCCTCAGCCTGACCACACACCGGGCACGGCGATTGTGGCTGAATCAACACGCTGAGACTAACAGAAGGCGTGTGGGCGTTTCCCTGCTTTTCTGAGCTGGGCTTAAGGGAGCCTACCTCTGAATATCAGCTGCGATAATTACAGAGATTGCAAAAATGGCCTATGGCGTCCCCAAATAAATCCTCCAGGATTCCACTGCACGGCGAGAGCCCACGATGCCTTTCGCGAGGTTTGCAAGTCCCTGATCCTACAGGCTCTCTCTGATCACGGCTTTAAAACGCGAATGCTTCTCTAGGTTTGCTGAATGGATTCTATACAGAGAGAGAAGAGAGACAGACAGACAGACACACACTCCGCAGTCTTTGAGGAGGAAGACGCCAAGATGAAGGGTCTGAAGGGAGGGACTGGGACTCCTGGCTGCGGTCAGCATCCATGTCCTGGGGGATTTAGCTCACAGTGGACGGACGGCTGCTCTGACAGCTCGGGGCGCTAGCCCGTCCGTCCGATCCCTAGTGGAAGCGGAGACTACCCTTCGCTTGGAGGCTGAAACCCTCAACGCAGGGCTGATATGAGTTAGCGGGTCACACTGAGGGACCAGAGGAATGGGGGACTTCTGTAAGGCCAAGGGGACAGGCTGGCGTCCTGGCCACGGCGGGAAGGGCAAGGAAAACATTCTGGAAGGATGGTCTGTGCCCACGAGCATCTGAGCTGACATCTGTTATGACTGGCAGGAGCCGAGATGGGCTGAGAGAGTTGGGGACAAATTCCTCCCTACCGTGAGGCAGGACAAGAAAGGGTCCAAGGAGCCCAGGCTTACCTGCTCCCTCCAGGTCGGGGAGGGACCCAGGGGACTGCGTTTCTCATTTCATTTACTTATTGAAGCCGAATAACTCTGTGGGGTGCTCTTGTGGGGATGAACGTATTCTCCAGGTCCAGAGGAATGAAAGGACTGACCCACACTCTCAGGTAAAAAGGAGAATGTGAACCCAGCCCCCCAGGTTCCAGTTGGAGGAAGGAAACACATGGTCAAGGTCGGGAATCTGGACCTCGAAGCCCAACAGTCCTGGGGTGAGCTCAACCTCCGGTCCCCTGGCTCTACCTGCCTCTGCCCGAGAGTCTCGGCTCCTTCCTCGTCAGACTGTGAGTGACACAGCCGTCTTGGGGTTTCACGGAGAGTGGGGACGATGGACGCCAAGTCCCTGGCACGCAGGCACTCAGCAGGACAGTGTCGATGTAGTGCAATGAATGAAATGACAGCCCCCAGAGACAGGACCACGTCCTAACCCCCCGAAGCTGAGAGCCTGGTCTGAATTGGAGAAAGGGTCTTGGCAGCTGTGATGAGGTCAAAGATCTCGAGATCAGCCTGAACTATCCGTGTGGGTCCTTAACACAGTCGGTGTCCTTACAAGAGAAAGGGGCAGGGAGATTTGGGATTCGGGGACCGAGGCCACGTGAATACACAGGCAGAGACTGGGGTGATGGGGCCACAGGCCGAGGGACGCCTCCCCTCCATCTCCGTTGTGTTGTCTGAGCCCCCACACCTCCAGTCTGGGGTCCTCCGTCACAGCAGCCCCGGGAAGCGAACGCGGTTGTGATCCTGATGAGGCATCAGGAGCGGAGGGGACCCTGCTGGCTCTGAGAAAGGCGTGAAGAGGAGACGCACTGTGTCGTCGGTTCGGCACGCTCCCGCCCAGCAAGTGCTGCTGGGAGCAGACCCCGAGGAGAGAGGCCCTGCCGTCCGGGCGACTGCTTGCGTTTGGGAAGGGGAAACAGGTGTGGTCCCTACAGGAAGGGGCCCTGCTGGATGTGGAGTGTCAAGGGCTGCCAAGGTCCCTCTGTCTGTCACCTGGCGGAAGCTGTGATGCCCAAGCCAACAGATCCCTCCTGTGGCCTCACGTTGACCAGATGGCTGACTGCAGGCTGCCAATGGTAAGGTGTGCATCAGGGCACCCACCACACGGCACCAAGCCTGTCCGTCCCCTGTCCCCTGCCTGAGGGAGGGAGACCACCGCTCCAAAGTGGGCTTTCTGTCCCTGGTCCTGGAAGAAGCTCCTGACGGCTGCAGCTTGGACACAGAGGGACCGCGTTTGGGGGTCATCGTCGTTATTAGTTAGGACTGTGGCGCCCACAGGCTCCCGCACACTGTTAGCAGCGAGCAGACCCGCTGCAAATAGCGCACCTCAGCAGGGCGTTCGGAGAATGAGCATCCGCGCGGGAGGGAGCGACCCGTGCGCTGGTCTGCGTCCTTTCTGCCCCACACTGGTCCAGGCCAGGGAGGCCTCGCCCAGCCCCGCGGGGAGGCTGTGCCAGCAGCACCCACCACACGGACCTGCGAGTGGCATACTCCTGAGTTTTCGCTCGGAATTAAACCGATGACACCAATGTTCCGTTTCACGCGGAAATTAGGCGAGGTATGGAGGGCGCAGGGAGAACCAAGGGCATGCCCTTGTTTCCATGACTCCTGGGCCAGGGGCAGCTCATAGCTTCCGGTTCTGGGCACAGTCACACTAACAGGAGTCTCCGGTGCCCAGCAGGGCTGGCAGTCACACGCACGCGAGATGGCCACTGGACGGTTCTCGGTCATTATCACGTCGTCCCAAGAAGCCCTGTGAGAGGGGGAACTCCCTTAGCAGGAGCTGGCTTTGCCATTGCTCTTTTCCTTCCCGCTGGGGACCGGGTCTGCCCCCACGCTGGGAGGGCTCCCGTGGGCCCTGCAGTCTCACGCAAGAACGCACCGGCTCCCCAGGGAGGCCGGGGGCGAGCTCGCTGGACTCCGATGCTGCCTCTCGGTCGCCGAACCTGCCCTGCCTTTCCCAGCTGCCCCCGGACCAGTCGGCGTGCCCGCGCCTCGGCATGCCCATCTGTGAAATGGAGACGCGCCCGCTGTCTCGGAGGGTGCGCACAGCTCTACTCGGAAGCCGGTGATGAGCCCGAGGTGCCTGCAGAAACTGTCTCAGCCCAGGACTGTACCCAGGAAGGGCGCAGGGTCTGGAGAGTGGGAGTGTCCGAGAGGCAGACAGAGCTCCCGGGGACCTGGGCCTCCCCCTGAGCCAGGCAGGCCCTGGGCCACCCTGGGTCTCGCTCCCTGAGCCCTCCCTCACTAAGCTTCGGGCTGGGAAAGCAGAGGTCGGCTCCTGAAGGTGGCTGCAGCCCCCTGGCCCCCCGGCAGCAGCTCCGGGCTCCTCCGCCCCGCCCTTCAAGCTCTCACGCTGCGAGGCCTGCTGAGCCCACAGCAACTGGAACGGAGGACGCTCTCCACGGAGGAAAATCATCAGCTGGCTCACAGCTGCCCCCAAACAGCTGGGGACGCATTGTGTCCCCACAGGCAGAGAACAGCCGTGGCTTCTGAACCCTGGAGCCCATGTTCAGCCAGAAACTAAACCCACAGGCGTGAGCCCTTGCACCCCAAGGGCCTTGCCCTTCCTGGCCTGGGAGGGGCCGGTCCCCTGGCTCCGCCCTGCCCCTCCCTGCACCTCCTTCCTCTTTCTTCTGTCCCCCCACCCCCTGGGTGACGCTCTCTCTGGTCCTGCGCCCACTGCCCTATCCAGGCTCCACCCTGGGCCCTCGCCCGCCCACTCCGCAGCCTGCACACGGGCAGCGACCTCAAAGGGCCGCGGCATGAATGGGAGACGGTGTGTATGAAACTTCCGCTCGGCCAGGTGAGCCGCATGGACAGTTTCCAGGGCTGAGGCCAGGCAGATCTGAGCGGGCGTCCCCGGGAGGAGCCGCGAGGACAGGCACCCCGTGCCGAGGACAGCAATCCCCACGACACCTCGAATGGGCAGTGCCCACAGCTCTCTGCCTTCCCAGGCCGGTGATGCCACATCAAGGTCACAGAAGGTCCACTGGAAGGGAGTGGGCGGCTCACAGGTTCTCAGGGGGTCCCCATCACCAGCATCACCCACCCTGTGCCCACTGACTCAGAGACAGTGGGGCCCAGGGATCTGCGTTCCCACAGCCCTCCAAGGTCAAGGGCCATGACTCCCAGCTCTGCGGGCCGAGGGGGGCGTGGCTGACCTCACCGAGCAGGTGCGCTGAACCAGTTTAACCCTCCCCCGCCCACCGGCTGCGTCATCACCCTACAGATCACGGAGATGCGGCACAGAGATGGTGAGCGATGCCCCCCAAGGCACACAGCAGGTGAGAGTCCAGACGAGACTCTGGGCATCCGGCTCTTCCATCCAGTGGCAGCTGGACGCTGGCGGGTGCTGCGGTCGGACCCCACACACGGCCGCTGGGCTCCGAGGGGCAGAGGGAGCTGGAGGCCTGGGCGACACTGGGCCCTGTGAGACGCACCTTCCTCCTTCCCTCGTCCTCCTCCTCATCACACCCACGTCCAAAACCCCTGAAGGCTCAGCGTGGCCCTGAGCGCCGTGGGGCCGGGGACGCAGGAAACACAGGCCAGTCTTGGGTGTGAGTCGCACCAAGCCAGGCCCGCGCTGTGCCGGTCATGGACCCACCCGGGAGAGCGAGCTCGGAAGGGGTCTCGGACACCAGGGGCCGGCGAGACAGCAGGCCTCAGAGACGGAGAGTGGAGAAGGTGTCCAGTGGAGGCCCAGGCGGAGGTGGGCCTGGGCGGGGTTGGTGGCCGGGAGCCACGCGGACGAAGGTGGAAGCTACACAGGTGTCCAGACTGGGATGGGGGCGGACGGAGCGTCCGTGAGCACGGAGACGCTACCCTGGCAACGCCAGCCGCAGCGGGGTCAGCGGTCACCTCGGTACTGGGCTTGCGCGGAGCGTCTCTGAGAGAGCAGCACAGTCCCCGAGCCCTGGCGTCTCAGCGCGGACGGACCACCGCGTCACCAATGGACTCCGTCAGTCTCCCTCGACGCACCCCGGCCCTGGTCCCTCCTCTCCATGCCTCAGTTTCCTCCTCCATGACACGGGCTCGATCGCAGGGTTCCTGAGGCTGGACCACGGCGCTGTGTCCAACGCTCAGAGCGGTGCCTGAGACCAGCGACCCAGAGATGCTGTCGCCAGCTGCCGCCGTCCCCTTTGTTCTGCAGCTGGGGAGACCGAGGCAGAGAACCTGATCCACCTCCAAGGTCACAGAGCGGACCTAGGGCCCCACGCGGGACTGTCGGAGCCCGAGCACGTGGCCTGTGTCTGCTCTGTGGCAGGTGCAAATTCAGGACCGTCCCTTTAGCGAGGCCCGGCTTCCTCTGGGCCTTGTCAGAACCACAGGGAGAACTGTGCCCCTGCCTCTGTCTCTAAGCTTGTCCCTCCGCCCGGCTGGGGTCCCGGGAGGGAGCAGAAAGGCTTGGGTAGACGAGCCCAGCCCTGCGGCAGGCCAGACTCCCAGACCCGGACAGAGGCCCTGCCCAGCGCCCTGGGCTCCGCGGGTGGCGGTGGCCTGGCCCCGCTCAGGCAGACCTTCGGCCTCCTCTCCTTGGCCGTGGCTGGCAGACGGGGACGCTGACAGCGTGGCCCAGGCGACACCCCTCTCCGTGGCAGTCTGTGGCAATTCTGCACCCTGTCCGCGCGGCTGAAAACACGGCTTCGCCCAACAGTGTGGGCATTGAGCGAGCGGGGGGCCGACAGTGGGGCATTTCATCAAACCGTCTGAAATAACACTCGGTGTTTGTCCAGTCTAGACAAAGGGATTTTGTATGAGTTTGGCTGTTTAATGAAAAAACTGCACCTGTCTCTTTGATTTATTTAACTCTTCCCCTCAGGACTTTACGCCAATAACGGGTGCTAGAAAACACACCATTTCAAACAGAAGTAGCTCCGGCGTTGATCTTTGCAATATTTCCAGACCCGCCCCAATTCGGACGTCGGAGACCTGTTATTTAGCTCAGAGGTCGCGTCGCGTACAAGACACTGAACGGTCACCCTGCAGAGAAATGGCCCGTTTCTCCTCCCCATCAGCCTCAAGTCCACACAAAAGCACCTCCGGAGAGGGGTGCTGCCGGCCGAGCTCCCGGGGGGCAAGGTGGCATTGAACTTCTCATCCCCACGGCATGGAAGCCACTTTCTGGGTCTCTAAAAAAACTCCGTGCACCTGAAAATACAGCGGCCATTCTCCCGCCCGCAGCTGCCTCTGCCCAGCATCCATACCAGGCGCCAGGGCGGCCCTGCAAACCGACAAATGCACAGCAGTCGCCTGGACGGGGGCCAGAGACGGGGGCCGGCCGGACGGCGAGTGCCGTCCTGTGATGGTCGTCCATTCACAAGTGACTCCTGAGGCGAGGTGGCGTGGGGACTGAGGAAGGCAAAGCCCGCTGACCCACCACCAGCTCCTTCCCAGCCTCTGACGCCCACAGGAGGGCGTAGTGGGGCGAATACTGTCCCCCCAAAAGTCAGGTCCCGAATGTGACCGTATTTGGAAACCGGGTCTCTGAAGATGTATTTAGGAGCAATGAGGGCCTTTGGATCACGGTGGCGTGATGGGTAATTTATGTGTCGACTTGACGGGGCCACGGGGCGCCTGGGCGCTGGGTCAGATGTGTGTGAGGGTCTGTGAGGGTGTCTCTGGAGGACGGGAGCATGTGAGTCAGAAGTCTGAGTGAAGCAGAGTGCCCTCCCCTCGTGGGTGGGCCTCGTGTAATCAGTGGGTGATGGGACAGAACAAAGCATCATCTAAGGGGGACCGTTTCCACCCGACTGCTTTGAGCTGGGACGCGGGTCTTTTCCGGCCTTCGGAATCTGACCGAACCGTCAGCTCTTCTTTGAGGAGCCAGCCCACTGGCTTTTGGGCTGCAGTGTCCACCGCTGGCTCTCCTGGGTCTCCAGCCCGCTGACCACAGGTCCTAGGATTTACCACCTCCAGAGTCACACAGTCCGATTCCTTCCAACAAATCTCTTTTCATTTATTCACACATAGATGTGTCACGCGTGCACACGTGTGGATATGTACGCATGGATTCTAAGAGGCTCGCTGCTCCCACATGGAGCATCTCCGAGGACTGCGAAGTACTGACGGTTCCCAGCGTATCAGCGCCCACAGACGATGGCCCAGCAATGGCCCACTGAGCCACACTCCCCAGGCTGATCCTGGCCCTGGCACCTCCTGGCTGAGTGTACAGGTGCGTGTGCACACATGCACACACACACATATGTACGCACACCTCAGTGGTTCTGCTCCTCTGGAAGACCCTAATACAACAGGTGTCTTCATAAGAAGAGAAGAGGACCCACAGGCACACAGAAGACGACCCCACGAGGACCCAGGCAGAGATTAAAGTGATGCAGCCACAAGCCAGGGAACGCTGAGGGTGGCCAGCAGCCGCCAGGAGCCGGAGCAAGCTGGAAAGGACCCTTCCTCGCACCTTCATGCCAGCGCAGTCCTGCGGACACCTCGATCTTTGACGCCGGGCCTGCAGGGCTGCGGGGGAGTCCGTTTCTGCTGTCTTCAGGGCCCAGTTTGGGCAGCCCCGGGAAACTAACCGGCCGGGTTGCTCATGATTGAGGCCCCGACCAAAGAGTTCAAGACGCCAGGATCATCCATTCATTCATTTCTTCACTCACGGATCCATCAAATCTTTATTGAGTGCCAAGCATTTGATGGTCTCTGTTCTGGGATCGAGAAACAGAGGCTCCAATGCTCGGCCCTCCTGGAGCTTATATTCTGGGGAGAGGAGACAGCAAGACACCAGTCCGCTAAAAGGTGGAGTGTATCAGGTGGCCACGAGCGCTACCCAGAGAAATGGCTGCACCAGGACGAGGTCTGTGTGCCTTTGAAACAGGGCGGTGCCTTTAAGGGACAAGCTGAGGGCGTGTGGCACAGGCTGTCTCCCAGAGCCCAGCCTCCAGGCAGCAGCCTGGTTGTGTGGTTCGGATACTTGCTGTGTGGCCTTGGGTGAGTTACTGAGCCTCTCTGTGAATGGGTTTTCTCAGCTGTCAAATGGGGACTACGATAGGGCTGAGCTTGCGGAACTGTCGTGAGGACTAGAGAAGAGGTCCTGCAGTGCCCATAGGTGTCAGCGATTATTTGGAAGCCCCCACACAGAGCACAGGGGTGGACAGTCACGATGGTCCCTGCCTCCTGGTGTCCACGGCTCACGGAGACCACTCCCCTGAGAGCAGCTGGAACCACGACTCACCTCCAGCCAACGGCAAGCAGCACAGGGGGCGATGTCGCTTCCAGGAGAATGCAGCCCGAGGTCCTAAGATCCATTCTGTGAGGGAGCTCTCTCCTCCGCTCGCTTTGAAGAAGCAAGCTGCCATGTTGTGAACTACCCTTTGGGGAGGGCCCCAGGGTGAGGAGCTGACAGCCAGTGGGAACCAAGCCCTCGGTCAGGCAGCGTCCGAGGAACCGTATGCTGGAGCAGCCGTGACCTTGGCGGCGGGTCCTTCCCCAGTCTAGCCTCGGATGAGACCGCAGCCCAGCTGACACCCGGATTGTAGCCAGCGCTGTACCCAGCTGAGCCGGGCCTGGGCTCCCAACCCACAGAAAGTGTGAGGTAACAAATGTGCTGTTTAAAGCCACTGAGTTGGTGGCAATTTGTTACACAGCGATAGCTGACTGATACAAACACTCTTCATCTTTCAATACAGGCCAGGCACTGCGGCGTACAGGCCTGGGCCAGCTCCATTGACGTCCGTGATACAGTTTCTGTACAAGATACCATTATAAGTGACTCACAGATACACCTCACATCGCACCTGGACCCCTAAGAATCCTACGCATTTCAGGTCACAAGGAAGAGTCAGCAGGGATCAGGAACTTAACGTGGCCCCTGGTGCCAGAGAAAGGGACAGCGTTCCATTTGCCAGCAGGGCTCTACCTACTACAAGCAGGTGTCCAATCTACCCTGCTGGGGGCTGCTGCGCCCGCCACCCACCCCCAACCGGGCTGATCCATTTCGCACCAAGCCCCCTATGGGGAGCACGGCTCCTGGTGGGACTGGCTTGGCCCGGTCATCTCTGCCAGGGAACAGGAGGAACAGACACACCACTCACGCTGATAACAAGTTCTCCACACCACGTGCGCTTTCTACTTCTCTTACAAATGGACACGTCAGCATTTTCACTGGGACCCATCGTGAGCTCCCGGACCACTACGCAGAGACAAGCAGCACCTCGTGTCCATCATTTATGGGACATACTCAGCTCCTGGCTCTTAACCGCCCAAGTGCCCACTCTCACGTACGCCTGTTTATTTCTTGGGGTTTCACGTCCTTTGCAGAGCTCAGCTGCCTCCTTCTCAGGAGACAAGTCTCCATTCCTGCCAACACCGGCTCCCGACTGGCAAAGGGTGCCCCCTGCGAACCGCGCTCCCGCTCCCGCCCCCGGGCGGCAGCGCTGGGCTCAGGTGTTAGCTGCTGTTGCTGTTTTCAATCCTCCGCTCCCTCCTTAATCCCCTCTCTGTCCTCTGCGTGCACAGAGAAGGGCCCAGAGAGGGTGGGCCCCCCGGAGGACGGCAGGAGAGCCACTGGCCAGGTCCGGGCGAGGACGATGAATCTCGGCGGCAGGCTGGGGACGCTGTTAGTGGACACAGGGGTGGGAGGTCGGAGTCTGCGCGAGGACTTGCAGGGGGTCACAGCCCACCCTGACTGCCTGCTGGGGTGCCCCCTCCGTGACACCTCGCCACCTGTCACTCAAGGCAGCTGTCACGCCTCTTCTGGCAGGAAGCTCGCTCGTCACAGGTGGCTTCCGCCTCCCCGGAAGCCTCCTGCAGTGACACTGTCACTGTTTACCTTGAGCGGACCCCAGCTGCTCTGGGACGCCTGCCCACGGCTTCCCGTTCTGTCGCCGGGTCCTCGCACGGCACGGGGAGCCCAGTTCTCAGGGCTTTGATCCCCTCCTGACTCTCCTGGATGAACACAGAGCCCCGGGGTGTCCACACGTCGGGTCCCACCCACCCGTGGGGTCAGCACACACGGTCTAGGCACCCACGGGGGACGTGCTGGGCATGTGCCGGGAGCAGGGACCCAGGAGGAGCCCCCACTGTTCCGGAGGGTCTGTGCCGGAACCGGAGGGTCAGCGAGGCCATTGGAGATGACCCCAGTGCTGTACAAGCCAACAGGGGTGTGACGGAGTCTCGGGGAGGCCCCTTGAGACAGGACGGCCAAGGACACACACTGGAACAGGGACTGCGGGGTGAGCTGCCTGGGCCATCTGGCGGCTGATCCTGCTTCTGGAACGTTCTCTGCATGGCTCCTGGTGGGACTGGCTTGGCCCAGTCATCTGTGCCAGGGAACAGGAGGAAAGTCTTGGGCTGGGTCCGCACCTCCATAGCCAGCTCTGACCTGGCCCTGGGGTCTTCTGCAAGCCCAGCACCTGCTGGGTGTGGCTGGGCCACCTGACAGGGCCGCCATCCCGTCCACGAGGAGCCAGGCGTGGGCCAGGGGGGCACAGAGGCCAGTCCGAAGAAGCCAGGACGTTTAAAAATGCAAATGGTGTTTCCTCAAAAAGTTAGCAATTGAACTGCCATGTGACCCAGTGATCCCACTTCTGGGAATAGATCCTAAGAAGCCTGAAACACCAACCAGAAAGAATATATGCACCCCTATGTTCATAGCAGCGCTATTTACAATAGCTAAGATCTGGAAACAGCCCCAGGGTCCATCAGTAGATGAGTGGATAAAACAGCTGTGGTACATATACACCATGGAATACTATGCAGCTATTAGAAAGAGAGATCTCTTACCCTTTGAGACGTCATGGAGGGACCTGGAGAGCATTATGCTAAGTGAAACAAGCCAATCAGAGAAAGATAAGTGTCACATGATCTCACGTATATGTGGAATCTAATGAACAAAATAAGCTGTTGAGCAAAAGAGACCCAGAGACATGGAAGCAGGGAACAGACTGACAAACCTCAGAGGGATGGGGTGGGAGAGGAAGGACGAGACAAACCAAGGAACGTAAATGCATATATGCACAACCAATCCACACGGACACTAGGCTGGGGAAAGCAGGAGTGGGTGGGAGCGGGAAGGAGGAGGTCGGGGGGGTAAAAGGGGGACACCTGGAATACTTTCAACAATAAAAAATTTTAAAATTTAAAAAATAAAAAAAGAATGCAACTGGGAGCTTGCATTTCCGCCAGTTGGAGACGTCTTCGTTGCCTCGCTGCCTCCCACCCCAGGGCTTGGGAAAGACCGAGCCTCTACATCCGACTGATAGCATCAGGGTGCTTGTGTACCTTTTTCAACTCCCGGAGCCGGCATCACTGCAGTTATTGTCCCTGCAAATTCAGTCCCACAATAGCTCCTGGCATCTAGAGGCTGAAACCCCCAACCCTGAAGCCTGAATGACAGGTGCTCCGTGACAGGGAGCCTCGGCCTCCCTCACTGGGCCCCTCCGCTGCGGCCCCAGGTGAACCTCAGGCGCTCCGGGGCTGCAGTTCCTGAGGACCCGCCTCTCCTCTCCTACATGCCCCTTGTTTGAAAGCTGCCCTCAGAGAGTCCCTGAGACTTCACTGTCCCTGGGAGGGGTGGTGCGGAAGTCGACGTGGGCCCCAGGGGGACGGGATCGAGGGTCAGACTTGAAGCTGGCCATCTGGACGGGAGCGTCTCCTGAGAGTGGCGACAGACACCTCCCAGATGCCAGCGGCCCCTTTCGGAATTCTCTGCTCAAGTTTGGATTTGTCGTAAATAAACTCAATTTTCACTCCCTTCACACAAACCGTCTTTTTTTGGAACCAGTTAAAAAAAAAAAAAAAAAAAAGGAGGAAAGAAAGAAAGAAAAGGAGCGAGGGCTGGAAGATGAGGACATCGGAGGAGCGTGACTAACACGGGCACCGAAAATGAAACGAGGAGGCCGGCTCGCGGCCCGAGCTCAGCAGCTATGCCAAGGAACTTCAGAAGGAGCCTCTGAGATCCGCGAGTGCCCAAGGCCACGGGAGGAGGAGCGGCGAGGGGCCACACTGCTGGCCGGCCCTGCACAAGGACAAGGGGCCCAGCCCACGGCGGGCTTCCTCTCCGCTGCAGGTGTCCGAGTCCCCGCAGGACATGCGGTGGCCTTGACGCAGCCATGGGCAGTGGGTTCCTCGGACCCGAGGATGCGCTGCTGGCTGATGGAGAAGCCACTGCCCAGCTCGGCCCGCTCCTCCGCCCAGAGTGCCTCGTGGGTACACCACGAGCAACGCTGAGATTATGCCAGAGCCCCGGACGCTGGGGTAAAGCACGCTGGGAGGGAAAGGTTTAACCTGAGAAGGTCTGGCCTCGCGCTCGGCTGCTGGGAGGTGTCCCCAAGACCTGGGAACATCCTGCCTGACAAGATGTCTGTGTTTCCCTAGGGGTCTGCCACCAAACAGTCTAACAGCGAGATTTAAGGTGGGGGCTTTGGGTCACGTGGTACCTGTTTGACCTCCCATGGGGCGAGTGACTGAGGCCCCGTGAAAACTTAAGACCCCAAAACTCAGGTGAGCTTCCCTGGTGGGCAACAGCCCATGGGCACCGCCACTGTCACCAGGAAAGCACGGTGTCCTGACTCCAAGGGGAGAGGACGGCTAGAAACCTGTGTCTGGTCCCTTCCTGCCCTCCGCCCCACAAGCCGCTCCCCTTGGCTGACTTTAACCTGTGTCCTTTCTAGTTAGTACCCCTGAACTGTGAGAGTAAGGGCGTTTCTGAATACGGAGGCCATCTGACAAATTCCTGAACCTCAGGGCGGTCCTGGGGACCCCAATGGCACAGTTGGTGTCAGGAGTGAGGGTGGCCCTGGGGACAGCTCCCTCCAACTTCCCCTACGCACGCTGTCATCGCTGGCCCTGGAGGGGGCCGGGGAGGGGCGTGGGGGCCCAGGAGAGGGGACAGGTCGAGCTCCAGGTCCTGCTCGCTCCCTCCGGTCCTGCTGTCCTGCCACCTGGGCCTCCTGAGGAAGGCACAGCGCCCGCCCACCTGCAGGAAGGTGCTGGAGCCGGTGCCCAGGGCATCTCCACGGCCACACGGCAGCGAGATTCACGCGAGAAGAATCTGTGTTGGAAAATGCTGAATATGGAGAAGCACAGAAACGCAGCGAGACAGAAATAGGCTCGTGCCGATGAAACGAGGGCTTCGTCTGCACAGAACTCTCTGCCAGAGACCCCAAGATATGGAGGTGGGGAGGCAGAGGGGGTGCACCTGCCGACTCCGCCCTGTCCCCCCGGGCGATCAGACCCGGAGCTCGAAAAGGGAGGGCCTGAGACCAGCGGCCAAGCGCCCCAGCCAGGGCCGCCTGCTCACGCCGTCCCACGGGGCGACGTCAGTCCCTCAGTCCACGCGCAGTGCTCTGCGTTCCGGGGACCTCCGCACACAGCAGGGTCCGGTGGTTTCTGGAGAGGGCCCACAGCTGCGTCTGGGCTCTGTCGCAACCACTCACTGCTGTCCTGGTACCACCAAAGCCATCTCCACGGTATGCAAATGAGGGGGTGTGACCACGTGCCAATAAAACTTTATTTACAAAATCAGGCAGCCGTGGGATCTGGCCCTCAGATAACAGCCTGCAGAGCCCTGACCTACAGAGCGGCCCCTGCAGGCGGAAGCATCCGGAAGCCGCCCTCCAGGCCTCCAGGCCCTCCGCCCTCTGCGCTCACGGCCTCTCTGCCCCTTTGCGATCCGGGACCCGGCAGCCAGACTTAGCAATTAAAGTACTGGATACGCGGTTACGTTACCATTTCAGGGAAACAATTACATATTTTTTTTTCAGTATTAAGTATATCCCATGCAAACCTTGGGACCTACTTAAACCCCGAAGTATTTGTTGTTTGCCTGAAATTAAGACATAACCGGGCAGCCTGCGTTTTTCCGGCAGCCCTATCTGGGGGCGGTGAGGCTAGATGCATTCCAGGGACACCCTGAGCTCTGCCCCGGGCTCAGGAGCGGAGCTCCCCTGAACCATAACGAATAAAGCCTCGGGAAAGGGAAGGGGGAGAGCAGAGAAGGGGGAGAAGAGAGAAAGGAGAGAGGGAGGGAGGGAGAGAGAGGAGACAGAGGAGAGAAAACTGGACCGTCAGGGGCACCTCGGTGACTGACCCATCTGTGTTGGTTGGTCCCTAACAAATGACAGAGAACGCTCACGGTTCTGTGGGTGCCCGGCTCGGGGTCACACAGCCTCACATCAAGACACCACCGGGCTGCATCCCCTTCTGGCCACCCGGGAAGGACCCCTCCTGAGCGCACAAAGGTGGTCCCACTTCCTTGGCAGGTGGTTTCTCGTCTTCCAGACCCGTCACATCGTACCAGGTCTCAGATCCCTCTGCCCAGCTGCATCTCTCTGTCTGTCTGTCTGTCTGTCTCTGTGTTGAAAGGCACCCCTGGTTTCCCCTGCACCCACCTGGATAATCCAGGATAATCTCATCTCAGGGCCAGCTCATCAGTAACCTTCATGACCTGGGCCAAGTCCCCCACGGTGCGTCCAGTGACGTATTCAGGGTGTGGTGTCACACCATGGGGGCAGGACCTGCTCGGGGGCCCTGATTCTCCCCCCGGCTCATCCACAGGACAGGGGGACCCACCACGGGGACCCAACAGTGCACGGGACAGGCACGGTCCCACCCCGGGAAGTGACCTGGGAGCGAGCTGACGTTTGTGGTGGAAACACTTCCACCGTGGGTTCTGGTCCCCAGTCAAGGCTGCTTTGGGTCCACGGAGGAGCTCACGGCAGCTGTTCTGTCCCCAGGCCCCGAGGGCTCGAGGCTATCACCCTGTGAAACCACGCGCGGGGTCCTGAACAGAAACATGCTCCCCCCCAGCGCCACGGGGCAAAGCCCACTCAGAAACCAGCCCCCATCACGTGGGGCGCCCGAGACTGGAACTCGACTGCGTGGGGCCGTCCAGGCTCCCGGCGGCCTGGCTGATTTGTTTTCGTTTGACATGCCTGGAGTTCCTCTATGTCGCAGGGATTTGGGTCCCAATAACCTCGGTGACACTGGCATCCATAGGGTCCAGCCACGGAAGGCCTGCGTGAGCCCCAACTGCTCTTTCCACTCAGTGTGGCCGTGACATGCTCCACGGCACCCCCCGGCATAACCCACACCCCAGAGACGCCTGGCGCCTCGGCTGGAGCGTACACGCCAGGAGGGGAGCCGCAGGCAGCTCCGTGGGTCTCACACCAGCCGCGCGAGGTGGGCAAGGGTGGGCGAGGGTCCCGTGAGGACCCACCCAAAGGGGCAGCGGGCAGCGGGCAGGAACGGGCTCAGGACGGCGCTCATTTTCAAAGCCTCTGTGCTGACTGCGGGGCCTGAGTGGAGGGGGGTCTGCAGGCGGGTCCGGGTCAGGGCACGGCCAGGAACCCAGGCTCCAGCAGCCCCCGGGGAGCTCCAGGCCCACTAGTCGCGTGTGCCGGTTACCCAGGGAGTGGCCGTCTCCGTGTTCACGGACCCAGGACACACGATGGGCCGATATCTTCTGGAGGAGAAGCGCAGCTAACGAGGTCCCCATGTCATCATGCTAACGTCCGCAGATGAACGGGGCGAGGGCGGGGGCGCTGGTGGGGGGCGGCCGGAGAAGGACCTTGGGAGAATGGGAAGGTCGGGCTGCCCCTCCTCCCGGGTGCGCTCGGGGAAGTCGGAAAGTGCTGAGCCCACCGCCCACCGCTGCTGGGTGGAAAGGCCCGGGCTCCCAGGCTCTGGAGTGAGGATTAAGGGAGAGGGTGCCCCACCCTACATGACTCGTCCCCAGCTCCTCATCACTGTGAGCTGCGGCTGTTGTTTATGGAGACGGTCATCGTATGGACAGTATCATCGGTACACTCTGGACCTCAGTGTCTCCTGCTGTAAAATGAGCCGAAGCGCAGCGGAAGTCGTGCGGGGACAGAGTGACGGAGGCTACCACACGGCAGCACTGTCCCTCAGCCCTGCAGGGAGGTAAGGGAATAGGGTCCAGGCCGTCTTCTCAAATGACCTGCCCGCCAGGACATCCCTTAAACGACGTTTTCCAGAAAGCTCAAATCCCCAATATCGACTCGGTTCGTCATTCGCTTTGTCCCCTTCTCCAAAAAGGAGAAGGCAAAAGAACATTCTGGAAAACGGCCCCAGCTAACTCGGGTTTGCTCCTGCGTCCAAGGTTTTCCTGACCACGGTGCCCAGCGGGTTCTCGGGACAGGAAACCTCGGATGGACCAGGCCGGGCCGTGAGACCGCTGCCCAGAGGCTGCTCGGTGGCTCTGAGGGGGGCAGCCGTTTCGGGGGGCGGCCGCCGAGCAGGCACCGGGGCTCCGTGCCACTGAGACGCTGCTGCCAGGAAGGCCGTCGCCGGGAAACTCCACGCTCACGGCGTGAGGCCGTGTCACGGGTCTCCGGTGACCGTGGGGTCCAGGCTGGTGTCTCACTAAAAGGATAAGTGTCAGCGGAGGCGTTTGCAACAGACCCCACGGCTCAGCCCTGAAGTCCAGGGAGAGGGCAGCAGAGTCACCGAGAGGAAGATCCGTCCCGGGGGCGACGCTTTCATCCGCTCCCCATGGCTCTGCGCCGTCCGTGGCGTTTACAGGAAGCGCTGTTTCTCCGTCACCTCCTCCCTGGGGATGAACAGGAGACGAAACGGCGGCTCCGTGCTCAGCGCTCCAGCCCGTGGCCCCGAGGCCCAGCTGCTGGCTCTGGGGGGGCCAGCACTGGCTGTGCTTCTCACGCAGTCGCCCTGCTCCCGGCCACACTCGGGGTGACATCCCATCCCCCAGATGAGGAAACCGAGGCTCAGAGGGACTGCCCAAGGTCACACAGGTGTTGACCCCAAGGGGTGGCACTGGGCATGCACCCCCAAGAACCCAAGACGGGCGGAAGGAGACGCCCGCGGGCCGGTTCCCAGCAGCCAGAGGGTGGACAGCCTCAGTGCCCATCAGTGGACGAGGCGCGGAACATTACTCGGCCATGAAGAGGAGCAGAGCACCGAGGGAGAGAAGCCAGGCACAGGGCTCACCTGCTGTGGGCTTCCACTCGTGGGAACTGCTCAGAACAGGCCAATCCACAGAGGGGACGAGCCGACGGGTGGTGCCAGGGGTGGGGGCGGAGGAGTGACTGCCCACAGAGACCAGGTTTCCTCTGGGACGACGGACATGAGCTGGGCGCTGCGGGGGCTGTGCGGCCCGATGTGCTGACCGCCGCCGAGGGTCCACTTTAAACAGGTCGCTCTCACGTGACGTAAATGTCACACCGATGAAATAACTGGAAAGTGTTGGCTGAGGCGGGGTCCTGCTTGTGCAAGTCAGTACACCCCATGGCCACGCACACGTGCCACCAGCCTGTGGCTCGGTGGGGCTGCAGGATTCCCACACAGGAGAGGCTGAGGTGCCCAGGGGGCTGAGGTGCCCAGAGAGGTGAGGTGCCCAGAGGGGCTGAGGGGGGTTATGAGGGGCTGAGGTGCCCAGAGGGCTGAGGTGCCCAGGGGGGCTGAGGGGGGTTATGAGGGGCTGAGGTGCCCAGAGGGCTGAGGTGCCCAGGGGGGCTGAGGGGGGTTATGAGGGGTAGGGGTAGGGGTAGGCCCACCCTGCCCAGCTTCTCTCGGAGCTGCCCTGTGCTTGTCTGCCCCCAAAACGGGTGAGGGTTAATCAAGGGCAGGGAGACCAGAGAGGCCTGGCCACGGCCAGCACTGCCTGTGGACGTCAGCCCGGACATCGTCCCGCGGGGGCTCCCGGTCCAGGACTCGCAGCAAGCCGACCAGAGAAGATGCCCGGGCTCCCCGGGCGCCCCACCAGGGCTGGCACTGGACGGCCAAGCTGCCCGTCTGGGCGAGCTCCTCTGGGAGTCCGTGGGCACCCTCTGCTGACTCTGCACCACCCCAGACAAACTACTTCACCCTGCCCTGCCTCAGTTTACCCATCTGTGAAATAAGGCTAACGATGTTCCTGACCTCGAAGGGCTGTTGGGAGAGTTTGTTAATTAAAGTTTGTGAACTGCTTGACAGATGACGGATGAAAGGGGAAAACTTATTAATTGGTGATTTTCAAGTGCACTGAAGCCTCACACCCACTCCCCCCACGACACACACACACATGCAGACACACATGCAGACACACATGCAGTGCACAGACATATACACACTCACACACACACACCTACACATACCTCCTACTCCACACCTGCATACATACACACACACGCACACACACCACACCTCCCCCTCCTCCACACACACAGACACACACCGTGCACAGACACACGCACACTCACACACGCACGCACAGTGACACTCTCCTGCCGGGCCCCCCTGAGAAGGGCTTCCAGCTTATTGCACAGGGCTGGACCCGCACGTGGACCCAGGGGGCAGCGAGACTATGACATTGTTCAGAAAGAAAACAAATTCCCCTGAAGTCTTCCCACCCCCACTAGAAATTCCCACAAGGACGCCGTGCTGCAGGCGTATCAACGGGCACCTCGGGGCTCCTCCCAAAGTGTGCACGTCACGTGGGCAGGTGACCAGCAGCGCCTGGTGGGGGTGCATTTCTCTGTGAGGAGGGGGCGGGGCTCGGGGACCTGGGGGCTCTGAGGGGGAGAAGATGCTGAAGGGGACAGAAAGGTGGGTGGTCGAACGAGTCACGGGCTGTCCCCATGTGGTTCCGGGCCAGCATCCCCCCAAGATCCACTGTGAGTGAAAACAGTCGCCGGGCAGCCGGCTGCAGCCGCGCTCCTGAGCTCCTCCGCTCGGGGCTTTCCTCGGGGCCGGAGCGCCCGGCCTCGGTTTGTCCCATCACCCTCCGCCTGGCCCAGCACCTGACCACCCCACCAGCCAGGTCACAGGCTCTGCCCGGGGCGACTCCTCCAGGCCTGCGGGTTCCCCTGACTCTCAGCGCCCCTCTCCTGCCCGCCTCACTCTCACTCCCCAGGGTCTGTCTCCTCTGCTCCAGCCGAGCACACACAGGGACCTTCCAGGGCCTTCGGCATTCCCCAACCTGCAGGGAGAAGCCACAGTCCTGGGCTTGGCGTTCCAGGACCCCACACTCAGGCCCTGCTGACCTTTCCACACCGTCCTCCCCAGCTGCAGAGAGGGACCCCAATGTCCCTGCTCTGCCCACTGCCTGCACCCAGCTCCTCCTGGGGCGGAGGGCCTGGGGACAGTCTTCAGCGAGTCATGTGAGCGCGTGGTAACTCCACGTCCCCATCTGTGACGCTCAAACACCGTAAGTCTCGAATAAACAGCTCCCTCTGCCTAAATGCACCTTCTTCTACTGGTCCTGCCCGATGGGGGTCACCACCTCTTCCTCCAGGAAGTCCTCCCAACTGCACCAGGCAGAGCTGCCTGCTTCTTCCCCTCGGGTCCTGCACCTCCCTTTGCCCCTCTGCTCCCGCTCCGCTTAAAGGTCCCTGCCAGGCCGTGGGGCTCCTCTGTCTTGGTGCCCGGCAGTTGGCACTCCGTCCACATCTGCTGAATGATGCCAGCATCAGGGACGCCTCCTTGGCCCGAAGGTCCAGAGCCTGCCCGGGGTTGCGGTCCTGGGCCAGCTGAGCCTTGGGGGACGCCCCGGGTGGCCAGTGCTACAAGACCACAGCCCAGGCCTGGCCAGTGACTGGCATGAGACCCTGAACAGCAGCCGGTGCGGGGGGAGCTGGGCTCAGGCTCTCGGGGCACCAGGACTCCGTGAAGAGGGTCGGCTCGGCCTGAAAACACCGAGTGAAGGAGGAAGCTGGAGCCTGAGAGCCGAGACCTCCGGGGAGTCACAGGCAGTGAACGAGCCTGCTGCCAGGTCCATTCAAGACCCCGCAAGTGCCCGCCCATCTGCCAGGGGCAACGGTGCCACAGCTCCCGGATCTGCTGCCTAATGGGGCCACGCCGTGCGCAGGCGCTGGGGCTGTGACAGGCGGCGTCACAAAAATAAGCACACTTACTCCGGCCCGGTCGGCTCCCTGCAGGGTCCACACCTGGGCTTCGGGAAGCACGGCCCACCTCCTCTACAAACACGGGTGGGGGCGCAGTCCGTGAGGGCAGCGGACCGAGGTGGGGCCTTTCCTCCTGGTGGTCAGGGGGCCCCTCCCCAAGTGCCAGAGCGCGGTCGGAACCCAGCTCGGCCAGGCTGAGGCCTTTGTCACCGGCGGGCCCCGCGGTTCCGGGGGGTTCACTGCAGCACACGAAACGGGTGCCCCTGCCTGGTACCTGGGTCTCGTACAGCAAAACCACGTTTACCAAAGTTGGTGCATGAAATCCAGGGGCACCGGGGACTTTTTCTGCCCCCTGCCTAGGCCGGCTCCTTGCAAGGATTTGGGAGGGGGACTCCACGGTGGGGCATGCGCGGTGGAACACGGTGGCTGTGGGTCCCGGAGGCCGGTCATGCGACTCAAGGCAAAGGTGAGCTACGTTATTCAGACGCGGAGCGGAAGCAGGTCAGAGCCAGTGGAGCGTCACCCAGAGGTCCCCCTGGACAGCAGAGGCAGGTGTGGGCTGGACCGGCCCCGTCTCCAAAATCGCCAGTCTCCCAGGGCCACGCAGGACCTGAGGACCACGCTTCCGACCCACCCAGCAGGAGGGCGCTGCAGCCAATCCGTGTGCATTCCTTCCCCTGTGGCTGCCCAGCTGGTCCCCAGGCAGGCCCCCCGACCACGTGGACTGGCTCCTCTTGGGACACGGGCACTCCACGGCCATCGCCTTTCCAAGCTCATACACCAGGAGGTCAGTCGGGCAGCGCCCTTTCACCTCTGAATCTGGGCATCCATGTGTGTTCCTCGCGGAGCCGGGCAGGAAGGGAGTTGGCCCAGATGCCAGGCTCCAATCTCACGTTTTGCTGCCCGCCTGGGCGGGTGGATGTGGTACCCCTTGAATACACCCAGCCCCCATTTGCTTAGAGGACAGACACTGGAGCCGGACATCCTGGGTGTGAGTCCCAGCTCTGCCACTGACTTGCTGTGTGACCTTGGGTAAGTCACTCAACCTCTCTGTGCCTCCTCTGAAAAAAGAAGACACTTCAATGCCTACATCCTAGCAAGCTTGTAAGGATGGTTAAGATGCCAAGTGCTTGGAACAAAGCCTGGTACCGAGTGAGCACTAATATGTCAGAAATATGCCTCCGTGAGGGAGTGCCATCATGCCTACTGACAGGCTCCGCACCCAGCCCTCCCGGGGAGGAAGGGACGTCTGTGACTCTGTCACCATGCTCCCATCCACACCCAGAGCAGATATGACGAACCATCTTGGAGCACTTTCCCCTCTCTGAGCTTCAAGGAGATCTCAGGATCCCTCTCAGCACCGAGCTCAAGGCAGCAGCTACCAAGCAGCCAGCTCGGGGCCCCAGAGTCGAGACCTCCAACCATCCCTCGGTCTGCGGGACCCCTGCTCCTGACACCAGCTGATACGTTGGCATCTGAGAGCCAAGACCCTCCCGGGCCGGCTGGGCAGTGACTCTCGTCCACATACGGGACCAGCCCGGGGAAGAATGAAATCAGGTTCCTCCAAGGCCCCGGCTCCCTCTGGAACAGCGCCCTCGGAACGGCGTAGCCGAGCAATGAGCTCCCTTCCCGGGACAGCTTCCTGTGGGCGCCGCCCTGTGCTCCGGGACCAGTGCTGTCCCTCTCTCTAAAACAATGTCCTGAAGCCCTTTGCTACACTGAGCTCCAGGAAGGCGGATGCCCCTGCAGCGGCCCCACAGTCCCACTGGAAGGAACGCTCGAGCTGAGACTGGCACGGCTGCCTGGCGGCGGAAGAGGGCACCGTGATGTGTGCGCACTGTGGAGGAGAGACAGCGCATGCCCCTCAGCAGGGGAGCGGGCACACCAGCTGGGGTACGTCCAGAAAGGGGACGCAACTCGGGGGGGAAAGGAACTAGCTGGGCACAGGCCGTCCTCGAGGACAGCATGCCCAGTGAGGCCGGCCAGACAGAAGAGGTGGCAGCGTGGGTGACTTACAGGAAATGCCCGAAGAACTGAGTCGACGAGACAAAAACCAGAGTAGTGGCTGCTGGAGGCTGGGGGCAGAAATGGGACTGTTAGCAGCACAAGGGATCTCCCGGGGGCGCTGGGAATGTCCTAGATCGGTGAGCTGGTGCACGTGGTCAGTTCACTAAAAACCACTGACCTGAGCACGAAAATGGGTGACTGTCGTGGAAGAGGAACCACACCTCAGCCACACGCGCGCACACATGGTGGGCACCCTTCCACCCAGAGCCGGCGCACCAGCCCCGACTTTCTCAATGCGACCACTCATTCATTCCCACAGTCTATTCGTGAGCGCTCCCGAGAGGGCCTCCTTGGAACTCGTGACATATTTATTTTTAATTATTAACTAGATTGAATAACGGTATCTGTGTCACGGAGACGTTTCCGTCCCTTTGTGACATGTCGTTAATTTTGGGCTGCAAAATAATCTGTCATTTAGACCATCCCCCTTAGACTTAGAACGGCAGGCGCCAGAAGGCCCCGTGATTTCGGGGCAGCTACACGTAAGGGCCGCACCCACGGGGTGCTGGCCTGACGTCCCAGCAGCTGGGTCCTTCGGGTTTCGTTTTGTTTGGTTCTGTTTTTCCCGAAAGGGCAATATGTAGCTTAAGGGAGACGCGCATTTTACATAAAAGAAGGAGTCACAAGGGACAGTGAAAACAGTAGGAACGGACATCGCAGTCCAGGAAACCTGGGTGCAAATCCTAGTTCTCCTGTAAGCTAGCTGTGTGACCTTGGACAAATTACTTAACCTCTCTGAGCTCCAGTGTCCTCCGTAAAATGACAGCAACAATCCCCGCCTTGCAGGGTTGCTGGCAGGATCCGGAGGAGGACGGACGTGAGGTCCACTGGCTGAGTCGCTGAGCGCAAAGCCTGGCTCACGGGAGGGGCGGGCGGGCCGCCGGGCCTCCTAGCAGGACGCGCCAGGAAGGACAAAGAAGCAATGGCCAGTTCCTGGGCTCTCCGATGCTCGGGGACAGGGCTTCCCAGTGCATTACCCAGCTTCATTCAACAAGCACTGACAGAGCGTGTGTGCACGTGGGCACACGCAACACACACGCACGCACACGCGCTTTCATCACCAAGACCGACATGAAAACAGAGAGGCCACAAGCTGACGTCCCGCTTCCCAAACTCAGGTCCCCTCTGACCGACCGGACCCTGGGCCTGAAGCCACCAAGGGGCAGGCTAGGGAGGTGGGCTGGCCCGGAAAAGGCTGCTCTATTTTCGGAGCTGACCTGATTTCTGGGAGGATGTGGCCAGCGCTTCGCATCCAGTAATTAAGCACCGGGTTTTATTACTGTCACCGATGACGGATGTCACCGCGTTGGAAGCACAGCGCGTTTGTTTGCATCCTAAAAACGGGGGCCTAATCACAACCCAGCTCATTTCATAGAGTTCCACCCCTCCCCCCATTTCCCCATCACCCGGGACTGCCATCCTGTGCCCAAGCACAGGGCCCCTAGAGAGGTCACACACACACACACACACACACACATACACACACACACATACACACACACACACACACACACACACATACACACACACACACACACACACACACACACACACACACCCCAAAAAGACGACCCGGCGCTAACCTTTGACAGGGAACTAGAAAACATTAGTTCATTTTTTAAATCAAACTTTCTATGATAAGTTAACTGCAGATTCATAAGTGCTCTACGATGTAACAGACCCTGTGTGCCCCTCACCCAGTTCTCCAGCAGTTAGAGCGTCTCGGGTTTGATTCCCGTCAAGGGCACGTCACCTGGGTTACAGGTTCGATCCCGGTGGGGGTCGTGCAGGAGGCAACCAATGGATGTCTCTCACACTGATGTTTCTCTCTCTCTCTCCCTCCCTCTCTTCCAGTCTCTCTAAAAATCAATGGAAAATTATCCTCGGGTGAGGATTAAAAAGAAAAAGAAGGCGCACCATGCTGTAAGCAGGGCGGTGTTGCTGGCGTGTCCGCGGCGTGAATGTGCCACCGTGGTTCACAGTCACCGCCGGAGGGCAGCTGGGGTGTCTCCACGTCCTTCGACGCACCCAGGCCGCCGAAACACCCGTGCGCAGGCCTGTGGGAACATGCCTCTCCGTCTGCGGCACGAACGCCCAGGAGTGAGATGCTCAAGTGTATGGCAGCCACACCTTCCAAAAAACTGCCACATGTCACCTGCCAGTCGCTCCACATCCTCGCCAGCACTGGGCGTCGTCATTATTTATTTTTTCTTTATTGATTTTAGAGAGAGAGGAAGGCAGAGGGAGAGAGAGATAGAAACATCGATGAGAGAGAACATCGACTGGCCACCTCCTGCATGCCCTCCACTGGGGATCGGGCCCACAACCTGGGCATGTGCCCTGACCGGGAATCGAACCGGCGACCTCTTGGTGCATGGGTCGATGCTCAACCACTGAGCCACACCGGCTGGGCAGAAGTCTTTATTTTTAATTTCAGCCTTTCTGACAGGTGGATAGCGATGTCTCAGGGGGGTTGGAATTTGCATTTCTCTCACCGTTAATGATGTTGAACCTTTCCACGTGCTTTTCATCCCGTCTAAGCATCCTCCTCTGTGAAATGTTCCTTCGAGGCTGTTACCTGCTTCTAACGAGACTGCTCAGTTTTTTAAAGCTCACACGGAGGGAGGGTCTATTTCCTAGTTTCCACTGCTGAGCTTTGAGAGGCCTTCGTCTATGTTGAATACCGGTCCTTTGTCAGCTGCGTGCTTTGCAAACATGCTCGGCCACCTGTAGCTTCTTTGATCCTCTTAAAAAAAGAGTCCTTCAGAGAGCAAATTTTACGTGACAGATGAGGCCCGATGTATCAGGTTTTTCTTTGAAGGACTGTCAAGGGTAAGGACCCTCTGCTAGCCCCTCCTCTTAAAGAGGTTCTCCTCATTCTTTTTTCTGTAAGTTTTATAGTTTTATTTAACTCTGAGTTAAATTTGTATAAGGTGTGAGACTTAGGCTGAGGTTCTTTTTTTTTTTTATCTTGGCTGTGAATGTCCGGTGGTCCTAGTACCATGTTTGACAAGGCTTTCGTTCTTGCACTCTGTCAAATGTTCTTTGGGTATATTCGTGGGAGACTATTTCTGGATTCTCTGTCCCGTTCCACTGATCTGTGTATGTGTCCCTGCCTGGACACGGCACGGTCTTAATTACTGTGGCTACAAACTAAGTCTGTACTCAGAGAAACTGAGTCCTCTCATTTCATTATTCTTCTTTCTTTGTTTTAAATCCTCACCCGAGGATGTTTTTCCATTGATTTTCATAGAGTGGGAAGGAGGGAGAGAGAAACGTCGATATGAGAAAGATACATCAATTGGTTGTTTCCCACACGACCCCAATCAGGGCCAGGGATCAAACTGCACCTGGAATCGAACCCGAGACTCTTTGGTCTGAGGGCTGACACTCTAACCACTGAGCCGAACCGGCCAGGGCTCATTATTCTTTTTTTTTTCAGGCTGTTTTAGCCATTCTAGTTTCTTTTCATATATTTTTAGAATAATCTTATCTGCGCGTACACATATTTCGCTGGGATTTTAAGAACTGTGTTCAACCTCTATGTCAACGTGAGGAGAACTGACATCCTTTCTACGGTGAACCGTCTCACCCATGAACGTCATCCGGCTGCCCATTTATTTGACCTAGATTTCCTTCATCCGCATGCGTATTCTCAGCACACAAGCTGCCAGTATCAATGTTTTGTTCAATTTGCACCAAAATATCTCATTTTTGAGTCATTGTAAATGGTACGGTATTTTTAATGTTGGTGTCCCTGTGTTCGTCGCTAGTAAACACACACACACACACACAAATGAGATACAACTTATCTCTGTACATTTATCTTATATCCTGCAACCTTGCTCAACTCCTGTATTAGTTCTAGAGTTTGTAGAGATTGCGTGAGATTTCCTGTGTGGACAAGACATATCATCTATATCATCTGTCCATAGCAGCAAATATAGATTTATTTCTCCCTTTCTGTGTGTCTTTCATTTCCTTTCTGCCTGTATCACGGTGGCTAGAACTTCCAGCACTCTCTTGAATAACAGTGGTGAGAGTGGGCACCCTGGACGGGTTCCTGATCTTGGGGGAAAGTTCTCGTTCCTCAACATTAAGAATGAAGTTAGTTAAAGGCTTCTGTCGATGTCCTTCATCAAGCGGAGTGAGTGCCCCTCTATTCCGGCCTTTCTGAGAATCCTTATCATAGGTGTTGAACTTATCAAACTCGATTTTCCTTCTTTAGTCTTTCCATATGATAGATTGCACCAGTTGATTTTCAAATATCAAACCATCCTTGCCTCCATGGAATAGACCCCTCTCGGCCATGGCATGTACTTCTTTTTGCATTACATCTGAATTCTGTTTGCTAATATTTTGTTAAGGATTTTTGTGGGGGAGGTCCATTTTCACAGGTGATACTGGTTTCTAGTTGTCCTTTGTCGGACTGTCTTTGCTTGGTGTTGATATCAGGGTAATACCAGCTTCATACAATGACTTGAGAATGTTCGTTTTTTCATAGCATTTTCTTGATGCCAGAATTTCCCCACTGGGGTCTTCCCTTCCTCTAACCTAAACCAAGGATTCCACGAACGAGCATGAAAATGCCCTGCAGGCCCTGGTCCACGGTGGCCCATCCTGACAGCCCGCTGCTGAAGCCACTGGGGTTTGACCTCCTCACCTTTCTTTCACTAGAACCATCAGGACAGCTAAGACATGTCAATTTGAGGAAGTTGCACCAAAGGACCTGGCCCAAAGAAGCCACCTGACCGACTCTAGTTGCCCCAACATTCCGTACGTTTGATTATCAGAGTTTAAGAATGAATCAGAGCCCTGCTGAACTAAGTCAGCGCATTCAAAATCATTCTAATGAGGTCACCACGGGAGCTTTCTCAGAGCTCCGAGAGGTTGCCATTTCATTCAGAAAGAGCTCCCACCTTGTGGAATTACCCCACAGGGTACATCCTTGACTTTGACCCTCAGGATGGAGGGGTGGCCCCGAAGACCACCCAGGACACCCCAGCAGAGTGCTCTCCTTTCACAGATCACACGCCCCCTCCTGGAAGCCGTGCCAAGTGAGGGGTCTCGCACTGAGTGCGGGCTCCACCAGTGTTTTGCGAAGGCACAGGGTGGGCTTGTTGGGAGGTCATGCCCTGCATACCCTCCCCCCATGCCTTGCAGCACCAGAAAGTTGCCCATCAGCCCACCGGAGCCAGGAGCCTCACTGCGCACCTGCCAGCAGCCAGGTTCGGATGAGGCGTATTCCACACTTCCTCTCCGGACTCTCGTTCCTGTGAGCACAGCAGGTCTCCTCTGCAGAAGTTTGTTCTAAACACTGGTCTCTTCACCGACTTGGAGCTCCTGGAACTCACTGGCCTTCAAACTCCTCGACACACACAGTCATACACACACCCACACCTGCACACCTGCACACACCCCAACACACGGCCATACATACACCCACACCTGCACACCTGCACACACCCCACTACACACTCCCTAACACAGTCATACACCCACCCACACTTGCACACCTGCACACATCCCACTACACACTGCGCAACACACAGCCACACACACACACACCTGCACACACCCCAACACACGGCCATACACACACCCACACTTGCACACCTGCACACACCCCACTACACACTCCCCGTCATACACACACCCCACTACACACTCCTTAACACACAGCCATACACACACTTACACCTGCACACACCTCATTACATGCTCCCTAACACAGCCATACACACACCTACACCTACACACCTGCACACACTCCACTACACGCTCCCTAACACACACCCACACCAGCACACCAGCACACCTGCACACACCACATCACATCACACACCCACATCATGCACACCCACTCCCCAGCAGACACACCCACTCCCCCATACCTGCACACGCCCCACTACACACTCTCGGACACACAGTCATATGCACACCCACACCCACCACACAACAATGTCACACACACACACTCTCCAGTAGACACACCCACACCTGCACACACCACACTACGGACTCCCCAACACACACACACACACTCTTATTTCTGGAACAATGTTCCTGAAAGTTTTCATTCAAACCAGCCCTAGTGATTCGCGGTCTCTTGTGTCCCCATGGGGCCTAAGGAGGCTGGACTGTCAGCATGGGTGACAGGCACTGGGGTGCAGGGGAACCAAGAAAGGCTCCCCTCAAGTCAGTGAGTGTGTGCGCAAGAGGGGCCACCAGATGTCTGTCACTCCAGGTGTGTTCATGTGGGAGCTGAGGACTGCACTGGACACAGTCCCCCCAACAGGCCAGCTCTCCCTCCCAGCAGGTGACCCAGCCTGCTCTGCTCTGACACCTGCTGGTCTCACCTCTCCATCACCTGAGCCTCTGCCTCTGATGCTTGTGTTACAAGTGAGAAGGCTCTGTCACTCCGCCTCAGGTCCCCAAAATCACTTCATTACGACCGGGTGTGGGAAGTGTCCCTGGGGGTACCTGTCACCCGGCTCACTGTTCTGCGTCTGGCAGTGACGGCTCTGGGCGAACACCCACCGTTGAATCAGGAGCGCTGCCCCAGGAGACACTGGCCGGGGGCAGGCTCTGCCACGCTGACTGCTCCCTCCCCACTCCCACAGGGAAGTGTCCAGAGGGCGGCCACGCGCCCCACGGGCTTCGGGGCACCCCAAGGTGGCTAGCCCACAGTTGGATTATTGTGAGAATAAATTACACTCCTGATTTCAAGGACCTAGCACGGGGTGAGGACGTGAATTTAATTCTCGTTAATATCATGGGATGTTGATTACACTTTGGCATGATAATTTTGTATCTATTGGGTTAAATGAAATATCTCATTAAAGTTGATTTCACTTGTTTTTTATCTCTTTTAATGTGGCTACTGAAAATTTTCAAAGGACACACGTGGCCTGTATCGTATTTCTATTGGACAGTGGTGGTTTGTACCCTGGTAAGAGAGTTTTTATTCCCACAAGCTCCCCCTCCACGTGGGACAGAGACCCACTCGTTTCTGGGTCTGCTCGTGGATGGGCATCCCCCAGGCGCTAAAGAATGAAGTGAGTGGAAGCAGAGATCAGGGCAGTGTCTCTGCTCTGTGTCACCAACTCCCCCAACATCCTCTCATCCACCCACCCACAGGCTCATAGACCGACCAGAACCTTCTCCTCAAATAAGCTGGCTCTGTCTCTCCTTAACCACTTCCTAGTCCCCATTCCGAGCATAAACTGTCTCAGTCCCCGAGAAAGCCGAGGGGAGGGAAGACCTCAGCCTCATTGGAAGGCCAGTAAGTTTGCCTTTTGCCTCAAGCCCCTCCCTCAAGTCTCCCTGTTCTCTTGGTGGTACGTTTCCTGCCCCCATCCCACTGCCAGCCCTGTGCCCCCTGTTCTCTTCCCATTTACACCCACACCACCTCCAAGACACTTGAAGAGCAGATGCTCAGCTCCTACGGAACTGACAAAGACTGAAAGAGATCAATGGGATAATTTTTCCCAAGCATGTCTGCATTCCAATGATAACTCAGTCCTCAAGCCAAAGGAATGAATCTCTAAAGGTGGAATTGTGAGACCCGTAAGCCAGGTTGAAGAAGTGATCTATCCGGTGTGAAGTTAGGGATAAGTGTGACCTTTCCCAGGTCTCAGTGCGAAGTTAGGGATAAGTGTGACCTTTCCCAGGTCTCAGTGAGAAGTTAGGGATAAGTGTGACCACAAGGACAATAGTTGGTAGCGCAAGGGCACCATGCCATGTGGACACACATACGCATCCATAGACATCTCCTGAGTGTCCACTCTGCACCAGACACTCCTCACCCGTGGTGATGAACAATGAGACCAGTCCCCGCCCCGAGACCAGGGCTCCTCTCCACTGCAAGGCAGGGGCCCACGCGCAGGTTACCGGGTTCCCCTAGTGGAACCACTGCCAGCCATGAGGCACCGCTGCTCTGCTGTCCCTTCCAGAAGCCACCGAGGTCACACACAGCCGAGCATGACTCCCCTCGGCAGCCACACCGCCCAGGCAGCTGCCCACTGCGGGCTGGCAACGGTGGGCAGGCAGGGCGGCCCCTTGCCAGGACAGCCCTCCTTGGCCGGCCACCCAGACACGGCGAGCAGCTGGAAGGCGTCCAGTGCGTGGACGGAGCCAGCAGAGGGAACGGCGGGCTGGGGAGGCTGCACCCCAGAAGGGCCCAGCCCGGCTGCCACCAGCCTTTCTCTGGCTGGGAGGGGACACAGAAACGGAGGGACACCTCGGGGAGTGTACCCCTTCAGCAGGAACACAAACATGAGCCTGAGCCCCTCCCCCGGCCCCCTGTTGGTCCAGTGGCAGGGCCCTGTCCTTTGCTAACACGTCGGCCCTCTGCTCCCGGCTCTCTTTGGGTCATACTGGAGATGTTTATCCACTGCGAAGACCCCACGGGTGAAGGGGGGTCTCTGGCCTCTCACCGTCTCCGGGGCTATTTCCAGAGAGAGAGCCTGGAGCCCAGAACAGCTGTCAGAGACACAGTCCTGCATCTGGGTGTCCCAAGTAACTGGCCGGCCTGCAGGCTGTTGGGAGGCAATTGGCAGCTGCCTCGACGCTCCCCCCTGCCCCCCAGCAGCAGCAGGAGACTGAGACTTCATCAGACTCTTCTGGAAGGGGCTGCTGGGTACAGAGAGCTGCCCCAACCGGGGGCCGGGAGCAGCCAGGCCTCCTCCAGCCCAGACGTGGATGGACACGGAGGGGCCAGGGCCCCCCACCCGAGGGCCCCTGGAGCTCTGACCAGCGCAATGCAGTCTCTGACTTTCTATTAACGGAGAGCTGACCCGAGTTATGCACCTGCCACCCAGGCTGGGCCTCCTGACTCTCTGGCACTCGAACTCCGGGAGGGGGTCTCAGAGGAAGGGGGTCCAGCCGGCTGCCTGGTCTGTGGGCTCCAGCAGGACCCGTTGCTGTCTCCCCTCGACTGGCAGCAGGCAGGAGGAACTCTCTCGAGCCAGACTTCAAACCTGAAAATCTAGATCGAGGACATATTTGGCTTTCCAAGCTAATCTACGTCGTTTGGTCTCCACTGACTCGTAACCCTTTGAGGAAAACTGGGCACGTACGCAGGGAAGGCAGACGACTCTTACGTAAGCCCAGACAGAAGCCCGGGGCTCAGGGCGGCCCACAGGGCCAGGCAGTCGGGTTGGGGTCTGGCATTTACCCATGTCCTCGTGACCCAAGAATCGGGGTGCAGCTTCCTCCACCCTGTCCAGGCACCCTGTCGTCTGCCCAAGAAGAGCCCGAGGAGAATGTAGGACTGGAAGGCACACACCGCCCACTTCTGCCAAGCGCCCTGATGGTGCCCAGGTCAGTGGGTGGGGGTGACGAGGCCAGGGCGGGTGCTGCCCTTCCCCCCAGCATCCAAGTGGCCCCGGCCAGGAGGAGGCAAGAAGCAGCAGGAAAGAAAGATGCTCTCTCTCCAGACAGACAGACGGCTCAGGGAGGCCTGGAGCTGTCTCCGCCGCGGCCCTGCTCCCTACTGATCGCCTTCCTCCAAGCACAGAAGGAAAGAAGCAGGTGATTAAAATAAATCAACAGAAGGGACAGACTGGGAGGAGCCTGCCACCCCCTCCTCCGCCAGGACCGTGGGTGCCCTGGGTGGGGGTGGGGTGGGGTGGGCGTGAGGGCAGGGGTGTGCCCACGTGGTAGAAAGCTTTGAGCTGCCTCCTAAAATGGCGATTCATCCCAGCTTCACTGTCCCTGGTAAGAATCACGGCCTCGACCGACGCTCCACGGATCCCAGTTGCAATCAGTTTGGAAGCAGCAGCTGGACCCGGGCATGAGCAGGTTTCACCAGGAGGGCCGTGTCTGATGACAGAGCGTGGACTGTCCTGCAAAACCCAGGCACAGCCCCGGCTGCTGAAGGACTTTCCAGAAGGGGCCGGCAGCAGCCAGCCCACTGGGTCCCTGTGACGAGGCTCGAATGGGGTTCAGCATGCTTGGGGAACTGCGAAGTGCCCCGTGAAAGGAGCATGGGACATAATGTCACACACCCCACCCCCACTGCAGCCACACCCCAGGGCCCCCCAGACAGAAGGGGCCACAGAGCCTTAGGATAGGACAACAGACTGAGAGACTCCAGGGGACAGGGCCTGGAAGAAGCCATGACTTTGACTGGCCACTGAACTCCTGAGAACAACTCCCCAAAGCCTTGCATGCTCGCAGCCCGGGCACAGCAGGGAAGGCAGGTCTGCAGCTCAGAGGGCTCCTCCCGGGGGCCTAACTCAGAAGCCTGCCACCTGCCAAGTAAGCACCCCTCCCCCGCCGCTGGTGCTCACTGAGGCTGGGCTCCGTCCAGTGCAGCGGGGCGCTGCTGGCCGCCTTCCGGAGATACCTCGGTCCCTGTCGAAGGACGGATCTTCAGAGCTTGGTTACAACCCCCCAAAAGGCACGAAAACAGCTTTAAAAGCCTCGGTCTGTTTCCTCTCTGAGGAAGGAAAGGCTCCCTGCATAGCTCTGCTCAAAGACAGGAGCGGAACGCCAAGCCCGGACTTGGTCTGGGAAACCACAGCTGAGAGACCCTCCCTCCGGTGACAGCAGTCCCCTCCTGCTGCCCGGGCACCAGGTTCAGTGTTTGCCACTCACAGCCAGGCGCCAAGCCGGCCAGCAGGAGGCCGTGCTCACCTGGGAGCCAGCCGTGGACCAGGTGAAGGGGACAGGCTGACTTCAAGGAAAAAGTGCCTTTCGGTCTGGAGCAATCCCTGGCTGTCAGGGACCCGCCTGCCTGGTGACGCGGAGCTGGCAGACCCTCCGCACGGCCCTGCTCCTGGCCCCGGAACGTCGCTGCCACATGACAGAGCTCCCTCCTGTCAGCCTCCCAAACAGGTGACAGATCGTCCTTAGAGACCCACTTACAGAAAAGCTCTTGTGCTAACACTGAAGGAAAAAAACAAAAGGTCAAACTTCAAAATCACCACCAGAACTATTTCCTAAAGCAAAACCCCAGGAAGAACTCACTGGGGGATGCTTTAGAGGAACCTTGCTAGAGAATTCCGGGCCAACAGAATTCGATATTTACTCTCCTTTCCCCTCAGCAAAACGTGCTCATCTCTCCATGTAGCAACTTAGTAACAAAAAAATGCCGGTTCAGATAACTGGGGGGCACTAATCAGGTGCCAGACAGCGGCCGGAGAGGAGCTCAGAGGTCCCGTGGACCCCCCAGATCCCTCTCGAGGCCCTGGGCTCTGGCTGAGACCTGAAGGCAGAGGGCAAGGTGCCTGGATGGGTCACCGGCAAAGCCTCCTGGTCCATTTTGTCTGTGTCCAGACCTTATCAAGTCCAAGCGCCGGCAGAGATTCAGGGCGAGCCAATACCCCCCGCCACCCGCTCACCATTAACCTTCTGAAGCCCACGAGGCAAACAAGACCAGACTCGGCCTCCCAGGGAAGGAACGCGCTTTCCAGAAAAAGGCCAATAATAACACTTGACAGTTTGCACTACATGTGTTTACAGGCTTTACCCCGGAATGGAGAATCGTCTCATGTAACAAGGGGAGCTAGAAAACGCTTGGAGAGCTCCGTCCCCTTCTGATTTCTCAAAATCAGGACGCGCACTGGGTCGTCCCTGGGGCTCACTCCCCCCGCTTTGACCGGGTGGCGGTGGGGGCGGCTCCAGCAGCCGCTCGGCTTCCTCCCCTACGCGGGAGCGCAGTGCATCCCAGTGGACGGACTCAGGAACCGCACGCTGGCTCTCTCCTCCGCCTACGTCCTCCCGGCTCTCGGTGGCAACCTGGGACCAAACGCACCAGCCCCGCGGAGCCCCCAGCAGGAGGGTGACGACTCGGAGGCACCTTCCCCGCAAGGGGACATCTGTGCTCAGCTGAGCCCTAAGGCGCCCGAGGCAGGGGTTGAAGCCCAAGCGCCAACGCAGGCGGGCAAAGTTTGTGGAAAAGGGTCTTCCTGGGTACCCCCACCGCGGGCTCCAGGCTTCAAGCCCCGTTTCAGCTCACCCAGGAGTCCGAGACACAGACAAGCCCCGGGGGGTTCCCGCGAGTGTTTCAGTGTGTGGATGGAGGGGGGGTGACCGCTCGCGCTCCCCCCGAGCCCCAGCGTCTCCCGCCCCAGCTGCCCGCCAGCTGTGCGCGCCCGTCTGGCCCGGAGGTCACCTGCAAACAGCTGGATAGGCAGCTGGAAGCCCGGGAGGGCCCTGCTCAGCCCCGGAGCCCCGGGGAAGAGGAAAGACCTGCCTAGAGGCTGTTTGCTTTTGCTTTCCTCAAACTCCGCCTGCCAGGCTTGCCCGGAACCAGGAGCTCTGGCTTTCCCTGGCAGCCCCGACCCCCGCCCGGGGTCCACGGCCCGCCGCGCCCAGCGGCCCGCGACTCGCTCCGGGGCGGCCGGCCAGGACACTGCGCTGCTGACGCCTCGAGCAGCGGGCGCCCCTGCCCGGACCCCAGACGCTCAGAGCCCAGGAGAGCGGGCCGCTCCCTGCGGAGCTGCTGAGCTCCGAGCTCCGGACTGGTGCCCGATGCACCCCGTTGGCTCTCGCGCTCGCGAGGAGCGGGGAAGGGGCCCCTTTATTTGCAACACTGAGGAAAGCGCCCTTCCACCCAGCCTGGCACCCACGCACCCACCGCACCCGGGCGCTGCCGGGTCGCTCACCTGAGTCCTAAAAGCTGTTGGATCCACATGGTCACGTTTCGGGGAGCGGAGCCTCAGACCTTGCTCGCCCGGGCCATCTGCGCGGCGCCTGATGCCGCTCGCTTCCGTCCCGCGGCGCCGGTATCTGGCTCTCGGTCCGCCGCCGCCCGCCGCCCGCCGCCCGCCGGCCGCGGGGCGCAGAGCGAGTCAGAGCGCGGCCGCGCGGGGCTCCATGCCGGCCGGCGCGCCGCCGCCGTGGGGGCGCATGGCTCAGGCTGGGCGGCCCACGGGGGCGCACATCCTCCCGCTGGGGCGTGGGGCTCGCGGCCCCCTCTTGGGGAAACCCAGAGAAGGCAGCGGCGAGGCCCGCGGGGACAGGGGCGACCGGCCCGGGAGGGGCTCACTCCCGCGTTGCGGCCGCGCGGCGATGGTCGGAGGAACAGCGGCTTCGCCCTCCGGAGCGGCAAGGAGGGAGGCCGGGCAGCGCCGCCGCGAACGGTGCGTGTCTCTAGCCTCCAGTCGGAGCACCGCGCCGAGGGGGCGGCGCGGTCCGGGGATTGGGGGGAGGCGGTGATGCGGAAGGACGCGGGTCCTCTCCGCGCGCAGCCAGGTCAGGGGGTTCTGCCGGGGCTACGTTGCGGGTCGGCACAGCTCAAGTTGGCCGGGGGCTCCGTCTGAGCGCTCGCTCTGCAGACGGCCTCAGCGCCGAAGGCGGGCAGGAGGCGGGCACGGGAGGCGCGTGGGGTGAGGGCGCTGTGGAGCGCGGGGCGTGGGGACGCGCGGCGGCGGCGCGGTGCCGAGGAGGCGCGCGGGGATCCCGGGGCCCCGCCGCCCGCGCCCACCGCGCCCGCCGCAGAGCTGCCTCCCTCAGCGCGTCTGCCTCTCCGCGCACTCGCCCCCGCCTCCCCGAGCGGGTCCCAACTCCGCCCGCCTGGCCCGGCTCACGTCACCTGCTTCCCCGCCCCTGGAACTGGAGCCCGAGCCCCCTATCCGGCCCCGGCTGTCGCTCTCTGCCCCGCCTCGCGGGGGTCCGACTAGCCGCGCAAGGCTGTGCCCGGCCGCGAGGACAGCAGGCGGGGCCCTGGCCGCCCCTTCCCCATCCCCAGTTCGTCCGGGTCCTCACCTTGGGAAAGGCCCGAGAGAGGCCGTGGGCTCCGATTGGACCGCCAGGCGCCGCCGGATGGTGTTGCCACGGTAACTGGATGGCATGCGAAACAGTTCGAGGTTCCGACCCGGTTAGGGGCGCGACCAGTGGACCAGGAGAGCTGATTTGGGGAGGGGGCGTTTCCGAGGGAGCACTCAGGGAGCGCACGGAGAGAGGCTGCGCGAAAAGTTTCCTCCAGATGGAGCCGAGCAAAGGGGCCACGCGGCAGTCTGTGGGAGGCCGGAGGGTCCGCTGCTGGGATTCTTTCTCTTCCCACTGCCTGGGCCCCCGCGTCAGGCTCGGATGGAGGAAGTCACTGTGCTCCTGGTCAGAGCAGAGCACCTTCTGCCCCAACCCTGCCCTGAATCCTGAAGCATCAACAGTCCCAGGGCCAAGGGTGGCAACCCCTGCTTGCCCACTGCTTCTGGGCTAGGCCCGGACTCCGGACTCCGGAGGGGGCTCTGGAGGTTCTGGGACTTGGCCTCCCAGACTCTGTGCCACCCGCCACTCCCTCTTCCAAGACTTCCCTGGGCCTACGTGGTCAGGCTGTGTTTGCAGGACAGTGACCAGATGAGGAAAGACACCTGATGGGGGACCCCGTTCACTGGGAGAACTGACAGAACTCACCACCCAGGGCCGACCTGCTGACTGCCTGGGAAACTCAAAGCCTTGCTCTGCCAAGCCTCAATACGCTGGGGAGAGGTGCAAATCGGTGCAAATCTGGACCTTAGACATCTTGCCAGGGCAGTTCCTATGGCTAATGTGGAGGTGGGCCATGGTGGGGGCGGGGTGTAACACTCGGGCCTGCTAGGTTCCGGTGCCTCGCCAGCTGGGCCCCAATCACTCCAGCCCCGCCCCCACTGGGAGGGGCAGCGGGTGCCTGAGTGGAGCCAGCCCAGCAGGGCAGGCCCTTCACCCCTGGGCCTCCAGGACTCTGGGGCCCTCAGGAGTCTGCTCTGCCCAGCCAGAAGCTCTGATGGGCAGCCCACCTCCCCAAAGGGTCCCAGAGGATGGGGAGCAGGAGGCAGGGAAGTGTGGCGAAAAGGGCCCAGGTCTTCACAGGGGCAGACCAGAAGCCCCTGTTTGCTGTTAACTAACCTCTCTGACCCTCAGTTTCGTCTTCTAGCAAACGTGGTTGGTTTGTTTTTTTTATATTCCCTTCCACACAGAAATTCTTGTGGGGATGAAATGAGATGGCCTCACATACTGTCACTCTTGAGGTCCAAAGAAGCACCAGGCTGAGTCAGCACTTTGCCTGCCTGGTCAGTCTTGGGTGACCTTCCCCTGGAGGCCCCTCCCTGACTTGTTGGGGGACAGATCCCACTAAGGGAGACAGGGAGGTCATGGAACAACAGGCTGGGCCCAGGAGAGTGGGGTGCGCTCTCGGCTGCCACCTAGCGGGACCAAGTGGAAGTGCTGTTCCAGGGAGGCCCTCCCACAGCCTGTGTAACCCTGAAGGAGGCTGCAGGGCCAGGTGGGCGGGGGCTCCTGACCTGCTGGGCTCCACTCACCCGTGGGGCAGCCTGTGCAACCCCGGGGACCCCGTCTCAGAGCGTGTTTGTAGTGCACGCACTAAAATGCTCAGGACTGTTCGGAAGGCAATCTATGGAAATGCATTATTAACATTTTAACAAAATAAAACTTTGATACGGCAATGTAGGCTTTTTATTACCACATCAAGTAATTTCTCAGCCAAACCAAGAAATACCGTATGGCACGTGTTGAGAGGCGCGGCAGTGTACTTTGGGATGTCCGCCGTCAAGGTGATATGATTAGAAGACACCTCCCAGGCCCAGGCACGGTCCATGTATAATGGAAGGGAACGTTCGATTTCCCTTAGAGTTCACAAAAATAGAGATGTCATTTCCATCCCCCCTCCAAGTGTAAAGACCCCTTGAATTCTATCCACAAAGTCTGCGGGTCTCCAGACCCAGGGATGAAGCCAGGGCTAACCAGATAGTCAAGAGGACCAGCTTCTGAAAACATCTGGGGATGAGCTGTGACAGAGTCAGGAGGGGACCTCAGAGACCACGTGTGTGAAGGCCTCTTGAATTTGCAGGGAGGGAGGAGGCCCAGCCGCACCCAGGCTGGACAGTCTGGGCCAAGACCAGGCTCGACTACTCCTTTCTTTCTGTCTTCCAGCACCAATAACTCCAGGCCAATCCCTCCCCAGAGAACGCCCTCCTATTATTTTGTTCTTTTTTTTTTCTTGATGAAAACATTGTCATTTTTTACATGCTGGGAAATAATAAAACCGCGACTTATATTTCACTGTGAACGTCGCTGTTTTCCTGTACGTGACAGCATCACGAATTTGGGGCTGGCTCATTTTTCTCCTCTCTTGGAAATTGGGAGGGTGAGTGGTGAACACAGCATCCGGAACCCAACACACACTCACACACACACACCTGCAGGTGCCAAAGGAACATTTTCAGATGTTCCCGCTGTGGAAAGACCTCCCTCCAGGCCCCCTGCCCCCACTGGAGAAATCTGTCACCAGGGACCCAGGATACCCAGGCCCCCTCTCCCTGCCCTGTTTTCCCAACCAAACAGTCATCTGACCCCTGCGGGAGGTCCTTCTCCGTTGAAGCTCCCTGGGCCATTTACCTAATGGCCTTCACAGACTGACTATTTTTAAATCCCATCCAAAGCCAAATTGACCTGCCATTGTTCATTTTTCTCCCAAGGAGGTAAATGTGTCTTAAGCATGACATTTGATTAAGTAGCTAAGTTTGTGATTTTTAATGAAAGGGAAGAGGCTGATTAAAATTATTGTCCGTCTCTCTAAAGCAGTCACACTAAGATCTTTCCTGTCCCCCTGCCTTACTAGCACCCCCTCCCCCCCAATAAAACGTGCACTTGGTGGAGGGGGAGGGAGGGACAGGAACTCCAGGTCTCTTTTCCTTCCTTCTTCCTGAAGGTGAGGTGCCCAGAGTTTCTCCTCTGCATCTGGGGGGCTCCCCGGGGAGGCTGCTCAGGGCTGCAAACCCCTGCCAAGTGCAAGGGCCAGGCAGCTGGGTGGAGGCCAGACAGAAAAGCTGAGGACTGCCCCAAACACACACACCCACCCAATGACTCACAGGACAATGACCCGAGCCCAGGGCTGGCAAGTGATAATGCCAGCTGTGTGTCAGAAAGCAGGAGAGGTGGTTCTGGGCTCGCTCTGGGCAAGTACTGCCCTCTCAGGGCGGTGGAAAGAGGGCAGCCTGAGAATGTCACCTGGCCTGGGATGGAGGGAATCCCTCCTTTCAAGACTTTAAAGGATTCTCTGTGCTGATGGGTTTTTCTCTTCATTCAGGCAGAAAAGAGGGTTCATTTGCATTGCAAAGTAGAGTGACACCCTTTGAACACAGCCCCTTGGCATGGTGGGGTCAGGAGCTTTGGGTGCCCAGCTGGAGATAAGTCTGGAAGGTGGGCACACTCGGGCAGAGAAGCCGGTCAGGGGCTGGGTGACCCTGGGGTGGGGCCGCGGGCCCAGGTGAGTCCATAAGGAGGGCTGGGACCAGTCGGAGGTTCTGTCCTGTCTGTGGCTCCGCCCTGGGCAGTGGTGCTTATACTGAAGGTGAGTTGGGGAGTGATGGACAGATTGGGCTCTGCTGTGGGGCAGGTGGGGTGAGGGGGATAACTGTGGGGGAGGGGAGCCAGGGCAAAGAACTGGACAAGGTGACCAACTTGGAAAAAGGTGGGAGAAAATCCGTTCCTCCTTCAGATTCCAGAAGACTCCGCCTTGGGGAGGAGAGGGGGAAGGAAGGGCGGCCAGTCTGCACAGAGGCCTCGGGAGGGGCTCTAGGGGGACTGTTTGGGTGTTCAGGACGAGGAGGGCGAGTGGGGACACGAAGGAGTGGGACCCTTGGCCACAGGTAGAATAACACAAGGGGTTGAGGGCTGAGGGTCACTGGCAACCGAAGGTCTGACTCTGGCTGGGAGGAGAGGGAGAGAACGCACTCCTGCTGACTGAGCCCTGAGGGTGTGCAGGGTACCAGTGCTCCAGGCTCCTGGGAACAAGCGCCCCCTGCAGGAGGAGCTCAGGGAAGGAGGTCTGACCCAGGAGTGGCTCCTCCGCTCCAGGCAGAGAAGACACAGCTGTTCACCAGTAAGTCTCCACTATCGATGTATCTTCCAAATGAACTTATAAACCACTTCGGTCAGCGAACGCTGGATGCTGTTGTCTCCGCAGACAGCCCCCAGGGCTCGGTGGCTGAACCCAGCCAAGCTCGAGGGCTCAGTCGTGCTCATTACCACCAATAGCTGCCGTCAGCCCTGCTGCACGCCGCCATCATTCCGGGGCCTGACATGGAGGAGCTGCTGTTCTCTGGACATCCCCATCTCATCGCACAGGGCAGAGTCCTGGCGGACCCTCGCCACGGCCCTCAGCATTCTGCTGGGAAGGAGCACATGTCATTTCCATGCACGTTTCACTGGCCCAGGCAAGTGACATGGCCAGGCTGACATTGGAGGGGTGAGAAGTCTACACCTCACACAGGGAAGGCAGACAGCACTTTGGACACTCATATAATCGTCTACACTTCCCTGCAGGTATTAACAATTCAAGAAGATAACATATCTTTTGAGCCCGTACACTGGGCAATAGCAAAACTTGTTCAAAGGAAGGGAGCATGTTTCTGCCGAGCATGCTGAGTTTGGATAATCTTTTCTACCTCTGAACTCTAGACAGACCCTTGACCCTCGAGGTTGGGATGGCTTCATCACTTGTCAACAATGATTGGGTGGTGGGGGTGATGGGCTCAGTCCAGCTAAAAAGATGGTCAGATAAAGTGTCTTTGGGGGTTGTGCGTCTGTCTAGAGGGGAGAAATGTGATTAGTCAAAAAAAGTTATCACCACCATCATGATGTAGTGACCATCATCATCATCACCATTATCACCATGATCATCACCAAAATCACTATCACCATCATCATCACCATCGTCACCACCATCATTGCCATCACCATCATAATTACTATCATCATCATCATCACCATCACCGTCATCATCACCATTGCCATCATCACCATCACCATCACCATCACCATCACCATCATCACCATCACCATTATCATCACCATCACCATCATCACCATTACCATCATCATCACCACCACCACCATCACCATCATCACCATCACCATCATCACCATTACCATCATCATCACCAGCACCACCATCACCATCATCACCATCACCATCATCACCATTACCATCATCACCACCATCACCATTATCATCATCATCACCATCACCATCATCACCATCACCACCACCACCATCACCGTTATCACCATTATCATCACCATCACCATCACCATCACCATCATCACCATCATCACCATCACCACCACCACCATCACCGTTATCACCATTATCATCACCATCATCATCACCATCACCATCACCATCATCACCATCATCACCATCACCATCATCACCACCACCACCATCACCGTTATCACCATCACCATCATCACCATCATCACCATCACCATCATCACCATCACCATTATCATCATCACCATCATCACTGTTACCATCATCACTGTAATCATTATCATTTTAAAGAATTTTGCTGGAGCTCGGGAACTTCTGAGCAAACCATTCTTAACACACCAAAAAGCGGCGGATCAGTCTGAGGCCTTTCTTAGCCAGGGATTGTCAGACCCCATCTTCCTCAAGCAGCAGCTTCGGTGGCATCTTGACTGCTCACAGCCAATCTAGAGAGTAATTGAGCAGAAAAGCCACTTCCTCTAACAACGTCTTCTTCGAGCTGTTATCCTCAGGCTTGTAGAGGCTCCCGGAACACACCAAGGAGGAGGAAGGCATGTCACTTATCGAGCGCCCTGACGCAGGGCCGATATCCAGCTGGTTCATCCAGTGTGGCCTGAGATTCACCCCCGTCTGTAAGCGTCAGCCACCGTGATGAATTTTACATCTGTGAGCTCAACCTCTGTGACAATGCAGAGAGGCCAATAGTATTATCCTACCCAGGTCTGAGGGTTAGAACAGCACCACTGCAGCTTGGGCGCTGGAACAGAGCCTGGCCACAGCCACAGAGCCAGGCAGGGGATCTGGGCGAGGACCCGGAACCAGCTGAGGGGGTGCTGGGGCTGTTGCCAGCTGGTGCGAAGGCAGTTGGACATTGTGATGCCCAGCGTGGCTGCCCCTGGGCAGGCTGCTGAGTACCAGGCCGGTCACACGCATATGTATGCACAGTTCAAGGACATGTCCAAGATCATTCAGCGGGGAAGAGAGGACTCGGTGATCCAGCCCGGGCCTGTCCGACACCAAGGCTGTCTTTGGTATAACACGTGGGGGGCAGCAGAGAAAGCCACTTCTCACCCTATGTTACTCCCTGCTTTCTGAGTCTGTTAAAAACTGAACCCCGGTAGGCGACGTGTGTTCAAGGCAGCGATGTCCCAACTCCGCCAGTTGCCGCCCTGGGTCACGACCGCCCATGCGCAGGGCAGCTCATCTGTGCAGGCAGCACCCCCTTCCCTTCAGCTCTGCAGCAGTGTGTGTGCAGTGCGTGCTCTTGTTTCGTCCTCGAGGGAGCGTGGCTGAGCTACACGCTGCCCCCTGAGCACCTGCTGTGCGGCCTTCCTCTGGTGCTAACAGACCTCCGGTGGTGGAGGGGTGGTATCTGTGCCTGTCCCAGAGCGTACCTATTCCAGCCTCCCTGGCACCTGGGGTGGCCTGTGACACAGTGCTGCCCAATGAGACGTAAGCAGACGTGGCTCGATGGGACGTCTAGCAGGTTCTTCAGGCGGGGTTGACCTCAGCACACACCTTTTGCTTTCTTCCTTGTTCTTACTCCTTGCCTGGAATGCAGGTGTGATGCAGGAGCCGGAGCAGCCACGTTGTAACCATGAGGTGATGGGTAGGAGGGTGGAAGCTGCATGCCAAGGATGCCGGAGCCAAGCGTAGATGTAGTGAGGGCCCCTGGGGTGTCGTGGACTCCCACATGAGCCACACATTACCCTCCTGCCTACAGACCCATTTGGCAAAAAAAATCAGTCTCTCACTAGGGCAAGCCACAGTGCATTCCGGTGTTCTGTAACTCTCAGCCAGATGGGAGCCTAACGGGCTTGCCTGCAAGGCTGCTCCGACGTGGGCGCAGGCCTTCGTTTCTACGAGGGTCCCGGTCTTCCGGGGAGGCATTCCCCTCCCTCCACTGAACGTTGTCATCAAAGGGAAGACTCAGGTGGATCAAGATGCCCAATGGAAACACGGCCCGGGGCGTAAGGGACGCCTTCCCATCAGCCACTGTGCAGCTGCATCTGTCTGTTTCACCGAAGCGCAGGGTCGCACCTCCGGCCGCTTCTGCCTTGGGGGAGGGGGAGGTAAAGCAGAGGAACTCACCGATGATGCCAGGGTAGCAATGCCTGGGAATGCACGGAAATACAAGAAAAGACACCTGACGGAAGAGGGCATGCGCCTGGCCAGCTCGTGTTGGAAGAAATGTTCGACCTCGCTAGTAATCAGAGGAGCGGAGAAAGGCGAGTCCAGGAAGGACACGGGCGCGATGGTCTCTGAAAACTGAACGTGGCCCAGTCAGCCCTGTAGACACCGCGTCCTCACCCGCAGACAGGGCACAGCGGCGGCTCAGGGAGGAACAGCAGGTGCAGAACCCGGAGAGTCCGGGCACCCTGACTCCTTGCTCTGGTTCTGTCCCTTGGGTTGGGTGGTGTATCCGTGGGGGTCCCTCACATTAGTGAACATGAAGAAACAACCAATAACACCCACCCAGTAATAATAAAGGAAGGCAATGTGTGGATGGCGGGTCACGAAGGGAGACAGAGGGTTCCTCAAAGTCTGGGCGTTACGGCGCCACCCACAGGAGCCCCGCCCCGGATACGGGTCCTGGCCCCTCGTTCACGCTGAGGTCAGGAATCCGGGTGGGATCTTTGCCTCATCCTCTGTGAACCAGAAGCCCAGCCCTCCTGCAGCCTCTGGCGACCCACTCCGCTCGGCCAGAGTGACCACTTGGGTGCTCACTCGGGTCCTCAGAGGGCAGGCACACTCTGCAAGGGAGCTCCCGCCAGGGTCAGAGGTCAGCGGGCACACCTCCCCGAGGGCGCCCACTGCAGAGCCTGGTCTTTTCCTGCCTCACCTCTGCACCTCTGACCCGTGAGTGTGTGGGGCAACCCCGGGATCATTTGTTTGGGGGCCTCTGGGACCCTCCTAGCCTCAGCTGGCGCAGACCGGAAGGGGTGACCTCCAGGGGGACTTGGTGCTGAAGTGCCCTCGTTCTTTTCCGGTCCACGCCCTGGTAAGCGAGCCTGCGGGCGCTTCCTGCCTGGCGGTCGCGTCGCTCCCAAAGTGCCTTCTCTTTTCGCCGAGATCACCCTTGTGCTTCTGCAGCCCACAAGGATAGTCGCTGGCAGGCGTCTGTGACTTCTCTCCCGGGCACAGCTGGCTGGGCAGCAGCCTGTGCTCCCCGGAGCCTTGGAGGAAGCGGTAGCGAGGGGCGGAGGGCGACTGGGTGAGAAGGACCTCCTACATGATGGGGACAGGGAGCCACCCCCCTTTCCTCGGCGGGGTATCTGCACACCCCTGCCTGAGGCTCTCACTGACCTGGCCCAGGGGGAGGACTGCCCGGCGTCGGGGGAGGACAGGTGTGGCCGCCTCCTGGGGCCCACAGAGCAGGGACGCACCTGGCCCGGAGCTGCTGCAGGATGGGTCCTGGGTTCTAATGCAGAGGTCCCTGTGGTCTCGGGGACTCCTGCCGGCAGCCCTAACCCTCTGTGCTGGATCTTCCACAGGCCCAGGGCGGAGGAGACAGCCCGAGGAGAGAGGGGCCTGCCAGAGCCCAATTCCCGCGTGAGCCGCTCCCCTCCGGCCCAGCTTGAGGATCGTGGCGTCGGCACTGCCGTCGGCATCCTCTGGTCGCGGCGCTGCCCCTTCCCAGCAGCGGCTTCCCTCACACGAGGAGACACCTTCCCTCGCACGAGCAGAAGGGCCTTTGGAAACGGAGCTTTCAGACCCTCCACGGGAAAACCCCGCTGCCTGACGTGATGAACAGGACAGGAAGTCCCTGCGCAGGGCTGTGTCAGCTACGTGGGGTCCAGACACTGATGTCAGAGGCAAGGTCTCCGCACGCGGCAGGAAGCGGGATCTCGGGTGTCTACGCTTCAGAAATTCCCTGCCTCCAGCTCTGTCACCCTCATGCCCTGGCATCCATCGGAAGAGGAAGGCAAGCCAGACCCATGTGCCACCTCTGAGACACACGGCCACACCGCTTTGGTTCAGACCCGGGCTCTGCATGGGAAATTTCAGCTGTGTGTCCTTGGGCAAGTTACTTACCCTCTCTGAACTGCTGTCAAATGATGGCCATACTAGTTTGGACCTCTTGGGAGTTCTAAGTGGTATGTGAATCATCATCTTTCCAGCCCCTGGAATAATGTTTGGCGCATGGTAAGGACTCGGTAAATTACGGCGAAGTGAGTGATGGCCCTGGTGATGTCACCTCCTGGCTTACAATTCAACAGTGGCCTCCAGAACAATGCGGACCCTCAGCACAGCTCACGGGGCTCTTTAGGGCCTGAGCCTTCCTCCCCCTCGAGGCACGTTCCTTGGTGCTGGCCCCCACACCACCCCCTGCCCAGCTCCGCCGCTGCCCTGTGCCCCCCGACACTCTGGGCCCTGCACTGACCAGCGCCCCCTCTTACAGAGATCCTCCTCCTGGCTGTCCTGCTCCTTGGCCAGCTTGCCCTGGTCCTTAGGGACGTAGTCCTGTGTTGCCCCTCTGGGAATTTTTCCCAACGTCCCTGTCGGATTCGATGTCTCCCCGAGGGTGCCCACAGCACCCACGTGTCTCTTGCTGGCACACCCAAGGCTCTGCCCTCCTCTCCATCTTCCTCGTCTATCTCCTCCCTTCAGCTCGTCCTCATCCTCATCCTCTTCCTCTTCCGCTCCTCCCGCTGGGCCATCGCTTCCTCCGGGGCTGGAGTCCAACGGGCCATCCCAGTCCGTGGGCCCTGCGGGCACCCAGGTGCCACCGTGGGAGGCCCCTCCTGGTGTCTGTGAGTGAAGGTGACATACATGCTGCTTGGGGAGGCTTTCCCCTTTCATCAGGCGTTTCAGGGGTCACACAGAGACAACACAGAGGCCACCCCTCCCTGGCTCGCCCAGAGTGCGAAGTATGTGCACTGAGTGGGGAGGCAGGTCGGGGGACGAGTGGATGGATAAGTGGGCAGCTGGGTAGCGTGGTCACTCCGGCGATCTCTCTCCGTTCAGAAGGAAAGCCCCCCCCACCCCGAGTCATCCTAAGACCCTCTGACAAATGAAAGGACATCATTTCTGGGGAGGCCCCAGTGAGCAGGCAGTTTCCCTGACTGTCGTTAAATATCGCGACGACTTTGTTCCGAAAGCGTGCTGTGCAGTTTGCCAGCCACCAGGCTCTCGGGATTCGGCGGCCGAGAGCAGACGCCGGGCCGGGCTGCTCGCAGGCTGCGTCTCCGCGTGGCCAGCCGTTCCGACACCGGCTGCGGAGACGGGCACGTTTCCACGGACACATTTCCACGGACCGCCTTTACCTGCCCAGGGAAGGTTATGCTCTTTCGGGGCTTTGGAGACTTTCAGAAACAAACGAAAAGCAGAACAGTAACTCGGAATGTCTGACTCACTCAGAAGCAAAGCAGATCTGCCTTCCAGGAGAGGGGAGACCAAGGCTGCAGAGAAGGGGTCCTGGGGGGGCCCTTGGACTCAGCCAGGGGAAGTGGGTGGAGACGGCTTTGTCCTGAAGTGACACACTCCGCCACTGGGCTCCCGCTTGCCTCCCGGCTCCGGGCCACAGGGGTCCGATGAACAATGAGGCAGACTGTCCGGACCCTGAGAGGAGGCCTGTGGAAGGGGTGGGGGTGGTACCCCAAAGCCCTCTGATACCGGCTAAAGGCTGGGGAGCCCCATCCTGCTTTGCTCTCTTCCTGCTAGGAGGCTGTAAGAGGGCGAAGACACCCCCAAGCCCGAGCCCTCCTAGGGGTCCAGGCACCCCGTCTTGTGCTGTGTGTGGCTCACGGGTCCCTGGCTGGGGCAGCGTCCTGGAGGGCAGGCTCAGCTCTGCTCTGAGTGGTGGGACAGGGCGAGCACCAGTCTCCAGGGTGGCGGGGACCTGCAGTCTCCCCTGCTCGGAGCACTGGCCCAGCTCGCAGAGCAGCCCCCACTGGAGTCACTGGCCCCTCCCTCACGCATCTGGACGCCCCGGGCGATGTGCGCTCCTGGGGCAGGTGCCCGGCCTCAGGAGCCCTCAGTCTGGGGGGTGGAGGCAGACCTCCCTGTGGAGGCGGGATAACGGCCCCCCACCCAGCTGGATCTCCGGGCTCCGTTTGACCAGCATCTGTCCCGTCCCCTCAGTACACCAGCGCTGGGTGCTCGCAGCTCGCAGTTACTGTTATCTCTAAACACACCCCTGGGCACCGTGACCGGGCACACCCGTGCGCAGTAGCCCGCACCCAGTGAAAGGGTGGCGCTGCCCCAGGCCACAGACAGGGCTCTGGGAGTGGGAGCCTGTGGGAGGCAAAGCCCAAAGCAACGTGGTCACCGCTCGGGTCAGGCCGGCCCCGGGGTTCCTCCAGGCCCCCCAGCAGGCCTGGGAGACACGGTGAGCCCAGGTGAGTGAGGGGAGGGCGGGCTCCCGGAGACGCAGGCGTAGTAGCTCCCTAAGGACCCACGGCCTCGGAGGGTGGGCTGCTGGCTCACCCCGCCCCGCCCCGCCCCCGCCCGCCTGCCTCTGTCTGTCACAGGGGCGCCCGGAGTTAGAGCATCCTCGTGACTGCCCCGGCTCTGTGTGGAAGGCTTCCCGTTGGGACACACTGTCCCGAATGCTCTTACCCCAGGGCTGTGAGCACCGCTCGGGGGGAACTGATCATGGTCAGGGGCGAGTGAGGGTACCGTCCTGTGGGTGGCACTCTCGGGACACCGGACGTGGCCTCCCCTGTGGGGCAGAGGGATTCCAAACAGTCCAGCTCCAGACAGGACGATGGCCTCTGCCAGGCGGAGGGGCAGGAGGGAGCCCAATCCGAACCATCCACCTTCCGCTCGTCCCCCGGTCCTGCCCCAGCGGCAACCAGACCTGGGTCTCGGGGGAAGGAGATGAACGAACGGAGATGCTGGTCACCGAGGGCCACGGGCAGGGGGCGGGGGGCGGGGGTGGAAGCTGCCCCAGGCCTGGGTAACCTCTGAGCAATCCAAGTCAGGGACAGGTGTCTGAGGTCAAGGCCCCTGGTGCTGGTGAGGTCCTTCCCCCCGTTCACATCTCTCTGTCCTCTCCTGGGGGGAGGGTGACAAAATTCTCTGGGGTCTCTCCTATAAGGGCGCTAATCCCATTCATAGGGCTCCACCTCGTGACCTAATCCCCTCCAGAGGCCCCACCTGCTGGTCCCATCCCATTGGGGATGAGGGTTTCGGCATAAAAATTTCGGGGACACAGACATTCCATCCGGGAACACAGCTGGGGAGCAGCCGGTGTGCTCCGGCTCCGAGGGAGCCTTCCTTTATCGTAGGGTAAATATACAACCGAGCATCTACTTCCCCGCGCGCTAACGCTTCTTCGAACTTTGCAATAAACCCGTTTGGAAGCAATGAGCTGAAATAATGAAAGTACACATTTAATAAAAGAGCTAGTCCTGAGCTCACACTGGTCGCTGAGATTCTGGGGCAGCTGGGGCTGCCTCGGGGCGCGCCCACATGTCGGCCACGGCCCCTGGGCCCCAGTGAGGACACACCGGCACCTACGTCCAATGTCGGTCACTATTTGAAGAAGACGAGGCTGTGCGCGTGTGGCTGCGGAAGGGCTCCGGCTGGCCGTCGCTCCAAAAGGCGTGTGTTTTCACTGAGATTCAGCGTGGTTCTTCCAGATCACATGCTCAACTCAGATCCCAAGTTTCCTTGTGCGAAAAGGAAGCAGGGAGCTGTTCATATGTGGGGGTGCCGGCAGGAGAAGGACCTGGCAGGCTGGGAAAGGAAGCCAGTTTTCCGCGATGACGTCGGAGAGGAGATCGGGGAATTCCAAGAACGGCGCGATGCTTTTAAACCCCATTTGTGAAGTGGAAACAGAGCTTCAGAGTTTCATTCTGTCGGAGGCAAAGCATCCGAGACCATCGGAGTCCTCTGGAGAAGTCAGTGAAAGAGGTGCGCGTTGAAGATGAAATTGTTTGTCTCACCGTGGTGATAATGTGCATGCAGAGTCGGTCAAAGCTCCAGGTGAAAAGCGACATTCTTAGGGACATCAATTCGAAGTGGGTCGTGGGGACACACTCAAAACTGTGTCCAACAACTGAGACAATCTGCCAGTCAAATAATACAAACTGTAGTCAATATTTACAAATGTTGCCCTGGCCAGTGTGGCTCAGGTGGCTGGGCGTCATCCCTGTTTACCGAAAGGTCGCCGGTTAGATTCCCGGTCAGGGCACATGCCCGGGTTTTGAGGTTGATCCCCAGCAGGGGGCGTGCAGGAGGCAGCCGATGGATGTTTCTCTCTCTCTCTCCCTCTCCCTTGCCCCCCTCTCTAAAAATCAATACACACGTTTTTAACATTCACAAATATTTATGTGGATACAGAGTCACTGAAGCACCATACTTTGGGACGAGCAGATACTGAGTTACGAAAACCCTTCAGTGTGGCGACACGCTCTCCCCGCTACTCACCGTGAATAAGATTCTCGAAACGTGGGCGCCTTTGAAAAGCTTCTCTGCAAACCCGCCTGAGTGTCCTACAACAGCATCGAACCCTTCCGGAAACAAATGCTCTGCTTTTCGATTGCCTTCAATAGCTCAGTGACTGGAGCCACAATAACAAAAAGCTCAGCTCTGGGGCTTCTAGAAAATGGTAATTACGGATCACAGAGCTTACAAACAAGAAGACGTGCCGTCTGTCCCAGGACAAGCGAGGGAGAGCGGGGACCAACCGAGCAACGCTAGTCCTGATGACAGGACTGGGTCTAGGAATTACATCCCCATGTCTTGGACGACCACGACCAGCGGGAAGCATCTTTTAATGAAGCCCCTTTTTTAAAAATCTTTATTGTTGGAAGTATTACAGATGTCCCTCCTTTGTTGTCCGTGTCCATTGGTTCCGCCTCCATGCATATCCGTGGTTTATCTCTTCCCGCCTCCCCCTCTCCCTTCCCTCTGAGGTGCGTCCCATTTTTAATTAAGCAAATTTATATCCGCTACTGGAATGGAACGGAATGAAGAGATCTACAACTCTGATACATCCGCATTCGGAGTAACCGTCAAGAAAATCACACAGAGGGATGACTTCAAAGCAGACGCCGTGTTTGATGAGTTCTGCCTCCTGAGAGGCTCGTGCAGGAAAGCCTCTCGGATGGAGGCACCCGCTCAGCCTCCGTCCGCACGTGGGCAGAACGCCGGGAAAGGAGCTGGGGACATCTCTGTGCCGCAGCAAGCGCTCTCGGCCCGCCCCCCGCAGACAGAAAACGGCCTCAATTAAAGGTGGTCCAGCAGAGAGTCCGTCTCAGGGCCGACAACTTCAAACGCATTAACAACGACGCTGGGGGAGAGCGTGCGAGCCATTTTACGGAAAACTTTTTAAATGTGAAGACGCTATTGAAAATGTTTTATTCTTCAGAAAAATTCCAGAGAGTCTACCAAGATGTTAAAACCCACTTCTCACTCAGGAAATACTTGGGAACGCAGAGGTTGGTGTTTGTGTCCCGTGTCCCGCGCCACGTGTCCCAGACGGGTTGAGCGGTCCGCCTGAGTGCCAGGTGAGCTTATCACGCTCGGAGGTTTTCAAGCCTTGGGATCTCCCGGCGGCCGTGTCGTCCTGAGACCCGTGTCGTTGTTCTCTTTCATCGCAGCGTGGTTTATAGCCCAGGGCACGCGAACACCGTCGGTGTCCGATTCGGTGAGCTGTGAGCGATGTGTCCCCTTTGTGACCACGACCTAACCAAGACATGCAAGGATTCCTTTGCTCTAGGAAGTTCTCTGTGCCTTATGCTAATGTCCTCTCTCCTTGGGGACCCTTCTTGTCGTCTGAGCCCAGAAGGACCTGTGTCCCGGCCCAGCTCGCCCAGGGACCAGCTGTGGGGGAGTCACATCGAGCTCCCGGAACGCAGCCATCCATCTGTGGCACGGAGCCCCGGCGTTGTTGAGAGATGTCACGAGGTGGAGAGGTGTTGACACTGTTGGGCATACAGTTGGCGCTCAGTAAACCAGAGCAGTCAGGGTGACTGAGGTGGGCGGACATGCTCCCACCAGTGTAGGATTCCATCCCCACGGAGGATCCGAAAGGACTTGATTCCATAGTCCATTCTGTTAGATGTCCTGCTCTTCCTACCTGTCTGCCAGGTGTCCTACCTGTCTGCCATGTGTCCTACCTGTCTGCAGGTGTCCTACCTGCCTGCCAGGTGTCCTACCTGTCTGCAGGTGTCCTACCTGCCTGCCAGACATCCTACCTGTCTGCAGGTGTCCTACCTGCCTTCCAGATGTCCTACCTGTCTGCCATGTGTCCTACCTGCCTGCCAGACATCCTACCTGCCTGCCAGGTGTCCTACCTGCCTTCCAGATGTCCTACCTGTCTGCCATGTGTCCTACCTGCCTGCCAGGTGTCCTACCTGCCTTCCAGATGTCCTACCTGTCTGCCATGTGTCCTACCTGCCTGCCAGGCTTCCTACCTTTCTGCAGGTGTCCTACTTGTCTGCCAGGTGTCCTATCTGTCTGCCATGTGTCCTACCTGTCTGCCAGACGTCCTACCTGCCTTCCAGACGTCCTACCAGTCTGCCAGGCGTCCTACCTGTCTGCCAGGTGTCCTACCTGCCTTCTAGATGTCCTACCTGTCTGCCAGGTGTCCTACCTGCCTGCCAGGTGTCCTACCTGCCTTCCAGATGTCCTACCTGTCTGCCAAGTGTCCTACCTGTCCGCCAGGTGTCCTACCTGTCTTCCCCCATGTGCTTAAACTCCCCCTAATCTCCCTTCTTCAGACAAAGACTTGCGACCCTCTCACCGCCTGGAGTTCTGTCTTCTCCCTTGACGCTCCAAGAGGACCCATGTCCCCGTCCCCATACACGTGTGTCCACATCTCAGCCCCGTCCCGGGCCCTTCACACGTGCGGCGCTGGTTCCCCGTGGTCTCTGCTCTCCCTGCCCCGGCACTCGGCTCAGCACTCGGCACAAACAGGTCCCACAGCCGGGGGTGACGGGGTCGGCACGCCCCCCTCTGTAACCAGTTACTGCGCCAGAGCGACCTTGGGAGCCCCTGAAGGGCCGTTGTACAAACTGAACGGGAAGCAAGCCTACGTGGTAAGCCTTATGCCCACTTTATCGACAATAAAACTGAGGCTCAAAAAAGAGGCCACAGGCAGCACCCAGCTGGAAGGTGCTAGAACAGGACTCTGAGGCTGGCCCTTCCGGCTCTGCCTCCGGGCACCTCCTGCCCGGGCCTCACCCTTCGCTGGGCTTCAAAAGCAGCTGGGCACGCTTCCCGGGCCCCAGCCCCAGAAGCCTGAATTCAGCAGGGCAGCCTGGAGGGCTTGCGGCGGGAAGTCCCCAAGAGGTCCTAAGGCAGGTGCCACCCACCTGCGGTCCCGTCTGTGGGCCGCGTCAGAACGCCATCCCATCTCAGCGCTAGACGCCACTGGCCCACGATTCCTGCATGAACTCCCGTGACCTCAGAGGGGACAGAGGATGGAGCTCACACTTCCTGGCTTTCCGAGCCTCTGTCCCCTGAGGCTCGGGCCACCCCAACTCCGCAGGGAGAGACACAGATGCGGAGCAGCGAGCCCCCCCAAAGCCAGGCTCCCTCTGTGCCCCACCGTACAGATGCGAGAGACCCTTTCACCCGAGAGCGGGCGCCCTGAGTGCCGAGGAGGATGGTTAGAAGGGTTCCCCGTGAAAACACTGAGCCCACAACATGAGCCACCCAACGGCCTTCGGAGGGCTTCCTGCGTGGCCGGTGGCCAGGTGTGGCAGGACTGGGGTGGGGATGCTCTTTCTGGGGGCGCCTGAGCCCCACCCGCCTGCTCTTGGCCCTGGCTTGCTACATGGGAGCTGGGTGGGCAGGAGCTCGGTTGCTCTGTTTTTTGGACACAGAAGCCCCTGGGCCAGCAATCCTGTCCCCTGGGCACAGCCCTGGGAAAGCTGGACCAGCCGTGTGGCCCAGAGGGAGGCACGGGGAGCTTGTACCATAGTCTGGGGGACGACCCAAGTCCAAATCTACACCTAGGCCAGCCCACCGGGAGGGTCCCGCACCCCCACAGGGCTCTCAGCCTGCCCCCTCCCAGGGCAGCCGACCCATGCCCACCGCTGCCTACTCCGCCTGCCCCGCCCATCACTCCCTGTGCCAGGAACTAGCCTGCACCTCGTCACCTGGCTCCCAGATTCGGCTCAGACAGCCGCACCGTCAGGTGGCACCTTCCCTGCCCGGTGGGGTGCAGGTCCCTCTTCTGCACCCCAACAGGGCCAGCCCAGTGTGTGACCAGAACTCGTGGCTGGGTCTGCGGACACCTTCCTCTTCTGACTCAGGGGCCAGCTGGGGCCCTCGGCCGTGTCTGCACTTCCCAGGTCCCGGGAACTGTGTGATCCTGAGAACACACGCCCAAATCCCGAGTGCGGGGTGAATGGATCAAAGTGCCCGGGCTGGGACTGCACGACCGCACGCCCTCGGCCACCGTGCTGGTCGCCTGTTCCACAGGGGAAGGCCTGCCATAGCCCCTCCCTCTTCCCGCCCTGAGGCTCACGGACCCCTAACTCTGTCCTTCTCTCCCTCCTCCCCATTTCTACCCTCGGCCTGGGTTCAGGGCTCATCAGCTCTTCCCCGCCCGCTGCCTGGCCTCCCTGCGTCCCCGGGCCCCTTCGCATTCCCTCTGCAGGGTCCAGTGTAGACATGTCGCTGCTCTCTCTCTGCCTCTGCTGTGGCTCCCCAGGGCCTGGACGAGGGCGCCGAGCAGCTCCTCAGCTTGCAGAGCCGTCCACGGCCACGTCTGCCACGGCCACACCCGCCCTTCTGTGCTCTCCGAGCTCCGCTGCCAGCCGCCGGCCCACCGGGCATTCCCGCCACGTGGCCTCACGCCACGTGGTTTCTCACCTGGGGCTTCGCTCACACATTCCTCTCTGCCCCAGATGCCCACCCCGCAGGGCCTCTCCTCGCCTACGTTCTAGCCACTCCTGAAGACCCCCGGGGCTCCCCTTCCCCTCCTGCCCCCCCAAGTGCTCCTACAGCAGGTACCTCGGGGTGTGGCTCTGAGTGCAGGAAGGCATGTCCCCGTCCTTGGAAAAGCCATTGTCACCAAGGCAAGACGTTACGCAAGCGCAGCTGAGCTGGCCTGGGCGGCTCTGCCCGCTCGTCCCAGGAGGGACACCGCCTGTCATCCGTCCTGTCCTTCCACAGGTGGGGGGCAGGACATGCACAGGGTAGGCTCATACGTGACGCGTCTCTCCGGCCCCGGGACCCCTGCTGGCTCTGCTGCACCCCCAAAGCCCGTGAGGTGTATCACTGCTGGGGACGGGGCCTGAGGCCCACGTGCACGAGGACGACGGCCAGCCCTCCTGCAGCCTGGGGCGACTGCGTGTTCCCACGCCGTCTATCAGCTTTAGGCTGGGCTCTTCCTCTGGGTCCTGAACAGCAGCACCCGGCCTGGGCTGCCTCTGGTCCCAGGGATCAGGTGCTCACAGAGGCCTGTCCCCGGAGGCCACCCTCCCCGGTCTGTGCCGGTCATCCCCCTCCGCCAGGGCTATCTCTTCCAGTCGCTGCTGGTGCCTGAGGGTTCCTGGTGCGTTGTACTTACCGGGAAGCTGAAGGCCAGCTCTTCAGAGGGTGAGGCAACAAAGGAGCTATCAGAACAGCCCCTGGGGGCCCAGCCAGAGGCAAAGAGGCCTGGGGGTGAGGGGCGAGGCCCTCGGGGGGAGGGCTATTCTGTAGTCAGTGCTGGGAGGGCTGCAGGACCGACAGTTCAGTTCTTCCCAGGTGTAAGCACCTCCGTCTGGGGCCTGTCAGACTGGAGCCATTGGGTGGGGGCTCCCTGGGCCCTGGCAGGGTGGCACTGTGACCTCCAAAGGCTGTGGTCTTCCCCTCGCAGGGGGCACCTGCATGGTGCTGCCTACAGTCTACACCCCCCTTTAGGGAGAGCGCTCCCACATGTCGTTCAGGAAGCCCCTCCCCCTTGTTCTCCAAGGGGACCCCTGGGGCCCGGACTGGCTCCAGCCAATCAGCAATTCCCATCTCCCTGACCACGGGGACCCTTCGCAGGGCCCAGGACTGAAGGCAGCTGGTCTGGGGGACCGGCTGGCCCTCTAGGTGGGAAGGAGCCGAGACTCGGTCTCTCCCAGGGGAGGGCTGTGGAAGGGCATTGGCTTGGCCTTTATTTTGCAATGATGCGGACAATCGGCCTCAGAAGGGAACCTCCTGAAGAAAGCCAGGAGAGACCAGGACATCAGGCTGGGAGGGTGTTGTGGGTTGAACCGTCCCCCCCCCCCCAAATTCATGCCCATCTGCACCTCAGAAAGCGAGGTCCTTGCAGATGTCACGAGTTAAATCCGATATGGCTGAGGTCCTGCAAGAAGAACAGAGACTCACAGAGATGGAAGAAGGTCATGGGACCAGAGAGGCAGACACTGGCGTGATGTGGCCACAAGCCAAGGACTGCTGGGGACAGATCCTCCCTGGAGCCTCCCAGAGAGCATGACCCTGCGACACCTGCATTGCAGACGAGCTCAGGCCTCCAGCTGCCAGCGCTGTCAGACGGAGACAACCCACACCTGCTATTTCCAGTCCCCCAGGTTCGGGGCTCCGTGAGAGCAGCCCCAGGAAGTGGTTGGAAAGGGTCACGGAGCTGTGAGGCGCTGAGACTTTTCCACCGGGGACTGTGAGGTCAGAGAGCTTATAGTACCCTGCGCGGTGCGCCCATTGTGAGAGGAGGTTTTGGTGATTTGTGACGGAAGGAGTCGTAACTGACACAGTCTCTAACATCATGGAAGGGGCACGTCTGTCTTGGCAGGAGCGAGGAGTGTGTGTTTCCCTGAGACACACGTGCTCCGACCACACAGTGAGCACAGAGCTGTGGCCCCAGATGGTGATCCCGTGAGACCCTCCTTCAAGGAGCTCATTGCTTCGGGAGAAGGAGAGTCACACAGCCACAGAACGAATGCGCAGGTCACGACCGACAGCCGCTGCAGGAATTCACGGACGGCTTGACCCTCTCGGCCAGCTGGATCCCCGAAGGTTGCAATGTTTAAAACGAGACATGTCAACGCTTCCTCTTAACCGACTGGGGAGAAGACATTGTCTTTGAGGAAGGTGGTGATGTACCACACAGCCCTGCCAGTTAGATGACTCCAGTTCATAAATACGAGAGCCTGCGGACGAGAAGGAAACGTCCATCTCCCTGCTGCCAAAGCACAGGCCTTCTTCCTCTGTGCAAGGGTTTGGACTGTGCACGCTCAGAATTCATTCTTACAACTTGACGGGAAGCCCGTTACCTGGTTGTTTCCGCTCCGGAAAGAATTGACTTTGAGTCGTTAAATTAACTCTCCCAGGGTGGCTGGGCAGGACGGGGTTTCGGTGCGGGCCTCTCTGCTTTTGCAATGCATGCTTGCTTTCGTTACTTTGTTTCCAGCAGGTCATGCCTCCTTTCTGGAGGGTTTTCAAAGAGAACTGTGCCGGTGGCCTCACCTGGGGTCGCTGTGGGCAGGAGGTTGGGGGCGAGTGGACCTGGTTACTGCCCCGCTGGCCATCTGGGCCTCCCTAGGCTCCTGTGGTTGCTAAAACGTTACATGAAAATCTTAATGCGGGGAAGGGATTCTCAGAAGGCTTATTTGCATCTTGCTTTTCCAGCAAGTACAACAAAGAGCGTGCTCATTTCCGCCCGCCTTGGGAGGAGCTCAGCTCGGAGGAGGGGCATGGAGGCGGGTGGGGATTCCCAGGGTCTGCTCCTTCCCACTCCCGGGCGGGCGGGACAGACGGACTTTTGTTTTTCATGTGGCTCTTTCCCTAGGGACAATCTGTGCACACCACAGCTGGGCCCGGAGGGGCAGAAACTGAAGAAAGGGGGCCTCTGGGTCCTAGGAGAGTGGTCACCGGGTCACACACAGACACATATGTCAGGGAACCAACCTGGAGGACCTCGGGGGCACCCATCCTGCGTCTTCCCCAGCTGCCCACTCAGGGGGACCAGAAGAATTTGTCATTGGTGTGTGGGGGGTGACAATTAGGTCAGTGCACCCCACTCTAGATGATCGGAAAAGAGACCCCACTGCACCTTCTCGCCAGGGACACACAGTGTGGCTTCTGTCAGAGGCCGCTTGCTGTCCCCTCCCCAGGGTCCTCGTCCTCAAATCTGCCTTTCCTAACTTCCCAGCTGGCTCGTCCTCCCAGGAAAGATCACCCCGTCCGGCAGCCAGGCCTTCGCGGGGCACCCGCCACCCCTCCTCCCGCCTTGAAAGACCGAGTGTCCTTCTTAGGCCAACGCCGAGGTCTTGTCTTTTCATACTGAGGGTCTTCCTGCCCCAGGCAGAGCCTCTCCCCCCAACGGCACCCCAACGAGATGGTGGTTCCGCCAGCCTGTGTGACACGCGGGGACAGGCCCTTCTTGTTACCCACCCAAAGCACTGGCTTCTGATTTCTTACGAAACCCAGAAAGCAGGGCAAGGGCTCGGAACGGTGGCCCGAAGAGAGGAGCGTGTCCTGACGTCCCTGCCCGTGACTGTGGGCCTCTGCGGGGAAGGACCTGAGAGGAGGAGCTGCCCCGAGATCAGCAGGTGGCCCTGAATGCAGTCACGTGTGTGTTTATGAGAGCGAGGAGGCAGAGGGGGTTAAGACGGACCGTAGACAGACGCCACTGAGACGGAGGCAAGGCTGGGCGGGATGCGGCCACCGGCCTGGAGAGGCAGGCGGACCCTCCCCAGAGACCGGACTTCAGACTCTGGCCTCCGGAACCGGAGAAGAATAAAGTCCTGCCATTTCCGCCTCGGGTCTGTGGCACTTTGTGATGGCAGCTGGACAAAGTCACGGGTGGGCATCGCGGCAGGAGGGAGAGGTGAAGGCGGTAAGTGGTGATGGAAGGAGACTCGACGGGGGGTGGTGAACACACGATACGATGTACAGACAATGTCCTATAGAACTGTACACCTGAGACCTACAGAATTTTATAAACCAGTGTCACCCCGATAAATTCAATTAAAAAATAACAGCCGCAGGGAGAGCGTCCCTGGAGTCCCTGGAAGAGACAGCTCTGCAGACGTCCCGGGAGAGGACTTGTGGACGGTGAGGCCCCCTGTGTACACGGAGCCCGGAACGCAGAGGCTGGGCCAGTGCGCTGGGGGAGGGCGGACACCCGTCCGTGCGGGGGAGGGGCGGCGTGGGGGCCATGCCCGGGGTTTCGGTTTTCCTGCAAGCACTCAGGACTTCAGCGAGTGTCTTAAGGACAGCCTGGATCTGATTTACGTGGAAGGCAAACACGTTAGGCAAAGCCTTCTGGGAGAATGCTTACGGAGCAGACTCTGGGACCCGCGGATGACCCACGGAGGGACGACTCCAGAGCACAGGGCCTGTCAGGGCAGGTGGGTTTGAGACGCTTGGAGTATTCCCAGGGGAGAAGGCAGGCAGCCAGCTGGCTGTGTGGTCTGGAGCCCCAGGGAGGACACAGGCTCTGTGACTCACCGGCTCCTGGGTTGTCCCTTGAAGCCAGGGGGCTGGACTGTACCCTCAGGATGGTGGAGGCGGAGACCAGAGAGATAAGATGGAAGTCCGGGGTGTTCCGACCTTTCAAGGTTGGGCCAAGGAGTGGGAGACAGCAGAGAAGACGGGGAGGGCGTGGGGGCGGGGGAGCCCCAGGGGAGGGAGCGGCAGAGCAGGGGTTTCGGGAGGAGGGAGGCGGCATTCCCCCTGTGCCCGCTGTGCCCAGCCTGCCCGAGCTCTGGCGTGGTGAGGACACCGAGCTCCTGCTGTGCGGTCCTGAAGTCCTCGGCAACCTTGAGAAGGTGAGATCTTGGATGTGAGCGTGAAGTTGACCAGGTGCCAGACAGGTTGCTGCTGATGAGAAGCAGAAAGATTCCTGGAACCCACTTCCCCCGGAGCTGGGCGCAGCGCCACGTCGGCCCCTTCCTGCGAGTGAGTTATTACGCCGGCACGCCGGAGAGCCTTCGGCCCAGGTGTTGGCCCACGCAGAAGGACCCCCAGGAGCTTATGTCCTCGATATTACCGAGCAGTCCCTGGGCACCCCCTCAGTGACTGTGCTGGGCTACGGGGGACCCCCATGACCAACATCCCATCCCTTCCTCGCCCGCGGCCTGCCTGGCGCCCTGGCCCAGGGCGGGGGCCTTTCAGGGCCGTGCTTACCAGCACAGGGTCTCATCGGGTTGTGAAGTCCCCCTAGACGGCACCCTAAACGACACAGCTGACCCGACATATGCCCCAAACCGTCAGCCCTCAACACCAAGACAGCAGTCCCATAGACGTGGGCCGAAGACCTGGACAGACCTCACCGAGGACGTGAGAAGATGCTCACAGCCTGGCCGTCAGAGAAACGCGCCTGCAAACCACCACCGGAGACCACTGCGTCCTCCCAGAGGGGCCCAATTCCAGAACTCCGACACCACCACGTGCCGGCGAGGACGGGAGCAGCGGGAACCCCCTGGTGCGGCCACCTCGGGGGGCAGCTCAGCAGCCTCTCACAAAACTACACGCTCTCACCGTACGAGCCAGCCGTCACACCCCTCGGCATCTACACCAACGAGCCGAACACCGTCCACACAGGACGCTGTGCACGGGGGTTCGTAGCCGCTGAACTCATCATCGCCGGAACTTACAGCGGCCAAGGTCGTCCAGCAGGGGAATGGGTGAGCACGCCGCGGTCCGTCCAGACAACGGGACAGCATCCAGGGCTGGCAAGAAATGAGCCACCGAGCCGTGAAGAGACGGAGGAGACGGAAACACCTGTGACTGCGTGAGAGAAGGACCAGATGCTGTGTGATTCCGACCACGTGACACCCTGGAAAAGGCAAAGCCACCGAGGCCGGCTTCCTGGGGGCTGGGGGGCTGAACGGGGGGAGACAGAGGACTACAGGGAGACCAACCGCTCTGTGTGATGGTGGGCCATGTCCCATAAGGGTCTCCGAACCCACAGACTGTCCAACACCCAGAGTGAACCCCCATGTACGCCATGGACCTGGGGTGATGATGACTTGTGACGTAGGTTCGTCGATCGTGACAAATGGACCCCCTGCTGGGCTCTCCTAGGAGGGGCCCAGGTATGTGGGAACTCTCTGTGCCTTCTCAGTTTCTCTTTCACCCTGAAACTGCTCTAGAGAGTACATTCTATGTATAGAAAGAAAGACACCCTAGGTGTGCGGGGATGGCTGAGTGGGGCCCCACCCCTGATAGCTGTATTAGAGACGTCAGATCACAGGTGGACCCTCAGCCTGGAAGGGGAGCCCAGCATTTCTGTGAGGGCGCGGCCGAGACGTCAGATCACAGGTGGACCCTCAGCCTGGAAGGGGAGCCCAGCATTTCTGTGACGACGCGGCCTAGGGCTGCACACGCGGGAGAAAGCCGCCCGCCCTCGCTTCCACGTGTTCATCGAACATTAGGCACGCGCCTCGCGCTGACGGAATTGCATCCGTGTCGGTGGGCGGACCCCTAGCGCTCCGCGGGCAGTAACAGACTTTGAAAGCAGAGCTTCCTCACGTGACTCCCCGAAGCCTGAAAATCTTCTCACACGCGTTCCCGGGGGACGCCCCCCAAGCACAGCTCGATCTGGACAACCAATTCTGACATCTTCCTGTCGATGGCGCCTGACAGAACTTTCAAAACAGGAGAGCGAACCTCTCCGGAGGGCACATGGAAGGTGGAGCTGTCCCTGGTGACAGCCCGGGTGCCCCTCCCCGTGGCCAAATCCCCTTCACCAGGGGATGCTCCAGAGTCTCTCAGGTGCATTTACACCAAGCAACACCGGGCCGGTTCCCGAAACGGTAACACTCATCCCATCTGTTCACCCTTCCGACCTCCGCCCAGAAAACACGCCGCCATAACCCTGCCAGCTACAGCTGGAGGCCGGGTGCCCCGCCTTCGCCAGGGGAGAGCACAGCAAACCCTACACGCACCCCTTGCGCGGTCCCCTTGGCCTAGCACGGCCCTGGCCGTCCCCTTCCTGGCCGAGCCCGGCCCCTACAGCCTGGCAGGCACGCAGAGTAAGGCGGGAAGTGGAATGGACGTTTATCAGCCTGCACCTGCCTCCGCAGACAGGCCGGTCCGAGGCCGGAGGTGGCGCTGACCATGTCCCCGGGCAGGGCTCCCGACTCCATCTGGGGTCCCCAGTACTCGCCTAGATACCCACACGCCAGAGGCCCTTGGGGGTCGTTGTTAGGTGACCCGATTATTTAGAATACAATTCGCTAAGCCGTCCCATCTGGCTCAGTCCTCAGCCGAGCGTCACAACACCCGTGCCATTGAAATCGAACCGGTCTCGCCCGGCCGGTGTGGCTCAGTGGTTGAAGTCAGCCCATGCACCAAGAGGTCGCCAGTTCGATTCCCGGTCAGGGCACATGCCCAGGTTGTGGGCCCGATCCCCAGTAGGGGGCATGCCGGAGGTGGCCAGTTGATGTTCTCTCATCGATGTTTCTATCTCTCCCTCTCCCTTCCTCTCTCTCTAAAATCAATAAAGAAAAATATATTTTTTTAAAAACCAAAGCAGTCTTGTCTGAGGTCTTACGGGGAAGGTGTTTTCTTCACCGGAGCGTCAGTACCGGGCCCTCAGCTCCGGCCGAGCCCCATTCCCCGCGCCCACACTCAGTCCATTTCATTCCACGGATCTCCCTCCTTCGGCCGGGTTTGCGTGCCGTGATCCGCGGAGGTGCTGCCGTGCGCCATCGAGAACACCTTAGAGACCGCTGACAACAGTCGGAAACCGACCGGGCAGACAAGCGTGGGACGTTTTCAAAAGCAGAGACGACGCCTGCAGGAGAATCAAGTGTCCGAAGGGGCAGCGTGGGTCAGAGCCAAGTACGGGGTCCGAGTCCGCACACCTGGCCTGTCGGGCCTCAGCCCAAGTATCTGCCGGGAGGGAAGAGTGTTTGCAGGAGGGCTGTTCCCCCAGCCCCGCTCCAGGACAAAGCCTGGTTCGTGCACAGAACAGGGCTGGGGGAGGGCGGGGGGACCGGGACTTGCCTGCTCCTTGGTTTCCTTTGTTGTGAAGGGGTCCGGAGGGAGGGTGCCCGAGCTGGCTGGAAGGCCACGCTCTTGTGCCCAATCTTTCCAGCCTCTTTGTCCCACAGAAATCCTGCTACCCGAGGGAATTCCGATTGACGTGGAAATCATGCCTGGTGCTGGGGTTGTTACTGGGGTCGTGGGGGCCCGTTTCAGAGTGTGGGAAAGACAGTTCTGGGGAATAACGTGTGTGCGTTAGGGTCTGGGCAGCCTAACGGGCTCCTGCCTCAAGGTCAGCCCACAGCTCGGGGTCCCTCTCGCCCAGGCGGGGTGCATTGCAGGCCTGCCAGGACAAAGCCGCCCCAATGGGGACAGTGTCCCAGCAGAGGACCCGGGGAGGCCCCCAGCCTGCGGGAACCACAAGCTGTCGGCTTGTCCTGAGGACCCCGGGGGACAGGTAGGTCGACACCTGGTAAGCACGATTTAAACACTAGGCATTTACAGCTAGGAGTTTAAATACTGGCTACATCTAGCATTGAAAGGGTAGGTATTGAATACGTACTATTTCGTAAGCAAATGCCTCGTAATGTACTAGGTATCCCCTAGAAACTCGATCACAGCATCAAACTTGACTTCCTTGTGAAAAATGACTGACTGAAAGCCAGCGGCCGGTGTGAGGGTGTGGACCGGTGGGGCCGTGCGTGTCCCGAACGGCAGGGCCTGGGTGTCTGTGGGTCTGGTGGCCACTCTCCTGCGGGTCTGTGGACTCGGGGAAGGGGCACCTGCTGATCTCTGAGTCCCGCTGCCCCGCCCAGCGCTGGAGACAGTTAAGTCATCACTGAATCGATAAAGGCTCGCTGCAAAGTTTCTTTAACACGTCTCCGGGGGCAACTGAAATATGATTTTATTTACAAACACCGTGATTCTATTAAGCAGCCCGGGAGCTCTGTTCGCTGAAGTGAGGCTCTCCTGCGCGCGTCGCCGCGAATTCCCCAGGGGTGTAAACGGCTCTGGATCCGGGCCAGCTGCTCCTCCGCCGGCTCCACCACCACCTGCCGTAAAGGAAAAGGGGCGCCGGGAAGGGGCGCCTCTCCGTAGCCCTGCGTGGGGGCGGCCGGCTCACGCACGCACACACGCACACTCGCTCACACTCACGCACACGGTTTCACGCCCGTCTGGGGTTTCCGCAGGAGCAGCGATGAGAACACGGGTGTGAGCCGCTGGGCAGACGCCAGGTGAAATCCTTATGCTGAGGTTCAGCCCTCGGGAGCCTGGGCTGGGCATGTGGGGTCCCATCCTCCCCGAGTCAGCTCTGTGCCCATCTGCCTTGTCTGGGGCTGGGCATGGCAGTTAATATCTCTCCTAAGGAAGGGGAAGCCCTCGGGGTGCCCGTGAACTCCCTGTCCGGGACCCTAGCAGCCCCTCCGGGCCCAGGGGCCACACAGGGGCCTGCTTGGTTGGTGCCAGGAGAGGGGCGGATGGCAGAGGTCGGGCAGCGGAGCCGGGCGAGGTGGGGGCACTGTGGTGGGTGGCGCCGGGAGCCCTGACTCCCCGTGAGGCCCGTGAGCACCTCCGGAGGGCACCTCCTCTGTGACTTACATCTGGGCCCATTCAGGGTTTCCCGGTGACCACGTGTCTCTGACTCCAGCTCACCCATGTCCTCTGAGCTCGCGACGCCGGCCAGGGCGACCGGGCCTGACTCCACCGGCGGACGTCGTGGGGGGATGACGGGCTGGCAAAGGTCAGCATTGATCCCATGCCTTGAGGTGGGAGGAGGCCCTGACGCCCCTCCAGGCAGAGGGACCTCGATGGAGCACGGGTCTTACCCACGAGGGTCCCCAATCCCAGTGACGGTCACCACATGCCTTGATTGTAGCAAAGCTGCCAACACTCCTGGGATCCCAGGAGGTCACACGGACGGAGGGGTGACGCTGCCCCCACGCTCCTCCACACTGCCCTGGCGGGAAAGGCCCTGCCGGCTCCTCCAGGCCGGGGGACTCCGTGGGCAGAGGCCCGGCCTTGCTCACCTGCTCAGCCAGCGCCGTGGACGCTGGAGGACCACTGAGCAGACGCTGTACGTGCGCCAGTCCTGCGACTCAGCACCGCAGTCTCCAAACGTGGGCCGCCGCTGTGGCAAACGCCAGCGTCCCCGTGGGCGCGCGCTCCGCTCTGCCCGAGGGAGACCGAGATTCTGAGGCGTTATTACAGGACCAGCAGACACCAGAGCCTCCCAGGGTGACACCCAGGATGTCCTGAAACCTTGGCCCCGGAGGGCGGAATATTCTTTCGGATGATATCTGTACCAGGGACCTACTACGTGCCGGGTTTTCTCCCGGGGCTGGGGACCAGCGGCGAGCCTGCCTGGGGCGACGGCCACGCCCTGCACCGGAGGCTCCTGGTTTCATTGGGGATAGAGTGTGACACGCGTCTTAGTGTTGGATCCCGGGACCCTCCCCTGTTATTCTCCGGGTTCCGAACCATGCAGGTGGCCACACGAGCACCGGTGTGGGGGTTTCTCTACTGCATTTTGCTTTGTTTTATTTTGAATGAACATTCACCACCCAGGGAGCCTGTGTCCTCGGGCGTCCTGCTGGCCGGGCGAGGAGAGGAGAGCCGGGGACGCGGTCACACTGTCCCTGGGTGGCCCGGGCCTGCTCTGGGACGCATTCGTGCAAGGGTGCTGGACGTGGTCCTGGGGGTGTGGGGGGGAGCCCCCGTCTCCCCCAGAGATGCCAGAGCTGTGTCTGCCGCAGGGTCTGAAAGTGGCACTCCCACTTCCCCCCAGCCTGGGGGTGCAGGCCCGGGGGACGCCCGCAGGAGCAGGTGGGCAGACCGAGTGGAGGTCTGGGGTGCTGCGGATCTGAGGGCCAGTTTCCACTAGAGGGCTCGGGCTTGCATGCGGCGTGCCCAGCTCCTTCCGGAGGCGAGGTCACGGCCCGGCACAGCTCCTGTGGGAGCCAGGAGACCGCCCGCCAGCCCACACGCGCTGTCTGCAAAGGGTCTCGGGACACCCGCCTCAGGCACCTTCGCAGGGCGTCTTGAGGACCCCTTGTCTCTTCTTCTTCAAATACCTGGGGTTGCTTGGGACCCCCAGAGCTGTTTCTGGACTCTCACGGGGTGGGGCTGGAGGGTGAGGGGTGAGGGGGCAGAGGTGAGCAGGAGGCGCACAACCTGGCCCCTCGGAGCTGGGGAGCGATGACGGTGCGGTCTCTGCGGCAGGTTCAGCCCCGACCAGGCCCCCACCCCCAGGACACGAGGGCACCAGGGCCCCCAGAGCCGCCGCCTCGAAGGCTCACAAACTCATCAGAGGATAGTCTGCCATGGTCTTTGAGATAACAATAGGAGGGAGGCTCAGGAGTGGATACCACAGCCGGCCGGATGCCCCCTCGGAATCCAGGGACCCGAGCTCTGTTACTTTACACAGAGAAGGAGACTCTGCAGAGCGGACTGAGTGAAGGAACAGGAGACGGGGGACTGTCCCGGCCTGGCTGGGGGGCTCTGGGTGTCTCCCTGTAAGTGGGAGGCACAGGGAGGGGTGACCCGAGAGATGAGCCGTGTGGAGAAGAGCAAGGGGCTGACGGACAGATGGACGAGCGGGCTGTCACTCTAGAAGGGAGAAGAAGCAAGGAACACCCTCCGCAGAGCCCTGACTGCAGACTGCTGAGTGGGGGGTAGGGTTGGGGAGGGGGGGTCCCGGGTGTAGCCTTCAGCCACCACATTTATGCCAACTTGTTCCAGCAGCCGTGGGAACCTGATAGGGGCCAATTCCGTCTTCTTTCTAGCTCAGCTCAGACCTCACCTCCTCCAGGAAGCCCTCCCTGCCCACCTGCCCACCGGGCTTCGCAGCCTTTGCCCGCTGCACCGGGCACACGTCGCTTTGCTGAGTCGCCTCCCACCTCTGTGACCGGTGGTGAGAGCCTGGCGCTGTGACCACACTTCGGGAAGGAACAGCGACACCATCCTCTGTCCCATGAGGCCGCAGACACTCTAGCCTTTACACTCCATAGCTGCACCAGCCGCAGGGCGGGGGGAGATCGGCGTGGACCGCCCCGCGGGGCGGGGAAGGACAGGCACTCACTGTCTCGATCATGCTGGAAAATCCCTACAGCCCCTCCCCCGTGGTCTGTGTCCACACAAAGCCATTGGCGTGCACTTAGGGACCCAGGTGTAAAAAAAAAATACGAATATTGAAACGAGAGAGCCTCTCCCACCCAGGGAGACCTGAGGTGCAGGTGTGGGTGGTCCAAGCCCCGCGCCATTGGACCTCGTGCCTTTGATGGCCTGGGGGGGGTCCCCTGTGCCATAGGTCTGATGGGCCCCGTCACATGATGCGTGGATGAATGGATGGATGGATGAAGCTTGCCCCTCCGAGGCTCCCGTCTGCGGCAGGTGGCCTCTGGCGTGCGGCTGCCTGTAGTCCGTGCTGGGAAGGCAGGGATCCACACACGGGCCACAGGGCCCGTACCCAAGACAGGTCTCACTCTCCAGCTCTGTTGTCTTCCTCACGGGGCACCCGTCAGCCCGGCGCTGAGCCACCCAAACCGCGGGAGGGGGCCGCGCCTGTGCTGAGCGCCCCACACCGAGGCTCGGTTCCGGGGCTCTCACCTTCTGCCTCCGAACTGATCCCCACCTTCCCCTCCTGTCCCCTCTGAGCCTGCCCCGCCCCGCCCTGCCTCCTGCGCCCTGACCCCCGCCTGGCTGCACCCTGCAGAGCCTCCCCACACCCCTGCCAGCGTGGTCCCTCACCCACGCGTCACCAGCGGGACTTCCTGTCTCCTTTACAAATGGCCCCTCAACGCACATCTATTTTCTCTGCAAAACTGCGTTCCCCTGGGGGAGAGGGATGTTCCTTACCCTCATTCAGCCGGTGCCCACATCGAGTCTGGTTCGCGGAGCCGCTCAAGACCGTGTCGATGTAGTCGGGGTCGGGCTTGCTGAACAGGACCCCCCGCAGAGGGTGGAGGGGAGGAGCCCCCCGACCCCAGGGACAGAGGGACCAGGGTGGCGGAGGGGCGTGCGGCTGCCGCTGGTTCCTCGCCCACCACCACGCGGCTGTGGATGACTTTGGTCCAAGGGCAACAGTTCCTTTATTTCATCACCTGTACATTTAATTTTAAAAATCGAATCTTGTATTTCTGTGATAATGAAAAAATCTGTCTAGGGATCTTTTTTCTCACAGAAGAAGAATCCTAAGGATCTTACCAGGTCTTTAAGCAGCTCACAGAAGCCTGGCCTTGGCCCAGGGTCCCAGCCAGGACCACCCGGGCCCGTCTCTGGTGCTGCCCGGGCAGGGCCGGCCGCCTCTGGAAAGGCCCCAGAGGAAGCCCAGGCCACGGAGAAAGGAGGCGCTGAGGCCTTGGACTCTGGAGGCCGAGCATGGCTGGTTCCGGGCTGGACCCCAGGGGATGAGATCAGAGGCAGCCCTCTGCCAGGTCACCCGGGGAGAGGGACAGACTGGGTGCTCGGGTTCCCCAGACACCTGAGACCCTAACACAGAGGGGGAGTCACGTCCGCCCTCCTGACCACCTGCAAGCACCCCCACGGAAAGATGCCGTCACTTCCTCCACAGGCAGCATCGTCTACTAACCGTCTTCAAGCGGCCGGCTGCATGGAAATCCCTCTCCCCCGTCGGACGCTCGTGCTGATTTCGGGAGATGTGCTGGGGGAGGTGGAGGGGCTGGAGGGTCCGGAGGGGTCGTTTGTCTTAGCCCAGATGGCAGAATTCGTGGCAGTAAAATGCTCATTTTGTTTGTGCCCAGCTTGCTTTTCCTGGTTTCCAGCAAGGCAAGAGGTCAGAGCCCCGGTGAGTGAGCAGACTGTTGAGTTCTATGTCTGAAAACACCCAAAATATCTCCCATTAGGGCCCCTGTTCCACTCTGTTTGTTCTGCCTGAGCGGAAGAAGCTGTCTGTGTTCCAGAAACAGAATTCCAAATTAGATTATTTGACTGAGACCAGCAGCTGTGGATTTGGGAGAAGTGAAGGGCCAGCGTCATGAAATCCTTGATGAGGAAGAGATCTCAAGAGAACATCTGTCTCCCTCGCCCGGGCGCCCAGGCTAAACCCAGTAGGACAGATGGTTTCATTCTCTTACCGACGGTCCCTGGGGACAGATGTCACATCTTCCCAGGCCACCTATTGCTGGCTGGCCATTTATAGAAGCATTTGTTTGAGATGAGCTCCTGTGTGGGGGGAGTAATAGCTTTCAGCGAATATTGTTTGGGCAGAGAGAGAGAGAGAGAGAGAGAGAGTCTTTGCTCATTTTCTAGAAATAGTTAGTGAGCCACAGCAGAGCTTGAGCACAAGGGACCCTAAGAGTCAGCCAAGGAACCAGCAGGTACCTTCTCAAAGGTGTCCACAGGTAAAGTTTCAGAGGCAGCTCAGCTCCCAGCTGTATGGTCCAACATCATTCCAGATGTTCCCCTCGGGGTGTTTTGGGATGAGGTGCACGTTTAAATCCGTGGGCTGCAGAGAAGCAGATTGCTCTTCGTAACGGTGGTGGGCCTCGAGCAATCAGTTGAAGGCCTGCATAGCACAAAAGGCCGGCCTCCTCCCAGAAGGGCAATTCTGCCACTAGACACTTTTGGGCTTTGTCTGCAATGTCAGCTGTGCTGGGTCACCAGCAGACGGCCTTTGGACTCAAACTGTGACTCTCTCCCGAGTCCCCAGCCCGCCGTGTCTCCACCAGAGTCTGGACTCGCCGGCCTCCACCACACGGGCCAGTTCCCTAAAATACACCTCTGCCTTCATGGATATGCGTCCCCCTGGTCTGTTTCTCGGGAGATCCCCCACGAAGACTAGTCCCAATCTGAAACAAGTGAGGAGGGGGGGTCAGAAACACAAAAGTGGAGTATTTTATGCCCCGGAAAAGAACCCTTTGATTTGAAAGACGGCTTGTTTCTGCATTTCAGCCTCAGCGTTTTCCTACCGTCTCCATAGCGGAGGCTGTGTCTTGGTGGCAGGGTGAACCCCTCATCCCGCCTTCAGGGGGAAGGTAGACAGTCGCTCCTGGGCTTCGCCCCGCCACCCCCGTGGACGCTCCGCCGCCCATCTCCCGCAGCACTGCTGTGGCTGTGTTCTGGGTCACCTTCTCATCTGCTCCCCGTCAATTCTCTCTCCACCAGACAGTCAGATTTCCCCCTCAAATGGAAATGGACTCAGTCCTGCGCTGGGACAGGCACACGAGGGTCTGGTTTGAGGACGGGAGATGGAGACCTGGGTGCAGTTCCGATTCACTCCAAAGCTGCCACACAGCCAGCAGAGACCCGGGCCCCGTCCCCTGCCTTGTCTCGTGTCTGAGATCCAGAACCCCGACCCGGCGCTCGGCCACCTCTCCCCGCCTTGCTCACTGGGTTTTCAACACGCAGGTTTCAGTTGTCCGTGAGTTACCACACTGCTCCTCCCTCGAGGACATACACATGTTGTCCCTGCGGACTGTTGTCCCTGTCTCTCTCTGACTCTCCATCAGCACCCCTCCGGGAGGCCATTGTTTCCTCGAGGCAGGGGAGGTGGGGAGCCCCAGACAGGTTCATCGTTCTGTTGTACAGTCTTATAACGCTATGCGCTTCCTCCTCATTGCTCTTAGGATATTTGCAATTATTTCGTTCTTTATGTTATTTCTCTGCTATCTGTCTTCCCAACTAGAGTGTGAGCTAGAGGCCCTGGGAGGATTTCTGGGTTAATTATTCCTATATTCCCAGGCCCAGCAGGACACCTGCCTTGCAGTGAATGCTCAGAAACTCGGGGCTTGCTCGGATGAAAACACGAGCTCCAGGGCTCGGAGGGCCCGTCACCATCCCGGTCAAACGGGCCAGGATCTTCCGGCTGGATGTGAACTGTTACTTTGTTTCATCAGCAGGAGAAGGGAGGAGGTTCCAGGCTGCTGGGAGGTGGTCAGCATGTGCCATGCTCATTGGGCTCCCTGCAACCGAAGCCCTTGCTGTGTGGGGACTTCTCCGCCTTTCCGGGTCGTCATGGAACACACGTACCTCCCGTGAGAAAGGCGGAAGGTGCCACCGCGGCCCAGCAGTCAGCTGCACCCCCTGGCCTTTACCTGGGAGCTGGGGATGGAGGGCAAGGTCGCAGGGAGGGCTCTGGCAGGGGCAGTGAAGCTGAGGTCCCAGAGGTGGTCTGTTGGTCACTCTGATGGTGCACCTGGCATCACCTGGCACTCCAGAGCAGCATCTGCAAGGGTGCCAAGACCTGGGGTGCAGAGGTTTCGGGGGAGTCAGGATTCACAGAACCCTGGACTCTGAACCCCTATGAGCCTCTTTCCAGCCAAAGCAGCCCCACCTCCCTTTCCGATGGCCGCACGTCCCGCCTTGCTGGAAGGCTCCCTGGCACCTTGACAGATGACCCCTGGGAGCAGAGGCCACACCTACAGGTACCCTCCTCTGCTCCAGACCTTTCTGCCACCGCAGGACCGATGATAAACTCAAACACCCAAAGAACTGCAAGACTCTGCTCATTTCCATCAGGAAAAAAAACAATGTTGCAACTCTGATGTCGACTGGTACAACCAAGTCCCTCAAAAAGACATAAAGCATCGAACCAATTATATGTTCGGCTGAAGGCATACAAATATTCAACATCCTGCCGGTGATTTTAAAACATGACAGATATCCGAAGAGTCGTATGCAATCGATAACCACAAAATTAAGAACAGGAATTATGTCTGGGGGTGAGGGGGGGGGCGCCTAGGTCCCCTGGGTCTAGTCCAAGCAAGGAAGTACATGATACTGAGCAGGCTGGTTGTATTCTCCCCGCCACGGCTGCCTGTGGCAGAGACGTGGATTGCAGCACGAGAGGGCAACCCTCTGGAAATCGCTCTCGTTATTTGCCGAGTTGGTGGAATCAGACCTGGACCCCACAGTCCACCAGTCTGCACGAACGAAGCTGGGTGCTGTCCTTTGGAGAGGAAGGGATCCAAGACAAGGAAGACTGACATGCCGCTGCGGCCACGCACCCGGCACCGCCCTTGGCCGTGTCCTGCACGCGGGGTCCACGCGCTCCGTCCACATGAAGACGTCCGCGGGGGACAGAGCGCCTGGAGCTTCACGGAGCCGCCGTGGCCGCGGTCTCAGGCTGGAGATGTGGAGGTCCCGCGGCTGAATGGGCTCCCTGGTTTCAGGAGGAACTCCGGCAGCCTGGGCGCAGAGGGCATGGCACCCTTCGGCATTGGGCAGAGCCCGTGTGGTTGTTTCCAGGGCACCAGCGGTCGAAAGTGGAAGCACGGTCCGCTGTACCCAAGTCACCGGAGGTGGCTCCCTAGTGCTGGGTTCCCTCGGGACAAACAGAGACAGCACCTAAGACCAGATTTGATGCGCGTGGGTCTGGCGCGTGGAGACCCACCTGAGCCACGAGCTCTGAGCCCATCACCAACCCCTCTGACCAGTCAGCCCATACCCCCTGGATCGCTTCAGTGAAGGGCTGGCCACACATGGATCCGGGAATACTCTTATCAATAAGAACTGTGTGCTTTCCCCCCGATTCTCCCCTTCTCACACGCCAGCCCTGCATCCGAAAGGGAAATGCGCAGACCTCCAGGGACTGTGGGAAATGGGCCAAGCTCACACCGACCGTGGGGAGAAGCCACGCAGATCGGGTGACACCCGGAGGGTGACCCCAACCCCCATTCCGGCGTGCCCAGGGGAACGTTGACGCAATCAGGAGAAATGCATCAGTGAAAGGCAGAATGCCCAGTCGTACTGGTCCACGAAGTAGGAGCTGTGGGAAGGGCAAGGCACCTGCTCGGAGGACACGCTGTGATCCTCAGGCCACGGGTGGAAAACCTAATAAAAACACATGATGCACCCTGGCCCGTGTGGCTCAGCGGTTGAGCGTCGACTCATGCACCAAGAGGTCGCCGGTTTGATTCCTGGTCAGGGCACATGCCCAGGTTGTGGGCCCGATCCCCCGTGGGGGACATGCAGGAGGCGGCCAGTCGATGTTCTCTCTGATCGATGTTTCTATCTCCCTCTCTCTCTCCCTAAAATCAATTTTAAAATAACATCACGAGGCCAATGCCTCCCATAGTCACATCTTCAGGCAAGACCTTCTCCAAAAGTCCAAATTCTTCTACCCAACAGCCCGTTCAAGGACTGCGTTGGAGCCCTCAGGTAGAGTCTTTCCCCCGGACTCCAGACGTGCGAACCCAAATGCTCAGTCAGTATCTCTGCATGGACGTCTAACATGGCACCCTCAAGACGTCAGCACTCAACTCCTGCTCTCTCTGCAACCTCCCCCAAAACGTGTCGCTCCCAGCCTTCCAGTTCCTCAGGCCGCCGGCCTCGGCATCACCCTGGAAGAAGAGGAGACTCTGTCTGCCACGCACACACGGTCTCGGGCTGTCCCCTCAGAGCCTGCAGAGGTCCCACAGCTGGACACGATGGACAAGCTGGGTTTGCACCATCCGTTTTGTAAAGAACAACGTTTGTCTAGAAAACGTTGGATCGAACATCTCTTCCGTGTAAAACAATTCAGGAGAAAGAACTTTCGGCGAAACATCTGTTTGAAGGCACCGAGTGTCGTCAGGCGGCTGGGCCCTGTGGACGGTCCCACGGAGAGGCAGCCGGCTCGGGGAGGAGACCCGCGAGGTCGGCACGGCGTCTGCACTTGAAACACCTGCTGGTGGACGTGGGCGGGCTGAGACGCGGGACTCCGAGCAGGGCTGTTTCGGCCTCGCGGGGTCGGGCGTGTGATGGATGCTCAAAGGTGTCACGGAGGAGGCATTCCAGCAAACACGTGGTTGCCAAGGTAGGACCAGCAAGGGGTCACCTGGGCGTGAGAGCAAAGCAGAAACAGGCCAGCCCCTCCGCACCCCTCCACAAAAAGGGGGGGGGGCAACAGCCACCACAGAACCACTTAAATTTCAAGCCATACAAACTTAGCTTCAAACTGGGTGGGTGGGGAGCCCGCGCTGGGCAGGGAAGAGTAGGGAAGGGGCCCAGTGCGGGCTGCTGGTGGACTCGCAGAAGTCCGCAAACAGCTGGAAGAAAGTAGCCGAGCTGATCAGGACGCCTTTTGGCAGATCACAGTGTCCGGGCCGTGAGATTACAGTCCGCGACCCTCTACCCACCCGCGAGAGGCCTGCAAGCACAGGGCTTCCGATGTCCTGTTGCTTGAGGAAGGGCCTGGATTCAGGGAAGACCAGGAGAGAAACGGACCAGAGAAACAAACCCTCCGTGACTCGCAGAGGCCGGGGTCTCGGACCCAGACCCGGAGGTAACTGGGATTAGTTTCCTCGGGAAATTTAAGAACGGGATAGAGAATTTCGGTTGGCAGCAAGCTGGAAACTATGAAAATAAATCCTAAGTCCATTTCAGAACTTGGAAATAAACATCCACAAATTAAACACTGAGACAGACAAGTGGAATGGAAAACGGGGAACGGTCCCCATAAGCTCTTGGCGGACGGAGGTTTCCGCGTCGAAGCAGGAGAAGATGCTCAGCCTCATTAATCACCAAGGGGACGGAAACTGAGGTCCCCAGAGGACAGGGCCACACTCCGACCAGAACTGTTAAAATAAAAAAGCCTGCCCGGCCGGTGTGGCTCAGTGGATGGAGCGTCGTCCCCTGGACTGAGAGGTCCCGTTCGATTCCCGGTCAGGGCACAGGCCCGGGTTGTGGGCTCGATCCCCAGTAGGGGGCGTGCAGAAGGCAGCCGACCGATGTTCTCTCTCATCAATGTTTCTGTCTCTCTCTCCCTTCCTCTCTCTCTCTAAAAAGTCAGTTATATGTATATTAAAGCCTGACAGTGCCAGGTGGGGGCAGCTGAGACCCTGTTACTCTGACGGTGGAAGGATTAAATAGCTCAGCCACTCGGGAAGGGCCTGAGAGGCCCTCCTGAAGCTGACTGTAGTAGCACCCGGCGGCCCAGAAGTTCCGCCCCCGGCGTATACGCAGCAGAAGTTCCCGCTGGGGCCGTGGGAGCAGCATTCCTCCTCCGAGCCACCGTGGGGGCCACCCAACAGGGCACCCGGCAGAGCGAACACGGCCCTGGCATGGCCCCCACAGCGCCTGAACGGCGGACTCGATCCACCACCAGCCTCCGGGCGGGTCTCTAGGACGCTGGGCAGGGGACACACAGGGCCCGATTCCAGCTACAGATTCACGACCGGACCCATCACTCGTGGCTTTGGACCTTGGGATGTTGGTGTCCTTGGGACGTGGATGGGGGCTGGCGCTGGGAGAGTGTGGGTGGTAAGTACGCGGACGCGTTAGGCGGCTGACCGTCCCTTGCGCTGTGTACCTGGGTGTGTGCAGTACTCTGTGCATTAACATTCAAGGACGTGGTGTCTGTTCAAAGGAACAATGACCGGGACCTAGAAGAGAGCCCCTTCTCAGCCCCTCACTGCCACGGGGTCCTAGCCCCTGCCATCCCCTGGGTCTCTGACGACAGTGTCCCTGCTTTTCGCTTTGCTTCCCGCTGCGTCATTCCCAACAGAGCATCCAGTGAGCCCTGAACCCCGGGGCCAGGTGCTCCACGCCCGGCCTGGCTGCCTCTCTGACCCCATCTCGCTGGCTGGGCCCTGCACCCACTCCGCGGCGCTCTGTGGTCTCTCCGTTGGGCTCCTGCCAGCCCCTGCGCTCCCGGGGCCTGGAATGTTCTTTGCCCTGGGGGTCCCTTGACTGTGTCATTGTCACTGAGCCCTCCCCTTAAATCTCCTTGGAGCCCTGCCTCGACCTCCCGACCTGAGGCAGCCAGCGTCCCGCCCGGTCATTTCGATTTCTCTCTCTCCCTCGGATGTCCCTGTCTGCTCCCCGGGCTGCGCCCCGCAGGAGAACACCCTTCCTCCTGCGCCGTCCCGCACCGCGGTGTCTGACACGTGTGCACACGGAGCGCGCGTGGATCGGGACGTTCGGCAGCTGCTGCCCGCTGCTGATGTCTCTCGGGGCGTCATCCACATCAGCGTGTGAGCGTTTCCCAGGGGTCCAGCAGTGGAAAAAGACCCCCCCGCTTTCACCCGAACCCAGGACACCATTTCTGCCTCAGCAGGGCCGCTGCCTCCCCGGGTGAGCGGCTTCCGGATGGCAAGACCGGGCTGAGCACTGTGATCGCGTCTCCATGACAACCCTAGAGGATGGGCATCGGCATCCCAGGGTTGAACACGAGGAGACGGAGGTGTGCCCCTTGGTGGGCTCCCGTGCAAGGTGGGTGACACCTGGAGAAGCAGCAACACCCTCTGCGCCCATCTCCCCCAGACCCTGCCCCGCGCCCCTCCGCTGGGCGACTCCGCTGGGAAAGCTGACCCCAGGCGGGGTCCTTGGCCCCCATCAGCTCTCTGCCTGGGAGCGCAGGGCGGGAGGGACGGCAGGGACTGGCTCCCCGGTTCCACCGTGTACCTCCTCGTCCTCCTCACTCCCAGGCCGTGGCCGGGGACACCCCACATACCCAAGGCCTCAAAATTGCACTTTATGAAACTCTTGGCCAGACAGCCAGGAACAGACGGCAAGTTTGACCCGGTCCCCAATCTACCCGACAGGATCATGTATGACACGGGCAAAGGGGCCACCGGAGTCCCCAGACCTCTCGCCGGCCCGGTGAACCCGCTGGCGGTGACGGTTGTGCCTTCCCTGCCGTCCTCAAGCCCGTGCATCTCTGAGATCTCGGTGGCGGATCCTGTCACTGGGTCCACTTGAGTCTGAAATGAAGGACAGGGAGCGGAAATGCCCAAAACTTTCAAGAGCCGTCGTGGAAACCAAGGAGCTCCCACCACGGAGGCTCCCAGCCCAGCTCCCCGCCCAGGGAGGCTCCCAGGTCAGGGTTTCCCAACTCCAGGGTCATGGACATCAGGGGGCACGTGACATTTTCTGTGGGGGTCCAGCCTCTGCCCAACCAGTAGCACCTAACCCCCCTCAATTTGCGACATCCAGAAATACCTCCCGGGGGGCAGAATCGCTCCCGGGTGAGGACCCATGAACGAGACTAGAGCGCGTTCTGAAACAGAGGATGTTTCCAAAGAAGCGGAGATGAGTTCATCCAAAGCTCCGTGTCACCGAAGCTCCCTGTGGTCCCTCAGGTGCTCCCTCTGATGAACACACTCATCCCTCAGCCGGCACAGGTCTCGGAACCCGGCCTCACGCGGTCCCGGCAGACGCGGGGCCCTGCCTTCAGCCCCCTGCCAAACCGAGAGGGCGGGCCGGTAACGGGCAAGTCAATTTTAGATCAAATAAATGGCGTGTTCCTCCCGTCCTTGCGAGCAGGCGGCCAGCTAGGGGGAGTTCAACCTCCCCCCGCAATCTTGTTTGCGTTATAAACTTGTTTCTCCAAACCGTCCATCCACCACAGCCCCTGTCTAGCTGAATTATCATAAATTTCAAATTAGTGGCGGATATACCGATAAGTCTTTTCCTCGAAGCAAAACAAGCTGGAACCGGCCCTCTGAGCCGCCGGGGGCTCCTCGCAGCGTCCTCGTGGCCTCGGCGGGGGGGGGGGTCCCCCGGTAGCCTCGGGGGGGCCAGTGAGATGCTCTCCGCCCAGTTTCAATCGCAGCGGCTCCAGGGTTGGCGCTTCCAGCCCGCGTGGCGTGTCTGCGTCCTGTTTCCGAAGACAATTTCCAAAGAGGTTCGATGGCTTGTAATCAGGGACGGGCATGGGAGGGAAGGAGGGAGTGTTGCTTTTCCAATAAAATCCGTCGTAGAGGGGAAGAGGTAATTTCGTCGTGTGCACTTAGGAAGACAGACAGAGCACCGAGCCCAGCGCGTCTGAAAAGCCATTTCGGGTTCCATCCCAAGTGGAGCCGGGGTCATCGGTGGGGTAGGAGGTCCCCGCCCACGCCTCTGCCCTCACGTGTCCGGTCAGGGGCGCCAGCCCTCCAGAGGGCCTCGGGGCTCGCTGTCCGTCCCTTCCTCGCTGGCTTGCTTTCCGCTGTGATGATTTGGGGGTCCACCTCCTGGTCCCCGTTCCAGCTTCCTCCAGCAGCAGGTCAGATAACGGCCCCCGACAGCGGCCGAGACAAAAGTCCACGCCGTTGGTGTAGACTGGGGAGTGCGGCCATGTCAGCCCACACAATGTCATCATTGCTCAGCAGATGTCCTTGGCGTGCCCTTCACCCAAAGGAACTGGCATCCAAACATACACGATTCGGAAAGGAGGAAGAAGAGAACGTTCTGGAATTCTTTCACGCCTGCCGTTCCAAGTGGCCCCCAATCCTGACATGGCCGAAGGCGGAGGCTGCCCTCCCCGTCGAGGCAGAATTCGGAAGGAGGGAGGGAATCGGGGGTGGGGGCTGTGGCTGGGCTTCCCCCACCTGAGCTCCCCGCTGCCCGTGGGTCCCTGGCAGCCTGACCAGCCCTGCCCTTTCCTCCCCGGGGACACAATTTGCTTCTTTGCTCACTGATGCACTTGGAGTTCTTTCTGAGCATTCGTCGGACGGAGAGCGTAAAATCGATGGTTTTAGGCGCCGACGTTATCTTTCAAACAGAGAATAACTAAGAGCGCCTTCACCTGGACAGCACCGACGCTGCTCTCAGCGTTTCCTGGATGTCAGAGTGAGGACCGGCTCGGTCGGGCCCGTTCCCACCGCTCCCACCACCCGGAGCAGCCAGGAGCAGCCGGGCCACGCGGGGCCGAGCCCACCCCTGGGGCAGGAAGGGAGAACCACTGGGCGGAGAGCAAAGGTGCGAAGGTCGATGTCTGTGGGCTCGGGCTGGGTCTCAGGGGTGTAGGTGGGCTCTCGGGGCGTCGGTCTGACCAGGGCGCTCACGACAAGACGTTCAGGATGGATGGACACAGCCCAGCCAGGGTCTCCGACCAAATTCTGATGAACAAACACTTTTGGAAAAATAAGTGGGTTTGCCCAGATAAGCAAACCTTGTTCGGCTAAACACCTCTTCTGGATGTTGCTGAAGCTAACGGTTCAGCGATTTACTCATTTACAGCCGGATCTTCCCGGTCAAGGACTTCTCGGGACAAACAGCCGCGTTCCGCTGGGACACGGGCCTCAGCGAGGTCGTGATGCTGGGGACAGGGGCTGCAAGCGTCTCTGGCATCAACCGTTGCAACAAGCTTTTGCGGGGTTAGGGGTACTGTTGTTATCCTCTCTTACCACTGAAACGCCCCTCAGTAGGGCAGGGGGGAAGGAAAGCACAGAGATGTCAAGTAACTTGCTCAAAGCCACACAGCTGGTGAGTGGCAGAGCCAGGATTTGAACCTGGCTCTCGGGCTCCAGAGTCCTTGCTCCTGGTCCCTACACCATTCTGCCGTTTGCAAAAACAAGTCCCACTGTGCAGCCAGTGTGGCTCAGTGGTTGAGTGTCTGCCCATGCACCAAGAGGTCGCAGGTTCGATTCCCGGTCAGGGCACATGCCCAGGTTGTGGGCCCGATCCCCAGTGGGGGGCATGCAGGAGGCGGCCAGTTAATGTTCTCTCTCATCGATGTTTCTATCTCTCCCTCTCCCTTCCTCTCTCTCTCAAATCAATAAAGAAAAAAAAAATAAGTTCCACAAACGTACAGAAAAAAACAGAGGCCAGAGAAGCCGGTAGAGGAAGACAGGCCTTCCTGGCAGCCCACAGTTTCGCTGGGATGACAGGGTGTCACTCAGCACCTCAGGTGACGGGGGTCTCTCCTTTCTACACCTGTGCTAGACACCCTTCTCCCGAGGGTGACACGAAGGAGGACAGTCACGACCCACGCGGTGTTGTTTAGGAAGAGGGATGAGTCACAGGGACGTCAAAGCCTGCGCAGGACAGTCTGGGGCACCTGATAAGTAAATGACGCTGTCATCTCAGCGCCCGGCCGGTGAGGTCGCAGACAATGCCGTGGCCGTAGAGACATCTCTCCCGAAGCCCACCCCCCAGCAAGGCTCGCGCTGCCCCTGCCCCTGCGGAGAAGCCAGGCTCCGGCACACGAAGCAAACACCCCGGTGACGGTCCCCCGCTCGGGGTTCCGGGGTGAGTGCCAGCGATGGGATTCGGAGAGGGTGAGCCAGGAGAGCTCTCCGTGTGAGGATGGGGGGCCACAGCCTCTGGTCTCTTCAGAGAAGACACTTTCGATTTGCCAGTAGACGAGAGAAACTGAGCCCGTGGACGGGGACAGGAGTTCAGACCCGACCAAAGAGGCAGCGAGGAGCCACGGAAGGTTCCAGAACAAGAAGAGTGCCCAGCCAGGAAGACGGAGGCATCAAAGCAGTGCAGCTGCCCTGGCCGGGGTGGCTCAGCGGTCAGAGCGTCGGCCCGCACACCGAAGGGTCTCGGGTTCGATTCCCCGTCGAGGGCACGTACCTGGCTTGCAGGTTGGATCCCCAGCCCCTGTCGGGGTGCGTGCGGGAGGCAGCCCATCGATGTGTCTCTCTCACGTCCATGTTTCTCTCTCTCCCTCCCTTCCATCCTCCCTGAAATAAAGCAGTCAATGGACAAAGTGTCCTGGGGTGAGGATCAACCACAAACAAAGCAACGAGACCCAGGGAAGCGGCTGAGCCTCAGAGCTGCTGATGGCCAGGTTCCTGGGACTCGCTGAACCGAGCTCTCCGAGGGGCAGCCGGTTAAGCGATCAGGGAAATGTCAGCTCAGACCCCTGGGGGCGCCTTGCAAGGGTCCCGTCTCCCCTGCCCTCACCAGCAGAGGCCAGGCGCCCACACACACGTCCCGGGGGTCGCCGGGCCCAGGGCTCTGTCATCACCCCGAGCTCCAGCCTGCGCCTGCTAGGAGGCTCCCTCCCCCTGTGTGACATCGATCCCCTCCGTAGTCAAAGCCTCGGATGTGAGAGGGGCCACCCCTCTTAGTCTCTGCTGCGGGAGGTGGGAAATGGGGGGTCATATCGAATAAGCTGGCTGCGAGGGGCAAAGCCATCTCCATCCCGCGTATGACCTTCCCACGCCGGTCCCCAGCCCGCGTATGACATTCCCGCGCCTGTCCCCAGCCCTTGTATGACCTTCCCGCGCCTGTCCCCAGCCCGCGTATGACCTTCCCGCACCTGTCCCCAACCCACATATGACCTTCCCGCGCCTGTCCCCAGCCTTTGTATGACCTGCCTGTCCTGTCCCCAGCCCGCATATGACCTTCCTGCATGGTCCCCAGCCTTTGTATGACCTTCCTGTCCTGTCCCCAGCTTGCGTGTGACCTTCTTGCATCGGTCTGCAGCTGCTGGTGGGACGGAAGAGGTGCTGGTCACGATGAGAAGGGGTGTTTCCACAGGCCCCCCCTGACCTCCGCGTGCCCGGCCCCCGGTAGTATCATGGGCTGACTGTGCCCCCCAATCCTTATATTGAAACCCTCACCCCAGGACCTCAGAATGGGGCTGTATAGAGATAATCAAGTTAGCACGAGGTCACTGGGGTGACCCTAATCCGATCTGACTGGTGTCCTTCTAAGAAGAGGAGATCGGGACACAGACACAAACAGAGGGGCGACCACGTGAGGACACGGGGAGAAGACGGTGTCTACACGCCACGGAGGGAGGCCCCGGGAGGAACCCACTTGCCTCCAGGGCCGAGAGAAAATGGATTGCTGTCGGTGAAGTCACCGGACGACGGGACTGTCACTGCAGCCCAGACACTCTACAGCTGCCTGACGGGTGAGTCCACGTTCCGTGGCCGAGAGCAGCGGTCAGCCACACCGTTGGTGACGAATTAGCTGCTCACAGCATGGACAGTCAGCATTACTAAAACCTGGTACTTTCAAATATTAATTCTTTATGAGACTTCGTATAAATCAGACCCCTTCATAGAGATTTCCATCGGCTTTCCAATAAAGGTTCGATTGTCCCCTCCACATCTCGCTGTGCATTCTGGGGGTGCTTTCTCATGATGTCTCCGCCCCTGGGGTCCCCAGTGCCCGGAGGCCTTCGGGAGGAGTCCCCGTGGACCTGTTTCTTCACAGAGAGGATGAAGGCGGACGGGACACCCCTAAGGAGGAGGGAAGTTCAGACGAGGAACGCGTCCCCTAATTTCTGCTCGATATTCTCCCTAATAAATAAATCAGCTGCTCAGTCAGCTTCGGGATCAGGGCGCTCCTGCACAACGAGACACCTTGTGTAGGTGAACTGGGTCCCCAAACCCCGCTCCCCCCGGGAAAGTGTGCTGTGACTGAGAACGTCGGGCAGGTGCGCGTCTCACCAGGACCCACCCGGCCGGCGCCTCCTGGGGCTCCCGGCTCCTGCAAATCAGGTGCTTCCTGCAGACTAAGGACTCTGTTTGCCCTGTGTCCCTGTCGCCTGTCTTCGCCCTGCTAGTCAGGAAAGGAAAGTTACTGTGGGGGAAGGGAGAGCTGAGAAGTTAGGAGAAACTCCCCTGGCCCGGGTGGAGAAAGGGTTAATCGGCTCCTGGCTGCTCAGGAAGGAGACGGCCATCCACCCCAGAGGCCGCGTGGGCTTCAGGACAGAAACTGACGGAGGAGAGTCAACTGCCCATAACCCCAATTACCCGGGAATAGCAGGACTCAGCAGATGCCTCCGAAGTCGGGTCATGTTCCTCCGAGCTCAGCAGTCTCCTCTGAAGGCCAGGTGCTCACACGTCACTGCCGCCCGGGCTTGATGGCAACCGAGGCAGGTGCTGCAGGGACTCCCTGGATCACGTCCTTCTTCTAAATGTGGGTGTGCGAGCTTCAGAGGAGAGAAGTTCACGGAGGGGACAGGGTGCCAGGGAGACACCCACCTCGGCTTGACTTTGTCAGCACCCTCCAGGGGCTCGTGGGCACCAGAGAGCCCAGGAGTCAGCTGGTGGTCAGGAGCACCGGCCTCGCTGGGATTCGGTCTGGGCACAACTCCCATTCTCTCAGGGTTCCCATCAGGGTCCCCGCAAGGGTCGTGCTGTTCTCTGGGTCTGTGTCCTCGTCCCCGTGCAGGGCCTCATGGGAATGGGCGACCACCACGCATCAAAGGCATTTCTGCAGACCTCTGGGACCCTTGTTTTGTCTGCCCGGGGCTGACCTTCACGTGCAACCCCAGAGGATTGTGGGATGAGTCCCCTGCCCCCTCCCTGGTACTGTGTCTACCTGTGCACATGGGCATCCTGGGACAGAGGCTCGTCCAGTCCGTGCTGACGCTAACGGGACCCCAAGGGCCCCGGTCCAACAGCCAGGCTAGAAACACGAGGCTTGGGACAGCATGTGGCGCTGCATCAGGGGCTGAGGACGCAGCCTGAACCCGAGAGCCTGGGGTGTCCCCACACCTCAGCCAGCAGGAGGGAAGGTCCGGGACAGGCCGTGCCTTGGCCGAGCCGGTGGAAGGCTGTTTTGCGGGACCCGGGGAAGGAGGGAGGGCGAGCGGAGCAAGAAGCAGGTTCTCCGGGACGGCTGGTGTGTCAGGCGCGTGGCCAGGTGAGCACACGCTTCCCTTCCCTGAGATCCTGCGGCGGCCCCTGGGTCTCAACGTCACTTTCTCGGCCTGGAGGAGGATTCGAGGGGGCCGCAGAGGTTCCCTGCCATGCTCCCACGGAGACACGGCCGGGCCCACAGGTGACCCTGAGGGGACGTGGTGACTGCCTGCTAGCTGAGCCCGTGTCTCTCGGGCCTTCGGACACTGGCCGCTCCCACTCCCTCCACCTGAGAAGACTCGGTCTTTGGAACCACCTGCCATGTAGGTCAGCAACCCTGAGGCCGTCATGCTGTGAGGACGCACAAGCCAGGCCCTGGGCAGGTGTGTGGGGAGAGGGTGGCCTCACCAGCCGTCTCCGGCCGGAGGCCCAAGAGGTGAGTGAACTTCCAGCCCGGCCGAGCCTTTGCAGGACCCCAGACGCAGCCGCAGTCTGAATCCAACCACGGGAGATACGCTGGGCCAACCCACGGGAACCACAAGAGGCGTGACGGAATCGCGGAGGGCGGTGTGTCACGCGCCAAAGGGTGCGAGAACCTCGGTCGTTGATAAAGGGAGGGAGACTCAGAAGGATGGAGTTATCTGAGGCCGTGAGATTATGAAAAGATCAGGTTCATGTTGAAACGAGAAATTGCCCGACTTCCAAGTCCGCTTTCCTCCCCGACCGGAATCCTGTGAAATACAATAGCTACGTTACAGGCAGAATTTACTGCTCAATCTGAACTGGGGACAGGGCTTTAAATCACCCCTAACTCATCCCGCCGCCACCGTAGGGGTTCCCAAGCTCCTTTGCTCCTCCATTGGTCCCTGCACAGCCAGAGATGGTCCCCAGCCTCTCCCCAGAGAGCGGCGCCCGTGGCACCCTCAGGACCCAGTGCGGCCTGTGGTCGGGCCCCTGGCGGCCAGCCGTCAGCGGGCTGTTGATGAGGAGCACGTCAGGCGGATACGTGTGCGAGGCTCTGCCTGCAGCTCAGACGAGCATCTACTCTCAGAAAAGCTATTACACCCTAATGAGAGCTCCGACGCATCGAGTTCTCAGCCCAGCCAGCTGCTGCCAGGGCCGTTACGCCTTCACTGCAAAGATAAAAAACACCCAGAAAATTCCTGAAACTGATCTGACATGATTCTTTACCGGGAAGCAATCTGGCCGTCTGCTACCAACAGACGAAACCGTGAAGGTCATTGTCACAGGAAGAGCAGAGCAGCAAATGCAGGGTGACCGTTGGGTCCAGCCCTGTCCTTCTGTGGACCTGGGACTGAAGGTGATGCTGGCCAGACAGGGGTCTGGGCATCTGTGGAGGCACAGGGCTTTTGCCTGAACTGCCCATCCCCAGGGCTCCCATCCCCCAAGCTGGTCAGCTGGCCGCCTCTGCTTGCTGTCAGGAGACAGACCCAAGGGCTTCTGAAACGTCAGCAGCTGAGAAACCGTAGCCGTGAAAAGCGGAGCCCGTCCTGCACAGTGGGCCGGCCTGCAGTCCAACCAAGGGCGGGTCTGCCACATGGTTCTGCTTTGGTTGAAGAAAATGCATCAAATTCAGTGGGTCAAATGGACCTTAGATGTGGGGATGCCTTCTCTCTGACCTTAAGGATGACAATGACAATGATGATGATGACAAGAATGGTAACAATAACGGGGGCAATGCTAGTGATGATGACAATGATGGCCATGGTATGATGATGACAATGACGATGATGATGATGATATGATGATGACAATGGTATGATGATGATGGGGATGATGATATGATGATGACGATATGATAATGACAATGGTGATGATGATATGATGATGACAGTGATGATAATGACAATGGTGATGATGACATGGTGATGATGAGGACATGGTGATGATATGATGATGACAATGATGATGATGACAATGGTGATGATGACGATGGTGATGATGACATGGTGATGAGGACAATGGTGATGAGGACATGGTGATGATGATATGATGATGACAATGGTATGATGATGATGGGGACAATGATATGATGATGATGATATGATAATGACAATGGTGATGATGATATGATGATGACAGTGATGATAATGACAATGGTGATGATGACATGGTGATGATAAGGACATGGTGATGATATGATGATGACAATGATGATGATGACAATGGTGATGAGGACATGGTGATGATGACAATGGTGATGATGACAATGATGATGATGACAATGGTGATGATGACATGGTGATGAGGACATGGTGATGATGATATGATGATGACAATGATGATGATGACAATGGTGATGAGGACATGGTGATGATGACAATGGTGATGATGACAATGGTGATGATGACAATGGTGATGATGACAATGGTGATGAGGACATGGTGATGATGATATGATGATGAGGACATGGTGATGATGACAGCGGTGATGAGGACATGGTGTTGATGACAGTGGTGATGAGGACATGGTGATGGTGATGATGACAATGGTGATGATATGATGACAATGAGGATGATAATGGTGATGATGACAATGGTGATGAGGACATGGTGATGATGATGATGATGATAATGGTGATGATGATATGATGACAATGGTGATGAGGACAATGGTGATGATGATATTATGACAATGATGATGAGGACATGGTGATGATGACAGTGGTGATGAGGACATGGTGATGATGATATGATGACAATGATGATGAAGATATGATGATGACGATATGATAATGGCAATGGTGATGATGATGACAACGGTACGATGGTGATGACAACGGTATGATGGTGATGACAATGATATGATGGTGATGACAATGGTATGATGGTGATGACGACGATGATGATGGCAATGGTATGATGACAACAATGATAATGACGATGACGAGGACGATGACAACAACAGTAACAATCAAGAGGATCACTGCTCACGGAAGGCACTTACCTGCACCAGGTACTTAACAGATATGACTCCTTTCAGATCTCATGCTTCCTGAAGTGGGAGGTGCCATCGTTTAACCAGGGTAAGTGACCTTCCTGAAGTGATGCAGCCTGGAGAGACGGCGATGGGATTCAAACCCTCGGCCCGCGAGCACCCCTGAGCCTTTCTCCATGTTCCTCCCTGCCTCGCTCGGACTCTTCCTCTGAGGGACCCAGGTAAGGATACGGCTTGAGCAAACGGTTCTCTTCACAGCACAGGGCTCACAGGTTGTTTTTCCCACGGCTGGCAGACCATCTTTGAATTTCTGGATGTTGTTTTGCATCATGGAACAACCACACAACACCAACAAAGAGCCCTAGCTTGGCCCGGGACAGCTGCTGGTCTGGGCAAAGGGCCCACTCCCAAACTGAATTCCACCCACTTCTAAACACCCACAGTGTGCCAGGGCCACCAGGGCAACCCAACGTCCCCCACGCACAGAGTTAAAAACATTTCCCCTCAGCTGTGGCTTGATACACATTAACATACTGTTAAACACACTTGCATTATTGTAGACAAATCAGTTCTATCCACGAGCAACATTGTTTTATTATGTGCATATCTTAGAAGATTAAGTAGTCAAATAACCAAACACAGCAGCAATAACTTGCTGTGTTTTCTCAGATAATTTTGCTTATGATGTGTTGATTAAACTCAAGTTCATTATTCCAGGCAATATTGACCCACTTTGCTGCATTCCTTATCATCCAAACAGCACTTTCGTATATTCTCATCACCATCCGAACTGTCCCGTCCTTGATGGATGGCTCTCTCGCATGAAACTGCCACTTTCGGGCCAATGGCTAGTGCAGCAAAGACAGCGGCCTGAGAGCCTCCCTCCCTAAGGACAGCCACAAGGTCAAGTGTGCCCTCCTGGCCTGCCTGCTGGCGTGTGACGTCTTGTTCAGCTCTTCTCTGACGTGGGGCAGTCAGGAGGAGACGGGTCGGAAAAGGTTTTGCTCTGGGGAGATTGGTCAGGAAAATCCGCGGATGTGGAAGGATTTTAATGCATCCCCCGCCACCTCTCCCCATCATCGTTCGTGCCGAGACCAGCTGCACCCCAGCGGGGTGGCTTGGGCAGCCGTGAACCAAAGTGGACAGAAAGGCAGCGTGGTCTGCTGGGTGCCCCAGCCTGGGAAACGTCCCCCCGAGGCTGAGTGAGAGGTTCCCCTTCGTGGTTTCATCCATTAAAATGCCACTGGCTGTTTGTTTGTCCCAATGAGACTGGGCTTGGGGCTCGGGGACCTCCGTGGGGTTGCTATTTAGTCCCGCGTGGGCAGGGGGTCTGGCCTGCTATAGGCACCCACAGCTACTGCTCAGTGACGTGGGTTCAGGACGCATCCTGGGGCTTCTGACTGGAAAGAGCCTTGGGTTGACCCCAACTCCACATGCCCTCGGTCAGCGAACCCCTGAACTCCCGAGGACAGTCTCCCCTGTTCCGTATGTTGTGACAAGAATTGGCAGGACAGTGGAGGACCTAGTCCCCCCTCACCTATGGTTTCACTTTCCGGGGTTCCCGTCACCTGCGTTCAGTGGCAATCAGAACATTCCAGAAATGAACAATTCATCCGTTTTAAATCCCATGCCATTCCGAGCAGCATCCTGAGATCTTGTGCCGTCCCTCTCTGTCCTGCCAAGGACGCAGATCGCCCTCCGGCCGGCGCCTGCCAGCTGTAGACACGCCCCGCCCGCCGGTCACCCAGTGGCCTCTCGGTGATCAGATCGACTGACACAGCATCTCAGGGCGTCTGCTCAAGTCCCCCTTGGTTTTCCTCAATAACGCCACACGCTCAAAACTTTTACTCCGGTGTGTGGTTATCGTTGTTCTATTTTACTATTAGCTGTTGTTGTGTATCCCTTACTGCGCCTCATTTATACCTTCAGCATTATCATAGGGGTGTACGTATAGGAGAGAACTTCGTATACGCAGGGAAGGACCGTCCGTGGTTTCAGGCATCCCTGGGCGTCTCGGACGGTGTCCTTGCAGATAAGGGAGCCACCACCGTAGGCATCTGCCGTGAAGGGAAAACATCTCTCGGATAGACTCAGAGGTTGTTCTGGTGTTCGTGACTAGGGCCACGTATATTACGCACACCTCCCTGAACTGTCTGTCTGAGGAAGAGCCGCGGCGCCGTCCTCACGCTATTTGTCTATGCATCAATCCATTTATACATTCAGTCAACAAACAGGTACCCGGCGTCAGCTGCATGCTGAGAATCTCGGCAACTGTTGGGAAACAGATGACCAGAGATACCGTTTAAGCAACTCTCAGGCCAGGAAGAGGACACGGGACCAAGCAAGTAAGCTTAATGCAGGGTCGGTGTGTTAGGATGGAAGGGGGACCAGGCAGGCACACTCCGTGAGCGCAGAGAATTGGTGTGGGGACCCTCCATCCCGGTGACATGCACCTGCCTGGTCACAGGAGGCTGGCTCACACAGGCTCGGGACCCCAGGCTCCCTGAGAACCGTCGTGTCCACTGTGCTCACGAGCACCCACCCAGAGCCATGAGGGCTGGAGACCTGGGGTGGGCGTCTTCTTCTGTCTATCCCCCAGTGGAACTGGTGGCTGGATCAAGCCGATACCCAGAAATCTGCAAGCGCTGGCCTTCTGTTGGCGCTGAGACGCTTCACGGGGCAGTTGGCTTGACCAGAGACAAGAGCCTCATTTTGTTTTGTTTTGTTTTCCCTGAGCTACTTAAAATCTCCTTGCCAGTGCAGCTACATCACTCTGCACAGCCTCATTAGAAGCGAGGAAGAGGCGGGTCATCCACAGGGGCCACGTGGCCACGTGGCTGTGACTTCACCAAGGTCAAACTGTGACCGAGGCTCCTCCTTATTTATTTTTTTAATCCTCACACAAGGATATTTTTCCATTGATTTATTTTTTTAGGTAGAATAGAAGGGAGGAAGGGAGAGAGAGAAACATCCATGTGAGAGAGACGCATTGATTGGTTGCCTCCTGCATGACCCCGACCAGGGCTGGGGATTGAACCTGCAACCCAGGTACACGCCCTTGACCAGAATTGAACCCCAGACCCTTCGGTCCAAGGGCCAACGCCTTAGCTGCTGAGCCAAACCGGCCAGGGCTCTTCCTTAGGTTTGTGGGATCTGTGGCCTTTCCCCTAAGGGGCTGATTTCCCCGGAGGCTCCCAAGTCGACTTGATTCTTTCAGGCCCGAATGAACAGAGCAAAGACCGCACC